>CM067847.1:51886698-54386698 GCA_034509565.1 Triticum monococcum
TGACGAACTTGAAGCTTCGTTGGCATCTTCCTGAGAATCAACGGATAAGAACATTGAAGGAAAAGAATGGGGAGACTTCACATGAATAAAATGATACTTGATTAAGACATCCGAATCCTTGAAGAAAAAGGGTGGGTGGGCGGGAAAAACAAAGGCAACTTGGAGATGGATGAAACAAACACCATTGAGAAGAAACTAATATTTGATCTTGCGGATGTTGAAAATGGATGGATCCACTTGAAGAGAAAACACGCCGGTGAAAAGGATTGACAAAACAATCTTGATGATCCAGAGGATTGGTATTCACATCGGAGTATGAGAACACCATTAGAGAAGGTATGGAATCAACATTTGACTTCAAAGCAACTCGGATACCACAACTGAAAACAAAAACAAAGGATTGGCTTGCAGAATAAGCCGGAACAAACATCTGATAGAGATTTCGTCCGAAGTTTTCGTGGTGGGACCTACACGGGCTCGATCGTACAGCACCATCATGTACAAGGCAGTGCACATGACATACGAAGCGTCCCCGAGTCAGCATAGCCAAGGACTCTTTAAGACACAACGAGACCACTGTAAAATCGACCGTGAATAGGCGAACCACTAGACGTCGAACCCCAATTTCATATCATACATCTGTTGAAAAGATATCCTAAGAGCTACTTGAATTCCCACCTATGAAACTCCCGAAACTTTCCGGTTATGCAATCAGGTGTTGGGGATACAGGGGAAGCATAATATCTCACCCAAACTAGCAAATCCTACATCCAGCTGTATCCATCCTTCAACACATAACCAAGAAACCTTCGGAAACCATCTACCTCAACCTTCGAAAAGCATCCGTTATACAAGTTATGGCGATACTCCCGAACTCCCACCCCAGTACTGGGTGGCGTCGAGGTTATCTCACCAACGAACTGCATAAAGGAGATTTTCGATGTCGCGAACATATCTCAAGTATACCAGAATTGCAACGATAAAATTATGATGACAACACCTCAAAGCTCAACTCCCCGGGACACTTCCACTAAACCCCTGACAGGAGGCACCAAGACAATGTTCTCATCATAAAACCATCGGAACGATTCCAAGATACCCGCGTGATCCTAAAAAAAAATTTAGTGAAATTTGAGAAGAGAAGAGTCGAAACTCTACGTCAGGATGCCTTACCAGAGCGATGAGGAGACTCGGAAGTAAAAAGAATTCCTAAGCTCTCCGATATATAATTCCTAAATGACTCAAAACATTTTTTCTAGACACAACTCGGCTGCTAAAAATGATCAAGCAATGGGGGCTCCTAAGGTCGGGGAAGGCTCTGATTACCAACTTGTAACACCCTCGATGCGACCATATCTCCCACGTGTCGAGGCACGACTTAGAGGCATAATCGCATTGAAGGCAATGTCGCAAGTGAGGTAATCTTCACACAACCCATGTAATACAATAGGGGAAAAAGTTACATAGTTGGCTTACAATCGCCACTTCACACAATTACATGAATAAAGCATTACATCGACCAAATACACTCATGGTCCGACTACGGAACCAAAATAAAAGAAGAACCCCAAATGCGACAAAGGTCCCCGATCGACCCCAACTGGGCTCCACTACTGATCAACTAGAACGAAACAACATAAAGGACAAGATCTTCAACGAGCTCCTCCTGAGCTTGGTTGCGTCATCTGCACGGACTCATCGGCACCTGCAAACTGGTTTTGGAAGTAACTGTGAGCCACAGGGACTCAGCAATCTCGCACCCTCGCGATCAAGACTACTTAAGCTTATGGGTAAGGTAAAGGTGTGAGGTGGAGCTGCAGCAAGCGACTAGCATATATGGTGGCTAAACATACGCAAAAGAGAGCGAGAAGAGAAGGCAAAGCACGGTCGATAAAAGTATGATCAAGAAGTGATCCTATAACAACCTACGTCAAGCATAACTCCAACAACCGTGTTCACTTCCCGGATTCCGCCGGAAAGAGACCATCACGGTTACACACGCGGTTGATTCATTTTAATTAAGGTCAACTTCAGGTTTTATACAACCGGACGTTAACAAATTCCCATCTTCCCATAACCGCGGGCACGGCTTTTGAAAGATCAAATCCCTGCAGGGGTGTCCCAACTTAGCCCATCACAAGCTCTCACGGTCAACGAAGGAATAGACCTCCACCCGAGACATTCCGATCAGACTCGGTATCCCAGTACAACAAGACATTTCGACAGGGTAAAACTAAACCAGCAACACCGCCCGAATGTGCCGACAAATCCCGATAGGAGCTGCACATATCTCTTTCTCAAGGCACATCGGATCGTCCAAACTTCCGGTAGCCCAGCCCAGAGTTGCCCCTGGTGGCCACCGGCGGCTGACAAGTTGGACCAACACTCAGAGGAGCACTGGCCCGGGGGGGTTAAAATAATGATGACCCTTGAGTCTGCAGAACCCAAGGGAAAGAAAAGGCTAGGTGGCAAATGGTAAAACCAATGTTGGGCATTGCTGGAAAAGCTTTACTTAAGGCGAACTGTCAAGGGGTTCCCATTATAGCCCAACCGCGTAAGGGACGCAAAATCCGGGAACATAACACCGATATGACGGAAACTAGGGCGGCAAGAGTGGAACAAAACACCAGGCATAAGGCCGAGCCTTCCACCCTTTACCAAGTATATAGATGCATTAATTAAATACGATATATAGTGATATCCCAACAAGTAAACATGTTCCAACAAGGAACAACATCTCCATGTTCCAACAAGGAACAAACTTCAATCTTCACCTGCAACTAACAACGCTATAAGAGGGGCTGAGCAAAGCGGTAACATAGCCAATCAACGGTTTGCTAGGACAATGGTGGGTTAGAGGCTGAACATGGCAATTTGGGAGGGCTGACAAGCAAGTGGTAGGCATCGTAGCAATGGCATAGAAAAAGAGCGAGCATCTAGCAAAGCAAAGATAGAAGTGATTTCGAGGGTATGATCATCTTGCCTGAAATCCCGCAAGGAAGAAGAACGAGTCCATGAAGAAGACAAACGGACGTAGACGAACGGGTCCTCACAAACTCGACGTTATCGGAACCAACCCGAAGAAGCAATCACCGGAAAAGAAGCACACAACATAGTAAACAACCACGACAACAACATGGCTCGATGCACAAACGAGTATGATGCATGTCCGGTTTAATGAAGCATGGCATGGCAAAGTGCACAAACAATCCTACAAATTAAGTGGAGCTCAATATGCAACGGAGTTGCATATTGAAGAAACACCACAACAAGTTATTTAGTTCGATCTCGTTTATGTACCCCAACAATATTAAATGTTGATTAACATGGCAAGAGGTGAAGCACAACAAAACTACTTATCTAGTTAAGTTTAAATGAGGCCGGAAGCAACGACCAACAATTCCGGAAGCTCCTCATATGCATAATTTAAGGTTTGGTACTGATCTGCCCTAAACACAATTTTAGAATTATTAAACATGCAAAGTAGGGTCACCATGTTAAACTAGGCAAAATTCTACCCCATTTACATATAAAGTTTATTAAAATCCGAGTTACGGTTATTTAGTTATGAATTAAAGCATTTTAGCATGGCATAGGAGCAAATTTAACAAACATCATTATAAACATTTCAAACATGCATGAAAGTTGCATATTATTAAACTAGACAAAAATCTAAGCAACTTTCATATATAATTTATTTCGATCCGATGCACGGTTGTGAAGTTATTAAATGCATGATCAACAAGGGCTTTTCTGTAAAATAACAATCCTGTGAAAAAATAGCTAAATTTGCAGCAACGGAAAAAAAACTGCGGGCCGAAACTTCCTGGCCCAACAGGAACAGGAGAGGGGGTTGGGCGCTGCTCACTTTGGGCCCTGGCCCAGCTTGCGGAGAGGGAGAGGCCAAGGCAGGCCTCCTTGCCAGCAGCAGGCCGGCTGAGAGCTGGGCTTCGCGCGCGGCTGGAGGTCGACCCGCTCGGGCAGATTGATGACGCGGTCAACCAACGCGCGGTTGACTGGCCTCGCTCGACGCAGCGGCAGCGGTCAGAGGAGGCGTCGAGTGGGACTTGTAGCGGCGGGGCAGGGAAACGGCGGCCGGGAACAGACGGGGACAAGCGGGATACGGCCACGGGGGCGTCGGATCTGACCGGAGGCGAGACGGAGGCGACCCGCGACGAAGCTTGGGGCGGCATCCATGGCGCTGTGGTTCAGAGAAGCAAAGAGCAGTTTCAGAGATACGGAAAAAGAGATGGGATGCAGAGACGGAGAAGGAAAAGGGACGGCCGGAGGTGCTGTCCTGGGTGCGCCGGAGTCCCGCGAGGACGAGGGCTGGAGTAGGGCGCCAGGGGTACGCTGCTTGGAGCTGCTCCGGTGACCTGCGGCGCGCGGACACGGCTGAAGCGGGCGCTCCACTCGGGAAGAAACGATGCTTGATCCACATGAGAGGAGGGCGAGCGGGGAGGCCGGGCATGGACGGGGTGGCCGGCGGCGCAGAACGATGAAGGCGGCGGAGGCAAGGCATGGAGCTCCTCGGCTCCGCGGAGGTGCTCTGGCACGAGCAGATTGAGCGTTCCCCGCTCGGGGATGCAGCTGCTGGCTCCTGTGGGTGTGGACGACGACGGCTGCGGACGGCCGGATGCGTCCAGGGGCTAGAGGACGAGGCAGGAGGAGCTTGGGGAAGGAGATTGAGGAAGGGGATGTTGGTTTGCCTGATGGGGAAAGCGAGAAAGGAGGAGGCGGCTTCGGTTGGCTGGTGGATCGGGGTGGATCCCGATGGGGATGGATGGGACAAGTGCCCTAGGTTTTAGGGTTGATCTAGTCATATATAGCAGGTTGATTTTGTTAGGTGCATCTGGTCCCTCCGATTTAGATCGGGCGGTCGAGAATAAAATGTTAGGGAGGCCAAATAAGAAAACGGAGATGTTTTGTAGATGTTTGGGGATGATCCGGACACAATGGTGACGACTGTCCGGGTCGGGTCCGGGACAGCTTTCGGACGCGCGCGATGGGGGGCTGCGGGCTGACGAGAGGGGTTAGGTTGGACCTGGCGGTAGGTAGTGAGTTGTGTAGACGGTCTCGAGCTGAGAGAAGAGAAGAGAGGGAAACCCGGCGACTATTTCCGGAGACCGAAAACGTCCGACGATAGACCGAGTATATTGCCGCTATAATTAATCGTTGGGGCGTCAAACGAGCTCCGAATGCGATGAAACTTGACTGGCGGTCTAGCTACACTATAACAAGACCACACGTCAACTCTCATCCCATTCCGAGAACCTTTTCCGGCCACTTATAAAATACTATTTCGGACATGCCGCGGGCGCGTGCAAGTGTGTCTGGGCTCAGAACGGATAACGGACGGAACGAGGAGACCGGGACAGATGCAAGTTTTGAAAACATGATGATGCAATGCACATGATGACATGATATACAATGCATGACACGCAAGCAATGACATGGCAACACCAGCGAATAACTGAACGACACCTGGCACATCGGTCTCGGGGCGTTACAATTCTATCCTCTTGGCCCTTCCTATCCTAAAATTCAGAGAAAAATACCTATGCCCTTCTTCTTCGCCATTCCTTTCCCCTTCCTGTCCATCTTCGCTTTCTGGCAGCCGGAAACTGGCCCTCGCACAATCACGCGTGCTGTAGCTGGCCGCCGGCGCCGGGAACGGCGCGCCCTCCTGCTGACCGTCGACCTCGCGCAAGCTCGTAGCCACCAGGAAGCAGTTGTGCCAGGAAGTGGCCCCCGCCCCACGCGCGCTAGGACCTCCTGCTAGCCGCCGCGGCACCGCCCTCGCGCTCGGTGCTGCTGGCCGTCGATCCCCTCGCGGCCTCGTTCCTGCTTGCTGCCGCCCAGGCGCGCCGCTAGGGTTGTCTTTTCTCTTGTGGACGACTAGATCGAGCCAGGGCGTGGACCGTGGAGGCTTGGACGACTGGATCAATCGATTGAGCGAGGCTATACGTGTGCCCGTGGGCTGGTGAGGTTGGTTAGGGCCGGCCCAATAAGGTATCCATGTTACATGACAGCCCAACAAAACGTCAGACGAATCAATCGATGTATATACGTATACCTAGTAAAAATTTCCGAAAAATCAAGGTAGGGCGAGCGCCCCACCTCGCCCTATCGTGTCCTCCGCCTGTGATGTAGCCGGTAGTGTCGGATAGATATACGAGAACTTGTTGTTCGACCAATCTCTCGGAGAAGGAGAGGTGGTCGATATCACTTCTCTCTGTATGCATATATGTTCATGACGATCTTCTGTTTCCTTCGTTTGCTTACTAGCTAGTTAGCGTGTCTAGTCCTCTCTATACGTATGTATAGTACGTAGCGTCGACCAAGCACGGACATAAGAGAGGACACTTCTCGCTATTAATTATAGCTACCTAACACAATATATGAAACACCTAAATTAACCCCCCAAAACCCCCAACCCCCCCCCCCCCCTTCAAAAAAAAACAAAAACCCCAGCCACAAAAATGCTGACGCGTGGATGCCTATTGGTCCCGGTTGGTGCCACCAACCGGTACCAAATGGTCTCCTGCCTGGACTCCGCGCACAGGCCACGTGGAGGCCCATCTGTCCCGGTTCTAGATTGAACCGGGACTAAAGGGATAGGGCATTAGTACCGACCCTTTAGTCCCGATTCCAGAACCGGAAAAAAGGCCCTTACGAACCGGGACTACAGGCCCTTTTTTATCAGTGTACTAGTGTCTGGTGATCTCCAAACACCGTGTGTAATGTATGCTCCTCTTATTATGTTGACATTTGTTCGACACCCATGACGATGCACCCTCAGTTGATCTTATATGGTAGAGTGTAGACTGTGTAGTAGCACCTAGTTGCCGTGAAAATGCATCTCATCAACCCTCCCCCTTTGTCGTTCATTCGGCCGACAGATAGACCGCATTTTAGTTCCTTGCAATAAACTCAATGGTGTTGGTAGGGTGCAGAGCACATGGAGAAAAATCTGTACGCGCCTCTAGTGATGACTCTGCAGAAGCCCCGCTTTCTACCGCAGGGAATAACCACTCGATATAGGATTATTATTTTTTTAGAAAAGGAGGATGACCCCCGGCCTTTGCATCTGAACGATGCATACTGCCACTTTATTAATTATTCTTACAATACCTTACAAAGTAATACAACAGCAAGACTAAAGCCACCGTCTAAGCAACAACTGTCGCTATACCTATCCAAATGATGAAGGGGCGCTGATAGCCTGGGCTAATACCAAACAGACATCGTAGCCAAACCTAAACATCTAAGACCTGAGGTCCCAACCAGAACGCCTGCCTGGTATGGGGCACCTACCAGTCCGGCGCACTTCTCAACCAGGACGCCTGCCGGGTATGAGGCCGCCGCAGCCACCTGCCACGAGTCCCTCTTTAGAGCTGTACTGTTGCATCTACCCTGCCAGATCTCTCTGCCATCAGCGTCACCACGACGCCAGACAGCGTCGTCCTCCTGCGCGAGTCCATCCTCCCACACCGAACTCCGAATCTGCACTGCGCCACGCCGTCAAGATCCGTCGCCATCAATGTATGGATGAAGCACCGCTCCACCAAAGAAACCGTCTGCTGGTCCCGCGAAGCAAGGTGCGGCACCATGTAGAAGGCCGAGCCATAGCTCGAGGAGGAGGCGGAAGGGAGAGGATCCACCCCAAAGCCTTCAGGAAGGGGATCGGCGCCAAAGGCGTCGACTTTGGGGAGGCTGCCGCGCCAGCCAGGGGTTTCCCCCGGAACCTCACCCGCACGCCAGATCCGCCAGACCGGCCATAGGGGACGCCGAAGCCGCCGCCAAGGACCGGCGCCAGCACGGATCGGGACAGAATCTTCTACATGGAGCCATGACGGATTGCGAGGAGCCGCCACTGCGCAGCGTCCGCAGCCCCCACGCCGCCTGCGCAGCCGTGGGAGGCTGCCCACCAGAGCCCGCCGGCACAGCCCGCCGGCTGCACCGCGCCCATCGGCCGAGGCCGCCGCCCCGGGGAGCAGGAGGCGCCAGATCACCCCTGCAACAAACGGATCTGGACAGAACCCAGATCCGCCGCCACCGGAAGCCACGGCCGGCTACCCACGCTGCCCACGCAGCCGTGGTTGCCCAGCCCCGCCAAGAACCCCTGGAGCCGCCGCCCCAGCATCCGGACTCCGCCGCCCCGCATGGCGCCCAGGGGCACCGCTGCGCGCCAGCCAGAGGCCCCCTCGAGGAGAAAAGGAGGCGAGCCCGCCACCGCCGTCCGCCGGACGAGCTTCGCTCGCTGGCTTCCTCCGGCGGCGGCGGGGGAAGCACGTGGATGGGGGTCGGGGGCGGCGGCGGCTAGGGTTCGATATAGGATCATTTAGACCACTGGTCTTATATTTCTTTAGAGAGCGAGTACATTTCCGACAAAATGAATTAGCATAGTACCCCCTCCGTCCCAAAAAATTTGTCTTAGATTCGTCTAGATACGGATGTATCTAATGTATTTAGAAAAATCTAAAACAAGAATTTTGGGACAGAGGGAGTATTTGACCTGAGTAAATTAAATTACTATTTCTTCTCCAACGCAGCAACATCCATCCATGAGCAAGAGCCAAATGTACAGTTCCATAAGCTAATTAAGATAGTAGTGAAATTCCGTATGAGGACCACACGTACTACGTATACTATTGTTTGCACTGCACATGCTTAAGTAGTTCAACCACCGCACGAATCCCTATACGTGGTACGCACAGCTTCTTCCGTGTCTAAATCGGAAGAGAAGCACACTCCCAGGAGTAGGTAGCAGCACATCACTCTCATCGGTACCATTTCCATGCATGCATGGATGGCCACTCACGGGACCATTTCCCGCGTGGATGTTTGTGGCTCGTTATATCCCCACGCCCACCCCGCCGGCTGGAATGATGTTATCTCAAGAAGAAAAGAGAATATTGCTCCAAGCCGAGCCAAATTATCTCGTTCAACAGTAGCTTTCCCGGCAAAGAATGAAACTAATTTTGTTGAGAGAGAAGAAACGCCAAAAGGAAGCAGCCATGGAACCGAGGAGACTACTAGCAAACCACAACTGAAACCAGCAGGCAGTGGCACATTTTGCTCTCCGGCACATGGCCTCCGTTAATTTGTGTGCTCAATAATTCAGCAGCCAGACCAGAAGTATTCTTCTGTAGAATGCGAATGCAAATAATTGTTCAGAATGCTGAATTCGGGCAGGCCAAGCAAATGGAGGCTGAAAGGAGCAGAGAGATATGGGGGAATCTCTGACAATAGGGAGGAAGCACTTGTCTGTGACCTTGGCGCACCAACGGCCGCCAGATCGAATGTCAAATAGCCAGGCAGACTGAAATCTGACCCTCCTCCTTCCCACCAAAGCTAAACGTACAGGAGGCATGGGGGATGCAGGGTTCATCATGTGCTTTTCAGAACCCGTTGAGGATACCGTGGCTTTTGATTGCAAAATGGAGCTGGAGCCACAGCAGAGTTTGCATCAAAAATGCAATGTTCTTTGTATGTGGTTGCTGGACAAAGATTAATCAGCATGCCTGAGAAGAGCAGAACTGATGACATACAACATACTCGTCAAGCTTGTGTAGTCACCACACGTACTACGTACTATTGTTTGCACTGCACATGCTTAAGTAGTTCAACCACCGCAAGAATCCCTATACGTACATGGATGGTTTCACGTGGTACGCACAGCTTCTTCCGTGTCTAAATCAGAAGAGAGGCACACTCCCGGTAGGTAGCAGCACATCACTTTCATCGGTACATTCCATGCATGCATGGACGGCCACTCACAGGATCATTTTCCGCGCGGATGTTTCCCGTTCTTTCTTATCTATCCCCACGCCCACCCCGCCGGCTTGAATGTATGATGTTACCTCACAAAGAAAATGGAATATTGCTCCAATCGGAGCCAAATTTTCTCGTTCAACAGTAGCTTTCGTGGCAAAGAATGAAACTAATTTTGTTGAGATAGAAGAAACACCAACAGGAAACAGCCATGGAACCGAGGACACTAGCAAACCACAACTGAAACCAGCAGCCAGTGGTACATCTTGCTCTCCGGCACATGCATGGCCTCCCTTAATTAGTTTGTGTGCTCAATAATTCAGCAGCCAGACCAGAAGTATTCTTCTGCAGAATGCGAGTGCAAATAATTGCTCGGAATGCTGAATTCGGGCAGGCCAAGCAAATGGGGGCTGAAAGGAGCAGAGCGATATGGGGGGAATCTCTGACAATAGGAAGGAAGCACTTGTCTCTGACCTTGGCGCACCAACTTGGAGAGAAAGATGCCGGCCGCGAGATCGAATGTCAAATAGCTAGCTAGGCAGACTGACCTATGTCCCTCCTCCATCCTACCAAAGCTAAACGTACAGGAGGAATGGGGGATGCAGGGTTCATCATGTGCTGTTCAGAGCCCATTCAGGATGCTGGCTTTTGGTCGCAAAGTGGAGCCGGAGCCACAGCAGAGCTTGCATCAAAACTGTGGCTTCTGGACAATGATCAATCAGCATGCATGAAAATAAGAGAACTGATGACATAATCCATACTCGTCAAGCTTGTCTCGGGAATTAATTAATTAGGACATGAGAAAAAACATTTAGGTTAGGATTATAATTTAACTTTTTTCCTTTGGATGAAAGATACCATGGTGTTTAAAATGTAAGATATTAGTTATCAAATCTGTGATGTACACATTATCATGCTTTTTACATAGAAATTACCGGCTGTATATTTTTCAACAAAAAAATTCAGGTCAAAAAATTATAATGGCGTTTGTATGTGAGTTATCAGCTTAGTATGTGTCTATTAACAAGCTATTTACATATAAATTACTAGGGTTGCCCCCCCCCCCCCCACCCCTCGCCACAGTCGCCACATTTACCAGGGTCGGGTACATAAATTATCAAGTCTGCGATGTGTGAGTTATCATGTTATTTGCATAAGAGTTATCGTGGTATGATTCAACAACTTCTCCCACCCTATCCCCGCCGATAAAGTTATCAGGATTGGGTACATAATTTATCATTTCTACGATGTGTAACTTATCATGTTATTTGCATAGAAGTTACCGTGGTATGTTTCAATGACTTTCCCCCAACCCCAACCCCACCGACAAAGTTACCAGGACCGGGTACATAGTTTAATATCTATGATATGTGAGTTATCATATTATTTGCATAGAAGTTATCGTGGTATGTTTGTTTCAACGACTCCCCCACTCCGGCCCCTCCGACAAAGTTACCAGGACTGGTACATAATTTATCATGTTTATGATGTGTGAGTTATCATGTTATTTGCATAGAAGTTACCGTCGTATGTTTCAACGACACCCCCACCCCGACCCCTCTGACAAAGTTATCAGGTCTACCATGTATGAGTTATCATATTATCTGCATAGAAGTTACCGTGGCATGTTTCAGCGACTTGCCCCACCCCATCCTCGCCGACCAAGTTATCAGGACCGGGGTACATAAGTTATCAGGTCCGCCATGTTTGAGTTATCATGTTATTTGCACAGAAGTGACCATGGCATGTTTCAGCGACTTGCCCCACCCCCACCCTCGCCGACCAAGTTATCAAGACCGGGGTACTTAAGTTATCAGGTCTGCCATGTTTGAGTTATCATGTTATTTGCACAGAAGTTACCGTGGTATGTTTCAACAACTCCCCCACCCCCACCCTCGCCGACAAATTTTTTAGGACCGGGGTACATAAGTTATCAGGCCTATGAATTTTGAGTTACCATGTTATTTACACGAAAGTTAATGGGGGATATTTCATCACCCCCCCCCCCCCCCCCCGGTCGGTAAAGTTAGCAGGAACGGGGTACCTAAGCGCGAAAAAAAATCAAACACTAAATTAACTCGTTTTTATGCATACGTAGTAGAGGAGACATGTTAATAGCCCATTTACTTTCTTTTGTTCAAGAAAGGGATCGTAGGTCAGGTGGTAGGCTAGTTGAGTTGGCTAACTAGTGGTGCAAGGATTGAATCCTCTCTTGTTCGCGCCATTTTTTGCGTGAAAAAATCCCGAACGAAAAAAGATCTGGAGAGGGAAAAATAGATCGGGAGGAGAGCAAGAAAATCGGATCTGGCGAACAAAAGGACCCGGAGAGGGAAAAAATGATAAATTATATTCGCCAGATCTGCACTATAGATGGAGGGCTGCACTATAGCAGTGGCCTACTCGCGGTAATTAAGTATCTACAAAATTAGCCCACTCCAAACATAAACATGTGGTTGGCTAAGATGGTCACTGGGTATAGTCAATGTGTGTAGCGAGTCTGGAGGTGCGGGGTTCGATTCCTGTTACTGCACTTTTTTGAAAAAAATGAGCCAACAGAAAAAAAATGTGCCAACAATCGAGGATGACAAAAGCGTGCGTGCCTGTCGCTAACCACCAATCGGCAGGTACTTAGCTTTCTCGTACATTTTTTTTCCTTGAGTTAATAGTGTTTAGCACATGTAGCTGTGGCACATCTAGCTAGCGAGCATGACATCCGGATGACCTGTGCTGGCCTAGCTGGATAATCAGTGGCCACAAACTGCTTTCCTTTGTCGCTCCTCTACTTTGCTAAGATGATGATGATGATAAAGTGAGCCTTTAGCATAGTAGTCAACAATAGATCTTGAGCTTTGATCAGCTTTTGCTGGCTGATTGAGTAGAGTGTTCATGGAAAAGATAAAAGTTTTCATGGAAGAATGATGCGTAGCCAGAAGCTAACAAAACTACAGTAGTTGTTTCTTGTTCTGAAGCAGGGAATCGCTGCAATCAGCTATGCAATTCAACCAGCCAGTGATTTCCTTTCAAAGCTGGTGTACTAGTTGTGTGACAACATTTGGATGGTAATTATTCAGAGTTCAGACTTCAGACATGCAATTTAATGCTAGACAAAAACCTACAGAGATTTGAAGATTATGTTTTAACAATTCACTAAACTGGTCCCTTGGTCCCTAGTCGTAGTGTTTTTTTAAACAAGGCAAAGGCTTGGAATTTCATTGATTAAGAGAGGGTTTTAACAAAAGACTGAACAAGCACCCATAAACTCACTTCCTCCTTAATATTGTGCACTATAATTGCAGAGGGGGTCGCAGAGTTGCAGAAGACCCTAACGTTGCACTCCTTCCAGAGCTCTCAAGAGACGACATTGCTTTCCACGAGATGGACCTGGATTGGTGATCCCAAGCCACCAATCTTTGGCAGTAGTTGCAAACCTCCAATCTCTAGAATTCACATTCTCGAGCCCAAGCCATTGTACAATGTCGCACCACACCCGCATCGAGAAGGGGCAGTGGCACTGAAGATGCATGGGCGACTCCTCGGTTTGCTTACATAGTGGACAAAGGCCGCAGGACCATCCTTGGCGCTCAAGTCTATCCGTGGTCCAAATTCTATTTTGCATCACCAACAGGCAAAAACTTGCATCTTGGAGTCGCCCAAGATTTCCAAACAGTAGCGTGCATGGCCGAGCCAGTGTGACCTTTAAATTGCGCATTGTAAGCGGAAGGAGCTGAGTAGATACCGTCTGAAGTGAATTTCCAAGTTATCTTATGTTACAATAAATCCGAGGCGTTCCGTCGATCTACCGAGAACCAAGCAATCACACGAGCACGACACCGAGATTTGTTAATGAGGTTCACCATCATGGCTACATCCCCGGGGCCTGACTACGGGCGCTCCTCCCCGTGACACCATCACAATACTGCACCCCGGCCGCCCGGGCGCCGGCACACGCCGCCGGCTCCCCCCGCGTGCCCGTGCTATTATGTTGGCATAGGTTACATCATGTGTCTACCCCCGCTATATATGAGAGGCCTAGGATACAAGTGTCCTACTTGGACACGACTCCTACTCTGTCTACATACCGTACGACTCCAAGTCCAACTGTAACCTAACTTGTACAATAATATTCGACACAACTCTAACAAACTCCACCTTGCCGAATATTCTCCACCACCTTGAATTCGTCTGTGTGTCAAACCTCCATGTACATTGGACTTGAGATACACCATGAGCACCGCTGCTACTCCCAGACTCTATGTGACTCCACCTGCAACTGTAGTCCCTTCTCGTCTTCTTCACAGTCAATACTTGAGCAAAATTAAGTTCCTAATTACTCTACTTTATGCTCTCAACTTTCGGAGAATCCGTTCAACACCATCACACACCGATCACTATCTGCGTGAAAATGAACAACTCGCATATTGGACGCCACATATAAGAGTTACCTGAACTCAATGCCACCGCTCTTTCTTGACCGTCTATCTGAAACTTGAAGGAATTTCACCATTGCTTGTAGTCATCCCGAGTCAAATTCGCAGTTGTCTCACCCTTTTCCCGGATAGTCTCTGGCATATCCCACAACTATAGAATTCAGGGAGATCATCGGTGAGCTGTATGGAACTAACCTTCTCCCTTTGGGAGAAGCAAACTGTTGAATGTCTTCTGGAGAGAGACCCCGGTGGAAGTTGATCCGAGTCACCCAGAAGTTGTTTTGCATGGCCTTTTGAACCGAAGAATTCTTTTTGAGCACTCAAAAATCTTGGGGGAAATGCTCTTATTCAGAATCAATTGAGGATGTTGTGGCTTTTGATCGCAAAGTGGAATTGGCTCCACAACAGACTTTTCATGGAAATTGCAGTATTCTTTGTGTGTGGTTTCTGGACAAGGATCAATCAAAATGCCTGAAGAGAATAGAACTGATGACATACTCCATACTTGTCAAGCTTGTCTCGAGAACTAATTAATTAATTAGGACGTGCAAAAAACTATTTAGGTTAGGATTAAAAATTTAACATCATGACCATTTTTTCCCTCAAGACTTGAGTTAATGGTGTTTAGCACATATAGCTGTGGCACTAAGACAGGCAAGAAGATAGATTTGTCATCTACTACATCCGTCCTGGTTTACTCGGCCCCCACTTACTCTGGGTCATATTTATAACACCACTGAAAACTACATTTAAATACGAATCCAATAATATATATTTTAGTGACATGCATAAACACTTTGCTAATATGGAGCAAAAGGGCTGGATCATATTGAGAGATAGTCAGCTCTCCTTCGTAGGGCGTTGTCTTTCTTACTGCGACACTGTAGTTGCCTGCCAGGCACAGTCACGTCGTCCCTGTAATCGCGGCCCGCCGCCGGCCACTCTGTACTAATTTTCCTTCCACTAATACATCGACACGCAAGCCTTTTGCATGTTAAAAAAACACTTTGCTAATGAATATATGGTCAAACTTTGACCCCAAGTAGCGAGCATGACGCTAGGATGACATATGCTGACCTAGATATTTGTTTTAATGGTGATCACAAGAACACAAAACTGCTTTCCTTTGTCGCTTTTTTACAGAGGTGGATCTTGGGCTTTGATCAGCTTTTGCAGGCTATAATTGCTAGAGGAAAAGATAAAGTTTTCATGGAAGAATGATGCATAGCTGGAAGCTAGCGGAACTAGTACTACCTCCGTTTCAAAATATAGTGCGTTCGTGTTTTTTGAGGTTTAACTTTGACCATACTTTTAACCAATGAAACCAACTACACCGAAACAAAAAATTATATAATTGAAAAGTTTTTTGAATACGAATTCATTGGTATAACTTTTGCTCCCATCGCAATCGGTCTTATTGATTAAATTTTTGATCAAAGTTGAAGCACAGAAATAAAGAAAGCACTATATTTTAAAATGGAGGGAGTAGTTCCGAATCGTTGCTATCTGCCATGCAAGTGGTTAGGTTTCATTTCCGAAGCAGATGCAAGCTGCGCTACGTCTGTGGCCACAGCTGGATGTTACTCCCTCCCAGTGGCGTAGCTAGGATTTTATGCCAGGGTGGTCCAATTGCCAAGAATAATAATTGCACCACAAATTCAACAAACCAACATATGCATACAAAATTGAAGATGGCAACGGGGTCCCGAAACCCGCGTCCCCGCGGGTTTTTACCGTATTAGAGGACGGGGATGGGCGTCTTTTCATCCCCGCGGGGTTGTTGTTGTGCACATTATACAACCCGACACGTTTTATGGGTTTGCACCCGTTTCGGTAGTCCCCGAACCCGAAACCCGGCAAACCCGGCAAAATACATTTTTTACTGAAATATGCTCCTATTTGTTGCTCAAATATGCTTATCTTCGTTGTTGAAATGGGCTATAGTTGTGCTGAAATAGGCTTTTTTTTAGCTGATGTTATTCCTGAGTATTGTGCTAAAATTTGCAGTTGTTTTGCTGCTGAAATGATATCATTATTGCCTCTGAAATATATTATGTATGTTGTTTAAATCTTCTAAAATACACTCTATATATAGCTGTTGAACCATCTACTATTGTTTTTTGTTGAAATTTGCTCTAGTTATGCTGCTGAAATGTGCTTGTTTTGCTATTCAAATGTTATTGTTTGTCGCCATTATGTTTGTTTAAATATTTTTATTTTCTCGTGGCTTTCCCGAAACCCGATGAGGTTAGGGGACAGGCGGAAAACTAGCCCCACACACGGTGATGGGGACAGGGACGGGTTTGCAATTTTATCGTGGGGATGGGTTTGGGAAGGCAAAACCCGATGGGTTTCGTCCCCGTTGTCATCTGGATACAGAATATATCAACTAGGTCTTTCAAATAATATAAAATTCATGGTTATGTCTTAAATTTGCATAAAAGAAGATAACACGTCTTATTTGTCGGGATAACGCCTTCTCAAGACCATGAAAGTTCTACTCTAGTATTTATCAATTATTAATTGTAAAAAATAAAACTAAATCTTGCACTCTCAGGTCTCAGCTTAGCTTGTTCAAATCTTCGTAGCAAGAAATTTATACTTTGAATTTATGAATTAACAGAGAACAAAAATCTTACTTTAGATCGAAGTAGTAGGATGGAAAACTGAACAACTGGTTCTCAACCAAACTAGATTGTGCATGCTTCGCCAGCTGCCTGTTTGCCGCCGCCGGCAAGTGTCCTTCGCCCAGCCGCCAGTCCGTCGCCGCCGACGAGTGCCATGTAGGCCGGCGGATGCCCGCTGGGGGCCGCTAGGCGATGGCTGATGGCGATGGCCGCTCGCTCCTAGGGTTCCCGAACTGAAAGAGGCGGCGGGAATCAGGAACGTCTTCTCGTGTCGATCAATCAGCGCACAGACACAGAGACTAACGAGCCAATCCTTCACGTGTACATGGGCTGAGTTGGGCTTGCTTTTCTTTTTTCTTTTTTACAGACTTAGTAGTATACTAATGGGCTGAATTCCAGGGTGGTCCATGGACCACCCTGGCCACCCTACAGCTGAAAGGATCGATATGGTTGACTAGAGGGGGGAGGTGAATAGGCAACTACCAATTTTTAGCTTTTCTTTACCAAATTAAACTTTGCATTAAAGCAGGTTGTCTAGATGTGCAACTAGGTGAGCAACCTATATGATGCAACAACAACAAGCATACAAGCAAGCAAGGGAACAAACACTAAAGATCTTGCACAAGTAAAGGTAAAAGATAACCAAGAGTGGATCCGGTGAAGACGAGGATGTGTTACCGAAGTTCCTTCCTTTTGAGGGGAAGTACGTCTCCGTTGGAGCGGTGTGGAAGCACAATGCTCCCCAAGAAGCCACTAGGGCCACCGTGTTCTCCTCACGCCCTCACACAATGCGAGATGCCGTGATTCCACTGTTGGTGCCCTTGAAGGCGGCGACCGAACCTTTACAAACAAGGTTGGGGCAATCTCCACAACTTAATCGGAGGCTCCCAACAAGACCACGAAGCTTCACCACAATGAAATATGGCTCCGAGGTGACCTCAACCGTCTAGGGTGCTCAAACACCCAAGAGTAACAAGATCCGCTAGGGATGAGTGGGGGAATCGAAAATCTCTTGGTGGAAGTGTAGATCGGAGCCTTCTCAACCACTCCCGAGCAAATCAACAAGTTTGATTGGCTAGGGAGATAGATCGGGCAAAATAAAGCTTGGAGTATTTAATGGAGCTTGAGCAATAAATGGAGCTTGGGCAATAATTGAAGCTTGGGGGAAGAGGTAAGTGGAAAGGAAGAAGGGGACGCCCTTTTATAGTGGTGGAAACAAACCCCCCACTCAGCCCCCCAGAGAGCGGTACTACCGCTCATAAGCGGTACTACCGCTCCCCCTCAGCGGTACTGCCGCGCCAGAAGAGAGGGGCTGCGGAGGGACCCAGAGCAGTACTACCGTGGAGGCAGGGCGGTACTACCGCGCGAACGCGGTACTACCGCAGCTAGTACCGCAAAACCCGACACGAGAAAATGCGCAAAATAGTCAAGGCAGAAGGAGCACAGAGCCGCAGCGGTACTGCAGCTGGGGCCATCAAGCGGCACTACCGCTCCGAGGAGCGGTACTACCGCTTTATGAGCTTCAGTGGTACTACCGCTACAACTGCAGCTAGTGTCGTAATGCCCTGACACAAGAAGGAGCGCACTAGGGTCGAGGCGGTAGGATCACGGAGCCGCAGCGGTACTGCTGCTGAGGCAGCGGTACTACCGCTCCGAGGAGCGGTACTACTACTTAGTGAGCTTCAGCGGTACTACCGCTGTGGCCCGCGGTACTACCGCTGGGTCCAGGAAAGGATAGAGAGGGGATAAAAGAGAAGCTCCAAGAGGCGGAAAGAACTGGTGGGTGAGAACAGGACGTGTACGTGTTGATTCCACCCAAACCATAACAAAACGGATCCCCTCTTGATAGTACGGTGACTACTACGAAACTTGGTCCACCAACAAAGAAACGAAAGAAGCTACACCGTCTTGAGTACAACGCCGAGGGGAAATAACCGTCTCGTGCCGAAGAATGAATATCTGAAAGAACTCAAAGCACCCTATTAGTCCGCAAATTGCATTGTCATCAATCACCAAAACACCGTAGGGATAAATATGCCCTTACAATCTCCCCCTTTTTGGTGGATTGATGACAATACGGGATTTGCACAAAAAGAGTAATGACAAAGAATGCGAGCGAATGCGCACCTCTAAAATATAGACAAGCTCCCCCTAGACGTGTGCCAACTAGATAAGTGCTTTGGACTGCACGGCACACATACTAGGATCACCGCTCCCCTTATATTTTAGAGACCAACATCCTAAGCAAGATATATGAGAACAACATATATGATAGGATAGGTAAGCAAGTTATAAGATACCGAGGTGCATAGAACATAGATAAGGTAACAAAGGTAGCATATGTCTTACACCATATGACTGGAGCTAAGGTCTCACAGCAAACCAAACCAGTGGAAATGCACAAGACACCACAAGACTAAAACAAAGCACAAGACTAAAACAAAGCACGACACAAGAAGCAAGACAAGCAAATCCCTACACTCTCTCCCCCTTTGGCAGCGAGACACCAAAAAGGGTAGAGAGGGACACTACGACTCCAGGTGATCATCACATCTTTGCATCTTCATCGTGGGTTGAAGGCTGCTCGGCATCGGAGTCGGTCCAGTGGCAGTTCTGATGAATCTAGTCCTCCTCTTCAGTGATCTGTCCCTCAGACCCACTGACAACTGTGGCACCCAACTGACGCATGATCTCCTTGTGGCGCGTCCTGGCATTCTTCTCCGCCACATGAGTCATGTACTGACCATGGGACTCCATGCAGAAGAGCTTCTTCATCTTGCGCTTGAGCTTCTGGGCCCATGATGGTTCTGCACTAGAGTGGCCAAAAGCCTCATCGTGAGCATCAGTAGTAGCCTCACCCTCGGTCCCCATGGCAGCAGCAGCAGCAGACGGGCCCCCTGTGGCAGTAGTAGCAGATGGACCTCCTGTGTAAGGCGCTGTCCAGTTGTTCTTCTTCCTCAGACGCTTGATCTCATGAGAAACCAAGTCTCCAGTCTCTAGCAGCACTCTGGGATAAGTCTGTGCCCAGGCCCTCTCAATGAGCCTCATGATGAAGGGACCATAGATATGACACTTGCGCTCAGACACGGCAGATAGAAGTTCAGACCACATGACATGAGAGATATCCAGGATCTCTCCAGTGCTTGCTTCCTTCTCATGCTGACAGAAAAGGAGCATGTCCACGAGGAAGGAGTGGACCTGATCCAGATTCCCAATGCGAGGGAAGAGAGTCTCACGGAATATGCGATGAAGAATGTCCAGATACGGATACAGCTCATAGGTCTTCTTCTCAGTCACCGGGTGAACCTTCACAGTGCAGTAGGGCCAAAGGGCTTGCTTGTGGGTGGATGTAGCATTGCGGTGAGGGCGGAAACCGACAGGAGTCTCAAGCCCGTTATCCACCACATCGAGTAACTCCATGAACGCCCGCCACTTGACGGAAAGCAGCTTGCCATTGGTCATCCAAGTCAGAGTCCGGTCGCCATTTGTACCAAGATGGACGGTGGCATAGAATTGAGCCACCAGATCTGCATCGAAATCCTTGTTGAACTGCATGATCCTGAGAATGTTCAGCTGAGTGCACATCTGAAGGGCTTCTCCAAAGTACTCTGGGTCCTTCTCCATAGCATCAATGTCAATGGAGCGAACATCAACAAACAGATTCTTCTTGGCCTTGATCACATCAAAGTAGATGGCAAACTGAAAACGGTTTCAGAATGGGTGGTTGACCAAAGTGGGTTCTTGGTCCACCGCATAGGGGTTGCGGCGACGCTTCTCCCAAAACTCCTTGTTGGTCATCTCAGTCATAGTCTTCCCTTTTGGCTTGTTGGCAGCTCGCTTTGATTGCTGAGGAGGTGGAGGAACACTGGCAGAAGCACTGGCTGAGGGCGGTTGGGTGCTCGAGGAACCACCGGCAGGCTCTGAGGTCCGGTAGCGTTTGGAGGTGGCACGCCCGGGGTTGATACAGCGACCTTGTTGCTCGGAAAGGTCATCACCTGGAGCCAAACAAAAGAAAATGCAAAACAACCAGAAGAAACGAGCATAAGCCAACAAACACAACAAAAAGGATCAAGGTAAGGCAGGAGAATGGTGGAAATTGGCATGCAGTGTTAGTACCGTGACATGCCCGCGGTAGTACCACCCCAAGCGGTAGTACCGCCCCAAAGGGAGCGGCAGTACCGCTGTAGGTCAAGCGGTAGTACCGCTCCAAGGGAGCGGTAGTACGGCTTGAGGCGGATAACCAGCAGTTTCATAGCACGAGGCGGTGAAAGAGTGGTTTTCTACTACCGTGGACACATCCGGCACTACTGGCCTACCAAATTCAAAAATAATCCTACCAAACATCAATCTAGATGATCTAGTTGCCTTCTCCAACCAACTCAAGCCTAGATTTAGCCAAAAATCTAGAGATGCTACCACCATTGCCTCTAAAGCACAAGATCTGAAAGCAAGACCAAAAGAGAGAAGGAACGGGGGCAATACCGGCATCCATGGCAAGAGGACGAGGTGGGGATCGACTCCACCGAAGCAAATGGACAGGAACGCCCCGGAGGAGGAGATCCACCGGAGCCCTTCCACGGCGGAACGGTGCTGGAGAGAGGGAGAGACACGAGGGGAGCGAGCGAATGGGTATGGGGGAGAAGAAACCTCCCCCTGCCCCGATAAAAACCCCTGGCCCCGCCCCGCAGCGGTAGTACCGCGCTGGGGAGCGGTACTACCGCTGATAAGCGGTAGTACCGCTCACCACCAGCGCCAGTACCGCCCAGCACGCCATGGCAACTAGACAACATGGCTTAGCTCAAAAAGAAAGCAGAAAAACCCGCAACGAAAAGCAAAGGAACACACTAGCAAGAGGCCAAGAAACCTGTAAGGGCATATTTATCCCTACGGTGTTTTGGTGATTGATGACAATGCAATTTGCGGGCCAATCGGGTGCTTTGAGTTCTTTCAGATATTCATTCTTCGGCACGAGACGGTTATTTCCCATCGGCGTTCTACTCAAGACGGTGTAGCTTCTTTCGTTTCTTTGTTGGTGGACCAAGTTTCGTAGTAGTCACCGTACTATCAAGAGGGGATCCGTTTCGGTATGGTTTGGGTGGAATCAACACGTACACGTCCTGTTCTCACCCACCGGTTCTTTCCGCCCCTTGGAGCTTCTCTTTTCTCCCCTCTCTATCTTTTCCTGGACCCAGCGGTAAAACCGTGGGCCACAGCGGTAGTACCGCTGAAGCTCACTAAGCGGTAGTACCGCTCCTCGGAGCGGTAGTACCGCTTGTAGCCTCAGCAGCAGTACCGCTGCGGCTCCGTGCTCCTACCGCCTCGACCCTAGTGCGCTCCTTCTCGCGTCAGCGCGTTACGGCACTAGCTGCAGTTGTAGCGGTAGTACGGCTGGAGCTCATGAAGCGGTAGTACCGCTCCTCGGAGCGGTAGTACCGCTTGATGGCCTCAGCCGCAGTACCGCTGCGGCTCTGTGCTCCTTCCGCCTCGACTATTTTGCGCATTTTCTCGTGTCTGGTTTTGCGGTACTGGCTGCGGTAGTAGGGGCGGTAGTACCGCCCTGCCTCCATGGTAGTACTGCTCTGGGTCCCTGCCCCAGGCCCTCTCTTCTGGCGCGGCAGTACCGCTTATGAGCGGTAGTACCGCTCTGCCTCAGCGGTAGTACCGCTCTCTGCGGGGCTGAGTGGGGGGTTTGTTTCCCCCACTATAAAAGGGTGTCCCCTTCTTCCTTTCCACTTACCTCTTCCCCCAAGCTTCAATCATTACCCAAGCTCCATTTATTGCTCAAGCTCCATTAAATACTCCAAGCTTCATTTTGCCCGATCTATCTCCCTAGCCAATCAAACTTGTTGATTTTCTCGGGAGTGGTTGAGAAGGCTCCGATCTACACTTCCACCAAGAGATTTTCGATTCCCCCACTCATCCCTAGCGGATCTTGTTACTCTTGGGTGTTTGAGCACCCTAGACGGTTGAGGTCACCTCGGAGCCATATTCCATTGTGGTGAAGCTTCGTGGTCTTGTTGGGAGCCTCCGGTTAAGTTGTGGAGATTGCCCCAACCTTGTTTGTAAAGGTTCGGTCACCGCCTTCAAGGGCACCAATAGTGGAATCACGGCATCTCGCATTGTGTGGGGGCGTGAGGAGAATACGGTGGCCCTAGTGGCTTCTTGGGGAGCATTGTGCCTCCACACCGCTCCAACGGAGACGTACTTCCCCTCAAAAGGAAGGAACTTCGGTAACACATCCTCGTCTTCACCAGATCCACTCTTGGTTATCTCTTACCTTTACTTGTGCAAGCTCTTTAGTGTTTGTTCCCTTGCTTGCTTGTATGCTTGTTGTTGTTGCATCATATAGGTTGCTCACCTAGTTGCACATCTAGACAACCTACTTTGATGCAAAGTTTAATTTGGTAAAGAAAAGCTAAAAATTGGTAGTTGCCTATTCACCCCCCCCCTCTAGTCAACCATATCGATCCTTTCAATTGGTATCAGAGCCTCGTCTCCTTATTAAGGACTTTACCGTCCAAAGAGTATGATTGATACCGTAGACGGTGTGGAGGAACACTCTAGTGTGAATCCGACCTCGTCTACGGGAGATGGGGGAACTTCGGTCTCTCGTGAGGAGTTCAATGTGGCCTTGGAGACATTGAAAACCTCCATGATGACCGAAGTTGAAAACATGTTTACTAAATTTCTTGAGGGACTTAAACTTTCCACCGCACCGTTGAAAGTGGGTGATCCCGCCAACAAGGTGTCGGATGCTATCCCCGACAAGGGGGAAGCTAGTAGTGAAAAGGCTCCTTCTTCTAGTGGCAAGAATGGCACCGGCATCTTTGCCCATGTGGAACCACCACTTGTTTATGGTGGACCAGTTCCTTCTACTCATTTGAATCATGCCGGTCCTCCTCCTAAGATTGTGAAAAATGAGGATTTTGATTCTTGGGTTTACCGCTTTAAACGTCATTTAAATCATGTGAACACTAACCTTTGGAGAATCATTGAAGAAGGTTTCTATCCACATGATCCAAGCAACTTCACTCCTCGAGAAGCCGCGGACAATCAATTCAATGAGAATGCTCTCTTCATCATTCAAGATGCAATTCCACTCAAAGACCTACCTCATCTTCGTCCCTTCGCCTTGGCCAAAGATGCATGGCATTGTGTCGTGTCTCTCTACCAGGGAAGCGCAAGAATTCAATGCTCCAACTATGAAGTGGTACAAGATGAGGCTGATGAGTTTGCAATGAAGGAAGATGAAGAACCCCGTGAGCTTTATCGGAGAGTCACCAAACTCGCGATCTCACTACGAGATCACGGGAGCAAGGACATGGATGACAATTGGATCAAGCGCAAATTCTTCAAGGCAATGATGCCCTACCACAAGGCCATGTCCTCCGTCATTCGCCAAAGACCGGACTTCCACACATTGACCTCAAGTGAAGTGTTGGATGAGTTTGTGGCCATGAACATTTTGGACAAGACCGCCGACAATGCGGTGCTCCGTTCTCAACGGGCAAAGAAGCCTAACCTTGCATTGAAGGCCAAGCTCACTTTGGAAGAAGAAGAAGAAGAAGAAGAGGAAAGCAACCCCGAAGATACGAAGTATGCATATCATGAACATATGGCACTTGCTTCAAGGCAATTTTGGAGTAAGAAAAACTCGAGGCCCAACTTTAGCAAAAACAACTCTAGTGGCACAAGGGGCAAGCAACGTGTAAGGACTTGCAACAATTGCGGCAACGTGAGTCATTTCGTTGTGGAATGCCCGTATGAGAAGAGGGAAGACAATGGTGGCAAACTCATCCGAAAGGACAAGGCCAAGTCGTTCCCCAACAAGAACAACTTCACCAAGAAGACTCCTCCCAAGGCCTTGGTTGTGCAAGAAGAGTACAATGAGAATGATGACGATTGTCGTGGTATTTCTCACGGGGTGCTTGCGAGTTGACAGATGCCACAAGGGCTTAGTGTGTGGGTAGGACTGCTGCTGATAGGACCGGGAGCGGGTATGCGAGTAGCACGCGGTGGTTTACCCAGGTTCGGGGCTCTCCGGGGAGATAATACCCCTACTCCTGCATGTCTGAGTATATATCTGAGGTGTACATTGGGCAGTACAAAGCTCTCCTGGAGCTGTATCTGAGATCAGTGCCAAGTGCATCTGATCTCGTATATATGCGTATGAGCATAGGTGTGTGTGGCCGCATGTGCCTGAGCATGCATGCGTGAGTGTGTGTGAGAGTGAGTCCATCCTCCCTGGATGGATGGATGGATCTCATATATATAGTGGGAGTTGGCTTAGGATGCAAGCCATGTAGGCATGGTATCTAGCTAGCTAGTGGCATGGGTAGTGGCTTTGGATGTAAGCTACCTTGGGTAGCTTACATGCCAAGCCAGGTAGGCATGGCACATGTCATGCTTGTCCCCTGGGATACTTTATAAATTAGTACCCAGGGGACACGGTACACTGTAGATGATGGCACCGCGGTACAGTTGTCTCGTCGATGTCGGGTCGGGCTGCAGTCGGCAGCCGACCGGTTGGCGTAGTCGGTGGCCGGCAGTCGGCAGCCGGCCGGGTAGTGCAGTCGGACGGGGAGCCGGCAGGAGCGGCCGAGCAGTCAGACTGAGGGGCTTTGCTAGCCCCGATGTCTTGAAATATCATCTCGCCGTCTTCGGGGTATCCGTGTCCCATTACACCGACAGTAGCCCCCGAGCCTCCGGGCAACTTGGCAAAGTTGGGCGGAGGTTTTTTGGCAAATGTTCATGAAAATAATCATAAAAAAGGACAGAGTTAGTCCATGCAGATATATCGAATGCTTGCTTTTATCATTGCAAGTTTTATGCGGAGGGTGCCGACTCGGTTTCGTCCGAGCCCCCTTAATCTTTTTCGTGTTCCCTCCGCTTTTTGGCATGTGCTCTTGCTTGCCGGACAGCCGCTCTGCGGTCTGTGGCTGAGAGTGGGCCGCGAAGTGGAGTCTACAGTACTCAGAGTCTGGGAGCAGATTCAACCGAGTAGATACTTGTAAAAGGAAAACGGTCGGGTCGCCCGAACGTTTTTCTTCCTGGGCATTTTTCGCGTGGGTGGCCTCCAGCGTTCACTCTTGCTAGTCGGCGGCCGCTCTGCGGTCTGTGACTAAGAGTGGGCCTTTGGTACCGCGCGCGGTACTAAGCCGTCTGCGGGAACTAACGTCTCAGGCCAAGGGGCCAGCCCCCGGGCCAACTCTAGCTGGCGCCGGGCAAACAGTGATGCTACTGTAATAAAATGCGGAGGCAGCCCCCGAGCAATGCTCGGGGTTATCCGTGCTTCCGTAGTGCAAAAATATGCAGGTGAGGAGCTCACATTGATTTTCGTGTAGTCGCGGTTGTCGAAGATAGCCGGCGTGACTCGGCACTCGCAGAGTGCGCCGGCGCACCCGCTGGGTGTAGGGCCGACTGCTGAGCAGTCGGGCCGGGTCTTCCGGCAGCTATCTTGTCTTCTTTCTCGCGGGGCGCGTCAGCGCACCCGCTGGGTGTAGCCCCCGAGATTCGGGCCGACTGCTGAGCAGTCGGGCCGGATCTTCCGGCAACTACTTTGTCTTGTTCTCTCGCGGGGGCGCGTTCAGCGCACCCGCTGGGTGTAGCCCCCGAGATTCGGGCCGACTGCTGAGCAGTCGGGCCGGATCTTTCGGCAACTACTTTGTCTTCTTTCTCGCGGGGGCGCGTCAGCGCACCCGCTGGGTGTGGCCCCCGAGATTCGGGCGCTCGAGGAGGTCTTGACGGCCGGGCCGGCTTGGCGCGGCCGGCGTCGAGGCAGACGAGCAAACGGGTCGGGCCCCAAGCCGGCCAGGCGTCGAAGTCGGCAGGCGAACCGGGCGGCCAAGTGGCCCGACTTTTTTTTTGGAGTCGGCTGGGCACACAACTCTTGATTTCTCTTACCGGCCCGCACGCGAGCGGCCGGCCTCCACTTTTTTTTTCAGCCGGCCACTAGGCAATCGGCCTCTTCTCTCTCATTTTTTTTGGAGCAAGCCGGCTCCATTGACTTTTATTTCAGCCAGCGTGGGGAACCGGCCTCTGTTTTCTTTCTTCAGCGAGGGACTCGGCCGAAGCGGAGCAGGGGAGCGGGCGCTCGTGCGCAGGGTGAGCCGGCCGTGGGGGGAGCCGGAGCCGGCCTCGGGCAGAGCGGAGGGCACGGAGGCAGCATGGCGGAGCCAGAGGCAGGGCGAGCTGGAGCTGGACTCGGCGGGCACGCGGACCCGGCCGCGGGGCGGGCGAAGCCGGACCCGGCGCGGGAGGCCGGGCGAGAGGCGGCACCGGCCGGGTGAGGCGGAGGCGGCCAGGTGAGGCGAGGCGGCCAGGCGAGGCAAGGCGAGGGTCGGCCAGCCGGCGCGGGCGAAGCCGGCCAGGCGAGGCGAGGCGGCCAGACGAGGCGAGGCGGCCAGGCGAGGGCCGGCCAGCCGGCGCGGGCGAAGCCGGCCAGGCGAGGCGAGGCCGGCGGGCGGCCGGGACGCGGAGGAGAGGCCGGAGCCGGCCCGTGCAGAGCAGCCGGCGCAGGGCGGGGGGCCAGCCCGAAGTCGGAGCGAGGAGCCGGCGCGCAGGGCGAGCGAAGCCGGCGGGCACGGCGAAGGCGGCGGGGAGGCCGGACCCGGCGCGGGGAGGCCGGAGCCGGACGCGAGCGAGGCCGGCGGGCGCGGCGAAGGCGGGAGATGGCAACGGGGCGCAAGGCGGGGCCGGCCTGGGTGGAGAACCCGGCCGCGCGAGGGCGCGCGCAGGGGCCGGGCGCACGGACGCCGGGTGGGGGGCTGGGTGAGGGAGCCGGCCCGCGCTGGACAGCCACCCGGAGATGGCCAGGGCGGGCGGAGGGCACGGAGGAAGCGTGGCGGAGCCAGAGGCGGGGTGAGCCGGAGCTGGACTCGGCGGGCACGCTGACCCGGCCGCGGGGCGGGCGAAGCCGGACCCGGCGCGGGAGGCCGGGCGAGAGGCGGCGCCGACCGGGCGAGGCGGAGGCAGCCAGGCGAGGCGAGGCGGCCAGGCGAGGCGAGGCGGCCAGGCGAGGCAAGGCGAGGGCCGGCCAGCCGGCGCGGGCGAAGCCGGCCAGGCGAGGCGAGGCGGCCAGGACGCGGAGGAGTGGCGCGGATGCCCGATGCGGAGGCCGGCGAAACCGGCCCGCAGCCAGGCCGGAGCCACGGAGGCAGCCAGACGCAGCGAGCGGTGCGGTGGAGACGGCGCGCGGAGCAGCCGAGCAACAGGCTTGGCGAGGAGGACGGCCTCGGGGAGGCAGCGAGGCGATGCGCGCAGCCGAGCCAGTGGCTCGGGTGAGCAGCGGGCGCGCGCAAGAAAAAGCAAGGCGGCAGCGCGGCGAACGACGCACGGGAGAGGAGCTGGAGACCGGCTTTGCATGGCCATAGTCTGGGTAGTGTGTTTTGCCAATGGTTTGACCACCGTTTGACTAGCGTCTAGCTAGCTTGTATAGGCAAAATATGAAGGAGCAAAAGCGCATTCCGGCCAAAGAAAGGCGCAGCATGGAGAGGAGCAAACGTGAGGGGCGCGGCACGGCGTGCGCACGGATGCGGCCGACCGAAGCGAGGCACCGCCGTGCACGGACGGACGGCCGGCGTCGCAACGGCGGTGACGGAGATGCACCGCCCGAAACGGACGCGCCGAGGGCATGCTGATGTTGAGCCCTCGACAGGCGCCGAAGAGGTGGCGGCGTCGCGGTGATGATGAAGGTGGCGAGACCGACGGCGAGGACGCGCCGTCCCGCACGGCTGCACCGGGGACGGGTCGAAGTTGAGCCCCCGAGCGCTACCGGAGAGACGGCGCGACGCCGCGGCGGTGATGGCGAAGATGGTCCCGCCCGGACAGCGGAACCAGCAGCAGCGCGGTAGCATAGTACCGCCCCACGGTGGGCGCCAACTGTTGTGGTATTTCTCACGGGGTGCTTGTGAGTCGACAGATGCCACAAGGGCTTAGTGTGTGGGTAGGACTGCTGCTGATAGGACCGGGAGCGGGTATGCGAGTAGCACGCGGTGGTTTACCCAGGTTCGGGGCTCTCCGGGGAGATAATACCCCTACTCCTGCATGTCTGATTATATATCTGAGGTGTACATTGGGCAGTACAAAGCGCTCCTGGAGCTGTATCTGAGATCAGTGCCAAGTGCATCTGATCTTGTATATATGCGTATGAGCATAGGTGTGTGTGGCCGCATGTGCCTGAGCATGCATGCGTGAGTGTGTGTGAGAGTGAGTCCATCCTCCCTGGATGGATGGATGGATCTCATATATATAGTGGGAGTTGGCTTAGGATGCAAGCCATGTAGGCATGGTAGCTAGCTAGCTAATGGCATGGATAGTGGCTTTGGATGTAAGCTACCTTGGGTAGCTTACATGCCAAGCCAGGTAGGCATGGCACATGTCATGCTTGTCCCCTGGGATACTTTATAAATCAGTCCAGGGGACACGGTACGCTGTAGATGATGGCACCGCGGTACAGTTGTCTCGTCGATGTCGGGTCGGGCTGCAGTCGGCAGCCGCCCGGTTGGCGTAGTCGGCGGCCGGCAGTCGGCAGCCGGCCGGATAGTGCAGTCGGACGGGGAGCCGGTAGGAGCGGCCGGGCAGTCGGACTGAGGGGCTTTGCTAGCCTCGATGTCTTGAAATATCATCTCGCCGTCTTCGGAGTATCCGTGTCCCATTACACCGACAACGATGATGAAGATGATGAGTCGGTTGCCATGGCCTCCATTGCCATTGCAACAACGTCGCGAGTGTCTCTCTTCGACTCACCCAACAAGAGCATCACCGCCAAGTGCCTCATGGCTAAAGCCACCAACAAGGTAACCTCCAACATCAAAACTACCATCATTAATCATCCTTCCCCATCGGATTGCATTAATGAAGTTGAGGGAGCTAATGTGGAGGCTAACGAGTTTGAGGCCTTTATGGGCAAACTCAAGGGAAAATCCAAGAAGCACTTTGTTGCTCTCTTGGAACAACTTGGTGAGGCCAATGACATGATCGAGGCTCACGACGATACCATCTCGAAGATGGAAGGGCATAGTCGTGACTATGCCGATGAGATTTCGGATCTTTCCAATGCTCTTGAGGAAGAGCGTGGTCTTCATTTGGCTCTTGAGGAGTCACACAATGTTGATCATGCTAAGTTAGAGAAAGATTATGATCATGCCCTCGTTGTTTCTCGTGTGCTAAATTCCGAGAAGGCCAAACTTGGGGTTGATCTTGCTAGACTCAAGGAGGAGTTTGATATACTTGACAAGGCTCACAAGGCCTTGAAGGGTATTCACGCTAGTCTCAAGGAGTCTCATGATCAACTCCAAGTGAAGCTAACTATGGAGAAAGGAACCTTTCCTCATATGGTTTTGATTGATAATGCAAATGCTACTAACTCATGTTGTGAGCATATGCACCTTGTTGAAGAAAATGCTAAGTTGAAGACGCAACTTGAGAGAGGTCTTGCGACGTGCATACAAGGCAAGAAGAACCTCAACGATCTCTTGATCAACCAAAAGGGAGGTGCGGCGAAGGAAGGGGTTGGGTACGTCCCCGACTCCAAGAACAAGAAGAAGAATGACAAGACCAAACGACCTCCACCCCTCATGCAAACTTTTCTGAGGGCGGGAGAGAGTGTCGCCGAGGAGAAGAAGAAGAACAAAGACAAGAAGGGCAATGTCACCTCTCCCAACAAAGCTGGAGATTTTTAATCCTTCTTATGTGTTATGCCGAGCTAGTGATGGGCATGTTTATGCCAAATTTGTTGGTTCTCTTCATGAGCACATTGAATGGCCTATTTGGGTTCCTAAGACCCTTGTTACTAACATCAAAGGACCCATTACAAAATGGGTACCTAAAACCAAGCATTGATCTCTTGTAGGTGTTTGCTTCCGGTGGTGGATCATGGTTGCTCGATAGCGGAGCTACAAATCATATGACTGGAAGCAAGGACTTGGTGGTGGACGTGCACAAAGTTCCATCTATGCCCACCAATGTCGAGTGGGGTGACACCTCGTCCTCTAAGGTATTGGGACTTGGCAAGGTGGTCATCTCTCATGATCTCACGATCGAGAAGGTCATGCTTGTTTAGTCCCTTGCATACAATTTACTTTCCGTTTGTCAACTTGCAATCATGGGCTTTGCCACTTTCTTTGACATTGATACCGTGGCCCTCTTGTGGAGCAAGACTCTTAAAGTAGCTTTTGTTGGGCATGTCGAGAATGGTCTATATGTGATTAACTTTTCGGAGCGACCCACTAAGACCGCGACATGCCTAATGGCTAAAGTTGATGTGGGATGGCTTTGGCATCGCCGTTTAGCCCATGTCAATATGAGATCTTTGCAAAGTCTCCTAAAGGGGGACCATGTCCATGGACTAATGAATGTTAGTTTTGTTAAAGATCGTGCTTCAATGCCTGTATCGAAGGAAAGCTACATGAGAAGGCTCACCCTCCCATGACTATCATTTATTCAAAGAGGCCTTTGGAGCTCCTTCACATGGATCTCTTTGGGCCCCCATCCTTCGATAGTCTTGGAGGTAGAAAGTATTGCTTGGTGATTGTGGATGACTACTCAAGGTACACATGTGTGTATTTCTTCAAGAGGAAGAGCGAGACCCAACAAACCATCATTGACTTTGCAAATGAAGCACAACGTCAACACAATGCAAAGATCTTGACAATAAGAAGTGACAACGGCACCCAGTTCAAGAACTATACCTTGGATGAATTTCTTAGTGATGAGGGTATCAAGCATCAATACTCCGCACCATACACCCCTCAACAAAACGGTGTTGCGGAGAGGAAGAACCGGACGTTGATGGATGCGGCAAGAACCATGATGGCGGAGTTCAAGTCTCCGTACAAATTTTGGGCCGAAGCCATCAACACCGCGTGTCATGCATCCAATCGGCTCTACCTCCGCAAGGGCTTGAACAAGACTCCATATGAGATACTCACCGGTAACAAGCCCAACCTCAAGAACTTCCGGGTATTCGGGTGTAAGTGTTTCATTCTCAAGAAAGGTGTTCGGTTGTCTAAATTTGAGGCTAGAGCTTATGAGGGCATATTTGTTGGTTATGCAACAAACTCTCATGCTTACCGTGTCCTCAATAAATCCACTGGACTTATTGAGGAGACGTGTAACGTGGAGTTTGATGAGAATAACGGCTCCCAAGTGGAGCAAAGTGGCACTTGTGATGTAGGTGATGAAATTCCTCCCCAAGCCATAAGAAGAATGGGTGTTGGTTTCATCCTACCCATTGAGGAACCCCTTGTGGCCAAAGGAGAAGGACAATGCTCCACTCATGTAGAGCCATCACCAACCCAAGGCCCACACGCTTCCGAAGAACAAAGTGAAGGCCCTCAACCTCATGAACAAGACCAAGGGCAAGATCATACTCAAGATGGTGTTGACACACCAAGTGATGCTCATGGTCAAGTTCTCTCCCCCGAGCAAGTTCAAGACCAAGAACAAGTTCATGACGACGCTCAAGATGATCAAGTAACCGCTCCTCAACTCACCACCGAGGAGGAATTAGAGCGTCGTGCCGCCAAAGTTGCTTCCAAGCTCTCCACCAAGGATCATCTCATGACGAATGTGCTTGGAAGCTTAAGAAAGGGGGTAAGCACTCGTAGACAATTAGCAAATTATTGTGAGCATCACGCGTTTGTCTCATGTGTGGAACCTCTCAAGGTCTATGAGGCGCTAGAAGATCCGGGTTGGCTCAATGCCATGCATGAAGTACTCAACAACTTTGAGCGCAACAAAGTGTGGAGACTGGTGCCAAGGCCAACGGGAAACCACAATGTCATTGGAACCAAGTGGATATTCAAGAACAAGCAAGATGCCCATGGGATTATCATTCGCAATAAGGCTCGTTTGGTAGCACAAGGCTACTCCCAAGTCGAGGGTATCGACTACGGTGAAACCTTTGCTCGCGTTGCTCGTCTTGAATCCATTCGCATGTTGATTGCATATGCTTCTCATCATAACTTTAAGTTACATCAAATGGATGTGAAGAGTGCTTTTCTTAATGGTCCCATTAATGAATTGGTGTACGTCAAGCAACCCCCCGGGTTCGAGGATCCCTACTTTCCCGATCATGTGTATCAACTCGATAAGGCACTCTATGGCCTTAAACAAGCCCCATGTGCGTGGTATGACCACCTTACCGAGTTGTTACAAGACCGTGGGTTTGAAGTTGGGATAATCGACCCCACTCTTTTTACTAAGAAGGTAAAAGGGGAGTTGTTTGTGTGCCAATTATATGTTGATGATATTATCTTTGGTTCTCCTAACAAAGCTTTCAATGAGGAATTTGCCGCTCTCATGACCTCAAAGTTCGAGATGTCCTCCATGGGGGAGTTGAAGTTCTTTCTAGGGTTCGAAGTTGTCAGGACCCCGATCCTAGGTCACACCGATCTAGCATGTAACACATCATATCACTTTGTGGCCTCACGGTATTCCCACGGGTGCCACCTTACCTGGCCCGGGACCGTTTGCGCCTTTTGGCTCACGTATATGATAGTGTCGCTAGCATCCATATGACAAAGAACCCGGGCCGACATGGCTAGTCGTGAACCCAAAGCGGCACTAACCCATGGGGACAGGCATACATGAATCAACCTCGAGCATGTCGGTCAACAGCGTGTGAATCCGGGCTGTAGCACTAGGCTAACAGGACTCCGGTAACCCGGGCTGTAGCAGGCTAGGCAGGACTCCGGATGTCACCGCGTGACATTTCCCCGAAGGGACAGACACGGGAACGAAGAGAAACACATGCCGGCCAGTCAAGTGTCCTGAGCAGTAGTGCTGGGCTAGCAGGACTCCGGTGAACCGGGCTGTAGCGGACTACTATCGCTCAGAAAGCACTAGACTACATTTCCCCATATGATAGGCTGCCAAGGATAAACAACTAGATTGTCGGATCCCACTCATACCAAGCATTTCAGTCATACACACAATATGCCCGATATGAGTACATACAACATGGCATCACAACAAGACTCTACGACTCAAGTATTTATTCATTAGGCTCCGAAGAGCGAGATATTACAAACATGGGTCTCATGACCCAACATACAGAGCACACAAGCAACAAGCACCTGCGGAAGCTTAACTTGTCTGAGTACAGACAACTACAAATGAAGGAGGCTGAGAAGCCTGACTATCTACCAGATCCTGCCGAGGGCACAAGATCGTAGCTGAGGTAACAAGCTAAACGTCGAAGTCCAAGGGGAACTACTAGCGGGACTGAAGTCTCTATGCAAAACATAAATTAAGCAAACGTGAGTACAAATGTACCCAGCAAGACTTACATCAGAACTAACTACATATGCATCGGTATCAACAAAGAGGGGGGTGGAGGTTAACTGCAGCAAGCCAGCTTTGACTCAGTGGCTAACCTGAACTACGACTGCAAGTAACTCTTTTGAGGTGGCGCACACGAGTCCACAAATTCATCATACCAATACACCACTATGGATCCGCTCCCGTCTCCCTGGGAGAACGCCATCCATAGCACTCACGCTTATCTTGCGAGTTTTAGAGTATCCACTTTCACTTGTCTATGAACTATGCAAGGGGTCCAAGTTTCCATATCCGAGGAATCCGGCTATTCGAATAGATAATGATAACCCTGCAGGGGTGTACTTCTTCACACACGCTCTCGCCACTTATAGCCCTGTACACGTCATGTACCTCGGCAACCTTCAAGCGGAAGCCGGGCGAGGGAGTCGGCCACGACCTGACTAACCAACAAGTCTCTAGTCCAGGTTTATCGCCTATTCGGATTCCATCCGCAAGGAGATCCGGCCGAGGTGTCGCTCACGGCCCCAAACGATGTGTGCAGGGTTCCCAAGCCCACCATCCGGGTGCCACTTGGTACACCGTGCCACGGTGCCTAGTCTGTCCCAAGCCCACCTGTACCGGGTGCCACTTGGTAGACTACTAACACTACCTACAAACACCAGAAACTAGTTGCAACTCCTGGACAGAGATCGAGTTGATTAATAAGCCGAGAGGGGCCGAGTTATCGGAACCCAATGTGTGGTAGTAACTCTTCATGGATCACAAACACAGAACTCAGTTCCTAAGGACGGTTTCAATGAGAAAACCCACCATGTACTCCTACATGGCCTCTCACCGCTACCTTTACCAAATCGTGTTCACACACTTAGCTCTCAACAGTAGGACATGTTTACACACCTCCGATTCATCCCGATGAATCAGACCTGACCCAACTCTAAGCAGTAGCAGGCATGACAAACAATCATGAATGAGTAGGCACATCAGGGCTCAAACAACTCCTACTCATGCTAGTGGGTTTCATCTATTTACTGTGGCAATGACAGGTCATGCAGAGGATAAGGGATTCAACTACCGCAACAAGTAGCAGATGATCGTTGTTGTCCTAATGCAGTAAAAGAGAGCAGGAGCGAGAGAGTGGGCTTGTATCGGAATGAACAAGGGGGTTTTGCTTGCCTGGCACTTCTGAAGATAATATAGTTCTTCATCAGTGTCATCGAACAATCGTCGGAGCGGCGTCTACTGAGAGGGGACAGTCACCGGCAAACAAAGGAGAAACACAATTAATGCAATGCAAAAATATGATGCATGATCATGACATGCCAATATGTTGTGAATTGGGCTAATGCAACAGAAAATCATTTTAATTGAAGTGGAATTCAAAACTATATCAAATTCCAACTCCAAACCTATTATGAAATTTGCCCTAATCATGTTTCATCCTAAACAGTGAGGTTAACTTTCTCAAACATGCACGAAAATGGTACAAATGGATTCCTTGAATTTTTCTGATAATTTTTCATATATAAATTATCTCATTTGGAGTTACGGTTGAATTTCTATGATTTTTAGAAGTTTAGGCAATTTTCTGAAATAAATAAATCATTTCTGATTTATTTAAAATCCTAGAAAAGCTTTACTGCGTCAGCATGATGTCACTATGACGTCATTAGGTCAACGGGGTCGGTCCAGGTCAAACCTGACCAATGGGGCCCACTGGTCAGTGACTCAGGGCCAGTTAGTGTCGCTGACAGGTGGGGTCCGGTCAACAGGTGACATGGCCAGGTTAAACTGACATATGGGGCCCTTGTGGTTAGTTAAAACTAAACAGAAACTAAACCAGCTTAATCAGGGAGTGGGGCCCATCCGTCAGTGTGAGAGAGGGTTAATTAGCTGGGCTATTAGCCCCTAATGACGGTGCCACGTCAGCGTCACCGGGATCTTGCCGACGGCTTGTCGCCGGCGACGACAGAAACGGCGGGGTGGCTCGGGAAGGCGATACAGGAAACCATTCAAGGCGCCGTTGGGCTCTACGGAAAGCTGGCGATCCCGCGCATCCAACGGTGCAAACGGGGCGAGCTGGGGTGGCCGTAATCCTCGCCGGCGTCGAGCTCAGCGGCTGCCGGACTTCGGGCGTGCTTGGAATCGGTGTTGTGGTGCACGGTGGGACGAACGGGTGGGCTAGTTCGGCTCCTAGGAGCAGCGCGAGCGCGATGACGTGCTCAGGGGCAAGCTGGGCTTGCTCTAGCCACGGTGACGACTTCGCCGGCGGCGTGAAGCTCGCGGGCACGCCGGAGAGTGATGCTACGGCGAGCTGCATGCCACGGGGATAAGGGGAAAATGGTGGCGGAGCTCACGTCGGTGCCGTAGGGATGGTTAGCGGGCCCGGGGATGCTCGGAGGTGTCGAATCGGCGGTGGCGATCTCCGGTGGCCGTCGGTGATGATGACGACGATGGCGATGCGTAGGGGCTCTTCCGGTCGCGTGAGACGAGGTGCAGGATGAGGGAGGCACAGCGGAGCTTGGGGCCGCGTCGGAGAGGTGAGGGGGTGGCGGTGAGCACGGAGAACGGCATCGGTGGTCTCGGGTGTGCTCGGCGGCGCGAGGAGGAGAAGCCAGAGGAAGGGGGTGAAGCAGAGGAAGGAAGGGAAAGTGAGAGGGGCCAGGGGGTGTCGTGGCGCTGTCTAGGCGCGACGAGGAGGAGCCAGGCAGGCAGCTGCCGGCGTGGCGCGCCGTGGCGCCATGCTTGGCCTTGCCTCTGCCAGTAGGCAGAGGTTGAAGACAAAGATGCCCCTGGTGGGCTGGGCTGGTATGTTGGGCCGCTCGGTAAGAAGACCCAGGTGAGTCCTTCTCCCTCTCTCTCTTTCTAATTTATTTTCTATTTTTAGTTCTGTTTCCTGTTTTGCTAATATGTTTTGATTTAGTTCAAGACCAAACCATTTTCAAAATTCATAAAAATAATTGTGTGAACTAAATGGACTTATCCAAATCCGCACAACAATTTTCGGAATTATTGAACATATATTTATTATATAATAAATATAGATCCAATTCAAATAGTTATTGAATTAATTTCAAATGCCCAAAATAATATTTCTGAAACTCCAAAAATATTGGTTTGAATTTTACCTCTTGCCAATATTTTTTTACAGAATAACAGGAACATTTCCTTGGACTCATTTGATGAGATTTAAATGTTGGTTATTTTTAAAAGGTTTCTGAGGCTTTGAAAATTCCCCAATTCAAATTTCATTTGAATTTAAACATGATGCAACAACCAAGCTAGTCCAAGGCCAGGGTAAAGCTAGGGATGTGACAACTCACCCCCACTAAACAAGAATCTCGGTCCGAGATTCAAGACGTGAGGTAAGAAGACAGAGGGGACACAAAGCCGACACGATCTTCGCGATCCAGGCTGCACCTCATAAGGTTGTTGATTCGTTGCATACGTTGAACTTGACATCCTCGCTTATGCGATCTTCATCCATGCGATGACGACGGGAAGAAACTCTACTAGGATTGATCTTCTCGAAGATCGAGCTATACAAGATCAACTTGCAGAATGAGATGTTGAAACATCTCGAGTTGAGACACAAAGGACATCGAGAGGGATGGAAGAACAAACGACGAGGTTTGATTTGGTGGGCAACAATCCCACGTTTAGAGAGATGATGGATGGTGTCAAGGTGGCGAGGAAATAATTGCCATGATCGCAAAATGGGGCACCCTAGAACAGGTGACTCGTAGAACTATTCCCTTAAGTGGCAAAAAGAATTACTTTTGATTCGGAGATCATTGAAACTCTTTATACCAGCCTAAGGCAATCACAATCGATCGTTTGAAGGAGTTCAAAAGAATGACATACTTGGACTAGAAAGGATGATGTGGACTACCTTGTTGAAGACAGCGCAATGGATGATTTTTGCTTATCATCGGAGATGGATGGGACCCATGGTAAGTCCACTTTTGAAGATGATCCTAAACAGTAATTGCTGAGAAGGGTAGTCCGTAGTAGGATGACACAATGGCGGTGCAAGCTGGGAACAAAATGCAAATGCTAGGAATGATTCAAGTAACTGGGGAGAAACCCAATAGTAGAGAGAGATTCCACTGTTTGAAAGGTTATGGCATAATCGAAGAAACTGAGAACGGATCCAAGTTAATGCCGACGACAAATCCTAGTGCTTATGCGTGCTCTCAAGAACTTGAGCATTTCCGTATTAATCAAGGTTTTACCAATATCCCGGTCAAGGATCCTGGCAACACAACATACCACATGATGAATGGTGATGGATGATGCAGATGCAAAGGAAGATAACACTTTCTCAGATTTCACCTTAGCGAGGCCAAGGAAACAAAATCTGGACGATCGACCCAGAGACATTTAGCACTCCGCTTCTAGTGTTCTCCTTGATGTACTGGTTACCACGGTCATGCTTTAAAGCATCAACATAGCCATCAAGTAGTGGTTAGACTTCGGAATACAATAGATCCATAAGGAACAACTTCTGGAGTAAATCCTAAGAAATCCTTATGGGGAGGTGACCAACTTTCTTCAATCGAGATACTACAATAATAGGTCTTCCGGCTGGATGTGTTGGCCACGACATCCACTTTACCGGTTATCGACGGACCAATATTATAGTTCTTGAAAAATGATCCAACCATCATATCTGCCTGAGATTCAAATCTGGTTGGTGTCAGGATATTCCAGACTCACCGAGTCTAGAAAGAAAATGAAAGTTTGCAACACAAATTGACGAGACGATGTTGCGAGATTCTCGGGGAATGAACTGCGATAGCAAGCTCCAAAACATGAGCTGGTTCTGCTACAACATGTGAACATGTTGTCCCAGACAAGTATGACCATATGGTAGTCTTACAATAAAATACTACCGAGTTCAGGTGGGAAACCATTTTCGAGGATATTGGAATCTTGTGCATGAACTAGTATTCGCACAACAACTCCTTTTTCTCGAACAAATCAATCAGTGGCTTGGTGTTCTAGGGAATACATATGGAGTGGAGGTAAATAATCTACCAAACCATATAATACATTCGCACATGCATAACTAACTTGGGATGGTACCAGAGGAAACAAAACAATCCTTTTCGAACTTATGGCGGCAACTTGCTCCAAAAGCACTTGAATTTGAGGAAGTCACTTCTTCCATCCAAGCATAAGCTTCATGAACGGAACACGAAGGCATTGCTTACAAGTTCCCAATACTAGGTTGATGTTCACATGAATCATGGGGGAGACAAAATGCTGTTGATGGGTTCAACAGCAACTCATCAGAATTTCCATATCACTGGACTTCCACCATGATGTGAACACGGTGATAGTATTGGTCAGACCAAAAGATGTAATGGGGTATGCTCGAGGGATCAACCACGAGTAAGACAACATTACGAACATCGTTGGTTCTGATTTGGCTTGACGATAACCCATACTCAAATCAAAGATTTGGTAAGACAATAGGTCCAACAACTGATCACGAGGACCAGTTGATGAAGATATCATCTGTCTTCAACACACATATAGAAGATATCCCTTAGAGATGAACTAAGTTAAGCAAAGCTTTTACCTTCCAACTCTCCAAGTTGTTGTCTAGCTTAACCAACTACCTCAGGGATATCCAACACAGATTCTTGGAGGAGGGGTGATTTATAAGAAAACCAACTTGATCACGAACTCAACATAGCAGTCAGGTGTCAACCAGGTAATACTTCCGAGAAGATATTCAGAAAATCACGAACCACCGATACGTTACTAAGCTCGAGAACAACCTTGCTTTTCAGGGCAAGATGATATGATCAGCAGAGTGAGGGATTGACACAATCCTAACTCGTTAATCGAAGAGTGCACCAGAAATAAGGACTAGGTAGCACGATCAATCTTAGGATGATGATTTGATAACCAACACGCTACGAATGAGAATTTCGTCCATTTACTACCAAGCAACATGGTTGCTAGGAGTATTGATTTCACACATCACGGTTCACTTGTCGGTATTCCAGTTATAAAAACACGAAACCGAGGAATGAATAATGATGGCAAGAAGTATCACTCTGTCAAGAATTCATAAGAGGGGTGCAGGTCTCATGACATTCTTGACTTCAAGATGGTAACACTCCAGATAGAACAGAACAAAAGCTGGATTGGCAATTTGATCTGCGGAATGCAACTATTTTGACCCAACCCTAGATATGGATGGGGTACTGGAGTTTGTTTCTCCTAGTCATTCCGGAATAGAATGGCTTGACAGACCACAAGAATAAAAGGCACCGATGAACACAAATGCACACATACTCTTGGCTATCTACTGATAAAGGATGGTCGGGATACAACTGAAGAGGAACAACTCAAGGAACATATAATTTTCTGAGCTGTGGAGGCATAGATTAGTATGTCGAGCAAAGCTCAACATATTTCTTCCGGATAACCCATGCATAAGGTAGGGTTGGCAGAGTCACAACATAGAATGGAGAACTCATCAGGAGCACTCTGTCATGACCTTTTGGTTCAAAAGAACTCCTGCCAAGAATGGTTCACGATAATTGGAAGAAGGATGTACCATGAACCTCGAGGACTATCGCAAAGGTTACTAATATCCTAAAGGAAGTAGCAACACTATCAACATGAGGTAAGTAGGGTGAATCTCGGGTTCAAGAACCCATGAATAGAGTACCTACTACTACATGGCATCACGGGATGCTTTCGAGAATGATGGCCAGAATCATCACACTGGGAACACAAAACATGGCCATATTACTGGGTGGTTCTCTAAGATGCCTAGGGTCATAATACTAGCTCCAACATATATGTCAAGGCAATGGAGTACCTCAACAGACCGTTTAGTGTGCTTAATCTGGCCCAAAAGGATATCAGAAACGGGAAGAAGGAACTTGCAAATGCATCAGATTATCTAGAAACCTGGGATGACTCGGACAGCATAACAGCTGTATATGCTCAAAATGATTTGAGACATCCTGCAAAATGGTGGCATAACCACTCAACATCATAATATCAAGGTTCCGAGACCAACTATGAACATACAAAAGTAATAGAAACTGAACTGAGACTTGAATCCAACAATCCTACAAGTCTATGGATTAGTAACACGTGATCCTGATAGAAAGATGAGAAGCCTAGTTCTTAATCCCCGTAGAAGAGAAGAGGGTGACTCAGATCAGAAGGGCACAAGGTAAAGGAGTAAAAAGAGCCTTACGTTCCCTTCCACAATCAATTCCCCTACATAACTAAAGCATTTCTAGACACAACTTCGACCAGTTTGGCTTGGTAATCCTACAGGCAGTCAGGCTCTGATACCAAAGCTGTCAGGACCCCGATCCTAGGTCACACCGATCTAGCATGTAACACAGCATATCACTTTGTGGCCTCACGCACGGTATTCCCACGGGTGCCACCTTACCTGGCCCGGGACCGTTTGAGCCTTTTGGCTCACGTATATGATAGTGTCGCTAGCATCCATATGACAAAGAACCCGGGCCGACATGGCTAGTCGTGAACCCAAAGCGGCACTAACCCATGGGGATAGGCATACATGAATCAACCTCGAGCATGTCGGTCAACAGCGTGTGAATCTGGGCTGTAGCACTAGGCTAACAGGACTCCGGTAACCCAGGCTGTAGCAGGCTAGGCAGGACTCCGGATGTCACCGCGTGACATTTCCCCGAAGGGACAGACACAGGAACGAAGAGAAACACATGCCGGCCAGTCAAGTGTCCTGAGCAGTAGTGCTGGGCTAGCAGGACTCCGGTGAACCGGGCTGTAGCGGACTACTATCGCTCAGAAAGCACTAGACTATATTTCCCCATATGATAGGCTACCAAGGATAAACAACTAGATTGTCAGATCCCACTCATACCAAGCATTTCAGTCATACACACAATATGCCCGATATGAGTACATACAACATGGCATCACAACAAGACTCTACGACTCAAGTATTTATTCATTAGGCTCCGAAGAGCGAGATATTACAAACATGGGTCTCATGACCCAACATACAGAGCACACAAGCAACAAGCACATGCGGAAGCTTAACTTGTCTGAGTACAGACAACTACAAATGAAGAAGGCTGAGAAGCCTGACTATCTACTAGATCCTGCCGAGGGCACAAGATCGTAGCTGAGGTAACAAGCTAAACGTCAAAGTCCAAGGGGAACTACTAGCGGGACTGAAGTCTCTCTGCAAAACATAAATTAAGCAAACGTGAGTACAAATGTACCCAGCAAGACTTACATCAGAACTAACTACATATGCATCGGTATCAACAAAGAGGGGGGTGGAGGTTAACTACAGCAAGCCAGCTTTGACTCAGTGGCTAACCTGAACTACGACTGCAAGTAACTCTTTTGAGGTGGCACACACGAGTTCACAAATTCATCATACCAATACACCACTATGGATCCCCTCCCGTCTCCCTGCGAGAACGCCATCCATAGCACTCACGCTTATCTTGCGAGTTTTAGAGTATCCACTTTCACTTGTCTATGAACTATGCAAGGGGTCCAAGTTTCCATATCCGAGGAATCCGGCTATTCGAATAGATAATGATAACCCTGCAGGGGTGTACTTCTTCACACACGCTCTCGCCACTTATAGCCCTGTACACATCATGTACCTCGGCAACCTTCAAGCGGAAGCCGGGCGAGGGAGTCGGCCACGACCTGACTAACCAACAAGTCTCTAGTCCAGGTTTATCGCCTATTTGGGTTCCATCCGCAAGGAGATCCGGCCGGGGTGTCGCTCACGGCCCCAAACGATGTGTGCAGGGTTCCCAAGCCCACCATCCGGGTACCACTTGGTACACCGTGCCACGGTGCCTAGTCTGTCCCAAGCCCACCTGTACCGGGTGCCACTTGGTAGACTACTAACACTACCTACAAACACCAGAAACTAGTTGCAACTCCTGGACAGAGATCGAGTTGATTAATAAGCCGAGAGGGGCCGAGTTATCGGAACCCAATGTGTGGTAGTAACTCTTCATGGATCACAAACACAGAACTCAGTTCCTAAGGACGGTTTCAATGAGACAACCCACCATGTACTCCTACATGGCCTCTCACTGCTACCTTTACCAAATCATGTTCACACACTTAGCTCTCAACAGTAGGACATGTTTACAAACCTCCGATTCATCCCGATGAATCAGACCTGGCCCAACTCTAAGCAGTAGCAGGCATGACAAACAAGCATGAATGAGTAGGCACATCAGGGCTCAAACAACTCCTACTCATGCTAGTGGGTTTCATCTATTTACTGTGGCAATGACAGGTCATGCAGAGGATAAGGGGTTCAACTACCGCAACAAGTAGCAGATGATCGTTGTTGTCCTAATGCAGTAAAAGAGAGCAGGAGCGAGAGAGTGGGCTTGTATCAGAATGAACAAGGGGGTTTTGCTTGCCTGGCACTTCTGAAGATAATATAGTTCTTCATCGGTGTCATCGAACAATCGTCGGAGCGGCGTCTACTGAGAGGGGGCAGTCACTGGCAAACAAAGGAGAAACACAATTAATGCAATGCAACAATATGATGCATGATCATGACATGGCAATATGTTGTGAATTGGGCTAATGCAACAGAAAATCATTTTAATTGAAGTGGAATTCAAAACTATATCAAATTCCAACTCCAAACCTATTATGAAATTTGCCCTAATCATGTTTCATCCTAAACAGTGAGGTTAACTTTCTCAAACATGCATGAAAATGGTACAGATGGATTCCTTGAATTTTTCTGATAATTTTTCATATATAAATTATTTCATTTGGAGTTACGGTTGAATTTCTATGATTTCTAGAAGTTTAGGCAATTTTCTGAAATAAATAAATCATTTCTGATTTATTTAAAATCCCAGAAAAGCTTTACTGCGTCAGCATGATGCCACAATGATGTCATTAGGTCAACGGGGTCGGTCCAGGTCAAACCTGACCAATGGGGCCCACTGGACAGTGACTCAGGGCCAGTTAGTGTCGCTGACAGGTGGGGTCCGGTCAACAGGTGACATGGCCAGGTCAAACTGACATATGGGGCCCTTGTGGTTAGTTAAAACTAAACAGAAACTAAACCAGCTTAATCAGGGAGTGGGGCCCATCCGTCAGTGTGAGAGAGGGTTAATTAGCTGGGCTATTAGCCCCTAATGACGGTGCCACGTCAGCGTCACCGGGATCTCGCCGACGGCTTGTCGCCGGCGACGACAGAAACGACGGGGTGGCTCGGGAAGGCGATACAGGAAACCATTCAAGGCGCCGTTGGGCTCTACGGAAAGCTGGCGATCCCGCGCATCCAACGGTGCAAACGGGGTGAGCTGGGGTGGCCGTAATCCTCGCCGGCGTCGAGCTCAGCGGCTGCCGGACTTCGGGCGTGCTTGGAATCGGTGTTGTGGTGCACGGTGGGACGAACGGGTGGGCTAGTTCGGCTCCTGGGAGCAGCGCGAGCGCGATGACGTGCTCAGGGGCAAGTTGGGCTTGCTCTAGCCACGGTGACGACTTCGCCGGCGGCGTGAAGCTCGCGGGCACGGCGGAGAGTGATGCTACGGCGAGCTGCATGCCACGGGGATAAGGGGAAAATGGTGGCGGAGCTCACGTCGGTGCCGTAGGGATGGTTAGCGGGCCCGGGGACGCTCGGAGGTGTCAAATCGGCGGTGGCGATCTCCGGTGGCCGTCGGTGATGATGACGATGATGGCGACGCGTAGGGGCTCTTCCGGTTGCGTGAGACGAGGTGGAGGACGAGGGAGGCACAGCGGAGCTCGGGGCCGCGTCGGAGAGGTGAGGGGGTGGCGGTGAGCACGGAGAACGGCGTCGGTGGTCTCGGGTGTGCTCGGCGGCGCGAGGAGGAGAGGCCATAGGAAGGGGGCGAAGCAGAGGAAGGAGGGGAAAGTGAGAGGGGCCAGGGGGTGTCGTGGCGCTGTCTAGGCGCGACGAGGAGGAGCCAGGCAGGTAGCTGCCGGCATGGCGCGCCGTGGCGCCGTGCTTGGCCTTGCCTCTGCCAGTAGGCAGAGGTTGAAGACAAAGATGCCCCTGGTGGGCTGGGCTGGTATGTTGGGCCTCCCGGTAAGAAGGCCCAGGTGAGTCCTTCTCCCTCTCTCTCTTTCTAATTTATTTTCTATTTTTAGTTCTGTTTCCTGTTTTGCTAATATGTTTTGATTTAGTTCAAGACCAAACCATTTCCAAAATTCATAAAAATAATTGTGTGAACTAAATGGACTTATCCAAATCCGCACAACAATTTTCAGAATTATTGAACATATATTTATTATATAATAAATATAGATCCAATTCAAATAGTTATTGAATTAATTTCAAATGCCCAAAATAATATTTCTGAAACTCCAAAAATATTGGTTTGAATTTTACCTCTTGCCAATATTTTTTTACAGAATAACAGGAACATTTCCTTGGACTCATTTGATGAGATTTAAATGTTGGTTATTTTTAAAAGGTTTCTGAGGCTTTGAAAATTCCCTAATTCAAATTTCATTTGAATTTAAACATGATGCAACAACCAAGCTAGTCCAAGGCCAGGGTAAAGCTAGGGATGTGACAGAAGTGAAGCAAAGAAGAGAAGGAACCTTCATCAATCAATCCAAATACACTCAAGACATGCTCAAGAGATTCAAGCTAAGTGACGTCAAGCCGGCTTCCACCCCAATGCCCACCAAGTGCCAACTTGACCTAGATCCCAATGGTAAAGTGGTGGATCAAAAGGTATATCGTTCCATGATTGGATCCTTGCTTTACCTTTGTGCATCTAGACCGGACATCATGTTGAGTGTGGGAATTTGTGCACGGTTTCAAGCTGCACCTAAGGAAAGTCACTATGTGGCGGTTAAACGAATCTTTCGATATTTGGCTCATACCCCAAACTTTGGCCTATGGTACCCAAGAGGATCAAACTTCAAGCTTGTAGGGTACTCGGATTCCGATTGGGCGGGAGACAAAGTGGATAGGAAGTCCACTTCCGGAGGGTGCCAATTCCTTGGTTGCTCTTTGGTAAGTTGGTCTTCCAAAAAGCAAAGTTGTGTGTCTCTCTTGTCCACCGAAGCGGAGTATGTTGCGGCCGGTAGTTGTTGTGCACAACTCTTATGGATGAGGCAAACTTTAAAGGATTACGGTGTCACTTGTGGCAAAGTGCCTCTTTGGTGTGACAATGAAAGTGCCATCAAGATTTCTCTCAACCCGGTGCAACACTTCAAGACGAAGCATATTGAGATTCGATATCATTTCATCCGGGATCACATTAGGCGAGGAGAGATCGAGCTCAACTATGTCAACACTCATGACAACCTTGCAGATATTTTCATGAAGCCCTTGGATGAAGCAAGATTTCGCGAGTTAAGGCATGAGCTAAATATCATTGATTCGAGCAATGTTGATTGAACCCGTGCACACCCTACCACGCTCAATTTGTTGTCTAGTTTAGGTGCAGGCATGGGCATAGGGGGAGTGTTGTTCTCTCAATGAACTCTCCCTCCCCCCATTATGCATAAATTGATCCAGTCTCTCACTTTAGCCATTGTTGATGGCACGTGTGCTTAAAAGACGAGTTTTGGTCATGGGCCCAAGGTTAAAATCTTCGCGGCGCCATACCTCTTGAATCAAACATAGGTGGCCTCAGCCACCGCCCTCTCTTGAAGAGGGGTTTCTTGGCCTCTTGCTAGTGTGTTCCTTTGCTTTTCGTTGCGGGTTTTTTCTGCCTTCTTTTTGAGCTAAGCCATGTTGTCTAGTTGCCGTGGCGTGCTGGGCGGTACTGCCGCTGGTGGTGGACGGTACTACCATGGTAAGCGGTACTACCACCCCTCTAGTGCGGTACTACCGCTTATCAGCGGTACTACCGCTCCCCAGCGCGGTACTACCGCTGCGGGGCGGGGCCAGGGGTTTTTATCGGGGCAGGGGGAGGTTTCTTCTCCCCCATACCCATTCGCTCGCTCCCCTCGTGTCTCTCCCTCTCTCCAGCACCGTTCCGCCGTGGAAGGGCTCCGGTGGATCTCCTCCTCCCGGGCGTTCCTCTCCATTTCCTTCGGTGGAGTCAATCCCCACCTCGTCCTCTTGCCATGGATGCCGGTATTGCCCCCGTTCCTTCTCTCTTTTGGTCTTGCTTTTAGATCTTGTGCTTTAGGGGCAATGGTGGTGGCATCTCTAGATTTTTGGATAAATCTAGGCTTGAGTTGGTTGGAGAAGGCAACTAGATCATCTAGATTGATGTTTGGTAGGATTATTTTTGAATTTGGTAGGCCGGTAGTGCCGGATCTGTCCACGGTAGTAGGAAACCACTGTTTCACCGCCTCGTGCTATGAAATTTCCGGTCATCCGCCTCAAGCCGTACTACCGCTCCCTTGGAGCGGTACTACCGCTTGACCTAGAGAGGTACTACCGCTCCCTTTGTGGCGGTACTACCACTTGGGGCGGTACTACCGCGGGCAGGCACGGTACTACCGCTGCATGCCAATTTCCACCATTCTCCTGCCTTACCTTGATCCTTTTTGTTGTGTTTGTTGGCTTATGCTCGTTTCTTCTGGTTGTTTTGCGTTTTCTTGTGTTTGGCTCCAGGTGATGACCTTTCCGAGCAGCAAGGTCGCCGTATCAACCCCGGGCGTGCCACCTCCAAATGCTACTGGACCTCAGAGCCTGCCGGTGGTTCCTCGAGCACCCAACCGCCCTCAGCAAGTGCTTCTGCCAGTGTTCCTCCACCTCCTCAGCAATCAAAGCGAGACGCCGACAAGCCAAAAGGGAAGACTGTGTCTGAGATGACCAACAAGGAGTTTTGGGAGAAGCGTCGCCGCAACCCCTATACGGTGGACCAAGAACCCACTTTGGTCAACCGCCCGTTCTGGAACCATTTTAGTTTGCCATCTACTTTTATGTGATCAAGGCCAAGAAGAATCTGTTTGTTGATGTTCGCTCCATTGACATTGATGCTATGGAGAAGGACCCAGAGTACTTTGGAGAAGCCCTTCAGATGTGCACTCAGCTGAACATTCTCAGGATCATGCAGTTCAACAAGGATTTCGATGCAGATTTGGTGGCTCAATTCTATGCCACCGTCCATCTTGGTACAGATGGCGACCGGACTCTGACTTGGATGACCAATGGCAAGCTGCTTTCCGTCAAGTGGCGGGCGTTCATGGAGTTACTCGATGTGGTGGATAACGGGCTTGAGACTCCTGTCGGTTTCCGCCCTCACCGCAATGCTACATCCACCCACAAGCAAGCCCTTTGGCCCTACTGCACTGTGAAGGTTCACCCGGTGACTGAGAAGAAGACCTATGAGTTGTATCCGTATCTGGACATTCTTCATCGCATATTCCGTGAGACTCTCTTCCCTCGCATTAGGAATCTGGATCAGGTCCACTCCTTCCTCGTGGACATGCTCCTTTTCTGTCAGCATGAGAAGGAAGCAAGCACTGGAGAGAGCCTGGATATCTCTCATGTCATGTGGTCTGAACTTCTATCTGCCGTGTCTGAGCGCAAGTGTCATATCTATGGTCCCTTCATCATGAGGCTCATTGAGAGTGCTGCTAGAGACTAGAGACTTGGTTTCTCATGAGATCAAGTGTCTGAGGAAGAAGGACAACTGGACAGCGCCTCACACAGGGGGTCCATCTGCTACTGCTGCCACAGGGGGCCCGTCTGCTGCTGCTGCTGCCATGGGGGCCGAGGGTGAGGCTGCTACTGATGCTCACGATGAGGCCTTTGGCCACTCTAGGGCAGAACCATCTTGGGCCCAGAAGCTCAAGCGCAAGATGAAGAAGCTCTTCTGCATGGAGTCCCATGGTCAGTACATGACTCATGTGGCGGAGAAGAATGCTAGGACGCGCCACACGGAGATCATGCGGCAGTTGGGTGCCACAGTTGTCAGTGGGTCTGAGGGACAGATCACTGAAGAGGAGGACTAGATTCATCAGAACTGCCACTGGACCGACTCCGATGCCGAGCAGCCTTCAACCCACGATGAAGATGTAGAGATGTGATGATCACCTGGAGTCGTAGTGTCCCTCTCTGCCCTTTTTGGTGTCTCGCTGCCAAAGGGGAGAGAGAGTGTAGGGATTTGCTTGTTTTGCTTCTTGTGTCGTGCTTTATTTTAGTCTTGTGCTTTGTCTTAGTCTTGTGGTGTCTTGTGCGTTTCCGCTGGTTTGGTTTGTTGTGAGACCTTAGCTCCAGTCATATGGTGTAAGACATATGCTACCTTTGGTACCTTATCTATGTTCTATGCACCTCGGTATCTTATAGCTTGCTTACTTAGCCTATCATATATGTTGTTCTCATATATCTTGCTTAGGATGTTGGTCTCTAAAATATAAGGGGAGCGGTGATCCTAGTATGTGTGCCGTGCAGTCCAAAGCACTTATCTAGTTGGCACACATCTAGGGGGAGCTTGTCTATATTTTAGAGGTGTGCATTCGCTCGCATTCCTTATCAATACTCCTTTTGTGCAAATCCCGTATTGTCATCAATCCACCAAAAAGGGGGAGATTGTAAGGGCATATTTATCCCTACGGTGTTTTGGTGATTGATGACAATGCTATTTGCGGACTAATTGGGTGCTTTGAGTTCTTTCAGATATTCATTCTTCGGCACGAGACGGTTATTTCCCCTCGGCGTTCTACTCAAGACGGTGTAGCTTCTTTCGTTTCTTTGTTGGTGGACCAAGTTTCGTAGTAGTCACCGTACTATCAAGAGGGGATCCGTTTCGGTATGGTTTGGGTGGAATCAACACGTACACATCCTGTTCTCACCCACCGGTTCTTTCCGCCCCTTGGAGCTTCTCTTTTCTCCCCTCTCTATCTTTTCCTGGACCGAGCGGTAGTACCGCTGAAGCTCACTAAGCGGTAGTACCGCTCCTCAGAGCGGTAGTACCGCTTGTAGCCTCAGTAGCAGTACCGCTGCGGCTCCGTGCTCCTACCGCCTCGACCCTAGTGCGCTCCTTCTCGTGTCAGCGCGTTACGGCACTAGCTGCAGTTGTAGCGGTAGTACGGCTGGAGCTCATGAAGCGGTAGTACCGCTCCTCGGAGCGGTAGTACCGCTTGATGGCCTCAGCCGCAGTACCACTGCGGCTCTGTGCTCCTTCTGCCTCGACTATTTTGCGCATTTTCTCGTGTCGGGTTTTGCGGTACTAGCTGCGGTAGTAGGGGCGGTAGTACCGCGTTCGCGCGGTAGTACCGCCCTGCCTCCACGGTAGTACTGCTCTGGGTCCCTGCCCCAGCCCCTCTCTTCTGGCGCGGCAGTACCGCTGAGGGGAGCGGTAGTACCGCTTATGAGCGGTAGTACCGCTCTGCCTCAGCGGTAGTACCGCTCTCTGCGGGGCTGAGTGGGGGGTTTCTTTCCCCCACTATAAAAGGGCGTCCCCTTCTTCCTTTCCACTTACCTCTTCCCCCAAGCTTCAATCATTGCCCAAGCTCCATTTATTGCTCAAGCTCCATTAAATACTCCAAGCTTCATTTTGCCCGATCTATCTCCCTAGCTAATCAAACTTGTTGATTTGCTCGGGAGTGGTTGAGAAGGCTCCGATCTACACTTCCACCAAGAGATTTTCGATTCCCCCACTCATCCCTAGCGGATCTTGTTACTCTTGGGTGTTTGAGCACCCTAGACGGTTGAGGTCACCTCAGAGCCATATTCCATTGTGGTGAAGCTTCGTGGTCTTGTTGGGAGCCTCCGATTAAGTTGTGGAGATTGCCCCAACCTTATTTGTAAAGGTTCGGTCGCCGCCTTCAAGGGCACCAATAGTGGAATCATGGCATCTCGCATTGTGTGAGGGCGTGAGGAGAATACGGTGGCCCTAGTGGCTTCTTTTGGAGCATTGTGCCTCCACACCGCTCCAACGGAGACGTACTTCCCCTCAAAAGGAAGGAACTTCGGTAACACATCCTCGTCTTCACCGGATCCACTCTTGGTTATCTCTTACCTTTACTTGTGCAAGCTCTTTAGTGTTTGTTCCCTTGCTTGCTTGTATGCTTGTTGTTGTTGCATCATATAGGTTGCTCACCTAGTTGCACATCTAGACAACCTACTTTGATGCAAAGTTTAATTTGGTAAATAAAAGCTAAAAATTGGTAGTTGCCTATTCACCCCCCCCCCTCTAGTCAACCATATCGTTCCTTTCAAAACCCCTCTTCAAGAGAGGGCGGTGGCCGAGGCCACCTATGTTTGAGTCAAGAGGTATGGCGCCGCGAAGATTTTAACCTTGGGCCCATGACCAAAACTCGTCTTTTAAGCACACGTGCCATCAACGATGCCTAAAGTGAGAGACTTGATCAATTTATGCATAATGGGGGAGGGAGAGTTCATTGAGAGAACAACACTCCCCCTATGTCCATACCTGCACCTAAACTAGACAACAAATTGAGCGTGGTAGGGTGTGCATGGGTTCAAGCAACATTGCTCGAATCAATGATATTTAGCTCATGCCTTAACTCGCGAAATCTAGCTTCATCCAAGGGCTTCGTGAAAATATCTGCAAGGTTGTCATGAGTGTTGACATAGTTGAGCTCGATCTCTCCTCACCTAATGTGATCCCGGATGAAATGATACCGAATCTCAATATGCTTCGTCTTGAAGTGTTGCACCGGGTTGAGAGAAATCTTGATGGCACCTTCATTGTCACACCAAAGAGGCACTTTGTCACAAGTGACACCGTAATCCTTTAAAGTTTGCCTCATCCATAAGAGTTGTGCACAACAACTACCGGCCGCAACATACTCCGCTTTGGTGGACGAGAGAGACACACAACTTTGCTTTTTGGAAGACCAACTTACCAAAGAGCAACCAAGGAATTGGCACCCTCCGGAAGTGGACTTCCTATCCACTTTGTCTCCCGCACAATCGGAATCCGAGTACCCTACAAGCTTGAAGTTTGATCCTCTTGGGTACCATAGGCCAAAGTTTGGGGTATGAGCCAAATATAGAAAGATTCGTTTGACCGCATGTAGGATCGAAAGTATGTCTAGAGGGGGGGTGATTACACTACTTGGCCAACTAAAAGCTTAGCCTTTTCCCAATTTTAGTTCTTGGCAGATTTTAGCTATCTTAGAGCAAGTCAAGCAATCATCACACAATTCAAGCAAGCATACAAAGAGTTTATTGGCAGCGGAAAGTAAAGCATGCAACTTGCAAGAATGTAAAGGGAAGGGTTTGGAGGATTCAAACGCAATTGGAGACACGGATGTTTTCCCTTGGTTCGGATAGGTGGTGCTATCCTACATCCACGTTGATGGAGACTTCAACCCATGGAGGGTAATGGTTGCGCGAGTCCACGGAGGGCTCCACCCACGAAGGGTCCACGAAGAAGCAACCTTGTCTATTCCACCATGGCCATCGCCCACGAAGGACTTGCCTCACTAGCGGTAGATCTTCACGAAGTAGGCGATCTCCTTGCCCTTACAAACTCCTTGGTTCAACTCCACAATCTTGTCGGAGGCTCCCAAGTGACACCTAGCCAATCTAGGAGACACCACTCTCCAAGAAGTAACAAATGGTGTGTTGATGATGAACTCCTTGCTCTTGTGCTTCAAATGATAGTCTCCCCAACACTCAACTCTCTCTCATAGGATTTGGATTTGATGGAAAGAATATTTGAGTGGAAAGCAACTTGGGGAAGGCTAGAGATCAAGATTCATATGGTAGGAATGGAATATCTTGGTCTCAACACATGAGTAGGTGGTTCTTTCTCAGAACATATGAGTAGGAATGGTGTATGTGTTCTGATGGCTCTCTCTACAAATGAAGAGGATGTGGAGGGGTATTTATAGCCTCCACACAAAATCCAACCGTTACACACAATCTACCAATCTCGGTGGGACCGAATCAGAAAACTCGGTCTGACCGAAATAGTAAACCTAGTGACCGTTAGGAATTTCGGTGGGACTGAGATGCAACTCGGTAGGACCGATTCAGTTAGGGTTTGGGCATAACGTAATCTCGGTGAGACCGATCGCACAAACTCGGTGAGACCGAGTTCGGCAATTAGCTAACCAGAGAGTTGGTCAGGCAAACTCGGTGGGACCGACTTGCACTTTCGGTGAGACCGAAAAGTTACAAGAAGGAAACAGAGAGTTTGCATTGCATTCTCGGTGGGACTGATTCGCTCTTTCGGTGAGACCGAAAAGTTACGAAAGGGAAACAGAGAGTTTGCAACCCCATCTCGGTGTGACCGAGATCCTTATCGGTAGGACCGAATTGCTAGGGTTTGGCAGTGGCAAATGACAAGTGAAACTCGGTGGCACCGGATTGACAGAATCGGTATGACCGAGTTTGGCTTAGGGTTTAGGTCATTTGTGGATATGGAAAGGTGGTTGAGGATTTTGGAGCATATCACTAAGCACATAAAGCAAGAGGCTCATTAAGCAACACCTCATCCCTCCTTGATAGTATTGGCTTTTCCTAAAGACTCAATGTGATCTTGGATCACTAAAATATAAAATAAAGAGTCTTGAACTTTTGAGCTTGAGCCAATTCTTTGTCCTTAGCATTTTGAGGGTTCCACTTTCACATCCATGCCATGCCAATCATTGAGCTTTCCTGAAATAATCATCTTGGAATAGCATTAGCTCAATGAGCTATATGTTGTTATGAATTACCAAAACCACCTAGGGATAGTTGCACTTTCAATCTCCCCCTTTTTGGTAATTGATGACAACATATAGATCAAAGCTTCGACAAATAATAATAATAATCATGAAATACATCGTCGCTTTGAGAAGTATGTGATAAGTAAGAGCTCCCCCTAAATTTGTGCATATTTTAAAATTTGCTTTGGACTGCAAATGCACAAGGAGTTAGAATCATGGGTTACTCTTCCATGTCACATACATCTTGGTGGAGCGCTCAAAAAAAATGATAAGATTGAAATACATGCACTCATCACCAAGAATAGTGAATGATCACAGACAATAGATAGAATGATAACATTTAGCAAGCATTAAGCAACCATTAAGTGTAGCTTATGATCAAACACTTGATCATCTATGTCTCACGAATAATGACATAGTATCGCACACGCAAGCAAACAAAGTTCGAAAAACCACCAAATAAAAACAAGAGAGAATAAAAGCAACACTCTCTCTCGAAGCCTATGATCTATACATTTTCTTCCCCTTTGGCAACAAGTTACCAAAAAGTTCCTAGAGAATGCATAGTGCTAAGTCGACGCTCAGGCTTGATCTTCAGGTGGTGGTGGAGTCCGGAGCACGCCAAGGACGAAGCCTTTAGTAGATGTGGTAGGAGTTGAGGCTGTGGTGGATGCTGGAGCTGGTGGAACGGAGGCTATAGCTGGTGCAGACGTTGTAGCTCTAGTGTCAGCAACTGGCAGTGCAAACGACCTCGGACCTCGTAGCACCCTGGCAAAAGCATCAGTTGTGGTTCTGCCTCTTCTCTCGTTCATGTCGTCCTGCAGCTGCTCCACGGTAGTCTATATCTCAGTCACTTTGATGTCCAGGTCATAGAACCTCTGTTCCATGATCCTCTCTAGGCTCGCCTAGTTCTGAGTCAGGGTAGCTATACTCTGCTCAATCCGCAGGGTGGACGCTATCAGGTAACCGAGCTGCTCTTGTTTGGTCTTCAAGAAGTAATCAGATGCCTCCGCTTGAGTAGGCATCCTGGCAGCTTTCTCCTTCTTCGTCCTCTCCTTCTGAGCTTGTGCATGGGCAGATGAGGGTTCATTCTCAGTCATAACCACTTGGTTATCCTCAAAATCTGGACAGATGGGCAGGTGTTCCTTATCCAATAAATACACGCCCGTGCCCATCTTGGAGTTGATGAGCTCCTCAATCTGTGGGGCATACCCACAACTCCTCTTCTGGTCTGCAGCTGTCCTCTTGATTGTTTCCACAATGAGACTCATGACCTTGAATTTCTGAGGCACGTCAAAGACATGAAGCAAGTTGATCGCGTGACCTCTGATCATCTTGTGATCTCCAGATTTGGGCAGAAGGGTGTGCCTAAGGATCCAGTTGATTGTAGGCAATCCTGAGAGCAGATAGTGCACTGAGCCAAACTGGAACATGTCGAGCGCTTCATTCGGGATCTCCTTGTACATGTTGGACATGGAGTTGTGATCCATCTTTTTCTTGGCATAAATGTCCAAGTCATCAGCTTGCTCCTCTAGGGCATTGATCAACTTCGCCCATTCTTCAACAGTGGATTGGTACCTTGTACCCTTTGACATCCATGTGATCCTGCCATCCGGATAAAAGTGTGCTGTGGAGTAGAATTGCATGATCAGCTCCTCGTTCCACTTTGTGAGCTTCTGCCCAACAAAGTCTGCAACTCCACACGCACTAAAGCTATCAAATACACCGGGGTAGTACTCTTCATTGTCCTTGATGTAGGTCCAGTTGACCCATCTCATGTCACAAACGATTGGCTTCTTGTCAACCAAAACAGTCTCATAGAAATCTTGCTGTTCCTTGGTATGAAATCTGTAATCCATGGCAGTCCTTCTCCTAGAAGCATACGGATCTGCTTCTCTCCATTTCCTCAGCCTTGAATCTCTCCTGAGCTTCATATCCTCAGCCACAGGATGAGCATCGTTGTGGTCTGGGATCTTGGGCTTGAGCTTCCTAAGGACACTCTCTTCCTCTTCTTCGATAGCTTCAGGCACTGGGGCCTTGTTCTTTTCCGCAGCTGGGATGCTTCATGTGTTTCTCTTTGGTGCACTCTTAGGCTTAGATGCAGCCTTAGGTGCTTCCTTGGGCTTGGATGCAGCTGTTCCTAACCTTATAGCATCTCCCATGAGTTTGGCTGCCTTGGGTGCTGGTGCAGCAACCTCTTCTTATTCTTCCTCCTCATCTACCATGATGGAGGCCTTCCCAAGCACTCTGGCTACAGTCTTCTTCACCCTCTCTTTCCTCTTCTTGCCTTGGCCACCTGCTTCCTCTTTAGATTCCAGGGCAAGCTTCATGGTTTCTTCAGTTGCAGCCTTCCTAGGTTTGGAAGTGGGAACTCTTGCCTTAGACATGGGCTGCCTGCCTGCTGGCCTTTTGATTTTCAGCCCTGGCTTTGTGCCTTGAGCTGGTTCAGCTCTCTTTGATGTGGCCTCTTCCTCTGCCACATAGTCTTCATCCTTAGAAACAGACGTTCTCTTCTTCCTTTGACGTGTGGCAGCCTTAGGCAGATTGCTAGGGGTGCTCCTGCTGCCATCATCAGAAGAACTTGAGGGGCTAGTGCCCTCACTCATCACAACTTGCTGCTCAGACACATTCTGGCTGTCACTTTGATCAGACATGTTGCAAACTGACTGCTCACCCTGTGAATAGATTATGGATAAGATAGAGTGGATGAGCATCACAAAAAGCAGAGATTTTTGCAAAAGATTAATTCAAAAACTTAGTTTTAGTTTTCCACAGAAAGCATCTCGGATCTACCGATTTTCAAACTCGGTGACACCGAAGCAGTTTTGGCACCAGAACTGGTGAACTCGGTCAGACCGAGTCACAGTTCGGTGGCACCGAGACTGCTAGGGTTTCACTGAATTCCAAAATCGGTCGCACCAATAAGTTATTCTCGGTCAGACCGAGTTTCACTTGTGCAATGGCAAAAGCCAGATCGGTGGGACCGAGTTTTTCAACTCGGTGGGTCCGAGATGGTTTCGGCGGAAACCTAACCCTAAAATTTTCGAATTAAACCTAATCTACGAGTTCATTGACTGGGTAGGAGTGTTTCAATCGTGGCAAGAATCATGATGATCACAATGTGCTAGGAATCGGAGTGGAGAATAGCACAAAGATCGAGTCCATACCCTAGTTTGACGGAGTCTCGCTACGGCGGCAACGGGGGGCAGAATTCCGTTGACGGCAGCGGAGACCAGCGACTGGAGGCTGCTGGCCGCGAGAAGACGATCCGGAGACCACGAAGGCAGAGCAGGCTATCGCGCGGGTGAAGAGGTTTCGGAGAAATTTCCAAAATTTTGCCCGTCACTATATATAGCCCGACCCTGTCGGTGTGACCGAGTGGAACAACTCGGTGGCACCGAGATGCAAAACTGTGTGCAGTTATTGCAACTCGGTGTGACCGAAAAGTTCAAATCGGTTGCACCGAGATCGAAAACCTAGATCAACTTAATGAACTCGGTAGGACCGAAAATGGAGTATCGGTCAGATCGAGATTCATAAAGAGGTTTTGGAAGTTTAAGTCTATGACGAATCGGGGACTCCGAGCGCTCCTCACACAGAGTGGTTCGAATCTGACTTGATCAAGTTTTGTGATGCAACATGAATAGAGTTTGAGACGAGAAAAGCATAGATAGCTAGAGGAGGTTCTTAGGCATTCTTGTCCATCCACTTGGCAAAAGAAGAAAGCCAAACAATCAAAACAACAAGTGGATGTCCTCAAATGAGTAAAATATGCAACCAACATGCTCACACAATAAGATGGCAAATGAAATATGTGGCAAAGCATGCACAACCAATTCTAGCATCTATCAAGCAATTTGCGATGACTAGGTCATCTGTATATGAGTATATTGACTTAGGAGTCAAGTGAGAACACTTGATCATAGGTCATACTCATCGTTTAAGCTCAAGTGGGGTTACCACTTTTACATAAAGCATTATTGTATCCACATCTTTAGAGTTGCTTTAGCTCAAGTCTTAGAGTAAAGCACCCCCTAGATGTGATATCCCCCCTAAGAGGGATGAACTAACCTTGGGTTTTGTCGATGATGACTTCATGTAGATGTTGAAGATGTGGATGCTCAATGTTGATGTAGATCACTTGGAGCTATCCATTTGAGTGAATTGCACTTTCAATACCTACATGGGTTAGTCCCACAAGGAACAAACAAGGATATCCATAGACATAGAGTGATGCACACACAAGATGATGTCCATGAAAACTTTAGGTTACCTTGTCCCTTGTCTTACCAACAAGAGGGTTTGTGACTCCTTGAACTAGTGCAAGATGTGGAAGTTGATTGCACTTGTTCTTGCCAAAACGATAAGAGTGAAGTATGTTGGCGGAGTCACCCTCAAGAACTCTCTAGTTCTTCTTCTTTTGGATCCACACCATCTTGATGGGAATCCTTGGAGTTGTAGTCGTACTTGATGTAGTGGAACTTGAAGTAGTCTTGGGAACCCACTTGACTAAGGTCTTAGGAGCTTCTTCAAATGCATCAATCTCCTCTTGAAGCTTGTCCTTGCCTTTTTGCTTGTAGTCTTGTGGTGGAAGATCATCTTGAGCTTGTGTTCCCTTGAAGGAAGTATCATACTTCTCTTGTTGAGGAATAAACTTTGTCTTGGGGTATTGATCTTCTTCCCATTCAACTCCATTGGCATTGAACTTTCGTTCAAAACCAACACCTTGATTCTTCCGGTGCATTCCTTGCTTGCGCACAATTTCCTCGAATTGCTTACTTCCGGCAAGGCTCTTGTAAACACCTTTCTCTATAATTCCCTTCAATAAGCTATTTTCTTGCTCAAGTGTAACTTGGCTAAGAGAATCATTAGTGGAATCAAGAGAACTACTAGAAGCAACAATATTGGATTTAGCATGATCATTGTTACTACTAGAGGAAGAATCTTTCTTATTCTTGTTACTAGTCTTGACTTGAGGCATGTAGGTGGATAAAAATAAACGCTTGGCAATGTGAGAAGAACTTTTCTTGCGGAGATCATCATTGATTGCTTTTAAGAACTCATGCTCTTGCTCAAGATTAAGCTTTTCAAAGCGTAGTTTCTCATGAGCTCTTAAAAGTTCTCGATGATCTTCGAAGATAGTTTCATGGGCTAACTTAAGAGTGTTTAGTTCTTTAGTTAGAGCCTCAATCTTCTCCTTATCATTGTCATTCGTTTTAGCATGATTAATTGATATTTCACCATAATATTCTTCACTAGAGTTGTCAACAAGCAAATCATCATCACCTAACAAGTCATCTTCATCACTATTAAAGTCAACATACTCGGGGTGTGTTACCTTAGGACCTTTGGCCATGAAGCATCTTCCAATTCCTTCATTTGGTGAGTCAAATATGTCGTAGGAGTTGGTTGACACAAGTGCTAGACCGGCAACACCTTCATCTTGAGTATCTTCGGAGTCGGAGTGATAACTTCTCTCGGAGTGGCTGTCGGAGTCGGAGCCGGATACCCATTCACCAACATGAGCTTGATGTCTTCGTTTTGTATAGCTCCTTGATGATTTTTCCTTCCTTTCTGAGTCCTTGCTTCTCCGTGAGTATCTTCGTTCATAACGATCATCTCTACTCCTTCTCTCTCTTGCTGGAGATTCTTTGCTTCTTCTTTTTGGAGAATCTTCTCTTCTCTTGTAGGGAGCCGTACACTCATTGGAATAGTGTCCGGGTCTTCCACAATTATAGCAGTTTCGCTCTCGACTAGAAGATCTTTTGTCATTGTAGGACCTTGACTTGAAGCTTCTATCTTTGTTTCTACTCTTGTAGAACTTGTTGAAGTTCTTCACCATTAAGCTCAGTTCTTCATTGAAGTTTTGTTTCTCACTTGATGATGTGGGGACTTCACATGACGCTTTGTAGGCACCACTTGATTTATTGTGAAGTTCCTCTTTATCCTTGAGTGACATCTCATGAGCAACAATCCTTCCAATTACTTCCGTTGGCTTGAGATCTTTGTAGTTGGGCATCATTTGGATTAATGTGCACACGGTATCATATTTCCCATCCAAGGCTCTTAGGATCTTCTTGATGATGAATCTATCGGTCATCTCTTCACTCCCTAAGCCGGCAATCTCATTTGTGATGAGAGCAAGCCTAGAGTACATTTCAGCGACACCTTCACCATCCTTCATTTTGAACTTGTCAAGTTGACTTTGAAGCACATCCAACTTGGATTCCTTGACGGAGTCGGTACCTTCGTGCATATCAATCAAAGTGTCCCAAATTTCCTTTGCATTCTCAAGACGACTAATTTTGTTGAATTCTTCGGGGCACAATCCGTTGAAGAGAATATCACAAGCTTGAGCATTGTATTGCAACATCTTCAACTCATCCGCGGTAGCTTCACGGTTTGGTTATCTCCCATCAAAGAACTCACCTTGCAAACCAACACAAACAATAGCCCATACGGCGGGGTTATGTCCAAGAATATGCATTTTCATTTTATGCTTCCAACTAGCAAAATTAGTGCCATCAAAGTAAGGACCTCTACGGTGATAATTTCCCTCGCTAGACGCCATACTCTCCTAGGTTGTGAAACCAAGGCTATGACCACCAAAAGCTATGGAGATCAAGCCAAATGGAGACCAAAGCTCTGATACCACTTGTAGGATCGAAAGTATGTCTAGAGGGGGGGTGATTAGACTACTTGACCAACTAAAAGCTTAGCCTTTTCCCAATTTTAGTTCTTGGCAGATTTTAGCTATCTTAAAGCAAGTCAAGCAATCATCACACAATTCAAGCAAGCATGCAAAGAGTTTATTGGCAGCGGAAAGTAAAGCATGCAACTTGCAAGAATGTAAAGGGAAGGGTTTGGAGGATTCAAACGCAATTGGAGACATAGATGTTTTCTCGTGGTTCGGATAGGTGGTGCTATCCTACATCCACGTTGATGGAGACTTCAACCCACGGAGGGTAACGGTTGCGCGAGTCCACGGAGGGCTCCACCCACGAAGGGTCCACGAAGAAGCAACCTTGTCTATTCCACCATGGCCATCGCCCACGAAGGACTTGCCTCACTAGCGGTAGATCTTCACGAAGTAGGCGATCTCCTTACCCTTACAAACTCCTTGGTTCAACTCCACAATCTTGTCGGAGGCTCCCAAGTGACACCTAGCCAATCTAGGAGACACCACTCTCCAAGAAGTAACAAATGGTGTGTTGATGATGAACTCCTTGCTCTTGTGCTTCAAATGATAGTCTCCCCAACACTCAACTCTCTCTCATAGGATTTGGATCTGATGGAAAGAAGATTTGAGTGGAAAGGAACTTGGGGAAGGCTAGAGATCAAGATTCATATGGTAGGAATGGAATATCTTAGTCTCAACACATGAGTAGGTGGTTCTTTCTCAGAACATATGAGTAGGAATGGTGTATGTGTTCTGATGGCTCTCTCTACAAATGAAGAGGAGGTGGAGAGGTATTTATAGCCTCCACACAAAATCCAACCGTTACACACAATCTACCAATCTCGGTGGGACCGAATTAGAAAACTCGGTCTGACCGAAATAGTAAACCTAGTGACCGTTAGGAATTTCGGTGGGACTGAGATGCAACTCGGTAGGACCGATTCGGTTAGGGTTTGGGCATAACGTAATCTCGGTGAGACCGATCGCACAAACTCGGTGAGACCGAGTTCGGCAATTAGCTAACCAGAGAGTTGGTCAGGCAAACTCGGTGGGACCGACTTGCTCTTTCGGTGAGACCGAAAAGTTACAAGAAGGAAACAGAGAGTTTGCATTGCATTCTCGGTGGGACCGATTCGCTCTTTCGGTGAGACCGAAAAGTTACGAAAGGGAAACAGAGAGTTTGCAACCCCATCTCAGTGTGACCGAGATCCTTATCGGTAGGACCGAATTGCTAGGGTTTGGCAGTGGCAAATGACAAGTGAAACTCGGTGGCGCCGGATTGACAGAATCGGTATGACCGAGTTTGGCTTAGGGTTTAGGTCATTTGTGGATATGGAAAGGTGGTTGAGGATTTTGGAGCATATCACTAAGCACATAAAGCAAGAGGCTCATTAAGCAACACCTCATCCCTCCTTGATAGTATTGGCTTTTCCTAAAGACTCAATGTGATCTTGGATCACTAAAATATAAAATGAAGATTCTTGAACTTTTGAGCTTGAGCCAATTCTTTGTCCTTAGCATTTTGAGGGTTCCACTTTCACATCCATGCCATGCCAATCATTGAGATTTCCTGAAATAATCATCTTGGAATAGCATTAGCTCAATGAGCTATATGTTGTTATGAATTACCAAAACCACCTAGGGATAGTTGCACTTTCACCGCCACATAGTGACTTTCCTTAGGTGCGGCTTGAAACCATGCACAAATTCCCACACTCAACATGATTTCCGGTCTAGATGCACAAAGGTAAAGCAAGGATCCAATCATGGAACGATATACCTTTTGATCCACCACTTTACCATTGGGATCTAGGTCAAGTTGGCACTTGGTGGGCATTGGGGTGGAAGCCGGCTTGACATCACTTAGCTTGAATCTCTTGAGCATGTGTTGAGTGTATTTGGATTGATTGATGAAGGTTCCTTCTCTTCTTTCTTCACTTCAAACCCTAGAAAGAACTTCAACTCCCCCATGCAGGACATCTCGAACTTTGAGGTCATGAGAGCGGCAAATTCCTCATTGAAAGCTTTGTTAGGAGAACCAAAGATAATATCATCAACATATAATTGGCACACAAACAACTCCCCTTTAACCTTCTTAGTAAAAAGAGTGGGGTCGATTATCCCAACTTCAAACCCACGGTCTTGTAACAACTCGGTAAGGTGGTCATACCACACACGTGGGGCTTGTTTAAGGCCATAGAGTGCCTTATCGAGTTGATACACATGATCGGGAAAGTAGGGATCCTCGAACCCGGGGGGTTGCTTGACGTACACCAATTCATTAATGGGACCATTAAGAAAAGCACTCTTCACATCCATTTGATGTAACTTAAAGTTATGATGAGAAGCATATGCAATCAACATGCGAATGGATTCAAGACGAGCAACGGGAGCAAAGGTTTCACCATAGTCGATACCCTCGACTTGGGAGTAGCCTTGTGCTACCAAATGAGCCTTGTTGCGAATGATAATCCCATGGGCATCTTGCTTGTTCTTGAATATCCACTTGGTTCCAATGACATTGTGGTTTCCCGTTGTCCTTGGCACCAGTCTCCACACTTTGTTGCGCTCGAAGTTGTTGAGTTCTTCATGCATGGCATTGAGCCAATCCGGATCTTCTAGCGCCTCATAGACCTTGAGAGGTTCCACACACGAGACAAACGCGTGATGCTCACAATAATTTGCTAATTGTCTACGAGTGCTTACCCCCTTTCTTAAGCTTCCAAGCACATTCGTCATGAGATGATCCTTGGTGGAGAGCTTGGAAGCAACTTTGGCGGCACGACACTCTAATTCCTCCTCGGTGGTGAGTTGAGGAGCGGTTACTTGATCATCTTGAGCGTCGTCATGAACTTGTTCTTGGTCTTGAACTTGCTCGGGGGAGAGAACTTGACCTTGAGCATCACTTGGTGTGTCAACACCATCTTGAGTATGATCTTGCCCTTGGTCTTGTTCATGAGGTTGAGGGCCTTCACTTTGTTCTTCGGAAGCGTGTGGGCCTTGGGTTGGTGATGGCTCTACATGAGTGGAGCATTGTCCTTCTCCTTCGGCCACAAGGGGTTCCTCAATGGGTAGGATGAAACCAACACCCATTCTTCTTATGGCTTGGGGAGGAATTTCATCACCTACATCACAAGTGCCACTTTGCTCCACTTGGGAGCCGTTATTCTAATCAAACTCCACGTTACACATCTCCTCAATAAGTCCCGTGGATTTATTGAGGACACGGTAAGCATGAGAGTTTGTAGCATAACCAACAAATATGCCCTCATAAGCTCTAGCCTCAAATTTAGACAACCGAACACCTTTCTTGAGAATGAAACACTTACACCCGAATACTCGGAAGTACTTGAGGTTGGGCTTGTTACCGGTGAGTATCTCATATGGAGTCTTGTTCAAGCCCTTGCGGAGGTAGAGCCGATTGGATGCATGACACGCGGTGTTGATGGCTTCGGCCCAAAAGTTGTACGGAGACTTGAACTCCACCATCATGGTTCTTGCCGCATCCATAAACGTCCGGTTCTTCCTCTCCGCAACACCGTTTTGTTGAGGGGTGTATGGTGCGGAGTATTGATGCTTGATACCCTCATCACTAAGAAATTCATCCAAGGTATAGTTCTTGAACTCGGTGCCGTTGTCACTTCTTATTGTCAAGATCTTTGCATTGTGTTGACGTTGTGCTTCATTTGCAAAGTCAATGATGGTTTGTTGGGTCTCGCTCTTCCTCTTGAAGAAATACACCCACGTGTACCTTGAGTAGTCATCCACAATCACCAAGCAATACTTTCTACCTCCAAGACTATCGAAGGATGGGGGCCCAAAGAGATCCATGTGAAGGAGCTCCAAAGGCCTCTTTGAATAAATGATAGTCGTGGGAGGGTGAGGCTTCTCATGTAGCTTTCCTTCGATACAGGCACTGCAAGCACGATCTTTAACAAAACTAACATTCGTTAGTCCACGGACATGGTCCCCCTTTAGGAGACTTTGCAAAGATCTCATATTGACATGGGCTAAACGGCGATGCCAAAGCCATCCCACATCAACTTTAGCCATTAGGCATGTCGCGGTCTTAGTGGGTCGCTCCGAAAAGTTAATCACATATAGACCGTTCTCGACATGCCCAACAAAAGCTACTTTAAGAGTCTTGCTCCACAAGAGGGCCACGGTATCAATGTCAAAGAAAGTGGCAAAGCCCATGATTGCAAGTTGACGAACGGAAAGTAAATTGTATGCAAGGGACTCAACAAGCATGACCTTCTCGATCGTGAGATCATGAGAGATGACCACATTGCCAAGTCCCAATACCTTAGAGGACGAGGTGTCACCCCACTCGACATTGGTGGGCATAGATGGAACTTTGTGCACGTCCACCACCAAGTCCTTGCTCCCGGTCATATGATTTGTAGCTCCGCTATCGAGCAACCATGATCCACCACCGGAAGCAAACACCTACAAGAGATCAATGCTTGGTTTTAGGTACCCATTTTGTAATGGGTCCTTTGATGTTAGTAACAAGGGTCTTGGGAACCCAAATAGACCATTCAATGTGCTCATGAAGAGAACCAACAAATTTGGCATAAACATGCCCATCACTAGCTCGGCATAACACATAAGAAGGATTAAAATCGCCAGCTTTGTTGGGAGAGGTGACATTGCCCTTCTTGACTTTGTTCTTCTTCTTCTCCTCGGGGACACTCTCTCCCGCCCTCACAAGAGTTTGCATGAGGGGTGGAGGTCATTTGGTCTTGTCATTCTTCTTCTTGTTCTTGGAGTCGGGGACGTACCCAACCCCTTCCTTCGCCGCACCTCGCTTTTGGTTGATCAAGAGATCGTTGAGGTTCTTCTTGCCTTGTATGCACGTCGCAAGACCTCTCTCAAGTTGCGCCTTCAACTTAGTATTTTCTTCAACATGATGCATATGCTCACAACATGGGTTAGTAGTATTTGCATTATCAATCAAAACCATATGAGAAAAGGTTGCTTTCTCCAAAGTTAGCTTCACTTGGAGTTGATCATGAGACTCCTTGAGACTAGCGTGAATACCCTTCAAGGCCTTGTGAGCCTTGTCAAGTATATCAAACTCCTCTTTGAGTCTAGCAAGATCAACCCCAAGTTTGGCCTTCTCGGAATTTAGCACACGAGAAACAACGAGGGCATGATCATAATCTTTCTCTAACTTAGCATGATCAACGTTGTGTGACTTCTTAAGAGCCAAACGAAGACCACGCTCTTCCTCAAGAGCATTGGAAAGATCCGAAATCTCATCGGCATAGTCACGACTATGCCCTTCCATCTTCGAGATGGTGTCTTCGTGAGCCTCGATCATGTCATTGGCCTCACCAAGTTGTTCCAAGAGAGCAACAAAGTGCTTCTTGGATTTTCCCTTGAGTTTGCCCATAAAGGCCTCAAACTCGTTAGCCTCCACATTAGTTCCCTCAACTTCATTAATGCAATCCGATGGGGAAGGATGATTAATGATGGTAGTTTTGATGTTGGAGGTTACCTTGTTGGTGGCTTTAGCCATGAGGCACTTGGCGGTGATGCTCTCGTTGGGTGAGTCGAAGAGAGACACTCATGATGTTGTTGCAATGGCAATGGAGGCCATGGCAACCGACTCATCATCTTCATCATCGTCATCATCCTCATTGTACTCTTCTTGCACAACCAAGGCCTTGGGAGGAGTCTTCTTGGTGAAGTTGTTCTTGTTGGGGAACGACTTGGCCTTGTCCTTCCGGATGAGTTTGCCACCATTGTCTTCCCTCTTCTCATACGGGCATTCCGCAACGAAATTACTCACGTTGCCGCAATTGTAGCAAGTCCTTACACGTTGCTTGCCCCTTATGCCACTCGAGTTGTTTTTGCTAAAGTTGGGCCTCGAGTTTTTCTTACTCCAAAATTGCCTTGAAGCAAGTGCCATATGTTCATGATATGCATACTTCGTATCTTCGGGGTTGCTCTCCTCTTCTTCCTCTTCTTCTTCTTCCACGGTGAGCTTGGCCTTCAATGCAAGGTTAGGCTTCTTTGCCCGTTGAGAACGGAGCACCGCATTGTCGGCGGTCTTGTCCAAAATGTTCATGGCCACAAACTCATCCAACACTTCACTTGAGGTCAAAGTGTGGAAGTCCAGTCTTTGGCGAATGACGGAGGACATGGCCTTGTGGTAGGGCATCATAGCCTTGAGAAATTTGCGCTTGATCCAATTGTCATCCGTGTCCTTGCTCCCGTGATCTCGTAGTGAGACCGCGAGTTTGGTGACTCTCCGATAAAGCTCACGGGGTTCTTCATCTTCCTTCATTGCAAACTCATCGGCCTCATCTTGTACCACTTCATAGTTGGAGCGTTGAATGCTTGCGCTTCCCCGGTAGAGAGACACGACACAATGCCATGCATCTTTGGCCAAGGCGAAGGGACGAAGATGAGGTAGGTCTTCGGGTGGAATTGCATCTTGAATGATGAAGAGAGCATTCTCATTGAATTGATTGTCCGCGGCTTCTCGAGGAGTGAAGTTGCTTGGATCATGTGGATAGAAACCTTCTTCAATGATTCTCCAAAGGTTAGTGTTCACATGATTTAAATGACATTTAAAGCGGTAGACCCAAGAATCAAAATCCTCATTTTTCACAATCTTAGGAGGAGGACCGGCATGATTCAAATGAGTAGAAGGAACCGGTCCACCATAAACAAGTGGTGGTTCCACATGGGCAAAGATGCCGGTGCCATTCTTGCCACTAGAAGAAGGAGCCTTTTCACTACTAGCTTCCCCCTTGTCGGGGATAGCATCCGACACCTTGTTGGCGGGATCACCCACTTTCAACGGTGCGGTGGAAAGTTTAAGCCCCTCAAGAAATTTAGTAAACATGTTTTCAACTTCGGTCGTCATGGAGGTTTTCAATGTCTCCAAGGCCACATTGAACTCCTCACGAGAGACCGAAGTTCCCCCATCTCCCGTAGACGAGATCGGATTCACACCGGAGTGTTCCTCCACACCGTCTACGGTATCAACCATACTCTTTGGACGGTAAAGTCCTTAATAAAGAGACGAGGCTCTGATACCAATTGAAAGGATCGATATGGTTGACTAGAGGGGGGGTGAATAGGCAACTACCAATTTTTAGCTTTTCTTTACCAAATTAAACTTTGCATCAAAGTAGGTTGTCTAGATGTGCAACTAGGCGAGCAACCTATATGATGCAACAACAACAAGCATACAAACAAGCAAGGGAACAAACACTAAAGAGTTTGCACAAGTAAATGTAAGAGATAACCAAGAGTGGATCCGGTGAAGACGAGGATGTGTTACCGAAGTTCCTTCCTTTTAAGGGGAAGTACGTCTCCGTTGGAGCGGTGTGGAGGCACAATGCTCCCCAAGAAGCCACTAGGGCCACCGTGTTCTCCTCACGCCCTCACACAATGCGAGATGCCGTGATTCCACTATTGGTGCCCTTGAAGGCGGCGACCGAATCTTTACAAACAAGGTTGGGGCAATCTCCACAACTTAATCGGAGGCTCCCAACAAGACCATGAAGCTTCACCACAATGGAATATGGCTCCGAGGTGACCTCAACCGTTTAGGGTGCTCAAACACCCAAGAGTAACAAGATCCGCTAGGGATGAGTGGGGGAATCGAAAATCTCTTAGTGGAAGTGTAGATCGGAGCCTTCTCAACCACTCCCGAGCAAATCAACAAGTTTGATTGGCTAGGGAGATAGATCGGGCAAAATGAAGCTTGGAGTTTTAATGGAGCTTGAGCAATAAATGGAGCTTGGGCAATAATTGAAGCTTGGGGGAAGAGGTAAGTGGAAAGGAAGAAGGGGACGCCCTTTTATAGTGGGGGAAACAAACCCCCCACTCAGCCCCGCAGAGAGCGGTACTACCGCTGAGGTAGAGCGGTACTACCGCTCATAAGCGGTACTACCGCTCCCCCTCAGCGGTACTGCCGCGCCAGAAGAGAGGGGCTGGGGCAGGGACCCAGAGCAGTACTGCCGTGGAGGCAGGGCGGTACTACCGCGCGAACGCGGTACTACCGCCCCTACTACCGTAGCTAGTACCGCAAAACCCGACACGAGAAAATACGCAAAATAGTCGAGGCGGAAGGAGCACAGAGCCGCAGCGGTACTGCAGCTGAGGCCATCAAACGGTACTACTGCTCCGAGGAGCGGTACTACCGCTTTATGAGCTTCAGCGGTACTACCGCTACAACTGCAGCTAGTGCCGTAACGCCCTGACACAAGAAGGAGCGCACTAGGGTCGAGGTGGTAGGAGCACGGAGCCGCAGCGGTACTGCTGCTGAGGCAGCAGTACTACCGCTCCGAGGAGCGGTACTACCGCTTAGTGAGCTTCAGCGGTACTACCGCTGTGGCCCGCGGTACTACCGCTGGGTCCAGGAAAGGATAGAGAGGGGAGAAAAGAGAAGCTCCAAGAGGCGGAAAGAACCGGTGAGTGAGAACAGGACGTGTACGTGTTGATTCCACCCAAACCATACCGAAACGGATCCCCTCTTGATAGTACGGTGACTACTACGAAACTTGGTCCACCAACAAAGAAACGAAAGAAGCTACACCGTCTTGAGTAGAACGCCGAGGGGAAATAACCATCTCGTGCCGAAGAATGAATATCTGAAAGAACTCAAAGCACCTGATTAGTCCGCAAATTGCATTGTCATCAATCACCAAAACACCGTAGGGATAAATATGCCCTTACAACAGCTACGCCACTGCTTCCTCCATTCCACAATATAGTGCTTCCTCTATCCACATGCTTCAACTCTGACCGTAAATTTAACTACCAAGACCGATTGCGGCTGGAGCAAAAATTATATCAGTGAATTCATATTCGAAAGAAGTTTTCAATTATATAATTTTTTTTCTTCCACCGCAGTTGGTCTCGTTGGTTAAATTTATGGTCAAAATTAGATTTCGGAAAGCGTGAGCGCATTATATTTTGGAATGGAGGGAGCAGTAACTGCTCAGGGTTCAGACGTGCAATTGTCATAATCAATGCTGGTCAGAAACCTCCCTCAGTCCCTAGTGTGAGCCAGCCAAGGGACAAAAACATGGCTTGGATCATCATTTCATCATTAGCTGGCATTCTCAGCATCATCGTAACTTCGTAAGCATGCCCTTTTGTGATAGCCATCAAGACCATGTAAGAAGAAGTGGGCACCGTCACAGTCCTAAGCCCCGTTGAGCGTTGAGCAGTAAAAATCCAAGACTTAATGATTTGCATGCCAAAAGCGGGCCACTGTTAAGCCACCATTGTGCAGGTGCACTAAATAACAGGGGCTACGACAACAACCACCTCCAGGCTCTGCAGGAGCCCATTGTTTCGTTTTTACCTGCCCTCTGCGCCGCATAAAAACGCAGGCACGGGGGACGGGAGTGCATGGCTTAGGAGCCAAGGAATTTGTCTTTTGTCCTAATACGTGTCATCTGCCACCAGGAAGAAGCAGATTACTACTCCTATTAGGTTAGAAGCACTGCTGTTGCACATGCACCGAGCATGAATGAGCGTTGCAAATCCAAGAGGATCATTTTCTACTCACCGTTCTCAGATCCTCAAGGACTGACATGCAATGCGCGCGCCCAAGGTCGATCGATCATGGTGAGATCACCGGAAGCTGCCTTTTGGCCGCCCATGTCGATCGCACCAGCACTTTTCATGATGAACACGGTAGACAAAAAAATATATGGGACCTCTGTCAGCTCGGCTCACACTTTCTTTCATCAACACTTTGTTCTTTTTGGACGATGGTCCATACACAAGTGAAGACCACCACTGATGAATGGGAACTTGGTAAATGTACTGCTACTTGTCTTAGTTTTGGCTTAAGCACTTGCCATGGCATCGATCAATCTGCCACCGTCCATGTCATGTCGCCCTCGAAGATCCAATGGCAGACCTCTGTCTTGCCGGGCTCGCCGCCGAGGAGCACGAACGCGCCGTGGCTCGGGCTCCAGTCGGACGTGTCAAGGTGACAGATGGCCACCCCGCGGTTGATCTTCCGACCGTCGCCGGCGGCGGCCATGATGTCGGCCTCGTACACCCGCGCCTTGGGCACCGAGTGGCAGTAGTACACCAGGTACGGGAACAGGCTCTGGTGGCACGACACGGCCCGCGCCGGCGCCGCCTCGCCGCCGGTGACGCTGCCCAGCCTGACCTCCGCGCCGCTGCCCGCCGTCGAGGCCGTGCTGCGCACCACGATGTCGTCGCCCAGCATCTCCACGGCGAAGTCCACCACGTCCTCGGCCGACGTCGCGCACCGCTTGGTCTCGCCCCGGCTCGGCGCGCGCTCGCACTCCGCCACCGTCGACGCCACCGCCTTGCCCAGCGCCGTGTCCGGCGCCGCCCTGAAGGCCTCCGACACGGCACTCGCCTCGAACGGGATCTTCCTGGCGATGTCCCTCGGCAGGAACGCCCTCGGCGGCATCTTGTCCCTGATGTCCGGCATCGGCATCCGGTTGCCGGCAACCAGCTCCCTCTCCCGGAAGAACTTGCCCGGCTCCGGAGACCACTTAGTCTTCAGATGCTGCCGATGCTCCTCGGATGCGGATGTCGTCGCCGTCGCCGACGACGTGTTGTGGTACTCCTTGAAGTCGACGCCGGTCTCGGCGTACGCCTTGAACGTGGTGTTGTCTCCGGCGTACGCCTTGAACCCGATCTCGTGGTTGCGGTTGCTGCCTTGCCCGTAGCCTTTGAAGTCGACGCTGCCGGCGTTGGCCGACCCGCCGTAGCTCTCGAACTCGGCGGCCCCGCCGTTGGCGCCCTTGACGTAGGACGCGAAGCTGTCGTCCCCGACGTTGGCGCCGTCGCGGTACCCCTTGAACGAGTCCACCCCGGCGTTGGCGCCGGCCCCGTAGCTCCGGAACGTGTTCTCCGGCACGTTCCCCTCCACGCCGTACCCCGTGAACGTGTCCGTGGCGCCGTTGGCCGACTCGCCGTAGTTGGCGAAGCCGGAGCTGAGCGTGTTGGTGTCGTTGCCGTACGACGCGAAGCTCTCCCGCAGGCTGTTGCCGCTCTTGCCGTAGCCGGCGAAGCTGCTCTCCCCGCCGTTGGACTCCTGGGCGTAGGACGTGAACCCGCGGCTCCGCCCGTTGGCCCCGGCGTCGTAGTTGGTGAACCTGGAGTCCGGCAAGTTGGTGTTAGCGGCGTAGGCGGTGAAGGAGCCCGACCCGCCCGTGGCGCCGCCGGCGTAGGAGGTGAAGTTGGCCGTCACCACGTTGCCGTTGGCCTCGTAGCTGGTGAACGAGTCGGCCCGCGCCGACGAGTCCCGGCCGTAGCGGCGGAACGAGTCGGCGGCGATGTTGACGTCCGGGGAGTAGTTCTTGAAGCCGTCGGTGCCGGCGCCGGCGCCGGAGCCGTAGTTGGTGAAGTTGGCGTCCCTGTAGCTCGTGAACGGGCCCTTTCTTGCCGCCACATCAGATTCAGAATCAGAGTCAGAGGAGGACGGGCATAGCAGAGCGGCCTTGGAGCAGAGCGTGGGCAGGCGGGCGCGGATGTCGGGGAGCGAGGAGGGGAAGGAGGCAGCGTCGGCGGCGGGCAAAGGGGAGATCTTGGAGACGAAGAAGGCCGGGTGGGGGCGGTTGTTGGGCACCTTGCGGTTCCAGTACCGGATGAAGGCCGCCTTGGCCGTGAACGGGTTCACCGGCGAGGACGCGGCGGCATTGTCAGGGAGCAGCAGGAGGAGGACTAGGAGCGGGGTGGCGAGGACGGGGCGGGGAGGAGAAGCCATCGGAGGCCAGGAGGGAGGTTTGGGGGTTGGGGGATTGGAGCTGGAGGGGAAGAGAGATTAATAGTGAAGGAAGCAGAGTGAGAGTGGGAATGGAGGGAGTGTGAAACTGTGACTCGCAACGAGCGAGTACGAAATTTGAACAAGGCGGGCAGAGGAAGACGCATTTACGCGTCATGAATGCTGCAGGTCCGTAGAGGTAGAGACCATTAATGATGACCCAGTGTGTTTCAGCTAAAAATATACTCCCTCCGCTCAACTAATATAAGAGGGTTTAGAATACTAAAGTAGTAATCTAAACACTCTTATATTAGTTTATAGAGGGAGTACATACCACTTTGACCACAACTTTGTACTTTCCTCTTGCATGATTTTCAGAATGTTAAATAAGTACATATTATTATTATGTCGGTTGCTTTGATGTCTAGAAGGATCTAAAACTTTTTGATGTCATATTCAAATTTCTCCAAACCATGTCGTGAGACCTGGATAACTAATTATCGACTTAATATAATTTTTTTGTTAGGAAATATCTGTTTCAAACTCAAGAGTGGTTTGCATTTTAAAAAAATACAACCATACTCAAACAAAGAGTGAGAATGAAATGTGTTTCTCAAATATGGTGGATACATATCTTAGTTGGAGTTCATTTTGATTTTTGTTTCTGTTTGATATAAAGAGAGGAGATGAAAGGACTTCTCCAGATAGGACCCTTGCAATTTGGTATATTTGAAAACATTTTTGGTATTTGTAAAAACCTAGAATTAATTGAAGGGGATACATAAATGTCTAAGTGAGCTATTAAAAAATCTTTATGAAAATGAGTTTAGTCCGGAAATATTTTTTATAGGACTATCGTAGTTGTTCTGATTCAATGTGATTTTTCTGGATTTTCTGGGAAAAAGGTGTGATAACATTTGAAAATCAAAACATTTTCTGTTTATTTGGAAATAGACACTAAACCTTGAACCTATTGGCCGAACCCATTTATGTCCCTCTATCTCTTGCCCGCGCGCACGGAGTGGCAACTTAGCCCAGAGATCAAGGGAGTTGCGCGGAGTGCACTATCCCTCAAAAAAAAAATCTGCTCTTGTAATTCTGTGTTGGCTTCGGTGCATTAATCTAGGTTGTGTTCGGCAACCCTCTGCTCCTTTGCTACGGAGCAGAGCGTGCGGATCACCCTGTTAGAGTAACTCTAGCAGACCCCCGCATTTTGTCAACCTGCAAAATATGTTTGCAAGTCGTACAGGAGCGGTTATGCAAGCCGAAATTTGCGGCGGCAGACTAAAAACAGCAAACAAACCCCAAAATTTAAAAAAAAATTGTTTTGCGCGAGAAATTTAAGCAACAGCTCGCCGGAGCTCGCTCGCGTAAATGGTTCTTCTTCGCATATAAGTTCATACAAGCCACATACATACATAAATGTTAGATATGGTAGACAGGGCCTATGCTACCGCACCACTGCAACAAAATTGAGCTCACTGAAGCTCCTGCATTATCTGCCCACCGGCGGTGATCGGTCGGAGTCAGAGGAGTCGGAGTCGAGGTCGACGAAGAGCTTCACCTGCTCCTCCTTCATCACGCGCAGGTCGGCCTCCTTCGATGTGTGCGCCTGCAATGCCGTGAGGCCCGTCTCGAGGAAGAGCCGCTCGTACTCGAGCTCGCGCCGGATGCGCTCTTCCATCTCCTCCTGATCCCTCGCCGACCGCTCGAGGACGACGCGCTCGAGGAGCTCCTCCTGCCTCGGTGGGAGGTAGTCCTCGGGTCCGATGACGCCTCGGCGCGGCGGTGGCGCGGCGGTGCATCGGGCACGGCCTCCTCCGGCTCCCTCTTCACCGGAACGAGGCGCGAGCTCGATGCGCCCACGAATGAGCACCCCGCGGACCCGTGGCCGGATGAGCTCCCCGCGGACCAGTTGCCGGAGGAGGCGCGGCGGCGACGGGCGCGCTCGAGCTCGAACTCGTCGAGCTCGCGCCGGTCGAATGCCGGCGGCGGCCGGGCACCCTGGTTGAGCCACCGACGCGTCCCCCGCTTGCGCGCGGCGTCAGATCTGGCGCGGCGGCGGCGCTCCGCCTCATCCCCCGAGTCGGCCATGGTGGTTCAAGGCTTGCCGGCGGCGAGAAATCGAGCGGCGCGATGGGGAATTGGAGGGGAACGCGGCGGCGGGAGGATAGGGTTTCGACCCGCATCTGCCCCGCAAACCCGCGGTTATAGTAGCTCGGGGGTTGCGTTTGCGGGCTGCGGCAAAAAAATTTACGGGCCAGACATCGATGCGGGCTCTGGTCTTGCCAGAAAAATGGGTCGAGCCCGTATAATCGCCGGAATTATGCGGGTTTGCGTCGAATGCGGGTTCTGCTACAATTGCTCTTAGGGGCTCGTCGAAATATAACTGCATATCTGCTCCACTCCGCGGCGAGTTGCAAAGCGGAGGGATATCGAACAACTTCTTAGTTTCCAAGTGAGGCAAGCGCTGCGGTTGCAAAACGACGATACATGTGCATAGTCCACCAGCTCATCCACCCCATCTCATATGACAGTTTTGTCTCAACTAGTGTAAAGTTGGTCTCCTTTCTCCATCAAGACCGAAGTAGAGCATTAATTCTGGTGGGGTGATGACGAGGACTACAAAAGAATGCATTGGTACACTTGGTGAAAGCTTTGTTACCCAAAAAATGAAGGAGGGATGGGCTTTAGGGATCTCCACTCCTTTTAATCTTGCTATGCTATCGAAACAATGCTGGCGTCTCATAACCAATCCAGAGTCTCTTTGTGCGAGGGTACTAAAAGCGAAATATTTTCCCGATTATAGTCTGCTCCATGCTACATTGAAAAATGGATCCTCCTTCACTTGGCAAAGTATCATGAAAGGATTGGAAACTTTCAAATTGGGATACATTTGGAGGATTGGAAACGGTGAGAAGGTGAATATATGGACTGATCCATGGATCCCAGGGAGCCCGGATAGGAAGATTATTTCAGGTCGTGGTCATACTCTGCTCAATTCTGTTAGTGACTTAATCGATCCTATATCAGGGACATGGGATGAAGCACTGCTTCGAACAATTCTGAATCCGGTGGATGTTAGGCGAATTATGCAAATACCGCCGAGTCACAATGCATTTGACGATTTTATTGCATGGCATCCTGACCGCATAGAGATATTCACAGTACGATCAGCGTACGAAATACAGTGGTATCGGACTTTCGGGACACACACAAACATGGCTGAATGCCCAAGGAAATCCCAAGCTCCGGAAGTGTGGAATGGACTTTGGAAACTAAATATACCACATAAAGTTTCGATATTTTGCTGGCGTGCTCTTCATGGAATCATCCCTCTAAAATCCATACTAATGAACAGGCATGTGGGATCGGAGGTGCTTGTCCAGTTTGTTATGGAGCTGCTGAGGATATAAAACATCTTCTTTTTGAATGTGTGACGGCCAGAGAACTTTGGAGAGGCCTGGGCATATTGGAAATTCTTGACGAAGCTGCAATGGTGGATCACTCCGGTTCGGTAATATTGGAGCATTTACTGTTGGCATAGGATAAGCCGGTTCCGATGAAGCCGAACTTGGATATTAAGCAAATTCTTGCTGTTGGTAGTTGGTACCTCTGGTGGACTCATCGCCAACACATTCATGATGGAGCAACACCCCCGACAATGAGATGGCCTATGTCTGTTCTAGCAATTGCGAACAATTTTCATCAAGCAAATGAGAAGAACAGAGTGACAAAGGAACAAAGATGGTTGAAACCCGGTCCAAAATTTGTTAAGTTAAATATAGATGCCTCCTTCTATGCGGATGAGGGTGCTGGAGCATCGGCGGCAATCCTTAGAGATGAGAAGGGTAATTTTTTGGCAGCTCAGTGCAAATATATTCAGTATGCATCTGATGTAGTTACCTCGGAAGCTATGGCGATGAGAGATGGATTGATCTTTGCAAGCTCATTAGGATTCAACAGGGTGGAGGCAGAGTCAGATTCTTCAATTGTTATTGACTATTGCTTGGGACAGACAGAATGGTGGGACTTGGCTGCAGCAGTATTTGCAGAATGCATTGCCGTGTCTTTGTCAATTGGGAAGGTTATCTTTAAACATTGTGCTCGTTCTTCGAATCAAGCGGCGCATGTGCTAGCTAGTTACTGTTTTTGTAATAAGATTTGTAGTTCATGGACTGATGAGCCCCCGACTTGTCTGGTTTTCAAACTCGTAGACGATGTAATTCCTATTTGAAATCAATAAAGCTAGCCATGATGCCCTTCCAAAAAAAGACCGAAGTAGAGCACACTCCCCCAAAGTAGGATGAACTTTCAAATTAGACTTCCTAAACGTCATGTATTTTGTAACGGAAGGAATAGCTCTGAAACGCGGTACGTAGCAGCAGAACATTTAGGCTATGCTCCTTGTTAAATTTCACCCAAAGGCGGAGACCATGATAAGAACTAGTTGCAGCTCCTCGTGCCACCGCTAGAAGCTCCGCCGTGGACATTGTTTTGCAACATGTCATCTGTCTCGGTTACTATGCCGGAAGGCGAAAATTGCCTCTGAATCAGGTGAATCGACAATCTGGTTTTTCTTAGTCAAGAACCGGTTCCAGAATTTCCTTGCTGATTCGCCGGGTTGTTGAATGTTGTGACTGAGATCATCGGCATCCGGGGGCCGAACATATATGCCCTGAAAATTTCCCCTAAAGGCGTCCTCGAGCCCCTCCCAGCTCCTGATGGAGTGAGGGGGTGGGCTATTGAGCCAGTGCCTAGCCGATCCTTTAAGTTTGTGCGGCAGGTAGGTCGTCTTCGTGATCCATGTGAATATAGAGGAGGAAATCTTCAATTCACACAGCTAGGTCGGTTGTCTTCGTGATCCATGTGAATATGGAGGAGAAAATCTTCAATTCACACAGCTAGGTCGGTCGTCCCGTCATTAATGGATTTAAACCCGTCCGAGAACTGATGCTCCATTGCCTCGTCTGTGCTTAAGCCAAACCAAGACAAGTAGTACTACATTTACCAAGTGCTCATTACGAGTGGTCTTCTCACTTGCGTGTGGACCATTGTCCAAAAAGAACAAAGTGTTAAAAGAAAGTGTGAGCTGAGCTCCCCTAAAAAAAGTGTGAGCTGAGCTGAGCTGACCGAAGTCCCTTTTCATTTTTTGTCCATCGTGTTCATGATTAAAAACGATGTTTGGATTCCTGGTGTGGTCGACATGGGCGGCGAAAAGGCAGCTTCCAGTGATCTCATAATGATCGATCGATCGATCGTGCGCGCGCGCGCGCATTGCATGTCACTGCTCTCAGAATAATGGGAAAATGATCCTCCTGGATTTGCAATGCTCATGCTCACTGCAGTGCCGCTTCTCTGTGGCAGGTGACACGTATCAGGGCACAAGATAAGCCCCCTGGATCACTCCCGTGCCTGCGTTTTTATGTGGTGCAGAGGGCAGGTAAAAACAAAACAAATGGGCTCGTGCAGAGCCTGGGGGTGGTTGTTGTCGTAGCCTCTGTTGTTTAGTGCCCCTGCACAATGGTGGTTTAACAGTGATCCGCTCGTGGCATTGCCTCCCCGGGAAGATGGCAAGTGATTAAGCCTTGGCTTATTACTGCTCAACAGGGCCTAAAATTGTGATGTTTTGTGAAGATGGCCGCACTCTTCCTTGCATGGCCATGATGGCTATCGCATAAGGATGGCAATGGGTAGGGCATGGGACGGATAGAGCAATATTATACCCATATCCGTGTAGTCAATGAATACAAAATTCTACCCATACCCGTACCCATGGGTATGATACTTTACCCGTACCCATACCCGACAGAAACCCATATCCATTGGGTACCCAACGGGCAGTTCAAATAGTACCCAAGTTATTCGCAATTTTACATTCATCTATAGCACATTTGACAAAAAAAACATTGATCTCAACTCAATAACAAATAGCTGAGTAGATGAAAATTATCTCAATTCAAATTGACAATTGGTAACAACTTTAACATAGATTCATAAAGGCATCTCCAGCCGTTGGCCCCCCCAGGACACATAAAAATCGCCACCTGGGGGCGAGCCGGCGATACACTCGGCGCTGGGGGCGGTTTTGCGCCCAGTCGTCGCCCCAGCTCGCCCCCAGGCGCCGAAATTGGCCCACTTTGCAGCCCAATTTCGACGAATAAACGGCCCATATGGGCGAGAATAGGCCCATATTTCGCGTGGTTTCGCCGTGTCTCGGCGTTCAATTATCAACACAATTATTTCTTATCACATATTTCATCACAGAAAAATCAAATACTTCAACAAAATACTACAACAACAAATAGTTCAATACAAATTATATAGTTCAACAAATAAAAACTCGTATTTCATCACGCGGCGTCCCCCTTGAGCCTCCATAGGTGCTCAATCAGATCTTTCTGCAGTTGATGATGCACCTGTGGGTCTCGGATCTCCTGACGCATACTGAGATAGGCAGTCCAAGTTGCCGGTAGCTGGTGATCAACTTCGGCTAGAGGACCCTGCCTGTAGTATGGTTCAGTGTCAAACACTGGGTCTTCTTGCTCGCTCTCGATGATCATGTTGTGCAAGATGACACAACAAGTAATGATCTCCCACATTTGATCTTTCGACCAGGTCTGAGCGGGGTACCGAACAACAGCGAATCGAGATTGGAGCACACCAAATGCCCGCTCGACATCCTTCCTGCAAGCCTCCTGAAGCTTTGCAAACCAGGCGTTCTTGCCTCCTGCCACAGGGTTTGAGATCGTCTTCACATATGTCGACCATCTCGGATAGATGCCGTCAGCTAGATAGTACCCCTTGTTGTATTGGTGCCCATTGATCTCGAAGTTCACCGGAGGAGAATGGCCCTCAACGAGCTTGGCAAAAACAGAAGAGCACTGCAGCACGTTGATGTCATTGTGAGTTCCTGGCATACCAAAGAAGGAGTGCCAAATCCAGAGGTCCTGTGTGGCTACCGCCTCAAGCACCACACTGCAACCGCCTTTGGCGCCTTTGTACATCCCCTGCCAACCAAATGGGCAGTTCTTCCATTTCAAATGCATGCAGTCGATGCTTCCAAGCATCCCAGGAAATCCTCTTGCTGCATTTTGGGCTAGGATCCGAGCAGTGTCTTCCGCATTGGGTGTTCTCAAGTATTGTGGCCCAAACACTGCCACCACTGCCCGACAGAACTTGTAGAAACACTCTATGCTGGTGGACTCGGCCATGCGCCCATAGTCGTCGAGTGAATCACTGGGAGCTCCATATGCAAGCATCCTCATCGCTATCGTGCACTTCTGGATGGAGGTGAATCCAAGAGCGCCAGTGCAATCCATCTTGCACTTGAAGTAGTTGTCGAACTCTGGGATGGAATTCACAATCCTGAGGAAGAGCTTTCGGCTCATCCGATAACGGCGCCGAAATGTTTTCTCGCCATGAAGTGGAGCATCGGCGAAGTAGTCGGAGTAGAGCATGCAGTAGCCTTGCAGACGATGCCGGTTCTTTGCTTTCACCCGCCCCGGCGCCGAGCCACCTCGCCGCAGCTTTTCATTGCTCGCCAGCAGCTGGGCGAGGGCGGCGAGCACCATCAGATGCTCTTCTTCCTGGACGTCGGCCGCGGCTTCCTCCTCCAGCAGCGCGGCGAGCTCTTCCTCCTCATCCGAGTCCATCGCCGAGACAGGCAAAACGCTGAACACCTTGCGCTCGGTGGGCGTGTACCCATCGTTAAACCGCGCCTCCGCGGCCGGAAACGGCGGCCGGAAACGCCCAGCTGCTGTGGGAGGGGCTGTCGCGGCGAAGCGCTGCTATTTTCCGGCGGGGAATGGCTATCTAGCGGAGTAGGGCGGCGGCCGTCACCATGATATAGCTAGTGGTGGCCGAGGGCACGGTGGGTGCGAGGCGAGTCGGGGGAAGAAAACCTTGACTTTTCCTCTGTCGGTGTGGGCCAGGCGTGCTTTTCCCTAGCGCCGGAGCCCCCAACGGCTCCCCAGCGCGCCGGGTTCGGCCTGTGACCGCCGGGTGGAAAAAAGGTCCGAACCGGCGATTTTCAGCGTCTTGGGGGCGCGATTGGGCCGTTTTTTCGGCGCCGGCGCCGAAAAAGTGGCCTGGGGGGCCTGTTGGGGGCGCGGCTGGAGATGCCCTAAGCTGACAACACAACTTTAACATATGTACACTTGTGATTGTGAATCACGGGTAAGATTCACATGTCAGTATAAAATGGGTAGGGTATGGGTATATCCATAGGTAAAAGGCTATACCCGTTCCCTACCCATGACTTAACGGGTAGGATATGGGTACTACCCGTGGATATAAAGTTGCGCCCATACCCTACCCATGCGGGTACGAGACCCGCGGGTACCCGTACCCATGGGTAAAATTGCCATCCTTACTATCGCAAATGACATTCTTATTGTTTTGCAAGCCACATTAAAATCTTAACCTTGAGCGGAACCTTTGTTTTCCAAATGTGTCGTCTGCAAAAAACAGAATCCGCTCTTACCGAGAAAACACATCAAGGATGCAACTGCCATCAAAAAGAGCGAGTTTCATCGGTTAAGTTGATTGACCTCAAGCGTCGTAATCGAGCCATTGAATAAATAGGACACATTCCACAAAGATAGTATTGGGTTCCTTGAATTTTCTCTGATCATTGTCAAAGATCGTTCCTTCAGTCTCGCCATTACTAACTAAGGATGCTTTCAAAGCCTAAGTCAATGGTGGTGAATTTATGCAGCCTTGGTGCATCTGAAAAATCAGCCATGGTTAATTCAGAAAATTGCCTACATTAAGCTATTTGAATCGTTGGATGATTAGACAATTTATGATGCATTCAAGAACATAAATCATGATTAAAACAACTATTGGCATGTATATCTCCATCATACTAATTAGTCAACAACATCATACATGCATCAGCCATAATTAAAGAGTAGATTGAAATATGTTGCATGCACTGTTCATTTGCACATGAAATAGTTGTGATATTGCAGAGGTGATGTTGTTGATGAAGATATTGCCAAATACTGTTCGAAGTGGACAACGATGGATACGGTGATGCGTATCACCGCCTGTCTTGAGAGGAAGACAACCTGTGGTGAAGAAACACGAGCAGCCGCGTGAAGCGCTTCTCAAAATCCTTATTCACCCTCTCTTTGTGCAGTCATTGGAGCGAGACCACTCCCACGTTCATCGGTGCATGCATGTGATCGGGATGGAGTAGACTACGATGACGACACAAAAGCAACAAAAAGCAAAACCCTAGCTCAATTTGATGTATCTTCGATGGTGGCCGACATGTCACTTATAAAGGAGAACCGACGTGTCACGATCACGGTCTAACCCAAATAGGTTTCCAACCCGCAAACTTAACGGTCAGAAAATAGAAAAAAAACAATGAGAGGAAGCTGCACTCATGCCAAGTCATGTACCGTATTTTGGTGGACAATTCACGCATGTCGCGTGCCCCATCCTGAGCTCGGTAAGGCGAGGCGAACATGCTTGTGGGTTCTCTTTCTGTCCTCATACCCATCACTTTTTTCCGAAAAGAAGAATGACCCTTTGCCTCTGCGTTCATACCCATCACTTAGTGAAGTGCAGAGACTTCCTTATATAAGGAGGTCAAACTTCACTTCCACTAGTTGGGTGGACTAAATATTGCAACTCCACTTTTTTCTGCCATATACATGGGCCTTTGAGTGGAATTAGCTACCCATGCCCAAATATTCTAACAGATGACTCCACATTTGTTGGCCCAAGAGCTGGCAACAGTTTTTCTTCGAAAGGACGGGAACGTCCTCAGCCATTGCATGGAATGATGCACACAGCCTTTTATTGATTATACAAAGTTCATCAAGTTCAATAGACTTAAAAGCATGATTAATAGTATATCCAACAATCAACTATATAAAGTTGTCATATCATCTATAGCCAACCTAATAGCCAACATGTATAGTAGCTAGTTACTAAGTAGTATCACTTTATTAATAGATGGCCCACCTTACACTAGCACATTGTTTCGCTGTTAATCTGTAGTCCGCTTCCCTTCTCTCTTATCCAACTTAGAAAACATACAATATTTTAATCCTTACAGCCTGCTAACTATATCCTATTATACTTGTTCTAAGTAAATAAAATGCCACATATGGTTGCCTTGGGGCAAAGAAATAACAGTTAATGCCCGAGAGTTGGTAAGAGTTAATGGCCAGAGTGTTGTGCATCACATGAAGAAGGAAGAAGAAGAGGTCAAAACGAGGGCTTGTGACGCCAGCTAATGATGCTCCAAACCGTGTGCTTTGTCCTTGGCTGCCTCACACTAGGGGCGGAGGGAGTAGTATCACTGAGTGGTAACCGTTTCAAGCTTAGGGGCTGTTTGGATTGTGATTATGTTTGCCTTATGTTGTCACATTACTTTTTGCCATACTTGTCTAACTTGAGTTGCTTAAATTGTTAGTCATATTTTGGCTTGCCTAAGAGAACCTTGCCACACTTTTTTGTGTCTATAACATGTGGGGTTCACTTCTCATGAGAAAATTCTTGCCTTAGGTGTGGCTAGAATCAAACACCCACCTAACTTGGTCAAACTTGCTTAAGAACTTATCTAAGACGAAATGTGGTAAAGTGTGGCAATATGTGGTTGCAATCCATGGTCAGAGAATTCCAAACCTTGTAGGTTTCCGTCCTGCCCAGCATTGATTATGATAGTAATTGCATGTCTGAACTCTGAACAACTTACTATGTGGACCTGTGGTCACACGCCTAGTACATCTTGCACCTGCTTCTGAAAGGAAACCACTTGCATGACACATACCACCAGCAACGATTCCCTGCTTCAGAAGAAGAAAACTTCTAATAGCTATATGCATCATTCTTCCATGAAAACTTCATCATGCTGAACAAAGGAAATCGGGTTTGTGGTCACCAATTATCTAGGCTAGAACAGGTCACCCTGACGTCATGCTTGCTACATGGCAACCCTCTCTGCTTGTTTCTCGTGGCGCCACAGCTAAATGTGCTAAACAAGGAAATAAAACATTAACTCAAGGAAAAACAGTTTTTTTTCTCGTCATAATTAACTAGTAAGTGTGCACGTGCAACGCACGTATCTGCAAATGGCATGTCGGTATGATAACCCCAGAAGCGGTACCAGTTCAGTATGCAAGGTGTGTTGGAGTAGTGGATGTCAGGGCAACGGCCTTCTGAGGTTTTCAACTTCGACCACATGGACCTTGTGTCGTGTTGGTTGCAATTATTGAAGGCATGCGGAATGCTTATCTCTTCATTACCCTAGAAGAGTGTTCTTTTTCCGATAGTGATGGAAAAGAGGATTTTTCGACGGAGCGAGTCTCCCAACCTAGTGTGTGTTTGTGTGGTTTTCCATTATTAACCGGATAATCTTCTTAATAATCAAGAAAACATCAAAGCTTTTGCTTCGCGTTTGAATTTATTTACTCATACCCATTTACTCAACTAAAATTCAGATATATCGAATGTGTTTTTACCAGTATTTTTTTTCAACTTTTATAGATATTATTTATACAGGAAACCTTTTAAAGCATCAAATGATTATGACTATAAAAATAATGGATTTTTATTAGAACAATGTGAGGTGAATCGGACACGGTTGATAAAAAGAAGACAATTTCTTTTTTGGTTCGGACAACGCCGTGATCAATCACAATCTCTCCCTCCCGTCACTGCCTACTATAGTACTCTACGTAGTAGTATTAAGAAAAAAAACATCAGATTTCTCAAAAAAAGAAAACGTCAGTGTTCTCACATTCTTCTCTGGATAGTTCCCCACCACCGCCTCACAATCTCCTCCATTCCCCATCCTCTCCACCACAGCCAGCGCTCCCTGGTCAGGCTGCCCTCCCCTTCGTCACCAGCGTCGCCGCTCCCTGGCAGGCCGCCCCTCCCCTTCGAATCAGATTGCATAAGTGGCCGAGGAGGTCCTCGAGCTCGGCATGCTCGCGCCAGCGCTAGGCGCCTTCGGATGCGGACGCGGAGGCGCGGGACTTGCACGCCCTACGCTACCCTGCTCCTTCCAATCCGGCCCCGAAGTGCTCGAGGAGGCGCTCGAGCTCGGCATGCTCACCGGCGACGCCGGTCCCTCCATCCTCCTGATTCCCTCGTCGTCGCCAACATGAGCCTCTCCACCCTCTCCCGCGCGATCGTCCAGGTCCAGGTAATCTCTCTCTCTCTCTCTCTCTCTCTCTCTCTCTCTCTCTAACCCTACAGTCTGCTCCTCCCTGTCAATTCGGTTAGTCGCCAGGTGCATCGCCTCACTGAGAAATCACCATGAATATTCCTTTTCAAGACTGCATATTTTGTTCTGTTAAAGGGCTTTGTTAGAAAATCCGATTGATTTGAGTATTATTCTGCTCTAAATTGCAGCGCCTTCTGTTTGTGAATGGATCCAAGAGTTGACATGATGCAGTATCTTTTTTGAAAGATGGTACATTATCTTCATAAAAGAAAGGAAGTTGGAGAAGTTATTATTGAAGAGGAATTCAATGGTATGTGCTTCTCAAGAGCTAAAATGGAACAAGAAGTGCATGACTCTCATGCCTACACTAACTAATCAGGTAGCATATGCAAATTTTTAACCATACTACATTCAGATATGACATTTGAATATGAAAACTGGCAATTCATTTTATAAAATGGAACAAAAATGGGTGTCGCGTTTAATCTTTAGAAAGTGTGTTTTCTATTAGAATGGTTCCTTTCAAGAATGTAATATGAGAAATCATCCGCTTAGTTGGTGGTTGTATTGATGATTCATCCCTTAATGCTTCAGACTTCCCAAAGGAAAAGGAGGCGTGGAAAGAGAATGGGAACAACAAGTCTGAATCGAAGAGTATGTTTTGTTGCGGATCTTCTATGGAATGTTATTGCTAGTAACCAAGCTTGCCTTCTCTTTAGTTCCTCTATGGAAGTAGCATCAAATTGGGATTTTGTTGATGATCTGTGAAGCTTAATTGAGACATAACTCTCTCAGTTACCACTTCTGCAAATAGTGATTGTTAGATGAAGTTGATAAATACGATCCATATACACTCAACCACTTCTCATGAATATATGTGAACTCTTTTGACACTTTGTGGATCTCTTTAGTCTCTCTGGTCAATATTTTTTTAAGGTTATTTGTCTTTCACCTGGATGTTCATTCTTTCTGGTTGTTTAGAAATGACAAATAGATGTAGCTCAGTTTGAGCCTAAGTGATAGCAGTCTTGCAGCTTATGTTTAGCATGCAAATTTTACTTGGAAGAAATGTTGATGGTTGTTTCTATGTTTTCAGTGGAATCAATTTTTTCACCCCACGGCAGAAGTTGGAAGAGGTATTCTCGGGAGTTCCCAGCAATTGGTTTGATGTATGTTGGAACATGTATTCTAGCCCACTGTGGTTATCCAGCATGTTAGTTTGTTACATGATTCATTCTAGTATCTACATGCCATATCTTCTTTTTTGAATACTCTATGGTATATTCTTAATCTCATTATGGTCTGTATGTTTGAAGAACAGATCACAGATCATTATATAGCAATACAATTGGGCCATATATCATGAAGTTGATCATCATTACCTTGTGATACAGCCAGCTGTGCGTGTGCCCCGTTATATCCTGGAACGGGGTGCGCGTCCCGTTGGGAGTGGTCGGGGCCATACACGTCCTTTAACCTTGGTCGGGGCTAACTATACCTGAAGGATTAATGCAATAAGATGTAGTAGTTGGTAATACAATTCATCCAGGTCTCTTTCTAGGTGTGTCTTTGCTTGTGTTCATATTACTTGCAACTAAGCATTGGAATATCCATATGCAGATTGGGAGGGCTTTTAGGTGAGGTCAGTACAATGCTCATTTGCCAAGGCTTCATGGCACGACTTCAAGTTTAGGTCAGGTACGCACAATAGGGACCATGTTAGCATATGCTCATGCCATAAGAGTCACCTTGTTACACTTCATACATTTGAGCTCTGGTTCTGCCAATGCACAAGTCAGTGTGAATTTTATATGTACATATTAATTTGACATAACATTGTGGCAAACTACAAAGATTTGTTTCAGTCATAGGTTAGGTCAGTGGTATCAAATTTTCAGTACCATGGGGATCTGCTGAGGATCCGTGGTAGGATTTCACTTGCTCATGCACTTTATGATTGGGTTTCATAACATATGCTCACGGCATATGGTTCATAACATATGCACTTTATGATTGGTTTTCAGTACCATGGTTTCACTATTTATGCAAAACTATGCAGAACAGAAACAGGAGCAATGAACGGATGTCATTGTTAACATCTTCATATGCGTGCAAATCAGCCTGCCGAGGAGTTTGCCGCTGCCGATGCGTAGTCCGGAGACAGTCGCGTCAGTGTGGGCGGCGTCTGAAAGATTGAAGAGAAAGCATGCACCTGTGTTGGCGAGGAGGTCCTCGTCGTGGATGTCGCGGGCGTCGTCGGCGTCGTCGGTGCGGCCGTCGTCTGGCGTCGTCGGTGCGGGCGTCCTCGGCGCGGGCGTTTCGGTGGAGGGCAACTCTGAAGAGCGACAGGAGGATTGGTCGCCGCTAATTTTGGAGCGGATGTGGTTGTTTCGGTGTGTTTTTTTCTTTTCTTTTTGTTGGCGTTGGCTGAAGGACGGTAGAGTTTCGTCCGCCCACCTAAATTGCTTAGCGTACAACGTGAGGGGTACTTTTGTGTATTCACAGTTAGATCCCATTGAGTAGGCTTATCTTGACCCTCCAATTGATGTGTTTTCTTCTGTGTACAGTAAACGGGGTGCGTTTAGGGGAGTTAACGTTTGCTTATTTTATAGTAGTAGAGATGAATTCCGGAGACAAGGTTGACGAGTAGTACGTCTATCAGTTCTGTTCTCTTCCGGCATGCCGATTGATCCTTGTCCAGAAACCACATTCAGAGAACATTTCAGTTTTGGTGCAAAGTCTGTTGTGGCTCCAGCTACACTTTGCAATCAAAAGCCACAACATCCTCAATGGATTCTGAAAAGCACATTTCATGATGAACGCTGCATTGCCCATGCCTCCTGTACGTTTAGCTTTAGCAGGAATGAAGAGAGTCAGAAGCCAGCCTCGCGGCCGGCATCTTCCTCTTGGTGCGCTAAAGGTCAGAGACAATTCCTTGATTCCCTCGTATATCTCTCCGCTCCTTTCCGCTTCCATTTGCTTGGTCTGGCTGGATTCAGAATATTCTGAACAATTATGAACCGTAAACCATGGCCCACAAAGCGACTGGTTTGACTACATCTAACGTGTACTCTTTCGAAGTTTACTTAAACTTGGTATTTTTTTTAAAGCAATGCCATATGTGCATCCGGTCCATGCTTAAATTGACAGATAAGCACTCTCTCCATTCATAAATATTAGATGTTTTGGATATTTCAATATGGATTAAGTATGGACTGAAATGGGTGAGGAAACATGCTCAATGCATCTATATACATTCGGGTCAGAAAAAAGTTAGAACATTTTATATTTGTGAACGAAGGAAGTAGTATGGGCAAATTATTCACGCGAGATCTCAGTTCACATCAACTGCTTTTCTAGAACACCAGCACTCTCTGGACCTCTTTGCTGCCGAGTCACTTGCACTTGCACTCTGCAGAAGAAGCCGTGTGCCTTCGCGGTTCCATGCCAAATCATTGAGCAAACTAACGGAGGCCATGCATGTGCCGGAGAGCAATGCGTGCCACTGGCTGCTGGTCTCAGTTGTGCTTCCATGGCTGCTTCCCTTTGGTGTTTTTCCCTCGGCAAGATTAGCTTCGTTCTTTGCCACGAAAGGCGAAAGCTACTGTTGAACGAGAAAATATGGCCCTGATTGGAGCAATGCATACTTCTTTGATAACATAATTCCAGCGGGCGGAGGTGGGGATAGAACGAACCGGAAACACCCGCAAGGGAAATGGTCCCGTGAGTGGCCATGCATGCATGGAATGTACCGATGAAAGTGATGTGCTATGTAGGGATCTGTGTGGCGGTTGAAGAACTTAAGCATGTGCCGTGCAAAGAATAGTAGCGAGTGTGGTCCTCATATAGAATTACTATCATAGGAATTAGCAGGTCCTAGGCCTCCTTTGGCTCATAGGATAAGAATATCATAGAAATGGAAAACTTATACTCCCTCCATTTCAAAATAGATGACCCAACTTTGTATTATAGTTAGTTTAAAGTTGGGTCATCTATTTTGAAACAGAGGAAGTACGAAATAAGATGTCATGTATCTCAAATCTTGTAAGTAGTGTTGAAAAAGAGACACCCTTTGGTTCATATCACTAGACTAATGTTATTATTCTTCCTATGAAACATGGTCACCTGCCTGGTTTGGCCTCCACCACTCTATCAAATTTATACCCATGGATTTGCTAAAAAAAAGGTGTATACCCCTCAAAAAAGTTTTAAAAAAGACTCTGTCAAATGTTACAGCCTGCTCATCTAATTCTGCATTTCTTGCCTAAAAAACAAACCAATTCAGCATTCGCGCAGCGCAGTTGCAAACGATCATATATGCAATGCAAGGTGCGGATGAGTCGTCCACCCCATCTCACATGCTAGTTTTATCTCAACAACTAGTGTAAAATTGGTCTGCTTTTCCATTAAGACCCAGGCACAGCAGAGTGTCCCAAAGCAGGAGGTGCCTACTTCAAACCCCTGCGCGTATATGCAGGTGCCAGGAAAGGGAAAAAACCAAACAAGAAAAGAAAAACCGGGTTCACATATATGTGCTGGGCTATATATGCAGAGCTGTACTTTCTCTCTCTCACTCAGATCAGAGAATCGTACCATTCGAAAAGAAGAGATCAGAGCAAAGTTGGATGGCTGATGGCTATATATGGCATCACCCACGTTAACCCGGCTAGGCTATACTACTGAGCTGAATTTTAATGGTGTTTCCAAGAGAATGCCAATTGCCAAGATCGGCATGGCACCGCACCGGCCAGGCGGCCATGGCCAGTTTGGGGTTCGGGGCTGAGCTGCATGCCCGCAGTGGTACTGCATCCATTTCATTTTCCAGTGGCCAGCTAGCTTACTAGTAGCTCTTGCAGACGATACGTGGCAGCAGAACATTTCTTTTGCTAAAGTCCTCATATAGAATTACTTTCATAAGCATTAACAGGTCTTAGGCATCCTTTGGCTCATAGATAGAAATATCATACGAATAGAAAACTTGTACGAAATGAGATGTTGTGTCTCAAATCCTATGAGTAAGATAGGAAAAAAAAAATCATTTGGTTCACATCATAGATTAATGCTTATTTTTCCTTTGAAACATGGTGGCCCGCCCGTTTGGCCTCCATCACTCCATCAAATGTACACCCCCTCAATTTCATTTTTTTTTAATCCGTCGAATGTTATTGCCTGCTTATCTAATTCTGAATTTCTTGCCTCAGGAAAGAAGACCCAATTCAGCATTCGTGCAGCGCAGTTGCAAACGATCATATATGTAATGCAATGGGTGGATGAGTCCCATATTACATAGTACTAATTTTATCTCAACAACTAGTGTAAAGTTGTTCTCCTTTCCAATTAAGACCCAGGCAGAGCAGAGTGTCCAAAGCAGGACGTGCCTAATTCAAACCCCTGCGCGTATATGCAGGTGACAGGAAAGGAAAAAAAAACCAAGAAAAAAAACTGGGTTTACACATATGTGCTGGCTATATATGCAGAGCTGTACTTTCTCTCTCACCCAGATCAGAGGAACTTACCATTCGAAAAGAAAAGATCAGACTACAGTTGGATGGTTGATGACCATATATGCTGTGTTTGTCAATTGGTGGTACACTAGCATGGCATTATTCCAGGCATCATGCGCGCACGTTAACCCGGCTCGGCTGTACGTGCAGCTCCTATACCACTGAGCTGAATTTTAGTGGTGTTTTCGATCTTGCAATGGAGAATGCCAAAATGGGCATGGCGCCAGTTTGGGGTTCGGGGCTGAGCTGCATTGCATGCCTGCAGTGGTACTGCATCCATTCCAAGTGGCCAGCTAGCTAACTGGCTCTTACAGACGTACGTGGCAGCAGAACATTCCAAGTGATCTTTGTTTTTTCTTTTCTCCAAAAAAACATTTATTTCTTTTCTTAGTAGAAGGTTCTGCTCCTTGCAAAAATTCACCAAGGGATGGAGACCAAGATAACAGGAGGAGGAAAAAAAGATCATCAAAAAGCCCGCAACCCAGGCCAAAGTTACGATAGCAAGCCGAAGACACGCGTACAACAATCACGCAACTGACAACTGGAAACAAATCAGATAAACACGCATGAATCGATTAGAAGGCTTGACTGAAAGGTTAAAAATTCTAAATTGATGACTTGGATTTATCAAAACAGTCAAGAAATATAGGACACAAATCAAAACACGTGTTACAATCACAAATGGGAGTTGGATATATTAGATGAGATTTATTCGGAGTCTGAATTGCTAGAGGGCAGAGTTATCGAGGTCCTTGGCGGAGAAGGCGTTGGATTTAATTGAAGGGAGTGGTAGCAGAGAGAAGAGTACCACTTAAAACGCATGTACGCATTGTACTGTATTGCGAGTTTTCTAACTTGACGTAGTACGGAATTGATCTTCAATGACAATGTTATGTACCATGTATTTTTAGTTTTAGTTCACATATTATTAGTTCAACTATTCATGTTTCATACAATCGAAACACTGAAAATATATTGCAATGGATTCCCGTAGCAAACGCATGGGGTATCTTCTAGTTTATCAAGTTTTCTACTAAACATAGTATTAAATTATTTTTGAGAAAAAGACTTGCAATTTTTTTTGAGAAGCAACGAATTCTTACATCATAACTCGAGACGAGTGTAACATTCCGAATTTTCCAAAATTTTGTATGTAAAATAATTAATTAATTCTTATGGGTTGCTTTTGATTTCCAAAAGGATCTAAAACTTTTAGGGTTCATATTTAAATTCTCCAAACCATGTTGTGAGACTAGGATGACTAATTGTCCAACGAACATAATTCATTGATAGGAAATATTTGTTTTAAACGCAAAAGAGATTTGCATTTTGAAATATTTTCCAACTATATTCGGGGGGGGGGGGGGGGGGGGGGGGGCGAGAGACAGAGAGAGAGAGGATAGAAAAACTTTCTCAAATATGGTGAATAAATGTTTTATTTAGAGTTCATCTGGATTTTTTATCTTATTTAAAATAAAGAGAGGGGATGAAATGACTTCCACAAAATAGTACCCTTTCAATTTTGGGATATTTCAAAAAAATATATTAAATCCTCGAATTAATTTTGTGAAATTTATAAATTCCTAAATGAGTTATTTGCAAGGTAAAAAAATATTTGTGGAAACGTGTCTAGTCTGGAAATAATTTTTTCCAACGTATTTATTTTGATATAATGTGATTTATATATATTTTAAGGAAAATGTTTGATATATAATAATATTTAAAAATCAAAACTCGTTTTTTTAGAAACATGTAACTTTATTCTTACTCACAACAATTACAATTATACTGATTTGGTCCTAAGATTCAAGAAAATACAAAGTAACTCTATGACTAAGAATTAAACCTAAATCTTGAACCTATTGGGCCAAACCCATCTATCTCTGTCTATCTCTCGCAGGCATGCACAGAATAGCTACAACCCAGCCGAGTGTTAAAGCGAACTACGGGCAACACACTATGCCGAGCAGTAGTAGTGCATCCACGATGGTGAACAAATAAAAAGGGAGGGGATATTAGTTTTCAACAAGGAAGGAAAGTGTTGCAGTTGCAAACAACCATATATTTGCAATGTTGTGTCGCCCTCAACAACTAGTGTAAAGTTGTTCTGCTCTTCCATTAAGGCCGAAGCAGAGCACACTCTCCCAAAGCAGGCCATGCCTAATACAGTCCCAGCGCGCATTCAGGTGCCAGGATAGAAAAACGTAATGAAGAAAAGAGAAAACGTACTACCACTAAAACTGAAACATAAAAAGATGAGAGCAAAATTTGATGATCGATCGACCGATCGGGAGAATTTAGCATGTACACACGGAATATATGTCCAAAACACGATTTATGTATTTGTCAGATCACGGGTTGTAGCAAAACCCTTAAGGTTCGAACACTGGGGTGCGCGCGAAAACCTGCTCCTACCGATCCACATCCTAACTTCGCTAAGATCTCATGGGTTAACTCAACGAACTCGCAAATACAAAAGACATAAGATTTATACTGATTCGGGCCATCGTTGTGGTGTAATACCCTACTCCAGTGTGGTGTGGTGAATTGCCACTTGGGTCAAGGATGAACAGTACAAGGGGAAGAATAGACTCCTGAGGAGAGGTGTTCTTGTGCTCGGTGAACTTATGGTCGTTCTGATCTCTCTCCCTATCTATGGTGATGACTAGTCTTATTTATAGAGGCTCTGGTACTCTCCCCGAATATTGAGCGGGAAGGGAGCCAACAACGGCCAATTCGAAAGGTGACAGCTAATACAGCTTATCCTGAAGCAGTCTTCGCCTGCAAAAGACTCTGATGGTGACGCCGCCTTAGGCTCCATGGTGACCTTTATGTTGCCGTCCTGCTGGTCTTGGTCTCGTTGCACCGATATGAAAACCTTTACTTGACGCATCGGTATTCCGCGCCAGCGTTTGCTTTCTTAGCACCAAAGAGGAAATAAGGACATTATGCGCGCTGGCGCCCGCCTGACGCCCGTCTGGCCTTGGTCGTCATGACTCATGTCACTAGAACCTCGTGAGGTTTGCTTGGCCTTGAACTCTCCGCCCCTCGCGAGCCAGCCTGATGAGACCGCTCTTAAGAAGGTCTTGTGTCGTCCACCTCGCGAGGGTCTTGAAAACTTGTTGGTGAAGATGAGCCATACGGGCCCGCTCGCAGAGTCACGCCATGGGCCGCAGGCAGGCAAGTCTAGGGACCCCCAATCCCAGAACACCGACAGTACCGATAGATCCATTCTGGTGTGCGTAATCATCGTACTCTGGGCTCTTGTACGTTCTCAGAAGAAGGTCTTTTTTCACTTATCGCCCTTGCTTTGAATTTTGATGTTGTTTTCAACCATGAAATGGAGAGGGCCAAAATGGCATGGCCCCCGGCCACGGTCTGTTTGGGGTTCGGAACTGAACTCCATACGTGCAACACTGGTACTGCATCCTGGGATGGCGATGCCCGGTTTGGCCTCCAACATTGCTAGCTCTGACAGACCGTATGTGGCAGCAGAACATTTAAATTATGCTCTTTGTAAAGGAAGACCAAGGTAGGGAAAGGTTAAAGATAATAGCATCACAAAGCCCACAACTCAGGCCCAAGAAACCACAACGAAAGCCTAGGAAGGAGGTAGCAAGCCCACAATATTGCTTGCAAGCCAATGTTGATTTCTCTCACACAAACACATACACATACACTATATCTTATCTTATAGTAGCAAAAGGGCCCGTGCGTTGCAACTGGAGAAAAAAGGCATAATCTTCAATGGCAACGACCACATTTTGTTCACATCTCATCGCATGATTTTGAAAATTGATTCACAAATGCAAGGAAATGGTTATTTTTTAAAATCTATTCACAAATAGAAGCAATGTTCACATTTTCAAAAAAATATCATGGTTGTAAAAAAGCTTGTCAATTAAAAGAATTATTCCGAGTTTCAAGAAATGTTTTTTTAAAAACATACTATAATATTCCGATCCACCCCGGCAGTTAATTCTTCAAAATTCACGCGGGTATATAGTCACAAAGACTCAGAAGCATTACTGTTTAACTACAGACCTTCGACAATTCGTGAACATTGTTACAAGAACATTTTTTATTACTTACAAGCATTTTTAAAAATTGTGAACATTATTTTATATTACAAACGGTTTTTAAGCCTTTTCTTTTCAATCGGCGAACAATTCTAGAATAGCTGAACATTTCTCTCGAAATTGTGGCTTTTTTGGAAATTTAAAAAATTCAAATGCATGAACATTTTCTGAATCAGCAAACATTTTCTGAATCAATAAACTCTTTTGTAATTCACGAACTGTTCTAAAATTTTAGGAAATTTTTGAAAATGCATGAACATTTTTTGAATTAGCAAACATTTTTCCTAAATTTCATTAATAATTTTTAACACACTGACTTTTTTTTCAAAATCATGGACTTTTTTTTATTTTATAACCAATTTTTCAAAATTGCAAACATTGTTTTGAATATGTGTACATTTTTAGAAAAATCCTGAGCATTTTGAATTCACAAACATTTTATGTTTTCCTGAACATTTTATATCAAAATTCTTAGTTTTCTAAATTTCAAAAGTTTTTTGAAGTTCCAAATTATTTAAAGTAGAAAAAAAACGAAACAAAAAAACAAGCGCCCGCACATGGGCCGGCCAAATGGGCGTGCCGGGTCTTCTCGAACATGCAGAGTACAGGATAGTAGGTCCCTCTGCTTGGGCCGGCCCAGGCAGGGGACTCCCTGGAAAACGTTTTTTTTGTCACTTATAGGTGGCATTGTTGGATAATATTTTGATACTTTTGGAGCAATTTTAATAATGTACCGCCAGAAACAATAGCCCCTTTATTTTTTTGAACATCAGTACAGACACAAGCGCTCATATACAGGCGCATACACTCACCCCTATGAACACACACCCTACCCCTATGAGCACCTCTGAAAGACTGAGCCAGCATATCATGTTGAGATTTACGAAGGCACCGTAGGTGCCTCGTTGTCGACGGGAACGTCTCCTCCCATTAAATACGTATCGCCAGAAATCCTGAAATAAATATAGGAATAAATGCGAGCATCAGGATTTAAACCCTGATGGAGTGGGGATACCGCAGTCCCTCTAACCATCCAACCACAGGTTGGTTCGCCCATAGCCCCTTTGTATAGATATAGATATAGATATAGATATAGATATGATGATTAATATCGGGAGAGGATAACTTAAAAAAATAGAGAGAAGATAAGGATTTAAAACCCACAATTCAAATCTATTGCATTCAGCAACCATCACGACATATCTTCTAATTGTAGTCACATGATAACTTACACTGACCACACGAAATTTCTAAAAATATCGCTACAGTATATGATTTTTTTTGCACAATACTACAGTATATAGTTATGAATTTGTGTCTATCCAATCTTTTAAGCAGTTTAATTCAATAAATGCAAGTTGTACTGAAATTTAGATTGTTTCAATGATAGAAATTAGTAGGATTACTTGAAGCAAGTAAGAAATCCGAGCAATTGAATGACGATGTCTACTAATTCTTGGATTTTTATTCTCAACACTTTCTGTTGCACTGTGTGCATGCCTACTCGTGCGATCAAGATGTATGTATGTATCTCCCGTGGGCTGGTTGGCAAAAAAAAAACAGCCGTCTTTTACCCCAAAAATTACATGTATAGCCAGAAATAAAGTTAACTTTTACATATATATGTCCCCACAAACTACGCTTCTCCAGAAACATGGTAATAGTGTACAGATTGGCACCCTACTGTTGTTTGGATTAGAGCCTAAACAGCTTCATGAATGATAGCATCCTGAAGCCTAATTTGCGCCAGAATTGTGATCATAATAATTACTAGAACATGGAAAAATTATTGGAGAACTGATTTGCTGCACATGTTAACAGATCACCGAATGGAGGATCTCTGTTTTTCAATCTTCAGTCATGGCTGCGACTGCACTTGCTGCTGCTGCTGCTGTTGTTCTTGGTCATCTTTAGCAACTCTTGGATGCTGTTGCAAGGCCTCCTGCCTCTTGCCCCACAGCAGAAGATACAGGCCAGCTATCACAATCACAGATCCCACCACACTGCATGCATGCATACACGTTTGCAAAGCATAAGTTTCAGATGGCAATCATGCCATGGGCCGTAAACAGATACACGCATGAATTTCTATAGGTGTGTTTGCACCTTCCAAGGTAGAGCGGTTCATGAAGGACGGTGAAGTCCATGATGCAGACGATGACCTGCGACACCGGGATGAAGGCGGCGACGAACACAGCCCCCCGCTTCTGGATGCACCACGTCAGCAGCACGAAGGACATGCCGGTCGCCACCACGCCCTGAATTCATTCAGGCAAAATCAGTGGCAAGCCAGGCAATTCAGATTCCGGAAGCAGATATGAGAGGGTTGGTAGGTGTCTTACGGAGTAGAGAACGGTGAGGATCTGGAACTTGTTGGTGATGATCCAGGCGGCGAGGTGGCGCTTCACGCAGAGGCCGACGACGGCGACCTGGAGGAAGCTGAAGGTGGACAGGAAGGCGTTGCAGGAGTAGACGTAGGGGTACTTCCTGGCGATCCTGCCCTGGAGCAGGTACCAGCAGGCGAGGCAGACGCAGTTGCCGAGGATCGCCACCGTGCCCAGCGTCCACCGCCTGCCGGAGTCCGCTCCTGGCGACGGCGGGGATGAGGGGGAGCGGTGGAGCTGGTGGGCGCTGTTTGGGTGGGTGAGGGCCACGCCTCTGTAGAAGGTGAGCAGCATGGCGCCGGCGAGCGAGACGAGCGTGCCGGCGAGCTTGGCGGCGCCGGTGGCGGCCCTGAGGTTGAGCGACTCGGAGCGGGTGGCGACAGCGAGCACGAAGGTTAGCACGGGCGCGATGTTGGAGAAGGCGCTGACGAAGGTCGCCGTGGTGTAGCGCAGCCCCACGAAGACCATGTACTGCCTCATCGCCGCCCTGCCACCATGCAAGATCGATCGTTTACACTATATGATCCAACCGTCGTTGATTGGAAGATCAAACGGACAAGATTTGATCAAGGAAAGAATACGTACCCGAGCGCGGCGCTGACGAAGAGGTAGGCGAAGATCTCGAGCGTCATCTTGGGCCTCGACTTGCTGATGGATGAGATGAGAGTATGAGACCGATCAACATGAAGATGAGAGAAAGGCTATATGTAGCTAATTTATGCGATATGCAATCGAAATGGATGGATGTCGTGTGGCTTCACTTACCCCTCTATGAAGTGCGCGATGGGGCCGAGGAAGATGGCGGCGGCGAGCTGCTGCAGCGTGACGAGCACGAGCGGGTCGAGGCCGCCGGCCATGGCCACCTTCACCAGCGCCACCATCACCGCCGACAACACGTTGAGCAACAGCATCACCACGGTCGGCAACAACAACCCGCCGCTCCCCATATTGCCCTCTCTATTCTGTTTCGCGCTATACAACCACGTAGTAGAGTACACCAAGTCACCAAGACGCACACGCACGCAGGCCGCTGGAACAGCAAGAAGAAGATATGTGCAAGCCTGGGTCGGTTGCCTTCGCTTGGGCTGCGCATATGTATCACACTTGTTGATCGGCAGGATAGGAAGGAGACGAACGCGGCAGTTAGTATCTACTGGACGGTGGACGGATTGGGATGAGATATAGAGCACGAGGCGAGAGCGAAGCAATGCAACAGTAATCAAGTAGAAGCAATGCAGGATAGGAAGGAGATCTTTCAACAATGGCAGCAGTAATCAAACATGATCCTTTTCTTTTCTTTAGCCACTCTTAATTGTGTGTCCATGATGACCGAGATTGCGATCGATCGATCGATCAATCGAGAAAAAATAAGAGAAACTGAACATGATATGATGCGCTATTGCAGTTACCTCTTCGCGTTTTGGTCCACGCATTGCATTGCATGCTCGGTGGTGCTGCATGTGACCTGGCCGTCCGGCTTCGCGTGCAAGCCTACCGCATGGATCCCGCCTTCATGATGGTTCGTCTTCACTGGATATCCGTCGTGCTCCGGTGATGGTCAGGGTGTGCCCCACATTAGCGCAAATGGTAGCATGCATGACCGTTGTCTGCATTGTCAGATCCGTCGTCTCAGCAATTGATATGTAGTGTTCACATTGATCCGCGATTCCCGTGTTGTTCGGGAGATTGCTGCATGACTTCTCCACGGGCAAGTTGGTGGCGGCAATATAGAGGACTTCGTCTATGGTGGTGTCTTCGAATACCGGGTCTCGAGTTTTTGAGTGAAAACCCTAGGTCTGACCTTCTTTGGGTATACCTGACAGTGGTGGTTTATACTTCCTTGTTGAAGGCACTGTCTGGAGCTTACTCGGTCCTTTTCTTCTGGGTGAAAATTCATGATCTGACATATATATTTGGATTCGACGATGTCAATGTCCATGCATCATTTCCTTGTTGAAAGTGTCGCTGTTGGGGGAACCTTCACGTTGTCCACGTATTGTCAATATAAGTGGTAGTAGTTGAGATTTTGCTGTAGTGGGTCGTTCCCCTCGCCTTGACCCATATGGGTCTTTTTTCTTTTTGGTTGTGTGTATATTAATTGTGCAGAGGCCGGGTGTATATTTAAGTCTGTTTGTATCCAATTGATACGATATTATGAGTTAATAAAAAATGCCATTTATCGAAAAAAAATCTTTCTATCTATATCTATATCTATCTATCTATCTATCTATCTATCTATATTTATATCTATATCTATCTATCTATCTATATACTAATTCTAGACTCTTAAGAAATACTCATGTTAATTAGATTTTGTGAGCCGTTAATCTGATAGGACCGAGCTATTACATTAGAGATCCACCCATGTAAGTTTTTTCTCTCAACGGTCTCTTAATTGTCCATCCAATCTCTATATGAGGTAATTAGAACCATTGGATGAGGTGCATGAAAGAGTCCTCTGTTGCTGTCCCACGTGCATGCCTATTCAAGAGTCCATTGCCCCAACGAGGCTTCAAGGTCGCATCTATAATCCCTTAGAATCGCTCATCCTCCCTTCACTTCTTCCACGCATCAATCCAGGAGACGATGCAACCAACATCTGCCCGTTTTCTTTCTCTTTAACCTTTAAATATGGTATGCAAATCTGCTAAGTGGTAACTTCCAAATTCAGAGAAACCCTGAAATTAAAAAATACTTATACTAATTATGGACTCCCTAGAATTTTCCATGTTAATCGTAGAAAACAGGAAAAATAGGCACAATTGATTTTGTGGGCCTGAATTATTACGGTTCATATTTATCAATAATCCCCTTGGATGTTTCAATTGAAAAAATATATCTGATTTTACTATGAAAAAGAGAAGAAGAAATAGATCCGATCTAATCTAACTAACTATTTAGATTCCACACGGTAGAGCCTCCTCCCCTCATGGACAATCCTCTTCCCCACACAGTCACAACCCTTTCTCACCTTCATCGGTCGTCATGAACTTAGGATCCAAGCCTTTTTATTGATCCGGTCATGGCGGCAAGTTCAATCTGGCAGTACAACATGTGCGTCTCATGAATACTCCACCGATTGATCTGGTAGCAAGGGGAGATGCCTCGTCTTCATCCCATTGATGTTAGTCTCTCCACTATGTGTTGATTTTATCTCGGACAAAGCAAGGTTGAGAAGTACACCTGTTGAAATTGTCGTCTACTGCCTCCATCAATTCTACCATGGATGACAAATTGTAACACGGGACCATCGGCTATACCTACCAGCGATTGACATTTCTGTATTGATCTCATTTTTTATGGACCTGACTAGGGAGCGCCCTTGCGCTCCATAACAATAATGAACATACCTCCCATATTTAGAAAGTCTAACTTTTTCAGTATCAGTTGTCCCACATGGTTAACACAATTTGGAAAAAACCTACAACATTGCCCCCGTTATGCTCGCCTACCAAGCAATAGTCAAGATCTTGTCTAACATGCATTTGTTTGGAGTTTCCAAAAATTTAAAAAGCCATAACTTTTGATTAGCATGTCGGAATTCAAATCCGTTTTCACCGTTGGATTTCCCTCGAGGAGTTCTTCAAAATTAGATCCCATATGGGTAAGTTACGTTGAACTTGTTTTCTTGAGCAACTTTGGCGTGCAATGGAGGCAACTTTAGTGCTATAGGGAAGCAACTTCTTCTTTTTGATCTAGTAAGACAACCTATTAGGTTGGTTTGCGTAAAAGGAGAAAAGCCACACAAAACATGAGGCACCTTTAGGGCTACACACAAGCAACTTCACTGCACTATGCGTACCTGTGAAATTTTGCTAACATTATCCTAACTTGCCTATGATGGCCACTTAGTTGCCTATTGTTGATGGCCAGTTGCCTACAACTGATGCTCAATTGCCTAAATTGCCTACCATTAATGCGCAGTTGCATGCTATTGGTAATTAGTTCTTACCATTGTTACTCAGTTCTCTAACTTCAAAAAATAGCTGCCCACATTAGTGTGAAGTTGCTTACCATTATTCTTCTATGTTGCCTACAAACACTTTGAACTTGCCCAGATTCACCACCAAGTTATCTACCATAACTAGCAATATATAGCAGGCAACAGAGCATCAACGATAGGTGACTTCATAGTATTTAGAAGCAACAATATACAAGCATGAACAAATAGGCAACTTAGACGTACCGGTGAGGAAGTTAGGAGAATGTTAGATAAAATTAAGTAAGACACAAAATGTAGTCGCCTATTTTTAGAACTAAAGTTGCCTCTAGTAGAAGAAAAGTTTCTCACGAAGGTGATGTGATGTTATCTACCCTTGTTTCGAAGTTTTTCACTATTACTAGTTAGTTTCTTAATTTCTAATTAGTTTCTTTTAATAGAGGAAGTTGCTTCTGTTTAGCACTAAAGTTGCCTCATCTATCATCAAAGTTGCTTTTAAAAAAATTACCAAAACATATTCATGTGAGGTTTAGTTTTGAAAAGCTTGTTGCAATCTGGCTAGCCAAAACCCACGCACTCAGTAGCGTTGGTGGGCAGACTACCCCAGAAAAGAAAAACATAAGGCTCTCATACCATCTATCCCCACATAGTTTTGGAATTTGAAATCATGATAGACAACTTAGATCCCACAAAAACTTTTCGATGTTGTAGGCAACTTAGGTCCCTTGATGGACAACTTCCATAGTATTGTATGCAATTGAGGATCACCCGTAGGCAACTTGGTTTCTGAGGTAGACAACTTAGAAGTCATGTTAGACAACATTTCACTCTACCATAAGCAACTTTTACAGTATGGTAGCAAACTAAACTATTTAGAACTTAGTTTTCTATGTATGCAACTTAACAACCATGGTAACCATCTATTACAGTATTGCAAATAACTAATTAGGAAGCTAATAGGCGAATTCACTAATACACATGGTGAAATTCATCTAACATCAAAGTTGCTCTTGTTCAGCACTAAAGTTGCCTCATCTAGCACTAAAGTTGCCTTCAGAAATAAAATCATCAAACCATATCCACATGAGATCTAGTTTTGAAGAGTTCGTCACGAGAAACCCAACGGTGAAAACGGTTCTTCGTTCTGACACTCGGTTCAAAAGTTGTAGCTTGTTGAAAAAAATGCAATAAGTAGGTAACGTCAGCCCATGCATGCGCACAAGCACTGATTGTCCACATTCATGCAGACATTATCCCCACACACGTTGTGTTAAACAGACACATGCATCATCACATGCACAAATTGTACGGCCGGCGTGCATGCACTCGGTTTCACCAAAAAGTGCAACTGCACTTTTCAGTATTTGTTTTTTATTAGAGGTAAAGACGATGCATTGCCTCTCCAAGTCGCAACACAAATTTGTAGATGCACACGTTGTTTAATCTATCTGGCTAGGGTTTATATTCAAAACTCTTCTTTCTTTATATCTTCTTTTCGATATCGCTTTTATGTTTTCCTAAGATCTGTGTGGAAACAACATGAGCCTTTCCTGCTTGGTCTAGGATGGTGATGTGTTGGTGGCAGTGTAAATCATTAGAGGGCAGCCAGTGTCTTGATTCTACAGTACAAAACATGTGAAGTCATGCCCAGTCGTTGCAAGGGACCTTGTACTGGGAGGCGACAAAGTACTTGTTGTTGCCACAGTATCCATAATGTATACATCGTTCTTAATATGCATACAATTTGTACCTTTTTATTCATCCACAAATGGGCAATATGTTGACGTGCTCTGTAGGACTTGAACTGTCGTGTGTCTAACGCATCTTCATGATTTTTTTCTGTCAGCAATTGTGTCAACACCAACCTCAGAGCTGGAACAAGGAGTGCACATTCGCACGAATGGAACAAGCTGCCAATAGCCAGCTGCTACCAGCCCACTACCACAACCTAGCATAGATACTTGTGAGTACGTGAGAACATATGTATGCTAATAAACATTACAAACACCAGGCTTAGTTTCGGAGTACATATAGTGCATGGATTGGTATAACTTCTTAATATATATGTGACAAAAGCCATCATATGGACAAGTAGATATTTGTAGTAGTCTGTTGGATTTTTTTTTTGAGATAAGTAGTAGTCTGTTGGATAATTATTGGAGATGTTGTACTCTGATGCACAAATACACAAACCCATAGCTATTTTCAGGTGGAAATCTTGAACATGTCAGTGTTTATACTAGCCATTGATGTCCACAAAATTCACTACTTGCTATGGCCATATATCGTTTAAGGGGAAAATTTATTTTGATCCTTCTTTTCATGTAGGGCATATGCCTCGGTATTCATTTACCAAATATGCTTATGTAGTAGAATTCTCTGCACATAGGACATTTGTGCCCATAAAATTCAGTTCTTTTATTGGATTATGTAAAATGGAACAATCAACAAAATAACATTGGACCAAGTGGCTTATGTTGAGTATTTCAGTTAGCTAGATGCCTAGATGGACGTGCTTCGGTTCCAGTTATCATACGCCCTCTATGTTCATAACTAATAATGATATGATTGCTAATACATTCATGACCACTCTATGTTGCCTTGACACACACAAGCCATACTTGCTAGGTACATACTCGGTACACCTTAATGAAACTGAAACTTGCAGAACAGAGAAAAGAAAATTACTTTGATTTGCATAAACAATTATTTGAGATAAGAACGATACACATAAATTAACTAAGATGAATGGAGATTGTAGGGGTGGGGGCCTTTTGGGCTGTTGTCCAATGTATAATCTATTATTTATTGTGTGCATGTTCAAGTAAGACTTATATATTCTTCTCTTGCAGATAAAGATACCATATGAGATTTTTCGTTTTTGTCTATGTGCGAAGGTACCGTGGAATCAATATACGCAAATCCTAAGCGTGTTAAGTATTGTTGTTATTCCATCCTCATAAATATTAAACGATGGACAGGCCAGTGTGTTTGCCTCTATAAATCGACAATGCTAGACTCTATATCTCTACATATTATATTGACATGTCCCGCTTTGTGTCTCCCAAGTTATAAGCAATAGCTTTTCTTGGCGCTTATGGTTGTTATAAAACATGTGCACACTAACTGTACATGTTATATTTGCATGAGTTATACTCTAACGTATTTTAGATATATCCATATATTATGGTATATATACGACATGGTTAAACAGTAGCTTACACAAGTAGCCCTTGTGAATGCACGGGCTGGCGACTAGTCTCATCTAATCTTGTACTACTAGTTGGCATATGCGGCGTCTGTGGTTATCTTTCTTTTCTGCAACGCCTGTGATTTTACATGATAGTACCATACTGTACTGTATCATACATTTTACATGACATGTTTATGTTTTTAAACTTTGGTTTATGAATGTTTTTAATTTAGTATTATGACATAAGGCCACAGGAGATGAGGCAAATGGATGGCAACACCGGCAGGAGGCGGGGAAACCCTCATTTCGCCTGGAAGTTCGCTCATATATATGAGGAGAAAATGTTTCGGGTCTCTCCCACTCTTATTTATATCCCTTTCTATTTTTCTCTCTCAATACCCCGAACTATGAGTCCCTTGTCATACTTTCTGATGTACCCGAAAGTTACTTTATGACCACCCGGTTACAGAAGGTATTTGGCAACCCCAAAGTTACTATCCATATCAAGGTGCGCGATATTCCGATAGTCGAAGGACACGAGGATACATTAACACATGATATGATAATACTGATAACATAGTGACGGTTAGATCTCGTAGTATATCAGAAGTTTGGTCTGTCCAACATCATTGTTTTGCCAACAATGTGTTATCATTATTGTCAACATCCTTATTATTTTAACAATGCCCTATGGCATATCGATCAATAAAATAAGTAGTTAACCATCACCAAACCCGTCTCCTCCTCCCGCGTCGCCCCATAAGGTGACCGGGGGAAACCCTAGATCGTAGCCGGCCCTCCCCTTCTCCTTCCTCCTCGTCCCTCGCCGCTGCCCGAGGGCGCGGCCGGGCAAAGCCATCCATCGCCGCTGCCAGCGGGGCCGCGGGGTCCTCTCGCTCGCATGTGGCCCGCACTCCGGGCCAGAGCATGCATGACACTGGTAGAAAACGAGGCTTCCATACGCCCCCATTAGTCCCCAAAACAATCGAACCGCGACCAAAGGGGTCTTTAGTCGCGGTTCGGGAGAAGACCCGCGACCAACTACCTGGGCCCAGCGCGCTCGGTCGACAGCTGGCGGACGGGAGGGGCTTTAGTCCCGGTTGGCGTGGCCAACCGGGACTAAAGGTCCCAGAAGGCCTTTAGTTGCGGTTGGCCAGGCCAACCGGGACTAAAGCCCATCCAGCTGGCGGACGGGAGGGGCTTTAGTCCCGGTTGGCCTGGCCAACCGCGACTAAAGGTCCCTATATATACTCAGCTCACTTCACTTCACTCGGCTCACTTCACAATTTTCAGAAGGTGGTGGTGGGGTGGTGGTGGGTTTGCTTTTGGTTTCTCCTATGCACACAAGGTGTTTGATGAAATGCCCGAGAGCCTGAAACAAGCCACACTTGAGCTTTCTCATTTATTTTTCCTCCGCGATCGCGGTTAGCAACTCGAACCTTTCATGTGTCATTGATAAAATACGCATGTGTGTAGTTCATTGTTTAATTTGTATTATTTCTAGCTAGTTAGTTTAACAAATGCATGATGGTTAATTATATACTTTATATAATAATAATGCAGATGAATCGGCAATGGATGTACGGTTCCCGACTCTCCGGCGAGTTCACTACGGGTTTGAAAGATTTCCTCGTAGTGGCAAATGCGAACAAGCAGCAAGGTTTTATTATCTGTCCATGTGCTGTCTGTAAGAATGAGAAGGGTTACTCCTCCTCAAGAAGAGTTCACATGGACCTGCTTAAGCATGGTTTCATGCCAAGCTATTATTGTTGGACCAAGCATGGAGAAAGAGGGGTTAGAATGGAAGAAGATGAAGAAGGGGATGATATCGATGACAACTATCGTGATCTTTTCGGTGATACTTTCATGGAGGATGATGCTGAAGGTGTGGAAGGGTTAGGTGAAGGTGAAGAAGAGGCACATGATGAGCCCGCTGATGATCTTGGTCGGACCATTGCTGATGCACGAAGACGCTGCGAAACTGACAAGGAGAGGGAGAATTTGGATCGCATGTTAGAGGATCACAAAAAGTCGTTGTATCCAGGATGCGATAATAGTCTGAAAAAGCTGGGCTGCACACTGGATTTGCTAAAATGGAAGGCACAGGAAGGTGTAGGTGACTCATCATTTGAAAATTTGCTGAAAATATTGAAGAATATGTTGCCGAAGAATAATGAGTTGCCCGCCAGTACGTACGAAGCAAAGAAGGTTGTCTGCCCTCTAGGTTTAGAGGTTCAGAAGATACATGCATGCATTAATGACTGCATCCTCTACCGCGGTGAATACGAGAATTTGAATGAATGCCCTGTATGCACTGCATTGCGTTATAAGATCAGAGGCGATGACCCTGGTGACGATGTTGAGGGCGAGAAACCCAGGAAGAGGGTTCCCGCCAAGGTGATGTGGTATGCTCCTATAATACCACGGGTGAAACGTCTGTTCATGAACGAAAAGCATGCCAAGTTGTTGCGATGGCACAAAGAGGACCATTTGTCCGACGGGCAGTCGAGACACACCGCTGATGGAACGCAATGGAGAAAGATCGACAGAGTTTTCAAAGATTTTGCAGCTGACGCAAGGAACTTAAGATTTGGTCTAAATACTGATGGCATTAATCCTTTTGGCGAGCAGAGCTCCAACCATAGCACCTGGCCCGTGACTCTATGCATCTACAACCTTCCTCCTTGGTTGTGCATGAAGCGGAAGTTCATTATGATGCCAATTCTCATCCAAGGCCCTAAGCAACCCGGTAACGACATCGATGTGTACCTAAGGCCATTAGTTGAAGAACTTTTACAGTTGTGGGTGAAACCTGGTGTACGTGTCTAGGATGAGCACAAAGGAGGGGAATTTGACCTACGAGCGTTGCTTTTTGTAACCATCAACGATTGGCCCGCTCTCAGTAACCTTTCGGGACAGAAAAATAAGGGATACAATGCATGCACGCACTGCTTACATGAGACTGAAAGTGTACGTTTGGTTAATTGTAAGAAGAACGTGTACCTGGGTCATCGTCGATTTCTTCCCCGAAATCATAATGTAAGAAAGAAAGGCAAGCATTTCAACGGGAAGGCAGATCATCGGCCGAAGCCTGCGGAACGTACTGGTGCTGAGATATTTGATATGGTCAAGGATTTGAAAGTCATCTTTGGAAAGGGTCCTGGCGGACAATCAGTTCCGCGGGGAGTTGACGGGCACGCACCCATGTGGAAGAAGAAATCTATATTTTGGGAGCTAGAATATTGGAAAGTCCTAGATGTCCGCTCTGCAATCGACGTGATGCATGTTACGAAGAATATTTGCGTGAACCTGCTAAGCTTCTTGGGCGTGTATGGGAAGACAAATGATACAAAGGAAGCACGGCAGGACCAGCAACTTTTGAAAGACCCAGATGACCGGCATCCGGAATGGTTTCAAGGTCGTGCCAGCTACGCTCTTACCAAAGAAGAGAAGGTCATTTTTTTTGAATGCCTGAGCAGTATGAAGGTCCCGTCTGGCTTCTCGTCGAATATAAAGGGAATAATAAACATGCCAGAGAAAAAGTTCCAAAACCTGAAGTCTCACGACTGCCACGTGATTATGACGCAATTGCTTCCGATTGCTTTGGGGGGCTCCTACCGGAAAATGTTCGAGTAGCCATTGTGAAGCTATGTGCATTCCTCAATGCAATCTCTCAGAAGGTAATCAATCCAGAAGATCTACCACGGTTACAGAACGATGTGGTCCAATGCCTTGTCAGTTTCGAGTTGGTGTTCCCACCATCCTTCTTCAATATTATGACGCACCTCCTGGTCCACCTAGTCGAAGAGATTTCCATTCTCGGTCCTGTATTTCTACACAATATGTTCCCCTTTGAGAGGTTCATGGGAGTATTAAAGAAATATGTTCGTAACCGTGCTAGGCCAGAAGGAAGCATCTCCAAGGGCCATCAAAATGAGGAGGTAATTGAGTTCTGTATTGACTATGTTCCTGACCTTAAGCCGATTGGTATTCCTCAATCGCGGCACGAGGGGAGACTAAGTGGAAAAGGCAAGATCGGAAGGGATACCACAATATGTATGGACGGTCATTCTATGACTGAAGCACACCACACAGTTCTGCAAAATTCCAGCTTGGTGGCTCCGTACTTCAAGCAATACAAGAATATTTTACGCTCGGACAACCCGGGGAAGCCTGAATCCTGGATTAGAAAGGCCCACATGGAGACTTTCGGCAGTTGGTTGCGAAAACATTTAATGAATGACAATGATGTTGGAGATCAGCTGTACATGTTGGCCAAGAAACCATCTTCGACTATAACGACTTTCCAAGGGTACGAGATAAATGGGAATACATTTTACACCATCGCCCAAGATAAAAAGAGCACCAACCAAAACAGTGGTGTCCGCTTTGATGCAGCAACCGAGAATGGGCAAAAGGTCACATATTATGGTTACATAGAGGAGATATGGGAACTTGACTATGGACCCTCCTTTAAGGTCCATTTGTTCCGGTGCAAATGGTTCAAGCTAACAGGAGGTGGGGTAAAGGTGGACGAGCAATACAGAATGACAATGGTGGATTTCAACAATCTTGGTTACCTTGACGAACCATTCGTCCTTGCCAAAGATGTCGCTCAGGTTTTTTATTTGAAGGACATGAGTAGCAAACCGAGGAAACGGAAAGATAAGAAAACGATCAGTACATCATGCGATGATCCAAAGCGCCACATTGTTCTTTCAGGGAAAAGAAACATCGTGGGAGTGGAGGACAAGACAGACATGTCAGAAGATTATAATATGTTTGGTGAAATTCCGCCCTTCAAAGTGAACACTGACCCAAGCATTAAGTTAAATGATGAGGATGCTCCATGGATACGGCACAATCGTAAGCAAGCAGGGACGTACAAGGTAAGAATTGATGTGTAATAATTTATTGTACCAAACTTTGTATTTGGTCGATGAACTGAATGATGTATCAAACCTTTTGTCAAACCTTCAAGGGATTTTAAAATGAATTAGTTTTATTTTTCTGATTTTTTTGATATATAATTGTATTTTTAAGATTTTAAAATGTCAGAAGATTTTAAAAAAGGAAAAAGGAAGAAAGGAAGAAAAAAAAGAAGAAAAACAAGAAAAAGGAAGAAACAAACAGAAGAAAAAAGGAAGAAAAAAACAGAAGAAAAACAAGAATTTAAAATGAATTAGTTTTATTTTTCTGATTTTTTTGATATATAATTGTATTTTTAAGATTTTAAAATGTCAGAAGATTTTAAAAAAGGAAAAAGGAAGAAAGGAAGAAAAAAAAGAAGAAAAACAAGAAAAAGGAAGAAACAAACAGAAGAAAAAAACAGAAGAAAAAAGGAAGAAAAAAACAGAAGAAAAACAAGAATTTAAAATGAATTAGTTTTATTTTCTGATTTTTTTGATATATAATTGTATTTTTAAGATTTTAAAATGAATTAGAAACAAAATAATATAAACTTTAATAAAATAAAATAATTATCATAAAGTAAAATAAATAAGTAATTATCATAAAGTAAAAATAAATAAGTAATTAGAAACAAAATAAAATAAAATAAATAAGTTTTTTTGTTGTAAGTAGAAACAAAACAAAATAAATAAAGCAAAAATGAAAACAAAAAACAGGCAAAAAATAAAGAATATGCCACCTACTGGGCCACCACGGCCTGAATACGACTAGAAACCCATTAATGGGCCAGGATTCAGGCCCGCAGAAGGCCCAGTAGGCCCACAGGCTCATAGTAACAGAATAGGCCCGTAAGCCTGCATTCGAGAGGAGCTCGAAGTGGTGAGCGCAGCCGCGCTTATAAACCACTGTCGAAGCCTCTCGGCTAGCGAGGTGGGACTAAACATCCCACCGCACCGCGCCAGTTCAGCACAGACCCTTCAGTCCCGGCTGGGGAGGCGGACCGCGACTAAAGGATACCCTTTAGTCGCGGTTGTTGTCCCCAACCGCGACTAAAGGGTCTTTCTGCGCGGGAAAGGAAGCGGCGCCAAAACCCTTTAGTCGCGGTTGGGGAGGGGGACCGCGACTAAAGGGTACCTTTAGTCGCGGTCCTCCTCCCCAACCGCGACTAAAGGTGCGTCTATATATACTGCACTTAGCAGTTTTGCCGCGGCATTCTTCTCTGTCTCCCCAACGCCGATCGACGCCGACGCCGACGCCCCCGTCGCCGACGCCGAAGCCCTGCCCCGACGCCGACGCCGAAGCCCTGCGCGCCGCCGCCCCCGTCCCCAGTGAGCGCCGCCTCCGCCCGTGCCTGCCCTTGCTCGCCGCCCGTGCCCTGCGCGCGCCCTTGCCCGCCGCCCGACGCCCTGCCGCCCGCCGCCCGACGCCCTGCCGCCCGCCGCCCTCCGCCCGCCGCCCGACGCCCTGCCGCCCTCCGCCCGCCGCCCGCCGCCCTGCCTGCCGTCCTCCGCCTCCCCAGAAGAAAAAACAAAAAAAAGGAGGAAGAAGAAAAGAAAGAAGAAAAAAAGGAAGAAGAAAAAACAAGAAAGAAAAAGGAAGAAGAAAAAAATGAAAACCAAATAAAAACCAAATGAAAACCAAAAGAAAGAAGAAAGAAAAAGGAAGAAGAAAAAAATGAAAACCAAATAAAAACCAAATGAAAACCAAAAGAAAGAAGAAAGAAAAAGGAAGAAGAAAAAAAGAAGAAGAAAGGAAGAAGAAAGGAAGAAGAAGAAAGAAAGTAAAAAGAAAAAGGAAAGAAGAAGAAAGAAAGAATAGAAAGGAAGAAGAAGAAAGGAAGAAGAAGAAAGAAAGAAGAAGAAAGAAAGAAGAAGAAAGAAAGAAAAAAGAAAAAGGAAGAAGAAGAAAGAAAGAAGAAAGGAAGAAGAAGAAAGGAAGAAGAAGAAAGAAAGAAGAAGAAAGGAAGAAGAAGAAAGAAAGAAGAAGAAAGGAAAAAGGAAGCAGACGAAAGGAAGAAGAAGAAAGAGGAAGAAGAAAGGAAGAAGAAGAAAAAAAGAATTTTTACTTAAAGAATCTTATTTTTTAATTCCTCCTCCTCTATATCCCCTTAATCTTATTTTTTAATTCCTTTATACTTAAAGAATTTTTACTACATGCAGGAGTGACATATGGCGGACGACAGAACCAAGCCGCTTAGGGATCCGGAGGCTGAACGTTATTTAATGGACATCATCAACAACGAGATTCCTTATGTGCCGGGCTCAGAATATGAGCAACAAGAGGATGTAGTCTCTTCTTATATGAACCTTGACGGTGACGATGATCGAGAAGGTGAAGGAACGGACATTGTCGACGGAGGTCAACCGTCAACAACCGACGATCTCCAATTGCAAGTAGCAACCACCTCCGGCGAGGTATATATATACATTGAGAGCCTCTCGTGATACAAACTTACTGAAATGTGAATACATATGTATTAACGCGCGCGACTCTCTTTCTTTTTTTAGCCCTCCGGATCGAGTACGACAAAGCAGCGTGGCAAATCCAAGGCGATGAAAACAAGAGAAACATATGCCATTGAGTCTGTCAGTGAAACCGGCAAGCCCCTACAGCACACCTCAAAGTTTGTCAACCAATGCGGAGTCGTTGTTAGAGACACCGTCCCGATCACCGTCCAGGAATGGAAAGAGCCAAAGAAGGCACGTCTTGGTTTCAGTTTTGTCGACAAGAGAACGAAAAAGGATTGCTGGAGAAAGCTTATGGAACATTTCATTCTACCTCCGGAATACAACAAAGTCGATGAATTCGGTAACGAGGTTCCGGGTGGACGTCAGAGGAGGAGGCTAGTTAAAGAGTTCGCTCTTCAGAAGATGGCCGATGCATTCCGGAACTTCAAGAAAAATTTAACCCGTGACTATGTCAACAAGGGCAAGACTCCGGATTTCAATGGACAATATGAGAAACTGAAAGATGATTGGCCAGAATTTGTGAGGCAAAAGCAATCGGACCATTTCAAGGAAATATCGAAAAAAATAAGGATAATGCGGCTAAGAAAAAGTACCATCATATTATGGGGCCAGGAGGATACCGCCTTGCGGACCCTAGGTGGCAGAAGATGGAGGAGGACCTGAGGGTGCGAGGAATCCCTCTAGGTACAGAGGGATGGGACCCAAGGGCCAAAAGCTGGTGGTACGGGCATGGGGGATTGCTAGACCCGGAGACAGGGGTGTGTGTTCACCGGCATCGACACTTTGCTCCGACCCAAGCCCTTATTGACGCAATGACCCAAGCTCAAGCGGGCTTGATCAAGTTCAACAGAGAGAAAGACGCACTGACTTTAGCCCTCGGGAATGATGAACACGGAGGACGTGTACGAGGCAAAGGCAAAGTTTCGTGGAAAGTAGGGTTTTCCCAGGACAATGACCCGTACGGTTACAGAAGCCGTAAGAGAAAGACGGACCGGGATGCAGATCTTATGACGAAGTTTGCATCGGAACTCCATGAGTTGAAGCAGACCGTGCATGAACTATTGAAAGAAAAATCGGCCGCAGGGCCGCATGAAGATCATGAAGCGGATTGCGGAAGCCAGCAGCGGAGAAGCAGCGTGGCTTCCACGGATGCCCCGCCTGGTGCTAGTGCACCGATGATCGAGATTCGTGCACCGGAGCCTCACTACCCCGTGGATGATGTAAAGAAGATGAAAGACTGTGATCTGCATTATCCCGCGGGGAACGTTTCCACGAAGGTAGCTAGCGGCAGTGCTTTACCCTGTAAACCTGGAGCACTCCACCACAACAACCCCATTCCATATGGCTATGCTTGTGTCACGGTGGAAGACATAGTCCAAGGGTTTGAGGACCTGGAGATTGACAAACCTACACCCGAAGGGGATAGCAGACTTGGAGATGTCAAGCGCCAGTACATTCTATGGAAAAAGAAGTACATAGTGTTTCCAGACGAGGCGCCAAGGCTAGCAAGTCCACCCCCCTCCGATGGTGGTGGTGGTGGTGGCGGTGGTGGTGGTCGTGGTGGTTCACCTACACCTCCTTCACGCCATTCGACGCCGTCCCCCGATCCACAACCTCCGGCGGGTACGACGCCCCCCAATCCTCCTTCGGCGGGTACGACGCCCCCCAATCCACCTTCGGCGGGTACGACGCCCCCAATCCTCCTCCGGCGGGTACGATGCCCCCCAATACACCTCCGGCGAAGAAGCAGAAGCAGGCGGACAGCAAGGAAACCTGCTCCTGGACTATTAACCCGGACCCTTATGTACCTAAGACCACAAGGGTACCGGAGCCATCGCTGAAGCCTCTCCTCCCAAGGCCTGGGGAACTTAGTGAAGCTGACCTCACATTGGCCGCGTCTACTGATTATGAGAAATGGAAGGCGGATATGAAGGCGAAAAAAGTGCCTGAGCCCAAGCAAGTATTCACTGAGAAGCAAAAGAAGTGGGCTAAGGATTTTTTGACGACACCGTCCCAAGCCGAGCTGAATATGCCTGACGACTATGGACATGAACTTCGTAGGAAAGCAAAAATATTGAAGGAGGAAGAAAGTAAAAAAAGCGGGAAACAAGTTGACCAGCTCGGGATGTAGAAGAAACAATCGATCCCCCCGCTCATAGTGAAAGCCGGTCCGGAAGAGGACCCCGAGATCATAGCAGCTGCGGCAGCACTTGGATTGACTGTAGCGGCTGCCATGAAACAAGCGTCCGAGATGGGTTTGACTGTTCGTGCCTTCTTAGACCTTGAGGATGCGCCTGCAGGTGAGATAAAATTACAATATGTGCGGAAGGGGCCTCTCGTCGAGCCTGAGAAGGAAAATAGTCTACCAACACAAATGCGAAATCTGCTACGTTGGTACAAGCAATTCATAACATGGGCCGACAAAGAATATGTTTATGCGGATGTTACACATGAGCATCACATCAAACGGTACTCTGTAGAAGTTCATATGAGTGAATTATTCCAGCTGTTCAATCTGCGCGCCCTCGACAAATCTATGCTGAGTTGCTACGTTCTGTAAGTGATTTATTTCTACCTCATCTCGTTCTTCATTGCCTGCACTATATATATATATATTGTCCTAACTATATTGTTGCGTACACTATTATGCAGATTGAAGATTTGGGAATGCAAAATAAGAAACATCCATGATGTTGGGTTCATTGACCCACATATCGTTAATGGACATGTGTTAGAACATCACCACAAAGACATGGAGAAAGACCTGTACAAGTTTCTTAGAAAGCATCAACTCAAAAGTCATATTCTATTTCCTTACCATTTTGGGTGAGTGTTTCTCTCTTGTGCCCATTCTATTTTGTTTACTCCATGCATGGTATGTCTAATCGATGAGTTATGCATGACTGTGCATGTAACGTGTCCGCAGGTTCCACTGGATTCTGCTAAATATTGAACTTCACACCTCCACAGTTCTAATCATGGACTCTAAGGATTCGGATCCAAAGCGTTGGGCCGACATGAGAAAAATGCTGCAAAAGTAATTATTTTCAATCATTTGAGCTCTATATCGATCGGTCTCTTCATTTCCTAATATCAACTAACTAATAAATCCCTTATTCATTTAATTTTCTTTGCCCTATAGGGTTTGGAGACGGTTCTCAGAAGAAACTGTCGGTGAATTCAAACATGAGCTAGATTTCAGAAAGTTAGTTAATGTGGATAAGCAGCCATCGGGGACCGATCTATGTGGATACTATGTTTGTGAGAACATCCGGAGACAAACCACTGAGCGGAAGGCATCAGCTAGCGTGCGGAACGCGACGGATAACTTGCGGAGGAGGCTTAGTCCAGAAGCTCGCTTCCGACCAATTCAAGAAGAATTAGCAGGATTTTTCATGAGGGAAGTCATCAATCCTAAAGGACAACACTATACCGAGGACGAAGAAATTTATATGCATACCCGAGATTGAAACTTGTTCGAAGTTGTATATGGTCATCCATCCTAATTGTGTATGGAAACTTGTTCGAAGTTGTATATGGTCACCCGAGATTGAATATATATTATATATTCCTCTTGAATTCTTCTTGTTTGAAATTTCATATGCATGTATATAGAAGCGTAGAATATGTGTACTAAAACTTCATCAAAAATAAAATAAAACACAAAATAAAATATAAAACAAATAAAACACTACAAATTAAAAAGAAACCAGGTTTAGGGGGGCTAAAACCCTAAACCTGCGGAGGAGGCGTTTAGTCCCGGTTGGCCACGAGAGCCGGGACTAAAGGTCCTCGGCCCCGACGGACCACGGGCGCCCACGTGGCGGGCCTTTGGTCCCGGTCAGCCACAAGAACCGGGACTAAAGACTTTTGTCGCGGTCCGTAAGAGCCGCGGCTAAGGGGGGGGGGGGGTCTTTAGTCGCGCTTATTTAGTCCCGGTTGCACAGCCGGGACTAAAGGCTGTTGCGAACCGGGACTAAAGGGCTTTTTTCTACAAGTGTGATGACATGGCACTACTAGGGAAAAGCCTAGCAGTAGCGCGGGTTGTTGGCCTACAAGTAGCGCGGGTGACAGCGCTACTGGTATGGCGCTATAGCTAAAGGTTGCTATATCCACTTAGTAGTAGCACTTCCTGGAAAGGGCGCTACTGGTAATTACTAGTAGTGCTTCTTGCTGCCCGCGCTACTACTATTATTCCGTATATTATTTCTTTTTTATTTCATGTTGTATTCATACACCTTTATACAAGTTTTAATACAGTAGCAATTTAGAGATTGTTTTTACAACATAATGAGTTATTACATCACTGGGTGAAAGAACCCGGACTGGGGGACATCCACTTGAATCTAATCCACTGTTCTTTCACCCAATGATATAATAAATATCATCATCATATCATTAACAACTTATCATCATAATACATCATTGTCATATAACACCTCGTCATGATCATCATTTTCATCAATGAGACATCATATAGCAATTTGGTCACTAGTCATAATCACAACTCCTCCTCCTCATCATCAACTCTAACACATTGTACCTAGGACCTACTCCTCTCTCATAGGACCTACTACCTTCTCTTAGGTAAAATAGCATAAAACAAGATAGGCCTCGACTCTCCATTATGGAGAATGGAGATTATCCTGTCTCCAGTTCTTGCCCTTCGCACAATGTTGCTTCCAAGTAGCTCCCTATGATTAACCATACATTTTTTCCAATCTTTGATTGTCATGTCTTCATCATTTTTAGAAATCCGATATGAATAGGAGTGATTCGTAGGATGACCTGGTCGTATGTCCAAAACATCAAGACGACCTTTCTGAAATATCAGATGAGGCACACAGTCCTTCAGGATTTTCTGTTGAAAAACATAGTAATAACTTCGTAGTTAGCAATGTAGTTCAGTTTTAGAAGAATTTATGCAAAAGATGCACGGATGCCGTAATAGTAAAAAAATCTTACCATGACATCTCCATGGATGTTACCATAGTTCAACACGTGCACTAGTGGCACGTATTGACCATAATGTGGAGGAGTTTGATAATAGATATTGTAATTCTCAAGATCAGTAATAAATGAGATCAGATGATTTTTCTCCTGATAAGTTAATTCCGAGCCATCGGTGTAGTAGGTTCTGTCTACCATCTTCCGCACATTCTTTGAAGAATGAAAATAAGTTATCAATGGAAATAAACTGTCAACTATTTTGAAATAAACAATATAAATTACTTAATAACTATGTTTGAGAAACTCACATAGCGGTAGAATTGGAAGTGTATCAACAAGGACCCAAATGTCCATATTGTCTTGGGCAATGTCAGGATCACCAAGACCCATGGTGACAAGCATACCCTCATGAAAATCATACATCTTGCAAAGTGCTCCCCAATTCGGGAAACCAAAATGGGTCACGCTCTCAGAATTGTATAGATTTACATCAAAATCCATACCATGATGTGTCCTTAGGTGAATTTTCTTTGTTTCCGTACTTTCATGATCTTCAAAATCCATCCTCTCCAAGACATAGCGTCTTGCATGTCATGGGATAAGTTAGTCAATTGCAAAAGACGAAAATTATACGTTGAAGTAGTAGAAGTCGTCCTTAATTATGAAAAAAACACTTGTCGTCGTTGCGTACCATTTCAACATCGAAAGTCTCATGCAGCTTAATGCTGAAGCGCCGACCTTTGCCGAGGTGAGGCATGTCGCATAGACCTCGGTCATTGTTGCACTAGTCGCACTCCCCCGAGAGACTTTCGTCGTCCGATGACGACATTTCCTATGTTCATAATTCAAAGATTAAATGTGTACAACTAAATATATGTACTACAAAATTAATTAGATCATTATTATTCATCACGGGTTGACTATCAGTCTGTCGAGTCTTTTCTTAAAAACTCTCAGCTCACGTGGTGTATATATTCGACCATCGATGATGTTCACTCCTCCCTTCGTCCCCGAGTGCATTACACCAAAATGTCTAGCCCACGGGAACGAAGGAGAAGCGACCCCCACGACAACAGTCGGGATTCTTCATCCTCTCATATATGATGGGGACTCTCCCTCACCGATTCCTCTCTAACATTTGCGACTGTCGGTGATGGTCGTTACACCTCCTTCCCCTAGTGCATAACAAAGGTCTAGCACAAGGAGAAGAAGGAGAAACGACCCCCACGACAACAGTCGGGATTCTTCGTCCTCTCTCATATATGGTGGACACACTCCCTCACTGATTTTTCGACCGTTGGTGATGGTCGTTATTCCTCCTTCCCCTAGTGCATAGCAACGGTCTAGCACAAGGAGAAGAAGAAAAAACGACCCCCACGACAACAGTCAGGATTCTTCTTCTCTCATATATGGTGCAGACTTTCTCCCTCACTCATTTGTTGATAGTCATGTATGGAGCCTCGATAGACTTAAAGTCAACCCGAAATGTCGTTTAATTATCTTTCTAGAAAATCCAGGCCACTCAACATTTCCTACATATTCTATCACAAATCATGCCAAAATTCATGGAGAAATCCGGCATGACCTTTGCTAGAAAAGGACATATCGAGCGCCTGAAATTTGCCGAAACAGAAATTAATCAACACTCCAGCAAAACATAGGCCAGTCGGAGGTGTTGAAGGAAATATGCCCTAGAGGCAATAATAAAGTTGTTATTTATATTTCCTTATATCATGATAAATGTTTATTATTCATGCTAGAATTGTATTAACTGGAAACTTAGTACATGTGTGAATACATAGACAAACAGAATGTCACTAGTATGCCTCTACTTGACTAGCTCGTTGAATCAATGATCACTAGTAGAAAAAAGGTCAAACGTGAAGCACATTAGTGCCGGTTTGAATTTGAGCCGGCACTAATTGTACCATTAGTGTCGGTTCGAACGGCTATGCATTAATGCCGGTTCGTGTTGAACCTTTAGTACCGGTTCGTGCCACGAACCGGTACTAAAGGGGTGATGGCAGGCTGGCGTCAGGCCGGGGCCCCACGATCACCTTTAGTACCGGTTCATGTCTAACCTTTAGTACCGGTTTGTGCCACAGACCGGTACTAAAGGGGTCTGACCTAAATCGGCACTATAGGGCAATTTTCAAACTCTACCCCCCCCGGTGTGTCGCCATTTTAGTTCTGACAAAATCAAAAGAAAATGATAAAAACTTCAAAAAATAAAATCCTTCGAGAGGTAGTTATATTACTACATCTAATAGTTAGGAAAATTTGAAAACTTAAATTTGGACATGTTTTGCAAAAAGTGTAGGGAAAATGTAAAACGGCTATAACTTTTGCATACGATGTCGGAAAAAAACGTATAATATATCAAAAAATTTAGCACGAAAATCCGCATCCGATGGAGACCGCCTACGGCCTGTTTGCAATTTTTTAGAATCCTCAAATTCCAAAAGGAAAAAAAGATATGGTCAAATTTAAGTTTTTTTTTATTTTTTTGTTAAATCTGGTCAAACTACTTATTCAAGAAGTATTAATGTTACTACATAATTATCAAGAATATTAGTGTTACTAAATAATTATTTCAATTTTTGAATTTTGGTCAAATCTGGTCAAACTATGGTCAAACTGTGGTCAAACTATGGTCAAACTTATTCAAGAAATATTAGCATTACTAAATAATTACTGTTTTTAGAATAATAGTTTCAAACTCAAACGGTGAAATGTGTGACTTCATGCTCAAGCTAAACTCTTGAGGGTTAATAGGATTAACATCTTACTATTGTCAGGAAAACAACAAGGGCAGACTTGGAAACGAAGGAGAATAGAACCCGAAAGTTAAGTGTGCTCGGGCTGGAGTAGTGAGAGGGATGGGTGACCTCACCTTGTGTGTTCGGTTTATTCGGTTTACATGGTTCAGTTTATACGGTTTTTCGGTTTGTATGGTATTAATACTTCGATAAATACGGTATGAAATTAAAATACGGTTCGGTTTCGGTATATACCAAATTATTTCGGTATGGTTTCGGTATATACCATAAAAACCAAAGTTGACGCGAATTTGGAAATGACGTAATAATAATTTACAAATTTATGACTCAAAACACATACTATTTTACACAAATAGCATATGACTATATATATAAGTATATATGCATGCATTAATTCATTTATTGATGGTTATGGACATGCTTAGCATTTTAAAAAGAGAAAAATGACTATATTACAAGAAAATTTTACATGCTTATTAGTGAATTGGACTCATGTACAAGAAAAATGACAACTTGTATGGTTGTTCATCTCAAGAAATATAAATTTATTTTTACTTCGGTTTATTCGGTTAACCGTTCTATTTTTCGGTATATACCATAAAAACCAAAGTTCAAATCGGTATGAAAAGTTCATACCATACCGAAACCAGAAACCATAAAAACCATAAAATCGGTTCGGTTCGGTTTATTTTCGGTATGGTTTTTCGGTTCGGTTTTGAAATGCACAGAGAGAGGGTGACCGGTCGGGAAGTTAGATGATTTGGAATGAGTGATCCATACTTGAGCAGTTAAGAGAGGTGATTAGAGACTAAATCATCAAATAATTCAGAAAAAATTAAAAATAAAAAAATCAATTTTTTTTTCCAAAATTTAATTTTTTTTTTCAAAAAAACCCTTTAGTACCGGTTGGAACAGTCCCCCATACCAGGGCGTGAGCTCACGCCACGTGGTGGCACTTTAGCGCCGGTTCGTGCCGAACCGGTACTAAAGGGGGGGGGGGCTTTAGTGCCCACACTTTAGTGCCGGTTCCATAACCGGCACTAAAGGCCCTTAAAAACCGGTTTTAAAGCTTCGTTTTCTACTAGTGGATGGTTATGTTTCCTAACCATAGACATGAGTTGTCATTTGATTAACGAGATCACATCATTAGAGAATGATGTGATTGGCTTACCCAACCGTTAGCTTAGCACGATGATCGTTTAGTTTGTTGATATTGCTTTCTCCATAACTTATACATGTTCCTATGACCATGAGATCATGCAACTCCCGAATGCCGGAGGAACACTTTGTGTGCTACGATACGTCACAACGTAAATGGGTGATTATAAAGGTGCTCTACAGGTGTCTCCAATGGTGTTTGTTGAGTTGGCATAGATCGAGATTAGGATTTGTCACTCCGATTGCCGGAGAGGTATCTCTGGGCCCTCTCGGTAATGCACATCACTATAAGCCTTGCAAGCAATGTGACTAATGAGTTAGTTATGGGATGTTGCATTACAGAACGAGTAAAGAGTCTTTCCGGTAATGAGATTGAACTAGGTATGATGATACTGACGATTGAATCTCGGGCAAGTAACATACCGATGCATGACAAAGGGAACAACGTATGTTGTTATGCGGTTTGACCGATAAAGATCTTCGTAGAATATGTAGGAGCCAATATGAGCATCTAGGTTCAACTATTTTTATTGACCGGAGATGTGTCTCGGTCATGTCTACATAGTTCTCGAACCCGTAGGGTCCGCACGCTTAACATTCTATGACGATTTGTACTATGAGTTATGTGATTTGATGACCGAAGTTTGTTTAGAGTCCCGGATGAGATCGGGGACATGATGAGGAGTCTCGAAATGGTCTAGACGTAAAGATCGATATATTGGAAGGCTATATTCGGACATCGGAAAGGTTCCGAGTGATTTGGGTATTTATCGAAGTACCGAAGAGTTACGGGAATTCGTATTGGGCCTTAATGGGCCATATGGGAAAGGAGAGAAAGGCCTCAAGGGTGGCCGCGCCCCTTCCCCATGGACTGGTCCGAATTGGACTAGGGAAAGGGGGCGCCCCCTTCCTTCCTTCTTCTTCTCCCTTCCCTTTTTCCTATTCCATGTAGGAGGTGGAATCCTACAAGGACTAGGGAGTCCTAGTAGGACTCCACACTTTGGGCGCTCCCTATGACGCGCCCTATGAGCGCCGGCCTCCTCCTCTCTCCATCCTTTATATACGTGGCCAGGGGGCACCCAATATGCACACAAGTTGATCATTGATCCGTTAGCCGTGTGCGGTGCCCCCTCCACCATAATCCACCTCGGTCATATCGTTGCAGTGCTTACGTGAAACCCCGCGTCGATAGCTTCATCAACACCGTCATCACGCCGTCATGCTGACGGCCCTCGAAGCTCTACTGGATCGTGAGTTCGTGGGACATCACCGAGCTGAACGTGTGCAGATCGCGGAGGTGCCATATGTTTGAAGGAAATATGCCCTAGAGGCAATAATAAAGTTATTATTTATTTCCTTATATCATGATAAATGTTTATTATTCATGCTAGAATTGTATTAACCGGAAACATAATACATGTGTGAATACATAGACAAACAGAGTGTCACTAGTATGCCTCTACTTGACTAGCTCGTTAATCAAAGATGGTTATGTTTCCTAACCATGAAAAAAGAGTTGTTATTTGATTAACGAGGTCACATCATTAGCTGAATGATCAGATTGACATGACCCATTCCATTAGCTTAGCACCCGATCGTTTAGTATGTTGCTATTGCTTTCTTCATGACTTATACATGTTCCTATAACTATGAGATTATGCAACTCCCGTTTACCGGAGGAACACTTTGGGTACTACCAAACGTCACAACGTAACTGGGTGATTATAAAGGAGTACTACAGGTGTCTCCAATGGTAGATGTTGGGTTGGCGTATTTCGAGATTAGGGTTTTGTCACTCCGATTGTCGGAGAGGTATCTCTGGGCCCTCTCGGTAATACACATCACATAAGCCTTGCAAGCATTATAACTAAGATGTTAGTTATGAGATGATGTATTACGGAACGAGTAAAGAGACTTGCCAGTAACGAGATTGAACTAGGTATTGGATACCGACGATCGAATCTCGGGCAAGTAACACACCGATGACAAAGGGAACAATGTATGTTGTTATGCGGTTTGACCGATAAAGATCTTCGTAGAATATGTAGGAGCCAATATGGGCATCCAGGTCCCGCTATTGGTTATTGACCGGAGACATTTCTCGGTCATGTCTACATTGTTCTCGAACCGTAGGGTCCGCACGCTTAACGTTACGATGACAGTTATTATGAGTTTATGCATTTTGATGTACCGAAGGTTGTTCGGAGTCCAGGATGTGATCACGGACATGACGAGGAGTCTCGAAATGGTCGAGACATAAAGATTGATATATTGGAAGCTTATGTTTGGACATCGGAAGTGTTCCGGGTGAAATCGGGATTTTACCGGAATACCGGGAGGGTTACCGGAACCCCCCGGGAGCTAGATGGGCCATAATGGGTCTTAGTGGAAAAGAGAAGGGGCTGCCCTAGATGGTCTGCGCGCCTCCCCCTTCCCCTAGTCCTATTAGGACTAGGAAAGGGTGGCCGGCCACCTCCTCTTCTTTTCCCCTCCAAGGAATCCTAGTTGGACTAGGATTGGAGGGGGAATCCTACTCCCAGTGGGAGTAGGACTCTCCTGCGCCTCCCTCCTTGGCCGGCCAGCCCCTCCTCCCTTGCTCCTTTATATACGAGGGCAGGGGACACCCCAAGACACACAAGTTGATCCTTGAGATCGTTCCTTAGCCGTGTGCGGTGCCCCCTGCCACCAAATTCCACCTCGATCATACCGTTGTAGTGCTTAGGCGAAGCCCTGCGTCGGTAGTACATCAAGATCGTCACCACGCCGTCGTGCTGACGGAACTCTTCCTCGACGCTTTGCTGGATCGGACCCCAAGGATCGTCATCGAGCTGAACGTGTGCTAAGAACTCGGAGGTGCCGGAGTAACGGTACTTGGATCGGTCGGATCGGGAAGAAGACGTACGACTACTTCCTCTACGTTGTGTGATCGCTTCCGCAGTCGGTCTGCGTTGGTACGTAGACAACACTCTCCCCTCTCGTTGCTATGCATCACCATGATCTTGCGTGTGCGTAGGAAATTTTTTGAAATTACTACGTTCCCCAACAGTGGCATCCGAGCCAAGGTTTTTATGGTTTGATGTTATTTGCACGAGTAGAACACAAGTGAGTTGTGGGCGATACAAGTCATACTGCCTACCAGCATGTCATACTTTGGTTCGGCGGTATTGTTGGACGAGACGATCCGGACCAACCTTACGCGTACTCTTACGCGAGACCGGTTCCCTCGACGTGCTTTGCACATAGATGGCTTGCGGAAGACTGTCTCTCCAACTTTAGTTGAACCAAGTGTGGCTACGCCCGGTCCTTGAGAAGGTTAAAACAGAGTCTATTTGACGAACTATCGTTGTGGTTTTGATGCATAGGTGAGATGAGTTCTTACTTAAGCCAGTAGCAGCCACGTAAAACTTGCAACAACAAAGTAGAGGACGTCTAACTTGTTTTTGCAGGGCATGTTGTGATGTGATATGGTCAAGGCATGATGCTGATTTTATTGTATGAGATGATCATGTTTTGTAACCAAGTTATTGGCAACTGGCAGGAGCCATATGGTTGTCGCTTTATTGTATGCAATGCAATCGCGATGTAATGCTTTACTTTATTACTAAGCGGTAGTGATAGTCGTAGAAGCATAAGATTGACGAGACGACAACGATGCTACGATGGAGATCAAGGTGTCTCGCCGGTGACGATGGTGATCATGACGGTGCTTCGGAGATGGAGATCACAAGCACAAGATGATGATGGCCATATCATATCACTTATATTGATTGCATGTGATGTTTATCCTTTTATGCATCTTATCTTGCTTTGATTGACGGTAGCATTATAAGATGATCTCTCACTAAATTATCAAGAAGTGTTCTCCCTGAGTATGCACCGTTGCCAAAGTTCATCGTGCCCAGACACCACGTGATGATCGGGTGTGATAAGCTCTACGTCCATCTACAACCGGTGCAAGCCAGTTTTGCACACGCAGAATACTCAGGTTAAACTTGACGAGCCTAGCATATGCAGATATGGCCTCAAAACACAGAGACCGAAAGGTCGAGCGTGAATCATATAGTAGATATGATCAACATAACGATGTTCACCATTGAAAACTACTCCATCTCACGTGATGATCGGTTATGGTTGAGTTGATTTGGATCACGTGATCACTTAGAGGATTAGAGGGATGTCTATCTAAGTGGGAGTTCCTAAGTAATTTGATTAACTGAACTTAAACTTATCATGAACTTAGTACCTGATAGTATCTTGCTTGTTTATGTTGATTGTAGATAGATGGCTTGTGCTGTTGTTTCGTTGAATTTTAATGCGTTCCTTGAGAAAGCAAAGTTGAAAGATGATGGTAGCAATTACACGGACTGGGTCCGTAACTTGAGGATTATCCTCATTGCTGCACAGAAGAATTACGTCCTGGAAGCACCGCTAGGTGCCAGGCCTGCTGCTGGAGCAACACCAGATGTTATGAACGTCTGGCAGAGCAAAGCTGATGACTACTCGATAGTTCAGTGTGCCATGCTTTACGGCTTAGAATCGGGACTTCAACGACGTTTTGAACGTCATGGAGCATATGAGATGTTCCAGGAGTTGAAGTTAATATTTCAAGCAAATGCCCGAATTGAGAGATATGAAGTCTCCAATAAGTTCTATAGCTGCAAGATGGAGGAGAACAGTTCTGTCAGTGAGCATATACTCAAAATGTCTGGGTATAATAATCACTTGATTCAGATGGGAGTTAATCTTCCAGATGATTGCGTCATTGACAGAATTCTCCAATCACTGCCACCAAGCTACAAGAGCTTCGTGATGAACTATAATATGCAAGGGATGAACAAGACTATTCCCGAGCTCTTCGCAATGCTGAAAGCTGCGGAGGTAGAAATCAAGAAGGAGCATCAAGTGTTGATGGTTAACAAAACCACTCGTTTCAAGAAAAAGGGCAAAGGGAAGAAGAAGGGGAACTTCAAGAAGAACAGCAAGCAAGTTGCTGCTCAGGAGAAGAAACCCAAGTCTGGACCTAAGCCTGAAACTGAGTGCTTCTACGGCAAGCATACTGGTCACTGGAAGCGGAACTGCCCCAAGTATTTGGCGGATAAGAAGGATGGCAAGGTGAACAAAGGTATATGTGATATACATGTTATTGATGTGTACCTTACTAGAGCTCGCAGTAGCACCTGGGTATTTGATACTGGTTCTGTTGCTAATATTTGCAACTCGAAACAGGGACTACGGAATAAGCGGACGCTAGCAAAGGACGAGGTGACGATGCGCGTGGGAAACGGTTCCAAAGTCGATGTGATCGCGGTCGGCACGCTACCTCTACATCTACCTTCGGGATTAATATAGACCTAAATAATTGTTATTTGGTGCCAGCGTTGAGCATGAACATTATATCTAGATCTTGTTTAATGCGAGACGGTTATTCATTTAAATCAGAGAATAATGGTTGTTTATTTATATGAGTAATATCTTTTATGGTCATGCACCTTTGAAGAGTGGTCTATTCTTGTTGAATCTCGATAGTAGTAATACACATATTCATAATGTGGAAGCCAAAAGATGCAGAGTTGATAATGATAGTGCAACTTATTTGTGGCACTGCCGTTTAGGTCATATCGGTGTAAAGCGCATGAAGAAACTCCATACTGATGGGCTTTTGGAACCACTTGATTATGAATCACTTGGTACTTGCGAACCGTGCCTCATAGGCAAGATGACTAAAACACCGTTCTCCGGTACTATGGAGAGAGGAACAGATTTATTGGAAATCATACATACCGATGTATGTGGTCCGATGAATATTGAGGCTCGTGGCGGATATCGTTATTTTCTCACCTTCACAGATGATTTAAGCAGATATGGGTATATCTACTTAATGAAACATAAGTCTGAAACATTTGAAAAGTTCAAGGAATTTCAGAGTGAAGTTGAAAATCATCGTAACAAGAAAATAAAGTTTCTACGATCTGATCGTGGAGGAGAATATTTGAGTTACGAGTTTGGTGTACATTTGAAAAAATTGTGGAATAGTTTCGCAACTCACGCCACCCGGAACACCACAACGTAATGGTGTGTCCGAACGTCGTAATCGTACTTTACTAGATATGGTGCGATCTATGATGTCTCTTACTGATTTACCGCTATCGTTTTGGGGTTATGCTTTAGAGACGGCCGCATTCACGTTAAATAGGGCACCATCAAAATCCGTTGAGATGACGCCTTATGAACTATGGTTTGGCAAGAAACCAAAGTTGTCGTTTCTTAAAGTTTGGGGCTGCGATGCTTATGTGAAAAAGCTTCAACCTGATAAGCTCGAACCCAAAGCGGAGAAATGTGTCTTCATAGGATACCCAAAGGAAACTGTTGGGTATAACTTCTATCACAGATCCGAAGGCAAGACATTCGTTGCTAAGAATGGATCATTTCTAGAGAAGGAGTTTCTCTCGAAAGAAGTGAGTGGGAGGAAAGTAGAACTTGACGAGGTAACTGTACCTGCTCCCTTATTGGAAAATAGTACATCACAGAAAACTATTTCTGCGACACCTATACCAATTAGTGAGGAAGCTAATGATGATGATCATGAAACTTCAGGACAAGATACTACTGAACCACGTAGATCAACCAGAGTGAGATCCGCACCAGAGTGGTACGGTAATCCAATTCTGGAAGTCATGCTACTAGATCATGATGAACCTACAAACTATGAAGAAGCGATGGTGAGCCCAGATTCCGCAAAGTGGCTTGAGGCCATGAAATCTGAGATGGGATCCATGTATGAGAACAAAGTATGGACTTTGGTTGACCTGCCCGATGATCGGCAAGCAATTGAGAATAAATGGATCTTCAAGAAAAAGACTGACGCTGACGGTAATATTACTGTCTATAAAGCTCGACTTGTCGCAAAAGGTTTTCGACAAGTTCAAGGGGTTGACTACGATGAGACCTTCTCACCCATAGCGATGCTTAAGTCCGTCAGAATCATGTTAGCAATTGCCACATTTTATGATTATGAAATATGGCAGATGGATGTCAAAACTGCATTCCTGAATGGATTTCTAGAAGAAGAGTTGTATATGATGCAACCAGAAGGTTTTGTCGATCCAAAGGGAGCTAACAAAGTGTGCAAACTCCAGCGATCCATTTATGGACTGGTGCAAGCATCTCGGAGTTGGAATAAACGCTTTGATAGTGTGATCAAAGCATTTGGCTTTATACAGACTTTTGGAGAAGCCTGTATTTACAAGAAAGTGAGTGGGAGCTCTGTAGCATTTCTGATATTATATGTGGATGACATATTGCTGATTGGAAATGATATAGAATTTCTGGATAGCATAAAGGGATACTTGAATAAAAGTTTTTCGATGAAAGACCTTGGGGAAGCTGCTTACATATTAGGCATAAAGATCTATAGAGATAGATCAAGACGCTTAATTGGACTTTCACAAAGCACATACCTTGACAAGATTTTTAAGAAGTTCAAAATGGATCAAGCAAAGAAAGGGTTCTTGCCTGTGTTACAAGGTGTGAAGTTGAGTCAGACTCAATGCCCGACCACTGCAGAAGATAGAGAGAAAATGAAAGATGTTCCCTATGCTTCAGCCATAGGCTCTATCATGTATGCAATGCTGTGTACCAGACCTGATGTGTGCCTTGCTATAAGTTTAGCAGGGAGGTACCAAAGTAATCCAGGAGTGGATCACTGGACAGCGGTCAAGAACATCCTGAAATACCTGAAAAGGACTAAGGATATGTTTCTCGTATATGGAGGTGACAAAGAGCTCACCGTAAGAGGTTACGTTGATGCAAGCTTTGACACTGATCCGGACGATTCTAAATCGCAAACCAGATACGTGTTTACTTTAAACGGTGGAGCTGTCAGTTGGTGCAGTTCTAAACAAAGCGTCATAGCGGGATCTACATGTGAAGCGGAGTACATAGCTGCTTCGGAAGCAGCAAACGAAGGAGTCTGGATGAAGGAGTTCATATCCGATCTAGGTGTCATACCTAGTGCATCGGGTCCAATGAAAATCTTCTGTGACAATACTAGTGCAATTGCTTTGGGAAAGGAATCCAGATTTCACAAAAGAACCAAACACATCAAGAGATGCTTCAACTCCATCCGGGATCTAGTCCAGGTGGGAGACATAGAGATTTGCAAGATACATACGGATCTGAATGTTGCAGACCCGTTGACTAAGCCTCTTCCACGAGCAAAACATGATCAACACCAAGGCTCCATGGGTGTTAGAATCATTACTGTGTAATCTAGATTATTGACTCTAGTGCAAGTGGGAGACTGAAGGAAATATGCCCTAGAGGCAATAATAAAGTTATTATTTATTTCCTTATATCATGATAAATGTTTATTATTCATGCTAGAATTGTATTAACCGGAAACATAATACATGTGTGAATACATAGACAAACAGAGTGTCACTAGTATGCCTCTACTTGACTAGCTCGTTAATCAAAGATGGTTATGTTTCCTAACCATGAACAAAGAGTTGTTATTTGATTAACGAGGTCACATCATTAGTTGAATGATCTGATTGACATGACCCATTCCATTAGCTTAGCACCCGATCGTTTAGTATGTTGCTATTGCTTTCTTCATGACTTGTACATGTTCCTATAACTATGAGATTATGCAACTCCCGTTTACCGGAGGAACACTTTGGGTACTACCAAACGTCACAACGTAACTGGGTGATTATAAAGGAGTACTACAGGTGTCTGCAATGGTAGATGTTGGGTTGGCGTATTTCGAGATTAGGGTTTTGTCACTCCGATTGTCGGAGAGGTATCTCTGGGCCCTCTCGGTAATACACATCACATAAGCCTTGCAAGCATTATAACTAAGATGTTAGTTATGAGATGATGTATTACGGAACGAGTAAAGAGACTTGCCAGTAATGAGATTGAACTAGGTATTGGATACCGACGATCGAATCTCGGGCAAGTAACATACCGATGACAAAGGGAACAACGTATGTTGTTATGCGGTCTGACCGATAAAGATCTTCGTAGAATATGTAGGAGCCAATATGGGCATCCAGGTCCCGCTATTGGTTATTGACCGGAGACATGTCTCGGTCATGTCTACATTGTTCTCGAACCGTAGGGTCCCCACGCTTAACGTTACGATGACAGTTATTATGAGTTTATGCATTTTGATGTACCGAAGGTTGTTCGGAGTCCCGGATGTGATCACAGACATGACGAGGAGTCTCGAAATGGTCGAGACATAAAGATTGATATATTGGAAGCCTATGTTTGGACATCAGAAGTGTTCCGGGTGAAATCGGGATTTACCGGAATACCGGGAGGGTTACCGGAACCCCCCGGGAGCTAGATGGGCCATAATGGGCCTTAGTGGAAAAGAGAAGGGGCTGCCCTAGATGGGCTGTGCGCCTCCCCCTTCCCCTAGTCCTATTAGGACTAGGAAAGGGTGGCCGGCCACCTCCTCTTCTTTTCCCCTCCAAGGAATCCTAGTTGGACTAGGATTGGAGGGGGAATCCTACTCCCAGTGGGAGTAGGACTCTCCTGCGCCTCCCTCCTTGGCCGGCCAGCCCTCCTCCCTTGCTCCTTTATATACGGGGGCAGGGGACACCCCAAGACACACAAGTTGATCCTTGAGATCGTTCCTTAGCCGTGTGCGGTGCCCCCTGCCACCAAATTCCACCTCGATCATACCGTTGTAGTGCTTAGGCGAAGCCCTGCGTCGGTAGTACATCAAGATCGTCACCACGCCGTCGTGCTGACGGAACTCTTCCTCGACGCTTTGCTGGGTCGGAGCCCGAGGATCGTCATCGAGCTGAACGTGTGCTAAGAACTCGGAGGTGCCGGAGTAACTGTACTTGGATCGGTCGGATCGGGAAGAAGACGTACGACTACTTCCTCTACGTTGTGTGATCGCTTCCGCAGTCGGTCTGCATTGGTACGTAGACAACACTCTCCCCTCTCGTTGCTATGCATCACCATGATCTTGCATGTGCGTAGGAATTTTTTTGAAATTACTACGTTCCCCAACAATGTTCGGTACTAGGATTGGTCAATCGTGAAGATGTATGACTACATTAACCGCGTTGCCATAACGCTCCCGCTTATGGTCTACAAGGGTACATGGACGACACTCTCCCCTCTCATTGCTATGCAGCACCATGATCTTGCGTGTGCGTAGGATTTTTTTTGAAATTACTATGTTCCCCAACAGTGGCATCCGAGCCAGGTTTATGCGTAGATGTTATATGCGTGAGTAGAACACAAAGGAGTTGTGGGCGTGGGTATATACATATTGCTTATCGTCACTAGTTGATTCTTGATTCAGCAGCATTGTTGGATGATGCGGCACAGACCGACATTACGCGTACGCTTACGCGAGACTGGTTCTACCGACGTGCTTCGCACACTGGTGGCTAGTGGGTGTCTGTTTCTCCAGCTTTAGTTGAATCGGATTCAATGAATAGGGTTCTTTCTGAAGATCAAAAAACAATCACTATACCGCGTTGTGGTTTTTGATGCGTGGTAAGAACGGTTCTTGCTCACCCCGTAGCAGCCACGTAAAACATGCAACAACAAAGTAGAGGACGTCTAACTTGTTTCTGCAGGGCATGTTGTGATGTGATATGGTCAAGACATGATGCTAAATTTTATTGTATGAGATGATCATGTTTTGTAACACAGTTATCGGCAACTGGAAGGAGCCATATGGTTGTCGCTTTATTGTATGAAATGCAATCACCATGTAATTGCTTTACTTTATCACTAAGCGGTAGCGATAGTCATGGAGGCAATAGTTGGCGTAACGACAACGATGCTTCGATGGAGATCAAGGTGTCAAGCCGGTGACAATGGTGATCATGACGGTGCTTTGGAGATGGAGATCACAAGCACAAGATGATGATGGCCATATCATATCACTTATATTAATTGCATGTGATGTTTATCCTTTATGCATCTTATTTTGCTTAGATCGATGGTAGCATTATAAGATGATCTCTCACTAAATTTTAAGGTATAAGTGTTCTCCCTGAGTATGCACCGTTGCTACAGTTCGTCGTGCCGAGACACCACGTGATGATCGGGTGTGATAAGCTCTACGTTCACATACAATGGGTGCAAGCCAGTTTTGCACACGCAGAATACTCGGGTCAAACTTGACGAGCCTAGCATATGCAGATATGGTCTCGGAACACTGGAGACCAAAAGGTCGAGCGTGAATCATATAGTACATATGATCAACATAGTGATGTTCACCATTGAAAACTACTCCATCTCACGTGATGATCGGACATGGTTTAGTTGATTTGGATCACGTGATCATTTAGATGACTAGATGGATGCCTATCTAAGTGGGAGTTCTTAAGTAATATGATTAATTGAACTTAAATTTATCATGAACTTAGTCCTGATAGTATTTGCATATCTATGTTGTAGATCAATTGCTTGCGTATAGCTTCCCCGTTTTATTTGTGATATGTTCCTAGAGAAAACTATGTTGAAAGATGATAGTAGCAAGGATACGGATTGGATCCGTGATCTGAGGATTATCCTCGTTGCTACACAGAAGAATTATGTCATTGATGCACCACTAGGTGACATAACTATTGCAGGAGCAAATGCAGACGTTATGAACATTTTACAAAGCTTGCTACGATATCTACTTAATAGTTTAGTGCACCATGCTTTACGGCTTAGAACCGGGACTTCAAAAATGTTTTTGAATGCCACAGAGCATATAAGATGTTCTAAGAGTTGAAATTGGTATTTCATACTCATGCCCGTGTCGAGAGGTAGGAGACCTCTGAAAGTACTTTGCCTATAAGATTGAGGAGAATAGCTCAACCAATGAGCATGTGCTCAGATTGTCTGGGTACTACAATTTCTTGAATCAAGTGGGGGTTAATCTTCCAGATAAGATAGTAATTGACAAAGTTCTCTAGTCACTATCACCAAGTTACTAGAACTTAGTGATGAACTATAATATGCAAGGGATGACGAAAGTAATTCCCAAGCTCTTTGCGATGCTGAAATCGGCGAAGGTAGAAATGAAGAAATAACATCAAGTGTTGATGGTTAACAAGACCACTAGTTTCAAGAAAAGGGCAAACAGAAAGAAAGAGGAACTTCAAAGAAGAATAGCAAGCAAGTTGGTGCTCCCATGAAGAAGCTCAAAGCTAGAGCCAATCCTAGAACTAAGTGCTTCTACTGCAAAGGAAATGGTCACTAGAAGTGGAACTTCCCTAGATACTTGGCGGATAAGAAGGATAGCAAAGTGAACAAACGTATATTTGATATACATGTTATTGATGTGTACTTTGCTAGTGTTTATAGCAACCCCTTAGTATTTGATACTGGTTCAGTTACTAAGAGTAGTAACTCGAAACGGGAGTTGCAAAAATAAACAGAGACTAGTTAAGGGCGAGGTGATGATGTGAGTTGGAAGTGATTCCAAGGTTGATAAGATCACCATCACACGCTCCCTTTACCTTCGGGATTAGTGTTGAACCTGAAATAAATGTTATTTGGTGTTTGCGTATATCATAATATGATTGGATCATGTTTATTGCAATACGGTTATCCATTTAAGTCTAGGATAATTGTTATTCTGTTTACATGAATAAAACCTTCTGAGGTCATACACCCAAGGTGAATGGTTTACTAAATCTCGATCGTAGTAATATACATATTCATAATATTGAAGCCAAAAGATGCAAAGTTAATAATGATAGTGCAACTTATATGTGGCACTACCGTTTATGTCATATTGGTGTAAAGCTCATGAAGAAACGGGCTTTTGGAATCACTTGATTATGAATCATATGATGCTTGCGATCCATACCTCGTGGGCAAGATGACTAAAACTCTGTTCTCTGGAACAATGGAGCAAGCAACTGACTTATTGGGAATAATACATACTGATGTATGCAATTCGATGAGTGTTGAGGCTCGCGGCGGGTATCGTTATTTTTTGGTCTTCACAGATGATTTGAGAAGATATGGGTATATCTACTTGATGAAACATAAGTCTGAAACATTTGAAAAGTTCAAAGAATTTCAGAGTGAAGTGGAAAATCGTCGTAACAAGGAAATAAAGTTTCTGCAATCTGATCGTGGAGGAGAATGTTTGAGTTACGAGTTTGGTCTTCATTTGAAACAATGCGGAATAGTCTCGCAACTCACGCCACCTGGAACACCACATCGTAATGGTGTGTCCGAACGTCATAACCATACTTTATTAGATATGGTGCAATCTATGATGTCTCTTACCGATTTATCACTATCATTTTGGGGTTATGCAGTAGAGACAGATACATTCACGTTAAATAGGGCACCATCTAAATCTGTTGAGACGAATATCATATGAACTGTGGTTTAGCAAGAAACCTAAGCTGTCGTTTTCTTAAAGTTTGGGGCTATGATGCTTATGTGAAAAAGTTTCAACCTGATATGCTCGAACCAAATCGGAGAAATGCGTCTTCATAGGATACCCAAAGGAAACTGTTGGGTACACCTTCTATCACAGATTCGAAGGCAAGATATTCGTTGCTAAGAATGGATCCTTTCTAGAGAAGAAGTTTCTCTCAAAAGAAGTGATTGGTAGGAATGTAAAACTTGATGAGGTAATTGTACCTTCTCCCGAATTGGAAAATAGTTCATCACAGAAATCAGTACTAGTGATTCCTACACCAATTAGTGAGGAAGTTAATGATGATGATCATGAAACTTCAAATCAAGTTACTACTGAACCTCGTAGGTCAACCGGAATACGTTCCACACCACAGTGGTACGGTAATCCTGTTCTGGAGGTCATGTTACTTGACCATGATGAACCTACAAACTATGATGAAGCGATGATGAGCCCAGATTCCGCGAAATGGCTTGAAGCCATGAAATCTGAGATGAGATCCATGCATTAGAGCAAAGTATGGACTTTGATTGACTTGCCCGTTGATCGGTGAGCCATTAAGAATAAATGGATTTTCAAGAGGAAGATGAACACTGTACAAAGCTCGAATTGCCGCAAAAGGTTTTCGACAAGTTCAAGATGCTGACTACGATGAGATTTTCTCACTCGTAGCGATGCTTAAGTCTGTCCGAATCATGTTAGGAATTGCCACATTTCATGAAATATGACAAATGGATGTCAAAACTGCATTCCTTAATGGATTTCTTAAAGAAGAGTTGTATATGATGCAACAAGAAGGTTTTGTCAATCCTAAAGGTGCCAGAAAAGTGTGCAAGCTCCAGCGATCCATCTATGGACTGGTGCAAGCATCTCGGAGTTGGAATAAACGCTTTGATAGTGTGATCAAAGCATTTGGCTTTATACAGACTTTTGGAGAAGCCTGTATTTACAAGAAAGTGAGTGGGAGCTCTGTAGCATTTCTGATATTATATGTGGATGACATATTGCTGATTGGAAATGATATAGAATTTCTGGATAGCATAAAGGGATACTTGAATAAAAGTTTTTCGATGAAAGACCTTGGGGAAGCTGCTTACATATTAGGCATAAAGATCTATAGAGATAGATCAAGACGCTTAATTGGACTTTCACAAAGCACATACCTTGACAAGATTTTTAAGAAGTTCAAAATGGATCAAGCAAAGAAAGGGTTCTTGCCTGTGTTACAAGGTGTGAAGTTGAGTCAGACTCAATGCCCGACCACTGCAGAAGATAGAGAGAAAATGAAAGATGTTCCCTATGCTTCAGCCATAGGCTCTATCATGTATGCAATGCTGTGTACCAGACCTGATGTGTGCCTTGCTATAAGTTTAGCAGGGAGGTACCAAAGTAATCCAGGAGTGGATCACTGGACAGCGGTCAAGAACATCCTGAAATACCTGAAAAGGACTAAGGATATGTTTCTCGTATATGGAGGTGACAAAGAGCTCACCGTAAGAGGTTACGTTGATGCAAGCTTTGACACTGATCCGGACGATTCTAAATCGCAAACCAGATACGTGTTTACTTTAAACGGTGGAGCTGTCAGTTGGTGCAGTTCTAAACAAAGCGTCATAGCGGGATCTACATGTGAAGCGGAGTACATAGCTGCTTCGGAAGCAGCAAACGAAGGAGTCTGGATGAAGGAGTTCATATCCGATCTAGGTGTCATACCTAGTGCATCGGGTCCAATGAAAATCTTCTGTGACAATACTGGTGCAATTGCTTTGGGAAAGGAATCCAGATTTCACAAAAGAACCAAACACATCAAGAGATGCTTCAACTCCATCCGGGATCTAGTCCAGGTGGGAGACATAGAGATTTGCAAGATACATACGGATCTGAATGTTGCAGACCCGTTGACTAAGCCTCTTCCACGAGCAAAACATGATCAACACCAAGGCTCCATGGGTGTTAGAATCATTACTGTGTAATCTAGATTATTGACTCTAGTGCAAGTGGGAGACTGAAGGAAATATGCCCTAGAGGCAATAATAAAGTTATTATTTATTTCCTTATATCATGATAAATGTTTATTATTCATGCTAGAATTGTATTAACCGGAAACATAATACATGTGTGAATACATAGACAAACAGAGTGTCACTAGTATGCCTCTACTTGACTAGCTCGTTAATCAAAGATGGTTATGTTTCCTAACCATGAACAAAGAGTTGTTATTTGATTAACGAGGTCACATCATTAGTTGAATGATCTGATTGACATGACCCATTCCATTAGCTTAGCACCCGATCGTTTAGTATGTTGCTATTGCTTTCTTCATGACTTGTACATGTTCCTATAACTATGAGATTATGCAACTCCCGTTTACCGGAGGAACACTTTGGGTACTACCAAACGTCACAACGTAACTGGGTGATTATAAAGGAGTACTACAGGTGTCTGCAATGGTAGATGTTGGGTTGGCGTATTTCGAGATTAGGGTTTTGTCACTCCGATTGTCGGAGAGGTATCTCTGGGCCCTCTCGGTAATACACATCACATAAGCCTTGCAAGCATTATAACTAAGATGTTAGTTATGAGATGATGTATTACGGAACGAGTAAAGAGACTTGCCAGTAATGAGATTGAACTAGGTATTGGATACCGACGATCGAATCTCGGGCAAGTAACATACCGATGACAAAGGGAACAACGTATGTTGTTATGCGGTCTGACCGATAAAGATCTTCGTAGAATATGTAGGAGCCAATATGGGCATCCAGGTCCCGCTATTGGTTATTGACCGGAGACATGTCTCGGTCATGTCTACATTGTTCTCGAACCGTAGGGTCCCCACGCTTAACGTTACGATGACAGTTATTATGAGTTTATGCATTTTGATGTACCGAAGGTTGTTCGGAGTCCCGGATGTGATCACAGACATGACGAGGAGTCTCGAAATGGTCGAGACATAAAGATTGATATATTGGAAGCCTATGTTTGGACATCAGAAGTGTTCCGGGTGAAATCGGGATTTACCGGAATACCGGGAGGGTTACCGGAACCCCCCGGGAGCTAGATGGGCCATAATGGGCCTTAGTGGAAAAGAGAAGGGGCTGCCCTAGATGGGCTGTGCGCCTCCCCCTTCCCCTAGTCCTATTAGGACTAGGAAAGGGTGGCCGGCCACCTCCTCTTCTTTTCCCCTCCAAGGAATCCTAGTTGGACTAGGATTGGAGGGGGAATCCTACTCCCAGTGGGAGTAGGACTCTCCTGCGCCTCCCTCCTTGGCCGGCCAGCCCTCCTCCCTTGCTCCTTTATATACGGGGGCAGGGGACACCCCAAGACACACAAGTTGATCCTTGAGATCGTTCCTTAGCCGTGTGCGGTGCCCCCTGCCACCAAATTCCACCTCGATCATACCGTTGTAGTGCTTAGGCGAAGCCCTGCGTCGGTAGTACATCAAGATCGTCACCACGCCGTCGTGCTGACGGAACTCTTCCTCGACGCTTTGCTGGGTCGGAGCCCGAGGATCGTCATCGAGCTGAACGTGTGCTAAGAACTCGGAGGTGCCGGAGTAACTGTACTTGGATCGGTCGGATCGGGAAGAAGACGTACGACTACTTCCTCTACGTTGTGTGATCGCTTCCGCAGTCGGTCTGCATTGGTACGTAGACAACACTCTCCCCTCTCGTTGCTATGCATCACCATGATCTTGCATGTGCGTAGGAATTTTTTTGAAATTACTACGTTCCCCAACAATGTTCGGTACTAGGATTGGTCAATCGTGAAGATGTATGACTACATTAACCGCGTTGCCATAACGCTCCCGCTTATGGTCTACAAGGGTACATGGACGACACTCTCCCCTCTCATTGCTATGCAGCACCATGATCTTGCGTGTGCGTAGGATTTTTTTTGAAATTACTATGTTCCCCAACAGTGGCATCCGAGCCAGGTTTATGCGTAGATGTTATATGCGTGAGTAGAACACAAAGGAGTTGTGGGCGTGGGTATATACATATTGCTTATCGTCACTAGTTGATTCTTGATTCAGCAGCATTGTTGGATGATGCGGCACAGACCGACATTACGCGTACGCTTACGCGAGACTGGTTCTACCGACGTGCTTCGCACACTGGTGGCTAGTGGGTGTCTGTTTCTCCAGCTTTAGTTGAATCGGATTCAATGAATAGGGTTCTTTCTGAAGATCAAAAAACAATCACTATACCGCGTTGTGGTTTTTGATGCGTGGTAAGAACGGTTCTTGCTCACCCCGTAGCAGCCACGTAAAACATGCAACAACAAAGTAGAGGACGTCTAACTTGTTTCTGCAGGGCATGTTGTGATGTGATATGGTCAAGACATGATGCTAAATTTTATTGTATGAGATGATCATGTTTTGTAACACAGTTATCGGCAACTGGAAGGAGCCATATGGTTGTCGCTTTATTGTATGAAATGCAATCACCATGTAATTGCTTTACTTTATCACTAAGCGGTAGCGATAGTCATGGAGGCAATAGTTGGCGTAACGACAACGATGCTTCGATGGAGATCAAGGTGTCAAGCCGGTGACAATGGTGATCATGACGGTGCTTTGGAGATGGAGATCACAAGCACAAGATGATGATGGCCATATCATATCACTTATATTAATTGCATGTGATGTTTATCCTTTATGCATCTTATTTTGCTTAGATCGATGGTAGCATTATAAGATGATCTCTCACTAAATTTTAAGGTATAAGTGTTCTCCCTGAGTATGCACCGTTGCTACAGTTCGTCGTGCCGAGACACCACGTGATGATCGGGTGTGATAAGCTCTACGTTCACATACAATGGGTGCAAGCCAGTTTTGCACACGCAGAATACTCGGGTCAAACTTGACGAGCCTAGCATATGCAGATATGGTCTCGGAACACTGGAGACCAAAAGGTCGAGCGTGAATCATATAGTACATATGATCAACATAGTGATGTTCACCATTGAAAACTACTCCATCTCACGTGATGATCGGACATGGTTTAGTTGATTTGGATCACGTGATCATTTAGATGACTAGATGGATGCCTATCTAAGTGGGAGTTCTTAAGTAATATGATTAATTGAACTTAAATTTATCATGAACTTAGTCCTGATAGTATTTGCATATCTATGTTGTAGATCAATTGCTTGCGTATAGCTTCCCCGTTTTATTTGTGATATGTTCCTAGAGAAAACTATGTTGAAAGATGATAGTAGCAAGGATACGGATTGGATCCGTGATCTGTGGATTATCCTCGTTGCTACACAGAAGAATTATGTCATTGATGCACCACTAGGTGACATAACTATTGCAGGAGCAAATGCAGACGTTATGAACATTTTACAAAGCTTGCTACGATATCTACTTAATAGTTTAGTGCACCATGCTTTACGGCTTAGAACCGGGACTTCAAAAATGTTTTTGAATGCCACAGAGCATATAAGATGTTCTAAGAGTTGAAATTGGTATTTCATACTCATGCCCGTGTCGAGAGGTAGGAGACCTCTGAAAGTACTTTGCCTATAAGATTGAGGAGAATAGCTCAACCAATGAGCATGTGCTCAGATTGTCTGGTTACTACAATTTCTTGAATCAAGTGGGGGTTAATCTTCCAGATAAGATAGTAATTGACAAAGTTCTCTAGTCACTATCACCAAGTTACTAGAACTTAGTGATGAACTATAATATGCAAGGGATGACGAAAGTAATTCCCAAGCTCTTTGCGATGCTGAAATCGGCGAAGGTAGAAATGAAGAAATAACATCAAGTGTTGATGGTTAACAAGACCACTAGTTTCAAGAAAAGGGCAAACAGAAAGAAAGAGGAACTTCAAAGAAGAATAGCAAGCAAGTTGGTGCTCCCATGAAGAAGCTCAAAGCTAGAGCCAATCCTAGAACTAAGTGCTTCTACTGCAAAGGAAATGGTCACTAGAAGTGGAACTTCCCTAGATACTTGGTGGATAAGAAGGATAGCAAAGTGAACAAACGTATATTTGATATACATGTTATTGATGTGTACTTTGCTAGTGTTTATAGCAACCCCTTAGTATTTGATACTGGTTCAGTTACTAAGAGTAGTAACTCGAAACGGGAGTTGCAAAAATAAACAGAGACTAGTTAAGGGCGAGGTGATGATGTGAGTTGGAAGTGATTCCAAGGTTGATAAGATCACCATCACACGCTCCCTTTACCTTCGGGATTAGTGTTGAACCTGAAATAAATGTTATTTGGTGTTTGCGTATATCATAATATGATTGGATCATGTTTATTGCAATACGGTTATCCATTTAAGTCTAGGATAATTGTTATTCTGTTTACATGAATAAAACCTTCTGAGGTCATACACCCAAGGTGAATGGTTTACTAAATCTCGATCGTAGTAATATACATATTCATAATATTGAAGCCAAAAGATGCAAAGTTAATAATGATAGTGCAACTTATATGTGGCACTACCGTTTATGTCATATTGGTGTAAAGCTCATGAAGAAACGGGCTTTTGGAATCACTTGATTATGAATCATATGATGCTTGCGATCCATACCTCGTGGGCAAGATGACTAAAACTCTGTTCTCTGGAACAATGGAGCAAGCAACTGACTTATTGGGAATAATACATACTGATGTATGCAATTCGATGAGTGTTGAGGCTCGCGGCGGGTATCGTTATTTTTTGGTCTTCACAGATGATTTGAGAAGATATGGGTATATCTACTTGATGAAACATAAGTCTGAAACATTTGAAAAGTTCAAAGAATTTCAGAGTGAAGTGGAAAATCGTCGTAACAAGGAAATAAAGTTTCTGCAATCTGATCGTGGAGGAGAATGTTTGAGTTACGAGTTTGGTCTTCATTTGAAACAATGCGGAATAGTCTCGCAACTCACGCCACCTGGAACACCACATCGTAATGGTGTGTCCGAACGTCATAACCATACTTTATTAGATATGGTGCAATCTATGATGTCTCTTACCGATTTATCACTATCATTTTGGGGTTATGCAGTAGAGACAGATACATTCACGTTAAATAGGGCACCATCTAAATCTGTTGAGACGAATATCATATGAACTGTGGTTTAGCAAGAAACCTAAGCTGTCGTTTTCTTAAAGTTTGGGGCTATGATGCTTATGTGAAAAAGTTTCAACCTGATATGCTCGAACCAAATCGGAGAAATGCGTCTTCATAGGATACCCAAAGGAAACTGTTGGGTACACCTTCTATCACAGATTCGAAGGCAAGATATTCGTTGCTAAGAATGGATCCTTTCTAGAGAAGAAGTTTCTCTCAAAAGAAGTGATTGGTAGGAATGTAAAACTTGATGAGGTAATTGTACCTTCTCCCGAATTGGAAAATAGTTCATCACAGAAATCAGTACTAGTGATTCCTACACCAATTAGTGAGGAAGTTAATGATGATGATCATGAAACTTCAAATCAAGTTACTACTGAACCTCGTAGGTCAACCGGAATACGTTCCACACCACAGTGGTACGGTAATCCTGTTCTGGAGGTCATGTTACTTGACCATGATGAACCTACAAACTATGATGAAGCGATGATGAGCCCAGATTCCGCGAAATGGCTTGAAGCCATGAAATCTGAGATGAGATCCATGCATTAGAACAAAGTATGGACTTTGATTGACTTGCCCGTTGATCGGTGAGCCATTAAGAATAAATGGATTTTCAAGAGGAAGATGAACACTGTACAAAGCTCGAATTGCCGCAAAAGGTTTTCGACAAGTTCAAGATGCTGACTACGATGAGATTTTCTCACTCGTAGCGATGCTTAAGTCTGTCCGAATCATGTTAGGAATTGCCACATTTCATGAAATATGACAAATGGATGTCAAAACTGCATTCCTTAATGGATTTCTTAAAGAAGAGTTGTATATGATGCAACAAGAAGGTTTTGTCAATCCTAAAGGTGCCAGAAAAGTGTGCAAGCTCCAGCGATCCATCTATGGACTGGTGCAAGCATCTCGGAGTTGGAATATAAGCTTTGATAAAGTGATCAAAGCATATGGTTTTCTACAGACTTGCGGTGAAGCCTGTATTTACAAGAAAGTGAGTGGGAGCACTACATCATTTCTGATAAGTATATCTGAATGACATATTGTTGATTGGGAATTATGTAGAATTTTCTGGAAAGCATAAAGGAGTGTTTGAAAAGAGTTTTTCAAAGAAAGACCTCAATGAAGCTACTTACCTATTGAGCATCAAGATCTATATAGATAGATCAAGACGCTTGATATATTTTCAATGAGTACATACCCTGACAAGATTTTGAAGTAGTTCAAAATGGAAAAGTCAAAGAAGGAGTTCTTGCCTGTGTTGCAACATGTGAAGTTGAGTAAAGACTCAAAACCCGACCACGACAGAAAATATAAAGAGAATGAAAAGTCATTCCCTATGCCTCAGTCATAGGTTCTATAAAGTATGATATGCTGTGTACCAGACCTATTGTGTACCTCACCATAAGTTTGGCAAGAGGGTACAATAGTGATCCAAGAGTGGATCACTAGACAGCGGTCAAAAATATCCTTAGTGGAATAAGGAAATGTTTCTCGGTTATGGAGGTGACAAAGAGTTCATCATAAAGAGTTACGTCGATGCAAGCTTTGACACCGATCTGGATGACTATAAGTATCGATCTAGATACATATCGAAAGTGGGAGCAATTAGCTAGAGTAGCTCCGTGCAAAGCATTGTAGACATACAAAATTTGCAAAATACATACGGCTTTGAATGTGGTAGACCCGTTGACTAAATTTCTCTCACAAGCAAAACATGATCACTCTTTGGGTGTTAATCACATTGCGACGTGAACTAGATAATTGACTCTAGTAAACCCTTTGGGTGTTAGTCACATGGAGATGTGAACTAATCACATAAAGATGTGAATTATTGGTGTTAAATCACATGAGGATGTGAACTAGATTATTGACTCTAGTGCAAGTGGGAGACTGAAGGAAATATGCCGTAGAGGCAATAATAAAGTTATTATTTATATTTCCTTATATCATGATAAATGTTTATTATTCATGCTAGAATTGTATTAACCGAAAACTTAGTACATGTGTGAATACATAGACAAACAGAATGTCACTAATATGCCTCTACTTGACTAGCTCGTTGAATCAATGATGGTTATGTTTCCTAACCATAGACATGAGTTGTCATTTGATTAATGAGATCACATCATTAGAGAATGATGTGATTGATTTGAACCAACCGTTAGCTTAGCACGATGATCGTTTAGTTTGTTGCTATTGCTTTCTCCATAACTTATACATGATCCTATGACTATGAGATCATGCAACTCCCTAATGCCGGAGGAACACTTTGTGTGCTACCAAACGTCACAACGTAACTGGGTGATTATAAAGGTGCTCTACAGGTGTCTTCGATGGTGTTTGTTGAGTTGGCATAGATCGAGATTATGATTTGTCACTCTGATTGTCGGAGAGGTATCTCTGGGCCCTCTCAGTAATGCACATCACTATAAGCCTTGCAAGCATGATAAGTAATGAGTTAGTTACGGGATGATGTATTACAGAACGAGTAAAGAGACTTGCCGGTAACGAGATTGAACTAGGTATGATGATACCGACGATCAAATCTCGGGCAAGTAACATACCAATGACAAAGGGAACAACGTATGTTGTTATGCGGTTTGACCGATAAAGATCTTTGTAGAATATGTAGGAGCCAATATGAGCATCCAGGTTCTGCTATTGGTTATTGACCGGAGATGTGTCTCGGTCATGTCTACATAGTTCTTGAACCCGTAGGATCCGCACGCTTAACGTTCTGTGACGATTTGTATTATGAGTTATGTGATTTGAGGACCGAAGTTTGTTTGGAGTCCCAGATGAAAATGGGGACTTGACGAGGAGTCTCGAAATGGTCGAGACATAAAGATCGATATATTGGAAGGCTCTATTCGGACATCGGAAAGGTTCCGAGTGATTCGGGTATTTTCGGAGTACCGGAGAGTTACGGGAATTCGTATTGGGCCTTAATGGGCCATACGGGAAAGGAGAGAAAGGCCTCAAGGGTGGCTCCACCCCTTCCCCATGGACTGGTCCGAATTGGACTAGGGAAAGGGGCCACCCCCTTCCTTCCTTCTCCTTCTCCCTTTCCTTTTTCCTATTCCATGTAGGAGGTGGAATCCTACTAGGACTAGGGAGTCCTAGTAGGACTCCACACTTTGGGCGCGCCCTATGAGGGCCGGCCTCCTCCTCCCTCCATCCTTTATATACGTGGCCAGGGGCACCCAATATACACACAAGTTGATCATTGATTCGTTAGCCATGTGCGATGCCCCCTTCCACCATAATCCACCTCGGTCATATCGTATCGGTGCTTAGGCGAAGCCCTGCGTCGATAGCTTCATCAACACCGTCATCACGCCATCGTGCTGACGGAACTCTCCCTCGAAGCTCTACTGGATCGTGAGTTTGTGGGACGTCGCCGAGCTGAACGTGTGCAGATCACAAAGGTGCCGTACGTTCGGTACTAGGATCGGTCAATCGTGAAGACGTACGACTACATCGACCGCATTGTCATAACGCTTCCGCTTACGGTCTACGAGGGTACGTGGACGACACTCTCACCTTGCATGTGCGTAGGAATTTTTTTGAAATTACTACGTTCCCCAACAGGTGTAACCTACAAACATGGCTGGCCACTTGGGCAACCACATATCCTATTTGAGCAACACAATATATACATGTTTATATGTACATCATATGAGCATTCAAACTTGATGATCATTGTATTTCAATGGTTGTAAATATGAACAAAAAAATTTCAAAATATCTTATAGGACTCATATTGACATGAACATTTGGCTGGTCTCACCTTGAGGTCGGAGGGGGTCGGTGACAGGGACGACGGCGGGGAAGATGGAGGGGCTCCTTGATTTATGCAAAAACAAAAACCCTATAACCTATCAACTAATCAAATGCATACGTCTTGCATAGTGGGGTCTAATTTGAGCATTCAAAATAGGAGTAGTTCTCCAATTTGAGCATTCAATAAGCAAAACCAAATCGTCAAATAAGTTAGTATTCAAGTAAGCATGCATTCAATAATCAAAACTAAATCATCTCTTGCGCCAGTATATCGTCGAATATTATCACTAATACATCTCGAATAGTATCATACATATAACATCACTAATATAGCTAAAACCCTAGCAAACGACGGGTATCGGCGCGGGCGCTGGACACCCAAATAGAAGGAACCATCACAAGATCATAGCTCTAGTGAGATCCCTGAAGAACCTGCCAGGTATTGGAGAACCTGCCCTCCAACGCAACCATGTAGCGACGGACGTGCTCGTCCTCCTCGCTGACATGATGACGTACCACCTCCGCGGGGTCCTCAAGCCTCCGCACCGTCACTGGCACACGCGACCACCAAAGAAGGTTCGGGTCAACGACAGGCTGGCTCCTCACCAAGCTGCGCCCCCCGGAAGGTAGCACCTCCTAGTACCAGCCCGACGGAGCCCAGTCCCGGACAAGGCCCCTCTGATCAAGCAGGCCTCCTCCGCCGAGTCGACGACGAGGATGCGGGATAGGCATCGTCGATGTCGTTGCGGGAATAATTGCTGCAACTAAAAAAGTAACAACAAATGTGACATGTTCAAAATATGACATGTCCATTTCAAAATGAATCAACCTACAATTTTGTTAAATACACCTAAAAATAAACTAGTTCTATAGTAAAATTTTAATTAGATCATCAAATCTCATATACCTAAATTTTCTTACTAAAATAAACTAGTTCTATTAATTCAACTAGTTCAACTAAGCACTTACTATATATAAAATAAACTAATTCTTACTAAAAATAAACTAGTTTAACTAGTTCTTTTAATTTTCTTACTAATTCTATTAAACGCTTACTAAAAAATAGTAAAAAATACATTATACAAGAACAGTAAAAAAGAGTTTAGGGGGAGGGAGGAGGGAGGAGGGGGCGGCCGATGGAGGAGGGAGGAGGGGGGCGGCCGGGGGAGGAGGGCGGAGGGGGCGACCGGTGGTGGAGGGAGGAGGGGGTGACCGGAGGAGGAAGGAGGAGGAGGGAGGAGGGACTACCTTAGTGGAGGATGAACGACGGCCGTGGGCGACAATGGTCGTCGATCGGGGAACGACGGCGGCGGTGGACGACGGGGGCGCGGGGGAGATAGCGAGTGAGAGGGAGAGTGAGGGGGTCGTCGGCCGCGTGGGGACGATAAGGTAGGGTTAGTAGCAGCGCGTGTCGAAGAAAAACGCTACTACTACGGAGCATAGCAGTAGCGCGGGATCGGGATACGCGCTGCAGCTAAGTGGGGCTAGCCATATGCGCCCAGTTCAAACTTAGCAGCGGCGCGTTTTGCTAAAGTGCGCTACTGCTAAAAGGATAGCAGTAGCACGTTTCACTGACACGCACTACTACTAAGTAGCAGCAGCGTCTCATTTTACCGAGCGCTTCTGCTAAGATTCTGTGTATAAGATTTTTCTTTGTAGTGTGGTGCTAGGAACCACAGCGGAGTGGGGGGCATAGTTACCCTAAGCCTCTGCAACTACGCGATGGGCAACATGGTGGTCAGGCGCGTGCAGCAGTGATGACGAGGCATAATCAAGATGAAGATCTCCTGGAGGCTTGGCGTACACTTAAAGCGTGTTTTGAATAGTTGGCATGTTTATCCCTATATTGTAACCGACTATGTCTAAATCCTAGGTACCCCTGATGTGGCCATCTCCACGTGGTGAAGAATCTTACCCCACACCAAATTCGTCCGATTTGGCAATCTTGAATATGTCACGTACTCTCGTGGTGAACTTGTCTTCTTAGGCTGGGTTTCAGATTTGCTCGACGATCCTTCTGACGTCATCACGCACACGAACTAGATTTGATCTTGGAGCGGGCCCATGAAGAGATCCATTCCCCGGACCCGGCCTCAAGCCTGGATTTGTACATCAACCCGCCGGCTCAGGCATCAAGCCCTTCTGATGGAATTTTCGAGGAGGCGTTATGCCACACCTCGGCTGGAATGCAGGTCGGCTCCCCTACTGTCAAGAGATGGGTGAGGCCGAACTCCGCCCTAAACATGATGTTAAGCAGAATCCAGAATCTAGCCACTCGGACATGGAAATTTTTGGCCCTTCTGCCACCCACAAAGTCACCACTGTCGAAGATTTAGCCGACGTACCAGACTATGTCTCTAAAAAACACACCAATTCAGACGAAGTTACGGGTCACGACTATAACCCTCCAGAGGAACAACGCCATCATGGCAAAGAACAAATCCAACTTCAAAATAGCTACGATCCACATGATATGTCGAACCCGATACCAGGATCTCCTGTAGGTCCTACCTAGGACCTACAGATTTCAAGAACAACCACCCGCTTCAAAGGCGGGGCAACTGGCGTGGATGGCCAAATATGGCTGAGCACGTGATTATACGCGTAATCAGGAAGTGACAACGTCAAACGTCTGACAGGCTGCATCTCAGATCCATGGAGCAGCACACCTAAGGTGTTTTACCAACAAGGTGATGCATTATCCACTCCACACCGGGTTTAAACCCATTAATATCGAACCATATAGTGGGACCATCACTAGTAGAAAACAGGGCTTTGGTTCAGGCCTAGCCATTTCATTAGTCCTAGTTCAGTCACGAATTGGGACCAATGAAGGCATACGTCCCGGTTCGTGAGCTCAGGGGCCAGCAGGGCCTCGTCGGGCATTGGTCCCGGTTTATCTGGAACCTTTTGTCCCGGTTCCAGGCACGAATCGGGACCAATGGTCCTCGCTCTTGGCCCACATCCATTGGTCCCGGTTCGTGGATGAAACCGGGACAGAAGGGGGGCCTTTAGTCCCGGTTCTAGCCACGAACCGGGACCAATGAGGTGCCTATACATACCCCATCGCCGGCGAGCAGAGCACTCCACACTGCTTTGTTTTTTCCTGTCGGTAAGGGGTGAACTTTGTGGTGCTCTAGCTCACCTCCTATGCACATGAGGTGTTCGATGAAATGCCCGAGCCACACTAGTTAAGCTTTCTCCTCTCGAAGCTCGACCTCCAATCTCCATTTTCCTCGAGATTTGTCTAGGTTTAGCGGTCCGCCAAGTCCCGTCCCCGTCTTCACCGCCGTCGATCGCCCGCGCCGATCTTGTCACCAGCACCACCGTGGTGAGCCTCTTGTTCTTATCTTCTTTCTAAAAGAAAAAAAATTCTTACATGTATGATTAGATAGATACTTGTCTAATTTTCTTTCTTTTATTATTTCTTGTTATTATATAGTGCGATGATTTTGGTATCCGCCCCCGTCGGCCCGCATCCTATCTATGATTCGGATGTGGTATATATTATCTTTTTTTAACTATTTGGTTCATTTATTGTTTATGACCATTATGCCAACCAACGTGACATAGATTTTATTTATCTAGGAGGTATGTGAACCGGAAATTCCAACCAACCCTATTGTCGAGAGGTTAAATTTAGTTGAAGAAGAAAACAATTACTCGAAGGAAAAAATAAAAAAATTGAGGAGGAGAAGATGATATTGGAGTTGCATGTTGGGGATGTCGTTGATGATCACAAGATCAAGATGGATGCAATGCGTTTGAAGATTAGAAAATATGCCATTCATACCGAGGCTTGGTATCATTATGCCATTGGATCAATTGTTACCTTGGTTGCGATTATGATCACATTTGTTGTTGCATTGAAATGTTTTACATAGTTTCAATGTATGGTTTAATTAGTTGCTCTGGAGAGCTATATGTTGTTCAATAAGAACTATGCATGTAATTTGATTTTAATGTGATGATGAACTTCTATTAATTTGGTCACTTATCTACTCATGATGTTCTGTAATGGTTTTTGACACACTTAATTATATATAATGCACGCAGATGAACCGACAATGGATGTATGGTGACAGACACACCTCCGAGTACATTAAGGGCGTGCATGATTTTCTTGAAGTGGCCGAGGCAAACAAACAGAATGGTTTTATGTGCTTTCCATGCATTATATGTGGGAATACAAAGTCTTACTCTAACCGGAAAATCCTTCACACCCACCTGCTTTATAAGGGTTTCATGCCACACTATAATGTTTAGACCAAGCATGGAGAAATAGGGGTTATGATGTAAAATAACAAAGAAGAAGAGGATGATGACAACTATGTGGCCCTTGAATACGGTGATGCTGCAACAGGGGAAGCTGAAGATCAAGAGGAACTAGACGATGTGCCCGATGATGATCTCTACCGGGTCATTGTTGATGCAAGGAGACAGTGCAAAAGTGAAAAGGAGAAGCTAAAGTTCGGTCGCATGTTAGAGGATCACAAAAAGGGTTGTACCGCAGTTGCGAAGATGGAAACACAAAGCTCGGTACCATACTGGAATTGCTGCAGTGGAAGGCAGAGAATGCTGTGCCTGACAAAGGATTTGAAAAGCTACTGAAAATATTGAAGAAGAAGCTTCCAAAGGAAAACAAATTTCCCGACAGTATGTACGCAACAAAGAAGGTCGTATGCCCTCTGGGATTGGAGGTGCAGAAGATACATGCATGGCCTAATGACTACATCCTCTACCGCGATGCGTACAAGGATTTGAACGCATGCCCGGTATGCGGTGCATTGCGGTATAAGATCGGATGAGATGACCCTGGTAATGTTGATGGCGCCCCCCCCCCCCCCCCCCGCCCCCAGGAAGAGGGTTCCTACCAAGGTTATGTGGTATGCTCCAATAATACCACGGTTGAAATGTCTGTTCAGAAACAAAGAGCATGCCAAGTTGATGTGATGGCACAGAGAGGACCGTAAGAAAGACAGGAAGTTGAGAGCACCCGCTGACGGGTCGCAATGGAGAAAATCGAGAGAAAGTACCGGGCTGAGTTTGCAGGTGACCCAAGGAACGTATGGTTTGGTTTAAGTGCGGATGGCATTAATCCTTTTGGGGAGCAGAGCAGCAATCACAGCACCTGGCCCGTCACTCTATGTATGTATAACCTTCCTCCTTGGATGTGCATGAAGCAGAAGTTCATTATGATGCCAGTTCTCATCCAAGGCCCTAAGCAACCCGGCAACGACATTGAAGTGTACCTAAGGCCATTAGTTGAAGAACTTTTACAGCCGTGGAATGGAAATGGTGTACGTGTGTGGGATGAGCACAAACATGAGGAATTTAACCTGCATGCATTGTTGTTTGTAAAAATCAATGATTGGCATGCTCTTAGTAACCTTTTAGGATAGACAAACAGGGGATACCACACATGCACGCATTGTTTAGCTAACACCAAAAGTATATACCTAGACAAATGCAGGAAGAATGTGTACCTGGGGCATCATCGATTTCTTCCGACCAACCATCAATGTTGAAAGAAAGGTAAGCATTTCAAAGGCGAGGCAGATCACCAGAAGAAGCCCGCCATGCGTACCGGTGGTCAATGATTTACACGTAATCTTTGGAAAGGGTCTCGGCATACTATCTGTTCTGAATGACGCCGAGGGACGCGCACCCATGTGGAAGAAGAAATCTATATTTTGGGACCTACCCTACTGGAAAGTCCTAGAGGTCTGCTCTTCAATCGACATGATGCACATTACGAAGAACCTTTGCATGAACCTGCTAGGCTTCTCAGGCGTGTATGGGAAGACAAAAGATGCACCGGAGGCATGGGAGGACCTGCAACATTTGCATGAAAAAGACAACATGCCTCCAAAGCAGTATAAAGGTCCTGCCATCTACACTCTTACCAAAGAAGAGAAGGAAATCTTCTTTGAATGCCTACTCAATATGAAGGTCCCGTCTGGCTCCTCATCGAATATAAAGGGAATAATAGATATGCCAGAGAAAAAGTTTTAGAACCTAAAGTCTCATGACTGCCACGTGATTATGCCGCAACTGCTTCTGGTTGCATTGAGGGGGCTTCTACCGGAAAACGTTCGATTAGCCATTGTGAAGCTATGTGCATTCCTCAATGCAATCTTTTAGAAGGTGATCGATCCAGAAATCCTACCAAGGCTAAGGAGTGATGTGGCGCAATGTCTTGTCAGTTTCGAGCTGGTGTTCCCACCATCCTTCTTCAATATCACGACGCACGTCCTAGTTCATCTAGTCGACGAGATTGTCATTCTGGGCCCCGTATTTCTACACAATATGTTCCCCTTTGAGAGGTTCATGGGAGTCCTAAATAAATATGTCCGTAACCACGCTAGGCCAGAAGGAAGCATCTCCATGGGCCATCAAATAGAGGATGTCATTGGGTTTTGTGTTGAACTCATTCCTGGCCTTAAGAAGATTGGTCTGCCTCAGTCGTGGTATGAGGGGAGACTAACTGGAAAAGACACGCTTTGAGGGGACTCAATAATATGTAGGGATGGGCATTCTTGGTCTCAAGCACACTACATAGTTGTACAAAACTCTACCTTGGTGACCCCGCATGTCGATGAACACAAGAGAGTTTGCGCTCCAAACACCCGGACCAGTGTGATGACTAGATTACATGTGAACACATCATAATTTTCGGCAGTTGGTTGGAAACACGTCTCAGAGGTGACAACACTGTTTCTGATGAGCTGTACTCGTTGTCCAGGGGACCATCTTCGACTGTATTGACTTACAAAGGATACGAGATAAATGGAAATACATTTTACATGATCGCCCAAGATCAAAAGAGCACCAACCAAAACAGTGGTGTCCGCTTTGATGCAGCAACCAATAGGGGAAAGGACACATATTATGGTTACATAGTGGACATATGAGAACTTGACTACGGACATGATTTTAAGGTCAATTTGTTGAAGTGCAAATGGGTCAATCTGTCAGGAGGCGGGGTACAGGTAGACCCACAGTACGGAATGACAACAATGGATCTGAACAATCTTGGGTACACAGACGAACCGGTCGTCCTAGCCAATGATGTGGCGCAGGTTTTCTATGTGAAGGACATGTCTACCAAACCGAGAAAAAGAAAAAATAAGGAAGCAAATACATCATACGATGAGCCAAAGTGCCACATAGTTCTTTCAAGAAAAATAGACATCATGGGATTGGAGGGCAAGACAGACATGTCTCAGATTATGAAAAGTTTCATGAAATTCCTCCCTTCAAAGTCAAGGCTGACCCAAGCACCCTGTTAAGCGATGAAGAATATCCATGGTTATGGCGCAATAGGCAAAGGACACAAGCGAAGAAAAAGTGAAGACTTTCTCTCCACAACTATTATGATGATACCTTCGATCTAGAGTATCACTGCAGTTACATGTGAAGAAATGAAATGCCTTTTGTAACAGACGAGTTTCCATATAAAACCCTGATACTTTGAAAGAGATTGTCCTTTTTGTACACGAAGTGCATCCAGTTTTTGCCGTAACCCTCTCAAATTTTTAGCACATGGTATGTGGGTGAAATGATGATACCATGGCAACTTTCAACCTTTTCTGAGTTCATTTGTAGTGCTTTTCAATTTCAGGGTCATTTAGTTCAAAAAAACAAATGAAATAAGAAAGGGTTGAAAATTGATGTTGTGGCTTTGAATGGTGCATTTTGAACACACAAAAAGTCTGGAGTTCATATAAGTTCAAAAAAAGAAATCCCTTTGTAACAGATGAGTTTTCGTCCGAAACCCTGATACTTCGAAAGAGATTGTCCATTTTGTACACAAAGGGCATCCAGTTTTTGCCGTACCCCTCTCAGCTTTTTAGCACATGCTATGTGGGTGAAAAGATGATACCATGCCAATTTTCAACCTCTTCAGAGTTCATCTGAAGTGCTTTTCAATTTTAGGGTCATTTAGCTCAAAAAAATCAGTAAATACATGAAAAATAACAAATGAAGTCAGAATGGGTTGAAAATTGATGATGTGGCTTTGAATGGTGCATTTTGAACATACAAAAGGTCTGGAGTTCAAATAAGTTCAAAAAATGAAATCCCTTTGTAATAGATGAGTTTTCGTCCGAAACCCTGATACTTCGAAAGAGATTGTCCATTTTGTACACGAAGGGCATCCAGTTTTTGCCGTAACCCTCTCAACTTTTTAGCACATGCTATGTGGGTGAAATGATGATACCATGCCAATTTTCAGCCTCTTCAGAGTTCATCTGAAGTGCTTTTCATAAAAAAATTTGTTAGAAACTTTAATAACAAAAAGAATTATCAGAAAGATTTTTTAACTAAATTAACAAAAAATATTTTTGAATATAATGATAAAACACAGTAATATTAAATAGTCGGAAAAAGAATCACTCCAAAAAATATTTTTATAGTAAAGTTAATCACAAACTAGTGATTCACACAAATTTCAAAGAATTCAAATTTAAACTATTCAAATTTGAAAACTAATGGCAGTAACAGAAAATTTATATTTCTTCTGACCTAAAAGCAAAAAGAATAAAAAAATAAAGCAAACAACAAAAGAACATAAATAATGCAAAAAACAAAACAAAAATACTGTTTTGTTTTGTTTTGTTTTTTGCATTATTTATGTTCTTTTGTTGTTTGCTTTATTTTTTTATTCTTTTTGCTTTTATGTCAGAAAAAATATAAATTTTCTGTTAGTTTGCTCACCGTCGACGCCCTCGCCCCTGCCCTGCCCTGAGCTTGCCGTATCCTCACCGCCGCCGCGCCCCTGCTGAAGGAAATATGCCCTAGAGGCAATAATAAAGTTATTATGTATTTCCGTATCTCATGATAAATGTTTATTATCCATTCTAGAATTGTATTAACCGGAAACATAATACATGTGTGAATACATAGACAAACATAGTGTCACTAGTATGCCTCTACTTGACTAGCTCATTGATCAAAGATGGTTAAGTTTCCTAACCATAGACATGAGTTGTTATTTGATCAATGGGAGCACATCATTAGGAGAATGATGTGATAGACTTGACGCATTCCGTTAGCTTAGCACTTGATCGTTTGTTTACTGCTATTGCTTTCTTCATGACTTATAGATGTTCTTATGACTATGAGATTATGCAACACCCGAATACTCTAGGAACACTTTGTGTGCTACCAAACGTCCCAATGTAACTGGGTGATTGTAAAGGTGATCTACAGGTGTCTCCGATGGTACTTGTTGAGTTGTCATAGATCAAGATTAGGATTTGTCACTCCGATTGTTGGAGAGGTATCTCTGGGCCCTCTCCATAATACACATCACTATAAGCCTTGCAAGCATGATAACTAATGAGTTAGTTACGGGATGATGTATTACGGAACGAGTAAAGAGACTTGCCGGTAACGAGATTGAACTAGGTATTGGGATACCGACGATCGAATCTCGGGCAAGTAACATACCCTTGACAAAGAGAACAACATATAGTGTTGTGCGGTTTGACCGATAAAGATCTTCGTGGAATATGTAGGAACCAATATGAGCATCCAGGTTCCGCTATTGGTTATTGACCGGAGACGTGTCTCGGTCATGTCTACATAGTTCTCGAACCCGTAGGGTCTGCACGCTTAAAGTTCTGTGACGATCGGTTTTATGAGTTTATATGTTTTGATGTACCGAAGGTAGTTCGGAGTCTCGGATGTGATCACGGACATGACGAGGAGTCTCGAAATGGCTGAGACATAAATATTGATATATTGGAAGCCTATATTTGGATATCGGAAGTGTTCCGGGTGAAATCGGGATTTTACCGAAGTACCGGGGGTTACCGGAACCCCCCGGGAGTTTAATGGGCCAAGATGGGCCTTAGTGGAGAAGAGGAGGGGCGGCCAAGGCAGGCCGCGCGCCCCCTCTCCCTCTAGTCCGAATTGGACAAGGAGGGGGGCGGCGCCCCCCCTTTCCTTCCTCTCTCTCTCTCCTCCACCCCCCTTCTCCTACTCCAACTAGGAAAGGAGGAGGAGTCCTACTCCCAGTGGGAGTAGGACTCCTCCTGGTGCGCCTCCTCCTGGCCGGCCGCCTCTCCCCCTTGCTCCTTTATATACGGGGGCAGGGGGCACCTCTAGACACAAGTTGATCATAGAGATCTCTCCAGCCGTGTGCGGTGCCCCCTCCACTATAATCCAACTCGGTCATATTGTAGCGGTGTTTAGGCGAAGCCCTGCCGCGGTAGCTTCATCAACATCGTCACCACACCGTCGTGCTGACGAAACTCTTCCCCGAGTTCTACTTGATCGTGAGTTCGCGGGACGTCATCGAGATGAACGTGTGCTGAATGCGGAGGTGCCGTACATTTGGTACAGAGGATCGGTCGATCATGAATACGTACAACTACATCAGCCGCGTTGTCATAACGCTTCCGCTTAACGGTCTACGAGGGTACGTGGACGAGACTCTCCCCTCTCGTTGCTATGCATCACCATGATCCAATGTGTGCATAGGATTTTTTTTGAAATTACTACGTTCCCCAACACCCGCGCCCTACGCCGAGGTCGCCGTGTCCGTGCCGCCCCATGCCCCTTCCTGTCAGCGTTCTGGGAACGGGGGTCCCCAGACTTGCCTACCTGCGGCCCGCAGCGTGGCTCCACCAGAAGCCCCGTACGACCCATCTTCACCAGCAAACACTCAAGACCCTCGCGAGGGTTCAAGCCTCGCAAAGCGGACGACACGAGACCTCCTCAGGGGCGGCCTAACCAGGCTGGCTCGCGAGAGGCGGATAGATCAAGGCAAGGCGAACCTCGCGAGGTTCCAATGACTTAAGCCATGACAATCAAGAACAGGTGGGCGCCAGCAAGCATAGTGTCCCGATTCCCTCTTTGGTGCTAAGGAGACAAGCGCAGGCGAGGACTTCTGTCGTGTATTTGTCACGGCAGATGTCCTAGTGTGAGGACTTAGTCGTGGGGCCAATGCATCTATGTGGTAGCTTGAGAGGGGTTGAGCGGAATCAAGAGACACAACGCAAGACAAGGATTTAGATAGCTTCGGGCCCCATGAAACATCATCCGGAATAGCCCTACATGCTGTTTGTGGCTAGGTCTCATTATGCTCATGAGGGAGTCGCCGTATAAACTGACTCTCCTCTAGTTGTGTCTAGCCTTATTTATTATTGCTTCTTCCTTGTCCCTCTTTGGGGAGCCCTGCCCCTCCTTATATATGTTGAAGGGGCAGGTTACATGTGGAGTCCTATTAGGATTAGGACTAGTCTACCTTCTAATACAAACCAGATACAAGTCCGGGTCTTAACTCCTTGTAAGGTAAAATATTCTTCACGCCTTTCCTCTTAAACCGGACCACCATTAACATAAACCGGCCTTTTGGGCCTTGTGCTTCATCATCCGTCTGTCCCGCCCGCCGGGTTACTAGTGAGTCATAATGTCCAGATAGGTTGCTTGTAAACCGTCTGGTTAGGGCGGGTCGCAGTGAATCGCCAAGTGTCAACCGGGTCTCAAGTAAACCGCCAAGTCCGGCCGGGTCATACCGCGGGGTATATCCCCGACAAGTTTTGAGGCATCAGGCAAAGGTTTCCATATCGGTGCACCAAGACCAAGACCAGCAGGACGGCAGGATGGAGGTCACCGTGGAGCCCAAGACGGCGTCACCACTAGAGCCTTTGGCAGGCGAAGACTACTTTTGTCAGGATAGCTTGTACTAGCTGCCCCCCTTCAAATTGGTCGTTGTGGGATCCCTTCCCTCGCAATATTTGGGAAGAGGACCAGGGCCTCTATAAATAGGACTAGCCACCACCATAGCTAGGCATCTCATCTAATCTTGGATCAGGGATCCCATCTTGGATCGGGGGCATCTCATCCCCCCTGTCGCATGTGACCTATGCCGCATCAAGCAACAACTGGGAGAAACCTTGCAGATGTACATCCAGCGCTTCAACAATGCGCAAATGAAGATCCCCAAGGTAACAGACGAAGCCATCATCTCAGCGTTCTCCAACGGCGTCCGCTGATACGTCTCCAACATATCTATAATTTTTTATTGTTCCATGCTATTATATTATCAACCTTGGATGTTTTATATGCATTTATATGCTATTTTATATGATTTTTGGGACTAACCTATTAACCTAGAGCCCAGTGCCAGTTTTTGTTTTTTCCTTGTTTTAGAGTATCACAGAAAAGGAAAATCAAACGGAGTCCAATTGACCATAAACTTCACGGAACTTATTTTTGGAACGGAAGCAATCCAGGAGACTTGGAGTAGACGTCAGGGAAGCTTCAAGGAAGCCACGAGGCAGGGAGGCGCACCCTACCCCCTGGGCGCGCCCCCACCCTCATGGGCCCCTCGTGGCTCCCCTGAGCAACTTCTTTCACCTATATATGTTCTTATACCCTAAGAATATCGGGGAGCAGAATAGATCGGGATTTCCGCCGCCGCAAGCCTCTGTAGCCACCGAAAACCAATCTAGACCCGTTCCGGCACCTTGCCGGAGGGGGGCAATCCTTCTCTGGTGGCCATCTTCATCACCCCGGCGCTCTCCATGACGTGGAGGGAGTAATTCACCCTCGGGGCTGAGGGTATGTACAAGTAGCTATGTGTTTGATCTCTCTCTCTCTCTCTCGTGTTCTTGAGGTGGTACGACCTTGATGTATTGCGAGCTTTGCTATTATAGTTGGATCTTATGATGTTTCTCCCCTTCTACTCTCTTGTGATGAATTGAGTTTTCCCTTTGATGTATCTTATCAGATTGAGTCTTTAAGGATTTGAGAACACTTGATGTATGTCTTGCATGTGCTCATCTATGGTGACAATGGGATATCACGTGATCCACTTGATGTATGTTTTGGTGATCAACTTGCGAGTTCCGTGACCTTGTGAACTTATGCATAGGGGTTGACTCACGTTTTCGTCTTGACTCTTCGGTAGAAACTTTGGGGCATTCTTTGAAGTTCTTTGTGTTGGTTGAATAGATGAATCTGAGATTGTGTGATGCATATCGTATAATCATACCCACGGATACTTGAGGTGACATTGGAGTATCTAGGTGACATTAGGGTTTTGGTTGATTTGTGTCTTAAGGTGTTATTCTAGTACGAACTCTTGAATAGATCGATTAGAAAAAATAACTTTGAGGTGGTTTCGTACCCTATAATAATCTCTTCGTTTGTTCTCCGCTATTAGTTACTTTGGAGTGACTCTTTGTTGCATGTCGGGGGATAGTTATATGATCCAATTATGTTATTATTGTTGAGAGAACTTGCACTAGTGAAAGTATGAACCCTAGGCCTTGTTTCCTAGCATTGCAATACCGTTTATGCTCACTTTTACCAGTTGCTACCTTGCTGTTTTTATATTTTCAGATTACAAAAACCTAGATCTACCATCCATATTGCACTTGTATCACCATCTCTTCGCCGAACTAGTGCACCTATACAATTTACCATTGTATTGGGTGTGTTGGGGACACAAGAGACTCTTTGTTATTTGGTTGCAGGGTTGTTTGAGAGAGACCATCTTCATCCTACGCCTCCCACGGATTGATAAACCTTAGGTCATCCACTTGAAGGAAATTTGCTACTGTCCTACAAACCTATGCACTTGGAGGCCCAACAACATCTACAGGAAGAAGGTTGTGTAGTAGACATCATCCACGACATCAAGATGAAGGAGGAGCTCACCATCCATGAAGAGTTGTGCACGACCTTGGAGCTGTTCAACATCACGGCCAAGTGTGCAAGAGCTGAGGAGGGGCGCCTCTCCCTCCTCGAGCTCCCTGCTACAGATCCAGAGGAGAAGAAGGCCAAGGTCAAGGATGTGAAGCGCAAAGGAGTGGCCGTGCTCGCGGCAGAACCAGACACCAAGCGCGGCCGAGATCTTCCCGAGTCGTCCAAGGCAGTCATACGTTCTACGCCTTCCACAACGTGCGCATGCACAACACCAACAACTGTTAAGAGCTCAGTGCCATTCGAGATGGACGCTTTGGTCGACGCCCCGAGCGCAACGACCGGGGCTACGGCCAAGGAGGTGGACGAGGTGGAGGACATTGGGACGACCATGGGCCTCGCCAAGAGTGTCGCGACCAGCCTCACAAGGATCATTGGCAGGACCAGCCTCGTGAGGGTACCTGGGGGACCAGCCTCATGAGGACCATCTTCAGGGCAACTGTGGCCTCCCTCCAATGCCGCTGCCAAGGAGGAACAACAACCATCAACAGGACGAGGGGGTTGGGGGCTTCCAAGAGCCACGAGCTATCGCCTGCATCTTGGGCGGAGATCAAGCCCCAGCCTCTCAGCAAGTCTTCAAGAAGTTCGCTCGCGAGGTGAACGCAGTCCTCCCCAGGCTCGAATCCAAGCGCCCGCTCAGATGGTCCAAGTATGCCATCAGCGTTAGCTCGGTAGACCAGCTCAAGTGCGCGGCGATAGCCGGTGTTCTCCCGATGCTCTGTTCACCCGTCATCAGCAATGTCCTGTCCGTCGAGACCTTCAACAGCCTTCAAGTGCCATACAATCAGCCCTAGCCTACCGAGCCTTTCTCAGGAGTGACTGACGGATGTTGGGTTGGCGTATTTCGAGATTAGGGTTTTGTCACTCCGATTGTCGGAGAGGTATCTCTGGGCCCTCTCGGTAATACACATCACATAAGCCTTGCAAGCATTATAACTAAGATGTTAGTTATGAGATGATGTATTACGGAACGAGTAAAGAGACTTGCCAGTAACAAGATTGAACTAGGTATTGGATACCGAAGATCGAATCTCGGGCAAGTAACACACCGATGACAAAGGGAACAACGTATGTTGTTATGCGGTCTAACCGATAAAGATCTTCGTAGGATATGTAGGAGCCAATATGGGCATCCAGGTCCCGCTATTGGTTATTGACCGGAGACATGTCTCGGTCATGTCTACATTGTTCTCGAACCGTAGGGTCCGCACGCTTAACGTTACGATGACAGTTATTATGAGTTTATGCATTTTGATGTACCGAAGGTTGTTCGGAGTCCCGGATGTGATCACGGACATGACGAGGAGTCTCGAAATGGTCGAGACATAAAGATTGATATATTGGAAGCCTATGTTTGGACATCAGAAGTGTTCCGGGTGAAATCGGGATTTTACCGGAATACCGGGAGGGTTACCGGAACCCCCCGGGAGCTAGATGGGCCATAATGAGCCTTAGTGGAAAAGAGAAGGGGCTGCCCTAGATGGGCTGCGCGCCTCCCCCTTCCCCTAGTCCTATTAGGACTAGGAAAGGGTGGCCGGCCACCTCCTCTTCTTTTCCCCTCCAAGGAATCCTAGTTGGACTAGGATTGGAGGGGGAATCCTACTCCCAGTGGGAGTAGGACTCTCCTGCGCCTCCCTCCTTGGCCGGCCAGCCCCTCCTCCCTTGCTCCTTTATATACGGGGGCAGGGGACACCCCAAGACACACAAGTTGATCCTTGAGATCGTTCCTTAACCGTGTGCGGTGCCCCCTGCCACCAAATTCCACCTCGATCATACCGTTGTAGTGCTTAGGCGAAGCCCTGCGTCGGTAGTACATCAAGATCATCACCACGCCGTCGTGCTGACGGAACTCTTCCTCGACGCTTTGCTGGATCGGAGCCCGAGGATCATCATCGAGCTGAACGTGTGCTAAGAACTCGGAGGTGCCGGAGTAACGGTACTTGGATCGGTCGGATCGGGAAGAAGACGTACGACTACTTCCTCTACGTTGTGTGATCGCTTCCGCAGTCGGTCTGCGTTGGTACGTAGACAACACTCTCCCCTCTCGTTGCTATGCATCACCATGATCTTGCGTGATCACTTAGAGGACACAAGTGAGTTGTGGGCGATACAAGTCATACTGCCTACCAGCATGTCATACTTTGGTTCGGCGGTATTGTTGGACGAGACGATCCGGACCAACCTTACGCGTACTCTTACGCGAGACCGGTTCCCTCGACGTGCTTTGCACATAGATGGCTTGCGGAAGACTGTCTCTCCAACTTTAGTTGAACCAAGTGTGGCTACGCCCGGTCCTTGAGAAGGTTAAAACGGAGTCTATTTGACGAACTATCGTTGTGGTTTTGATGCGTAGGTGAGATGAGTTCTTACTTAAGCCCGTAGCAGCCACGTAAAACTTGCAACAACAAAGTAGAGGACGTCTAACTTGTTTTTGCAGGGCATGTTGTGATGTGATATGGTCAAGGCATGATGCTGATTTTATTGTATGAGATGATCATGTTTTGTAACCAAGTTATCGGCAACTGGCAGGAGCCATATGGTTGTCGCTTTATTGTATGCAATGCAATCGCGATGTAATGCTTTACTTTATTACTAAGCGGTAGTGATAGTCGTAGAAGCATAAGATTGACGAGACGACAACGATGCTACGATGGAGATCAAGGTGTCGCGCCGGTGACGATGGTGATCATGACGGTGCTTCGGAGATGGAGATCACAAGCACAAGATGATGATGGCCATATCATATCACTTATATTGATTGCATGTGATGTTTATCCTTTTATGCATCTTATCTTGCTTTGATTGACGGTAGCATTATAAGATGATCTCTCACTAAATTATCAAGAAGTGTTCTCCCTGAGTATGCACCGTTGCCAAAGTTCATCGTGCCCAGACACCACATGATGATCGGGTGTGATAAGCTCTACGTCCATCTACAACGGGTGCAAGCCAGTTTTGCACACGCAGAATACTCAGGTTAAACTTGATGAGCCTAGCATATGCAGATATGGCCTCGGAACACAGAGACCGAAAGGTCGAGCGTGAATCATATAGTAGATATGATCAACATAACGATGTTCACCATTGAAAACTACTCCATCTCACGTGATGATCGGTTATGGTTTAGTTGATTTGGATCACGTGATCACTTAGAGGATTAGAGGGATGTCTATCTAAGTGGGAGTTCCTAAGTAATTTGATTAACTGAACTTAAACTTATCATGAACTTAGTACCTGATAGTATCTTGCTTGTTTATGTTGATTGTAGATAGATGGCTTGTGCTGTTGTTCCGTTGAATTTTAATGCGTTCCTTGAGAAAGCAAAGTTGAAAGATGATGGTAGCAATTACACGGACTGGGTCCGTAACTTGAGGATTATCCTCATTGCTGCATAGAAGAATTACGTCCTGGAAGCACCGCTAGGTGCCAGGCCTGCTGCTGGAGCAACACCAGATGTTATGAACGTCTGGCAGAGCAAAGCTGATGACTACTCGATAGTTTAGTGTGCCATGCTTTAAGGCTTAGAGTCGGGACTTCAACGACGTTTTGAACGTCATGGAGCATATGAGATGTTCCAGGAGTTGAAGTTAATATTTCAAGCAAATGCCCGAATTGAGAGATATGAAGTCTCCAATAAGTTCTATAGCTGCAAGATGGAGGAGAACAGTTCTGTCAGTGAGCATATACTCAAAATGTCTGGGTATAATAATCACTTGATTCAGATGGGAGTTCTCCAATCACTGCCACCAAGCTACAAGAGCTTCGTGATGAACTATAATATGCAAGGGATGAACAAGACTATTCCCGAGCTCTTCGCAATGCTGAAAGCTGCGGAGGTAGAAATCAAGAAGGAGCATCAAGTGTTGATGGTTAACAAAACCACTAGTTTCAAGAAAAAGGGCAAAGGGAAGAAGAAGGGGAACTTCAAGAAGAACAGCAAGCAAGTTGCTGCTCAGGAGAAGAAACCCAAGTCTGGACCTCAGCCTGAAACTGAGTGCTTCTACGGCAAGCATACTGGTCACTGGAAGCGGAACTGCCCCAAGTATTTGGCGGATAAGAAGGATGGCAAGGTGAACAAAGGTATATGTGATATACATGTTATTGATGTGTACCTTACTAGAGCTCGCAGTAGCACCTGGGTATTTGATACTGGTTCTGTTGCTAATATTTGCAACTCGAAACAGGGACTACGGAATAAGCGGACGCTAGCAAAGGACGAGGTGACGATGCACATGGGAAACGGTTCCAAAGTCGATGTGATCGCGGTCGGCACACTACCTCTACATCTACCTTCGGGATTAATATTAGACCTAAATAATTGTTATTTGGTGCCAGCGTTGAGCATGAACATTATATCTGGATCTTGTTTAATGCGAGACGGTTATTCATTTAAATCAGAGAATAATGGTTGTTCTATTTATATGAGTAATATCTTTTATGGTCATGCACCTTTGAAGAGTGGTCTATTCTTGTTGAATCTCGATAGTAGTAATACACATATTCATAATGTGGAAGCCAAAAGATGCAGAGTTGATAATGATAGTGCAACTTATTTGTGGCACTGCCGTTTAGGTCATATCGGTGTAAAGCGCATGAAGAAACTCCATACTGATGGGCTTTTGGAACCACTTGATTATGAATCACTTGGTACTTGCGAACCGTGCCTCATAGGCAAGATGACTAAAACACCGTTCTCCGATACTATGGAGAGAGGAACAGATTTATTGGAAATCATACATACCGATGTATGTGGTCCGATGAATATTGAGGCTCGTGACGGATATCGTTATTTTCTCACCTTCACAGATGATTTAAGCAGATATGGGTATATCTACTTAATGAAACATAAGTCTGAAACATTTGAAAAGTTCAAGGAATTTCATAGTGAAGTTGAAAATCATCGTAACAAGAAAATAAAGTTTCTACGATCTGATCGTGGAGGAGAATATTTGAGTTACGAGTTTGGTGTACATTTGAAAAAATTGTGGAATAGTTTCGCAACTCACGCCACCCGGAACACCACAACGTAATGGTGTGTCCAAACGTCGTAATCGTACTTTACTAGATATGGTGCGATCTATGATGTCTCTTACTGATTTACCGCTATCGTTTTGGGGTTATGCTTTAGAGACGGCCGCATTCACGTTAAATAGGGCACCATCAAAATCCGTTGAGACGACGCCTTATGAACTATGGTTTGGCAAGAAACCAAAGTTGTCGTTTCTTAAAGTTTGGGGCTGCGATGCTTATGTGAAAAAGCTTCAACCTGATAAGCTCGAACCCAAAGCGGAGAAATGTGTCTTCATAGGATACCCAAAGGAAACTGTTGGGTATTCCTTCTATCACAGATCCGAAGGCAAGACATTCGTTGCTAAGAATGGATCATTTCTAGAGAAGGAGTTTCTCTCGAAAGAAGTGAGTGGGAGGAAAGTAGAACTTGACGAGGTAACTGTACCTGCTCCCTTATTGGAAAATAGTACATCACAGAAAACTGTTTCTGCGACACCTATACCAATTAGTGAGGAAGCTAATGATGATGATCATGAAACTTCAGGACAAGATACTACTGAACCACGTAGATCAACCAGAGTGAGATCCGCACCAGAGTGGTACGGTAATCCAATTCTGGAAGTCATGCTACTAGATCATGATGAACCTACAAACTATGAAGAAGCGATGGTGAGCCTAGATTCCACAAAGTGGCTTGAGGCCATGAAATCTGAGATGGGATCCATGTATGAGAACAAAGTATGGACTTTGGTTGACCTGCCCGATGATCGGCAAGCAATTGAGAATAAATGGATCTTCAAGAAAAAGACTGACGCTGACGGTAATATTACTGTCTATAAAGCTCGACTTGTCGCAAAAGGTTTTCGACAAGTTCAAGGGGTTGACTACGATGAGACCTTCTCACCCGTAGCGACGCTTAAGTCCGTCAGAATCATGTTAGCAATTGCCGCATTTTATGATTATGAAATATGGCAGATGGATGTCAAAACTGCATTCCTGAATGGATTTCTGGAAGAAGAGTTGTATATGATGCAACCAGAAGGTTTTGTCGATCCAAAGGGAGCTAACAAAGTGTGCAAACTCCAGCGATCCATTTATGGACTGGTGCAAGCATCTCGGAGTTGGAATAAACGCTTTGATAGTGTGATCAAAGCATTTGGCTTTATACAGACTTTTGGAGAAGCCTGTATTTACAAGAAAGTGAGTGGGAGCTCTGTAGCATTTCTGATATTATATGTGGATGACATATTGCTGATTGGAAATGATATAGAATTTCTGGATAGCATAAAGGGATACTTGAATAAAAGTTTTTCGATGAAAGACCTCGGGGAAGCTGCTTACATATTAGGCATAAAGATCTATAGAGATAGATCAAGACGCTTAATTGGACTTTCACAAAGCACATACCTTGACAAGATTTTGAAGAAGTTCAAAATGGATCAAGCAAAGAAAGGGTTCTTGCCTGTGTTACAAGGTGTGAAGTCGAGGCAGTATGACTTGTATCGCCCACAACTCACTTGTATCGCCCTAGCCTACCGAGCCTTTCTCAGGAGTGACTGACGGATGTTGGGTTGGCGTATTTCGAGATTAGGGTTTTGTCACTCCGATTGTCGGAGAGGTATCTCTGGGCCCTCTCGGTAATACACATCACATAAGCCTTGCAAGCATTATAACTAAGATGTTAGTTATGAGATGATGTATTACGGAACGAGTAAAGAGACTTGCCAGTAACGAGATTGAACTAGGTATTGGATACCGACGATCGAATCTCGGGCAAGTAACATACCGATGACAAAGGGAACAACGTATGTTGTTATGCGGTCTGACCGATAAAGATCTTCGTAGAATATGTAGGAGCCAATATGGGCATCCAGGTCCCGCTATTGGTTATTGACCGGAGACATGTCTCGGTCATGTCTACATTGTTCTCGAACCGTATGGTCCGCACGCTTAACGTTACGATGACAGTTATTATGAGTTTATGCATTTTGATGTACCGAAGGTTGTTCGGAGTCCCAGATGTGATCACGGACATGACGAGGAGTCTCGAAATGGTCGAGACATAAAGATTGATATATTGGAAGCCTATGTTTGGACATCAGAAGTGTTCCGGGTGAAATCGGGATTTTACCGGAATACCGGGAGGGTTACCGGAACCCCCCGGGAGCTAGATGGGCCATAATGGGCCTTAGTGGAAAAGAGAAGGGGCTGCCCTAGATGGGCTGTGCGCCTCCCCCTTCCCCTAGTCCTATTAGGACTAGGAAAGGGTGGCCAGCCACCTCCTCTTCTTTTCCCCTCCAAGGAATCCTAGTTGGACTAGGATTGGAGGGGGAATCCTACTCCCAGTGGGAGTAGGACTCTCCTGCGCCTCCCTCCTTGGCCGGCCAGCCCCTCCTCCCTTGCTCCTTTATATACAGGGGCAGGGGACACCCCAAGACACACAAGTTGATCCTTGAGATCGTTCCTTAGCCGTGTGCGGTGCCCCCTGCCACCAAATCCCACCTCGATCATACCGTTGTAGTGCTTAGGCGAAGCCCTGCGTCGGTAGTACATCAAGATCGTCACCACGCCGTCGTGCTGACGGAACTCTTCCTCGACGCTTTGCTGGGTCGGAGCCCGAGGATCGTCATCGAGCTGAACGTGTGCTAAGAACTCGGAGGTGCCGGAGTAACGGTACTTGGATCGGTCGGATCGGGAAGAAGACGTACGACTACTTCCTCTACGTTGTGTGATCGCTTCCGCAGTCGGTCTGCGTTGGTACGTAGACAACACTCTCCCCTCTCGTTGCTATGCATCACCATGATCTTGCATGTGCGTAGGAATTTTTTTGAAATTACTACGTTCCCCAACAATGTTCGGTACTAGGATTGGTCAATCGTGAAGATGTATGACTACATTAACCGCGTTGCCATAACGCTCCCGCTTATGGTCTACAAGGGTACATGGACGACACTCTCCCCTCTCATTGCTATGCAGCACCATGATCTTGCGTGTGCGTAGGATTTTTTTTGAAATTACTATGTTCCCCAACAGTGGCATCCGAGCCAGGTTTATGCGTAGATGTTATATGCGTGAGTAGAACACAAAGGAGTTGTGGGCGTGGGTATATACATATTGCTTATCGTCACTAGTTGATTCTTGATTCAGCAGCATTGTTGGATGATGCGGCACATACCGACATTACGCGTACGCTTACGCGAGACTGGTTCTACCGACGTGCTTCGCACACTGGTGGCTAGTGGGTGTCTGTTTCTCCAGCTTTAGTTGAATCGGATTCAATGAATAGGGTTCTTTCTGAAGATCAAAAAACAATCACTATACCGCGTTGTGGTTTTTGATGCGTGGTAAGAACGGTTCTTGCTCACCCCATAGCAGCCACGTAAAACATGCAACAACAAAGTAGAGGACGTCTAACTTGTTTCTGCAGGGCATGTTGTGATGTGATATGGTCAAGACATGATGCTAAATTTTATTGTATGAGATGATCATGTTTTGTAACACAGTTATCGGCAACTGGCAGGAGCCATATGGTTGTCGCTTTATTGTATGAAATGCAATCACCATGTAATTGCTTTACTTTATCACTAAGCGGTAGCGATAGTCATGGAGGCAATAGTTGGCGTAACGACAACGATGCTTCGATGGAGATCAAGGTGTCAAGCCGGTGACAATGGTGATCATGACGGTGCTTTGGAGATGGAGATCACAAGCACAAGATGATGATGGCCATATCATATCACTTATATTAATTGCATGTGATGTTTATCCTTTATGCATCTTATTTTGCTTAGATCGATGGTAGCATTATAAGATGATCTCTCACTAAATTTTAAGGTATAAGTGTTCTCCCTGAGTATGCACCGTTGCTACAGTTCGTCGTGCCGAGACACCACGTGATGATCGGGTGTGATAAGCTCTACGTTCACATACAATGGGTGCAAGCCAGTTTTGCACACGCAGAATACTCGGGTCAAACTTGACGAGCCTAGCATATGCAGATATGGTCTCGGAACACTGGAGACCAAAAGGTCGAGCGTGAATCATATAGTACATATGATCAACATAGTGATGTTCACCATTGAAAACTACTCCATCTCACGTGATGATCGGACATGGTTTAGTTGATTTGGATCACGTGATCATTTAGATGACTAGATGGATGCCTATCTAAGTGGGAGTTCTTAAGTAATATGATTAATTGAACTTAAATTTATCATGAACTTAGTCCTGATAGTATTTGCATATCTATGTTGTAGATCAATTGCTTGCGTATAGCTTCCCCGTTTTATTTGTGATATGTTCCTAGAGAAAACTATGTTGAAAGATGATAGTAGCAAGGATACGGATTGGATCCGTGATCTGAGGATTATCCTCGTTGCTACACAGAAGAATTATGTCATTGATGCACCACTAGGTGACATAACTATTGCAGGAGCAAATGCAGACGTTATGAACATTTTACAAAGCTTGCTACGATATCTACTTAATAGTTTAGTGCACCATGCTTTACGGCTTAGAACCGGGACTTCAAAAATGTTTTTGAATGCCACAGAGCATATAAGATGTTCTACGAGTTGAAATTGGTATTTCATACTCATGCCCGTGTCGAGAGGTAGGAGACCTCTGAAAGTACTTTGCCTATAAGATTGAGGAGAATAGCTCAACCAATGAGCATGTGCTCAGATTGTCTGGGTACTACAATTTCTTGAATCAAGTGGGGGTTAATCTTCCAGATAAGATAGTAATTGACAAAGTTCTCTAGTCACTATCACCAAGTTACTAGAACTTAGTGATGAACTATAATATGCAAGGGATGACGAAAGTAATTCCCAAGCTCTTCGCGATGCTGAAATCGGCGAAGGTAGAAATTAAGAAATAACATCAAGTGTTGATGGTTAACAAGACCACTAGTTTCAAGAAAAGGGCAAACAGAAAGAAAGAGGAACTTCAAAGAAGAATAGCAAGCAAGTTGGTGCTCCCATGAAGAAGCTCAAAGCTAGAGCCAATCCTAGAACTAAGTGCTTCTATTGCAAAGGAAATGGTCACTAGAAGTGGAACTTCCCCAGATACTTGGCGGATAAGAAGGATAGCAAAGTGAACAAACGTATATTTGATATACATGTTATTGATGTGTACTTTGCGAGTGTTTATAGGAACCCCTTAGTATTTGATACTGGTTCAGTTACTAAGAGTAGTAACTCGAAACGGGAGTTGCAAAATAAACAGAGACTAGTTAAGGGCGAGGTGATGATGTGAGTTGGAAGTGATTCCAAGGTTGATAAGATCACCATCACACGCTCCCTTTACCTTCGGGATTAGTGTTGAACCTGAAATAAATGTTATTTGGTGTTTGCGTATATCATAATATGATTGGATCATGTTTATTGCAATACGGTTATCCATTTAAGTCTAGGATAATTGTTATTCTGTTTACATGAATAAAACCTTCTGAGGTCATACACCCAAGGTGAATGGTTTACTAAATCTCGATCGTAGTAATATACATATTCATAATATTGAAGCCAAAAGATGCAAAGTTAATAATGATAGTGCAACTTATATGTGGCACTACCGTTTATGTCATATTGGTGTAAAGATCATGAAGAAACGGGCTTTTGGAATCACTTGATTATGAATCATATGATGCTTGTGATCCATACCTCGTGGGCAAGATGACTAAAACTCTGTTCTCTGGAACAATGGAGCAAGCAACTGACTTATTGGGAATAATACATACTGATGTATGCAATCCGATGAGTGTTGAGGCTCGCGGCGGGTATCGTTATTTTTTGGTCTTCATAGATGATTTGAGAAGATATGGGTATATCTACTTGATGAAACATAAGTCTGAAACATTTGAAAAGTTCAAAGAATTTCAGAGTGAAGTGGAAAATCATCGTAACAAGGAAATAAAGTTTCTGCAATCTGATCGTGGAGGAGAATGTTTGAGTTACGAGTTTGGTCTTCATTTGAAACAATGCGGAATAGTCTCGCAACTCACGCCACCTGGAACACCACATCGTAATGGTGTGTCCGAACGTCATAACCATACTTTATTAGATATGATGCAATCTATGATGTCTCTTACCGATTTATCACTATCATTTTGGGGTTATGCAGTAGAGACAGATACATTCACGTTAAATAGGGCACCATCTAAATCTGTTGAGACGAATATCATATGAACTGTGGTTTAGCAAGAAACCTAAGCTGTCGTTTTCTTAAAGTTTGGGGCTATGATGCTTATGTGAAAAAGTTTCAACCTGATATGCTCGAACCAAATCGGAGAAATGCGTCTTCATAGGATACCCAAAGGAAACTGTTGGGTACACCTTCTATCACAGATTCGAAGGCAAGATATTCGTTGCTAAGAATGGATCCTTTCTAGAGAAGAAGTTTCTCTCAAAAGAAGTGATTGGTAGGAATGTAAAACTTGATGAGGTAATTGTACCTTCTCCCGAATTGGAAAGTAGTTCATCACAGAAATCAGTACTAGTGATTCCTACACCAATTAGTGAGGAAGTTAATGATGATGATCATGAAACTTCAAATCAAGTTACTACTGAACCTCGTAGGTCAACCGGAATACGTTCCACACCACAGTGGTACGGTAATCCTGTTCTGGAGGTCATGTTACTTGACCATGACGAACCTACAAACTATGATGAAGCGATGATGAGCCCAGATTTCGCGAAATGGCTTGAAGCCATGAAATCTGAGATGAGATCCATGCATTAGAACAAAGTATGGACTTTGATTGACTTGCCCGTTGATCGGTGAGCCATTAAGAATAAATGGATTTTCAAGAGGAAGATGAACACTATACAAAGCTCGAATTGCCGCAAAAGGTTTTCGACAAGTTCAAGATGCTGACTACGATGAGATTTTCTCACTCGTAGCGATGCTTAAGTCTGTCCGAATCATGTTAGGAATTGCCACATTTCATGAAATATGACAAATGGATGTCAAAACTGCATTCCTTAATGGATTTCTTAAAGAAGAGTTGTATATGATGCAACAAGAAGGTTTTGTCAATCCTAAAGGTGCCAGAAAAGTGTGCAAGCTCCAGCGATCCATCTATGGACTGGTGCAAGCATCTCGGAGTTGGAATATAAGCTTTGATAAAGTGATCAAAGCATATGGTTTTCTACAGACTTGCGGTGAAGCCTGTATTTACAAGAAAGTGAGTGGGAGCACTACATCATTTCTGATAAGTATATCTGAATGACATATTGTTGATTGGGAATTATGTAGAATTTTCTGGAAAGCATAAAGGAGTGTTTGAAAAGAGTTTTTCAAAGAAAGACCTCAATGAAGCTACTTACGTATTGAGCATCAAGATCTATATAGATAGATCAAGACGCTTGATATATTTTCAATGAGTACATACCCTGACAAGATTTTGAAGTAGTTCAAAATGGAAAAGTCAAAGAAGGAGTTCTTGCCTGTGTTGCAACATGTGAAGTTGAGTAAAGACTCAAAACCCGACCACGACAGAAAATATAAAGAGAATGAAAAGTCATTCCCTATGCCTCAGTCATAGGTTCTATAAAGTATGATATGCTGTGTACCAGACCTATTGTGTACCTCACCATAAGTTTGGCAAGAGGGTACAATAGTGATCCAAGAGTGGATCACTAGACAGCGGTCAAAAATATCCTTAGTGGAATAAGGAAATGTTTCTCGGTTATGGAGGTGACAAAGAGTTCATCATAAAGAGTTACGTCGATGCAAGCTTTGACACCGATCTGGATGACTATAAGTATCGATCTAGATACATATCGAAAGTGGGAGCAATTAGCTAGAGTAGCTCCGTGCAAAGCATTGTAGACATACAAAATTTGCAAAATACATACGGCTTTGAATGTGGTAGACCCGTTGACTAAATTTCTCTCACAAGCAAAACATGATTACTCTTTGGGTGTTAATCACATTGCGACATGAACTAGATAATTGACTCTAGTAAACCCTTTGGGTGTTAGTCACATGGAGATGTGAACTAATCACATAAAGATGTGAATTATTGGTGTTAAATCACATGAGGATGTGAACTAGATTATTGACTCTAGTGCAAGTGGGAGACTGAAGGAAATATGCCGTAGAGGCAATAATAAAGTTATTATTTATATTTCCTTATATCATGATAAATGTTTATTATTCATGCTAGAATTGTATTAACCGAAAACTTAGTACATGTGTGAATACATAGACAAACAGAATGTCACTAGTATGCCTCTACTTGACTAGCTCGTTGAATCAATGATGGTTATGTTTCCTAACCATAGACATGAGTTGTCATTTGATTAATGAGATCACATCATTAGAGAATGATGTGATTGATTTGAACCAACCGTTAGCTTAGCACGATGATCGTTTAGTTTGTTGCTATTGCTTTCTCCATAACTTATACATGATCCTATGACTATGAGATCATGCAACTCCCTAATGCCGGAGGAACACTTTGTGTGCTACCAAACGTCACAACGTAACTGGGTGATTATAAAGGTGCTCTACAGGTGTCTTCGATGGTGTTTGTTGAGTTGGCATAGATCGAGATTATGATTTGTCACTCTGATTGTCGGAGAGGTATCTCTGGGCCCTCTCAGTAATGCACATCACTATAAGCCTTGCAAGCATGATAAGTAATGAGTTAGTTACGGGATGATGTATTACAGAACGAGTAAAGAGACTTGCCGGTAACGAGATTGAACTAGGTATGATGATACCGACGATCGAATCTCGGGCAAGTAACATACCAATGACAAAGGGAACAACGTATGTTGTTATGCGGTTTGACCGATAAAGATCTTCGTAGAATATGTAGGAGCCAATATGAGCATCCAGATTCTGCTATTGGTTATTGACCGGAGATGTGTCTCGGTCATGTCTACAAAGTTCTTGAACCCGTAGGATCCGCACGCTTAACGTTCTGTGACGATTTGTATTATGAGTTATGTGATTTGAGGACCGAAGTTTGTTTGGAGTCCCAGATGAAAACGGGGACTTGACGAGGAGTCTCGAAATGGTCGAGACATAAAGATCGATATATTGGAAGGCTCTATTCGGACATCAGAAAGGTTCCGAGTGATTCGGGTATTTTCGGAGTACCGGAGAGTTACGGGAATTCGTATTGGGCCTAAATGGGCCATACGGGAAAGGAGAGAAAGGCCTCAAGGGTGGCTCCACCCCTTTCCCATGGACTGGTCCGAATTGGACTAGGGAAAGGGGCCACCCCCTTCCTTCCTTCTCCTTCTCCCTTTCCTTTTTCCTATTCCATGTAGGAGGTGGAATCCTACTAGGACTAGGGAGTCCTAGTAGGACTCCACACTTTGGGCGCGCCCTATGAGGGCCGGCCTCCTCCTCCCTCCATCCTTTATATACGTGGCCAGGGGCACCCAATATACACACAAGTTGATCATTGATTCATTAGCCATGTGCGATGCCCCCTTCCACCATAATCCACCTCGGTCATATCGTATCGGTGCTTAGGCGAAGCCCTGCGTCGATAGCTTCATCAACACCGTCATCACGCCATCATGCTGACGGAACTCTCCCTCGAAGCTCTACTGGATCGTGAGTTTGTGGGACGTCGCCGAGCTGAACGTGTGCAGATCACAAAGGTGCCGTACGTTCGGTACTAGGATCGGTAAATCGTGAAGACGTACGACTACATTGACCGCGTTGTCATAACGCTTCCGCTTACGGTCTACGAGGGTACGTGGACAACACTCTCACCTTGCATGTGCGTAGGAATTTTTTTGAAATTACTACGTTCCCCAACAGGTGTAACCTACAAACATGGCTGGCCACTTGGGCAACCACATATCCTATTTGAGCAACACAATATATACATGTTTATATGTACATCATATGAGCATTCAAACTTGATGATCATTGTATTTCAATGGTTGTAAATATGAACAAAAAAATTTCAAAATATCTTATAGGACTCATATTGACATGAACATTTGGCTGGTCTCACCTCGAGGTCGGAGGGGGTCGGTGACAGGGACGACGGCGGGGAAGATGGAGGGGCTCCTTGATTTATGCAAAAACAAAAACCCTATAACCTATCAACTAATCAAATGCATACGTCTTGCATAGTGGGGTCTAATTTGAGCATTCAAAATAGGAGTAGTTCTCCAATTTGAGCATTCAATAAGCAAAACCAAATCGTCAAATAAGTTAGTATTCAAGTAAGCATGCATTCAATAATCAAAACTAAATCATCTCTTGCGCCAGTATATCGTCGAATATTATCACTAATACATCTCGAATAGTATCATACATATAACATCACTAATATAGCTAAAACCCTAGCAAACGACGGGTATCGGCGCGGGCGCTGGACACCCAAATAGAAGGAACCATCACAAGATCATAGCTCTAGTGAGATCCCTGAAGAACCTGCCAGGTATTGGAGAACCTGCCCTCCAACGCAACCATGTAGCGACGGACGTGCTCGTCCTCCTCGCTGACATGATGACGTACCACCTCCGCGGGGTCCTCAAGCCTCCGCACCGTCACTGGCACACGCGACCACCAAAGAAGGTTCGGGTCAACGACAGGCTGGCTCCTCACCAAGCTGCGCCCCCCGGAAGGTAGCACCTCCTAGTACCAGCCCGACGGAGCCCAGTCCCGGACAAGGCCCCTCTGATCAAGCAGGCCTCCTCCGCCGAGTCGACGACGAGGATGCGGGATAGGCATCGTCGATGTCGTTGCGGGAATAATTGCTGCAACTAAAAAAGTAACAACAAATGTGACATGTTCAAAATATGACATGTCCATTTCAAAATGAATCAACCTACAATTTTGTTAAATACACCTAAAAATAAACTAGTTCTATAGTAAAATTTTAATTAGATCATCAAATCTCATATACCTAAATTTTCTTACTAAAATAAACTAGTTCTATTAATTCAACTAGTTCAACTAAGCACTTACTATATATAAAATAAACTAATTCTTACTAAAAATAAACTAGTTTAACTAGTTCTTTTAATTTTCTTACTAATTCTATTAAACGCTTACTAAAAAATAGTAAAAAATACATTATACAAGAACAGTAAAAAAGAGTTTAGGGGGAGGGAGGAGGGAGGAGGGGGCGGCCGATGGAGGAGGGAGGAGGGGGGCGGCCGGGGGAGGAGGGCGGAGGGGGCGACCGGTGGTGGAGGGAGGAGGGGGTGACCGGAGGAGGAGGGAGGAGGAGGGAGGAGGGACTACCTTAGTGGAGGAGGAACGACGGCCGTGGGCGACAATGGTCGTCGATCGGGGAACGACGGCGGCGGTGGACGACGGGGGCGCGGGGGAGAGAGCGAGTGAGAGGGAGAGTGAGGGGGTCGTCGGCCGCGCGGGGACGATAAGGTAGGGTTAGTAGCAGCGCGTGTCGAAGAAAAACACTACTACTACGGAGCATAGCAGTAGCGCGGGATCGGGATACGCGCTGCAGCTAAGTGGGGCTAGCCATATGCGCCCAGTTCAAACTTAGCAGCGGCGCGTTTCGCTAAAGCGCGCTACTGCTAAAAGGATAGCAGTAGCACGTTTTACTGACACGCACTACTACTAAGTAGCAGCAGCGCCTCATTTTACCGAGCGCTTCTGCTAAGATTCTGTGTATAAGATTTTTCTTTGTAGTGTGGTGCTAGGAACCACAGCGGAGTGGGGGGCATAGTTACCCTAAGCCTCTGCAACTACGCGATGGGCAACATGGTGGTCAGGCGCGTGCAACAGTGATGACGAGGCATAATCAAGATGAAGATCTCCTGGAGGCTTGGCGTACACTTAAAGCGTGTTTTGAATAGTTGGCATGTTTATCCCTATATTGTAACCGACCATGTCTAAACCCTAGGTACCCCTGATGTGGCCATCTCCACGTGGTGAAGAATCTTACCCCACACCAAATTCGTCCGATTAGGCAATCTTGAATATGTCACGTACTCTCGTGGTGAACTTGTCTTCTTAGGCTGGGTTTCAGATTTGCTCGACGATCCTTCTGACGTCATCACGCACACGAACTAGATTTGATCTTGGAGCGGGCCCATGAAGAGATCCATTCCCCGGACCCGGCCTCAAGCCTGGATTTGTACATCAACCCGCCGGCTCAGGCATCAAGCCCTTCTGATGGAATTTTCGAGGAGGCGTTATGCCACACCTCGGCTGGAATGCAGGTCGGCTCCCCTACTGTCAAGAGATGGGTGAGGCCGAACTCCGCCCTAAACATGATGTTAAGCAGAATCCAGAATCTATCCACTCGGACATGGAAATTTTTGGCCCTTCTGCCACCCACAAAGTCACCACTGTCGAAGATTTAGCCGACGTACCAGACTATGTCTCTAAAAAACACACCAATTCAGACGAAGTTACCGGTCAAGACTATAACCCTCCAGAGGAACAACGCCATCACGGCAAAGAACAAATCCAACTTCAAAATAGCTACGATCCACATGATATGTCGAACCCGATACCAGGATCTCCTGTAGGTCCTACCTAGGACCTACAGATTTCAAGAACAACCACCCGCTTCAAAGGCGGGGCAACTGGCGTGGATGGCCAAATATGGCTGAGCACGTGATTATACGCGTAATCAGGAAGTGACAACGTCAAACGTCTGACAGGCTGCATCTCAGATCCATGGAGCAGCACACCTAAGGTGTTTTACCAACAAGGTGATGCATTATCCACTCCACACCGGGTTTAAACCCATTAATATCGAACCATATAGTGGGACCATCACTAGTAGAAAACAGGGCTTTGGTTTAGGCCTAACCATTCCATTAGTCCTAGTTCAGTCATGAATTGGGACCAATGAAGGCAGACGTCCCGGTTCGTGAGCTCAGGGGCCAGCAGGGCCTCGTGGGGCATTGGTCCCGGTTTATCTGGAACCTTTTGTCCCGGTTCCAGGCACGAATCGGGACCAATGGTCCTCGCTCTTGGCCCACATCCATTGGTCCCGGTTCGTGGATGGAACCGGGACAGAAGGGGGGCCTTTAGTCCCAGTTCTAGCCACGAACCGGGACCAATGAGGTGCCTATAGATACCCCATCGCCGGCGAGCAGAGCACTCCACACTGCTTTGTTTTTTCCTGTCGGTAAGGGGTGAACTTTGTGGTGCTGTAGCTCACCTCCTATGCACATGAGGTGTTCGATGAAATGCCCGAGCCACACTAGTTAAGCTTTCTCCTCTCAAAGCTCGACCTCCAATCTCCATTTTCCTCGAGATTTGTCTAGGTTTAGCGGTCCGTCAAGTCCCGTCCCCGTCTTCACCGCCGTCGATCGCCCGCGCCGATCTTGTCACCAGCACCACCGTGGTGAGCCTCTTGTTCTTATCTTCTTTCTAAAAGAAAAAAAATTCTTACATGTATGATTAGATAGATACTTGTCTAATTTTCTTTCTTTTATTATTTCTTGTTATTATATAGTGCGATGATTTTGGTATCCGCCCCCGTCGGCCCTCATCCTGTCTATGATTCGGATGTGGTATATATTATCTTTTTTTAACTATTTGGTTCATTTATTGTTTATGACCATTATGCCAACCAACGTGACATAGATTTTATTTATCTAGGAGGTATGTGAACCGGAAATTCCAACCAACCCTATTGTCGAGAGGTTAAATTTAGTTGAAGAAGAAAACAATTACTCGAAGGAAAAAATAAAAAAATTGAGTAGGAGAAGATGATATTGGAGTTACATGTTGGGGATGTCGTTGATGATCACAAGATCAAGATGGATGCAATGCGTTTGAAGATTAGAAAATATGCCATTCATACCAAGGCTTGGTATCATTATGCCATTGGATCAATTGTTACCTTGGTTGCGATTATGATCACATTTGTTGTTGCATTGAAATGTTTTACATAGTTTCAATGTATGGTTTAATTAGTTGCTCTGGAGAGCTATATGTTGTTCAATAAGAACTATGCATGTAATTTGATTTTAATGTGATGATGAACTTCTATTAATTTGGTCACTTATCTACTCATGATGTTCTGTAATGGTTTTTGACACACTTAATTATATATAATGCACGCAGATGAACCGACAATGGATGTACGGTGACAGACACACCTCCGAGTACATTAAGGGCGTGCATGATTTTCTTGAAGTGGCTGAGGCAAACAAACAGAATGGTTTTATGTGCTTTCCATGCATTATATGTGGGAATACAAAGTCTTACTCTAACCGGAAAATCCTTCACACCCACCTGCTTTATAAGGGTTTCATGCCACACTATAATGTTTGGACCAAGCATGGAGAAATAGGGGTTATGATGGAAAATAACAAAGAAGAAGAGGATGATGACAACTATGTGGCCCTTGAATACGGTGATGCTGCAACAGGGGAAGCTGAAGATCAAGAGGAACTAGACGATGTGCCCGATGATGATCTCTACCGGGTCATTGTTGATGCAAGGAGACAGTGCGAAAGTGAAAAGGAGAAGCTAAAGTTCGGTCGCATGTTAGAGGATCACAAAAAGGGTTGTACCGCAGTTGCGAAGATGGAAACACAAAGCTCGGTACCATACTGGAATTGCTGCAGTGGAAGGCAGAGAATGCTGTGCCTGACAAAGGATTTGAGAAGCTACTGAAAATATTGAAGAAGAAGCTTCCAAAGGAAAACAAATTGCCCGACAGTATGTACGCAACGAAGAAGGTCGTATGCCCTCTGGGATTGGAGGTGCAGAAGATACATGCATGGCCTAATGACTACATCCTCTACCGTGATGCGTACAAGGATTTGAACGCATGCCCGGTATGCGGTGCATTGCGGTATAAGATCGGATGAGATGACCCTGGTAATGTTGATGGCGCCCCCTCCCCCCCCCCCGCCCCCAGGAAGAGGGTTCCTACCAAGGTTATGTGGTATGCTCCTATAATACCACGGTTGAAATGTCTGTTGAGAAACAAAGAGCATGCCAAGTTGATGTGATGGCACAGAGAGGACCGTAAGAAAGACAGGAAGTTGAGAGCACCCGCTGACGGGTCGCAACGGAGAAAATTGAGAGAAAGTACCGGGCCGAGTTTGCAGGTGACCCAAGGAACGTATGGTTTGGTTTAAGTGCGGATGGCATTAATCCTTTTGGGGAGCAGAGCAGCAATCACGGCACCTGGCCCGTCACTCTATGTATGTATAACCTTCCTCCTTGGATGTGCATGAAGCAGAAGTTCATTATGATGCCAGTTCTCATCCAAGGCCCTAAGCAACCCGGCAACGACATTGAAGTGTACCTAAGGCCATTAGTTGAAGAACTTTTACAGCCGTGGAATGGAAATGGTGTACGTGTGTGGGATGAGCACAAACATGAGGAATTTAACCTGCATGCATTGCTGTTTGTAAAAATCAATGATTGGCCTGCTCTCAGTAACCTTTTAGGATAGACAAATAGGGGATACCACACATGCACGCATTGTTTAGCTAACACCAAAAGTATATACCTGGACAAATGCAGGAAGAATGTGTACCTGGGGCATCATCGATTTCTTCCGACCAACCATCAATGTTGAAAGAAAGGCAAGCATTTCAAAGGCGAGGCAGATCACCAGAAGAAGCCCGCCATGCGTACCGGTGGTCAATGATTTACACGTAATCTTTGGAAAGGGTCCCGGCGTACTATCTGTTCTAAATGACGCCGAGGGACGCGCACCCATGTGGAAGAAGAAATCTATATTTTGGGACCTACCCTACTGGAAAGTCCTAGAGGTCTGCTCTTCAATCGACATGATGCACATTACAAAGAACCTTTGCATGAACCTGCTAGGCTTCTCAGGCGTGTATGGGAAGACAAAAGATGCACCGGAGGCATGGGAGGACCTGCAACGTTTGCACGAAAAAGACAACATGCCTCCAAAGCAGTATAAAGGTCCTGCCATCTACACTCTTACCAAAGAAGAGAAGGAAATCTTCTTTGAATGCCTACTCAATATGAAGGTCCCGTCTGGCTCCTCATCGAATATAAAGGGAATAATAGATATGCCAGAGAAAAAGTTTTAGAACCTAAAGTCTCATGACTGCCACGTGATTATGACGCAACTGCTTCTGGTTGCATTGAGGGGGCTTCTACCGGAAAATGTTCGATTAGCCATTGTGAAGCTATGTGCATTCCTCAATGCAATCTTTCAGAAGGTTATCGATCCAGAAATCCTACCAAGGCTAAGGAGTGATGTGGCGCAATGTCTTGTCAGTTTCGAGCTGGTGTTCCCACCATCCTTCTTCAATATCACGACGCACGTCCTAGTTCATCTAGTCGACGAGATTGTCATTCTGGGCCCCGTATTTCTACACAATATGTTCCCCTTTGAGAGGTTCATGGGAGTCCTAAATAAATATGTCCGTAACCACGCTAGGCCAGAAGGAAGCATATCCATGGGCCATCAAATAGAGGATGTCATTGGGTTTTGTGTTGAACTCATTCCTGGCCTTAAGAAGATTGGTCTGCCTCAGTCGTGGTATGAGGGGAGACTAACTGGAAAAGACACGCTTTGAGGGGACTCAATAATATGTAGGGATGGGCATTCTTGGTCTCAAGCACACTACACAGTTGTACAAAACTCTACCTTGGTGACCCCGCATGTCGATGAACACAAGAGAGTTTGCGCTCCAAACACCCGGACCAGTGTGATGACTAGATTACATGTGAACACATCATGATTTTCGGCAGTTGGTTGGAAACACGTCTCAGAGGTGACAACACTGTTTCTGATGAGCTGTACTCGTTGTCCAGGGGACCATCTTCGACTGTATTGACTTACAAAGGATACGAGATAAATGGAAATACATTTTACATGATCGCCCAAGATCAAAAGAGCACCAACCAAAACAGTGGTGTCCGCTTTGATGCAGCAACCAATAGGGGAAAGGACACATATTATGGTTACATAGTGGACATATGAGAACTTGACTACGGACATGATTTTAAGGTCAATTTGTTGAAGTGCAAATGGGTCAATCTGTCAGGAGGCGGGGTACAGGTAGACCCACAGTACGGAATGACAACAATGGATCTGAACAATCTTGGGTACACAGACGAACCGGTCGTCCTAGCCAATGATGTGGCGCAGGTTTTCTATGTGAAGGACATGTCTACCAAACCGAGAAAAAGAAAAAATAAGGAAGCAAATACATCATACGATGAGCCAAAGTGCCACATAGTTCTTTCAAGAAAAATAGACATCATGGGATTGGAGGGCAAGACAGACATGTCTCAGATTATGAAAAGTTTCATGAAATTCCTCCCTTCAAAGTCAAGGCTGACCCAAGCACCCTGTTAAGCGATGAAGAATATCCATGGTTATGGCGCAATAGGCAAAGGACACAAGCGAAGAAAAAGTGAAGACTTTCTCTCCACAACTATTATGATGATACCTTCGATCTAGAGTATCACTGCAGTTACATGTGAAGAAATGAAATGCCTTTTGTAACAGACGAGTTTCCATATAAAACCCTGATACTTTGAAAGAGATTGTCCTTTTTGTACACGAAGTGCATCCAATTTTTGCCGTAACCCTCTCAAATTTTTAGCACATGGTATGTGAGTGAAATGATGATACCATGGCAACTTTCAACCTTTTCTGAGTTCATTTGTAGTGCTTTTCAATTTCAGGGTCATTTAGTTCAAAAAAACAAATGAAATGAGAAAGGGTTGAAAATTGATGTTGTGGCTTTGAATGGTGCATTTTGTACACACAAAAAGTCTGGAGTTCATATAAGTTCAAAAAAAGAAATCCCTTTGTAATAGATGAGTTTTCGTCTGAAACCCTGATACTTCGAAAGAGATTGTCCATTTTGTACACAAAGGGCATCCAGTTTTTGCCGTACCCCTCTCAGCTTTTTAGCACATGCTATGTGGGTGAAATGATGATACCATGCCAATTTTCAACCTCTTCAGAGTTCATCTGAAGTGCTTTTCAATTTTAGGGTCATTTAGCTAAAAAAAATCAGTAAATACATGAAAAATAACAAATGAAGTCAGAATGGGTTGAAAATTGATGATGTGGCTTTGAATGGTGCATTTTGAACACACAAAAGGTCTGGAGTTCAAATAAGTTCAAAAAATGAAATCCCTTTGTAACAGATGAGTTTTCGTCCAAAACCCTGATACTTCGAAAGAGATTGTCCATTTTGTACACGAAGGGCATCCAGTTTTTGCCGTAACCCTCTCAACTTTTTAGCACATGCTATGTGGGTGAAATGATGATACCATGCCAATTTTCAGCCTCTTCAGAGTTCATCTGAAGTGCTTTTCATAAAAAAAATTTGTTAGAAACTTTAATAACAAAAAGAATTATCAGAAAGATTTTTTAACTAAATTAACAAAAAATATTTTTGAATATAATGATAAAACATAGTAATATTAAATAGTCGGAAAAAGAATCACTCCAGAAAATATTTTTATAGTAAAGTTAATCACAAACTAGTGATTCACACAAATTTCAAAGAATTCAAATTTAAACTATTCAAATTTGAAAACTAATGGCAGTAACAGAAAATTTATATTTTTTCTGACCTAAAAGAATAAAAAAATAAAGCAAACAACAAAAGAACATAAATAATGCAAAAAACAAAACAAAAATACTGTTCTTTTGTTGTTTTGTTTTGTTTTGTTTTTTGCATTATTTATGTTCTTTTGTTGTTTGCTTTATTTTTTTATTCTTTTTGCTTTTATGTCAGAAAAAATATAAATTTTCTGTTAGTTTGCTCACCGTCGACGCCCTCGCCCCTCCCCTGCCCTGAGCTTGCCGTATCCTCACCGCCGGCGCGCCCCTGCTGAAGGAAATATGCCCTAGAGGCAATAATAAAGTTATTATGTATTTCCGTATCTCATGATAAATGTTTATTATCTATTCTAGAATTGTATTAACCGGAAACATAATACATGTGTGAATACATAGACAAACATAGTGTCACTAGTATGCCTCTACTTGACTAGCTCATTGATTGGGTGATTGTAAAGGTGATCTACAGGTGTCTCCGATGGTACTTGTTGAGTTGTCATAGATCAAGATTAGGATTTGTCACTTCGATTGTTGGAGAGGTATCTCTGGGCCCTCTCGATAATACACATCACTATAAGCCTTGCAAGCATGATAACTAATGAGTTAGTTACGGGATGATGTATTACGGAACGAGTAAAGAGACTTGCCGGTAACGAGATTGAACTAGGTATTGGGATACCGACGATCGAATCTCGGGCAAGTAACATACCGTTGACAAAGAGAACAACATATAGTGTTGTGCGGTTTGACCGATAAAGATCTTTGTGGAATATGTAGGAACCAATATGAGCATCCAGGTTCCGCTATTGGTTATTGACCGGAGACGTGTCTCGGTCATGTCTACATAGTTCTCGAACCCGTAGGGTCTGCACGCTTAAAGTTCTGTGACGATCGATTTTATGAGTTTATATGTTTTGATGTACCGAAGGTAGTTCGGAGTCTCGGATGTGATCACGGACATGTCGAGGAGTCTCGAAATGGCTGAGACATAAATATTGATATATTGGAAGCCTATATTTGGATATCGGAAGTGTTCCGGGTGAAATCGGGATTTTACCGAAGTACCGGGGGTTACCGGAACCCCCCCGGGAGTTTAATGGGCCAAGATGGGCCTTAGTGGAGAAGAGGAGGGGCGGCCAAGGCAGGCCGCGCGCCCCCTCTCCCTCTAGTCCGAATTGGACAAGGAGGGGGGCGGCGCCCCCCCTTTCCTTCCTCTCTCTCTCCTCCACCCCCCTTCTCCTACTCCAACTAGGAAAGGAGGAGGAGTCCTACTCCCAGTGGGAGTAGGACTCCTCCTGGCCGGCCGCCTCTCCCCCTTGCTCCTTTATATACGGGGGCAGGGGGCACCTCTAGACACAAGTTGATCATAGAGATCTCTCCAGCCGTGTGCGGTGCCCCCTCCACTATAATCCAACTCGGTCATATTGTAGCGGTGTTTAGGCGAAGCCCTGCTGCGGTAGCTTCATCAACATCGTCACCACGCCGTCGTGCTGACGAAACTCTTCCCCGAGTTCTACTTGATCGTGAGTTCGCGGGACGTCACCGAGATGAACGTGTGCTGAACGCGGAGGTGCCGTACATTTGGTACAGAGGATCGGTCGATCATGAATACGTACAACTACATCAGCCGCGTTGTCATAACGCTTCCGCTTAACGGTCTACGAGGGTACGTGGACGAGACTCTCCCCTCTCGTTGCTATGCATCACCATGATCCAATGTGTGCATAGGATTTTTTTGAAATTACTACGTTCCCCAACACCCGTGCCCTACGCCGAGGTCGCCGTGTCCGTGCCGCCCCATGCCCCTTCCTGTCAGCGTTCTGGGAACGGGGGTCCCCAGACTTGCCTACCTGCGGCCCGCAGCGTGGCTCCACCAGAAGCCCCGTACGACCCATCTTCACCAGCAAACACTCAAGACCCTCGCGAGGGTTCAAGCCTCGCGAAGCGGACGACACGAGACCTCCTCAGGGGTGGCCTCACCAGGCTGGCTCGCGAGAGGCGGATAGATCAAGGCAAGGCGAACCACGCGAGGTTCCAATGACTTAAGCCATGACAATCAAGAACAGGCGGGCGCCAGCAAGCATAGTGTCCCGATTCCCTCTTTGGTGCTAAGGAGACAAGCGCAGGCGAGGAGTTCTGTCGTGTATTTGTCATGGCAGATGTCCTAGTGTGAGGACTTAGTCGTGGGGCCAATGCATCTATGTGGTAGCTTGAGAGGGGTTGAGCGGAATCAAGAGACGCAATGCAAGACAAGGATTTAGATAGCTTAGGGCCCCAGGAAACATCATCCGGAATAGCCCTACATGCTGTTTGTGGCTAGGTCTCATTATGCTCATGAGGGAGTCGCCGTATAAACTGACTCTCCTCTAGTTGTGTCTAGCCTTATTTATTATTGCTTCTTCCTTGTCCCTCTTTGGGGAGCCCTGCCCCTCCTTATATATGTTGAAGGGGCGGGTTACATGTGGAGTCCTATTAGGATTAGGACTAGTCTACCTTCTAATACAAACCAGATACAAGTCCGGGTCTTAACTCCTTGTAAGGTAAAATATTCTTCACGCCTTTCCTCTTAAACCGGACCACCATTAACATAAACCGGCCTTTTGGGCCTTGTGCTTCATCATCCGTCTGTCCCGCCCGCCGGGTTACTAGTGAGTCATAATGTTCAGATAGGTTGCTTGTAAACCGTCTGGTTAGGGCGGGTCGCAATGAATCGCCAAGTGTCAACCGGGTCTCAAGTAAACCGCCAAGTCCGGCCGGGTCATACCGCGGGGTATATCCCCGACAAGTTTTGAGGCATCAGGCAAAGGTTTCCATATCGGTGCACCAAGACCAAGACCAGCAGGACGGCAGGACGGAGGTCACCGTGGAGCCCAAGACGGCGTCACCACTAGAGCCTTTGGCAGGCGAAGACTACTTTTGTCAGGATAGCTTGTACTAGCTGCCCCCCTTCAAATTGGTCGTTGTGGGATCCCTTCCCTCGCAATATTTGGGAAGAGGACCAGGGCCTCTATAAATAGGAGTAGCCACCACCATAGCTAGGCATCTCATCTAATCTTGGATCAGGGATCCCATCTTGGATCGGGGGCATCTCATCCCCCCTGTCGCATGTGACCTATGCCGCATCAAGCAACAACTGGGAGAAACCTTGCAGATGTACATCCAGCGCTTCAACAGCGCGCAAATGAAGATCCCCAAGGTAACAGACGAAGCCATCATCTCAGCGTTCTCCGACGGCGTCCGCTGATACGTCTCCAACATATCTATAATTTTTTATTGTTCCATGCTATTATATTATCAACCTTGGATGTTTTATATGCATTTATATGCTATTTTATATGATTTTTGGGACTAACCTATTAACCTAGAGCCCAGTGCCAGTTTTTGTTTTTTCCTTGTTTTAGAGTATCGCAGAAAAGGAAAATCAAACGGAGTCCAATTGACCATAAACTTCACGGAACTTATTTTTGGAACGGAAGCAATCCAGGAGACTTGGAGTAGACATCAGGGAAGCTTCAAGGAAGCCACGAGGCAGGGAGGCGCACCCTACCCCCTGGGCGCGCCCCCACCCTCATGGGCCCCTCGTGGCTCCCCTGAGCAACTTCTTTTGCCTATATATGTTCTTATACCCTAAGATTATCGGGGAGCAGAATAGATCGGGATTTCCGCCGCCGCAAGCCTCTGTAGCCACCGAAAACCAATCTAGACCCGTTCCGGCACCTTGCCGGAGGGGGCAATCCTTCTCTGGTGGCCATCTTCATCACCCCGGCGCTCTCCATGACGTGGAGGGAGTAATTCACCCTCGGGGCTGAGGGTATGTACAAGTAGCTATGTGTTTGATCTCTCTATCTCTCGTGTTCTTGAGTTGGTACGACCTTGATGTATTGCGAGCTTTGCTATTATAGTTGGATCTTATGATGTTTCTCCCCTTCTACTCTCTTGTGATGAATTGAGTTTTCCCTTTGAAGTATCTTATCAGATTGAGTCTTTAAGGATTTGAGAACACTTGATGTATGTCTTGCATGTGCTCATCTATGGTGACAATGGGATATCACGTGATCCACTTGATGTATGTTTTGGTGATCAACTTGCGAGTTCCGTGACCTTGTGAACTTATGCATAGGGGTTGGCTCACGTTTTCGTCTTGACTCTTCGGTAGAAACTTTGGGGCATTCTTTGAAGTTCTTTGTGTTGGTTGAATAGATGAATCTGAGATTGTGTGATGCATATCGTATAATCATACCCACGGATACTTGAGGTGACATTGGAGTATCTAGGTGACATTAGGGTTTTGGTTGATTTGTGTCTTAAGGTGTTATTCTAGTACGAACTCTTGAATAGATCGATTAGAAAAAATAACTTTGAGGTGGTTTCATACCCTATAATAATCTCTTCGTTTGTTCTCCGCTATTAGTTACTTTGGAGTGACTCTTTGTTGCATGTCGGGGGATAGTTATATGATCCAATTATGTTATTATTGTTGAGAGAACTTGCACTAGTGAAAGTATGAACCCTAGGCCTTGTTTCCTAGCATTGCAATACCGTTTATGCTCACTTTTACCAGTTGCTACCTTGCTGTTTTTATATTTTCAGATTACAAAAACCTAGATCTACCATCCATATTGCACTTGTATCACCATCTCTTCGCCGAACTAGTGCACCTATACAATTTACCATTGTATTGGGTGTGTTGGGGACACAAGAGACTCTTTGTTATTTGGTTGCAGGGTTGTTTGAGAGAGACCATCTTCATCCTACGCCTCCCACGGATTGATAAACCTTAGGTCATCACCTTGAAGGAAATTTGCTACTGTCCTACAAACCTATGCACTTGGAGGCCCAACAACATCTACAGGAAGAAGGTTGTGTAGTAGACATCATCCACGACATCAAGATGAAGGAGGAGCTCACCATCCATGAAGAGTTGTGCATGACCTTGGAGCTGTTCAACATCACGGCCAAGTGTGCAAGAGCTGAGGAGGGGCGCCTCTCCCTCCTCGAGCTCCCTGCTACAGATCCAGAGGAGAAGAAGGCCAAGGTCAAGGATGTGAAGCGCAAAGGAGTGGCCGTGCTCGCGGCAGAACCAGACACCAAGCGCGGCCGAGATCTTCCCGAGTCGTCCAAGGCAGTCGTACGTTCTACGCCTTCCACAACGTGCGCACGCACAACACCAACGATTGTTAAGAGCTCAGTGCCATTCGAGATGGACGCTTTGGTCGACGCCCCGAGCGCAACGACCGGGGCTACGGCCGAGGAGGTGGACGAGGTGGAGGACATTGGGACGACCATGGGCCTCGCCAAGAGTGTCGCGACCAGCCTCACAAGGATCGTTGGCAGGACCAGCCTCGTGAGGGTACCTGGGGGACCAGCCTCATGAGGACCGTCTTCAGGGCAACTGTGGCCTCCCTCCAATGCCGCTGCCAAGGAGGAACAACAACCATCAACAGGACGAGGGGGTTGGGGGCTTCCAAGAGCCGCGAGCTATCGCCTGCATCTTGGGCGGAGATCAAGCCCCAGCCTCTCAGCAAGTCTTCAAGAAGTTCGCTCGCGAGGTGAACGCAGTCCTCCCCAGGCTCGAATCCAAGCGCTCGCTCAGATGGTCCAAGTATGCCATCAGCGTTAGCTCGGTAGACCAGCTCAAGTGCGCGGCGATAGCCGGTGTTCTCCCGATGCTCTGTTCACCCGTCAGCAGCAATGTCCTGTCCGTCGAGACCTTCAACAGCCTTCAAGTGCCATACAATCAGCCCTAGCCTACCGAGCCTTTCTCAGGAGTGACTGACGGATCCACCACCCCGATAGGACAGGTTCGCCTCCTTGTCACCTTCGGTCAGCGTGACAACTACCACACCGAGCTCATCGACTTCGACGTCGCCCACATCTGCCTGCCGTACAATGCCATCCTCGAGTACCCAGCGCTGGCCAAATTCATGGCAGTCACCCACCATGGCTACAACATCCTCAAGATGCCAAGAAGCGGCGGAATCATCACCGTCCCCTGCGAAGAAAGAGACGCGGTGTGCTCCCTCGAGCACGCCTTCCAAGCTGCATCAATCGAAGACCCCGACAGCAATGCAGCGTAGTACCCTCCTGAGGCCAACCCGAAGAAGAAGCAACAGCTGCTCCACACTGGACCCCAAGGGAGCGGCACCTCCAGCGGCACCACTTCAGGACCTACGCCCGCGCCTGGGACGCCACCCTCCTGTGCATAGGGAGGCGTCCCCAGCACCGTCCTTGGGCAGGGCTCGGGGGCTCTCTTTTGGAGGGCCTCAAACCTGGCCAACATCATGAGGGAGGCGCTCGGGCACCACGTGGAGGCATGCGTCGCAGCACGTTTCCCTCAGGAGGACACTAGGCGAGGAGCGCCCGGCACACATGAGTTCATCGACAAGGCCACTCAGGAACTTCAGGAAGTAAGAGCAATACATGGCGACTGCCACCCACCTGGCGTTGCTCCCCACCCGGGCGAGGGTGGTGAGCTCCGTGTCTGCATCGACATCCCAGTGCTCAACAACGCTGCATCTCAGGAGCCCTTCTGGCCTTCACCCGTGGGGCGCAAAGAGGGTCCGCCTCACAGCTACGTTCGCATGCTGTTCGGCCTGCCGAGTGTGGCTGCCACCTTCCAGCGCAGCCTGCGGAGCGTCATGGTGGGTCAGGAGGCCAGGCATCTCACAGTCCTGGCGGAGATGGAGACGGTCCCCCGAAGGTCGCCTGAGCTTCCAGAGCCTCCCGAGGCTCAGGGCCCCGGTGGCTCGTGCGGAGCTTCCCCTTCACCACACGTCTTCAGCTGCCCCAACACTCCTTCGGCAACCAAACCAGATGACATCTCTCCAAGTTCATTTAGCTAGGAGCGCCCCTCGGGCTGCTTCATTCCCAGGCCGCGTGGGTCAGTCCCTGTGGCATGTATCCATTCACGTTTTTAGCTTACCTTGCTGGGGGCGCCCCTCAGGCTGCATCATCCCCAAGCCGCTCGGGTTTGACCCAGTGGCGTGTATCGTTCTTGCGTTTACCTGAGCTAGTTTGCTTACCATGCATAATCTATCTACAGTTATCACCTGCTTGATTGTCACCCACCACGGGAGCCGCGCGCCGACCGTCTTTCTTCAGGATCCTTCGCATACGAAGGCTAGGCACGGCATCTGTGCTCAGGCCTGTCCCTGCAGCATCGATAAATCCAACGGCTGAGCTTTGTCTGGTGGGTCGGCCCCATTCACATCACCTCCTAGGGTTGTTGGTGCTTTGCCTTCTCATGCGATAGCCCCAGGAAATCCTTTCGGCGCAGGTTGTCTAAGCATCTCGTAGGACTGCCACAGGCATCAAGAACCAAGACCAGGTGCAACCCGCCTTGAGGTAGGGCCTCGTGAGTCTCGTGTTGGCTCATGAGTGCCCAAATACACCTCCTCCATCCCTGCCATGCAAGCCACGTGTCAGGGCGGGGCTGTACACGCCCCGATGGCTCTCTGCAGTAGGGAGTCCCCTCCCACGTACCAGAGGCGGACCAGCAATCACCATGGCAGTTCGAGCCCTTCCCCGCGCTAACTTGTAGGAGCTCCCTAAGGTCCGCAGCAGGTGGTACCGCGGACTCTCTCCCTTCTCTCGTGTGATTCGCTTGCGCTTTAAAAGGGGGGCTCCTGAGCATCGTGACTCAGGAGCTCTTACTAGCTCTCCAGCCCTCACCCCCTGGCCTTGACCATGGCATCGCGACTTGGCATACCAGCGGCGGCTGAGCTCGCTCGAGGGCCGGGACCTGAGGACGCAGAGCACTCATGAGAGCACAACGAAGGGGGGAGGCTCGCACGGGCCTGACCTAGCTGCCCGGCAGTGGCCAATGTGCGAGTCTGGCACAACACGAGGAACTAGCTCCGGAATACCAAGATAAGTCTCGCGCCTGGACCAACCCAGCGCAACGCCATAAGATCCTCACCCTTTGCCGCCCTGCTGCGGCAACGACATCGCCTCCCTTTCCCTTCCTCAAGAAGCTGCTTGCACGCTAAAGGGGACCTCTTGAGCATTGCGCCTCAGGAGCTCTTACTGGACCTCGGGCCACTCACCTCCTGGCCTTGACCACGACATTGTGACCTGGCATACCAGCGACGGTTGTAGCCTGCCTGGTGACCAGGACCTGTCGACGTAGAGCACCAAGCTACCATGGGATTGGAAATGGGAAACCGAGCCTCAGTAGGACATGCGCATGCAAATTTTCATAATCAGGACGATATGAAGAAAAGACATTACAGACACTTTACACGCCCCCGCAAGGTTCATTCTGATTCCTCACAGGGAACAAAAGGAGGGAGTTTCTAGGAGCCCTATCTACACACGCTGGGGCAGCCGACGCCATCATCAACAGTGGGCCACGTGAGGCCAGCGCCAGCCCCATCCAGATCACCAACGACGGCGGCTGGACGCCGCAACATTGCTCCAAGCGCGACAAGAGCTCGGGGGCACGTAGTTGTCGTTGCTTGTCTACGGAGTCCCAACGGGATTGAGAGAGTCGCTGGACCACCAAGAGTCGCCGCTGTCGCTGGAGTGGCTGCTGGTGAGGCCGGCGGCGGGCCCGGCGCCCGCCGCTGCGTCGTCCTGGCGACCACCCTCAGAGCAGCACTCCAAGCGGCGGTCATCCTCCTCGAAGACCTTGAAGAACAGCGTGGAGGTGCCGTCATAATCGAAGTGGATGGCGGCGCCATCCGGGTGGCAGATTCGCGCGACCTCGGCCCAGCTACGGGTCATGAAGATCCTCCTGAAGGAAATGGCTTCAACCTCCGCTCCAGTCGCTGGGGCGTCGCAATCGGCGTGCTGCAGCCAAAGCTCGAGGGGGCCCCTCGGCGGCATCTCGACAGCGAAGAACAGCGGAAAGCGAATCCAAGTGCTCGGGGGCATCGCCGCCCACAACACGAATTCGTGCGAGGTGTCCGCAGTGTGGACTCCAGGGGCAGCGGCGTATGGCACCATGGCGCGGTGACTTTGGTCCTGGCGCGGATGATGATGTCCATCGTCCCTCACTCCGGAACCCACGGCTTGGGCGTACAAGGGCAACGGGTACCCTAATGGTGGCCTCTCATACCACGGCCGCAACACCACCAGCCTCACGACCATCTCGCGACGATGGGACTTCCTCTTCTTCGGCAAGAGCAGCTCGGGCTCGATGAGGGGAGTCTTGCCCTTCTCCGCGGCTGAGAACCTACGTATCGGCGCCATGACCACACCAGCGAGCAGAGGGGCAAGGAGGAGGAAGACGCAGGAGAAGCAAAGAAGAGATGGGTGATGGGGGCTCCGCTCCCACTTCCCATTTATAGCCAAGGGGAGGCCAACCGCCGGCCTCCATGATCTAAGGTATTAATGATCTTTTCCCTACATGCAGCAAGGACCCATCAAGTCGGGCAGTTGCGGAGGCAGTGTGGGGAAGCGGAGACGCCCATGGTCAATCAGTCACCACGCGTCAACCAAGGCACTCCGCACTTTCCCTTTGGCTTCGCCTCGAAGCTAAGCCCGAGCGTGCCTTAGGCCTGGGGCCAACTGTGGGCATTCTGGGAACGGGGTCCCTAGACTTGCCTACCTGTGGCCCGCAGCTAGGCTCCACCAGCGGCCCCGTACGGCCCATCTTCACCAGCAAACACTCAAGACCCTCACGAGGGGCCAAGCCTCACGAGGCGAACGATGTGAGACCTCCTCAGGGGCAGCCTCACCAGGCTGGCTCATGAGGGGCGGAGAGATCAAGGCAAGGCGAACCTCGCAAGGTTCCAATGACGTAAGCCATGACGATCAAGACCAGGCGGGCGCCAGCGAGCACAGTGTCCTCGTTCCCTCTTTGGTGCTAAGGAGGCAAGCACAGGTGTGGAGTTCTGAGGCATCAAGCAAAGGTTTCCATATCGGTGCAACGATACCAAGACCAACAGGACGGCATGACAGAGGTCACCATGGAGCCCAAGACGGCGTCACCACCAGAGCCTTTGGCAGGCGAAGACTACTTTTGTCAGGATAGCTTGTACTAGCTGTCCCCCTTCAAATTGGTCATTGTGGGATCCCTTCCCTCGCAATATTTGGGAAGAGGACCAGGGCCTCTATAAATAGGACTAGCCACCACCATAGCTAGGCATCTCATCTAATCTTGGATCGGGATCCCATCTTGGATCGGGGGCATCTCATCTTGGATCATATCCATTCCATCCATAGCCTCACACAAGTTCACCAAGCACAAGAATACCCCTCCTCAGGAGGCTGTTCTTCCCTTGTACCTGTTCATCCTCAGCCCAAGAGGCAATCCACCACACAACCCTGCAGTAGGGTATTACACCACAACGGTGGCTCGATCCAGTACAAATCATGTGTCTCATGTTCTTTGGGTCCGTCGAGCTAGGCCGTAAGATCGTTGAGTGTGTGAGCTAGAGAGCGGGAGATCTTCGTGCGCACCCTGGTAATCGAACCTCAAGGGTTTTGCCGGAACCCGATATCCGACACTGCCTTGCCCCGAGCTCGCCATTACACACCCCCCGTGCCTATGCCCTGCCCCGACGATGCGCGCCGCCCGTCCCTGTTCGGTCTAGTGGCCGGCCCCCTTTTCCTCCCCTATTTGATCATATATATGCTTTTTTGTTGATATTATGCTTTTTTCTTAATAGATGATCATATATATGATGTTTTTGTTCATATGTATGCATGGATGTACAAAATGAGATGAATGATGAATTTTTTTGTTCATATATGTATTAATTTTTTATTTAGGTTGTTAGTAGATATCGGTTTTAGGTTAGTGCATGTTAGGTTAGTTGATTTAGTGCATTTTAGGTTAGTTGTCGAGGATCGGAAGAAGAAAGAAGGAAGAAGAAAGAAGGAGAAAAAGAAAAATAAAAGGAGAAGAGAGGGAAAATAGGGGAAAAAGAAAAAAGTAGAGAAGAGGAAGAAGGAAGAAGAAGAAAAAAAGGAGAAGAAGAAAGAATAGAGGAGAAGAAGAAAAAGTAGATAAATCTCCTCTATTTCTTCTTCTCCTCCTTTTTTTCTTCTTCTCCTCTTTTTTTCTTCTTCTTCCTCTTCTTAGGTTTTATCGGGAAGGAGGGTGTCGAGGATCGCCGAGGGTTCGAGGGTCGGGAACTAGGGTAGAGGGTTGAGGGTCACCGAGGAGTCGAGGATCGTCGAGGGGTCGAGGGTCGGGAACTAGGGTAGAGGGTCATCGAGGGGTCGAGGGTCGCCGAGGGTTTGAGGGTCGCCGAGGGTTCGAGGGTCGAGGGTCGCCGAGGGGTCGAGGGTCACCGACGGTTCGAGGGTCGAGGGTCGAGGAATGCCGAGGACTCAGAGGTTGCCTTGTGTCAAAGTATTGAAGAAATCCATGGCTTCATCATTAGCCGAAAGTAATCGGGGCATGATGGTACAAAGTTCTCCAAAGTTATTCTGGAACGGAGTCCCGGATAGGATAATTCGCCTTCTGGTACGAATTTCAGCAAAGGCCTTCCAAATAGGGATGTTCGGAAGGCTCTTGCTGAACTTTGTACCAAAAAGCGAATTATCCTATCTGGGACTCCGTTCCAAAATAACTTCCGAGAGCTTCGTACCATCATGCACCTCTTACTTTGGCCTAATGATGAAGACATGATTTGTTGCATCCTTTGACACCACACAAACGTGACATCAGGGCGTCAAGGGTCGGGAACTAGGGTAGAGGGTCGTGGATCACCGAGTGGTCGAGGGTCGTGGATCGCCGAGTGGTCGAGGGTCGTGAACTAGTGTAGAGGGTTGAGGGTCGCTGAGGGGTCGAGGGTAGAGGGTCGTCCAGGGGTCGAGGGTCCAGATTTATGAAGAATGCCCCCATTATGGATGTGCACAAGTTGATCCATTTTTTTTCTGATCTCATATATATATATATATATATATATATTCTTCTATATGTCATGTTGTCTGTCAAAGTATTGAAGAAATCCATGGCTTCACCATTAGTTGGAAGTAACATGCGTATGATGCTATGAAGATCTTCAAAGTTGTTTGGGAATGGAGTTCCTGATAGAATAATTCTCCTTTTGGTACGAATTTCAGCAAAGGCCTTCCAAATAACGATATTCAGAAGGCTCTTGCTGAACTTTGTACCAAAAAGCGAATTATTCTATCGGGAACTCTGTTCCAAAACAACTTTGAAGAGCTTCTTACCATTATGCGCCTGTCATTTCCAGCTAATGATGAAGTCATGGTTTTCTTGAATTCTTTGACACTAGACAACATGACATATAGAAGGGTAAATGAGATCAGGAAAAATATGGACCATTTTCTGCACATCCAGAATGGCGCCATTTTGTTAAATCCCTTCTTGGTCCGGACATCGGACAATCAAGAGAGAGGCGGTCTAGCCCAAACCCTAGAAGCGCTGCCGAGGCCACCCAAATTTACAAAGTTAAAAGAGTGTTGTCGTCGAGTCCACCCCAAACCCTAGAAGCATTGCCGAGCCCATTGAGGGAGTCCAGGATTAGGGGGTCCTCGGACAGCCAGACTATATACTTTGGCCGGACTGTAGGACTATGAAGATACAAGATTGAAGACTTCGTCCCGTGTCCGGATGGGACTCTCCTTTGCGTGGAAGGAAAGCTTGGCAGTTCGGATATGTAGATCTCCTCCCTTGTAACCGACTCTGGGTAACCCTAGCCCCCTTCGGTGTCTATATAAACCGGAGGGTTTTAGTCCGTAGGACAACAACAATCATACCATAGGCTAGCTTCTAGGGTTTAGCCTCTCCGATCTCGTGGTAGATCAACTCTTGTAATACTCATATCATCAAGATCAATCAAGCAGGAAGTAGGGTATTACCTCCATCGAGAGGGCCCGAACCTAGGTAAACATTGTGTCCCCCGCCTCCTGTTACCATCCGCCTTAGATGCACAGCTCGGGACCCCTACCTGAGATCCACCGGTTTTGACATCGACATTGGTGCTTTCATTGAGAGTTCCACTGTGTCATCATGGTAAGGCCTGATGGCTCGCCTTGTTGTCAGGGACAATGTTACCTCCGGGGGAGCCCTGGCTGTAGGCCAAACTCTCCGATTAGGCGGCTTCGTCATGACCGCCCCGTCGGCCGTCGCGCCGACGGTGACTTCTCGGGTCATCAAAAACAGCCTCCATGTCGGCTCGGGATTCACCAAGCAGATGGATCCAATGGATGTCTCTTCTTTGAACGAGCTCTTGGATCACATCGCCGCCTTGGGAGTCGCTACGGACTATGATCGGATCGGGCTTAAACCCGACCAAAGGGAGATTAACTCTCCGCCGGTTACCTATAAGATAGCGGTGGTGGAGGAGCGATGCAACGATTCTTCCTCTATTTTGAGGAAAAATTATGTCTGGATTCCCGAGCTCTCCGAGCCAGATACCCGTCTACGGGAGGACATGGCCCAAGCTTCGAACCTGGAATCGTACAACGGGCTAGTACCGTTGGGAAACGTCCCAGGTCCCGAACTACCAAGCTCAGAAACTCCTTTGGGTCTCAAACCAGGCCAGGGTTTGGACTTAAATCTACCCACCCACCCTCACATAAGTGATCTTTCCCATATTAGACAAGAGCCCCAAGAGACAGTACATCAGTATTGGGCCAAATTCCTCCTTGCAATAAGCAAGGCGAAGGACTGTCACGAGGAAGACGCAATTTCATTCTTTTGCAAAAATTGCACGGACAAGGGAATCCTCAACGCCATAAGTCGCCATGATATAACACACTTCGCTGACTTGGCGTCCATAGTACGGAAGTACTGTGCGATGGAAAGCACTTGGAAATCCCAAACATAATTCTGGGATCCTCCGGCTCTAACTAAACCCTCTGTCCGAACTAAAAGGGTGTACTGTCATAAGTCACCCAATCCAATTACAAAGAAGCCAAAATCCACTACAGGGCGTGGAACCGTATTGGAGGGATGGCTCAATGGGCCATGCAAAATTCACAGTACATCGGATACCATGCCAACACACAGCCTTAGAGCATGTTGGATACTCCGGCAGGTGGCCAGGAGCGGCGAGGATCTCCTCGTCAACAATATCGCAGAGCACCCTCCCGCGGAAAATAACAATACAGTACTGACAGTCTTTGAGACTTTCGCCTCAAATAATAGGCGCAAGCGGGCACTTCACAGCCTCGCCGAAGTCTGCCACGTCGCAACGATAAATCCATGGAATGACACGGACATAACCTTCAATTCCAGTGATGAACCCCAATTCCGCACAACCCGAGCTCCAGCCGCTTTGGTCCTTAGTCCAATTGTGGACGGCTTCCGGCTTACTAAAGTACTCATGGACGGTGGCAACAGATTAAACCTCATCTATGAGGAGACTCTTAGAAAAATGGAAATAGACAAGAGCTGCACTGAGCAAAGCAACACGACCTTTAGAGGAATCATCCCTAGTCGGGAGGCACGATGTGCGGGAAAAATCATACTAGACGGCACGCCGGAGAATTACAGGTCCGAAGAAATCACATTCCAAGTGGCCCCATTTAGCAGCGGATACCACACCCTTCTACGGTGAGAGGCATTCACGATCTTCCAAGCTATACCCCATTACGGCTACATGAAGGTCAAGATGTCCGGACCCAATGGAATCATCACTCTACCTAGTGATCCGGACATAGCACTCCGTGCTGAAAACAAAACCATCGCAGTGGCCCTCGAAGCATTGTCCGAAGCCCTCGCAGCCGAAGAACTAACTGCGATGCGCTCTACAGTGGACAGGGACGACGTGATACTCGACAAAAGACCCAAGTCCACCTCTTTTAAACCAGCAGACGAAATAGTCAAATTCCAGGTCCACCCAATGGACCCTACAAAAACAGCATCCATCGGGGCACAGCGGAACCCCACAACAGACGCCGCACTGCGGGAGTTCTTACGCGAGAATTGGGACATCTTCGCCTGGCATCCTTCAGATATGCTAGGCATCGTCCCACACAGGCTGGCCGAGCATAGCCTAAACATTGTAAAGGAATACAAGCCAGTCAAGCAAACTCTTCGGCGTTTCTCTGAACCGAAGCGACAAGCCATGGGAGAAGAACTAGCCAAGTTACTCAAGGCCTGATTCATCAGAGAAATAAAACATCTGGACCGGCTAGCAAACCTGGTGATGGTACCAAAGAAGGACAAATCCTGGCGCCTATGTGTCGATTTTAAGGACCTTAACAAGGCTTGCCCCAAGGATCCCTTCCCCCTCCCCCGCATCGATCAAATTATCGATGCTACCGCGGGGCACGACTCGTTGTGTTTCCTCGACGCATACTCCGAATACCATCAAATCAAGATGGCGGAGTCCGATCAAGCCGCAACGACATTCATTACTCCATATGACCCCTTCTGTTTCAACACCATGTCTTTCGGGCTCAAAAACAGCGGTGCGACCTAACAACACATGATTCAGACATGCCTGGAAGCACAAATCGGTAAAACAGTGGAGGCATACGTAGACGATGTGGTAATTAAAACCAGACACGTCGAATCTTTGATCGACGACTTGAGGCTCACGTTCGACAATCTCCGAACATATGACATTAAGCTCAATCCGGAAAAATGCGTTTTCGGCGTACCCGCCGGAAAGCTCTTGGGCTTCATAGTTTCCAACAGAGGAATTGAAGCGAATCCGGATAAAATCCAAGCTCTGTCACAGTTGGCTATCCCAACAAACCTCAAGCAAATCCAGAAATTAACTGGATGTGTGGCTGCCTTAAGCCGCTTTATCTCCCGATTGGGAGAAAAGGCATTACCTCTTTATCGCCTTCATCGGCACACCGAACACTTCGAGTGGACGGACGCAGCTACGGCCGGATTGGAAGAAATAAAAGCTGCCTTGGCCAGCAACCCAATCTTGGCCGCGCCAAATATCGGCGAACCAATGCTGTTATATATAGCAGCAACACACCAGGTTGTAAGCACAGTGCTCGTCGTCGAACGAGAAACGGTCGGACATAAGTTCCCGCTTCAAAAGTCGGTATACTACGTATCTACTGTCCTCACTCCATGCAAATCCAGGTACCCACATTATCAAAAGATAGCATATGCGGTCTTCATGGCATCCCGAAAACTACGACACTACTTTCAAGAGTGTTCAATTAAGGTGGCCTCCGAGGTTCCACTCAACGACATTATAAACAACCGCGATGCCACGGGCCGGATTGCTAAATGGGCTATTGAGCTCCTCCCGTGGGACATATCATACAAACCACGGCGAGCCATTAAGTCACAAGTACTGGCCGATTTCATCGCCGAATGGACGGAAGCCAAACTCCCGAAAGAATACGACGCGCACTCCAATCGGATCATGCACTTCGACGGCTCTAAAATGCTGGCGGGTCTAGGAGAAGGCTCCGTCCTGACATCCCCAACCGGAGATATAGTCCAATATGTACTCCAAATATTATACACAGACTCCAACAACGCAGCCAAATATGAGGCCCTGTTGCATGGTCTCCGGATGGCAGTCTCCATGGGCATTCAACGCCTAGAAGTGCGTGGGGATTCAAACCTCGCAATATCTCAAATGAATGGAGATTTTGATGCCAAGGACCCAAAAATGGCGGCTTATCGTAATGTCGTCCTCAAAATGTCAGCTCGATTCGAGGGGCTCGAATTCCACCATGTGGTCTGAGAAAACAATCGAGCGATGGATATCCTCGCCCGAATTGGTGCTAAGCGCGACCCTGCCCCACCTAATATCTTCTTGGAAAGGATGTTTGAAAGTGCAACTATCCCTAGGTGGTTTTTGTAATTCATAACAACATATAGCTCATTGAGCTAATGCTATTCCAAGATGATTATTTCAGGAAAGCTCAATGATTGGCATGGCATGGATGTGAAAGTGGAACCCTCAAAATGCTAAGGAAAAAGGATTGGCTCAAGCTCAATAGCTCAAGACTCTTCATTTTATATTTTAGTGATCCAAGATCACATTGAGTCTTTAGGAAAATCCAATACTATCAAGGAGGGATGAGGTGTTGCTTAATGAGCCTCTTGCTTCATGTGCTTAGTGATATGCTCCAAAATCCTCAACTACTTTCCCATATCCACAAATGACCTAAACCCTAAGCCAAACTCGGTCATACCGATTCTATCTACCCGGCGCCACCGAGTTTCACTTGTCATAAGCCACTGCCAAACCCTAGCAATTCGGTCCTACCGATAGGGATCTCGGTCTCACCGAGATGGGATTGCAAACTCTCTGTTTCCCTTTCGTAACTTTTCGGTCTCATCGAAAGAGCGAATCGGTCCCACCGAGATTGCAATGTAAACTCTGTGTTTCCCTTTTGTAACTTTTCGGTCTCACCGAAAGAGCAAATCGGTCCCACCGAGTTTGCCTGACCAACTCTCTGGTTAGCTTATTACGAAACTCGGTCTCACCGAGTTTGTGTAATCGGTCTCACCGAGATTACGTTATGCCCAAACCCTAACAGAATCGGTCATACCGAGTTGCATGTCAGTCCCACCGAAAATCTCTAACGGTCACTAGGTTTACCTTTTTGGTCCGACCGAGTTTGTTGATTCGGTCCCACCGAGATTGGTAGATTGTGTGTAACGGTTGGATTTTGTGTGGAGGCTATATATACCCCCTCCACCTCCTCTTCTTTAGGAGAGAGAGCGATCAGAACACATACACAATTCCAACTCATATGTTCTGAGAGAGAACCACCTACTCATATGTTGAGACCAAGACATTCCATTCCTACCATATGAATCTTGATCTCTAGCCTTCCCCAAGTTGCTTTCCACTCAAACCTTCTTTCCATCAGATCCAAATCCTATGAGAGATAGTTGAGTGTTGGGGAGACTATCATTTGAAGCACAAGAGCAAGGAGTTCATCATCAACACACCATTTGTTACTTCTTGGAGAGTGGTGTCTCCTAGATTGGCTAGGTGTCACTTGGGAGCCTCCGACAAGATTGTGGAGTTGAACCAAGGAGTTTATAAGGGCAAGGAGATCGCCTACTTTGTGAAGATCTACCGCTAGTGAGGCAAGTCCTTCGTGGGCGATGGCCATGGTGGGATAGACAAGGTTGCTACTTCGTGGACCCTTCGTGGGTGGAGCCCTCCGTGGACTCGCGCAACTGTTACCCTTCGTGGGTTGAAGTCTCCATCAACGTGGATGTAGGATAGCACCACCTATCCGAACACGGGAAAAACATCCGTGTCCCCAATTGCGTGTGAATTCTCCAAACCCTTCCCTTTACATTCTTGCAAGTTGCATGCTTTACTTTCCGCTGCCAATATACTCTTTGCATGCTTACTTGAATTGTGTGATGATTGCTTGACTTGTCCTAAAATAGCTAAAATCTGCCAAGAACTAAAATTGGGAAAAGGTTAAGTTTTTATTTGGTCAAGTAGTCTAATCACCCCCTCTAGACATACTTTTGATCCTACAAGTGGTATTAGAGCTTTGGTCTCCATTTGCTTTGATCTCCATAGCTTTTGGTGGTCATAGCCTTGGTTTCACAACCTAGGAGAGTATGGCATCTAGCGAGGGAAATTATCACCGTAGAGGTCCTTACTTTGATGGTACTAATTTTGCTAGTTGGAAGCATAAAATGAAAATGCATATTCTTGGACATAACCCCGCCGTTTGGGCAATTGTGTGTGTTGGTTTGCAAGGTGACTTATTTGATGGGAGAGAACCAAACCGTGTGCACATTGATCCAAATGATGCCCAATTACAAAGATCTCAAGCCAACGGAAGTGATTGGAAGAATTGTTGCTCATGAGATGTCACTTAAGGATAAAGAGGAACTTCACAACAAATCAAGTGGTGCCTACAAAGCCACATGTGAAGCCCCTACATCATCAAGTGAGAAACAAAACTTCAACGAAGAATTGAGCTTAATGGTGAAGAACTTCAACACGTTCTACAAGAGTAGAAGCAAAGATAGAAGCTTCAAGTCAAGGTCCTACAATGACAAAAGATCTTCTAGTCGAGAGCGAAGCTGCTACAATTGTGGAAGACCCGAACACTATTCCAATGAGTGTACGACTCCCTACAAGAGAAGAGAAGATTCTCCAAAAAGAAGAAGCAAAGATTCACCACCAAGAGAGAGAAGGAGTAGAGATGATCGTTATGAACGAAGATACTCACGGAGAAGCAAGGATTCGGAAAGGAAGGAAAAATCATTAAGGAGCTACACAAAACGAAGAGATCAAGCTCATGTTGGTGAATGGGTATCCGGCTCCGACTCCAACAGCCACTCCGAGAGAAGTTATCACTCCGACTCCGAAGATACTCAAGATGAAGGTATTGCCGGTCTAGAACTTGTGTCATCCAACTCCTACGACATATTTGACTCACCAAATGAAGGAATTGGAAGATGCCTCATGACCAAAGGTCCTAAGGTAACACACCCCGAGTATGTTGATTTTAATAGTGATGAAGATGACTTGTTAGGTGATGATGATTTGCTTGTTGACAACTCTAGTGATGAATACCTTGATGAAACATCAATTAATCATGCTAATCAAGATAAAACGAATGACAATGATAAGGAGAAGATTGAGGCTCTAACTAAAGAACTAAACACTCTTAAGTTAGCTCATGAAACTATCTTCAAAGATCGAGAACTTTTAAGAGCTCATGAGAAGTTACGCTTTGAAAAGCTCAATCTTGAGCAAGAGCGTGAGTTTTTAAAAGCAATCAATGATGATCTCCGCAAGAAAAGTTATTCTTACATTGCCAAGCATTTACTCTTATCCACTTACATGCCTCAAGTCAAGTCTAGTAACAAGAACAAGAAAGATTCTTCCTCTAGTAGTAACAATGATCATGCTAAATCCAATATTGTTGCTTCTAGTAGTTCTCTTGATTCCACTAATGATTCTCTTAGCCAAGTTACACTTGAGCAAGAAAATAGCTTATTGAACGGAATTATAGAGAAAGGAGTGTACAAAAGCCTTGCCGGGAGTAAGCAATTCGAGGAAATTGTGTGCAAGCAAGGAATGCACCGGAAGAATCAAGGTGTTGGTTTTGAACGAAAGTTCAATGCCAATGGAGTTGAGTGGGAAGAAGATCAATACCCCAAGACAAAGTTTGTTCCTCAACAAGAGAAGTATGATACTTCCTTCAAGGGGACACAAGCTCAAGATGATCTTCTACCACAAGACTACAAGCAAAAAGGCAAGGACAAGCTTCAAGAGGAAATTGATGCATTTGAAGAAGCTCCTAAGACCTTAGTCAAGTGGATTCCCAAGACTACTTCAAGTTCCACTTCGTCAAGTACGAATACAACTCCAAGGATTCCCATCAAGATGATGTGGATCCAAAAGAAGAACAAGTGCAATCACTCTATGTCTATGGATATCCTTGTTTGTTCCCTGCGGGACTAACCCATGTAGGTACTGAAAGTGCAATTCACTCAAATGGATAGCTCCAAGTGATCTACATCAACATTGAGCATCCACATCTTCAACATCTACATGAAGTCATCATCGACAAAACCCAAGGTTAGTTCATCCCTCTTAGGGGGGATATCACATCTAGGGGGAGCTTTACTCTAAGACTTGAGCTAAAGCAACTCTAAAGATGTGAACACAACAATGCTTTATGTAAAAGTGGTAACCCCACTTGAGCTTAAACGATGAGTATGACCTATGATCAAGTGTTCTCACTTGACTCCTAAGTCAATATACTCATATATAGATGACCTAGTCATCGCAAATTGCTTGATAAATGATAGGATTGGTTGTGCATGCTTTGTCACATATTTCATTTGCCATCTTATTGTGTGAGCATGTTGGTTGCATACTTTACTCATTCGAGGACATCCACTTGTTGTTTTGGTTGTTTGGTTTTATTTCCTTTTGCCAAGTGGATGGACAAGAATGCCTAAGAACCTCCTCTAGCTATCTATGCTTTTCTTGTCTCAAACTCTATTCATGCTGCATAACAAAATTTGATCAAGTCAGATTCGAACCACTCTGCGTGAGTAGCGCTCGGAGTCCCCGATTCGTCATAGACTTAAACTTCCAAAACCTCTTTGTGATTCTCGGTCTGACCGATACCCTACTTTCGGTCCTACCGAGATCATTAAGTTGATCTAGGTTTTCGATCTCGGTGCAACCGATTTGAACCATTCGGTCACACCAAGTTGCAACAACTGTATATAGTTTTGCATCTCGGTGCCACCGAGTTGTTCCACTCGGTCACACCGACAGGGTCGGGCTATATATAGTCACGGGCAAAATTTTGGAAATTTCTCCGAACCCCTTCGCCCGCGCGATAGCCTGCTCTGCCAACTTGGTCTCCGGATCCTCTCCTCACCGCCAGCCGCCTCCAGTCGCTGGTCTCCGTCGCCGTCAACGGGAATCAACCCCGCCGTTGCCGCCGTAGTGAGTCTCCGCTGAACTAGGGTATGGACTCGATCTTTGTGCTATTCTCCAATCCGATTCCAAGCACATTGTGATCATCATGATTCTTGCCATGTTTGATAAGCTCCTATCCAGTCAATGAACTCGTAGATTAGGTTTAATTCGAAAATTTTAGGGTTAGGTTTCCGCCGAAACCATCTCGGACCCACCAAGTTGAAAAACTCGGTCCCACCGATTTGGTTTATGCCATTGCACAAGTGAGACTCGGTCTGACCGAGAATTACGTATCGGTGTGACCGATTTTGGAACTCTGTGAAACCCTAGCAGTCTCGGTGCCACCGAACTGTGACTCGGTCTGACCGAGTTCACTAGTTTAGGTTCCAAAACTGCTTCGGTATCACCAGGTTTAGAAATCGGTAGATCCGAGATGCTTTCAGTGGGAAACTAAGACTAAGTTTTTGAATTATTCTTTTGCAAAAATCTCTGCATTTTGTGATGCTCATCCACTCTATCTCATCTATAACCTATTCACAGGGTCAGCAGTCAGAGTTTGCATCATGTCAGACCAAAGTGATAGCCAGAACTTGTCAGAGCAGCAAGTGCAGATGAGTGAGGGCACTAGTCCCTCAAGTTCCTCAGATGATGGCAGTAGGAGCACCCCTAGAAATCTGCCTAAAGCTGCCACAAGACAGAGAAAGAAGAGAACCTCAGACTCAGAAGATGAGGATTATGTGGCAGAAGAGGAAGCAACTTCCAAGAGAGTTGAGCCAGCACAGGGCATAAAACCAGGGATGAAGATCAAAAGGCCAGCAGGCAGGCAGCCTATGTCAAAGGCTAGAGCTTCAACTGAGAAGCCCACTCCCATTGAGCCAGTTGCTGCTGAAGGCAAGAAGAGGAAAGAAAGGGTGAAGAAAACTATAGCCAGAGTGCTTGGCAAAGCTTCCATAATGGAAGATGAGGAGGAAGAAGAAGAGGTGGCTGCACCAGCACCAAAGGCACCCAAGCTGATGGGTGATGCCATAAGATCAGGGGCAGCTGCTTCCAAGGCCAAGCCAGCTCCAAATCCCAAGCCAAAGAGAAATACAAGAAGCATCCCAGCTGCTGAGAAGAACAAGGCCCCAGTGCCTGAAGCTATAGAAGAAGAGGAAGAGAATGTTCTTAGGAAGCTCAAGCCCAAGATCCCAGACCACAACGATGCCCATCCTGTGGCTGAGGATATGAAACTCAGGAGAGATTCAGGGCTCCGGAAGTGGAGAGAAGCAGACCCATATGCTTCAAGGAGAAGGACTGCAGTTGACTACAGGTTTCACACCAAGGAGCAGCAAGATTTTTATGAGACAGTGCTGCCAGACAAGAAGCCCATTGTCTGTGACATGAGATGGGTCGATTGGCAATACATCAAGGACAACAAAGAGTACTACCCTGGAGTGCAGGACAGCTTCAAGGCGTGTGGAGTAGAGGACTTTGTTGGGCAGAAGCTCACAAAGTGGAACGAGGAACTCATCATGCAGTTCTACTCCACAGCCCATTTTTATCCAGATGGTAGGATAATTTGGATGTCAGAGGGTACGAGGTACCAGTCTACAGTTGCTGAATGGGCTCATCTGATTAATGCCCCAGAGGAGCAAGCAGATGACTTGGATGTTTATGCCAAGAAGAAGATGGACCACAACTCCATGTCCAACATGTACAAGGAGATTCCAAATGAAGCACTTGACACTTTCAAGTTTGGCTCAGTACATTACCTTCTATCAGGGCTGCCAACTATCAATTGGATACTAAGGCACACCTTATTGCCCAAGTCTGGAGATCACAAGATGATCATAGGCCATGCGATCAACTTGCTTCATATCTTTGACGTCCCACAGAAGTTCAAAGTCATGAGCCTCATGGTAGAAACAATCAAGAGGACAGCAGCAGACCAGAAGAGGAGTTGTGGATATGCCCCACAGATTCAGGAGCTCATCAACTCAAAGATGGGCACAGGCATATACTTGTTGGATAAGGAACACCTGCCCATCCGTCCCGACTTTGAAGATAAGCAAGTGGTCATGACTGAGAATGAGCCATCATCTGCCCAAGCACAAGCCAAGAAGGAGAAAGACAGGAAGGAGAATGCTGCCAAGATGCCTACTCAAGAGGAGGCATCTAAATATTTCCTGAAAACCAAACAAGAGAGCAGCTTGGTTACCTGATTGCATCCACCCTGCGGATTGAGAAAGGATTAGCCACCCTAACTCAGAACCAGGCAAGCCTAGATAGGATCATAGAACAGAGGTTCTATGACTTGGATATCAAGGTGACAGAGATTCAGACGATAGTAGAGCAGCTCCAGGATGACATGCAGGAGAGGAGAGGCAAGACTACAACTGATGCTTTTGCCAGAGTGCCACGAGCTCCGAGGTCGTCTGCAGTGCCAGTTGCTGACACAAGAGCCACAACTTCTGCACCAGCCACAGTCTCAGTTCCACCAGCTCCAGCGTCCACTTCAACCTCGACTCCGAGAACGTCTACAGAAGGCTTTGTCCTTGGAGTGCTCCGGACTCCACCACCACCTGAAGATCAAGCCTGAGCGTCGACTTAGCACTATGCATTTTCTAGGAACTTTTTGGTAACTTGTTGCCAAAGGGGGAGAAAATGTATAGATCATAGGCTTCGAGAGAGAGTGTTGCTTTTATTCTCTCTTGTTTTATTTGGTGGTTTTTCGAACTTCGTTTGCTTTTGTGTGAGATACTATGTCATATCCGTGAGACATCGATGATCATGTGTTTGATCATAAGCTACACTTAATGTTTGCTTAATATTATCATCCTATCTATCTTATGTGGTCACTCACTATTCTTGGTGATGAGTGCATGTATTCCATTCTTATCATTTTAAGCGCTCCACCAAGATGTATGTGACATGAAAGAGTAACCCATGACTCTAACTCTTTGTGCATTTGCAGTCCAAAGCAAATTTTAAATATGCACAAATTTAGGGGGAGCTCTTACTTGTCACATACTTCTCAAAGCGACGATATATTTCATGCTTATTATCATTTGTCGAAGCTTTGATCTATATGTTGTCATCAATTACCAAAAAGGGGGAGATTGAAAGTGCAACTATCCCTAGGTGGTTTTGGTAATTCATAACAACATATAGCTCATTGAGCTAATGCTATTCCAAGATGATTATTTCAGGAAAGCTCAATGATTGGCATGCCATGGATGTGAAAGTGGAACCCTCAAAATGCTAAGGAAAAAGGATTGGCTCAGGCTCAATAGCTCAAGACTCTTCATTTTATATTTTAGTGATCCAAGATTACATTGAGTCTTTAGGAAAAGCCAATACTATCAAGGAGGGATGAGGTGTTGCTTAATGAGCCTCTTGCTTCATGTGCTTAGTGATATGCTCCAAAATCCTCAACTACTTTCCCATATCCACAAATGACCTAAACCCTAAGCCAAACTCGGTCATAACGATTCTATCTACCCGGCGCCACCGAGTTTCACTTGTCATAAGCCACTGCCAAACCCTAGCAATTCGGTCCTACCGATAGGGATCTCGGTCTCACCAAGATGGGATTGCAAACTCTCTGTTTCCCTTTCGTAACTTTTCGGTCTCACCGAAAGAGCGAATCGGTCCCACCGAGATTGCAATGTAAACTCTGTATTTCCCTTTTGATACTTTTCGGTCTCACCGAAAGAGCAAATCGGTCCCACCGAGTTTTCCTGACCAACTCTCTGGTTAGCTTATTACCAAACTCAGTCTCACCGAGTTTGTGTAATCGGTCTCACCGAGATTACGTTATGCCCAAACCCTAACAGAATCGGTCCTACCGAGTTGCATGTCAGTCCCACCGAAAATCTCTAACGGTCACTAGGTTTACCTTTTTGGTCCGACCGAGTTTGTTGATTCGGTCCCACCGAGATTGGTAGATTGTGTGTAACGATTGGATTTTGTGTGGAGGCTATATATACCCCCTCCACCAACTCTTCTTTAGGAGAGAGAGCCATCAAAACACATACACAATTCCAACTCATATGTTCTGAGAGAGAACAACCTACTCATGTGTTGAGACCAAGACATTCCATTCCTACCATATGAATCTTGATTTCTAGCCTTCCCCAAGTTGTTTCCACTCAAACCTTCTTTCCATCAGATCCAAATCCTATGAGAGAGAGTTGAGTGTTGGGGAGACTATCATTTGAAGCACAAGAGCAAGGAGTTCATCATCAACACACCATTTGTTACTTCTTGGAGAGTGGTGTCTCCTAGATTGGCTAGGTGTCACTTGGGAGCCTCCGACAAGATTGTGGAGTTGAACCAAGGAGTTTGTAAGGGCAAGGAGATCCCCTACTTCGTGAAGATCTACTGCTAGTGAGGCAAGTCCTTCGTGGGCGATGGCCATGGTGGGATAGACAAGGTTGCTACTTCGTGGACCCTTCGTGGGTGGAGCCCTCCGTGGACTCGCGCAACCGTTACCCTTCGTGGGTTGAAGTCTCCATCAACGTGGATGTAGGATAGCACCACCTATCCGAACCACGAGAAAAACATCTGTGTCCCAAATTGTCGGGTGGTAGGAGCGACATATGCCAATGGGTGGCTTATCATTGCGGGGGCCAATAGAACATCGCCGGTGCCTGGAAATGGGATGAGGCGAAGACATGCACACCGGCGAATCTTACCCAGCTTCAGGGCTCTCCGGGGAGATAATACCCCTACTGCTGCTCTGCGGGGTCTCTGCATGGTTACTAAGTGGATAAGTAGCTACAATGCTCCTTGAGCTGTTTTGGGTGGAAGAAGGAAGAAGGGCTCGGCTCAGCCTGCTTCCTCTCCTTGTATGGTGTCTAGGTCTGGGAAGAGAGTCCAGCCCTTTGCATGGGTGCACCGGGGGTTTATATAGGCCTACCCCCCAGGGGTACAATGGTAATCCGACTGGGCGCTGGGCCCACCTATCTGTGACTATGCTCGCCGGCTTCTAGGCCGGCTTCTGGGGCCCGCCGGCTGGTGGGTCCCGCCGGCTGCCGGCTCCTGGGTCGACAGGCCGGCCCCACTGGCCAGGGCCTGGTCGGCAGCTGGTTACTGTTACTTCGTATCGTTGACGCAGGCTTGGTCGGGGTAAGCGTGGCTACAGTAACGCCGCCCTGGCGGGCGATTACTGTAGCCCCGCCGCATCTTGTCTCCTTAATGGGCGTCTCCTTCGAGGAGGGCGACAAGCCGGCTACGTGAAGCCGACCCTCTGTCTTGCCGGCTTGAGAGGAGGTGCGGCCGCCTTCGGCATCTCTCTGCCCGAAGGGGCCCACCGCCTCGGGAGCCACGCTGGCGGCCCGTCGTGGACGGTGTCAGAGCCGCCGTGGCTACAGTGCCGCGCCGGGCGGGCCGCAGCTACCCGCACGACGCGCTGTACCAGGCGTGCTCCGGGTTTTGGGGGTGGCAGGCTCTACTGTAGCCACGCCCCGCTTCATCATCGCAGAGTGGACGCGCACATCGCGGGTACGGCGTTGACTGCTTTATGGGAGCCGGCCTGGCAGTAGCCGGCCTTGCTGTAGCCGGCCCTGCCATAGCCGGCCCTCCGCTGCTTTCTTCAGGAGGGTGAAAAGGCGGGCCGCCCCCGAAGCCGGCCAGGAAGGTAGCCGGCTAGGGGGGAGGCGGCCCAAGTCTTGAGTCTTCTTATGAGCCGGATGGGCTCATAATTTTTTCTGAGGGGCCAGGGGAAGCCGGCTGGGCTACCCCTGGCTATTTACCCTGATAGTAGTCCCCGAAGCCGGGCGAGCTTCACGGCGGACGGAAGGACGGGAAGCTTGGCCGGCTTCATGCCCTGAGGGGCCGACCTCGTCGTTGCAGCCGACTCCGGAGCACTTTTTGTTTATCAAGGTGGCAGTGGTTGACCCGCGGGCTGGCCGCGGGCCCCATGACAAGCCACGTGGCGGACAAGTCCTGCCGTTGCACGCGCGCGACGGGATGCCGCCTCAGGCCCGGGCCCGCCACTTCCTGGCCTCGGCCCGGGCGCAGATCTTCTGTGGCCCGAGGGGACTGCTCGCCTCCCCGCGGCCGTTACTTTGCGTCATCAAGGCGCGCAATTAACGCGGGCGTGGGGGAGATGGGCACGATCGATCCCCACGATCCCCCACGCCGCGCCTCCTCGGCTCTGGCGCACACGCTTACAAGTAGGGGGGGAGGGGGAGAGGCACAGGCCCGTTCGCTCCCCCGCTCCCCGTCCCTCCTGCTCCTCGTCTTCTCCTTCTTCTTCCTCGCGCCCGACGCAGTCTCGCGCCGCAGCCCACCCACGAGCCATGTCTCTGGCTCTGTCAAGCTCGTGGGACGGGTCCAATGTCCACGAGGACCATATTGAATTCCTCCGCCAGACCCGGCGCCTGCCCGCCGCCAACCTCGTGCAGGTGCGTCTGGCGCCCACGAAGGAGGTCTCGCCGGCGCCGGAGGAAGGCGACTGCGTCGTCTTCCGCACGCACTTCCTCCGTGGCTTCGGCTTCTCGGCGAGCAGCTTCATGCGCTCTTTCCTCGAATTCTACAACCTCCAGCCACATCACGTCACGCCCAATGCAGTGATGCAGCTCTCGGCCTTCGTCTCGCTCTGCGAAGGATTCTTGGGGGTGCTGCCGACGCTGGAGCTCTGGGCGGAGCTGTTCCAGAACAAGCTCGGCACCGTCTCCGCCGGCGTGCCGGCTCCCTGCGGCGCCTTCATCGCGATGAAGAGGGCAAGCGACGACAACCCCCTCCCCCACATTCCTCTGATCCAGTCTGTCAAGCTTTGGCAGAAATCCTACTTCTACGTCAAGAACATCGCCCCGCACGACGATTACGTCAATCTGCCGGCTTACGTAGCCGGCCCGCCGGCTGGGAGGCGGCGGTCTTGGGGCTACAGGTCGAAGTCCTTGTCTCCGGCTGGGAATGCCTCCATCGTCCGGCTTCGGGTGATGATCCAGTCGGAAGGCCTGCGCGCATCTGACCTGGTAGCCGCCTTCGTCGAGCGCCGGATTCTGCCCCTCCAAAGCCGGCCGCACATGATGTGCCAGATGAGTGGCCGGTTCGACCCTTGCCGGCTGAGCACATGGGAGATGCCCCATGCCGAGGTGGCTCTGATGGTGAACTACATCGCCAACCTGAAGCTCACCGACGAGTGGCAATTCGGCAAGGCGCCGTACTCCCGCGCCCATCCTCCGCCTGTGGTAAGTCTTTCTTCTCGTTGTCTGCCGGCTTGAGCCAGCCGGCTTCTGACCAGGCGGCTCTTCTCTTTTTTCTTTTTATCAGAATCCTCTCCTCCCGCCGCCAGCCGGGGCGGCTGGAGTCGATTGCGAGTATGCCCCGGACCGCATGGTGGACGACCTCGACGACCCGGACCTTGCCGCAGTCGCCATGGAGGATGCCGCCACGGGGGACGTCGCCGAGCTCGGCGGCATGGGGCTCTCGGCCAGTTTCGATGACTGGCCGGATGATTTCGAAGCCGAAGAAATCCCGCGCCACCAGCCGGCAACCGACCGCCGCGGCGCGGGCTCGTCTGCCGCGCCAACTGCCGGTGGTGGAAAGGGGAAACGCCGGGCCGCGCTCCCGCTCTTTGGAAGCCGGCCGAAGAAGCCGAAGGCCTCCGCCGCGGCCACGAAGCGCGAGGAGGCGGCGGCGAAGGCAGCCCGCTTCCGGAAGGCGGTGAAGAAGCCTCCATCAGTTTCCGCGTAAGCTTTCTAGCCGCCTATGTGCTTGTTATTCTGAAGTTCTTCCTTTACTTGAATTCTTCTCTGATTTTCTGAGCAGGGCGCCGCTCTCCCTCGAGAGAGGGAGGCGGCAGAGCGGGAGGCGGCGGAGCGGGAGGCCGCCCAGACGGCGCCGGGGCGAGCGAGCGCGGCGGCCGAGACTCCGTCGGAGCGGGCGGCTGCGGAGACGGAGGTGGAAGGCGCACGTCGCCGGCCTCCACTACTCGCCATCCCCCTCCAAACTTTGGATCCGGACATCCCTCTGCCCACGGCGGAGGAGATTATCCCCGAGCAGCCGCCGGTGCAGAGGGACGAAGTCTTCGAGATTTCCGTCGAGAGGATGCCGCCGGCAGCGCCGGCCGGAGCAGGCAAAGGCGGCCAAACATCGGTGGTGCCGGAGGAGCCGGCCCGGGCCGCGCCCGAGGCCGGAGCCGGCCTTGAGATCGAGCTGGCGGCGGGCCGGCATGCCGGAGGAGGCACGGCCCCGCCGGACACGCGTCGAGCCGCGGGGGCCGAGCAGACGGCAGACGCCTTGGAGGCGGCCAGCTCGGCCATGTCCGGGTGGACTCCTAGCGGAGGGAGCGGCGAGCTGAACGTCGCGGCCCAAGGGGTTCGGAGCCGGCTGCAGGCACATGCCGGCCTCCTGAGGCAATTTACTCAGGAGTTTCTGTCGACGCGGTCTGCAATCCGGGTAAATCTTCACTCATTGACCGTTCCGGTCCTTTGAATTTTTTTCGTGGGGGCGCGCTGGCGCACCCACTGGGTGTAGTCCCCGAGATCCAGGCCGACTGCAGCATAGTCGGGTCGGATCTTACTCGACGACTATCTTGACTGTTTTTCTGATCTCTTAGTATTATCATAATTCTCGTGCTGCCGCCTTCAACTCCCAGGCTCGGGAGCTGAGCCGGAGGACCGAAGACCTCGCCAGCAGCCGGCGTAAGTGTTTTGTCTTTATTTGTTTCTCATGGGGGCGCGACAGCGCACCCACTGGGTGTAGTCCCCGAGATCCGGGCCGACTGCAGCGCAGTCGGGTCGGATCTTACTCGACGACTTTTCCTTTGCTGACTTTTTCTCTTTATCTTTTGCTCGTGCAGAGGCCAACGCCGACCTGCGGAGGGAACTCGGTGAGGTGCAGGCCGCTCTTCACGCCAAGGACGCCGAGTATGCTGACTTGGTTCAAGAGCGCGACCGCCTGGCGAAGAAACTGGCCGACCGAGAGGAGAGCCACAAGGCGGCCCTGCAAAAGGCGCAGGACGGCGAGGCTGCCCTGAAGGCGGAGTTCGAGGCCAGGGAGGCGAGCTGGGCCGAGACGCGCCAGGCGCTGGAGGAAGGCTTCGGCCGGATCGAGGATCTCATCGATGGTAGGCCGTCTTTCTTGCCCTTCTTCCATCTGCCGGCCGCCTGCGGTTTTTGTTTTGACTTGTGTTTGCTGTCTTGCGCAGAGTATTTTCCCGGCCAATCCGTCCTCGCCGCCCAAGCCATCGAAGCTTACCGCGAGGAGCGCCGTCAGGCCGGGGTTGTGGTTCCGCCGGATGCGAACCGGACGCTGTCGGAGCAGCTCATCGCCATCCAGGCGCGGCTGCAGCCGGCCCACCGGCTACTCCACAGGCTCCAATGCGCCGGGGCGACGATGCTGGCCGCGCTCTGGCCCGGCCAGACAATTCCCCGCACACCAAGTCGGACGGCCGATTGGCTCGAAGTCGCAGTCGGCCGCTTCGAGGCCTGGAAGGCGTCCGCGGCCCGTCTTGGAGCCGGGCGCGCGCTGGAGTTCGTCCGCGCGTGGTACCCAGGGCTAAGCCTGGACCAGCTGCGGACGTGGTGGTCGGAAGCAGACGCGGAGCTGGAGGAGGTGCGGCCGGTGATCGCGCAACGCGCCTTGACGATCGCCGAGTGCACCGACACCAGCGTCTTCGCGCCAGAGCTCAACGACGATGGCGCCGCCCAGCCGGAGGAATGGTTCGGGCTGAACCCGGCGGACGGCGAGGACTCGGCCGAGGAGATCGCCTCCAGCGACGAGGGCGAGGACGACGCGGAGGAGGACGGCGAAGACGCCGAGCCGACTGGTGAGACGGCCGACCGTCCCCCAGCCGACCGTGCCTCCAGCAATGAGCCACGCGGGAGCGCGCCCTCTGCCGGAGACGACGATCAAGCCGAGGTTGGCCAGCCGGCCACTCCTCCAGCCGGCGCGACTGCTTCCACCGCCCAGCCCGGCTCGTCTGCGGCCCCGCCGGCTTGATCTGCCGTTCCTTTTGTCCCTGTTTTACTTTTTCGGACAATTTTAAGTTTCTGCAATTCCACCCACTGGGGGTGTATCGAAAAATGTTGGATGTCGGCCTCTCTGGAGGCCTCTTGTGTAAATATTAATATATGCATGTGTTGGCGTTCATTCAAGTGTACTTTTTTGTCCTTAGGCTCTTTCCTTTGCCGCCTTCCCTCTTTGGGAAGGCAAGTACTTGAGCTTTCTTGGATTTGAAGCAGACTGAATGTAAGCCGGCCGGCCGGCTACTCTGGTAGTCGGTCGGCAGGAGGAGGCAAGCCGGCTTTTGTTATATATGTGAGCATGTTTGGTCCCTAGCTGTTTTTCATGTGCGCACCCTTTCCGGCTTGTGACTCTTGCTAGCCGGGCAGTTGGTTCTTCGAGCTGCGATTTCGGCAAGAGCCAAGCCTGGGTGTCGGCACATTACTTGTCTGACTGCGGGTAGGGCTTCTAATATAACTCTAGTCGGCTAGTCCCCGGGCCGACTCGCCGGACCCGGTACCGGACAAAATAAATGAGTAGGTGATATCATACGCATGATAACTTTCATTCATAAAATAAAAGGGGGGCAGTCCCCGAGTCTTTCTCGGGGAGCCTACTATTTCGTACTTAATACAAAAGTGGGCAAAATACATACTGCATTTTAACTGTAAAACTTCCGAAGGAGATTTGCGTTCCATGGTCGCTCCGACTCCTTGCCGGAGTCGTCTCTCTTGCGTGCCTTCGGCTTCTGCGCGTCGATGAGGTAGTAGGCGTCGTTGCCCAAGGCTCTGCTGATGATGAAGGGGCCTTCCCAGGGGGCTGCGAGCTTGTGCTGGCCGGCTGTTCGCTGGATCAGCCGGAGCACAAGGTCGCCCTCCTGGAAGGATCTTGGTCGGACCCTTCGGCTATGGTAGCGGCGCAAACCCTGCTGGTAGATGGCAGACCGGCTGAGGGCTAACAGCCGGGCCTCTTCCAGCAGGTCGACGCCGTCTTTTCATGCTTCTTTGGCTTCCGCTTCCGTGTACATGGTTACCCGAGGCGAGTCGAACTCGATATCTGTTGGGATGACTGCCTCGGCACCATATACAAGGAAGAAGGGAGTGAAGCCGGTTGATCTGTTGGGAGTAGTGCGCAGACTCCATAGGACAGCCGGCAGCTCATCGAGCCAGCAGCCGGCTGAACGCTCCAGAGGTACGACCAGTCGAGGCTTGATGCCGGAAAAAATGAGGCCATTTGCTCGCTCCACTTGGCCGTTTGACTGCGGGTGGGCGACTGACGCGAGGTCCAGCCGGATACCTTGTGCAGCGCAGAATCGTGCCAAGGCACCTTTGGCGAAGTTCGTGCCGTTGTCGGTGATGATGCTGTGCGGTACGCCGTACCGGGTTTTTATATCTGCAATGAAAGTCACTCCAGTCGGCCCATTCGGCCTCTTGATCGGCTTCGCCTCGATCCACTTGGTGAATTTGTCGACGGCGACGAGCAAATGTGTCATGCCGCCGCGCGCCGTTTTGAATGGGCCCACCATATCCAATCCCCAGACGGCGAAGGGCCAGGTGATGGGAATGGTCTTGAGTGCCGAAGCCGGCATGTGTTGCTGCGAGCTGAAAAGCTGGCAGCCTTTGCAGTGTTTAACTAGCTCTTTGGCGTCGTCCAAAGCAGTCGGCCAGAAGAAACCGTGGCGGAAGGCTTTGGCGACGAGTGATCTTGATGCGGCGTGGTGGCCGCACTCTCCTTGGTGTATATCCCTGAGGATCGCGATGCCTTTCTCCTGCTTGACGCATCGCTGCAAGACTCCGGTGGCGCTGCGCTTGACAAGCTCTCTGTTGACGATTGTGTATGCTCCAGCCCGGCGCTGGACTTGTCTTGCTTCGTTTTTGTCAGCCGGCAGGTCATGGTTCACCAAAAAGAAGCGGATGGTTTGGGCCCATGATGGGGCGGCGACTTCCTCTGCCACCAATGTGGCCACAGCCACCAGGGTGGGCGGGCTGGGTAATGCAGTGCTGGAGTCGGCCGCCCCTTGCTGTGCTGAAGAAGTCCCCGGGCCGGCTACCGCAGTCCCCGGGCCGGCTACCGTAGTCCCCGGGCCAGGTGCGGCAGTCCCCGAGCCAGGTACTGCAGTCCCCGAGCCAAATATTGAAGTCCCCGGGCCGGCTGCTTGATTCTTCGAGCCGGACCCGGCCCCCTCGGGGTTAGGCGGCACGAAGATGGAGTCGGATTCCGGAGACGGCTTGATTGACGGCTTGAGGAGGCGCTGTAGGGCGACGCCGGTTGGTATTGCTTGCCGCGTGGACCTATTCGGGCCAGAGCATCTGCTGGCTCATTGTCGGCTCGCGGTACGTGAAGGAATTCACACCCGTCGAAGTATCCGCTGATTTGCTGCACTAGGAAGCAGTAGCTCGCCATGTTTGCGTCCTTGGCATCCCAGTCGCCAGAAGATTGCTGCACCACCAAATCCGAGTCGCCATAGCACAGGATCCGGCGGATGCCAAGTTCTTTGGCAAGCCGGAGCCCATGTATGAGCGCTTCGTACTCGGCTACGTTGTTGGAGGTGGCGAAGTGGATCTGTAGCGTGTATCTGAGCTTGTCGCCCTTTGGAGAGGTAAGGACGACGCCGGCTCCCAAGCCGGTGCGCATCTTTGATCCGTCAAAGTGCATGCGCCAATGGGTGGAGTCGGGCGCTGGTGGTAAGTACTGGGTCTCGGCCCAGTCGACGAGGAAGTCGGCCAGCGCTTGCGTCTTGATGGCGGTGCGGGGTTGGTAGAAGATCGTGTAGGGGGCCAGCTCGATGGCCCATTTAGCCACCCGGCCGGATGCATCCCGGCTGCCTATGATCTCTGCCAGCGGGGCAATGCATACGACCGTGATGGGATGCTCTTGAAAGTACGGCTTCAGCTTCTTCGCGGCGAAGTACACGCCATAGCACATCTTCTGATAGTGCGGGTAATTTTGCTTCGAGGCGGACAACACCTCGCTCAGGTAATAAACCGGCCTCTGGACCGGCTGGGCTCGGCCTTCTTCGGGGCGTTCGACCACAATGACGGTGCTGACCACCCGGCTAGTGGCGGCAATATATAGGAGCATGGGCTCCTTCTAAGTCGGTGCCGCCAAGACAGGCGGCGTGGACAGCATTTTCTTCAGCTCGTGGAAAGCTTGGTCGGCCTGGTCATTCCACTCAAAGTGAGTGCTCTTCTTCACGAGGCGGTAGAGGGGGAGAGCTTTTTCTCCAAGCCGGATGATGAAGCGGTTCAGAGAGGCCAGGACCCGGTGAACTTCTGAATTTCTCTGAGCTTGGTTGGGACCGCCATCCTCTCGATGGCCTTGATCTTCACGGGGTTGCACTCTATGCCGCGTTCGGAGACCAGAAAGCCTAGGAGCTGGCCGGCCGGCACTCCGAACACGCATTTCTCCGGGTTAAGCTTGATCCGGAACCGACGCAGGTTCTCGAATGTCTCCTTCAAGTCTTCCAGCAGAGTGCCATGCTTCTCCGTCTTCACCACGACATCATCCACGTAAACGTGGGTGTTCTTGCCGAGCTGCGTGAGGAGGCACTTCTGCATGCAACGCTGAAAAGTGGCGCCGGCATTCCTCAAGCCGAACATCATAGTCAGGTAGCAGAAGGCTCCAAACGGCGTGATGAAGGCAGTCTTCAGTTGGTCATCCGGGTTCAGCTTTATCTGGTGGTATCCCGAGTAGGCATCCAAAAAGCTCAACAGCTCGCATCCGGCTGTGGAGTCTATCACTTGATCAATCCTGGGCAGAGCGAAGGGATCTTTTGGGCAGGCTTTGTTGAGGCTTGTGTAATCTATACACATGCGCCACTTGTTATTCTTTTTCAGCACGAGAACCGGGTTCGCGAGCCACTCAGGGAAGAAAACTTCCATGCTGAAGCCGGCTGCGAGAAGCCGGGCTATCTCCTCCCCTACGATCCTTCTCTTCTCCTCTAACAGTCGGCGGAGGGGCTGCTTGACTGGTTTAGCATCCTCCCACACATGCAATTTGTGCTCGGCGAAATCCTTTGGAACACCCGGCATGTCCTTGGGGGACCATGCAAAGATATCCCGATTCTCACGGAGGAAATCGACGAGCTCGCCTTCCTATTTGCTATCCAGGCTCGCCCCAATGACGGCAAACCTCTCAGGGTGCTCGGGGTCGAGCTGTATCTTCTTGGTCTCCTTGGCCGGCTGGAAAGATCCTTGGGCATCATACTCCTTGGAGTCGGCGGGTTGGTTTAGCTGCTTGCTGGCCAGGGCCACGACCCTGTCCAGCGTCTTCTTCTCTGCGGCGATCACGAGGGATTCGGCCAGCCGGCTGCTGGCCGCGGCGCAGTCGGCGGACTTCTTGTAGTCGCCGGCGATGGTGATGACACCCTTGGAGCTCGGTATCTTCATCTTGAGGTAAGCGTAGTGGGGGACCGCCATGAACTTGGCCAAGGCGGGTCGGCCAAACAAGGCGTGGTAAGGGCTCTCCAGGTCCACCACCTCGAACCAGATTGCTTCCCGGCGGAAATGATCCTTGCCCCCAAAGAGTACATCGATCTTGATCTTGCCGATGGGGGCACAGGACAAACCGGGTACGATGCCGTGGAACACCGTTCGAGTCGGCGCAAGCTGCTTTGCCTTGACACCCAGCTTCTCCATGGTGTCGTGGTACAGGATGTTGATGCTACTTCCGCCGTCGATCAGCACGCGGGAGAAGCGTGCGGCGCGCGTATCCGTTGCAAGGGTGGCCTCCAGGACCAATGCATAGGAGCCGGGGGACAGCATCACCTCTGGGTGGTCGGCCCGGCTCCAACTGATGGGTTTCTCTGACTAGTGCATGTGGCCAGCTGGGCTGGTAGCGGCCACATTGACTTCTTGTTGCTCTCGGCGCTTGCTGCGCCGGTCTTCGGGCTGGCTCGTGAAGACAACATAAGATGCTTGCTGTCAGGACCCCGATTCTAAGCCACATCGATCTAGCCGGTAACACCTCATATCACTTTGCGGCCTCACGCACGGTATCCCACGGGTGTCGCCTTACCATGGCCCGGGACCGTTTGCGCCTTTTGGCTCGCGTATATGACAATGTCGCTAGCATCCATATGACCGAGAACCCGGGCCGACATGGCTAGTCGTGAACCCAAAGCGGCACAGACCTATGGAGACAGGCATACATGAATCACAACGAACATGTCGGTCATCAACGAGTGATTCCGGGCTGTAGCACTGGGCTATCAGGACTCCGGAGAATCCCGGGCTGTAGCAGGCTAGACAGGACTCCGGAGATCACCGCGTGACATTTCCCCGAAGGGACAGACATAGGGATGAAGTGAAACACATGCCGGCTAGTCAAGTGTCCTGAACAGTAGTGCTGGGCTAGCAGGACTCCGGTGAACCGGGCTGTAGCGGACTACTATGGCTCAAGGAGCACTAGACTACATTTCCCCATAAGAAAGGCTGCGAAGGATAAACAACTAGATTGTCGGATCCCACTCATACCAAGCATTTCAATCATACATACAATATGCTCGATATGAGTACATACAACATGGCATCACAACAAAACTCTACAACTCAGGTACTTTATTTAAAGGCTCCAGGGAGCCATACATAATATATCCATACAGGTAGGGGTCACATGACCCGACACTCAAGTCATACAGTCATACAAGCACATGCGGAAGCAACTAGTCTGAGTACAGACTCTAGAAAGAAAGAAGGCTTCTCAAAGCCTGTCTATCTACATAGGGCCCTCCATGGCCTGGATCACCACCTGGGTGGCTAGTCACTCGTCGACGTCAAGATCTACGTAAAACCCATCGGAGGGGGTAGTGTTGTCGTCTGAAAACAATAAATAAGCAAACATGAGTACAAAGGTACTCAGCAAGTCTTACATCAGAACCTACTGTACATGCTCATTCTCAAGAAGGTGGTGGGGTTTATGCAGCAAGCCAGCTTTGACTCTTGGCTAAGCTATCCTACGGAATCTTTTAGCAAAATAGATTTCGCACACGAGTCCACTACTCACCATCACAATACTCCACCGTGGATCCTCCCTCGTATCCTGCGAGGGGGCCATCCTCGGTACTCACACTTATCTTGAGTCTTTTAGTAGTATCCATTTACTTGTCTATGAACTGTATATGCAACCAAGTAGTCCTTTACCGCGGACGCGGCTATTCGAATAGTTTTATACCCTGCAGGGGTGTACTTCGTCACACATGTTTCCACCACTTAGCGTCTGCACACGAAATGTGCTCGGCAGACTTCAAGCGAAAACCGACGTGGGTGTAGACCACGACCTGACTAACCTCACAAGTCTCTAGTCCAGGGTCATCGCCTATTCAGGTTCCATCCGCAAGGAAATCCAGCCGGGGTGTCCTCAACGGCCCCGAACAATGTGAACAGGGTTCCCAAGACACCAAACGGGTGACTCGGTACACCGTGCCATGGTGTATCTACCGCAACATAGCCCACCCCTAGGGTCAGCGCTACGCACGGCCGCCAACACATATCCTACAAACACCAGAAACTAGTTGCAACTCCTGGACTGAGGCGAGGGGGGTCGGTAAGTCGAGCGGGGTCATATTTCAGGGCCCAATGTGTGGTAGTAGCTGAATCTTAATTCACGCATACAAAACTCAGTTCTTAGGGACGGCTTCAATGAAACAACCCACCATGTACTCCTACATGGCCTCTCATCGATACCTTTACCAAAACATGTTCAACACATCCCACATATTACTGGCACAAGCATTTCACTCTAGCCCATCCCCCAGATGAACCAGACCTGACACAACTCTAAGCATAGCAGGCATAGCAAGGTAGGAATCACAAAACATGGCTCAATCAACTCCTACACATGCTAGTGGGTTTCATCTAGTTACTGTGGCAATGACAGGTCATGCAGAGGATAAGGGTTCAACTACCGTAGCACACAGCAGTTTGAATCGTGTTGTCTTAATGCAGTAAACAAGAGCAAGAGCGAGAACATGGGTTGTATCGGAATGATCAATGGTTGCTTGCCTGATGGAGTGGTAACGGGATACTGCCCTTCAATTGGATACTCGTGAATATCCTCGGAGGCAGAACCTACCACGAAGAACACAACCGAGCACAATCAACACATGACGATATGCAACAATATGATGCATGCTATGACATGGCAATATGGATGTGTCTTGAGCTAATGCAACTAGCTATGATTTAAATGAAGTTGGTTTGAGTACAAGATTCAAATTCCAACCCCATATATGATTATTTAAATGCCCTTTATTTGTTTTGTCCAAAACAGAGGACAAACATTGTTCAAACATGCATGAAAATGGTACAGATGGATTCCTTGAATTTTTCTGATAATTTTACATATATAATTTATCTCATTTGGAGTTATGGTTGAATTTCTATGATTTTTCAAAGTTTTGGGTATTTTCTGGAATTTCCTGAATTATTTTTAAACTAGAAAATGATTTACTGCGTCAGCCTTGCGTCAGCATGACATCAGAAAGTCAACAGGGTTGCCTCCAGGTCAAACCTGACCAGTGGGTCCCACTGGTCAGTCTCACAGTGCTGGCTCGAGTCACAGACAGGTGGGGCCAGTCAAAGGCCACGTCAGAAAGTCAAACTGACGTGTGGGGCCAGCTGGGTTAATAACTAATCTAAACAGAATATTAAGTTAAACTAAATATGCACTGGGCCCACATGGCAGTGGCTCTAGGGAGGGGTGGTTAGTGGGTTAGTTAGCCGCTAATGACGGCCACGTCGGCTACCGGCGTTTAGTCGCTGGCGACCTCAGATCGCGGCGGCGTTTCACCGGAGTTGTTCGGGTTTCGCCTACAGGCCACCATTTGACGCGCGGTTTTCTCCTACGGGTTCCTGGGAGTGAGGCGCATCCAGAGAGACAAGCGGCAGCAGCTGGGGTGGCCGGAGCTGACGGCGGCGAGCTCTTTTGCGGCCGCCGGAGTTCGGTTGCGCGCGGAATCGTGTTTCAGTGCGTAGAAGAGCGGGGCAAGAGGGCTAGGAGGGTGTTACGCATCGCGGGGAGTAGGTTCGACACTCCAGGGTGACCATTTGGTCACCGGAGCATCATCGACAACGAGCTCAGGCGGCGGCGCACTTCGGTCATCAAGGGGGTGACGGCTACGGCAATCAATCGGAGAGGAGAAGAGGGGGAAACGGTTGCGGAGCTCACAGCGGTGCCGTAGGGATGGTTAGCTGGCTCGGGGGCGTCCTGCGTGCGGCGAATCAATGATGATGGTGGCCGGAGCCCGAGGTGGAAGACGACGGCGATGGCGATGTTGCTGGCCTCCCGGGGTCACGTGCCTTGGCGTGCGGCTCTACGGCGTCGAGGCGAAGCTCATGGGGGCGCTGGCCGGCGTGGGGGGGTGCTGGTGGCCACGGTAACGACAAGCGACGGCGACGGCGACTCTCGGATGAGCTCGGGGAAGAGAGTCAGGGGAGCGAGAGAGGGTGGAGCGAGTGAGGGAGAGGAGCGAGGGGACACGGGACATCGTCGTGGCGTCGCTAGGAGGGCCGGGGAAGCAGGAGGTGGAAGCAGGAGGTGGCTTCGCTTCCTGTGCGTGCGCCACGCCGTCGTCCTCCTGGCAAAGGTGGGCTGGCTCTGGTGGGCTGGGCCGTGCTGGGCCGGTTGGTGGCGCCAGGTAAGTGGCCCACTGGCCTACTCTCTCTCTCTTCTCAAATTTTATTCTGTTTTCTATTTTTGTTATTCTGTTTTGATTTAGTTTAAATACTAAATCATTTTATAAAATCCTGAAAATATTTATGGACACTTTCTGAAATATTTCAGTGGCCCAAAAATAATTCCAACATTATTTGAGCATTTGAATTATTTAATAGTATTTAAATGCCCAAATTCAAATATTTATGAATTAAATCAATGCCCCTTTTGTTGACCTAAAATTATATGCACCATTTTTCCCAAGGGTTCTAACCCAAGGCAAAGAGGGTGAACATATTTGAAGGGCATTTCAGGTTCATTGAATTTATTTTTAGTAAACCCTAGTTGATTTCAGGGGGGGGGGGTGCTGGGGGTTCTGCTTTCCCCATTTCAATTTCTGATGAATGTAGACATGATGCACACTCTAATGCATAACCTAGCTAGGGTGTGACAACTCACCCCCACTCAATAGAATCTCGTCCCGAGATTTAGGATCATCTGGGAAGAAGGCGGGGTACTCGAGTCGAAGACGATCCTCCCTTTCCCAAGTGGCTTCTTCCTCGGAATGGTGTGACCATTGAACCTTGAGAAACTTGATATTATGACGTCAAGTGGTACGCTCGGCTTGATCAAGGATATGAACGGGGTATTCCCGATAAGAAAGGTTATCCTGTAAATCAAGCGTTTCGTGGTCCACTCCACGGATAGGATCCGCGAAGCAACGCCTGAGTTGCGAAACGTGGAAGACATCGTGAACTCTGGAAAGATGCGGAGGTAGTTCCAATTGGTAGGCAACTTCTCCTCGTTTGGCAAGAATGCGAAAGGGTCCAATGTAACGAGGAGCCAATTTGCCTTTGATACCGAAGCGATGGGTTCCCTTTAACGGGGTAACCCGAAGGTAAGCTTTCTCTTCAATTTCAGATGTCATAGGCTTATGCTTACGATCATATTGACTCTTTTGGCGAGATTGGGCTGTTTTCAATTTCTCACGAATAACGCGAACCAGCTCTTCTGCTTCCTGAATCATATCCGGGCCAAAGAGTTGTCTTTCCCCGGTTTCTGACCATTTAAGAGGCGTTCGACATTTTCGTCCATAGAGAACTTCGAAGCGAGCCTTGCCCAAACTAGCTTGATAGCTATTGTTATAGGCAAACTCCGCGAATGGAAGGCATTTCTCCCAACTCATTCCGAACGAGATAACAGAAGCTCGGAGCATATCTTCCAGAATTTGATTTACTCGCTCTACTTGACCACTTGATTGAGGATGGAAGGCGGTGCTAAAGGAGAGATGAGTTCCCATAGCATTTTGGAAACTTTCCCAAAATCGAGAGGTGAAGAGACTTCCACGGTCTGAGTTAATTTCCAATGGGACACCATGAAGAGACACTATTCGGGAGATGTATAGGTCAGCTAGCTGGCTAGGGGTGATACTCTCACGAACAGGTAGACAATGGGCTACTTTGGAAAGACGGTCGATCACGACGAAGATGGCATTATTTCCCCTCTTGGTCCTGGGAAACCCAGTGATGAAATCCATACTGATTTTGTCCCATTTCCATTCAGGAATAGCCAAAGGTTGAAGGGTGCCAGCAGGCCGTTGATGCTCTGCTTTAACACGACGACAAACGTCGCAATTAGCAATGTATTGAGCAATTTCTCTCTTCATCCTAGTCCACCAAAACCTCTGGCGTAGGTCTTGATACATTTTGGTACTACCGGGATGAATGGTGAGAGGGGATTCATGAGCTTCCTTAAGGATCATCTGGCGTAGATGTTGGTTCTTGGGAACCACCAGGCGGTTCTCAAAGAAGACAGCACCTTGCTCATCCATGGAAAAACATTTAGCTACTCCGCTAGCAATGTTTTCCTTAATCCGGGATATGCCCTTATCACGCTTTTGGGCAGCTATGATTTGATCCATAAGGGTAGGTTTCGCCACCAGGGTAGATAGGAATCCACGAGGAACAATGTGAAGATTAAGCTTGCGAAATTCCTCATGGAGAAGTGGTTGACTTTGTTGTAACAGCAGGTTGTTACAGTAGGACTTACGACTTAGTGCATCGGCCATGACATTGGCCTTGCCAGGGGTGTAAGTTATTCCTAAGTCGTAATCCGAGATTAAACTCGACCCAACGTCTTTGCCTGAGATTCAAATCTGGTTGGGTGAAGATATATTTCAAGTTTTGGTGATCGGTGAATATCTCGCAACGATTACCGAGGAGGTAATGTCGCCAGGTTTTGAGTGCATGGACTACAGCTGCAAGCTCTAGATCATGTGTGGGATAGTTTTCCTCATGTGGGTGTAATTGACGTGAAGCATAGGCAATTACCTGACGATCTTGCATGAGTATGCAACCTAGTCCTTGTCGCGAGGCGTCGCAATAGATAATAAAGTCCTTGGAGAAATCTGGTGGTACCAGTACGGGAGCAAATGTCAGGCGTCTTTTCAGTTCCTGAAAACTGAACTCGCACTGTGGAGTCCACTCGAACTTTTTATCTTTCTTGAGGAGTTCAGTTAGAGGTTTAGCAACCTTGGAGAAATTCTCGACGAAGCGGCGGCAATAGCTCGCTAGGCCAAGGAAACTCTGAACTTGCTTGACCGAAATAGGTGGAGTCCAATCAAGGACGGCTTGAACTCGCTCGGGATTGACAGCAATACCCTTACCAGAGATTACATGGCCTAGATAGGTCACTTCTGACAACCAAAATTCACACTTGGGGAATTTGGCATAAAGGCGATGCTCTCGAAGTTTCATCAATACCAGCCTTAGATGTTCGGCATGTTCCTCTTCATTCTTGGAGTAGATGAGTATGTCATCGAGGTATACTACGACGAATTTGTCCAAGTACTCCGTGAAAACCGAGTTCATTAACCGGGAGAAAGTGGCCGGGGCATTGGTTAAACCGAAGGACATGACGGTGTACTCGTATTGGCCATAACGAGTAACAAAAGCCGTTTTGGGAATGTCCCCATTTCTGATTTTGATTTGATGGTAGCCCAACCTCAAATCCATCTTGGAGAAGACTGAGGATCCAGCGAGCTGATCATACAGGTCGTTGATCCTGGGAAGCGGGTATTTGTTCTTGATGGTGACCAGATTGACAGGTCGGTAATCCACAACCATTCGATCCGTTCCATCCTTCTTCTTGACGAAGAGGACGGGGCAAGCCCAAGGAGAGGAGCTAGGACGGATGAACCCTTTGTTCAAGGACTCATCGAGTTGGTTCTTAAGCTCGGCTAGTTCTAAGGGTGCCATCTTGTAGGGTCTTCTAGCAATTGGAACGGTTCCTGGAACAAGGTCTATCACAAACTCGACATCCCGGTCAGGTGGAACACCTGGCAGTTCTTCCGGAAACACATCCGGGAAGTCTCGGACTACCGGAACGTCCTCAAGGTCTGGAAGAGGGTTGGCATTGAGAGAGTAAAGTTGGCGCTTGGCCACTCGAGTTAAGACATTAACTGTCTTGCCCGAGGGATGAGTAAGTTGAACAGTTCTAGTGGCACAATCGATCTTGGCATAATGAGCCGACATCTAGTCCATACCCAAGATGATGTTTATGTCGGAGGACTTGAGAGCTATTAAAGATGCAAGGAAAACAAGCCTATCGACAAGAATTTCGTTCCCATGGCTTACCCTAGAAGTTTGCCATTTGGAACCTGGAGTTTGAATTACCATAGAAGTGGGCATGTCACAGAATGTCGTGTTATGCAGTCGAGCATAATTCTCGGATATGAATGAATGAGATGCTCCAGTATCGAAAAGAACAGATGCCGGATGGCAGTTAACAAGGAGCGTACCAAGGACGACGTTGGGATCCTCATGAGCCTCTTCGGCTGAGATGTAGTTGACATGGCCATGTGCAGTAGTGGCCGTCTTGGCGTAGAAAGTCTTTCCCGCGGGCTTACCATAGCCAACGGACTTTCCAGCTTGATTGGGGTTGTTCTGGGGACACTATCGACTATAGTGACCCGGTTCTCCACACTTGAAGCATGTTACCACAGTGGGGCGTGGAGCAACATTAGCAGCGGGGCCACCATAGGGCTTGGGCGGTGCAAATTGCTGGTTGGGACGAGGCGCCTCAAAGGATGGCCTCGGGGTGAATCTGGGTGGCAGTGCGGTGCTTGGAATCCACACCCCGCGCTTCTGAGCTCCAGAGCCGGATGAAGACCCAAAATCACGGGAGTGCTTGCGTGAAGCGTCATAATCAGCCTGGCCTGTCTCAGCACTGATAGCTTTATTGACCAGCTTCTGGAAGGATGTGCATTCGTGCAGACGGAGATCGCGGCGAAGCTCAGGGCTAAGTCCCTTACGGAACCTTGCCTGCTTCTTGGCGTCAGTAGAAACCTCTTCAGGAGCATAGCATGCCAGGTTCCCAAATTCTCGGCTATATGCATCCACAGTCAGCCTTCCTTGGGTGAAGTTGCAGAACTCCTCCCTCTTGCGATCCATAAGACCTTCCGGAATGTGATGCTCACGGAAAGCCTCGCTGAACTCAGCCCAGGTAGTGATTTGGCCGACCGGGCGCATAGCTTCGTAGTTTTCCCACCAATGGCTAGCGGGGCCCTCAAGATGATAAGCGGCATAGGTAACCTTGTTGGCTTCAGCTACGTTGGCAGAACGTAGCTTGTGGGTGATGCTGCGAAGCCAATCATCCGCGTTGAGGGGCTCGACGGAATGGTTAAACTTTGGTGGGTACAGCTTGATAAAGTCGTTGATTGACACCAAGTCATTTCGTGGGTGGCGTGCAGTGTTCTGCTCAATCCGCTCCAGCAGGCGGTTGGTCTCACGCTTGTTCCTTTCCGCCTCCAGCATTACTTCAGCCAGGGAAGGTGGGTGAGGCAAATTTTCACCTCTAGCTGCATTGGCTTCCCCCTACTCCGGGGCAGCAGGGTTTCCGCGGGTGTTGACCATCCTAGGAGGAAACAAGACAACGGTTTAGACAAGGATGGCTCAAACTTAACAGGGAAGTGCAGAATGTAAAGGATAACGTGGAATGCAGAGATGCTCATTCGTATGCCATGGTAATAGAAAACTGCCATATATACACCAACGGTCATACACGTCATACATAGTTTAGTACAAGCCCATGTTACAGTACAACTATGAAGGTAGACGTTACATCTCATCGGAGGCATTCCGAGTCCCTATACATTATTTGTCTACACCTCCGGAATCGATTTCACACCAAGTCGTATTCCACAAGTCACACAGGACAGTGGAGATACAACTACTACAATACTAGTGGTACTACTACTACTCAGATAGCTCCGTAGTAGTCCTCATAGAAGTCACCTCCATAGCCTGGAAGTTCAACGTGATCATCCGGAAACAGACGGTCCTGAGGAGCCTGTGGACCATAGGGGCTAGGATAAGGTCTTGGACCAACAAACGGTGGCCTGCGGGGACCAAGGGGTGGGGTGATGCCTCCCACATCACGCCAATCCACCATGTCTGGCAGAGCTGCTCTCACAGGATACAGATCCCTGGTATCCATACATCCAGCTTGCACCGCGGGTGCAAACCGAGTCAACGTGGCCCAATGATCAGCACGGGTATTAAAGAGCTCCAGCCTCAAGGCCCGATTCTCTCGGTCCTTATCTTCGAGCATCTCAGCGGTGGTATGAGTTAATGAGTCCTCCTGAGTGGAGTCAGCATAGATAGCCTGAAGATACCCCGGCGCTCCCGGAAGTGAAGCTGGCATGTAACGGAAGTCAGTGTTCCGAAGCAGGCCAGTTCGGACTCGCAAGATGGTCATCATGGAATAGGCAGCATCCTGCACAGCCATCTCAATGGTAACTCCGAGTCCATAGGAACAGTGAAGGGGCTCGGTAGATCCAGGATAGGAAGGAAATATCCTGACGGTGCATAAATACTGGCTTTGATTAAAGTCGCGGAACTGCTCTTCAACAGTGTATTCGGGATACCAACGGTATCCTGTCTCGATCATGACCCGGACCAACATAGCAGTATGACCGGGCACGTCGAGGCACCTGGTCAGGCGAACCACTTGATTTTGAGACTGATTGGCCATCTGAAAGCACAACCACAAGACAAGGACATCAGAATTCCTAGGGAAAATTGGGCAGCATAATGGCTGTAAATGCTCAGAAAAAGATTTGAGACATCCACAACAGTTCACAATACCGCTCAACAGCATCCTATCAAGGTTCTGATTCAAATAGCCACGTACTAAAATAGTAGAACTGGACTGGAACTCGTAGCAATAATCCTATGAACTACTACGGATTAGTAACACGTGAACCTGATAGAAGAAGAGAGCCTAGTCCTTAACCCACGTTGAATGAGAAGAGAATGACTCAGATCAGAAGCATAGGGTAAAGGAATAAAAAGAACCTTACGTTCCCTCCCACAATCAATTCCCCTACATATAACTAAAGCATTTCTAGACTCGACATCGGCCAGTTTGGCTGAACGAACCTACAGGCAGTCCGGCTCTGATGCCAACGCTGTCAGGACCCCGATTCTAAGCCACATCGATCTAGCCGGTAACACCTCATATCACTTTGCGGCCTCACGCACGGTATCCCACGGGTGTCGCCTTACCATGGCCCGGGACCGTTTGCGCCTTTTGGCTCGCGTATATGACAATGTCGCTAGCATCCATATGACCGAGAACCCGGGCCGACATGGCTAGTCGTGAACCCAAAGCGGCACAGACCTATGGAGACAGGCATACATGAATCACAACGAACATGTCGGTCATCAACGAGTGATTCCGGGCTGTAGCACTGGGCTATCAGGACTCCGGAGAATCCCGGGCTGTAGCAGGCTAGACAGGACTCCGGAGATCACCGCGTGACATTTCCCCAAAGGGACAGACATAGGGACGAAGTGAGACACATGCCGGCCAGTCAAGTGTCCTGAACAGTAGTGCTGGGCTAGCAGGACTCCGGTGAACCGGGCTGTAGCGGACTACTATGGCTCAAGGAGCACTAGACTACATTTCCCCATAAGAAAGGCTGCGAAGGATAAACAACTAGATTGTCGGATCCCACTCATACCAAGCATTTCAATCATACATACAATATGCTCGATATGAGTACATACAACATGGCATCACAACAAAACTCTACAACTCAGGTACTTTATTTAAAGGCTCCAGGGAGCCATACATAATATATCCATACAGGTAGGGGTCACATGACCCGACACTCAAGTCATACAGTCATACAAGCACATGCGGAAGCAACTAGTCTGAGTACAGACTCTAGAAAGAAAGAAGGCTTCTCAAAGCCTGTCTATCTACATAGGGCCCTCCATGGCCTGGATCACCACCTGGGTGGCTAGTCACTCGTCGATGTCAAGATCTACGTAAAACCCATCGGAGGGGGCAGTGTTGTCGTCTGAAAACAATAAATAAGCAAACATGAGTACAAAGGTACTCAGCAAGTCTTACATCAGAACCTACTGTACATGCTCATTCTCAAGAAGGTGGTGGGGTTTATGCAGCAAGCCAGCTTTGACTCTTGGCTAAGCTATCCTACGGAATCTTTTAGCAAAATAGATTTCGCACACGAGTCCACTACTCACCATCACAATACTCCACCGTGGATCCTCCCTCGTATCCTGCGAGGGGGCCATCCTCGGTACTCACACTTATCTTGAGTCTTTTAGTAGTATCCATTTACTTGTCTATGAACTGTATATGCAACCAAGTAGTCCTTTACCGCGGACGCGGCTATTCGAATAGTTTTATACCCTGCAGGGGTGTACTTCGTCACACATGTTTCCACCACTTAGCGTCTGCACACGAAATGTGCTCGGCAGACTTCAAGCGAAAACCGACGTGGGTGTAGACCACGACCTGACTAACCTCACAAGTCTCTAGTCCAGGGTCATCGCCTATTCAGGTTCCATCCGCAAGGAAATCCGGCCGGGGTGTCCTCAACGGCCCCGAACGATGTGAACAGGGTTCCCAAGACACCAAATGGGTGACTCGGTACACCGTGCCACGGTGTATCTACCGCAACATAGCCCACCCCTAGGGTCAGCGCTACGCACGACCGCCAACACATATCCTACAAACACCAGAAACTAGTTGCAACTCCTGGGCTGAGGCGAGGGGGGTCGGTAAGTCGAGCGGGGTCATATTTCAGGGCCCAATGTGTGGTAGTAGCTGAATCTTAATTCACGCATACAGAACTCAGTTCTTAGGGACGGCTTCAATGAAACAACCCACCATGTACTCCTACATGGCCTCTCATCGATACCTTTACCAAAACATGTTCAACACATCCCACATATTACTGGCACAAGCATTTCACTCTAGCCCATCCCCCAGATGAACCAGACCTGACACAACTCTAAGCATAGCAGGCATAGCAAGGTAGGAATCACAAAACATGGCTCAATCAACTCCTACACATGCTAGTGGGTTTCATCTAGTTACTGTGGCAATGACAGGTCATGCAGAGGATAAGGGTTCAACTACTGTAGCACACAGCGGTTTGAATCGTGTTGTCTTAATGCAGTAAACAAGAGCAGGAGCGAGAACATGGGTTGTATCGGAATGATCAATGGTTGCTTGCCTGATGGAGTGGTAACGGGATACTGCCCTTCAGTTGGATACTCGTGAATATCCTCGGAGGCAGAACCTACCACGAAGAACACAACCGAGCACAATCAACACATGACGATATGCAACAATATGATGCATGCTATGACATGGCAATATGGATGTGTCTTGAGCTAATGCAACTAGCTATGATTTAAATGAAGTTGGTTTGAGTACAAGATTCAAATTCCAACCCCATATATGATTATTTAAATGCCCTTTATTTGTTTTGTCCAAAACAGAGGACAAACATTGTTCAAACATGCATGAAAATGGTACAGATGGATTCCTTGAATTTTTCTGATAATTTTACATATATAATTTATCTCATTTGGAGTTATGGTTGAATTTCTATGATTTTTCAAAGTTTTGGGTATTTTCTGGAATTTCCTGAATTATTTTTAAACTAGAAAATGATTTACTGCGTCAGCCTTGCGTCAGCATGACATCAGCAAGTCAACAGGGTTGCCTCCAGGTCAAACCTGACCAGTGGGTCCCACTGGTCAGTCTCACAGTGCTGGCTCGAGTCACAGACAGGTGGGGCCAGTCAAAGGCCACGTCAGAAAGTCAAACTGACGTGTGGGGCCAGCTGGGTTAATAACTAATCTAAACAGAATATTAAGTTAAACTAAATATGCACTGGGCCCACATGGCAGTGGCTCTAGGGAGGGGTGGTTAGTGGGTTAGTTAGCCGCTAATGACGGCCACGTCGGCTACCGGCGTTTAGTCGCCGGCGACCTCAGATCGCGGCGGCGTTTCACCGGAGTTGTTCGGGTTTCGCCTACAGGCCACCATTTGACGCGCGGTTTTCTCCTACGGGTTCCTGGGAGTGAGGCGCATCCAGAGAGACAAGCGGCAGCAGCTGGGGTGGCCGGAGCTGACGGCGGCGAGCTCTTTTGCGGCCGCCGGAGTTCGGTTGCGCGCGGAATCGTGTTTCAGTGCGTAGAAGAGCGGGGCAAGGGGGCTAGGAGGGTGTTACGCATCGCGGGGAGTAGGTTCGACACTCCAGGGTGACCATTTGGTCACCGGAGCATCGTCGACAGCGAGCTCAAGCGGCGGCGCACTTCGGTCATCAAGGGGGTGACGGCTACGGCAATCAATCGGAGAGGAGAAGAGGGGGAAACGGTTGCGGAGCTCACAGCGGTGCCGTAGGGATGGTTAGCGGGCTCGGGGGCGTCCTGCGTGCGGCGAATCAATGATGATGGTGGCCGGAGCCCGAGGTGGAAGACGACGGCGATGGCGATGTTGCTGGCCTCCCGGGGTCACGTGCCTTGGCGTGCGGCTCTACGGCGTCGAGGCGAAGCTCATGGGGGCGCTGGCCGGCGTGGGGGGGTGCTGGTGGCCACGGTAACGACAAGCGACGGCGACGGCGACTCTCGGATGAGCTCGGGGAAGAGAGTCAGGGGAGCGAGAGAGGGTGGAGCGAGTGAGGGAGAGGAGCGAGGCGACACAGGACATCGTCGTGGCGTCGCTAGGAGGGCCGGGGAAGCAGGAGGTGGAAGCAGGAGGTGGCTTTGCCTCCTGTGCGTGCGCCACGCCGTCGTCCTCCTGGCAAAGGAAGGAGACGACTGGCGCCCGGCTCTGGTGGGCTAGGCCGTGCTGGGCCGGTTGGTGGCGCCAGGTAAGTGGCCCACTGGCCTACTCTCTCTCTCTTCTCAAATTTTATTCTGTTTTCTATTTTTGTTATTCTGTTTTGATTTAGTTTAAATACTAATTCATTTTATAAAATCCTGAAAATATTTATGGACACTTTCTGAAATATTTCAGTGGCCCAAAAATAATTCCAACATTATTTGAGCATTTGAATTATTTAATAGTATTTAAATGCCCAAATTCAAATATTTATGAATTAAATCAATGCCCCTTTTGTTGACCTAAAATTATATGCACCATTTTTCCCAAGGGTTCTAACCCAAGGCAAAGAGGGTGAACATATTTGAAGGGCATTTCAGGTTCATTGAATTTATTTTTAGTAAACCCTAGTTGATTTCAGGGGGGGGGTGCTGGGGGTTCTGCTTTCCCCATTTCAATTTCTGATGAATGTAAACATGATGCACACTCTAATGCATAACCTAGCTAGGGTGTGACACTTGCTCATCGGGGAACTCGTCCTGCACGGCGTCGACCGCGGGCCGGGCGGCTTTGGGCGGCGGAGCCGGCGGCGGCGGGCCGGCAGGCGGAGTCGGCGTGAGCCCTTCGCCCTTGGAGATTCGGGCGAGCCAGTTGCATTTGCGGGTCGTGTGGTTGGACGGCTTCGCGCCGCTGTGGAACTTGCACGGGGCATCAAGGGTTTGCTCGTAGGAGAAGGCCGGCTGCCAAGCCGGCCTGCCGCCCTTGGGCTTCTTGGGTGCGGGCCGCCCTTCAGGAGGCGCATCTTCGACCGTGGCCACCTGCCGACTGGCGGGAGGCGGCGCAGGGCCCTTGCGCTTTTGATCATTCTGGTGTTGGCGTCGGCCGCCGTCTCCAGCCGGCGCTTGGGGCGCCGGATTGAGCACTTTTCCGGATGCGTCCACCCGGAGCTCGGTCTTCATTGAGGAGTCGGCTGTGGCGTACTTGTCGGCGATGTTCAGGAGCTCGTCGAGGGTAGTCGGCTCATCGCAGAGAAGCTTGTGCTTGAGGAGGGTGCCCTCTCGGCACCCGGCAGTGAAGTATTCGATGGCTTGCACATCGTGCACCCCTTCGCAGGAATTGCGAAGCTCGGCCCAACGCGTCAGGTAGTCGCGAGTGGACTCGGCTGGGCCCTGTACGCATAGGGAGAGCTGTCTGGGCTTGGGAGCCCGCTTGTAGGTGCTGGTGAAGTTGCGAACGAAGGCTTCAGTGAAATCCACCCAGCTATTGATGCTGAGGGGCTTGAGGCTGTTAAGCCAAGTTCGTGCCGTGCCTTGCAGCATGAGGGGCACGTACTTTATGGCAACGCGCCGGTTGCCATTGGTGATGGTGACGGTTGTGGAGTAGTCGGTCAGCCAATCTTCCAGCTTCACTGAGCCATAGTCGGCGACCGGGAAGTCGCGGCGTGTTCGCGGCGCGGGGAAGGGCTCCTCGCGCAGGCGTCGGCTTCGTGCCGTCGTGCGGCCGCATCGATTAGTTGCTGGATGTGCCGCGTCATGTGGGGGAGGTCTTCGGCTTCCAAGCCGTCGAGCTCGTCTACGGCCGCCTGGGCGCCGCGCAGGTTCTCGAGCGGGGTGGCGTAGACTGGGCGATCCACTCCAAGTGTGTCGGCGATGACGGCGCCGCGTTGCCTGACAACGCCAGCCCGGCTAGGGCCAGCCGGAGCCGGCGTGCCGAAGGTGGCGCGGTCAGCTTCGCGCTGGTAGGCCTCGGTGAGGCGTCTTACGGAGGCCAGCCGCCGGCCCTCCGCGAGGAGGGCAAGGCGGCGTGCCTCCAGAACTTCGTCGCTGGCGTCAGCCGGAAGGGGGGCGGACAAGTCTTGGGCAGCCGCGCGTGGGGCGTCGCGGGCGCCCTCGTCAGTCGGGCCGTCGAGGCCGATAACCATCACCTCGGGGGCGTCAGAATCGCGATCGCCAGCCGGAGGGAGCGGGTCGTTGTAGACCGTGACATTGGTGGGGAAGGTATCGTAGGATGCCGTGTCGGAGTCGACGGGCATCGGGTCGGTGGAGCCAACCGACTCCAAATCCGCGGCGGGCTCGCTGGAGACGTGGAGCTCGCTGAGGAGGTTGGCGAGGTGATCTGTGCCCGCATCGGAGGCAAGCTCGTCGGAGATGCGGGCCTTGTCGAAGAGGTTGGCGAGGCCGCTAGCCGCGCAGACGTTGGCGACGCCATGCAGCGCGTCGCGGCAAGCGCCATCGGGCGAGCCAGGCTGGCTACACTCGCGGGGAAGGAAAAGGGTTCCCGTCCAGAACAGGTCTCCGGACGACGGTGCACCTGGCCCCACGGTGGACGCCAAATGTCGGGTGGTAGGAGCGACATATGCCAACGGGTGGCTTATCATTGCGGGGGCCAATAGAACGTCGCCGGTGCCTGGAAACGAGATGAGGCGAAGACATGCACGCCGGCGAATCTTACCCAGCTTCAGGGCTCTCCGGGGAGATAATACCCCTACTGCTGCTCTGCGGGGTCTCCGCATGGTTACTAAGTGGATAAGTAGCTACAATGCTCCTTGAGTTGTTTTGGGTGGAAGGAGGAAGAAGGGCTCGGCTCAGCCTGCTTCCTCTCCTTGTATGGTGTCTAGGTCTAGGAAGAGAGTCCAACCCTTTGCATGGGTGCACCGGGGGGTTTATATAGGCCTACCCCCCGGGGGTACAATGGTAATCCGACTGGGCGCTGGGCCCAGCTGTCTGTGACTATGCTCGCCGGCTTCTCCGCCGGCTTCTGGGGCCCGCCGGCTGGTGGGTCCCGCCGGCTGTCGGCTGGTCGGGGTAAGCGTGGCTACAGTAACGCCGCCCTAGAGGGCGATTACTGTAGCCCCGCCGCATCTTGTCTCCTTAATGGGCGTCTCCTTCGAGGAGGGCGGCAGGCCGGCTACGTGAAGCCGACCCTCTGTCTTGCCGGCTTGAGAGGAGGTGCGGCCGCCTTCGGCATCTCTCTGCCCGAAGGGGCCCACCGCCTCAGGGGCCACGCTGGCGGCCCGTCGTGGACGGCGTCAAAGCCGCCGTGGCTACAGTGCCGCGCTGGGCGGGCCGCAGCTGCCCGCACGACGCGCTGTACCAGGCGGTGGCAGGCTCTACTGTAGCCACGCCCCGCTTCATCATCGCAGAGTGGACGCGCACATCGCGGGTACGGTGTTGACTGCTTTATGGGAGCCGGCCTGGCAGTAGCCGGCCTTGCTGTAGCCGGCCCTGCCGTAGCCGGCCCTCCGCAGCTTTCTTCAGGAGGGTGAAAAGGCGGGCCGCCCCCGAAGCCGGCCAGGAAGGTAGCCGGCTAGGGGGGAGGCGGCCCAAGTCTTGAGTCTTCTTATGAGCCGGATGGGCTCATAATTTTTTCTGAGGGGCCAGGGGAAGCCGGCTGGGCTACCCATGGCTATTTACCCCGACACAAATTGCGTTTGAATTCTCCAAACCCTTCCCTTTACATTCTTGCAAGTTGCATGCTTTACTTTCCGCTGCCAATATACTCCTTGCATGGTTGCTTTAATTGTGTGATGATTTCTTGACTTGTCCTAAAATAGCTAAAATCTGCCAAGAACTAAAATTGGGAAAAGGTTAAGTTTTTATTTGGTCAAGTAGTCTAAGCACCCCCCCTCTAGACATACTTTCGATCCTACAATTTTTAAGCCATCCGTAGTGTGGGAAGGGGAGACCGGCAACAATAGTCCGGATCCGGCCATAACACCAGACCCCGAACACTCTGACGTAATCGGAGGCTCCGCCACTGGAATAGCGCCTTCGTCCCACGTGATTATGGCTGTCATCGCCCCGCGGACAGAACCCTTCTTGGCTTACATAAATAGGCAAGAACTCCCTGAAGACCAAAACGTGGCACGTTGCATTGTGCGGCGGTCTAAAGCCTACAAGGTCCACGAGGGAGAGCTTTATAAGAAAAGCGCTACCGGAGTACTACAAAGGTGCATCTCCGAGGAGGAAAGACAGCAACTTTTGGCAGAAATTCATGCTGGACTCGGCGGCCATCACGTCGCATCTCAGGCCCTTGTAAGTAAGGCCTTCCGTACATGTTTCTACTGGCGGACAGCTCGAGCAGACGCACAGGACCTCGTTCAACATTGCGTCGGTTGCCAGCTCTTTGCAAACCAAAGCCATATGCCAGCCACCTACCGCCCTCCAAACAATCCCCATTACTTGGCCCTTCGTGGTATGGGGGCTTGATATGGTTGGACCCCTTAAAGGAGGAAGCCATAAGAAAAGGTACCTATTGGTCATGGTGGATAAATTCACCAAATGGATAGAGGCCAAACCAGTTAAAACGGCCGAATCCGGACCAGTGATAGATTTCATATCCGGGGTTGTACACCGCTATGGTGTCCCTCACAGTATCATCACCGATAACGGCTCTAACTTTACAACCAATGAGGGAAAAACTTGGTGCGGAAACATGGGCATTAAGCTCGATTATGCATCCGTCTATCACCCTCAAACTAACGGTCAAGTCGAACGAGCAAATGGTCTTATAATGAGTGGCATTAAACCCAGACTAGTGCAGTCCTTAAAGGAATCAAATACGCACTAGGTCGAGGAGCTCGACTCCGTACTATGGGGGTTGCGGACCACGGCAAATCGCACTACCGGTACACACCTTTCTTTATGGCGTACGACGCAGAGGCGGTACTGCCCTGCGACATCATTCATGACTCACCTCGTGTGCGCATGTACGAAGAGAAAGAAGCCAAGCTAGATCGGCGGGACAGTTTGGACGCCCTGGAGGAGGAGCGTGACGTGGCAAAAGCCCGATCCGCATTCTATCAACAACATGCTCGACGATATCAAAGCAGAGAAGTATGGGCCAAAACTTATAATGTTGGCAAACTCCTTCTACACCTACCAGAGAAGAAAAAGGACAAGCTCAAACCCAAATGGGAAGGTCCCTTCATTATTGACAAAGTTCTGACCGGCGGACCGTACCGTCTGCGGGATGCATCGGACAATCGACTCGAGCAAAACCCATGGAACGTGGCCAGACTCCGAAGGTTCTACGCCTAGCGCCGGACTCTGCGTTCGTCTCCTTACCTCCGTCATTTTTTTATATATATTCGTTATATATATTTTTCTGTCTTTCTTCCTTTTCTTCGCGGCCTTCAAAGGTTAAACTGTGTCTTGATTGCACAATTTTTACGCGCTAAGCGCGCTCATTATACCTGGGGGCTTCTTATACGGAAGCTGAATATAATTATGATCTTGGCACTATGCCTGCCGCAGATGTGTTATTTTTACACACGCACCTTTACTTTGCCATTATATGCATCGATATGACTTAAGTTTTGGCCAAGCTGGGTTGCCTGGCTCTTGTGTTTATGCCCTACGTTCCCGTTAATTCGGCTAGGGCATAAGGGGAGCACCTCTGTGATTGTTACTGCCAGGGCAGCCGGACGTGTACCTCTGACTGGGTGAAGCCGAAAGCTAGAGTTCTTAAGGGAATATTCGGTCGGTGAACAAAGGATGACTTTTTTACTTATTAGAATACATACCCCTAGATGTTTATATCCTGCGTCTCTTGTCGCAGTTCAGACATGCACATTAATGCATGTTGTGATAGGCTGGCTTAATAGGGATGATAGACTACTCATATCAATAAGGAATTCCTTCTTTTCCGGGAGCCCATTCGGACAGAACTCCAAAGTCAAACGTGCTCAGCTTGGAGTAGTGTCAGGATGGGTGACCGACCGGGAAGTTGCTCCCGGGTGCGCATGAGTGAGGACAATGTGCGCAGAAAAGACTAGTATTGATCTGTGGGGCCAGTCTAGATCCCGCCAGGAGTAATGACCATCGGCGGGTGTGTCCGGGGCGTTACAAGTTGGTATCAGAGCCGACCCTCGCAGTTACAGGGATGTTTGCAGACAGGTGCGCGGTCATGTTGTTCATGACATTTGTGACCCGTCGTGGCACCCGACATGGCACATGTACCGTACTGGATGCACAGACATATGTGCCAAGAGGGAACGTTCATGTGGCCGACGAGGACGTCGATTCCTCTGAGTGGGGGTGTATGTGATAGTCTGGCTTAATAGGGATGATAGACTACTCATATCAATAAGGAATTCTTTCTTTTCCGGGAGCCCATTCGTACAGAACTCCAAAGTTAAGCGTGCTCAGCTTGGAGTAGTGTCAGGATGGGTGACCATCGGGGAAGTTGCTCCCGAGAGCGCATGAGTGAGGACAAAGTGCGCAGAAAAGACTAGTATTGATCTGTGGGGCCAGTCTAGATCCCGCCAGGACTAACGACCACCGGCGGGTGTGTCCGGGGCGTTACACATGCGTACCCAGGAAAAGGAACCCTTAACGGAACTATTCTCCATGGAAGATGTTTCTTACTATCCATGTAATATAACATAACTAGTTGGGTACTTGTCTATTCAAGCACTTATGACCCATACGCCTGGTTTCCATGCGTACCCCAGTTTTTACATAACTGAGTGGGTATTCGGATACACTCCGGACTGTCGGGTCCGGAGGTCGAAGCGAAAAGGTCCGCCATGACAACATATGTCACTTAGAATGACTAAATTCTTCTTCTAAACCATCCAATAGGCTGTCTAGCCTACAATCCTGTTGGGAATACTTTGTGGCTAATTTCTCCTGGTCATACACCAAGCTGACGGGGATCTCTTTCCCTTCAGGCCCTACAGGTCTGACCTCGGCCATATGGTTCGGGTCAGCCTTGGAACATCGAGTCTTCACCATGGCCCATGCTTCCCTCACACCTTGTCGACAGGCAGATATCTTCCATAATCGAAAGCACCGCCATGCTCCCTTGAGTATCTCTACAAGCTCTCCCATGCCAGCCTCCTGGCAGGGAGGCGGATGGCCACAAGGCCTGGGTGAGGTCCTACATCACCTGCCGAACTTGTTCATGCAGTTGTGAGAGCTCTGGCAGAAGATCTCCCGCAGACCCGAGCATCACCTCTCTGGGACAGCCCGTCAGCACACCTACAGATATAGCTCTGTTAGCTGGTTTCTTGACCGAACTCTATGGAAGTTCTCTCAAGCACTTACTGAAAATGCCGCGTCGAAGCCTTTTATTCTCCTTTACGGAGTCAGCCAGCTGGGCCCGAACATCTTTCAGTTCAACATCCAGCCGGGTATTGGCATCTTGGAGATCGTTTTTCTCCCGCCTTACTTGTGTAAGCACGCGCTCGTCAGCCTTCAGCTATCGTTGAGCATGTTGCTCCTCCAGATTCACTCCGGGATCATCTGCAGAATCTATTGATTAGATTAGCATGCAAGCCAAATATTAACTGGCACATCTCGCTCTTTTCGATAGGAACAAGTGTTACCTGATGAGGCCTTGTGGGACTCCTCCATTTAGGCAACTGCGGCCCGTAGCTGGGCTTTACACTCCTCCAGCTCTTGAGACAACTGGGTATTCTTCTCAGTACAAACCTATGCAAATAATGATCCTTAAATCAGTTGTGCCAACTGTTTCAAGTCTTAGGGGCTAGTGGTATATATATAATTATCAGATGTTGTTACCCGTATATCCTTTACATACTGGTCCGTGGCTCTAGAAAGACCATTTTGAGCAACTCGTATGTACGCATCCCCTGAGTTGAAGGCATCAAATGCCTCTTCAGAAAAGCCGGGGTCGCGGAGTACGGCCCGGCGACGCCTGTGCTTCATGGCACTCTCCACTTTGGAATTTGTGGCGGACAACCTATCCGCATCCTCGGTAGGAGAAATATCCGGCGTTGTCCCCACGTTAGCATCTGCCTCCAAGTCTGGCTCTGGAGCCTGGCTGGTGGAGGCATGGTCGGCAGGCTCTCCGGATACGGTCCGACGAGCGTTTTTCCTGGTTTTAACCACAGACGTTATTATATTTTAAAGACAATAACCACGGAACAGGGTTCTTTTTCATACCTCTGTGACGGCATCTCAATCCTTACCGCCTTCCTTTTAAGCCTACCCGGTTTCGGTGCCCTTGTTGGTAAGCCACTGCGGGTTCGGCATGGCGTCCTGAGGGCTTTCCCTGCAGGACACCATACATGTGCGGTGGGTGAAGTGCGAAAAAGGGGATCCTTGTCGGAAGTTGGGACTCCGGTTTTACTTACATGCGATGCAGGGAGTAGTCCAGGATAATCAGCGGTGATGGCCACCAAGGCACCGTCGCAGCTTAACTGATAAAATGTCATGTCGATGAGCTCCACGAATATGTCCGGATCTTCCTCGAGTTCGGGATCGAGGGCCCGATCAGGTTCCTCTGGCTGTGGAGACGGGCTGTGAATCTCCCTCACAGTTTTTCGTAGTTCCTGCTATGAAATAGCAAGGTAAATATTTATGACAAAGAAAGTGGGAAGGTTTAGAGTAAAAAGCAGCATCTCACCCAGTTTGGGGGGTTGTACATGGAGAATCCATCCCGTGGCTTAATGCGGATGAACTCCTCTTCCTCTCCCTTATATAGATCGGATAGTATTTTCGCCAGAGCGGCGGCGGAGTCCGGACCTTTACGGCCGCAGCGGGTGGCATCGTCTTCTCCATTGAAGTTCCACATGGGTTGTCCCCGATATTGAAGTGGTTGCACCCCCCGCGTTATACATATTGACCTAACCTCGATTATTGTCAGTCCTGATTCGGCCAGTGTCTTTATCCGGCTCATCAGGTAAAGGACCTTTCTGTTGTCTTCCTCGTGGGGGCTCCGAGGGCGCCAGCTACGGCGTTTCTTCAAAGGGGCGTTGTTGAACTCAAGAAGGCCCATCCGAATAGGGTCCGGGAGGGGAACGTCCTCCATATAAAACCACTCCGAAGGCCAGTCTTCGGATGTCTTCTTCGGAGTAGCGGACAAGTATCCGGTCCTAACGATGTGCCATATTTCGGCTCCGCCCACTTGAAATATTGACCCCTTCTGTGTACGGGGCACAAGGCAGAATAGCCTCTGCCACAGCTCGAAATGAGCTTCGCAGCCCAGAAACAGCTCACAAAGGGCAACGTAGCCTGCGATGTGTAATATGGAGGCGGGAGTAAAGTTATGCAGCTGGAGGCCATAGAACTCCAGGAGCCCGCGGAGGAATGGATGGATTGGAAATCCGAGTCCCCTCAATAAATAAGGGACGAGGCATACCCGCTCCCCCGTGGATGGTTGGTGAAAGCTTTCCGCTTGCTCCCCGCCATTATAAGTGGCTAGTCCGGCTCGGACGGGGACCATGTACGCAGGAGGGAGGAACCCCTAGGTCTGCAACTCTACTAGTTGGCTATGGGGAACAGAACACTTCTCCCAACTACCTGGCTTAGGGCTACAGGGGCGAGAGGAGGAGCTGCGGTGGCCGGCCATGATGGGATGGATTTTTTCGGGCACGCTCCGATGGATACTCGCTATGGGAAGGTGGTGTGATCTAGATGTGAAGATCCCCGACTGTTTAAATAGACGATTCACCTACCTGGTTAGGGTGGTAAATGTAAAAACACCCCGACCTCTCGCATTCACTCGACACATGGAATATAGCCATTATTAAGGCATAGAAGACAAGGAGTGCAACATTCATGGGAGGCCGGACACAACTCGTTACGACAAGTACTCAAGATTTGGAGGAGAACCTTCCTCGCAATGCCGAAGACAATCTGCGCGCCAGACTCATCGTCATTGAAGCCTAGTTCAGGGGCTACTGAGGGAGTCCAAGATTAGGGGGTCCTCAGACAGCCGGACTATATACTTTGGCCAGACTGTAGGACTATGAAGATACAAGATTGAAGACTTCGTCCCGTGTCCGGATGGGACTCTCCTTTGCGTGGAAGGCAAGCTTGGCAGTTCGGATATGTAGATCTCCTCCCTTGTAACCGACTCTGGGTAACCCTAGCCCACTTCGGTGTCTATATAAACCGGAGGGTTTTAGTCCGTAGGACAACAACAATCATACCATAGGCTAGCTTCTAGGGTTTAGCCTCTCCGATCTCGTGGTAGATCAACTCTTGTAATACTCATATCATCAAGATCAATCAAGCAGGAAGTAGGGTATTACCTCCATCGAGAGGGCCCGAACCTAGGTAAACATTGTGTGCCCCGCCTCCTGTTACCATCCGCCTTAGACGCATAGTTCGGGACCCCCTACCCGAGATCCATCGGTTTTGACATCGACAGCCACCCCAAACCCTAGAAGCGTCGAGGCCACTAATATGATTCCTTGTTGTGATTAGCAAGCTAGGTCTACATTTGCCACTAATATATCCATCTGTCATGTTTGTATATTAATTGCCATGTTGTAATATTTGCAGAAACTATGGAGCACTGAGACTTGGAAGTAGAACAGGTGTTGGGGGACATAATCCTCGGTGGAGGTGATGTCATGTCGAATCACAATGACACTGATGGTCTGGAAGGAGAGGGTGAAGCAGGCTACAGTGATCAAACAATGGAGGAGGAATGACATGATTATGATGGCTCCGATGACCGAATGCCGATGGAAGAAGGAGACCGTGATGACGGCTCCGGTGACCGAACGGAGTCCGGATAGGTATATATATTAATTAAGTCTATGCTGGCTAGCTAATTGATGCATTAATTGTTTTGGTATGTACACATATTAACTCTCTTCTTTCTTCTTTTCTAGCCCTCTGGATCGAGCCCAACTTCGGTAACGAGACGAGGCCCGAAGAAAAAGTTGCACTAGGATGAAAGGTTCATGATCACAGCAATCGCGGGCAATGGCCAACCGATTGAACCCATCTGAACCAAGGAAGCATTTTCTGCTCAGTGTGGGGTTCTTGTTAGGGACATGATCCTAATCAGCATCCACCAATGGTATAAGCCTAAGCACGAAGACCCTCAGGTGTCTTATGTCAATGATAGGCAGAAAGATGATCTTTTGACCGCGCTGAAGGCAAATTTCACCCTACCGCTAGAGGAGTATTCGGAGAAGACGGTTATAGAGCCATTGGTCAAGGCTCATGCTCTTAAGAAGATGGCAGATCTATTCAGGAGGTGGAAGAATGAGTTGAAAACAACGTTTGTCGACACAGACAAGACTCCATAATTCACCGGCCGATTTGAGAAGATAAGAGATCACTGGGACGTATTTCTGTCCCTCAAGACATTGGAGAAGAGTTTCTCCTTGGACAACGTCATTATTGACGATTGAAGGGGCCATCAAACCTTTTAACGACAGCACATTAGAACTCTCAATGAAAGCACCAATGTCGGTGTCAAAACCGGCGGATCTCGGGTATGGGGTCCCGAACTATGCGTCTAAGGTTGATGGTAACAGAAGATAGGGGACACAATGTTTTACCCAGGTTCGTGCCCTCTCTACGGAGGTAATACCCTATGTCCTACTTGATTGATCTTGATGAATATGAGTATTACAAGAGTTGATCTACCACGAGATCGTAATGGCTGAACCCTAGAGGTCTAGCTTGTATGGTTATGATAATGAGTATCTCTCCCTCTCCGGACTAAGTCCTACAGTTTATATAGACACCGGGAGGATCTAGGGTTACACAAGGTCGGTTACAAAGAAAGGAATCTACATATTCCATCGCCAAGCTTGCCTTCCATGCCAAGGAGAGTCGTATCCGGGCACGGGTGCAGTCTTCGGTCTTCGTAACTTCACAACCCATCAGTCCGGCCCAGGGCTAACAGGCCGAACGCTCGAGGACCCCTTAGTCCAGGACTCCCTTAGAGACTCGGCCGGGTCTTGCTCTGAAGACTCCATGTCTATGGCGGAAGGAGCTCATCAACCTTCCGAACTGGGCGCCTCGGCCTCCTCCTCCTCCTCCGGGGAGTCAGGGCACTCCGCCTCCTTCTCCGGCGAGTGATCAGGGCACTCCGCCTCCTTCTCCGATGCGTGGCGGCACTACGCCTCCTTCTCCACCTGCACCGGCGTGTCCGAGCAGCCCACCTCTGATACGTCTCCAACGTTTCTATAATTTTTTTATTGTTCCATGCTATTGTATTATGTGTTTTGGATGTTTAATGGGCTTTAATATGCTCTTTTATATTATTTTTGGGACTAACCTATTAACCAGAGGCCCAATGCCAGCTTTTGTTTTTTTGCCTATTTTAGAGTTTCACAGAAAAAGAATACCAAACGGAGTCTAAACAGAATGAATCCTTTGCGATGATCTTTCTTGGACCGAAAGCAATCCAGAAGACTTGGAGTCGAAGTCTGGAACTCCATGAGGCGGCCACGAGGTAGGAGGGCGTGCCCAGGGGGGTAGGCGTTCCCCCCACCCTCGTGGGCCCCTCGTAGCTCCACCGACGTACTTCCTTCGCCTCTATATACTTTTATACCCTAGATCGATCGCAGAGAGCCACGAAACCACTTTTCCACCGCCGCAACCTTCTGTACCCATGAGATCCCATATTGGGGCCTCTTCCAGCAATCTGTCGGAGGGGGAATCGATCATGGAGGGCTTCTACATCAACACCATAGCCTCTCCGATGAAGCATGAGTAGTTTACCACAGACCTTCAGGTCCATAGTTATTAGCTAGATGGCTTCTTCTCTCTCTTTGATTCTCAATACAAAGTTATCCTCGATGTTCTTGGAGATCTATTTGATGTAATATTCTTTTGCGGTGTGTTTGCCGAGACCTAATGAATTGTGGGTTTATGAACAAGATTATCTATAAATATTACTTGGTTCTTTTCTGAATTCTTATATGCATGATTTTATATCTTTGCAAGTCTCTTTGAATTATCGGTTTAGTTTGGCCTACTAGATTGATCTTTCTTGCAATGGGAGAAGTGCTTAGTGAGGGAGTCCTGGATTAGGGGGTGTTAGGGTAGCCGGACTATACCTTCAGCCGGACTCCAGGACTATGAAGATACAAGATCGAAGACTTCGTCCCGTGTCCGGATGGGACTTTCCTTGGCATGGAAGGAAAGCTTGGCGATGCGGATATTCAAGATCTCCTACCATTGTAACCAACTTTGTGTAACCCTAACCCTCTCCGGTGTCTATATAAACCGGAGTGTTTTAGTCCGTAGGACAACTTCATCATACAACAATCATACCATAGGCTAGCTTCTAGGGTTTAGCCTCCTTGATCTCGTGGTAGATCTACTCTTGTACTACCCATATCATCAATATTAATCAAGCAGGACGTAGGGTTTTACCTCCATCAAGAGGGCCCGAACCTGGGTAAAACATCGTGTTCCTTGCCTCCTGTTACCATCCGCCTAGACGCACAGTTCGGGACCCCCTACCCGAGATCTGCCGGTTTTGACACCGACATTGGTGCTTTCATTGAGAGTTCCTATGTGTCGTCGCTTTTAGGCCCGATGGCTCCTTCGATCTTCAACAACGATGCAGTCCAGGGTGAGACTTTTCTCCCCGGACAGATCTTCGTCTTCGGCGGCTTCGCACTGCGGGCCAATCCGCTTGGCCACCTTGAGCAGATCGAAAGCTACGCCCCTGGCCATCAGGTCAGGTATGGAAGCCTAAACTACACGGCTGACATCCGCGGGGACTTAATCTTCGACGGATTCGAGCCACAGCCAAGCGTGCCGCACTGTCTTGATGGGCATGGTATAGCTCTACCACCGAACAGTGCCTTGGAGGCCGCACACGCATCGGTTCCGACCATTGATTCGGAGCCTACTGCGCCGATCGACGATCAGTGGTTGGACGCTGCCTCAGGGGCTGCGATCTCAGAGGCGATCGAGCCGAACTCCAGCCGCGCACTCCGCATGGCCCATGACTCCGAGGAGCCGGATTCCTTTCCAAACTCCGAGCCCCCCGCGCCCCTGCCGATCGAATCCGATTGGGCGCCGATAATGGAGTTCACTACCGCAGACATCTTTCAGCACTCACCCTTCGGCGACACCCTGAATTCGCTAAAGTCTCTCTCTTTATCAAGAGAGCCCTGGCCGGACTACGGTCAGCAAGGATGGTATTCAGATGATGAAGAAATTCAAAACCCACCCACCACCCACTTTGTAGCCACTGTCGACGACTTAACTGACATGCTCGACTTCGACTCCGAAGACATCGACGGTATGGACGATGATGCATGAGACAACCAAGAACCAATGCCTATAAGGCATCGGACAACCACCTCATCTCACGATGTGTACATGGTGGATACCCCTAAAGGAAGCAACAATGAGGAAAATGGGGATGGAAAGAGGGGTCGATCTCTCAAAAAACAATCAAAGCATCGGCGTAAACGCCGACCCAAGCCCCACCTCGACAAAGACCCAGCCATAGAGTAGGATGAGCCAGTAGACGACGAGCATGCCTTAGAGCAACCGTCCCAACAGGACAACCCGGATAGAGAAACCGAACATCCCCCCGGTGAAAATGGCATTCTGGACGACCCTACGTCGGACAAGCCCACGAAGCAGAAGAACCTCCACAAACGGCTCGTTGCAACCGCACGCAGCCTGAAAAAGCAGAAGCGGAAGCTAAAAACTGCGGAAGATGCACTCAGGATCAGATGGAGTAAAGTAATCAATACCGCAGACAAATACGGCGACATTCGCCGCACTAAAAGCTATCCGAAGAGAAAGCTACTGCCTGAATTCGACGAGGAGGCCTTAGAGCCCTCGCATTCCAAAAGTGATAAAGCCACACTGTCGGATAGACGCCCCCATGGCCAGCATAAAGTGGGAAGCAGCGCCGCACTTAAGCCGGCATGCGACCCAATTAAGGATTCGCATCATTGCCCATCCAGGTCCATTTACGGGCAAAGAAAGCAAGCTCTCCTAAGCAATGCAATAAAGCCATTATCAGAATCCGACACACCCAAATACAGGGGTGCCGCACACCCCCTATGTTTCACCGATGAGGTCCTGGATTATGAATTTCCAGCGGGATTCAAACCCGTAAACATAGAGGCATATGATGGAACAACAGACCCTGGAGTCTGGATCGAGGATTATATCCTCCACATACATATGGCTAGAGGAGATGACCTCCACGCCATAAAATACTTACCCCTCAAGCTTAAAGGGCCAGCCCGGCATTGGCTCAAAAGCCTTCCTGGAAACACAATCAGAAGTTGGGAAGAGCTCGAGTACGCTTTCCGAGCAAATTTTCAAGGGAACTATGTCCACCCTCCGGATGCAGACGATCTTAGTCACATAACTCAATAGCCCGGAGAGTCAGCTCGGCAATTCTGGAATAGATTTCTTACTAAAAAGAATCAGATAGTCGACTGTTCGGACGCTGAAGCCTTAGCCGCTTTCAGGCATAATGTCCGAGACGAATGGCTCGCCAGACACCTCGGCCAAGAAAAGCCAAGAACAATGGCCGCACTAACAAGCCTCATGACCCGCTTTTGCGCAGGAGAGGACAGCTGGTTGGCAAGATGCAGCACCAGTGACCCAAGTACATCCGAAACTAGGGATGGAAATGGAAAACCGCGACGCAATAAGGACCGTCGCCGGAATAAGGAAAAAAGTCTAAAGAGCACGGCAGTCAACGCCGGATTCAAAAGCTCATGACAGAATCAGAAAAAGCCGCCCCTCCAAGATAACAGGGACGACCTATCCAACCTAAACAAAATCTTGGATAGGATATGTCGAATACACAGCACTCCCGGAAAGCCTGCTAACCGTACCCACAGAGATTGTTGGGTTTTCAAACAATCCGGCAGACTAAACGTCGAACACAAGGGGCTCGACACACCAAGCGAAGACGAGGACGAACCCCAAAAGCAGAGTACCAGGAAACAAAAGAATTTCCCACAAGAAGTAAAAACAGTAAACTTAATCCACATAACAAAACATGCGGTGCCCACAAAGGTACGCGCCCCACAGCCTATCCCAAAGGAATCCCGCCACTGGTTGTCAAAACCAATCATCTTCGATCATCTGGATTATTCTAGAAGTATCAGGAACCCAGGCTGGACTGCCCTGGTACTCGATCCAATAATTGGCGTACTCCAGTTTTCAAATGTCCTTATGGCGGTGGCAGCGGACTAAACCTGATATATCAGGACTCAATCCGCCACATGGGGATCGACCCAAAAAGAATTCGCCACAGCAAAACCTCCTTTCAAGGAGTAATGCCAGGTCCGGACACCCATTGCATGGGTTTTCTCCGGCTCGAGGTTATTTTCAGCTCTGCCGATAACTTCCATCGCGAAAAGCTGACTTTCCACATCATTCCATTCTCAAGTCGCTACCAAGCACTACTGGGAAGTGAAGCTTTTGTCCGCTTTAACGCAATACCGCATTATGCATCTCTTACGCTTAACATGCCCGGTCTACGCGGCATCATGTCCTTAAAGGGGAAGCAGTGAGAACACCTCCCCCAAGCGGAGGATTGTACAGCCGCTTTAACAGCCCCACAATACAATGGCTTCACCAGCCAGAACATCGGAACAGGTCATTAAGACCAGGACACCAAGTGGGTAGCTGCACCCATGTTTCGCCCTGGCCCAGCGTTACAGCTTGCATCATGGGCCAACAAGGGGCTGGATTGGGGATCAGTTGATGAAATGCGGACTCTACAAAGCTGCATCCGAACCCTCCTCGAGAGGGACATCGATCTTGTCAGCGTGATTCAAGTAATGCTGATTCGCTGAATCCTACCATGCCAGCGTAGGCCTCTCCATATGTGGGAGTTCAATCCAGAAGGACCACGAACCCTCCAACACTTCTTCGGCATTACGCACAAAGGGATGTGGAAGTTGTTTTTCGGAAAACGAAAACACTGGCCGGACACTACTAAGGACATAGTCCTTGACTGCAACCGTCCGGATACCCCAGTAAGCACTTGACTTCCAAACACCCCTTTTGTAAGTATGTCGTAATGCATTACTGAGCAAACTATCTCCTTCTAGGGCTGGATAAAGAAAGCGGAGTTGATTAGGTGTCCGGCCCCCCTTCCCGAAGGTTCAGCGGATCCTTTATTAACAAGGATGCTAGCCCCAGCACCGTACCAGATGCCTGTGAAAGAGGGCAAGGCAGAGAGGACCAAGGATGGGCCCCATCTTGAAGGTGTGCCAGACATTGTGTCCGGAGGAATCAAGATTCCATCGTCCGAAGACAAAAATGAAGGAGAAGTCAACGTCTCTTCCCCCCATGGGAAGAAAAGGGCCGCCTCCGAAGATTGGGAGGAAAAGGCTCCTAAGCGAAGGAAGATGCCTTCGTCGGGTGGCTCGGGCTTGGAGGACAACGTCATCGCGTAGTCCCATGACGAGGACAAGCCTCAGGCCAAATCGTAAGTGAACAAGGGTGTTTTAAACACGTCCCATCCCTTTCTTGTAATGTCTAGAATATATGTTTTTGCAGTTCGGCACGCAGTCTTCTTCAACAATCCTCTTCTTCGGGGGATCTTCTCCTAGAGATGATGGAGAGTGAGACGCCTCCACCAAACTCCTCTCCCAATAGGGCGGACGACTTCGAGGTGTCATTGCGGAGGGTCTCTCCCAATCAACAACTGGTGCGAGGGATGATGAAGAGACAACCCGAGGGTGATACTTCGATGGCCCCGGGTTCGGGGACCAACAATAAAGGCCCTGAACAGTCCGGTCTACAGCCGGATACGAATAAACGGATCCCTTCAAAGGGAGGCCGCATTCCTACTGCAGCCTACGGAGACACAGAGGCGCTAGACATATTGACAAACATGCTGCGACAGGCGTCCGTCTCAGAGGAACATTGTACCTTGATGGGCACGGTAGTCAAAAAGGTCCTGTCCGTGAAAAGCAGATTGAATGAGGCCTTTGTGGCCTGCTAAGAGGCTTCGAGGTTTGTACCGTAATACGTTCGATTGTGTTTTACTCAAGAATATACCTGTGTATAGATAGTAGCCCCTGAGACTCTGATTGGCTTCCCGAGGGAGGCGATTAGAGGATCAAAAGATATGCCCAGGAAGTAATACAATTAATTGGAACACAGGCTGTGACCTCTCGAGAAACTGTCCGGACTGTAGAGATTGCAGATTTGCAACACAAGATTGATGAGGCAGATACTGATATCATGCTTATCAACAGGCGTCTTGACGAGTCGCAAGGTATGTATTCAGAGCAATCCTTACATATACATGTTTGTAATATAAGCATGACACTGAAAATTGCATACTGGAATATGCATGGCTGTAGATGGTGTCGCCGCCGTTGAGATTCTTCGGGCAGAGCTAGCCCGGGCCAAGGGACAGGCCCGGTTTAGTAATGTAGCTGCCGAAAAAGGCATCGTCCGAGTTAAAGGCCGAACAAGCTGCTCGGCACCAAGACGAGGAGTAAATATCGATATGGCGCTCGAACTAAAAAATGCTACAAGCCGCTGTGAATTCCTAGAGAAGGAGAATAAAGCCAAAGCGGTTGAGCTTGACAAGGCCTTGCGAGAGGCGAAAGAAGCGCGGTCCGAATCTAGAGCGGCCCGTGAGGAGATCCAGCAAGCTGGGGAGATTGCGGCTGGTAAGCCCTTTTTATTAGAGACTAAGTTCGGCGATCCAAATTATGCTCAGCTTAACCAAGTGTGGAGTTCTCCAGACGTGTTTTTGGACCTGCCGAAGAGTTCATCCGATGCGGCGCAGTTTACCAAGCACAAGAGGGATATGCAACGGAGAAGCTTTTCTGGTCACAGTTCGGCGTATCAAAACGTCCTCTGTTGCTGAATGAACAGATGTCCCAGTGGGCCGAGCTTCACAGGATGTCCGACGTTGCCATGAAGAACGTCATACTTCAGCTGTGGCTGACTGAGCCGATTCCGAATAGCTATTTCGGCTTGGTACGGCGGCTTGCTGATGCGGTGCCACATATTGACGCCGTGAAGCGGTCGGCGTGCATTGAAGGTGCATGGATGGCCTTTGCCCGAGTCAAGACATACTAGGGGAGGATGAAGGCCATCGATGGTGCAGCGCAGGGTCCACCTAAGGGCAAGGACCATCACGCACAAGAGCATTACTTTGAGGACGTCTTAAGGCTGCCCGCTTGGTAGAGGGTCAATGTTCGAAAGGCATAATATTCGAGTGGATTCTTTACGAATTGCAAAAGATAATTGTTATAATCAGTCTATATTTTGATTTTTCCTGAAGGCTTTTGTTCCTCCTATGCGGCCGTTTTTATATGATCTGGAAGTTTCCCAGTCGGCGGCTTCAGCCCCCTCGTAGGAATTACGGGGGTGTTCGAAAAAGCATCTGATCACTCTTGACCCAACGTCTTGGTCCGTGAAGGAGGTGTCAATGCGGCGAACCAGGCAACCAGACTATAGGGCGTTAACACTTTCACTTAGCCATAGGAGTTTTATGGTGGGTCTACGACATAGCCCCTGGTATGTATGCGGCTTATTCATACGATGCATTTACATATTTGACCGAAAAGAGGTCCTTCGTTTGACATGGAGGGAATCCCGAAAGATTCTGATAAGTCATCGAGTGGATGACCAGCTCTCGCCGCATCATGACAGTCAGTTTTCGACTTTCTCTACTCAGGTGCTTAACCAGGTGAACCGGAAGCACAATCGCAGTAGTTCTCCCTTTACTACCCTAGCCGATAGAGCAGAACGTAGGATAGCAAGCACAGGAGCCGGGCAACCCAACTATTGACCCAAGACATGATTCGGAGCTGATGCATATAAGGCCAAACTCGCGACACCGAAGTACGCTATAGAACTGTTCTGACTTGTTGGCAACTTGTTTGTTCCCATACCGAGCCCCTGGCAAGTTATGCCGAGGTGTATGTTTGAAACAACCGTAGGGGCAAAACTCGGTCCCTTAGAAAAGAACGGATTATTTTTACTGGGATCTGAGTGATGTACCACTCGTGTATATACATAACAAAGCCGCAATCCCGGCTATTTGATATGCCAGGGGTCGAAGGGGGAGGAAAAATGCACTTTACAGGCTCGAAATAGAGAGTGCGGTCTACAAAAAGTTATTTTGGACCTCCTGTCGCACGTCTGCGCCGCCTGTCCTCGGTGAAGGGACTCCTTGACGGAGATAGCCCTTGGGTGAGTGTACGAACCCGAACTCCGATAGAGTCCAAGGCCAGCCATTGAGCCACCTATGGAGGGAAACAAGAAAATGGAAGAAGAGAAAATAATCAGAAGAAAAAGAAGGTTATGGGAGTACTTTTAGGTCCGTCCGTATTGTGTTTCCGCCGGTGCCTAGGGTATTTTAAGTGCGTAGTTATGTATGCGCAGTATAGATTTTCCAGGTGTATGCGGCGGACGTTGGAAGCTGAACTGCTAGTCCTGTAAGGGATTTGAACGGTCATGTCGAATGGAGACCAGTGGCTTGATGGCCGACAAGGTATGCGGCGTAATGCCCCCGCTGTGTAGTTCGGCTGAGATACCCGTAGTGTGATCCTCTGCATGGAGAGAGCGCTCCATGCGTTCCCCCGTAGGGGACTGTGCCATGTGTACCATGTTCACTGTCTTTACTTTGGGGGGAAACTGCTTCTGATCCCTGGTGTTTGGTTGGCGAGTTTTGTCGTCATCGCCGCCGCCGGGCGGCTTTTTCCCCTTGTATTCAGCATTTAACTTGCCAGCCTGTTTGAAGACCCAACAGCTTATGTTGGTGTGGTTAGCTGGTTTATCGGGGTGGCCATGAATCTGGCATGGCCTATCCAATATCTTATTCAAATTGGAATGTCCATCTCTATTTGCCGTGAATGGCTTCTTTCATTGACCGGGTTTTGGGGCCGCTAAATCTGGCATTGACCGCTGTGTCGTGTGCTCCTTCATTACTATTGCCATGTTTGTGCTTATTGCGTGGTGGTTTCCCGTTGCCGTCTCGAACTTCCGAAGTGCCCGGGTCACTAGCACTGTTGCTTCTACGAGCGAGCCAGCTGTCTTCTCCTGTGCAAAAGCGGGTCATTAGAGCGGTAAGGGGCGCGGGTCATCAGAGCGGTAAGGGCTGACATGGAATTTGGTTTTTCCTGACCGGGGTGGCGGGCAAGCCACTCGTCCCGGACACTGTGTTTAAAGGCCATGTTGGTGTCAAAACCGGCGGATCTTGGGTAGGGGGTCCCGAACTATGCGTCTAAGGCGGATGGTAACAGGAGGCGGGGGACACGATGTTTACCCAGGTTTGGGCCCTCTTGATGGAGGTAATACCCTACGTCCTCCTTGATTGATATTGATGATATGAATATTACAAGAGTTGATCTACCATCATATTGTAGAGGCTAAACCCTAGAAGCTAGCCTATGGTATGATTGTATGTATATATCTATCGACTAGCCTGGCCTCGGTTTATATAATGCACCAGAGGCCTAGGATAACAAGAGTCCTAGCCGAATACGCCGGTGAGGAGAAGTCCTTGTCTTGATCGCCAAGTCTTGTGGAATCTTCCTTGTATGCGGCAGCTGTCCGAACTGGCCCATGATTATACGGCCATGGGGTTCCTCGGCCCAATCCAACAGATCGGGAGATGACGTGGTGAGTACCCCCTAGTCCAGGACACCGTCAGTAGCCCCCTGAACCGGTCTTTGTTGGGGAACGTAGTAATTTCAAAAATTTCCTATGCACACGCAAGATCATGGTGATGCATAGCAACGAGAGGGGAGAGTGTTGTCCACGTACCCTCGTAGACCGAAAGCAGAAGCGTTATATCAACGCGGTTGATGTAGTCATACGTCTTCACGATCCGACCGATCCAAGCACCGAAACTACGGCACCTCCGAGTTCTAGCACACGTTCCGCTCGATGGCGATCCCCGGACTCCGATCCAGCAAAGTGTCGGGGAAGAGTTCCGTCAGCACGACGGCGTGGTGATGATCTTGATGTTCTACCGTCGCAGGGCTTCGCCTAAGCGCAGCTACAATATTATCGAGGATTATGGTGGAAGGGGGCACCGCACACGGCTAAGAGAACGATCACGAAGATCAACTTGTGTCTCTAGGGGTGCCCCTGCCTCCGTATATAAAGGTTCAAGAGGGGGAGGCCGGCCGGCCATCATAGGGCGCGCCAGGAGGAGTCCTACTCCCTCCAGGAGTAGGACTTCCCCCCCAATCCTAGTTGGAATAGGATTCGCGAGGTGGGAATAGAGAGAGAGAGAAGGAGGGGGGCGCCGGCCCCCTCTCTCCTTGTCCTATTCGGACTAGGGGGGAGGGGCGCGCGGCCCAGCCCTGGCCGCCTCTCCTCTTCTTCCACTATGGCCCATTAAGGCCCATGTACCTCCCGGGGGGTTCCGGTAACCTCCCGGTTTTCCGGTAAAATCCCGATTTCACCCGGAACACTTCCGATATCCAAATATAGGCTTCCAATATATCAATCTCTATGTCTCGACCATTTCGAGACTCCTCGTCATGTCCGTGATCACATCCGGGACTCCGAACAAACTTCGGTACATCAAAATGCATAAACTCATAATATAACTGTCATCGTAACCTTAAGCGTGCGGACCCTACGGGTTCGAGAACAATGTAGACATGACCGAGACATGTCTCCGGTCAATAACCAATAGCGGAACCTGGATGCCCATATTGGTTCCTACATATTCTACGAAGATCTTTTATTGGTCAGACCGCATAACAACATACGTTGTTCCCTTTGTCATCGGTATGTTACTTGCCCGAGATTCGATCGTCGGTATCTCAATATCTAGTTCAATCTCGTTACCGGCAAGTCTCTTTACTCGTTCCGTAATACATCATATCGCTACTAACTCATTAGTTGCAATGCTTGCAAGGCTTATGTGATGTGCATTACTGAGAGGGCCCAGAGATACCTCTCCGACAATCAGAGTGACAAATCCTAATCTCGAAATACGCCAACCCTACATGTGCCTTTGGAGACACCTGTAGAGCACCTTTATAATCACCCAGTTACGTTGTGACGTTTGGTAGCACACAAAGTGTTCCTCCGGCAAACGGGAGTTGCATAATCTCATACTCATAGGAACATGTATAAGTCATGAAGCAAGCAATAGCAACATACTAAACGATCGGGTGCTAAGCTAATGGAATGGGTCATGTCAATCAGATCATTCACCTAATGATGTGATCCCGTTAATCAAATAACAACTCTTTGTCCATGGTTAGGAGACATAACCATCTTTGATTAACGAGCTAGTCAAGTAGAGGCATACTAGTGACACTCTATTTGTCTATGTATTCACACATGTATTATGTTTCCGGTTAATACAATTCTAGCATGAATAATAAACATTTATCATGAAATAAGGAAATATATAATAACTTTATTATTGCCTCTAGGGCATATTTCCTTCAGTCTCCCACTTGCACTAGAGTTAATAATCTAGATCACATCACCATGTGATTAACATCGATAGTTCACATCATCATGTGATTAACACCCATAGTTCACATTGCCATGTGACCAACACCCAAAGGGTTTACTAGATTCAGTAATCTAGTTCACATCGCTTATGTGATAAACACCCAAAGAGTACTAAGGTGTGATCATGTTTTGCTTGTGAGAGAAGTTTAGTCAACGGGTCTGCCATATTCAGATCCGTATGTATTTTCCAAATTTCTATGTCAACAATGCTCTGCACAGAGCTACTCTTAGATAATTTCTCCCACTTTTAATATGTATCCAGATTGAGACTTAGAGTCATCTAGATCAGTGTCAAAATTTGCATCGACGTAACCCTTTACGACGAACCCTTTTTGTCACATCCATAATTGAGAAACATATCCTTATTCCACTAAGGATAATTTTGACCGCTGTCCAGTGATCTACTCCTAGATCACTATTGTACTCCCTTGCCAAAATCAATGTAGGGTATACAATAGATATGGTACACAGCATGGCATACTTTATAGAACCTATGGCCAAGGCATAGGGAATGACTTTCATTCTCTTTCTATCTTCTGTCGTGGTCGTGTTTTGAGTCTTACTCAATTTCACACCTTGTAACATAGGCAAGAACTCTTTCTTTGACTGTTCCATTTTGAACTACTTCAAAATCTTGTCAAGGTATGTACTCATTGAAAAAACTTATCAAGCGTTTTGATCTATCTCTATAGATCTTGATGCTCAATATGTAAGTAGCTTCACCAAGGTCTTTCTTTGAAAAACTCCTTTCAAATACTCCTTTATGCTTTGCATAATAATTCTACATTATTTCCGATCAACAATATGTCATTCACATATACTTATCAGAAATGCTGTAGTGCTCCCACTCACTTTCTTGTAAATACAGGCTTCACCCCAAGTCTGTATGAAACTATATGCTTTGATCAACCTCTAAAGCGTATATTCCAACTCCGAGATGCTTGCACCAGTCCATTGATGGATCGCTGGAGCTTGCATATTTTGTTAACACCTTTAGGATTGACAAAACCTTCTAGTTGCATCGTATACAACTCTTCTTTAATAAATCCATGAAGAAATGTAGTTTTGTTTATCCATTTGCCGGATTTCATAAAATGCGGCAATTGCTAACATGATTCGGACAGACTCAAGCATAGATACGAGTGAGAAACTCTCATCATAGTCAACACCTTGAACTTTGTCAAAAACCTTTTTCGACAAGTCTAGCTTTGTGGATAGTAACACTACTATCAACGTCTGTCTTCCTCTTGTAGATCCATTTATTTTCTATGGCTTGCCGATCATCGGGCAAATCCATCAAAGTCCATACTTTGTTCTCATACATGGATCATATCTCAGATTTCATGGCCTCAAACCATTTCGTGGAATCTGGGCTCATCATCGCTTCCTCATAGTTCGTAGGTTCGTCATGGTCAAGTAACATGACCTCCAGAATAGGATTACCGTACCACTCTGGTGTGGATCTCACTCTGGTTGACCTACGAGGTTCGGTACTAACTTGATCCGAAGTAACATGATCATCATCATTATTTTCCTCACTAATTGGTGTAGTAGTCACTAGAACAGATTTCTGTGATTAACTACTTTCCAATAAGGGAGATGGTACAATTACCTTATCAAGTTTTCTACTTTCCTCCCACTCACTTCTTTCGAGAGAAACTCCTTCTCTAGAAAGTATCCATTCTCAGCAACGAATGTCTTGCCTTCGGATCTGTGATAGAAGGTGTACCCAACAGTCTCCTTTGGGTATCCGATGAAGACATATTTCTCCGATTTGGGTTTGAGCTTATCAGGATGAAACTTTTTCATATAAGCATCACAACCCCAAACTTTAAGAAACGACAACTTTGGTTTCTTGCCAAACCATAGTTCAGATTGTGTCGTCTCAACGGACTTAGATGGTGCCCCTTTTTAACGTGAATGCAGCTGTCTTTAATGCATAACCTCAAAAACGATAGTGGTAAATCGGTAACAAACATCATAGATTTGCACTATATCTAATAAAGTACAGCAATGACGTTCGGACACACCATTATGCTGTGGTGTTCCAGGTGGCACGAATTTGTGAAACTATTCCACATTGTTTTAATTGAAGACCAAACTCGTAACTCAAATATTTGTCTCGGCGATCAGATCGTAGAAACCTTATTTTCTTGTCACGATGATTTTCCACTTCACTCTAAAATTCTTTGAACTTTTCAAATGTTTCAGACTTATGTTTCATCAAGTAGATATACCCATATCTGCTCAAATCATCTGTAAAGGTCAGAAAATAATGATACTTGCCGCAAGCTTTAATATTCATCGGACGACATACATCAGTATGTATGATTTCCAACAAATCTGTTGCTTGCTCCATTGTTCCGGAGAACAGCGTTTTAGTCATCTTGCCCAAGAGACATGGTTCGCAAGCATCAAGTGATTCATAATCAAGTGATTCCAAAATCCCATCAGCATGGAGTTTCTTCATGCCCTTTACACCAATATGACTTAAACGGCAGTGCCACAAATAAGTTGCACTATCATTATTTGTTGGGGAACATAGTAATTTCAAAATTTTCCTACGCACACGCAAGATCATGGTGATGCATAGCAACGAGAGGGGAGAGTGTGATCTACGTACCCTTGTAGATCGACAACGGAAGCGTTTGGTTGATGTAGTCGTACGTCTCCACGGCCCGACCGATCAAGCACCGAAACTACGGCACGTCCGAGTTCAAGCACATGTTCAGCTCGATGACGATCCCCGGACTTCGATCCAGCAAAGTGTTGGGGAAGAGTTCCGTCAGCACGATGGCGTGGTGACGATCTTGATGTACTACTGTCGCAGGGCTCCACCTAAGCACCGCTACAATATTATCGAGGACTATGGTGGAAGGGGGCGCCGCACACGGCTAAGAATATGATCACGTGGATCAACTTGTGTGTCTCTGGGGTGCCCCTGCCTCCGTATATAAAGGTTCAAGAGGGGGAGGCCGGCCGGCCATCATAGGGCGCGCCAGGAGGAGTCCTACTCCCTCCGGGAGTAGGACTTCTCCCCCAATCCTAGTTGGAATAGGATTCGCGAGGTGGGAAAAGAGGGAGAGAGAAGGAGGGGGCGCCGACCCCCTCTCTCCTTGTCCTATTCAGACTAGGGGGGAGGGGCGCGTGGCCCAGCCCTGGCCGCCTCTCCTCTTCTTCCACTAAGGCCCACTAAGGCCCATATAGCTCCCGGGGGGTTCCGGTAACCTCCCGGTACTCCGGTAAAAATCCCGATTTCACCCGGAACACTTCCGATATCCAAATATAGGCTTCCAATATATCAATCTTTATGTCTCGACCATTTCGAGACTCCTCGTCATGTCCGTGATCACATCCGGGACTCCGAACAACCTTCGGTACATCAAAATGCATAAACTCATAATATAACTGTCATCGTAACCTTAAGCATGCGGACCCTACGGGTTCGAGAACAATGTAGACATGACCGAGACATGTCTCCGGTCAATAACCAATAGCGGGACCTGGATGCCCATATTGGTTCCTACATATTCTACAAAGATCTTTTATCGGTCAGACCGCATAACAACATATGTTGTTCCCTTTGTCATCGGTATGTTAGTTGCCCGAGATTCGATCGTCGGTATCCAATACCTAGTTCAATGTCGTTACCGGCAAGTTTCTTTACTCGTTCCGTAATACATCATCCCGCAACTAACTCATTAGTTGCAATGCTTGCAAGGCTTAAGTAATGTGCATTACCGAGAGGGCCTAGAGATACCTCTCCGACATTCAGAGTGACAAATCCTAATCTCGAAATACGCCAACCCAACATGTACCTTTGGAGACACCTATAGAGCTCCTTTATAATCACCCAGTTACGTTGTGACGTTTGGTAGAACACAAATTGTTCCTCCAGCAAACGGGAGTTGCATAATCTCATACTCATAGGAACATGTATAAGTCATGAAGAAAGCAATAGCAACATACTAAACGATCGGATGCTAAGCTAATGGAATGGGTCATGTCAATTAGATCATTCAACTAATGATGTGATCCCGTTTAATCAAATGACAACTCTTTGTCCATGGTTAGGAAACATAACCATCTTTGATTAACGAGCTAGTCAAGTAGAGGCATACTAGTGACACTCTGTTTGTCTATATATTCACACATGTATTATGTTTCCGGTTAATACAATTCTAGCATGTATGATAAACTTTTATCATGATATAAGTAAATAAATAATAACTTTATTATTGCCTCTAGGGCATATTTCCTTCAGTCTCCTACTTGAACTAGAGTCAATAATTTAGATTACACAGTAATGATTCTAACACCCATGGAGCTTTGGTGCTGATCATGTTTTGCTCGTGGAAGAGGCTTAGTCAGCGGGTCTGCTACATTCAGCTCCGTATGTATCTTGCAAATCTCTATGTCTCCCACCTGGACTAGATCCCGGATGGAATTGAAGCGTCTTTTGATGTGCTTGGTTCTTTTGTGAAATCTGGATTCCTTCGCCAAGGCAATTGCACCAGTATTGTCACAAAAGATTTTCATTGGACCCGATGCACTAGGTATGACACCTAGATCGGATATGAACTCCTTCATCCAGACTCCTTCATTTGCTGCTTCCGAAGCAGCTATGTACTCCGCTTCACATGTAGATCCCGCCACGACGCTTTGTTTTGAACTGCACCAACTGACAGCTCCACCGTTTAATGTAAACACGTATCTGGTTTGCGATATAGAATCATCCGGATCGGTGTCAAAGCTTGCATCAACATAACCGTTTACGATGAGCTCTTTGTCACCTCCATATACGAGAAACATATCCTTAGTCCTTTTCAGGTATTTCAGGATGTTCTTGACCGTTGTCTAGTGGTCCACTCCTGGATTACTTTGGTACCTCCCTGCTAAACTTATAGCAAGGCACACATCAGGTCTGGTACACAGCATTGCATACATGATAGAGCCTATGGCCGAAGCATAGGGAACATCTTTCATTTTCTCTCTATCTTTTGCGGTGGTCGGGCATTGAGTCTGACTCAACTTCACACCTTGTAACACAGGCAAGAACCCTTTCTTTGCTTGATCCATTTTGAACTTCTTCAGAATCTTGTCAAGGCATGTGCTTTGTGAAAGTCCAATTAAGCGTCTTGATCTATCTCTATAGATCTTTATGCCTAATATGTAAGCAGCTTCACCGAGGTCTTTCATTGAAAAACTCTTATTCAAGTATCCCTTTATGCTATCCAGAAATTCTATATCATTTCCAATCAGTAATATGTCATCCACATATAATATCAGAAACGCTACAGAGCTCCCACTCACTTTCTTGTAAATACAGGCTTCTCCGAAAGTCTATATAAAACCAAATGCTTTGATCACACTATCAAAGCGTTTATTCCAACTCCGAGAGGCTTGCACCAGTCCATAAATGGATCGCTGGAGCTTGCACACTTTGTTAGCTCCCTTTGGATCGACAAAACCTTCCGGTCGTATCATATACAACTCTTCTTCTAGAAATCCATTCAAGAATGCAGTCTTGACATCCATCTGCCAAATTTCATAATCATAAAATGCGGCAATTGCTAACATGATTCGGACAGACTTAAGCATCGCTACGGGTGAGAAGGTCTCATCGTAGTCAACCCCTTGAACTTGTCGAAAACCTTTTGCAACAAGTCGAGCTTTGTAGACAGTAACATTACCATCAGCGTCAGTCTTCTTCTTAACGATCCATTTATTCTCAATTGCTTGCCGATCAACGGGCAAGTCAACCAAAGTCCATACTTTGTTCTCATACATGGATCCCATCTCAGATTTCATGGCTTCAAGCCATTTTGCGGAATCTGGGCACACCATCGCTTCTTCATAGTTCGTAGGTTCATCATGATCTAGTAGCATGATTTCCAGAACAGGATTACCGTACCACTCTGGCGCGGATCTCACTCTGGTTGATCTACATGGTTCAGTAGTATCTAGTCCTGAAGTTTCATGATCATTATCATCAGCTTCCTCACTAATTAGTGTAGGTGTCGCAGAAACAAGTTTCTGTGATGTACTACTTTCCAATAAGGGAGCAGGTATAGTTACCTCGTCAAGTTCTACTTTCCTCCCACTCACTTCTTTCGAGAGAAACTCCTCTAGAAAGGATCCATTCTTAGCAACGAATGTCTTGCCTTCGGATCTGTGATAGAAGGTGTACCCAACAGTCTCTTTTGGGTGTCCTATGAAGACACATTTCTCCGATTTGGGTTCGAGCTTATCATGTTGAAGCTTTTTCACATATGCATCACAGCCCCAAACTTTAAGAAACGACAACTTTGGTTTCTTGCCAAACCATAGTTCATAAGGTGTCGTCTCAACGGATTTTGATGGTGCCCTATTTAACGTGAATGCGGCCGTCTCTAAAGCATAACCCCAAAACGATAGCGGTAAATCATTAAGAGACATCATAGATCGCACCATATCTAGTAAAGTACGATTACGATGTCCGGACACACCATTACGCTGTGGTGTTCCGGGTGGCGTGAGTTGCGAAACTATTCCGCAATTTTTCAAATGTATACCAAATTCGTAACTCAAATATTCTCCTCCACGATCAGATGGTAGAAAATTTCTTTTCATGTTAAGATGATTTTCAACTTCACTCTGAAATTCTTTCAACTTTTCAAATGTTTCAGACTTATGTTTCATTAAGTAGATACACCCATATCTACTTAAGTCATCTGTGAAGGTGAGAAAATAACGATATCCGCCACGAGCCTCAATATTCATCGGACCACATACATCTGTATGTATTATTTCCAACAAATCTGTTGCTCTCTCCATAGTACCGGAGAACGGTGTTTTAGTCATCTTGCCCATGAGGCACGGTTCGCAAGTACCAAGTGATTCATAATCAAGTGGTTCCAAAAGTCCATCAGTATGGAGTTTCTTCATGCGCTTTATACCGATATGACCTAAACGGCAGTGCCACAAATAAGTTGCACTATCATTATCAACTCTGCATCTTTTGGCTTCAACATTATGAATATGTGTCTTACTACTATCGAGATTCATCAAAAATAGACCACTCTTCAAAGGTGCATGACCATAAAAGATATTACTCATATAAATAAAACAACCATTATTCTCTGATTTAAATGAATAACCGTCTCGCATTAAACAAGATCCAGATATAATGTTCATGCTCAACGCTGGCACCAAATAACAATTATTTAGGTCTAATACTAATCCCGAAGGTAGATGTAGAGTTAGCGTGCCGACCGCGATCACATCGACTTTGGAACCATTTCCCACGCGCATCGTCACCTCGTCCTTTGCCAGTGTTCGCTTAATCCGTAGTCCCTGTTTCGAGTTGCAAATATTAGCAACAGAACCAGTATCAAATACCCAGGTGCTACTGCGAGCTCTAGTAAGGTACACATCAATAACATGTATATCACATATACCTTTGTTCACCTTGCCATCCTTCTTATCCGCCAAATATTTGGGGCAGTTCCGCTTCCAGTGACCAGTCTGCTTGCAGTAGAAGCACTCAGTTTCAGGCTTGGGTCCAGACTTGGGTTTCTTCTCTTGAGCAGCAACTTGCTTGCTGTTCTTCTTGAAGTTCCCCTTCTTCTTCCCTTTGCCCTTTTTCTTGAAACTAGTGGTCTTGTTGACCATCAACACTTGATGCTCCTTTTTGATTTCTACCTCCGCAGCTTTCAGCATTGCGAAGAGCTCGGGAATAGTCTTATTCATCCCTTGCATATTATAGTTCATCATGAAGCTCTTGTAGCCTGGTGGCAGTGATTGGAGAATTCTGTCAATGACGCAATCATCTGGAAGATTAACTCCCATCTGAATCAAGTGATTATTATACCCAGACATTTTGAGTATATGCTCACTGACAGAACTGTTCTCCTCCATCTTGCAGCTATAGAACTTATTGGAGACTTCATATCTCTCAATCCGGGCATTTGCTTGAAATATTAACTTCAACTCCTGGAACATCTCATATGCTCCATGACGTTCAAAACGTCGTTGAAGTCCCGATTCTAAGCCGTAAAGCATGGCACACTGAACTATTGAGTAGTCATCAGCTTTGCTTTACCATACATTCATAACATCTGGTGTTGCTCCAGCAGCAGGCCTGGCACCCAGCGGTGCTTCCAGGACGTAATTCTTTTGTGCAGCAATGAGGATAATCCTCAAGTTAAGGACCCAGTCCGTGTAATTGCTACCATCATCTTTCAACTTTGCTTTCTCAAGGAACGCATTAAAATTCAACGGAACAACAGCACGAGCCATCTATCTACAATCAAACATACATAAGCAAGATACTATCAGGTACTAAGCTCATGATAAATTTAAGTTCAATTAATCAAATTACTTAAAGAACTCCCACTTAGATAGACATCCCTCTAATCCTCTAAGTGATCACGTGATCCAAATCAACTAAACCATAACCGATCATCACGTGAAATGGAGTAGCTTTCAATGGTGAACATCGCTACGTTGATCATATCTACTATATGATTCACGCTCGATCTTTCGATCTCAGTGTTCCGAGGCCATATCTGCATATGCTAGGCTCATCAAGTTTAACCTGAGTATTCTGCGTGTGCAAAACTGGCTTGCACCCGTTGTAGATGGACGTAGAGCTTATCACACCCGATCATCACGTGGTGTCTGGGCACGACGAACTTTGGCAACGGTGCATACTCAGGGACAACACTTTTATCTTGATAATTTAGTGAGAGATCATCTTATAATGCTACCGTCAATCAAAGCAAGATAAGATGCATAAAAGATAAACATCACATGCAATCAATATAAGTGATATGATATGGCCATCATCATCTTGTGCTTGTGATCTCCATCTTCGAAGCACCGTCATGATCACCATCGTCACCGGCGCGACACCTTGATCTCCATCGTAGCATCGTTGTCGTCTCGCCAATCTTATGCTTCCACGACTATCGCTACCGCTTAGTGATAAAGTAAAGCATTACCGTGCGATTGCATTGCATACAATAAAGCGACAACCATATGGCTCCTGCCAGTTGCCGATAACTCAGTTACAAAACATGATCATCTCATACAATAAACTTTAGCATCATGTCTTGACCATATCACATCACAACATGCCCTGCAAAAACAAGTTAGACGTCCTCTACTTTGTTGTTGCAAGTTTTACGTGGCTGCTACGGGCTTAAGCAAGAACCAATCTTACCTACGCATCAAAACCACAACGATAGTTTGTCAAGTTGGTGATGTTTTAACCTTCGCAAGGACCGGGCATAGCCACACTCGGTTCAACTAAAGTTGGAGAAACTGTCACCCGCAAGCGACCTATGTGCAAAGCACGTCGGGAGAACCGGTCTCGTGTAAGCGTACGCGTAATGTCGGTCCGGGCCGCTTCGTCCAACAATACCGCCGAACCAAAGTATGACATGCTAGTAAGCAGTATGACTTATATCGCCCACAACTCACTTGTGTTCTACTCGTGGATATAACATCAACACAAAAAACCTAGGCTCCGATGCCACTGTTGGGGAACGTAGTAATTTCAAAATTTTCCTACGCACACGCAAGATCATGGTGATGAATAGCAACGAGAGGGGAGAGTGTGATCTATGTACCCTTATAGATCGACAACGGAAGTGTTTGGTTGATGTAGTCCTACGTCTCCACGGCCCGACCGATCAAGCACCGAAACTACGGCACCTCCGAGTTCTAGCACACGTTCAGCTCGATGACGATCCCCGGACTCCGATCCAGCAAAGTGTCGGGGAAGAGTTCCATCAGCACGACGGCGTGGTGACGATCTTGATGTACTACTGTCGCGGGGCTTTGCCTAAGCAACGCTACAATATTATCGAGGACTATGGTAGAAGGGGGCGCCGCACACGGCTAAGAATATGATCACGTGGATCAATTTGTGTATCTCTGGGGTGCCCCTGCCTCCGTATATGAAGGTTCAAGAGGGGGAGGCCGGCCGTCCATCATAGGGCGTGCTAGGAGGAGTCCTACTCCCTCCGGGAGTAGGACTTCTCCCCCAATCCTAGTTGGAATAGCATTCGCGAGGTGGGAAAAGAGGGAGAGAGAAGGAGGGGGTTGCCGGCCCCCTCTCTCCTTGTCCTATTCAGACTAGGGGGGAGGGGCGCGCGGCCAAGCCCTGGCCGCCTCTCCTCTTCTTCCACTATGGCGCACTAAGGCCCATATAGCTCCCGAGGGGTTCCGATAACCTCCCGGTACTCCGGTAAAAATCCCGATTTCACCCGGAACACTTCCAATATCCAAATATAGGCTTCCAATATATCAATCTTTATGTCTCGACCATTTCGAGACTCCTCGTCATGTCCATGATCACATCCGGGACTCCGAACAACCTTCGGTACATCAAAATGCATAAACTCATAATATAACTGTCATCGTAACCTTAAGCGTGCGGACCCTACGGGTTCGAGAACAATGTAGACATGACCGAGACATGTCTCCGGTCAATAACCAATAGCGGGACCTGGATGCCCATATTGGTTCCTACATATTCTACGAAGATCTTTTATCGGTCAGACCGCATAACAACATACGTTGTTCCCTTTATCATCGGTATGTTACTTGCCCGAGATTCAATCGTCGGTATCCAGTACCTAGTTCAATCTCGTTACCGGCAAGTCTCTTTACTCGTTCTGTAATACATCATCCCGTAACTAACTCATTAGTTGCAATGCTTGCAAGGGTTAAGTGATGTGCATTACCGAGAGGGCCCAAAGATACCTCTCCGACATTCGGAGTGACAAATCGCAAAAAGAAGATTACGTCGAATAGATCTCCACAAGAGCGGGGGAGAAATTTGTATTGAGATTCAAAGAGAGAGAAGAAGCCATCTAGCTACTAACTATGGACCCGAAGGTCTGAGGTAAACTACTCACACTTCATCGGAGGGGCTAGGATGATGTAGAAGCCCTCCGTGATGACGGCCCTCTTTCGGCGGAGCTCCGAAACAGGCCCCAAGATGGGATCTCGTGGATACAGAAAGTTGCGACGGTGGAATTAGGTTTTTGGCTCCTCTTCTGATTGTTTGGGGGTACGTCTGTATATATAGGAGGAAGAAGTACGTCGGTGGAGCACTGAGGGGCCCACGAGGCAGGGGGCGTGCCCTAGGGGGGGCGCCCCCACCCTCGAGACCTCCTCTTTGATCCCTTGCAGTAGGGTCCAAGTCTCTTGGATCACATTCGGTGAGAAAATCACGTTCCCGAAGATTTTATTCTGTTTGGATTCCATTTGATATTCTGTTTATCCGAAACACTGAAATAGGCAAAAAAATAGCAATTCTGGGCTGGGCCTCCGGTTAATAGGTTAGTCCCAAAAATAATATAAAAGTGGAAAATAAAGCCCAATATAGTCCGAAACAGTAGATAATATAGCATGGAGCAATCAAAAATTATAGATGCATTGGAGACGTATCAGGCATCCCCAAGCTTAATTCCTGCTCGTCCTCGAGTAGGTAAATGATAAAAAGAGAATTTTTGATGCGGAGTGCTACTTAGCATAATTTTAGTGCAAATCTTCTTAATTGTGGTTTGAATATTGAGATTAGAAAGATTCAAGGCAAAAGTTTATATTGACATAAAAATAATAATACTTCAAGCATACTAACAAAGCAATTATGTCTTCTAAAAATAACATGGCCAAAGAAAGTTATCCCTACAAAATCATATAGTCTGGCTATGCTCCATCTTCACCACACAAAGTATTTAAATCATGCACAACCCCGATGACAAGCCAAGCAATTGTTTCATACTCTAACTTTTTCAAAACTTTTTCAATCTTCACGTAATACATGAGCGTGAGCCATGGATATAGCACTATAGGTGGAATAGAATGGTGGTTGTGGAGAAGACAAAAAGGAGAAGATAGTCTCACATCAACTAGGCGTATCAACGGGCTATGGAGATGCCCATCAATAGATATCAATGTGACTGAGTAGGGATTGCCATGCAACGGATGCACTAGAGTTATAAATGAATGAAAGCTCAACAAAAGAAACTAGTGGGTGTGCATCCAACTTGCTTGCTCACGAAGACCTAGGGCAATTTGAGGAAGCCCGTCATTGGAATATACAAGCCAAGTTCTATAATGTAAAATTCCCACTAGTATATGAAAGTGACAACATATGAGACTCTCTATATGAAGAACATGGTGCTACTTTGAAGCACAATATATGAGACTCGCTATATCATGGTGCTACTTTGAAGCACAAGTGTGGAAAAAAAGTAGCATTGCCCCTTTTTATATATTTATTTTTTGGGCCTTCTTTTATTTCTTTGGCATTTTTTTTATTTGGGACAATGCTCTATTGAATGATGATCATCACACTTCTATTTATTTACAACTCAATGATTAAAACCCGATACTAAAACAAAGTATGACTCTATATGGATGCCTCCGGCGGTGTACCGGGAAATGCAATGAATCAAGAGTGACAAGTATGAAAGAATTATGAACGGTGGCTTTGCCACAAATACTATGTCAACTACATGATCATGCTAAGCAATATAACAATGATGAATGTGTCATGATGAACTAGATGGTGGAAAGTTGCATGGCAATATATCTCGGAATGGCTATGGAAATGCCATAATAGGTAGGTATGGTGGCTGTTTTGAGGAAGGTATATGGTAGGTGTATGATATCGGCGAAAGGTGCGCGGTATTAGAGAGGCTAGCAAGGGTGGAAGGGTGAGAGTGCGTATGATCCATGGACTCAACATTAGTCATAAAGAACTCATATACTTATTGGAAAAATCTAGAAGTTATCAAAGCAAAGTATTACATGCATGCTCCTAGGGGGATAGATTGGTAAGAAAAGACCATCGCTCGTCCCCGACCGCCACTCATAAGGAAGACAATCAATAAATAAATCATGCTCTGACTTCATCACATAATGGTTCACCATATGTGCATGCTACGGGAATCACAAACTCTAACACAAGTATTCTTTAAATTCACAACTACTCAACTAGCATGACTTTAATATTATCACCTCCATATCTCAAAACAATTATCATGCTTCAATCTTTTCTTAGTATTCAACACACTCAAAAGAAAATTTCACAAATCTTGAATACCAAGCATATTATTAGGCAAATTACCATGCTATTAAGAGACTCTCAAAATAATTTAAGTGAAGCATGAGAGATCAATGGTTTCTTTAAAACGAATCCACCACCGTGCTCTAAAAGATCTAAGTGAAGCACATAGAGCAAAATTATAACGCTCAAAAGATATAAGTGAAGCACATAGAGCAAAACTACTTAGCTCAAAGGATATAAGTGAAGCACATAGAGCAAAATTATCTAGCTCAAAAGATATAAGTGAAGCACATAGAGCAAAACTACTTAGCTCAAAGGATATAAGTGAAGCACATAGAGTATTCTATCAAATTTTAATTCATATATGGCTCTCTCAAAAGGTGTGTACAGAAAGGACGATTGTGGCATACTAACAAACAAAGACACAAATAATACAAGACGCTCCAAGCAAAACACATATCATGTTGGTGAATAAAAATATAGCTCCAAGTAAATTACCGATGGATGTGGACGAAAAGAGGGGATGCCTTCCGGGGCATCCCCAAGCTTTGACTTTTTGGTGTCCTTGGATTATCTTGGGGGTGCCATGGGCATCCCCAATATTAGGCTCTTGCCACTCCTTGTTCCATGATCCATCAAAATAATTCACCCAAAACTTGAAAACTTCACAACACAAAACTCAAAATAGAAAACTCGTGAGCTCCGTTAGCGAAAGAAAACAAAAGACCACTTCAAGGTACTGTAATGAACTCATTCTTTATTTATATTGGTGTTAAACCTACTGTATTCCAACTTCTCTATGGATTATAAACTATTTTACTAGCCATAGATTCATCAAAATAAGCAAACAACACACGAAAAACAGAATCTGTCAAAAACAGAACAGTCTGTAGTAATCTGTAGCTAGCGCAAGCTCTGGAGCCCCAAAAATTCTAAAATAAATTGCTGGACGTGAGGAATTTATCTATTAATAATCTGCAAAACGAATTAACTAAATATCACACTTCAAATAAAAATGACATCAGTTCTCGTGAGCGCTAAAGTTTCTGTTTTTTACAGCAAGTTCAACAAGACTTTCCCCAAGTCTTCCCAACGGTTATACTTGGCACAAACAGTAATTAAACACAAACAACACAACCAAAACAGAGGCTAAATAATTTATTTATTACTAGACAGGAGCAAAAATCAAGGAATAAATATAAAATTGGGTTGCCTCCCAACAAGCGCTATCGTTTAACGCCCCTAGCTAGGCATAGCAAGCAAGGATAGATCTAGGTATTGCCATCTTTGGTAGGCAATCCATAAGTGGCTCTCATGATAGTTTCATATGGTAATTTTATTTTCTTTCTTGGAAAGTGTTCCATGCCCTTTTTAATGGAACTTTAAATCTAATATTCCTTCTTTCATATCAATAATCGCACCAACCGTTCTAAGGAAAGGTCTACCAAGAATAATAGGGCAAGAAGGATTGCAATCTATATCTAGAACAAATGAAATCTACGGGCACATAATTCCTATTTGCAACAATAAGAACATCATTAATTCTTCGCATAGGTTTCTTAATAGTGGAATCCGCAAGATGCAAGTTTAGAGAGCAATCATCAAAATTACGGAAATCTAGTAAATCACACAAAGTCTTGGGAATAGTAGAGACACTAGCACCCAAATCACACAAAGCATAAAACTCATGATCTTTAATTTTAATTTTAATAGTTGGTTCCCACTCATCATAGAGTTTTCTAGGGATAGAAACTTTCAACTCAAGTTTTTCTTCATAAGATTGCATCAAGGCATCAACAATATGTTCGGTGAAGGCTTTATTTCGACTATAAGCATGTGGAGAATTTAGCACGGATTGTGAAGAAAGAAATTCTTTAATATTAGATTCAAAATCAGAGGGCATCTTATTATAATTTCCATAAGAGTTGTTCTAGGAATTCCCATAATTATTAGAAGGATTAATAGGATATGGCCTAGGATTAAAATTCCCTCTATAAGCATTGTTACCAAAATTATTCCTACCAACAAAATTCACATCCATAGATTCATTGTTATTCTCAATCAAAGTAGACAAAGTCATATCATTAGGATCAGAAGAAACACTCTTAGTAGCAAATAATTTCATAAGTTCATCCATCTTTCCACTCAACACATTGATTTCTTCTATCGCATGCACTTTTTTATTAGAAGTTCTTTCAGTATGCCATTGAGAATAATTAACCATAATATTATCTAGGAGTTTAGTAGCATCTCCTAAAGTGATTTCCATAAAAGTGCCTCCCGCGGCCGAATCTAAAAGACTTCTAGAAGCAAAATTCAATTCGGCATAAAATTTTTGTATAAACATCCACAAATTCAAACCATGAGTAGGGCAATTACGTATCATTAATTTCATTCTCTCCCAAGCTTGTGCAACATGTTCATGATCAAGTTGTTTAAAGTTCATTATATCGTTTCTGAGAGAGATGATCTTAGCGGGAGGAAAATACCTAGAGATAAAAGCATCTTCCCACTTGTTCCATGAATCAATACTATTCTTAGGCAAAGATGAAAACCAAGCTTTAGCATGATCTCTAAGCGAAAAAGGAAATAGCTTCAATTTAACGATAATCATTATGGGCATCTTTTTTCTTTTGCATGTCACATAAATCAACGAAGCTATTCAGATGAGTAGCGGCATCTTCACTAGGAAGGCCAGCGAATTGATCTTTCATAACAAGACTCAACAAAGCAGTATTAATTTCACAAGATTCAGCATCGGTAAGAGGAGCAATCGGAGTGCTAAGAAAAACATTATTATTGGTATTGGTGAAGTCACACAATTTGGTAGTATCTTGAGCCATCGCGACAAACAAGCAATCTAACACACGAGCAAACAAAAGCCAACGGGCAAAATAGGCAAACGGAGAGGGAGGATAGAGAGAAAGGGCGAATAAAAAGGCAAGGGTGAATTGGGGGGAGAGGAAAACGAGAGGCAAATGGCAAATAATGTAATGCGAGAGATAGGAATTGTGATGGGTACTTGGTATGTTGACTTTTTGCATAGACTCCCCGGCAACGGCGCCAGAAATCCTTCTTGTTACGTCTTGAGCTTGCGTTGGTTTTCCCAAAGAGGAAAGGATGATGCAGCAGAGTAGCGTAAGTATTTCCCTCATTTTTTTAGAACCAAGGTATCAATCCAGTAGGAGCCCAAGCTCAAGTCCCTCGTACTTGCACAAAGCGATAGCTACTCGCAACCAACGCGATTAGGGGTTGTCAAGCCCTTCACGGTCACTTACGAGAGTGAGATCTGATAGATATAATATTTTTGGTATTTTTGATATAAAGATGCAAAGTAAAAAGTAAAAGCAAAGTAAAAAAGCAAAACAAGATTAAAGTGATGGAGATTGATATGATGAGAATAGACCCGGGGGACATAGGTTTCACTAGTGGCTTCTCTCAAGAGCATAAGTATTCTACGGTGGGTGAACAAATTACTGTTGAGCAATTGACAGAATTGAGCATAATTATGAGAATATCTAGGCATGATCATGTATATAGGCATCACGTCCGTGACAAGTAGATCGAAACGATTCTGCATCTACTACTATTACTCCACTCATCGACCGCTATCCAGCATGCATCTAGAGTATTAAGTTAAAAATAGAGTAACGCCTTAAGCAAGATGACATTATGTAGAGAGATAAATTCATGCAATATGAAATAAGCCCCATCTTGTTATCCTCGATGGCAACGATACAATACGTGCCTTGCTGCCCCTTCTGTCACTGGGTAAGGACACCGCAAGATCGAACCCAAAGCTAAGCACTTCTCCCATGGCAAGAACTACCAATCTAGTTGGCCAAACCAAACGGATAATTCGAAGAGACTTGCAAAGATAACCAATCATACACCACAAAAAGAAGATTATATCGAATATAGATCTCCACAAGAGAGGGGGGAAATTTGTATTGAGTTTCAAAGAGGGAGAAGAAGCCATCTAGCTACTAACTATGGACCCGAAGGTCTGAGGTAAACTACTCACACTTCATCGGAGGGGCTAGGATGATGTAGAAGCCCTCCGTGATGACGGCCCTCTTCCGGCGGAGCTCCGGAACAGGCCCCAAGATGGGATCTCGTGGATACAGAAAGTTTCGGCGGTGGAATTAGGTTTTTGTCTCCTCTTCTGATTGTTTGGGGGTACGTGTGTATATATAGGAGGAAGAAGTACGTCGGTGGAGCACCGAGGGGCCCACGAGGCAGGGGGCGTGCCCTGGGGGGCACGCCCCCCACCGTTGTGACCTCCTCTTTGATCCCCTGCAGTAGGGTCCAAGTCTCCTAGATCACGTTCGGTGAGAAAATCACATTCCCGAAGATTTTATTCCGTTTGGACTCCGTTTGATATTCTGTTTATCCGAAACACTGAAATAGGTAAAAAAACAACAATTCTGGGCTGGGCCTCCGGTTAATAGGTTAGTCCCAAAAATAATATAAAAGTGGAAAATAAAGCCCAATATAGTCCAAAACAGTAGATAATATAGCATGGAGCAATCAAAAATTATAGATACGTTGGAGACATATCACACACCTAGCCAAACAAAGCGGAACATAGTAGGCAAAAGCAGGAGCCGGGCAACCCAACTATTGACCGAAGACACAATTCGAAACCGATGCATATATAGCAATATCCAAGAATGTTTTTGCCGAATCTCTAAAGGTGTCCGGCGTTGCACTGTGAGACTTGTGCTGAAAACATACAAATAGTTTGAAGGTGCCATTAGCTTGGAAAACCAAAAAACATCAGTAAAAACTTGACGTCCGAACAAGATCAAGTGTCCGGTGCTAATCCGAAAATTAGAAAAAAAAATTATGCTTCTGTCGTGCTTTAACATGACACATCCGACCTCAAGAATTCACGCGGGTCAGCCTACGGCTTCAAGCTCCTCATCCCAAAGGCGAAGTACTTCTCCGGGGTCAGTTTAGCAAACTAAACTCAAGCGGCTTTCAGAGAGAAGACAATCTATCCGGCTATTGACCACAAAATCGAGTCGAAAAAGGAGCGGTAGAAAAAGACTTTGCAACGACCAAGAAGAAAACACATTTTCTGTAAAACAGCTCATATAAATTTTAAGAGCCCCCAAGTGACTTGGGTAAAAGAATTTTATGGATAATGATTGTATGTACCGAAGTACTTATATCATATATGTGTTCACCCGAACTTTAAACACGTCTTAACCGACCATCGGCTTCTCCCTCTTCGGCCAAGGGCCGAAAAGTTTCATGTACTCCACCTTCCGAGAGTATCAACGGTGTTTTCGATGACCAGGCAATCGGGCCATAAGGCTGTAACAGACAAAGCGCGCACAGGGAACTTATGCTGTATTACTGACGAAGTGTAAGAAGCATCTTCGAAGAAAATAGTACCCCCACCGATACCTTTCTTCGGTGGTCATTATTACTATGAGACTTGTGCAATAGATATTTTGTACTCATGAGTTCCATTGTGTGCCGACCATGATTGAAAACAATAAGAGTGCTAGCTTTCGGCTTCACCCAGTCAGAGGCCAGAGCTCGGATGACCCAGTCGTGACGATCGCAGAGGTGCTCCCTTTACGCCCTAGCCGAACAATCGGGGAGGTAGGGGTAACCACAGGAGCGAGACAACCCAGCTTGCAAATCGCCTAGGTCAATATGGTGCATATTGTGGCGCAATACACGAATAAGGAACGAGGCCGTACAAGTATAATCATATGCAAGAGGAAAAGCTCCATCAAGGGAGCCCCCAAATAAATGGGGTATTTGAATATGCCCGTCACAAACAAAGTTTTGACAAGGAACTTTGTCACAAACAACTTTGTGCCAAAAAGTATAATGCTTGGTCGAACCGAACAAAATTTAAAACTAAAAGTTTTTGAGCATGAAAGCAACTTAGCAGGTTAATGTGCTCGGTGTTGATGATGCGATTCGGGATTGTGGCGGGATGAAGACGCCCATTGATCTGTGACAGATCCGACAAGGTTCGCAGTCCTCAGCATGGCCGAGGTCTCAGCCCCCGGGCCCAAGGTGTCCGAGCAAGGAGTTCGGCACTCCGGAGTAGTGACCACCTAACGTAGTCAAAATCGATTACCTGCACACATAAAACAGTGCGGTCCAGGAAATTATATATATATATATATAATCCTTGCATAATTGCTTTACACAAAATAATTTATTTAATGAAATGTGGCCTGGTGCCGAAGCCAATGTCGATGCAGGGCGTCAGCGTGACGCAGTGAAGGCGTGACAACGCCTGAATTTGCAGGGCGGTTCGTGCTCCGAATGTGGCATTCGCCGAACTATGTACGGAGACCGACCGAACCACCACGCGACCGTTTTTAATGTGGCCGCCATTTGATAGACCTGTGTACAGATGATGGAACAAACCAGAGTAATAATTTCTTAAGAAAAATAAACCCAACAAGCAAAAATTGTTAGGATTAATAGCACCTGCTTTCTTTGTTGTAGGAATCCGAAGAAAGGTGATTCCCAAAATTGGGACTCGATCCGCACACCCGTTGCCTGATGGGCTATAAAGCGACGATGTGGTGATGCTGGCAAAGGTTGGCACGCCGAGGCAAAGCCCTCGGTCCAGCTAATGTGACGGAGTTGGTCGGCTAGTGACGCCAAAGTCTCTGGAGTAGGTTGATGAAGATATGGCGAAGCCCCCGGTCCAGCCGAGATGTCGAAGCCTCGATGTCAGCCGATGAGTCTAAGTAGGTCGGCATGATGGACACCGGCTTGAAGAAGTAACAGTGCGGCCCTGCCGATGCAGGTCGTGACGTGGTCAATGCCGGCTTGATGAAGTGATCGTGCGGCGATGCCGGTGTGCCCGCTCCGTGTAATCCGTGGGGCGGCGATGTTGGTGATGATTTATCCTTCATGATGCCAAACTCTTGTTTGGCTTGCCAAGATGATGATCCGAATTGGTTGAGCTCGGCTCAACAAAGTGACGACGTGTCTAGCGCAGGTCGGCAGCCTTGGAGCAATATTGCCGGACTGGTTTGACACCAGCATGATGATGAAGATGACCTCAGGGGAGGCTTAAAATTTTACGGGCACGTATTTAAAAGCGACGCACAATACCCTAGAAAAGAATTCCTCTAAAAAGGTTATCCAATATCACGTTCATAAAGAAACATGAATTCGGGTCGGATCCGTATTCGCGCAGAAAACATATCCAGAAATTGGTCCACTCATCGGAAGGTTCCTGGAGTTTGAACCGTCGGATCGAGCTGAAATTCTCTGGGGTGGTAGATATAGGAATTCCACAGAAGATGAACGGATGGATCTTCCAAAGGACCTCCGAGCTGGGCTCTAGAGACCGCGCCCTAAACTCATCCAGATTCCCATCCAGATTTGACAGGGCTCCGGTATATCGTAGATTGTCGGAGATTCCTCCATCGGAACTCGACAAACTTTTGCATGGCTGTTGTAGACATAATTCCACACTATTCCACTGAAGAAATCGTCAAACCGAAGCTCGAGGAGGCGGTGACGGCGGATACAAGTTCGTTGTCCATAAAAACAGCACATTCGCCCGAGGGCAATGTTGACATTGAGCCCTCGAGCTCCATGGATGATTCCTCTACGATCATGATAGAGATTGGAGTTGATGTTGAAGAAGGCCCTCGTACGAACATGATGATCGGAGATGGAGCAGGTCCTCAGTCGAGCCAAGGTGACCAGTCGAGCCGGCGACGAAGATGTCGGCGTCGCAGTTGACCTACGGGCGAGCCATTGATCCTTTTGCCGATCACACAGCGGAACTCTCAATGAAAGCACCAATGTCAGTGTCAAAACCGGCGGATCTCGCGTAGGGGGTCCCGAACTGTGCGTCTAAGGCGGATGGTAACAGGAGGCAGGGGACAGGATGTTTACCCAGGTTCGGGCCCTCTTGATGGAGGTAATACCCTACGTCCTGCTTGATTGATATTGATGATATGAGTATTACAAGAGTTGATCTACCATGAGATTGTAGAGGCTAAACCCTAGAAGCTAGCCTATGGTATGATTGTATGTATATATCTATCGACTAGCCTGGCCTCGGTTTATATAATGCACCAGAGGCCTAGGATAACAAGAGTCCTAGCTGAATACACCAGTGGGGAGAAGTCCTTGTCTTGATCGCCAAGTCTTGTGGAATCTTCCTTGTATGCGGCAGCTGTCCGAACTGGCCCATGAGTATACGGCCATGGGGGTCCTCAGCCCAATCTAACAGACCGGGAGATGATGTGGTGAGTACCCCCTAGCCCAGGACACTGTCAGGCCACTAGGGCTTCCGCGTCCGGACAGTCTACGATTTGGTTCTTTTTAACTAAGAAACTAGTCCAGAGCTTTCTGGATAACTCTCTGGGTTGTTGGACGATGTGAGTTATGTCATTGGCATCTGGTGGCCGGAGATATGTACCTTGGAAGTTGTCGTGGAAAGCGTCTTCCAGGTTCTCCCAGCTGCCGATAGAGTTTTCAGGCATACTGTTTAACCAGTACCTTGTTGGTCCTCTGAGTTTTAGTGGGAGGTATTTGATGGCATGAAGGTCGTCTCCATGAGCCATGTGAATATGGAGAAGAAAATCCTCGATCCATACCGCGAGATCGGTTGTTCCATCATATGATTCGATATTCACGGGTCTAAACCCCTCTGGGAATTAATGCTTCATTACTTTGCCAGTGAAGCAGAGTGGGTGTGCAGCACCTCTATATTGGGCGACGTAGCTTAGATGGAGTCCGTCTGCAGTTTTCGGCCCGGGCATAACTAGACTTGTCCCGTCCGAATAGGTAGCCGACATCGCGTGTCGAGGCACGTCCTCGCGATCCATAGATCGACCTATTGTGTCGTGCTCTACTGTCCAGGTTCGGCCGACGGTCGTATGTATGACCCCGAGCTATTTTGTCTCTGTTTTTTCTTTGGGGTGAGGCGGGCTGCTGTTCGGCTTGAGCTGCCGCTTTATCCCGACTACATAGTGGTCGTTTAGTCGCATTGTCCTGACCGCATGGTACAAGTGCCGGCGCCTCCTCATCGAACTGAGGTAGCAATCTGTGCTTTGAGTAAGTGTGTTTGGGGCCGTATTCTTCAGCCACTGGGATGTCTAACCATATATCCTTGAGCAGGTCTTGGTCAGCTTGAAGCTACTATTGTTTCTTTTTCAGGCTCCTTGTTGTGGCTAATAGCCGGCGTTTAAAGCGCTCCTTATCAAGAGGTTCCTCAGACACGATGAAATCCTCGTCGCCGAGGCTCTCCTCATCCTCGGAGAGCGGAATATAATTACTGTCTGACGAGTCTTCATGTATGGCATATTCATGCGGGCTATCGTGCCCGTCTTCCAGTTCATCATGTTCGGATGTTGCCCCAGCAGGGGCTTCATTGTCTTCGGCATCGTCCGGGCTGTTGTTTTCTCCGGTGCCGGTATTACTGTCTTTTGTGTGACGTGACTTAGAGCGGCGCTGCTGATGCCGGCGTCTGGGCTGTTTCTCAGGAGGTTTATCCTCAACTGGGTCTTCTTTGTCATCATCGTTAGTTTCTTTAGGTGTATCCACCATGTATACGTCATATGAAGAAGTGACCGTCCCGCGTCCGGTGAGTGGCGGGTTTCGGCCCTGCTCTTCTTTGGCATCTTCGTCTATACCATCGAAGTCTTCGGAGCCATAATCGAGCATGTCGGTTAAGTCCTCGACAGTGGCTATGGAGTGGGTGGTGGGTGGGAAGCAAGATTCTCCATCATCAGCCCCTAGTTCGAACCGAACATAGTTCGACTGTGAGTCCCCCGCCAAGGACAGGGTTTTTAATGAGTTTAGCATGTCGCCCAATGGCGAGTGCTGGAAGATGTCTGCGGCGCTGAATTTGAAGATCGATAAACGATCAAGTCCGGCGTCCGCGGGCTCACATGGTTCGGAACTTACACCCGGAGAAAAGTCCGGAGTTCCGGTGACACGAGTATTGTGGGGGGTTAAGTCCATGTGCGGCTCCAACACCGGAGAATGTGTGGCCTCTGTGGCGGGGTTGAACCTCCGATCCTTGGATGCCGCAGTGCGCTCTGGATCTAAGCCCAGAGTGGTTATAGGAGCTATCTCCTGGATGCGGTCTGACGACAGATTTAGGTCATGTTCGTTAAGGTGACCAGGAGCAGTCGTCGTGGTCTCGAATCCGACAAAGATCAAATCTCCACGGATGTCCGCATCGTAGTTCAAGCTCCCAAATCTGACCTAATGCCAAGGGGCATAGCTTTCGATCTGCTCCAGATGGCCAAACGAATTGGCCCGCAGTGCAAAGCCGCCGAGCACAAAGATTTGTCCGGGGAGGAAAGTTTCTCCTTGGACAGCGTCATTATTGACGATTGAAGGGGCCATCAAACCTTTTAGTGATAGTGCAGTGGAACTCTCAATGAAAGCACCAATGACGGTGTCAAAACCGGCGGATCTCGGGTAGGGGGTCCCGAACTGTGCGTCTAAGGTCGATGGTAACAGAAGACAGGGGACACAATATTTTACCCAGGTTCGGGCCCTCTCTACGGAGGTAATACCCTACGTCCTGCATGATTGATCTTGATGAATATGAGTATTACAAGAGTTGATCTACACTGAGATCGTAATGGATAAACCCTAGAGGTCTAGCTTGTATGGCTATGATAATGAGTATCACTCCCTCTCCGGACTAAGTCCTCCGGTTTATATAGACACCGGGAGGATCTAGGGTTACACAAGGTCGGTTACAAAGAAAGGAATCTACATATTCCGTCGCCAAGCTTGCCTTCCATGCCAAGGAGAGACCTATACGGACACGGGTGCAGTCTTCGGTATTCGTATCTTCACAACCCATCAGTCCGACCCATGGCTAACAGGCCGGATGCTCGAGGACCCCTTAGTCCAGGACTCCCTCAGAGACTCGGCTGGGTCTTGCTCTGAACACTCCATGTCTATGGTGGAAGGAGCTCATGAACCTTCCAAACTGGGCGCCTCCTCCTCCTCCTCCGATGAGTCAGGGCACTCCACCTCCTTCTCCAGCGAGTGATCAGGGCACTCCGCCTCCTTCTCTGGCGCGTGGCGGCACTCCGCTTCCTTCTCCGCCTGCACTGGCGTGTCCGAGCAGCCCACCTCTGATACGTCTCTAATCTATCTATAATTTTTTATTGTTCCATGCTATTATATTATCTGTTTTGGATGTTTAATGGGATTTAATAGGCTCTTTTATATTATTTTTGGGACTAACCTATTAACCGAAGGCCCAATGCCAGTTTCTATTTTTTTCCTATTTTAGAGTTTCGCAGAAAAGGAATACCAAACGGAGTCCAAATGGAATGAAACCTTCGCGATGATCTTTCTTGCATCGAAAGCAATCCATAAGACTTGCAGTTGAAGTCTGGAACTCCACAAGGCGGCCATGAGGCAGGAGGGCGCGCCCAGCAGGGGTAGGTGCACCCCCCACCCTCGTGGGCCCCTCGTAGCTCCACTGACGTAATTCCTTCGCCTATATATACTCTTATACCCTAGATCGATCGCAGAGAGCCACGAAACCACTTTTCCACCGCCGCAACCTTCTGTACCCGTGAGATCCCATCTTGGGGCCTCTTCCGGCAATCTACCGGAGGGGGAATCGATCACGGAGGGCTTGTACATCAACACCATAGCCTCTCCGATGAAGCGTGAGTAGTTTACCACAGACCTTTGGGTCCATAGTTATTAGCTAGATGGCTTCTTCTCTCTCTTTGATTCTCAATACAAAGTTCTCCTCGATGTTCTTGGAGATATATTCGATGTAATACTCTTTTGCGGTGTGTTTGCCAAGATCCAATGAATTGTGGGTTTATGAACAAGATTATCTATGAATATTATTTGGTTCTTCTCTGAATTCTTATATGCATGATTTGATATCTTTGCAAGCCTATTTGAATTATCGGTTTAGTTTGGCCTACTAGAATGATCTTTCATGCAATGAGAGAAGTGCTTAGCTTTGGGTTCAATCTTGTGGTGTCCTTTCCCAGTGACAGTAGGGGTAGCTAGGCACGTATTGTATTGTTGCCATCGAGGATAAAAAGATGGGTTTTATATCATATTGTTTGATTTTATCCCTCTACATCATGTCATCTTGCTTAATGCGTTACTCTGTTCTTATGAACTTAATACTCTAGATGCATGCTGGATAGTGGTCGATGTGTGGAGTAATAGTAGTAGATGCAGAATCATTTCGATCTACTTGACATGGAGGTGATGCCTATATTCATGATCATTGCCTTAGATATCTTCATAACTATGCACTTTTCTATCAATTGCTCGGCAGTAATTTGTTCACCCACCGTAATACATGCTATCATGAGAGAAGCCACTAGTGAAACCTATGGCCCCGGGTCTTTATCTTATTATATTGCATCTCTTTTATTTACATCGCTTCTCGTTTACTATTTTGAAATCTTTACTTTCCAATCTATACAACAAAAACACCAAAAATATTTACTTTACTATCTTTATTAGATCTCACTTTTGCGAGTGACCGTGATGGGATTAACAACCCCTTTATCGCGTTGGTTGCAAGGTTCTTGATTGTTTGTGCAGGTACTAGGTGACTTGAGCATTGTCTCCTATTGGATTGATACCTTGGTTCTCATAACTGAGGGAAATACTTACGCTACTTTGCTGCATCACCCTTTCCTCTTCAAGGGAAAACCAACTCATGCTCAAGAGGTAGCAAGAAGGATTTCTGGCGCCGTTGTCGGGGAGATCTACGCCAAGTCAAGACATACCATGTACCCATCATAAACTCTTCTCCCTCGCATTACATTATTTGCCATTCGCCTCTCGTTTTCCTTTCCCCCACTTCACCAAATTTTCATTTTCTTCGCCACTCTTACATTCGATCTTGTGTTACCATGTGCCTTATTTTTGCTTGAATCTTTGCTTGCTAAGAGTTTATGGATCCCCATCCACTTGCTAACCTTTTTAAAGGATCCAGTTATGATGAACCTATTGCTAGTGAGTTGAGTGCACTAGATTATCCTTATGGAGTTTTGGTTGAAATCCGTGAATCTGGAAATTGTGATGAAGTTCTTTATAAAGTGATTCACGATAGGTCTTTGAATAAAAAGCATGATTGCAATGATATTACTATAAATTCTATTAATGTCAATTGTGCTAATAATATGCAAAACCCTAAGCTTGGGGATGCTAATTTTGCTATGTCTACTACTTGTTGCAATGATCATGATTGGGGTGATTCTTCTTATGATCTTGAAAATTTATTTAAGCCCCATTATGAATATGAGATTGATAATAATGCTTGCAATTATACTGAAAGTGGGTTTGGAAGAGTGTTAACTTTAGATCCCACATATTTGGATAATGTTCCGTCTTATGAAGTTTTTTATAAAAGTGGGTTCGGAGAGGCCGTGACTTTATTTTATGATAATCCCACTATTTCGCAAGAGTGTCAACTTTGCATGCATGTGGATCATGAAGAGAAAATTTTATGTGATACTTATATTGTTGAAATTGATCCTACATGTAATTATTATGAGAGAGGAAAATATGGTTGTAGAAATTTTCATGTTACAAAATGACCTCTCGTTAGGTTGAGATTGCTATTGTTTCTTTCTTCTTCCTTGCATATGGTGGTTTTTGCTTGTCTTGGTAATTTGTTTGCTTATGAAATTCCTATGCATAGGAAGCATGTTAGACTTAAACTTGTTTGTCATATGTTTTACGATGCTCTCTTTGTGCTTCAATTCTTGTCTCTCATGTGAGCATCATTGAAATCTCAATGCCTAGCTAGGGGCGTTAAACGATAGCGCTTGTTGGGAGGCAACCCAATTTTATTTTTATTCTTCGCTTTTTGCTCCAGTTTAGTAATAAATAATTTATCAACCTTCTGCTATGATTGTGTTTTTATGTTTTAGTTAGTGTTTGTGCCAAGTAAATCCTTTAGGATCTTCTTGGGTGATTGTTGTTTGATCTTGCTGATAAAAACAGAAAGTATCCGCTCACGAACATAATTATCATTTTTTACCAGAGAGTGATAAAATACCAATTCCAACTGAAGTAGATCAATATACGTTTTATCCTGGTCTTCCTAAATTTTCAGAATGTTTGGAGTTACAGAAGTATTCGAAACCTCCAGATTGCTACAGATTGTTCTGTTTTTGACAGATTATGCTTTTCGCGTGTTGTTTGCTTATTTTGATGAATCTATGAGTAGTATCGGGGGGTATGAACCATAGAGAAGTTCGAATATAGTAGGTTTAACACCAATATAAATAAAGAATGAGTTCATTACAGTACCTTAAAGTGGTGGTTTATTTTCTTATACTAATGGAGCTCATGAGATTTTCTGTTGAAGTTTTGTGTTGTGAAGTTTTCAAGTTTTTGGGTCAAGATTTGATGGATTTTGGAATAAGGAATGGCAAGGGCCTAAGATTGGGGATGCCCATGGCACCCCAAGGTAAAATTCAAGGACAACTGAGGGAGTCCTGGATTAGGGAGTCTCCGGACAGCCAGACTATATCCTTTGGCCAGACTGTTGGACTATGAAGATACAAGATTGAAGACTTCGTCCCGTGTCCGGATGGGACTTTCCTTGGCATAGAAGGCAAGCTTGGCAATACGGATATGTAGATCTCCTCCCTTGTAACCGAATCTGTGTAACCCTAGCCCCCTCCGGTGTCTATATAAACCGGAGGGTTTAGTCCGTAGGACAACATACAATCATACCATAGGCTAGCTTCTAGGGTTTAGCCTCTACGATCTCGTGATAGATCAACTCTTGTAATACTCATATCATCAAGAACAATCAAGCGGTACATAGGGTATTACCTCTATTAAGAGGGCCCGAACCTGGGTAAACATCCTGTCCCCTGCCTCCTGTTACCATCCGCCTTAGACGTACAGTTCGGGACCCCCTACCCGAGGTCCGCCGGTTTTGACACCAACATTGGTGCTTTCATTGAGAGTTCCACCGTGCCGTCACCGTAAGGCTTGATGGCTCCTTCGATCATCGATAATGATGCGGTCCAGGGTAAGGTTACCCTCCGAGGCAGGACCCTCTGGCGAAGATTTCTTCCCCCATTTGGAAGCCTTTGTTTCCGTATCCTCAGAGGTGGTCCTCTTCCTTCCTCGGGGAGAAGGAATGTCAGATTCTTCTCCCTGGTTATCCTCCTTCGCGGAGGTGCTAGTTCCCCCGCTTTTGTCCTCTTTATTCCCCCCTTTATCTTCCTTTGAGGGCACCTGATAAGGCGCCGGCTCGAGCATTCTATCTAGTACTGGATTGGCCAAGCCTTCGCGAAGGGGGGCCGAACACCTGATCATCTTGTCCTTTGTTATCCATCCTGGTCAAAGAGCGACTTTTCAGAATGATGCCATGATAAATAAAAGGACAGCGTGTTCGGCCATGGGATTACTTACTTGGGTATCAGGGCAGTTACAGCTCAGACCCACATCCTCGGTAGTATCCGGACACTCTATTTGGGGTCCGAAGAACAATTTGTACATCTCTTCGAGCGTCATGCCGAGGAAGTGCTGAATAGTTCGCGGTCCTTCCGGGTTGAATTCCCACATACGGAGGGGTCGACGTTTGCAAGGTGGACTCGACGAACTAGCATGACTTGCATTACCTTGACCAGACTGACATCTCTCTCAAGGAGATGTCAGATGCGACTCTGCAATATCGGCACATCATTTACTGGACCCCAGTTCAACCCCTTGTTGATCCATGACGTCATTTGTGGTGGGGGCCCGAGCAAAAGGCAAGGGCGGCTACCCACTTGGCACTTTGGGGAGCTGTGATATAAAACCACTCCCGCTGCCACAAACTGGACACCTCTGAGAAGGAACCCTCTGGCCATGGAGCATCAGCGTTTTTGCTTATTACGGCACCTCTGCACTCCGCGTGCCGCCCCTTGATCATCTTCGACTTCACATTGAAGGTCTTGAGCCACAGGCCGAAGTGTGGGGTAATGCGAAGGAAGGCCTCACATACGACGATGAACGACGAGATGTGAAGGAGGGAATCCGGGGCCAGATCGTGGAAATCCAGCCCATAATAGAACATGAGCCCCCTAAAAAAGGGATCCAGAGCGAGGCCTAGCCCTCGGAGGAAGTGAGAGATGAACATAACACTCTTGTTGGGTTCAGGAGTGGGGATGACCTGCCCTCGGGCGGGCAGCCTGTGCGAGATTTCAGCGGTCAGATATCTGGCCTCTCTCAGCTTCTTGATGTCCTCCTCTGTGACAGAGGAAGGCATCCACCGACCTTGGAGGTTGGATCCGAACATGGTTGAAGGTCCGAAGCGCCTGACCTGAGCCTTGGGTGTTGGAACTCAAGGTGGGGGAAGGATTCGATTGAGCATGAGAGGAAAAAAGGACAGGCCTTGTCCTCTTTATAAAGGGGGTGAATATCAAGCGTCCTCCTCACGGTCGTTTTGGACTTGCCTAAAATCGAGGAGTCATACCAACTGGCACGAGTGGGTTACCCACGTCCGTATTGATGAGAATCCCGTAATAAGGGGGACACGATCTCTGCTTCGACAAGACGTGTCAAGAAAACCGCCTCGCAATATGTGTAGTGCTGGTTGGGAAAAATGGTTTGGATAATGACCGGGCCATGACATGATGTCATGCTGTCAAACGTGTCAGCAGATTGGATTTGTGGAAATATTACTCTCTCTACGGTGGTATGTGGAACTTGTTTTGCAGAGTCAGGCACTATCCTTGTGTTCGGACTCTTCTATGGAGTATTCGGAGGAGGAACCCGCCTTGCAATGCCGAAGACAATACTGCGTGCCGGACTCATCGTCATTGAAGCCTGGTTCAGGGGCTACTGAGGGAGTCCTGGATTAGGGGGTCTCCAAAAAGCCGGACTATATCCTTTGGCCGGACTGTTGGACTATGAAGATACAAGATTGAAGACTTCGTCCCGTGTCCGGATGAGACTTTCCTTGGCGTAGAAGGCAAGCTTGGCAGTACGGATATGTAGATCTCCTCCCTTGTAACCAACTCTGGGTAACCCTAGCCCCCTCCGGTGTCTATATAAACCGGAGGGTTTAGTCCGTAGGACAACATACAATCATACCATAGGATAGCTTCTAGGGTTTAGCCTCTATGATCTCGTGGTAGATCAACTCTTGTAATACTCATATCATCAAGAACAATCAAGCAGGACGTAGGGTATTACCTCTATTAAGAGGGCCCGAACCTGGGTAAACATCGTGTCCCCTGCCTCCTGTTACCATCCGCCTTAGACGCACAGTTCGGGACCCCCTACCCGAGATCCGCTGGTTTTGACACCGACGACAACCGAAAGCCTAAGCTTGGGGATGCCCCGAAAGGCATCCCCTCTTTCGTCTTCATCTATCGGTAACTTTACTTGAGGCTATATTTTTATTCACCACATGATATGTGTTTTGCTTGGAGCGTCTTGTATGATTTGAGTCTTTGCTTTTTAGTTTACCATAATCATCCTTTCTGTACACACCTTTTGGGAGAGACACGCATGAATCGGAATTTATTAGAATACTCTATGTGCTTCACTTATATCTTTTGAGCTAGATAATTTTGCTCTAGTCCTTCACATATATCTTTTTAGAGCACGGTGGTGGTTTTATTTTATAGAAATTATTGATATCTCATGCTTCTTTTATATTATTTTGAGAATCTTTTAGAACAGCATGGTAATTTGCTTTGGCTATAAAACTAGTCCTAATATGGTGGGCATCCAGGATGGGTATAATAAAAAAATTCATATAAAGTGTGTTGAATACTATGATAAGTTTGATGCTTGATGATTGTTTTGAGACATGAGGATGGTCATATTAGAGTAATGCTAGTAGATTAATTGTGAATTTGAGAAATACTTATGTTGAGGTTTGCAAGTCCCGTAGCATGCACGTATGGTAACTGTTGTGTAATAAATTTGAAGCATGAGGTGTTTCTTTGATTGTCTTCCTTATGAGTGGCGGTCGGGGATGAGCGATGGTCTTTTCCTACCAATCTATCCCCCTATGAGCATGCGTGTAGTGCTTGGTTTTGACGAGTTGTAGATTTTTGCAATGAATATGTGAGTTCTTTATGACTAATGTTGAGACCATGGGTTATACACACTCTCACTCTTCCACCGTTGCTAGCCTCTCTAGTACCGCGCAACTTTCGCCGGTACCATAAACCCACTAGTTACCTTCCTCAAAACAGCCACCATACCTACCTATTATGGCATTTCCATAGCCATTATGAGATATATTGCCATGCAACTTTCCACCGTTCCGTCTATTATGACACGCTCCATCATTTTCATATTGCCTTGCATGATCATGTAGTTGACTTCGTATTTGTGACAAAGCCACCATTCATAATTTTTTCATACATGTCACTCTTGATTCATTGCACATCCCAGTACACCGCCAGAGGCATTCATATAGAGTCGTATTTTGTTCTAAGTATCGAGTTGTAATCCTTGAGTTGTAAATAAATAGAAGTGTGATGATCATCATTATTAGAGAATTGTCCTGTGTGAGGAAATAAAAGAAGAGGCCAAAGAAGCCAAACAAAAAAATATGAGAGAAAAAGAGAGAAGGGGCAATGCTACTATCCTTTTTCCACACTTGTGCTTCAAAGTAGCACCATGATCTTCATGATAGAGAGTCTCTTATTTTGTCACTTTCATATACTACTGGGAATTTTTGTTCTAGAACTTGGCTTGTATATTCCAATAATGGTCTTCCTCAAAATGCCTTAGGTCTTCGTGAGCAAGCAAGTTGGATGCACACGCACTTATTTTCTTTTTGAGCTTTCATACATTTATAGCTCTAGTGCATCCATTGCATGGCAATCCCTACTCACTCACATTGATATCTATTGATGGGCATCTCCATAGCCCATTGATACGCCTAGTTGATGTGAGACCATCTTTCTCCTTTTTATCTTCTCCACAACCACCACTCTATTCCACCTATAGTGCTATGTCCATGGCTCACGCTCATGTATTGCGTGAAAGTTGAAAAAGTTTGAGAATACTAAAGTATGAAACAATTGCTTGGCTTGTCATCGGGGTTGTGCATGATCTGAATATTTTGTGTGACGAAGATGGAGCATAGCCAAACTATATGATTTTGTTATCGGGGTTGTGCATTATCTGAAGGCAGGTGCAGCTAACCTCGACGGCAAACAACATCATCGCCCATTGTAGCCCTATGTAAGTACATGGAAAGCCAATGTTAACTACAACAGGGTTAACATCCACAGAAAAATAGCAAATGGTAACAAAATGGCAGCATTTGTAGTGATATCTTCATTTCGAAAGAGTAGCACGGTAGCAAAGGGACGGATTAAAAATGGATACAACTATTAATTGCAATAGGCTTAACAACATCCTAATTCATATTTTGTAAGTTTGTAGCCATTGAACTACAACTCTTTAAAAATGGATACAACTGTTAATTGCAACAGGCTTAATGGCCATTGAAACTGATACTGATAAAAATGCAATTGGCAGAGTTAAACATCACAGGGCAGGTGCTGCCAAAGCAGATAATGGCTAGTTGTCTATAAAAGGTAGGGAAATAGTTAAAACGTGTTAGGCATGTTTACTACAACATGCTTAATACATCGACCATACAGAACATAGTCATTAATTGCAACTGGTATTAGTAAGATTGAACTTGTGGGTACATACTTGGTAAGTCCTGAGAGGTAGTTGTTGGGGCACTTCATCTTGGCCAGAGCCCGCCCAAAGTCAGCGGCGGCGAAGGCGAGCTGTTCCTCCAGGTTGAAGCGTGGATCAGTGCCACTAACATGTGTACCTAGAGCCAACTAGTAAATGGTAGAAGTTAAACTGCAATTGCACAAATGATGTGAAATACTGTAAGGCATGGGATGCAGCTAACCTCGACGGCAAACAACAGTATCGACCATTATGACCCTGCGTAAGTACATGGACAAGCATGTTAAGTACAACAGGGTTAGCATCCACCAAAAATAGCAAATGGGCAGCATCTATAGTATATCTTCATTGCGGAGAGTAGCATGGTAGCAAATGGACGGATTAAAAAATGGATACAACTGTTAATTGCAACAAGCTTAACAGCATCCTAAGTCATGTTTTCTAAGTTTGTAGGCATTGAAATACAACTGTTTAAAATGGATTCAACTGTTAATTGCAACAGGCTTAATAGACATTGAAACCAGTACTGATAAAAATGTAATTAACATAGTTAAACATCACAAGGCAGGTGCTGCCAGAGCACAGAATGGCCCAGATGTATATAAAAAGGTAGAGAAAGTAGCAAAAATGACTAGAGCATGCTTAATACATCGACCGTACAGAACATAGCCATTAATTGCAACTGGTATTGGTAAGATTGAACTGGTGAGTACATACTTGGTAAGTCCTGAGAGGTAGTTGCTGGGGCACTTCATATTGGCCAGAGCTCGCCCAAAGTCGGCGGCGGCAGAGGCGAGCTATTCCTTAGGGTCGAAGCGTGGATCGGTGCCACCGACATGTGTACCTACAGGCAACCGGTAAATGGTAGAAGTTAAACTACAATTGCACAAATTATGTGAAATACTGTAAGACATGGGATGCAGCTCACCTCGACGGAAAACAAAAGCATCGGCCGTTATGACCCTGCGTAGGTACATGGAAATGCATGTTAAGTACAACAGGGTTAGCATCCACTAAAAATAGCAAATGGGCAGCATCTCTAGTGATATCCTGAGTCATGTATTGTAAGTTTGTTGCTGGTATTGGTGAAATTGAGCTGGACACGGTAATATTTGAACATCACACAGTGTGCAGTACTGAAATAAACAAGGCACGAACATGCTTAATACATCAACCGTACAAATCATAGCCATTGCAAGTGGTATTGGTAAGATTTAGCTAGTCCGATCTTACATGTTAAGTCCTAGGGGGTACTCGCTGGGGGACTTCATCTGGGCCAGAGCCTGCACCATGTCGGCGGTGGCGGCGGAGGCGAGGTGTTCCTCTGGGTCAACACGCACAACGGCCATCGCGCCATGGACCGCCATAAGCTCCTGGCGGGAAGGATTTGGAGGCATGAGGATGTTTCGCATGCATCATTTAAGAAATCAGGCCGGGGACGTGATAGAGATCGGTGGGTTACCTGACTAGATCCGAGCAGAACGTAGATGTAAGGACATACTTATCCCTAAGTGTTTTGGTGATTGATGACAATGCATTTGCGGACTAATCGTGTGCCATGAGTATTCCAGACACTTCTTTGCTAGGCACAAGACGATTGGGTGCCCCTCGAAGACTGACGAAGACGGCGTCTTTTCTACGTTTCTTTTTGGTGGATTTGAGTCGTAGGAAAGCCGTACTATTAAGAGGGGGTCCGCGTTGGAAAGGTTTGGGTGGAATCATCACGTACACGTCTCCTTTTATCCCCTCACTCCTCCTTGGAGCTTCCTCCGTTTTCCTGCCTCCTTTGACTGGCTGCTATTGTGGTTGCGGTAGTACTGCTCCTGGATCAACGGCAGTACCGTAGGCATCCACGGTAGTACCGCGCGGTGGCGCGGTAGTACCGCTGGTGCCCACGGTAGTACCGCTCCCCTGGAGCCGCACTACCGCTGCCCACCAGGCTAGTGCCGCCCCCTTTGCGGTAGTACGAGCGGATATAATTTTTTACATCCGCACCTGCCGCGGTAGTACCACTTTTGCCGTGCGGTAGTACCGCGCTATGCGGTCAGGCAGTAGTACCGCCCCTCAGTAGTACTACTGTGTCGGGTTTTTGCTACTTCCGTTTATTTGCGAAAGTAGGCACGGAAGTTTCCCTTTCCCCTAGCTGGGACTTTCGCCTTGTGGTAGTACCGCATGGGGGGGGCGCGGTAGTACCGCGCGTGCGAAAGTACCGCCCCCAGCTTCTGTGCATCTGTTTCTATGCTGGGGTCGCGGCAGTACTGTGGGTCGGTACGGTAGTACCACACTGCCGTGCGGTAGTACCGCTTGGTTGCAAGCAGTAGTACCGCGCGGCCTTGCGGTAGTACCGCTGGCCAGGCGCGGTAGTACCGATGGCCGCGGGCTGGTTGGTGGGTAACGGTTGGATCTTTTTCCACACACTATATAAGGGGTCTCCTTCTTCCCCGTTGACTCACCTCTTCCACCATTAAAGCTCCGTTATTGCTCCAAGCTCCATTTTCGCCCGATCTCACTCCCTAGCCAACCAAACTTGTTGATTTGCTCGGGAGTGGTTGAGAAGGCCCCGATCTACACTTCCACCAAGAGATATTTGATTCCCCCCTACTAATCCCTTGCGGATCTTGTTACTCTTGGGTGTTTGAGCATCCTAGACGGTTGAGGTCACCGCGAAGCCATAGTCCATTGTGGTGAAGCTTCGTGGTGTCGTTGGGAGCCTCCAATTGAGTTGTGGAGATTGCCCCAACCTCGTTTGTAAAGGTTCGGTCGCCGCCTCCAAGGGCACCAATAGTGGAATCACGGCATCTCGCATTGTGTGAGGGCGTGAGGAGATTACGGTGGCCCTAGTGGCTTCTTGGGGAGCATTGTGCCTCCACACCGCTCTAACAGAGACATACTTCCTCTCAAAGGGATGGAACTTCGGCAACACATCCTCGTCTCCACCGACTCCACTCTTGGTTATCTCGTGCCTTTACTTGTGTAGCTTATTTGTTTCATATATCTTGCTTGCTTGTGTTCCTATTCGTGTTGCATCATATAGGTTGCTCATCTAGTTGCATATCTAGACAACCTACTTTGATGCAAAGTTTAAATTGCTAAAGAAAAGCTAAAAATTGTTAGTTGCCTATTCACCCCCCTCTAGTCAACCATATCGTTCCTTTCAATTGGTATCAGAGCCTCATCTCTTTATTAAGGACTTTACCGTCCAAAGAGTATGGTTGATACCGTAGACGGTGCGGAGGAACACCCCGGTGTGAATCCTATCTCGTCTACGGGCGATGGGGGAACCTCGGTCTCTCGTGAGGAGTTCAATGTGGCCTTGGAGAAATTGAAAACCTCCATGATGACCGAAGTTGGGAGCATTTTTACTAAATTTCTTGAGGGGCTTAAACTATCCACCGCACCGTTGAAAGTGGGTGATCCCGCCAACAAGGTGACGGATGCTATCCTCGACAAGGGGGAAGCTAGTAGTGAAAAGGCTCCTTCTTCTAGTGGTAAGAATGGCACCGACATCTTTGCCCATGTGGAACCACCACTTGTTTATGGTGGACCGATTACTTCCACTCATTTGAATCATGCCGGTCCTCCTCCTAAGATTGTGAAAAATGAGGACTTTGATTCTTGGGTTTACCGCTTTAAACATCATTTAAATCATGTGAACACTAACCTTTGGAGAATCATTTAAGAAGGTTTTTATCCGCATGATCCAAGCAACTTCACTCCTCGAGAAGCCGCGGATAATAAATTCAATGAGAATGCTCTCTTCATCATTCAAGATGCAATTCCACCCGAAGACCTACCTCATCTTCGTCCCTTTGCCTTGGCCAAAGATGCATGGCGTTGTGTTGTCTCTCTCTACCGGGGAAGCGCAAGCATTCAACGCTCCAATTATGAAGTGGTACAAGATGAGGCCGATGAGTTTGCAATGAAAGAAGATGAAGAACCTCGTGAGCTTTATCGGAGAGTAACCAAACTCGCGGTCTCACTACGAGATCACGGGAGCAAGGACACGGATGAAAATTGGATCAAGCACAAATTCCTCAAGGCAATGATGCCCTATCACAAGGCCATGTCCTCCGTCATTCGTCAAAGACCGGACTTCCACACTTTGACCTCAAGCGAAGTGTTGGATGAGTTTGTGGCCATGAACATTTTGGACAAGACCGCCGACAATGTGGTGCTCCGTTCTCAACGGGCAAAGAAGCCTAACCTAGCATTGAAGGCCAAGCTCACCGTGGAAGAAGAAGAAGAGGAAGAAGAGGAGAGCAACCCCGAAGATATGAAGTATGCATATCATGAACACATGGCACTTGCTTCAAGGCAATTTTGGAGCAAGAAAAACTCAAGGCCAAACTTTAGCAAAAGCAAATCGAGTGGTACAAGGGGCAAGCAACGTGTAAGGACTTGCTACAATTGCGGCAACGTGAGTCATTTCGTTGCGGAATGCCCGTATGAGAAGAGGGAAGACAATGGTGGCAAGCTCATCCGAAAGGACAAGGCCAAGTCGTTCCCCAACAAGAAAAACTTCACCAAGAAGACTCCTCCCAAGGCTTTGGTTATGCAAGAAGAGTACAACGAGGATGATGACAATGATGAAGATGGTGAGTCGGTTGCCATGGCCTCTGTTGCCATTGCAACAACGTCACGGGTGTCTCTCTTCGACTCACCCAATGAGAGCATCACCGCCAAGTGCCTCATGGCTAAAGCCACCAACAAGGTAACCTCCAACATCAAAACTACCATCATTAATCATCCTTCCCCGACGGATAGCATTAATGAACTTGAGGGAGCTAATGTGGAGGCTAACGAGTTTGAGGCCTTTATGGGCAAACTCAAGGGAAAATCCAAGGAGCACTTTGTTGCTCTCTTGGAACAACTTGGTGAAGCCAGTGACATGATAGAGGCTCATGAAGACACCATCTCTAAGATGGAAGGGCATAGTCGTGACTATGCCGATGAGATTTTGGATCTTTCCAATGCTCTTGAGGAAGAGCGTGGTCTTCGTTTGGCTCTTGAGGAGTCACACAACGTTGATCATGCTAAGTTAAAGAAAGATTATGATCATGTCCTCATTGTTTCTCGTGTGCTAAATTCCGAGAAGGCCAAACTCGGGGTTGATCTTGCTAGACTCAAAGAGGAGTTTGATATACTTGACAAGGCCCACAAGGCCTTGAAGGGTATTCACGCTAGTCTCAAGGAGTCTCATGATCAACTCCAAGTGAAGCTAACTAAGGAGAAAGCAACTTTTCCTCATATGGTTTTAATTGATAATGCAAATGCTACTAACCCGTGTTGTGAGCATATACATCTTGTTGAGGAAAATGCAAAGTTGAAGGAGCAACTTCAGAGAGGTCTTGTGACTTGCATACAAGGCAAGAAGAACCTCAACGATCTCTTGATCAACCAAAAGGGAGGTGTGGCCAAGGAAGGGGTTGGGTACGTGCCCGACTCCAAGAACAAGAAGAAGAATGACAAGACCAAACGACCTCCTCCCCTCATGCAAACCTTTGTGAGGGAGGGAGAGAGTGCCCCTGAGGAGAAGAAGAAGAACAATGTCAAGAAGGGCAATGCCACCCCTCTCAACAAAGCCGGCGATTTTAACCCTTCTTATGTGTTATGCCGTGCTAGTGATGGGCATGTTTATGCCAAATTTGTTGGTTCTCTTCATGAATACATTGAATGGTCTATTTGGGTTCCAAAAACCCTTGTTACTAACATCAAAGGACCCATTACAAAATGGGTACCTAAAACCAAGCATTGATCTCTCGTAGGTGTTTGCTTCCGCTGGGGGATCATGGTTGCTCGATAGCGGAGCTACAAATCATATGACCCGAAGCAAGGACTTGGTGGTGGACGTGCACAAGGTTCCATCTATGCCCACCAATGTCGAGTGGGGTGACGCCTCTTCTTCTAAGGTATTGGGACTTGGCAAGGTGGTCATCTCTCATGATCTCACGATCGAGAAGGTCATGCTTGTTGAGTCCCTTGCATACAATTTACTTTCCGTTCGTCAACTTGCTATCATGGGCTTTGCCACTTTCTTTGATATCGATACCGTGGCCCTCTTGTGGAGCAAGACTCTTAAAGTAGCTTTTGTTGGGCATGTCGAGAACGGTCTATATGTGATTAACTTTTCGGAGCGACCCACTAAGACCGTGACATGCCTAATGGCTAAAGTTGATGTGGGATGGCTTTGGCATCGCCGTTTAGCCCATGTCAATATGAGATCTTTGCAAAGTCTCCTCAAGGGGGACCATGTCGGTGGACTAACGAATGTTAGTTTTGCTAAAGATCGTGCTTGCAGTGCCTGTATCGAAGGAAAGCTACATGAGAAGGCTCACCCTCCCACGACTATCATTTATTCAAAGAGGCCTTTGGAGCTCCTTCAGATGGATCTTTTTGGGCCTCCATCCTTCGATAGTCTTGGAGGTAGGAAGTATTTCTTGGTGATTGTGGATGACTACTCAAGGTACATGTGGGTGTATTTCTTCAAGAGGAAGAGAGAGACCCACCAAACCGTCATTGACTTTGCAAATGAAGCACAACATCAACACAATGCAAAGATCTTTACAATAAGAAGTGACAACGGCACCGAGTTCAAGAACTACACCTTGGATGAGTTTCTTAGTGACGAGGGAATCAAGCATCAATATTTTGCACCCTACACCCCTCAACAAAACGGTGTTGCGGAGAGGAAGAACCGGACGTTGATGGATGTGGCAAGGACCATGATGGCGGAGTTCAAGTCTCCGTACAACTTTTGGGCCGAAGCCATCAATATTGCGTGTCATGCATCAAATCGGCTCTACCTCCGCAAGGGCTTGAACAAGACTCCATATGAGATACTCACCGGTAACAAGCCCAACCTCAAGTGCTTCCGGGTATTCGGGTGTAAGTGCTTCATTCTCAAGAAAGGTGTTCGGTTGTCTAAATTTGAGGCTAGAGCTTATGAGGGCATATTTGTTGGTTATGCTACAAACTCTCATGCTTACCGTGTCCTCAATAAATCCACGGGACTTATTGAGGAGACGTGTAACGTGGAGTTTGATGAGAATAACGGCTCCCAAGTGGAGCAAAGTGGCACTTGTGATGTAGATGATGAAATTCCTCCTCAAGCCATAAGAAGAATGGGTGTTGGTTTTATCCTACCCATTGAGGAACCCCTTGTGGCCGAAGGAGAAGGACAATGCTCCACTCAAGTGGAGCCATCACCAACCCAAGGCCCACACGCTTCCGAAGAACAAAGTGAAGGCCCTCAACCTCATGAACAACACCAAGGGCATGATCATACTCAAGACGGTGTGGACACACCAAGTGATTCCCAAGGTCAAGTTCTCTCCCCCGAGCAAGTTCAAGATCAAGAACAAGTTCATGACGGCGCTCAAGATGATCAAGTAACCGCTCCTCAACTCACCACCGAGGAGGAATTAGAGCGTCGTGCCGCCAAGGTTGCTTCCAAGCTCTCCACCAAGGATCATCTCATGACGAATGTGCTTGGAAGCTTAAGAAAGGGGGTAAGCACTCGTAGACAATTAGCAAATTATTGTGAGCATCACGCGTTTGTCTCTTGTGTGGAACCCCACAAGGTCTATGAGGCGCTAGAAGATCCGAATTGGCTCAATGCCATGCATGAAGAACTCAACAACTTCGAGCGCAGCAAAGTGTGGAGATTGGTGCCAAGACCGACCGGAAGTCACAATGTCATAGGAACCAAGTGGATATTTAAGAACAAGCAAGATGCCCATGGGATCATCATTCGCAACAAGGCTCGTTTGGTAGCACAAGGCTACTCGCAAGTCAAGGGTATCGACTACGGTGAAACCTTTGCTCCCGTTGCTCGTCTTGAATCCATTCGCATGTTGATTGCATATGCTTCTCATCATAACTTTAAGTTACAACAAATGGATGTGAAGAGTGCTTTTCTTAATGGTCCCATTAATGAATTGGTTTACGTCAAGCAACCCCCCGGGTTCGAGGATCCCTACTTTCCCGATCATGTGTATCAACTCGATAAGGCACTCTATGGCCTTAAACAAGCGCCACGTGCGTGGTATGACCACCTTACCGAGTTGTTACAAGACCGTGGTTTTGAAGTTGGGCTAATCGACCCCACTCTTTTTACTAAGAAGGTCAAAGGAGAGTTGTTTGGGTGCCAATTATATGTTGATGATATTATCTTTGGTTCTCCTAACAAAGCTTTCAATGAGGAATTTGCCGCTCTCATGACCTCAAAGTTCGAGATTTCCTCCATGGGAGAGTTGAATTTCTTTCTAGGGTTCGAAGTGAAGCAAAGAAGAGAAGGAACCTTCATCAATCAATCCAAATACACTCAAGACATGCTCAAGAGATTCAAGCTAAGTGACGTCAAGCCGGCTTCCACTCCAATGCCCACCAAGTGCCAACTTGACTTAGATCCCAATGGTAAAGTGGTGGATCAAAAGGTATATCGTTCCATGATTGGATCCTTGCTTTACCTTTGTGCATCTAGACCGGACATCATGTTGAGTGTGGGAATTTGTGCACGGTTTCAAGCCGCACATAAGGAAAGTCACTATGTGGCGGTCAAACGAATCTTTCAATATTTGGCTCATAGCCCAAACTTTGGCTTATGGTACCCAAGAGGATCAAACTTCAAGCTTGTAGGGTTCTCGGATTCTGATTGGGTGGGAGACAAAGTGGATAGGAAGTCCACTTCCGGAGGGTGCCAATTCCTTGGTTGCTCTTTGGTAAGTTGGTCTTCCAAAAAGCAAAGTTGTGTGTCTCTCTCGTCCACCGAAGCAGAGTATGTGGCGGCCGGTAGTTGTTGTGCACAACTCTTATGGATGAGGCAAACCTTAAAGGATTACGGTGTCACTTGTGACAAAGTGCCTCTTTGGTGTGACAATGAAAGTGCCATCAAGATCTCTCTCAACCCGGTGCAACACTTCAAGACGAAGCATATTGAGATCCGGTATCACTTCATCCGGGATCACATTAGGCGAGGAGAGATCGAGCTTAACTATGTCAACACTCATGATAACCTTGCAGATATCTTCACGAAGCCCTTGGATGAAGCAAGATTTCGCGAGTTAAGGCATGAGCTAAATATCATCGATTCGAGCAATGTTGCTTGAACCCTTGCACACCCCACCATACTCAATGTGTTGTCCTATTTAGATGTAGGCATGGACATAGGGGGAGTGATGTTCTCTCAATGAACTCTCCCTCCCCCCCATTATGCATAAATCAATCAAGTCTTTCACATTAGCCATGTTCGATGGTACTTGTGCTTCAAAGATGAGTTTTGGTCATGGACCCAAGGATAATTCTTCGCGGTGCCATACCAATTGACTCAAACATAGGTGGCTACGGCCACCGCCCTCTCTTTTGGAGAGGTGGTGTCTTTCTGGTTTTGTGTGTTGTGTGGTCTTGTGGTGTCGTGTTTGCTCGGAGTGGTTTGTGCAAAGTTCCAGTTTTTCGTGCGCTCAAAACGTGCATCTTCTTGAGCCCACGGTACTACCACGTCTGGGTGCGGTACTACCGCTTTGGGAGGGACGGTACTACCGCGCCACAGCACGGTACTACCGGTCTGGTGCGGTACTTCGGAAGTACCGCGTCGTGCGGTACTACCGTGTCTGGCCACGGTACTACCGCGTTGTCAAGGGCGCGTGGGGGTTATGACTCAGGCAGGGTAGTTCCAACTCCCCATACCCATTCATTGTCTCTCTCTCCATGACTCTCCCTCTCAAGAACGGCGCCGGAGGCCCTCGCCGGATCTCCTTCTCCGGCCACTCTCCTCGGATTCTGACCGGTGGGATCGTTCCCCACCACTTCCTCTTGCCATGGACCAAGGTTTTTTCCCAAATCCCTCTTTTTCTTGGCTGTTCTCTTGCTTCTATGTTTTTGGGGAGAAACTTGTCGTTCTTGAGATTTTAGGCCAAATCTACGCAAGAGTAGGATGTAGGAGAGTCGTGATGCGTAGGAAACATACTTGATATGTTGTCTTGTGGTAGCTTTGTCCAACCGTAGTACCGCCGTGGTTTCGCAGGCTTTTTCAGATTTGAACCTGTTCAGATCTGACGCGGTGCGGTACTACCATGCCCGATGTGCGGTACTACCGCTCTTGCGATAGTACTACCGCCCGTCAGGTGCGGTACTACCGTACCGTGCGGTACTACCGCTCTGCAGACGCGGTACTACCGCGCTGGCCACGGTGCTAAGGTCGTACTACCGCTCCTACACCCGGTACTACCGTGATCTTGCATGGTACTACCACGTCTAAGAGCCGTACTACTATCTTAGCTCCGCATCACTTGGCAGTACTACCGTAGGGATCAAATCTCTCTCTAGGCATTTATCATGTGTGCTTTCTGCTTGTTTCACTTGCGTTGTTGTGGTCTTTGCATTAACCTCTCTTGGCTGTTGTGGGTGTTTTTGCGTTCTGTGTCTCAGGTGGTGGCTCTCGCCGTTCCAATCCCAGTTGTGACACTGGCTCCAAGCGTCTGCGCAACCCCCAAGATGAAGCCCTAGAGGGCTCCAATGCCCCCAAGCACAATGTCAAGACCACTGCCAGCAAGCAAAAGGAACCGGCTAAGGGCATGGACGAGATTTCAACCACTGAGTATGTCGAGCGCCGGAAGATCAATCCCTATGTGAATCCTCGGGCTATCCTCAGAGGCACCGAGTTGTTCTGGACCAAGCAACAGGCTCTCATCTATCTGGATGTGATCAAGAACAAGCAGAATACCTTCATGGATGTCAAGTGGATACACATGCATCACCTGCGAAAGGACAAGTTTCGTGACTATTTTGGAGAGGCTCTGGACTTGGTGGAGCAGTTTGCTATTGAGCCGGTGATCTCCTTTCACCTTGACTATGACCCTGAGCTCATCTGTCAGTTCTTTGCATCAGTGTACTTTCATCCCGGGGAGGAGCGGAGGATGACCTGGATGACCAATGGCCGTCAGCTGTCTGCTACATGGAAAGAGTTCATGGATCTGCTGCACATTCCTGATGACGGGCTTCACACCCCCGTTGGCGTTCACCCTCATGCCAACTCTGAGTCTGCCAACAAGAACCAGCTTCAGCCCTTCCTTGTTGAGAAGGTACTCCCCAATGGCAAGTCATCTTGGGTGTTAAACTCCTTTCTGGATATCATGCATCGCATCTTCCGCAACACTCTGTTCCCACGCATTGGCGATAAGGATAAGGTACATGCATATCTAGTGGACATGTTGCTCTTGTGTGCAGAGGCACGTTCTTCTCAGACTCAGCCACTTGATGTTTCACACATCATGTGGTGTGAGCTTCGGTTTGCGGTGTTCACTCGCAAGGTACCTATCTATGGACCGTACCTATTTCTGCTGCTCTCCACCACTTGGGAGAAGACGTATCCATGTGATGAGTTCCTTGCTCCAGACTGGATTCGCCATGAGTCCATCAGCCTCCGCGTCAAGCCCAACTGGGCCAACACCACTACCCGTGCTGAGGCATCTTCTGCTAGGAGGGCTGCTGGTGAGGGGGAGGCTGCTGCTGCTGAGACTGTTGCTGAGGACCGTGCTGCTAGGTCCACCATTTCTTCCTCTGAGCCGTCATGCGCCAAGAAGCTGAAGGACAAGATGAAGACTCTCTTCTGCATGCAGGCGAAGGGACAGTACAGGGCTCACGTGGCTGACAAGGAGAGTCGCCGCCGTGACAAGAAGGTGATGAGGCTCTATGGAGAGGATGTGTCTGATGGGTCTGAGGACGTCATCACACCTGAGGCTGCCTGGATGTCAAAGCAGGTCTACAAGTGGACCAGTTCAGAGGATGACCTCGAGGAGACTATCCCCGCCGCTGAGTCTGACGAGGAGCACGAGGAGCAGTGGGACGACTTCTCTGCCTGAGCCACCCCGTGTGTGTGTAGGTGTCCTCTCTGCCTTTTTGGCGTCTCGATGCCAAAGGGGGAGAGAGAGTAGGGATTTGCGTTGTGTCGTGCTTGGTGTGTTTGTTTGCTTTGTCATTTGGACCTCATTTGCCTCGTTTGCTTTTTTTGGTTTGTGCCATATGGTGTAAGACATATGCACTCTATCTATCTTAGTTATCTTGTGTTTGTACTATCTTGTCTAGTGATAGATATGCCTTGTCTCTATAAAATAGGGGGAGCTCTGTTCCTAGTATTCGTGCTCATCTAGGTGGCACACATTTAGGGGGAGCCCGTCTATATTATAGAGAGGAGGGGTTTGCATTTACTTAATAGTATTTTCTTTGTGCAAATCCCGTTTTGTCATCAATCCGCCAAAAAGGGGGAGATTGTAAGGACATACTTATCCCTAAGTGTTTTGGTGATTGATCACAACGCATTTGCGGACTAATCGTGTGCCATGAGTATTCCAGACACTTCTTTGCTAGGCACAAGATGATTGGGTGCCCCTCGAAGACTGACGAAGACGGCGTCTTTTCTACGTTCCTTTTTGGTGGATTTGAGTCATAGGAAAGCCGTACTATTAAGAGGGGGTCTGCGTTCGAAAGGTTTGGGTGGAATCATCATGTACACGTCTCATTTTATCCCCTCCCTCCTCCTTGGAGCTTCCTCCGTTTTCCTGCCTCCTTTGACTGGCTGCTATTGTGGTTGCGGTAGTACTGCTCCTGGATCAACGGTAGTACCGTAGGCATCCACGGTAGTACCGCGCGGTGGCGCGGTAGTACCGCTGGTGCCCACGGTAGTACCGCTCCCCTGGAGCCGCACTACCACTGCCCACCAGGCTAGTGCCGCCCCCTTTGCGGTAGTAGGAGCGGATGTAATCTTTTACATCCGCACCTGCCGCGGTAGTACCGCTTTCGCCGTGCGGTAGTACTGCGCTATGCGGTCAGGCAGTAGTACCGCCCCTCGGCAGTACTACTGTGTCGGGTTTTTGCTACTTCCGTTTATTTGCGGAAGTAGGCACGGAAGTTTTCCTTTCCCCTGGCTGGGACTTTTGCCTTGCGGTAGTACCGCATGGGGGCGCGGTAGTAGCGCGCGTGCGAAAGTACCGCCCCCAGCTTCTGTGCGTCTGTTTCTATGCTGGGGTCGCGGCAGTACCGTGGGTCGGTACGGTAGTACCATACTGTCGTGCGGTAGTACCACTTGGTTGCAAGCAGTACTACCGCGCGGCCTTGCGGTAGTACCGCTGGCCAGGCGTGGTAGTACCGCTGGCCGCGGGCTGGTTGGTGGGTAACGGTTGGATCTTTTCCACACACTATATAAGGGGTCTCCTTCTTCCCCATTGACTCACCTCTTCCACCATTAAAGCTCCATTATTGCTCCTAGCTCCATTTTTGCCCGATCTCACTCTCTAGCCAACCAAACTTGTTGATTTGCTCGGGAATGGTTGAGAAGGCCCCAATCTACACTTCCACCAAGAGATATTTGATTCCCCCCTACTAATCCCTTGCGGATCTTGTTACTCTTGGGTGTTTGAGCATCCTAGACGGTTGAGGTCATCGCGAAGCCATAGTCCATTGTGGGGAAGCTTCGTGGTGTCGTTGGGAGCCTCCAATTGAGCTGTGGAGGTTGCCCCAACCTCGTTTGCAAAGGTTCGGTCACCCGCCTCCAAGGGCACCAATAGTGGAATCACGGCATCTCGCATTGTGTGAGGGCGTGAGGAGATTACAGTGGCCCTAGTGGCTTCTTGGGGAGCATTGTGCCTCCACACCGCTCCAATGGAGACGTACTTCCTCTCAAAGGGAAGGAACTTTGGCAACACATCCTCGTCTCCACCGACTCCACTCTTGGTTATCTCGTGCCTTTACTTGTGTAGCTTATTTGTTTCATACATCTTGCTTGCTTGTGTTCCTATTCGTGTTGCATCATATAGGTTGCTCATCTAGTTGCATATCTAGACAACCTACTTTGATGCAAAGTTTAAATTGCTAAAGAAAAGCTAAAAATTGTTAGTTGCCTATTCTCCCCCCCCCCCCCCCCCCCCGCCCCTCTAGTCAACCATATCGGTCCTTTCAGTAGATGTGGTTGAAGCTGTGGTTGCGGCGGCGGCGGTTTGAGATGCCGGTAGGGGGAGGCACGAGAGAGGGAGGGATACTGAGGGGAAGGGGATGTGGTTGGAGGAATAAATTCTGAAATCGCGCGCGTAATGAAAATTTTAGTGCAAAACTTAAAACTTCGGCGGGGGAAACACACAACACGGACGAAGCGCGTAAAATACTCGTGTGCGAGAAAAAAGAAAGTTGGCAGACCCCGTCCTCAAAAAAATGTACACGTGTACTTGATTTTTTCGGTCAATGGTACGACTGGTTTATTAGGAAACATAGCACAGGTCACTGACTTATGGGTCATTAACGCAAAAAAACGTAGACGGGTACAGCATAAAAACCATGTGTTTTGTGATTTTCTAATGATTAACGCAAAAAAAAGCACATGGACACACATGCTAATCAACGCTCAAAGTCCTCAGGGGATGCTCTTACCGATATTGTATGTTAATACTACAAACTTAAAGTACTACTAGTAATTTGCTTTAGTACTATAAACTTAAACTACTTCTCAACTCTCTAAAGAAACTTCCTTCAATGCACAATTGGCTCATAGAGTTTGTGCCACATATTCCTTTAGGGAGCTGCTTTAATTAGCCAGGAAAAAAAGTGTAGTGCTTATGTTGTTTCAAACAAGAATGGCAGCAACCGGATGCAATTTTGAATAGTACATGTTGAACAACGTGACCAACCAGCTACCCCTGAGATGGTCTGCACAGTTTCAAGCTATCTTCTTCTCTAGGTAGGATATTTAGTCTATTACTCTTTCAAGGAAAATGTAAAGACTTTGATGCCCAAAGGCTCAAGCTGTTTGTGTGACTTTGATCGAGCAATGTCCGTGTGGTTTAACATGGGTGTCTTGATGACTTCTATTGGGCAAATAGACTGAGGTTGTTAGTTGCCCAGGTGAAAATACATGTAGTCTTCATACAGTCTATAGTAATATTACTCTCCAGCGATCTGATCCAGTGCTACTTACTCAACAAAGTTCGCAATAATTTTTGTCTATCCATCAACCTCGGTTCATATATATGACTCTATGTACATGTGTTGTAGGTGTATACATGTTCTGTTAGTCAACTCTTAATTTACTGAACCGCTGGCAGTTTTTTTATTAGTAAGTGTGACGCGGCCCTGTAACTAAGCAAAGTGATACGAGGAGAAATTGGCAGCGAGGTGGCTTCACCTCGACGTTGTGGACTTTTCAAACTTAACGAACTAAAACATCTGAGCAGCTAGAGCTCCCACTGGACAGATCCGAGTGGGTCAATCACAATATCGACATGATGAACGACGGCCGCTGCACTGCCGGCAAGGCGAAGACGATGGAATCTGCACAGGGGTTGGTATATGGCATGACTAGGACATGTGTTCACGACCAAGATTGTCGTTGTCTGCAACGCACACCACTTTATGCGTTCACTAACCTTTTAGTTGGGCTTCTCACACCATGTTTTGCTTAGCTACATATATGTTTCTTCTATCTCTCATGTGGTTTACGCGCCACCGCCTCCCGAGCTCAATTCCAGCCAAATAGAGAATCAGCCGCATTCCCCCCGCCGCCGGTGCCCCGCCATGGCCTTGAACCTCGATCGCCGCAGCAGCAGTAGCTCGGCCGCCCGCAAGCTCGCCCCGTGCGGAATATGACCTAATTATAATTTGGCGGGTGCTTTTAGGGGGGTTTGTGCAATTTTGCCAAGACCATGAAGGATTTTTACAGGATCTGTTCTGCCAGAACAAAAGTCATATTGTGAAAACGAGAAAAATTGTTTTGCGGTATCCTATATATATACCAATTAAACGGTACGAGAATTTAAGGATCTGCTAGAGATGCTCTTACTGCCAGCTATAGCAGCAGTTTCATTTTCACAACTCCTCCTGCATCTTTATTCCGCTATTAATTATACTCCAGTCAGGGCGCTCACAATTCAATTATGTTAACAAGATCATAAGATAAAGTCTATATTTCCCCTAAGAATAGCCTTTTCTCTTTTTTCGGAGTTTGTTTGCCTCTATTTCCTGCAGGAGGAATAGAGGTTTCTCATTTTCCGTGGGAGGTTTTTTTGGCCTGTAGACGAATTATGAGGGGAACACACGTGTAATTTAGGGGATGTGGCCGTTGTATGCTGCATCGGTGGCCGTTGTTGTTTTCTAGCCGGACGATTTGTTTTTGTTTTGCCTCACATTGTGTTTGCGAGTGGTTCTTCCGATCTTATCTGTCACCTATCAGTTCTTTACTGTCTCTCAAAGCGTTGCAGTTTTCTAGCCGCCCGATTTTATTTTATTTTGCCTCACATTGTGTTCACCAGTGATTCTTTCCATCCTATATGTCACCCGTCGGTTCTCTCCTGCCTATCGAAGGCTCTTTACGAATCTCCTGCCACCGCCACACCATTGTACATCGATATTCTTCTTTCCAATGGTTCATACCTCGCCTTGTCCCCTCTCTCCCCATCGCACCGCCGGGCTCCAATCTTCCCTCGCGTGACCGAACTGGTGGCGTACAGGACCAAAGCGGCCGCCGAACCGGCAGCTCCCGGAATAGCGGCGATCAACAGCAGGTGTGCGAGGCGTATGCTATTACAGGTACATAGAAGTGTGGGCTGTGTAGCCCTTGACTGGCGTGTCGCCCAACTGTTTGGCGACCGCGGAGGTCAAGGGATTTATAGACAGCTTATGACCATGCGACTGTAAATTACACTCACAAATGGTGGTTTCTAAAACTAAACTAATTACAGGAGAGCGGTATCATGTGTGTGATATGACAAAGTATTACAGATATCTTTCTAAACTATTCTGCACATCCTTAGGTGAGAACGAACTCACATCCAGCCCATATATAGAACTAAAACACATGGTGTGCGTGGCTCCCACCAAAAACACTACCGTGTCTTGAATTTCTATTCTTGTCCGTCACAAAAAGAATAATCCTAAACATACAGACCTATTACAAGCGTTTTACGGAACCCTTCTAACTAATCCCCCCGCCCCTCCCAAATTTCAGCCGGGGTGGGGCCCTACCTCCTCTAATCTCCAGTCCTATTGGTCCATGATTAGTTAATCCATTAAACCAGTAAGTTATCCATGTAGCTCTAGCATTATTCTCATGAAAAACTACCTCTCGCTGCGGAACTTCTTTAAGCACACTATTGCTAGATGGTCTACGAATCTAGATGTAATTTTTATTATTTCTAATGTTCGTTGTACTGCCATGATTAAAAATGAACAGATTGAAAGTTTTCTTGTAAAAAAAGCACGTTGTGGAGCGCCTCTCTTAGGCTTTCGGATTGGTAGGATGATGGGTTATTAAATCTTGGGATAGGGGTACGTATAAATCTCAACAGTTGATCCAATAAAGGAGGCTAGGGGTGCACTGACGCATAACCCTTAAAAACCTTTTGCAACTTGAAACTCCATAAATTTCTTCCAATCTTCTTTTCTAAATTTGGGGTGGAGGCGGGGAAAAGCCCACCTGAGTTTTCATCGATTGAGATATCGCCAGAATACCAGAGCTAGCTACATGTATTGGAACTCTTGACAGGGGAGTAGGAGACGAGGATATCCCTTAAAAAATTGATTAACCGAACAAGGCTTACATAATAAATAAATCCCTAACCACGAAATTTTTCAGGTCCACTCTGTGCCATCAAATCCCTCGCCGCCTCCAATCCCCTAGGGTCATCCAACCACCATCAGCTACGCTACAAAGTCACCCGAACGCCTCTCCGCCACCAATCCCCACTTCTACCTTCCATCCTGTAGTCCCTCCACATATGTTGGATGCCCCTTTGCATCAACAGGGCCAGTGACATCCATTGCATGCTTCTACCCTCCGCACTGCATCCCCTCCACCACCGCGTCGTTGGATCACCGTTCACCAACCACTCCATCTTCGTATTTTTTTATTGGATTACTTTTCATCCTCGACACCCTAACAATATGTTCTCCAATTTGCTTCCATACCTTCTGATTTTCTTCTCTTTCATGATGTTATGATTTAAGAAGCGATTTTTATAAACGTTGTTTACAACATAGGCACGCAAGCACACCACTAGTAAAAAAACGGTTAAATGTGAAGCAAATTAGTGTCGGTTTAAATTTAAGCCGGCACTAATGTGACCATTAATGCCGGTTCCAACGGCTAGCCGGGCCGCTACCATTAGTACCGGTTCGTGGCCAATCTTTAGCACCGGTTCATGTCACGAACCGGTACTAAAGAGAGTGGTGGCAGGATGTTGTCAGTGTGGAGCCCCTCCAGCACCTTTAGTACCGGTTCGTGTCACAAACCGGTACTAAAGGTCGTCCTACATAAACCCTTCGTCCACCCGAGCTTGCTCTGTTCTTCCCCTTTCTCCTCTCCTCTCTGTTCTTCCCCTCTTTCTCTCAAGCTCATCATACATTTTGCCCAAAATTTATCAAGATTTGAAGGTCCCCATCCATTCAAATAATCACAAAGGTTAGCAACTTTGTCATTTCATCTCTCATTGCTAGATTAGCTCTTGCAATGCTTTATATAGTGATTAATTTGTGAGTTTACTAACTTGGAAGGAATTACATGTGCTAGTATTTGATTTATATGCAATTTGAGGTCAAAAATAACACTTAGTTTGCATATATAGGTGTGGTTTACTTAGTGCCTTCTAAATCTCTGTCGTAACCACCGTCGATCGCCCGCACCGTCCCGTCGCCGGCACCACCTTGTGGTGAGCCTCTTGTTCATGAATGTTTTATATAAAAAAATTGATGTTTGTGTGATTTGGATATATAGTTACTCGTATAATTATCTTACCCGTACGTTGTTTGTTATAAATAGTGCCATGGTTTTGATATCCGTCCCCGTCGGCCCTCGTCCTTCTTATGATTCGGATGTGGTATATTCTCTTTTAAAACTATTTGTTGCATTTCGTGTTTATGAAAAATTATGCCCATCAAATTGACATAGATATTTGTATGTAGGAGGTATGTGAACCGGAAATTCCAACCGGCCCTATTGTCGAGAGGTTAAATTTAGTTGAAAGAGAAAATGAGGATTTGAAAGAAAAAAGAAAAGAATTAAGGGGGAGAAGATGCAATTGGAGTTTCATGTTGTCGATGTTATCGATGATCACAAGATCAAGATGGAGAAAATGCGTTTGAAGATTAGAAAGATTAGAAAATATGCCATTCATAGTGAGGCTTGGTATCATTATGTTGTTGGATCAATTGTTACCTTAGTTGCGATCTTGATCGCATTTGTTGTTGCATTTAAATGCTTTAGCTAGAGAGTTATTTGTTTGTTGCATTTAAGTGTTGTATGAACTTTATATATGTATGAACTTGTATTAATTTGGTCTTTTCGGTGTTGTGTGATGAAGATGAGCTAACAATGGATGTACGATGATCGATGCTCTCCCGAGTTCATTAATGGCGTGCAAACTTTTCTGCTTGCGGCTGAGGCAAACAAGCGGGCGGATGGTTTTATGCCTTGTCCATGTGCTGGCTATAAGAATGATCACAATTACTCTAAGTCAAGAACCATTCACGTCCACCTGTTTGAGTCCGGTTTCATGCCCCACTATAATGTTTGAACCAAGCACGGAGAAAGAGGGGTTATGATGGAAGACAATGAAGAAGAAGAGGACGGCGACATCTATCCTGGCCATGGGTTTCCTAAATACGATGATACAATAATGGGGGAAGAAGCTGAGCCGGCAATGCGGGAAGAAGCTGAAGAAGAGGCATCAGATGAGCCCGCTGATGATCTAGGTCGGGCCATTGCCGATGCAAAGAGAAACTGCGCAAGTGATTTGGAGAAGAAGAAGTTGCAGCGCATGTTAGAGGATCACAAGAAATTGTTGTAGCCGAATTGCAAAGCTGACAAGAAAAAGTTAGGCACCACACTGGAATTGCTGCAATGGAAGGCACAGAATAGTGTATCTGACAATGGATTTCGAAAGTTGCTGGTAATGATAAAGAATATGCCTCCAAAGGACAACTAATTGCCCGAGAGTACGTATGAAGCAAAGCAGGTTGTCTGCCCTATAGGGTTAGAGGTGCAGAAGTTACATGCTTGCCCTAATGACTGCATCCTCTACCGCGGTGATCAGTATGAGGATTTGAACGCTTGCCCGGTATGCGGTGCATTGCACTATAAGATCAGCCTGGTGATGTTGAGGGCGAGCGCCCCAGGAAGAAGATTCCTGCCAAGGTGATGTGGTATGCTCCAATAATACCACGGTTGAAATGTTTGTTCCAAAACAAAGAGCATGCCAAGGCGATGTGATGGCACAGAGAAGACCGTAAGAAAGACGGAAAGTTGAGAGTACCCGCTCGCGGGTCGTAGTGGAGAAAAATCGAGAGAAAGTACAGGAAGGAGTTTGCAGGTGACGCAAGGAACGCATGGTTTTGTCTAAGCGCAGATGGCATTAATCCTTTTTGGGGAGCAGAGCAGCAACCATAGCTCCTGGTATGTGACTCTATGTTTGTATAACCTTCCTCCTTGGTTGTGCATGAAGCAGAAGTTCATTATGATTCCGGTGCTCATCCAAGGCCCTAAGCAACCCAGCAACAACACTGATGTGTACCTAAGGCCATTAGTTGAAGAACTCTTAGAGCTATGGAATGGAACAGGTGTACGTGCATGGGATGAGCACATGGGGGAAGAATTTGACCTAAAGGCGTTGCTGTTCGTGACCATCAATGATTGGCCTGCTCTCAGTAACCTTTCAGGACAGACAAACAAGGGATACCGCGCATGCACGCACTGTTTGGATGATACCGACAGTATATATTTGGATAACTGTAGGAAGAATGTGTACCTTGGACATCGTCGATTTCTTCCGAGCAGGCATCCCGTAAGAAAGAAAAGCAAGCATCAAAGGTGAGGCGGATCACCGGACGAAGCCTCGCCACCGTACTGGTGCTGATGTATATGATATGGTCAAGGATTTGAAGGTAGTCTTTGGAAAGGGTCCTGGCGGACAACCTGATCTGAATGACGCTGACGGACGTGCACCCATGTGGAAGAACAAAACTATATTTTGGGACCTGCCCTATTAGAAATACCTAGAGATCCGCTCCGCAATCGACGTGATGCACGTGACGAAGAATTTTGCGTGACCCTGCTTGGCTTCCTGGGCATGTATGGGAATACAAAAGATACACCTGAGGCACAAGAGGACCAGCAACGTATGCACGGAAAAGACGACATACATCAGGGTCATGCGAGCTATGATCTTACCAAAGAAAAGAAGGAAATCTTCTTTGAATGCCTGCTCAGTATTAAGGTACCGTCTGGCTTCTCGTCGAATATAAAGGGAATAATAAATATGGCAGAGAAAAAGTTCTAGAACCTAAAGTCTCATGACTGCCACGTGATTATGACGCAACTGGTTCCAGTTGCATTGAGGGGGCTTCTATCGGAAAACGTTCGATTAGCCATTGTGAAGCTATGTGCATTTCTCAATGCAATCTCTCAGAAGGTAACCGATCCAGAAATCATACCAAGGTTAGAGAATGATTTGGTGCAATGTCTTGTCAGTTTTGAGCTGGTGTTCCCACCATCCTTCTTCAACATCATGACGCACGTCCTAGTTCATCTATGCGAAGAGATTAACGTTTTGGGTCCTGTATTTCTACACAATATGTTCCCCTTTGAGAGGTTCATGGGAGTCTTAAAGAAATATGTCCATAACCGTGCTAGGCCAGAAGGAAGCATCTCCAAGGGCCATGAAAATGAGGAGGTCATTGAGTTTTGTATTAACTTTATTCCTGACCTTAAGCCGATTGGTGTTCCTGAATCGCGGCATAAGGGCAGACTGGATGGAAAAGGCACGCTAGGAGGGGATCAAATAATATGTATGGATGGACATTCTCTCACTGAAGCACACTACACATTTCTACAGAATTCCGCCTTGGTGGCTCCGTATATGGACGAACACAAGAATTTTCTACGCTCCAAACACCCGGAGCGGTCTGATGACTGGATTACACGTGAACAACCGAGGACTTTTGCCGTCTGGTTGCAGAAACATACCATGCATGACGCCTCTATTGAAGATGACATGTACTCGCTGTCCCAGCTACCATCTTCAAATATAATGACTATCAAAAGGTACGAGATAAATGGGAATACATTTTACACGATCGCCCAAGATAAGAAGAGCACCAACCAAAACAGTGGTGTCCGCTTTGATGCAGCAACCAAGACGGGAAATGGAACATATTATGGTTACATAGAGGACATATGGGAACTTGACTATGGACGTGGTTTGAACGTCCCTTTGTTTCGGTGTGAATGGGTCAATATGACACGAGGCGGGGTAACGGAAGACCCGCAGTACGGAATGACAACAGTGCATCTCAGCAATCTTGCATATGCAGACGAACCATTCGTCCTAGCCAATGATGTGGCACAGGTTTTCTATGTGAAGGACATGTCTACCAAGCCAAGAAAAAGAAAAGATAAGGAAGTGAATACATCATACGATGAGCCAAAGCACCACATAGTTCTTTCTGGGAAGAGAAATATCATGGGAGTGGATGACAAGACAGACATGTTAGAAGATTATGAAAAGTTTGATGCAATTGGTCCATTCACAGTGAATATTGACCCGAGCATCCAGTTAAATGATGAAAAAAATTCATGGTTACGACGCAAAGGGACACACGCGAAGAAAAGTTTCACACCCAAAGATCTGGGATGTGATCGGCTTCACTATCATCACTTTCTTCTGTGTTTCACACCCATGAGGGAATCTCTGTAATAGTTAGTAGTTATGTGTCTTGGCATTTGAAACGCGAAGAAATTTTTATGTGCAAACAAATTCTTTCATGCATTTACTGATTTTTTTTAGCTAAATGATCCTGAAATTGAAAAGCACTTCAAATGAACTCAGAAAAGGTTGAAAGTTCGCATGGTATCATAATTTCACCCACATAGCATGTGCAAAAAAGTACAAAGGGTTACGGCAAAAACTGGATGCACTTCGTGTACAAAATGGACAATCTCTTTCAAAGTATCAGGGTTTCGGACGAAAACTCATCTATTACAAAGGCATTTCATTTTTGAAATAACCTAAGCATTACCAAATTGAATATAATGATAAACCACACTAATATTAAACATAAGAAAAAAAGAATCACTGAAAAATCTATTTTCAAAGTTAAGTTATTCATAAACTAGTGATTCACACAAATTTCAAATAATTCAAAATTTAAACTATTCAAATTTTAAAACTATCGGCACTAACAGAAAGTTTGTAATTTTTTGTACCTAAAGCAAAAATATTAACAAAGAAACTCTAAATACAGTAAAAAAACAACTCAAAAATAAATAAAGCAAAAAATAAGAAAATAAAATAGCCCGCCTACTACGCCACAGCGGCCTGCATACGATTAGAAACCCAACCTGTTGTCGGGCCAGGATGCAGGCCCGCAAAGGCCCGGTAGGCCCATAGGGCAGCACAGAACAGGTAGGCCCAGTAGGCCTGCTTTGGAGAGGAGCTCGAGAGAGCTACCGCACTGGGGCTTATAAACCAGTGTGGACGCCCCTCGACTAGCGATGTGGGACTAAACTTGCCGCACCGCACCCGCGCCAGCACACCCCCTTTAGTACCGGGTAGTGGCTCCGACCGGTACTAAAGAGGGGTCTTTAGTACCGGTTGGAGCCACTACCTGGTACTAAAGGGGGGCGCTTCCCGCCGCTTGGCCTGGCCAAAATTGACCTTTAGTATCGGTTGGTGGCTCCAATCGGTACTAAAGGCCCATCCTATATAAGAAAACACTTAAAAAATTCATTTTCTCATCTGCTTCTTCTCCTCTGCCCCGTCGCCCGCCGCCCCCATCGCCACCCCTCGTCGACGCCCCCGTCGCCGCCACCCCGGCCGTCCCCGTACCCATCATCCCCGTCGACGCGCCCCACCCTGTCGTCCCCGGCCCCGTCGTCGCCGCCCCGTCCCCATCCCTGTCGTCGCCATCCCTGTCGTCGCCATCCCCGTCGGCGCCGCCCGTCGCCATCCCCGTCGCCGCCCCCTGTCACCTCGCCTCGCCAGTGAGCTCCTACCCCGGCCGCCATGTCCACACACACACACACACATTGTTTTTTAGTTATAAATTTTAGTTATAGAATTTTTTCTGTTTTTAGTTATAGAAATATTAGAAATGTTATTTATATAGAAATGTTATAAAAAAATTCTGTTTTTTTAGTTTCTTATAAGTTTAGTTATAGAAAAATTTAGAATTTGCATATAGAATTTTAGTTATCACAATCCAATCATTTAAAGAATGTTACTTTTTGCGGGCATATAGTATTTGTTCTCGACGATGCCCGACCCGCATCCTCGCCGTCGACCCGTTCGCGACGACGTCCGGCTGACCCATGTTCGGGACTGGGCTCCGCCGGGCTGGCACTGGGAGGTGCTACCTGTAGTGGCGCGCCGCTTGGTGAGGAACCCGGCCTCGGGTCCCGTCGTCGACCCTGATCTCCTTTGGTGGCGGTCGCGTGGGCCACATTCGGTGCAGAGTGATGTCTACTACACAACCTTCTTCTTGTAGACGTTGTTGGGCCTCCAAGTGCAGAGGTTTGTAGGACAGTAGCAAATTTCCCTCAAGTGGATGACCTAAGGTTTATCAATCCGTAGGAGGCGTAGGATGAAGATGGTCTCTCTCGAGCAACCCCTGCAACCAAATAACAAAGAGTCTCTTGTGTCCCCAACACACCCAATACAATGGTAAATTGTATAGGTGCACTAGTTCGGCGAAGAGATGGTGATACAAGTGGTATATGGATGGTAGCTAAACGTATTTGTAATCTGAAAATATAAAAACAGCAAGGTAACTAATGATAAAAGTGTGCACAAACGGTATTGCAATGATAGGAAACAAGGTCTAGGGTTCATACTTTCACTAGTGCAAGTCCTCTCAACAATAATAACATAATTGGATCACATAACTATCCCTCAACATGCAACAAAGAGTCACCCCAAAGTCACTAATAGCGGAGAACGAACGAAGAGATTATGGTAGGTACGAAACCACCTCAAAGTTATTCTTTCCAATCAATCCGTTGGGCTATTCCTATAAGTGTCACAAACAGCCCTAGAGTTCGTACTAAAATAACACCTTAAGACACAAATCAACCAAAACCCTAATGTCACCTAGATACTCGAATGTCACCTCAAGTATCCGTGGGTATGATTATACGATATGCATCACACAATCTCAGATTCATCTATTCAACCAACACATAGAACCTCAAAGAGTGCCCCAAAGTTTCTACCGGAGAATCACGACGAAAACGTGTGCCAACCCCTATGCATAAGTTCATGGGCGGAACCCGCAAGTTGGTCACCAAAACATACATCAAGTGAATCACGTGATATCCCATTGTCACCACAGATACGCACGGCAAGACATACATCAAGTGTTCTCAAATCTTTAAAGACTCAATCCGATAAGATAACTTCAAAGGGGAAACTCAATCCATTACAAGAGAGTAGAGGGGGAGGAACATCATAAGATCCAACTATAATAGCAAAGCTCGTGATACATCAAGATCGTACCACCTCAAGAACACGAGCGAGAGAGAGAGAGAGAGAGATCAAATACATAGCTACTGGTACATACCCTCAGCCCCGAGGGAGAACTACTCCCTCCTCGTCATGGAGAGCGCCGGGATGATGAAGATGGCCACCGGAGAGGGATTGCCCCCTCCAGCAGGGTGCCGGAACAGGTCTAGATTGGTTTTCTGTGGCTACGGAGGCTTCTGGCGGCGGAACTCCCGATCTATTGTGCTCCCCGATAGTTCTAGGGTATATGGATATATATAGGCGGAAGAAGTACGTCAGGGGAGCCACGAGGGGCCCACGAGGGTGGAGGGCGCGCCCAAGGTGGTGGGCGCGCCCCCCTACCTCGTGGCTTCCTTGAAGCTTCCTTGACGTGGACTCCAAGTCTCCCGGGTTGCTTTCCTTCCAAAAATAAGTTCCGTGAAGTTTCAGGTCAATTGGACTCCATTTGATTTTCCTTTTCTGCGATACTCTAAAACAAGGAAAAAATAGAAACTGGCACTGGGCTCTGGGTTAATAGGTTAGTCCCAAAAATAATATAAAATTGTATAATAAAGCCCATAAACATCCAAAACAGAAGATAATATAGCATGGAGCAATCAAAAATTATAGATACGTTGGAGACGTATCAGCATCCCCAAGTTTAATTCCTGCTCGCCCTCGAGTAGGTAAATGATAAAAGCAGAATTTTTGATGTGGAGTGCTACTTGGCATAATTTCAATGTAATTCTTCTTAATTGGGGCATGAATATTCAGATCCGAAAGATTCAAGATAAAAGTTCATATTGACATAAAAATAATAATACTTCAAGCATACTAACTAAGCAACTATGTCCTCTCGAAATAACATGGCCAAAGAAAGTTCATCCCTACAAAATCATATAGTTTAGTCATGCTCCATTTTCGTCACACAAGAATGCTCTCATCATGCACAACCCCGATGACAAGCCAAGCAATTGTTTCATACTTCAGTAATCTCAAACTCATAAACCTTCACGCAATACATGAGCGCGAGCCATGGACATAGCACTATGGGTGGAATAGAATATGATGATGGGGGTATGTGGAGAAGACAAAAAAGGAGAAAGTCTCATATCAACGAGGCTAATCAATGAGCTATGGGGATGCCCATCGATTGATGTTAATGCGAGGAGTTGGGATTGCCATGCAACGAATGCACTAGAGCTATAAATGTATGAAAGTTCAACAAAAGAAACTAAGTGGGTGTGCATCCAACTTGCTTGCTAACGAAGACCTAGGGCACTTGAGGAGGCTCATTGTTGGAATATACAAGCCAAGTTCTATACTGAAAAATTCCCACTAGTATATGAAAGTGACAAAACAAGAGACTCTCTATCATGAAGATTATGGTGCTACTTTGAAGCACAAGTGTGGCAAAGGATAGTAGCATTGTCCCTTCTCTCTTTTTCTCTCATTTTTTGGGGGCCTTATCTTTTTTATGGCCTTTCTCTTTTTGGGGGGCCTTCTCTCTTTTTTTATATTCCTCACTTGGGACAATGCTCTAGAAAATGATGATCATCACACTTCTATTTATTTACAACTCAATGATTACAACTCGATACTAGAACAAAGATGACTCTATATGAATGCCTCCGGCGGTGTACCGGGATATGCAATGAACCAAGAGTGACATGTATGAAAGAATTGTGAACGGTGGCTTTGCCATAAATACTATGTCAACTACATGATCATGCTAAGCAATATGACAATGATGAATGTGTCATGATAAACGGAATGTTGGAAAGTTGCATGGCAATATATCTCGGAATGGCTATGGAAATGCCATAATAGGTCGGTATGGTGGCTGTTTTGAGGAAGATATACGGAGGTTTATGTGTGATAGAGTGTATCATATCATGGGGTTTGGATGCACTGATACGTCTCCAACGTATCTATAATTTTTGATTGCTCCATGCTATATTATCTACTGTTTTGGACTATATTGGGCTTTATTTTCCACTTTTATATTATTTTTGGGACAAACCTATTAACCGAAGGCCCAGCCCAGAATTGCTGTTTTTTGCCTATTTCAGTGTTTCAGATAAACGGAATATCAAACGGAGTCCAAACGGGATAAAATCTTCGGAAACGTGATTTTCTCACCGAACGTGATCCAGGAGACTTGGATCCTACTGCAAGGGATCAAAGAGGTGGTCACTAGGGTGGGGGCGCCCCCCCCTAGGGCGCGCCCCCTGCCTCGTGGGCCCCTCGGTGCTCCACCGACGTACTCCTTCCTCCTATATATACACACGTACCCCCAAACGATCAGAACAGGAGCCAAAAACTGAATTCCACCGCCGCAACTTTCTGTATCCACGAGATCCCATCTTGGGGCCTGTTCTGGAGCTCCGCCGGAAGAGGGTCGTCATCACGCAGGGCTTCTACATCATCCTAGCCCCTCCGATGAAGTGTGAGTTGTTTACCTCAGACCTTCGGGTCCATAGTTAGTAGCTAGATGGCTTCTTCTCTCTCTTTGAATCTCAATACAAAGTTCTCCCCCTCTCTTGTGGAGATCTATTCGATGTAATCTTCTTTTTGCGGTGTGTTTGTTGAGACCGATGAATTGTGGGTTTATGATCAAGTCTATCTATGAATAATATTTGAAACTTCTCTGAATTCTTTTATGCATGATTGGTTATCTTTGCAAGTCTCTTCGAATTATCCATTTGGTTTGGCCAACGTGATTGGTAGTTCTTGCCATGGGAGAAGTGCTTAGCTTTGGGTTCGATCTTGCGGTGTCCTTACCCAGTGACAGAAGGGGCATCAAGGCACGTATTGTATCGTTGCCATCGAGGATAACAAGATGGGGTTTATATCATATTGCATGAATTTATCTCTCTACATCATGTCATCTTGCTTAAGGCGTTACTCTGTTTTTAAGTTAATACTCTAGATGCATGCTGGATAGCGGTCGATGAGTGGAGTAATAGTAGTAGATGCAGAATCGTTTCGATCTACTTGTCACGGACGTGATGCCTATATACATGATCATGCCTAGATATTCTCATAATTATGCACAATTCTATCAATTCCTCAACAGTAATTTGTTCACCCACCATAGAATACTTATGCTCTTGAGAGAAGCCACTAGTGAAACCTATGGCCCCGGGGTCTATTCTCATCATATCAATCTCCATCACTTTTATATTGTTTTGCTATTTACTTTGCCTTTACTTTTCACTTTGCATCTTTATATCAAAAATACCAAAAATATTCTATCTATCAGATCTCACTCTCGTAAGTGACCGTGAAGGGCTTGACAACCCCTAATCACGTTGGTTGCAAGTAGCTATCGCTTTGTGCAGGTACGAGGGACTTGAGCGTGGGCTCCTACTGGATTGATACCTTGGTTCTCAAAAACTGAGGGAAATACTTACGCTACTCTGCTGCATCATCCCTTCCTCTTCGGGGAAAACCAACGCAAGCTCAAGACGTAGCAAGAAGGATTTCTGGCGCCATTGCCGGGGAGTCTACGCAAAAAGTCAATATACCAAGTACCCATCACAATCTCTATGTCTCGCATTACATTATTTGCCATTTGCCTCTCGTTTTCCTCTCCCCCCAATTCACCCTTGTCGTTTTATTCGCCCTCTCTCTCTATCCTCCCTCTCTGCTTGCCTCTTTTTGTCCGCTTGCTTTTTGTTTGCTCGTGTGTTAGATTGCTTGTTTGTCGCGATGGCTCAAGATACTACCAAATTGTGTGACTTCACCAATACCAATAATAATGATTTCCTTAGCACTCCGATTGCTCCTCTTACCGATGTTGAATGTTGTGAAATTAATACTGCTTTGTTGAATCTTGTTATGAAAGATCAATTCGCCGGCCTTCCTTGTGAAGATGCCGCTACTCATCTGAATAGCTTCGTTGATTTATGTGATATGCAAAAGAAAAAAGATGTCAATAATGATGTCGTTAAATTGAAGCTATTTCGTTTTTCGCTTAGAGATCGTGCTAAAGCTTGGTTTTCGTCTTTGCCTAAGAATAGTATTGATTCATGGAACAAATGCAGAGATGCTTTTATCTCTAAGTATTTTCCTCTCGCTAAGATCATCTCTCTTAGAAACAATATAATGAACTTTAAACAACTTGATCATGAACATGTTGCACAAGCTTGGGAGAGAATGAAATTAATGATACGTAATTGCCCTAATCATGGTTTGAATTTGTGGATGATTATACAAATTTTTATGCCGGATTGAATTTTACTTCTAGGAATCTTTTAGATTCGGCCGCGGGAGGCACTTTTATGGAAATCACTTTAGGAGATGCTACTAAACTCCTAGATAATATTATGGTTAATTATTCTCAATGGCATACTGAAAGAACTTCTAATAAAAAAGTGCATGCGATAGAAGAAATTAATGTGTTGAGTGGAAAGATGGATGAACTTATGAAATTATTTGCTAGTAAGAGTGTTTCTTCTGATCCTAATGATATGCCTTTGTCTACTTTGATTGAGAATAACAATGAATCTATGGATGTGAATTTTGTTGGTAGGAATAATTTTGGTAACAACGCTTATAGAGGGAATTTTAATCCTAGGCCATATCCTAGTAATCCTTCTAATAATTATGGGAATTCCTACAACAACTCTTATGGAAATTATAATAAGATTCCCTCTGATTTTGAATCTAATATTAAAGAATTTATTTCTTTGTAAAAGAATTTTAATGCTATGATTGAAGAAAAATTGCTTAAGATTGATGATTTGGCTAGGAACGTTGATAGAATTGCTCTTGATGTTGATGCTTTGAAACTTAGATCTATTCCACCTAAGCATGATATTAATGAGTCTCTAAAAGCCATGATAATTTCAATTGATGAGTGTAAAGAAAGAACCGCTAGGATGCGTGCTTCCAAAGATGCCTTTATTAAAGCGTGTTCTTCTAATTCTTATGAAAATCAAGATGAAGATCTAAAAGTTATTGATGTGTCTCCTATTAAATCTTTATTTTGCAATATGAATCTTGCTGAAACTGAATATGATCTTCCTTTACCTAGAAGGCGTTCTAAAAATTCGGAGTGTTTAGATCTTAATGATGAAATTGATGAAAGAGGGATGGAAAGAAATAAAAATCTAGATGTTGCTAAACCCACTATATTGGATTTCAAGGAATTTAATTATGAAAATTCATCTTTGATTGATTTTATTTCCTTGTTGCAATCCGTGCTAAATTCTCCACATGCTTATAGTCGAAATAAAGCCTTCACCAAACATATTGTTGATGCCTTGATGCAATCTTATGAACAAAAACTTGAGTTGAAAGTTTCTATCCCTAGAAAACTATATGATGAGTGGGAACCAACTATTAAAATTAAAATTAAAGATCATGAGTTTTATGCTTTGTGTGATTTGGTTGCTAGTGTCTCTACTATTCCCAAGACTTTGTGTGATTTACTAGATTTCTGTAATTTTGATGATTGCTCTCTAAACTTGCATCTTGCGGATTCCAGTATTAAGAAACCTATGGGAACAATTAATGATGTTCTTATTGTTTCAAATAGGAATTATGTGCCGTAGATTTCATTGTTCTTGATATAGATTGCAATCCTTCTTGCCCTATTATTCTTGGTAGACCTTTCCTTAGAACGGTTGGTGCGATTATTGATATGAAGGAAGGGAATATTAGATTTCAATTTCCATTAAAAAAAGGGCATGTAACACTTCCCAAGAAAGAAAATAAAATTACCATATTAAACTATCATGAGATCCACTTATGTATTGCCTACCAAAGATGGCAATACCTAGATCTATTCTTGTTCATTATGCCTAGCTAGGGGCGTTAAACGATAGCGCTTGTTGGGAGGCAACCCAATTTTATTTTTGTTCCTTAATTTTTGATCCTGTTTAGTAATAAATAAATTATTTAGCCTCTGTTTCGGTTATTTTTTTGTGTTTAATTAGTATTTGTGCCAAGTAGAACCGTTGGGAAGACTTGGGGAAAGTCTTGTTGAACTTGCTGTAAAAAACAGAAACTTTAGCGCTCACGAGAACTGCTGTCATTTTTATTTAAAGAGTGTTATTTAGTTAATTATTTTTTCAGATGATTAGTAGATAAATTCGTCACGTCCAGCAATTTATTTTAGAATTTTTGGGGTTCCAGATCTTGCGCTAGCTACAGATTACTACAGACTGTTCTATTTTTGAGAGATTCTGTTTTTTCGTGTGTTGTTTGCTTATTTTGATGAATCTATGGCTAGTAAAATAGTTTATAATCCATAGAGAAGTTGGAATACAGTAGGTTTAACACCAATATAAATAAAGAATGAGTTCATTACAGTACCTTGAAGTGGTCTTTTGTTTTCTTTCGCTAACGGAGCTCACGAGTTTTCTATTTTGAGTTTTGTGTTGTGAAGTTTTCAAGTTTTGGGTGAATTATTTTGATGGGTCATGGAACAAGGAGTGGTAAGAGCCTAAGCTTGGGGATGCCCATGGCACCCCCAAGATAATCCAAGGACATCAAAAAGTCAAAGCTTGGGGATGCCCCGGAAGGCATCCCCTCTTTCGTCCACTTCCATCGGTAATTTACTTGGAGCTATATTTTTATTCGCCAACAAGGTATGTGTTTTGCTTGGAGCGTCTTGTATTATTTGTGTCTTTGTTTGTTAGTAGGCCACAATAATCCTTGCTGTACACACCTTTTGAGAGAGCCATACATGAATTAAAATTTGATAGAATACTCTATGTGCTTCACTTATATCTTTTGAGCTAGATAATTTTGCTCTATGTGCTTCACTTATATCTTTTGAGCTAGATAATTTTGCTCTATGTGCTTCACTTATATCTTTTGAGCTAGATAATTTTGCTCTATGTTCTTCACTTAGATCTTTTAGAGCACAGTGGTGGATTCGTTTTAAAGAAACTATTGATCTCTCATGCTTCACTTAAATTAATTTGAGCGTCTCTTAATAGCATGGTAATTCGCCTAATAATAATATGCTTGGTATTCAAGATTTGTGAAACTTTATTTTGAGTGTGTTGAATACTAAGAAAATATTGAAGCATGATAATTGTTTTGAGATATGGAGGTGATAATATTAAAGTCATGCTAGTTGAGTAGTTGTGAATTCAAAGAATACTTGTGTTGAAGTTTGTGATTCCCGTAGCATGCACGCATGGTGAACCGTTATGTGATGAAGTCGGAGCATGATTTATTTATTGATTGTCTTCCTTATGAGTGGCGGTCGGGGACGAGCGATGGTTTTTTCCTAGCAATCTATCCCCCTAGGAGCATGCGCGTAATACTTTGCTTTGATAACTTCTAAATTTTTGCAATAAGTATATGAGTTCTTTATGACTAATGTTGAGTCCATGGATTATACGCACTCCCACCCTTCCACCCTTGCTAGCCTCTCTAATACTGCGCACCTTTCGCCGGTATCATACACCTACCATATACCTTCCTCAAAACAGCCACCATACCTACCTATTATGGCATTTCCATAGCCATTCAAAGATATATTGACATGCAACTTTCCACCATCCAGTTCATCATGACACATCCATCATTGTCATATTGCTTAGCATGATCATGTAGTTGACATAGTATTTGTGGAAAAGCCACCGTTCATAATTCTGTCATACTTGTCACTCTTGATTCATTGCATATCCCGATACACCGCCGGAGGCATTCATATAGAGTCATACTTTGTTTTAGTATCGAGTTGTAATCATTGAGTTGTAAATAAATAGAAGTGTGATGATCATCATTCAATAGAGCATTGTCCCAAAAAAGACAAAGGCCAGAGAAAAAAAGAAGGCCCAAAAAAATATAAATAAATAAAAAAGGGGCAATGCTACTATCCTTGTGGGAATTCCCACTTGTGCTTCAAAGTAGCACCATGATATAGCAAGTCTTATATATTGTGCTTCAAAGTAGCACCATGTTCTTCATATAGAGAGTCTCATATATTGTCACTTTCATATACTAGTGGGAATTTTACGTTATAGAACTTGGCTTGTATATTCCAATGATGGGCTTCCTCAAATTTCCCTAGGTCTTCATGAGCAAGCAAGTTAGATGCACACCCACTAGTTTCTTTTGTTGAGCTTTCATACATTTATAGCTCTAGTGCATCCATTGCATGGCAATCCCTACTCACCCACATTGATATCTATTGATGGGCATCTCCATAGCCCATTGATACGCCTAGTTGATGTGAGACTATCTTCTCCTTTTTATCTTCTCCACAACCACCATTCTATTCCACCTATAGTGCTATATCCATGGCTCACGCTCATGTATTGCGTGAAGATTGAAAAAGTTTTGAAAAAGTTAGAGTACACTAGTGCAGAACCGGGCAATAGCACCGGTTCGTAAGGCCCTTTAGTGCCGGTTTAGGAACCGGCACTAAAGTTTCGGCACTAAAGGCCCCCCCTTTAGTACCGGTTCAGCACGAACCGGTGCTAAAGGGGAACCACGTGGCACGAGCCAGCTCCGGGGGCCGGGAGCCCTTTAGTATCGGTTGGTAACACCAACCGGTACTAAATGGTTGTGGGTTTTTGTTTTATTTTGTATTTTTCAATTAAATTTGTGTTATCAATTTAATTTAGGATTGTTTTACGTTATAATGAGTTGTAGTCGTCGTCATCATCATCATCGCATATTAATAAATAAATAAACTCTAGCTAGCTAAAAATCATCATAGTCGTCTAATTACCACTATTTAATCATCATAGTCATTACTGCTAGCTATCTAATCATCATCAACGCTGGCTAGCTTAAAGAGGAAACATTCACTTTGTAACAGAAGCAAAGATATCATCAAGTTCAACATAATCATCACCAACATCGAAGTTCAGGACACGGACATGAGACAAGTACTAATTAAGAGCATGAACTAGTAGCTACTGATCCTGCTGCTCCCTCTCAGGTAGAATAGCATAGAACATGTATAGCTCTCCTGATTCATCATACTGGAACATGCAGATGAATCTGTCTCCTAATCTTGGGTTGCGCTTCTCCTTGCTGCCCCCTAGTACTTCTCTGCGATCGTTAACAATTTTGCTCCAATCTTTCACTATTAAGCATTCTTCACTTATGGAAATCCTGAATGCACTCATGTGCAATGTAGGAAATCTTGGTCGTAAGCTAACCATTGACATGCGACCTTTTGTCTCGATCCACTGAGGCACAACTGTCATCGGAAGTCCCTGTTGAAGAGCATCGTATAGTAATTAATATACTAAGCAATGAAAGTTTAGCTTCAAAAATAATGTGTGTAAAAGATGCACTAATTAAGGAGAAATATTTAAAATCTTACCATCTTTCGATTATAGATGTGACCGTAGTTCAATACGATCACCATTGGTCGCACGTTTTGAGTACTAACATTTCTAAGTTTAGGGAAAAAATTTGTCTTCACAGTATTAAGATCCTCAAGCCATGAAACATAATGACTTATCTCCTCGCAGTTTAGTTGAGCCCCGGGACAGTAGTAGGTCCTGTCTAACAAGCGCCGGACATGTTTGCTTGAACCGAAATAAGCTGACAATACAAATTAGTTGTCAACTATTTTTGAATAAACTGTATCAAAGACATAAACATATGCATGCATGGTTGAGAAAAACTCACCAAATGGTAGAACTGGAGGCGTTTGCACATCGACCCAGATGTCTATATTACCTTCAATATCATCTTCCGGACGAATATCAAAGGTGATAACCATATCAGGCTCAAATGCATAAGCCTTGCATAGTGCTTGCCAAGTTTTGCATTCAAAATGGGTGTATGTGTCTCCATTATATAATTTGACGTTGAAAGTATACCCATGCTCCATCTTCAAGTAAACTAAAATAGGTAGGAGGAGAGATAGCTCTTATGGCACAAATAGGTAGTTGTATAACTAAAATAGGTAGGAGCAGAGATAGCTCTTATGTCACAAAAAAGAAGTTGTATCAAACCTTTTATGTCGGATCTAGAACAAACCAATCGGTATCGCCATCATACAGCCCTACCGTGGCTCGTGATGCATATATATATATATGCATATCAAATGCATGGTTGGACGTATGATGGCGAATCCGAATGATTTGTATTCAGTCGATGAACTGTTAGATGTATGCAGTCGATGAACTGGTAGATGTATGTAGTCGATGAACTGAAAGACTTATGCAGGGAAGGCGAGAGGTGGGCTATATATAGGGTCGTCTGGCTCACAAAGTGATTGTGGTAGTTTCGATCCAACGACTCACATGAGCTAGGAAGAAACACACCCTTGATCCAACGACTCGCAAGAGCTAGAAAGAAACACATGATCCGTGTGATTCTTCCTGATTGGTGGGATGCACATTAGTACCCTCTCTACTCTTTCGTGCATGCTATGTGGGTGATATGATGATACCATGCCAAGTTTCAACATTTTCAGGATTCATTTTGTAGTGATTTTCAATTTCACGGTCATTTAGCTCTCTAAACAATTAGGTAAATGACCGAAAAACAACAAATGATGTCAGAACATGTTGGAAATTGATGACGTCGCTTTAAATGTTGCATACTGAACACAAAAGAAGTCCGGAGTTTAAATAAGTTATTAAAAATAAAAAAGAGGTGCAATGCTGGTTAATTTGCTTCAAGCCATTCGGAATAGTGTAGACTGCACTGCACATAGCTCAGTGCAATATATGCTATTCCGCAAGGCTTGAAGCTAATCAACATGTAGGTGAGCATTGCAACTCTTCGTCATTGTCTGTGCACTCACGGCTTATAAACCACTCATACTGCCTCTCTCTTGGCGAAGATCACAAGATAGTTTGGTTAAATTGCATTACTTGTAAGTCCAGTTAACATGGATGCTTATGATGCAAGAGCAACAGCAAAAGTGAAAATTTGGCACAAATAGGTAGTTGTCTAACTAAAATAGGTAGGAGGAGAGATAGCTCTTATGTCACAAAAAAGAAGTTGTATCAAACCTTTTATGTCGGATCTAGAACAAACCAATCGGTATCGCCATCATACAGCCCTACCGTGGCTCGTGATGCATATATATGCATATCAAATGCACGGTTGGACGTATGATGGCGAATCTGAATGATTTGTATTCAGTCGATGAACTGGTAGATGTATGTAGTCGATGAACTGGTAGATGTATGTAGTCAATGAACTGAAATACTTATGCAGGGAAGGCGAGAGGTGGGCTATATATAGGGTCGTCTGGCTCACAAAGTGATTGTGGTAGTTTCGATCCAACGACTCACATGAGCTAGGAAGAAACATACCCTTGATCCAACGACTCGCAAGAGCTAGAAAGAAACACACGATCCGTGTGATTCTTCCTGATTGGTGGGATGCACATTAGTACCCACTCTGGGCTTCGGTGAAAGTTGTACATTAGTACCCACTCCGGACTCCGAAACCCTGATACTCGGAAAGAGTTTGTCCAGTTTGTACACGAAGTGCGTCCAGTTTTTATATAGTTTTTCTTTTCTGCATTACTTATTTTCTTCTATTTATTTTTGAGTAGTTTTTTATATAGTTTTTTCTTTTCTGCATTATTTATTTTCTTCTATTTATTTTTGAGTAATTTTTTGTATAGTTTTTTTATTTTCTGCATTATTTATTTTCTTCTATTTATTTTCTTCTGGAAATTGAATGTTGCATACTGAACAATTAGGTAAATGACTGAAAAACAACAAATGATGTCAGAACATGTTGGAAATTGATGAAGTCGCTTTAAATGCTGCATACTGAACACAAAAGAAGTCCGGAGTTTAAATAAGTTATTAAAAATAAAAAAGAGGTGCAATGCTGGTAAATTTGCTTCAAGCCATTTGGAATAGTGTAGACTGCACTGCACATAGCTCAGTGCAATCTATGCTACAGTGCAGTCTACACTATTCCGAATGGCTTGAAGCTAATCAACATGTAGGTGAGCATTGCAACTCTTCGTCATTGTCTGTGCACTCACGGCTTATAAACCGCTCATACTGCCTCTCTCTTGGCGAGATGGGACTAAAAACAGCTTGCCATAACCTCATTAGTACCGGTTCGTGGTACGAACCAGCACTAAATGGTGATGGTGGGGCCATAGCCTGACCGCAGGCATGAACCGGTACTAAAGGATCGCCACGAACCGGTACTATTGATCGCCGCCACGAACCAGCACTAATGTACACATTAGTGCCGGCTCTAATTCAAACCGGCACTAATGTGCTTCACGTTTGACCCTTTTTCTACTAGTGGTATGAAACAATTGCTTGGCTTGTCATCGTGTAGCGACCCGACCCAAATGGATCAAGTCTACTGTGCTCCGGTGTCATCCCTGGATCAGTAATGCTGACACCACACAGTACTTCGAAGGATTTATAGCAGAGTGGCAATCACACACTTATTACAACAATGTCTCATAAGAGAACTTATTACAATAAATATGGCTTAAGGCCATCTAATATCGATAACAGCGGAAGACTTGGAAGGTAAATGGGTCCATCAACTCCAACGACATCACTGAGTATAGAACCACGACCTAAAAGCACCTTAATCGTCGTCTGAAAAGTCTGCAACATTAACGTTGCAGCCCGAAACGGGTCAGCACATGGAATATGCTGGCAAGGTAACATATAGAGAGTAATGGAATGAAACAGCTATACTATATGCATATTTGGCTGGTGGAAAGCTCTATGGTTACTGTTTTGCGTAAAGCCAATTTTTTCCCTACTGCAAAGGAATAAATTTATTTAACTATCATGGTGGTTGTTAAACATTGAGAATGGTTGACAGCATTCTCAATCCCAATTAAAAGTAGTCATTAATAACCCAACAATATTAATTAGAAGTAACATGATGAGATTCACACGATATTCAAGTACTAGATACTTAAGATGTCCATAACCGGGGACACGGCTAATCATGATTAGTTTATTACACTCTGCAGAGGTTTGCGCACTTTTCCCCACAAGACTCGATCGCCTCCGTTGGATTCCTCGCACTACAGGTGTTTGAGAAACGGATGACCGAGACACAGTCTTTCAGAAGCGCTAGTACCTTATGATGGATAGACCAGTACACCTACTTTCCCCTACATCTGCTAGTCTACCCTATAAGAGTTCGCACGACTTAGTCAACTATGCCAGAGCCCATAATGGCTTGTGGCTGCACACGTAAGTATTTAGCATGAAAGATCTTATGATCCCTTTGAGCCTGGGTGGCGGTCCAAAGAAAAACAGGCAAGTCCTGATAGACATCAGGTGCCTCAATCCACCCAGATGTGTGTTTAAGTTGCCACCTTAGATAAACCCTTAAAATTATCACACTCACATCTGTCATGGATATCACTCACCCAATCCACGTCTACTAGCATAGCATGGCATAATAAGCAAACGTAGAAGTAACTCCCAAAGGTTTCATGATAAACAGGTAATAGGTACTACCTCATCTACTTCCCATCCCACAATTTAATTAGATCCTAATCATGCAATGTGTGAGGATTGATCTAATGCAATAAAACTGGGTTGTAGAAAAGGTATGATCAAAGTGTTACTTGCCTTGCTGATGATCCGCGAGTCCTAGAGATTCGAAGTAACAGGCGGCGCAATCCGGGTAATCTATCGCAGACAAACAACAAGCACACAATAAGTACTCATCTAATGCACAGGTAAAACTCGAACAAAAGATCGAACTAGAAAGTTCAACTTAAGAACTCCGGTTGCAAAGAGAGAAAGAACCGAACAAGCAACGGAAAACAAACGGCGGAAGAAAACAACTCGGTTGTAGCAAGTTGAAACTAGGTCAAGTTTTACAGTAGAAAAACTTAGTTAAAGTTGATTAGATGGAATGGCGGTTTCGAAACGAAACTCCAGGCACTTGAATCACCTGATTCCGATAAACGAGCGAGAAAATAGACTATAAAAAAGATCGGATCAGAGATCGCGATCGCGGAATAAATCCGATGAGAAGAAAAAGAACGGTTAAACAAACGGGCGTTCGTTAACCGGGAATAATCCGGTGATCACGTTCGTTAGGACGAATGGTCCGGCGAACGGTCTCTTGGCAACTAAACCGGAAAAGAGAACGAATCCGATCTAGGGTTTCGGAAGAAAAGAGATCGAAACGAAGAACGAAAAGAAAACGAATCGAAAGAAAAGAGAAGAACCGGAACGGTTTAGAAGAAAAACTGAACCGTGGAAAAGAGAGACGCGGCGCGGGGCTACCTCCGGCGGGCTCCGGCAAACGGGGGCTCCGGCGGCGGCGTTGGGAGGCGGCGGCGACGACGCAGGGCGGCGGCGGCGATGTAAGGCGGCGGCGGCAGCGACATAGGGCGGCGGCGGCGGCGGCTTAGGGCGGCTTGGGCGTGGGGTGGGGCGCGGGTGGTGGCTTGGGGCTTGGTGTGGAAAAAGGGGGGTGCTTGGGTATTTATATAGGTGAGGGGAGAGGATTGCTTGGGGGAGGGGGCAAGAAAAAGAGAAGGAAAAGGAAAGAGGAGATGGAGTCCTAGTGGGACTCCACTTGGGGGCGGCGGCCTCCTGCGCGCTAGGCGCTGGCGCGGCGCGGCGGCCTAGCCTGGCCGGCCGGCCTGCTGGCTGGGCCTTGGCCCAAGGCGCTGCGAAATTTATTTTTTTAAACGGTTACGCGCGCAGAAAAACAAAAGAAAAGAAAACTAAACGAACTCCAAAACTTCTAAAGTAAATTTTCCCCGACTCCTAAAAATGAGTCGAACAAAATGAACTTTTCTCGAGACCTAGAATGCAAATTTTGAAAACACGCATTTTTCCCTATCCAAAAAAGGCAAATAAACTCCGATAAAAACCAATGATCCTTTCTTCAAAATTTGAGAAGAACTCAAATATGAAAATGACGAAATCTCCAACTCTCTCCGAAGGTCCTTGAGTTGCGTGAAATTTCTAGGATCGACCAAAATGCAAGAAAATATGATATGCATGATGATCTAGTGTATAACATTCCAAATTGAAAATTTGGGATGTTACAAACCTACCCCCCCTTAAGATGAATCTCGCCCTCGAGATTCGGGTTGGCTAGAAAATAGGTGAGGGTGGTCCTTGAGCAAATCTTCTTCTCTCTCCCAGGTGGCTTCATCCTCTGAGTGGTGGTTCCACTAAACTTTGCAAAACTTGATAACCTTGTTGCGGGTGACTCTGCTGGCAAACTCGAGAATCTTGACTGGTTTCTCTTCATACGTTAATTCATCCTTTAACTGAATTGCTTCAAGCGGCACTGTAACTCTTAACGGTACCTCCGCCATCTCGGCGTGGCATTTCTTCAGTCGAGAAACATGGAATACATCATGAACTCCTGACAGTTCCTCTGGTAATTCCAACTTATACGCGACTTCTCCCATACGTTGCAAGATCTTATATGGTCCAACGAAATGCGGTGCTAATTTTCCCTTAACTCCAAAACGCTTAACTCCTCGAAGTGGGGATACTCGAAGATACACTCTGTCTCTGGTTTCGTAAACTGTCTCCTTGCGTTTAGAATCTGCGTAGCTCTTCTGCCTGGACTGGGCTACCTTGAGCCTATCGCGAATCAACTTAACTTTCCGTTCAGACTCCTTAATCAAATCTGGTCCAAAGAATTGACGGTCTCCAACCTCGTCCCATGACAACGGTGTCCTGCACCTCCTTTTGTATAAAGCTTCGAAAGGTGCCATCTTCAAACTGGTTTTCTAACTGTTGTTATAAGAAAACTCTGCATACGGCAAGTTATCGTCCCAACTAGATCCATAATCTAGTGCACAAGCTCTCAGCATATCTTCCAAAATCTGATTGACTCTCTCGGTCTGTCCATCTGTCTGCGGATGAAAAGCGGTGCTGAACTCTAGCCTGGATCCCAAAGTTTCGTGCAACTAATTCCAAAACTTTGAGGTAAATTGGGTTCCTCTGTCTGATACAATACTCCTCGGAACTCCATGCAAACAAATGATCCTAGTCATGTATATCTTTGCCAACTTAGCACTGGTGTAAGTGGTCTTAACTGGAATGAAATGTGCTACCTTCGTCAAACGATCAACTACTACCCATATCGAATCATATCCTGCTTTCGTCCTGGGTAATCCTGTGATAAAATCCATGCCTATCTTATCCCACTTCAATTCGGGTATCGGCAATGGTTGCAACAATCCGGCTGGCTTCTGATGTTCTGCCTTTACTCTATGACATATGTCACAGACTGCTACATATGCTGCAATATCCTTCTTCATTCCGGTCCACCAGAATGTCTCCTTCAAATCCAAATACATCTTGGTATTTCCTGGGTGAATCGAATAGGGTGAATCATGTGCCTCTTGTAGAATCAACTTCCTGATCTCCGGGTCATTAGGCACATAAACCCGGTCCTCAAACCATAGGGTATCGTGCTCATCCTCACGAAATCCCTTTGCTTTTCCTTTTCTTAGTTTCTCCTTTATGGCAGCAATCTCCTTGTCAGATTTCTGAGCCTCTCTGATTTTATCCATCAATGTTGACTGAATCTCCAATGCTGCCACATAGCCTTTCGGAACTATCTCTAAACTTAGTTCACGAAGGTTTTCTGCTAACTCCTTGGGTATTTCCTTCGTTATTAATGTATTGACGTGGCTCTTGCGGCTCAATGCGTCAGCTACTACATTAGCTTTACCGGGATGGTAATGCAATCTCATATCATAATCCTTGATGAGCTCCAACCATCTCCTTTGTCTGAGGTTCAACTCCTTCTGCGTGAAAATGTACTTCAAACTCTTGTGATCCGTATACACCTCACAATGATTTCCAATGAGGAAATGTCTCCATGTCTTCAATGCATGCACTACGGCTGCTAACTCCAAATCATGAGTGGCGTAATTCAACTCATGAGGTTTCAGTTGTCGTGAAGCATACGAAACAACTCTCCCTTCCTGCATAAGCACCGCTCCAAGTCCTCGACGTGAAGCGTCGCAATATACCTCATAATCCTTGGTCTGATCTGGCAAAATCAACACTGGTGAGGTAACCAATCGTTTCTTCAACTCCTGGAAACTAGCCTCACACTCCTCAGTCCATTTGAACTTAGTATCCTTCTTCAACAACTCCGTCATAGGCTTCGCAATCTTTGAAAAATTCTCAACGAATCTCTGCTAGTATCCTGCGAGTCCAAGAAAACTCCGGATCATTCCAACTGTCGTTGGTGCTTCCCATTCGGTTACGGTCTCTACCTTTGTGGGGTCAACTGCTATCCCTTCTCCGGATATAACATGTCCGAGGAATCCTACTTCCTTCAACCAAAACTCACATTTGCTAAATTTGGCATATAACTGATGTTCCCTTAGTTTCTCCAAAACCAAACGCAAATGTTCCTTATGTTCTTCTTCATTCTTTGAATAAAACAGGATATCATCAATGAACACTACGACGAACTTATCCAAAAACTCCATAAACACTTTGTTCATCAGGTTCATAAAATAGGCAGGCGCGTTAGTCAATCTAAATGACATAACGGTATACTCATACAATCCGTATCTTGTGGTGAATGCTGTCTTAGGTATGTCCTGCTCTCGAATCTTCAACTGGTGGTACCCTGATCGCAAATCGATCTTGGAAAACACTTTAGCTCCTTGCAAACGATCAAACAGATCATTTATCATTGGCAGTGGGTACTTGTTCTTGATGGTTACTTCGTTCAATCCACGGTAATCAACAACCATCCGTAATGATCCATCCTTCTTCTCCACTAGAAGTATGGGTGATCCCCAAGGCAAAGAACTTGGGCGTATGTAAGCTTTCTCCAGTAACTCCTTAATCTGATTCTTAATTTCTACCAAATCCTTTGCAGGCATCCGGTATGGTCTCTTTGATATTGGGCCTGTACCTGGCAATAACTCAATCAAAAACTCAATGTCTCTATCTGGTGGCATGCCTGGCAACTCTTCAGGAAATACATCAGGAAAATCCTTTACCACTGGTACTTCCTCCTGCACAACTCCTGTTAGGCAATTTACTTGGGTCCTATTTGGCACATGCCGGGATACATACTTGATCCTTCTTCCTTCTGGCGTTGTAAGCAAAATTGACTTACTAGCACAATCGATGTTTCCTCCATACATCGACAGCCAATCCATACCAACAATTACATCCAAACCTTGGGATTCCAGAATAATTAAATCTGTTGGGAAAACATGCCTTCCTATGCTTAATGGCACTTGAAAGCATCCTTGACTGGCCATGTATTCTGCTCCTAGCGAGCTTACTAGCATAGGTGTTTTAAGAATCCTAGTGGGCAGGCTATATTTTTCCACAAATCCCCTTGATATGTATGAATGTGATGCACCAGTATCGAAAAGAACGAGTGCGGTAAATGACTTAACCAAAAACTTACCGATTACTGCATCAGGCTGATCTTCAACTTCCTCCACGTTAACGTGGTTCACCTGTCCCCTATTGAAAGGGTTCGGCTTCTTCCCTGAGCTTCCATTGCCATTTCCATTATGGCCTTCAGGACATTCATTTGCATAATTTCCGGTCTTGGAACACTTGAAACAGGTGACTTGACTCAGATCTCTCTTGGATGGGGTTGATGGGGTGGTACGGTTCTGGCCGTTGCTTCCTCCATTCCCATTACCATTCTTGTGGCCATTGTGGTTGTGCGAACTACCTCCTCCATGGGTATGCTGAAACTGAAATCCCGATTTAGGGGTAAAATGGGGCTTCTGCTGGCTCCAGAGTTATACTTCCCCTATCCATACTTCCTCTTGCGGTTCTCAATCTGCTGTTGCTTCCCTTCAATCATGATGGCACGATCTACCAACTCCTGGTAGTTGTTGAAACTTCCTACCATCAGCTTCATGCTTAACTCATCATTCAATCCTTCCAGAAACTTCTCCTGCTTGGTTGCATCTGTAGCAACGTCATCTGGGGCATAACATGCTAACTTGCTGAAGTCGTCAACATACTGGCCAACTGTCCTTCCTCCTTGGCGTAAGTTGCGAAACTCATGCTTCTTCATGGCCATAGCTCCTGCTGAAACATGTGCAGTGCGGAAAGCTTGCTGGAACTGATCCCATGTGACAGTGTCAACTGGGAAAGTGGCTGTGAAATTCTCCCACCATGCTGCCGCGGGTCCTTCTAACTGATGTGCGGCAAACTTCACTTTCTCACCATCTGTGCATCCTGCAGTGGTCAACTCCCTTCCTATCTTGCGGAGCCAATCGTCTGCTACTATCGGCTCGATGCTACTAGAAAACACCGGTGGATTTAGCCTAAGGAAACGGGCTAAGTGGTCAACAGGTGGTGGTGGTGGAGGTGGGTTAGTGTTGTTGTTGTTCTGCTGGTTCTGAACTAACATATGCATCAATTGATTCTGCTGCTGGATCAACTGAGTGAGCTCCGGTGGAAATCCATTGTCACGTCTCGGAGGCATCTGAGGGTTTAGAAAAGACGAGAAATAAGAATAGAGAGAGGTCTAAAGAGAAAACACTACCCCAATGCACATGAGCAAATTCACACAAAATCACTCCATTCAATCAAACAAGGGCTTACAATCGATCTAGAACTATCGCAAAAGTGCTCGAACTATAGTGTTTGCATGGGGGGGGGAATACTACTAATATTTGGTGGTCATCTAAAAATTTGAACCGGTGGAAGACTCCATGATATCCGCTCCAGCTTCGTCTTCAAAGTCGGGTTCACTTGGATCCGAATCGGTGTCGTCGATGATGATGTTGTTGTCCGGACATGCGACGTACATGTCTTCCTTCCTGGATGCTAACTCCCTCTTGAGTTCTTCAATCTCTTGCTTAAGATCGACGTTGTGTCTTGCTAGAGCTACGATCTCGTCCATGTAGTCCTTGCGTGTAGCCTTCAGTTCTCCTTCTAGCTCGATGATCCTTGCCTTCGCATTCTTCAACTCTATCATATCATTGCACATCCGGTTCTCGTGGCGTCGAATGCGCTGGTTTAACTCCTGGATAAAAGCTGCAATGGATCTATCCTTCTTGGTGCTGACTAACTCCCATTGCTCATCTCGGTGTCCGCAAATCTGGTAGATAGTGTCCTTGAGGTCTTCTTGATAAACTTCTCCAATGCGTCCTATGGTGATATGGGCTGCCATGCTCTTTCCTAGACTCCAAGTTGGTGCATTGAAAACACTATCTATGGGCTTCGTGATTGGCGCGAATGTCCTTCCCGGAACGTGAGCTTGAATCTTCCAGCGCTCCTCTTCAGGCAAAGTGGCATTGAAAGTTCCCGTGAAACTTGGTAATCCAATGTTTAGGTACTTGGTGACTTCCTTCAAGTGAAATCCAAAAGGTGTGCCTTCATCCGGTTGAGCGTACTTAATCTTCGCGTCCTTTGTCCTAAAGCATAGAAAAGATGAGGAGTTAGAAAATGAGGAGAGAATAGTGATCTATGGCTTTAACTTAGTGGTCGTGTCCTACAGTCAGCCTGTGCTCTGATACCATCTCTGTAGCAACCCGGCCCGAATGGATCAAGTCTACCGTGCTCCGGTGTCATCCCTGGATCAGTAATGCTGACACCACACAGTACTTCGAAGGATTTATAGCAGAGTGACAATCACACACTTATTACAACGATGTCTCATAAGAGAACTTATTACAATAAATATGGCTTAAGGCCATCTAATATCCATAACAGCGGAAGACGTGGAAGGTAAATGGGTCCATCAACTGAAGGAAATATGCCCTAGAGGCAATAATAAAGTTATTATTTATTTCCTTATATCATGATAAATGTTTGTTATTCATGCTAGAATTGTATTAACCGGAAACATAATACATGTGTGAATACATAGACAAACAGAGTGTCACTAGTATGCCTCTACTTGACTAGCTCGTTAATCAAAGATGGTTATGTTTCCTAACCATGAACAAAGAGTTGTTATTTGATTAACGAGGTCACATCATTCGTTGAATGATCTGATTGACATGACCCATTCCATTAGCTTAGCACCCGATCGTTTAGTATGTTGCTATTGCTTTCTTCATGACTTATACATGTTCCTATAACTATGAGATTATGCAACTCCCGTTTACCGGAGGAACACTTTGGGTACTACCAAACGTCACAACGTAACTGGGTGATTATAAAGGAGTACTACAGGTGTCTCCAATGGTAGATGTTGGGTTGGCGTATTTCGAGATTAGGGTTTTGTCACTCCGATTGTCGGAGAGGTATCTCTGGGCCCTCTCGGTAATACACATCACATAAGCCTTGCAAGCATTATAACTAAGATGTTAGTTGTGAGATGATGTATTACGGAATGAGTAAAGAGACTTGCCAGTAAACGAGATTGAACTAGGTATTGGATACCGACGATCAAATTTCGGGCAAGTAACATACCGATGACAAAGGGAACAACGTATGTTGTTATGCGGTCTGACCGATAAAGATCTTCGTGGAATATGTAGGAGCCAATATGGGCATCCAGGTCCCGCTATTGGTTATTGACCGGAGACGTGTCTCGGTCATGTCTACATTGTTCTCGAACCGTAGGGTCCGCACGCTTAACGTTATGATGACAGTTATTATGAGTTTATGCATTTTGATGTACCGAAGGTTGTTCGGAGTCCCGGATGTGATCACGGACATGACGAGGAGTCTCGAAATGGTCGAGACGTAAAGATTGATATATTCGAAGCCTATGTTTGGACATCGGAAGTGTTCCGGGTAAAATCGGGATTTTACCGGATTACCGGGAGGGTTACCGGAACCCCCCGGGAACCATATGGGCCTTCATGGGCCTTAGTGGAAAAGAGAAAAGGGGCAGCCCATAGCTGGCCGCCCCCCCCCTTCCCCAAGTCCTATTAGGACTAGGAGAAGGGGCCAGCCCCCCTCTCTCTCCTTTCCCCCTTGGGAATCCTAGTTGGAATAGGATTGAGGGGGGGAGTCCTACTCCCGGTAGGAGTAGGACTCCTCCCGCGCCCTCTCCTTGGCCGGCACACCCCTCCCCCTTGGATCCTTTATATACGGGGGAAGGGGGCACCTCTAGACACACACAATTGATCATTGTTGATCGTTCCTTAGCCGTGTGCGGTGCCCCCTGCCACCAAATTCCACCTCGATCATACCGTTGTAGTGCTTAGGCGAAGCCCTGCGTCGGTAGTACATCAAGATCGTCACCACGCCGTCGTGCTGACGGAACTCCTCCCCGAAGCTTTGCTGGATCGGAGCCCGGGGATCGTCATCGAGCTGAACGTGTGCTAAGAACTCGGAGGTGCCGGAGTAACGGTGCTTGGATCGGTCGGATCGGGAAGAAGACGTACGACTACTTCCTCTATGTTGTGTGATCGCTTCCACAGTCGGTCTGCGTTGGTACGTAGACAACACTCTCCCCTCTCGTTGCTATGCATCACCATGATCTTGCGTGTGCGTAGGAAAATTTTTGAAATTACTACGTTCCCCAACAGTGGCATCCGAGCCTAGGTTTTTATGGTTTGATGTTATTTGCACGAGTAGAACACAAGTGAGTTGTGGGCGATACAAGTCATACTGCCTACCAGCATGTCATACTTTGGTTCGGCGGTATTGTTGGACGAGACGATCTGGACCAACCTTACGCGTACTCTTACGCGAGACCGGTTCCCTCGACGTGCTTTGCACATAGATGGCTTGCTGAAGACTGTCTCTCCAACTTTAGTTGAACCAAGTGTGGCTACGCCCGGTCCTTGAGAAGGTTAAAACGGAGTCTATTTGACGAACTATCGTTGTGGTTTTGATGCGTAGGTGAGATGAGTTCTTACTTAAGCCCGTAGCAGCCACGTAAAACTTGCAACAACAAAGTAGAGGACGTCTAACTTGTTTTTGCAAGGCATGTTGTGATGTGATATGGTCAAGGCATGATGCTGATTTTATTGTATGAGATGATCATGTTTTGTAACCAAGTTATCGGCAACTGGCAGGAGCCATATGGTTGTCGCTTTATTGTATGCAATGCAATCGCGATGTAATGCTTTACTTTATTACCAAGCGGTAGTGATAGTCGTAGAAGCATAAGATTGGCGAGACGACAATGATGCTACGATGGAGATCAAGGTGTCGTGCCGGTGACGATGGTGATCATGACGGTGCTTCGGAGATGGAGATCACAAGCACAAGATGATGATGGCCATATCATATCACTTATATTGATTGCATGTGATGTTTATCCTTTTATGCATCTTATCTTGCTTTGATTGACGGTAGCATTATAAGATGATCTCTCACTAAATTATCAAGAAGTGTTCTCCCTGAGTATGCACCGTTGCCAAAGTTCGTCGTGCCCAGACACCATGTGATGATCGGGTGTGATAAGCTCTACGTCCATCTACAACGGGTGCAAGCCAGTTTTGCACACGCAGAATACTCAGGTTAAACTTGACGAGCCTAGCATATGCAGATATGGCCTCGGAACACAGAGACCTAAAGGTCGAGCGTGAATCATATAGTAGATATGATCAACATGACGATGTTCACCATTGAAAACTACTCCATCTCACGTGATGATCGGTTATGGTTTAGTTGATTTGGATCATGTGATCACTTATAAGATTAGAGGGATGTCTATCTAAGTGGGAGTTCCTAAGTAATTTGATTAACTGAACTTAAACTTATCATGAACTTAGTACCTGATAGTATCTTGCTTGTTTATGTTGATTGTAGATAGATGGCTCGTGCTGTTGTTCCGTTGAATTTTAAAGCGTTCCTTGAGAAAGCAAAGTTGAAAGATGATGGTAGCAATTACACAGACTGGGTCCGTAACCTGAGGATTATCCTCATTGCTGCACAGAAGAATTACGTCCTGGAAGCACCGCTGGGTGCCAGGCCTGCTGGTGGAGCTACGCCAGATGTTATGAACGTCTGGCAAAGCAAAGCTGATGACTACTCGATAGTTCAGTGTGCCATGCTTTACGGCTTAGAATCGGGACTTCAACGACGTTTTGAACGTCATGGAGCATATGAGATGTTCCAGGAGTTGAAGTTAATATTTCAAGCAAATGCCCGAATTGAGAGATATGAAGTCTCCAATAAGTTCTATAGCTGCAAGATGGAGGAGAACAGTTCTGTCAGTGAGCATATACTTAAAATGTCTGGGTATAATAATCACTTGATTCAGATGGGAGTTAATCTTCCAGATGATTGCGTCATTGACAGAATTCTCCAATCACTACCACCAAGCTACAAGAGCTTCGTGATGAACTATAATATGCAAGGGATGAACAAGACTATTCCCGAGCTCTTCGCAATGCTGAAAGCTGCGGAGGTAGAAATCAAGAAGGAGCATCAAGTGTTGATGGTCAACAAGACCACTAGTTTCAAGAAAAAGGGCAAAGGGAAGAAGAAGGGGAACTTCAAGAAGAACAGCAAGCAAGTTGCTGCTCAGGAGAAGAAACCCAAGTCTGGACCTAAGCCTGAAACTGAGTGCTTCTACTGCAAGCAGACTGGTCACTGGAAGCGGAACTGCCCCAAGTATTTGGCGGATAAGAAGGATGGCAAGGTGAACAAAGGTATATGTGATATACATGTTATTGATGTGTACCTTACTAGAGCTCACATTAGCACTTGGGTATTTGATACTGGTTCGGTTGCTAATATTTGCAACTTGAAACAGGGACTACGGAATAAGCGGACGCTAGCAAAGGACGAGGTGACGATGCGTGTGGGAAACGGTTCCAAAGTCGATGTAATCGCGGTCGGCACGCTACCTCTACATCTACCTTTGGGATTAATATTAGACCTAAATAATTGTTATTTGGTGCCAGCGTTGAGCATGAACAATATATCTGGATCTTGTTTAATGCGAGACGGTTATTCATTTAAATCAGAGAATAATGGTTGTTCTATTTATATGAGTAATATCTTTTATGGTCATGCACCTTTGAAGAGTGGTCTATTCTTGTTGAATCTCGATAGTAGTAATACACATATTCATAATGTGGAAGCCAAAAGATGCAGAGTTGATAATGATAGTGCAACTTATTTGTGGCACTACCGTTTAGGTCATATCGGTGTAAAGCGCATGAAGAAACTCCATACTGATGGGCTTTTGGAACCACTTGATTATGAATCACTTGGTACTTGCGAACCGTGCCTCATAGGCAAGATGACTAAAACACCGTTCTCCGGTACTATGGAGAGAGCAACAGATTTATTGGAAATCATTCATACCGATGTATGTGGTCCGATGAATATTGAGGCTCGTGGCGGATATCGTCATTTTCACACCTTCATAGATGATTTAAGCAGATATGGGTATATTTACTTAATGAAACATAAGTCTGAAACATTTGAAAAGTTCAAGGAATTTCAGAGTGAAGTTGAAAATCATCGTAACAAGAAAATAAAGTTTCTACGATCTGATCGTGGAGGAGAATATTTGAGTTACGAGTTTGGTGTACATTTGAAAAATTGTGGAAAAGTTTCGCAACTCACGCCACCCGGAACACCACAATGTAATGGTGTGTCCGAATGTCGTAATCGTACTTTACTAGATAGGGTGCGATCTATGATGTCTCTTACTGATTTACCGCTATCGTTTTGGGGATATGCTTTAGAGACGGCCGCATTCACGTTAAATAGGGCACCATCAAAATCCGTTGAGACGACGCCTTATGAACTATGGTTTGGCAAGAAACCAAAGTTGTCGTTTCTTAAAGTTTGGGGCTGCGATGCTTATGTGAAAAAGCTTCAACCTGATAAGCTCGAACCCAAAGCGGAGAAATGTGTCTTCATAGGATACCCAAAGGAAACTATTGGGTATACCTTCTATCACAGATCCGAAGGCAAGACATTCGTTGCTAAGAATGGATCATTTCTAGAGAAGGAGTTTCTCTCGAAAGAAGTGAGTGGGAGGAAAGTAGAACTTGACAAGGTAACTGTACCTGCTCCCTTATTGGAAAATAGTACATCACAGAAAACTGTTTCTGCGACACCTATACCAATTAGTGAGGAAGCTAATGATGATGATCATGAAACTTCAGGACAAGATACTACTGAACCACGTAGATCAACCAGAGTGAGATCCGCACCAGAGTGGTACGGTAATCCAATTCTGGAAGTCATGCTACTAGATCATGATGAACCTACAAACTATGAAGAAGCGATGGTAAGCCTAGATTCCGCAAAGTGGCTTGAGGCCATGAAATCTGAGATGGGATCCATGTATGAGAACAAAGTATGGACTTTGGTTGACCTGCCCGATGATCGGCAAGCAATTAAGAATAAATGGATCTTCAAGAAAAAGACTGACGCTGATGGTAATATTACTGTCTATAAAGCTCGACTTGTCGCAAAAGGTTTTTCGACAAGTTCAAGGGGTTGACTACGATGAGACCTTCTCACCCGTAGCGATGCTTAAGTCTGTCAGAATCATGTTAGCAATTGCCGCATTTTATGATTATGAAATATGGCAGATGGATGTCAAAACTGCATTCCTGAATGGATTTCTGGAAGAAGAGTTGTATATGATGCAACCAGAAGGTTTTGTCGATCCAAAGGGAGCTAACAAAGTGTGCAAACTCCAGCGATCCATTTATGGACTGGTGCAAGCATCTCGGAGTTGGAATAAACGCTTTGATAGTGTGATCAAACCATTTGGCTTTATACAGACTTTTGGAGAAGCCTGTATTTACAAGAAAGTGAGTGGGAGCTCTGTAGCATTTCTGATATTATATGTGGATGACATATTGCTGATTGGAAATGATATAGAATTTCTGGATAGCATAAAGGGATACTTGAATAAAAGTTTTTCGATGAAAGACCTCGGGGAAGCTGCTTACATATTAGGCATAAAGATCTATAGAGATAGATCAAGATGCTTAATTGGACTTTCACAAAGCACATACCTTGACAAGATTTTGAAGAAGTTCAAAATGGATCAAGCAAAGAAAGGGTTCTTGCCTGTGTTACAAGGTGTGAAGTTGAGTCAGACTCAATGCCCGACCACTGCAGAAGATAGAGAGAAAATGAAAGATGTTCCCTATGCTTCAGCCATAGGCTCTATCATGTATGCAATGCTGTGTACCAGACCTGATGTGTGCCTTGCTATGAGTTTAGCAGGGAGGTACCAAAGTAATCCAGGAGTGGATCACTGGACAGCGGCCAAGAACATCCTGAAATACCTGAAAAGGACTAAGGATATGTTTCTCGTATATGGAGGTGACAAAGAGCTCACCGTAAGAGGTTACGTTGATGCAAGCTTTGACACTGATCCGGACGATTCTAAATCGCAAACCGGATACGTGTTTACTTTAAACGGTGGAGCTGTCAGTTGGTGCAGTTCTAAACAAAGCGTCGTAGCGGGATCTACATGTGAAGCGGAGTACATAGCTGCTTCGGAAGCAGCAAACGAAGGAGTCTGGATGAAGGAGTTCATATCCGATCTAGGTGTCATACCTAGTGCATCGGGTCCAATGAAAATCTTTTGTGACAATACTGGTGCAATTGCTTTGGCAAAGGAATCCAGATTTCACAAAAGGACCAAACACATCAAGAGACGCTTCAACTCCATCCGGGATCTAGTCTAGGTGGGAGACATAGAGATTTGCAAGATACATACGGATCTGAATGTTGCAGACCCGTTGAATAAGCCTCTTCCACGAGCAAAACATGATCAGCACCAAGGCTCCATGGGTGTTAGAATCATTACTGTGTAATCTAGATTATTGACTCTAGTGCAAGTGGGAGACTGAAGGAAATATGCCCTAGAGGCAATAATAAAGTTATTATTTATTTCCTTATATCATGATAAATGTTTGTTATTCATGCTAGAATTGTATTAACCGGAAACATAATACATGTGTGAATACATAGACAAACAGAGTGTCACTAGTATGCCTCTACTTGACTAGCTCGTTAATCAAAGATGGTTATGTTTCCTAACCATGAACAAAGAGTTGTCATTTGATTAACGAGGTCACATCATTAGTTGAATGATCTGATTGACATGACCCATTCCATTAGCTTAGCACCCGATCATTTAGTATGTTGCTATTGCTTTCTTCATGACTTATACATGTTCCTATAACTATGAGATTATGCAACTCCCGTTTACCGGAGGAACACTTTGGGTACTACCAAACGTCACAACATAACTGGGTGATTATAAAGGAGTACTACAGGTGTCTCCAATGGTAGATGTTGGGTTCGCGTATTTCGAGATTAGGGTTTTGTCACTCCGATTGTCGGAGAGGTATCTCCGGGCCCTCTCGGTAATACACATCACATAAGCCTTGCAAGCATTATAACTAAGATGTTAGTTGTGAGATGATGTATTACGGAACGAGTAAAGAGACTTGCCAGTAAACGAGATTGAACTAGGTATTGGATACCGACGATCAAATCTCGGGCAAGTAACATACCGATGACAAAGGGAACACCGTATGTTGTTATGCGGTCTGACCGATAAAGATCTTCGTGGAATATGTAGGAGCCAATATGGGCATCCAGGTCCCGCTATTGGTTATTGACCGGAGACGTGTCTCGGTCATGTCTACATTGTTCTCGAACCGTAGGGTCCGCACGCTTAACGTTATGATGACAGTTATTATGAGTTTATGCATTTTGATTTACCGAAGGTTGTTCAGAGTCCCGGATGTGATCACGGACATGACGAGGAGTCTCGAAATGGTCGAGACGTAAATATTGATATATTGGAAGCCTATGTTTGGACATCGGAAGTGTTCCGGGTAAAATCGGGATTTTACCGGATTACCGGGAGGGTTACCGGAACCCCCCGGGAACCATATGGGCCTTCATTGGCCTTAGTGGAAAAGAGAAAAGGGGCAGCCCATAGCTGGCCGCCCCCCCCCCCTTCCCCAAGTCCTATTAGGACTAGGAGAAGGGGTCGGCCCCCCTCTCTCTCCTTTCCCCCTTGGGAATCCTAGTTGGAATAGGGTTGAGGGGGGAGTCCTACTCCCGGTAGGAGTAGGACTCCTCCCGCGCCCTCTCCTTGGCCGGCGCACCCCTCCCCCTTGGATCCTTTATATACGAGGGCAGGGGGCACCTCTAAACACACACAATTGATCATTGTTGATCGTTCCTTAGCCGTGTGCGGTGCCCCCTGCCACCAAATTCCACCTCGATCATACCGTTGTAGTGCTTAGGCGAAGCCCTGCATCGGTAGTACATCAAGATCGTCACCACGCCGTCATGCTGACGGAACTCCTCCCCGAAGCTTTGCTGGATCGGAGCCCGGGGATCGTCATCAAGCTGAACGTGTGCTAAGAACTCGGAGGTGCCGGAGTAACGGTGCTTGGATCGGTCGGATCGGGAAGAAGACGTACGACTACTTCCTCTATGTTGTGTGATCGCTTCCGCAGTCGGTTTGCGTTGGTACGTAGACAACACTCTCCCCTCTCGTTGCTATGCATCACCATGATCTTGCGTGTGCGTAGGAAAATTTTTGAAATTACTACGTTCCCCAACATCAACTCCAACGGCATCACTGAGTATAGAACCACGACCTAAAAGCACCTTAATCGTCGTCTGAAAAGTCTGCAACATTAACGTTGCAGCCCGAAACGGGTCAGCACATGGAATATGTTGGCAAGGTAACACATAGAGAGTAATGGAATGAAACAGCTATACTATATGCATATTTGGCTGGTGGAAAGCTCTATGGTTACTATTTTGTGTAAAGCCAATTTTTTCCTTACTGCAAAGGAATAAATTTATTTAACTATCATGGTGGTTGTTAAACATTGAGAATAGTTGACAGCATTCTCAATCCCAATTAAAAGTAGTCATTAATAACCCAACAATATTAATTAGAAGTAACATGATGAGATTCACACGATATTCAAGTACTAGATACTCAAGATGTCCATAACCGGGGACATGGCTAATCATGATTAGTTTATTACACTCTGCAGAGGTTTGCGCACTTTTCCTCACAAGACTCGATCACCTCCGTTGGATTTCTCGCACTACAGGTGTTTGAGAAACGGATGACCGAGACACAGTCTTTCAGAAGCACTAGCACCTTACGATGGATAGACCAGTACTCCTACTTTCCCCTACATCTACTAGTCTACCCTGTAAGAGTTCGCATGACTTAGTCAACTATGACAGAGCCCATAATGGCTTGTGGCTGCACACGTAAGTATTTAGCATGAAAGATCTTATGATCCCTTTGAGCCTGGGTGGCGGTCCAAAGAAAAACAGGCAAGTCCTGATAGACAGGAGGTGCCTCAATCCACCCAGATGTGTGTTTAAGTTGCCACCTTAGATAAACCCTTAAAATTATCACACTCACATCTGTCATGGATATCACTCACCCAATCCACGTCTACTAGCATAGCATGGCATAATAAGCAAACGTAGAAGTAACTCCCAAAGGTTTCATGATAAACAGGTAATAGGTACTACCTCATCTACTTCCCATCCCACAATTTAATTAGATCCTAATCATGCAATGTGTGAGGATTGATCTAATGCAATAAAACTGGGTTGTAGAAAAGGTATGATCAAAGTGTTACTTGCCTTGCTGATGATCCGCGAGTCCTAGAGATTCGAAGTAACAGGCGGCGCAATCCGGGTAATCTATCACAGACAAACAACAAGCACACAATAAGTACTCATCTAATGCACAGGTAAAACTCGAACAAAAGATCGAACCAGAAAGTTCAACTTAAGAACTCCGGTTGCAAAGAGAGAAAGAACCGAACAAGCAACGGAAAACAAACGGCAGAAGAAAACAACTCGGTTCTAGCAAGTTGAAACTAGGTCAAGTTTTACAGTAGCAAAACTTAGTTAAAGTTGATTAGATGGAACGGCGGTTTCGAAACGAAACTCCAGGCGCTTGAATCACCTGATTCCGATAAACGAGCGAGAAAATAGACTATAACGAAGATCGGATCAGAGATCGCGATCGCGGAATAAATCCGATGAGAAGAAAAAGAACGGTTAAACGAACGGGCGTTCGTTAACCGGGAATAATCCGGTGATCACATTCGTTAGGACGAACGGTCCGGCGAACGGTATCTTGGCAACTAAACCGGAAAAGAGAACGAATCCGATCTAGGGTTTCGGAAGAAAAGAGATCGAAACGAAGAACGAAAAGAAAACGAATCGGAAGAAAAGAGAAGAACCGGAACGGTTTAGAAGAAAAACCGAACCGTGGAAAAGAGAGACGCGGCGCGGGGCTACCTCCGGCGGGCTCCGGCGAACGGGGGCTCCGGCGGCGGCGTTGGGAGGCGGCGACGATGCAGGGCAGCGGCGGCGATGTAAGGCGGCGGCGACGTAGGGCGGCGGCGGCGATGTAAGGTGGCGGCGGCGGGGCACAAGGGCAGCGGCGGAGGAGAAGGAAAAGGAAAGAGGAGATGGAGTCCTAGTGGGACTCCACTTGGGGGCGGCGGCCTCCTGCGCGCTAGGCGCTGGCGCGGCGCGGCGGCCTGGCCTGGCCGGCCGGCCTGCTGGCTGGGCCTTGGCCCAGGGCACTGCGAATTTTTTTTTAAACGGTTACGCGCGCAGAAAAACAAAAGAAAAGAAAACTAAACGAACTCCAAAACTTCTAAGGTAAATTTTCCCCGACTCCTAAAAATGAGTCGAACAAAATGAACTTTTCTCGGGACCTAGAATGCAAATTTTGAAAACACGCATTTTTCCCTATCCAAATAAAAGGCAAATAAACTCCGACAAAAACCAATGATCCTTTCTTCAAAATTTGAGAAGAACTCAAATATGAAAATGACGAAATCTCCAACTCTCTCCGAAGGTCCTTGAGTTGGGTGAAATTTCTAGGATCGACCAAAATGCAAGAAAATATGATATGCATGATGATCTAGTGTATAACATTCCAAATTGAAAATTTGGGATGTTACACATCGGGGTTGTGCATGATTTAAATATTTTGTGTGGGGAAGATGGAGCATAGCCACACTATATGATTTTGTAGGGATAACTTTCTTTGGCCATGTTATTTTGAGAAGACATGATTGCTTTGTTAGTATGCTTGAAGTATTATTATTTTCTATGTCAATATAAACTTTTGTCTTGAATCTTTCTAATCTAAATATTCATACCACAATTAAGAAGATTTGCATTGAAATTATGCCAAGTAGCACTCCGCATCAAAAATTCTCTTTTTATCATTTACCTACTCGAGGACGAGCAGCAATTAAGCTTGGGGATGCCTGATATGTCTCCAACGTATCTATAATTTTTGATTGCTCCATGCTATATTATCTACTGTTTTGGACTATATTGGGCTTTATTTTCCACTTTTATATTATTTTTGGGACAAACCTATTAACCGAAGGCCCAGCCCAGAATTGCTGTTTTTTGCCTATTTCAGTGTTTCAGATAAACGGAATATCAAACGGAGTCCAAACGGGATAAAATCTTCGGAAACGTGATTTTCTCACCGAACGTGATCCAGGAGACTTGGATCCTACTGCAAGGGATCAAAGAGGTGGTCACTAGGGTGGGGGCGCCCCCCCCTAGGGCGCGCCCCCTGCCTCGTGGGCCCCTCGGTGCTCCACCGACGTACTCCTTCCTCCTATATATACACACGTACCCCCAAACGATCAGAACAGGAGCCAAAAACTGAATTCCACCGCCGCAACTTTCTGTATCCACGAGATCCCATCTTGGGGCCTGTTCTGGAGCTCCGCCGGAAGAGGGTCGTCATCACGCAGGGCTTCTACATCATCCTAGCCCCTCCGATGAAGTGTGAGTTGTTTACCTCAGACCTTCGGGTCCATAGTTAGTAGCTAGATGGCTTCTTCTCTCTCTTTGAATCTCAATACAAAGTTCTCCCCCTCTCTTGTGGAGATCTATTCGATGTAATCTTCTTTTTGCGGTGTGTTTGTTGAGACCGATGAATTGTGGGTTTATGATCAAGTCTATCTATGAATAATATTTGAAACTTCTCTGAATTCTTTTATGCATGATTGGTTATCTTTGCAAGTCTCTTCGAATTATCCATTTGGTTTGGCCAACGTGATTGGTAGTTCTTGCCATGGGAGAAGTGCTTAGCTTTGGGTTCGATCTTGCGGTGTCCTTACCCAGTGACAGAAGGGGCATCAAGGCACGTATTGTATTGTTGCCATCGAGGATAACAAGATGGGGTTTATATCATATTGCATGAATTTATCTCTCTACATCATGTCATCTTGCTTAAGGCGTTACTCTGTTTTTAAGTTAATACTCTAGATGCATGCTGGATAGCGGTCGATGAGTGGAGTAATAGTAGTAGATGCAGAATCATTTCGATCTACTTGTCACGGACGTGATGCCTATATACATGATCATGCCTAGATATTCTCATAATTATGCACAATTCTATCAATTGCTCAACAGTAATTTGTTCACCCACCGTAGAATACTTATGCTCTTGAGAGAAGCCACTAGTGAAACCTATGGCCCCCGGGTCTATTCTCATCATATCAATCTCCATCACGTTTATATTGTTTTGCTATTTACTTTGCCTTTACTTCTCACTTTGCATTTTTATATCAAAAATACCAAAAATATTCTATCTATCAGATCTCACTCTCGTAAGTGACCGTGAAGGGCTTGACAACCCCTAATCGCGTTGGTTGCGAGTAGCTATCGCTTTGTGTAGGTACGAGGGACTTGAGCGTGGGCTCCTACCGGATTGATACCTTGGTTCTCAAAAACTGAGGGAAATACTTACGCTACTCTGCTGCATCATCCCTTCCTCTTCGGGGAAAACCAACGCAAGCTCAAAACGTAGCATGCACCGGCGAAGTTTTGCACCAACTCTCAATGTGAGAAAGGGCAATGCACGGTACCGAAGAGGCTAGCAATGATGGAAGGGCGAGAGTGCGTATAATCCATGGACTCAACATTAGTCATAAAGAACTCACATACATATTGCAAAAATCTACAAGTCATCAAAAACCAAGCATTACGTGCATGCTCCTAGGGGGGTAGATTGGTAGGAAAAGACCATCGCTCGTCCCCGACTGCCACTCATGAGGAAGACAATCAAATAACACCTCATGTTTCAAATTTGTTACACAATGTTTACCATACGTGCATGCTACGGGACTTGCAAACTTCAACACAAGTATTCCTCAAATTCACAACTACCCAACTAGCACAACTTTGATATCACTATTTCAATATCTCAAAACAATCATCAAGTATCAAACATCTCTTAGTATTCAATGCACTTATATGAAAGTTTTTATTATATCCCTCTTGGATGCCCATCATATTAGGACTAGTTTTATAACCAAAGCAAATTACCATGCTGTTCTAAAGACTCTCAAAATAATATAAGTGAAGCACGAGAGTTCATCTATTCCTACAAAATAAAACCACCACCGTGCTCTAAAAGGATATAAGTGAAGCACTAGAGCAAATGACAAACTACTCCGAAAGATATAAGTGAAGATCAATGAGTAGTCGAATAATCATGCAACTATATGAAGACTCTCTAACATTTAATAATTTCAGATCTTGGAATTTTATTCAAACAGCAAGCAAAAATAAATAAAATAAAATGACGCACCAAGCAAAACGCATATCATGTGGTGAATAAAAATATAGCTCCAAGTAAAGTTACCGATGAACGAACACGAAAGAGGGGATGCCTTCCGGGGCATCCCCAAGCTTAGGCTCTTGATTGTCCTTGAATTTTACCATGGGGTGTCTTGTGCATCCCCAAGCTTAGGCTCTTGCCACTCCTTATTCCATAGTCCATCGAATCTTTACCGAAAACTTGAAAACTTCACAACACAAAACTTAACAGAAAACTCGTGAGCTCCGTTAGCGAAATAAAACAAAACACCACTTCAAGGTACTGTAATGAACTCATTATTTATTCATATTGGTGTAATATCTACTGTATTCCAACTTCTCTATGGTTCATACCCTCCGATACTACTCATAGATTCATCAAAATAAGCAAACAACACATAGAAAACAGAATCTGTCAAAAACAGAACAGTCTGTAGTAATCTGTAACTAACGCAAACTTCTGGAACCCAAAAAATTCTAAAATAAATTGCTGGACGTGCGGAATTTGTCTATTAATCATCTTCAAAAATAATTAACTAAATAGCACTCTCCAATAAAACATGGCAGCAATTCTCGTGAGCGCTAAAGTTTCTGTTTTTTACAGCAAGATCAACAAGACTTTCCCCAAGTCTTCCCAAAGGTTCTACTTGGCACAAACACTAATTAAAACATAAAACCACATCTAACCAAAGGCTAGATAGACTATTTATTACCAAACAGGAACAAAAATGAAATTGGGTTGCCTCCCAACAAGCGTATCGTTTAACACCCCTAGCTAGGCATGATGATTTCAATGATGCTCACATAAAAGATAAGAATTGTAACATAAAGAGAGCATCATGAAGAATATGACTAGCACATTTAAGTCTAACCCACTTCCTATGCATAGGGATTTTGTCAGGACCCCGATTCCAGGCCACATCGATCTAGCCGGTAACACCTCATATCACTTTGCGGCCTCACGCACGGTATCCCACGGGTGTCGCCTTACCATGGCCCGGGACCATTTGCGCGTTTTGGCTCGCGTATATGACAATGTCGCTAGCATCCATATGACCGAGAACCCAGGCCGACATGGCTAGTCGTGAACCCAAACCGGCACAGACCTATGGAGACAGGCATACATGAATCACATCGAACATGTCGGTCATTAACGAGTGATTCCGGGCTGTAGCACTGGGCTAACAGGACTCCGGGGATCCCGGGCTGTAGCAGGCTAGACAGGACTCCGGAGATCACCGCGTGACATTTCCCCGAAGGGACAGACATAGGGACGAAGTGAAACACATGCCGGTCAGTCAAGTGTCCTGAACAGTAGTGCTGGGCTAGCAGGACTCCGGTGAACCGGGCTGTAGCGGACTACTATGGCTCGAGGAGCACTAGACTACATTTCCCATAAGAAAGCCTGCGAAGGACAAACAACTAGATTGTCGGATCCCACTCATACCAAGCATTTCAATCATTCACACAATATGCCCGATATGAGTACATACAACATGGCATCACAACAAAACTCTACAACTCAAGTACTTTATTTAAAGGCTCCAGGGAGCCATACATAACATATTCATACAGGTAGGGTCACATGACCCGACACTCAAGTCATACAGTCATACAAGCACATGCGGAAGCAACTAGTCTGAGTACAGACTCTAGAAAGAAAGAAGGCTTCTCGAAGCCTGTCTATCTATATAGGGCCCTCCATGGCCTGGATCACCACCTGGGTGGCTAGTCACTCGTCGACGTCAAGGTCTAAACTATCCTACGGAAACTTTTAACAAAATAGTTTTCGCACACGAGTCCACTACTCACCATCACAATACTCCACCGTGGATCCTCCCTCGTAACCTGCGAGGGGGCCATCCTCGGTACTCACACTTATCTTGAGTCTTTTAGTAGTATCCATTAACTTGTCTATGAACTGTATAGGCAACCAAGTAGTCCTTTACCGCGGACGCGGCTATTCGAATAGTTTTATACCCTGCAGGGGTGTACTTCGTCATACACGCTTTCACCGCTTACCGCCGTCTACACGACATGTACTCGGCAACCTTCAAGCGGAAGCCCAGCGAGGGTGTCGGCCATGGCCTACCTAAACACCTAAGCCCCTAGTCCAGGTTATCGCCTATCCAGGTTCCATCCGCAGGGAGTCCGGCCGAGGTTTCCACATACGGCCCCGAACGATGTGAACAGGGTTCCCGAGACACCAAACGGGTGACTCGGTACATCGTGCCACGGTGTATCTACCGCAACATAGCCCACCCCTAGGGTCAGCGCTACGCACGGCCGCCAACACATATCCTACAAACACCAGAAACTATTTGCAACTCCTGGACAGAGTACTAGGGTGGCTAAGAAGCCGAGAGGGTCCATTTGTTTCGGGCCCAATGTACGGTAGTAACTGCATCTTAAATCACACATACAGTTCTTATGGACGGCCTCAATGAAACAACCCACCATGTACTCCTACATGGCCTCTCATCGATACCTTTACCAAAACATGTTCAACACATCCCACATATTACTGGCACAAGCATTTCACTCTAGCCCATCACCCAGATGAACCAGACCTGACACAACTCTAAGCATAGCAGGCATAGCAAGGTAGGAATCACAAAACATGGCTCAATCAACTCCTACACATGCTAGTGGGTTTCATCTAGTTACTGTGGCAATGACAGGTCATGCAGAGGATAAGGGTTCAGCTACCGTAGCACACAGCAGTTTGAATCGTGTTGTCTTAATGCAGTAAACAAGAGCAGGAGTGAGAACATGGGTTGTATCGGAATGATCAATGGTTGCTTGCCTGATGGAGTGGTAACGGTATGCTGCCCTTCAGTTGGATACTCGTGAATATCCTCGGAGGCAGAACCTACCACGAATAACACAACCGAGCACAATCAACACATGACGATATGCAACAATATGATGCATGCTATGACATGGCAATATGGATGTGTCTCGGCCTAATGCAAGCTAAAACAGAAAGGGGTGAACTCATTTGAATCCAAGATTCAAATATTAGCTCATTAATTATTGCATTTATAGGCCATTTCCTTATTCTGCTCAAACAGCAGGTTTAACTTGTTTTGTCATGCATGAAACCATTACAGATGGATAGATTGAATTTTTCTGATAATTTTTCATATATAATTTGTATCATTTGGAGTTATGGTTGAATTTCTATGAATTTTTGAAGTTTAGGCAATTTTCTGGAATTTTCTATATAAAATTAAACCCAGAAAAAGAGTTATTGCGTCAGCATGACATCACCCTGATGTCAGCAGGTCAACTGGGCGCCTCCAGGTCAAACCTGACCAGTGGGGTCCACTGGTCAGTGACACAATCAACTAACCAAGTTGATTAGCCCTAACTAACTTAGTTAGCCGGGCGGGGCCCGCATGTCAGTGGCTCACTAATTAGCTAAGTTTATTAACACTAACTAACCTAACACTAATTAAGCAGGCGCCTGGGCCCACACGTCAGTGAGTCAGGGGGGAGTCAACCCAGCCAACCGGGGTCAAAGCACGCCGGAGTTGGCCTGCGGCTCGTCGCCGGCAAGGCCAGAGACGGCGGAGGGGCTCGGAATTCCTCCTCCGGCGACCAAATGGCCAGCGGAGGGCATCTACGCGGAGCTGGGACTCGCCCGCATCCATCTGTGCACACGGCAGGGGCTGAGATGGCCCGAGCTCGCCGGAGGCAAGCTCGCGGCGGTGGCCGGAGTTAGGGGCTGGTGCGGATTAGCGCTGTGGTGTCCTAACGAGCGAGGCGATGGGCTAGCGGAGCACTACGCGATGCGGGGAGTAGGTTAGGCACGCCGGGGTGACCTAATGGTCACCGGAGCTGCGCCGACGACGAGCTCAGGCGGCGGCGTGCTACGGCCAGCTACGAAACGACGGCTACGGCGAGCGGCAAGCCACGGGGTTAGGGGAAAAACGTGCAGGAGCTCACGGTGATCTCGCAGAGCAGCTCAATGGGCTCGGGGAAGCTTCGGTTGCCGCGAATTTGACGGCGGCGATCCACGGTGGCCGATGTCGAAGACGAGATGGTGGCGACGTTGTAGGGGCTCCCGCGGGGCGTGGCTTGGTGAGGAGGAAGACGGGGTCGAGGCGGAGCCTCTAAGCTGGTCAGGGAAGCGAGGGGGAGGCTGTGGCCATGGTGGTTCTCGTCGGCGGCGACGGCCGCGTTCTGTGGAAGAGAGGGGGAGAGCCAGAGGAGGGGATGAGCACCAGGGAGGGGAATGAGAGGGCCAGGGGGTGCGTGGCCGTCTCTGTGGCATTGGGAGGGAGTCCGGAAGCAGGAGGTGGCGCGCAGGGGGGGAGGTGGCGCGCGCGTGCCGGCGAGCGCCGGGCACACGCCCGCGTCCTTCTGTCCGAGGAGGGGGACGACAGGAGGCAGCGGGGTGGGCTAGGCCGCCAGCTGGAGATGGGCCAGGTAAGTGGCCCATGGCCTTTCCCTCTTTATTTTTTTTGTGTTTTTCTATTTCTGTTATTCTGTTTTGATTTAGTTTAAATACTAAATCATTTTATAAAATCCCGAAAATATTTATGGACACTTACTGAAATATTTCAGTGGCCCAAAAATAGTTCCAACATTATTTGAGCATTTGAATTATTTAATAGCATTTAAATGCCCAAATTCAAATATTTATGAATTAAATCAATGCCCCTTTTGTTGACCTAAAATTATATGCACCATTTTTCCCAAGGGTCCTAACCCAAGGCAAAGAGGGTGAACATTTTTGAAGGGCATTTCAGGTTCATTGAATTTATTTTTAGTAAACCCTAGTTGATTTCAGGGGGGGTGCTGGGGGTTCTGCTTTCCCCATTTCAGTTTTCTGATGAAGGTAAACATGATGCACACTCTAATGCATAATCTAGCTAGGGTGTGACAACTCACCCCCACTCAATAGAATCTCGTCCCGAGATTTAGGATCATCTGGGAAGAAGGTGGGGGTACTCGAGTCGAAGACGATCCTCCCTTTCCCAAGTGGCTTCTTCCTCGGAATGGTGTGACCATTGAACCTTGAGAAACTTGATATTATGACGTCGAGTGGTACGCTCGGCTTGATCAAGGATACGAACGGGGTATTCCCGATAAGAAAGGTTATCTTGTAAATCAAGCGTTTCGTGGTCCACTCCACGGATAGGATCCGCGAAGCAATGCCTGAGTTGCGAAACGTGGAAGACATCGTGAACTCTGGAAAGATGCGGAGGTAGTTCCAATTGGTAGGCAACTTCTCCTCGTTTGGCAAGAATGCGAAAGGGTCCAATGTAACGAGGAGCCAATTTGCCTTTGATACCGAAACGATGGGTTCCCTTTAACGGGGTAACCCGAAGGTAAGCTTTCTCGTCAATTTCAAATGTCATAGGCTTATGTTTATGATCATATTGACTCTTTTGGCGAGATTGGGCTGTTTTCAATTTCTCACGAATAACGCGAACTTGCTCTTCTGCTTCCCGAATCATATCCGGGCCAAAGAGTTGTCTTTCCCCGGTTTCCGACCAGTTAAGAGGCGTTCGACATTTTCGTCCATAGAGAACTTCGAAGGGAGCCTTGCCCAAACTAGCTTGATAGCTATTGTTATAAGCAAACTCCGCGAATGGAAGGCATTTCTCCCAACTCATTCCGAACGAGATAACAGAAGCTCGGAGCATATCTTCCAGAATTTGATTGACTCGCTCTACTTGACCACTTGATTGAGGATGGAAGGCGGTGCTAAAGGAGAGATGAGTTCCCATAGCATTTTGGAAACTTTCCCAAAATCGAGAGGTGAAGAGACTTCCACGGTCTGAGTTAATTTCCAATGGGACACCATGAAGAGACACTATTCGGGAGATGTATAAGTCAGCTAGCTGGCTAGCGGTGATACTCTCACGAACAGGTAGAAAATGGGCTACTTTGGAAAGACGGTCGATCACGACGAAGATGGCATTATTCCCCCTCTTGGTCCTGGGAAACCCAGTGATGAAATCCATACTGATTTGGTCCCATTTCCATTCAGGAATAGCCAAAGGTTGAAGGGTGCCAGCAGGCCGTTGATGCTCTGCTTTAACACGACGACAAACGTCGCAATTGGCAATGTATTGAGCGATTTCTCTCTTCATCCTAGTCCACCAAAACCTCTGGCGTAGGTCTTGATACATTTTAGTACTACCGGGATGAATGGTGAGAGGGGATTCATGAGCTTCCTTAAGGATCAGTCGCCTCAGGTTTCGCGCCTTCGGAACCACTAGGCGATTCCCAAAGTATACAACACCTTGATCATCAATGGAGAAACAATTCACGACTCCTTTCTTAACGTTTCTCTTGATACGGGAAATTCCCGGATCTATCTTCTGTGCCTTGATGACCTGATCCGTAAGGGTAGGTTCTGCTACCAGGGTGGATAGGAATCCTTGAGGAACAATGTGAAGATTAAGCTTGCGAAATTCCTCATGGAGAAGTGGTTGACTTTGTTGTAACATCAGGTTGTTATAGTAGGACTTACGACTTAGTGCATTGGCCATGACATTGGCCTTGCCAGGGGTGTAAGTTATTCCTAAGTCGTAATCCAAGATCAACTCGAGCCAACGTCTTTGCCTGAGATTCAAATCTGGTTGGGTGAAGATATATTTCAAGCTTTGGTGATCGGTGAAGATCTCGCAACGATTACCGAGAAGGTAATGTCGCCAGGTTTTGAGTGCATGGACTACAGCTGCAAGCTCTAGATCATGTGTGGGATAATTTTCCTCATGTGGGTGTAATTGCCGTGAAGCATAGGCAATTACCTGACGATCTTGCATGAGTATGCAACCTAGTCCTTGTCCCGAGGCATCGCAATAGATAATAAAGTCCTTGGAGAAATCTGGTGGTACCAGTACGGGAGCAGATGTCAGGCGTCTTTTCAGTTCCTGAAAACTGAACTCGCACTGTGGAGTCCACTCGAACTTTTTATCTTTCTTGAGGAGTTCAGTTAGAGGTTTAGCAACCTTGGAGAAATTCTCGACGAAGCGGCGGCAATAGCTCGCTAGGCCAAGGAAACTCCGAACTTGCTTGACCGTTTCAGGTGGAGTCCAATCAAGGACGGCTTGAACTCGCTCGGGATTGACAGCAATACCCTTACCAGAGATTACATGGCCTAGATAGGTCACTTCTGACAACCAAAATTCACACTTGGAGAATTTGGCATAAAGGCGATGCTCTCGAAGTTTCATCAATACCAGCCTTAGATGTTCGGCATGTTCCTCTTCATTCTTGGAGTAGATGAGTATGTCATCTAGGTATACTACGACGAATTTGTCCAAGTACTCCATGAAAACCGAGTTCATTAACCGGGAGAAAGTGGCCGGGGCATTGGTTAGACCGAAGGACATGACGGTGTACTCGTATTGGCCATAACGAGTAACAAAAGCCGTTTTGGGAATGTCCCCGTTTCTAATTTTGATTTGATGGTAGCCCAACCTCAAATCCAGCTTGGAGAAGACTGAGGATCCAGCGAGCTGATCATACAGGTCGTTGATCCTGGGAAGCGGGTATTTGTTCTTGATGGTGACCAGATTGACAGGTCGGTAATCCACAACCATTCGATCCGTTCCATCCTTCTTCTTAACGAAGAGGACGGGGCAAGCACAAGGAGAGGAGCTAGGACGGATGAACCCTTTGTTCAAGGACTCATCGAGTTGGTTCTTAAGCTCGGCTAGTTCTAAGGGTGCCATCTTGTAGGGTCTTCTAGCAATTGGAACGGTTCCTGGAACAAGGTCTATCACAAACTCGACATCCCGGTCAGGTGGAACACCTGGCAGTTCTTCCGGAAACACATCCGGGAAGTCTCGGACTACCGGAACGTCCTCAAGGTCTGGAAGAGGGTTGGCATTGAGAGAGTAAAGTTGGCGCTTGGCCACTTGAGTTAAGACATTAACTGTCTTGCCCGAGGGATGCGTAAGTTGAACGGTTCTAGTGGCACAATCGATCTTGGCATAATGAGCCGACATCCAGTCCATACCCAAGATGATGTTTATGTCGGAGGACTTGAGAGCTATTAAAGATGCGAGGAAAACAAGCCTATCGACAAGAATTTCGTTCCCATGGCTTACCCTAGAAGTTTGCCATTTGGAACCCGGAGTTTGAATTACCATGGAAGTGGGCATGTCACAGAATGTCGTGTTATGCAACCGAGCATAATTCTCGGATATGAATGAATGAGATGCTCCAGTATCGAAAAGAACAGATGCCGGATGGCAGTTAACAAGGAGCGTACCAAGGACGACGTTGGGATCCTCATGAGCCTCTTCGGCTGAAACATAGTTGACATGGCCACGTGCAGTAGTGGCCGGCTTGGCGTAGAAAGTCTTTCCCGCGGGCTTACCACGGCCAACGGACTTTCCAGCTTGATTGGGGTTGTTCTGGGGACACTCTCGACTATAGTGACCCGGTTCTCCACACTTGAAGCATGTTACCATAGTGGGGCGTGGAGCAACATTAGCAGCGGGGCCACCATAGGGCTTGGGCGGTGCAAATTGCTGGTTGGGACGAGGCGCCTCAAAGGATGGCCTCGGGGTGAATCTGGGTGGCAGTGCGGTGCTTGGAATCCACACCCGGCGCTTCTGAGCTCCAGAGCCGGATGAAGACCCAAAATCACGAGAGTGCTTGCGTGAAGCGTCATAATCAGTCTGGCCTGTCTCAGCACTGATAGCTTTATTGACCAGCTTCTGGAAGGATGTGTACTCGTGCAGACGGAGATCGCGGCGAAGCTCAGGGCTAAGTCCCTTGCGGAACCTTGCCTGCTTCTTGGCGTCAGTAGAAACCTCTTCAGGAGCATAGCGTGCCAGGTTCCCAAATTCTCGGCTATATGCATCCACGGTCAACCTTCCTTGGGTGAAGTTGCAGAACTCCTCCCTCTTGCGATCCATGAGACCTTCCGGAATGTGATGCTCACGGAAAGCCTCGCTGAACTCAGCCCAGGTAGTGATTTGGCCGACCGGGCGCATAGCTTCGTAGTTTTCCCACCAATGGCTAGCGGGGCCCTTGAGATGATAAGCAGCATAGGTAACCTTGTCGCCTTCGGCTACGTTGGCAGAACGTAGCTTGTGGGTGATGCTGCGAAGCCAATCATCCGCGTCGAGGGGCTCGACGGAATGGTTAAACTTTGGTGGGTACAGCTTGATAAAGTCGTTGATTGACACCAAGTCATTTCGTGGGTGGCGTGCAGTGTTCTGCTCAATCCGCTCCAGCAGGCGGTTGGTCTCACGCTTGTTCCTTTCCGCCTCCAGCATCACTTCGGCCAGAGAAGGCGGGTGAGGCAAATTTTCACCTCTAGCTGCATTGGCTTCCCCCCGCTCCGGGGCAGCAGGGTTGCCGCGGGTGTTGACCATCCTAGGAGGAAAACAAGACAACGGTTTAGACAAGGATGGCTTAGACTTAACAGGGAAGTGCAGAATGTAAAGGATAACACGGAATGCAGAGATGGCCATTCGTATGCCATGGTAATATAAAACTGCCATATATACACCAACGGTCATACTCGTCATACATAGTTTAGTACAAGCTCATGCTACAGTACAACTATGAAGGTAGACGTTACATCTTATCGGAGGCATTCCGAGTCCCTATACATTATTTGTCTACACCTCCGGAATCGATTACACACCAAGTCGTATTCCACAAGTCACGCAGGACAGTGGGGATACAACTACTACAATACTAGTGGTACTACTACTAACTCAGATAGCTCCGTAGTAGTCCTCATAGAAGTCACCTCCATAGCCTGGAAGTTCAACGTGATCATCCGGAAACAGACGGTCCGGAGGAGCCTGTGGACCATAGGGGCTAGGATGAGGTCTTGGACCAACAAACGGTGGCCTGCGGGGACCAAGGGGTGGGGTGATGCCTCCCACATCACGCCAATCCACCATGTCTGGCAGAGCTGCTCTCACAGGATACAGATCCCTGGTATCCATACATCCAGCTTGCACCGCGGGTGCAAACCGAGTCAATGTGGCCCAATGATCAGCACGGGTATTAAAGAGCTCCAGCCTCAAGGCCCAATTCTCTCGGTCCTTAGCTTCGAGCATCTCAGCGGTGGTACGAGTTAATGAGTCCTCCTGAGTGGAGTCAGCATAGATAGCCTGAAGATACCCCTGTGCTCCCGGAAGTGAAGCTGGCATGTAACGGAAGTCAGTGTTCCGAAGCAGGCCGGTCCGGACTCGCAAGATGGTCATCATGGAATAGGCAGCATCCTGCACAGCCATCTCAATGGTAACTCCGAGTCCATAGGAACAGTGAAGGGGCTCGGTAGATCCAGGATAGGAAGGAAATATCCTGACGGTGCAGAAATACTGGCTTTGATTAAAGTCGCGGAACTGCTCTTCAACAGTGTATTCGGGATACCAACGGTATCCTGTCTCGATCATGACCCGGACCAACATAGCAGTATGACCGGGCACGTCGAGGCACCTGGTCAGGCGAACCACTTGATTTTGAGAATGGTTGGCCATCTGAAAGCAAAACCACAAGACAAAGACATCAGAATTCCTAGGGAAAATTGGACAGCATAACGGCTGTAAATGCTCAGAAAAAGATTTGAGACATCCACAGCAGTTCACAATACCACTCAACAGCATCATATCAAGGTTCTGATTCAAATAGCAACGTACTAAAATAGTAGAAACTGGACTGGAACTCGTAGCAATAATCCTATGAACTACTACGGATTAGTAACACGTGAACCTGATAGAAGAAGAGAGCCTAGTCCTTAACCCACGTTGAATGAGAAGAGAATGACTCATATCAGAAGCATAGGGTAAAGGAGTAAAAGAACCTTACGTTCCCTCCCACAATCAATCCCCTTACATATAACTAAAGCATTTCTAGACTCGACATCGACCAGTTTGGCTCAACGAACCTACAGGCAGTCCGGCTCTGATGCCAACGCTGTCAGGACCCCGATTCCAGGCCACATCGATCTAGCCGGTAACACCTCATATCACTTTGCGGCCTCACGCACGGTATCCCACGGGTGTCGCCTTACCATGGCCCGGGACCGTTTGCGCCTTTTGGCTCGCGTATATGACAATGTCGCTAGCATCCATATGACTGAGAACCCGGGCCGACATGGCTAGTCGTGAACCCAAACCGGCACAGACCTATGGAGACAGGCATACATGAATCACATCGAACATGCCGGTCATCAACGAGTGATTCCGGGCTGTAGCACTGGGCTAACAGGACTCTGGGGATCCCGGGCTGTAGCAGGCTAGACAGGACTCCGGAGATCACCGCGTGACATTTCCCCGAAGGGACAGACATAGGGACGAAGTGAAACACATGCCGGCCAGTCAAGTGTCCTGAACAGTAGTGCCGGGCTAGCAGGACTCCGGTGAACCGGGCTGTAGCGGACTACTATGGCTCGAGGAGCACTAGACTACATTTCCCCATAAGAAAGGCTGCGAAGGACAAACAACTAGATTGTCGGATCCCACTCATACCAAGCATTTCAATCATTCACACAATATGCCCGATATGAGTACATACAACATGGCATCACAACAAAACTCTACAACTCAAGTACTTTATTTAAAGGCTCCAGGGAGCCATACATAACATATTCATACAGGTAGGGTCACATGACCCGACACTCAAGTCATACAGTCATACAAGCACATGCGGAAGCAACTAGTCTGAGTACAGACTCTAGAAAGAAAGAAGGCTTCTCGAAGCCTGTCTATCTATATAGGGCCCTCCATGGCCTGGATCACCACCTGGGTGGCTAGTCACTCGTCGACGTCAAGGTCTACGTAAAACCCATCGGAGGGGGCAGTGTTGTCGTCTGAAAACAATAAATAAGCAAACATGAGTACAAAGGTACTCAGCAAGTCTTACATCAGAACCTACTATACATGCTCATTCTCAAGAAGGTGGTGGGGTTTATGCAGCAAGCCAGCTTTGACTCTTGGCTAAACTATCCTACGGAAAATTTTAACAAAATAGTTTTCGCACACGAGTCCACTACTCACCATCACAATACTCCACCGTGGATCCTCCCTCGTAACCTGCGAGGGGGCCATCCTCGGTACTCACACTTATCTTGAGTCTTTTAGTAGTATCCATTAACTTGTCTATGAACTGTATAGGCAACCAAGTAGTCCTTTACCGCGGACGCGGCTATTCGAATAGTTTTATACCCTGCAGGGGTGTACTTCGTCATACACGCTTTCACCGCTTACCGCCGTCTACACGACATGTACTCGGCAACCTTCAAGCGGAAGCCCAGCGAGGGTGTCGGCCACGGCCTACCTAAACACCTAAGCCCCTAGTCCAGGTTATCGCCTATCCAGGTTCCATCCGCAGGGAGTCCGGCCGAGGTTTCCACATACGGCCCTGAACGATGTGAACAGGGTTCCCGAGACACCAAACGGGTGACTCGGTACACCGTGCCACGGTGTATCTACCGCAACATAGCCCACCCCTAGGGTCAGCGCTACGCACGGCCGCCAACACATATCCTACAAACACCAGAAACTATTTGCAACTCCTGGACAGAGTACTAGGGTGGCTAAGAAGCCGAGAGGGTCCATTTGTTTCGGGCCCAATGTACGGTAGTAACTGCATCTTAAATCACACATACAGATCTCAGTTCTTATGGACGGCCTCAATGAAACAACCCACCATGTACTCCTACATGGCCTCTCATCGATACCTTTACCAAAACATGTTCAACACATCCCACATATTACTGGCACAAGCATTTCACTCTAGCCCATCACCCAGATGAACCAGACCTGACACAACTCTAAGCATAGCAGGCATAGCAAGGTAGGAATCACAAAACATGGCTCAATCAACTCCTACACATGCTAGTGGGTTTCATCTAGTTACTGTGGCAATGACAGGTCATGCAGAGGATAAGGGTTCAGCTACCGTAGCACACAGCAGTTTGAATCGTGTTGTCTTAATGCAGTAAACAAGAGCAGGAGTGAGAACATGGGTTGTATCGGAATGATCAATGGTTGCTTGCCTGATGGAGTGGTAACGGTATGCTGCCCTTCAGTTGGATACTCGTGAATATCCTCGGAGGCAGAACCTACCACGAATAACACAACCGAGCACAATCAACACATGACGATATGCAACAATATGATGCATGCTATGACATGGCAATATGGATGTGTCTCGGCCTAATGCAAGCTAAAACAGAAAGGGGTGAACTCATTTGAATCCAAGATTCAAATATTAGCTCATTAATTATTGCATTTATAGGCCATTTCCTTATTCTGCTCAAACAGCAGGTTTAACTTGTTTTGTCATGCATGAAACCATTACAGATGGATAGATTGAATTTTTCTGATAATTTTTCATATATAATTTGTCTCATTTGGAGTTATGGTTGAATTTCTATGAATTTTTGAAGTTTAGGCAATTTTCTGGAATTTTCTATATAAAATTAAACCCAGAAAAAGAGTTATTGCGTCAGCATGACATCACCCTGATGTCAGCAGGTCAACTGGGCGCCTCCAGGTCAAACCTGACCAGTGGGGTCCACTGGTCAGTGACACAATCAACTAACCAAGTTGATTAGCCCTAACTAACTTAGTTAGCCGGGCGGGGCCCGCATGTCAGTGGCTCACTAATTAGCTAAGTTTATTAACACTAACTAACCTAACACTAATTAAGCAGGCGCCTGGGCCCACACGTCAGTGAGTCAGGGGGGAGTCAACCCAGCCAACCGGGGTCAAAGCACGCCGGAGTTGGCCTGCGGCTCGTCGCCGGCAAGGCCAGAGACGGCGGAGGGGCTCGGAATTCCTCCTCCGGCGACCAAATGGCCAGCGGAGGGCATCTACGCGGAGCTGGGACTCGCCCGCATCCATCTGTGCACACGGCAGGGGCTGAGATGGCCCGAGCTCGCCGGAGGCAAGCTCGCGGCGGTGGCCGGAGTTAGGGGCTGGTGCGGATTAGCGCTGTGGTGTCCTAACGAGCGAGGCGATGGGCTAGCGGAGCACTACGCGACGCGGGGAGTAGGTTAGGCACGCCGGGGTGACCTAATGGTCACCGGAGCTGCGCCGACGACGAGCTCAGGCGGCGGCGTGCTACGGCCAGCTACGAAACGACGGCTACGGCGAGCGGCAAGCCACGGGGTTAGGGGAAAAACGTGCAGGAGCTCACGGTGATCTCACAGAGCAGCTCAATGGGCTCGGGGAAGCTTCGGTTGCCGCGAATTTGACGGCGGCGATCCACGGTGGCCGATGTCGAAGACGAGATGGTGGCGACGTTGTAGGGGCTCCCGCGGGGCGTGGCTTGGTGAGGAGGAAGACGGGGTCGAGGCGGAGCCTCTAAGCTGGTCAGGGAAGCGAGGGGGAGGCTGTGGCCATGGTGGTTCTCGTCGGCGGCGACGGCCGCGTTCTGTGGAAGAGAGGGGGAGAGCCAGAGGAGGGGATGAGCACCAGGGAGGGGAATGAGAGGGCCAGGGGGTGCGTGGCCGTCTCTGTGGCATTGGGAGGGAGTCCGGAAGCAGGAGGTGGCGCGCAGGGGGGGAGGTGGCGCGCGCGTGCCGGCGAGCGCCGGGCACACGCCCGCGTCCTTCTGTCCGAGGAGGGGGACGACAGGAGGCAGCGGGGTGGGCTAGGCCGCCAGCTGGAGATGGGCCAGGTAAGTGGCCCATGGCCTTTCCCTCTTTATTTTTTTTGTGTTTTTCTATTTCTGTTATTCTGTTTTGATTTAGTTTAAATACTAAATCATTTTATAAAATCCCGAAAATATTTATGGACGCTTACTAAAATATTTCAGTGGCCCAAAAATAGTTCCAACATTATTTGAGCATTTGAATTATTTAATAGCATTTAAATGCCCAAATTCAAATATTTATGAATTAAATCAATGCCCCTTTTGTTGACCTAAAATTATATGCACCATTTTTCCCAAGGGTCCTAACCCAAGGCAAAGAGGGTGAACATTTTTGAAGGGCATTTCAGGTTCATTGAATTTATTTTTAGTAAACCCTAGTTGATTTCAGGGGGGGTGCTGGGGGTTCTGCTTTCCCCATTTCAGTTTTCTGATGAAGGTAAACATGATGCACACTCTAATGCATAATCTAGCTAGGGTGTGACAACTCACCCCCACTCAATAGAATCTCGTCCCGAGATTTAGGATCATCTGGGAAGAAGGTGGGGGTACTCGAGTCGAAGACGATCCTCCCTTTCCCAAGTGGCTTCTTCCTCGGAATGGTGTGACCATTGAACCTTGAGAAACTTGATATTATGACGTCGAGTGGTACGCTCGGCTTGATCAAGGATACGAACGGGGTATTCCCGATAAGAAAGGTTATCTTGTAAATCAAGCGTTTCGTGGTCCACTCCACGGATAGGATCCGTGAAGCAATGCCTGAGTTGCGAAACGTGGAAGACATCGTGAACTCTGGAAAGATGCGGAGGTAGTTCCAATTGGTAGGCAACTTCTCCTCGTTTGGCAAGAATGCGAAAGGGTCCAATGTAACGAGGAGCCAATTTGCCTTTGATACCGAAACGATGGGTTCCCTTTAACGGGGTAACCCGAAGGTAAGCTTTCTCGTCAATTTCAAATGTCATAGGCTTATGTTTACGATCATATTGACTCTTTTGGCGAGATTGGGCTGTTTTCAATTTCTCACGAATAACGCGAACTTGCTCTTCTGCTTCCCGAATCATATCCGGGCCAAAGAGTTGTCTTTCCCCGGTTTCCGACCAGTTAAGAGGCGTTCGACATTTTCGTCCATAGAGAACTTCGAAGGGAGCCTTGCCCAAACTAGCTTGATAGCTATTGTTATAAGCAAACTCCGCGAATGGAAGGCATTTCTCCCAACTCATTCCGAACGAGATAACAGAAGCTCGGAGCATATCTTCCAGAATTTGATTGACTCGCTCTACTTGACCACTTGATTGAGGATGGAAGGCGGTGCTAAAGGAGAGATGAGTTCCCATAGCATTTTGGAAACTTTCCCAAAATCGAGAGGTGAAGAGACTTCCACGGTCTGAGTTAATTTCCAATGGGACACCATGAAGAGACACTATTCGGGAGATGTATAAGTCAGCTAGCTGGCTAGCGGTGATACTCTCACGAACAGGTAGAAAATGGGCTACTTTGGAAAGACGGTCGATCACGACGAAGATGGCATTATTCCCCCTCTTGGTCCTGGGAAACCCAGTGATGAAATCCATACTGATTTGGTCCCATTTCCATTCAGGAATAGCCAAAGGTTGAAGGGTGCCAGCAGGCCGTTGATGCTCTGCTTTAACACGACGACAAACGTCGCAATTGGCAATGTATTGAGCGATTTCTCTCTTCATCCTAGTCCACCAAAACCTCTGGCGTAGGTCTTGATACATTTTAGTACTACCGGGATGAATGGTGAGAGGGGATTCATGAGCTTCCTTAAGGATCAGTCGCCTCAGGTTTCGCGCCTTCGGAACCACTAGGCGATTCCCAAAGTATACAACACCTTGATCATCAATGGAGAAACAATTCACGACTCCTTTCTTAACGTTTCTCTTGATACGGGAAATTCCCGGATCTATCTTCTGTGCCTTGATGACCTGATCCGTAAGGGTAGGTTCTGCTACCAGGGTGGATAGGAATCCTTGAGGAACAATGTGAAGATTAAGCTTGCGAAATTCCTCATGGAGAAGTGGTTGACTTTGTTGTAACATCAGGTTGTTATAGTAGGACTTACGACTTAGTGCATTGGCCATGACATTGGCCTTGCCAGGGGTGTAAGTTATTCCTAAGTCGTAATCCAAGATCAACTCGAGCCAACGTCTTTGCCTGAGATTCAAATCTGGTTGGGTGAAGATATATTTCAAGCTTTGGTGATCGGTGAAGATCTCGCAACGATTACCGAGAAGGTAATGTCGCCAGGTTTTGAGTGCATGGACTACAGCTGCAAGCTCTAGATCATGTGTGGGATAATTTTCCTCATGTGGGTGTAATTGCCGTGAAGCATAGGCAATTACCTGACGATCTTGCATGAGTATGCAACCTAGTCCTTGTCCCGAGGCATCGCAATAGATAATAAAGTCCTTGGAGAAATCTGGTGGTACCAGTACGGGAGCAGATGTCAGGCGTCTTTTCAGTTCCTGAAAACTGAACTCGCACTGTGGAGTCCACTCGAACTTTTTATCTTTCTTGAGGAGTTCAGTTAGAGGTTTAGCAACCTTGGAGAAATTCTCGACGAAGCGGCGGCAATAGCTCGCTAGGCCAAGGAAACTCCGAACTTGCTTGACCGTTTCAGGTGGAGTCCAATCAAGGACGGCTTGAACTCGCTCGGGATTGACAGCAATACCCTTACCAGAGATTACATGGCCTAGATAGGTCACTTCTGACAACCAAAATTCACACTTGGAGAATTTGGCATAAAGGCGATGCTCTCGAAGTTTCATCAATACCAGCCTTAGATGTTCGGCATGTTCCTCTTCATTCTTGGAGTAGATGAGTATGTCATCTAGGTATACTACGACGAATTTGTCCAAGTACTCCATGAAAACCGAGTTCATTAACCGGGAGAAAGTGGCCGGGGCATTGGTTAGACCGAAGGACATGACGGTGTACTCGTATTGGCCATAACGAGTAACAAAAGCCGTTTTGGGAATGTCCCCGTTTCTAATTTTGATTTGATGGTAGCCCAACCTCAAATCCAGCTTGGAGAAGACTGAGGATCCAGCGAGCTGATCATACAGGTCGTTGATCCTGGGAAGCGGGTATTTGTTCTTGATGGTGACCAGATTGACAGGTCGGTAATCCACAACCATTCGATCCGTTCCATCCTTCTTCTTAACGAAGAGGACGGGGCAAGCACAAGGAGAGGAGCTAGGACGGATGAACCCTTTGTTCAAGGACTCATCGAGTTGGTTCTTAAGCTCGGCTAGTTCTAAGGGTGCCATCTTGTAGGGTCTTCTAGCAATTGGAACGGTTCCTGGAACAAGGTCTATCACAAACTCGACATCCCGGTCAGGTGGAACACCTGGCAGTTCTTCCGGAAACACATCCGGGAAGTCTCGGACTACCGGAACGTCCTCAAGGTCTGGAAGAGGGTTGGCATTGAGAGAGTAAAGTTGGCGCTTGGCCACTTGAGTTAAGACATTAACTGTCTTGCCCGAGGGATGCGTAAGTTGAACGGTTCTAGTGGCACAATCGATCTTGGCATAATGAGCCGACATCCAGTCCATACCCAAGATGATGTTTATGTCGGAGGACTTGAGAGCTATTAAAGATGCGAGGAAAACAAGCCTATCGACAAGAATTTCGTTCCCATGGCTTACCCTAGAAGTTTGCCATTTGGAACCCGGAGTTTGAATTACCATGGAAGTGGGCATGTCACAGAATGTCGTGTTATGCAACCGAGCATAATTCTCGGATATGAATGAATGAGATGCTCCAGTATCGAAAAGAACAGATGCCGGATGGCAGTTAACAAGGAGCGTACCAAGGACGACGTTGGGATCCTCATGAGCCTCTTCGGCTGAAACATAGTTGACATGGCCACGTGCAGTAGTGGCCGGCTTGGCGTAGAAAGTCTTTCCCGCGGGCTTACCACGGCCAACGGACTTTCCAGCTTGATTGGGGTTGTTCTGGGGACACTCTCGACTATAGTGACCCGGTTCTCCACACTTGAAGCATGTTACCATAGTGGGGCGTGGAGCAACATTAGCAGCGGGGCCACCATAGGGCTTGGGCGGTGCAAATTGCTGGTTGGGACGAGGCGCCTCAAAGGATGGCCTCGGGGTGAATCTGGGTGGCAGTGCGGTGCTTGGAATCCACACCCGGCGCTTCTGAGCTCCAGAGCCGGATGAAGACCCAAAATCACGAGAGTGCTTGCGTGAAGCGTCATAATCAGTCTGGCCTGTCTCAGCACTGATAGCTTTATTGACCAGCTTCTGGAAGGATGTGTACTCGTGCAGACGGAGATCGCGGCGAAGCTCAGGGCTAAGTCCCTTGCGGAACCTTGCCTGCTTCTTGGCGTCAGTAGAAACCTCTTCAGGAGCATAGCGTGCCAGGTTCCCAAATTCTCGGCTATATGCATCCACGGTCAACCTTCCTTGGGTGAAGTTGCAGAACTCCTCCCTCTTGCGATCCATGAGACCTTCCGGAATGTGATGCTCACGGAAAGCCTCGCTGAACTCAGCCCAGGTAGTGATTTGGCCGACCGGGCGCATAGCTTCGTAGTTTTCCCACCAATGGCTAGCGGGGCCCTTGAGATGATAAGCAGCATAGGTAACCTTGTCGCCTTCGGCTACGTTGGCAGAACGTAGCTTGTGGGTGATGCTGCGAAGCCAATCATCCGCGTCGAGGGGCTCGACGGAATGGTTAAACTTTGGTGGGTACAGCTTGATAAAGTCGTTGATTGACACCAAGTCATTTCGTGGGTGGCGTGCAGTGTTCTGCTCAATCCGCTCCAGCAGGCGGTTGGTCTCACGCTTGTTCCTTTCCGCCTCCAGCATCACTTCGGCCAGAGAAGGCGGGTGAGGCAAATTTTCACCTCTAGCTGCATTGGCTTCCCCCCGCTCCGGGGCAGCAGGGTTGCCGCGGGTGTTGACCATCCTAGGAGGAAAACAAGACAACGGTTTAGACAAGGATGGCTTAGACTTAACAGGGAAGTGCAGAATGTAAAGGATAACACGGAATGCAGAGATGGCCATTCGTATGCCATGGTAATATAAAACTGCCATATATACACCAACGGTCATACTCGTCATACATAGTTTAGTACAAGCTCATGCTACAGTACAACTATGAAGGTAGACGTTACATCTTATCGGAGGCATTCCGAGTCCCTATACATTATTTGTCTACACCTCCGGAATCGATTACACACCAAGTCGTATTCCACAAGTCACGCAGGACAGTGGGGATACAACTACTACAATACTAGTGGTACTACTACTAACTCAGATAGCTCCGTAGTAGTCCTCATAGAAGTCACCTCCATAGCCTGGAAGTTCAACGTGATCATCCGGAAACAGACGGTCCGGAGGAGCCTGTGGACCATAGGGGCTAGGATGAGGTCTTGGACCAACAAACGGTGGCCTGCGGGGACCAAGGGGTGGGGTGATGCCTCCCACATCACGCCAATCCACCATGTCTGGCAGAGCTGCTCTCACAGGATACAGATCCCTGGTATCCATACATCCAGCTTGCACCGCGGGTGCAAACCGAGTCAATGTGGCCCAATGATCAGCACGGGTATTAAAGAGCTCCAGCCTCAAGGCCCAATTCTCTCGGTCCTTAGCTTCGAGCATCTCAGCGGTGGTACGAGTTAATGAGTCCTCCTGAGTGGAGTCAGCATAGATAGCCTGAAGATACCCCTGTGCTCCCGGAAGTGAAGCTGGCATGTAACGGAAGTCAGTGTTCCGAAGCAGGCCGGTCCGGACTCGCAAGATGGTCATCATGGAATAGGCAGCATCCTGCACAGCCATCTCAATGGTAACTCCGAGTCCATAGGAACAGTGAAGGGGCTCGGTAGATCCAGGATAGGAAGGAAATATCCTGACGGTGCAGAAATACTGGCTTTGATTAAAGTCGCGGAACTGCTCTTCAACAGTGTATTCGGGATACCAACGGTATCCTGTCTCGATCATGACCCGGACCAACATAGCAGTATGACCGGGCACGTCGAGGCACCTGGTCAGGCGAACCACTTGATTTTGAGAATGGTTGGCCATCTGAAAGCACAACCACAAGACAAAGACATCAGAATTCCTAGGGAAAATTGGACAGCATAACGGCTGTAAATGCTCAGAAAAAGATTTGAGACATCCACAGCAGTTCACAATACCACTCAACAGCATCATATCAAGGTTCTGATTCAAATAGCAACGTACTAAAATAGTAGAAACTGGACTGGAACTCGTAGCAATAATCCTATGAACTACTACGGATTAGTAACACGTGAACCTGATAGAAGAAGAGAGCCTAGTCCTTAACCCACGTTGAATGAGAAGAGAATGACTCATATCAGAAGCATAGGGTAAAGGAGTAAAAGAACCTTACGTTCCCTCCCACAATCAATCCCCTTACATATAACTAAAGCATTTCTAGACTCGACATCGACCAGTTTGGCTCAACGAACCTACAGGCAGTCCGGCTCTGATGCCAACGCTGTCAGGACCCCGATTCCAGGCCACATCGATTTAGCCGGTAACACCTCATATCACTTTGCGGCCTCACGCACGGTATCCCACGGGTGTCGCCTTACCATGGCCCGGGACCGTTTGCGCCTTTTGGCTCGCGTATATGACAATGTCGCTAGCATCCATATGACCGAGAACCCGGGCCGACATGGCTAGTCGTGAACCCAAACCGGCACAGACCTATGGAGACAGGCATACATGAATCACATCGAACATGTCGGTCATCAACGAGTGATTCCGGGCTGTAGCACTGGGCTAACAGGACTCCGGGGATCCCGGGCTGTAGCAGGCTAGACAGGACTCCGGAGATCACCGCGTGACATTTCCCCGAAGGGACAGACATAGGGACGAAGTGAAACACATGCCGGACAGTCAAGTGTCCTGAACAGTAGTGCCGGGCTAGCAGGACTCCGGTGAACCGGGCTGTAGCGGACTACTATGGCTCGAGGAGCACTAGACTACATTTCCCCATAAGAAAGGCTGCGAAGGACAAACAACTAGATTGTCGGATCCCACTCATACCAAGCATTTCAATCATTCACACAATATGCCCGATATGAGTACATACAACATGGCATCACAACAAAACTCTACAACTCAAGTACTTTATTTAAAGGCTCCAGGGAGCCATACATAACATATTCATACAGGTAGGGTCACATGACCCGACACTCAAGTCATACAGTCATACAAGCACATGCGGAAGCAACTAGTCTGAGTACAGACTCTAGAAAGAAAGAAGGCTTCTCGAAGCCTGTCTATCTATATAGGGCCCTCCATGGCCTGGATCACCACCTGGGTGGCTAGTCACTCGTCGACGTCAAGGTCTACGTAAAACCCATCGGAGGGGGCAGTGTTGTCGTCTGAAAACAATAAATAAGCAAACATGAGTACAAAGGTACTCAGCAAGTCTTACATCAGAACCTACTATACATGCTCATTCTCAAGAAGGTGGTGGGGTTTATGCAGCAAGCCAGCTTTGACTCTTGGCTAAACTATCCTACGGAAACTTTTAACAAAATAGTTTTCGCACACGAGTCCACTACTCACCATCACAATACTCCACCGTGGATCCTCCCTCGTAACCTGCGAGGGGGCCATCCTCGGTACTCACACTTATCTTGAGTCTTTTAGTAGTATCCATTAACTTGTCTATGAACTGTATAGGCAACCAAGTAGTCCTTTACCGCGGACGCGGCTATTCGAATAGTTTTATACCCTGCAGGGGTGTACTTCGTCATACACGCTTTCACCGCTTACCGCCGTCTACACGACATGTACTCGGCAACCTTCAAGCGGAAGCCCAGCGAGGGTGTCGGCCACGGCCTACCTAAACACCTAAGCCCCTAGTCCAGGTTATCGCCTATCCAGGTTCCATCCGCAGGGAGTCCGGCCGAGGTTTCCACATACGGCCCCGAACAATGTGAACAGGGTTCCCGAGACACCAAACGGGTGACTCGGTACACCGTGCCACGGTGTATCTACCGCAACATAGCCCACCCCTAGGGTCAGCGCTACGCACGGCCGCCAACACATATCCTACAAACACCAGAAACTATTTGCAACTCCTGGACAGAGTACTAGGGTGGCTAAGAAGCCGAGAGGGTCCATTTGTTTCGGGCCCAATGTACGGTAGTAACTGCATCTTAAATCACACATACAGATCTCAGTTCTTATGGACGGCCTCAATGAAACAACCCACCATGTACTCCTACATGGCCTCTCATCGATACCTTTACCAAAACATGTTCAACACATCCCACATATTACTGGCACAAGCATTTCACTCTAGCCCATCACCCAGATGAACCAGACCTGACAAAACTCTAAGCATAGCAGGCATAGCAAGGTAGGAATCACAAAACATGGCTCAATCAACTCCTACACATGCTAGTGGGTTTCATCTAGTTACTGTGGCAATGACAGGTCATGCAGAGGATAAGGGTTCAGCTACCGTAGCACACAGTAGTTTGAATCGTGTTGTCTTAATGCAGTAAACAAGAGCAGGAGTGAGAACATGGGTTGTATCAGAATGATCAATGGTTGCTTTCCTGATGGAGTGGTAACGGGATACTGCCCTTCAGTTGGATACTCGTGAATATCCTCGGAGGCAGAACCTACCACGAATAACACAACCGAGCACAATCAACACATGACGATATGCAACAATATGATGCATGCTATGACATGGCAATATGGATGTGTCTTGGCCTAATGCAAGCTAAAACAGAAAGGGGTGAACTCATTTGAATCCAAGATTCAAATATTAGCTCATTAATTATTGCATTTATAGGCCATTTCCTTATTCTGCTCAAACAGCAGGTTTAACTTGTTTTGTCATGCATGAAACCATTACAGATGGATAGATTGAATTTTTCTGATAATTTTTCATATATAATTTGTCTCATTTGGAGTTATGGTTGAATTTCTATGAATTTTTGAAGTTTAGGCAATTTTCTGGAATTTTCTATATAAAATTAAATCCAGAAAAAGAGTTATTGCGTCAGCATGACATCACCCTGATGTCAGCAGGTCAACTGGGCGCCTCCAGGTCAAACCTGACCAGTGGGGTCCACTGGTCAGTGACACAATCAACTAACCAAGTTGATTAGCCCTAACTAACTTAGTTAGCCGGGCGGGGCCCGCATGTCAGTGGCTCACTAATTAGCTAAGTTTATTAACACTAACTAACCTAACACTAATTAAGCAGGTGCCTGGGCCCACACGTCAGTGAGTCAGGGGGGAGTCAACCCAGCCAACCAGGGTCAAAGCACGCCGGAGTTGGCCTGCGGCTCGTCGCCGGCAAGGCCAAAGACGGCGGAGGGGCTCGGAATTCCTCCTCCGGCGACCAAATGGCCAGTGGAGGGCATCTACGCGGAGCTGGGACTCGCCCGCATCCATCTGTGCACACGGCAGGGGCTGAGATGGCCCGAGCTCGCCGGAGGCAAGCTCGCGGCGGTGGCCGGAGTTAGGGGCTGGTGCGGGCGAGGCGATGGGCTAGCGGAGCGCTACGCGATGCGGGGAGTAGGTTAGGCACGCCGGGGTGACCTAATGGTCACTGGAGCTGCGCCGACGACGAGCTCAGGCGGCGGCGTGCTACGGCCAGCTACGAAACGACGGCTACGGCGAGCGGCAAGCCACGGGGTTAGGGGCAAAACGTGCAGGAGCTCACGGTGATCTCGCAGAGCAGCTCAATGGGCTCGGGGAAGCTTCGGTTGCCGCGAATTCGACGGCGGCGATCCACGGTGGCCGATGTCGAAGACGAGATGGTGGCAACGTTGTAGGGGCTCCCGCGGGGCGTGGCTTGGTGAGGAGGAAGACGGGGTCGAGGCGGAGCCTCTAAGCTGGTCAGGGAAGCGAGGGGGAGGCTGTGGCCATGGTGGTTCTCGTCGGCGGCGACGGCCGCGTTCTGTGGAAGAGAGGGGGAGAGCCAGAGGAGGGGATGAGCACGGGGGAGGGGAATGAGAGGGCCAGGGGGTGCGTGGCCGTCTCCGTGGCATTGGGAGGGAGTCCGGAAGCAGGAGGTGGCGCGCAGGGGGGGAGGTGGCGCTCGCGCGTGCCGGCGAGCGCCGGGCACACGCCCGCGTCCTTCTGTCCGAGGAGGGGGACGACAGGAGGCAGCGGGGTGGGCTGGGCCTCCAGCTGGAGATGGGCTAGGTAAGTGGCCCATGGCCTTTCCCTCTTTATTTTTTTTGTGTTTTTCTATTTCTGTTATTCTGTTTTGATTTAGTTTAAATACTAAATCATTTTATAAAATCCTGAAAATATTTATGGACACTTACTGAAATATTTCAGTGGCCCAAAAAATAGTTCCAACATTATTTGAGCATTTGAATTATTTAATAGCATTTAAATGCCCAAATTCAAATATTTATGAATTAAATCAATGCCCCTTTTGTTGACCTAAAATTATATGCACCATTTTTCCCAAGGGTCCTAACCCAAGGCAAAGAGGGTGAACATTTTTGAAGGGCATTTCAGGTTCATTGAATTTATTTTTAGTAAACCCTAGTTGATTTCGGGGGGGGTGCTGGGGGTTCTGCTTTCCCCATTTCAATTTTCTGATGAAGGTAAAGATGATGCACACTCTAATGCATAATCTAGCTAGGGTGTGACAGATTTTGTGAGCAAACAACTTATGGGAACAAGAATCAACTTGCATAGGAAGGTAAAACAAGGATAACTTCAAAATTTTAAGCACATATAGAGGAAACTTGATATTATTGCAATTCCTACAAGCATATGTTCCTCCCTCATAATAATTTTTAGTAGCATCATGAATAAATTCAATAATATAACCAGAACCTAAAGCATTCTTTTCATGATCTACAAGCATAGAAATTTTATTACTCTCCACATAAGAAAATTTCTTCTCATGAATAGTAGTGGGAGCAAACTCAACAAAATAGCTATCATGTGAGGCATAATCCAATTGAAAGTTAAAATCATGATGACAAGTTTCATGGATATCATTATTCTTTATAGCATACAAGTCATCACAATAATCATCATAGATAGCAACTTTGTTCTCATAATCAATTGGAACCTCTTCCGAAATAGTGGATTCATCACAAAATAAAGTCATGACCTCTCCAAATCCACTTCCATCAATATAATCATCATAAATAGGAGGCATGCTTTCATCATAATAAATTTGTTCACCAAAACTTGGGGGACAAAAAATATCATCTTCATCAAACATAGCTTCCCCAAGCTTGTGGCTTTGCATATCATTAGCATCATGGATATTCAAGGAATTCATACTAACAACATTGCAATCATGCTCATCATTCAAATATGTAGTGCCAAACATTCTAATGCATTCTTCTTCTAGCACTTGAGCACAATTATCGGAATCCTTATTTTCATGATAGATATTAAAAAGATGAAGCATATGAGGTACCCTCAATTGCATTTTTTGTAATTTTCTGTACAAACTAAACTAGTGATAAAACAAGAAATAAAAAGATTCGATTGCGAGATCTAAAGATATACCTTCAAGCACTAACCTCCCCGGCAATGGCGCCAGAAAATAGCTTGATGTCTACTACACAACCTTCTTCTTGTAGACGTTGTTGGGCCTCCAAGTGCAGAGGTTTGTGAAGGAAATATGCCCTAGAGGCAATAATAAAGTTATTATTTATTTCCTTATATCATGATAAATGTTTATTATTCATGCTAGAATTGTATTAACCGGAAACATAATACATGTGTGAATACATAGACAAACAGAGTGTCACTAGTATGCCTCTACTTGACTAGCTCGTTAATCAAAGATGGTTATGTTTCCTAACCATGAACAAAAGTGTTGTTATTTGATTAACGAGGTCACATCATTAGTTGAATGATCTGATTGACATGACCCATTCCATTAGCTTAGCACCCGATCGTTTAGTATGTTGCTATTGCTTTCTTCATGACTTATACATGTTCCTATGACTATGAGATTATGCAACTCCCGTTTGCCGGAGGAACACTTTGGGTGCTACCAAACGTCACAACGTAACTGGGTGATTATAAAGGAGTACTACAGGTGTTTCCAATGGTAGATGTTGGGTTGGCGTATTTCGAGAATAGGATTTGTCACTCCGATTGTCGGAGAGGTACCTCTGGGCCCTCTCGGTAATACACATCACATAAGCCTTGCAAGCATTATAACTAAGATGTTAGTTGTGAGATGATGTATTACGGAACGAGTAAAGAGACTTGCCAGTAACGAGATTGAACTAGGTATTGGATACCGACGATCGAATCTCGGGCAAGTAACATACCGATGACAAAGGGAACAACGTATGTTGTTATGCGGTCTGACCGATAAAGATCTTCGTAGAATATGTAGGAGCCAATATGGGCATCCAGGTCCCGCTATTGGTTATTGACCGGAGACGTGTCTCAGTCATGTCTACATTGTTCTCGAACCGTAGGGTCCGCACGCTTAACGTTACGATGACAGTTATTATGAGTTTATGCATTTTGATGTACCGACGGTTGTTCGGAGTCCCGGATGTGATCACGGACATGACGAGGAGTCTCTAAATGGTCGAGACATAAAGATTGATATATTGGAAGCCTATGTTTGGACATCGGAAGTGTTCCGGGTGAAATCGGGAATTTTACCGGAGTACCGGGAGGTTACCGGAACCCCCCGGGAACCAAATGGGCCTTAGTGGAAAGGTGAAAGGGGCAGCCCAAGGTGGGCTGCGCGCCTCCCCCCTCCCCTAGTCCTATTAGGACTAGGAGAGGTGGCCGGCCCCCTTCTCCCTCTCTCTCTCTCGAGGAATCCTATTAGGAATAGGATTGGGGGGGAGTCCTACTCCCGGTAGGAGTAGGACTCCTCCTGCGCCCTCCTCCTTGGCCGGCCAGCCCTCCCCCTGGCAACCTTTATATACGGGGGCAGGGGGCACCTCTAGACACACAAGTTGATCATTGAGATCGTTCCTTAGCCGTGTGCGGTGCCCCCTGCCACCAAATTCCACCTCGATCATACCGTTGTAGTGCTTAGGCGAAGCCCTGCGTCAGTAGTACATCAAGATCGTCACCATGCCGTCATGCTGACGGAACACTTCCTCGACGCTTTGCTGGATCGGAGCCCGAGGATCATCATCGAGCTGAACGTGTGCTAAGAACTCGGAGGTGCCGGAGTAACAGTGCTTGGATCGGTCGGACCGGCAAGAAGACGTACGACTACTTCCTCTACGTTGTGTCAACGCTTCCGTTGCGATCTACAAGGGTACGTAGATCAGACTCTCCCCCTCGTTGCTATGCATCACCATGATCTTGCGTGTGCGTAGGAAAAATTTTGAAATTACTACGTTCCCCAACAGTTTGTAGGACACTAGCAAATTTCCCTCAAGTGGATGACCTAAGGTTTATCAATCCATAGGAGGCGTAGGATGAAGATGGTCTCTCTCAAGCAACCCTGCAACCAAATAACAAAGAGTCTCGTGTGTCCCCAACACACCCAATACAATGGTAAATTGCATAGGTGCACTAGTTCGGCGAAGAGATGCTGATACAAGTGGTATATGGATGGTAGATAAAGGTATTTGTAATCTGAAAATATAAAAACAGCAAGGTAACTAATGATAAAAGTGTGCACAAACGGTATTGCAATGATAGGAGACAAGGCCTAGGGTTCATACTTTCACTAGTGCAAGTCCTCTCAACAATAATAACATACTTGGATCACATAACTATCCCTCAACATGCAACAAAAAGTCACTCCAAAGTCACTAATAGCGGAGAACAAACGAAGAGATTATGGTAGGGTACGACACCACCTCAAAGTTATTCTTTCCAATCAATCCGTTGGGCTATTCCTATAAGTGTCACAAACAGCCCTAGAGTTCGTACTAGAATAACACCTTAAGACACAAATCAACCAAAACCCTAATGTCACCTAGATACTCCAATGTCACCTCAAGTATCCGTGGGTATGATTATACGATATGCATCTCACAATCTCAGATTCATCTATTCAACCAACACATAGAACCTCAAAGAGTACCCCAAAGTTTCTACCAGAGAATCACGACAAAAACGTGTGCCAACCCCTATGCATAAGTTCATGGGCGGAACCCGCAAGTTGGTCACCAAAACGTACATCAAGTGAATCACGTGATATCCCATTGTCACCACAGATACGCACGGCAAGACATACATCAAGTGTTCTCAAATCTTTAAAGACTCAATCCGATAAGATAACTTCAAAGGGGAAACTCAATCCATTACAAGAGAGTAGAGGGGGAGGAACATCATAAGATCCAACTATAATAGCAAAGCTCGTGATACATCAAGATCGTACTACCTCAAGAACACGAGAGAGAGAGAGAGAGATCAAACACATAGCTACTGGTACATACCCTCAGCCCCGAGGGAGAACTACTCCCTCCTCGTCATGGAGAGCACCGGGATGATGAAGATGGCCACCGGAGAGGGATTTCCCCCTCCGATAGGGTGCCGGAATGGGTCTAGATTGGTTTTCGGTGGCTACGGAGGTTTCTGGTGGCGGAACTCCGGATCTATTGAGCTCCCCGGTCGTTTTAGGGTATATGGATATATATAGGCGGAAGAAGTACGTTAGGGGAGCCACGAGGGGCCCATGAGGGTGGAGGGCGCGCCCAGGGGGGTGGGCGCAGCCCCCTACCTCGTGGCTTCCTCGAAGCTTCCTTGACGTGGACTCCAAGTCTCCCGGGTTGCTTTCCTTCCAAAAATAAGTTCCGTGAAGTTTCAGGTCAATTGGACTCCGTTTGATTTTCCTTTTCTGCGATACTCTAAAACAAGGAAAAACATAAACTGGCACTGGGCTCTGGGTTAATAGGTTAGTCCCAAAAATAATATAAAAGTATATAATAAAGCCCATAAACATCCAAAACAGAAAATAATATAGCATAGAGCAATCAAAAATTATAGATACGTTGGAGACTCCAACGTATCACAGAGGGAGCCGGCCCCGCCGGAGGTGGTGCTTCGCCGTGTCAGGGAGGAGGACGAGCATGTCCATCGCTACATGGCCGCTATAGACGTCAGGTTCTCCAATACCTGGCAGGTTCTTTGGGCAGATGACCGGAGATATGATCCTGTGATGGTTCCTTCTCTTTGGGTGTCCACCGCCCGCGCCCCAGGAACCGCGAGTGGCCTAGATTCTTCTGTAGTATTCGATCTTTATTAGCTACCTAGCCAGTTATGTATTCGATATATAATATTCGAGATGATGTATTCGAGATTATATATATTATTAGAGACGATGTATTCGAGATTATATATTATTCGAGACAATGTATTCGAGATTATATATTATTCGAGACAATGCATATTATGTACTATGATTCAGTTTTTCCTTATTGATTGCATCCATGCATTGTAATTTGAATACTAAATTGTTTTATATTTCTTCTGGATTAGTTAAATAAAAGCTATGGCGGACAATACCGGCAGAGAGGGAGAAGAGACCATGTTCGAGATCATACACAGCCCTCGCGGGCCAGATGATCAGAATGAAGATTATGACGGCTCCGAATATCTGAACAATACCGGGGAGGGTGATGATAAGATATTCGATGTCGACGACCAAATTGATGAAGTCATGAACTATGATTATGATTATGATGACGCAGACAATGTTGATCTTGAAATAACAAAGACCGGCGAGGTATATTTATATAAGCAGGCATGTGGTGATCATCACATGTTTTTTGATTTGAAGATATATTAACGAATCGATCTTTCTTCTTTCAGCCCTTCGGATTGAGCAAATCTGCTTCTACAGACAACAGGACAAAGCGAGGCCCGGGCAAAAAGTTGAAGGACGGTGTAAAGTACAACATCGATGCCATCAAAACTAATGGCGAACCAATCACGCCTAAGAACATTGCGACCAAGTTCGTTCTTTAGTGCGGACTTCTTGTAAAGGACCAACTTCCGATCTCCATTCCAGAATGGAATGAGCCAAAAAAATAAATATCCAGATGTTACTTGGGTCGATGACAGAGCAAAAAAACACTTTGGGGATCTCTCATGGAACATTTCACCCTACCAGATCATTTCAGTGATGCAGATGTGCAGAAAGTCAAGGATGCTACGGTTAGGAAGATGGCAATTGCATTCAACACACACAAGAAAACTGTATGGGCCAAGTACGTCAAAGGAGGAAGGAAGACTCCAGAATTCAAGGGAACACTGGAGAAGCAAAGAGAACACTGGCCTGCTTTCGTGAAATTCAAGGAATCAGAATTATCTAAGGAACGGTCGAGAAAAAACAAGGCCAATGCCGCAAAAAAGCCGCAGTTCCATAGGCTGGGGCCAGGTGGCTATGCGTTGGCAATGCCTAAGTGGGATAAGTCTGAGCAAGAGATGCTAGATGCAGGGGTCGATCCAGTTACTAGGAGATGGCCCCTAGGTGTAGAACTTGGTTCTATGTGCATGAGGGGGCATTGGACCCGAAGACAGGCCTGGTTTCGAAGAAGGCAAGTCTAAAAGGAGCCGAAGATAAGTTACTTCAAGCAATAAAAGATGTTCGAACGGGGGTGTTCATGCCCAACAGAGAGAATGATGAGCTTACGCGCGCCCTAGGAAATCCTGAACACCTGGGAAGAACACGAGGCAAGGGCATTGTTCCGTGGTATGAGGGCTTTTCGGAATGGAACGCCGACTACAGAACCCGTACAAGAAGGAAGATGGAGGAGGAGAAGAAGAGGGAGCTGGAGGAGGAGCAGACGAAGAAGGAAGCAGAACGCCTTCAAGGCCTAGAATCAGCGCACACGGATTTGGCACTCAAATTCCAGCGGTAGCAGCAGCAGATCGACTCACTTAGCCAGGAAAGGGGGTCTCAGCAGCGGCAGCAGCTAGCGGATGATCCAGCATTGGATAGCACCGTCCCATCCATGCCGAGAAGCAGCATTGGTTCCGCCCCGGGCGACGCACTACTAGATAGATACCCTCTGGATGACATCATCGAGAGCACTAACTATGAGCTACACTTCAAAATGAAGAACATATCCATGAAGGTGGCAGACGCCATTGCTTATACAAATTCCCCCGATGCAACCTTCCATTGCAACCCGATTCCAGCTGGCTATGCTCGTGTCCAGGTTGATGAAGTGATAGACCAATATTCGGGCCTAGAGCTTGACATTCCTGGAGGTGACGAGAAGCACACACTGGGAGAGGTCAAACATCATATCATCCTATGGAATCATCGTATCATTCCGACACCGCGTCAGCCGACTCCTCCTCGAAGTCCGCCACTGCGTCAGCAAACTCCCGCTCCTTGAAGTCCACCACCGTGTTAGGCCACTCCTCCTCCTCCAAGTCTGGCAAAGCGCCAGGCCACTCCTCCTGCTTCAAGTCCGGCACAGCGTCAGCAGACTCCTCCTTGAAGTCCGCCACCGCGTCAACAGACTCCCGCCCCTCCAAGTCCACCAACGCGTCAGACCACTCCTCCTCCTCCAAGTCAGGCACAGCGTCAGGCCACTCCTCCTCCTCCAACTCAGCCACATCAGCCGTCTCCGCCGCTACGAGTCGAGGTAGTACAGGAGGTACAGGCGGAGGCAAGCGATATAAATATGGTCCAAGCCTTGGTCCTCTTCTTGAGAGACCTTACGACATGACCGAGGAGCAAAACGCAGCCATAGTGCAGGCCCAAGTGGATGCCCATTTTGGACCAAAACCGACACCGCCGCCAAGGGAGAAAGTGCCTGAGGAAAAGATTGACCACTTCATTCGTATGGCTAGACCACCAGCTCCCAAGCCTGTTGACTCAGACTATGAGCGCCCAATCAGGAAGGCGCATCGAGCACGACTACAAAATGAGTCGAGCTCGAGCTCGAGCCAAGCAGCTGGCCAAAAATGCGGTAAAACCGTTCCCCGGCTAGGAGAACAGACGGCGCAGTTGATCCCCCCGCTTGTTGTGCCAAACACATGAGAGTACCGCCGCCCTATATAGATGTGGGCAAACCGTTTATGTTCTCCAGCTGGGCAATCTGGTAATAACCGAGGAGCATATAATGTAGGCTCAAAGCCTCAATATCACTGTTGGACAACTCCTCGAGATCGAGCCCATGTCTCCGCTTAGAGAGGAGGAAATAAAACGGAAATATGTCTGTGGCCAACCTTTGGTCGAGCCCGAGGAGGTCAACAATCTCCCAACGAGAATGTATGAATTGCATGATTGGTACATGAAAATTACCAAGAGTTCCAATCGAGAGTCCCTCATGGTGAAGGTCAAGGAAGAGCATTACTTCCATAAGCTAGCTCTATGCGTTGAGTATTTAGAACTATTTCAGTTATTCAATCAAGATGCACTCGACAAATCTCTCGTCAGTTGCTATTGTCTGTAGTGATTTCTTTCTGTAATTTAAGTCTCAAGCTAGATTTAGTGCTCATTGATCGATCGTTACCTGTAATTATCCTCACTATATTCTTTTTTGTGGTATTATGTAGGATGAAGATGTATGAAATGAAAAAGTTGGACACTATGGCATTGGGTTCATTGACCCAAATATCATTAATGAAAAGACATGGACATATGATCATTGTAAACAAGATGTAGAGAATAAAATGCTAGAGTTCTTGAAGTGCCTCAATAGCAATGAAGATATACTACTTCCTTACAACTTCAGGTGAGTCACACTGTCTTGTAGCTAGTACAAATTCTGTTTTTGCTTACTAGCTAGCTAGATGTTAATAATTAAGTGTGTAGGGTTTACGGTAGTTGATTAGTGTTATGCACATGCCCGCTTAATTAAGATATGCAAACGTGTGCGCATGCAGTTACCATTGGGTCTTGTTAGACATTAAAGTTGAAAAAGGAAAAGTTGAAGTACTGGACTCACTACTTAAGAAAGAAAGTGACTTCACCATCATGAAGGGGATACTCGACAGGTAATTTTGATCATTATCAACTATATCCCGGCCTATTTAGTTCGTCATTTCCTAATATCAACTCTATTTAATAACCCCTTTATTATTTGTCTTTGCCGGCGGGCAGGGCTTGGGAAAAGTTCATCAAGGTGACTCCAGGAAAATGGCAAAAAAAGCGGTTGTGGTATCGACCCAAGGTCAGTAATTAAGTAGTACTAACTAGCTACCATCTCTTTAATTCTTGGTTCAATACTATTAATTAATTATCATGCTTGATTAATTATTATCTGATTAAATTATATTCTCGTAAAGGCCCTGAAGCAGGCGCCGGGGACTGATGTGTGTGCATACTACGTTTTCGAGAGCATTCGCATGATGGCGTCCGAAAGAAGCAAATCTCAAAGACAGGAATGGGTACGTTTGCCAGAACACTATTCACAATTTCTACATGATTATCGATATCTAGTCACACAACTAATAGACATGCATATTGATCTCGATCACTTCAAGAGGAAATAGCGAGATTTTTGCTCGACCAGGTCATAGATCCCAAAGGAGAATACTATTACCCACTACCGCCCCCATGAACTACTCCAAATTGTCATCGTGCTCCGAAGGCACCAAGGCAACATGTAGGAGAAATTGTATATATATATATACATGTGTATGTGTATAATGGTGGTTGTGAGACATTCGATGATCGGTTCTAAGAGAAATTCTATTTATATATATGCATAACGTGTACAATATATAGTATCGTAAAATACCAGAAAACAAAAAAGAATTAAATGGAAAACACAAAATTAAAGGAAAAATAAAAACTAAAACCAAAACAACCCAAATATTTTAGTACCAGTTGGTGCTACCAACCGATACTAAAGGGCTCCCCGCCCCCGGCGCTGGCTCGTGCCACGTGGTGGCCCTTTAGCGGCGGTTCATGCAGAACCGGTACTAAAGGAGGGACCTTTAGTCCCCACTCTTTAGTGCCGGTTGCAGAACCGGCACTAAAGGCCCTTACGAACCGGTGATACATCCCGGTTCTGCACTAGTGCACACTCACGTGCGCGCACACACAATACCTACTGAGGACTGGAGTTGCGGAGCTTCAAGATTGACAAAGTCACTGCATGCACATTTTTATTGACAAGAACATCGCCTCCTACTAGAAGAATAATTTGCATTAATGCGACATCAGAATGTCAAACCTGGGGTTTGATCCATGGTGGGATGGGGTACCACCATGGGAGGACACAAGCGTTGGGCACTGATATGTCTCCAACGTATTTATAATTTATGAAGTACTCATGCCATGTTAGCAATAATTTTATATGGCTTTCGTGCACTTTTATATGACTTTTATAAGATTTTCATGGACTAGCATATTACCTAGTGCCGACTGCCAGTTCTTGTGTTCTGCTTGTTTTTGGTTTTTCAGAAAATCCATACCAAACGAAGTCCAAACTCAACGAAACTTTTTGACGATTTTTTTTGGAACATAAGAGACCCCCGAAGTTTCGTGGGAGGATCAGAAGACCCACGAGGAGGTGACAGGGCAACCCGGCGAGCCTAGGGGTGGCCGCGCCGGGATACATTGTGGGCCCCTCGTAACTCCATTTCGCATGATTTCAACTTTGAAAATTCTTATAAATAGGGAAACACCTAGAAATAAAACTAGAACTTTGACTCTGCCTCTGCAAGCCTCTTTTCCGAAGAGATCCCATCTGGAGGCCTTTTCCGGCACCCTGCCGGAGGGGGAAATCATCATTGGAGGCCATGTTCATCATCCCAGTGGTCTCCATGACAAGGAGGGAGTAGTTCACCCCTGGGGCTGAGGCTATGTAATAGTGGCTATGTGTTTGATCTCTCTCTCTCTCCCGTGTTCTTGATCCGACATGATCTTGATGTAACCATGGGCTTTGTTAATATAGTCAGATCATATGGTATTTTCCCTCTCTCTATCTTGTTGTGTGAATTGAGTCTTTTCCTTTGAGTATTCATTATTATCGGATTGAATATTTTGGATTTGAGAACACTTGATGTATGTCTTGCATGTGGATACCCGTGGTGACAATGGGTGTTCTGTTGATTCACTTGATATATGTTTTGACAATCGACTTGCGGATTCCCACAGTGACATTAGGGTAATCTAGGCATAGAGGTTGATGCATGTTTTCGTCCTACTTTCTCCGGTAGAAACTTTGGGGTACTGTTTGAAGTTCTTTGTGTTGGATTGAATATTATGAATCTGAAGTTGTTTGATGCATATCGTATAATTGACTCATGGATACTTGTGGTGACATTGGAGTATCTAGGTGACGTTAGAGTTGATTGATGTGTATCATATGGTATTATTTTAGTACGCACTCTAGGGCTATTTGTGACACTTATAGAAATAGCCCAATAGATTGATCGGAAAGGATAACTTTGAGGTGGTTTACTACCTACAACAATTTCTTCTTTTGTTCTCCTCTATTGATAAAAACTTTGGAGTGTTTCTTTGTTGCACATTGAGGGATGTTTATATGATTTAATTATGTTAGCATTGTTGAGAGACTGCACTAGTGAAATTTTGAACCCTAGGCCTTGTTTCCAAACATTGCAATACCCGATTGTGCTCCAGTTTATCACTTGCTACCTTGCTGTTTTTATATTTTAGATTACAAAAACCTATATCTAATATCCATATTACACTTGTATCATCATCTCTTCACCGAACTAGTGCACTTACATAATTTGCCATTGTATTTGGTGTGTTGGAGACACAAGTGCTTTCTTGTATTTAATTGCAGGGTTGTTTGAGAGAGGCCATCTTCATTCTACGCCTCCCACGGATTGATAAACCTTAGGTCATCCACTTGAGTGAAATTTGTTGTTGTCCTACAAAACTCTGCGCTTGAAGGCTCAACATGAGTCTACAAGAATAAGTTATGTAGTAGACATCAGGCACATCAGGCCGTTGGCCGAGTCATGAGGCTAAAATACTTCACACTATGGAACTTACTGTAAAATAATATTGCAGGCATGATGCTTCAAGGCGGCCCAAGGCCCGATGTGGGCTTCATTCTGCCACACGCTACCAGAACGGTCCTAACCATCCAACCACTTATTGGTTAAGCATAGAGTTGTTGCATTGCAAGTATAAAACATCATTGGTACAAAGATAAGGGTTGCAGACTTGCAGTAAGAAGTTAAAGTTATCACTCAGCAAAGAGAAATTGTATCATATTCTTCCTAATGAGGAGGTACAATTTTCTACTATTAGAAACTCAAATTATGCGATAGTGCTACAATATATGACAACCCGACATACCTTCATCATTAACAAAAATTGTTAATACTTATTAGGGCAGGTTAATGAACATTGGCCAGCATCCTGGCATATATACCTGAAGCATGCTATCAAGATGAAAGTTCACATTCAGATATCATTCTCTACACACATTAGTGCATTCTCAAGCGTTGATTAGGTAGGCTCGGCCAATGATAGACGATCAATAAGTGGCTTTGTTGAGTTCCTTAGTTAGAGTTGATCTTGTAGAGCTCACGCACACAACAGACAATGTCTCGATCAAGTACCAAAGCAAAGTACATGGCGCTCAATAGTGCTATTTTTTATATTATTTGGTTACAGTACTTTCTTGGACAACTCAGTGTGTATCGGGAGGAAGTACCAGCAATTCTGCGTGATTATGTTGAGGTGACATATCTATCCGCTACCCCGGTGCTCCATGCAAGGACTAAGCACATAGAGGTGAATTTTACTCTGTCTAAGAACACATGGCACACTGGCACGTAAAGCTTTGGAAATTGGATTCATATCTCGCAAGATCAGCTAGATGATGGTCTATCTAAGCCGGTGAGTGGTGGGCATAGACCAACCAAGAGCATTGTTTCACAATCCTAGACTTTTATAAGGTTGTGTTGAGGGTAGAGTTAGAGATAATAAGTTCTAGTTTGAAATATGATCCCATGCTAACACGATCCGTGTTGTGAACTTGTGATAGGCTGTCAGGAAAAAAATGTGTTGTATCCGTCATGATTGTAATCCTAGATATGTCCTCTACTAGTGATCTCTTGACCTGCAAGTTTGTTCGGCAATATAAAGCATGACCAACATCACGATAAGATGTTTGGATCCAACTCATTGTTCCATCTAAACTTTCAAGAGGTAATGAAAGATTCCATTTTCTTAAAAAAAAGGGCAAACGGAACCTGCTAGACCTAATTTGAAGGGAGCGAGTCCAAAATCCAATGAACATAAATTCAACACAACACAATTACATTACTTATTCAGTCTTGCATCAAAAGTATGCATCATTCATCATTATGAAAGTTAAGTAGTAGTCAACTATTAACAAGGAATCAGTTATCCTTGTAAGAAAAGTAGAAAACTTCACAGACAATTCACTAACTAACACAACATCACTACTGCCCTCACCAACGATTCACCAACCAACAACAAATGAAAGCACTATCACCAACACAAAAGCATTAACAATATCAATCAACATTGGCATCATTTGCAGGGATGAGATAGACCACCATGGTACTTTGATTGCTCAATAGTTCAAAGAGGCAGATATCACCCATCTTCAGGTTGTTGCCTTGCACAAACTGTTTCCATCCATGTTTGAGCTTTTTGTCGCCGCGGTTGTTTGGAAACCGCACTTGCCACTTCACACCAAGCAGCTCAAGATGCATCCGTGCCTCCTCTCCAAGATACTTCTGAGCATAGTAGTTGGGGAAAGTCTACTTATAGATGTGAACAAAATAGTTACTTGATAATGGCATGAATTAGTCTATGTAGAATAACATTTCAACTGCTTCCTACAAGGATTGGTTTACACTTCACACAAACACCTACATGATCGAATCAGATCACACATTAGAAAAATAGAACTCACCAGAAAGAATGGTGACTCCACATTGCACTTGTACATCACAGCAACAAAGATGGAGATCTTTGACTCAAGAGATTGGACCTTCTGTTTCACCACGTCCTTCTGAGCTAAAGTTAGCTTGGTCTTGTGTGCGGTAATGTAACCGTCCCTCAATTGCTCCTTTTGAGATGAAGATAGCTTAGCCTTCCTCTTGACAATGTTGCTAGAAACGGGCACATCACGTACTCCCTGGCCATGTTCAGAGGATAAAGAACCTCCTGTGCAAAGAAAAAGAGAACTACTGAATATAGACAGCTATAAAAATATGAGAATGATTTGCAAGGGAAGATATATCTATAATCTTAACTGAGACCAGATGACTCGGAGGGGGGAGTATTTATTGCAGCCCTGCTGCCTTGACATGACTTGTCCATTTCCAGTTGGGCACGCCACTGCCCTTCGATTGGCGGTGATTCCACTGGGAGCCCATTCACTATGATAAATGGCTGCCTTTGCATAGGCTGAGGATAAAAATGGGAACTTTTCACTATATCAGTACCGTAGGGACGCCTTTCTTGAACAGGAGGCGGAACGGGGTCTACAATAACTGATAATGCCTTCTCGCAGCCATGTTTATCAAAGATTATGACACTAAATTGGGAGTTGCCATTGTATATGAGTACTATGGTGTCATCCGTCTGTAGCCCAAAGGTTTCGACGAACTTCCCCCATCCCACTGAAAAGACAAGCTTTTGATTATAGCAAGTATCTAGTTTGTTCTCGGTGACTCCAATTTTGTAGCTGCGACGATTTTGTGTTTCAAGTTTGATCTCTCTTGGGAACTCGCCCTTGAAACGCTGAAGAATTCCTTCTGGGATGACCTGGAGAAAAAGAACCAATATTTTTTTAGTTTGAATGGATTGTAAACAGGATAAAAAAAAGATAATCTCTATAATCAAAGCCTATTTGACGGTTCGGTATCCGACTACATAACATATAGCAAGGAAAATACAGAAGGCTTGTATAGACTATGGTATCAAAGGAAAAAACATGAAAACCAAAAAGCCCGGTATCTTTGAATATGAGGAAATTTTGTGCAAACTAGCATACCTGAATTAATGTGCTACCATGCTGGACTCAATCCAAGCAGCAAATTAATAGCAGACATTGAGCACATTTTGAAAAAAAATAGTACACATAGTTTGTGCATGTCTCCAAAGTCTACAGCAATAAATATATCCACATAATTTAAACTAGGAAGTAGAAAATCATTGGTCTATGAAAGAAAACAACAAATTTACTGACAAAGGGAGTTAGTAATATATCTGAATATGAATTTACCATCTCATATTGAAAATCGCCCATCATAAGCATCAAGAAATATTTATTTTCATTATCCAAGTCCGCGTAGTGATATTCAAGCCAGTTGTTGCATCTTCCACATTGCACATCCATCTTTTCAGAAGACCTGCAGTGCAAAAGCCATTTGAATTGAAATTTTGTACCAGGAAATGAAGCCATGAATAATAAAGACTAGTACTTCACCCGATTTCATGCGCCTCGTTGCCCCTGTCTTGGACACGAGGTATAAAAGGATCCAGAACAACCGATGAGGCCTTTTCACGACCAAGTTTATCAAAGATTATGACATTAAACTGACTGTTTCCTTTGTATCTGAACATTAAGAGATCACCAATCTGTAGATCATAGTTTGCAACAAATTGCCTCCAACCCACTGTAAAGATACGCTTTTCTTCAATCTTGGCGACCACAATAGCATGATTGTCGCCATTTCGTGTTTCTAGCTTGATCTCCCCTAGGATGTCCCTTTTGAAACGCTGCACAAGTTCTTCTGGGATTATCTACAGGAAGAAATAACAGCAACAAAAAGTTTGGTCAGACTGTTTATTCGCAAGACACACTAGCTATAATCATGTTGTATATATGCATTGCTTTTATGTAAACTAACTACTTCAATGTTCCGATATCATTTTGGTACTCTATATAGAATAGTCCGCCCCTCAACGAACGCATTAAAAGAATGGCACTGGTCTTACCAAACCAAAAACCACTCTGGATTGATAGTAGAAACATCACTGGTCAAGTGGTCTTACAAAAACAAATGGCACGGTAAGAATGGAACTGTATTCAAGTGTTACCACTTACCATCTCATCATGGAAATCACCAATCAGAAGCACCAAGAAATATTTCTTCTCATCATCCAAATTTCTGTAGTAATACTCATCCCGCCGTTTGCAGCATTCACAAGACGTGCACATCCCGTTAGAGCAGGCCCTGCAGTGCAAAATGTGTTTGCAGTGATATATTGTAGCGAGGACATGAATGAAGCCATCCACGATAAGAAGACTTGTATAGTACTATATACTTGACCCGGTTTCATGTACTCCTAAATTCGAATCCGGCCGGAATTTTGCATCGAACCATAACTAATCGATGAAGAGGATTCGAGATGAATTAATTGGACAATGGGAAAAAGATTGAGAGAGAGAGATATTTCTCCATGAATCGGCCGGAACATTGTAGCAAGGAAATTCACGAGATATTTCTCCTGGCCCTTGTCCCCATGAGCTGTCTCGCGCACTGGTCTCGGCCTCCCGTCTGCCAACTGACGTCCTGACGTGGTGACCAGCAGAAACCCCCCGATGCTCACCGGCACCGGCCACCCTGCCGGCGGCCGATTCTCCGGCGTGTCTCAGAGTTCCCTCGACCTCATCGGGAGCGCGCGCAGACACGGCGTGGCCACAGGAGGCATCACCACAAGACGCATAGATGTACTACTACTTGCATTGACATTACTCATAGAATTATAGAAAGGGATGTTTGATGTTGAATCAAGAATCATGCCAAGACCGAAGGACGGTAAAATCATCTGGGCAGTGTGTGCTGCGATTTGATTCTTACCTCTGTTCTCCTTCCAGGTGGCTTCCGCTAGTGTGGAGGTGGCGACGCTGAGCGGTGTGCCCTCCTCCATTGGTACTTTCGTAGCCGGGAAAAATTCCTAAACGACCGGGTCTGTTGCCTCGTCAAGTTAGTTAGATCCCTTTCAGTAGTTGCCACGTGCCTTCACTAGTCACAGATCGCCTCCGTCCACCCCGTGAGCCATCACCCTTTGCATCCACGTACGTCTTTTGAGACAAAATTCGAGGCCCTGTGCGAAACTATAAAATGAGGCCCTATCTCACTAAAAAAATTAACTAACGAGCAATTATAATGTATATATATCTCGTAGAAAATTAGACAAATCATCTAACTTACCTAGTATATGTTTTGTCTGGTTAAACTGATATACTCTAATCTTTAATCGAGAAGGCAACACTGGTAGAAAAAAGCCCTTTAGTCCCAGTTCGCAACAGCCTTTAGTCCCGGCTGTGCAACCGGGACTAAATAAGCGCGACTAAAGACCCCCCCCCCCTTTAGCCGCGGCTCTTACGGACCGCGACTAAAGACCCCCCCCCCCCCCTTTAGTCCCGGTTCTTGTGGCTAACCGCGACTAAAGGCCGTCACAGGTTTTTGAAAAAAAATTGAAATTTTTTTTTGAAATTTTTTTATTTTCAAATTTCTGAATTATTTTAACCTCTAGTCTGTAATCACCACCCCTCATCACTTCTCAATTTATTCTTTTAACACCCCTCATCATTCCAAATCATCTAACTTCCCAACCGGTCACCCATCCCTCTCACTACTCCAGCCCAAGCACGCTTAACTTCCGGGTTCTATTCTCCCACGCTCCAAGTCTGCACTTGTTGTTTTCCTGACAATAATAAGATGTCAATCCTATTAACCTTCAGGAATTTTGCTTGAGCATGAAGTGACACATTTCACTGTTTGAGTTTGAAACTATTGTTTTAAAAAACAATAATTATTTAGTAACACTAATATTTCTTGAATAATTAGTTTGACCATTGTTTGACCACAGTTTGACCATAGTTTGACCACAGTTTGACCAGATTTGACCAAAATTGAAATAACTAAAATAATTATTTAGTAACACTAATATTCTAGAATAATTAGTTTGACCATTGTTTGACCACAGTTTGCCCACTGTTTGAATATTTTTCAATTTTTTCCACTCTAGATCTTAAAAGCCCCGTAACTTTTTTTCTATTAGGTTTTTGAGGATTTTAAAAATGTTTAATGGGGTTCCCCCAGTTAAATTTGGATGTAACTTTTCGAGTAGATGATTTTTCATATAAAAAACTTTTTCATCCGAGTTAGTATGCAAAAGTTATGCCCATTTTTACAAATTTCAGAGAGATTTTGCAAATAAAGTCAAAATTCACATTTGCAAATTTTCCCAACAACTAGACCACATATCACATGAGAAACTTATTTTCTTTTATTTTTTTGACATTTCCATTATTTTCTTTTATTTTTTTTTAAACTGAAAAGGCGATCCACGGGGAGGGGGGGTAGAGTTTGAAAATGGGACCTTTAGTACCGGTTCGTGGCACGAACCGGGACTAAAGGTCTCAACCCATTAGTTCCGGTCCGTGCCACAAACCGGGACTAAAGGGGAGGAGCTTTAGTCGCGGTTGGCCTGGCCAACCGCGACTAAAGGCCTTTGGGCACCTTTAGTCGCGGTTGGCCTGGCCAACCGCGACTAAAGCCCGCGAGCGCCCTGGGCCCAGGCATTTGGTCGCGGTTCGTCTGCCGAACCACGACTAAAGACTTCATTAGTCGCGGTTCCTACAGTTTCGCGACTAATGAGGCTGGACGGAAGCCTCTTTTTCTACCAGTGCAAGAACCAATCTATAACGACCCAGCCAAAAGTTAATTAGAAAATTAGTAATTAGGAGTAGGAACCAAAGTACCTATTTTGAAGCGTGAAGCACCCGGAGTATGAAAACGATAGTGAGAGCATCCGGAGGATTAAACTGTCACGGTCATCGATCGATCGGACTACCCCGCTTTCAATCGAGGAGCGGCCTGAGAATTGTCGCCGAATCACCAACACATCCTATGTAGGCACTAGCAGCAGCAGGGCCGGGCAGATCCTCCGGTAGGCACTGGCGACAGATCCTCATGTATGCACTAGGGAGTAACCAAAGCGGCGAAGCCGAGTCGATGCAATCGCTGTTTTGCGATCCATGTAACTCCCGTCTCGATCCCCATTTTTTATGATGTTTTTTTCGGAGGCAATTATATTATGAGGTGCGGTCATCAACCGACAAGAAAAACGAGCAGCGATCTAGTTCTTTTTTTAGTCTAAACATGCTTACTTTATTCACTCAATAATCATAGAAATACAATCGATGTCTGGCGGATTTGAAAGCCACAGGTGGCGCCCGGCTGCCTGGCGGGCGGCTCGAGTCGCGGACGCCAGCGGCCCAGCGAAACAGCTTTTGTTTGTTGATAAATATACATACTAGGCCTATAAAAATTTGGGGCCCTTTAGATTTATGGGCCCTGTGCGGCCCGCACACTTAGTACAACTATGGGCCCGGCCCTGCTCTTGAGAACTGAGAAGTGACCCATCGATCTCATGCCAGCCATGGTTTCTGCTTCCTAGCATGCCGTGGATGGAGCAAATGGTTTCGATTATGCGTGCGTGTGCTTCTTCATGCCGGCCATGACCATGAGGATTAATTAATCACCAGTTGGTCCTCGATGGTTGTAGTTGTACGTACGTCAGCAGATCGAGGAGATAGCAGACGCATGCTTATGTCCATAACCATGAAGATTAAATATGGTCATACGATTGAGAAGGTGCAACATGCAACAATTTAAATGTTGGAGTTTAGACTCCACATAGATCGGATCGTAAACAACGAGAGAAAACCCAAGAAAAAAGAAAATCACAAACAAGCCCTTCTAGGTCCCTACAACTACCAAAACCACGCTCGCCCAAACCAGCCACCGTTGTCGCTGTAACATCTGCCGGAGGTGAAGAAGGCGAGCAACCAGGCGCATTGGATCCAAGAGAGTGCCATAGCAATGAGAGCCAGGGCAAACGAACTGTGTTGCGGGCCTCGACAGGCGCCACCGAAGACGTCGACGGCGCACGTGCCGCTGTGGATAATCGACCGGGGATCCTTCCAACACTTCTTGGATCTGGAGCACGACGTTCCCGAGCAGCAATCAAATCAATGCTAGGATACCATGCAACTCGCTCAAGAGAGATATGTGTGGGGAGTCAGTACTAGGAAGTACCATTATTTATTGAAAATGTCATTTTGCTCGCGAGCTCAATTGCTTCCTCATGAAAAGCAAAATCTAAACAAATGGTAAAAAAAAACATCTCAAGTTTTGGCTAACAAACATTGAGGAAATTTCTACAAACGTAGAAATTTTTGTGAAGTATAATGTTGTAGGAAAAAAACATTTCTCTAGAATGCTTTCAAAATAGTGTTTTTAGAACATCAATTTTTTGTTTTTACAGAGCATTTAGAAATGTTTTTTGCATCAAAATTTGTAAGCATGTAGACAATGCGTCAATGTTTGTTATCACAAAATTACAAAAAAAATGATATTTTGAAATATTATCTTTTATTTTGCTACACCTGAGGAAGCATTTGAGCTCGCGTGCACAAAATCCATGTATCATTCATTAACTTCTTCCTTTTTTCTTGGCTCTCTCCTTCATATAGTCAGAAGTGGCCAAGTCTACACACTAAACAACTAGAAAGTTTCCCAAAATTCATGTTCTTCGAACCCCTTTCGTTGTCAAAGTAGTACAAGGCCGACGCTAGACTATCTCGCGAAGACTGTATCTCGCTTAACGTGAATATAGCTTCCGTCTCGTTGTAGGATTTTCCCCTGCATGTAGCTACTGAGCCGACCCATTTTTGTCTAATTGTTTTTGCATTCGGTAGGTTTCGATCGAGTTCGCTAGTTTTCGCTGGGTTCGCTTTACTAAGTTCTTACTATTCACGTTTTCTTCTTTAGTTTCTATTCTTTACTCACTGGTTTTTTGTTTTTCCCTATTTTCTCAATGGTTTTCTTTGTTCCCTTCTCGGTTTTCACTCATTTTTTCTTTTCTTTTTCTCTTTGTGTTTTCATCGGTTTTTCTAAGTTTCTTTCTTGTTTTTGCTGGTCCTTTTTTACTTTCTTTTTTCTTTGCTTTTAATTTTTTTGTCATTTTTATTTGTTTATTCAACATAGGTCTACATTTTTTATATGCGTTGAACATTTTTTCTGAAATACATGTTTTGAACACTTTTTTGAATAAATGGTCAACATTTTTCAAAGATATTATGAACATTTAAGTTTTTTTCACTGGTTTTCTTTAAATTTTTATTCATTTTTCTTTGCTTTAGTTCAGTTTTCTTTGTTACTTTCTTGGGTTTCTTTGCTTTTTTTTGTTTCTTTGCTGGTTTTCATTGGTTTTCTGTTTTTCAACAAATTACTACTTTGTTTTATACACAATGTACATTTTTCTTAAATACATATTCTTAACACTTTTTTCAATACATAGTTAATATTTTTCAAATACACATTCAAATATTAGATTCACATTTAACATTTCGCAAAAACATGATTAACATATTTTAAAACTTATGTTTGTATGTTTACTTTTTCATAAACATTGTACTTTCTTTGTATGCAACATGAATATTTTAATATATAGTTTTAACATTTATAGTCTTTATTCATATTTTAACCATAACCATTGTACATTTTTTGTATGCATGAGGAACATTTTTTATATACACGTTCAGCATTTTCCAAATACATGATTTGACACTTTATTAAACATATATATTTTTTGTCTACTTTTTAAATACATGTGTTACTTTTTTTTATAAGCCATGGACATTCTTTGTATACACGTCGAACGTTTTCCAAATTCATGATTAATAGTTTTTTTAAACATATGTTTCTTTATACTCCCTCCGTTCCCAAATATAAGTCCTTTTAGAGATTTCAACAAGGGACAACATACGGAGCAAAATAAATGAATCTACACTCTAAAATATGTTTATATACATCCGTATGTTGTAGTTCATTTGAAACCTCTAAAAAGACTTACATTTAGGAACAAAGGAAGTATATTTTATCTATACATGTTGTACATTTTTTGTATGCATCAGGAAATTTTTTATATAAATATTTAACATTTTATGAATACATGATTTCACATTAATTAAACATTTATTTTTTGTGTCTACTTTTTTCATGCATATTGTATATTTTTCTAACATTAGTAACATATTTTATATACAACATAAACATTTTCTATACACCTTTAACATTAAAAAATGTAGACAGATATTTTTATTTCTATTTTATGCATAATACACATTGAATATTTTAGTATACATTCCGGAACATTTTTTATATAAACGTTTAATATTTTCCAGAATACATGATTTCACTTTCTTTTAAAACTTGTATTAAAGTCTACTTTTTTCATAAATATTGATATATTTTTATACATCAAAAACATTTTTATATGCATGTTTAATTTTTTTCGAAAATATGATTAACATTTCTTTAAACATATATTTTTTAGTCTATATTTATACACACTGTACATTTTTTTGGTACATCAGGAACATTTTTACCTACACAATTTCATTTTCTAAATACATGATTAACATTTAAAAAATTATTTTTATGTATACTATTTCCGGACACATTGTGCACATTTTTCGAATACCTGATTAACCTTTTTCCATTATATGTTGCACTGCCTACTTTTTTAGAAATGTTGAACATCTGTCGTATACATTAGGAATATTTCTTTATACATGATTAACATATTTGAAATATATTTTTGATGTCTATTTTCTCTTACATATTGTATGTTTTTCTTATACATTTTTTCCTATACATCAGAAATTTTTTTCTATACACATCTAACTTTTTTCACATGATTAACATTCTTTAAATTTTTTTGTAAATTGTTTTCTTAATATATATATATATATATAATTTTTTAAAGAATGTAAATTTTGAAATAAAAATTTAACTAAAACAAAAACAATATGAAAAAAAGAGAAAAATAACCAGGGCGCTGGGCCGGCTGAGTCTAGCGCTGGCTTTAGGCGAGACTAGTTTCTGTCTCGCGTGAAGCGAGGCTTTTAGCTTAGCCAAGGCTATGTGCCGACCCCCAAAAAAATTGTTTCTGACTGCTGTGGGTGGTCACGTTGCGTTGCTTTTTTTTTGAGGATCCTATGCTTTGCTGTTTTGTGGGGTTGTTCTGGCGGTCTGGTAGGTAGCCCCCCAGGGTTCGGCCTCGAGTCAGGGTGGACACGGTCCGAGCCGGTCCGGTCCCGGTCCGAGCCGGCGTTTGGACCGGCTGCCGGTGGTCCGGTCCGGACTGGACCAAGCAACGTCGCGGTCCTGTTTTCAGGGACCGGACCGGCAATGGCCGAGCTCGGGCCGGACCGAGAGGACCATGAGGACCGGCCAAGACATGAGCAGGGCGTGCTCTGGAGCTCCGGTGACGGCTCATCGAAGAGATATCTTATTAGAGGAAGCGCAACTCATCGAAAAGATGTCTGGGAGCTTGAGAAGAATCAAAGGAAGCTACATGACCAAGACGAACATCAGAGGGAGCTCATCAGTGACGAATCTGACATGACAGCCAGTGGACAGAGATGAAAGGAACGATGGCTGATGCGGCTATGTAGGACATCCCTCGTCGATTTCTTTGACGGAGATGATTGATCCCACGACGGAGGAACTCCTAGACATGATGGTTCGTCGCCGGAAGGCTGGTGGCCTTGGTGTTATGCGGTGGTGCTCTGCTTGTGCGTTGGACGGCGACGGCCGTGGCATAGGTGCGTGGGCCTGTCACGCCTTGGCCGCCACGCACTCGCCAAGCCCCCGACATGCCCCGGCAAGCCCCCAGCCACGCCCCGTCTCGCTCTGGCCATGGCCCCGCCATGCCGCCGGCTGCTTCTTCGGTTCGCTCGGTCGGCCCGAGCTTTAACCGGACTGGACCGGGCGATTTTCGGTCTTGTTTTGAGGGACCGGACTGGTCGATTTTTTTGTCGGGCCGGGACCGAGCCAGCCCGGACCGAGCGGGCCATGAGCCGGTCCAAAAGACCGCTCGTGCCGTCCATCCTGAGCCTCGAGTAAGCTTGAGCCGGCTGGGCCTGCCTTCTGTCGGTTTGGGTGTTCGTGCGGCTTCGGCGGCGCGCCTGCCAAACCGACACGCCAATCCGCACAGCAGCATGCAACCGCCACGTACCAGGCTACCCCAGACACGCGCGCGTGCACAGCCCGCCCACGCTGCCAACAATGCATGCACGCGTACCGCGCACCGCCTCGGAACGAGGAATAAAGGCCTTCGTCGTCACGGCAGGTAGCGCCACCGCCCAGCTCACACATTCACCACAGTCCACAAGTAGCTGCTGCAGCCGCTGCTGGAGTTTCACCCGCTGCTCGCCAGAACGACGGCGGTGATCGAGAGGGGCGCCGCGGCGGTGGCGCGCGAGCAGGGTAAGCAAGTCCTCCTTCTGAGACTCCTCTGTTTCCCTCATCGGTTCATTGTTATCTTATTAATCTATGTATTTTGCGTTGTGCGCTGCGAATCCAGAGCTGCTGGCGGAGCTGGGGATGGCGATGCAGCTGCCGGAGTCGGCGTCGGTGCCGGAGCTCCGCGCTCGCCTGCTCAGGGAGGCCGGGCTCGCCCTCAGGGAGACCAAGCTCGCGCTCAGGGAGTCGGAGACGCGGCTTGATTTCTTGGAATCTGTCCTTGAGTCCTGGGAAAGAAGGACCGAGCCGGGAAGAAGCGGAGAAAGCACCATTAGCCGGCAGTAGTTGATAGATTGAGTGGGAGTCTGTATGTACGTAGGACGTAGCAATAGCAGTAGCTAGTGATAGATAGATCCATCTCTTCTTTCTTTTTCTTTTTCTTTTTTTTTGTTGAGATGTGATGGAATGGAAACATCCCTGAATGTCATAATAAGGGAGCACCTAGTGAACAGTTAGCTGAAAAGTAGAACGAGTTCTAGTCGATTTTGCAGTGGCCTGAGCTGTTGGATGTCAGCAGTGGTCTTCCCCAGCGAGCTGCCCATCACCTTCTCCACCCCTGCTTCTCCCCCTCCGTGGCCGGCCACAGTGTCCCTGTCTTGAGCTCGGGCTCCGTCTAATCCGTGCCGTATCAAAACAGAGAAGCCTCCAAACCTGAACCCTGCGAAACCCGTTCTTCTCCGTTGGAGATGTCAACAGTGAGACGCCTCATCCCCGTCCTCGGCGAGGTTTTGGTGAGCCATCGCTGCAGCCGTTCTCGGACTGAATAACAAATGTGCATACAAAAAAATTTAAATCCTAGTGAGACCTTTGTATGCTAGTATGCCTCGTCCCGACGATTTAGGCCTCTTTGAATTCACAGGATTCTAAAAACGCGGGAATAAAAAAAACATATTCGCAACATAGTAAAAGGAAAGGGAAAAAAACCATATACTCCCTCCGTTTCTAAATATTTGTCTTTTTAGAGATTTTAAATGAATTACCACATACTGTATATAGACATATTTTAAAGCGTAGATTCATAGATTCACTCATTTTGCTCTGTATGTAGTCAATTGTTGAAATCTCTAGAAAGAGTAATATTTAGGAACGGAGGGAATATGATTCAATCCTGTAAATCAAACAACCAACATAGAATTTATAGAAAAAAATCTAAGGATTCTAATCCTCTAGAATTTCTATGAAATCATTTGAATCCAAGGAGCCCTGCTTCTTCAGGTGTGGTACTGCTCATTTGAATCGAAGGAGACCTATAATCATCGGACGGGCATGCAACACTTCATGGAGAGACCAAGAGAAACCTGGGTTATTTCTTTTCTTCAATTACGGGCGCGATATACGCCAAGGCTCGACTTCTATGAGAACCAACTCTTGATTGGACCCAGATTGAGTGACTTTAGCCCTCTATGTCAGATCAAACGGTCAAAATGAAGCAAAGCCAAAAACACCAGCAGCGACTTGGATGTTGTCAGCGTTCCAGTGACAAAACAAGTAGCGCTGATGCCCTGAAAACTGTACAAATTGAAGATTTTCACAATGGAAGAAAACTGGAAGTGTTATGGAAGGCAAAGGCTATACTGATTACACAAAGGAAAAACTAACATCTAAAATGTTTGACTGAACTGGTTATACAGAGCAGCCTGCACATTATAACATCCACCTTTCCGAGGTAAAGAGATTTGTCGTATACAAACCTTCTGTTGCATGTGAACACCAATGTTTAGAAAACTCTGGTATTAAACTTTGCTCTCCTCGGTTGCAAACGACTGATACAATTTATATTCTTGGACGACTGAGGAATAGCAAATGAGCATAAATAAATAAATAATCCTATTGAGATCTTTGCATCCTAGTATGCCTCATCTCCTGAAACTTTGAGAATGACAGGATGCTTCTAGTATTGCGGTACTAAAAAGGTTACAGTTCATCCTTAGAAGATGCTCCTATATATAAGCTTGTCTAAAGAAAAGAAAAATGATCCTCGTGAAGATTCATTTTGAGTGAACCAAGTATGTGAGCACATCTGCAAGATTAAACAAACGAAGAATCTGAGTAGCTCCTTTGCCTCCGCAGATGCCATTTTGACTGGAGGACAGAGTCGGCTAGCTTGTGCTTGCCCTCCATATTCAGGCCATGAAAAACAGTCCTGAAGTTTACTGCGCTGGGGGTGATGCCACCATCCAGCATGTCATGAATCAGCTGCAACCCATCCTCCGATCTACCAGCTTTGCAGAGGTACATTATGAACATCGAGTAGGTCCCAAAGTCTGGCGATGGTCCTTTCAGTTTCATGTGCCGTAAGACATCCCAGGCTTCTGAAACCATGCCTACTTCCATGTAACCACGTATTAACGCGGAGTATGTGATGACTGAAGGCTCACATCCGTCGTCTACCATCTCCTTGAACATATCCATTGCCTTGACAACGTCTCTTTTCTGAAAAAAGTAGATGATGAACGAGGTATACATATGGGTGCTTGGACGTATGCCTGCATTCTTCAGTTCTTCAAACTTGGCTACAGCGTCTTCAAAGCGATTCCACCTCAGTAACGCATGAATGAAGCTTCCATACATGTACTCACTTCTGGAGCAGCCATATCTCTCCATATCATCAAACAAACTGACAGCTTCCTCCTTTCTATCAGACCTGCATAATGATCTAAGGAGTATGGAGTAGCCAATCTGTTTAGTAAACCCGTGTTCACATAGTGATACTATCGAGCTTCTTGCATCAACCAACATCCCGCACTCGCATAATGCTGAAAGATACATGCAAAGCCCATCATTATCAGGCATATAACCTGCATGAATCATTTCCTTCAAGATCTTGATTGCGGTGTCTACTTTTCGGCCTTTTCTGCGGCAGAGATACATTATCAGGTGATTGTAAGTACTTCTGGCAGGCTGAAAGCCTGCTTGCTTCATCTTATAAAATGTCTCCAGGGCCATTTCAGTGAGACCAGCACTACCGTACTGGCAAATCATGACATTCCATGTGTCCACTGTTGGAGAACATTGTGCCCACGCCATTTCTCTGTAAAGGTGCCTCATGTGCTTAAAATCTTTCGCGGAGCCTGCGAGTTTCATAGCTGTGTTGTACGTTTCTGTTGTGTGCATGTAGGAGAGTCGTTTCCCTACCCAAGAGAAAAACTTCAAAGCAGCATGGCCATTTCTCTTGCAGCACTTCATGATGGCATTGACAAGGTTTGGTGTATAATGCAGTGATCTCATCTCAAGTGCCTGCTGCATTGAGCTCCAGTTGTCAGAAGATGACAGAATTTGGCATATCCCTTCAACATCTTCATCGCTGTAGTCCTTTGTTAGTTCGATGTGATTTTCGTTATCACGAAATGTGCACCTCGATATCTCAGAGTCTTTATCAGATGGAAGAACAACAGGCCCAAATATCATTTTCTTCTCCTCCAGTTCACACTCGGATAATTTCTGAAACTCATCAACTGTGTCAGTTTTCTCTAATGATCTGATTTCCGTCTCACCTTTAGGCTTTCTAATATCAAAAGGTGCCCGCATTCTCTCAACATTAATAGCTTCCTCCAGATAATTATTCTCACGCAAGGAAGAAATAATCCGGCAGAAAGTTTCTTCAGAAGGCCTGAAGTCAAATTTCAACATTTCCTTCAGAAGTTCCAATGACTCGAGGGGCTTGGAAGCCTTACAGAGCTCATGGATGAACACTGTATAAGCTTTAATTGTGGGCCTTTGACCGTTCTCGCTCATTTTTTTTAGAATATCCCATGCTTCAGAAATATGTCCACTGCGAATATGCCCGGCTATCAATGCTGTGATTGTTACAATATCTGGTTGAACACCAACTTCCTGCATCCCCTCATACAGTTCACAGGCTTCTTTATACTGATCAGATGCAAAGAGGTGCTGCATGAGCTGAGTGTAAGATGAGGCCAATGGAATACAACCATACTCCATCATTCCCTGCAGCAACTGAAGTGCCTTTGTACGTTCTCCTTTCCTGAGGTAGCCATCGATGAGAAAACCAAATGCCATGCTGCTAATAGATGATCTGTTCTTCATATGCTCCGTTAGCTGAAGAGCTTCATCCATCCTTCCGCTTTTGCACAGCCCCCCCAAGAGGGTTTCAAAAGCAGATGAGCTATCCATGGACTTGTTCATCATCTGCTGAAAGACTTTCTGAGCTTCTGCTAGTTTTCCTGAGACACAGAAGCTCCGTAGAACTTCCAAGTAGCAATACTCCTCTGGATACCTCGCGCTTTTAATCATATCATCTCTGATAATGAAGACAGCTTCAGCATTATTTGATCCAGCCAGCAAGCACAACAGAAGTCGCAGAATGTCAGAACCGATGTCCATGTTGGTGGGCATATCCTTGTAGAACTCAAGAGCAAGCTCATGCCTTGCATTGTTACACAAGGCACGAAGAATCGTCCTATAGACTCTAGTGTCTACTGCCACGGAACGAGATTTCTTCATAGCATGGAATGCAGACAGCATCTTGCCAACCTGTCTTGCCTTCCCATAACTGGCTATGATAATTGTCCACGTCTTGATGTCCTTGGGGCACATCTCCTTATCCATCTCGCCCATCAGCTCCTCCATCAACCCGAAACTCCTCGCTTCGCCTGCAATGAACAGCGTCGTGTTGTACGTCTCCGTAGTGTGGTGGAACCCTGGAACTTGCTTAACCCAGTAGTGGAACCTGAGCCCCAGGTGCGCCTTCTTGAAGCACCTCTTGAGCACCATGCTGACAATCCTCGGCGTGTACACGACCCCCAAGCTCCCCAGCCTCTCCTCCAAAGGTAATCCGGGCACCTCTGACCGTAAAACCTCGGTGATCTTTTGCACTTGGGCACTGTCAATATCAGGATCTTGGGCGAGCGCACCTCCTACCACCTCGTAAGATGATGCTTCCTGGCTAGGCGCAGAGCCTTTTGCGTTGCCATCCAGGCTGTCAGAAGGGCCATCAGGAACCCCTTGGTCAGGAACTGTGCCGGTGAGAAAGGCAAAAGTCTCTGGAGCATTTGGACGAGCACCTTCCGTGCATTGCACAGGGGCCTCGTTGCCTCTCCTCCCCGCCTGTCTATTCAGTCGAGATTGAAATGGGGGGTCGCTGACCGTGCCGGCGGCAGGGGTGATGAGGCCGGAGATTTCTTGGAAGAGAGAGGGGCGGGGCCCGGTGGAGGTGGCTGCGGCTGGATCGCCGGTGGTGTCGGTGCGGGGAGGTGGAGGAGCGGGCTTGGCGGAGGAGGTCTTGGAGCGGGATGTGGGGACAGGGAGGGCACGGCGGTGGTGGTGGTGGCTGGAATGGAAGGGAGATGGGGAGTCGGCGAGTAACCTGGCGGCGGCGCCGGCGGCGGCGTTCCTCGCCATACTAATTTTTTAGCAGTTGGCGGCGAACATCAGAAACTTCTTGGGTTTGGGGTCTGTCTTGTCGACATCTTCTTCCTTGCGGCAGGGAGAGGGGATCTCGACCGCGCCGGGAGGCTTGCCTGCCTCGACAGTGCCGGAGCTGGTGCTGGCGGGGAAGGGCCATCGGGCCAGGCCTACCAAAGCCCGAAGAAGAAAATCTAGGCCCAGGACCGGCCCGGCTGTCAGGCCTAGAATTTTGACCCAAACCCAGCCCAACAGTGAAAAAGCCCGCCAGGCCTCAAGCTGGGCCTTTTCCTAAATCGCAAATATGGTAGGCCTAGGCCCAGCCTTCGGGCTCAAAACCTAGGCCCAGGCCCGGCCCAAGAGCAAGACCGAGTCGTGCCGAGTCAGGCTTTTTCGGGCTGGTCAGGCCGGATATCCCATGGTCAGGTACTAGCCTGACTTGCGCGGCGGCATGCCGCGCTTGGTCATTACTTGCGAATGTATGTAGTCCATTGCATAATCGTTTATTTTCTAATTGAAGCAAGTCAAAACGGTATATAGAAACATTCGAGACACAAAAGATGCAAATTTCTTAAAATCTTACAAATGGATGGGTACAAAGAGAGCAAATTAATGTGGCACACTCATGAAACAAACTAATTATTCAAACTATATACAGTCCATTCTACGTAGTGGACTATATATAGAGACACAAACACAACGGGTAAGTAAGTTAAAAGCAATCTCCGATGGATTACATCATCCTCGTATATCCTCCTGCAGGATTGGTGTCCGTGATAAAGTGGTACAGATATTTTGCAAATGCTTGTACACGTCCAATAGGAGGATGCGCGCCTGTGTACGTGATGACAGGATCATCGCTGTCTGGGCGCTGAGGGTACTACTTGTTTGTCTTAAAAGTGGCAATATATCAAACAAGTTGTTGCATATTTTTGCTAGGATTATTGTTTGTCTTGTAAGCTCGTTTTGTTGTGTAGCTACTTGCTGACGGGTCATATTGAACTGCCATTGCTTTGTCTGTGCTCTGTAAAAAGTTTTTTCCTTTGTAACTTCAAGAGCATAGTAATTATGATCATTGACGGAAATATTATAATCTGCACAGATACATTCTAAAGCCATTTCAGCCGCTTTTTCTTTTACTCCATCTTCTGTATTTGTTGGTTCTCCTTCGTATGTTATGGAGGATTCTCTGAAACTATCCTTTTGAAAATCTTCTAAAGCCATTTCAGCTGCTCTTTCTTTTGCTTCTTGTTAATCTTTTGCTTAGTCCACAGCTTACCACTTTTATTCCTAACCCACTGACTTGGAAAATCAAGGTATAATAAAGACCTAGCAAACACATGCTTTTAGTGGCAGCAAACCATTCAGTAAGCATAGTTTTAGCAGCCGAAGGATCATCCAAAACATTTCCTAGGTTATCAGTCTCGGCAAATATGACCATGTTCATATTAGGTATATGCACAACCAATCTCTCGACGGAAGGTTGACGACCATGAATATTATACGCAAACAGTCTCCAAAAAGCCTCACAAGCAGAAAGATACCTAGCCATATGTTCAACAATTATAACAACACTACAACAAGTTACATAAATTTAACTAAATCTATCTGCGAACGTACATTTGATGTACTCGTCAATCTCATTTCTGCCAGTAGGAGAAGGCACAGTAAAAACACCGCCAAGGTTTATCTTGAGCGTAGAAACGCATATGAACCACATCATGGCCCATTGTAAAATATTTAAACAGGTATTTCAATAAATTTGTCCTGTTACACCACTCCACATTTATGTGGGCGTCAAACCTCTTCAACAATTTCATGTTGTATGAAACAACCCATTGATTTCCCAAATAAAGTAAGTCTTTCTGTCTGAGCACATAAAGCCCGTTATCAGAACGACGGTAAACCGGATAGCCAACACGATCAACCATTGTATCATCACTAAATGGCTTTGGAAAGCACTTGGAACAACAATCATTCTTCATGCAAGCACACTTATTATTGTACACCCATTGCATCAGATATGCCCCGATAAGCTTCAGAATGAAGTTTATCTTGTTTATGGAAATGGTACTCCAACCGACCAGCCTCTACACAAGAATATGCATTAACGGCAATCTGCTAGCTCAAACAACTGCAACTTGTATAAGGATTAATTTCACCTTCACGATAGTGAGCATAGTATTTGTAGTACTCCAACATAGTAATCTGACCACGGGTGACATCCCCATCCTCCAAATCACGGTCAACATTGTCGCTATCCAAGTGTCCACAGCTAACACAGTTGCATTGGGAAACAATCAAATGTTCATTACCATCAACATATCTAATACCACGATGATAACTCTTATCACCATATGGAAATAGTATAGGATATTGCAAAGCCATAAGATTGCAATTCAGTGAAGATACATGCTTCAATGAACCAGAACGTGTTTCCGCAACCACATCAAAATTTCTACATTCAGGCGTCAAGTCACCAACAATGAGCGCGGCAACCTCAGAAGCAGTAGGACCAGAAAAACGCGTACCATGAGCACCACCGTCATCACCAAAAAAAACGAATGGACACCTTAGAAACACCAGGGGTGCAGACTCTATCGAGCAATTCTGAACGTGTCCACCAAACGGTGATGTGTATTCAGCATATTTATCAGGGCGGCGACAATTTCAGGATAAAAAAAAGCCCACATTTCCGGCAGCACAAATCCGGTCCACCATAATACGAACGCCCCCTAAAAGTAGCTGCAAAACAGAACACTGAGTCGGCAACACAAATGGAAAGCAGCACGGACACATAAACCATAAATTATATATACTCACCCTTAAGCAGTTGGATGTAATCTTTAAAAAACGGAGGTTGCATCCCACGTACTGGAAATAGAAAGAAAAAACATAAGACCACATGCATCAGCGTCCAGAGAAGAATAAGAACAACGACCAAAAAAACACCTCTTTTCCGGCCCGACCAATACGATCGCACCAAAGTCCGCTTACGGCGGGCACACACAACACGAGAGTGCTCTGTAACAGGAGTAGGCATCACTCAAATGAAAAACACGTACGCAAATTAGAACCAATCCTAAAAGAACACCACAAAACCCAAGAGAAGCACATGCATATTTAGAAAATTGGACTTACCAAGAGAAGTAGGCCGACCAAAGGTACCGGCGGCACATAAGGGCACCACTCTTGGACGGCAACGGGAAGTCGTAGCACCAACCAAAGAGCCATAAAGATGAACACCAGCAGAAAAACCAGAAACACAAATACTCAATCCGTCAACCACTTCGACAGGCGAAGTGTCTGCAAGCAATCATTAGATGGACCACATTAGAATCCTACCAATAAGCACAACGCCAAACGGCTAGATGGAACAACACCACAGGCATGAAATAAGTAAACTAAGCAAGAAAGGAAGAAATAAAAAACAACCAGGTCGCACGCTGGCAGGCCAAACAGCCGGGACAGACCCAGCGACCGCTGAAGAAGAGCCCGCACTAACGGCAGACAACAATCAAACCAACAAGAAGAAACACAGCAAAGCAGCCAGAGGCACATACAGGCACTCCCATGCACGCAGCAAGAATCGAGAGCACTCACCAATGGTACAATCCACAGGCCGCTTCTCTAATGAAATCTCCCGACGGCGACTATTGACGTCCACATTAACATCTCGCCGCGAATCTAATCGGTGCACACCTACAGCATGAAGTAATTAACCAATCAAGAAGAAGGCCAGCCGGCCACGCGCACCAGCATTTGCCGGCGACGGAAAATCCGGCGAAGAAAGACGGCCAGCAGCACGGCGGACACGGGCAATAACAGCGGCTCAAATACCAGGAGAGCGGTCCCGACGGCGGCGGCCGGACCGAGCAGCAGCGGAAGCAACCATCATCGGAGAAACCGCACAGCTGATTAGAGAAGGAAAAGCGCAGGCAAGAGCACACGGAATGAGCGAGGGAGGCAGGGAAAGACCAGTATTTATAGGGAGCACCAGAAGGAAAAAAACCAAATTAAAAACATTCAGGCAAACCGGTGAGAAAGGCCTAGAAAAACCTACCGAAGCCGGCAACCGCCGTCGACAGGAATCGAGAAAATGCAAGCGGCAACCGACAACAGATCAACATACATGGCAGGGAAACAAAAAGGGCAAACAGTGGCGCATGCAGAACTGTCCAAAACAGGACGTGACCAAATTGATCTCCACAAAGACGGGACATGCACGCAATCAGAAACTAGAAGGGGCCACAGCATGCAACCAATCCACAACGACGGCGCATTATTTTACGATTTCCTACGGCAATCGCTCCACGCACCCGGCCGCGCACACCGCTGCATCCCCACTATTACACGCGTCGGGCATCCATTGGGCGAATTTTTATGATAGGAAAAAGTCAAAAAAAAATGTGGTAAACTAAATCTGGCCAGGTTTAGTGTATTTAGAATAGGCCAGAGGCAACTTGTACCCCAGCCGCCAGCTATTTTCCTACGGCGTTGTTTATTCCTTCTACCTTTTTAAAAAAATATAGTACTATACACTACCTGCCTCATTTGTATAATAAAGATCACCCGCCTGCCTAGAATGATCCACATTTGCATAGAGGAACATCAGCCGAGAAGATTTTTTTAATTAAAATCAAAGAATTCCTTGAGCTTGATGCTAATGTTCGTCACCTACCTCCGATATCACTGCAACGGCTACTAAAGAAAATATGACGAATCACCTCTTCGTCTGAACTCGGCACAGCTCCATCACTTTTTGAATTTTTAAAGTGGCTTACCAAAGGCGAAGACATTGTTGTTCAAAGGATCTGATTGGGGCAGCAGTTTGAACACACCATTGAACTTTCTGTCACCCCCGCTCGATGAAGACGTCCGACGAGAAAAGCATACCTGCTACCCGCCAACCATGAACCCAGCACATGATCCACCATCTTCAGATGTTGACCGCATACCACAAACCTGAATTTGCTCATGCACTATCTCCCAAGCTCCGCACCGGTGTTTGAGCAAACGGCATCGCAATGGTGAAATCCGAGGACACAAATCCAATACTAGTTAACCGACTTAACCGGCTTTTCTTTGGGGGGGGGGGGGGGGTTCCTTTTCTTAACTGACTTTCGAACGAAATCATATCCCATCTTGCAGGAGGGGGGGGGGGGGGGGCACGAAAGTTTAACAAGTGCAGATTTAACGCATTTTATCTGTACGAAGAACCACGACATATACAGTAGGTGAGTTGAATCTACATGTTATCTCTAGCCGCTCCGAGTCAAAGCAAGTCGCGTTGTTGTATATGAAAAGGAACTCTCTTCCGAATCACGCCTGTTTGTTACTAATGGAAAACGGATATAGGGTGCCGGATATGAGATACGCAGATGTGGAGGAAAGAATTTAAGATGTGACCGGTCAATGCCCGCAGACGCGCTGTTGTATATGAAAAGGAACTCTCTTCCAAATCACACATGTCTGTTACTAATGGAAAACGGATATAGGGTGCTGGATATAAGATACGCGGACCCGTTTGAGAGGTCAAATTTGCAAGTCCGGTTGTACATGCTCTTACATCAGACAGGCGAGAGATTTTTTTTTCCTTCATTTCACGCACGACTTTTTTGGGAGAACCAGCTTTTGGGAGATCTTAACTGGACGCAAATTGGGTGACTTTAGCCCACTAATTCAGGTCCGATGGTCAAAATGAAAAAAAAGAGGAGGCAAAAACACCCAGACTTCCATGCTTATCAGCGTTCAGCGTTCCTGTGAAGCTGTGACAAAAACACCAGCAATAATCACTGTCGAAATTGAAATTTATTTCACAATGGAAAATTGTACCGCTGAAACATATTACTCCCTCCGTTACAAGTTTTGAACTAAAACCACGACACTTATTTTGGAACGGAGAGAGTATAAATGAAACGGGTTATACAAGGCTAAACTACATTGATTACACAAAGGAAATTTTGAACATCTAAATACTGACTGAACTGGTGACACCAAAATCAAAGGTGGGCAGGTTAAATGGGAAAAGCTGAACTCACTGACCAAGGAAAAAATAAAAGGGGTTGCACGAGGCAAAAGTTGAGCTGAACTGATTGCACAAGCAAAAACCGGACTAATTATGTAGCACAGAACTCAGATTCTCTAGTACTTGACATTGAACAACTTAACTGATTACACAAAGAGAAAAACCGAACTGATTGCACGGGGCAAAAACTTAAACACCGAAATTCCGTAGCACTTGTCATTCAAGTTCTGTCGCAACAAGTGTTCAGCGGAAGTCCGGCTGGCCTGTGGACGTGAGGCAACGGTGCCACATCCTGCCCTTGTGGTTCACACGCTTCGGCGCCGTTATGACTTGCGTGACCGGAAGGTACACATAGTGAGTGTTGCAGATGCAGGAGGTGATGCCACTGAACCCAGCAAACGCTCCATGGACCTGCACAGAGCAGCATCACAAAATTCTCATGAGCAGGCTGTGGATAATAATATGGGTGAACTGTACATCTACAGTTCGAGAAGATTAATTAAACCGCAAGGGCGTGCAGGAAACTGATTTAACTTACGGCATTTTGTCCAAGCACGGTGCACAGAATCGCATCGGATGCATTGGCACGACAAGCCCGGACCATGTACGTCGGGTCGATGTATTTTATATCAGCATGGACACCGATGCCCTTGAAATGCGTCTTGATCTGGAGAGTGTAATCAGTGTCATTAAATAGTAACAGTAATCAGTGTAATCAATGTCACTAAATGCTGTCCATTGACGACTTCTAGAATGGAACAGAGAAACAGGAGGATGGAAGTATGGGGGACACTCAGTTTCAGCAACCTCATATAAGCAGCTAGAGAAGCTAGTACGGTAAGACGAATAAGGCTAGACCAAGTTCAATGTCACCATAACCATCTAACTTTCTACTGTATCAAAGGACAGCATGTACATTATAAGATCGACCTTTCCGAGGTAAAGAGATTTTATCATATACAAACCTTTTGTTGCATGTGAACACCAATGTCGCTAAGTATTGCATTTCCTGATGCATCAGTTGCGCCTGATTTTTGCAATAACTCCTGAAAACAAAAGGTAAAACAGAAGCTAGTCAGTGGTATATCGAGCGAAAAAAGCCAAAGGCTAAAACCACACTGAGCTCACTTACTTGTCCTGCAGCTTCAGCAACACAAACCACACAGAATCCCTTGTTCTTAATTAACTGCTCGAGGTGCTGTAAAACACCATATTCTCCATCGAGCGCGAATGAGACCTTTTCATACAGTATAAGATTCTATTGGTACATCATCCATGAGAAGAAATGGTACGTTTCAATACAAATGGTGCAGTGTTTACGAACCTCTGGTATTAAGCAGACATCAACCTGCCCACTTGAAAGAGAAGCATGCATTGCAATAAAACCACTGCTTCTTCCCATTAATTTGACCAAGCCGATACCATGGTACGCACTACGTGCCTAATGACATGATGTTTTAATAATATCATAGTGCGGCTTAGAGAGAGGGAGAGAGAGAGTCAGCAGTCTACCTCTATATAGGCAGAGTTAATGGCCCGTTGAGCTTCTTCCACAGCGGTATCAAAACCAAATGTTTTGTCCATTAAAGGTATATCATTGTCAATGGTCTTTGGAACTGCTACAACGGAAACCTTGAGCTTTCTTTTACGGCACTGCAAGTGTTTGGGGAAGGGGAATGAATAAGTATTGTGCACGAACAAAAATATACATAACATTCAAGATGATGAATCTTGAAAGCAAGATGAAACAAGATGGATGGTGGGGGTTCTGCATCCGTGCATCTTCGCTTATCTGGGTTCGAACATAAGCGAGGTTCCATTTAATTCTCAAAGATCCATGGGCTAATGTAATATTTGGATGAAGGACTGACAAGAAATGACCTCCTTCAGTATGATGATTATCATATATGCATGCTGGAATATCAGGAAACAGAGGAATGACCTCATCCTCAAGAACATCCCTCCTACAATTCATAACTTGGGCTCCAATCTTTGTGATGACCTGATTCGTATGGCCCACAGGACCAAGCAGAAGCATCTCCAGACACTCAAGTCATGTATTCAACAAAATCCCTAATCCCATGCTTACAACCTTATCTCCTCTTAGCTTGCAACTACCCTATATAAATACTATTCATAGTAATCCCCTAATTATTGAACTTCTGTACTAACCATACTAACTTATTTATTATATATAAAAATCACAGTAGGATGTTTTCCGACTGCTTCGGGGTAAAAAATAAAGGACTGACAATAAAAATAAAGATATTAGAACCTCATCATGGATAGCATTTGCTCCTGCATGGGTACCATTTCCACCAAGTACAAAAAGCATATCAATTCTTCTGGCCTAAAAAACCAGATAATCATTAATCATTTTCTGAAAAAACTATGATTATTAAAAAGTATAGGAATAACCAATACAGAATAAAATTGTTGCAATTTAGATTGCTTACCTGTATACTATCTACAATTTCACTAGTTTTAGCTCCTCCACGGGAGACTCCTAGAAAACTTCCACCAGCAAGATTAATATTCTCCACTAGATTACGTGAAAGCTGGATGGTGTTACCAAAATGAAATCTGAGAACCTAATAAGCAGTAACTGTTTTGCTGATTTATGGGAGTAGCTTCTTACTGGCATTTCTTTTAGACCTTTTTCAAAAAATCCACGAAAACCAAATGGAATTCCAACAATATTCTTAACCCCATATGTCTCTAGGGTGAATACTACCTGCAAATGCAAATACACGTCATATACTCAACATTAACCAAAAATTTGCACTCGATTCTATTATATCATTTGCTTGCCAGAATACTGGATAGGGTAAATGCTCCGTTCGAAAGAATCAACAAAACCACAAAACATATCTACAAAAAACTACATGGACTGATAAAAAGGCTGCACAGACATTTCAAATGATAACGCTCACATTTCTGTTTGAGGATCAGGGGACATATAAAAGTACTGTATCAATATCATGCACTGATGAAATTTGCCCCACTTTTATATTTGCAGTTTACATTAGAAAAATGCATGTGTGTGTAACACCTTGTGCATGAAACTCAATGAATTTGTTGATTTTTATGTCATGTGTAGCTAATTGGAGAAACCGTAGGATAAGCAGAGCTTCATAGCCCAAATGATAATTTTCAGAGCTGATTAATCTTACTTAAGTTGAAGTTTGCAATGAGTACCATGGGCATGTACCAAAATTTACGTAGACATGCCAGCAAAATAAAATTTGTTTGAACAATGTTAAAAGAAAGGGACCTGTCTGATGACATCATTCAAACCAGGGCAGAGACCTCCACAGGTAACTATAGCAGCTTTTACTTCATTTGGCTCATAGTATATATCCTTACGAGGCCCTGCACGATGCACCCTACATAAAGCTATTTGTCACTGCTTGATGTTAGAGATATAGTTGTGTAGAGATAAGCACAACTAGAGATAAGATAGGTTCAAACAATATCTTGCATTGTACTCCAAGTCTCTTTCCCTATTGTACTTCTATATATACCCCTTATAGGGTAGATCAATACAACAACACAATATTGCCATCCTATAATTCTTTACATGGTATTAGAGCGGTTAGTCTCACGACGCCGATCCTAGGTTATTCCACCACCTCCGCAGCGCGCCGCCCCCGGGGAGATTAATCTTCTCTCCCCGGGGGCGCGGCACCCGATCGATCAATGATTAGATCGGTTTCTTATATTAGATCAATTTCTTAGTTTAGATAAATTCCTCAATTTCAGAAATTCTTTTAGATCATTTTTTCTTTAGCCACGAATAAATCTCGACCACCCTCAGATCCGGTGAAAGAATTATTCTCTGCAGAAAACGGCGTTAAAATCATCCATCTTCACTGCCGGATCCCGTGCGATACTCCGAGCATCCCTGGCCGGCCGGCAGGTTCGCATCACTGGAGCGCAGGACGGAGGAACCTGCGCGCACCTGCATGGATCACTCCACACGCGCCTCCATCATCGACGAATCTGCGGGTCCATCCACGTCCCATGCATGGCGAACTACATCCACGTCCCCAGCATACAGGCGTGCATGTACAGCCTCCATGTGAGGCCATGCAGTACGCTCGTATGGGAGATCTTTAACTCCAACACTGACGAGCGACTCCGGGCGGCTTCAATCCAGGCGACAGTGTGGAGCGCGACTCCATCGGCGACACCGAGGCGCAGGACTACTTCGACCAGCAACGCGGGCACCGCGCCGTTGTGCTTACGTGCATGGCATGAGCGGTGGACTCCAGCCACGACCCTTCTGCAGGGTCGACCGGCACCGCGGGCGCCGCGCCGCTGTGCTACGCGGCTGAGGGCTTCAACATCAAGTCGACGTACATGAAGGCGCGAGACTACGACAACACAGGTCGGGACGACAAGCGGTCTCGATATGCAGTCACCGATCTACTGCGGCCTCTCCTCATAAGGAGATGACGACCCCGGCGGGCAGCAGCGAAGGACACGCGCGACCGATCACGGGAGGGCTAGCAGATTTCGATCCGATCTACAATGGGCCTCAGGCTCATGCGACAGAGTTTGGCTCCACGAGATCTGCAACTACCCTGGTACGTGGCGGCTACACATCCGACTACACCGAGCCGCTGCATCGAGCGACCTGCACCGACCCTCAGCACATCATCATGCCGGATCGACTACACCGACTGATCTGCACCAGATATTCTTCATCGAGCTGAATCCCTGCACTGAGTTGTATGACTACGCCAGGTTACGAGCAACATACTTCTTCGGCATGACACGGCGTCGACACTTCATCGTCATGGAGGGACGCCTTCAAGTGACGCATCGTCGCTGACACGCCAGTGCGACGCCATCGCCGACACTTCAACACCAAGGTCTTCATCACCGTGGTCTTCATCAGCATCTTCATCAACACACTGTCGCCACCTCGTCCACAAGATGGACATCTATCGTCCTCTGACAGACTTTTCTGCAAGACGCGACCTCGACGACGGCAATGATCGCGTCACGACGACGGCATCGACCGTGTCATCCACGACGGCAAGACTGCATCGACACGGCATCACTGTAGTGACGACCGTAGACGGCCACACGGTTCTGGCAAAACCGATGTGTGCTCGATGGGCTTCCTTCGGTCTTGGCAAAACCAGTGGACTCATCGCCGACGACACCCTCCGACATCTGCGCGGTGCATCGTCCACGTCTGCAGCTCCGTCATAGCGCATTTTTTTGCGCCTCCGGCTTTGTGCGGCTTCATCATCCACGACGACCACACCATCGACCACGACTATCTTGACCACGGCTACATCACCATGATCGGCTACCTCGACATTAATGGCTACGTCTACAGCAACTCATCGGCAACAACTCCAGTCAACAGCGTCCGCCTCGTCACTTGCGTCCACGACACTCCCGCTATGACTGCGGGAGGGAATAGAGGAGAAGACAGGGAAGGCACCAGAAGGGGACGCAGTCACCGCCCTAGGTGCCGACCCATCAACCATCAGAGACGCAGTTGATGCATGATGGTGCAGCGGAGAGGACGGCGGAAGCGCAAGACTTCAAATTCAGTCGCAATCGTTCGCTTCACTCCCGCTACGACTGAGGGGGGATGTTAGAGATATAGTTGTGTAGAGATAAGCACAACTAGAGATAAGATAGGTTCAAACAATATCTTGCATTGTACTCCAAGTCTCTTTCCCTATTGTACTTCTATATATACCCCTTATAGGGTAGATCAATACAACAACACAATATTGCCATCCTATAATTTCCACACTTGACTCTTTAAGATTCTCAAGGGTTAAATCTAACAAACAAGTAGCAGTTCCGCCATTGTAGAAAATAAAAGGGCAGAAGTTGATGTGACATAACACATAGCATGTGAAGAAAGATGGCATCATTGTTGCACTGAAAGAAATAGTACTCATATTGTGAATTTAAATACTTCTTTGTATCCTAGAAGATATCATACCATTGCTCCACCCAGCTACAGTCAGGATCAATGCACTCTGCTCCAGCAGAAGTAGGCGACGAATACTTTATCACCTAAAGTAGCATTGCAATGTTAAGTTCACAGCATAGTGGGAACAAAAATAAAAGCTGCCTTTTGCGAGCTACATGCTTCTTTAGGAGCTAATAAATGCAGTGATGCCGTGCATCATAGAAGTTAGCTGCTGAGAAAGCATATCACAAAATTTATGACTACTCCATTACAAATAGATGTTTTAAAGTGCATGCAGCAAGCAGTTTGAACTTTCATGACTAAGATACAAAGAAGTATTTAAATTCACTATATGAGAATAGCAGTAGTAGATTTGCCATAGAGAATATTTACATAATCATACTCATTGTAACTTTAAATACCATATTATTATAAAAGTTAACATCAAAGCGTGCAATGATGCTTGCCGATTGCCAGTGTCTAAAAGACTACAACAACATATCTTCATATCTTCTGTACAGGAGTAGTAAACGATCTCACCCAGCTTAATGATGGCTCTAACGCTGTGAGAAGTTAAATTTTAAATTGACGTCTGAGTCTTCCGGTATCATGCTAAATTTTCGTAAGAGTACTAACCTTCATAAGCGCTCGGTCATCATTGTTCACGTAACCATTCCACATATCCATAGGTGTACTATCTTCATCACCAGTAGGAGTTCTACCAGAGTGATAATAGATGGCATTGGATAAGAAATGCTGCATAGTTATTAGCTTACAGGAAGGCTGGCTAATTAACTCAAAGATGACATAGAAGAGAGAGCGCACAAAACCTCTGTTTCTTGAGTGAGAATGTAGTTGGCCTTGGTTTCAAGTCATATATATCTGTAATACGTGGCAGATTAAAACGATTATCCCAGTCTTCTTGAAACTTCTGCTTCCAAGATGGATCATTAAAATCTAATTCCACTTTCGTGGAAGTAGCTTTGACACGCAGTGAAGCGGGCCTTTTTGTCTTCTTGCTTTTGCACTCTTTGGAATTTGAATGAGAACATCCATGTAAAAACAGATCTCTTGTTGAATGCAGCCACTGCTGCTGTGTGTTACAAAAACCACCAGTTGTTTTTACAGCAACAGCCATCCAAGAGGACGTCCGATAAGATCTGCAGACGAAATTCTAGTTACTGTCTTCAAACAGTGAATGAAAAAGTTATAAATAAGCCGAACATTCAGCAGAAGAAGACTTCCCATCTAATACCGCAAAATAATAAGTAATAACCAACTCTACACGGAATAAGAAGTTTACTGTATTAACAAACAAGTAAAGGGAAGATACACATAATAAGCAAAGCACAGTGGTTGTACAGTTCAAGAACAGAGTCAAGCTTGATCAGTGGTAATTTCGCGATGTTGCGTGATATGGGAACCAAACTTAGGCATTCCAGGAAGCTGAGCTGTCTATTAAGTCATCATGATTTCGGCGTTTTATTTGCGCGAGCCACAAATAAAACTCGAAATCATGATCACCACAAAATAACAATCCCCTTGCAGCAGAGCATCACAAGTTCAGGGATGCGCCCAGCCTATGTGGGCAGTACTGCTCATCAGCAAACTTGTCGAATCGAAACACTGAAACACCACAGAGAGGCAGACATTCTCTGCCTGTCCTAATCAAACGCAGCTGTGGCGGTACAGTAATCTAACTTATGTGCTTTGGAATTATTCAATCAGAAAATTGATGGATCCAGCGCCGGCAGATACAGTAAAAAGTTCACTATAGGTTTGTGCCTCGAACGAAGGTAGGTGGAAAAGCACCCGAATATGCTGAATGCGGCAGATCGTCAAAGCGCCAGCGGAACCAAGTAAGCTTACGGCCCTAGCTGAGTTTTCTAGATTGAAATCCTAACTAGTAGTCTTCAGAAGCGAGTAAATCTGAACCGACCAAAACAGGACCCCCAATCCCTGTATCCCAGCCGCTCGCATCCACCTACCGCGCGCGGCCTGCAATCGATCGAGCAGGTGAGCAAGCAAGGCCGAGGCCGGGAATCTTAGCAGGGAGGTGCCGAAGCGGCGAGGCCTGCCGCCGGGCGCCGCTGCTGAGAGGCGGCACCGCAGCAGGCGGTGGATTGGAGCGTACGGATTCAGCAATGGAGCAGTAGAGGGGGGAGGAGTGGGGGTTGGGGGAGGAGACGGACACGCACCTGCTCTGCTTCGAATCCGTGGAAATGGCGAGACGAGGAGGGGAAGCTGCCGGCAGCGTGCTCTCCGCCCCCTTCACGGCTGGTAGATTTGGTGGCTCGCTCGGCGTCGGCTCGGGCGCGGCGGAAACGATGGGCAGGGCAGTGACGGGAGTACACCCACCCCACTAGTCAACCAATCATTGATGATTACCTTTGTCGATATCCAAATGTGTTTTTGGAAAGGGGAAGCGTTTGTAATCGGCCGACGGATTGGGGATTTCCCTCATAAAAAACAGAGTTTGTTTTCACTCGGTAGTACAGAGGGAGTATATATATATAGCATAACTGGTTTGGTGCCAAAAATTGTCATGCCAATGTTTGGCATTGTTTTAATTATTATGTACTACTCCCTCCGTTTTTATTTAGTCTACATATTAGGTCTAACCAAAGTCAAACTCTGCAAAGTTTGACCAAGTTTATAAAAAAATATATAAACATTTACCATAATAAATCTATATAATGTGAAAGTACATTCAATAATGAATCTAGCAGTATCGATTTTTTATTGTATATATTAATATTTTTGTTTATAAACTTAGTCAAAGTTTACAAAGCTTGACTTTGACCAAAGCTAATATGCGGATTAAATAAAAACGGAGGGAGTACTCTCTTCGTAAACTAATATAAAAAGTTTAGATCACTAATTTAGTTATCTAAACAGTCTTATATTAGTTTATAGAGGAAGTACTTGATTAATTATTGAGTTGTGTTGCCTATCTCATTTAAAATTGTCAATAGTTGACAACGCCAACATTTGGCTAGAATGTAATGTTCTCATTTCACCTTCTTTCTATCACATCTTCATCCAACCTTTTATGATAATCAATCACCTAAATTTACTTATCTTTTTAACCAATTTCACTTTATTTTACTTATCAAACTTCTCATCAAAACATAAGGTAAATCACTGGTGGGATTTGATAAACATTTTTTGTCCTGTTATATCTCTACTACTTACTTAATTAAAAAGGAGAGAAATGCATATTACACCCCTCAACTCTAGCCCTAGTCTAATATACAACCCCCAACTCCAATACCATCTAGTTTACATCCCCCAACTCTCAAAACTAGGCGGAATTCAACCCTCCCCTCCCCGGTGACTGGTTTTGACCTGTTGACTAGGTGAACAGTAAATTCAAAAGAAATATATTTTTTAAAAAAATTACGTTTTTTCACTGGCTGAACAGTAAAATTTTAAGAAGTTCTAAATAAATAATTAAAAAAATTTCTGTCCGGGTGAACAGTAAATTTCAGGAAAAAAATTAAGAAAACAAAAATTTCTGAATTATATTTGCATGAAACAGTTAACAGTTTGGGCTGATATATTTTTTTGTTGGGAGACCACTCAAATGTCCAAACAAGCTGAAAATTGTCATAGACATCACGCGCTGAAAAATCATCCACGCAAAAATAATTCGGTTTTTTTGGGAAAAAATATTTTTGGAATTTACTATTCACCTAGTAAAAAATCGAAACTGCTTGTTGAATTTTATTTCCAACTTTTTTTTTGAATTTACTGTTCACTCATTGGAAAAACCAAAAGAATTTGATTTTTGTTACTGTTCACCCAGTCAACATGTCAAAACCGGTCAACAGGGAGGGGAGGGTTGAATTCCGCCTGGTTTTGAGAGTTTGGGGGTGTAAAGTAGATGATATTGGAGTTGGGGATGTATATTAGACTAGGGCTAGAGTTGAGGGTGTAATATGCACTTCTCTCATTAAAAAGAACGTAAGGTTTCCATTTCATTTTTCTTCCCACCATCCTTTCGTCCAACCTTCCATGTATACAATAGTCAATCGCTTTAATTTACTTACCTTCCGAACCAATTTCACTTTAATTTACTGACCAAATTTATAATCCAAATATAAGGTAATTCACGGGCAGAATTTGATGAACATTTGTTAACACTATCACATTATTATTTGATAGGTGAATCACAAGCTAACGTATTAGAATATTTATATCTTGTTGCAACGCATGGGCATTGTTCTAGTTTCACCTTTCCTTCGTCCAACCTCTCTATGTATGCCCCCCTTTCTTCTTCTTCTTTTCTTTTTCCTCTTCCATTTTTGATTTTTTTTTCTCCCATCGATTTTCCTTAAAATTGGCTCAAGTATTTCACGAGAACAAAAAAAAATAGTTTCTTTGGTAAGGCATTCAGTTCTTAACATGTAAATCATGGTGAATTCATACAAAAATTCGCTAAATAAATTATTACCAAATAAGTGCTTAACAAAAAGGTGGCAGGCAAATCATATTGATTGCATACAAAACTTGCTAAATAAGTTCTTATCAAATAAGTGCTTAACAATAAGATGATAGGTAAATCATGGTGAATGAATACAAACTTACTAAGTTTTTCTGCACACCGACGTAATAATGTGTATCATTAATTTCATCCTCTCCCAAGATTGTGCAACATGTTCATGATCAAGTTGCTTAAAATTCATAATATCGTTTCTAAAAGAGATGATCTTAGCGGGAGAAAAATACATAGAGATAAAAGCATCTTTGCACTTATTCCATGAATCAATACTATTTTTAGGCAAAGACAAAAACCAAGCTTTAGCACGATCTCTAAGCGAAAACGGAAATAGCTTTAATTTAACAATATCATTATCCATATCTTTCTTCTTTTGCATATCACACAAATCAACAAGGTTGTTTAGATAGGTAGCGGCATCTTCACTAGGAAGGTCGGTGTCGGGGATATACCCCGCAGTATGACCCGGCCGGAGTTATAACCCGGCTGGGACTTGGTAAACCGGCAGGTGTTAAGTCAGATGATAACCCGGTAGGAGTTAAGTCAGATGATAACCCGACAGGAGTTAAGTCAGATGATAAACCCGGCAGGAGTTAAGTCAGATGATAACTCGGCAGACAATCATAAACCAGCAGGAAGTCATAAACCGGCAGACCATCATAAACCAGCAAGAAGTCATAAACCAGTTGAAAGATCGTGGATGTCGCCTAGAGGGGGGGGGGGTGAATAGGCGTTTTAAAATAATTACGGTTTAGGCTTGAACAAATGCGGAATAAACCTAGCGGTTAATTTGTCAAGCACAAAACCTAAAACAACTAGGCTCACCTATGTGCACCAACAACTTATGCTAAGCAAGATAAGCAACTATGAGATAGCAAGATATATGACAAAGAACAATATGGCTATCACAAAGTAAAGTGCATAAGTAAAGGGCTCGGGTAAGAGATAACCGAGGCACGCGGAGACGACGATGTATCCCGAAGTTCACACCCTTGCGGATGCTAATCTCCATTTGGAGCGGTGTGGAGGCACAATGCTCCCCAAGAAGCCACTAGGGCCACCGTAATCTCCTTACGCCCTCGCACAATGCAAGATGCCGTGATTCCACTAAGGGACCCTTGAGGGCGGTCACCGAACCCGTACAAATGGCAACCCTTGGGGGCGGTCACCGAACCCGTACACTTTGGCAACCCTTCGGGGCGGTCACCGGTACCCGTCAAATTGCTCAGGGCGATCTCCACAACCTAATTGGAGACCCCGACGCTTGCTCGCAGCTTTACACCACAATGATTGAGCTCCGAACACCACCAACCGTCTAGGGCGCCCAAGCACCCAAGAGGAACCAGCTCAAGGGTACCAAGCACCCAAGAGTAATAAGTGAAAGTGCAACTATCCCTAGGTGGTTTTGGTAATTCATAACAACATATAGCTCATTGAGCTAATGCTATTCCAAGATGATTATTTCAGGAAAGCTCAATGATTGGCATGGCATGGATGTGAAAGTGGAACCCTCAAAATGCTAAGGACAAAGGATTGGCTCAAGCTCAAAAGCTCAAGACTCTTCATTTTATATTTTAGTGATCCAAGATCACATTGAGTCTTTAGGAAAAGCCAATACTATCAAGGAGGGATGAGGTGTTGCTTAATGAGTCTCTTGCTTCATGTGCTTAGTGATATGCTCCAAAACCCTCAACCACTTTCCCATATCCACAAATGACCTAAACCCTAAGCCAAACTCGGTCATACCGATTCTATCTATCCGGCGCCACCGAGTTTCATATGTCATAAGCCACTGCCAAACCCTAGCAATTCGGTCCTACCGATAGGGATCTCGGTCTCACCGAGATGGGATTGCAAACTCTCTGTTTCCCTTTCGTAACTTTTCGGTCTCACCGAAAGAGCGAATCGGTCCCACCGAGATTGCAATGTAAACTCTGTGTTTCCCTTTTGTAACTTTTCGGTCTCACCGAAAGAGGAAATCGGTCCCACCGAGTTTGCCTGACCAACTCTCTTGTTAGCTTATTACCAAACTCGGTCTCACCGAGTTTGTGTAATCGGTCTCACCGAGATTACGTTATGCCCAAACCCTAACAGAATCGGTCCTACCGAGTTGCATGTCAGTCCCACCGAAAATCTCTAACGGTCACTAGGTTTACCTTTTCGGTCCGACCGAGTTTGTTGATTCGGTCCCACCGAGATTGGTAGATTGTGTGTAACGGTTGGATTTTGTGTGGAGGCTATATATACCCCTCCACCTCCTCTTCATTCGTGGAGAGAGCCATCAGAACACATACACAATTCCAACTCATATGTTCTGAGAGAGAACCACCTACTCATGTGTTGAGACCAAGATATTCCATTCCTACCATATGAATCTTGATCTCTAGCCTTCCCCAAGTTGCTTTCCACTCAAACCTTCTTTCCACTAGATCCAAATCCTATGAGAGAGAGTTGAGTGTTGGGGAGACTATCATTTGAAGCACAAGAGCAAGGAGTTCATCATCAACACACCATTTGTTACTTCTTGGAGAGTGGTGCCTCCTAGATTGGCTAGGTGTCACTTGGGAGCCTCCGACAAGATTGTGGAGTTGAACCAAGGAGTTTGTAAGGGCAAGGAGATCGCCTACTTCGTGAAGATCTACCGCTAGTGAGGCAAGTCCTTCGTGGGAGATGGCCATGGTGGGATAGACAAGGTTGCTACTTCGTGGACCCTTCGTGGGTGGAGCCCTCCGTGGACTCGCGCAACCGTTACCCTTCGTGGGTTGAAGTCTCCATCAACGTGGATGTAGGATAGCACCACCTATTCGAACCACGGGAAAACATCCGTGTCTCCAATTGCGTTTGAATTCTCCAAACCCTTCCCTTTACATTCCTGCAAGTTGCATGCTTTACTTTCCGCTGCCAATATACTCTTTGCATGCTTGCTTGAATTGTGTGATGATTGCTTGACTTGTCCTAAAATAGCTAAAATCTGCCAAGAACTAAAATTGGGAAAAGGTTAAGTTTTTATTTGGTCAAGTAGTCTAATCACCCCCAAGTGATTGGTGGAAATGTGGATCTAGATCTCCTCTCTCTTTTCCCTCAAAAACTAGCAAGAAACCATGGAGGGATTGAGAGTTAGCAAGCTCGAAGAAGGTCAACAATGGGGGAAGAACACGAGCTTAAAAGATAAGGTTCAATGGGGAAGAAGACCCCCTTTTATAGGAGGGGGAAAATCCAACTATTATGTGCTCAGCCCGCACACGAGCGGTACTACCGCTCCACGAGCGGTACTACCGCTCAAGTGGAAGAAACAGGGAAACGGAGCAACAAAACATGAACCTTGGGGTGGTAGTACCGCAGGAGACAGCGGTACTACTGATGGGTTAAGCGGTACTACCGCTCCCTTCGGCGGTGCTGCCGCGCAGAACAAAGGGTAAAGGGAAAGAGGGAACCGGGCGGTACTACCGCGGAGGAAGGGCGGTACTGCCGCTAAGGAGCGGTACTGCCGCACTACTGCCGCAGCGAGGTACCGCACAATCCGACATAGAAAAAGACCCCTCGAATCGACGCGGTAGGGACCTGGTAAGCCAGCGGTAGTACTGCTGCAGAGTCACCGCCGGTACTACCGCTGCGGAGCGGTACTGCCGCTTGTGACCCCTCAGCGGTACTACCGCTGGGACCCTGACAAAAACCACACTCAAGAAAACAAGAATTGCCATAACTTCTGCATATGAGCTCTGAATTGAGCAAACTCAAGCTTGTTGGAAACAAGACGACGAGTAGCATCAAAACAGCGACTGGTTATAGTAAGAAGAGGCAGGGGAGGTATGCTAACAAATGGAGATGGAGGAGTGAAACCTCCAACCAAGAAGAACCGACAAAACCTCCAACATCGAAAACATCATAGAAGATGCATGTGAACTCCGTTTTCGATCAACTCGAGCTTGTCATCAAGATGACCATAAGCTCTAAGACTCACAAAGAGAACCAAACAAGAACCAAGAAAGATGATGCAAGGATGCAATGGTTTGAGCTCTCAGTGAACGATACGATCAAGCTACTCATCGAGAGCCCCCCTTGATAGTACGGCAATCGGTCCTATAACCTGGTCTCCCAACTGCCATCATGAGACCGGTAAAATAGAAAACCCATCAAGGGCAAACCTTTGCCTTGCACATGGTCCACTTGAGCTAGATGATGACGATCTTGACTCCCTCAAGTTGGACCACCTTTCTTGATTGGGTTGACTCGATGAAGACTAGTTGATTGCTCCCCCATACTCCACTATGGGTGAGCCACTCTTCCGCACATCTTCAGAAGTCCATTGTCACCACAAAGGACGGCAAGCTTCAAGCATTTGATCTCTTCGTGATGCTGCACTTGAACTTGCACACCGCAACCTTTCTTGATTGTGTTGACTTGATGAAGACTAGTTGATTGCTCCCCCATACTCCACTATGGGTGAACCACTCTTCCGCACATCTTCACAAGTCCATTGTCACCACAAAGGATGGCAAGCTTCAAGCATTTGATCTCTTCGTGATGCTCCACTTGAACTTGCACACCTCAACCTAACCCCACAAAGAACCCTCACGAAGACCATGGGTTAGTACACAAAGCGTAATTGACAATGCTTACCATACCATGGGATCACTTGATCCCTCTCGGTACATCTTCTACGCTTTGTGGGTTGATCAACTTGATTCACTCTTTAACTTAGTCTTGATCAACCTCTCACAAGACCAATCTTTAGGTAATTCCTTGAATAGCACCTTGGTCGACACAAACTCTCCTTGAAACCAACACATGTACTCCAAGAAAAGCCTATGGACAAAACCTTCAAATATAACTCAAGGCAACCATTAGTCCATAGAGATTGTCATCAATTACCAAAACCAAACATGGGGGCACCGCATGTTCTTTCACCGGCAGACCAGCATAAACCGGCAGACCATCATAAACCGGCAGACAATCATAAACCGGCAGGAAGTCATAACCCGACAGATAGAGTTGCCTGGGGTTATGAAGCCCGATACGTTATGAAGCCCAAGATGTTATGAAGCCCAAGACGTTAAGAAGCCCATGAAGAGAAGTCAGAATAGTTTAAGTCTTAATCCGAGTTGGACTCTACATGTAACCCGCCCCTTCAACATATATAAGGAGGGGCAAGAAACAATCTCTAGGGCTAGACACAAAGGGCGAGCCGGCTTATGCGGCGACTCTCTCATGAGCATAATGAGATCTAGCCACAAACATCATGTAGGGCTATTACCGGATGATGTTTCTCGGGGCCCGAAGTTGTCTAAATCCTTGTCTTGTGTTGTGTCTCTTGATTCCGCTCAACCCCTCTCAAGCTACTACAAAGAGGCGTTGGCCTCACGACTAAGTCCTCACACTAGGACATCTGCCCTGACAATTCCACGACAGCCGGCGAATTGATCTTTCATGAAAAGATTCAACAAAGCAGCATTAATTTCACAAGATTCAGCATCGGTAAGAGGAGCAATCGGAGTGCTAAGAAAATCATTGTTGTTGGTATTGGCAAAGTCACACAATTTAGTATTATCTTGAGCCATCGTGACAAGCAAGCAATCCAACACACAAGCAAACAAGAAACGGGCAAAAAGAGACAAATAGGGAAAGAGAAGGGGAACGGAGAGAGATGGCGAATAAAACGGCAAGGGTGAAGTGGGGGAGGAAAACGAGAGGCAAATGGCAAATAATGTAATGCGAGGGATAAGAGTTTGTGATGGGTACTTGGTATCTTTTGACTTGGTAATGGCACTAGAAATGACTCGTTGTTGGGAGTCAAATCTTGACTTGACTTGACGCGAATCTCCCCGACAACGGCGCCAAAAATCCTTCTTGCTACCTCTTGAGCACTGTGTTGGTTTTCCCTTGAAGAGGAAAGGGTGATGCAGCAAAGTAGCGTAAGTATTTCCCTCAGTTTTTGAGAACCAAGGTATCAATCCAGTAGGAGATCACGCTCAAGTCCCACGCACCTACACAAACAAATAAGAACCTCGCAACCAACACGATAAAGGGGTTGTCAAGCCCTTCACGGTCACTTAAGAGAGTGAGATCTGATAGATATGATAAGATAATATTTTTGGTATTTTTATGATAAAGAGAAATAAAGATGCAAAGTAAAATAAACGTCAAAGGAAATAACTAAGTATTGGAAGATTAATATGATGAAAGATAGACCCCGGGGCCATAGGTTTCACTAGTGGCTTCTCTCAAGAGCATAAGTATTACAGTGGGTAAACGAATTACTGTCGAGCAATTGATAGAAAAGTGAATAATTATGAGAATATCTAGGTATGATCATGTATATAGGCATCACGTCCGCGACAAGTAGACCGAAACGATTCTGCATCTACTACTATTACTCCACACATCGACCGCTATCTAGCATGCATCTAGAGTATTAAGTTCATAAGAACAGAGTAATGCATTAAGGAAGATGACATGATGTAGAGGGATAAACTCATGCAATATGATATAAACCCAATATTTTTATCCTTGATGGCAACAATACAATACGTGTCGGTTCCCTTTCTATCACTGGGATCGAGCACCGCAAGATTGAACCCAAAGCTAAGCACTTCTCTCATTGCAAGAAAGATCAATCTAGTAGGCCAAACCAAACTGATAATTCGAAGAGACTTGCAAAGATAAACAATCATACATAAAAGAATTTAGAGGAGATTCAAATATTGTTCATAGATAAACTGGATCATAAACCCACAATTCATCGGATCTCGACAAACACACCGCAAAAGAAGATTACATCGAATAGATCTCCAAGAAGATCGAGGAGAACTTTGTATTGAGATCCAAAGAGAGAGAAAAAGCCATCTAGCTAATAACTATGGACCCGTAGGTCTGAAGTAAACTACTCACACATCACCGGAGAGGCAATGGAGTTGATGTAGAGGCCCTCCATGATCAATGCCCCCTCCGGCGGAGCTCCGGAAAAGGCCCCAAGATGGGATCTCTCGGGTACAGAAGGTTGCGGCGGTGGAATTAGGTTTTCGTGGTGCTCCTGGATGTTTGGGGGGTACGTGGATACATATAGGAGGAAGAAGTACATCGGTGGAGCAACGGAGGGCCCACGAGGGTGGAGGGTGCGCCCCACTACCTCGTGCCTTCCTCCGTTGTTTCTTGACGCACACTCCAAGTCTCCTGGATCACGTTTGTTGAGAAAATCACATTCCGCAAGGTTTCATTCCGTTTGGACTCTGATAACCCACAAGTATAGGGGATCGCAATAGCTTTCGAGGGTAGAGTATTCAGCCCAAATTTATTGAGTCGACACAAGGGGAGCCAAAGAATACTCTCAAGTATTAGCAGCTGAGTTGTCAATTCAACTACATCTGGAAACTTAGTATATGCAGCAAAGTGTTTAGTAGCAAAGTAATATGATAGTGATGGTAATGGTAACAAAAGAGTAACGAAAGCAAAGTAATGTTTTTGGTATTATGTAGTGATTGTAACAATAGCAACGAGAACGTAAATAAGCGTAAACCAGTATATGGAAAGCTCGTAGGCATCGGATCAATGATGGATAATTATGCCGGATGTGGTTCATCATGTAACAGTCATAACATAGGATGACACAGAACTAGCTCCAATTCGTCAATGTAATGTAGGCATGTATTCCGAATATAGTCATACGTGCTTATGGAAAAGAACTTGCATGGCATCTTTTGTCCTACCCTCCCGTGGCAGCAGGGTCCTAATGGAAACTAAGGGATATTAAGGCCTCCTTTTAATAGAGAACCGAAACAAAGCATTAGCACATAGTGAATACATGAACTCCTCAAACTACGGTCATCACCGGTAAGTATCCCGATTATTGTCACTTCGGGGTTAACGGATCATAACAAATAATAGGTGACAATAGACTTGCAAGATAGGATCAAGAACACTCATATATTGATGAAAACATAATAGGTTCAGATCTGAAATCATGGCGCTCGGGCCCTAGTGACAAGCATTATGCATAGCAAAGTCATAGCAACATCAATCTCAGAACATAGTGGATACTAGGGATCAAACCCTAACAAAACTAACTCGATTACATGATAAATCTCATCCAACCCATCACCGTCCAGCAAGCTTACGATGGAATTACTCACGCGCGGCGGTGAGCATCATGAAATTGGTGATGGAGGATGGTTGATGATGGCGACGGATTCCCCTCTCCGGAGCCCCGAACGACTCTAGATCAGCCCTCCTGAGAGGTTTTAGGGCTTGGCAGCGGCTCCGTATCGTAAAACGCGATGATTTCTTCTCTCCTATTTTTTTCTCCCCGAAAGCAGATATATAGAGTTGGAGTTGGAGTTGGGGGATCTCTAGGGGGCCCACGAGGTAGGGGGCGCGCCCTAGGGGGGGGGGCGCCCCCACCCTCATGGCAAGGGTGTGGGCCCCCTGGTCTTCATCTTTGACGAGGATTTTTTTATTATTTATTGTAAGATATTTCGTGGAGTTTCAGGTCATTCCGAGAACTTTTGTTTTCTGCACATAAAACAACATCATGGCAATTCTGCTAAAAACAGCGTCAGTCCGGGTTAGTTCCATTCAAATCATACAAGTTAGAGTCCAAAACATGGGCAAAATTGTTTGGAAAAGTAGATACGACAGAGATGTATCAACTCCGCCAAGCTTAAACCCTTGCTTGTCCTCAAGCAATTCAATTGACAAACTGAAAGAAATAAAGAAAAAACTTTTACAAATTATGTTTGCTCTTGTTGTTATAAATATGTCAACCTAGCATTCAAGTTTTCAGCAAAGATTATAACTAACCACATTTGCAATAATTCTCAGGTCTCATGATTACCCATATCAATAGCATAATCAACTAGCAAGCCATGATAATAAATCTCGGATGACAACACTTTCTCAAAACAATCATAATATGATATAACAAGATGGTATCTCGCTAGCCCTTTCTGAGACCGCAAAACATAAATGCAGAGCACCTTTAAAGATCAAGGACTAACTAGACATTGTAATTCATGGTAAAAGAGATCCAATCATAGTCACACCCAATATAAATTAACAGTGATGAATGCAATGACAGCTGCGCTCTCCAACTGGTGCTTTTAATAAGAGGGTGATGACTCGACATAAAAGTAAATAGATAGGCCCTTCGCAGAGGGAAGCAGGGATTTGTAGAGGTGCCAAAGCTCGGTTCTGAAATAGAGGTGAATAATATTTTGAGCGGTATACTTTCATTGTCAACATAACAACCAAGAGATGGCGATATCTTCCATGCTACACACATTATAGGCGGTTCCCAAACAGAATGGTAAAGTTTATACTCCCCCTCCACCAACAAACATCAATCCATGGCTGCTCGAAACAACGAGTGCCTCCAACATACACAGGTCCCAGGGGGAGTTTTGTTTTGCAATTATTTTTGATTTAGTTTGCATAAAGCATGGGATTGGGCATCCCGGTGACCAGCCATTTTCTCGTGAGTGAGGAGCGGAGTCCACTCCTCTTGAGAATAACCCGCCTAGCATGGAAGATACAGACAGCCCTAGTTGATACATGAGCTATTCGAGCATACAAAACAAGATGATTATTTGAAGGTTTAGAGTTTGGCACATACAAATTTACTTGGAACGGCAGGTAGATACCGCACATAGGAAGGTATAGTGGACTCATGTGGAATAACTTTGGGGTTTAAGGAGTTTGGATGCACAAGCAGTATTCCCGCTTAGTACAGGTGAAGGCTAGCAAAAGACTAGGAAGCGACCAACTAGAGAGGGACAACAGCCATGTACATGCATTAAAATTAATAAACATTGGATGCAAGCATGAGTAGGATATAATCCACCATGAACATAAATATCGTGAAGGCTATGTTGATTTGTTTCAACTACATGCGTGAACATGTGCCAAGTCAAGTCACTTAAATCATTCAGAGGAGGATACCACCCTATCATACCACATCATAACCATCTCAATAGCATGTTGGCACGCAAGATAAACCATTATAACTCATAGCTAATCAAGCATGGCACAAGAAACTATGATCTCTAATTGTCATTGCAAACATATTTATTCATAACAGGTTAAATCAAGAACGATGAACTCATCATATTTACGAAAACAAAAGAGGTCGAGTTCATACCAGCTTTTCTCATCTCAGTCAGTCCATCATATATCATCATAATTGCCTTTCACTTGCACGACCGAACGATGTGAATAATAATAAGAGTGCACGTGCATTGGACTAAGCTGGAATCTGCAAGCATTCAATAAACAGGAGAAGACAAGGCAATATGGGCTCTTTCGTCAGATCAATAATAATGCATATGAGAGCTACTTCAACAATTTAATCATGGTCTTCTCCTATCGACCCCCAAAGAAAAAAAGAAATAAAACTATTTACACAGGAAAGCTCCCAACAAGCAAAAGAAGAACAGGAAATATTTTTGGGTTTTCTTTTTAATTACTACTACAAGCATGGAAAGTAAATTAATTAAAAGCTACAACTAATTTTTTGGTTTTTTCTTAAGGTTTATTAAACACACAAAAAGAAAGCATAAAAGAAAATAAACTAGCATGGATGATACAATGAAAAAGTATGAACACCGACATCTAGCAATGAGTGTGTGTGAACATAAATGTAATGTCGGTGAGAAATACGTACTCCCCCAAGCTTAGGCATTTGGCCTAAGTTGGTCTATGGACACGGCTGGCCTGGCTGATATCCATAATAATAGTTGTTGGGGTCGTACTGTGATGAAGAAGAAGAAGGCTCCGATTGCCACTGGCTGGCAATCATCTCCGGATCCCACTGATAGTTAGACTGTCATGAAGGATCAAATTGTGGTTCCGGTTCTGGCTCCTCGGCTGGTGCAGGGTTCCGGTAGGCGTGGATAGCCGTCAACGGAACAAGGTACGTGCCTATAGTCAAATCAAACAAAGAAGGAGCAGGCAAGGTAATAGTCTCAGGATGATGATTATTAAAGAACAATTGATATTTAAGCTCTCCTACCCTATTCTTAATAATACAATCATGTGCCACCATACTTTTACAATCTAGATAAACATGAGGCGTCACTTTTTCTTCCTTCTCAGCATGCCTAATAGGCATGCTAAAATGCGCAGCTAGGCGTGTAGCATAAATGCCTCCAAAGATGGGGCCCTTTGTACGGTTCAGACTTAACGGTTTAGCAATAATACCGCCCATACTAAAAGTGTTGTCACTGTATAAACCTTGGAGCAAAATAATAGTATCAGGGATACTAAGGTTTCCATAGTTTCCGCGACCAATTAAGCAACGACTAGCAAATAATGCAAAGTAATGTAAGACAGGAAAATGCATGCTAGTGATTCGTGCATCGGAAACCTTCCTACTTTCCCCTACAGTGATAGTATCAATAAATCCCTCCACATCATCATGATGTGGTTCTTCTGTCTTGCCCTCAAAAGGGACTAAACAAATCCGACAAAAATCATAAAGTGACATCTCCTTATGCTCATCATATAAATGAAACTCCACCGTAGGTGGTGAGTTCCTAGAATGAAAATGAAAGTTTTGCACAAAGGTATTTGTGAGTAAGAGATACTGCTCGCATTGGTCGTGGAGGGAAGTGGTGAGGCATGCATTATGAGCCAATTCATGAAAATCTTCATAAATCCCGGCTGCTCTCAAGAAATCCTCGGAAAGCCATTCACACGCCCAAACCTCCGCAGTCCGTGGCAAATTATACTTAGGCTTCGGTGCCTTTTCCTTCAAGCTTTGGCTCGATGAGCCCCTCAATAATCTCCTCATCATTTTCTGAAAAATTCTGAAAAATTTTAGTAACTTCAAAATAAAAGTAAACCAAACTCAATAATATTGATAGCAAGCACTCCTACAAGTGCCTAGGGCCTATATCATGCATCAAAACTACTTTTGACCATATAAATTTGACATGCAAGCTCAAGAACAGGGTCACCTAAGCAACAAAAATTTGCAATGAATAAAGCACTAGAACAAAAACTAATTGGACCAATGGAGGAGTCACATACCAAGGAACAATCTCCCCAAGCAGTTTTGTGAGAGGTGCTTTGAGCAAGGAGATCGAAAATGGCAGCAAAGAGGGCTGGAACTCGTGCTTGAGTTGGTTTTTCATGTTTGTGGGAGGAAGAAGAAGAGGATGGGTGCAGGAATAAGTGGAGGAGGGCCTCCGTGGGCCCACGAGGCAGGGGGCGCGCCCTCCACCCTCGTGGCAAGGTGGTTGGCCCCTGGTGTGTTCTTTGTTCCATAAATCCTCAAATATTCTAGAAAAAATCATATTTAATTTTTAGGGCATTTGGAGAACTTTTATTTTCGAGGTATTTTTATATTGCACGGATAATCAGATAACTGACAGAAAATTATTTATTTTTAGTTTATTTCAACTAAATAACAGAAAGTATAGAGAGGGTACAGAAGGTTGTGCTTCTAGTTTCATCCATCTCATGCTCGTCAAAAGGAATCCACTAACAAGGTTGATCAAGTCTTGTTAACAAACTCATTTCGATTAACATAAAACCGGGGAAATTTTGAATAACACTAGGTTACCTCAACGGGGATATGCACATCCCCAATAATAAGTATATCATATTTCTTCTTGACAGTAGGAAGAGGGAATTCAAAACCTCCAAATATAATCGATGGAATTTTTCCGATAGAATTGATACTATGAACTCGAGGTTGTTTCCTCGGAAAGTGTACCGTATGCTCATTACCATTAACATGAAAGTGACATTGCCTTTGTTGCAATCAATAACAGCCCCTGCAGTATTAAGAAAAGGTCTTCCAAGAATAATAGACATACTATCGTCCTCGGGAATATCAAGAATAACAAAGTCCGTTAAAATAGTAACGTTTGCAACCACAACAGGCACATCCTCACAAATACCGACAGGTATAGCAGTTGATTTATCAGCCATTTGCAAAGATATTTCAGTAGGTGTCAACTTATTCAAGTCAAGTCTACGATATAAAGAGAGAGGCATAACACTAACACCGGCTCCAAGATCACATAAAGCAGTTTTAACATAGTTTCTTTTAATGGAGCATGGTATAGTAGGTACTCCTGGATCTCCAAGTTTCTTTGGTATTCCACCCTTAAAAGTATAATTAGCAAGCATGGTGGAAATTTTAGTTTCTGGTATCTTTTTTTGTAACAATATCTTTCATGTACTTAGCATACGGATTCATTTTGAGCATATCGGTCAATTGCATACGCAAAAAGATAGGTCTAATCATTTCAGCAAAGCGCTCAAAATCCTCATCATCCTTTTTCTTGGATGGTTTGGGAGGAAAAGGCATGGGTTTCTGAACCCAAGGCTCTCTTTCTTTACCATGTTTCCTAGCAACAAAGCCTTTCTTATCATAACGTTGATTCTTTGATTATGGGTTATCAAGATCAACAACAGGTTCAATTTCTACATCATTATCATTACTAGGTTGAGCATTATTATGAACATCATCATTAACATTTTCATTAGGTTCATGTTCATTGCCAGATTGTGTTTTAGCATCAGACATAGAGATATCATTTGGATTATCAGGTGGTTCAGCAATAGGTTCACTAGAAGTTTGCACAGTTCTATCATTTTTCTTTTTCTTCCTTTTAGAAGAACTAGGTGCATCAATATTATTTCTCTGAGAATCTTGTTCAATTCTCTTAGGGTGGCCTTCAAGATACAAAGGTTCCTGAGTCATTCTACCAGTTCTAGTAGCCACTTTAACAACATAATCATTTTTCTTACTATTCATCTCATCAAGCAATTCTTTTTGAGCTTTAAGTACTTGTTCTACTTGAGTGGTAACCATAGAAGCATGTTTGCTAACAAGTTTAAGTTCACCTCTAATATTAGCCATATAACCACCCAAGTATTTAATCATATCAGCATCTTGTTTTAATTGTCTACCAAAATAAGCATTGAAGTCTTCTTGCTTAAACATAAAATTATCAAACTCATCCAAGCATTTACTAGCAATTTTAGCAGGAGGGATTTCAGCTTTATCCGGTGTTCTTTCCCTGAAAAGAGAACCAGCACAACTATCCAGGTAATCTCTGAAAGCATCGGTTAGTCCATTGTAAAAGATATCAAGTATTTCATTTTTCTTAAGAGGATGATTAGGCAAAGCATTAAGTAACTTGAGAAGCCTCCCCCAAGCTTGTGGGAGACTCTCTTCTTTAATTTGCGCAAAGTTGTATATTTCCTTTAAAGCAGCTTGTTTCTTATGAGCAGGGAAATATTTAGCAGAGAAGTAGTAAATCATACCCTGGGGACTACGCACACAACCAGGATCAATAGAATTAAACCATATCTTAGCATCACCCTTTAATGAGAACGGAAATATTTTAAGGATATAAAAGTAGCGAGATCTCTCATCATTAGTGAACAGGGTGGCTATATCATATAATTTAGTAAGATGTGCCACAACAGTTTCAGATTCATAGCCATGAAAAGGATCAGATTCAACCAAAGTAATTATATCAGGATCAACAAAGAATTCATAATCCTTATCAATAACACAGATAGGTGAAGTAGCAAAAGCAGGGTCAGGTCTCATCCTAGCATTTAGAGATTGCTTATTCCATTTAGCTAATAACCTTTTGAGTTCATATCTATCTTTGCAAGCTAAAATAGCTAAAGAAGCTTCTTGATCAAATAAATATCCCTCAGGAATAACAAGTGATTCTTCATCATCACTTTCATCATCATAATCAGATTCAATATTTTCAATCTCTCTAGCCCTAGCAAGTCGTTCCTCGAGAAAATCACCAAGTGGCACAGTAGTATCAAGCATAGAAGTAGTTTCATCATAAGTATCATGTATAGCAGAAGTAGCATCATCAATAACATGCGACATATCAGAACGAATAGTAGAAGCAGGTTTTAGGTGTCGCAAGCTTACTCATAACAGAAGGTGAATCAAGTGCAGAGCTAGATGGCAGTTCCTTACCTCCCCTTGTAGTTGAGGGATAAATTGTTGTATTAGCGTCTTTCAAATTCTTCATAGTGTCCAGCAGATATAAATCCCAAGTGACTCAAAGAATAGAGCTATGCTCCCCGGCAACGGCGCCAGAAATTAGTCTTGATAACCCACAAGTATAGGGGATCGCAATAGCTTTTGAGGGTAGAGTATTCAACCCAAATTTATTGATTCGACACAAGGGGAGCCAAAGAATATTCTCAAGTATTAGCAGCTGAGTTGTCAATTCAACCACACCTGGAAACTTAGTATCTGCAGCAAAGTGTTTAGTAGCAAAGAAATATGATAGTGATGGTAATGGTAACAAAAGAATAACGAAAGCAAAGTAATGTTTTTGGTATTATGTAGTGATTGTAACAATAGCAACGAGAAAGTAAATAAGCGTAAACCAGTATATGGAAAGCTCGTAGGCATTGGATCAATGATGGATAATTATGCCGGATGTGGTTCATCATGTAACAGTCATAACATAGGGTGACACAGAACTAGCTCCAATTTGTCAATGTAATGTAGGCATGTATTCAGAATATAGTCATACGTGCTTATGGAAAAGAACTTGCATGACATCTTTTGTCCTACCCTCCCATGGCAGCGGTGTCCTAATGGAAACTAAGGGATATTAAGGCCTCCTTTTAATAGAGAACCGGAACAAAGCATTAGCACATAGTGAATACATGAACTCCTCAAACTACGGTCATCACCGGTAAGTATCCAGATTATTGTCACTTCGGGGTTAACGGATCATAACACATAATAGGTGACTATAGACTTGCAAGATAGGATCAAGAACACTCGTATATTGATGAAAACATAATAGGTTCAGATTTGAAATCATGGCGCTCGGGCCCTAGTGACAAGCATTAAGCATAGCAAAGTCATAGCAACATCAATCTCAGAACATAGTGGATACTAGGGATCAAACCCTAACAAAACTAACTCAATTACATGATAAATCTCATCCAACCCATCACCGTCCAGCAAGCCTACGATGGAATTACTCACGCACGGTGATGAGCATCATGAAATTGGTGATGGAGGATGGTTGATGATGATGATGGCGATGGATTCCCCTCTTCGGAGCCCCGAACGGACTCCAGATCAGCCCTCCCGAGAGGTTTTAGGGCTTGGCGGCGGCTCCGTATCGTAAAACACGATGATTTCTTCTCTCCTATTTTTTCTCCCCGAAAGCATATATATAGAGTTGGAGTTGAAGACCAGGGGGCCCACACCCTTGCCACGAGGGTGAGGGGCGCGCCCTAGGGGGGGGGGGCGCCCCCCATCCTCATGGCAAGGGTGTGGGTCCCTTAGTCTTTATCTTTGGCGAGGATTTTTTATTATTTATTGTAAGATATTCCGTGGAGTTTCAGGTCATTCCGAGAACTTTTGTTTTCTGCACATAAAACAACATCATGGCAATTCTGCTGAAAACAGCGTCCGTCCGGGTTAGTTCCATCCAAATCATACAAGTTAGAGTCCAAAACAAGGCAAACGTGTTTGGAAAAGTAGATACGATGGAGACGTATCAGACTCTGTTTGATATTACTTTTCTTCGAAACCCTAAAATAGGCAAAAAAACAACAATTTGGGCCGGGCCTCCGGTTAGTAGGTTAGTCCCAAAAATGATACAAAAGTGTAAAATAAAGCCCATTGACATCCAAAATAGATAATATAATAGCATGGTGCAATCAAAAATTGTAGATACGTTGGAGACATATCAGTTGGTGCCGCGGGGTTCTGTGATGTAGAACCATTGTTTCTGCCATTCCTTGATAGTCTCCACGAAAGTGCCTTTCGGCCAGGAGACATTGGTCAGCTTACTCACCATGGCGCCTCCGCAGTCCGCGTGCTGGCCATCCACCACCTTCGGCTTCATGTTGAAGACCTTGAGCCACATCCCAAAGTGGGGTTGGATGTGGAGGAAGGCCTCACACACGACGATAAACACCAAGATGTTGAGGAAAGAGTTCGGGGATAGATCATGGAAGTCTATCCCGTAATAGTACATTAGCCCGCGGACGAAATGGTGGAGTGGAAACCCTAGCCCGTGGAGGAAATGAGGGATGAATACCACCCTCTCATTGGGCTTCGGTGTGGGGATGACTTGCCCCTGGGCTGGAAGACGGTGGGCGATTTCCTTTGCCAGGTACCCGACCGCCCGAAGTTCAATAATTTCCTTCTCATTGACGGAGGATACCATCCACTCGCCTTGACCTCCGGATCCGGACATGGTTGAGTGCTTGCTCGAGTGGGAAGAAGATGGGAACTTGGGCGCTGGAGCTCAAGAGTGGAAGGGCAGAGGAAGAGAGAAGGCGTGGGAGAAGAAGGGGGAATCCTTATCCCCTTATAAAGGCAGTGAATATCGAATGCCTCCCCACTCGCCATAAAACTCGCCTATTCCCAAGGGCTGTGTAAACGGCACGGTTGGGTTACCCACGCCCGCATTGATGAAAATCCCGCAATAAGGGGACACGATCTCTTCTTTGACGAGACATGTCAATGGAAACCGCATCTCGAAGCACGGAACGGCAGACAAAATAGGTTTGATATAGTGACCGAACAGACGTGATGTCATCTTGCAAAAAGTTGTCAGCGGATGGGACTCGTGAAATATTATATTCCATGCGGTTGTGTGTGGTACTTGTGTTGTAGATCTAGACACCTTCGAAGACTATCTTGGAGTATCCGAGAAGTGGAACCCGCCTTGCAATGCCGAAGACAATTTGCGCGCCGGACACATCGTCATTGAAGCCTGGTTCAGGGGCTACTAAGGGAGTCTTGGACTAAGGGGTCCTCGGGCATCCGACCTATTGATATGGGCTGGACTAATGGGCCGTGAAGATACCAAGACCGAAGCCTTTACCCGTGTCCGGATGGGACTCTCCTTGGCATGGAAGGCAAACTTGGCGATCAACTATGAATATTCCTTTCTCTGTAATCGACCTTGTGTAACCCTAGATCCCTCCCGTGTCTATATAAACCAGAGGGCTAGGTCCGTAGATAGACCCGAATAATCATAGCCAGACTAGACTTTTAGGGTTTAGTCATTACGATCTCGTGGTAGATCAACTCTTGTAATACTCATATTCACTAAGATCAATCAAGAAGGAAGTAGGGTATTACCTCCATAGAGAGGGCCCGAACCTGGGTAAACATTGTGTCCTTGTCTCCTGTTACCATCGATCCTAGACGCACAGTTCGGGACCCCCTACCCGAGATCCGCCGGTTTTGACACCGACATCAGCCCCTCCCGCCGCGCCGGATCACACAACGGCTTGGGGACCCCGCGGGGATGCCGTCGGTGTGGGAGGCGTCCGCGGATCGCGCATCAGCTTGGGGACCCCACAGGTATGCCGTCGATGTGGGAGGCATCCGCGACACTGGGGGCTGGGGACCGAGCAACAGGGCACGTCGCGGATTCTGGTCATGCAGTTGCTCGGGCTGGCGTGATGATTTTTTGGCTGCCCCCATCTCTCTCTTAGACACACACACCACGTTCTTTTTGTCTATCTCTCAGTGTGTGTGTGTGTGCGTGTGTGCACGAGCAGTTCACATTAGTACACCCCAACACTAAACCAAATCAGTCAAGCTCTCATTGTCAGATCTCCGACCCATCGCCCCGTTGGCTGTTGCGTCAGTTCCACACCACTATGAAATTGTAGTGTGTTGGAGCACCGAGAGGTTAAGGGAGGCGCACCTGCCAGGGATCTTGGGATGTCTTTAGTTGCTCACATCTTTTTTGCCTGCATTGTATGCTTGTCTTAGTTGGGCCTGATTGAGGAAAAACAACCTAAAATCAACATAGGCATGTTGTTTGGTTGCATGTATACCATCTAGTCTTGCTGTGGCAAAACAGAAAGTAGGTTGTTTGGTTGCGGGCTTCTTTAGGCGGAAACACAAGTCATGATGTTTGATTACATGCAACACATATTGTCTAGTAACCTCCTCGTGGAGGTGGTGAGGTTATCAATACACTAGCAACCAGAACAAACTAGAGACATACAAAATAGATAGCATAGGAACCAGATTAACCTAGTACGGATCTTAAAGATGTTGTCTTAAACAAAGCAGGACATAGTCTTAAACAAGGAGAATCCAGTTTAACTCTGAACACGAAGCAATCAGACAATAAAGAGCTCGGCGAAGGCGTCGTCATGCTTCTTGCACATGGTCAACACTTCAATGCCATCATCGTTGAGGACGATCAACTTCAGGGTGTCGGGAGTTCACAACTTGAAAGTGACCATGTAGTTGATCCTGATTTGGTGAACAACGGTGAAGGGGGGCCAACCCTGATCAAGGGTGACCCTGCCGTTCATCAGCTGGACCATCACCCTCCATGTGTAGCCGATGTTCGTCTTCATCTTGAACTCCTGAGGGACAGCGAGGAAGAGCTTCGTGAAGTCTAGAGGCATAGGCAGGTACTCCATCTTCGTGGCAAGGATCACCTTGCAGAAGTGGGTTGGCCCTACGCACAAGCAAACAATCTCTACCGTCCCTTTCCAACCTCTTACTCCGTGCATCGCTAGAGGCCTTGTCGTGTCCTCGACATTGGGTGCTCACAGATACTACTCTCCATACCCCTCAACAAAGTTTTAGCGAACACATTCATGCACTTTAGGATTGTGTCTTCGGCCATCAAAGATATCCACCGAATGCATTTGCAGGAATGCCATATGCAATTGTATGGAGTGTCACGGTTACCTTCCGATAAGGGGAAAACTCAGGAGACCAACCGCATTTCTCTGTTACTAGAAGAAAGGTCCATTGGCCTTCATGCCTTCGAAAAATCAACATAACAATTGTACTGTCATGCAAAAGGGTCACCTGAATACGTATGGCGGGACAGTGTGACCCGACAAAATTCTGTCATGCATGAGATTCTCGTGGCCTTCAATTTTGTTTGATTAAATGTTGCACGACCAACCCGTGATCATGCATGCTTCCTCTCTATTCTGGTTGCCGTTGTTGAGTATCGTGATTAATTAGGAAACATGAGATATACTAGAATTTATTTCTACCTTGTTTTACACTCCAAATTGATCATCTATTCCTATATATATGCCCAAGAAGCACTACAAGAAATATGTCAACTTATGACCTTCTGTCAGTGACCCTCGAAGAATTGGTCATAAATTTATGACCATTTTAGACCAATTGGTCAAAAGCTGTCTGGGGGGCTCTAAACCCTAAACCATAACGACCATTTTGGTCAGAAAGGTCATAATTTCATTAGAGGAAATGGTCATAAAGCAAACAACGCTAGTCCGCTGCCTTATTTCTAGTTGTTAACGACCAATATAGATGGTCATAGCCTTGTAAATTGTGGTGGGTTGCTATGACTAGGCGCCACCTCATCAGTTTTGCCTATGTGTCATGTCCATGTGGCAGTTTTTGCCCTAGGTTGTGAAGCAACCTATATTTCTGTCATTCCCAAAATTCCCCAAAAAATCTCATAAATTATTTGGGTCATATCTTCATCAAATATGTAAAAGTCCTTCCTTGCCTAGTTCAAAACTAATTCAACAATATTCATTTTCCTATTCTGTTCACAACAACACTTTGTGAAGGAAGTGCTATTTATATATTCTTGATTGCCCTAGGAATTTTTGGGCACTCTTTTCTATCCAAATCTTTACCGCATGACAAAATTCAGCTCCATTTGCCTAGCAAATCTTCCTCGGCAAATTTCCAAAGTTTTTGTCCACCTAGAAGCATTGTGAAGGAAGTACCTTTTTTATATCTCGAAATGACATGAAATTTATACAGTTCCTTCATATGCCCAAATTATGACCCTCCTCCAAATTGCAGCTCAGTCAAATCATCTATGTGAGCCCAGGTTCAATTTATATTTTATGGCCAAATTGGCACGTTGCAAAGCAAGTGTTATATAGACCCCTCCTATTACCCTCAAACTTTTCGGGCACTCTTCCATACCCAAATCATTGCCACATGATAATATTCAGCTCAATTTTCCTAGTAAATATTTCTCAGGAAATTTCCAAAGTTTCTACCTCGAGAGAAGATTTGTGAAGTAAGTACTAGCTAGGCTTACCCAAATGATCTGAAAATTTACCACTGCATGACCATACCTATGTAACTTACCTACACCAATTTTTAGCTCCTTTAATTCATCCAATCTCTCTCACTAGTTTTCCCAAGTTTTTGTCCATAGAAGAGCATTGTGAAGGAAGTACTACTTTGGCATGTCCAAATGGTATCAATTTTCTACAATGCTTTCCTATGCCCAAATAACCATCCTCCACTAAATTTCATCTCAATCCATTCATTATTTTGAGCCCAGCTTCAACATTCATATTTTTGTCTAGTGTGATACTTTGCAAAGCAAGTACCACATAGGATCCTCCTTTTGAGCTAAAAAATTGTGAAGACATTCTCCTTAGTAGATGATCATCCTCAGCCAAAACTCATGCCCATTGGCCATGTGCATTTCCCGTACCGCTAATCAAACACTTGGTTGCTTATTCATGTTTGAGCATCGATCGGTCTCCTCGTGAGAATCTTATGTTGTGATTTTCTTCCTATCACCTACCTGGGGAGTTCCCAACCCACTAGACATGCTTAGGCTTTCCAGAACACATGGCAACGCCATGGTCACGCGGTGACCACGCGGCGGGCATGCGAGTTTACGTGCTCTAGAGTTGGGGGCCTCGGCCACCGCCCAAACCTCGACGTATCGCCACCAAACCATGTATTTATGATTAAATAGGTACTTATGTAACTAGAAATGATTTTTGGACAAAATAAATAGCAAACTATGAGGCAACTGCAGTTCAAATTTGACCCGCTTCCTACTGAATCGGCGGGAATTTGTCTTTTTCACCAGAGGTGGATCAAAACTTTTGACACCCAACCATTTTGTCAATTGTGCATTATATATGGCCTAGTATTTTATAAAATTGATTAGGTCCAATTTTGCAACAAATATATGGTAGGTCCTTCACAAAAAAACTCATTTTGGGCACTCAGAAAAATGGAAAATGAATTTTTCGTGCAAAGAAAATGAAAACTTCCTTAGGCAACATTGTTTGGAATTCCAAGATGCAGCCTTGTGCACAATATGAGATCATTTGAACAAACTATGCCATGAATGTGGCCATAAGATTGATCATTTGGCTTGAAAGCCATGAATCTTCACGCATGATAGCTCATTTCTGAGAACACTTTTTTTAAAAGAATTGCCGTATTACAAGTTTATTATTTTTCCTGGGAACTTGGCCATATATAATGACACAACGCGAAGGTTTCCCAATTTTTTGATTTTTTTTGAACTTTTTATGCCCGTTTCAAAATGCGGTCAAAACGACGGGAATGACCGTTCCTAGCTAGTGGTTGAATCTTGAATTTTTTTTGGTGTTTCTCTGATTAAATAGATACCTATGTACCTAGAAATGATTTTTGGAAAAAATAAAGAGCAAACTACGAGGTAGCTACAGTTCAAATTTGACCCGCTTCCTTCTGAATCGGCAGGAATTTGTCTTTTTCACGAGAGGTGGATCAAAACTTTTGACGCCCAAACATTTGGTCAATTGTGCATTAAATATGTCCTAATATTTTATAAAATTGATTTGGTGCAATTTTGTAACAATTATTTGGTAGGTCCTTCACAAAAAAACCTCCTTTTGGGCACTTGAAAAATGGAAAATGGTTTTTTCGTCCAAAGAAAATGGAAACTTCCTTAGGCAACATTGTTTGCCATTCCAATATGCACCCTTGTGCAGAATATGATATCATTTGAACAAACTATGCCATGAATGTGGCCATAAGATTGATCATTTGGCTTGAAAGCCATGAATCTTCACGCATGATAGCTCATTTCTGAGAACACTTTTTAAAAAGAATTGCCGTATTACAAGTTTATTATTTTTCCTTGGAACTTGGCCATATATAATGACACAATGCGAAGGTTTCCCAATTTTTTGATTTTTTTGAACTTTTTATGCCCGTTTCAAAATGCGGTCAAAACGACGGGAATGACCGTTCCTAGCTAGTGGTTGAATCTTGAATTTTTTGGTTTTCTTTGATTAAATAGATACATATGTACCTAGAAATGATTTTTGGAAAAAATAAAGAGCAAACTACGAGGTAGCTACAGTTCAAATTTGACCCGCTTCCTACTGAATCGGTAGGAATTTGGCTTTTTCATGAGAGGTGGATCAAAACTTTTGACACCCAAACATTTGGTCAATTGTGCATTAAATATGGCCTAATATTTTATAAAATTGATTTGATGCAATTTTGGAACAATTATTTGGGAGGTCCTTCACAAAAAACCCTCCTTTTGGGCACTCGAAAAATGGAAAATGGTTTTTTCGTCCAAAGAAAATGGAAACTTCCTTTGGCAACATTGTTTGCCATTCCAATATGCACCCTTGTGCAGAATATGAGATCATTTGAACAAACTATGCCATGAATGTGGCCATAAGATTGATCATTTGGCTTGAAAGCCATTGATCTCCATACGTGATAGCTCGTTTCTGAGAACACTTTTTGAAAATAATTGCCGTATTACAAATTTGTTATTTTTCCTGGGAACTTAGCCACATATAATGACACAATGCGAAGGTTTCCCAATTTTTTTGATTTTTTTTGAATTTTTTATGCCCGTTTCAATATGCGGTCAAAACGGCGGGAATGACCGTTCCTAGCTAGAGGTTGAATCTTGGAATTTTTTTGGTGTTTCTCTGATTAAATAGATACTTATGTACCTAGAAATGATTTTTGGAAAAAATAAATAGCAAACCATGAGGCAGCTGCAGTTCAAATTTGACCCGCTTCCAACTGAATCGGCGGGAATTTGTCTTTTTAATGAGAGGTGGATCAAAGCTTATGACACTCAACCATTTGGTCAATTGTGCATTAAATATGTCCTAGTATTTTAGAAAAATAATTCGGTCCGCTTTTGCAACAAATATATGGTAGGTCCTTCACAAAAAAAAACTCATTTTGGGCACTCAAAAAATGGAAAATGAATTTTTCGTCCAAAAAAATGTATTTTTTTAGGCAACATTGTTTGCCATTCCAAGATGCACCTTTGTGAAAAGTATGATATAATTTGAAAAAATTATGCCATTCCAAAATGCACCCTTGTGCAAAAAATATAATAGAAACACATAGAAAAACACAATTACGTATGCTTTGTTCTCATTGGTTGAAATGTTTGTGCCATGGATTGTTGACATGGCATCCATCCATCCATCCATCCACCCATCCCATTTATCTAAAGAAAAAAGAGAGAGAAAGAAAAAGAACCCTATCCCCTCCCACCCCCGGGCAGCCCAACAACCCAAACCCTATCGCCTCCCACTCCATCGCCGCCGCCCTCTTCTCCCGAGATCCATCGCCGCCACCCCCTTCTCCCCCTCATCGCGCACGCTCAAGCCGCTCGCCGCCACCATGCTCCTCCACCTCTAGGCACTCTTCCATACACGCGACGCCGAGCCGGACGGGAGGAGCCACCGCTCCGCAGCACGCTCGTGCCGGTACGTACAGGCGGTGCCCCCGCCGGATCTGAACAAGAACACCGAGTGGTTCATGTACCTGGCATTCCTAGATCCATCCGCCCCACCCTCTGCTCACCCTATCTCCCTCGGTGTTGGGGCATCCAGATCGAGCAGGTCATGTGCCGGCGCTCCACGATCTCCATGCGATGCGCCGGCGAAGCGACGGTGATGCTTGTGGTGGACGCCTCCGCCGTCTTCCACCGACACACAGCCGTGCCCTCCGACGCCGCTCTTCCACGCGACGAGAGGCCTGGGTGCCGCTCGGCTGGGACAGAACCCCACGCTCGACGATGCCATGGACATGGAGGTCTTCAAGGTACCCTCTTCCTCTCCTTCTCTGTCCCTCACCTCCAATACTTGCCACTGAGCTCGTGACAACGCCATGTCTCACTTGGGCCCTCTGATGCTTGCTCGCTACGGTCTCTCGATGAATACAATTGCTTACTCCTAAAATCCCTAATTCCTAGGGTTTACTCTTGCCGTTCTACATACTTTCATGTACCACTATCATACTCCAGGCTTGCTTAGAATTGCAATTCCACGCTTAGAATCATGACACCATCGAGTCACAGGGACATCTCAACTTCTGAACGAAAAAAAACATTATTGTTTGCTGCATTGCATATACCATTACAGTTCTTGATTGAGTTTTGGACTTGCGTAATTCCATCATCAGGGGAAGCTGATACCCACACAGCCAGCTCGTGCTCACTGTGTTTGAGCACCAGCTCGTGCTCACTGTGTTTGACCGCCAGCTCATGCTCTACAGCGACGAGTACCGATGCCCACACAGGTATGACCTGCGTGCCCCCATGACTTTGCACCGGTGCTATGTGCGTGAGCGCGTGCGCTTGCTGCAATGTCGGGTGCGGTGGTGTGCTGCAAACTTGTGATGGGGGCGGCCAGGTGGTGCGTGGCCGTGTGTATGGCGATATATGGAGCTCCGGAGATTCCTATTGGATTGCCGAGACTTGGTCTTGGTTCTGCCGTTGGTGTGTTGTCTTTGCTCTAATCTGGTTAAAACTGTGTGATTAGACTAGTAGCATCAGCTCTTTATCTGGAAAAAGAATACTATTAAGTCCTTAGCTAGCTAGCTAACTAGTACAAGCTGCAACCCAATAGGAACAGTAGCTTTCATGCACACATCTAGCTAGCTAATTAGTAATTACACTACTAGTATTCAGAAACAGCTTCACTTTGAAACTCTGAATCACTTCTCCCTGACAGACACTTCACCAAAATGTATCCTGTTCCGAACTCTTATTTGTATCATTATTTACCGAATGTTATTTTATTACTTTTGTTGAACTAATCTTGTCTGAATCATCCCTCTTCTGTAGGTCTTTATGAAGCTTTGGAACCGAGGGACGGTGGATCTGACTACTTGGGAAAGGGTGTTTCCAAGGTTCCATTTGAGCGAATTTTATATTAGCATGAATAAAGAATTCCCGGGCTACAGTATTAAAGTAATTCTGTTACCTAGTTAGTGTTTGGAAGCAGCTCGAGTGAATGTGAGAAAAGTTGAACAGCTTACACATTTTCCTAAAAGGGTATAGCTTAATTTGTTTTTTAGCTACTGCAGCATTTCTTGAAATGATTTTTATTCTAAGCATTTTTCTCACACTCAATAAGCTAGTTCCCGAATCAAATTTGATAACAAAATGTTTCTTTAGCAAGCTATAGTTAATTAGTTGGCAAGTGTGATGTCCATTCACGCCTCCTTTGTTTTTTGCAGGTCTGGCAGCACCGCCGTGTCGACGACGAAGGTGGTGACCGCGGCAGTGAGTGGCGCGAGTTGGTGGTTGCGGGACTCGACGACACGGCTCATATATGCGCGAGCTGGGCATTACTTTGAGTTCATATATGTGCTTGTCACTCCATAGGTTATAGTGATTCCCTCTGTTTCCTTATATGTTCTTGTAGTTTGGTTGCTTTCCTGTTCATGCATGTTTGTACAGCTATATATAGTTATGCTGTGAATCTGTCATGCGTGTATTGAAATGCAGGAAATGTTTAATACATGTTCACTCTCAGTTGGGATATTGAATTGTACATAGTTATGTGATTCATGTCTGCTTCTTATCTTATTAAGTGATTATCTTTATGTCCTTGCTACCAGTAGGATGGTTAATAGCTTGTTTTGTAGTTCTCTACTTTATGCAAATAGCTTCTTATAAGGCAATATAATTGGTTGTTTTGTGCTGCTGGCCTAATTAAACATGATCAGTATGTATACTTGTTTGAGATAGACATTTCATGCATGTTTATGAGGTACGAATTCTACAGATGTCACGAAATATTGGTGGCAAAGTGTCTTCTTATCTTTATATTTACTTAGCTAAAATCTTAGAGTAACAATAACTGTACTTGACAAGTAAACATTAGCATCTTAAATGATCATCTTAAATGATTAGCTAAAATTATGTAGGAGTAGTAGAAACTTCATGGTTGATCCTGATTGCTGAACATGGGAGATGCATCTTCTTTTGCATATCAATTACATAGTAGTACTATATAATGCTTGCCGATGTGGTACATTCAATACTGGCAGCACTGGCCATTAATTACACTGGCCATTTTACGCCAGGCTTTAGATTCTGCCGAGCCAGATCCGTTGACCCGCGGTTTGATTCATGGCGTGCGAGATTTGTTCCTGGGCTGACGTGGTGTGTTTGCAGGTGTGATTTTCGTAGGCCTTGGACAAGATCAGTACGGTGCCGATGGAGGCCCTCGCCGCCGGCGCCGATGTGTCCATGATTGGGCAGTTTGGTGTTGGCTTCTACTCCGCCTACCTTGTTGCCGAGAGGGTCGTCGTCACCATGAAGCACAACAACGATGGGCAGTACGTGTGGGAGTCCCAGGCCGGTAGCTCCTTCACCGTCACTCGTGATACGTTTGGGGAGCAGCTTGGCAGGGGTACCAAGATGGTCCTCTACCTCAAGGACGACTAGGTATGCAGTCCAATCCTCCTATACTGTGATGGCTTACTCTTCATGTCTTGATGTGGTTCTCTGCTTAGTGTAGCTGTATTAGACTCACTATGAGATGTCCACTCTTGTTTTGTTAAAAAACATGAACTGTTAAGTCATCTATTCATGGCCGTTGCTTTTGTTCAGTATATATGTGTGCTTTCTGATTTGTATGCATAGGTGGTTATAGGTTGCTGTGATGAATATAAATATTAACAAGTGCTCATGCATGCCGGTATACTAGAGCTAGTTGTATGTGCTCATTACCTTCCTGTTGTCACTTTGTCAGCATCAATCCAATCCAACCCAGCCCAATGAATCTAACCTGCTCGTTTAGTTCTCGCCATCGGTGGTAGCCAACAACTAACCGATCTTAGCTGCTGCCGACTGTTTGGCATCCTATGTATTTTTTGCTGCTAGTCTCAGAAATAATGCATAAATGGCATCAAAACTGCTTCATGCTATCTCTCGAGCAAAGTAGATGCTAGTTTGGTTACTATCTGTACATCATCAGGTCTACTTGATGCAAGTCTCTATTTTTTGTTTGTTCTATTTTTTGTTTGTCTCTCTTTGACATATTGCTTTTTCTTTTTGAATGTGCAGGTTATTTGCATTTTGATTAGGAGATGATGGTGATCATCTTTTGTTGCGGGGAACCTGTTAGATAAAGTTTATGTGATTTGAACCTGCAAGATACAGTTCTGTATAATGTTGTGTGAGATAAAAGTTATGTACTTGTGAACATAGGAGATAAGTTATTGATATGTGTTGGTCTGTCTAATGTTATGCGAGATAAAGTTGTGTGAGAAAGTTTTCTATACTTGTGTTATTACTGTGGGAAAGAAGTATTGTTACTATACTGATTTGAGAATATTGGCTGTAAATAAAAGAGGGCTTGGCCCACTATTGGATTGTAAAAAGGCCCTGTCCAGAATTTATATTGCACTCAATACTTGGGCTCTAAAAAGGCCATGGCCCAAACTATGTTGGACTTGTTTCTAAAAAGAGCAATATAAATTTCAGATTCTAAAAGGGTTGAGGCCCCAAAAAAATGGATTGTAAAAGACTGCATCTCAGAAAAAGTCCTAATTGTTGGGCCAGGCCTATTTAGTTAATCAAAGCATAGGGAAAAATAAATTAAATGGGCTGAATTAATGGGCTCGGCCATGTAAAACGCCGAATTGGACCGGGCTGAATTTTGTGCCACATCAGCTTGCCACGCTGGATGCCTACGTGGCCTGGGGAGGTTGCTAGTGACCAAAACGCCACAGTAGACGTATTTTGGTCATAAACATCTTCGACCATTCCAGAAGAAAGGTCGCTATAGTCAATTTATGATGGTCAGCTTTTGACCTTATGTTTTTGGTCACAAAAAGGTCACAAATGGAAATTTGTGACCATTCAGTGACCAATAGTGGTGGTCACAAGTTGACATATTTCTTGTAGTGAAGCTCAAGCAATAATCATCGATTCCACCAATCCCTCTCTATTCTCCTACATGATAGCAGAGCCAAGAGGTCTTGAGTTCAACACCACACTGGAACAATTAAATGGCAGCCCACTTTCGGTCACGTCGAGACCTGAGGTAGCCACACATGAGGGGGAGTATTGACGTATAAATGCACAGCCCACCTTTCCCCATCAGCTTGAGCTTTTGGGTGAACTGACTAGTGCATGCAGTTCTACAACGGCTATCTATTAAACAACCATGAATATTATATCATTTTCTTTGGCGTCCATGATTTCACTTTCATACCCAGCTCAATTTCGATGATGAATCATAAAATATATTTACCAATAGATCCATCTACAGAAAAAGCAAATCTTATATCATCTATACAAATCTATGAACTAGTAAACTAAATCACTAAAAAAAGGTTGATACATTTTAACTCTGGGCAAGTTATTGAACACCATAAGGTCGTGCGCCAGAAGTGGTAGGGCGTCCGGACGCCGCGAAGTAGGTGCAAGGTTGTGACGCCCCGAGACTGATGCGTCAGGTGTCTTCCAGTTATTTATTGTTTGTTGCCGTGTTATTTTCTTGCGTGTTGCATTTCATCATGTCATCATGTGCATTGCATCATCATATTTTCAAAACTTGCATCTGTCCCGGTCTCCGCGTTCTCTCTGTTGTTCGTTCCGAGTCCAGACACACTTGCACGCGCCCGCGGCACGTCCGAAATAGTATTTTATAAATGGCCAGGAAATGTTCTCAGAATGGGATGAAAGTTGGCATGCGGTGTTGTTATGTTGTTAGTAGGTCGCCTGCCAAGTTTCATCGCATTCGGAGTTCATTTGACACCCCAACGGATAACTATAGCGGCAGTATAGCCGGTCTACCGTCGGACGTTTTCGGTCTCCGAAAACTGTTGCCGGGCTTTCCCTCTCTTTCCTCTCTAGTCCGTCCACACAGTCCGCTACCTACCGCCGGCCCCAACATAACCTCTCTTGGTTATGCTCGCGGCCCTCCTCGCGCGCGCGTCCGAAAAGCTGTCCCGGACCCGACCCGGACAGTCGTCACCGTTCGGTTCGGATCATCCCCAAACGTCTATAAAACATCGCCGTTTTATTATTTGGACTCCCTAGCCTATTTTTCTCGACCACCCGATTTCAATCGGAGGGTACAACCTCAATCCATTTTCATATATATATATATATATATATAGACCAACCCCTGCCAAATCAAGCCAACTCTAATTTCTAAGAGGTTTGTCCCCTGTCGCTGCCGCCGCTCCACCAAATCCATCTTCCTCGGAATCCACCGCGAGCCAACCACCTCGCCACCTCGCTTTACCCACCGGACCAATCCATCCCAACCATCCCAATCCCCACGAAGATCCTTCTCGCCACTGCCCGCAGCCTCCCCTCCTTGCTACGCGGGCTGCACGAGCACAACAGCCGCTCGGGCACCAGACCCCGCTCCCGCCTGGATCGAGACCACCGCGAGTTTCCCCACACCCGCGCGTCCTCTAACTCACCATCGTCTTCGCGTGCCACGCCGGAGCAGAGCTCCTCCTGCCGACGCCCTCCGCCTCCCAGGAAAGCCCCGTCGCGCCCCCTTTTTTACTTCTCTTCCTTCCTTTCCCCTAGTTCCCTCAACTCCCTCTCGTCTCTCTCTCTACAGGGACCCGCCATGGCCGCCCTTGGTGCTTCACGTCGCGCCGCCCTCCTTCCATGCCTCCTTTGCTTCTCCTTCGCCGGAACCGTGCCATCCTGCCGCTCGCCGGAGTCCCTCCGCCTTGCCCCGCTTGCCCGCGTCAGTCGCCGCGGCTCCCGCTGGACCTTCTCGTCGCCCGCACGACTGCCAGACCCTACATGCTCTGTATCTAGCCGGCGGCGTCTAAGGGATGCCCCTGCATCGATCTCCCCTGCCTCGCCTCTGCTACGAGCACCGCCATGTCGTCTCCTGCCTCGCCAACAAGTCCCTGCGTCGCGTCCTTGCACCCGTCGGCCTCCCTGTTTCTGCTCCCCAAGACCGCCGCCGCTTCTTCCTGTACGAGAGGAGGACGAGCGCGTCTCTCGCAAACCTCCTGTGCCCATTGACCGCACGTGGACCGCGCCCCTCCTCAAGGCCCAGCAACCGGCCTGCCAAGCCTCTTCCCCGACTGGGCTTGGCCCATGTGAGCAGCAACCCTTCTCTCTATCGGGCCAGCTAGATTCGGCCTGTTTAGGTTTTTCCCAGATCTATGAATTTAGTTATTTTTCTAGAGAACGCAGTTTTGCAGAAAAACCCTTGTTGTTCATGCATATCATAACTCACTAACCGTGCGTCGGATTAAAATAAATTATATATAAAATATGACTAGAATTTCATCTAGTTTCATAATATATATGCAACTTTCATCTATGTTTAAAATGTTTAACCTTGCTGTTTGTTCATTTTGCTCATATGCCATGTTAAAATGCTTTAATTCATAACTAAATAACCGTAGCTCCAAATTTAATAAACTTTATATGTAAATGGGGTAGAAAAATGCCTAGTTTAACATGGTCGCTTTACTTTGCATGTTTAATAACTTTAAAATATGCTTTAGGAAAGAACAGTACCATAACCAAAAATATGCACATGAGGAGTTTCCGGACTTGTTTTTTTTGAGGAATTAGACAGTGGGAGAGGCTCCCACTGTGTTTGTATTACTCAAAAGAAGGATACAATGTACAAGGAGGATTTACATGGTGCCTGACCTCCACTTGTGGAGGTTGGGGCCACTACATTTTTATGGATATGCAGTCAAGGGGGTTCTAAGCTATTTACAAAGGAGAGAATAAAGTCTCTCACATCTTCTCTGGTTCTATGTTGGAGCAGGCTAAAATCATGTTTGAAACGTTCGAGCCAAGAGAGAATAGTTGGGGTGATGCTTCTGAAATGTTTGTTATTCCTCTCTTTCCAAATGCTCCAAGCCGCTTGAAGGAAGACATCCATGAACATGGGATTGTTCCAATCATGAGCTGCCATGCTGATCCACCGAAGCCTTGAACCAATTTGCTGCCAAGTTATCCCTAGAATGGACCAACAATGTTGGCTAAAAGGGCATTGGAAGATCATGTGTTCGACAGTCTCTTCAATTCGCTAGTCACAAAGAAGGCAGTTGTAATTGTCTCCAATGTTGTAGTGTCTCCTCTTGAGCATGTTACGTGTGTTTAAGCGGTCTGAGAGAACAAGCCACCCAAACACCTTAATTTTCACCGTTGACCTGGCTGCCCAGAGCCAATTGTATGATTGATGTGCATGCACCTCTCTAAAATAGAACTTGCAATATCTGATTGCCTTAAATTCCACCGAACCCCAACAATATGTCCAGTTATCATGGGGGGTCGGGTCAGTAATGTTGCCAACATGCCTCACCTTTTGCCGTAGATCACGAACTTCTTGCATTGCTTGAACTGAGAGTGGGAGGTGAAACGTTTCATGCAGCGACGTGGATCCCAGGAAATCTTTGACCGAAATATCTTCATTTATTGCAAAGGAAAAGGCGCGCTGGTACGTTTCTTCGAGAGTGGCGTCAAGCCACAGGTCTTTCCACATGAGCACTGTGGCTCCATCATGCACAATTGCTTTTGAAATACCTCTGTAAATCGGCGTGAGCTTGAGAACATCTCCCAACCAGAATGATCCGCATGGTTCCATGGCATGGGGGATTTTGTTTGTGTAGTATGTGGACCATACGAGCTCCACCCAAGGCACATCGTGTCTGTTGTAGAATTTATGCAGGTATTTGAGAAGGAGGGCATCGCTTTGTATGCGTAGGTTTATTATGCCAAGACCCCCACACTGTTTTGGTTGACACACCATGCTCCATGCCGCAAGCGAGTTGCATTTGTCCCCATGTTCAGTCTTTTTGTCCAGAGGCACTTCCTTCGCAATTTGTCAAGCAGCTCAAGTATCTTTGGTGGCAGTCTGAGAGTGCACAGAGCAAAGATAACTAGGGATGTGATCATGGTATTGAGTATTGATAGCCTGGCTCCATATGACATCAAGGCCAGGGTGCTTGTCATCCGTCGTTCCATTGTGCAAACAAGCGGCATTAAATCTTGGACTGAGGGCTTGGTTGTCCCGAGAGGTAACCCTAGGTAAGTGAAAGGCATGGAACCTACTTTGCATCCAAAGATATTGGAGAGCTCATTGTAGCAGTCGGCCTCACAGTTGATTGGGATGAGTGTGGACTTGTGGAAGTTTATCTTGAGCCCAATGGAGACAGCGTAGTCAGTGAGAATGTTTTTAATCGTGCGGGCTTGGAACGGGCAGGCAGGAAGAAGAATGAGCGTGTCGTCCGCGTACTGTATCACAGGGTAGTCGTGTTAGATCTCTCTGGGGAACGGTAGCTGAATTCTCCCAGGTCTGAAAGCATCATTAATTGTAGCTTGTAAGAGGTCAGCCACCAGTACAAAAATCAATGGAGAGAAGGGGTCTCCTTGGCGAACTCCGCATTTACTGTTGAATTGGCGACCCAGAACACCATTTAAAAGCACCGCTGACTTGCCAGAGGAGAAAATGCATTTTACCCAATTGAGCCATCTGTCATCAAAGCCCATATGCCGCATAATCATAAGCATAGCATCATGTTCGATCGTGTCAAAGGCCTTGGCGAAATCCAGTTTTAGGAGAATGATCTTTTCCTTGGAGGTTTGACACTGATGGATATATTCGAACGGCCAGGCTAAACAGTCCTGTAGTGATCGGCCTTTCAGGAATCCATATTGATTTCAATGAACGATTTTAAGTATGAGCTTTTGTATTCGGTTGGCAAGAAGTTTTGTGAGAATCTTAAGACAACAATTCAACAAAGTGATTGGTCTAAAGTCAGAGACGGTCTCTGGGGAGCGAACCTTAGGAATGAGTGTAATAAACCCCTCATTAATGCTTTCGAGATTTAGGTTCCCCTCATAGAACTGGTTGCATAGCTCATAGAAGTCATTCTTAATAATATGCCAGCATTTTTTGATAAAGATACCAGAAAAACCATCCGGTCCTGGGGCACAGTCGGCCGACATTTCTTTGATGATCACATCTATCTCCTCCTTGGTGAAGGGAACGGTAAGTAGATCCAGTCCCTCAAATTTCTTGGTGATGTCAGGGAGGTTGAATTTCATTTGGAATTCGCCTGATTTTCCCAACCGCTCTTTAAATGTTTGATATATGACTGCCTCTTTGCCCGCGTGGTCATCGACGACCGATCTGTCTAAGAGTTTGAGTGTTGGTATTGTGTTCTGTCTGTACCTCTCAGAAGCCAGAGCTTTCAGAAATTTAGGGTCTTCGTCACCAAATTTGATCCAACGGATAGTGCATCTCTTTTGCCAATATTGTCGTTGATAGCTCAATAGCCGAAGGAGGTGCCTTTTCAGGATTTTCCTGAAGTTTTGCTCTGGTGTGGAGAGGGCTCTAATGTTTTCAAGAGCATCCAGATTGGCCAATGCCAGATTGGAGTTATCAATCGCCACTGTCAGTTTAGAGATTCGTTTGCTCCACCGCTTCAACTCATATCTTAGTGCTTTGAATTTTCTAGCTAACAAAGTGGCTGCATTTGAGGTATTCTTGAAAGTTCTTAACCAGACCGATTGGACCAGCTCAAAAAAACCAAGATGTTCAGTCCAATAAGATTCGAACCTAAAATTTTTATTGCGTGGAATGGATGTTTCAATTTTCACCACACACGGATATGATCTGAAACTGGTTTTCCCAAGGGCACAACTATGGTGTTGGGGTATGAAGATGTCTAATTGTTGGAAGTGAGAAACCAATCGAGCTGTTCGAGTATTGGATCAAGATGCATATTGCTCCATGTGTAGGCCCTGCCCTTGATTGGCAGTTCAATTAACTGATTAGATCGTATGATGTCGTTGAAAGCAATCATGTCATTCGGATTACCTCCAGGTTTGTTTCTGTTGTCGGGGCCTCGTATGTAATTAAAGTCTCCCAATAAGAGCCAATCATCATTAGTTGGTATATTAAGATTTTGGAGCCAGTTTGTCTAGGTCACTCTAGAATCCCCTTGACAGGGTCCATAGATATTCACCAGTGTCCATTCCTGGGAAGACTATGTGGAACGAAACTTAATGGCCAAAGCAAAGTCTTCTTCCAAAATCACAAAGCCAGTAAAAATGGCACTATTCCAAATTGTGACGATCCCTCCCGAGGCACCATGCGAGGGTATGTAAGCGAATTTGTCAAATCTCTTCGGGCAGCAAGACTTAATGAACACATTATCAATGGTGGGTTTTTTGTTTCTTGCAGAAAAATTATAGCACAACCACTAGAAGCGATAGCATTAGATAGCGCCAAAAGTTTAGGTTCAGAGTTTAAGCCACGTACATTCCAGCATAGGATGTTCCAATTCAACAAAGAAGACATGATAGCATAAAGCAAAATAGGGAAGCCGCGCTGCAGGCACTTTCAGATACTTCAAGCTTGGGACGGGCCGTCTGCCGGTTCCGCCGTGAGAGCTTCCTCAGAAACTTTGGCTAGTGGAATGGCGCACTTGTTAATTCCAATGTGCTGCAGAACCTGAGTTGGAGTGGGCGGCGGGATGCGGTCCCCCTGATTGACTGTCTGTTCAACAATATCCATTTGAGTGGCAGTAGCAGAGGGCACAACACGGGGTTTAACTTTGGAGGTTTTTGGCTTAATATCAGAGACAGATGGTACCTTCAACCCATCATATTTGTTGGACTTATTGCTGCGACGTACCTCCACCACAGATGCTCGAGCTTTGGCTTTGCCTTTTCTGGTCACTGAAGTGCCTGAACCCAAATCAACAGCAGGAGGAGCAATCAGTGCATTTGTGGCTTCACTTGCGGCTTCAGTATTAACATTGGGAAGTTGAGGAAACACTGCATCATCAGGAGCTGTCAGGCTCAAAGCATTAGTGTTACTAGAAATGGCCACATCCAACGGCATTTCCTGATCGAGGTCTGCAGCAATCTCAGTAATGACAACCTTGGAAGGAGCAGCCTTGGAGACAATGGCAGAGTCTTCAAGAGTAAAGGGCGCGGCGTCCCCCGGGTTCAGAGCCCATGAGGTGTGCCCAGGAATAAGAACAGTACGAGAAACAGAGTCAGCAGAGTGCTTGACAGTTTTAGATGCTGACAAAACAGAGAAATGCCCATTTGTCTCTTCAACACTGACCGTGAACTGCACTGAACTATCACGAAAGCCAAATCCTGAACTCCAAGGTCCAAAAGCAGCAATGATAGGTTTGATAGCAGCAGTGAGGTAGGTGTTTAGCCTCAACATAGGCACACAATCATTCAGTAGGAGCGAGGCATAGCTGTCATGGTCTGAAAGCATGGAGAACTGCATACCAGCATTGGATATAGTCAGGGACAGTTCAATACTGTTTACCTCAGGCGGAGCAGCGATCGGGCCCTGGACAGAATCACTGGACTGAGCTGTGTCGACAGACAAAACATCCATTGCAGAGCCATTGGCAGAGAGTAGTTGGTTGAAGATGTTTAAAGGAACGATGGCGTATCCATCAGACATAGTTGCACTAGAATCCGAGCTGCTGAAAACGGAGATTGAGTCATTCCAAGCAGCAGCCGGGCTATCTTGTAGGTTGTTGAGAGGAGGAATACCATGATGCACCTGCAAACCTTCTCCAGCTAGCCAGGCCTGGAAATTGAACACTGCAGGAGGTGTGTGTGGTGGGGATGGGGGCCAGACTCTCCAATGAGGTTGAAACTGCACTTCATCATCTACCACCTGCTCTGCATTGCCATTACCTGGATGAGCATTGGGATTGGTAGCCACATTTTGGGCGATCCAATTATGGAGTTGCATTTTATAAATCTGTTCTGCTGTGAGGTTGTCACCATGAAGTGGGTGAGGAATTCCATCTTCGAGAGGAGGATCTTCAGTGGCCGGCGGGACATCTGGGATGTGTGCATTCCAATCACTGCTCCTCAACATAGTGACGGCCACAATCCAGCTGTGGCGAGCGCCCCCAAGCTGACGCAGCACCATACTCTTAGGAACAAATTTAAGGTGTATCACCCTGACCTTTAGAAGCACGAATCTACGGTCCCCTCTAGGGTTATGCCATTCAACCAACTGACCAAATTTATCGACAGATTTGTGCATATAGTGCTGAGTCTGATAGTCATACGAGAAACCGATGTAAAGCAGCCAGATCTCCGGCCCGAAAGAAGTAAGACGCATGTTCAGAGCAGCATCGTGAGGAACAAAGGATATCATGACTGGCTCATCAAACTCATCCTCATCGAGCTCAAAGGTGGTACCAACTACTGCATCCCTAGTGATCGTGTTGGTAAATCCAAAGATACCAACCCCAAGAGGGTGGTCACCTACTTCAGTTGGAAAGAACTCGGATTCATGTAGCAAACCTTCAATGATGTCGCGAAGCGCCGCCTTGCGGTGGAAAGGGATGGCTCTGTTAGCTTCGGCAATGGCGAGGAAGTCATGGCGCAGCGGTGTGATCGGGCCGACCACCATATCATCATGCACCCTACGGTCAGGCGGCCCGAGCTCGACGGTCATGCCCGGCGGGAGGTAGGGGATGACATTGGTTGGAAAGTTAGCCATGGTGGTGGTGGTGCTCTGCAGTGGAGCAGAGGAAGGTGTGGAGGTCGAGGTAGAATGCGGAGCGGCGGCCCTTGGGAGAGACTTGGGGACCCAGCGCCACCCCTTTTTCCCTCGGTTGATGAAGCATGATGAAGCCACATGTCCAGCACGACCGCAGTTGTGACATCGTAAGGTTCCAATCGACCGCTGCGAATCCCAGTCAAGGTTGGTAGGTGTAGTAAATTGGAGGGGTGAATCAGAAGAATGATTCTGTGGCTGAGTATGAGTTGCATGGGAATTTTTCTTGCCCAAAGTAGAATTCATGTCCAATGCTGATTGATGGTAATTGTGGGGAATCTCAATAGTTTCCAAAGTGGCGTTGCGATCCTTAGTAGAAGGAAGTATCCAAGAATCACGATGTCTTTCCAACCCAGGAGTTGAAACCTGTCGTGAAATGTCACTATTTCCATGTGTACCAGCAGAAATATTGTCCTGATGGGCCGGCCCAAGCTTGGGCCTCCAATAGAAGCGATCCGCCTTGTGGTCAGCACAACTAGGGGGGTTGTGGCCCAGAAAGGTGCACAAGCGACAATAAAGCGCGCCCGGACACCCAAAAGTGAAGTGGGTAGAGGCACCAGAAATATAGCAAGATGGGCCAGCAATTGGGCTGGTTGAATTATCCTGCAACAGGTTTGGAGCATTTGGAGTCAAAGGGCCACAAACACAAGGTGAGTGCTCACAGATGGTGCAATGTGTGCCAGGGCAAGATTCAGCCAAATGACCCGTGGCCGTGCATGATGCGCATAAATTTAATCTCCTATAGATATCATCTTGTGAAGGGACACTATGGAGCTTCCAGACGGTTGCAATATGTTGCTCCAAGTGGCCGACACGTCGAAAATCCAGAATATGCAAGAGAATGAAATTAGGGATAGATTGCCAGTTGTCCCTTTGAAACCGACAGCCTTCAAATTTTGTATTATGAGCCATAACACTGCCACACTGAATAGCAGGAAGACTGCCGAAAGATATATTTGCCATTAATGTTGATGAGCCCTGATCCATGGATGGCGCCTTACCAAAAGAGTTTGAATTTGCCACATTTACCGCTAAGTCCTTCGCCAGCAACAACATCTGCGCGGTCGCCATGGTCGACGGTGCAATAAGGTTAAACTTTTGTAGTTCTGTAAGTGCATGAAGATCTGAACCCTGACCAGCAGCAAGGAACGAGAGGTTGGTTTTGAGGGCAATCGGAGATCGTGAAGCAACCTCGGGACTGTGAACATCCGAATGCCAAACATTGTCCAAACATCTTGGAGGAGTGCAGCCATGGCGATAAAGTTGAAAATGACAAACAAAGTCCGGCCAAACTCGATCCTTGAGACCATAGATAAAATGTCCAACACGATTGGAAGCCACCAAAAAATGAAAGGACCGACCCTCAAGGTGTTGCACATTGAGACCAGAAGGTAAACCGCCGATGCAACATTGTAAGGCAAGGGCCACAGATTCTTTAGACAAGGGGAAGGAGGCCGATGAAAAATACACAACCAAGAAAAATTCCTTGGTAGATCCATCAGGGGAGAAGTGAACAGAAGATCCAAAACATCGACGCACCTGAGCCGCGACCGCAAGGCCGGGTGAGAAGTCCCAATGTAGAAGGCCCTCCATGAAAACCTAGATCATGGCGCTCCAGGGCTTGGTGGTGGTGGTGGGGGAACGTAGGAGGAGGAGGACGAGGCACTCCACAGGGGGGGTTATCAGGTCGACCTTGCTTCTAATTTGTTGAAATGCCTTCTCCTTAGTTTACACATCATAAGCTGTGAATATGCAATGGCACTAATGATGACTTGTTGTTTGTTGTTCTGGCCTCATTTAAACTTGCCTAGATAGGTAGTTTTCATATGCTTCACCTCTTGCCATGCTAACCAACATTTAATATTGTTGAGTACATAAACGGGAGAGACCTAAATAAGTCACGTGGTGTTTCGTCAATATGCAACGGAGTTGCATATTGAGCTCCAATTAATTTGTAGGATTGCTTGTGCTTTTTTCCATGCTATGCTTCATTAAACCGGACATGCATCATACTGAAGGAAATATGCCCTAGAGGCAATAATAAAGTTATTATTTATTTCCTTATTTCATGATAAATGTTTATTATTCATGCTAGAATTGTATTAACCAGAAACATAATACATGTGTGAATACATAGACAAACTTAGTGTCACTAGTATGCCTCTACTTGACTAGCTCGTTAATCAATGATGGTTATGTTTCCTAACCATGAACAAGGTGTTGTTATTTGATTAACGAGGTCACATCATTAGTTGAATGATCTGATTGACATGCCCCATTTCATTAGCTTAGCACCTGATCGTTTAGTATGTTGCTATTGCTTTTTCATGACTTATACATGTTCCTATGACTATGAGATTATGCAACTCCCGTTTACCGGAGGAACACTTTGTGTGCTACCAAACGTCACAACGTAACTGGGTGATTATAAAGGAGCTCTACAGGTGTCTCCAAAGGTATATGTTGGGTTGGCGTATTTCGAGATTAGGATTTGTCACTCCGATTGTCGGAGAGGTATCTCTGGGCCCTCTCGGTAATGCACATCACCTAAGCCTTGCAAGCATTGCGACTAATGAGTTAGTTGTGAGATGATGTATTACGGAACGAGTAAAGAGACTTGCCGGTAACGAGATTGAACCAGGTATTGGATACCGACGATCGAATCTCGGGCAAGTAACATACCGATGACAAAGGGAACAACGTATGTTGTTATGCGGTCTGACCGATAAAGATCTTCGTAGAATATGTAGGAGCCAATATGGGCATCCAGGTCCCGCTATTGGTTATTGACCAGAGATGTGTCTCAGTCATGTCTACATTGTTCTCGAACCGTAGGGTCCGCACGCTTAACGTTACGATGACAGTTATTATGAGTTTATGCATTTTGATGTACCGAAGTTAGTTCGGAGTCCCGGAGGTGATCACAGACATGACGAGGAGTCTCGAAATGGTTGAGACATAAAGATTGATATATTGGAAGCCTATATTTGGATATCGGAAGTGTTCCGGGTGAAATCGGGATTTTACCGGACTATCGGGAGGTTACCGGAACCCCCCGGGAGCCATATGGGCCTTAATGGGCTTTAGTGGAAAGGAGAAAGGGGCACCCCAAGGTGGCCGAGCGCCTCCCCCCTCCCCTAGTCCTATTAGGACTAGGAGAGGTGGCCGGCCCCCCTCTCTCTCTTTCCCCCTCGGGGAATCCTTGTCCAACTAGGATTGGGGGGGGGGGGGGAGTCCTACTCCCGGTAGGAGTAGGACTCCTCCTGCGCCCTCCTCCTGGCCGGTGGCCCCCTCCCCCTTGGCTCCTTTATATACGGAGGCAGGGGGCACCTCTAGACACACAAGTTGATCATTGAGATCGTTCCTTAGCCGTGTGCGGTGCCCCCTGCCACCATATTCCACCTCGATCATATCGTTGTAGTGCTTAGGCGAAGCCCTGCGTCGGTAGAACATCAAGATCGTCATCACGCCGTCGTGCTGACGGAACTCCTCCCCGAAGCTTTGCTGGATCGGAGCCCGGGGATCGTCATCGAGCTGTACGTGTGCTAAGAACTCGGAGGTGCCGGAGTAACGGTGCTTGGATCGGTCGGATCGGGAAGAAGACGTACGACTACTTCCTCTACGTTGTGTCAACGCTTCCGTTGCGATCTACAAGGGTACGTAGATCACACTCTCCTCTCGTTGCTGTGCATCACCATGATCTTGCGTGTTCGTAGGATTTTTTTTGAAATTACTACGTTACCCAACACATACTTTGTTGTGCATCATGCCATGTTGATTTGATGGTTGTTTACTATGTTGTTTGCTTCTTTCCGGTGTTGGTTCTTCAGGTTAGTTCCGATAACGTCGCATTTGTGAGGATCCGTTTGACTATGTCCATTTTCCTTCTTCATGGACTCGTTCTTCTTTCTTGCAGGATCTCAGGCAAGATGACCATACCCTCGAAATCACTTCTATCTTTGCTTGCTAGTTGATCTCTCTATTGCTATGCCGCGATACCTACCACCTGCTATATCTCAGGCAAGATGTCCAACTAGGATTGGGGGGGGGGGAGTCCTACTCCCGGTAGGAGTAGGACTCCTCCTGCGCCCTCCTCCTGGCCGGCGGCCCCCTCCCCCTTGGCTCCTTTATATACGGAGGCAGGGGGCACCTCTAGACACACAAGTTGATCATTGAGATCGTTCCTTAGCCGTGTGCGGTGCCCCCTGCCACCATATTCCACCTCGATCATATCGTTGTAGTGCTTAGGCGAAGCCCTGCGTCGGTAGAACATCAAGATCGTCATCACGCCGTCGTGCTGACGGAACTCCTCCCCGAAGCTTTGCTGGATCGGAGCCCGGGGATCGTCATCGAGCTGTACGTGTGCTAAGAACTCGGAGGTGCCGGAGTAACGGTGCTTGGATCGGTCGGATCGGGAAGAAGACGTACGACTACTTCCTCTACGTTGTGTCAACGCTTCCGTTGCGATCTACAAGGGTACGTAGATCACACTCTCCTCTCGTTGCTGTGCATCACCATGATCTTGCGTGTTCGTAGGATTTTTTTTGAAATTACTACGTTACCCAACACATACTTTGTTGTGCATCATGCCATGTTGATTTGATGGTTGTTTACTATGTTGTTTGCTTCTTTCCGGTGTTGGTTCTTCAGGTTAGTTCCGATAACGTCGCATTTGTGAGGATCCGTTTGACTATGTCCATTTTCCTTCTTCATGGACTCGTTCTTCTTTCTTGCAGGATCTCAGGCAAGATGACCATACCCTCGAAATCACTTCTATCTTTGCTTGCTAGTTGATCTCTCTATTGCTATGCCGCGATACCTACCACCTGCTATATCTCAGGCAAGATGTCCAACTAGGATTGGGGGGGGGGGGAGTCCTACTCCCGGTAGGAGTAGGACTCCTCCTGCGCCCTCCTCCTGGCCGGCGGCCCCCTCCCCCTTGGCTCCTTTATATACGGAGGCAGGGGGCACCTCTAGACACACAAGTTGATCATTGAGATCGTTCCTTAGCCGTGTGCGGTGCCCCCTGCCACCATATTCCACCTCGATCATATCGTTGTAGTGCTTAGGCGAAGCCCTGCGTCGGTAGAACATCAAGATCGTCATCACGCCGTCGTGCTGACGGAACTCCTCCCCGAAGCTTTGCTGGATCGGAGCCCGGGGATCGTCATCGAGCTGTACGTGTGCTAAGAACTCGGAGGTGCCGGAGTAACGGTGCTTGGATCGGTCGGATCGGGAAGAAGACGTACGACTACTTCCTCTACGTTGTGTCAACGCTTCCGTTGCGATCTACAAGGGTACGTAGATCACACTCTCCTCTCGTTGCTGTGCATCACCATGATCTTGCGTGTTCGTAGGATTTTTTTTGAAATTACTACGTTACCCAACACATACTTTGTTGTGCATCATGCCATGTTGATTTGATGGTTGTTTACTATGTTGTTTGCTTCTTTCCGGTGTTGGTTCTTCAGGTTAGTTCCGATAACGTCGCATTTGTGAGGATCCGTTTGACTATGTCCATTTTCCTTCTTCATGGACTCGTTCTTCTTTCTTGCAGGATCTCAGGCAAGATGACCATACCCTCGAAATCACTTCTATCTTTGCTTGCTAGTTGATCTCTCTATTGCTATGCCGCGATACCTACCACCTGCTATATCATGCCTCCCATATTTCCATGTCAAGCCTCTAACCCACCTTCCTAGCAAACCGTTGTTTGGCTATGTTACCGCTTTTGCTCAGCCCCTCTTATAGCGTTGCTAGTTGTAGGTGAAGTTGAAGCTTGTTCCATGTTGGAACATGGATTTTTGTTGGGATATCACAATATCTCTTATTTAATTAATGCATCTATATACTTGGTAAAGGATGGAAGGCTCGACCTTATGCCTGGTGTTTTGTTCCACTCTTGCCGCCCTAGTTTCCGTCATACCGATGTTATGTTCCTTGATTTTGCGTCCCTTACGCGGTTGTGTGTTATGGGAACCCCTTGACAGTTCGCCTTGAATAAAACTCCTCCAGCAAGGCCCAACCTTGGTTTTACATTTGCCTAACAACCTACTACCCTTTCCTTGGGTCAGCCAACCCAAGGGTCATCTTTATTTTAACCCCCCGGGCCAGTGCTTCTCTAAGTGTTGGTCCGAACCAAGCCGCTTGCGGGGCCACCTCGGGGAAACTCGAGGGCTGGTTTTACTCATAGCCTGTCTCATCTGGTGTTGCCCTGAGAACAAGATATGTGCAGCTCCTATCGGGATGTCGGCGCATCGGGCGGTCTTGCTGGTCTTGTTTTACCATTGTCAAAATGTCTTGTAACCGGGATTCTGAGACTGATCGGGTCTTCCCGGGAGAAAGAATATCCTTCGTTGACCGTGAGAGCTTGTGATGGGCTAAGTTGGGACACCCCTTCAGCGATTGAACTTTCGGAAGCCGTGCCCGCGGTTATGGGCAGATGGGAATTTGTTAATGTCCGGTTGTAGAAAACTTGACACTTGACTTAATTAAAATGCATCAACCACGTGTGTAGCCGTGATGGTCTCTTTCCGGCGGGGTCCAGGAAGTGAACACGGTTCTTGCGTTATGCTTGAACGTAAGTAGTTTCAGGATCACTTCTTGATCACTTCCAGTTCACGACCGTTGCATTGCTTCTCTTCTCGCTCTCATTTGCGTATGTTAGCCACCATATATGCTTAGTGCTTGCAGCTCCACCTCACTACCCTTTTTCCTACCCATAAGCTTAAATAGTCTTGATCTCGCGGGTGTGAGATTGCTAAGTCCTCGTGGCTCACAGATACTTCCAAATAGTTGCAGGTGCTGATGATACCAGTGCAGATGACGCAATCGAGCTCACGTGGGAGCTCGATGAAGATCTTGTTCGTTGTGTTGATTCATTTCCTGTTGATCAGTAGTGGAGCCCAGTCGGGACGATCGGGGATCTAGCATGTGGGGTTGTCTTCTTTTATTTTGGTTCCGTAGTCGGACCTTAATTGTATTCTAGATGATGTATGTTTAACTTGTATTTGTGTGAAGTGGCGATTGTAAGCCAATTCTTTATCCCTTTCTTATTTAGTACATGAGATGTGTGAAGATTACCCCTCTTGCGACATGCCTACCATGCGGCTATGCCTCTAAGTCGTGCCTCAACACGTGGGAGATATAGCCGCATTGTGGGTGTTACAAAAGTACATCAAAGCGTGGGAGATCCAGGAGGGTATCAGCAGAGGCGACCGGTCCCAAATAATGGCGGTACGAGTAGCGAATGTGGCACTAAATAGGGGTGATGTGGGGATGTGGGAGGAGACGGAAGGGGCGGGAGCCAAAATGTCAACGGTGCCAATATTTGGGTGGATGGAAGGCGTTATATCATCTCTGGCAAATGCTAAATATAGAAGCTCGCGAGCTTGATTTGATGCAACATCCAAAAAACTGTGTTCACAAATCTTCAGAGACAACAACTTCCAAAATTATTGTTGGATCATGTCAATGCTCGATGAATTGGATGTGCCAAGTTGTGGGGCAATTCTTCGAACTCGAATGCATACAGTCAACACTCTCTAACTGAAGGAAATATGCCCTAGAGGCAATAATAAAGTTATTATTTATTTCCTTATATCATGATAAATGTTTATTATTCATGCTAGAATTGTATTAACCGGAAACATAATACATGTGTGAATACATAGACAAACAGAGTGTCACTAGTATGCCTCTACTTGACTAGCTCATTAATCAAAGATGGTTAAGTTTCCTAACCATGAACAATGTGTTGTTATTTGATTAACGAGGTCACATCATTAGTTGAATGATCTGATTGACATGACCCATTTCATTAGCTTAGCACCCGATCGTTTAGTATGTTGCTATTGCTTTCTTCATGACTTATACATATTCCTATGACTATGAGATTATGCAACTCCCGTTTACCGGAGGAACACTTTGTGTGCTACCAAACGTCACAACGTAACTGGGTGATTATAAAGGAGCTCTACAGGTGTCTCCAAAGGTATATGTTGGGTTGGCGTATTTCGAGATTAGGATTTGTCACTCCGATTGTCGGAGAGGTATCTCTGGGCCCTCTCGGTAATGCACATCACCTAAGCCTTGCAAGCATTGCGACTAATGAGTTAGTTGCGAGATGATGTATTACGGAACGAGTAAAGAGACTTGCCGGTAACGAGATTGAACTAGGTATTGGATACCGACGATCGAATCTCGGGCAAGTAACATACCGATGACAAAGGGAACAACGTATGTTGTTATGTGGTCTGACCGATAAAGATCTTCGTAGAATATGTAGGAGCCGATATGGGCATCCAGGTCCCGCTATTGGTTATTGATCGGAGATGTGTCTCGGTCATGTCTACATTGTTCTCGAACCGTAGGGTCCGCACGCTTAACGTTACGATGACAGTTATTATGAGTTTATGCATTTTGATGTACCGAAGGTAGTTCGGAGTCCCGGATGTGATCACGGACATGACGAGGAGTCTCGAAATGGTCGAGACATAAAGATTGATATATTGGAAGCCTATGTTTGGACATCGGAAGTGTTCCGGGTGAAATCGGGATTTTACCGGAATACCGGGAGGGTTAGCGGAACCCCCCGGGAGCTAAATGGGCCATAATGGGCCTTAGTGGAAAAGAGAAGGGGCTGCCCTAGATGGGCTGCGCGCCTCCCCCTTCCCCTAGTCCTATTAGGACTAGGAAAGGGTGGCCGGCCACCTCCTCCTCTTTTCCCCTCCGAGGAATCCTAGTTGGACTAGGATTGGAGGGGGAATCCTACTCCCAGTGGGAGTAGGACTCTCCTGCGCCTCCCCCCTTGGCCGGCCAGCCCCTCCCCCTTGGATCCTTTATATACGGGGGCAGGGGGCACCTCTAGACACACAAGTTGATCCTTGAGATCGTTCCTTAGCCGTGTGCGGTGCCCCCTGCCACCAAATTCCACCTCGATCATACCGTTGTAGTGCTTAGGCGAAGCCCTGCGTCGGTAGTACATCAAGATCGTCACCACGCCGTCGTGCTGACGGAACTCCTCCCCGAAGCTTTGCTTGATCGGAGCCCGGGGATCGTCATCGAGCTGAACGTGTGCTAAGAACTCGGAGGTGCCGGAGTAACGGTGCTTGGATCGGTCGGATCGGGAAGAAGATGTACGACTACTTCCTCTACGTTGTGTCAACGCTTCCGTTGCGATCTACAAGGGTACGTAGATCAAACTCTCCCCCTCGTTGCTATGCATCACCATGATCTTGCGTGTGCATAGGAATTTTTTTGAAATTACTACGTTTCCCAACAGTGGCATCCGAGCCTAGGTTTGATGGTTTGATGTTATTTGCACGAGTAGAACACAACTGAGTTGTGGGCGATACAAGTCATACTGCCTACCAGCATGTCATACTTTGGTTCGGCGGTATTGGTGGACGAGACGACCCGGACCAACCTTACGCGTATGCTTACGCGAGACCGGTTCCCTCGACGTGCTTTGCACATAGATGGCTTGCGTGCGACTGTCTCTCCAACTTTAGTTGAACCGAGTGTGGCTACGCCCGGTCCTTGAGAAGGTTAAAACGGAGTCTATTTGACAAACTATCGTTGTGGTTTTGATGCGTAGGTGAGATGAGTTCTTGCTTAAGCCCGTAGCAGCCACGTAAAACTTGCAACAACAAAGTAGAGGACGTCTAACTTGTTTTTGCAGGGCATGTTGTGATGTGATATGGTCAAGGCATGATGCTGATTTTATTGTATGAGATGATCATGTTTTGTAACCAAGTTATCGGCAACTGGCAGGAGCCATATGGTTGTCGCTTTATTGTATGCAATGCAATCGCGATGTAATGCTTTACTTTATTGCTAAGCGGTAGTGATAGTCATTGAAGCATAAGATTGGCGAGACGACAACGATGCTACGATGGAGATCAAGGTGTCGCGCCGGTGACGATGGTGATCATGACGGTGCTTCGGAGATGGAGATCACAAGCACAAGATGATGATGGCCATATCATATCACTTATATTGATTGCATGTGATGTTTTTCTTTTATGCATCTTATCTTGCTTTGATTGACGGTAGCATTATAAGATGATCTCTCACTAAATTAACAAGAAGTGTTCTCCCTGAGTATGCACCGTTGCGAAAGTTCTTCGTGCTGAGACACCACGTGATGATCGGGTGTGATAGGCTCTACGTTTAAATACAACGGGTGCAAAACAGTTGCACACGCGGAATACTCAGGTTATACTTGACGAGCCAAGCATATACAGATATGGCCTCGGAACACGGAGACCGAAAGGTCGAGCGTGAATCATATAGTAGATATGATCAACATAATGATGTTCACCGATGAAACTACTCCATCTCACGTGATGATCGGACATGGTTTAGTTGATTTGGATCACGTGATCACTTAGAGGATTAGAGGGATGTCTATCTAAGTGGGAGTTCTTAAGTAATATGATTAATTGAACTTAAATTTATCATGAACTTAGTACCTGATAGTATCTTGCCTGTTTATGTTGATTGTAGATAGATGGCTCGTGCTGTTGTTCCGTTGAATTTTAATGCGTTCCCTGAGAAAGCAAAGTTGAAAGATGATGGTAGCAATTACACGGACTGGGTCCGTAACTTGAGGATTATCCTCATTGCTGCACAGAAGAATTACGTCCTGGAAGCACCGCTGGGTGCCAGGCCTGCTGCTGGAGCAACACCAGATGTTATGAACGTCTGGCAGAGCAAAGCTGATGACTACTCGATAGTTCAGTGTGCCATGCTTTACGGCTTAGAATCAGGACTTCAACGACGTTTTGAACGTCATGGAGCATATGAGATGTTCCAGGAGTTGAAATTAATATTTCAAGCAAATGCCCGGATTGAGAGATATGAAGTCTCCAATAAGTTCTATAGCTGCAAGATGGAGGAGAACAGTTCTGTCAGTGAGCATATACTCAAAATGTCTGGGTATAACAATCACTTGTTTCAGATGGGAGTTAATCTTCCAGATGATTGCGTCATTGACAGAATTCTCCAATCACTGCCACCAAGCTACAAGAGCTTCGTGATGAACTATAATATGCAAGGGATGAACAAGACTATTCCCGAGCTCTTCGCAATGCTGAAAACTGCGGAGGTAGAAATCAAGAAGGAGCATCAAGTGTTGATGGTTAACAAAACCACTAGTTTCAAGAAAAAGGGCAAAGGGAAGAATAAGGGGAACTTCAAGAAGAACGGCAAGCAAGTTGCTGCTCAAGAGAAGAAACCCAAGTCTGGACCTAAGCCTGAAACTGAGTGCTTCTACTGCAAGCAGACTGGTCACTGGAAGCGGAACTGCCCCAAGTATTTGGCGGATAAGAAGGATGGCAAGGTGAACAAAGGTATATGTGATATACATGTTATTGATGTGTACCTTACTAATGCTCGCAGTAGCGCCTGGGTATTTGATACTGGTTATGTTGCTAATATTTGCAACTCGAAACAGGGACTACAGAATAAGCGGATACTAGCAAAGGACGAGGTGACGATGCGCGTGGGAAACGGTTCCAAAGTCGATGTGATCGCGGTCGGCACGCTACCTCTACATCTACCTTCGGGATTAATATTAGACCTAAATAATTGTTATTTGGTGCCATCGTTGAGCATGAACATTATATCTGGATCTTGTTTGATGTGAGACGGTTATTCATTTAAATCAGAGAATAATGGTTGTTCTATTTATATGAGTAATATCTTTTATGGTCATGCACCTTTGAAAAGTGGTCTATTTTTGATGAATCTCGATAGTAGTGATACACATATTCATAATGTTGAAGCCAAAAGATGCAGAGTTGATAATGATAGTGCAACTTATTTGTGGCACTACCGTTTAGGTCATATCGGTGTAAAGCGCATGAAGAAACTCCATACTGATGGGCTTTTGGAACCACTTGATTATGAATCACTTGGTACTTGCGAACCGTGCCTCATGGGCAAGATGACTAAAACACCGTTCTCCGGTACTATGGAGAGAGCAACAGATTTATTGGAAATCATACATACCGATGTATGTGGTCCAATGAATATTGAGGCTCGTGGCGGATATCATTATTTTCTCACCTTCACAGATGATTTAAGCAGATATGGGTATATCTACTTGATGAAAAACAAGTCTGAAACATTTTAAAAGTTCAAGGAATTTCAGAGTGAAGTTGAAAATCATCGTAAACAAGAAAATAAAGTTTCTACGATCTGATCGTGGAGGAGAATATTTGAGTTACGAGTTTGGTATACATTTGAAAAATTGTGGAATAGTTTCGCAACTCACGCCACCCGGAACACCACAGCGTAATGGTGTGTCCGAACGTCGTAATCGTACTTTACTAGATATGGTGCGATCTATGATGTCTCTTACTGATTTACCGCTATCGTTTTGGGGATACGCTTTAGAGACGGCCGCATTCACGTTAAATAGGGCACCATCAAAATCCGTTGAGACGACGCCTTATGAACTATGGTTTGGCAAGAAAGCAAAGTTGTCGTTTCTTAAAGTTTGGGGTTGCGATGCTTATGTGAAAAAGCTTCAACCTGATAAGCTCGAACCCAAATCGGAGAAATGTGTCTTCATAGGATATCCAAAGGAAACTATTGGATAGACCTTCTATCACAGATCCGAAGGCAAGACTTTTGTTGCTAAATTCGGAAACTTTCTTGAGAAGGAGTTTCTCTCGAAAGAAGTGAGTGGGAGGAAAGTAGAACTTGACGAGGTAACTGTACCCGCTCCCTTATTAGAAAGTAGTACATCACAGAAAACTGTTTCTGCGACACCTACACCAATAAGTGAGGAAGTTGATGATAATGATCATGAATCTTCAGAACAAGATACTACTAAACCTCGTAGATCAACCAGAGCAAGATCCACGCCAGAGTGGTACGGTAATCCAGTTCTGGAAATCATGCTACTAGATCATGATGAACCTACGAACTATGAAGAAGCGATGGTGAGCCCAGATTCCGCAAAGTGGCTTGAGGCCATGAAATCTGAGATGGGATCCATGTATGAGAACAAAGTATGGACTTTGGTTGACTTGCCCGATGATCGGCAAGCAATTGAGAATAAATGGATCTTCAAGAAAAAGACTGACGCTGACGGTAATGTTACTGTCTATAAAGCTCGACTTGTTGCAAAAGGTTTTCGACAAGTTCAAGGGGTTGACTACGATGAGACATTCTCACCCGTAGCGATGCTTAAGTCTGTCAGCATCATGTTAGCAATTGCCGCATTTTATGATTATGAAATTTGGCAGATGGATGTCAAAACTGCATTCCTGAATGGATTTCTGGAAGAAGAGTTGTATATGATGCAACCGGAAGGTTTTTTCGATCCAAAGGGAGCTAACAAAGTGTGCAAACTCCAGCGATCCATTTATGGACTGGTGCAAGCATCTCGGAGTTGGAATAAATGCTTTGATAGTGTGATCAAAGCATTTGGCTTTATACAGACTTTTGGAGAAGCCTGTATTTACAAGAAAGTGAGTGGGAGCTCTGTAGCATTTCTGATATTATATGTGGATGACATAGTGCTGATTGGAAATGATATAGAATTTCTGGATAGCATAAAGGGATACTTGAATAAGAGTTTTTCAATGAAAGACCTCGGTGAAGCTGCTTACATATTGGGCATTAAGATCTATAGAGATAGATCAAGACGCTTAATTGGACTTTCACAAAGCACATACCTTGACAAGATTTTGAAGAAGTTCAAAATGGATCAAGCAAAGAAAGGGTTCTTGCCTGTGTTACAAGGTGTGAAGTTGAGTCAGACTCAATGCCCGACCACTGCAGAAGATAGAGAGAAAATGAAAGATGTTCCCTATGCTTCAGCCATAGGCTCTATCATGTATGCAATGATGTGTACCAGACCTGATGTGTGCCTTGCTATAAGTTTAGCAGGGAGGTACCAAAGTAATCCAGGAGTGGATCACTGGACAGCGGTCAAGAACATCCTGAAATACCTGAAAAGGACTAAGGATATGTTTCTCGTATATGGAGGTGACAAAGAGCTCACCGTAAGAGGTTACGTTGATGCAAGCTTTGACACTGATCCGGACGATTCTAAATCGCAAACCGGATACGTGTTTACTTTAAACGGTGGAGCTGTCAGTTGGTGCAGTTCTAAACAAAGCGTCGTAGCGGGATCTACATGTGAAGCGGAGTACATAGCTGCTTCGGAAGCAGCGAACGAAGGAGTGTGGATGGAGTTCATATCCGATCTAGGTGTCATACCTAGTGCATCGGGTCCAATGAAAATCTTTTGTGACAATACTGGTGCAATTGCTTTGGCAAAGGAATCCAGATTTCACAAAAGGACCAAACACATCAAGAGACGCTTCAACTCCATCCGGGATCTAGTCCAGGTGGGAGACATAGAGATTTGCAAGATACATACGGATCTGAATGTTGCAGACCCGTTAACTAAGCCTCTTCCACGAGCAAAACATGATCAGCACCAAGGCTCCATGGGTGTTAAAATCATTACTGTGTAATCTAGATTATTGACTCTAGTGCAAGTGGGAGACTGAAGGAAATATGCCCTAGAGGCAATAACAAAGTTATTATTTATTTCCTTATATCATGATAAATGTTTATTATTCATGCTAGAATTGTATTAACCGGAAACATAATACATGTGTGAATACATAGACAAACAGAGTGTCACTAGTATGCCTCTACTTGACTAGCTCGTTAATCAAAGATGGTTAAGTTTCCTAACCATGAACAATGTGTTGTTATTTGATTAACGAGGTCACATCATTAGTTGAATGATCTGATTGACATGACCCATTTCATTAGCTTAGCACCCGATCGTTTAGTATGTTGGTATTGCTTTCTTCATGACTTATACATGTTCCTATGACTATGAGATTATGCAACTCCCGTTTGCCGGAGGAACACTTTGGGTACTACCAAACGTCACAACGTAACTGGGTGATTATAAAGGAGTACTACAGGTGTCTCCAATGGTAGATGTTGGGTTGGCGTATTTCGAGATTAGGGTTTGTCACTCCGATTGTCGGAGAGGTATCTCTGGGCCCTCTCGGTAATACACATCACATAAGCCTTGCAAGCATTATAACTAAGATGTCAGTTGTGAGATGATGTATTACGGAACGAGTAAAGAGACTTGCCAGTAATGAGATTGAAGTAGGTATTGGATACCGACGATCGAATCTCGGGCAAGTAACATACCGATGACAAAGGGAACAACGTATGTTGTTACGCGGTCTGACCGATAAAGATCTTCGTAGAATATGTAGGAGCCGATATGGGCATCCAGGTCCCGCTATTGGTTATTGACCGGAGACGTGTCTCGGTCATGTCTACATTGTTCTCGAACCGTAGGGTCCGCACGCTTAACGTTACGATGACAGTTATTATGAGTTTATGCATTTTGATGTACCGAAGGTAGTTCGGAGTCCCGGATGTGATCACGGACATGACGAGGAGTCTCGAAATGGCCAAGACATAAAGATTGATATATTGGAAGCCTATGTTTGGACATCGGAAGTGTTCCGGGTGAAATCGGGATTTTACCGGAATACCGGAAGGGTTACCGGAACCCCCCGGGAGCTAAATGGGCCATAATGGGCCTTAGTGGAAAAGAGAAGGGGCTGCCCTAGATGGGCTGCGCGCCTCCCCCTTCCCCTAGTCCTATTAGGACTAGGAAAGGGTGGCCGGCCACCTCCTCCTCTTTTCCCCTCCGAGGAATCCTAGTTGGACTAGGATTGGAGGGGGAATCCTACTCCCAGTGGGAGTAGGACTCTCCTGCACCTCCCCCCTTGGCCGGCCAGCCCCTCCCCCTTGGATCCTTTATATACGGGGGCAGGGGGCACCTCTAGACACACAAGTTGATCCTTGAGATCGTTCCTTAGCCGTGTGCGGTGCCCCCTGCCATCAAATTCCACCTCGATCATACCGTTGTAGTGCTTAGGCGAAGCCCTGCGTCGGTAGTACATCAAGATCGTCACCACGCCGTCATGCTGACGGAACTCCTCCCCGAAGCTTTGCTGGATCGGAGCCCGGGGATCGTCATCGAGCTGAACGTGTGCTAAGAACTCGGAGGTGCCGGAGTAACGGTGCTTGGATCGGTCGGATCGGGAAGAAGACGTACGACTACTTCCTCTACGTTGTGTCAACGCTTTCGTTGCGATCTACAAGGGTACGTAGATCAAACTCTCCCCCTCGTTGCTATGCATCACCATGATCTTGCGTGTGCGTAGGATTTTTTTTGAAATTACTACGTTTCCGAACACTAACATCTCAGGCCAGCCTCTTACTTCATGAGCCGCTAGAAGCCCGGTAGTGTCCTCGACATTGGGTGCTTGCAGATACTGCTCTCCATAAACACTCAATACAATTTTAGGGAACACTTTTGTGCACTTTATGATTCTATCTTCAGCCACTAGAAGATTCTCATCAAATGCATATGCAGACGCCATATGCAATTATCTGAAGTGTCATGATTACCTTCTAAAAAAGGAAACAACTCAATAGACCGGCCACATTTCGCCATTGTTATAAGAAAGGTTCACTGGGCTCTATGTGGTCGGCAATTCGTTGGAACAACCATTCAGTCATGCAGAAGCGTCGCTAGAATGCGTACCACGGGAAGGTGTGACCCGACAGAAAGTAGTCATGCATGAGCTTCTCATTGCCTTCAATTCTGTTCCGGAAAAATGCCACACGACCAACCTGCAACCCCGCATGCTTCCTCTTAGTTCCGGTTACCGCTATCCATAAAGCAACCATCAATATTATCTCGTCTTCTTTGCCGTCTATGATTTCACTCTCATTCTCAGACTCTGAGTTTGAATTTGACAATGAATCTAAAAAATATTCTCTACCAATAGATCCATCAACACAAAATGCAAATCTTATATCACCAACATGAATCTATGAAATGGTAAACTAATTCTACTAGAAAAGGTTGGAGAAATTTACCTCAGGGCAAGTCGTCGAACAACTTAAGGTTGCGTGGCAGAAGTGGTAGCACGATCAGACCGCGCCAACAAAGGCAACATTACGCCAGGCAACCTTAAGGTTGCTTGGCGTGGGAGCTTAGCAGTGCAGCTCATTACGCCAGGCAACCTTTGCGAATCTTTTGAGGCGTGGGAGCGTATCAATAAAGGCGACCAGGGCCAGATCGCGACGGTCCACAAGAAGAGGTGGCACGAAAAGGCAATGGCATGGACATGTGGGCAGCAATAGAAAGAAAGTGCATCCTAAAGTATTTGTGGCATCAATATTTGGTAAAGATCTAACATTTTTATGACAATTTATATTGACGCGATGATGACAAATTTAGTTTGAAAACACGGTAATTTCGTCAAAATAAATAAATAAACCGAGTCGAATTTGTCATGCTCGCCACTAAAACTGCCATCCTCGGCAATCATAATTTCCATGAAACATATTCAATTTGTCATGTCTAAATTTTGACGTTTGCTGGATATTCAGGTCCCTAAAAAGTTATTTCGATCGCGGGACGACGATTCTGTTGAAACAATATTTTCAATCAAAATCAAAATAAAAACAATTGATATGACGATTGAACAACATTTTCAATCAAAATCATCGTAATAATGGCTATTGTAACAATCGAAACGATATGTACACGACTCTTCTAGAGTTGCTCTTAGCTTGCAGGCATGAGGCCACGCGTTTGGCAGAGGGCGCTGCAGCACGACGTGCCCTAGCTAGCTAGCTATAGCCGTAGCACTGCTAACTTGAACAGATAGCTTCGCGCATTCAACTATCCTCTGCCATGTGTCCTTCACCTTCGCGGCTCTGCCACGCGTGCGTCGGTAAATAAAGGACGCACTAGCTGGGCAATTCTATTTACTGCTCCTCCCCTTCTCCGCCTCCTTTCACTCACCAGCGAATCAAGCTAGCTAGCTAAACCGCTGCGTCCGACGTGCAACGGACGATGGCGGGGGACCCGCGTGCAACGCAGGATGAAGAAGCCGAGTTAGACGCGGCCTGGCGTGCCAGGCAAGAGTCGATGGCGGCGCTGCGGAAGACGATGATGGATATGTTCGTCGGGCCGGCGGCCGAGCTGCTGCGGCCGGACCAACATCTCCTGCCCGAGCTGGCGGCGTTGAAGAAGACCCTCCAGGGTAAGCAAAGCCAACAACGGTCGTTCCTTGCTTACTTCGTTTCCTTTAATTACTACCCCCGTTCCAAAATACTTGTCGTGGTTTTAGTTTGTCGTGGTTTTAGCTCGAGTAAATTCTTGTATCTATCCAGATACGCGCAGGGACCTGCCGACACCCGAGCCGTGGTGGCTGCCGGAGCATCTCGCGGCGCGTGAGACCGCACTGGCGGGGCAGGAAACCACAGCGGCGCTGTGCGAAGCCGTGGAGGCGCTGCACGGCGACCTCGACGCAGATGGATCAGGCGATGCCTGTCTTATCGAACGCCTGGCCAAGGCGATTCTGGCGGAGTACGAAGCCAGAGAGGCGGACTACGAAGCCCAGCAGGCGCTGCACCAAGCCCTCCGGGTGTTCAAGTAAACTTACTAGTATTACCGCCGCACTTTTGTTCACTTTGCTGATGAGTGCCGGACTCGATGGCAAGCCTGTTTGCATCGAGCTACGTATAGTGAGTAGGTTTGTTTGGACTCCCTGCGGCTTGCTATCAACGCGTCGTGAACCAGAGTCGTGGACTCGTGGGATGGCATGACAATGTCCGGGTCACAGTATACGGGCAAATGTAGGTCTCGCAAACATGTTCTAATTTATGGTACAAGAGCATCTAGAGCCGGCGCCTCAAACCGTCCTCAAACATTCAGGCAGACCGTCCAATCACTTATCGGTCACAAAAAAGTGACTCACTCAGACGTTTCAAACCGACCTTAAACGTCCGGGCTGTCCGGCGCGAGGCGGCCCGGACAAGTCCGGCGCGTCCACCTGACAAGTCCGGCCACCACCGCCCCCGCTCTGTCCCAAAAAACCCCAATCCAAAAACCCTAGCTCAGTTCACTCCGCTCTCGTTCCGTCTCTTCTTATCCTTTACTTTGATTTCTTCGATTCCGATCTACTCCGACGACCATGTCAAGCTCCGGTAGGCGCTCCAATTCGGACCTCAATGTCAATGAGGAGCTGGCCCTCCGTATTGCCCTTGAGAGGTTCAAGGTGGACACGGGGCAGTTTCGGATTTGCCGCCTTGCCTCTCCCCGCCGGCGCAGCGAGGAAGATAGGGGCTTAATGCTTAACCTCCCAACTTACTTATCATAGAGATAATTGTTAACAATAATAATTCATTATCACATATATTTGATTGGATATATGTGTCTGGATCTTTTTCCATCACATGATGCTTGCCCCAAAAAGAATAATTGAGGTTGAAATAAGAAGTTCACTCAACATAAAAATTAAATAGGCAAACCCTTCGTAGAGGGAAGCAAAGATTTGCTTATGCGCCAACAGAGATAATTTCATTTGAGATGTGTACTTTTTCTGTTAACGTATAACGAAAAAGTTTTCAATATCTTCCATGCTAAACACGTTAATGACGGTTTTCATAATTAAAAATGCTTTACTCCCCCACAATCATAAAACACACAAGTCATGGCTAGCCGAATCCACGAATGCCCACCAATCAATCAACTTTACAGGGAGAGTTTTGTTTTTTTATTAACTTAAGCAGAACTGGGCATCCCTTTTACCAGCCTCTCTTAAATTTGAAAGTGAATAAACTCTTGTCAGTGAGTAAAACACACTTAGCATGGAATATATTAACTATCCCATCCGCTTCATGAACGGTACATGTACACAAAATAGATGTTCATTTAAAGGTTTTAGAGATGACACATACACATTTACTTGGAACAACAGTGTAATATCATATATAGGTAGGTATGGTGGACACTCATGGAAGAAACTTGACTCAAGGATTTGGGGTGCACAGTAGTATGCTACTTCTTGAGCATGCATTGGTTTTCCCTTAAAGAGGAAAGGGTGATGCAGCATAGTAGCGTAAGTATTGCCCCTAGTTTTTGAGAACCAAGATATCAATCCAGTAGGAGGTAACACACAAATCACCTAGTACCTGCACAAACAAACAAGAACCTCGCAACCAACGTGATAAAGGGCTTGTCATCCCTTTACGGTCACTTACGAAAGTGATATCTGATAGAGATAATAAGATAAATAATTTTGTTATTTTTATGATATAGATTGGAAAATAAAGATTGCAAAATAAACGGTAATAGAAATAGCAAATTGATATGAAAATAATATGATGGAAGATAGACCCGGGGCCATAGGTTTCACTAGTGGCTTCTCCGAAGATAGTAAATTCTACGGTGGGTGAACAAATTACTGTCGAGCAATTGGTAGAAAAGTGAATACTTATGAAAATATCTAGACATGATCATGTATATAGGCATCACGTCCGTGACAAGTAGACCGAAATGATTCTGCATCTACTACTATTATTCCACACATCGATCACTATCCAGCATGCATCTAGAGTATTAAGTTCATAAGAACAGAGTAACGCATTAGGCAAGATGACATGATGTAGAGGGATAAACTCAAGCAATATGATATAAACCCCATCTTCTTATTCGCGATGGCAACAATACAATACGTGCCTTGCTGCCCCTACTGTCACTGGGAAAGGACACCGCAAGATTGAACCCAAAGCTAAGCACTACTCCCATTGCAAGAACGATCAATCTAGTAGGCCAAACCAAACTGATAATTCGGAGAGACTTGCAAAGATTTTTAAATCATGCATACAATATTTTAGAGAAGAATTAAATATTGTTCATAGATAATCTTGATCATAAACTCACAATTCATTGGATCTCAACAAACAGACCGCAAAAAGAATTACATCGAATAGATCTCCAAGAGAATCAAGGAGAACTTTGTATTGAAATCCAAAAGGAGAGAAGAAACCATCTAGTTAATAACTATGGACCCGAAGGTCTGTCGTAAACTAGTTTGCGGCGGTGGAAATAGGGTTTCGTGGTGCTCCTGGTGTAGGAGATATGCCCTAGAGGCAATAATAAATGATATTATTTATCTTCAAATTCATAATTATGTTTATGTTTCATGCTATAACTGCTATGGTTCTCGAGTCTGCAATAACACGAGGCTCGGAGGAAGACTCATATGCACGTGTGGAATAATAAACGGTAAGAAGTATTCTTAGTCTGGCCTCTAAGAATTGTTCAAGTGTTGCATGATGGTTCTGTTTTCCTGATCATGGGCATGTCTATGCCAATAACTTTGAGGGCACAATGTTAAGAAAACATTTGTGTTGAATCGACCCGGATTGATGTTATGCTATAAGATTCATTCGTCACAAGTTAATGGTACATAACACAGAGATGATTAACATTTGCATGATTCCTTAGACCATGAGAGTATCGAGCTTTTTCATGCTTGCTTCATGAACTTTGGGGTTTGTTAAACGTCATCCGTAAATGCGTGGCTATTATGGTGGCTTACAGGTTCATGTAAAAGTATGCCAAGTAACTTGATAGCTCAAGATTGGGATTTGCTCCTCCAACGATAGAGAGATGTCTCTGGGCCCTCTCGGTGTTACGGTATCCATCATTGTCTGGCCAGACACTTTGTGATTTGATCACGGGGATGCCGGAACACGGGAACGAGAAAAAAGAACAATACCGGTAACGATGTAACTGGCATAGTGGAAAAGTTGTTGATCCACGGGGATGCCAACATGTCTCACCTCGGGTATTTGTAACATATCATGAAGCAACAGGAATAGCACACGACAACTGGAGGTTCGCTCGAATATTTTCGTATGGGTATAGGGGTCAATATGGGTGTCCACGACTCCGATGTTGATCATTGATTGGAAAGTGTTCTGGTCATGTGAAAGCACAAGTGCTCTTCAGGTGGTTTTGGTAATTAATGTCAACATATCTCTTGTTGGACTAACGTTTTTATCTAGTATGTTTCAGATAAGTTCAACAATGGAGTGGCATGGACTAAAGGTTGTGGGAACTCCTTCAAGATGCTAAGGACAAAGGATTGGCTAAAGCTTCAAGCTCAGGAATCTTCATTTTACACTTTTAGTGATCCAAGATCACATTGAGTCCATAGGAAAGGCAAGTACTATCAAGGAGGGATGAGATGTTGATAATGAGCCTCTTGCTCAAAGTGCTTAGTGATATGCTCCAAAATCCTCAGCTACTTTCCCATATCCTCAAATGACCTAAACTCTAAGCCAAACTCGGTCATACCGATTCTTTCAACCCGACGCCACCGAGTTTCACTAGTCATTTGCCACTACCAAATCCTAGCAATTCGGTCTCACCGATGGGATCACGGTCTCACCGAGATGGGCTTGCAAACTCTCCGTTACCTGTTGCAATATCTTCGGTCCAACCGAGATATGCAATTGGTCCCACCGAGTTTGCTTGGCCAACTCTTTGTTTCGCTTATTACCCAAATCGGTCCCACCGAGTTTGAGTAATCGGTCAAACCGAGTTTTGGATTTTCCCTAACCCTAGCACATCGGTCCCACCGAGTTGTTCCAATCGGTCCCACCGAAATTTCTAACGGTCACTAGGTTTACTATTTCGGTCCGACCAAGTTTTCTGATTCGGTCCCATCGAGATTGGTAAATTGTGTGTAACGGTTGGATTTTGTGTGGAGGCTATAAATACCCCTCCACCTCCTCTTCACTCGTGGAGAGAGCCATCAGAACATATACACCATTCCAACTCATATGTTCTGAGAGAGAACCACCTACTCATGTGTTGAGACCAAGATATTCCATTCCAACCATATGAATCTTGATCTCTAGCCTTCCCCAAATCGCTTTTCACTCAAATCTTCTTTCCACCAGATCCAAATCCTATGAGAGAGAGTTGAGTGTTGGGGAGACTATCATTTGAAGCACAAGAGCAAGGAGTTCATCATCAACACACCATTTGTTACTTCTTGGAGAGTGGTGTCTCCTAGATTGGCTAGGTGTCACTTGGGAGCCTCCGACAAGATTGTGGAGTTGAACCAAGGAGTTTGTAAGGGCAAGGAGATCGCCTACTTCGTGAAGATCTACCGCTAGTGAGGCAAGTCCTTCGTGGGCGATGGCCATGGTGGGATAGACAAGGTTGCTTCTTTGTGGATCCTTCGTGGGTGGAGCCCTCCGTGGACTCGCGCAACCGTTACCCTTCGTGGGTTGAAGTCTCCATCAACGTGGATGTAGGATAGCACCACCTATCCGAACCACGGGAAAAACATCCGTGTCTCCGATTGCGTTTGAATTCTCCAAACCCTTCCCTTTACATTCTTGCAAGTTGCATGCTTTACTTTCCGCTGCCTATACACTCTTTGCATACTTGCTTGATATGTGTTGTGAATGTTGAAATTATGCCTAAACTCCACTTAAACTGAAAAAGCTTAAAAATTGCAACTTTAGCCTTGAGTGTCTAACCCCCCCCCTTTCTAGACACACCTACTTCTAGATCCTACAAGTGGTATCAGAGCTTTGGTATCCATTGCCTTGGTTTAATCACTATTGGAGGAAGATGGATGTGTCTACTTTAGGGAGTCTTAGACATAGAGTTCCTATTCTTGATGGAGAATATTTTCATGAGTGGAAAAATGAGATGCTTGTAATCTTCAATCAATACCATGTGAACAAGTATATTGCTAGCCCTTGTGCACCCCATATTGATCCCTTGCATCCTACCTTAGATAAAGATATTGACATGATTCACAATCTCAGAACTATTGAGCTCATTATTAGAGGATTGCCCAAAAATTTGATTGCTAGTTTGCCTACTCTTAATTGTGCCCATACTATATGGAAATTTCTTGAGGAACGATTTCCCGATCATTCCTTGAAAAATTTGGATGAAATTCTCCATAAATCTATTGCCTTGAGTAAAATGAACTCTAGTGATCCTAGTTTTGGTGATTGTCTATTTGAGCTTACCAATCTCAAGCATGCTAAAGGAAATGCTGGAATCATTAGTGATATTATATTTGAAGCTATAAGAATTCATAAAAGTGACCACTTTGATGATCATTTATCTAATGAATTACCCTCTCTAGGAAATGATGAGTCACAAGATCATGGTGAACATGGATACTATGATGATGATGATGATAGTGACTTCGATCTTGATGATGCAATGAGACATTTTGGTCTTATGGCAAATCTTCGGGGATACGCGTCAGGAGGAAAGGAATGGGTTCTTGATAGTGGATGTACTGATCATATGACTGGAGATGAAGAGATGTTCCGTGAGCTTGCTGAAAACGACGGCCCTCGGAAATATGTCACCTTTAGTGATAATTCAAAGGGTAAAGTGGTTGGCCTTGGTAAGGTGGCCATCTCACATGATAGTTCCATTCAAAATGTCATGCTCGTTGAATCTCTCAGCTACAACTTACTTTCAATATCTAGACTTGCTGATTTCGGTTTAAATGTCCTATTTACTGAGGTAGATTGCCAAGTATTTCGTCGAGACAATCATAAAATGGTCTTTACCGGTATGCGTAGAGGTGACCTTTACATTTTTGATTTCTCTAAAAAGGCACAACCTAAAACTTTCTTTATTGCTAAATCCTCAAAAGGTTGGTTGTGGCATAGACGACTAGGTCATGTTGGCATGAGAAACCTTGACAAGCTTATTAAGGGAAATCATATCCTTGGAGTTAACGATGTCATATTTGATAAGGATAGACTTTGCAGTGCTTGCCAAGCAGGTAAACAGGTTGGAGGAAGGCATCCCGTGAAGAACATCATGACCACAAGGAGGCCACTCGAGCTACTTCATATGGATCTTTTTGGTCCCAACGCCTACAAGAGTCTCGGTGGAAATTCTTTTGGTCTAGTTATAGTTGATGATTTTTCAAGATTTACGTGGGTGTTCTTTCTTAATGACAAGTCGCAGGTTCAGAAGATCTTCAAAAACTTTGCTAGGAAGGCCCAAAATCAGTTTGACGTGAAGATCAAGAAGGTTCGAAGTGACAACGGAACGGAGTTCAAGAACGCAAATGTGGATACCGTTCTTGACGAGGAAGGGATCTCACACGAGTTCTCGGCTACGTACACACCTCAACAAAACGGAGTTGTTGAGAGGAAGAACCGGACGCTCATCGAAATGGCAAGAACGATGCTTGATGAATACAAGACACCGAAGCACTTTTGGGCAGAAGCGGTTGAGACAGCTTGTCACGCAACAAATCGCTTGTATCTTCACAAGCTACTCGGCAAGACAGCATACGAGCTTCTCACCGGTAACAAACCCCAAGTTGGATACTTTCGAGTATTCGGCTCAAAGTGCTACATTCTTGATAAGCATCGTCGTTCAAAGTTTGCTCCTAAATCTCATGAAGGTTTTTTACTTGGTTATGGCTCAAACTCTCACACTTACCGTGTCTACAACAATTTCACCTGAAAGGTTGAAGAGACGGTAGATGTGAAGTTTGATGAATCTAATGGCTCGCAAGTAGAGCAATTGCCAATTGATGTAGGAGACAAAGACTCTCCAGAAGCAATCCAAGACTTATCCATTGGCAAAGTTCGTCCAACGGAGGTGAAGGAAAGTACTTCATCCATCCAAGTGGAAGCTTCTACTTCATGACAGGGTGAACCAAGATTCGACACGGAAGCATCCACAAGTGGGACACACCAAGATGAAGAAGACGAGGAAGTACATCAAGACGAACATCAACAACCTCCTTCTCCACCACGACAAGAGAATGACAATGTCAACAATGAAGAAGGCCAAGAAGAAGAACAAGATGCTCAACAAAGACCCAAGCAAAAGCTCTCACGAGTTCGAGCAAGAATCGCCAAAGATCATCCCGTCGAGCAAATCCTCAATGATATACAAACCGGGAGAATCACTCGCTCAAAAACTCGCTTAGCTAACTTTTGTGAAAACTACTCATTCATCTCTAGCATTGAACCTATGAAGGTTGAAGAAGCATTGGAAGATCCGGATTGGATAAACGCTATGCATGAAGAGCTACATAATTTTGAGAGAAACCAAGTTTGGACATTGGTTGAGAAGCCCGACAACAACCACAACATCATTGGTACCAAATGGGTGTTTCGCCACAAGCAAGATGAAGATGGACAAGTGGTTTGCAACAAAGCACGTCTCGTCGCCCAAGGATACACACAAGTCGAAGGTATGGACTATGGTGAGACATATGCTCCCGTTGCTAGACTTGAGTCCATTCGCATCTTACTTGCCTATGCTAATCACCATAATATCACCTTGTACGAAATGGACATTAAAAGTGCTTTTCTAAATGGCAAAATAGAAGAGGAAGTTTATGTTAAACAACCTCCTGGTTTTATCAATCCTAAGAAACCAAATCATGTTTACAAAATTCACAAAGCTCTTTATGGTCTTAAACAAGCTCCTAGAGCATGGTATAAATGCTTTACCAAGTTCCTTATTGCAAGTGGTTTCAAAATTGGTAAAATTGATTCTACTCTTTTTTACTAAAAGGGTTAATGGAGAACTATTTGTATGCCAAATTTATGTTGATGATATCATATTTGGTTCAACTAACCCTCTCTTTAGTGAAAAGTTTGGAAAGCTAATGTCAGAGAAGTTTGAGATGTCTATGATGAGTGAACTCAAATTCTTTCTCGGTTTGCAAATCAAGCAAACTAAGGAAGGTACATTTGTCTCTCAAACGAAGTGCACCAAGGACTTATTCAAGAAGTTCAATATTCAAGAGTGCAAAGGTATGTCTACCCCCATGCCCACTAGTGGACATAATGATTTGACCAAAGGTGGTGAACCGGTTGACCAAAAGGTTTATCGCTCTATGATTGGTTCATTGCTATACCTATGTGCTTCACGTTCCGATATTATGCTAAGTGTGTGCATGTGTGCACGATATCAAGCTCCTCCTAAGGAATGTCATCTTAAGGCTGTGAAAAGGACAGTGAGATACTTAATTCATACACCAAACTATGGCATTTGGTATCCTAAAAGGTCTTCTTTTGATCTTGTTGGCTATTCCGACTCGGATTATGCCGGAGACAAGGTTGATAGGAAGTCCACTTCGGGTACTTGTCAATTTCTTGGTAGATCTCTTGTGTCTTGGTCGTCTAAGAAACAAAACTCGGTATCCTTATCCACTGCCGAAGCTGAATACATTGCTGCTGGTTCATGTTGTGCTCAATTACTTTGGATGACCCAAACTCTTAAAGATTATGGGATCTATGTGAAACATGTTCCACTGCTTTGTGACAATGAAAGTGCTATCAAAATTGGTCATAATCCTGTACAACATTCTCGAACTAAGCATATTGAAGTTCGTCATCATTTCATTCGAGATCATGTTGCTAAGGGTGACATAAATCTTAAGCATGTTCGCACTGATAAGCAATTAGCGGATATATTCACTAAACCACTTGATGAGAAAGTGTTTTGCAGGTTGAGAGGGGAATTGAACATCATTGATGCTTCAAACATGGAGTAGGAACTCCATTGGATACATGCAAGACATGAGCTTATGACTAATCCATGATATATCTCTTATGATGACTATCTTATGTCTTGGATATATTTGTACCTTTCATGTTGTCTAACCCATGTAGGTGCTTGGTTGAAACTAATTCCATGAGATTGCGACTCACTCACATCTTGAGAAATCTCTACATCACCAAGTCTCTACATAATGGTGGTTGAAGACAAGGAAGCACAAAACCATTCAAACATATCCTTTGACAAATTCTTTGTTGAGCCTCATGATTGTCACTTTTGGATACACAAGTGCTCTTCCTTGCAAGAACTAACCCATGTAGGTAGATGAACTCAAACTCCAAGTGGTGCTCCAAACTCTTGATGGGCTACATCAACCACGAGCACCCACACAAGTTCAACTACATGAGCAAGAACCACACCACCACCCAAGGTATGTTATTCCATCTTAGAGAAGCTTTACTCCAAGACATGAGTCAAAGCAACTCAACAAGATGTGAATACATCAAGATGCTTAAACAAAAATGGTAACCCCATTTTGAGCTTAAACGATGAGTATGACCTATGATCAAGTGTTCCCACTTGACTCCTAAGTCAATATACTCTAACATAGGTGACTATATCACCGCCCAATTCTAGATGAAGTTCTCTTGTGTTCTTTCTTTGTGTTATTGCATTTGTCTCATGCTTGTCTATTTGTTCCCTTCTCTTTTTCAAAAAAAAACTTCATCTAGATCTTTCAGTCTCTTCTCTTTTCCTTTTGTTTTTGTTCTGCATTTTCTGCATTTAATTCATTGCAAATCTTTGTGAGATCTTATTTGACTAGTGAGCTGAGCTAACAAGTGTTCTCTCTATCATGAACTCAGTTTCACTGATTTGTAATTTTCGGTCCAACCGAATCCCTTCGGTACCACCTAAACATACCACTCGGTGCCACCGATTTCGCAACAGGAAAAACAGTTTGTCACATAATCTATATTTCTTCTGATCCAGCTTCACTCAATGAATCTTGTCTCAATTTTATTCTTTGCTTTATGCTGAGTCTCAAGGACCAACATTATTCGACGGATTCCAGAAAAACCTTCTTGGAAATTGATGTCAAAGGGGGAGAGAGAGATCACATCAAAGCCTATCTTCGGGGAGAGAGAGATCACATCAAAGCACTAAAGGGGGAGAGAAAGTGTCAAGGATCCCAGATGTCCCAGATAATGTATTAAGGGGGAGAAAGAGATCTCTAGGGGGAGAGACAATACTCAAGGATCCTAGATGCTTGATGTTCAAGAGGAGAGATGTCACATGTCTTTTTAGGGGGAAAGACATATTCATTTGTATCTTTCAGCTCTGATTTTCTGTTCCCTATCTTCTCCCAATATCCCATGAAAGATTCAGGGGGAGCAAGACACCCATGGGAAAGAAATCAGTCAAATTCATTGCATATCTTTACTCTTGGGGACATGTTGAATTCAATGTAATACCTAGTACTCACTCTCTACATGTCATCCCAGTCTTGGTATTCTTGTGGTTTCTTTTATTTGCTCCGGTTAGTGGGTGTACCTGTGTTATCTAACCTTGTTTGTGCAGGTTCATTCCATCCTAAGCCAACCGAAGACTACAAGGTAAGTATATGCATCAAAATCATGAGTATGAGGAATTCTTGCTTATGTACATACTGTTTGCAAGAAGGACTCATGAGCATGAAGGTATTTTCCTTAACAAATCTTTTGCTCTGATGCATATGACCAAGATACATGTAACACATTGCCCACTCTGTCATGGTTATGCTCTCACATGTCTCTATATTTCATATTCACATGAGTGCATACATGTAGGGGGAGCCTATGCTTGTTACATGTCCTTCCAAAGCTTTACTTGCTGTTCTTTATATCTTTATCTAAAGCTTTGATGTACGTTGCCATCAATTACCAAAAAGGGGAGATTGAAAGCACAAGTGCTCTCCAGGTGGTTTTGGTAATTAATGTCAACATATCTCTTGTTGGACTAACGTTTTTATCTAGTATGTTTCAGATAAGTTCAACAATGGAGTGGCATGGACTAAAGGTTGTGGGAACTCCTTCAAGATGCTAAGGACAAAGGATTGGCTAAAGCTTCAAGCTCAGGACTCTTCATTTTACACTTTTAGTGATCCAAGATGACATTGAGTCCATAGGAAAGGCCAATACTATCAAGGAGGGATGAGATGTTGATAATGAGCCTCTTGCTCAAAGTGCTTAGTGATATGCTCCAAAATCCTCAGCTACTTTCCCATATCCTCAAATGACCTAAACCCTAAGCCAAACTCGGTCATACCGATTCTTTCAACCCGGCGCCACCGAGTTTCACTTGTCATTTGCCACTGCCAAACCCTAGCAATTCGGTCTCACCGATGGGATCTCGGTCTCACCGAGATGGGCTTGCAAACTCTCTGTTACCTGTTGCAATATCTTCGGTCCAACCGAGATATGCAATCGGTCCCACCGAGTTTGCTTGGCCAACTCTCTGTTTTGCTTATTACCCAAATCGGTCCCACCGAGTTTGAGTAATCGGTCAAACCGAGTTTTGGATTTTCCCTAACCCTAGCACATCGGTCCCACCGAGTTGTTCCAATCGGTCCCACCGAAATTCCTAACGGTCACTAGGTTTACTATTTCGGTCCGACCGAGTTTTCTGATTCGGTCCCACCGAGATTGGTAAATTGTGTGTAATGGTTGGATTTTGTGTGGAGGCTATAAATACCCCTCCACCTCCTCTTCACTCGTGGAGAGAGCCATCAGAACACATACACCATTCCAACTCATATGTTCTGAGAGAGAACCACCTACTCATGTGTTGAGACCAAGATATTCCATTCCAACCATATGAATCTTGATCTCTAGCCTTCCCCAAGTCGCTTTCCACTCAAATCTTCTTTACACCAGATCCAAATCCTATGAGAGAGAGTTGAGTGTTGGGGAGACTATCATTTGAAGCACAAGAGCAAGGAGTTCATCATCAACACACCATTTGTTACTTCTTGGAGAGTGGTGTCTCCTAGATTGGCTAGGTGTCACTTGGGAGCCTCCGACAAGATTGTGGAGTTGAACCAAGGAGTTTGTAAGGGCAAGGAGATCGCCTACTTCGTGAAGATCTACCGCTAGTGAGGCAAGTCCTTCGTGGGCGATGGCCATGGTGGGATAGACAAGGTTGCTTCTTCGTGGACCCTTCATGGGTGGAGCCCTCCATGGACTCGCGCAACCGTTACCCTTCGTGGGTTGAAGTCTCCATCAACGTGGATGTAGGATAGCACCACCTATCCGAACCACGGGAAAAACATCCGTGTCTACGATTGCGTTTGAATTCTCCAAAACCTTCCCTTTACATTCTTGCAAGTTGCATGCTTTACTTTCCGCTGCCTATACACTCTTTGCATACTTGCTTGATATGTGTTGTGAATGTTGAAATTATGCCTAAACTCCACTTAAACTGAAAAAGCTTAAAAATTGCAACTTTAGCCTTGAGTGTCTAAACCCCCCCTTTCTAGACACACCTACTTCTAGATCCTACATCATGTCTATGCTTCATCGGACCTATAGGGTCACACGCTTAAGGATCATCTATCTGTTGAATACTAGACATGGAGTTTGAGAGAAAATCACCGAAAAAGTTTCGGACACCGAAATGTTTCGGACAATGGAAAAGTTCCGCAGAGAGAGGTCATCGGATGAAGTTGTTTCGGGATATACTATTAAGTCAAATTGGTTTCGGCACATGCCTGATAGTTCTTGGAGGGTGCCAAAGTCATTCTGGAAACTTTCTAGAATTTTCCGGGATAAAAGGTGGAATTGTTCCGGAGCTGTCGGTACAGGTTTGGTTGCTTTTCGTAGATGAAATTCACTAATCTGATATGGTTTCGGAATGAATCCAAAATCATTTTAGTGGATACTGGAATTATTCTAAGACCCACAGAAATATTTTCGGATTTAATGGACGCGAAAAATTGTCTTCATGAATAGTGAAAATGCATTCTTGTTTGCTTTTCGCAGATGAAATTCACTAAATCGAAATTGGTTCAGAACACGATGAAAATTATTTTAGTGGGTACTAGAAATGTTCTGAGCCTGTCATGGTTTTAAGACTGACAGTAGAATGGGGGGGGGTAGGTATGAGGAGGCAAGATCCTTCCTGTGGTGAAGTTGTACACAAGATTTATGAGTTCAGACCCTTCACGGTGGAAGTAAAAGCCCTACGTCTCGGTGCCTGGAGGCGTTCGACTGGATTATATGAGTGTGGTATTACAGGGGTGCCAACCCTTGTCCCTAAGGAGGGGGGTGGCTTATATAGAGTTCGCCGGACCCCTCCCGCCCTCCGTTACAAAGGGTTTAAGGAATATAAAGATGGGGCGTTACTGGTAATGCTAGTAATAAAGTGACATAAATGACCATTAAGTCTACAGAATAAACGTTCGACCGTTGCTATACAGTGTGGCTTTAGGTCTTCTGATCGTCGAGCGACAATTGCTACATTCAAGTGACTTTGAGTCTTTCGAGTGGAATGCTTCTGGTCGAGTGGATGATGGTATCCCTTGAATGTTTCTGGATTTAGGGTGATGTCCCAGTGGAGGGTGTGTAGGTCAGGCCTATGACCCTACCCTAGGTACATAGCTTCATCATTAGCCCCCGAATGGTTTAGGGCTCGAGTGGAGAAGGAGTTGAAAATACCCCCGAATCAATTCTTGCGCTTCGGAAGCGTCTGACTGGGATCAAATGACCAATCACGATGACTTCAATTTCTTCTTCAGTCACCTTGATCCATTCTTAGTTTGTCGAGTGAACTTTTATTGAAATGCTTCGAGTGTTGATATGGAAAAAATCTTCCGTCTGACAGGTTGCTCTGCTGCTTGCGAATCCTGCGGGATTTGAATTTCGGGAAGCGCGCGGGGAGGAGGAGGCTGCGGTAATCGGAGAAGATTAGGCAGGGGCGCCTCGATTCCTGCGCCACCTTTTTCGCCACGTACTGCGTGTGTGACTGTTAACGGGATTTGACGGGATTGCTTGGACCCACAAGTCGGCCACTCGAGAGAAGTCCTCATATAGGGCGACGCGACTGGGGTTTTCTGCACAGTGCGCCCCATACTCTCCCTTTCTCCTCTGTTTCTCCACCGCATCCACCTATGCTCTCGGCGCTGCCGGCCCGCTCGAGCTCCGTCCGCTGCAATGGGGAAGGAGAAGACGACAGCCTTGGAGCGTGCGAAGAAGGCGAAGGGGAGGAAGACTAGCCAGGGCGGGTCCTCGTCAAGATCCGGCCTGCCGCGCGCCTGGATCCAGGGAGATTGGATTCGGTCGACGATCCGGCAAGACGACATCGATGATCTGGTCGAGGGGGCACTGATTCCCCACAAGTCAGTGCGTCTCCCGGAGGACGAGACTGAGCCGCGGCCGCGGGAGGGTGAGTGTGTGCTCCTTGCCACCCACGTCGACCGTGGTTTTTCTTTGCCTCCCCACCCTTTCTTCCGAGGTTTCTTGAACTTCTTTAGGGCACAACTTCATCATTTTCCCCAATGCTATCGTGTACCTCGCTGCATTCATGTCCATGTGCGAGAATTTCCTGGGTTGTCGACCACACCGGGGCCTCTTCAAACACATTTTCACCTGTCGTTCTTAGTCGGTCAAAAAGGCCAATCCGAGTGATGAGAGGACACATGTGATCCAGATGTGTGGGGGTCTTGGGATCCAAATGAGAGGTAAAAGTACTTTCCCAGCCATGATTCTTCCCGAGTCAGTCAGAGGGTGGCAGTCGACCTGGTTCTACTGCAAAGACCAGCCGACTGGACTTCCCCCCTCTTCCATGGCTCGAGTCAAGAAGCCCTCTGCCTTGAAAGTGACTCCAGAGGAGAAAGCGGAGGTGAAGGTGCTGGTCGAGCGAGTGGTCCAGCTCGTTCGTGATGGCGTGACTGGCATGGATCTGCTGGAGGTCTTCCTCAGACGACGCATTCAGCCACTTCAAGCTCGCGACCATCCGATTTGGATGTATTCGGGCATTGAAGATACCACTCGGATCCACCCAGAAGAAGTCGACGAGGATACGGTGGAGCAGTGGTTGAGGGGCATCACTGGCAACAAGGATAACCCCAGGGGGTCCAGGAGAATCCCTCCACTCGACAACTCATATGAACCAGACAAGGTCCAATTCTATCTTTTGAGTGTTTTTGATCTATCATGTAATCGCTTTTTGCCAATCGACTAACATTTGTTCCACTTGTTGTCTTTCAGGCCCTCATTGAGATGTACTCGATGCCCAACGGAGAGCAGGAGCAAGACCCAGAAGGGGAGGCGAGCGAATGTGAAAGCATGGATTGGCAATCTGATGGAGGGGAAGAGGAGGAGGAAAGCGAGGACTCGAGCAATGGTGAAGAAGTCGAGTCACCGCCTCGCACTGAAAAGCATTCCAAACATAAGCACGACCCAGCGAGTGTCCGTGGAGAAGTAGCTAGGCCGACCGGACAAACTTCCAAGCGCACTCACACCTCTTCCCCTGTGCTGACTGAGAAGGCCCCGAAGTAGCAAAAGGTTACAGAACCAAAGCCTCGGATGGCCCTGCACAAGATCAAGATTGACGTCCCCGTCGCTTCTGCGTAAGTGTCTTGTCTCCACCTTTCGGTCGAGGATTTATGCTGTCGACTCTCTTTCTCATTTGTCCGAGTGAATCTTGAAACTTGCAGAGCTGCTACTTCTGGGACTTCTTCTTACAGGGATGATGATGAAGACATAGAAGACACGGTCACTTCTAACCGGGTATGACTTTTGCAAAGTTTCCTTTGCTTCCTCAGCTATTTTGTTGACCGACTGAATTCTGACAACTAATTCTTTTTGCAGCTCCTCCCCATGGCATTGATCTTCCGGATGATGACGAGGACGTGTCGCTGAGGCCCAGGAGGAGTAAGAAGGCATCAACTGGCAAGACGTCCCAGTCGGTGCCGGTGGCAGAGCCAGTGATTCAACAGCCTAAAGATGTGACTCGGGCTTCTGTTACTTTCTCTGTTCCAGTATCAAGTGAACGCCCCACATCGTCGACTGCACCAGTGTTTGCTTCAACTATCCAGCCTCATGCCTCGGAACTTCAAGCTGCCGTGACTAAACCGCCAGCCCCATTCTTCACTACTTATCACGTTCCAGAAGATCAGACAGGCGCCGCTGCAGAAGCCATTCGCCAAGCTGGCGCGAGTGAAGGTGGTGCATGAAAACAGTCAGGCTGCTTATGACGCCAGTGCGGCCCTTCGAGCCAATGTCCAGGTAAGTTGGCTTCCGACTGAATTCTTATCTTGTTGCTTGTTCTGTTAGGATGTGCTACCTGAAAACTTTTCTTTGTGCATCCTCCTGTTATTCTACACTTCGCATCTGCACACCTACTGGGTGTTTGAATTTATGTCTTTATTGTTTCACTTCCACTCGGTCTGGTTGGACCATGTCGAGTGGAATCCGAACCAGTGGGGGCGCGCTAAGTGCACCCACTGGGTGTAGTCCCCGAGACCACAATCGACTGCGGGCAGTCGGTTGGGGTCGGAGAGTGTCTTTTGTTGACTTCAAAAAATAACCTTGGTCTTCTCTTTTTTTTCTTTCCAGTCGGTCTGGTCGGACCATGTCGAGTGGAACCCGAACCAGTGGGGGCACGCTAAGTGCACCCACTGGGTGTAGTCCCGAGACTGCTGTAGAATGTTTTGATTCTATGGTAGTCTTAGAGCTCTATTCACTCGGAAGCGACTGATCTTTGATCTTGCACATTCTTCAGAGAAAATGAAGCAAGCTTTGGCACAAAAGGATCTTGACCTTGCAGCTGTGTAGAACGAGGCTAAGGAGAAGACTGCACTTGCCAACAAGAAGCTGGCTTCAGTCGGAGCACTGGAGTAAGACAACGCCAAACTAAAGGCATCCCTCATCGAGGCCAACAAAGAAGCGACCCATCTGAAGAAGGACAAAGTTGCTTTGAACGAGAAGATTGAAGGCATTTCTCGCAAGAGAAATGACCTGGAGGCTTATCTGGGGGCACTTGCCAAAAAGCTGTTCCTTATGCTCGAAGGTATTTCCCTTTGCTCGACTGTTTAACTATTGTCGATTCATCAAGCATTCGTCGACTCATTATTTCTTTGAGTTTGTAGAATTCTATCAAAACTTTGAAGAAGAGACTGGGTGGGTCGAGACAGGTCTGGACCCTATCCTTTCTCCTGTCGGTGATGATGCTTCTATGAACGTGTTTCAACTGGAATCCCGTGTTGCCAGTGTTACGAGCTATCTTGCTCGCCTGAAGGTGGCAGTGTCGTGCATTGATACAACACTCTGGCCAAGGGCGATGCTTCAAAATTACCTCGAGTCTCTGAGGACTCGACTCAATGAGGTCCCTAGTCGAGTGCAAGAATGGAAGAAGTCTTCTGCTTGATGTGGTCTTGACGTGGCTTTGTCGCTAGTTCGTGTCCACTGCAAGGAAGCTCGAGAAGAGAAGCTGGCAGCGATCAAGGTTGCTAATACCAAAAAGCATGACTTCCGGTCCTTCATGGAAACCTTCATTGCTGCTGCCACTCGGATTGCTGACGGGATTGATCTGGACGAGTTCGTCGAGCCTGCAAGCCCTCCTCCTGCGGAGTGAACAAACTTCATGCCCCGCCTTAAATTTGCCTCGGAATGCTGAGTGATTTTGTAACCGTTAAACTGCGTCGGGCCTGATGCCCGAGTACTTTAATCCGTGTTCTGGAACCTTAGGATTTTATCTCAACTTTGGTTGCTTTTGAATCTTTTGACTCTTTGGGCAGGACTTGTTTCTTGCAGTTTGAGTTGCTATTGACTTTGTGATGCAGCTCAGTCGAGTGAATCATGGGCAGATTGTGGTCGACCTGCACCCCGCCACCCTTACAGATAAGGATGGAGCGGACGTTGTATTTGTGGTGAAGCTCTGAGGGCAGATCTGTTGGAAATATGCCCTAGAGGCAACAATAAATTGGTTATTATTATATTTCCTTGTTCATGATAATCGTTTATTATCCATGCTAGAATTGTATTGATAGGAAACTCAGAAACATGTGTGGATACATAGACAACACCATGTCCCTAGTAAGCCTCTAGTTGACTAGCTCGTTGATCAATAGATGGTTACGGTTTCCTGACCATGGACATTGGATGTCATTGATAACGGGATCACATCATTAGGAGAATGATGTGATGGACAAGACCCAATCCTAAGCCTAGCACAAAGATCATGTAGTTCCTATGCTAAAGCTTTTCTAATGTCAAGTATCATTTCCTTAGACCATGAGATTGTGCAACTCCCGTATACCGTAGGAGTGCTTTGGGTGTGCCAAACGTCACAACGTAACTGGGTGGCTATAAAGGTACACTACAGGTATCTCCGAAAGTGTCTGTTGGGTTGGCGCGAATCGAGACTGGGATTTGTCACTCCGTGTAAACGGAGAGGTATCTCTGGGCCCACTCGGTAGGACATCATCATAATGTGCACAATGTGATCAAGGAGTTGATCACGGGATGATGTGTTACGGAACGAGTAAAGAGACTTGCCGGTAACGAGATTGAACAAGGTATCGGGATACCAACGATCGAATATCGGGCAAGTATCGTACCGATGGACAAAGGGAATTGCATACGGGATTGATTGAATCCTTGACATCGTGGTTCATCCGATGAGATCATCATGGAACATGTGGGAGCCAATATGGGTATCCAGATCCCGCTATTGGTTATTGGCCGGAGAGGTGTCTCGGTCATGTCTGCATGGTTCCCGAACCCATAGGGTCTACACACTTAAGGTTCGATGACGCTAGGATTATAAAGGAAGTTTGTATGTGGTTACTGAATGTTGTTCGGAGTCCCGGATGAGATCGTGGACGTCATGATGAGTTCCGGAATGGTCCGGAGGTAAAGATTCATATATGGGAAGTCCTGTTTTGGTCACCGAAAAGGTTTCGGGTTTTATCGGTAATGTACCGGGACCACCGGGAGGGTCCCGGGAGTCCACCAAGTGGGGCCACCAACCCCGGAGTGCTGCATGGGCCAAGTGTGGGAGGGGACCAGCCCCAGGTGGGCTGGTGCGCCCCCCACAAGCGCCCAAGGCGCCTAAGTGGAGGTGGGGGGGGGGGCAAACCCTAAGGGAAGATGGGCCCTAAGGCCCATGCTCCCCGCGCCTCCCTCTTCTCTCCCCTTGGCCACCTCCCTCAGATGGGATCTGGGCTGCCGCACCCCTTGGGGTGAGAATCCTAAAGGGGGCGCAGCCCCCTCCCCTTCCCCTATATATACTTGAGGCCTAGGGGCTGCCCACACGCGATTTGATCTCTCTATCTTGGCGCAGCCCTACCCCTCTCTTTGTCCTCATATCTCGCTGTGCTTGGTGAAGCCCTGCTCGATCACCACACTCCTCCATCACCACCACACCGTTGTGCTGCTGCTGGATGGAGTCTTCCTCAACCTCTCCCTCTCTCCTTGCTGGATCAAGGCATGGGAGACGTCACCGGGCTGTATGTGTGTTGAACACGGAGGTGCCGTCCGTTCGGCACTAGGATCTCCGGTGATTTGGATCACGACGAGTACGACTCCATCAACCCCGTTCACTTGAACGCTTCCGCTTAGCGATCTACAAGGGTATGTAGATGCACTCTCCTTCCCTCGTTGCTGGTTTCTCCATAGATAGATCTTGGTGACACGTAGGAAAATTTTGAATTTCTGCTACGTTCCCCAACAAGATCGTGGTCGACCTGCACCTCGCCGTCCTTACGGGTAAGGATGGAGCGGATGTTGTATTTGTGGCAAAGCTCCGAGGGCAGATCGTGGTCGACCTGCACCTCGCCGTCCTTACGGGTAAGGATGGAGCAAGCCTTAAGACTTAGGTGAGTACTGGACTGTAGCTAAGCCCCCGAGTGGGAGGGTTGTTCACCACTCGGTAGAATTGTTTTAAACTTAGGCGAGTACTGGACTGCAGCTAAGCCTCCGAGTGGGAGGGTTCCTCACACTCGGTAGGATTTTTTAAACTTAGGCGAGTATTGAACTACAGCTAAGCCCCCGAGTGGGGGGGGGGTGCTCACCACTCAGTAGGATTTTTTAAACTTAGGCGAGTATTGAACTGCAGCTAAGCCCCCGAGTGGGAGGGTCGCTCACCACTCGGTATGATTTTTTGAACTTAGGTGAGTACTGGACTATAGCTAAGCCTCTGAGTGGGAGGGTTGCTCACCACTCGGTAGGATTTTTTTGAACTTAGGTGAGTATTGAACTGCAGCTAAGCCCCCGAGTGGGAGGGTTGCTCACCAATTGGTAGGATTTTTTAAACTTAGGCGAGTACTGGACTGCAGCTAAGCCTCCGAGTGAGAGACTTGCTCACCACTCGGTAGGATTTTTTAAACTTAGGTGAAACGGATTCACAGCTAAGCCCCCGAGTGAGAGGGTCGCTCACCACTCGGTAGGATTTTTTGAACTTAGGCGAGTACTGGACTGCAGCTAAGCCTTCGAGTGGGAGGGTTGCTCACCACTCGGTAGGATTTTTTAAACTTAGGCGAGTACTGGACTACAGCTAAGCCTCCGAGTGAGAGACTTGCTCACCACTCGGTAGGATTTTTTAAACTTAGGCGAAATGGATTCGCAGCTAAGCCCTCGAGTGAGAGACTTTCTCATCACTCGGTAGGATTTTTTAAACTTAGTCGAAACGGATTCATAGCTAAGCCCCCGAGTGAGAGACTTGCTCATCACTCGGTAGGATTTTTTAAACTTAGGCGAAACGGATTTGCAGCTAAGGCACCCACTGGGGGATTTAGAACGCTTAAAAAAGGAACAACAATCATATGAGAAACTGTGTCTTTGACAATCGAACTAGAATGTATTTCTTATTACATCACAACAATCCGAATGCTTAAGTATAAAAGGGCCTGAGCAGCTCCGCATTCCAAGCACGTGGCTCGTCTTTATTGTGCTCCACATTGTAGAGGCAATAAGCCCCGTTGTGAAGTACTTTGGTGATGACGAAGGGGCCTTCCCAAGCAGGAGCGAGCTTGTGTGGTTTCTGCTGATCCACTCGAAGAACCAGGTTTCCCTCTTGAAATGCTTGACCTCTCACATTCCTGGTGTGGAATCGACGCAGTTCTTGTTGATAGATGGTCGACCGGATCAGCGCCATCTCTCTTTCTTCTTCCAGAAGGTCAACAACATCCTGATGGGCTTGTTCAGCTTCAGCTTCTGAGAAGAGCTCCACTCGCGGGGCGTTATGAAGTAAGTCACTCAGAAGCACAGCTTCAGCCCAATAGACTAAGAAGAATGGAGTTCGGCCGGTCGACCGATTAGGAGTTGTCTTCAATCCCCAAAGTACTGATGGAAGTTCATCGACCCAAGCTCCTGCTGCATGCTTGAGGTCACGCATCAACCGGGGTTTCAGTCCTTTTGAGAATCAATCCGTTCGCTCTTTCAGCTTGTCCATTCGACTGAGGATGGGCGACTGAAGCATAGTCAACCCGAGTGCCTTGGGAAGCGCAAAAGGCTCTGAACTCATCAGAATCGAAGTTTGACCCATTATCCATGATGATGCTATGCGGGACACCATATCTGAATGTTAACTCTCTGATGAAGCTAACAACAGTACTTGCTTCGAGGTTTTTAATAGGCTTGGCTTCAATCCATTTGGTGAACTTGTCGACTGCTACGAGCACATCGGTGAAGCCACTTATGCCACTCCTCAGAGGTCCAACCATATCTAATCCCCAAATAGCAAAGGGCCAGACGAGTGGAATGGTCTTCAGGGCTGATGTAGGCTTGTGAGACATGTTGGAGTAGAACTGGCAACCCTCACTTCTATCGACTATGTCTTTTGCCATTTCTTTCGCTCGTGGCCAATAAAATCCCGCTCGGTATGCTTTGGCCACAATGCTCCGAGAGGACGCATGGTGACCACAGGTCCCCGAGTGGATGTTGTTGAGGATCACTCGACCATCTTCTGGTGTTATGCACTTCCGAGGAACTCCGGTAACACTTTCTCTGTAAAGCTGTCCACCCACTACTATGAAAGCTTTAGATCATCGGACAATCTGACGAGCCTCTTCTTCATCCTCTGGAAGCTCTTTCCTAAGAATATACGCGATGTACGGCACTGTCCAATCGGGTATGGCGACCAAAATTTCCACGACCAAGTCGACCATGGCTGGGACTTCAACTTCAGTCGGATCAGTAGGACTCTTAGGTTGTGGGGGCTCCTCCGTGAAGGGATCCTCTTGGACGGACGATGTATGGAGATGCTCCAAGAACACGTTACTGGGAATGGGCTCACGCTTGGAGCCTATCTTTGCCAAACCATCAGCTGCTTGATTTTTCAGTCGGGGTATATGATGGAGCTCTAACCCCTCAAACTTCTTCTCTAACTTTCTCACTGTATTACAATAACAAGTCATACTTGGGCTCCTGACGTCCCACTCCTTCATTACTTGATTAACCACCAAATCTGAGTCACCGTAGACCATTAGGTGACAGACGCCGAGTGGAATGTCCATACGCAACTCATACAGAAGTGCTTCATATTCGGCTTCGTTGTTGGAGGAATCAAAATGGATCTGAAGAACATAGCTGAGTCTGTCTCCTCAAGGGGATACCAATACCACTCCAGCACCAGAGCCGTTCAGCATCTTGGATCCATCAAAGAACATGGTCCAATGCTCCGAGTGTATCTGAGTCGGTTGTTGCTGCTCGACCCACTCAGCGAGGAAATCTGCTATTGCCTGGGACTTGATAGCTTTCTTTGCCTCGAACTTGATATCTAAGGGAAGGAGTTCAATCGCCCACTTTGCCACTTGACCAGTTGCATCTCTATTGTTCAGAATTTCTGACAAAGGTGCGTCGCTGACGACTCTAACGGAGTGATCAGAGAAATAATGTGCAACCTTCTTCGTGGTCATGTAAATCCCATAGACAAGCTTCTGATAGTGAGGATATCTTTGCTTGGATGGCGTCAAGACATCAGAAATATAATACACTGGGTGCTGAACTTTATAGGTTTTCCTTCTTCCCGCTCGACCGTAAGTACTGTACTGACAACTTGTCCAGTGGCTGCAATATAAAGCAATAAAGGTTCTTTGCTGATTGGAGCAGCGAGCACCGGCTGGGTGGAAAGCATGGTTTTGAGTTCTGCGAACGCTGCGTCAGCTTCAGGAGTCCACTCGGATTTATCAGACTTCTTCATTAGTAGGTAAAGAGGCAATGCCTTTTCATCGAGGCGAGAGATGAATCGACTCAAGGTGGCCAAACAACAAGTAAGCTTCTGAATGTCATGCACACGCACAGGGCATTTCATCCGGAGTATGGCTCCAACTTTCTCTGGGTTGGCATCGATTCCTCGTTCGAAAACGAGGAAACCGAGTAACTTTCCTCCTGGAACTCCGAATGTGCATTTCGATGGATTAAGCTTGATATCATATCTTCTTAGATTGGCAAATGTTTCAGCAAGGTCAGTTAGCAGGTCAGAACCTTTGCTCGACTTGACCACAATGTCGTCCATATATGCTTCCACATTCCGACTGATTTAAGTGAGCAGGCACTTCTGAATCATCCTCATAAATGTGGCACCAGCGTTCTTGAGACCAAATGGCATGGTGACATAACAAAAGCACCTGAATGGAGTGATGAAAGCTATTTTTATCTCATCGGGTCCATACAATCGGATCTGATGATTCCCGGAATAGGCGTCTAGAAAATAAAAACACTCACATCTCGCAGTCGAGTCGATGATTTGGTCGATACGGGGGAGAGGAAAATGATCTTTCGGGCAGGCCCGATTGATATGCTTGAAGTCAATGCACATACGAAGTGAATCGTCCTTCTTGGGGACCATGACAACATTGGCAAGCCACTTGGAGTGGTAGATCTCTCGGATGAACTCAGCTGCTAGGAGCCGAGCCACTTCTTCACCAATTGCTTTTCTCTTCTGTATGGCAGACCGTCTAAGATGTTCCTTGACTGGCTTCACTTTCGGTTCGACTCGCAAACGGTGCTCAGCCAGTCCCCTGGGTACACCCGTCATGTCAGAAGGTTTCCATGCAAAGATGTCCCAGTTCGCACGGAGGAACTGGATGAGCGCTTCTTCCTATTTGCTGTTGAGTGATGTTGAGATATGAGTAGGAGCAGCATTAGGATCGGTCAGGTGAATATGAATCAGTTTTGTTTCACCGGACGACTAAAATGCAGAATCCGTGGCAGGCTTCTTGGCTCGCAACAAATCACTCGAATATGCATTTTTGTGATATTCTTGCATTTCAACTGCTGCCATTTGTGCATCGACAATTTTAGAGCCCTTCTAGAAGCATTCTTCTGCCTTCTGCCGATTGCCAGTGCCGTGATCACTCCTCTGGGACCAGGCATTTTCAACTTAAGATACACGTAACATGGTCGAGCCATAAAACGTGCGTATGCATGCCTTCCCAGAATAGCATGATAAGCACTCTGGAAATCCATGATACGTCTCCAATGTATCTATAATTTTTGATTGCTCCATGCTATATTATCAACAGTTTTGGACATTACTGGGCTTTATTATCCACTTTTATATTATTTTTGGGACTAACCTATTAACCCAGAGCCCAGTGCTAGTTTCTGTTTTTCCCTTGTTTCAGTGTTTCACAGAAAAGGAATATCAAACGGAGTCCAAACGGGAATGAAACCTTCGGAAAAGTTATTTTGGAAAGAAAGCAATACAAGAGACTTGGAGTGCATGTCAGGGGATCAACGAGGAAGCCATGAGGCAGGGACCGTGCCCACCCCCTAGGCGCGCCCTCCACCCTCGTGGGCCCCTCGTGGCTCCCCTGATGTATTTCTTCCACCTATATATATATCCATATACCCTAAAACTATCGGGGAGCACAATAGATCAAGAGTTCCTCCGCCAGAAGCCTCCGTAGCCATCGAAAACCAATCTAGACCCGTTCCGGCACCCCGCCGGAGGGGGAAATCCCTCTCCGGTGGCCATCTTCATCATCCCGGTGCTCTCCATGACGAGGAGGGAGTAGTTCTCCCTCGGGGCTGAGGGTATGTACCAGTAGCTATGTGGTTGATCTCTCTCTCTCTCTCTCTCTCGTGTTCTTGAGGTGGTACGATCTTGATGTATCGCGAGCTTTGCTATTATAGTTGGATCTTATGATGTTTCTCCCCCTCTACTCTCTTGTAATGGATTGAGTTTTCCCTTTCAAGTTATCTTATCAGATCGAGTCTTTAAGGATTTGAGAACACTTGATGTATGTCTTGCGTGCGATATCCGTGGTGACAATGGGGTATTCTATTGATCCACTTGATGTATGTTTTGGTGATCAACTTGCGGGTTCCGCCCATGAACCTATGCATAGGGGTTGGCACATGTTTTCGTCTTGACTCTCCGATAGAAACTTTGGGGCACTCTTTGAGGTCCTATGTGTTGGTTGAATAGATGAATCTGAGATTCTATGATCCATATCGTATAATCATACCCACGGATACTTGAGGTGACATTGGAGTATCTAGGTGACATTAGGGTTTTGGTTGATTTGTGTCTTAAGGTGTTATTCTAGTACGAACTCTAGTGCTGTTTGTGACACTTATAGGAATAGCCCAATGGATTGATTGGAAAGAAAAACTTTGAGGTGGTTTCGTACCATACCATAATCTCTTCGTTTTTTCTCCGCTATTAGTGACTTTGGAGTGACTCTTTGTTGCATGTTGAGGGGTAGTTATGTGATCCAATTATGTTATTATTGTTGAAAGGACTTGCACTAGTGAAAGTATGAACCCTAGGCCTTGTTTCAACGCATTGCAATACCGTTTACACTCACTTTTATCGTTAGTTACCTTGCTGTTTTTATATTTTCAGATTACAAAAACATATATCTACCATCCATATTGCACTTGTATCACCATCTCTTCGCCGAACTAGTGCACCTATACAATTTACCATTGTATTGGGTGTGTTGGGGACACAACAGACTCTTTGTTATTTGGTTGCAGGGTTGCTTGAGGGAGAACATCTTCATCCTACGCCTCCTATGGATTGATAAACCTTAGGTCATCCACTTGAGGGAAATTTGCTACTGTCCTACAAACCTCTGCACTTGGAGGCCCAACAACGTCTACAGGAAGAAGGTTGTGTAGTGGACATCAAGCTCTTTTCTGGCGCCGTTGCCGGGGAGGTTAGTGCTTGAAGGTATATCTTTAGATCTTGGAATCGAATCTTTTAGTTTCTTGTTTTATCACTAGTTTAGTATATAAAAGAAAACTACCAATAAATGGAATTGAGTTTGCTTCATACGCTTCATCTTTTTAATATCTTTCGTGAGTATGATGGAAAGGAAAATTGTGCCAAAGTGTTAGAAGAAGAATGCATTAAGATGTTTGGCATTAAATCTTTGAATGATGAGCATGATTGCAATGTCATTAGTATGAACTCCTTGAATATCCATAGTACTAATGATGATTGCACTAGTTACGAGGAAAATGTCTCCTATAAACATGTCAATTTTTGCGGAGTGCATTGGGTTTGCAAGTACACACCAAATAGGGAAGATAGATATTGCAAGAGGCACAAGCATTTAGAAACTAAATTGTTGCAAGAAAGGCTAGATGTTTGTGCTGAAAATTTAAATTTTCTTGGCCATACTTGTGAACTTTGCAATGAACGGGGTCATTTAACTATCCGATGCAAATTGTTTCATGATCTAATCGTGTCCAAAAATTGTGATGACTTGATTTCCCTTGCACATTATAATGAACTTAGTTTGCTTATGTGTTACGAAGAAATGAAACGTATAACTAAGCATCTTCCAGAATTTTCCCATTATAAACTTCTTGATTTTTATCTAGAAGAAATTTATATGTATTATGCGGTGAACTGCATTGAAAATCCTTATATTGCCAATTACATAAAGAAAAGAAACCAAATAGAAGATGAAGAGAATAGTAATGAAAGGGAAGAGACTTCCCAATACCCTCCTATTATTTCTTATGATGAATCAGGTAACGAGGAGGAGCCTCCTATTCAACCAATCTCATTAATAAGGAGCTCCAAAAAGAGGATTGAACCCACACATGATGTGGTTAAGAAGAAGAAAAGAAAAAGGAAGAGAGGTAAAAAGATATCTCTCCCAAATAATGCTACTCCTATTACTGTTGTGCCTCATGAAAATATAATTGTGGAATATAATGATACTTCTTATGATCTTGAAAATCTTTGTGGCACTTGTTTGGAAGAATATGGTAATTGCTATACTGTTGGTGCTATCCATACTATTAATGATGAGAGTGATTATGCTTATGATATGAAAAGGCCCAAGCTTGGGAATGCTATGTTTGATGAAGATGATGTTTTTGAGAAATATATTTCCTGCAATTAATGTTTGTCCCAAGCTTGGGGAAGCTATGTTTAATGAAGATGATATTTTTAGTCTCCCAAGTTTTGGTATGCAAATTTATAATGATGATAACATGCCTCCTACTTATGATGATTATAATGATGAAAGTGGGTTTGGAAGAGTGTCAACTTTAGGAAGTAATGATCCCACTATTTTGGAGGATGTTGAATCTTATTATGATAATTATGAAAGTGGATTTGGAGAGGTCATGACTTTATTTAGTGATGATTCCACTATCTTGGAAGAGGTTTCAATCGATTATGATGAGAACAAAGTTGCTACTTATGATAATTATTGTGATGATACATATGCTATAAAAAGTAGTGATGATTATATTTATAAAACTTGTCATGATTATGATTACCCTTTTTCTGAACAATACTCTTTTAATGTGGAAACAATTTATAGTATTCGAGTTTCTTATGATACTTCCACTATTCCGAATGAGATGAATCTTGCTTATGTGGAGAGTAGTAAATTTTCTATGCTTGTAGATCATGAAAAAAATGCTTTAGGTGCTGGTTATATTGTTGAATTCATTCATGATGCTAATGAAAATTGTTATGAGTGAGGAACTTATGCTTGTAGGAATTGCAATAATATCAAGTTTCCTCTCTATGTGCTTAAAGTTTTGAAGCTATGCTTGTTTTACCTTCCTATGCAAGTTGATTCTTGTTCCCACAAGTTGTTTGCTCAAAAAATCCCTATGCATAGTAAGAGTGTTATACTTAAATGTGCTAGTCATATTTTCATGATGCTCTCGTTATGTTTCAATTCTTATCCTTTATGTGAGCATCGTTGAAATCATCATACCTAGCTAGGGGCGTTAAACAATAGCGCTTGTTGGGAGGCAACCCAACTTTATTTTTGTTCCTTGATTTTTGTCCCTGTTTAGTAATAAATTAATCACCTATCCTCTGTTATGATTGAATTTTTTATGTTTTAATTAGTGTGTGTGCCAAGTAGAACCGTTGGGAAGACTTGGGGAAAGTCTTTGCGATCATGCTGTAAAAAACAGAAACTTTAGCGCTCACGAGAATTGATGTAATTTTTTATTGGAGAATGCTATTTAGTTAATTATTTTTGCAGATGATTAATAGATAAATTCCTCACGTCCAGAAATGTATTTTAGAATTTTTGGGCTTCCAGAAGTATACGTTTGGTCCATATTACTACAGACTGTTCTGTTTTTGACATATTCTGTTTGCTGTGTGTTGTTTGTTTATTTTGATGAATCTATAGCTAGTAAAATAGTTTATAAACCATAGAGAAGTTGGAATAAAGTATGTTTAACAACAATATAAATAAAGAATGAGTTCATTACAGTACCTTGAAGTGGTGTTTTGTTTTCTTTCGCTAACGGAGCTCACGAGATTCTCTTGTTAAGTTTTGTGTTGTGAAGTTTTCATGTTTTGGGTAAAGATTTGACGGATTATGGAACAAGGAGTGGAAAGAGCCTAAGCTTGGGGATGCCCATGGCACCCCCAAGATAATCTAAGGACACCTAAAGTCCAAAGCTTGGGGATGCCCCGAAAGGCATGCCCTCTTTCGTCTACTTCTATCGGTAACTTTACTTGGAGCTATATTTTTATTCACCACATGATATGTGTTTTGCTTGGAGCATCTTGTATGATCTGATTCTTTACTTTTTAGTTTACCACAATCATCCTTGCTTTACACACCTTTTGAGAGAGCCATACATGATTTGAAATTGGTTAGAATACTCTATGTGCTTCACTTATATCTTTTTGAGTTATATAGTTTTGCTCTAGTACTTCATTTATATCTTTTAGAGCATGGTGGTGGATTTGTTTTATAGAAACTATTGATCTCTCATGCTTCACTTAGATTATTTTGAGAGTCTTAAATGGCATGGTAAGTTTCTTAAATAATCCTAATATGCTAGGTATTCAAGATTAGTAAAAAAATTCTTATGAGTGTTTTGAATACTAAGAGAAGTTTGATGCTTGATGATTGTTTTGAGATATGGAGGTAATAATATCAAAGTCGTGCTAGTTGAGTACTTGTGAATTTGAGAAATTCTTGTGTTGAAGTTTGCAAGTCCCGTAGCATGCACGTATGGTAAATGTTATGTAATAAATTTGAAACATGAGGTGTTCTTTGATTGTCCTCCTTATGAGTGGCGGTCGGGGACGAGCGATGGTCTTTTCCTACCAATCTATCCCCCTAGTGGCATGCGCGTAGTGCTTGGTTTTTGATGACTTGTAGATTTTTGCAATAAGTATGTGAGTTCCTTATGACTAATGTTGAGTCCATGGATTATACGCACTCTCACCCTTCCATCATTGCTAACCTCTTCTGTACCGTGCATTGCCCTTTCTTACATTGAGAGTTGGTGCAAACTTCGCCGGTGCATCCAAACCCCGTGAAATGATACACTCTTTCACACATAAACCTCCTTATATCTTCCTCAAAACAGCCACCATACCTACCTATTATGGCATTTCCATAGCCATTCCGAGATATATTGCCATGCAACTTTCCACCATTCCGTTTATCATGACACATTCATCATTGTCATATTGCTTAGCATGATCATGTACTTGACATAGTATTTGTGGCAAAGCCACCATTCATAATTCTTTCATACATGTCATTCTTGGTTCATTGCATATCCCGGTACACCGCCAGAGGCATTCATATAGAGTCATCTTTTGTTCTAGCATCGAGTTGTAATCATTGAGTTGTAAATAAATAGAAGTGTGATGATCATCATTTTCTAGAGTATTGTCCCAAGTGAGGAAATAAATAAAAAAAGAAAAAAAAGAAGAGAAAGGCCATAATAAAAGAAGAGAAGGCCCAAAAAAGAGAGAGAAAAAGAGAGAAGGGACAATGCTACTATCCTTTGCGACAATTGTGCTTCAAAGTAGAACCATAACCTTCATGATAGAGAGTCTTTTGTTTTGTCACTTTCATATAATAGTGGGAATTTTTCATTATAGAACTTGGCTTGTATATTCCAACAATGGGCCTCCTCAAGTGCCCTAGGTCTTCGTGAGCAAGTAAGTTGGATGCACACCCACTTAGTTTCTTTTGTTGAGCTTTCATACATTTATAGCTCTAGTGCATCCGTTGCATGGCAATCCCTACTCCTTGCATTAACATCAATCGATGGGCATCTCCATAACCCATTGATTAGCCTCGTTGATGTGAGACTTTCTCCTTTTTGTCTTCTCCACATAACCCCCATCATCATATTCTATTCCACCCATAGTGCTATGTCCATGGTTCGCGCTCATATATTGAGTGAAAGTTTATAGGTTTGAGATTACTAAAGTATGAAACAATTGGTTGGCTTGTCATCAGGGTTGTGCATTATGAGAGCATTCTTGTGTGACGAAAATGGAGTGTCGGTGTCAAAACCGGCGGATCTCGGGTAGGGGGTCCCGAACTGTGCGTCTAGGCTGGATGGTAACAGGAGGCAAGGGACACGAAGTTTAACCCAGGTTCGGGCCCTCTCGATGGAGGTAAAACCCTATGCCCTGCTTGATTAATATTGATGATATGGGTAGTACAAGAGTAGATCTACCACGAGATCGGAGAGGCTAAACCCTAGAAGCTAGCCTATGGTATGATTTTTGTTCTGTATGCTGTCCTATGGACTAAAACCCTCCGGTTTATATAGACACAGGAGAGGGTTAGGGTTACCCAAAGTCGGTTACAATGGTAGGAGATCTATATATCCGTATTGCCAAGCTTGACTTCCACGCCAAAGAAAGTCCCTTTCGGACACGGTACGAAGTCTTCAATCTTGTATCTTCATAGTCAAGGAGTCCGGCTGAAGGTATAGTCCGGCCATCCGGACACCCCTTAATCCAGGACTCCCTCAGCAGCCCCTGAAGCAGGCTTCAATGACGATGAGTCCGGCATGCAGTTTGTCTTCGGTATTGCAAGGCGGGTTCCTCCTCCAAGTACTTCATAGAAGATTTTGAACACAAAGATAGTGTCCGGCTCTGCAAAATAAGTTTCCACATACTGCCATAGAGAGAATAATATTTTCACAAATCTAATCTGCTGACGTATTCCGTAGTGTGACGCACCATGACCAAGCCTTTATTCGAATCGTTTTATTATCCCACCTCAGCGCGTCATGCGAGGCGGTTTCCTTGGCACGTCTTGTCGAAGCAGAGTCGTGTCCCCTTATTCCGGGATTCTCATAAATACAGGCATGGGTAACCCAACCGCGCCATTGATTATGGCGCTTGGGGATAAGCGAGTTTTACCAGGTTGGTGGGGACACATAGTTGCGTCCACCCATATAAGGGGATAAGGATCCACCTTTTCACGTACGCCTTCTTCCTCCTTTGCCTATCCATTATTGCGCACCCGAGCTCCAGCGCCCAAGTCCGCACTCCCCACCTCAACCTTCTCCAGCCATGTCCGGAGCGGGAGGCAAGTGGATGGTCTCCTCCGTTACGGAGGGACACATCAAAAGACTAAGGAAGGCTGGATACTTGTCTAACGACATTGCGCACCGGCTTCCTGAAGAGGGGCAGCTCATCCCCACCCCTAGGCCCCATGAGAGGGTGGTGTTCCTCCCCCATTTCCTCCATGGACTGGGCTTCCCTCTCCACCCATTTGTCCGGGGGCTCATGTTCTACGATGGCCTGGATTTCCACGATCTGGCCCCGAACTTTGTCCTCAACATCTCGGCGTTTATCGTCGTGTGCGAGGCTTTCCTCCACATCCGCCCCCATTTCGGCCTATGGCTCAAGACTTTCAATGTCAAGCCGAAGGTGGTGCGCGGCAACTAGGCGGAGTGCGGAGGCGCCATGGTGGGTAAGATGCCCAACGTCTTATGGCTCGAGGGCTCCTTTGTGGAGACCCTGACGGGGTGGCAATCAGGGTGGTTTTACATCACCGAGCCGCGCGACCCTGAATGGGTCGCAGCCCCCGAGTTTCGATCCAGACCCCCTACGTAGCTCACCTCCTGGAAGGAGGCGGGCCTGTCATGGGGTAAAAAGGAGAGCTGACCGGACTCCAAACATGCATCCAAACCCTAGTGGACAAGAAGCTCAAACTTGTCAACGTAGTCCAGGTTATGCTCATCCGCCGGATCCTCCCACGTCAACAACGGGCTTTCAACCTGTGGGAGTTCGACCCGACGCAGCACCGAACTCTAAGCAGGCTCTTTGACATGACATACGAAGATGCCTGGAAGGTGCTTTTCAAGGGCGCCGAGGCCCCCGCATCCGCTACCGAGGATCGCGGATTCAGTACGCAGCGTCACGCTCATGCTGTAAGCTGCTTTTACCTTTTACAGGGTATCGGTTTTTCATAGTTTGACTCCATGCGGGATCTGAGCTCCCTTACCTGTAACAGGATTGGCAGGAGACGTCCGGACAGATCAACTGTCCGGCTCCTTTGCCTGAAGGCCCAGCGGACGCTCATTTGGCGAAGTTGCTGGTTCCAGCACCCCATGTGGTGCCGGAGAAGAAGGCCAAGAATAAGGCCACGGGGACTCGAAAGAGTGCCCGACGCCTGGAGGTGTCGGATCCCTCATCCGACGACTTCAAGACGCACTCCTCCCATGAAGATGAGGAGGAGGAAGAAGAGACCCCTCCCCCTCCAGCGGGGGAAGGGAAGAAAAGGAAGGCCACCCCAGCTGGGGAGGCCGAAGGGTCCAAGAAGGGGAAAACCCTTCCTCTGGATTACTCCGCCGACGCCGATGATGGCGGAGAGGAGTGGCCGCACAGGGCCAAGCCCCTGGCTAAATCGTAAGTATCCGGATACCAGAGTAATTCATAGTATTCCTTTATCGCACAGCTTTCCCTTATGTCGAATATGTTTATGCAGCCCACCCAAAGACCGGCTCGACAAGTCGTCGAGCGGTTCACTGGACTCATCGGATGTGAATTCGCTTCCGACGGCTTCCCCCCCCCCCGCCCTACGGACGACACCGAAGTGTTGTCCCAATAGGTTCCAAGCCAGGAGGAGGTGGTCCTGGAGGCGCCGCAAGGCGACCTCCCGGACCCCAGGAGTGAAGGGGATAGAACCCCCCAGGGCTCCATGTCCGGCTCTAGGCCGGACACCGCTCCGGATCCTTCAAAGGTTCCAGAGTCCGGCGGGCGACCTCCTTCCAATAGGAGCAAGCCCTCCGTGCCGGTGACCCCCATCCAACCAGAGGTGCCGGACAATTGGTTGGAGGCGCTCAAAGGCGCCTCCATCGACGAGGAGCACCGCACCATTATGAGTGCGGTGGTCCAGAAGGTTCAGTCCGCCAAGAGCGGACGGACTGAAGCTTGTACTAGCCTTTTAACAGGCTTCGAGGTAAGTAAAGAATGTGTAAATAATATTACAGCATAGACAGTAGCCCCTGATGCTCTGTTTGGCGTTCGGGAAGAAAAGCCGAATAGAGGATCAAATAAAATTCGCAGGAGTCTAACAAAAAGGAGTCAATATGCGTATGTAGGCTTCTCTGCTGGCGTCCGCCGTACTGACTACGGAAGTGGACACGCTAAAGCAGAACCTCGAGCAGTCCGAGCAAGAGCTCGGGCGTGCCAAGAAGCAGCTCGAGGAGAAGGAAGGTAAGAAATACCTTGTTTTAAATATATATATATATATATATATATATATATAAGTGCAATTGCAAAAAATGACAGGATCATCATGGCTATTGTAGGGGCCACGTCTGAGGTGGCGACCCTTAAGCAAGCGCTAGTCGAGGCCGAGGAGAGGGCGGCCACGGAGCACACCGAGCGGGAGAAGTATGAGGCCGAGGTTGGCAAGGTATGGCAAGAGCTCCAGGCTCTCATGGGAAAACATGAGAGTTTGGAGCTTGACTAAAAGACGTGAGCGTCCGAGCTCGCGGTGGCTATTGAAAATGTCAAGTCTGCCAAGGCTGAATCCCAAAAGACCCTCCAGGAGTTGAATGAGGTGAAAAAGATAGCGGCGGGTAAGGCATTCTTTATGCAAAGAAAACACATAAACATAAGTTACTTGTTACTTACCCGAATCCGGAGCTCTCCAGGAGCATTCGCAGATCTTCCCCGTAGCGTGTCTGATGCCGCCGCATTCTATCGAGCCGAGGAGGGCAGCTCGACGGAGAAGGTGTTCTGGTCTCAGTATGCTGAGGCCGGACAGCCCGTGCCCCTGAGCGACCAGCTGAAGCAACTGGTTGAGCTCCACAAGGCGGCCGAACAGACCATGAAGGGCCTCATAGTTCGGCTGTGGCCTGGAGAGGCTCTGCCTGGGAGCTATTTCGGGCTGGTGCGGCGGCTGGTGGGGGCCTGTCCAAGGCTCGAAGTCATCAAGCGCTCCGTCTGCATTGAAGGTGCCCGTAGGGCCCTTGCCCGTGCTAAGGTGCACTGGGGCAAGCTGGATGCTGAGAAGCTTGTGATGGACGGGCCACCGCCGGGGAAGGAGCATCGCAAGCCCGAGAATTATTATAAGGATGTTCTGAAGGGTGCCTGCCTTATGGCGGATGAGTGTTCCAGGTATGTAACTTTTGATTAAAACTCGCTTGTTTTGTCCTGTGCGCTGAAAACTTGTTCATATGCGCTAAGCGATGCTGTTGGAATTTAAAATATTACCTTTTGTGCGGCTATTTATCAATTCTGAGAGATGGCGAGTCGTCGGCTTCTGCCCCCGTGCCGCTAGTGCTGGGGTGTTCGGGGATAAACCTGAGCGCTCTTTTCCCCATGTTTGGGCCCTTCGAGGGAGGCGCTCAGCACAACGAACAAGGCAATCGGACTATAATGCTTGAACACTCTCACTTAGCCATAGAATTCTATAATTTTAAATTTCGGTGAAGCCCCTGGTATTCGGAAGACCGAGTTCGGGGCGCTATCCACGCCTTGGCCGGACAGAGCTGACTCCTCGCTCTAAGCGGCATAAGTCTTTAAGGACTCGAAGAACCTCTCGAACAACGACCAACTCTCGCTTCATCATGACAGCCAGTTTTAGTTTTCTCTACTAAGGTGCTTGACCCAGCTCAATTGGGGCACAATCGCAGTAGTTCTCCTAGTGCTACCTTAGCCAATATAGCGGAACGTAAGGCACCAAAACATATGAGCCGGGCAAACCCAACTATTGACCCAAGACATGATTCGGAGCCGATGCATATAATGCTATAAGTTCGGGGTGCCGCACTTGTTAAAGTTTCGGACTTATCACACCATATTGAGGGGTACAAAAGCCCCTGGCGTATTTTGGCTGTACCAAAGTGTACGGGTGCAACATGTCGTTAAGGAACATATATTTGTAAAGAAAAAGAGTAATGCAAAAATAGACAGAAGCTATGCATTGTTTATTAGAAAGGGCTGCGATCAAAGCAGAACGATACAAATAATGTGATAAGCAAAAGGTTGGACTATTTAACATGTCCGTTCCAGGGGCAGGCTGCGGAATGGTAAGCGAAACAGGTATACTGCTTGTGATAGAGACCACCTGGGAGTTCCGTAATGCGGCATGGCTTGTCTGCTTCCCTGGTTCTTGCATCGTATGTGCAGCAATTGAACTGCCAAACAGGCCTTCAGAAGAGAGGAGTCTTGAAAGTAAGAGAAAATTAAAAAATCGGCAGCCCCTGGTGCGGTTTAAGCCGTGTTTCGGGCGTGCCGTGATGGTGCCCCTACCCCTGCACCCATGGTATTTCTAGAGCGTAGTTATGTACGCGAAGTACTGGTGTCGTATTTTTGCGAGGGTTGAGGTTGGGGCCGCATTGCTACGCCTACTCGGAACATGCCAGGCGGTCTTGTTGTAGGTTACTCTGGGCGCGCTTGACGGTGTCCGGACATTTAACGGCCGGACTAGAGAACTGCCTGGAGAGGCTGCTTTGTACTTCCGCAGCAAGGGCCGCCGTGTGCTCCTCCATTCGGAGAGAGCGTTCGGTGTTTCCATTGACCGTAATTACTCTCGAGGGCCTGGCATCTTGAGCTTAAGGTATGCGTAGTGCAGTACCGCATTGAACTTGGCAAATGCGGTTCGCCCGAGCAGTGCGTGATAGCCATTGCGGAATGGGACTATGTCGAAGATTAGCTCCTCGTTTCGGAAATTATCCGGAGATCCGAAGACCACTTCAAGTGTGACTGAGACTGTACAGTTGGCCTCTACACCTGGTATTACGCCTTTAAATGTCGTTTTGGTGGGCTTAATCCTCGAGGGATCTATGCCCATTTTCCGCACTGTATCCTGGTAAAGCATGTTCAGGCTACTGCCGCCGTCCATAAGGACTCTAGTGAGATGAAATCCGTCAATAATTGGGTCTAGAACCAATGCAGCGAATCCGCCATGACGGGTGCTAGTGGGATGGTCCCTTCGATCAAAGGTGATCGGGCAGGAGGACCATGGGTTGAACTTCCAGCACCCCATGTGGTGCCGGAGAAGAAGGCCAAGAATAAGGCCACGTGGACTCGAAAGAGTGCCCGACGCCTGGAGGTGTCGGATCCCTCATCCGACGACTTCAAGACGCACTCCTCCCATGAAGATGAGGAGGAGGAAGAAGAGACCCCTCCCCCTCCAGCGGGGGAAGGGAAGAAAAGGAAGGCCACCCCAGCTGGGGAGGCCGAAGGGTCCAAGAAGGGGAAAACCCTTCCTCTGGATTACTCCACCGACGCCGATGATGGCGGAGAGGAGTGGCCGCACAGGGCCAAGACCCTGGCTAAATCGAAAGTATCCGGGTACCAGAGTAATTCATAGTATTCCTTTATCGCACAGCTTTCCCTTATGTCGAATATGTTTATGCAGCCCACCCAAAGACCGGCTCGATGAGTCGTCGAGCGGTTCACTGGACTCATCGGATGTGAATTCGCTTCCGACGGCTTCCTCCCCCCGCCCTACGGACGACACCAAAGTGTTGTCCCAACAGGTTCCAAGCCAGGAGGAGGTGGTCCTGGAGGCGCCGCAAGGCGACCTCCCGGACCCCAGGAGTGAAGGGGATAGAACCCCCCAGGGCTCCATGTCCGGCTCTAGGCCGGACACCGCTCCGGATCCTTCAAAGGTTCCAGAGTCCGGCAGGCGACCTCCTTCCAATAGGAGCAAGCCCTCCGTGCCGGTGACCCCCATCCAACCGGAGGCGCCGGACAATCGGTTGAAGGCGCTCAAAGGCGCCTCCATCGACGAGGAGCACCGCACCATTATGAGTGTGGTGGTCCAGAAGGTTCAGTCCGCCAAGAGCGGACTGACTGAAGCTTGTACTAGCCTTTTAAGAGGCTTTGAGGTAAGTAAAGAATGTGTAAATAATATTACCGCATAGACAGTAGCCCCTGATGCTCTGTTTGGCGTTCGGGAAGAAAAGCCGAATAGAGGATCAAATAAAATTTGCAGGAGTCTAACAAAAAGGAGTCAATATGCGTATGCAGGCTTCTCTGCTGGCGTCCGCCGTACTGACTACGGAAGTGGACACGCTAAAGCAGAACCTCGAGCAGTCCGAGCAAGAGCTCGGGCGTGCCAAGAAGCAGCTCGAGGAGAAGGAAGGTAAGAAATACCTTGTTTTAAATATATATATATATATATAAGTGCAATTGCAAAAAATGACAGGATCATTGTGGCTATTGTAGGGGCCACGTCTGAGGTGGCGACCCTTAAGCAAGCGCTATTCGAGGCCGAGGAGAGGGCGGCCACGGAGCACACCGAGCGGGAGAAGTATGAGGCCGAGGTTGGCAAGGTATGGCAAGAGCTCCAGGCTCTCATGGGAAAACATGAGAGTTTGGAGCTTGACTCAAAGACATGACCGTCCGAGCTTGCGGTGGCTATTGAAAATGTCAAGTCTGCCAAGGCTGAATCCCAAAAGACCCTCCAGGAGTTGAATGAGGTGAAAAAGATAGCGGCGGGTAAGGCATTCTTTATGCAAAGAAAACACATAAACGTAAGTTACTTGTTACTTACCCGAATCCGGAGCTCTCCAGGAGCATTCGCAGATATTCCCCGTAGCGTGTCCGATGCCGCCGCATTCTATCGAGCCGAGGAGGGCAGCTCGACGGAGAAGGTGTTCTGGTCTCAGTATGCTGAGGCCGGACAGCCGGTGCCCCTGAGCGACCAGCTAAAGCAACTGGTTGAGCTCCACAAGGCGGCCGAACAGACCATGAAGGGCCTCATAGTTCGGCTGTGGCCTGGAGAGGCTCTGCCTGGGAGCTATTTCGGGCTGGTGCGGCGGCTGGTGGGGGCCTGTCCAAGGCTCGAAGTCATCAAGCGCTCCGTCTGCATTGAAGGTGCCCGTAGGGCCCTTGCCCGTGCTAAGGTGCACTGGGGCAAGCTGGATGCTGAGAAGCTTGTGAAGGACGGGCCACCGCCGGGGAAGGAGCATCGCAAGCCCGAGAATTATTATAAGGATGTTCTGAAGGGTGCCTGCCTTATGGCGGATGAGTGTTCCAGGTATGTAATTTTTGATTAAAACTCGCTTGTTTTGTCCTGTGCGCTGAAAACTTGTTCATATGCGCTAAGCGATGCTGTTGGAATTTAAAATATTACCTTTTGTGCGGCTGTTTATCAATTCTGAGAGATGGCGAGTCGTCGGCTTCTGCCCCCGTGCCGCTAGTGCTGGGGTGTTCGGGGATAAACCTGAGCGCTCTTTTCCCCATGTTTGGGCCCTTCGAGGGAGGCGCTCAGCACAACGAACAAGGCAATCGGACTATAATGCTTGAACACTCTCACTTAGCCATAGAATTCTATAATTTTAAATTTCGGTGAAGCCCCTGGTATTCGGAAGACCGAGTTCGGGGCGCTATCCACGCCTTGGCCGGACAGAGCTGACTCCTCGCTCTAAGCGGCATAAGTCTTTAAGGACTCGAAGAACCTCTCGAACAGCGACCAGCTCTCACTTCATCATGACAGTCAGTTTTAGTTTTCTCTACTAAGGTGCTCGACCCAGCTCAACTGGGGCACAATCGCAGTAGTTCTCCTAGTGCTACCTTAGCCAATATAGCGGAACGTAAGGCACCAAAACATATGAGCCGGGCAAACCCAACTATTGACCCAAGACATGATTCGGAGCCGATGCATATAATGCTATAAGTTCGGGGTGCCGCACTTGTTAAAGTTTCGGACTTATCACACCATATTGAGGGGTACAAAAGCCCCTGGCGTATTTTGGCCGTACCAAAGTGTACGGGTGCAACATGTCGTTAAGGAACATATATTTGTAAAGAAAAAGAGTGATGCAAAAATAGACAGAAGCTATGCATTGTTTATTAGAAAGGGCTGCGATCAAAGCAGAACGATACAAATAATGTGATAAGCAAAAGGTTGGACTATTTAACATGTCCGTTCCAGGGGCAGGCTGCGGAATGGTAAGCGAAACAGGTATACTGCTTGTGATAGAGACCACCTGGGAGTTCCGTAATGCGGCATGGCTTGTCTGCTTCCCTGGTTCTTGCATCGTATGTGCAGCAATTGAACTGCCAAACAGGCCTTCAGAAGAGAGGATTCTTGAAAGTAAGAGAAAATTAAAAAATCGGCAGCCCCTGGTGCGGTTTAAGCCGTGTTTCGGGCGTGCCGTGATGGTGCCCCTCCCCCTGCACCCATGGTATTTCTAGAGCGTAGTTATGTATGCGAAGTACTGGTGTCGTATTTTTGCGAGGGTTGAGGTTGGGGCCGCATTGCTACGCCTACTCGGAACATGCCAGGCGGTCTTGTTGTAGGTTACTCCGGGCGCGCTTGACGGTGTCCGGACATTTAACGGCCGGACTAGAGAACTGCCTGGAGAGGCTACTTTGTACTTCCGCAGCAAGGGCCACCGTGTGCTCCTCCATTCAGAGAGAGCATTCGGTGTTTCCATTGACCGTAATTACTCTCGAGGGCCTGGCATCTTGAGCTTAAGGTATGCGTAGTGCAGTACCGCATTGAACTTGGCAAATGCGGTTCGCCCGAGCAGTGCGTGATAGCCATTGCGGAATGGGACTATGTCGAAGATTAGCTCCTCGTTTCGGAAATTATCCGGAGATCCGAAGACCACTTCAAGTGTGACTGAGACTGTACAGTTGGCCTCTACACCTGGTATTACGCCTTTAAATGTCGTTTTGGTGGGCTTAATCCTCGAGGGATCTATGCCCATTTTCCGCACTGTATCCTGGTAAAGCAGGTTCAGGCTACTGCCGCCGTCCATAAGGACTCTAGTGAGATGAAATCCGTCAATAATTGGGTCTAGAACCAATGCGGCGAATCCGCCATGACGGGTGCTAGTGGGATGGTCCCTTCGATCAAAGGTGATCGGGCAGGAGGACCATGGGTTGAACTTTGGGGCGACTGGCTCTATCGCGTATACGTCCCTTAACGCGCGCTTCCGCTCCCTCTTGGGGATGTGGGTTGCGTATATCATGTTCACCGTCCGCACTTGTGGGGGAAAACCCTTCTGTCCACTATTGTTCGGCGGCCGGGGCTCCTCGTCGTCATCGCTATGCGACCCCTTGTCTGTATTTTCGGCATTTAATTTGCCTGCCTGCTTGAACACCCAACAATCCCTGTTGGTGTGATTGGCCGGCTTTTCAGGGGTGCCATGTATCTGGCACAAGCGGTCGAGTATTCGGTCCAAACTGGACGGGCCCCTAGGATTTCTTTTGAATGGCTTTTTCCGCTGACCGGATTTATAGCCTCTGAATCTGGCATTAACTGCCGTATCCTCAGCATTGTCGCCGTTAGTGCGGTGCTTCTGCTTGTTGCGACGCGACCTGCCACTACTGTCCCTGGTATCCGAATTATCAGAGTTCTTGGTCATATTGTTGCTACGAGCAAGCCAGCTGTCTTCTCCCACGCAAAAGCAGGTCATGAGTGTCGTGAGTGCTGCCATAGATTTCGGCTTTTCCAGTCCAAGGTGCCGGGCAAGCCACTCATCACGGATATTGTGCTTGAAGGCTGCTAGGGCCTCAGCGTCCGGACAGTCGACTATTTGATTTTTCATTGTTAGGAACCGTGCCCAGAATTGCCTGGCCGATTCCTTTGGCTGTTGAATTACGTGGCTTAGGTCATCGGCGTCTGGTGGTCGCACATAAGTGCCCTTGAAATTGTCGAGGAATGCGGCTTCCAGGTCCTCCCAACAACCGATTGATCCTGCTGGCAAGCTGTTAAGCCAATGCCGAGCTGGTCCTTTAAGCTTGAGTGGGAGGTATTTGATGGCGTGGAGATCATCGCCGCGGGCCATGTGGATATGAAGGAGATAATCCTCGATACATACCGCAGGATCTGTTGTGCCATCATATGATTCGATGTTTACGGGTTTGAAACCCTCGGGGATTTGATGATCCATTACTTCGTCTGTGAAGCAAAGTGGGTGTGCGGCGCCTCTGTAGTGGGCTATATCACGACGTAGCTCCAATGAGCTTTGTCTACTGTGTTCGGCCCTACTGGATTTGTGTCCGGCGTGACGGTTACTGTCTCGAGTCATGGGGCGCCCACACGATCCGTAGATCGATCTTGTTTGCCTTGCCTTGTCCTCCAAAAAATCTCATAGGTCTGGCGTATTTTCCCGTGCCTTGGTACGGGGTGCGGCTTGAGTGGAGGGCCGAGAGGCCTCCCTGTCGCGGCCACGAGGTGGCCGGTCGGCCGTATCAAGTGCTGGTGATGTAGGTTTAAGTGCTTCCTCCTCTAATCGAGGTAGCAACCTGCACTTTGGGTAGCTCTTGGAGGGGCGTTCGAGTTTATGCTCTTCGGTCGCAAGGACTTCAGTCCATCTGTCGACTAGCAAATCTAGATCAGCTCTAAGCTGTTGCTGTTTTTTCTTGAGGCTTCTTGCCATGGCCTTAAACCTATGTTGAAAACGCTCTTGCTCGACGGGATCCTCTGGCACGACGAATTCATCGTCGTCGAGGCTTGCCTCGTCTTTGGAGGGAGGTGTATAGTTATCGTCCTCGACCTCTGTGTCTGCCGCTCTCTCGTGAGGGCTGGCTTCCCCATCCTCCTGTGCTGAATCTTGCTGGAGGGGGTTTTCTTTGGCGCTCTCCGGAGTATTATTATCTCCCGTGCTGGAGTCACCGTATTTTCTTTGGCGGGATTTTGAGCAGCGCCGCTGACGCCGGCGCTTAGGCTGTTTCTTGGAGGGGTCATCCTCCGCTGTTCCATCGCCGTCTCCTTCTTTTGGGGTGTCCACCATGTATATGCCATATGACGAGGTGGCTTTCCAGGGCCCAATAGGCGCTGGTTCTTCATCGTCTCCTGCATCGGCGTCCATACCATCGATGTCTTCAAAGTCAAAGTCGAGCATGTCGGTTAAATCGTCGACAGTGGCTACACAGTGGGTGGTGGGTGGGCTTTGAATTTCTTCATCGTCCGTATCCCAACCTTGCTGACCGTAGTCCGGCCAGGGCTCTCCTGATAAAGAGAGAGACTTTAGTGTGTTCAGAATATCGCCGAAAGGCGAGTGGTGAAAGATGTCCACAACAGTAAACTCCATGATCGGCGCCCAATCGGATTCGATCGGCAGGGGCGCGGAGGATTCGGAGTCCGGAGAGGAGTCCGACTCCTTGGAGTCACGAGTCTCGCGGAGTGCGGGGCTGGTGTTCGGCTCGATCACTGTTGGGATCGCAGCCCCCGAGGCGGCGTCCAACCACCCATCCTCGATCGGCGCAGTTGGCTCCGAATTAAGGGTCAAAGCTGATACGGGTGCGGCCTCCAGGGCACTGTTCGGCGGCAGAGCTAGATCATGCTTGTCATGACAGTGCGACGCGCTCGGCAGTGGCTCGAATCCGTCGAGGATCAAGTCCCCGAGGATGTTAGCCATGTAGTTTAAACTTCCAAATCTGACCTGACGGCCAGGGGCATAGCTTTCGATCTGCTCCAGATGGCCAAGTGAATTGGCCCGCAGTGCGAAGCCGCCGAAGACGAAGATCTGTCCGGGGAGGAAGGTCTCACCCTGGACTGCATCACTATTGATGATCGTAGGAGCCATCAATCCTAATGGCGACGACATAGAGGAACTCTCAATGAAAGCACCAATGTCGGTGTCAAAACCGGCGGATCTCGGGTAGGGGGTCCCGAACTGTGCGTCTAGGCCGGATGGTAACAGGAGGCAAGGGACACGAAGTTTTACCCAGTTTCGGGCCCTCTCGATGGAGGTAAAACCCTACGTCCTGCTTGATTAATATTGATGATATGGGTAGTACAAGAGTAGATCTACCACGAGATCGGAGAGGCTAAACCCTAGAAGCTAGCCTATGGTATGATTGTTGTTCTGTATGTTGTCCTACGGACAAAAACCCTCCAGTTTATATAGACACCGGAGAGGGTTAGGGTTACCCAAAGTCGGTTACAATGGTAGGAGATCTATATATCCGTATCGCCAAGCTTGCCTTCCACGCCAAAGAAAGTCCCTTCCGGACACAGGACGAAGTCTTCAATCTTGTATCTTCATAGTCCAGGAGTCCGGCTGAAGGTATAGTCCGGCCATCCGGACACCCCCTAATCCAGGACTCCCTCATGGAGCATGACTAAACTATATGATTTTGTAGGGATGAACTTTCTTTGGCCATGTTATTTTGAGAAGACATAATTTCTTAGTTAGTATGCCTGAAGTATTATTATTTTTATGTCAATATGAACTTTTATCTTGAATCTTTCGAATCTGAATATTCATACCACAATTAAGAAGAATTACATTGAAATTATGCCAAGTAGCACTCCGCATCAAAAATTATCTTTTTTATCATTTACCTACTCGAGGACGAGCAGGAAATAAGCTTGGGGATGCTTGATACGTCTCCAACGTATCTATAATTTTTGATTGCTCCATGCTATATTATCTGCTGTTTTGGACATTATTGGGCTTTATTATCCAATTTTATATTATTTTTGGGACTAACCTATTAACCCAGAGCCCAGTGCTAGTTTTTGTTTTTCCCTTGTTTCAGTGTTTCGCAGAAAAGGAATATCAAACTGAGTCCAAACGGAATGAAACCTTCGGAAAAGTTATTTTTGGACAGAAAGCAATACATGAGACTTGGAGTGCACGTCAGGGGATCAACAAGGAAGCCACGAGGTAGGGGGCGCGCCCTCCACCCTCGTGGGCCCCTCGTGGCTCCCCTGATGTATTTCTTCTGCCTATATATATCCATATACCCTAAAACTATCGGGGAGCACAATAGATCGAGAGTTCCTCTGCCATAAGCCTCCGTAGCCACCGAAAACCAATCTAGACCCGTTCCGGCACCCTGCCGGAGGGGGCAATCCCTCTCCGGTGGCCATCTTCATCATCCCGGTGCTCCCCATGACGAGGAGGGAGTAGTTCTCCCTCGGGGTGAGGGTATGTACCAGTAGCTATGTGTTTGATCTCTCTCTCTCTCTCTCTCTCTCTCTCTCTCGTGTTCTTGAGGTGGTACGATCTTGATGTATCGCGAGCTTTGCTATTATAGTTGGATCTTATGATGTTTCTCCCCCTCTACTCTTTTATAATGGATTGAGTTTTCCCTTTGAAGTTATCTTATCGGATTTAGTCTTTAAGGATTTGAGAACACTTGATGTATGTCTTGCGTGGGATACCCGTGGTGACAATGGGGTATTCTATTGATCCACTTGATGTATGTTTTGGTGATCAACTTGCGGGTTCCGCCCATGAACCTATGCATCGGGGTTGGCACACGCTTTCGTCTTGACTCTCCGATAGAAACTTTGGGGCACTCTTTGAGGTCCTATGTGTTGGTTGAATAGATGAATCTAAGAATGTGTGATGCATATCGTATATTCATACCCACGGATACTTGAGGTGACATTGGAGTATCTAGGTGACATTAGGGTTTTGGTTGATTTGTGTCTTAAGGTGTTATTCTAGTACGCACTCTAGGGCTGTTTGTGACACTTATAGGAATAGCCCAACAGATTGATTGGAAAGAATAACTTTGAGGTGGTTTCGTACCCTACCATAATCTCTTCGTTTGTTCTCCGCTATTAGTGACTTTGGAGTGACTTTTTGTTGCATGTTGAGGGATAGTTATGTCATCCAATTATGTTATTATTGTTGAGAGGACTTGCACTAATGAAAGTATGAACCCTAGGCCTTGTTTCAACGCATTGCAATACCATTTACGCTCACTTTTATCATTAGTTACCTTGCTGTTTTTATATTTTTAGATTACAAAAACATATATCTACCATCAATATTGCACCTGTATCACTATCTCTTCGCCGAACTAGTGCACATATACAATTTACCATTGTATTGGGTGTGTTGGGGACACAAGAGACTCTTTGTTATTTGGTTGCAGGGTTGCTTGAGAGAGACCATCTTCATCCTACGCCTCCTACGGATTGATAAACCTTAGGTCATCCACTTGAGGGAAATTTGCTACTGTCCTACAAACCTCTACACTTGGAGGCCCAACAACGTCTACAAGAAGAAGGTTGTGTAGTAGACATCAATCCACTACTTCAAATGTCAAGTTGTCCTTACGGTAGTTCTTTGAGTCACTGAAAACCACGTCAAGGGTTATCTGGCCGAGTGATTCAGCCTTCTTGCCAGGGATGACGCCGTGAAAGCTCATGTTGCTCTCACTAAGTTTGTACATCGGAATGCCCATCCCCTTCAAGGTTTCAGCATAAAGGATATTCAGGCTGCTACCACCATCCATTAACACTTTGGTCAGTCTAGTCCCTCCAACAACTGGGTCGACCACCAACGCTTGCTTCCCAGGGGTGGCTATGCGAGCAGGATGATCAGACTGGTCGAATGTAATAGTTATTTGTGACCAGTTCAGGTACGTTGTCGTTGCCGGAGCAACCATATTCACCTCTTTGCTGATTACTTTCAGTCGACTTTTGCTCTCAACGTCAGCAAAAATCATTAGGGTGGAATTGACATTGGGAAAACAATCATCTTCCTGTTTGTCTTCATCCTTGTCAGATTCTTTTTCCTTCTCATTAGGCTGTTGATACGTCTCCAACATATCTATAATTTTTGATTGCTCCATGCTATAATATTATCTATTTCGGATGTTAATGGGCTTTATTTTACACTTTTATAGCATTTTTGGGACTAACCTATTAACCAGTGGCCCATCCCAAATTGCTGTTTTTTTGCCTATTTCAGAGTTTCGCAGAAAAGGAATATCAAACGGAGTCCAAACAGAATGAAACTTCGGGAACATGATTTTCTCAACAAACGTGATCCAGGAGACTTGGAGTTGGAGTCAAGAAACAACCGAGGAGGCCACGAGGCAGGGGCGCGCCTACCCCCTGGGCATGCCCTCCACCCTCGTGGGCCCCTCATTGCTCCACCGACCTACTTCTTCCTCCTATATATATCCAGGTACCCCCAAACATCCAGGAGCACCACTAAAACCTAATTCCACCGACACAACCTTCTATACGCTCCACGGGGCGTCAAGAAACAATGGAGGAAGCCACGAGGAAGGGGGCGCGCCCTCCACCCTCGTGGGCCCCCTGTTGCTCCACCGACGTTCTCCTTCCTCCTATATATATATCCACGTACCCCCAAACATCCAGGAGCACCACGAAAACCTAATGCCACCACCACAACCTTCTGTACCCGAGAGTTCCCATCTTGGGGCCTTTTCCGGAGCTCGGCCGGAGGGGGCATTGATCACGGAGCGCCTCTACATCAACTCCATGGCCTCTCCGGTGATGTGTGAGTAGTTTACTTCAGACCAACGGGTCCATAGTTATTAGCTAGATGGCTTCTTCTCTCTCTTTGGATCTCAATACAAAGTTCTCCTCGATCTTCTTGGAAATCTATTCGATGTAATCTTCTTTTGCGATGTGTTTGTCGAGATCCAAACGGTTAATGGAAATTAAGTGGAAACTTTTTGTAAAAAGATCTAACGCAAACTCTCCAAATTATTTATTTATATATTAAGCTTGGGGATGCCCATGGAACCCCAAGGTAAAATTCAAGGACACCAAAAAGCCTAAGCTTGGGGATGCCCCGAAAGGCATCCCCTCTTTCGTCCTCGTCTATCGATAACTTTACTTTGAGCTATATTTTTATTCACCACATGATATGTGTTTTGGTTGGAGCGTCTTGTATGATTTGAGTCTTGGCTTTTTTAGTTTAGCACAATCATCCTTGCTGTACACACCTTTTGAGAGAGACTCACATGATTTGAAATTTACTAGAATACTCTATGTGCTTCACTTATATCTTTTGAGCTATATAGTTTTTGCTCTAGTTGTTCACTTATATCTTTTAGAGCACGATAGTGGTTTTATTTTATAGAAATAATTGATCTCTCATGCTTCACTTATATTATTTTGAGAGTCCTTTAGAACAACATGGAAATTTTCTTTAATATAAAAACTTTCATAGAAGTGCACTGAATACTATGAGAAGTTTGATACTTGATAATTGTTTTGAGATATGGAGATGGTGATATTAGATTCATGCTAGTTGAGTAGTTGTGAATTTGAGAAATACTTGTGCTGAAGTTTGTGATTCCCGTAGCATGCACGTATGGTGAACCGTTATGTGATGAAGTCGGAGCATGATTTATTTATTGATTGTCTTCCTTATGAGTGGCAGTCGGGGACGAGCGATGGTCTTTTACTACCAATCTATCCCCCTAGGAGCATGCGCGTAATACTTTGTTTTGTGCACTAGATTATCTTTGCGATGAACCAACTGCTAGTGAGTTTTGTGCACTAGATTATCTTTATGAAGTTTTGCTTGAAATTCGTGAATCTGAAAATTGTGATGAAGTACTTTATGGTGTGATTCACAATGGATCTTTGAATAGAAAGCATGATCGCAACGATGATAGTATAAGTTCTATTAATGTCAATTGTGCTTATAATATGCGAAACCCTAAGCTTGGAGATGCTAGTTTTGCTATGTCTACTACTTGTTGCAATGATCATGATTGGGGTGATTCTTCTTATGATCTTGAAAATTTATTTAAGCCCCATGATGAATATGAGATTAATAATAGTGTTTGCAATATTATTGAAAGTGGGTTTGGAAGAGTGTCAACTTTATATCCCACATATTTGGAGAATGTTCAATCTTATGAAATTTTTGATAAAAGTGGGTTTGGAGAGGTCATGACTTTAGTTAATGTTAATCTCACTGTCGGTGTCAAAACCGGTGGATCTCGGGTAGGGGGTCCCGAACTGTGCGTCTAGGCCGGATGGTAACAAGGGACAGGGAACACGATGTTTTACCCAGGTTCGGGCCCTCTCGATGGAGGTAAAACCCTACGTCCTGCTTGATTGATATTGATGATATGGGTAGTATAAGAGTAGATCTACCACGAGATCAACGAGGCTAAACCCTAGAAGCTAGCCTATGGTATGATTGTTGTATATGGAGTTGATTGCCTACGGACTACAACCCTCCGGTTTATATAGACACCGGATAGGGTTAGGGTCACATAGAGTCGGTTACAACAGTAGGAGATCTTGAATATCCGCATCGCCAAGCTTGCCTTCCACGCAAGGAAAGTCCCATCCGGACACAGGACGAAGTCTTCAATCTTGTATCTTCATAGTCCAGGAGTCCGGCTGAAGGTATAGTCCGGCTACCCGAACACCCCCTAATCCAGGACTCCCTCAGAAGCCCCCGAACCAGGCTTCAATGACGATAAGTCCGGCGCGCAGATTGTCTTCGGCATTGCAAGGTGGGTTCTTCTGCCAATCCTGTGTACCTGTAGGAATAATGTCCGATTTTTGTAATGTAATGCTCCTTGGCTTCCACACCCAATAATGGCCTTCTTCCACGTGTCAAACGAATGCGAAAAGCCGGGGCATTTTTACATCCACACCCCTAGCCATATAAATGAGCCACCTATTTAACGGGATGGGGATTCAGGATCAAACCACATCTTCTCCTCTCCGCGAGTTATCATCAGAGCGCTTACAGCAAAGGTCCATTCCAACATGTCCAGCCGTCGAAGCTCCTCCCCTCGCCCTTCCGGTCCCAAACTCGGGGATTGGGAGAGTTGCACCATCCCGCATAGCGAGTTAGTGTCGCTTCAGGCTAAGGGATTTCTCCCCCCGGCATACATGGTCCCGGTCCGAGCCGGTCTCGCCACCTACAATGGCGGAAAACAAGTGGAGAGCACCCCCAATCTTTCTAAAGGAGAACGGGTGTGCCTCGTCCCCTATCTAATAAGGGGACTGGGATTTACAATTCATCCATTTCTCCGCGGGCTTTTGGTGTTTTACGGTCTCCAGCTGCACAATCTCACGCCCGCCTCCGTATTACATATCGCGGGTTTCGTCGCCCTTTGCGAGCTATTTCTAGGCGTCGAGGCTCATTTCGCGCTGTGGAAGAGGTTATTCTGTCTGGTGCCCCGTTCTCAAGAGGGGTCTATCTACCAAGTGGGCGGAGCCGAAGTATGGCGCATCGCCAGGACCGGATACCTACCCGGAACCCCGAAGAAGGCATCCAAGGACTAGCCTTCGGAATGGTTTTACATAGATGACGTCCCGCTACCAGACCCTATCCGGGTCGGTCTCCCTGAGTTCAACAATGCCCCATTGAAGAAACGCCTGAGCTGGCGTCCACGGAGCTCTCAGAGAGAAAGCGACAGAGACGTCCTTTACCTGATGAGCCGAATAAGACTGTTGGCTCATTCCGGACTAACCATGATTGGAGTCATGGCTGCATGCATTATGCGGGGGGTGCAGCCGCTTCAATATAGAGGCCACCCTATGTGGGATTTCAACGGGGAGGATGACGCCACCCGTTGCGGTCGTAAGGGGCCGGCCTCCGCCTCTGCCTTAGTAAAGATCTTGTCCTCTTTGTACAGGGGAGAAAAGGAGGAATTCCTCCGCGTCAACCCGCATGCCGGATTCAGTATGTATGATCCTCCAAGTTGGGTAAGTGAACAATTGCGCTTGCCCGTTTGTTTTATACTCCCACGGTTAGATAGGTAGTCTACCGACTTTAATGCAGGAACTGCGACATGAGGTAAAGGATATAAACAGCCGTCCTCCACAGCCCGAGGACCCAGAACGGTCCCTCAATCCGGACTCTGAAGAGGATCCAGACATATTGGTGGAGCTTATTGACGGGGTGTTCCATCAGCTAAGTAAGGACAATACCTTGGTAGCCATTACGGCAGATTACCCAGGGTTAATCCCGGCCTCCCAGGTGACGGAAACCGGAGTCCCATTCCCTTAAAAGAGATTCCACTCTCACGTATTCCGGTGTTTCTGACGACAACCGTGTTTTGCAGGGGAGATTTCCGAGGTAGGAGGCCGAACCTGCGGCGGCTAGCCAACGAGGGGCCGCAGGGCCCCGTGGGGCAAAAAGGAATGTAGTCCGGACTGAGATGCCGACGCAAAGGAATAGCGCACCCTCTGTTTCCCTGGAGTTGTTCCGTCAGGGCATATTAACGTTCGTGCTATCTTCAAAACAAAGAGACCTCGCCGGACTACATCCGGAGAGGTTGACAATCGCGCCTCCACCAGCCAGGCTCCAACGTCTGGCCAGGAAGCGGAGGCGAGCACAAGGCGCGCACCGGACGCTCCTCCGACAGAGGATGAGGACAGGCTGTCTGCCACAAATTCTGAAGTGGAGAGTGCCATGAACCACAGGCGTCGCCGGACAGTTCTACCCGACGCTTGTTTCTCCCAAGAGGCTTTAGATGCCTTTAATTCAGGAGATGCGTACCTCCGTGCCGCTCAAAATGGTTTAGCCAGAGCCACGGAGCAGTATGTAAAAGACATACGAGTAACAAAATTTTGGTTAAATATATATATATATATATGTATATATATGCCAGTAGCCCCCGAGACTTGAGGCAGTTAGAGCAACTGATTTAAGGATCATTTAATATGTAGGTTCTTACAGAGAAGAATACCGTACTGTCCCAGGAGCTGGAAAAGTGCAAGGCCCAACTAGAGGCCGCACTAGCCGCAACAGGGGAGCCCAAAGAGACCCCCTCAGGTAAGATACACTTTGAAAGATTAGTATTGTGCGGTGTGGGTGCAAATCTAACAATTCATATTGCAGATGGCGCCGGACTCGATCCAGACAAGCAACAACTCTTACGCCGGCTAAAGGCCGGTGAGAGTATGTTAACAAAGGTGAGGCGGGAGAAGAATGATCTTCAGGATGCCAACACCAAGCTGGACGTCGAACTTAAAGATGTTCATGGACAGCTGTCGGACTCCACGAAGGAGAATTAGCGGGTTCGACGCAGCATATTTAGTAAGTGCTTGAACGAACTTAGAAAAAAGTTCGGCGAGGAAGTCGACTAACAGAGTAATGTCTGTAGGTATGCTCACAGGTCGTCCTGCAGAGGAGATGCCCGGTTCTACGGGTGACCTTCTTCCCGAACTCTTGCAACTGCACGAGCGAATTCGGCAGGCGATGCGAGGTATTGCCCAAGCCTTATGGCCTGCCCACTCCGTGCCCGAGGGCCTTGGAGAGCTTGCGGAGAAGCTGAAGGGAGGTCGGCGGCGTTTTCGGTTGTGGAAGATATCGGCCTGCCGACAAGGTGCTAGGGAGGCCTGGGCCATGGTGAAGACCCGTTTTACGAAGTCTGACCCAAACCACATGGCCGAGGTCGGACCAGTGGGGCCTGACGGGAAGGAGAGCCCTGTAAGGTTAGTATACGGCCAAGTAGAGTTGGCCGTGAAGTATTCCCAGCAGGACTGTAAATTAGACAGCCTGTTAGATGGTATAGAAGAGGAATACAATCAGTCAGAATGACTGTGTAATTGACATCTGTAATGGCTTCTAGCCGGATTGTAGATCGTTTGTCGTTGTCGACCTTTTCGCTTCAACCTCGGGACCTGACGGTCCAGAGTGTGTCCGAATACCCTAGCGGTTATATAAGAACCAAGGTATGCGTGGAGACCAGGCGTAGGGGTCATCAGTGCTTTATCAGACAAGTGCCCAACTAGTTATGTTATATTACATGGTTAGTAAGAAACATCTTCCAGAGAGAATAGTTCCGTTAAGGGTTCCTTTCGCTTGGAGGCATGCCCTAAGGTGCATGTCCGGACTGCATGAAGAGACGCAGAAAAAAGCATCTGGGGGCGCATAAAATGAGTAAAAAGATCATCTTTTATTTCACCGACCGAATATTCCCTTAAGAACGCTAGCTTTCGGCTTCACCCAGTCTGAGGTAAACGTCCGGCTGACCCTGCAGTAACAATCGTAGAGGTGCTCCCTTTACCGCCTAGCCGAACAATCGGGAACGTAGGGGTAAGCACAGGAGCCAGGCAACCCAGCTTGGCCAAAACTTAAGTCATATTGATGCATATAATGGTGAAGAAAAAGGTACATGCAGAAGTTTGACGCATGTGTTGGGCGTGAAGCCCGTATAAATAAGCTTTTGTTAAAGAAGCCCCCAGGTTTAATGAGCGCGAGTGGCGCGTCACTATATGAGCCTTTAAGGGCTATAAAAGAAAAAATGGGAAGGAGAGAAATGTAAGACAGAAAAATTCAAAAAAGAATGGACAGAGGAAGGAGACGAACACAGAGTCCGATGCTAGGCATAGAATCTTCGGAGACGGGCGGCATTCCACGGGTTCGGCTCGAGTCGGTTGTTCGACGCATCTCACAGGCGGTACACCCCACCGCTCAGGACTTGGTCGATTATGAATGGACCTTCCCACTTGGGCTTGAGTTTGTCCTTTTTCTTATCCGGCAAGCGTAGAACTAGTTCGCTAACATTGTAATTTTTGGCCCGTACTTCTCTGCTTTGATATCTTCGGGCCTGCTGTTGATAAAATGCGGAACGGGTTTTTGCCACGTCACGCTCCTCCTCCAAGGCGTCCATGTTGTCCCGCCGATCGAGCTCGGCTTCTCTTTCTTCGTACATGCAGACTCTAGGTGAGTCATGAATTATGTCGCAGGGCAGAACTGCTTCTGCGCCGTACACCATAAAAAATGGTGTGTATCCGGTGGTGCGATTTGGCGTGGTCCGCAGCCCCTAGAGCACGGAGTCGAGCTCCTCTACCCAGTGCGTGTTAGATTCCTTGAGGAACCGCACTAGTCTGGGTTTAATGCCGCTCATGATAAGACCATTTGCACGTTCGACCTGGCCGTTGGTTTGTGGGTGATAGACGGAAGCATAATCGAGCTTGATGCCCATGTTTTTGCACCAGAGTTTTACCTCGTCGGCGGTAAAGTTTGTACCGTTATCGGTTATGATGCTGTGGGGGACACCATAACAGTGTAAAACCCGGATATGAAGTCTATCACAGGTCCGGATTCGGCCGTTTTAACAGGCTTGGCTTCTATCCATTTGGTGAACTTATCCACCATGACCAGTAAGTATTTTTTCTTATGGGTTCCACCTTTAAGGGGTCCGACCATGTCAAGCCCCCCAGACCGCAAAAGGCCAGGTGATGGGTATAGTTTGGAGTGCGGTGGGTGGCATATGGCTCTGGTTGGCAAAAAGTTGGAAACCAGCGCATCGTTGGACTAGGTCCTGAGCGTATGCACGGGCCGTCGGCCAATAAAAGCCTCTACGGAAAGCCTTGCTAACAAGGGACCGAGCAGCAGTGTGGTGACCACCGAGTCCGGCGTGAATTTCAGCCAGAAGGTTCCGCCCTTCCTCTTCGGAGATGCACCTTTGAAGGACTCCGGTAGTGCTTTTCTTATAAAGCTCTCCCTCATGGACTCTGTAGGCTTTAGATCGCCGCACTATGCAGCGGGCCTTGTTTTGGTCCTCCGGGAGTTCCTGCCTAGTAAGGTAGGCTATGAATGGTTCTGTCCACGGGGCGATATATAACCGCCATTATTACGTGGGCTGAAGGTGTAATTTCGTTGGCAGAGCCTCCAATTGTGTTAGATTGTTCGGCGTCGAGTGGTGCGGCTGGGTTCGGGCTGTTGTTTGCGGGTTCCCCCTCCCATGCTACGGATGGCTTGAACAATCTTTCCAAAAATATGTTCGGGGGGGGGGGGACTGCATCGCGTTTTGCTCCGATGCGTGCTAGGACGTCCGCCGCTTGATTGTTTTCTTGGGCTATATGGTGAAACTCCAGCCCTTCAAACCGAGCTGACATTTTTAGGACGGCGTTGCGGTAAGCTGCCATTTTTGGGTCCTTGGCGTCGAAGTCTCCATTTATTTGGGATATCGCGAGGTTTGAATCCCCGCGTACCTCTAGGTGCTGGATACCCATGGATACTGCTATCCGGAGGCCATGTAGGAGGGCCTCATATTCGGCTGCATTGTTGGAATAGGTGTACATGATCTGGAGCACATATTGGACTGTGTCTCCTGTGGGGGATGTCAGGATGACGCCGGCCCCCAGTTCGGCCAACATTTTGGAGCCGTCGAAATGCATAATCCAGTTTGAATATGTGACGTACTCTTTAGGGAGCTCGGCCTCCGTCCATTCTGCGACGAAGTCGGCCAAAACTTGCGATTTAATAGCTCGCCGTGGCTTATAGGTTATATCGAACGGGAGAAGCTCGATGGCCCATTTTGCAATCCGGCCCGTTGCATCGCGGTTGTTGATGATATCGTTGAGTGGTACTTCCGAGGCTACTGTTATGGAACACTCTTGAAAGTAGTGTCGTAGCTTCCGGGATGCCATGAATACTGCGTATGCAATCTTTTGATAATGCGGGTACCGTGATTTGCAAGGAGTGATGACAGTGGACATGTAGTAGACCGGCCTTTGAAGGGGGAATTTTTTTCCGTCCGTTTCCCGTTCGACAACGAGCACTGCGCTGACAACTTGATGTGTTGCTGCAATGTACAATAACATTGGTTCATCGGTGTTTGGCGCGGCCAGGACTGGGTTTGTTGCCAATATGGCTTTTATTTCATCAAGTCCGGCCGTGGCGGCATCCGTCTGCTTGAAGTGTTCGGTGCGCCGAAGGACGCGATAAAGGGGTAGTGCCATTTCTCCCAAGCGGGAGATGAAGCGGCTTAAAGCCGCCACGCATCCGGTTAATTTTTGTATTTGTTTAAGGTCCTTTGGGACATCCAATTGTGACAAAGCTCGGATCTTGGCTGGATTTGCTTCAATTCCTCTACCGGATACAATGAAGCCCAAGAGCTTTCCGGTTGGAACGCCGAAGACGCATTCTTCCGGGTTGAGCTTGATGTCATATTTTCGGAGGTTATTGAATGTAAGCCTCAAGTCGTCTACTAGGGATTCAACATGTCTTGATTTGACGACCACATCGTCCACATACGCCTCCACTGTTTTGCCGATCTGGTGTGCCAGACATGTCTGGATCATGCGCTGATATGTTGCGCCGGCGTTTTTCAGCCCGAAGGGCATTGTGTTGAAGGGCATTGTGTTGAAGCAGAATGCTGTTGCAGCTTGGTCTGATTCTGCCATCTTGATTTGATGGTAACCGGAGTATGCGTCGAGGAAACACAACGAATCGTGTCCTGCGGTGGCATCGATAATTTGATCGATATGGGGGAGGGGGAAGGGATCCTTTGGGCAAGCCTTGTTAAGGTCTTTAAAATCGACACACAGGCGCCAGGATTTGTCCTTCTTTGGTACCATCACCAGGTTTGCTAGCCAGTCCGGATGTTTTATGTCTCTGATGAATCCGGCTTCCAATAGCTTGGCTAGCTCCTCTCCCATAGCCTGTCTCTTGGGTTCGGAAAAACGCCGAAGGGCTTGTTTGACAGGTTTAAATCCTTTTAGGATATTTAAGCTGTGTTCGGCCAGCCTGCGTGGGATCCCTGGCATGTCTGAAGGGTGCCAGGCGAAGATGTCCCAGTTCTCTCATAGGAACTCTCGCAGTGCGGCATCTGCATCAGGGTTCAGTCGTGCCCCGATGGAAGCTGTTTTATTGGGGTCCGTTGGATGGACCTGGAATTTGACTATTTCGTCAGCTGGCTTGAAGGATGTGGATTTGGATCTCTTGTCGAGTATCACATCATCCCTGTTAACCATGGAGCGTAGTGCAGTCAGTTCCTCGGCCGCTAAGGCTTCGCATAGCGCCTCGAGTGCTATGGCCGGATCACTAGCTAGAGTGATAATTCCGTTTGGCCCGGGCATCTTAAGCTTCATGTACCCGTAGTGGGGTATTGCTTGGAAGATTGTGAATGCTTCCCGCCCTAGTAAAGCGTGATATCCGCTCTTAAACGGGGCCACCTGAAACGTGACTTCTTCGGACCTGTAATTATCCGGCGCGCCGAACACCACATCTAGTGTGATTTTTCCTGTGCAACATGCTTCCCGACTGGGGATTATTCCTCTAAAGGATGTGCTGCTTCGCTCGACGCGGTTCCAGTCTATTTCCATTTTTTGAAGGGTTTCCTCATAAATGAGGTTCAGTCCGCTGCCTCCATCCATGAGCACCTTGGTGAGGCAAAAGCCGTCCACTATGGGACTGAGGACCAATGCGGCTGGTGCTCGGGCCGTTCGGAATCTAGGTTCATCACTTGCATTGAAGGTAATGGCAGTGTCGCTCCATGGATTTATTGTTGCAACTTGATAGACTTCAGCGAGGCTGCGGAGTGTTCTTTTTCGCACATTATTTGATGCGAAAGTCTCGAAGACTGTGAGAACGGTACTGGTGTCCTTGGGCTGGCTTTCTGTGGCCTCCGGAATTAAGAGGTCCTCGCCGATTTTAGCCACCTGCCGGAGTATCCAACATGCTGTAAGGCTGTGAGTTGGTGTGGGGTCCTCTGTACTATGAATTCTACAGGGTCCATCAAGCCATCTTTCCAGTACGGTTCCATGCCCTGTAGAGGGTTTTGGCTTTTTGGTGTTTATCCCGGGTGTCCTATTATGATGCACCCTCTTAGTTCGGACGTGATTACTATTCAAGGCTGGTTATCCCAATATTTTATTTCGGTTTTCCATCGCACAGTATTTTTGTACTATGGACGCCAAGTCAGCGAAGCGTGTAATATCACGACGACTTACAGCGTTGAGGATTCCCTTATCCATGCAATTACTGCAGAAAATTGAGATTGCGTCTCCCTCGCGGCAATCCTTTATCCTGTTCATAACCAGGAGGAATCTGGCCCAATAATGATGTACTGTTTCCTCGGGCCTCTGCCTGATTTGGGAGAGATCGCTTATGATCGGGTGGGCGGGTGTCGTTGAATCTGAAACCTCACCCAATCGAAGATTCGGAGGCCGAAGAGTTTCCGAACTCTGAAGTTTGGATTCTTGGGTGTTGTCCAATGAATCTGGCCCGTTGCCTGATCCTAAGCTCAGGTCTTGAGTTACATCCTCCCCTCCGTGGGTATCCGGCTTGGAGGGGTCGGGAATTCGGACGTAGCTAGTCCTTAAAATAGATGAAGGGTCGCCGCACTGCGCCTCTACCACAGCAATGTGTTGGGTGACTTGGGGAGAGTTAATTTCTCTTAGATCGGGTTTAAGCCCAACCTGGTCGTAATCCGTAGCGACCCCCAGGGCGGCGATGCGATCCAAGAGCTCGTTTACGGAAGAGAGCTCCATTGGATCTAGCTGCTCGACGAGCTCCGAGCTGATGTGTAGGTTGCTTTTGATGACCCGAGAGGTCACCGTCGGCGCAACAGCCGAACAGGCGGTCATGAGGAAACCACCTAACTGAAGATTTTGGCCGACAGCCAAGGCTCCTTTAGCAACGGCGCCGTCTTTAAAGACGGGAGGAGGCATCCTTCCTGATTGCGACGGCACAGAGGAACTCTCAATGAAAGCACCAATGTCGGTGTCAAAATCGGCGGATCTCGGGTAGGGGGTCCCGAACTGTGTGTCTAGGCCGGATGGTAATAGGAGACAGGGAACACGATGTTTTACCCAGGTTCGGGCCCTCTAGATGGAGGTAAAACCCTACGTCCTGCTTGATTGATATTGATGATATGGGTAGTACAAGAGTAGATCTACCACGAGATCAAGGAGGCTAAACCCTAGAAGCTAGCCTATGGTATGATTGTTGTATATGGAGTTGATTTCCTACGGACTACGACCCTCCAGTTTATATAGACACCGGATAGGGTTAGGGTTACATAGAGTTGGTTACAACAGTAGGAGATCTTGAATATCCGCATCACCAAGCTTGCCTTCCACGCCAAGGAAAGTCCCATCCGGACACGGGACGAAGTCTTAAATCTTGTATCTTCATAGTCCAGGAGTCCGACTGAAGGTATAGTCCAGCTACCCGAACACCCCCTAATCCAGGACTCCCTCACCCACTATGTTGGAAGAGTGTCAACTTTGCATGCATGTGGATCGTGTTGAAAATATTTTATGTGATAGCTATTTTGTTGAATAATGCTTATGATCCTACATGTAAATATTATGAGAGAGGAAAATGTGATTGTAGAAATTTTCATGTTACTAAATCACCTCTCGTTACGTTGAGATTGCTATTGTTTCTTTCCACTTCCTTGCATATGCTAGTTTTTGCTTGCCTTGATAATTTGTTTGCCTATAAGATGTCTATGCATAGGAAGTATGTTAGACTTAGATGTGTTAGTCACATGTTTTATGATGCTCTCTATGTGCTTCAATTCTCTGTTAGACTTAGATGTGTTTTTCACATGTTTTATGATTCTCTGTTTAGCAATAAATAAACTACTATTCCAACCAGACAAGCAGACGAGCCAAGTAAGACATCAAAGCAAATAGAAAGACGAACAGAAGGAGGACGGATAAAACAACAAGGGTGAAGTGGGGGAGAGGAAAACGAGAGGCAAATGGAAAATAATGTAATGCGAGGGATAAGAGTTGTGATGGGTACTTGGTATGTCTTGACTTGGCGTAGATCTCCCCGGCAACGGCGCCAGAAATGGCTCGTTGTCGGGAGTCAAATATTGACTTGACTTGGTGCGAATCTCGCCGGCAACGGCGCCAGAAATACTTCTTGCTATCTCTTGAGCACTGCATTGGTTTTCCCTAGAAGACGAAAGGGTGATGCAGTAAAGTAGCGTAAATATTTCCGTAGTTTTTGAGAACCAAGGTATCAATCCAGTAGGATATCACGCTCAAGTCCCACGCACCTACACAAACAAATAAGAACCTCGCAAGCAACGCAATAAAGGGGTTGTCAATCCCTTCACGGTCACTTATGAGAGTGAGATCTGATAGATATGATAAGACAATATTTTTGGTATTTTTATGATAAAGAGAAATGAAGATGCGAAGTAAAATAAATGGCAATAGAAACAGCTAAGTGTTGGAAGATTAATATGTTGGAAGATAGACCTGGGGGCCATAGGTTTCACTTGTGGCTTCTCTCAAGAGCATAAGTATTACGGTGGGTAAACAAATTACTATCGAGCAACTGATAGAATTGAGCATAGTTATGAGAATATCTAGGTATGATCATATATATAGGCATCACGTCCGCGACAAGTAGACCGAAACGATTCTGGATCTACTACTATTACTCCACACATCGACCGCTATCCAGCATGCATCTAGAGTATTAAGTTCATAAGAACAGAGTAATGTTATAAGTAAGATGACATGATGTAGAGGGATAAACTCATGCAATATGATATAAACCCCATCTTTTTACCCTCGGTGGCAACAATACAATAGATGCCTTGCTGCCCCTGCTGTCACTGGGAAAGGACACCGCAAGATTGAACCCAAAGCTAAGCACTTCTCCCATTGCAAGAAAGATCAATCTAGTAGGCCAAACCAAACTGATAATTCGGAGAGACTTGCAAAGACAAACCAATCATACATAAAAGAATTCAGAGGAGATTCAAATATTGTTCATAGATAAACTTGATCATAAACCCACAATTCATCGGATCTCGACAAACACACCGCAAAAGAAGATTACATCGAATAGATCTCCAAGAAAATCGAGGAGAACTTTGTATTGAGATCCAAAGAGAGAGAAGAAGCCATCTAGCTAATAACTATGGACCCATAGGTCTGAAATAAACTACTCACACATCACCGGAGAGGCCATGGAGTTGATGTAGAGGCCCTCCGTGATCAATGCCCCTCCGATGGAGCTCCGAAAAAGGCCCCAAGATGGGATCTCTCGGGTACAGAGGGTTGTGGCGGTGGAATTAGATTTTTGTGTTGCTCCTGGATGTTTGGGGGTACGTGGATATATATAGGAGGAAGAAGTAGGTTAGTGGAGCAACGAAGGCCCCACGAGGGTGGAGGGCGCGCCAGGGGGGTAGGTGCACCCCCTGCCTCGTGGCCTCCTTGATTGTTTCTTGACTCCCACTCCAAGTCTCCTGGATTACGTTTGTTGAGAAAATCACATTCCCGAAGGTTTCATTCTATTTGGACTCCGTTTGATATTCCTTTTCTGCGAAACACTGAAATAGGCAAAAAAAACAACAATTTGGGCAGGTCCTCCGGTTAATAGGTTAGTCCCAAAAATGATATAAAAGTGTAAATAAAGCCCATTAACATCCAAAACAGATAATATAATAGCATGGATCAATAAAAAATTATAGATACGTTGGAGACGTATCAAGCATCCCCAAGCTTAATTACTGCTCGTTCTCAAACTGAGAAGGGAAGAGAAGTATAGATAGTTTTGAAAATTAGTAGTAGTTTTGGAAATAGTTTTACCCTAACTAACGACCATGCTAACTAAGGCTTCCTACAGTCAGGATGGCTCTGATACCAGCTCTGTGGGGACCCCGACTCATAAGTCGTGATCACCGAATGCACGTGTACGGTGATCCCAGAGATCAATGCTCACTGAACACACAGAAGCTGAGTAACAAGAGTCTTACATCCATACGTACCGTATTACACAAGTAGGACCATTATGGTCAAGTCTTGAGTATAGCATCGCAGCGGAGATCTTCGTCGATAACTTGGACCCATGCCATCTGCCTTAACCCTACAGGCATTCTGACTGGGAAGCGTCCTAGCTCGCATGCTCGTCACCGAAGTATTCTTCTTCATGTCATGATTTTTCATGCCTGGCCAATAAAATAACCAGTGGCAAGCCAATGAGTACTTTGAATGTACTCGCAAGCAACCCAAGGGTGATAACAGAATTATTATGCAAGGCACTACTGCTAATTTGGCATTTTTGCGGAAAGCTAGTTTTTCTCATGCAAGTATGATCAACATTTATCAAGGATATGAATGCGTCTGCAACAAGTATCAGGATGTTACAGACATCAACATCGCGAAAGAGTTGTGAATAACTCATACTCAAGCTCATCGTGACTTCCTCACGAGTCACGTCAACAGACTTACCAAACCATGTTGTTTGTCAGAAACATATGGACGTAGTCTAAGCAGCACCACCCAACTGTCCTTGACCGTGGACACGGCTATTCGAATAGTTCTACACTTTGCAGAGGTTGCACACTTTACCCACAAGATCCGGGGAACTTCCGTGTCATCCATGACCCGCGGTACCTCAAGTACCCGGGGTAAGCACCCAATCACTACCTTTCCCTAGACGACACTAACATGGAGTCCACTCAATTGGTAGTAACCCCCGTGCCCAACATTTCATAACTTAAAATTGTGGAGCCTCGCTACCATATTCATCACATACCACTGGCACGGGGTACCAACGGTGTGCCCGGTGCCCCATAAAAATGTTCTTGGCCGCCCTACCTGGCACGACCCCGTCCCGAGAGAGAGCACGAACTCTCCCCCGTCACTAGTAATGCGGGCTCCAAGCTAGTATCTACCTAGGTAATCAATAATGCCCTTTCCCATACAAGGGTAGAGTGGTTGCGCATGTAAGGTTGGGACAGTCGACAAATCTTAAATCTAATCCGTCTCTGTAGACAACACTTTTATCGAGCCTCAGTACACTACTTCTCCACCAAGTAGTGACCTAGTTCATCGCCGTCTCCCAGGGGCATTAGTGGCACCCACTGGGCTATTTGCAAGTATGTGAAACCACACTTGTTTCCTTCCATGCATAATCTTGATCCAATTTGCATAGCAACTACTTTAGCATCCTATCTACTTCCACCGGCATAACCCTCATAGAAAGGTAGGGTCATGCATCATGCAAGTGTCAACCAGAAAAGCAACAGAGGCACCACCTCAAGTGGCCGCCGTTTTATCATGACTTCGATGCAAGCAATAAAAGTGCTATATGACATGCATAAAAATGGTTTCATAGACATGGTCAAAGGGCTGCTTGCCTGTTCTAACAAAGTCTTCGAGGTCTTCAAATATCTCTGGTCCAACTACGAGCATTTCGTCTACTTCGTCAACTATCGTCGAAAGCAACACAACAAGGTAGAAAATAAAAGTGCTCCAAAAATATTGATTTGACTTTTCCAGGATACCTCTGGTCATGTGAGGAATGACCAAAGTGATTTCAATGGAATTGGATAAGTGAATATTTCTAAACATTTGGATATGATGGAATCAAGGGGTTTATGGATTTGCAAGAGGTGTACAGAAATATTATTTTGAAAAATGCGCAAGGATACCCATTTAACAAGGCATGATTTTAGAAGCATCTACGAGTTGGTTTCACTAGATTTGGAGTTCAGATGAATTTCCTATGAACTTACAAAGTTGACAAATATGAAGAAATGGCTCATTATTTTGTGTGGTACAGAAAGTATTGAGAAAAATGTTCATAAACTAAGTTCTGAACTTAGAAGCATCTAGGAATTTGAATCATGGCATTTGGATCAACTTTGAGCCCTCTGTGATTTTCTAAAGTTTATGACAGAAATGGAAAAATGAGATTTTGATAAATATTTGTGAGGAGCAAGTTTTTGGAAAAATGTGCAAATAGCACCATGTGATAGATCATGATTTGTGGATCCCCTAGAAATTTGAATCATCAAATTTGGATATCATTTGAATTATTTGTGGATTTTACAAGTTTATAGAAAAAGAAAAAGGAAAAAGGGGAAGGGTTTTACCCTTATCCTGCGCACTGGGCGAGGGATAGGCAGCTGGCCGGCCCAGTGACTCAGCTGCGCGGGTGGCAGGGGCAACATCGAAGGCGGCTTCGCGGGAGTGCGCCTTCGCGCATGGGAGGCGGATCCGGCCGAAGCCGTTTCCACTTAAACAGTGGGGCCCGCCCGCTGTGTAACATCCCAAATTTTCAATTTGGAATCTAGAAATTTCTTGCATTTTCTTGCATTTTGGTCGATCCTAGAAATTTCACGCAACTCAAGGACCCCCGGAGAGAGTTGGAGATTTCGTTATTTTCATATTTGAGTTTTCTCAAATTTTGAAAAGAGGATCATTTGATTTTATTTATTTCATCTTCATTATTTTCCCGATATCAAAAATATAAGAGAGGGGAATAATATGACTTTCCCAAATTTAGGAAAAATAAAGATTTAATAAATAAATCAAATTTTGGATTTTCCGTATTAGTGTTGCATTTTATTTGGATTAGGGAAAAATGCGTGTTTTCAAAACTTGCATCTAGGCCCGGAGAAACTTCATTTTTTGTTCGACTCATTTTTTTTAGGAGTCGGGGAAAATTTACTTCGGGATTTTCGGAGCTCGTTTATATTTTCTTTTCTTTGTTTTTCTGCGCGCGAAACTTTTTTTTAAACAAAAAAATCCGCGTCGCGCCCGCCTGGGCCAATGCCCAGCCGGCCCAGCCGCCCCTCGCGCGCGCCCGCGCGCAACACCTGCCACCACCGCCGCCGAGTCCTAGTAGGACTCTAGCGCCGCCGCCGCCGCCCTTTCCTTGCCCCCTCCCCCAAGTAATCCCTCCCCCCCTTTAAATACCCCAAGACCCCCCCTCTCCCCACAACACCCCGCCGCCTCCCGCCCCGCGCGCCACCCCGCTGCCCGCGCCTCCCTGCCGCCGCCGCCTAGCGCCGCTGCCGACCTCCAGCGCCGCCGCCGCCCTCCAGCGCCGCCGCCGCCCAACGCCATCGCTCGCCGGAGCCCCTCGCTGAGGTAGCCCGCGCCGCGCCATCCCTCCCCTCGGTTCGGTTTTTAGAACCGTTCCGGTTTCTTTTCGTTCGTTGTTTCGGTTTTTTTTTCAAAACCCTAGATCGGTTTCTTGTTTGTTTTCGGTTTAGTTCTTTAGTGAGCGTTCACCGGATCGTTCGTCTTAACGAACGTGATCACCAGTTATTCTCGGTTGACGAACATCCGTTCGTTTAACCGTTCATCGTTTCTTTTTCGTCGGTTTACTTCACGTTTTTCTGATCGCGATTTCAGATCCGATCTTAGTTCTAGTTTATCACCCCGCTTGTTTATCGGAATCAGGTGATTCAAGCACCTGGAGTTTCATTTCGAAACCGCCGTTCCGACTAATCAACTTAAATAAGTTTTGCTACTTTAAATTTGACCTAGTTTCAACTTGCTAGAACCGAGTTGTTTTCTTTCGCCGTTTGTTTTCCGTTGCTTTGTTCGGTTCTTTCTTTCTTTGCAACCGGAGTTCTTAAGTTGAACTTTCTGGTTCGATCTCTTGTTTGAGTTTTTCCTGTGCATTAGATGAGTACTTATTGTATGCTTGTTGTTTGTCTGCGATAGATTACCCGGAGTGCGCCGCATGTTACTTCGAATCTCTAGGTCTCGCGGATCATCAGCAAGGCAAGTAACACTTTGATCATACCTTTTCTACAACCCAGTTTTATTGCATTAGATCAATCCTCACACATTGCATGGTTAGGATCTAATTAAATTGTGGGATGGGAAGTAGATGAGGTAGTACCTATTACCTGTTTATTATGAAACCTTTGGGAGTTACTTCTACGTTTGCTTATTATGCCATGCTATGCTAGTAGACGTGGATTGGGTGAGTGATATCCATGACGGATGTGAGCTTGCTAATTTTTAATGGTTTACTAAAGGTGGCAACTTAAACACACATCTGGGTGGATTGAGGCACCTGATGTCTATCAGGACTTGCCTGTTTTCTTTTGGACCGCCACCCAGGCTCAAAGGGATCATAAGATCTTTCGTGCTAGAAACTTCCGTGTGCAGCCACAAGCCATTATGGGCTCTGGCATAGTCGACTAAGTCGTGCGAACTCTTACAGGGTAGACTAGCAGATGTAGGGGAAAGTAGGTGTACCGGTCTATCCATCGTAAGGTGCTAGCGCTTCTGAAAGACTGTGTCTCGGTCATCCGTTTCTCAAACACCGTGTAGTGCGAGAAACCCAACGGAGGCGATCGAGTCTTGTGGGGAAAAGTGCGCAAACCTCTGCAGAGTGTAATAAACTAATCATGATTAGCCGTGTCCCCGGTTATGGACATCTTGAGTATCTAGTACTTGAATATCATGTGAATCTCATCATGTTACTTGTAGTTAATATTGTTGGGTTTTAATTGTTCACTTAATTGGGATCGGAATGCTGTCAACCATTCTCGATGTTCTACTACCATGATAGTTAAATAAATTCATTCCTTTGCAGTAGGGAAAAACTGGCTTTACGCAAAACAGTAACCCTAGAGCTTTCCACATGCCAAATATGCATATAGTATAGTTGTTGCATTCCATTACTGTCTAGGTGTTACATTGCCAACATATTCCATGTGCTGACCCATTTTCGGGCTGCAACTTTCATGTAGCAGACCTTTCAGACGATGAGTAAGGTGCTTTTAGGTCGTGGTTCTATACTCAGTGATGCCGTTGGAGTTGATGGACCCATTTATCTTCCAAGTCTTCCGATGTTATCGTAATTAGATGGCCTTAAGCCATATTTATTGTAATAAGTTCTCTTTTGAGAACCCGATGTAATAAGTGTGTGATTGCTACTCTGTTATAAATCCTTCAAAGTACTATGTGGTGTCAGCATTACTGATCCAGGGATGACATCGGAGCACAGAGACTTGATCCATTCGGGTCGGGTCGCTACAGAGATGGTATCAGAGCACACGCTAACTGTAGGACACGACCACTAAGTTAAAGCCATGGATCACTATTCTCTCCTCATTTTCTAACTCCTCATCTTCTCTACTCTTTAGGATGAAGGACGCGCAGATCAAGTACGCTCAACCGGATGAAGGCACACCTTTTAGATTTCACTTGAAGGAAGTCACCAAGTACCTAAACATTGGATTATCAAGTTTCACGGGAACCTTCAACGCCACTCTGCCTGAAGAGGAGCGCTGGAAGATTCAAGCTCACGTTCCGGGAAGGACATTCGCGCCAATCACGAAGCCCATAGATAGTGTTTTCAATGCACCAACCTGGAGTCTGGGAAAGAGCATGGCAACCCATATCACCATAGGACGCATTGGAGAAGTTTATCAAGAAGACCTCAAGGACACTATCTACCAGATTTGCGAACGCCGAGATGAACAATGGAAATTAGTCAGCACCAAGAAGGATAGATCCATTGCAGCTTTCATCCAGGAGTTAAACCAGCACATTCGACGCCACGAGAACCAGATGTGCAATGATATGATAGAGTTGAAGAATGTGAAGGCTAGGATCATCGAGCTAGAAGGAGAACTGAAGGCTACACGCAAGGACTACATGGACGAGATCGTAGCTCTAGCAAGGCACAATGGCGATCTTAAGCAAGAGATTGAAGAACTCAAGGAGAAGTTAGCATCCAGAAAGGAAGACATGTACGTCGCATGTCCGAACAACTACATCATCCTCGACGACACCGATTCTGATCCAAGTGAACCCGACTTTGAAGACGAAGCTGGAGCGGACATCATGGAGTCTTCCACCGATTCAAATTTCTAGATGACCACCAAATATTAGTAGTATTTCCCCCATGTATACACTATAGTTCGAGCACTTTTGCGATAGATCTAGACCGTTTGTATGCCCTTGTTTGATTTGAATGAAGTGATTTTGTGTGCATTTGCTCATGTGCATTGGGGTAGTGTTTTCTCTTTAGGCCTCACTCTATTCTTAAATCTCGTCTTTTCTAAACCCTCAGATGCCTCCGAGACGTGACAATGGATTTCCACCGGAGCTCACTCAGTTGATCCAGCAGCAGAATCAATTGATGCAGATGTTAGTCCAGAACCAGCGGAACAACAACAACAACCCACCACCACCGCCGCCACCTGTTGACCATTTAGCCCGTTTTCTTAGGCTAAACCCGCCAGTGTTTTCCAGTAGCACCAAGCCGATAGTAGCAGACGATTGGCTCCACAAGGTAGGAAGGGAGTTAACCACTGCAGGATGCACAGATGGTGAGAAAGTGAAGTTTGCCGCACATCAGCTTGACGGACCCGCGACAGCATGGTGGGAGAATTTCACAGCCACTTACCCAGTTGACACTGTCACATGGGATCAGTTTCAGCAAGCTTTCCACACTGCACATGTTTCAGCAGGAGCTATGGCCATGAAGAAGCGTGAGTTTCGCAACTTACGCCAAGGAGGAAGGACAGTTGGCCAGTATGTTGACGACTTCAGCAAGTTAGCACGTTATGCCCCAGATGACATTGCTACGGATGCAGCTAAGCAGGAAAAGTTTCTGGAAGGATTGAATGATGAGTTAAGCATGCAGTTGATGGTAGCAAGTTTCAACAACTACCAGGAGTTGGTAGATTGTGCCATCATGATTGAAGGGAAGCAACAACAGATTGAGAACCGCAAGAGGAAGTATGGACAGGGGAAGTATAACTCTGGAGCCCAGCAGAAGCCCCGTTTTACCCCTAAACCGGGAGTTCAGTTTCGGCATACCCATGGAGGAGGTAGTTCGCACAACCACAATGGCAACAAGAATGGTAACAGGAATGGAGGAAGCAACGGCCAAAACCGGACCACCCCATCAACCCCAACCAAGAGAGATCTGAGTCAAGTCACCTGTTTCAAGTGTTCCAAGACCGGACATTATGCCAATGAATGTCCTGAAGGCCAGAATGGAAATGGCAATGGAAGCTCAGGGAAGAAGCCGAACCCTTTCAATAGGGGCCAGGTGAACCACGTTAACGTGGAGGAGGTTGAAGATCAGCCTGATGCAGTAATCGGTAAGTTTTTGGTTAAGTCATTTACCGTACTCGTTCTTTTCGATACTGGTGCATCGCATTCATACACATCAAGGGGATTTGTGGAAAAATATAGCCTGCCCACTAGGATTCTTAAAACTCCTATGCTAGTAAGCTCGCCAGGAGCAGAGTACATGGCCAGAAAAGGATGTTTTCAAGTGCCATTAAGCATAGGAAGGCATGTTTTCCCAATAGATTTAATTATTCTAGAATCCCAAGGTCTGGATGTAATTATCGGTATGGATTGGCTGTCGATGTATGGAGGAAACATCGATTGCGCCAGTAAGACAATTTTGCTCACAATGCCAGAAGGAAGAAGGATCAAGTATGTATCCCGGCATGTGCCAAATAGGACACAAGTAAATTGCCTAACAGGAGTTGTGCAGGAGGAAGTACCAGTGGTAAAGGATTTTCCTGATGTATTTCCAGAGGAGTTGCCAGGCATGCCACCGGATAGAGACATTGAGTTTTTGATTGAGCTTTTGCCAGGCACTGGGCCAATATCAAAGAGACCATACCGGATGCCAGCAAAGGATTTGGTAGAAATTAAGAATCAGATTAAGGAGTTACTGGAGAAAGGTTACATACGCCCAAGTTCTTCGCCTTGGGGATCACCCGTACTTCTAGTGGAGAAGAAGGATGGATCATTATGGATGGTTGTTGATTACCGTGGATTGAACGAAGTAAAAATCAAAAACAAGTACCCACTGCCAATGATTAATGATCTGTTTGATCATTTGCAAGGAGCTAAAGTGTTTTCCAAGATCGATTTGTGATCGGGATACCATCAGTTGAAGATTCGAGAACAAGATATTCCGAAGACCGCTTTTACCACGAGATACAGATTGTACGAGTATACCGTTATGTCATTTGGACTGACTAACGCGCCTGCCTATTTTATGAACCTGATGAACAAGGTGTTTATGGAGTTTTTGGATAAGTTCGTCGTAGTGTTCATTGATGATATCCTGGTTTATTCAGGGAATGAAGAAGAGCATAAGGAACATTTGTGCTTGGTTTTGGAGAAACTAAGGGAACATCATTTATATGCCAAATTTAATAAATGTGAGTTTTGGTTGAAGGAAGTAGGATTCCTCGGACACGTTATATCCGGAGAAGGGATAGCAGTTGACCCCACAAAGGTTGAGACCTTAACCGAATGGGAAGCACCAACGACAGTTGGAGAGATCCGGAGTTTTCTTGGACTCGCAGGATACTACCGGAGATTTATTGAGAATTTTTCAAAGATTGCAAAGCCTATGACGGTGTTGTTGAAGAAGGATACCAAGTTCAATTGGACTGAGGAGTGTGAGGCTAGTTTCCAGGAGTTGAAGAAATGATTGGTTACCTCACCAGTGTTGATTTTGCCAGATCAGACCAAGGATTATGAGGTGTATTGCGACGCTTCATGTCGAGGACTTGGAGCAGTGCTTATGCAGGAAGGGAGAGTTGTTTCGTATGCTTCACGACAACTGAAGCCTCATGAGTTGAATTACGCCACACATGATTTGGAGTTAGGAGCCGTAGTGCATGCATTCAAGACATGGAGACATTTCCTCATTGGAAATCATTGTGAGGTGTACACGGATCACAAGAGTTTGAAGTACATTTTCACGCAGAGGGAGTTGAATCTCAGACAAAGGAGATGGTTGGAGCTCATCAAGGGTTATGATATGAGATTGCATTACCATCCCGGAAAAGCTAATGTAGTAGCAGACGCATTGAGCCGTAAGAGCCATGTAAATACATTGATGACGGGAGAGATGCCAAAAGAATTAGTAGAAGACCTTCGTGAACTATGTTTGGGGATAGTTCCGAGAGGCTATGTGGCTGCATTGGAGATTCAGTCAACATTGATGGATAAAATCAGAGAAGCTCAGAAATCTGACAAGGAGATTGCTTCTATAAAGAAGAAAATGAGCGAAGGAAAAGCAAAGGGATTTCGTGAGGATGGGCACGATACCCTATGGTTTGGGGACCGTGTTTATGTGCCCAATGACCCGGAGATCAGGAAGTTGATTCTACAAGAGGCACATGATTCACCCTATTCGATTCACCCAGGAAATATCAAGATGTATTTTGATTTGAAGGAGACATTCTGGTGGACCGGAATGAAGAAGGATATTGCAGCATATGTAGCAGCTTGTGACGTATGTCATAGAGTAAAGCCAGAGCATCAGAAGCCAGCCGGATTGTTGCAACCATTGCCGATACCCGAATGGAAGTGGGATAAGATAGGCATGGATTTTATCACAGGACTACCCAGGACGAAGGCAGGCTATGACTCGATATGGGTAGTAGTTGATCGTTTGACGAAGGTAGCACATTTCATTCCAGTTAAGACCACTTACACCAGTGCTAAGTTGGCAAAGATATACATGACTAGGATCATTTGTTTGCATGGAGTTCCGAGAAGTATTGTATCAGACAGAGGAACCCAATTTACCTCAAAGTTTTGGAATCAGTTGCATGAAACTTTGGGAACCAGGCTAAAGTTCAGCACCGCTTTTCATCCACAGACAGATGGACAGACCAAGAGAGTCAATCAGATTTTGGAAGATATGTTGAGAGCTTGTGCACTAGATTATGGATCTAGTTGGCACGATAACTTGCCGTATGCGGAGTTTTCTTATAACAACAGTTACCAAACCAGTTTGAAGATGGCACTTTTCGAAGCTTTATATGGAAGGAGGTGCAGGACACCGTTGTCATGGGACGAAGTTGGAGACCGTCAGTTGTTTGGACCCGATTTGATTAAAGAGTCTGAACAGAAAGTTAAGTTGATTCGCGATAGGCTCAAGGTAGCCCAGTCCAGGCAGAAGAACTACGCAGATTCTAAACGCAAGGAGACAGTTTACGAAACCGGAGACAGAGTGTATCTCCGAGTATCCCCACTTTGAGGAGTTAAGCGCTTTGGAGTTAAGGGAAAATTAGCACCGCGTTTCGTTGGACCATATAAGATCTTGCAACGTATGGGAGAAGTCACTTATAAGTTGGAATTACCAGAGGGACTGTCAGGAGTTCATGACGTATTCCATGTTTCCCAGCTAAAGAAATGTCACGCCGAGATGGCGGAGGTACCACTAAGAGATACAGTGCCGCTTGAAGCGATTCAGTTGAAGGACGACTTAACGTATGAGGAGAAACCAGTCAAGATTCTCGAGTTTGCCAGCAGAGTTACCCGCAGCAAGGTTATCAAGTTTTGTAAAGTTCAGTGGAACCACCACTCCGAGGATGAAGCCACCTGGGAGAGAGAAGAAGATTTGCTCAAGGACCACCCTCACCTATTTTCTAGCCAACCCGAATCTCGAGGGCGAGATTCATCTTAAGGGGGGTAGGTTTGTAACATCCCAAATTTTCAATTTGGAATGTTATACATTAGATCATCATGCATATCATATTTTCTTGCATTTTTGTCGATCCTAGAAATTTCACGCAACTCAAGGACCCCCGGAGAGAGTTGGAGATTTCATTATTTTCATATTTGAGTTTTCTCAAATTTTGAAAAGAGGATCATTTGATTTTATTTATTTCATCTTCATTATTTTCCCGATATCAAAAATATAAGAGAGGGGAATAATATGACTTTCCCAAATTTAGGAAAAATGAAGATTTAATAAATAAATCAAATTTTGGATTTTCCTTATTAGTGTTGCATTTTATTTGGATTAGGGAAAAATGCGTGTTTTCAAAACTTGCATCTAGGCCCGGAGAAAGTTCATTTTTTGTTCGACTCATTTTTTTAGGAGCTCGTTTAGGCCCGGAAAATTTACTTCGGGATTTTCGGAGCTCGTTTAGATTTTCTTTTCTTTGTTTTTCTGCGCGCGAAACTTTAAAAAAAATCCGCGTCGCGCCCACCTGGGCCAAAGCCCAGCCGCCCCTCGCGCGCGCCCGCGCGCAGCACCGCCGCTGCCGCCGCCGAGTCCTAGTAGGACTCTAGCGCCGCCGCCGCCGCCCTTTCCTTGCCCCCTCCCCCAAGTAATCCCTCCCCCCTTTAAATACCCCAAGACCCCCCCTCTCCCCACACCACCCCGCCGCCTCCCGCCCCGCGCGCAGCCCAGCCGCCCGCGCCTCCCTGCCGCCACCGCCTAGCGCCGCCACCGCCTAGCGCCGCCGCCGCCTAGTGCCGCCGCCGCCCTCCAGCGCTGCCGCTGCCCGACGCCACCGTTCGCCGGAGCCCCTCGCCGAGGTAGCTCGCGCCGCGCCATCCCTCCCCTCGGTTCGGTTTTTTTAGAACCGTTCCGGTTTCTTTTTGTTCGTTGTTTCGGTTTTTTTTCAAAAACCTAGATCGGTTTCTCATTTGTTTTCGGTTATTCTCGGTTGACGAACGTCCGTTCGTTTAACCGTTCGTCGCTTCTTTTTCGTCGGTTTACTTCACGTTTTTCTGATCGCGATTTCAGATCCGATCTTCGTTCTAGTTTATCTCCCCGCTCGTTTATCGGAATCAGGTGATTCAAGCACCTGGTGTTTCGTTTTGAAACCGCCGTTCCGACTAATCAACTTAAATAAGTTTTGCTACTGTAAAATTTGACCTAGTTTCAACTTGCTAGAACCGAGTTGTTTTCTTCCGCCGTTTGTTTTCCGTTGCTTTGTTTGGTTCGTTCTTTCTTTGCAACCGGAGTTCTTAAGTTGAACTTTCTTGCTCGATCTGTTGTTCGAGTTTTTCCTGTGCATTAGATGAGTACTTATTGTATGCTTGTTGTTTGTCTGCGATAGATTACCCGGAGTGCGCCGCCTGTTACTTCGAATCTCTAGGTCTCGCGGATCATCAGCAAGGCAAGTAACACTTTGATGATACCTTTTCTACAACCCAGTTTTATTGCATTAGATCAATCCTCACACATTGCATGATTAGGATCTAATTAAATTGTGGGATGTGAAGTAGATGAGGTAGTACCTATTACCTATTTATTATGAAACCTTTGGGAGTTACTTCTACGTTTGCTTATTATGCCATGCTATGCTAGTAGACGTGGATTGGGTGAGTGATATCCATGACAGATGTGAGTTTGTTAATTTTTAATGGTTTACTTAAGGTGGCAACTTAAACACACATCTGTCTGGGCTGAGGCACCTGATGTCTATCAGGACTTGCCTGTTTTCTTTTGGACCGCAACCCAGGCTCAAAGGGATCATAAGATCTTTCATGCTAGAAACTTCCGTGTGCAGCCACAAGCCATTATGGGCTCTGGCATAGTCGACTAAGTCGTGCGAACTCTTACAGGGTAGACTAGCAGATGTAGGGGAAAGTAGGTGTACCGGTCTATCCATCGTAAGGTGCTAGTGCTTCTGAAAGACTGTGTCTCGGTCATCCATTTCTCAAACACCGTGTAGTGCGAGAAACCCAACGGAGGCGATCGAGTCTTGTGGGGAAAAGTGCGCAAACCTCTGCAGAGTGTAATAAACTAATCATGATTAGCCGTGTTCCCGGTTATGGACATCTTGAGTATCTAGTACTTGAATATCGTGTGAATCTCATCATGTTACTTCTAATTAATATTGTTGGGTTTTAATTGTTCACTTAATTGGGATCGGAATGCTGTCAACCATTCTCGATGTTCAACTACCATGATAGTTAAATAAATTCATTCCTTTGCAGTAGGGAAAAACTGGCTTTACGCAAAATAGTAACCCTAGAGCTTTCCACTAGCCAAATATGCATATAGTATAGTTGTTGCATTCCATTACTCTCTATGTGTTACATTGCCAGCATATTCCATGTGCTGACCCGTTTTCGGGCTGCAACTTTCATGTTGCAGACTTTTCAGACGACGAGTAAGGTGCTTTTAGCTCGTGGTTCTATACTCAGTGATGCCGTTGGAGTTGATGGACCCATTTATCTTCCAAGTCTTCCGCTGTTATCGTAATTAGATGGCCTTAAGCCATATTTATTGTAATAAGTTCTCTTTTGAGACCCCGATGTAATAAGTGTGTGATTGCTACTCTGTTATAAATCCTTCGAAGTACTGTGTGGTGTCAGCATTACTAATCCAGGGATGACACAGGAGCACAGAGACTTGATCCATTCGGGTCGGGTCGCTACACGCTGGGTCGCTGACGCGCGGGGCACAACAGAAGGCCATCTTCAACCTCCCGCGTGTGCTCTGACCGCGGGGAGGACCGGCTCCCGGCGGCGATTGCCGGGGCTACAGAGCATCTCCGCCGATGGTCTACCCACCGGCGTGCTCAGGGGACCCGGCCGCGTCCAACCGTGGGTGGCATGGTCGCCTAGGAGCACCGGGTCGAGCAGGGTGCTAGCCGCGGCGGACAAGGCCGGCGGTGAGATTCGGGCACGGCGAGGCAGGCACAGGAAGGAAGGAAAGATGTGCGGGTGAGGCTCCTTGGGGCCATGGGGGTCTATGGTATGGTTCAAGGGGAAGGAGAGGGTCAGGATGACGCGAATTTTGGGGATGGACGGCGGCTCGGCTCCGGCCATGGGAAGCGACGGAGCGGCTCTGGAGAGGAGGAGAGGGGTCCGGGCGATGTACAGGAGGGAGAGAGAGTAGTGGGAGACGAGAGAAGGCTCGGGGGTGGCATTATACGGGCGCAGCCGGGAGGTGCCGTAGGCGGGGCGCACGGCCACGGCCCGTGGCGTTGCCAGAGGCCAAAAGGGCATTCTGGTGCGTGCCAGGGGTGCTCGTGGTCGTTGTCTACGCCGAGAGGAGAGGAGAGAGGGAGCAGGGCGAGCTCCAGGAGAGCCCCGAGCTCGTGCGCCCACTGGCCGAGCTGGGCGGCATCGGGCGGGCTCGGCAGGGTGTGAAGGAGAGAGGGGAAGGAGGGGGCCGACTAGCTAGCGTGCCGTGGACGTCGAGGCGACCTCGGGAGACACGGACCCGGCGTCCAAGGTCGTTGAGTGCCTCGGAATGGGCAAGCTATAGTGCGGGAGTGCATTGTAGCGTGCTCCAGAGCGCGTCCATGGCATGCCATGGCATTTTAATAGTGCCATGGGCATGTCTTATAGTGTCTGGGGTTTTTGGGGGAGAGTAAAAAAGGTAGGAGTGGCATTGGATACCCTAGAGAGCCACTAGATGAGAGGGGAGGTGGAGAGAGAGGTGAATAGTGGCTATCCAGAGGGGGGAAATGGTGGTTTTCACCCCTCAATCATTGAGCTGAGGCCATGGAAGAGTTACTGGAGATAGGAGAAGACTAGGAGGAGATGTGGTAAAAAGTGGAGCTCAAGGAGATTAGTGGAAGAGGTCAAAATGATGATTTTGGGAAAATGGCAGAAGGTGTTTGTTGTTGGTTTGGGCAAGAAATTTAATTCCACTTGCCATGAGAATTAACAGGATGGAATGGCACATAGAAGTAGGATGTTCCACCAAGTTTGAGCTCATTTGGGCAAAGTAGCCAATGTAACTTTGGTAAACCCTAGAAATCAACAGAAATGGCTTTACCAAGATTTAGTCATGCAAACCTATTCTCCTTGATGCACCATTTGGTGTAATGTCATCATTTGAGGTTATAAACATGTCCACAAAAGTAGAGATCAAAAGGAGAAAGTTGCCAATGTAGAGTTGTTCAAATTTGGTTCTGAACAGGAAGGGTTTTGGGGTATTTTGAGCAAGATCACATTCTCTCCAACTTGTGCCATTTGGTCTAGATGACTAATTAGACCATTTGAGCATGTTCACAAGTTTTGAAAACATTTGGACATGTTTGGCAATGTAGAGTTGCTCAAACTTCAAAATGGATAGAAATGATTTTGAGGAGATTTCATGGGGTTATACTATTCTCCATGACATGATACTTGGCAAGATCATCAAACATGTCATATGTGACATGCTAGAATTTTCTTGGAATTGTTGGGGAATATTTCCTGTAGAAATATTTCAAATCCTTGAAATGGGTAGAGATGGTTTCTGAGGGATTTGACCAACATTTTGAACATGACCATGTGTTGAAACTCTTATATATGGACAATATATGTCCATTGAGTTTCCCTGAATTTTCTCAAATATTTTTGAAACATTAAAATAATTTTTCCCTATTAAAGACCATTTCTGGCCTTAAGAAAAAGCTTTTAAATAAAATAAGAAAATAACTTTTAAAATTATATTTTTGTGGTTTATGGGAGTCCTATATCTAATAGGTTTCAAATATACTTTTTGAAATATTTTTCATACCCCAAATCAGGTACTTGTAGTGCAAACCCTAATCTAGGGGTTTTTGGAAAACTAATTTTTGAAAATACTTTTTGGCCAAATTATTTTTGTAAGAAAATATTATATTTCTCTATACACATGGTATGATCATTGGGAAAAGGTTTTGGATCAAGGAGAAGGAGTATAAGAGTCAGAGGATTTATTTGATTTTTAGAGCACTTGCAAACAACACACAAAATCCAATCAAGCAAAGTCAAAAACACTCAAAAGTTTTTGTAAAACCTCATTTTATCATGATCTAATAGCTTAAGTGTTGTGGCATGAAAATCAGGGTGTGACAGACCTACCCCCCTTACAAGAATCTCGTCCCCGAGATTCCCAGACTAGGCGCGGAAAGGAATACGGAAACTTGGATTTGGGGTAGTCCTCACGTCCTCATACGGCTTCTTCTTCCATGTGGTACTCCACTTAACCTTGAGGTACTTGACGGTGTGTCTTCGTGTATAACGTTCCACTTGATCCAGTTTGCAATTGGGGTCTCTCGCGTAGGTCATATTGGGCTGGAGGTCGATGGCTCGTGGTCGATGTCCTTGTGGAGACCAGGCTAGTTGGGAAGTTGGAAACGTTTCCGAAGTGGTGTCGTGTGGAAAAATGTTGTGCACAGTAGGTGACTCAGGTGACGACTCTAGCTGGTAGCCGTCTTTTCTTCGTCTTGCAGTGATCTTGGAGAGGGCCGATAAATCTTGGTGTGAGCTTCCCTTTGACATGGAAATGCTTGGTTCCTTCAAGAGAAGTGGTTTGCAGATGCGCACGGTCTCCGACGAGTAAGTTCACTTCTTGACGATGGTGGTTAGTATAGTTCTTCCTCCTTGACATGGTGGTCTTCAAATGTTCCTTGACTAGCTGAATGGCTCTTCTTCCATCTTCGGGTAGACAAGTATGTCATCAAGGAAGGATGACAACTAACTTGTCCAAGCACTCCATGAAGTCTATGGGGTACGTAAAGTGGGCTGAGGCATTGGTGATGGTCACGGTTGAGCATTGGCCAAGGTCTTATCGATCTAGAGCCAAAGCCCAAGGTCAGGATCCGACCATGTTGTGGCTTGGTAGGGCATAAGGGTTTCAAGGACTCTAGTGTGCGAGTGAATGTTTATCATCCCATCCTTGAGCACAGTTTCTGAGATGCCAATCGTTCCATCTAGTCTTCCAAACAATCACATCATGTTACCGAAAGAATCATCCCGTATAGGTCAACTCCAATCATCACTCATGTTATTCACATCCTCATGACTCCCAAGAGGAGGTATAACAAAATCATATATGTCTATGATCCCCAAACTCATATGTATGTCTACCCCTAAAAATCCATGGGTAGAGCATACAAGCTGCTAAGCTTGAACGTGACAATCCAAGTGCTCAGCCTATTCTTCCAAGCTCTAAGATAAAGCATCTCTATCCTAAGGAAACACGTCGTAAGCCACTCCAAGATCTTGTTTCCTTCCTATGAATCAACTCCAACAGCCCATTAGCTACATAACTCATTAATTTTACAAATCCAACGTCTATGGTGTTCCACATGATCTTCTAATGTCCTTTAATCCCCAAATACTTGAAAGGGCTGCCTTACTATTGTCAGTCCACCAATTTCCATTATCATGGTCAAGTAAACTCCAAGGTCAAGCTTATATCAACTCCGACAATTAATCCAATCTCCTAGTTTATTTTCCTCCAAGAAACATGGTATCATGATCGAGATTACCAGTCTAAATCCAATTTACTCCGAACCATGTAAACTCACTCACCATCTACTCTCCACTAGGATCACCTATTGAATCCAAATCTCATGACCAACGAGAATTCCTATCTGTTTCCCTCAAGTCATTTCGTAATGCCAACTATCTTCTATCAATATCCCCTGGCTAAGTCAAATCCTTATACTTCCAAGAATTCAGCTTGAGGTATAATTGTCCTACAAAATCCAATTTACTCCAGGGGTAATGAAAGTTATGATACTCAATCAACATGATCCCACCAAGTTCATCTACCAACATGAAAGCCTCATAATCCACCAAATAGTCTCATATAATTCTCAAAGTCATTGATATAAACTCATCAAGTCATTTGTCCTCTATTCCTATATCCTCACACTGGTCTTCCCTATGGCATCGTCAGTTCTAGTGCTATATTAGGATGATAATGTGCTCATTCACTATGTCCACTAGTTCCATAATGAATCCAGTGACAAGCAAGGTTATGGAGGCTTTACATGTCCTTTTGCAATTCTATGGGTTAAGCACATGGTTAAAGATTCGAGCTGGGGTATTTTATGGAGTCTCGAAGGGTCTAGGAATGGGTTTTTAGTCTGGAGGGTTAAACATGACTCTACGGGGTTTTACTTGGTCGAGGAGGCTGTAGAAAAGTTCTTCAGTGCTAATTGGTTGCAGAAGTAGAATCCTTGGTGTACCTTGTCTTGCCGGTCTTCAGTTGATGAGAGAGATGAGAGAGAAAAGTGGCATAGATGGGGATGCCTAATGGGGTTCTATAGTGCAGGTGCAACAAACAAGTGCCAAAGGGGCCAAATAAAAGAAACAAGGTAAGGAAGGTGATATAGTTGCGTACTTGTTGCCTAGGGCAAAAGTGCGACCGATATCAAAACACAAACAAATAAAAACAAGCAACACACAATCATGTTTCTATTCGAACCATCATACGGACTCGACTGTGCATAGGGGGTACACGACTCATCCTACCCTAGGGGTTCTCGGACTCAGTAATTGTGCCTTGAGCCTCGTGCAGTCTTCTGTGTTTTCCTCAGGTGTTGCTACGTCTCTTGTAGTTGTTCGATGAAACGATCCAGGTTGAGCCCGAAGATTCTTCAACAACTTCTTGCCTGTTGAAGTGATGGGGTGAAGGTGGCTCCTCGTAGCAGGCATTGACCCGGTCTTCTATTGTCTTCTTACTCATGACAATCCCGTTTTGTCTTCTAAGGCGTCGATGGTACCAGGTAGGTAATCCTTTATGCAATGACATTAACAAGGCATAGTAGAGGTCCAACATGTCGGTTACGTTGGTGAGAACATCGACACCAAGAGCGGGGGATGAAGGGAACCGTCTTCCTGCTCACTATAGTGAGGCTGACCAAATGGCGAGGTTCTCATCCACCGATGGTTGCCGATACAACAACGGTAGTGACAGGGTCACTCTATTAGCGATGTATATCATGATCTCGCATATCCCATGCCATGATCATCCTAGGCTAACGTTGCATCATCCTGGGCAAATTCAAAGGTGTCACCGTCCTCTGGGTCTTCATGTCCTCATTCTTCAAAGGCATATCTATTGTTGGCATCGTCTTGCTGTGGTGTTGCCAATCTTGTTTTCAGAAGAGGTGGGTGAGTGTTTGGCAAGATGTAATCCTTCTAGGCTACCCACGAGGATTAGAAGGAATCCCGTGGTCAGGGGCTTGAGGGTGCTAGCGGCCGTTTGCAATAGTTTTGAAGGGAAGAGATCGATGGGGAAAGTATACCTTAGTTTTTGAAAAACTGAGAAGGGAAGAGAAGTATAGATAGTTTTGAAAACTAGTAGTAGTTTTTGAAATAGTTTTACCCTAACTAACGACCATGCTAACTAAGGCTTCCTACAGTCAGGATGGCTCTGATACCAGCTCTGTGGGGACCCCGACTCATAAGTCGTGATAACCGAATGCACGTGTACAGTGATCCCAGAGATCAATGCTCACTGAACACACAGAAGCTGAATAACAAGAGTGTTACATCCATACATACCGTATTACACAAGTAGGACCATTATGGTCAAGTCTTGAGTATAGCATCGCAGCGGAAATCTTCGTTGATAACTTGGACCATGCCATCTGCCTTAACCCTACAGGCATTCTGGCTGGGAAGCGTCCTAGCTCGCATGCTCGTCACCGAAGTATTCTTCTTCATTTCATGATTTTTCATGCCTGGCCAATAAAATAACCAGTGGCAATCCAATGAGTACTTTGAATGTACTCGCAAGCAACCCAAGGGTGATAACAGAATTATTATGCAAGGCACTACTGCTAATTTGGCATTTTATCGGAAAGCTAGTTTTTCTCATGCAAGTATGATCAACATTTATCAAGGATATGAATGCGTCTTCAACAAGTATCAGGAGGTTACAGACATCAACATCGGGATAGAGTTGTGAACAACCCATACTCAAGCTCATCGTGACTTCCTCACGAGTCACGTCAACAGACTTACCAAACCGTGTTGTTTGTCAGAAACATATGGACGTAGTCTAAGCAGCACCACCCAACTGTCCTTGACCGTGGACATGGCTATTCGAATAGTTTTACACTCTGCAGAGGTTGCACACTTTACCCACAAGATCCGGGGAGCTTCCGTGTCATCCATGACCTGCGGTACCTCAAGTACCCGGGATAAGCACCCGATCACTACCTTTCCCTAGACGACACTAACATGGAGTCCACTCGATTGGTAGTAACCCCCGTGCCCAACATTTCATAACTTAAAATTGTGGAGCCTCGCTCCCATATTCATCACATACCACTGGCACGGGGTACCAACGGTGTGTCCGGTGCCCCATAAAAATGTTCTTGGCCGCCCTACCTGGCACGACCCCGTCCCGAGAGAGAGCACCAATTCTCCCCCGTCACTAGTAATGCAGGCTCCAAGCTAGTATCGGCCTAGGTAATCAATAATGCCCTTTCCCATACAAGGGTAGAGTGGTTGCGCATGTAAGGTTGGGACAGTCGAAAAATCTTAAATCTAATCCGTCTTTGTAAACAACACTTTTATCGAGCCTCGGTACACTACTTCTCCACCAAGTAGTGACCTAGTTCATCATCGTCTCCCAGGGGCATTAGTGACACCCACTGGGCTATTTGCATGTATGTCAAACCACACTCGTTTCCTTCCATGCATAATCCTGATCCACTTTGCGTAACAACTACTTTAGCATCCTATCTATTTCCACCGACATAACCCTCGTAGAAAGGTAGGGTCATGCATCATGGAAGTGTCAATGAGAAAAGCAACGGAGGCACCACCTCAAGTGGCCGCCGTTTTATCATGACTTCTATGCAAGCAATAAAAGTGCTATATGACATGCATAAAAATGGTTTCATAGACATGGTCAAAGGGCTGCTTGCCTGTTTTAACAAAGTCTTTGAGGTCTTCAAATATCTCTGGTCCAACTCCAAGCATTTTGTCTACTTTGTCAACTATCGTTGAAAGCAACCACAATAAGCAACACAACAAGGTAGAAAATAAAAGTGCTCCAAAAATATTGATTTGACTTTTCTAGGATACCTCTGGTCATGTGAGGAATGACCAAAGTGATTTCAATGGAATTGGATAAGTGAATATTTCTAAACATTTGGATATGATGGAATCAAGGGGTTTATGGATTTGCAAGAGGTGTACAGAAATATTATTTTGAAAAAAGCGCAAGGATACCCATTTAACAAGGCATGATTTTAGAAGCATCTAGGAGTTGGTTTCACTAGATTTGGAGTTCAAATGAATTTCCTATGAACTTACAAAGTTGACAAATATGAAGAAATGGCTAATTATTTTGTGCGGTATAAAAGTATTGAGAAAAATGTTCATAAACTAAGTTATGAACTTAGAAGCATCTAGGAATTTGAATCATGGCATTTGGATCAACTTTGAGCCCTCTGTGATTTTCTAAAGTTTATGACAGAAATGGAAAAATGAGATTTTGATAAATATTTGTGAGGAGCAAGTTTTTGGAAAAATGTGATAATAGCACCATGTGATAGATCATGATTTGTGGATCCCCTAGAAATTTGAATCATCAAATTTGGATATCATTTGAATTATTTATGGATTTTACAAGTTTACAGAAAAAGAAAAAGGAAAAAGGGGAAGGGTTTTACCCTTATCCTGCGCACTAGGCGAGGGATAGGCAGCGGGCCGGCCCAGCGACCCAGCTGCGCGGGTGGCGGGGGCAACGTCGAAGGCGGCTTCGCGGGAGTGCGCCTTTGCGCATGGGAGGCGGATCCGGCCGAAGCCGTTTCCACTTAAACGGTGGGGCCCGCCCGCTGGGTCGCTGACGCGCGGGGCCCAACAGCAGGCCATCTTCAAGATCCCCCGTGCGCTCCGACCGCGGGGAGGACCGGCTCCCGGCGGCGATTGTCGGGGCTACAGAGCATCTCCGGCGACGCTCTGCCCATCGGTGTCCTCAGGGGACCCGTCCGCGTCCAACCGTGGGTGGCACGGTCTCCTAGGAGCACCGGGTCGAGCAGGGTGCTGGCCGCGGCGGACGAGGCCGGCGGTGAGATTCGGGCACGGCGAGCCAGGCACGGGAAGGAACGAAACATGTGCGGGTGAGGCTCCTTGGGGACATGGGGGTCCTATGGTATGGTTCAAGGGGAAGGAGAGGGTCGGGATGACGCGAATTTTGGGGATGGACGGTGGCTCGGCTTCGGCCATGGGAAGCGACGGAGCGGCTCTGGAGAGGAGGAGAGGGGACCGGGCGATGTACAGGAGGGAGAGAGAGCAGTGGGAGATGAGAGAAGGCTCGGGGGTGGCCTTATACGGGCGCGGGCGGGAGGTGCCGTAGGCGGGGCGCACGGCCACGGCCCGTGGCGTTGTCAGAGGCCAAAAGGGCGTTCTGGTGCGTGCCTAGGGTGCTCGTGGTCGTGGTCCAGGCCGAGAGGAGAGGAGAGAGGGAGCAGGGCGAGCTCCAGGAGAGCCCTGAGCTCGTGCGCCCACTGGCCGAGCATGGCGGCGTCGGGCGGGCTCGACAGGGTGAGAAGGAGAGTGGGGAAGGAGGGGGCCGACTAGCTAGCGTGCCGTGGACGTCGAGGCGACCTCGGGAGACACGGACCCGCGTCCAAGGTTGTCGAGTGCCTCGGAATGGGCAAGCTACAGTGCGGGAGTGCACTGTAGCGTGCTCCAGAGCGCGTCTGTCGCATGCCATGGCATTTTAATAGTGCCATGGGCATGTCTTATAGTGTCTGGGGTTTTTGGGGGAGAGTAAACAAGGTAGGAGTGGCATTGGATGCCCTAGAGATCCACTAGATGAGAGGGGAGGTGGAGAGAGAGGTGAATAGTGGCTGTCCAGAGGAGGAAAATGGGGTTTTTCACCCCTCAATCATTGAGCTGAGGCCATGGAAGAGTTACTGGAGATAGGAGAAGACTAGGAGGAGATGTGGTAAAAAGTTGAGCTCAAGGAGATTAGTGGAAGAGGTCAAAATGATGATTTTGGGAAAATGGCAGAAGATGTTTGTTGTTGGTTTGGGCAAGAAATTTAATTCCACTTGCCATGAGAATTAACAAGATGGAATGGCACATAGAAGTAGGATGTTCCACCAAGTTTGAGCTCATTTGGGCAAAGTAGCCAATGTAACTTTGGTAAACCCTAGAAATCAACAAAAATGGCTTTACCAAGATTTAGTCATGCAAACCTATTCTCCTTGATGCACCACTTGGTGTAATGTCATCATTTGAGGTTATGAACATGTCCACAAAACTTGAGATCAAAAGGAGAAAGTTGCCAATGTAGAGTTGTTCAAATTTGGTTCTGAACAGGAAGGGTTTTGGGGTACTTTGAGCAAGATAACATTCTCTCCAACTTGTGCCATTTGGTCTAGATGACTAATTAGACCATTTGAGCATGTTCACAAGGTTTGAGAACATTTGGACATGTTTGGCAATGTAGAGTTGCTCAAACTTCAAAATGGATAGAAATGGTTTTGAGGAGATTTCATGGGGTTATACTATTCTCCATGACATGATACTTGGCAAGATCATCAAACATGTCATATGTGACATGCTAGAATTTTCTTGGAATTGTTGGGGAATATTTCCTGTAGAAATATTTCAAATCCTTGAAATGGGCAGATATGGTTTTTGAGGGACTTGACCAACATTTTGAACATGACCATGTGTTGAAACTCTGATATATGGACAATATATGTCCATTGAGTTTCCCTGAATTTTCTCAAATATTTTTGAAACATTAAAACTAATTTTTCCCTATTAAAGATCATTTCTGGCCTTAAGAAAAAGCTTTTAAATAAAATAAGAAAATAACTTTTAAAATTATATTTTTTTGGTTTATGGGAGTCCTATATCTAATAGGTTTCAAATATATTTTTTGAAATATTTTTCATACCCCAAATCAGGTACTTGCAGTGCAAACCTTAATCCAGGGGTTTTTGGAAAACTAATTTATGAAAATACTTTTTGGCCAAATTATTTTTGTAAGAAAATATTATATTTCTCTATACACATGGTATGATCATTGGGAAAAGGTTTTGGATCAAGGAGAAGGAGTATAAGAGTTGGAGGATTTATTTGATTTTTAGAGCACTTGCAAACAACACACAAATTCAAATCAAGCAAGTCAAAAACACTCAAAAGTTTTTGTAAAACCTCATTTTATCATGATTTAATAGCTTAAGTGTTGTGGCATGAAAATCAGGGTGTGACACAAACCCAGCTACAAAACACTTGCTAAAATTGCAACTGAACAACAGAAAGCTATGGAACACATTCAAAAACTGTTAGACAAAAGCGATGATCTGTTAGACACTGAAATGACTCGATCTCAGTCCTTAATTGAAGACATAAAAAATCTTCACGTTAAGTATGAGGAACTTGAAAGTCGTCATGAAATGCTCTCAACAACTCATGAAAGGCTTTCCTATGATTATCTTCAAAGGAAGCAATATCTTGAGAAATTGAGAGCGGCTCACGAAGATCTTCAAAAGGAAAATGAGTCACTTCGCGCCGAACAGATCAGTTCAGCTCAGGAAGGATTTGAACCACCATGTCTTAAATGCATTGAGCGTGATAACGCTACTTCTGTTGCTGAATGTTCTACTGCTTCTACTATTGCAATATCTTCAAATGTTGATGTGGTAACTAACCCCTCTGCTGAGGATACCACTGCTATTGCTGATGAGAATGCTAGGTTGAAGACACTGCTTGAAACAGGGATGTACAAAAGTCTCAAAGGGCATCAGACACTATGTGATGTCCTCAAAAGGCAGATCCTGAACCGAAACCCTAGGAAGGAGGGTGTTGGGTTCGAAAGGAAAATGAATGCTGATGGCTCTTACTAGAAACCTGAGCAGTACCCCAAAACCACATGGGTTGCTGCAAAGGAACCTTCAGTGGATCCATCCACCCTATCTGGCTTCACTTGTGCTAATCCCATTGTTATTGATGAATCCTTTGATGCAAACTATAAACTGTTTAAGAATCAGAATGGTGAAGTGTTTGCCAGGTATATTGGTACTAACTGCAGGAATGGACCGCCTTTGAAGAAGATCTCGGTGCCGAAAAGGTGTTTGGAGAATCTTCCTGTGAATGTCATCATGACACCACAGGTGAAGAAGACAAACCCCAGACCATAGGCTTCATACGGTCCAAAGGCTTCATACAGACAGAGGACTCACCCGAGTCGCACTAACGCAAATGTTTTGCAAGGAAGCCATACTCAGGCCTATCAATATGAGCGCGGTTCATCAAACCGCCATGTTCATAAGACCAAGAACTATTCTGCTTATTCTTATGAGTACTATTGTCCACCTGCAAGACTTTTTGCTAGGGCTCCAAAGCCAAAGTTCTCAGATGCTGCACTTAGACTCATTGCTTCGAAGCCACCCTTGAAGATGTGGGTGGCTAAGAAAGCTTAACTCTCTTTTGCAGGGAAAGGTCTCTAGACGAAAACCAAAATCTTCTAACTCTATTGCTAGGACCTTAAACATCTTGTAGGGCGCAAGATCAAATGCCCAAATGGTCTTATTATGTACTTCGTTCCTGAATCGCTTGCTACTTGCCCTATCAGTCCTAATCTCGATCTAAGCTTTAATAATCCACTGGTTAGTCAAATGTTTTTGCTTCACAATTCTCTTCATGAAGCCTATCCCCCTAACTGCACTGTAGGGTACGACACCGGCAGCTTCATAATGGATTATTGATAGTGGGTGTACCAATCACATGACTGGCAAGCGAAGCCTTCTCATGGACTGAACCTTACGTCCATCTGATAAAAGTCACATCACATTTGGTGACACTGGTAAAAGCAAGGTATTGGGTCTAGGTAGAGTTGCAATCTCAAAGGATCAACACATGGATAAAGTTATGCTTGTTGAATCCCTTGGTTTTAACTTAATGTCTGTCTCAATGCTTTGCGATTTAAACATGATTGTGACGTTTGGAAAATATCGTTGCCTCGTTCTAATGGAATCTGACAAGTCTCTAGTGTTTGAAGGGTATCGAAAAGATGATTTGTACGTGGTAGATTTCTCAGCAGGACCACAACTTGCCGTATGTCTTCTAGCAAAAGCTTCTGAATGCTGGCTCTAGCATCGGAGGCTAGGGCATGCTGGCATGAGGAACCTCCAAACCCTTGCAAGGAAGAAGCATATCATAGGCATCGAGGGCGTCAAGTTCAAGAAAGATCACTTATGCGGTGCCTGTGAAGTAGGAAAGATGATGAGGGCCAAGCATCCCTCGAAGACAATCATGACAACAACTCAACCCTTCGAACTACTCCACATGGATCTTTTCGGACCCACTCATTACTCAACTCTTACTACTACTGCTTGTCTCTATCGGTTTGTCATTGTTGATGATTATTCAAGATATACTTGGGTGCATATAATCCTCTACAAGACTGAAGTGCAGGATGTCTTCAGACGCTTCGCCAATTGAGCAATGAACAACTATGGCGCCAAGATAAAGCACATCAGAAGTGTCAATGGCACTGAATTCAAGAACACTGGCCTAGATACATATCTTGATACCTTAGGCATCACACATGAATTCTCAGCTCCATACACACCACAGTAGAATGGCGTCGTTGAACACAAGAATAGAACACTTATTGAGATGGCCCGGACGATACTTGATGAATACAAGACTCCAAGAAGATTCTGGCCAGCAGCCATTGATACTGCATGTCATATCATCAACCGTGTTTATCTTCACAAGCTTCTGAACAAGACATACTATGAGCTCCTTACTGGCAAGAAGCCAAATGTCAGTTACTTCAGAGTATTTGGCACCAGGTGCTGGATCAAGGATCCACATCACACTTCAAAATTTGCACCAAAAGCATATGAGGGTTTTATGCTTGGATATGGAAAGGATTCACACTCCTATAGTGTCTTCAACCTTTTTCACTATAAAGTGATTGAAACCGTGGATGTGCGGCTTGATGAGACGAATGGCTCACAAAGAGAGCACCTGCCAAATGTGCTAGATGAAGTTCCATCCAGTGAATCAGTCAAACTTATGGGAACTGGAGAAATCATACCGTTTGAAGCTCCGCCTGAAGAGGAACTTATCATCTCCGCACCTGATCAACCTGAAGACAATGCTCAGCTTGAAGACAATCCCTCTAACGATGACAATGATCAACAAGAGCAAAATCTTCGTCCTGTACATCCTCGTGTTGCAAATGAAGTACAGATTGAGAGAATAATTGACAGCATCAATGCACCAGGTCCACTCACTCGTTCAAGGGCAACACAGCTAGCAAATTTCTGTGGGCGCTTCGCATTCATCTCAATATCTGAACCCAAGAAAGTTGAAGAAGCCTTCATGGAACCTGAATGGATTCAAGCTATGCAAGAAGAGCTTCAACAGTTTGAGCGGAATAATGTATGGGAACTGGTAAAGCGTCCCGATCCTCGCAAGCACAATATAATAGGCACCAAATGGATATATCGCAACAAGCAAGATGAGCATGGTCAAGTTGTCAGAAACAAAGCTCGTCTCATTGCTCAAGGTTACACTCAAGTTGAAGGGATTGACTTCGATGAAACATTTGCTCCTGTGGCCAGACTTGAAGCCATACACATACTGCTAGCTTATGCAAATCATCATAATATTCTTCTGTATCAAATGGATGTGAAGAGCGCTTTTCTCAATGGCAAGATTGAAGAAGAAGTGTATGTTGCACAACCGCCTGATTTTGAAGATCCAAAACATCCCGACATGGTGTACAAGCTCAACAAGGAACTGTACGGCCTCAAACAAGCCCCTCGGGCTTGGTATGACACACTCAAATACTTCCTGAAGAGCAAAGGCTTCAAACCTGGTTCCCTCGATCCTACTCTCTTTACGAAGACATATGATGGTGAACTGTTTGTGTGCCAAATATATGTGGATGACATTATCTTCCGCTGCACCAATCAGAAATACACTGACGAGTTTGGATATATGATGCAAGAGCAATATCAGATGTCCATGATGGGTGAGCTGAAGTTCTTCCTTGGTCTTCAAATACGTCAGCAACACAATGAAATCTTCATATCTCAAGAGAAGTATCTCAAAGATTGCCTGAAGAAATTTGGGATGCAAGACTGCAAAGGTTTCACGACTCCAATGCTAGCCAAACATCATCTGGGTCCCGACGACAATGGTAAAGAGTTCGATCAAAAGGTATACCGCTCCATGATTGGGTCTTTACTTTATCTATGTGCATCTAGGCCAGATATTATGCTTAGTGTTTGCATGTGTGCTCGATTCCAAGCGGCACCAAAGGAATCGCATCACTTAGCTGTGAAGCGAATTATTCGATATTTGGCTCACACCCCAACATTAGGATTATGGTATCCCAAGGGCTCAGAGTTTGATTTGGTTAGATTCTTGGATGTTGATTATGCTGGTGACAAGGTGGATCGCAAGTCTACATCAGGCACATGTCATTTTCTGGGACGATCACTTGTATGTTGGTCTTCAAAGAAGCAGAACTGTGTATCTTTCTCCACTTCTAAATCTGAATACATTGCTGCTGGATCTTGCTGCGCTCAGCTTCTATGGATGAAGCAAACACTCAAAGACTATGGCATTCATCTGAAGCAAGTGCCACTCTACTGCGACAACGAAAGCGCCATCAAGATTGCCAACAACCCAGTTCAACACTCGAAGACAAAGAACATTGAAATTCGTCATCACTTTCTCAGAGATCATGTTGTGAAGGAAGATATTGATATCATACACGTCAACACTAAAGAGCAATTGGCAAATATCTTCACCAAGCCCTTGGATGAGAAGAGGTTTTGCAAGTTACGGTGTGAGCTAAATATCATGGAATCCTCAAATGTCCTGTGATCAGGCACACATCCTAACACTTATGCATATTGATGACTTAGATGTGCAACACACGAAGGAAAGTATATCTTGAATCAATGAAGACATACATTCTAAGTGTGAATACATTAATGTGGAATTTGACTTCGGAGCGCCACGATAATTGTGCGCCGTGTCTGGGTCTAATACTTCCTATACGGTGGGTAACGCCACCACCAAATTCTTCTGTTTGAAGTGTTTCACCCATGCGTTACATTTGCTATGTCTTCACATTTGGTTTGGCTTCAATCTCAACCTGTCTTCATGATTATCTTCACTATGTTGATTATATATATACTACTGTTCTGTCCTCTACAGCATTCACTTATAGCTATGTCTTCTTGTTGAATCTTTTGAACTAAGTGAATGTGATCGGACCCTAACCTCTCTTTGCTTTCTATCTCAAACTCTATCTCTCCAAATCATATGCATTCTCTTGAAACTGTCGAATGTCTTCTCTGTGTCCTTGTCAGCAGAAGATACAGAGACAAACATTAAGTCTGCTTTCAATGCTAATTCCTTCACCTGAAACCCGGAGAAGTGGGAACGACCACCCGACAATCCAGGCGTGCGTGGGAACGTGGAACAACCTCCGATATGTTGCATGATGGCCACGTGTCCTTCAGATGTGAATCGCCAGGGCACCTGTGTAATAACACTGTGCCGTCCCTGTCCCTATAAATACACGCCTCACCACAGTCATTATCCCTTCTTCCACTCTCGCACAAACCCTAGCGCCACCGCTAGCCCTTGACGATGCGGGCGACGAAGCGCTTAGCTGCCCCGACCTCTCGGACGTCGTCTTCACGCCGGCCACGGACATCGTCTTCTCCGCCGTTGCCGTAGGTGTCCTCCGTCACCAAGTTAGGGAACGGACGATCAAACTGCTCGGCCTCATCTCCCTCTCCGTCTAGCAGTTCTTCGCGTGGTAAATAAAACTTCCTTTTTACGGCCCCTTTGATCCTATAGATTCATCACTTTCTGCCACAAGAAGTTTCTATTCACACAAGTTGGATCTATTTCATACTGCATCTCATAATATGCCTAGTATGTTCACTTATGCTTCACAAAGTAGTTAGATTCCTCACTTGTATTGATCCATGGATTCGTACAAATCTGGAACCAACTCTTTATCTATGAGTGAATGTCTTCGCACATTGAGGTCAATGTCTTCTAAACTGTTTTATCTTCAAAATCTTCTGAGAATGCATATGAAATCTTCCCCTTCCCTCGCACCTTAATGCTGTCACAGGTACATGTCCGTGGGAGAATCCCTTGGTTCTAATAGTCTGCATTCATTTGCAGAATTCTTACAGCATCATATAAATTCTCCCGAAGCCATTTCCTGCTTGAGCAGCAAGCGAAAGCCTTTGAAACCTTTGAACGTGTTGAAGCCATTCAGTTTTAAGCTCATGGCTATAGAGAAACCAGCAAGGAAGTGTGGCAGAAAGCGTCGAGGTGAAACATCAAGAGATCTGCCCGATGACCTCTCAGAGCTGTACAAGACAGATCCGGAAGAGGATTACCATCAGCGCAAGACACGAATCCAATGGATTCGACGATATTGGGCAGAACAGTGGTTCAAGTATAGGTTTGTGACCAAGGAATATGCTGAGAAGAATGCCATCAAACGACCATGGGGAGACATCCTATACAGAAATCTTCAACCCAGGTCCAGAGATGAAGCCATTGAACAAGGCTTCTATCCCTGCATGTTCCGTGGACCACAGCCTGCGGATGCTGACCCATCGTCATTGCTATCGTGTCGTGACGACAATCTGTTCAAGTGCAACTTCCAGTTTGCCCAGAATTCGGCGAAGCAGAACAAGAAGTCATTGGGACTAGACTTCAACCCTGGTCCCTCTGCTCCCCATGCCGATGGCACCCGCAAAGCTGAACCCAATCTTGTTGGGCCCTTCTACAACCTGGAAGGTCTCATCACTCATATCATGGTTCAAGGGACAGCCGTGGATGAGCCTTCAGATGATGCTGAATCTGATGAAGCGCTTGCATCGCCAAAGCCAAAGAAACTGAAGAATCCTAAAGCTTCAAAGCCTGCCTCGGCACCAAAAATATCACGAGCGATGCCACTGGCTACTGCACCTCCTGAAGACAGTGTGCAGTCTGAAGATTTGTCACGCATCTCCAAGCCCTCGAAAGTAAAGATGCCTTTGCAACACACCAGCCAAGAACTTTCTGCTGCTGCTATTCTGCGCAACGATGCCATTGATCTGTCCAATGATGAAGATCTTGCAGATGACGCTCTTGAGCAACTGATCAAGAGCAAAGAAGAAACAGAAATCTTCAATGATTTGCCTCTCTTTGACGTGGCAATCATCCACAACTTCATTGAAGAGTGGATTGACACGCCCAACCTCAGCTTTGATGATCTGCAACTTCCAATTGGCCTCAGTGTCGCCTTCCATGGCGCCATTGCTTCAGAACTAGCTCTAGCTCAGCGCAACGTTGAACTGAAGCAAAATATTGATTTTGAGAAAGCCCGGTTGTCGGTGTCAAAACCGGCGGATCTCGGGTATGGGGTCCCGAACTGTGCGTCTAGGCCGGATGGTAACAGGAGGCAGGGAACACGATGTTTTACCCAGGTTCGGGCCCTCTTGATGGAGGTAAAACCCTACGTCCTGCTTGATCAATATTGTTGATATGGGTAGTACAAGAGTAGATCTAGCACGAGATCAAGGAGGCTAAAACCTAGAAGCTAGCCTATGGTATGATTGTTGTATATGGAGTTGATTGCCTACGGACTACAACCCTCCGGTTTATATAGACACTGGATAGGGTTAGGGTTACATAGAGTCGGTTACAATGATAGGAAATCTTGAATATCCGCATCGCCAAGCTTGCCTTCCATGCCAAGGAAAGTCCCATCCAGACACGGTACGAAGTCTTCAATCTTGTATCTTCATAGTCCTGGAGTCCGGCTGAAGGTATAGTCCGGCTACCCGAACACCCCCTAATCCAGGACTCCCTCAGTAGCCCCTGAACCAGGCTTCAATGATGATGAGTCCGGCGCACAAATTGTCTTCGGCATTGCAAGGCGGGTTCCTCCTCTAAGTCCTTCATAGAAGATTGTAAACACCAAGAGTAGTGTCCGGCTCTGCAAAATAAGCTTCCACATATTGCCATAGAGAGAATAATATTAACACAAATCAAATCTGCTGACGTATTCCGCAGTGCGTCATCACACTACAGCCAAGTCCTTTACTCGAATCGTTTTTACTCTTCCACCTCAGCGTGTTTTGCGAGGCGGTTTCCTTGGCACGTCTTGTCAAAGCAGAGAGTGTGTGCCCCCCTTTTACGGGATTCTCATCAATACGGACGTGGGTAACCCAATCGTGCCTGTTAGCATGTTCTCTCGATTAAAGGCGAGTCCCGAACGGTTACGGGGAGGGCTCCTGGTATTCAACCTCTTATAAAGAGACCAGGGCCTTACTCCTTTTCTCCAATCCCAAAACAAGTTCGCCCGTCGCCTCGAGTTCCAACACCCTAGGCTCTAGATCCCGGGCGCCTCAGACCTTCGACAGTGTCTGGTTCCGACCTTCAAGGACGATGGATGCCCTCCTCCGTCACGGAGGAGGACGTGCTAAAGTTGAGAGAGGCTAAGTTCTTGAACGCCGAAATTTCGCATAGGGTGCTTGCTCAAAGGCAGGCTATCCCCAGTCCCCAGCCCGGTGAGAGCGTAGTGTTCATGTCTCACTTCCTTCGGGGGTTAGGCTTCCCGACGGATCCCTTTGTGAGGGGACTGCTGTTTTATTACAGGCTGGAATTCCACGACTTAGCTCCGGAGTCCATCCTCCATATCTCCTCTTTTATTGTTGTGTGTGAAGCGTTCCTCCGTGTTACCCCTCACTTCGGACTATGGCTCAAAACCTTCAAAGTGGAGCCGAAGATGATCAAGGGACGGCACGCAGAGTGCGGAGGCGCTATTATAAGCAAAAATGCTGATGCTCCATGGCCCGAGGGCTCTTTTCAAGAGGAGCTTGGTTTGTGGCAACGAGAGTGGTTTTATATCACCGCTCCCCGGAGCACCAAGTGGGTGGCGCCTCCTGCCTTTCGCTCAGGTCCCCCACCACGGCTAGCGTCATGGGTCAACAGAGGGTTAGATTGGGGTTTACCCAAAGACGTGCCCTTGTTAGAGGGCCGAATTAGGGATCTCTTGGAAGGAGACCTCAGCTTGGTCAAGGTGACGCAGGTCATGCTGATTCGCCGAATATTGCCCGACAAACGTCGCCCCCTTTGCCTATGGGAGTTTAATCCAGAGGGACCGCGAGCTCTCCAGAACTTTATGGGCGCAACGCTCGCGGAGATGTATAAACTGTTCTTCGGATCACAAGAGATGTGTCTGGATTTAACCGAGGACGCAGGCCTAAGCTGCAATCGCCCGGATACTCAAGTAAGCAACCTTGTGCCCGGACCTTCTATCCGTATAATTGTCATAAACTTGCCCCTAAAAGAGCCGTTCTTTTAAATAGGAGTGGATAGAAAAGGCAAAGCTGATCAGGTGTCCGGCTCCCCTTCCTGAAACCAGGCCGGATCCCGTGCTAGTCAGGATGCTGGAGATAATGCCTTTGGAGGTGGAGGACAAGGAAGCTATGGCCTCCTCGAAGGAGGCTGCTTCGAAGGGAGGAACCGACAATTCCTCTCCTAAGGGGAAGAAGAGAGCCGCCTCTGACGACCCGGAAACCATGACCTCGAAGCGGGGGAGAAAATCCTCCTCAGAGGGTCCGACACCGGGGAGTTCCTCGGCCGGACTACGCCCTCAAGGGGATCAACCCTCCAGCGAGCTGTAAGTGGAGAAAGATTTTCCTTTTGAGGGATGAAGGAAATCCTTGACTTATACCTGAGAAGATTAACCAAACCTTTACCTTGTAGCTCGGACCTCAGCTCTTCTCAGCAGAGCTCGTCTTCGGGGGATCTCCTTCCGGAGATGATGGAGAGCGGGACGCCTCCCCCTGCCGTGCCGCCTAGCGAGGCGGGTGACCCTAAGGTGTCGTCGTGGAGGGTTTCTCCGAATCCGGCAGGGGCGGAAGGTAGCTATGCGGCCCCCCGAGGTTCTCCGTGTCCGGCCTTCGAAATAGGTCATGGGACGAGCCCGGTACCGTCTGGTGCTTGGCCGGAGGAGCTAAAGATTCTGCTGGGGCGAGCTTCTATCTCAGAGGAGCACCGTGCATTGATGGGCACGGTGATTGAAAGGATTTCATCCGCCGAGAGCGGATTGCATGAGGCCGTCAAAAGTTTACTGACGGGTTTCGAGGTACATTAGATAATGTACACTTTTGTCGGTTGCGCATGAATAAGATGCGCCCTGTGTAGATAGTAGCCCCTGAGACTCTACGCGTCATCAAGAAATGACGGCACGTGGACGATCATAATCCCAGGTCTAAGATGTTGCCTTTGAATGTAGGCGGCAGGGTGTCCGGAATCGAGCCGAACTGACGATTTTGCCGAACTAAAGTGGCAACTGGACGTGGTAGATGCCGACATCACGCTTGTCAATAAGCGGCTTGATGAGGCTCAAGGTATGTAATTCCTTGGGCGGCATCAGGTAAGAACAGTTTTATGCCTGTGTCTTACGATGTGTGTGCTTGACGCAGATAGTGCGGCCGCCGTGGAGAGTCTTAGGGCAGAACTTGCCTGAGCTAAAGAACAAGCCAGCGAAAGTGATGCGGCCACCAAGAAATCCCTTGAAGAGCTGAGAGCCGAACAGGCTGCTCATTGCCGAAGCAAGGAAGAGATGGCCAAGATGGCCGAAAATTTAAAAAGCGCTACAGACCGTTGCAGACTTCTTGAAAAAGAAGACCAGGCGAAACAGATGGACTTAGAGAAGGCCGTTGCCAATGCCAAGGATGCGCACTCTGCGATGAGAGCTGTGAAGGAGGAGCTACGTCAGGCCGAATAGATTGCGGTTAGGAAGCCCTTTATGCTGCGAAGGAAATTTTGTGATCCGAAGTTTGCTCCGTTGGACCGGATGTGGAGTGTGGAGGATACCTATCTGGACTTGGCAGCGAGTGCTGCTGATGCGACCGAACACTTTCGAGATCAGAAAGATCGCGAGGTGGAAAAGCTTTTCTGGTCGCAGTTTCACAATCCAGAGCGTCCACTGGCAGTGGATGATTGTTTGGCTCAATGGGCCGAACTGAATAGGTTGTCCAGACTCGCCATGAAGTACGTCATGGGATACCTGTGGAAGGGAGATCGGAGCCGAAGAGTTATTTCAGCTTAGTGCAGCAATTCCTTGACGCGGTGCCGCGTATAAATGCAATGAAGAGGTCAGCATGCATAGAGGGCGCTAGGATGGCTCTTGCCCGTGTTAATACATACTGGGCGGAGATGGAGACCACCGTTGTTGCGTCCCGAGATTCGGATAAAAGCCGAGTACCCTCCGAGCACTATTTTCAGGAAGTTCTTGAAGGCGCTCATGTAATAGAGACGCAGTGCTCGAAAGATGCTATGTTATGATAGCATATGTAATTATAAAGTAATATTTTGATAAACTGTAGTGGCCTTTTTTATACTTGTGCCTTCAAGTATTGGAACAACTCATGTGCGACCGTTTTAAGATATATATATATATATATATATATATATATATATATATATATATATATATATACAAAATCTGAACGATGGCAGTCGTTGGCTTCAGCCCCCACGCACATAGTGCGGGGGTGCGCGCAGAAGACGCAATTTCACACTTAACCCAATGTCTTGGTCCTACAAAGGAGGTGATAGCGCAGCGGGCTAGGAAACCGGACTATAATGCTTTAACACTTTCACTTAGCCATAGGAGTTTGACAGTGAGACTATTTAGGTAGCCCCTTGGTGGCGACGGTGCTCGTCCAAGTTCGGGGCGCGTATGTGCCTGACCGGGAAGCGGCCCTTCGTTAAAGCGGAGGAATCCGATAGATTCCGATAGGTCATCGAGTGGCTGACCAGTCTCACGCTACATCATGACAGTCAGTTTTCGGCTTTCTCTATTGAGGTGCTCGCCCGGCCGAACCGGGGCACAATCGCAGTAGTTCTCCTTGTGCTACCTTAGCCGATAGAGCGGGACGTAAGGTAGCCGAACTCAGGAGCCAGGCAACCCAACATTTGACCAAAGACATGATTCGGAGCTGATGCATATAATGCCAAAACTCGCGACGCCGTACACTCCCTAAGGTGTTCGGTCTTTATGAGTGTGGGCGAAACAACACTCTTTATTAAAAAAAAGCCCCTAGTGTCCAGGTACGTGCAAAAATTCTGACGTGGCCACATGCCAAGACGCCAGCCTCCTCCTTGGTTATATGAGAAAAAACCAGGGGATGTGTAGCAACAAGAGACAGTAAAAAAGGTTTACGGAGGGTCTTAATCTAAAAAGAATCCTTTAGGACGGGTCCCTACTGCACGTCTGCGCCTGTGTCTCAGTTGTGCCGTATCTTGGACGGGCGCCGCACGACGTTCATCTGTAAAAGACAGGAACTGAGTTGAAAATGGGTCGTGCCTAAAAAGTTTAAAATAAGATTGAGCTTTATTGTCTTTTATTGTATATGCGTGGAGCCCCTAGTGCGGGGGTATATGGCCACTAAGCCTGCATCAATGATGATTTTGCACCGAACTCGTCTATCCACGTTCGTGGTCTTGAATGACCTATTTCGAAGTATTTTGGCCGGTGAGGCCATTTTGCTGTGGGGCTGTCAAAGCGGCCGCACAGTCCTCCGCTTGGGGAGGCGCACTTTAGTGCTTCCCCGTCAAAGAGATGATGCCTCGTGGATCGGGCATCTTAAGCGTAAGAGATGCATAATGCGGTATTGCGTTAAAGCGAGCGAAAGCTTCGCGTCCCTGTAGTGCTTGATAGCGACTTCAGAATGGGACGATATGGAAGGTCAACTGTTCACAGCAGAAGTTATCGGCAGAGCCGAATATGACTTTGAGCCGGAGAAAACCCATACAATGGGTGTCCAGACCAGGTATTACCCCTTGAAAGGAGGTTTTGCTGCGGCAGATTCTAGCTGGGTTAATCCCTATGTGCTGGATTGTATCCTGATATATCAGGTTTAGTCCACTGCCGCCGTCCATAAGGACATTTGAAAACTGGAGTCCGCCAATTATTGGATCGAGTATCAAGGCAGTCCAACCTGCATTCTGATCAAAGATGACCGGTTTTGACAACCAGTGGCAGGACCCTTTGGGGATGGCTCGTGTGGTGCGTACCTTTACGGGCGCCGCCCGTTTTGTTATGTGACGTAAGTTCACTGTTTTTACTTCTTGTGGGAAGTTCTTTTGTTTCCTGGTGCTCTACTTTTGGGGTTCGTCCTCGTCTTCGCTTGATGTGTTGAGCCCCTTGTGTTCCGCATTGAGTCTGCCAGATTGTTTGAAAACCCAACAGTCTCTGTGGGTATGGTTAGCAGGCTTCCCGGGAGTACTGTGTATCTGACATATCCTGTCCAGGATTTTATTTACGTTGGATGGATCGTCCCTGTTATCCTGGGGGGGCATTTTGCCTGATTTTGTCGTGAGCCTTTGAATCCGGCATTGATTGCCGTGCTCTTCGGACTTTTATCCTTAGTCCGGCGATGGTCCTTGTTGCGTCACGCTTTTCCGTTTCCATCCCTAGTTTTGGATGTACTTGGGTCGCTAGGGCTGCACCTTGCCTACCAGCTGTCCTCCCCTGCACAAAAGCGGGTCATGAGGCTTGTTAGTGCGGCCATTGTTCTTGGCTTTTCTTGGCCGAGGTGTCTGGCGAACCATTCATCTCGGACGTTATGCCTGAAAGCTGCTAAGGCTTCGGCGTCCGGACAGTCGACTATCTAATTCTTTTTAGTGAGGAATCTATTCCGGAACCGCCGAGCTGATTCTCCGGGTTGTTGAGTTATGCGACTAAGATTGTCTGCATCCGGAGGGCGGACATAGATCCCTTGAAAGTTTTCTCGGAAAGCATCCTCGAGCTCTTCCCAGCTTCCAATTGTGTTTTCGGGAAGGCTTTTATGCCAATGCCGGGCTGGCCCTTTAAGCTTAAGGGGTAAATATTTTATGGCGTGAAGATCATCTCCTCTAGCCGTGTGTATGTGGAGGATATAATCCTTGATCCAAACTCCAGGGTCTGTTGTTCCATCATATGCCTCTATGTTTACGGGTTTGAATCCCTCTGGAAATTCATAGTCTAGGACCTCATCGGTGAAACATAGGGGGTGTGCGGTGCCACTGTATTTGGGTGTGCCAGATTCTAATGATGGTTTCATAGCATTACTTACGAGAGCTTGCTTTCTTGGCCCATAAATGGACCTGACTGGGCCATGATGTGAATCCTTAAGTGGGTCGCATGCCGATTTAAGTGCGGCACCGCTTGCCGCTTTATGGGGTCGTCTATCCGACCGTGTGGCTTTCTCATTTTTTGAATGCGAGGGCTCTAGGGCCTCTTCGTCGAATTCAGGCAGTAGCTTTCTTTTCAGATAGCTTTTAGTGCGACGACTGTCGCCATACTTATCTGCGGTATTGATTACTTTACTCCATCTAATCCGGAGTGCATCTTCCGCTGTTTTTAGCTTCCGCTTCCGCTTTTTTAGGCTACGTGCTGTTGCAACGAGCCACTCGTGGAGATTCTTCTGCTCCATAGATTTAGCCGGCGTGAGGTCATACGGAATGCCGTTTTCGCCGGAGGAGGGATGTTCGGTTTCTCTATCCGTATTTCCCTGTTCGGACGGTTGCTCTAAGGCCTACTCATCGTCTACCGGCTCGTCCTGCTCTATGGCTGGGTTTTTATCGAGGTGGGGCTTGGGTCGGCGTTTACGCCGACGCTTTGATTGCTTTTCGGGGGGTTGATCTCCCGTTCCATCCCCTTTTTCCTCGTTGTCGCTTCCACCATGTACACATCGTAAGATGAGGTGTCTGTCCAATGCCCTATGGGCGTTGGTTCGTCGGTATCTCCTGCATCGTCATCCATGCTGTCTATGTCTCCGGAGTCGAAGTTGAGCACGTCGTTTAAATTGTCGACAGTGGCTACCAAGTGGGTGGTGGGTGGGCTTTGAATTTCTTCATCGTCCATATCCCACCCCCGCTAATCGTAGTCCGGCCAGGGCTCTCCTGATAAAGAGAGAGACTTAAGAGAATTCAGGATGTCGCCAAAAGGCGAGTGCTGAAAGATGTCTGCGGCGGTGAACTCCATTATCGGCGCCCAATCAGATTCGATCGGCAGGGGCACGGGGGGCTCGGAGTCCCGGGAGGAGTCCGGATCCTCGGAGTCACGGGTCGTGCAGAGTGCGGGGCTAGCGTTTGGCTCGATCGCCTTTGAGATCGCAGCCCCCGAGGTGACGTCCAACCGCTCGCCCTCGATTGGTGCAATAGGCTCCGAGTTAGGGGTCAGAACTGATGCATGTGCGGCCTCCAGGACACTGTCCAAAGGCAGAGCTAGATCATGCCCCTCGAGATAGTGCGGTGCGCTTGGCCGTGGCTCAAACCCGTCGAAGATCTAGTCTCCGCGGATGTCAGTCGTGTAGTTTAAGCTTCCAAACTTGACTTGATGGCCAGGGGCATAGCTTTCGATCTGCTCCAAGTGGCCAAGCGAATTGGCCCGCAGAGCGAAGCCGCCGAAGACGAAGATCTGTCTGGGGAGAAAGGTCTCACCCTAGACCGTATTGTTGTTGATGATCGAAGGAGCCATCAGGCCTAAAGGCGACGACACACAGGAACTCTCAATGAAAGCACCAATGTCAGTGTCAAAACCGGCAGATCTCGGGTAGGGGGTCCCGAACTGTGCGTCTAGGCCGGATGGTAACAGGAGGGAGGGAACACGATGTTTTACCCAGGTTCGGGCCCTCTTGATGGAGGTAAAACCTTACGTCCTGCTTGATTAATATTGATGATATGGGTAGTACAAGAGTAGATCTACCACGAGATCAAGGAGGATAAACCCTAGAAGCTAGCCTATGGTATGATTGTTGTATATGGAGTTGATTACCTACGGACTACAACCCTCCGGTTTATATAGACACCAGATAGGGTTAGGGTTACATAGAGTCGGTTACAATGATAGGAGATCTTGAATATCCGCATCGCCAAGCTTGCCTTCCACGCCAAGGAAGGTCCCATCCGGACACGGGACGAAGTCTTCAATCTTGTATCTTCATAGTCCTGGAGTCCGGCTGAAGGTATAGTCCGGCTACCCGAACACCCCCTAATCCAGGACTCCCTCACCAGTTCAAGAAGCACATGGCCAAGCTCAGCGTACAAGAAGTCAAAAACTTCAAGATTATGCTGCACGAGCTCAAGGAAGCCTTTCTCAAGAAGCGTGAATAAGCTCAAGGTTCTCGTGAGTGCACGAAGAGCCTGGGTGACAAGTGTGTGCAAGCCTACAATGAGGCTGAGAAGCCCAAGGCTCTTGGTCGTCCTGGCATCGATCCCAGGATGGCTGCAAAGAAGAAGAAGAAGCCAGCTGCGGCCGAACCCGAAGCCCCAAGGCAGGAAGCACATCCCATTGTCTTCCCAGCCAGCATGACCGGTTCGAAGCCAAAGGTCAGGTCAACCGCTTCAGAACTAAAGAAGACGAGGACTACTGAGGCTGAAGCCAGATAGAGGAAACATCTTGAAGCCTCTAATGCTGCTCCCTCCAAGAAGAGGCGCAAAACCAAGAAGGATCGGGCTGCTCCCACAGAGCTCTTAGTTGTTGAACCTATCTCAATGGTTCGCCCTGCATCTGCACAACAAGAGCACCAACTGATTGTCCATGAGCCTGCTTCCACAGAGGCTCATGAAGCTGAAGACATTCCAGCAGTTGATCCCACCGCTGCTGAAGACATTGGTCACCATGACAATGTTGAAGATGATGCAGTTCTTCCTCAGATCGAGCACCAACTGGTATCATCGCCTGTGCTTACGCACAGCAAACTCATCAACATTGGTCGTCCTCTGACGCCAATTGCACAGGATGCATCATGGGCTGATCACCCACAACAACAAGTCACACCACCCCGGCAAGAAGAAGAAGATGACTTTGAGGCCCAGCCAACTCCATCTCCAACGGCGTCGCTAGCGTTACGCAGGCTTCACAAAGGACCAAGGTCTCAAGTCCCTCTTTCGAGTGTTCCAGAAGGAGAAGTGCCCCACGAATCTGTTACACATCAAGTGTTTCCAGATGCCACTCCTACTGTGAATGTCTCTGAGTCTGAGGCTAAAACTGATGAAGACATTCCGGCTGCATCAGCCGACGACACACAAGAAGAACGTGTCCCTACTCCCCCCATTACTGAAGAAGCTGTTCTTGAGGAGAACGTGTCTGTGCCCGACCCTCCAGCTCATCAAGTGGAGGTTGAGAATCTCGAGGCTGCCACCACCAACACAAATGAAGCCAATGACATTGTCATGGCTGAAGCAAATGTGGAGCCTGCACCAACCAATGTGCCAGAAGTCAATGAAGCCAATGATGCAACTGCTCCTGTTCCTGCGCTTGCTGCTGGTCCTCAGTTTGACTATCACGTTGAGCATAGACCTCAGATACAGAAGCCAATGCCAAGGTTGCCCAGGTTTCCAGGTCCTGCATCAGCACCCGGATCCTTTAATGTCAATGGCTTCAAAGCAGGCAACACCTTCTTCAATAGCGCCAAGAACCCCTACTCAAGGGAAAGAATATCTTTTGATCGGTTCTGGAGCTATCTGCAGCAAAGTTATTGCTCATGCATTCTGTACAATCAAGGTCACATTTTCCCTCATATGCGTCTTGACACTGAAGCCATAACTGGTCTGCCTTGCTTAGAAGAAGCTCTGGATTGCTTCAAAGAGTCTGGATTGTTGCCGTTCGTCACCGACCAAGAGCACTGGAACGAAGAATTTCTACTCCAATTCTATGCCACATTCGTGGCTATAACAGAGATCCTAAGACTTGGGTCCTTGAGTGGATGACCGGCAATGTTCATCATGAAGCCAAAGCCTTCGATATCATTGAGCTCACTGGTCTGCCCACTCCTGGAGATATTTATGAACCTGGTTGTCAGCTTCACAGTGCAGCTATGGAGAGCATCTTTCAGAAGCCTGAACCAAACATGAGTCAGATGCTTAGCATGATGAAGCCTTTGCCTCCAGATGCTGCATATCCTAAGGAGTTCTTTGTTGAAGACCTTGAGTATTTGCCACACACTATCTATCACATTATCATGCGAACTCTCTGGCCCATCAACGGACATTCCCCACATGCAAAGCTAGAGGGTGCAATGAAGACTTTGGTCTTTTATATTCTTCACGGCAAATGCTTCAATGCACAAGACTTCTTCATCTGCCAACTTGCTGCAATAGGATCTGATCTTTTTGGCTTGAAGTTTTATGCTCCATGGATAATGCGGCTGATCAATCTACACTCAGCTGTCTCATATCAGCCCTCTGCTCGCAATCATCGGATCTTTCTGCCTGACGTTGATATGTCCGTTGAAGCCATCTATCTAGAGCCTGCCAAGGAGCCTCTTAGTCATCAGAATGCAGAGCATCAAAGCTTCTCTCAAAACATTGAAGGAGTTGAAGCAATCACTCGTGTTTATGCTCTGGCTGGTACTAGACGTGCACCTCATCATGCCCTCACTGAAGCCACTAAAAGCACCATTGCCCAATGGCCCAAGAAGCGATCTCGTGGTCTCAATGACCGAGAGCTTCTGGTTGCCCTTCATCAGAAACAGGATAGGCATCATGACTGGCTGAAGCGCCAAATGCAAAGCCTCTTGGTGGATGTCAACCACATTCGCAATCTTGCCACCAAGAATGCCTTTGTTGCCCATGAAACCTGTCGGCGTACATGGAAAGGGCTGACGCTTATGTGTTCTGAAGATGATCTCCAAGAGGATGGCTTCTCTGAACGTTTCAAGTTTGACTCCACACCTCCAAGAAGGACTGTACTGCGACGAACTCCATCTCTTGAAGACTCTGAGTTTTCTTCCTCCGTGTCAACTGTGAATGCCAGAGTGATCGAGGACGAAGACGATGCCACTTCACCGCCCCTAGTTCTGCATGCATCGACACTTCCCCGAGTTCGTCTGCACGGCCGAACAATACCGACGACCTTGCTGCTTCACCTACTCCTCATGGGAATGAGTAGATGCTCTATGTCTTCAAACCTTTTTGGTCCTTACTTACAAAAGGGGGAGAAGCATATGAGTTTGATAGTCTTCAAGCGGGTCCATATGGGTGGTTGCTTTATAATTTGCCTAGTGTTTACAACTCTTGTTTTGATACATTTGGTTCTTTGAGTTGTAACACTTAAAACTCGATGGTCGTCTGCTACTTATTTGCTATTCTGCGATGCGACGATAAATTCCGCATGTGCGACGATAAATTCCGCACTTAGATCATTTTGCAGACGTCCATTTTTCATTATGCATGTCAATATCTTCACATACTTTTCATGCATGATGAATTATCATCATAAGTTAAAGAGGATCTCCACAAGTACAATCGGCCATGTGCATTTGCATTCCAAAAGCAAATTACTTATATGCACATCTTCAGGGGAAGCCTTTGCCACTTATGAAGACAATTCCCTATCCTTTACAATTTCACATATTATATTCCCCATTGAAAACTTCAACTAGTTTGTCATCAATCACCAAAAAGGGGGAGATTGTAAGTGCATCTAGTGCCACCCCTAGTTGGTTTTGGAGTATTGACGACAAACCTAGTTGAGGGACTAATGTGTTTGTGAGAATTCCAGGATAACACAGGTAGAAGTCCCTCATTGATTCGGTTTTCCTACCAGAGATGACCCCTAAAAATGTATGAAGACATTGAAGTCAAAGGTGGTATGTGGAGACATTCACATTGAAGACTATGACAAGAGAAGACATTGCGTGAAGACTATGGAGCGCGAAGACTTAGCAGTTTCATCGTTCTGTATTTTTCTTTGTTGAGTCATAGGAATCACCATACTGTTAAGTGGGGTCCAAGAGAACCAGTCAGAATGACTGAAGTGATGCTTAACCAAAATCCTATGTCTTCGAGTGAAGACTATGAGAGCAAATCTTGTCCAGAGTTGGATAAGTTAGCCTTGCTTGTAGCCCAAGTAAAGTTGCCGTGTGTGTTTGAAATCTGACCGTTGGAACACGTGTCAGTTCCCTAGTGACCCAGGGTCATTTCGGACAAATCAGGTCGGGTTTCCTAGTGGCTATAAATAGCCCACCCCCTACAACCATAAACGGTTGGCTGCTCAGAGTTAGAGTACGGCTTTGTCGTTTGAGAGCAACCCACCTCGAAGCCTTTGAGAGAGAATTCCTTGCGAGGATAAAGCCCTAAACACCCAGAGCCAAAGAGTGTTAGGCATCACTTAAGTCTTCCTGTCTCTGTGATCTGAAGACTTATTACACTTGAGGACTGTGAATCCTCCAGCCGGTTAGGCGCCGTGTTCTGAGCATCCAAGAGTCATTGTGGATCGCCGGTGAACAAAGTCTATGAAGGTTTGGAAGTCTACCTTGAAGACTTACCAGAGTGATTGGGCGAGGACTGGGTGTCCTTAGCTCAAGGGGAATAAGGTGAAGACGAGGTCTTCTGAGTTGAATCTCAGCCTCGCCAACCAGACGTACAGTTGTCACAGCAACTGGAACTGGTCCAACAAATCCTTGTCTCCAACGAGTCACTGGTTTCATCCTTCCCTTCCCTTTGCTTACTGTTGGTCCTTGTGAAGTCGTTGTATGATTGCATTATCTTTTGTCTTCACTAAGTGACTACTTGTTCTGATTGGCTTCACAACATCTTCCCACCTGATCTTTACTGCCTAGTTGCTATTAGTCATTGTGCTTTCACTTCATTGAATACTTGACTATGGTTTGCCTAGTGTAGTCTACCTTCCGCTGCATGGTAATAGGTTTATTTCTATCGTTTGTCTTCAAAACTTCCATGTTTTGAAGGCTTTCATAAAAATCGCCTATTCACCCCCCCCCTCTAGTCGATCACTAGCACTTTCACTATGTCTAGTAAAAGAGTTTATAAACCATGGAGAAGTTGGAATACAGTAGGTTTAACACCAATATAAATAAATAATGAGTTCATTACAGTATCTTGAAGTGGTGTTTTGTTTTGTTTTGCTAACGGAGCTTACAAGATTTTCTATTTTGAGTTTTGTTTTGAGAAGTTTTCAAGTATTGGGTAAAGATTTGATGGATTATGGAACAAAGAGTGGCAAGAGCCTAAGCTTGGGGATGCCCATGGAACCCCAAGGTAAAATTCAAGGACACCAAAAATCCTAAGCTTGGGGATGCCCCGGAAGGCATCCCCTCTTTCGTCCTCGTCTATCGGTAACTTTACTTTGAGCTATATTTTTATTCACCACATGATATGTGTTTTGCTTGGAGCGTCTTGTATGATTTGAGTTTTGCTTTTTTAGTTAAGCACAATCATCCTTGCTGTACACACCTTTTGAGAGAGACTCACATGATTTGAAATTTACTAGAATACTCTATGTGCTTCACTTATATCTTTTGAGCTATATAGTTTTTGCTCTAGTTCTTCATGGCGGTGGTTCTATTTTATAGAAATAATTGATCTCTCATGCTTCACTTATATTATTTTAAGAGTCCTTTAGAACAACATGGAAATTTGCTTTAATATAAAAACTTTCATAGAAGTGCACTGAATACTATGAGAAGTTTGATACTTGATAATTGTTTTGAGACATGGAGATGGTGATATTAGAGTCATGCTAGTTGAGTACTTGTGAATTTGAGAAATACTTGTGTTGAAGTTTGTGATTCCCGTAGCATGCACGTATGGTGAACCGTTATGTGATGAAGTCGGAGCATGATTTATTTATTGATTGTCTTCCTTATGAGTGGCAGTCGGGGACGAGCGATGGTCTTTTCCTACCAATCTATCCCCCTAGGAGCATGCGCGTAATACTTTGTTTCGATAACTAATAGATTTTTGCAATAAGTATGTGAGTTATTTATGACTAATGTTGAGTCCATGGATTATACGCACTCTCACCCTTCCACCATTGCTAGACTCTCTAGTATCGCGCAACTTTCGCCGGTACCAAATACCTTCCTCAAAACAGCCACCATACCTACCTATTATGGCATTTCCACAGCCATCCCGAGATATATTGCCATGGAACTTTCCACCGTTCCGTTATTATGGCTGTCGGTGTACTAAAGTAGGGGTACCTTAGTATCCCAAACTTGTGCGCGGGCAGTCGCAGCGTCCCGCGGCAAGGCTTGCCGGGCGACCGCCAAGATCCTTCCTGGTTCCTTTGGAGCCATTCAAGAACAAAGTATCCAAGACTCTGGCAAGAGGAGCTTGCCGGGAAGGAGACAAGACCCCGGCAAGAGGAGCTTGCCGGGAAGGCCAACCAAGGACCGGTGAGCGACAAGCTCCCGGATGCGACAAGACAACAACCGCGGCAAGGCACTTGCCGCGGCAAGCTTCCACTCTGTACCTGCGCTCCAGCACATCCACCTACGTGTCGCTCTGGGACCCTTCCAGGCGTACGTGGCGGAAAGCTGTGCAACCAGAGGTACACGGTGGCAAGCAGCGTTGACAGGATCGCCATCGTGGCAAGCAGTGGCGTCCCTGGCGATCCCTTTCTGCACCGTCTAGGCGACGCAGACAAGCATTTAATGCCTTTGTCCCCTGCCGTCAGGGTTAGGTATGATACACTGTTGTAGGTGGCGGTGCCAACCGCAGTGCCTTTTCCATTTTTGCCCTTTTCTACGTTGCCACCTGTCGGTGACCCCTTTAGCGTATAAAAGGAGGCCCATGCGCAACGTAGAGGGGGTCGGCCAACAAAACACACTCACGCTCGGTCCCGCTAGTCGCTGGAGTGTACTGTAGCACACCGCGCTCCCGAGCAAGAAATCAATAAAAACACAATGCAGGAGTAGGGTTTTACGCATCTGTGCGGCCCGAACCTGGGTAAACCGATCGTGTCGCTCGTGCGGTTCGCCTCGATCTGCTCTTCGTTCTCTCTCCGCCCCCTGCCGAACCGAAAGGGGCCCGGTCGGCCGTGGTCCCATAGGTGTCCGCGGGGATCAGCACCCCCGACATCTTTGGCGCGCCAGGTAGGGGTGCGTCGAGGTTGTGCGAACCTGATCCGGCATTCGCACGAGCCAAATCTTCATCGTCTTCATCGAGATGCCGCCGAAGAAGAAGGCTTCGGAGGCGGCTGCTCCATCCGCGCCAAGCCCACCATCGCCGGAGCGAATGGCTGGTGGAGTAGACGCCGGCGGAAGAACAGGCGCCGATGAGGGAGCTCATGGTGCTACCAGGTCCAAGGACAAGACTGCGCTGCACATCAGCGGCACGGTCGGCTCCCACAACGACCGGGCGCACTCCAAGACCTCGGCGTCCGTACACGCACCGTGCCCATCTCAGGAGGCGCGGGACCAGCAGCGTCATGGTACTCACAGTACCATACGTTTGCTAGGCCAAGATCAAGCTGGCGGATCTCGGAGCGTTCAAGACCAGCATGCACGCCAACATGCTGGCGCGAGCGTGGCACGGTCGCTTGGACGAGATACTGCTCCTTCTAACGTAGTTAGAAGTTTGAGCATATCCCGTTTGTCGAACCGTTCGCCGCCGCCGCCCGCCTCTCCGGCAGAAGCTTTGGCGCGAGCTCAACTGCTCCTAGACTACCCTCCAGCGGCGGAGAAGATCGACGACTGGAGGGCCACCATCGAGAGTCTCATCGGCTTTGCCAATGGCGACAATCCACGGCAGCCTAGTACTTCGCTGCCGCGGCAAGTCAGCCAGGCACGAGCCGGTGGCGACAAGACTGGTGGGGGTGCAAGCACTGTGCACTCTCCGCCCCGAAGGCCAAGATCGACGACTCGCCAGATCTACCACGACAGCGACTCCACCGCGTCATCAGATCCACGAGCTCGTCGCGACCAGCGCCAAGTTCTTCACGAACGACAACAAGAAGATGCTCGTACTCACATCGAGCGCCGAAGAGAAGCGCGGCGTCAATCAGACCCGCGCACTGGGCCCTCTGTCGAATTGCATGTGCCAGGGGAACCAGGCGACTTGCCGTACATGGTAGGTTGCCCTGCGTTTACCCGTGAGCTGCGGCAAGTCCAGTGGCCCAGCCAGAAGCATTTCAAGCCAGACGTACCGGAGAAGTACGACGGCAAGTCGCACCCATCAGAGTTCCTCAGCATCTACACCATCGCGGTGCAGGCTGCCGGGGGGCGAGACGACAAGGTCCTTGCCAACTACTTCCCGCTGGTGCTCAAGCCCGACGTCAGGTCCTAGCTCATGCACTTGCCGGACAACTCCATATCCTCTTGGGCAGACCTATGCCATCAGTTTGTCGGCGCCTTTACAGGCGGCCACAAACCTCATGGCCAGGAGAGTGATCTTCACTTGCTCGCCCAAAAGGAAGGAGAGCCCCTGCGCAAGTATATTCAGAGATTCAGCCGTGTACAGCGCAACATCCCAGATATCCACCCTGCCGCGGTTATCAGCGCGTTCCATCAGAACGTGTGTAACCGCAGGATGCGGGAGGAGATGGCGATGAGCAGGACCAGAGACGTCAGTGAGCTATATGCCCTGGCCGACAAGTGTGCACGTGATGAAGAAGGGAGGAAACTCCCTGGAGAGAATACTGGAGCAGGAGGATCTGACAGCGAGGATGCTGCCCCGACAAAGAAAAACCGGCGGCGCAATAACAGGAAGAAGAAAGGCAAAGATGTGCTAGTTGTTTAGCAGTCCGGCAACGACTGTGGCGACAAACAAGCCAAGGTTGCCGCGTGCACCAACTGCCAGGCTGTGGCAGCTGCCGACAAGCAGGATGGCACCGACAAGCAGTATTGCAAGATCCACCGCACCAAGGGCCATGACCTCCAGAGCTGCAAGAAGGTCGAGCAGCTTGTCCAGCAGCAGAAAGCTGAGTATGAGCAGCGCGACAAGGAGAGGGCCCAAGGAGGCAGTGGAGAAGCCGGCAAGAAGTGCGCTGGCCGGGGAGGACGGCGCGGCTAGGCCAAGCAGCGGCAAGGAGACAGACCTCCCCGCGGCCGCGACAAGGATGAAGATGACGACGACGACGAAGACATGGATGATGCCGAGACCAGTGAGCAGGAGTTACAGAAAGCCACCGAAGTCTTGTGTGTTGACGGCGGTGCTTCTCTGCATACTTCCCACCGCCAACTCAAGCAGTGGGCGCGAGAAGTCAATGCGGCAGAACCACCTGTCGAATCGCGCAAGCTTCTGAAATGGTCCAGCACGCCTATCATCTTTGACATTGAGGACCACCCTGATCGCACAATTGCGGTCGGGTGCTTGCCGTTGTTGGTTTCACCAACTATCCGCAACCTCAAGGTCACCAAGATGCTAGTTGACGGCGGGGCCGGCTTGAACCTGATCTCCTCCACTGTACTCCAGAAACTCCAGATCCCTGACAGCGAGCTCGAAGAGACCAGCACATTCCAAGGAATTAACCCGGGAAGAAGCAAGCCGAAGGGGAAGGTCACGTTGCCAGTAACATTTGGCAGCGAGATGAACTTCAGGACTAAGAGGGTCACTTTTGACGTTGCCGATTTTCCATTGCCCTACAATGGAATACTCGGCCGTCTAGCACTCGCCAAGTTCATGGCAGCCTCTCACTACGCATACAATATGCTCAAGATGCCAGGCCCGATAAGCGTCATCTTTGTCCCTGGCGACAAGAAGGATGCTCTTATCTGCGCCGACAAGATCTACCGGGAAGCAGCAGCCGCAACAGATCGCAAGACACTTGCCACTGAAGCTCCCGGGGGGAAGAAGACCAAGACCGGCAAGAGCTCCGGTGCCCACTCCGGCAAACGCACCTCTTCAGAGTGCTGCGCTACCGTCGAGGACGCACCATCGAGCTCCACCGGCAAGTGTAAGAAGGCAATGGCAGCTCCACCTCATACTAAGAAGGTGTCCACCAAGGAGGACGGCGCTCGTGGTACTTTCACCATCAATGCCACTCTCGACCTTAAATTGGAAAGCGCGCTCATTGCTTTCCTGCGGGCGAATGTCGACGTGTTTGCGTGGCAACCGTCTGACATCCCCGGTGTTCCCAGGAAATTAATTGAGCACCATCTTGCCGTTTGTCCTCATGCGCGGCCCGTCAAGCAGAAGGTCAGGAAGCAAGCAGTGGAGCGCCAAGAATTCATAGCAGAAGAAATCAAGAAATTGGAAGCGGCAGGCCTTGTCAGAGGAGTGCTCCATCCCACATGGTTAGCCAATCCTGTAGTTGTGCGCAAAGCAAATGGAAAATGGAGTCTTTGTATTGACTTTACTGATGTTAATAAAGCTTGTCCCAAAGACCCATTTCCCTTGCCGCGCATTGACCAGATTGTTGACTCCACAGCCGGATGTGATTTGCTTTCATTTCTTGACGCATATTCAGGATACCATTAGATCTTCATGGCAGAAGAGGATGAGGAGAAAACCGCATTCATTACTCCATGTGGCACGTACTGTTTCATACGGATGCCTTTCGGATTAAAGAATGCTGGTTCAACATTTGCAAGAGTAGTCCATGTCGCTCTTAAGCCACAAATACACAGAAATGTGGAAGCCTACATGGATGACATAGTGGTCAAGAGCAAGGACAGGGCAACTCTGATCCAAGATTTAGACGAGACCTTTGCAAATCTGCGCAAGATCAACCTGAAGCTCAACCCCGAGAAGTGTGTGTTTGGAGTCCCTTTCGGCAAGCTTCTCGGGTTCTTTGTGTCTCAGCGAGGAATTGAAGCCAATCCCGACAAGATCAAGGCCATTGAGCAGATTGAAGCACCAAAGCCCATCAAGGATGTACGGAAGCTTGCCGGTTGCGTGGCTGCTCTCAGCAGGTTTATCTCTCGGTCTGCCGAGCGCGCCCTGCCATTTTTAAAATTTTGAAAAAGGCAGGTCCAATGAAATGGACTCCGGAAGCGGAGGCTGCGCTGCAGGACTTGAAGAGATACCTGTCCTCCACTCCAACACTTGTCGCACCTAAGCCGCAAGAGAAGTTGCTGCTGTACATAGCGGCAACCAATCAAGTGGTTAGTGCTGCGTTAGTGGCGGAGAGGGAGGCAGATGACGAGCCAGCGACCGCGGCAAGCACATCCAGCGACGAGCAGGGGGCTTCCCTGACAAGCTCTGGTCCCGACAAGGATGGAACTGCGCAGGTGCGCGAGGAGATACAGAAGAGAATGGTGCAGCGCCCAGTTTACTTTGTCAGTTCCCTTCTGCAGGGGGCTAGGTCAAGGTACTCTGGTGTGCAGAAGTTGCTTTTCGGCCTTCTCATGGCCTCGAGAAAGCTGCGCCATTACTTCCAAGCACATGAGATCACAGTTGTCACTCGCTTTCCGCTGAAGAGGATACTGCAGAATCCAGAAGCGACAGGCAGGATTGTCGAGTGGGCGCTGGAACTGTCAAGCTTTGGCCTCAAGTTTGAGAGCACTTCAACTATCCAAAGCAGAGCATTGGCAGAATTCATAGTAGAATGGACGCCAACACCAGATGAAGAAATTCCAGAGACGAGCATCCCCGTCAAGGAAGCAAGCAAAGAGTGGCTTATGTACTTTGACGGTGCCTTCTCGCTGCAAGGCGCCGGCGCTGGTGTGCTGCTTGTCGCACCCACCGGAGAGCACCTCAAGTACGTAGTCCAGATGCACTTTCCCAAGGAGCAAGCGACAAACAATACTGCAGAGTATGAGGGTTTGCTTGCCGGTCTCAGGATCCCAGCAGACCTTGGGATCAAGAAGCTCATTGTCAGGGGTGACTCACAGCTTGTCGTCCGCCAAGTAAACAAGAATTATCAGACTCCATTGATGGAAGCCTATGTTGACGAAGTGAGAAAGCTAGAAGAGCACTTTGACGGCCTGCTGATGGAGCATGTCCCAAGAGCTCAGAACGACATTGCCGATGGCCTGTCAAAGTGCGCCGCACTTAAGTTACCTGTGGAACCAGGGATCTTTGTGCTCAAGCTAACTCAACCGTTCGTAACACCGTCAACTGGACAGAGCAAGAAGAGGAAGTTGATTTCTGGCGACTATTTTCTGGCAGAGCTTCCCGAAGCCGCCCCCAAGAAGGTCCCCAAGATCAACACCAACAGTGCTGAGGAGCAGTCTGCTCCGGCAAGCCCCAGGGTTTGTTCCGTTGAAGCAGACGCTCCCGACAAGTTTTGCTCCGGCAAGCTTGCCGGGGAACGTCAAGCTCCGGCAGAGCCGCGGGTTCTTGCCGTAGAAGCGGATGTTCCCGCAGCAGCAGACATGGCTTTAGTCCTTGTTGTCGAGCCACAAGCTCCAGCATGGGCGCAGCAGATTGTCCATTTCCTTCAGACTGGAGAACTTCCCGAAGAGCAAGAAGAAGTGGAAAGAGTAGCCCGGCAGTCTAGTATGTACTAGTTTGTCGATAACACACTGTGCAGAAGAAGACTCAACAGAGTGAAATTGAAGTGTATTCCCTGGGAAGATGGACAAAAGCTGTTGGCAGAGATACATGGAGGCATATGTGGTCACCACATTGGCACAAGAGCACTTGTCGGCAAAGTATTCCGGCAAGGCTTCTTCTGGCCGACAGCCCTCCAGGATGCAACTGCACAAGTAACCAAGTGTGAAGCGTGCCAGTTCCATTCCAAGCAGATACACCAGCCAGCTCAAGCTCTCCAGACGATCCCTTTATCCTGGCCATTTTCGGTCTGGGGGCTCGATATCCTCGGCCCCTTTCCCCGAGCAGTCGGGGGATTTGAGTACTTGTACGTTGCAATCGACAAGTTCACAAAGTGGCCAGAAGTGGAACCAGTGAGGAAGGTGATAGCACAGTCAGCAGTCAAGTTCTTCAGGTCGATTGTTTGCCGTTTCGGGATCCCTAACAGGATAATTACCGACAACGGTACGCAATTTACGAGCCGCACCTTCATGCAGTACGTCCAAGATCTTGGCGCCAAGGTCTGCTTCGCTTCTGTTGCTCATCCGAGAAGCAACGGTCAAGCGGAGAGGGCAAATGCTGAAGTGCTGCGTGGGCTCAAGACCAGAACTTTCGACAGGCTGCAAAAGTGCGGAAGAAACTGGATCGAGGAGCTGCCGGTGGTTCTTTGGTCGATCAGGACGACGCCAAATCGAGCCACTGGCCAGACACCCTTCGCTCTAGTCTATGGAGCGGAGGCAGTTCTCCCCACGGAACTCGTATACGGGTCGCCTCGAGTGCTCGCTTACGATGAGCTTGAGCAAGAGCAGCTGCGGCAAGATGACGCGTTGCTCCTTGAGGAAGACCGTCTTCAGGCTGCTGTGCGAGCTGCTCGCTACCAGCAAGCTGTGCGCCGCTACCATAGCCGCAAAGTTAACGCCAGAAGTCTCGAGGAAGGCGACCTTGTTCTTCGGCGCGTTCAGTCCACCAAGAATTCCAACAAGTTGACGCCAAAGTGGGAAGGCCCTTACCGGGTGAAACGAGTCACTAGGCCTGGCGCTGTCCGCCTGGAGACCGAAGATGGCATCCCAGTGAGCAATTCCTAGAATATTGAGCACCTTCGCAAGTTTTACCCGTAGGGCGCGGTTGCCGGAACCCGTTTCGGCAACCACCTTTTGTACAAGTCTTGCCGCTGTTGCATGTAATCCTTTGTACAAAGCCGGGCGCAGATCCCGTGCATAAAAATCATGTGCTCAACACATCTTGTCGATTTCGTGCTTTTTATATTTTGCATGTGTTATCTGACACTTTGTGCATCACCTATCCCTGGTAAGCAACAACGAGCCATAAGGCTCCATATCTTTTTCTCCTTCTTCTTTTTTCTTTCAAGGAAAAGAAGGTTTTCTCGCGCACAAGTTTGCCGGGGGGAGAAGATACGGTATGGACCAGGCGTCGTTCAAGAAGATTTCGCCTTGCCGGGAAGCAAACAACAGAAAAGATAAGTTGCCAAAGTTTGAGCAATCAGATTCCCTTTAAATTTTTTTAGTTATTTTCCTTGAACGACCGTGCTTTGTATGGAAAACCTGTGCGCGGATGAACCAGCTCGTAGCTAGTTGTGCCCTTACTGTTGTTTCGAGTCCGCTCAACAACTTAAGTGAGCCACGACTAGCTGCGACAAGGTTTCTTGTCGGCTGCGGCACCGCCAGTAGGCTGCTGACGTTCCGCACTCAGCGCTCGCGGCAAAGGTGCCTGCGCCGGCAAGTTCCCTAAAAGCGTAGGGTAAAAACATACAAAGGAAGGAAGCAAGTAAAGGAAATAACATTGCAATCATTGCTCAGAATAAAGTTATATTACAAGATAAGCTTGTCGTAGCTCTAACAGAATGTTCTTATAACATGAATAGCAGCGACAAGGAAAGAAGAAAATGGGCAGCCTAGTCTACGCGGTCACCCTCGACCCGCTTGATCCCGCTCACCCTGTCCACAATGGGTGCGACAAGGGCCTTGAGCGCCTCCAGATCAGCATCCGGCGGCATGGACCTGAGGACATTGGTGAGGTTGAGGCCCGGATTGCGGAACGCCACCTTCATCAGCACCTTCTGAAGAGCTCCCGGACAGATCTTGCGCGACTCGTCGGCAAGCTGCTTCGGGATCCCTTCCCGGAGTCGCCGGAGTGCCGTCGCCACGCCCTTGAAGAAAGAAGTGAGCTTGGCGCTGGGTTGGAGGTTCTTGTCGGAGGAGTACCCGAGATCCTCCATTCCCAGCTGCGCCAGCTCCTTGTCGATGTCGGCGGCAACATCCATGAGCCCCTCTGTCCAGTGCTCCACATTCTCCCGGAATGTTCTCTGGGCGGCGGCAGCGCTCGCCAGCAGCGCCTTGCCGGCCTTGACTTCCTCCTTCAGGGCCGTCTCTTGCTCCTTGGCGCTGTCAAGTGTCTTGGTCAAGGCGATCAGCTTCGACTCAAGATCTGCAGCGGAGTCCTTGGCGGCATCAAGCTCCTTGCCCTTCTCGGCGAGGCGGGTCTGCAGCTCCGAGTAGCTGATGGCGTCCTTCTCGCGCTCAAACTTGAGCGTGGCAAGCTCGTCGCCGCTCGCCTTGAGGTCGGCCTCTAGCTGCACCACCTTCGTTTCCAACTCATTCTTGGCGGCCTCGGCGGCTGTGGCAGCGTCTTCGGCTTGTTTGAGAGCTCCGCCAACCGTTCACTCGCGCACGGCAAGCTCCTCCTCGTGGCTGTCAAGATCAACTTTCCGCTGCACCAGCTCGCCCTCTTGCACGGACAGCTTCTCAGCGGCAAGCCTTTGCTGCTCTTCGACTTTGGCCTTCTCGAGGAGGAAAGCCCTCTGCTCCTCGGCAAGCTGCTCCCGCTCCGCCACCAAAGACCGAAGAGCTTCTTGATTTTGGCCCCGGAGCTCCTCCGCGCGCTTCTCAATATCGACTCCCGCCTTGGCGACAAGCGCTTCACGGGATTCTAACTTGGCCTGCCGGGCGCGGTAGAGCGACACCAGCTTCCGCAGCAGCCGCTCCTCCTCAGGCTCGCCGCTGCTGCTGCTTGGCGCGTCGACAAGCGCCAACCCGGTGGAGGCAAGCACTTCTCCGTCGAAACTCTCTCCCTCGACCGGCGCCCTGGAGCTTGACGCCTAGGGGAGGTTGATGAAGATGTCGTCGCCGGACTTCAAGTAAACACCAGGCTGGGGCTCCTCGGAGCCTGGCGCTGCGGCAGTGGCGGAGGGATCGGTAGTTGGTGCAGCGCCTGGCGCTCCTGTGGCCTCTGGGTCGTTAGTACGATCGCCAGATCCCCCGCCTGCTTCTGCAGCGGCAGCCCTGGCGGCCTCTTCGCTGGCGGGCTTGTCAGCACCGGCCCCTTCCTTGGCTGCAACGGCGTCGTGGCGGCAATTTCAGTCTCCATCGGCTCTGCAGCAGATGGATCTGACAGCCGGGAAAGAGGAGAAGAATCAAACAAATATCCAAGAAAAAGAAAGAAGAAGAAGAACAACAAGAAGAAGAAACCAAGGGAGCAAGGAGATTACCTGTGCCAGGCTCTGCGGTCGTGGTCTCCGTCGCCGGGGGGCCGCTGGTGCTGTCCCTTGCCGGAGACCCCTCCCTTGCTGGGGCTCCTCCCTTGCCGGAGCCTCCTCCCTTGCCGGAGAGCTCTCCCTTGCCGGGGACCTCTCCCTTGCCGGAGGACTCTCCCTTGGCGCTTCGGGGGCGGCCTCCGGGCTCTCCTGGTGGGGCTGCTCTACTCCTGCACAAGTCAGCAAACAGATATCAGCAAAGCAAGACTCTTCATGCGCGCCCAACAGCGGGAAGTAAACAAGATACTTACGTTGGGGGCTGCTCTGGAGATCAGCTGCCGCGTCCGGCAAGGTTGTCTCGGGCGCGTCCCCTGCTGACATGGTGGGTTCGTCCTCGATGACAATCACCGTCGCCTTGGCTCTCTTTGCTGCCCTCTGAGCCAGAGTCCCGAAAAGGAGCAGGTTCAGAGAAAAGCAAGTAAGATGCAAGACAAAAACAGCAAGGATTGGTGGACAGCAAGTACAACAAGGAAAACTTACTCTTCTTCTTCTTCCTCGCCGGAGCTGAACGCGGAGAAGTCAAAGTCTGGCTCGCGTCCGGCGCGGGAAGATGGAGGAGTGGGTTCCCTTGGCCGCTTGGCGGGAGCAAAAGCGGTGGTCCAGGAAGACCCTGCTCCAGTTGTCGCTGCAGCGTGGGGCGCTCCCGCGGCAATGGTGCTTGCCGCGGTGGAGCGTGTCGCGCGACGCGGCGACTGTCGACTCGCCTGCCGCCTCGCCACGTCCCCGACTTTGCGGAGGCGCCTTCTTGGTGGAGATGGAGGCTCTGCTTGCGGCGTGCTGCCTGAGGACGACGAGGAGGAGGAGTTGATATCCAACGAGCCGCTCGTCTCCTTGGCGGGCTCGCTTGGCTCGGCGTCACGCCCGGCAAGCTCTTTCCTGCCGGCAAGCTCCTCTTGCTCGGCACAGTTTGCCGCCTCTGCTGCCGCTGCCTCCTCCAAAGTGAATCCGAACTTGCCTGCCGCTGCAGGTGCCGCCGCCTCTTCCAGCCTGGTGGCGATGCGCTTCAACTCTGCCTCGGTGGTGTCGCGAGTGAGGCCATCCTTCTCGCCGGGGCGGATCGGCACTTCCACCAAGTTGTCGAAGAAGTGCTGCACGATGTCGTCTTCAGGCTCCTGCCAAGTTGGCACGATTCCATGCGAGTCGCACAACGGCATCATTGCCCTGATGCGGTTGAGCGCAGAGTTGTTGCACAATGGGACGACGCCCTGCGGCAACCTAAAGACTTCTGGGTGGTCAGGATCATACTTGAGGAGCTCCTGCAGCATTGCGTTGAGCTCCAGGACAGTGAAGTTGTTGTTGAGGCCCGGGCGCAACCTCATGATATCCGCCGCGTTCTTGAACTCCCAGGCGGGCCTCCTTCGTTCCTGTAGGGGGGCGATGCGGTGGCGAAGGAAGTCTGCGCCAACGGCGCCTACAGTGAGCCCGGCAAGCCTGAGGCATTGGATCCTGGTGACGGCAATCCTCAGCCTGATGTCTTCCGGGGCCACGTCGCTCCAGTCGCTGCCGCGTGCTGCTGCTACTTGGCGCCGGGCGGTAAATGGCTGCGGGTTCTCCTCAACTATCCAACACCAATCTGCTCTCCACTCCTCCCACTTGCCGTGGAACTCTCCCTCCAAATACGAATCCTTCTTGCCAGACCTTGAGATCCAAGCAATTCCGCCGGACAGAGGCTCTCCTCTCTCTACTCGGGGCATGAAGAAATGGCGGAAAAGAGCTATGTTTGGGTGGACTCCGACAAAGTTTTCGCAAAGGTGTGCAAAAACTGCCATGGTCTGAACGGCGTTGGGGGTGAAGTCAAGGAGGCAAAGGCCATAGGTGTTCATAATTTCGCAGAAAAACTCCGAGAAGGGCGGGTAGAGCCCGCAGTAGAAGAACATGGCGAAGAAGGGGTAGCCGTGTGGAGCCATTTTTTGAGCAGAGGCCGGGAGTACCTTGGTGCTCGGGTGCGCTCGCGTCTCCGTCGACCAGAAGAGGTAGTAGTGAAGGAAATATGCCCTAGAGGCAATAATAAAGTTATTATTTATTTCCTTATATCATGATAAATGTTTATTATTCATGCTAGAATTGTATTAACCGGAAACATAATACATGTGTGAATACATAGACAAACAGAGTGTCACTAGTATGCCTCTACTTGACTAGCTCGTTATTCAAAGATGGTTATGTTTCCTAACCATGAACAAAGAGTTGTTATTTTATTAACGGGATCACATCATTAGTTGAATGATCTGATTGGCATGACCCATTCCATTAGCTTAGCACCCGATCGTTTAGTATGTTGCTATTGCTTTCTTCATGACTTATACATGTTCCTATGACTATGAGATTATGCAACTCCCGTTTGCCGGAGGAACACTTTGGGTGCTACCAAACATCACAACGTAACTGGGTGATTATAAAGGAGTACTACAGGTGTCTCCAAAGGTAGATGTTGGGTTGGCGTATTTCGAGATTAGGATTTGTCAGTCCGATTGTCGGAGAGGTATCTCTGGGCCCTCTCGGTAACGCACATCACATAAGCCTTGCAAGCACTGCAACTAATATGTTAGTTGTGAGATGATGTATTACAGAACGAGTAAAGATACTTGCCGGTAACGAGATTGAACTAGGTATTGGATACCGACGATCGAATCTCGGGCAAGTAACATACCAATGACAAAGGGAACAACGTATGTTGTTATGCGGTCTGACTGATAAAGATCTTTGTAGAATATGTAGGAGCCAATATGGGCATCCAGGTCCCACTATTGGTTATTGACCGGAGACGTGTCTCGGTCATGTCTACATTGTTCTCGAACCGTAGGGTCCGCACGCTTAAGGTTTCGATGACAGTTATATTATGTGTTTATGAGTTTTGATGTACCGAAGGAGTTCAGAGTCCCGGATGAGATCGGGGACATGACGAGGAGTCTCGAAATGGTCGAGACGTAAAGATCGATATATTGGACGACTATATTCGGACTTCGGAAAGGTTCCGAGTGATTCGGGTATTTTTCGGAGTACCGGGTAGTTACGGGAGAAGTAATGGGCCTTGATGGGCTTTAGTGGGAAGAGGAAAAAGGCTGCTGCGCCCCCCCTCCCCTTTGGTCCGAATTGGACTAGGGAAAAGGGGGGCGGCCACCTCTCCTTCTCCCTTCCTCCCCTCTTGGTGGACTCCTACTAGGACTTGGAGTCCTAGTAGGACTCCCTATCCTGGCCGCACCTTTGCCTTGGCCGGCCTCCTCCTCCTCCATCCTTTATATACAAGGGCAGGGGGCACCCCATAGAGACACAAGTTGATCCTTGTGATCGTTCCTTAGCCGTGTGCGGTGCCCCCTGCCACCAAATTCCACCTCGATCATACCGTTGTAGTGCTTAGGCGAAGCCCTGCGTCGGTAGTACATCAAGATCGTCACCACGCCTTCGTGCTGACGGAACTCTTCCTCGACGCTTTGCTGGATCGGAGCCCAAGGATCGTCATCGAGCTGAACGTGTGCTAAGAACTCGGAGGTGCCGGAGTAACGGTGCTTGGATCGGTCGGATCGGGAAGAAGACGTACGACTACTTCCTCTACGTTGTGTGATCGCTTCCGCAGTCAGTCTGTGTTGGTACGTAGACAACACTCTCCCCCTCGTTGTTGTGCATCACCATGATCTTGCGTGTGCGTAGGAAATTTTTTGAAATTACTACGTTCCCCAACAGTGGCATCCGAGCCTAGGTTTTATGGTTTGATGTTATTTGCACGAGTAGAACACAAGTGAGTTGTGGGCGATACAAGTCATACTGCCTACCAGCATGTCATACTTTGGTTCGGCGGTATTGTTGGACGAGACGACCCGGACCAACCTTACGCGTACGCTTACGCAAGACCGGTTCCCTCGACGTGCTTTGCACATAGATGGCTTGCGGGCGACTGTCTCTCTAACTTTAGTTGAACCGAGTGTGGCTACGCCCGGTCCTTGAGAAGGTTAAAACGGAGTCTATTTGACAAACTATCGTTGTGGTTTTGATGCGTAGGTGAGATGAGTTCTTGCTTAAGCCCGTAGCAGCCACGTAAAACTTGCAACAACAAAGTAGAGGACGTCTAACTTGTTTTTGTAGGGCATGTTGTGATGTGATATGGTCAAGGCATGATGCTAAATTTTATTGTATGAGATGATCATGTTTTGTAACCAAGTTATCGGCAACTAGCAGGAGCCATATGGTTGTCGCTTTATTGTATGCAATGCAATCGCGATGTAATGCTTTACTTTATTACTAAGCGGTAGTGATAGTCGTGGAAGCATAAGATTGGCGAGACGACAACGATGCTACGATGGAGATCAAGGTGTCGCGCCGGTGACGATGGTGATCATGAAGGTGCTTCGAAGATGGAGATCACAAGCACAAGATGATGATGGCCATATCATATCACTTATATTAATTGCATGTGATGTTTATCTTTTATGCATCTTATCTTGCTTTGATTGACGGTAGCATTATAAGATGATCTCTCACTAAATTATCAAAAAGTGTTCTCCCTGAGTATGCACCGTTGCCAAAGTTCGTCGTGCCCAGACAGCACATGATGATCGGGTGTGATAAGCTCTACGTCCATCTACAACGGGCGCAAGCCAGTTTTGCACATGCAGAATACTCAGGTTAAACTTGACGAGCCTAGCATATGCAGATATGGCCTCGGAACACAGAGACCGAAAGGTCGAGCGTGAATCATATAGTAGATATGATCAACATGACGATGTTCACCATTGAAAACTACTCCATCTCACGTGATGATCGGTTATGGTTTAGTTGATTTGGATCACGTGATCACTTAGAGGGTTAGAGGGATATCTATCTAAGTGGGAGTTCTTAAGTAATATGATTAATTGAACTTAAATTTATCATGAACTTAGTCCTGGTAGTATTTTGCAAATTATGTTGTAGATCAATGGCTCGCGTTGTTGCTTCCCTATGTTTATTTTGATATGTTCCTAGAGAAAATTGTGTTGAAAGATGTTAGTAGCAATGATGCGGATTGGATCCATGATCTGAGTTTTATCCTCATTGCTGCACAGAAGAATTATGTCCTTGATGCACCACTAGGTGACAGACCTATTGCAGGAGCAGATGCAGACGTTATGAACGTTTTCTAGCTCAATATGATGACTACTTGATAGTTTAGTGCACCATGCTTAATGGCTTAGAATCGGGACTTCAAAGACGTTTTGAACGTCATGGACCATATGAGATGTTCCAGGAGTTGAAGTTAATATTTCAAGCAAATACCCGAGTTGAGAGATATGAAGTCTCCAACAAGTTCTATAGCTAAAAGATGGAGGAGAATCGCTCAACTAGTGAGCATGTGCTCAGATTGTCTGGGTACTACAATCGCTTGAATCAAGTGGGAGTTAATCTTCCAGATAAGATAGTGATTGACAGAATTCTCTAGTCACCATCACCAAGTTAGTAGAACTTCGTGATGAACTATAATATGCAAGGGATAACGGAAACAACTCCCAAGCTCTTCGTTATGCTGAAATCAACGAAGGTAGAAATCAAGAAAAACATCAAGTGTTGATGGTTGACAAGATCACTAGTTTCAAGAAAAGGGCAAAGGGAAGAAGGGGAACTTCAAAAGAATGGCAAGAAAGTTGCTACTCATGTGAAGAAGCCCAAGTCTGGTCCTAAGCCTGAGACAAAGTGCTTCTACTTCAAAGGGACTGGTCACTGGAAGCGGAAGTACCCCAAGTGATTGGCGGATAAGAAGGATGGCAAAGTGAACATAAGTATATTTGATATACATGTTATTGATGTGTACTTTACTAGTGTTTATAGCAACCCCTCAGTATTTGATGCTAGTTCAGTTGCTAAGATTAGTAACTCGAAACGGGAGTTGCAGAATAAATAGAGACTAGTTAAGGGTGAAGTGACGATGTGTGTTGGAAGTGGTTCCAAGATTGATATGATCATCATCGCACAATCCCTATAATTTCGGGATTAGTGTTGAACCTAAATAAGTGTTATTTGGTGTTTGCGTTGAGCATGAATATGATTTGATCATGTTTATTGTAATACGGTTATTCATTTAAGTAAAAGAATAAATTGTTGTTCTGTTTACATGAATAAAAGCTTATATGGTTACACACCCAATGAAAATAGTTCGTTGGATCTCGATCGTAGTGATACACATAATCATAATATTGAAACCAAAAGATGCAAAGTTAATAATGATAGTGCATCTTATTTGTAGCACTGCCGTTTAGGTCATATTGGTGTAAAGCGCATGAAGAAACTCCATGATGATGGGCTTTTGGAATCACTTGATTATGAATCAGTTGATGCTTGTGAACCATGCCTCATGGGCAAGATGACTAAGACTCTGTTCTTTGGAACAATGGAGCGAGCAACAGATTTGTTGGAAATCATACATACTAATGTATGTGGTCCGATGAATATTGAGGCTCGTGACAGGTATCATTATTTTCTGATCTTCACAGATGATTTGAGCAGATATGAGTATATCTTGATGAAACATAAGTCTGAAACATTTGAAAAGTTCAAAGAATTTCAGAGTGAAGTGAAAAATCATCGTAACAAGAAAATAAAGTTTCTATGATCTGATCGTAGAGAAGAGTATTTGAGTTACGAGTTTTGCCTTCAGTTAAAAACAATGTGAAATAGTTTCACTACTCACGCCACAAGGAACACCATAGTGTAATGGTGTGTCCGAACGTCATAACCGTACTTTATTAGATATAGTGCGATCTATGATGTCTCTTACCGATCTACCACTATCGTTTTGGGGTTATGCATTAGAGACAGCTGCATTCACGTTAAAAAGGGCACCATCTAAGTCCGTTGAGACGACACAATCTGAACTATGGTTTAGCAAGAAACCAAAGTAGTCGTTTCTTAAAGTTTGGGATTGTGATGCTTATGTGAAAAAATTTCATCCTGATAAGCTCAAACCCAAATCGGAAAAGTGCGTCTTCATAGGATACCCTAAAGAATATGTTGGGTACACCTTCTATCACAGATCCGAAGGCAAGATATTCGTTGCTGAGAATGGATCCTTTCCAGAGAAGGAGTTTTCTCTCGAAAGAAGTGAGTGGGAGGAAAGTAGAAAACTTGATAAGGTAATTGTACCTTCTCCCTTATTGGAAAGTAGTTCATCACAAAAATCTGTTCTTGTGACTACTACACCAATTAGTGGGGAAGCTAATGATGATGATCATGTAACTTCAGATCAAGTTACTACCGAATCTCGTAGGTAAACCAAAGTGAGAACCGCACCAGAGTGGTACGGTAATCCTGTTCTGGAAATCATGTTACTAGACCATGACGAACTTGCGAACTATGAGGAAGCAATGATGAGCCCAGATTCCGCGAAATGGTTTGAGGCCATAAAATCTGAGATATGATCCATGTATGAGAACAAAGTTTGGACTTTGGTTGACTTGCCCGATGATCGGCAAGCAATTGAGAATAAATGGATCTTCAAGAGGAAGACGGACGCTGGTAGTAGTGTTACAATCTACAAAGCTAGAATTGTCGCAAAAGGTTTTCAACAAGTTCAAGGTGTTGACTACGATGAGAGCTTCTCACTTGTATCTATGCTTGAGTCTGTCCGAATCATGTTAGTAATTGCTGCATTTTATGAAATATGGCAAATGGATAAACAAAACTGCATTCCTTAATGGATTTATTAAAGAAGAGTTGTATATGATGCAACCAGAAGGTTTTGTCAATCCGAAAGGTGCTAACAAAATGTGCAAGCTCCAGCGATCCATCTATGGACTGGTGCAAGCATCTCGGAGTTGGAATATACGCTTTGATGAGTTGATCAAAGCATATAGTTTTATACAGACTTGCGGTGAAGCCTGTATTTACAAGAAAGTGAGTGGGAGATTTACAGCATTTCTGATAAGTATATGTGAATGACATATTGTTGATCGGAAATAATGTAGAATTATTCTGTAACGCATAAAGGAGTGTTTGAAAGGAGTTTTTCAAAGAAAGACTTCGGTGAAGCTGCTTACATATTGAGCTTCAAGATCTATAGAGATAGATCAAGACGCTTGATAAGTTTTTCCAATGAGTACATACCTTGACAAGATTTTCAAGTAGTTCAAAATGGAGCAGTCAAAGAAAGAGTTCTTGCCTGTATTACAAGGTGTGAAGTTGAGTAAGACTCAAAGCCCGACCACGGCAGAAGATAGAAAGAGAATGAAAGTCATTCCCTATGCCTTGGCCATAGGTTCTATAAAGTATGTCATGCTGTATACCAGATCTATTGTATACCCTCCATTGATTTGGCAAGGGAGTACAATAGTGATCTAGGAGTAGATCACTGGACAGCGGTCAGAATTATCCTTAGTGAAATAAGGATATGTTTCTCGATTATGGACGTGACAAAAAGGTTCATCGTAAAGGGTTACGTCGATGCAAGTTTTTGACACTGATCCAGATGAATCTAAAGTCTCAATCTGGATACATATTGGAAGTGGGAGCAATTAGCTAGAGTAGCTCCGTGTAGAGCATTGTAGACATAGAACTTGCAAAATACTTACGGATCTGAATGTGACAGACCCGTTGACTAAAATTATCTCACAAGCAAGACATGATCACACCTTAGTACTCTTTGGGTGTTAATCACATAGATATGTGAACTAGATTACTGACTCTAGTAAACCCTTTGAGTGTTGGTCACATGACGATGTGAACTATGGGTGTTAATCACATGGTGATGTAAACTATTGTTGTTAAATCACATGGCGATGTGAACTAGATTATTGACTCTAGTGCAAGTGGGAGACTGAAGGAAATATGCCATAGAGGCAATAATAAAGTTATTATTTATTTCCTTATATCATGATAAATGTTTATTATTCATGCTAGAATTGTATTAACCGGAAACATAATACATGTGTGAATACATAGACAAACAGAGTGTCACTAGTATGCCTCTACTTGACTAGCTCGTTAATCAAAGATGGTTATGTTTCCTAACCATGAACAAAGAGTTGTTATTTGATTAACGGGATCACATCATTAGTTGAATGATCTGATTGACATGACCCATTCCATTAGCTTAGCACCCGATCGTTTAGTATGTTGCTATTGCTTTCTTCATGACTTATACATGTTCCTATGACTATGAGATTATGCAACTCCTGTTTGCCGGAGGAACACTTTGGGTGCTACCAAACGTCACAACGTAACTGGGTGATTATAAAGGAGTACTACAGGTGTCTCCAAAGGTAGATGTTGGGTTGGCGTATTTCGAGATTAGGATTTGTCACTCCGATTGTCGGAGAGGTATCTCTGGGCCCTCTCGGTAATGCACATCACATAAGCCTTGCAAGCACTGCAACTAATATGTTAGTTGTGAAATGATGTATTACGGAACGAGTAAAGAGACTTGCCGGTAACGAGATTGAACTAGGTATTGGATACCGACGATCGAATCTCGGGCAAGTAACATACCGATGACAAAGGGAACAACGTATATTGTTATGCGGTCTGACCGATAAAGATCTTTGTAGAATATGTAGGAGCCAATATGGGCATCCAGGTCCCACTATTGGTTATTGACCGGAGACGTGTCTCGGTCATGTCTACATTGTTCTCGAACCGTAGGGTCCGCATGCTTAAGGTTTCGATGACAGTTATATTATGAGTTTATGAGTTTTGATGTACCGAAGGAGTTCGGAGTCTCGGATGAGATCGGGGACATGACGAGGAGTCTCTAAATGGTCGAGACGTAAAGATCGATATATTGGACGACTATATTCGGACTTCGGAAAGGTTCCGAGTGATTCGGGTATTTTTCGGAGTACCGGGTAGTTACGGGAGAAGTAATGGGCCTTGATGGGCTTTAGTGGGAAGAGGAAAAAGGCTGCTGCGCCCCCCCTCCCCTTTGGTCCGAATTGGACTAGGGAAAAGGGGGGCGGCCACCTCTCCTTCTCCCTTCCTCCCCTCTTGGTGGACTCCTACTAGGACTTGGAGTCCTAGTAGGACTCCCTATCCTGGCCGCACCTTTGCCTTGGCCGGCCTCCTCCTCCTCCATCCTTTATATACAAGGGCAGGGGGCACCCCATAGAGACACAAGTTGATCCTTGTGATCGTTCCTTAGCCGTGTGCGGTGCCCCCTGCCACCAAATTCCACCTCGATCATACCGTTGTAGTGCTTAGGCGAAGCCCTGCGTCGGTAGTACATCAAGATCGTCACCACGCCTTCGTGCTGACGGAACTCTTCCTCGACGCTTTGCTGGATCGGAGCCCAAGGATCGTCATCGAGCTGAACGTGTGCTAAGAACTCGGAGGTGCCGGAGTAACGGTGCTTGGATCGGTCGGATCGGGAAGAAGACGTACGACTACTTCCTCTACGTTGTGTGATTGCTTCCGCAGTCAGTCTGCGTTGTTACGTAGACAACACTCTCCCCCTCGTTGCTGTGCATCACCATGACCTTGCGTGTGCGTAGGAATTTTTTTGAAATTACTACGTTCCCCAACAAGTAGTACTCCCTCAACTCCTTCGCGTCAAGCTTGGGGGGGAAGGTGGCCTGCTCCTTCCGCAGCGCTGCAAGACGCTGCGCCTCGGTCGACTTCACGGCCTTCCCCTTGTCGGCTTTTGGAGCCATGGCGGAGGTGGTGGAGGAGGTCGACGGCATTGGTGGTGCTGGTGGCAATGGGGGGGGGGCAGGGTGCTGATCTCTTGCTGCTTTGAGAAGACGGAGGCAGGGCGGAGACTTCTGAGATTGGAGAGGAAAAGGGGCGAGTGGGCGCACTACCCCTGCTTCCCTTTGCTTATAAAGGGGGAGATGGCGGACGTTTTGCCTTTCCTAATAAAGAAACCGCCCACGATCTCTCCCACGACGCCGCGTTCGATGCGTGCCGTGCGGGGAGGGCGCGGTGGATGCGGAGTGAGATACGGCGTAACCTAGGCCGCGCGTGCCCGTGCCCTGTTTTGGGCCTGGCCCAACAGCGCTTGGCACCGTGTATGGCCCAAGCCCGGGGGCTCCTGTCGGTGTACTAAAGTAGGGGTACCTTAGTATCCCGAACTTGTGCGCGGGCAGTCGCAGCGTCCCGCCGCAAGGCTTGCCGGGCGACCGCCAAGATCCTTCCTGGTTCCTTTGGAGCCATTCAAGAACAAAGTATCCAAGACTCCGGCAAGAGGAGCTTGCCGGGAAGGAGACAAGACCCCGGCAAGAGGAGCTTGCCGGGAAGGCCAACCAAGGACCGGTGAGCGACAAGCTCCGGGATGTGACAAGACAACAACCGCGGCAAGGCACTCGCTGCGGCAAGCTTCCACTCTGTACCTGCGCTCCAGCACATCCACCTACGTGTCGCTCTGGGACCCTTCCAGGCGTACGTGGCGGAAAGCTGTGCAGCCAGAGGTACACGGTGGCAAGCGGCGCTGACAAGATCGCCATCGTGGCAAGCAGTGGTGTCCCTGGCGGTCCCTTTCTGCACCGTCTAGGCGACGCAGACAGGCATTTAATGCCTTTGTCCCCTGCCGTCAGGGTTAGGTATGATACACTGTTGTAGGCAGCGGTGCCAACCGCAGTGCCTTTTCCATTTTTGCCCTTCTCTACGTTGCCACCTGTCAGTGACCCCTTTAGCATATAAAAGGAGGCCCATGTGCAACGTAGAGGGGGTCGGCCAACAGAACACACTCACGCTCGGTCCCGCTAGTCGCTGGAGTGTACTGTAGCACACCATGCTCCCGAGCAAGAAATCAATACAAACACAAAGAAGGAGTAGGGTTTTACGCATCTGTGCGGCCCGAACCTGGGTAAACCGATCGTGTCGCTCGTGCGTTTCGCCTCGATCTGCTCTTCGTGCTCTCTCCGCCCCCTGCCGAACCGAAAGGGGCCTGGTCCGCCGTGGTCCCATAGGTGTCCGTGGGGATCAGCACCCCCGACAATGACACGGTTCATCATTGTCATATTGCTTACATGATCAGGTAGTTGACATCGTATTTGTGGCAAAGCCACCGTTCGTAATTCTTCATACATGTCACTTGTGCATCATTGCACATCCTGGTACACCGCCGAAGGCATTCACATAGAGTCATATTTTGTTCTAGGTAAGTAAATAAAGTGTGATGATCATCATTATTAGAGCATTGTCCCAAGTGAGGAAAGAATGATGGAGACTATGATTCCCCCACAAGTCGAGATAAGACTCCGGACAAAAAAAAAGAAGCCAAAAAGGGGCCCAAAAATGAGAGAAAAAGAGAGAAGGGACAATGCTACTATCCTTTTTCCACACTTGTGCTTCAAAGTAGCACCATGATCTTCATGATAGAGAGTCTCCTATGATATCACTTTCATATACTAGTGGGAATTTTTCATTATAGAACTTGGCTTGTATATTCCAATGATGGGATTCCTCAAAATGCCCCAGGTCTTCATGAGCAAGCAAGTTGGATGCACACCCACTTAGTTTATTTTGTTGAGCTTTCATATACTTATAGCTCTAGTGCATCCGTTGCATGGCAATCCCTACTCACTCACATTGATATATATTGATGGGCATCTCCATAGCCTGTTGATATGCCTAGTTGATGTGAGACTATCTTCTCCTTTTTTGTCTTATCCACAACCACCATTCTATTCCACCATAGTGTTATATCCATGGCTCACGCTCATATATTGTGTGAAGATTGAAAAAGTTTGAGAACATCAAAAGTATGAAACAACTTCTTGGCTTGTCATCGGGGTTGTGCATGATTTAAATATTTTGTGTGGTGAAGATAGAGCATAGCCAGACTATATGATTTTGTAGGGATAACTTTCTTTGGCCATGTTATTTTGAGAAGACATAATTGCTTAGTTAGTATGCTTGAAGTATTATTATCTTTATGTCAATATTAAACTTTTATCTTGAATCTTTTGGATCTGAACATTCATGCCACAATAAAGAAAAACTTACATTGAGAAATATGTTAGAAAGCATTCCACATCAAAAATTATTCTTTTATCATTGACCTACTCGAGGGCAAGCAGGAATCAAGCTTGGGGATGCTTGATACGTATCCAACGTATCTATAAATTTTGATTGCTCCATGCTATTATATTATATGTTTTGGATGTTAATGGGCTTTATTTTACACTTTTATATTATTTTTGGGACTAGCCTATTAAGCGGAGGCCCAACCCAAATTGCTGTTTTTTTGCCTATTTCAATGTTTCGCGGAAAAGGAATATCAAACGGAGTCCAAACAGAATGAAACCTTCGGGGACGTGATTTTCTCTACAAATGTGATCCAGGAGACTCGGAGTGGGAGTCAAGAAACAATCGAGGAGGCCACGAGGCAGGGGGCGCGCCTACCCACCTAGCGCGCCCTTCACCCTCGTGGGGCCCTTGTTGCTCCACTGACCTACTTCTTCGTCCTATATATATATATCCACGTACCCCCAAACATCCAGGAGCAACACGAAAACCTATTCCACCGCCGCAACCTTCTGTACCCGAGAGATCCCATCTTGGGGCCTTTTCCGGAGCTCCACCGGAGGGGGCATTGATCATGGAGGGCCTCTACATCTACTCCATGGCCTCTCCAGCGATCTGTGAGTAGTTTAATTCAGACCTACGGGTCCATAGTTATTAGCTAGATGGCTTCTTCTCTCTCTTTGGATCTGAATACAAAGTACTCCTTGATATTCTTGGAGATCTATTCGATGTAATTGAAAGTGCAACTATCCCTAGGTGGTTTTGGTAATTCATAACAACATATAGCTGATTGAGCTAATGCTATTCCAAGATGATTATTTCAGGAAAGCTCAATGATTGGCATGGCATGGATGTGAAAGTGGAACCCTCAAAATGCTAAGGGCAAAGGATTGGCTCAAGCTCAAAAGCTCAAGACTCTTCATTTTATATTCTAGTGATCCAAGATCACTTTGAGTCTTTAGGAAAAGCCAATACTATCAAGGAGGGATGAGGTGTTGCTTAATGAGCCTCTTGCTTCATGTGCTTAATGATACGCTCCAAAATCCTCAGCTACTTTCCCATATCCACAAATGACCTAAACCCTAAGCCAAACTCGGTCATACCGATTCTATCTATCCGGCGCCACCGAGTTTCATATTTCATAAGCCAGTGCCAAACCATAGCAATTCGGTCCTACCGATAGGGATCTCGGTCCCACGGAGATGGGGTTGCAAACTCTCTATTTCCCTTTCATAACTTTTCGGTCTCACTGAAAGAGCGAATCGGTCCCACCGAGATTGCAATGTAAACTGTGTGTTTCCCTTTTGTAACTTTTCGGTCTCACCGAAAGAGCAAATCGGTCCCACCGAGTTTGCCTGACCAACTCTCTGGTTAGCTTTTTACCAGACTCGGTCTCACCGAGTTTGTGTAATCGGTCTCGCCGAGATTACGTTATGCCCAAACCCTAACAGAATCGGTCCTACCGAGTTGCATGTCAGTCCCACCGAAAATCTCTAGTGGTCACTAGGTTTACCATTTCGGTCTGACCGAGTTTATTGATTCGGTCCCACCGAGATTGGTAGATTGTGTGTAACGGTTGGATTTTGTGTGGAGGCTATATATACCCCTCCACCTCCTCTTCATTCATGGAGAGAGCCATCAGAACACATACACAATTCCAACTCATATGTTCTGAGAGAGAACCACCTACTCATGTGTTGAGACCAAGACATTCCATTCCTACCATATGAATCTTGATCTCTAGCCTTCCCCAAGTTGCTTTCCACTCAAACCTTCTTTCCACTAGATCCAAATCCTATGAGAGAGAGTTGAGTGTTGGGGAGACTATCATTTGAAGCACAAGAGCAAGGAGTTCATCATCAACACACCATTTGTTACTTCTTGGAGAGTGGTGTCTCCTAGATTGGCTAGGTGTCACTTGGGAGCCTCCGACAAGATTTTGGAGTTGAACCAAGGAGTTTGTAAGGGCAAGGAGATCGCCTACTTCGTGAATATCTACCGCTAGTGAGGCAAGTCCTTCGTGGGCGATGGCCATGGTGTGATAGACAAGGTTGCTACTTCGTGGACCCTTCGTGGGTGGAGCCCTCCATGGACTCGCGCAACCGTTACCCTTCGTGGGTTGAAGTCTCCATCAACGTGGATGTAGGATAGCACCACCTATCCGAACCACGGGAAAAACATCCGTGTCTCCGATTGCGTTTGAATTCTCCAAACCCTTCCCTTTACATTCTTGCAAGTTGCATGCTTTACTTTCCGCTGCCAATATACTCTTTGCATGCTTGCTTGAATTGTGTGATGATTGCTTGACTTGTCCTAAAATAGCTAAAATCTGCCAAGAACTAAAATTGGGAAAGATCAAGTTTTTATTTGGTCAAGTAGCCTAATCACCCCCCCTCTAGACATACTTTCGATCCTACAGTAATCTTCTTTTTGTGGTGTGTTTGTCGAGAACCGTTGAATTGTGGGTTTATGATCAAGTTTATCATTGAACAATATTTGAATCTCCTCTGAATTCTTTTATGTATGATTGGTTTATCTTTGCAAGTCTCTTCGAATTATCAGTTTGGTTTGGCCTACTAGATTGATCTTTCTTGCAATGGGAGAAGTGCTTAGCTTTGGGTTCAATCTTGCGGTATCCTTTCCCAGTGACAGCAGGGGCAGCAAGGCACGTATTGTATTGTTGCCATCGAGGATAAAAAGATGGGGTTTATATCATATTGCATGAGTTTATCCCTCTACATCATGTCATCTTACTTAAAGCATTACTCTGTTCTTATGAACTTAATACTCTAGATGCATGCTAGACAGTGGTCGATGTGTGGAGTAATAGTAGTAGATGCAGAATCGTTTTGGTCTACTTGTCATGGACGTGATGCCTATATACATGATCATACCTAGATATTCTCATAACTATGCTCAATTCTATCAATTGCTTGATAGTAATTCGTTTACCCACCGTAATACTTATGCTCTTGAGAGAAGCCACTAGTTAAACCTATGGCCCCCGGGTCTATCTTCCATCATATTTATCTTCCAACACTTCGCTATTTCTATTGCCGTTTATTTTACTTTGCAGCTTTATTTCTCTTTATCAGATCTCACTCTCGTAAGTGACCGTGAAGGGATTGACAACCCCTTTATCGCATTGGTTGCGAGGTTCTTATTTGTTTGTGTAGGTGCGTGGGACTTATATGAGATCTCACTCTCGCAAGTGACCGTGAGATGAATATGAGATTGATAATAGTGTTTGCAACATTATTGAAAGTGGGTTTGGAAGAGTGTCAACTTTCTATCCCACATATTGGAGAATGTTCAATCTTATGAAATTTTTGATAAAAGTGGGTTTGGAGAGGTCATGACTTTAGTTAATGTTAATCCCATTATGTTGGAAGAGTGTCAACTTTGCATGCATGTGGATCATGTTGAAAATATTTTATGTGATAGCTATTTTGTTGAATTTGCTCATGATCCTACATGTAATTATTATGAGAGAGGAATATATGATTGTAGAAATTTTCATGTTACTAAATCACCTCTTGTTATGTTGAGATTGCAATTGTTTCTTTTCGCTTCCTTGCATATGCTAGTTTTTGCTTGCCTTGGTAATTTGTTTGCCTATAAGATGCCTATGCATAGGAAGTATGTTAGTGAGGGAGTCCTGGATTAGGGGGTCTCCGGACAGCCGGACTATCTCCATTGGCCGGATTGTTAGACTATGAAGATACAAGATTGAAGACTTCGTCTCGTGTCCGGATGGAACTCTACTTGGCGTGGAAGGAAAGCTAGGCAGTACGGATATGGATATCTCCTCCTTTGTAACTGACCTTGTGTAACTCTAACCCTCTCCAGTGTCTATATAAACCGAAGGGTTTTAGTCCGTAGGACGACAATCATAACATACAATCATACCAAAGGCTAGCTTCTAGGGTTTAGCCTCTCTGATCTCGTGGTAGATATACTCTTGTAACACCCATATCATCAATATTAATCAAGCAGGACGTAGGGTTTTACCTCCATCAAGAGGGCCCGAACCTGGGTAAAACATCGTGTCCCCTGCCTCCTATTACCATCCGGCCTAGACGCAAAGTTCGGGACCCCCTACCTGAGATCCTCCGGTTTTGACACCGACATTGGTGCTTTCATTGAGAGTTCCGATGTGCCATCCCCACCAAGACGGATGTCTCATCCCGTCTTTAAAGACGGCACTATTGCTGACGGAGCTTTGGCTATCGGCCAAACTCTCCGGCTAGGTGGTTTTCTTATGACCGCCTGTTCGGCCGCTGCGCCGAGGATGACTTGTCGGGTCATCGAAAGCAATCTTCACATCAACTCGGAACGCGCCGAGCATTTAGATCCAATGGAGCTCTCTTCCCTGAACGAGCTCTTGGATCGCATCGCCGCCCTGGGAGTCGCTACAGACTATGATCAGATTGGGCCTAAACCTGATCTGAGAGAGATCAACTCCCCCCAGGTCACCCATCACGTTGCAGTGGTGGAGGAACAATGCAGCAACCCTTCATCTATCTTAAGGACTAGCTATGTCGGGATTCCCGATCCCTCAAAGCTGGATACCCGCGGAGGGGAGGACGTCACTCAAGGCCTGAACCTAGAATCAGGCAGCGGGCTAGATTTATCGGAAAACATCCAAGAATCCAAACTTTTGAGTTCAGAAACTCCTTGTCCCCTGATTCTCAGATTGGGTAAGGATTCGGATTCAATTCCACCCACCCACCCAAACATACACGATCTATCCCAAATTAGGCAAGAGCCCGAAGAAATAGTACACCATTACTGGGACAGATTCCTCCTGGTCATGAACAGGATAAAGGACTGCCGCGAGGAAGACGCAATTTCATTCTTCTGCAATAATTGCACGGACAAGGGAATCATCAACGCCATAAGTCGCCGCGAAATTACACGCTTTGCCAACTTGGTGTCCATAGTACGAAAGTATTGTGCGATGGAAAGCGCCTGGAAAACCGAAATAAAATTTTGGGATAATCCGGCCCTGAATACAAACCCAGTCCAAAATAAAAGGTTGCATTATCACAATACACCTGGGTTAACTACCAAAAAGCAAAAGCCCTCTACGGGGCAAGGAACCGTACTGGAGGGATGGCTCAACGGACCCTGCAAAATTCATAGTACAACGGATGCAATACCAACGCATAGCCTTAGAGAATGTTGGATACTCCGGCAGGTGGCCAAAAGTGGTGAGGCTCTACTCCTCCCAAAAACCATAGAGCACCATCCCGTGGAAAACAATACGGTGTTAACGGTCATTGAGACCTTCGCATAAAATAATAGACGCAAGCGAACACTCCGCAGCATGGCCGAAATCTGCTACATAGCAGAAATAAATCCTTGGAGTGACACGGTTATTACCTTCAATGCCAGTGACAAACCCAAATTCCGAACAGCCGGAGCACCAGCCACACTGGTCCTCAGTCCAATCGTGGACGGCTTTCGACTCACCAAGGTACTCATGGACGGCGGCAGCGGATTAAACCTCATCTATGAGGAAACTCTTCAAAAGATGGAAATAGACTGGAGTGGCATAGAGGAAAGTAGCACAACCATTAGAGGAATCATCCCCACTGCATTTTTACACGGGCGAAAGCCCAGCGTGCACCTTCGATGCAGACGGATCGCTTGACGACCTCCAGCCGTGGGCAGGCATCCACAAGCCGCCTCACCAGGCCGAAGAAGCTGTTGGGAAGGGCGTCACCAGGCCACAGCCGGACTATAAAGCCCTTCATGGCCTGATCGGTCGCCTTATGTAGCTCGATCATCTGCTTCAGCTGGTCGCTCATCGGCACCGGATGTTCGGCCTCAGCATACTGAGACCAGAACAGCTTCTCCGTCGAGCTTCCGTCCTCGGCCTGATAAAAGTGTGCGGCATCGGACACACTGCGGGGCAAATCTGCGAATGCTCCTGAAGAGCTCCGGATCCGGGTAAGTAATCGGTAATTTACTTTTACATGCGTTCTTTGCATATAGAAAGCCTTACCCACCGCTATCTTCTTCATCGCGTCGATCTCTTGGAGGGCCTTCTGGGCCTCGGCCTTGGCACTCTTTGCGCTCTCACGGCCCGCGGCAAGCTCAGTCTCTCGCGTCTTCAAGTCAAGCTCCAACGCCTCGTGCTTCGTCACGAGAGCCTAGAGCTCTTCCTGCACCTCGCCCACCTGAGCCTCGTGCTTCTCTCGCTCGGTGCACTCCTTGGCCGCTGTATCTTCGGCCTTGGTCAGCGCTTGCTTCAGGGTCGCCACTTCAGTCGTGGCCCCTGGCGAACATACAATGATCCTGTCATTTTGCAATCGTGTCCTTTTTTATACATATCTATAGACGGGGTATTACTTACCCTTGTTCTCCTCGAGCTGCCTCTTGGAAAGGCCGAGCTCCTTCTTGGACCCCTCAAGGTCCTGCTTCAGTACGGCGACCTCTGCAGTTAGTGCGGCGGACGCCAGCAGCGAAGCCTGCATATGCATATTGACATACTTATATTAGACTCCTGCGATCTTATTTGATCCGTTGTTCGGCTTTTCTTTGTGAACACCGAACAAAGCATCAGGGGCTACTGTCTATGCGGTAATATTTCTACTACATTTTAAAACACATACCTCAAAGCCTGTTAAAAGGCTGGCACAGGCTTCAGCCAATCCGCTCTTGGCGGACTGAACCTTCTGGATCACCGCACTCATGATAGTGCGGTGCTCCTCGTCGATGGAAGCGCTGTGAAGCGCTTCCAACAGATTTTCCGGTGCCTCTGGATGGACAGAGATCACCGGCACAGGCATCTGGCCCCTCTTAGAAGGAGACCGCCTGCCCGAGCCCGGAACCGCTGGAGGGTCCGGCACGGTGTTCGGCTGAGGGCCAAACTCGAAGCTCTCGGGGGCCCCGTCCCCTTGGCTGCCGGAGTCCGGAAGGTCGCCTTGAGGCGCCTCCGGGACTGTCTCCCCTCGATCCGGTGCCTCTTGAGACAACACCTCGGCGTCGTCGGCAGGATGAGGGGAGGTGGCGGTCGGGACTGGATCGCTATCCATGTCCGACGAGCCCAGGGAGCCGTCCGATGATACCTCGATATTGGCTCGTGGCGGCCTGCGTAATTATGTTCAGCGATTAGGGAAAGCAGTGCGACCAAGGAATCTTATGGGTTACTTTGGTATCCGAATACTTACGATCTCCCCGGGGGCTTGGCCCTGGGCAACCACTTGTCGTCGCCTTCGTTGGCGGCGGTGGAGCTGTCCGGAAGGAGAGTCCTTCCCTTCTTGGACCCTTCGGTCCCCCCAGTTGGGGCGGCCTTCCTTTTTTCTGTCTTCCCAAGTCGATGGGGGAGCATCTTCTTCTTCTTTCTCATCTTCGGGGGAAGAGTGCACCGCAGAGTTATCGGATGGTGAGTCTGACGACGCCTGGCTTCGGGAACTCTTTCGAGCTCCCTTGGCCTTCTTGGTCTTCTCCGGCACCTTATAAGGGGCCGGAGTCAGCATCTTCGCCAGAAGAGCGTCTGCGGGGCCTTCGGGCAAAGGAGCCGGACAGTCGATCTGTCTGGCCATCTTCTGCCAGTCCTGTCAAGGGTACGGGAGCTTAGATCTCGCATAGAGTCAATCTATATCAAAAATAAGTATCCCGTGAAAGGTAAAGCAGCTTACCGCACTGGCTTGGTGCTTCGCGCTGAATCCGCGATCCTCTGTAATGGGGGGAGGGACCTCGGCACTTTTGAACATCACCATCCAGGCATCTTCATGAGTCGTGTCGAAGAGCCTGTTCAGAGTTCGGTGCTGCGTCGGATTGAACTCCCACAAGGTGAACTCCCGTTGTTGGCACGGGAGTATCCGGTGGATGAGCATATCCTGGACTATGTTGACAAGCTTGAGCTTCTTATCCACCATGTTTTGAATACATGTTTGGAGTCCTATCAGCTCTTTCAAATTACCCCAGGACAGGCCCTTCTCTTTCCAGGAGGTGAGCTGCATGGGGATGCCAGATCGGAACTCGAGGGCCGCTACCCATGCGGGGTCGCGCGGCTCGGTGATATAGAACCACCCCGATTGCCACCCCTTTATGGTTTCCACAAAGGAGCCCTCGAGCCATGCTGTGTTGGGCATTTTGCCCACCATGGCGCCTCCGCACTCTGCCTAGCGGCCGCCCACCACCTTCGGTTTGACATTGAAGGTCTTCAGCCATAAGCCGAAGTGGGGCTTGATGCGGAGGAAGGCCTCTCACACAACGATAAACATCGAGATGTTGAGGACGAAGTTCGGGGCCAGATTGTGGAAATCCAGGCCGTAATAGAACATGAGCCCCCGGACGAATGGATGGAGAGGGAATCCCAGTCCAGGGAGGAAATGGGTGAGGAATACTACCCTCTCATGGGGCATGTGGGTGGGGATGAGCTGCCCCTCATCTGGGAGCCGGTGCGCCATGTCGTCGGGCAGGCATCCGGCTCTCCTTAGTTTCTTGATGTCTCCCTCCGTGACAGAGGAGACCATCCATTGCCTCCGGCTCTGGACATGATTGGAGAAGGTCGAGGTGGGAAGTGCGGACTTGGGTGCTAGAGCTCGAGTGTGCGGAAACAGATGAGCAAAGGAGGAAGAAGGCGTGGATAGAAAGGTGGATCCTTATCCCTTTATATGGGCGGACGAAACTAAGCGTCCCCACTTGCCTGCTAAAACTCGTGTATCGCCCAAGTGCCGCAATTGATGGCGCGGTTGGATTATCCAGGCCCGTATTGATGAGAATCTCGTAATAAGGGGACATGATCTCTGCTTTGACAAGATGTGTCAAAAAACTGCCTCGCGTTATGTGTGGAGCTGGTTAAAAGAAACGGTTCGAATAATCACCGGGCCATGACATAACATCATGCTGCCAAAACAAGCCAGCGAATTAGATCTGCAAAAATATTATTCTCTCTGCGGTGGAATGTGGAACTTATTTTGCAGGGTCGGACACTATCCTCGTATTCAAATTCTTCGGTGATGTATTCGGAGAAGGAACCCGCCTTGCAATGCCAAAGACAATACTGCGTGCGAGACTCATCGTCATTGAAGCCTGGTTCAGGGGCTACTGAGGGAGTCCTAGATTAGGGGGTCTCCGGACAGCCGGACTATCTCCATTGGCCGGACTATTAGACTATGAAGATAGAAGATTGAAGACTTCATCTCGTGTCCGGATGGGACTCTACTTGGCGTGGAAGGCAAGCTAGGCAGTACGGATATGGATATCTCCTCCTTTGTAACCGACCTTGTGTAACCCTAACCCTCTCCGGTGTCTATATAAACCAAAGGGTTTTAGTCCGTAGGACGACAATCATAACATACAATCATACCATAGGCTAGCCTCTAGGGTTTAGCCTCTCTGATCTCGTGGTAGATCTACACTTGTAACACCCATATGATCAATATTAATCAAGCAGGACATAGGGTTTTACCTCCATCAAGAGGGCCCAAACCTGGGTAAAACATCGTGTCCCCTGCCTCCTGTTACCATCCGGCCTAGACGCACAGTTTGGGACCCCCTACCCGAGATCCGCCGGTTTTGACACCGACTGTTAGACTTAGATTTGTTTTTCACAAGTTTTATGATGCTCTCTATGTGCTTCAATTCTTGTCTTTCATGTGAGCATCATTAAAATTATCAATGCCTAGCTATAAGGCTTTAAAGAAAAGCGCTTGTTGGAAGACAACCCAATATTTTTCCTTGCTGTTTTTCAGTAAATAATTTATCTAGACTCTGTTTTGGTTGTGTTTTCTGTGTTTAATTAGTGTTTGCGCCAAATAGAACCGTTGGGATGACTTGGGTATAGTCTTTTTGATCTTGCTGTAAAAAACAGAAACTTTAGCGCTCACGAGAATTGCTGCCATTTTACTTGGAGAGTGCTATTTACTTAATTCTTTTTGAAGATCATTAGTAGATAAATTCCTCACGTCCAGCAATTTATTTTAGAATTTTTTGGGTTTCAGTAGTTTGCATTAGCTACTGATTACTTCAGACTGTTCTGTTTTTGACAGATTCTGTTTTTTGTGTGTTGTTTGCTTATTTTGATGAATCTATGTCTAGTAAATGAGTTTATAAACCATAGAGAAGTTGGAATACAGTATGTTTAACATGAATATAAATAAATAATGAGTTCATTACAGTACCTTGAAGTGGTGTTTTTTTTTCGCTAACGGAGCTTACAAGATTTTCTATTTTGAATTTTGTGTTGTGAAGTTTTCAAGTTTTGGGTAAGATTTGAGGGATTATGGAACAAAGAGTGGCAAGAGCCTAAGCTTGGGGATGCCCATGACACCCCAAGGTAAAGTTCAAGGACACCAAAAAGCCTAAGCTTGGGAATGCCCCGGAAGGCATCCTCTCTTTCGTCTTCGTCTATCAGTAACTTTACTTTGAGCTATATTTTTATTCACCACATGATATGTGTTTTGCTTGGAGCGTCTTGTATGATTTGAGTCTTTGCTTTTTTAGTTTATCACAATCATCCTTGCTGTACACATCTTTTGAGAGAGACTCACATGATTTGAAATTTACTAGAATACTCTATGTGCTTCACTTATATCTTTTGAGCTATATAGTTTTTGCTCTAGTTCTTCACTTATATCTTTTAGAGCACATCGGTGGTTTTATTTTATAGAAATAATTGATCTATCATGCTTCACTTATATTATTTTGAGAGTCCTTTAGAACAACATGGAAATTTTCTTTAATATAAAAACTTTCATAGAAGTGCACTGAATACTATGAGAAGTTTGATACTTGATAATTGTTTTGAGCTATGGAGATGGTGATATTAGAGTGATGCTAGTTGAGTAGTTGTGAATTTGAGAAATACTTGTGTTGAAGTTTGTGATTTCCGTAGCATGCATGTATGGTGAACCGTTATGTGATGTAGTCGGAGCATGATTTATTTATTGATTGTCCTCCTTATGAGTGGTGGTCGGGGAAGAGCGATGGTCTTTTCCTACCAATCTATCCCCCTAGGAGCATGCGCGTAATACTTTGATTCGATAACTAATAGGTTTTTGCAATAAGTATGTGAGTTCTTTATAAATAATGTCGAGTCCATGGATTATACGCACTCTCACCCTTCCACCATTGCTAGACTCTCTAGTATCGCGCGAATTTCGCCGGTACCATATAGCTTCCTCAAAACAGCCACCATACCTACCTATTATGGCATTTCCATAGCCATCCCGAGATATATTGCCATGCAACTTTCCACCGCTCCGTTATTACGACATGCTTCTTCATTGCCATATTGCTTGCATGATCAAGTAGTTGACATCGTATTTGTGGCAAAGCCACCGTTCATAATTCTTCATACATGTCACTCATGCATCATTGCACATCCCGGTACACCGCCGGAGGCATTCACATAGAGTCATATTTTGTTCTAAGTATTGAGTTGTAAGTAAATAAAATGTGATGATCATCATTATTAGAGCATTGTCCCAAGTGAGGAAAGGATGATGGAGACTATGATTCCCCCACAAGTCGGGATGAGACTCCGGACGAAAAAAAGAGGCCAAAAAGGGCCCAAAAAATGAGAGAAAAGGAGAGAAGGGACAATGCTACTATCCTTTTTCCACACTTGTGATTCAAAGTAGCACCATGATCTTCATGATAGAGAGTCTCCTATGATATCACTTTCATAAACTTGTGGGAATTTTTCATTATAGAACTTGGCTTGTATATTCCAATGATGGGTGAGGGAGTCCTGGATTAGGGGGTCTTCGGACAGCCGGACTATATCCTTTGGCCGGACTGTTGGACCATGAAGACACAAGATTGATGTCGGAGTAATGGGCCACAGATACGCTAACCCAGGCCCAGAACCTTTCAAGACATCGGGGTAGGCTGTACCCCTCAAGACCCCAGGATGAAGAGCCGCCTTCTGAGAGTCGGCTGCGAGGCAGCCGACTGCCCACTCGCGGCCGAGTCCCGACGACGACTTCAGGATGAGCCGACTCCTGACTGGCGACTTCCAGAGAAGCCGGCCATGGGGAGTCGGCCCGCGACGCCAACAATCCCCATGCCCTCATAAAGAGGGACGGGACGGGGAGTGGCCACAGTAAGGTCCACTCCCGCCCTTTTCCAAGGGCAGGCGTGGCCACAGTACGCCGTACCCGCGGAGATCTCCGCCCGGCACGACACTGTTGCCATGCCGGCCCTGACGTCAGCCCCAGTGGGCGGAGTCCTGTGCCCACGACGGCCTGCCTGTACGACCCAGGGACGAGGGGTCCCACCAGTCGGCGGACGTACGGAAGACGGCGAGAGCGCCACTAGTCGGCCCAGTTGGGAGTCGGCCCCTCCCATGGGCCCCACGCGCCATTAACCAGACGCGACAGGGAGTGGCCACAGTGATCGCCCGCCAGACGGCTGAGTTGTCACCACGACCCCATGACCGAGCCCGCGTCATTACAGTCACGGCTACAATAATCTACAGCCGGCAAGACCCGTCCCCGGCGGACGCGGCCTGTCGGCTCCGTACCGAGCCAGTCGGCGGGCCCCAGGAGTCGGCGGATAAGACGGCGGCCAGAGAGGCTGATGGCTGGGCCCGCGTCCAGCCGGATTACTATTGTACCCCTGGGAGCTAGGCCTATATAAACCCCCCAGGGCACCCATGCAAAGGGTTGGAATCCATTAGCACTAGACCAGATGATATAGGAAGGAGAGGGCTAGCCTTGCCTTCTCCTACCTCCAGGAAACAGCTCAAGGAGCAACCGTGTACACACTTTGCCATAGTGATCATGCGGAGACCCCGCAGAGCAGCAGTAGGGGTATTATCTCCACGGAGAGCCCCGAAGCTGGGTAAGATTCGCCGGCGTGCATGCCTTCGCCTTATCCCGTTTCCAGGCACCGGCGACGTTCTACTCGCCCCCACCATGATAAGCCATCCTTTGGCATATGTCGCACCCAACCCCCGACATTTGGCGCCCACCGTGGGGCCTGGTGCACCGTCGTCCGGAGATCTGCTCTAGACGGGAACCCTTTTTCTCCCTGGCGAGCGCAGCCAGCCTGGCACACTAGACGGAGTTTGCGCCGACGCACTGCACGGCGCTGAGATCGCCTGCGCAGCCAGCTGCCTCGCCGATCTTGTCGGTGAGGTTCGCCTCTCCGACGAGCCTGCATCCGATGCAGGAACGGGCGGCCCCGAGAGCCTCCTCGCGGGCCTCGTTGACCAACTCCACGTCGCTGGCGAGCCCGCCGTGGACTTGGAGCCTGTAGGCTCCACCGACCCGATGCTGGTCGACTCCGACACCGCATCACTCGACGCGTTCCCCACCAATGTGGTGGTCTACGACAAGCCGCTCCCTCGCGCGGAGAGCGACGGAAGCACCATCACAGAGGTGCTTGTCATCAGTCATGACGAGCATCCCGGCGGAGGAGCGCATGACCCACTTGGCGCGTTACTGCAAGACCTGACCGTGCCCATTTCGGAAGACGCTGACGCGGAGACGTTGGAGGCGCGCCGCCTTCACCTCGTCGAAGGCACGAAGAAGCTGGCTAGCATGAGACGTTTGTCAGAAACCTACCAGCGTGAGATGGATCGCGTTGTAGGTGGCTCGCCAGCCCCAACTGGGCCCAGCCGCCTAGGCACGGTCCAACAGCGTGGCGTGGTCATCGCCAACCTATTCGGGGAAAATCGCCCTGTGTACGCCACGCCTGTGGAGAACATTCGAGCCGCCCAGGCGGCGGCGGACGAGCTGGAAAACTTCGAGGGCGAAGAGCGCCACCTGATGAAGGAGCGAGTCCAGCGGCTCCTTGACGCGGCTGCCGCACAGAGGCGCCGCAGCGACAAAACGACGACCCACCTCCACGCCGAGACCAAGGCGCAACGTCTCGGACGCCGACTGGCGGCGCCCGAGGAAGGAAAGACAAGGATCCGGCGGTCAGCCGCAATCAGACTCGCATTACCATAGAGCGCGACCAAGACGGCCACCCAAGAGCAGTAGAACGACGGGACGACTGTCCGCCTCCTCCTCCTCGCAAGGAAAGGCGAGTCTCCCCGCCGCCTGTTGACCATCCGACTCTCGGCGTCTGCCTTGGCTGCCGAGAGGGAGTCAGAGAAAACGACGCCCGCCACTGGATCGACCGACTTCACCGATCCCTCGCGCTGGAAGAAGAAGACGAGTTAGGTCCGCCTTGTTTCGGGCCCCGCATTCGAGACGAGCCCTTTCCCAAAGGGTTCACGCTCCCAAGAGACACACCCAAGTACACCGGCTCCGTGAAGCCGTAGGACTGGCTGGTTGACTACTCCACAGCCGTCAACATAGCGAACGGCGACAACCGCATTGCCGAAAAATACGTTCCGCTCATGCTCCAGGGCACGACCTGGACATGGCTGAATAGCTTGAAGCCCCGCAGCATCAACAGCTGGGTCGACTTCACTGATGCATTCGTCCGCAACTTCACAAGCACGTACAAGCGTCCTCCCAAACCTCGCCAGCTTTCCTTGTGCGTGCAAGGCCCCAACAAGTTCACTCGCGACTACCTCACGTGTTGGGCCCAGCTCCGGAACTCTTGTGAGGGCGTGCACGAGGTGCAGGCTATAGAGTACTTCACCGCCAGGTGCAGAGAAGGCACCCTCCTCAAGCACAAGCTCCTCTGCGACGAGCCAGAAACCCTTGATGAGCTGCTGATCATAGCAGACAAGTATGCCACGGCCGACTCCTCCATGAAGGCGGAGATTCAAGTTAGTGCGACTGGCAAAGTGGCCCCTCAGGCTCCTAGAACTCTGGCTGGAGACGCCAGTCGGCGACAACAGTAGAGCGGCCACAAGCGCAAGGCCCCACAACCGGCTTCCAACAGCCGGCAGGTGGCGACAGTCGAAGACCAGCAGCCGGAAGGGTAGCATCCACCCAAGCGACAGAAAGGCGGCAAGCCCAACTGGTTGCCGGCTTTCTCATACGAGCAGTCTCTAGATGGTCCTTGCAAGTTCCACAGCGGCGCGAAGCCATCGAATCACACCACCCGGAAGTGCCACTGGCTCACCAGGATCGCCAAAGGAGACAACGTCCTGCCTCCCCCGCCTGCTGGGCAGCAGCCTCCGCCTCCACCCCAGCAGCCGGCTGTCAGGCCAGTCGACGCAGTACAAGACGAGTACCCCGAAGAGCACGGAGCCTACGTGGTATTTACCAGCGTGGCTGATGATCGACACAGCACGCGGCTGTAGCAGCAAGAGGTGAATGCAGTAGCATCAGAGACACCAGAATTCATGCATTGGTCCGAGAAGCCTATCAGCTGGAGCAGAGCTGATCACCCGGAGGTGATGCCGATTCCGGGCTCCTATGCCTTGGTCTTGGATGCCACCTTTGCCACAGATAGACGAGCTGCTCGTTTCTCGCGAGTTCTGATAGACGGAGGCAGCAACATCAACATCCCGTACAAGGACACCATGGAGAAGTTAGGAATCAAGCAAAGACAGCTTCAGAACAGCCAGACTATGTTCCACAGCATTGTTCCTGGCCTTTCCTGCTCACCAATCGGCAAGATCCTGATTGGCGTCCTCTTTGGAGACAAAGATCACTTCCGCCGAGAGTCAGTTTGGTTTGAGGTGGTGGATCTCGAGAGCCCATACCATGCATTACTTGGCCGACCCGCCCTGGCCAAGTTCATGGCGGTCCCCCACTACGCCTACCTCAAGATGAAGATGCCTAGTTCCAAGGGGATTCTGACAGTAGCCTGCGACTACCGGAAGTCGTCTGCTTGTGCGGCTGAAAGTAGTCGGTTGGCCGAGTCCCTGGTGATCGCGGTCAAGAAGCGGCTCCTTGACCCGGTTGTGGCGATGGCCGGCAAGCAGCAAGAGGAGTCGCCTAACCCCAAGGAGTCGGAGGCTGAGGGTTCGTTCAAGCCGGCCAAAGAGACAAAGAAGATACCCTTGGATTCGGAGCACCCAGAGAGGTACGCTGTCGTAGGCGCAAACCTCAACAGCAAATAGGAAGGCGAGCTCGTCGATTTCCTCCGTGAGAATCGGGACATCTTCTCATGGTCCCCCAAAGACATGCCATGTGTACCGACGGAATTTGCCGAGCACAAGTTACATGTCCGATCTGATGCAAAGCCAGTCAGGCAGCCCTTGCGCCGCCTATCATAAGAAAAGAGAAGAGTTGTCGGAGAAGAGATAGCCCGACTCCTAGCAGCCGGCTTCATTATGGAAGTATTCTTTCCAGAGTGGCTAGCCAACCCGGTCCTGGTACTGAAGAAGAACAAGCAGTGGCGAATGTGTATTGACTACACAAGCCTCAACAAGGCTTGCCCCAAGGACCCGTTTGCTTTGCCAAAGATTGATTAGGTGATAGACTCCACAGCCGGATGCGAGCTGTTGAGCTTCTTGGATGCATATTCAGGATATCACCAGATCAAGCTGAACCCGGCTGACAGACTGAAGACCGCCTTCATCACACCTTTTGGAGCCTTCTACTACCTAACCATGACGTTCGGCTTGAGGAATGCCGGCGCCACCTTTCAGCGTTGCATGCAGAAGTCCCTCCTCAAGCAACTCGGCAGAAACGCCCACGTCTACGTGGACGATGTGGTGGTGAAGACGGAAAAGCATGGAACACTGTTGGAAGACCTCAAGGAGACCTTTGAGAACCTGCGCCGATTCCAGATCAAGCTCAACCCTGAGAAGTGCGTCTTCGGAGTACCAGCCGGCCAACTCCTTGGTTTCCTGGTCTCTGAACGTGGCATAGAGTGCAACCCTGCAAAGATCAAGGAGGATGGAGGTACCCAGCCGACTGCTGGACGTGCAAAAGTTCACTGGCTGCTTGGCGTCCATCGGCCGATTCATTAGTCGGCTGGGCGAGAAAGCTCTCCCCTTATACTAGCTCATGAAGAAGACCTCTTTTTTTGAGTGGAACCACAAGGCGGACGAAGCCTTTCTCCAGTTGAAGAATATGTTGACTACTCCACCCGTTCTGGCGGCTCCGACTCCAAAGGAGCCCATGCTCCTATACATCGCCGCCACCAGCCGGGTAGTCAACACAGTCATTTAGTGGAATGCAAGGAGCAAGGCATGGCACTACCTGTTCAGAGACCGGTATATTACCTAAGCGAAGTGCTGTGGACCTCTGAGCAGAACTACCCCCCACTACCAGAAGATGTGCCATGGCGTGCACTTTGCCGCCAAGAAGTTGAAGCCTTACTTTCAAGAGCATCCAATCACTATGGTCTGCACGGCCTCACTTGCCGAGATCATCGGAAGCCGAGATGCTTCTGGCCGAGTGGCCAAATGGGCCATAGAGATGGCTCCCTACACCATCTACTACCAGCTCCGCACCGCCATCAAGTCACAAGCACTGGCCGACTTCCTCGTCGACTGGGCCTAGACCTAGTACCTACCACCAGCACCCGACTCCACCCATTGGCGGATGCATTTCGACGGCTCCAAGATGCGCACCGGCTTGGGAGCTGGTGTTGTCCTCACTTCTCCTAAAGGCGACAAGCTCAAATACGCACTGCAAATCCACTTCACCGCCTCCAACAACGTCGCCAAATACGAGGCACTCATTCATGGGCTCCGGCTTGCCAAAGAACTTGGCATTCGCCGGATCCTGTGTTATGGCGACTCGGACTTAGTGGTCTAGCAGTCGTCTGGCGACTGGGACGCCAAAGGTGCAAACATGGCGAGTTACTGTTTCCTCGTGCAGCAACTCAATGGATATTTCGAGGGGTGCGAGTTCCTCCATGTGCCAAGAAACGACAACGACCAAGCAGACGCCCTGGCACGAATCGGCTCTACCCGCCAAGCAATACCATCCGGCGTCGCCCTTCAGCGCCTCCTCAAGCCATCTGTCAAGCCTTCACCAGAATCAGACTCCATCTTTGTGTCGGCTCCCCCCGAAGAAGTCGGATCCAATTCCAGAGCCCCGGCAGATGGTACGAGGATTTTGGCAGATGGCTCCAAAGCCGCCACAGTCGAAGCCGGCCCAGGGACTGCAGAACCCGGCCCGGGGACTGTGGCGGCCAGCCCGAAGACTCCAGAACTCGGCCCGAGGGCTGCACCAGTCAGCCCGGTGTTGGAGTAAATGACCACGGGTAGCCTAGCCGGCTCCCCCTAGCCCTTCTGAAAAAATTATAAGCCGATACGGCCATCAAGAGTCCAAGACGCAGGGCCGCCTTCCCCTTGCCGGCTGTGTCCCAGGCCGACTATCGGAAGGCGGCTCGGCTTTAGCCTTCATAAAGAAAGCCGTGGGAGGGCCGGATCCAAGAAGCCGACCGAGAGAAGGCCGACTCCAGGAGGCTGGCTCCCACAAAGCGGTCAAGATCATACCCTCGAAGTCTGCATCCACCTAGTGGCGATGTGATAGGGCGTGGCTACAGCAAAGCCTGCCACCCCCGAATCCCGGAGCACGCCTGGCACAGTGCGACGCACGGGGAGGCCATGACCCGTCCGGCGCAGCACTGTTGCCATGTTGACCCTGATGTCATCCACGACGGGCCGTCAGCATGGCCCACGGGCGGTGGGCCCCTTTGGGCAGAGAGACACCCAAAGGCGGCCAGGCCTCCCCCAGTCAGCCCAAGGCAGGGCCGGCTCCCTATAGCCGGCCTGCCCCATTAAGAAGACAAGACGCGGTGAGGCTACAGCGATTGCCCGCCGAGCGGCGACACTGTAGCCACGCCCACTCCGGCGAAGCCTTCATCACCAGGATTGAGGCAACAGTAACCAGCAACCGACAAGGCCCTTGACAGTGGGGCCTGCCTATCGACCAAGGAGCCAGCAGCCGGCCGGACCAACCAGTCGGCGGGCCCCAGCAGCCGGCGCAGAAGCCGGCGAGCGTAGACACAGACGGTTGGGCCCCACGCCCAGTCAGATTACCATTGTACCCCGGGGGGGTAGGCCTACATAAACCCCCCGGGGCACCCATGCAAGGGGTGGATCCAGGCTAGTTCTAGACACCACACAGAGAGGAGAGGAGAGCCAGCCGTGCCCTTCTTCTTCTCACCAAACAGCTCAAGGAGCATCGTGTAGCTACTTGTTCATCTAGTGATCATGCGGAGACCCCGCAGAGCAGCAGTAGGGGTGTTATCTCCACGGAGAGCCCCGAAGCTGGGTAAGATTCGCCGACGTGCATGTCTTCGCCTCATCCCGTTTCCAGGCACCGGCGACGTCTTACTGGCTCCCACAATGATAAGCCACCCATTGGCATATGTAGCACCTACCACCCGATATTTGGCGCCCACCGTGGGGCCACGTGCACCGTTGTCCGGAGACCTGTTCTTGACGGGAACCCTCTTCCTCCACGGCGAGCGTAGCCAGCCCGGCACACCCGACGGCGCTTGGCATGACGCGCTGCAAGGCGTCACCAACGCCTGCGCAGCGAGCGGCCTCGCCGATCTCCTTGCCAAGACCTTCATCTCCGACGAGCTCGCCTCTGACGCGGACACCAACCACCTTGCCAACCTCCTCGGCCAGCTCCACATCTCCGGCGAGCCTGCTGTGGACATGGAGTCTGTTGGCTCCATCGATCCGATGCCTGTTGACTCCGACACGGCCTCGCTCGACACTTTCCCCACCAACGTCGCGATCTACGACGACCCGCTTCCCCGGGCCGATGGCTGCGATGCTGTCACCACCGAGGTGATGGTCATCGGCCACGGCGGCGCCTCTGGAGAGAGCGCCCACGACGCCCCGCATGCGGTCCACGACTTTTCCATATCCCTCCCTGCCGATGCCGACGCCGAAGCACTGGAGGCTCGCCGCCTCGCCCTCCTTGCGGAGGGCCGGAAGTTGGCTTCCATGAGATGCCTCACTGAGGCCCACCGGCGCGAAGCCGACCGTGCCACCTTTGGCACGCCGCCCCCAGGCGGGCCAAGCCGGGCCGGCGTTGTCAGACAGCATGGCGCTGTCGTCGCCGACACACTAGGAGTCGACCGCCCAGTCTCGCCACTCCAATCGAGAACCTGCGCGCCGCCCAGGCGGCCGTAGATGAGCTAGACGGATTGTGGGTCGAAGAACTCCCCCACATGACCAGACGCATCCAGCAGCTAATTGATGCAGCCGCGCAGCGGCACAAAGCCGATGCCCGCGCGGAAAGCCCTCCCCCGCGCCGAGATCACGGCGCGACGTCCCGGACGCCGACTACGGGTAAAACCCGCGCGCGGCACGAGAAAGAGTCGGCTGCCAAACGAAGCCGAACCCGGATCTCCATCGAGCGAGACGCAGAAGGCCATCCCCGAGCCATGGAGTGGTGGGTAACCCGCCTCCGCCTCGGCCCCGTGGGGAGAGATATCCCACCCCGCCGCCTGTTGCGCATCCGACTCTCAGCGGCCGACTAGGTCGCCGCGAAGGACTCGGCGAGAATGACGCCCGCCATCGGATCGACCGCCTAGCGCGATCCCTGGCGCTAGAAGAAGAAGATGATGTCGGGCCGCCTTGCTTCGGCCCCCGCATCCGCGACGAGCCTTTCCCCAAAGGGTTCTTGCTCCCAAGAGACACGCCCAAGTATAACGGCTCTGTGAAGCCGGAAGATTGGTTGATCGACTACTCCACAGCGGTTAGCATACCAAACGGTAACAGGCGCATTGCCGTGAAGTATGTGCCCCTCATGCTATAGGGCATGGCGCAGACCTGGCTCAACAGCCTCAAGCCATACAACATCAACAGTTGGTTAGACTTCACAGAAGCCTTCGTCCGCAACTTCACCAGCACCTACAACCGGGCTCCTAAGCCCAGACAGCTCTCCTTGTGCGTACAAGGTCCCGCGGAGTCCACTCTCGACTACCTCACGCATTGGGCCGAGCTCCGCAACTCTTGCGAGGGGGTGCACGAGGTGCAAGGCATAGAATACTTCACTGCCGGGTGTCGAGAACGCACCCTCCTCAAGCACAAGCTCCTCTGCGACGAGCCGACTACCCTTGACGAGCTTTTGGACATAGCGGACAAGTACGCCACCGCCGACTTCTCAATGAAAACTGAACTCTGGGTAGACGCGTCCGGGAAGGTACTCAACCCGGCGCCCACGACGCCGGCTGGGGACTCCGGCCGACGCCCACACCAGAACGACCACAAGCACAAGGGCCCCGTGCCGCCCTCCACCAGTCAGCAGGTGGCCACAGTCGAAGACGAGCGGCCCGAAGGGCGGCCCACACCCAAGAAGCAGAGGGGCGGCAAGCCGGCTTGGCAGCCGGCCTTCTCCTACGAGCAAACCCTCGACGCCCCATGCAAGTTTCACAGCGGCACGAAGCCGTCCAACCACACAACCCGGAAGTGCCACTGGCTCACCCGAATCTCCAAAGGCGAAGGGCTCGTGCCGCCTCCGCCTGCTGGTCCGCCGCCTCCGGCCCCGCAGCCGCCGGCCGCTCGGCCAGCAGTCGGAGCTGTGCACGATGAGTTCCCCGATGAGCATGCCACTTATGTCATCTTTACAAGCCAGCCCGAAGACCGGCGCAGCAGACACCGAGAGCACCAGGAAGTCAACATGGTCGCTACCAACCCTGCCGAGCACGTGCACTGGTCAGAATAGCCTATCAGCTGGAGCCGGGCCGACCACCCAGAGGTGATGCCATCTCCCGGCTCTTATGCGTTGGTTTTGGATGCCACCCTTGCAACGGACAGACGCGCCGCCCGTTTCTCCCGCGTGCTGATAGATGGCGGGAGCAGCATCAACATCCTGTACCATGACACCCTGGGGAAGCTGAACATCAAGACAAAACAACTCATGCCTACTCGGACTGTGTTCCATGGCATTGTACCTGGCCTGTCCTGCGCCCCCCATTGGCAAGATCAAGATTGATGTACTCTTTGGGGACAAGGATCATTTCCGCCGAGAGGTGATCTGGTTTGAAGTAGTGGACCTGGAGAGCCCATACCATGCATTGCTTGGCCGACCTGCCTTGGCCAGATTCATGGCTGTTCCCCACTATGCTTACCTCAAGATGAAGATGCCGAGCACCAAGGGCATCATCACCATAGCCGGTGATTACAAGAAATCTTCCGAGTGCGCAGCAGCCAGCAGCCGGCTGGCCGAGTACCTTGTGATTGCCAAAGAAAAGAAGATGCTGGACCGAGTCATGGCCATGGCCGACAAGCTGCCAGCCCTGTCCCCTGATCCCGAGGAATGTGATGCTCGTGGATCTTTCCAGCCGGCCAAGGAGACGAAGAAGATACCTCTTGACCCCGAGCACCCAGAGAGGTTTGCTGTCATCGGGGCAAACCTAAACAGCAAATAGGAAGGCGAGCTCACCAATTTCCTCCGTGAGAATCAGGACATCTTTGCATGGTCCCCCAAGGACATGCCGGGTGTTTCGAAGGAATTCGCCGGGCACAAGCTACACGTCCGAGAAGACGCAAAACCAGTCAAACAACCCCTCCACCAACTGTCGGAGGAGAAAAGAAGGATTGTAGGAGAAGAGATAGCCCGGCTTCTGGCAGCCGGCTTCATTATGGAAGTTTTCTTTCTAGAGTGGCTCGCCAACCCGGTCCTCGTGCTGAAGAAGAACAACAAGTGGCGCATGTGCATCGACTACACGAGCCTCAACAAGGCTTGCCCAAAAGATCCATTTGCCCTGCCAAGGATTGATCAAGTGATACACTCCACGGCCGGATGCGAGCTATTGAGTTTCTTGGATGCTTACTCAGGATACCACCAGATAAAGTTAGACCCGGCAGACCGCCTGAAGACCGCCTTCCTCACGCCATTCGGAGCCTTCGGCTACCTGACTATGACATTCGGCTTGAGAAATGTCGGTGCCACTTTTCAGCATTGCATGCAGAAGTGCCTCCTCAAGCAGCTCGGCAGAAATGCCCACGTCTATGTAGACGACATTGTGGTGAAGACGGAGAAGCGCGGCACTTTGTTGGAAGATCTCAAGGAAACATTTGAGAACCTACGCCGGTTCCAAATCAAGCTCAACCCCGAGAAATGCGTGTTCGGAGTGCCAGCCGGCCAGCTCCTAGGCTTCCTGGTCTCCGAACGCGGCATCGAATGCAACCCAGTAAACATCAAGGCCATTGAGAGGATGGCGATTCCCACCAAACTTCGAGACGTCCAGAAGTTCACCGGATGCTTGGCCTCCCTGAACCGCTTCATCAGCTGGCTCGGAGAGAAAGCTCTCCCCCTCTACCGCCTCATGAAGAAGACCAATCACTTCGAGTGGAATGAGCAAGCCGACCAAGCTTTTCACGAGCTAAAGAAGATGTTGGCCATGCCGCCTGTCCTGGCGGCGCTGACTGAGAAAGCGCTCATGCTCCTCTACATTGCTGCAACCAGCCGGGTGGTCAGCACCGTCATCGTAGTCCAGCGCCCGGGAGAGGGCCGAGCCCAGCCGGTCTAGAGGCCGATGTATTATTTGAGTGAAGTGCTGTCTACCTCGAAGCAGAACTACCCGCACTATCAGAAGATGTGATATGGCGTGTACTTCGCCGCCAAGAAGCTGAAGCCCTACTTCCAAGAGCACCCCATCACGGTCGTATGCACTGCCCCGCTTGCCGAGATCATAGGCAGCCGGGATGTATCCGGCCGGGTGGAGAAAAGGGCCATTGAGCTGGCCCCCTACACGATCTTCTACCAGCCTCGCACCGCCATCAAGTCCCAAGCATTGGCCGACTTCCTCGTCGACTGGGCCGAGACCCAGTACCTGCCGCCAGCTCCCGACTCCAGTCATTGGCGCATGCACTTCAACGGGTCCAAGATGCGCACCGGCTTGGGAGCCGGTGTCATCCTCACCTCTCCCAAAGGCGACAAACTGAGATACACACTGCAAATTCACTTCGCCGCCTCCAATAACATGGCCGAGTATGAGGCGCTCATACTCGGGCTCCGGCTTGCCAAAGAACTCGGCATTCGCCGGATCCTATGTTATGGCGACTCGGACTTGGTAGTCCAGCAATCATTCGGCGACTGGGATGCCAAGGACGCAAATATGGCAAGCTACCGCTTCCTCGTTCAGTAGATCAGTGGGTACTTTGAAGGATGCGAGTTCCTCCACGTACCGCGAGCCGACAACGAGCCAGCTGATGCCTTGGCTCGAATAGGCTCCACTCGACAGGCGATACCAACCAGTGTCTCTCTACAACTCCTCCTCAAGCCGTCTATCAAGCCGTCTCCAGAGTCCGATTCCATCTTCGTGCCGCCTGACCCCGACGCAGCCGAATCCGGCTCGAAGAACCAGGCAGGTGACCAGGGGACTTTGATTGTCGGCCCGAGGACATCAGCAGGCGGCTCGGGGACTTCCGTAGTTACGCCCGGCTCGGGGACTGCGGTAGTCGGCCCGGGGATTGCACCAACACAACAGCCGGCGGCCGACTCCAGCATTTCACCACCCAGCCCGCCCGCCCTGGTCGCAGTACCCGTGTTGGCAATAGAAGAAGTCACAGCTCCATCATGGGCCCAGACCATCCTCAACTTCCTAATAAACCAAGATCTGCCGGCTGACGAAACAGAGGCAAGACAAGTCCAACGTCGAGCCGGAGCATACACGATCGTCAACACAGAGCTCGTCAAGCGCAGCGTCACTGGAGTCCTCCAGCGATGCATCGAGCAAGAGAAGGGCATTGCAATCCTCAGAGACATCCACCAAGGAGAATGCAGCCACCATGCGGCCTCAAGATCACTCATCGCCAAATCTTTCCACCATGGTTTCTTTTGGCCGACTGCTTCGGATGACACCAAGGAGTTAGTTAAACACTGCAAAGGGTGCCAACTCTTCAGCTCCAAGCAACACATGCCGGCTTCGGCACTCAAGACCATTCCCCTCACTTGGCCCTTCGCCGTTTGGGGACTGGACAGGGTGGTCCCATTCAAGACGGCGTGCGGCGGCATGACACATCTGCTTGTCACCGTGGACAAATTCACCAAATGGATTGAGGCAAAGCTGATCAAGAAGCTGAATGGGCCGACTGCCGCGACATTCATCGTAGATATAACAACTCGGTACGGCGTGCCACACAGCATCATCACCGACAACGGCACGAATTTCCCCAAAGGAGCATTGGCACGTTTCTGCGCGATACAGGGCATCCGGTTGGACTTAGCGTCCGTTGCCCACCCGCAATCAAACGGCCAAGTTGAGCAGCCAACGGCCTCATCCTTTCCGGCATCAAGCCTCGACTGGTCGTACCACTGGAGCGTTCGGCCGGCTGTTGGCTCGATGAGCTGCAGGCCACCCTCTAGAGTCTGCGCACTACCCCAAACAAGTCAACCGGCTTCACTCCTTTTTCCCTCTTGTATGGTGCCGAGGCGGTCATCCCAATTGACATCGAGTTCGACTCGCCTCGGGTAACCATGTACACGGAGGCGGAGGCCAAGGAAGCACGAGAAGACGGCGTCGACCTGCTGGAAGAAGGCCGGCTGTTAGCCCTCAGCCGGTCCGCCATCTATTATCAGGGCCTGCGCCGCTACCACAGCCGGAAGGTCAAGCCAAGATCCTTCCAAGAGGGCGATCTTGTGCTCCGGCTGATCCAGTGAACAGCCGGCCAGCACAAGCTCTCGGCCCCTTGGGAAGGCCCCTTCATCATCAGTAGAGCTTTAGGCAACGACTCCTGCTACCTGATCGACGCGCAGAAGCCAAAGGCACGCGAGAGAGATGATTCCGGCAAGGAGTCGGAACGACCATGGAACGCCAACCTCCTCCGAAGATTTAAAGTTGAAATGCAGTATGTATCACGCTAAGTTTTGTACTAAGTACGAGACAATAGCCCCCCCCCCCCCCCCGAGGAGAGCTCGGGGACTGCCATCTTTTATCTATGAATGAAGAGTATCATGCTTATGACCTTGTCATTACATTCACTTTTTTCGTCCGGTACCGGGTTCGACTAGTCGGCCCGGGGACTGGCCGCCTTGAGTTATATTTGAAGTCTGAAGAACCGGTTGTTCGGCTGGCAAGAGTTAAAGGCAGAAAGGAACGCCCACATGAAAAACGGCTAGGGACTAACGGACTAATATAACAAAAGCCGGTTTTTCTCCCACCACCGACCGACTACCAGAGTAGCCGGCCGGCCGGCTTCCATTCACCTCGCTTCATTATAAGAAAGCTCAAGTACTTGCCTTCCCAAAAGGGGAAGGCAGCAAAGGAAACAGCCTAAGGATAAAAAGCATACGCGAATGGAAGCCAAACACACACACGATCATATTTACACAAAAGACCTTCAAAAGGCCAGCATTCAACATAGTTCGAATACACCCCCAGTGGGTGGAACTGCGCATGTTTAATAAAAATTGTTCAAAGGATAACAAGCAGGAAAAGCAAGGACGGCAGATTAAGCTAAGGGAGCGATTGGCGAGTCGGGCAGGTCAGTGGAGACGGCAGTGCCGGCTGGAGGAGTGGCCGGCTGGCGAACCTCGGCATGATCACCGCCTCCCGCAGAGGGCGCGCTAGCTCGCGCCTCGTTGCTGGAGGCACGGTCAGGCTAAGGCTGGCTAGCCGCTTCGCCGGCCGGCTCGACGTCTTCGCCTTCCTCTCCTTCGTCGTCTTCGCCTTCATCACTAGAAGCGATCTCCTCCGCCGAGTCCTTGCCCTCTGCCTGGTTCAGCCCGAACCATTCCTCCGGCTGGGCAATGCCGTCGTCATTTATCTCAGGAGCAAAGGTGCTGATGTCGGTGCACTCGGCGATCGTCGAAGCGCGCTGAGCGATAGCCGGCCGCACCCCTTCCATCTCCTCATCGGCTTCCAACCGCCAGGTGCGCAGCTGGTCCAGATTCAGCCCGGGATACCCGGCTCGGACGAACTCCAGTGCCCGCCCAGCTCCAAGCCGGGCTGCCGATGCCTTTCAGGCCTCGAAGCAGCCAACCGCAACCTCTAGCCAGTCGGCAGTCCGACTCGGGGTGCGGGGAATCGTCTCGCTGGGCCAGAGTGTGGCCAACACATGCGCCCCGGCGCGCTGGAGGCGGCGGAGCATGCGGTGAGCCGGCTGCAGTCGGGCTTGGACCACCAAGAGTTTCTCCTCAAGCGTCCGGCTCGCGTCCGGCGCGACTTCGGCCCCCGCCTGCCGGCGCGCCTCGCGGTGGGCCTCGATGGTCTGGGTGGTAAAGACAGAGTAGCCGGAGAAGTAGTCTGCACAAAGAACAAAAAGCAGCACAAGTCAGAACACAAATCAGGGGGCATGGGGCAAGCAAGGAGTGAGGAAGGCGGCTTACCATCGATCAGATCCACAATCCGGCCATAGCCATCGGTCAGCGCTTGTTTTGCCTCAGCCCAGCCTGCCGCTTCGGTCTCGAACTCAGCTTTGAGGGCGTCCTCGCTGTCCTGCACCTTCTTCAGGGCCGCCTTGTGGTTCTCCTCCTGGTCGGCCAACTTCTTGGCCAGGCGGTCACGCTCCAGGACTAAGGTGTTGTACTCGGCTTCTTTGGCGTGAAGGGCGGCCTGGGCCCCCCTGACCTGCTCCCTCAAGTCGGCATTGGCTCCTGCAAGCATGAAGACAAAGGAAAAATCAGTAAGGAAGAAGTCGTCGGGGAAGATCCGACCCGAATGCTCTGCAGTTAGCCCGAATCTCGAGGACTACACCCAGTGGGTGCGCTGACGCGCCCCCTCAGGAGATGAACAAGACAAAGCACGCACTCCGGCTGTTGGTTAGGTCCTCGGTCTTCTGGCCCAGCTCCTGAGCCTGGGAGTTGAAGGCGGCAGCACGGAGGTTATGGTATTCCTGGAAGATCAGACAGGATGCAAGAATAAGATAGTTGTCAGGACCTAGTAAGTTCGAAGCCGCCTGCTCAGCAGCCGACTCGGAACTCGGGGACTACACCCACTGGGTGCGCTGACGCGCCCCCACGGAAGAAATCAAAAAAGCAAAACAACCAAGGACAGAAGACTCACCCGGATGACGGCCCGCGTCGAGAGGAACTCCTGGGTATATCGCTGCAGCGAAGCGGCCTGGGCTTGAAGCCGGTTCTGGACCTCCTGGGCCACCGTGTTCAGCTCGGCCGTCCCCCCGCTGGGCGTCCACTCGGACATGCTGGCGCTGGCCGCCTCCAGGGCCTCCGCCCTCCGGCCGGCGCCCACAGCTCTGTGCGGCTCCGACGCGGAGACAGCTCCCTCTACGCACCGGCGAAATGCCGGCTGCACCTTGAGGCCGGCTCCTGCCTCCGGCTCGCTCCTGGCCGGCTGCACCGGCGCCGCGGCTGGTCGGCCGCCTTGGCCTGCTCTAGTCGGCGCCGTCTTCTTCGCCTCCTACACGAAGACCACGCGGTCCTCTCTCCTCTCCATCGCCGGTGGGTCTCGGTCGACCCCCTCTGACGGGGGCACGGGGATGTCAGGGGCCACGGCGCGGAGGGGAACGACGAGCTGCGGAGGCTGGTTGCGCGAGGCCTCCGCCTCCCTCTCCGCGGCCGCCGCCTCCTCCCGGGCCTTGGCCGCTGCGTCGGCTTGCTCCTTCGCCGCCTGGGCGGTCCTTCACTCCGCCGCCTCCTGCTCCTCCCGCGCCTCCCGCGCGTTCCGCTCCGTGGCCTCCATGAGGTCGGCATGGGGATCCACGCGGCGGGAGACGGAGGACCCTCCAGTCGGCCCGACTACGGAGCCGCCAGGACCTCGCTCGAGGGAAAGCGGTGCCCTGCCCGGCGAGCGAAGAAAAGTTTAGAAGAGCCTCAATCGAAGAAGACAACAAAAAATACAAGACGCTTTACACTTACGCCGAGATCGCCTGCGGCTGTTTCACCGCCTTGCGGAAGAGGGCCGCCTTCACGGCCGCCTCCTCCCGCTTCGTCGCCGCCGTGGAACCCTTGGACTTCTTCGGCCGGCTGCCGAAGTAGGTCGACACGGCCCGGCGTTTCTGCACGCCGCCACGGGCAGTCGGCGCGGCCGACGGGCCCGCGCCTTGATGATCAAGCGCCGGCTGGCGGTGCGGAGCGGCTTTGACCTCGTCATCGTCCGCCCAGTCCTCAAGGCCGGCTCCGAACCTCGCGCCGCCTGCCTCGTCGCCTTCGGCATCTTCCAAGGCGGCCGCCCCCAGGTCCGGATCGTCAACATCGTCCACCGTGCGGTCGGGGAGGAGCTGGCGCTCTACCCCTGTGGCCCTGGCCGTCGGCGGAAGAAGAGGGTTCTGCCAAGGGCAAACCAATCGATCAGAGGTCGGGCATCATGAGGCCGGCTACCAAAGGAAGAAAAGAAGAAAAACTTACAACAGGCGGGGGGTTGGCACGACAATACGGCCCCTTGCCGTATCGCCAATCCTCGGCGAGCTTGTAGTTGGAGATATAGTTCACCATATAAGACACCTCGACATGAGGCATCTCCCTGGTGCTCAGCCGGCACGGGTCGAAGCTGCCGCTCATCTGACAGATCATATGAGGCCGGCCTTGGAGCGGAAGAATCCGGCGCTCCACGAAGGCGGCCACCAAGTCGGCTCCGGTCAGGCCCTCCGACTAGATCATCACCCGGAGCCAGGCGACGGCTGCGTTCCCAGCCTGAGACAACGACCTGGCCTGGTAGCTCCATGAGGGTTGCCTCCCAGCCGGCAGGCCGGCTACGTAAGCCGGCAGGTTGACGAAGTCGCCTTGCCGGGCGACGTTCTTCATGTAGAAATAAGACTTCTGCCAGAGCTTCACCGACTGGAGCAGTGGGATGGGCGGGAACGGATTGTTCTCGCCCATCCGCCTCATGGTGATGAAGGCTCCGCAGGGGGCGGGCACGCCTGCGACGACGGTGCCGATCTTGCACTGGAAGAATTCTCCCCAGAGCTCGAGAGTTGGGAGAACCCCAAGAAAGCCCTTGCACAGGGTGACAAAAGCCGACAGCAGCATTACCGTGTTGGGGGTGAGGTGATGCGGCTGGAGGTGGTAGAACTCGAGAAAGGCGCGAAGGAATCCGCTCGCCGGGAGGCCGAAGCCGCGCAGGCAGTGCGAGCGGAAGATCACCTGCTCGCCCTCCGATGCCAACGAAATCTCCCTCGCCGGTGCACGACGAACCTGCACGTAGTTCGCGCCCGGCAGACGCCGCGTCCTGCGGAGGAACTCGACGTGGTCCTCCTGGACGTTGGAGCCGTCCCACGAGCTCGACAACGCCATGCGAGTGACACGGCGAGGAACAAGACGATGCGACGACGGAGACGCGCACGACCCCGCTATGGCGGGACCGAAGGAACCAAGATGTCCAACGGCAGAGCGGCGCGGCAATGGGCCTCTGCGGCGGCGGGAGGAAGGAGAAAGAAGATGAGAATGGGTGGGGCAAGGGAGAGCGTGCGAGCCTCTGCCACTCCCTCTCCTCCCCCTACTTATAGACCCACGCGGCGGAACCGAGGAGGCGTGGTGTGGGGGTCGTGGGATCAACTGTGCCCACTCCCCCATGTCCCGCGATTATTGCACACTAATGCCGTGATGAAACCGTCGCGGGAAGGCGAGCGGTCCGTTGCGGGCCGCAGAAGATCCACGCTTGGGCCGAGGCCTAGAAGTGGAGGGCCCGGGCCTGCTGGGGCGTGCCTTCACGCGCGTGCGTTGGCAGGTTTTCCATGCCACGTGGCCCGCGGGGTGGCGTGCGGTCAGCTCGCTGGCCGACCCATGTTCCCGCTTACGAGATACGGAGCTTACCAAAGACGGCGCGCATAAGCAAAACCGGCTCCTCCGGATAGGAAGCTGACCCAGCTTCTCATCCCTTTGTCAGCCTCGAAGCTCGATCAGCTTCGGGGACTACTGTCGGAGTATATGACCACGGGTAGCCTAGCCGGCTCCCCTGGCCCTTCTGAAAAAATTATAAGCCGATACGGCCATCAAGAGTCCAAGACGCAAGGCCACCTTCCCCTTGCCGGCTGTCTCCCAGGCCGACTATCGGAAGGCGGCCCGGCTTTAGCCTTCATAAAGAAAGCCGTGGGAGGGCCGGATCCAAGAAGCCGGCCGCGAGAAGGCCGACTCTAGGAGGCCGGCTCCCACAAAGCGGTCAAGATCGTACCCTCGAAGTTTGCATCCACCTAACGGTGATGTGACAGGGCGTGGCTACAGTAAAGCCTGCCACCCCCGAATCCCGGAGCATGCATGGCACAGTGCGCCGCACGGGGAGGCCATGACCTGTCCGACGCAGCACTATTGCCATGTTGACCCTGATGTCATCCATGACGGGCCGTCAGCACGGCCCACGGGCGGTGGGCCCCTTTGGGCAGAGAGACACCCAAAGGCGGCCAGGCCTTCCGCAGTCGGCCCAAGGCAGGGTCGGCTCCCTATAGCCGGCCTGCCCCCTCCCTCGAAAGAGACGCCCCATTAAGAAGACAAGACGCAGTGAGGCTACAACGATCGCCCGCCAAGCGGCGGCACTGTAGCCACACCCACTCCGGCGAAGCCTTCGTCACTAGGATTGAGGCAACAGTAACCAGCCACCGACAAGGCCCTTGACAGTGGGGCCTGCCTGTCGACCAAGGAGCCGGCAGCCGGCGGGCCCCAGCAGCCGGCGCAGAAGCCGGCGAGCGTAGACACAGACGGCTGGGCCCCACGCCCAGCCGGATTACCATTGTACCCCCAGGGGGTAGGCCTATATAAACCCCCCGGGGCACCCATGCAAGGGGTGGATCCAAGCTAGTTCTAGACACCACATAGAGAGGAGAGGAGAGCCGGCCGTGTCCTTCTTCTTCTCACCAAACAGCTCAAGGAGCATCGTGTAGCTACTTGTTCATCTAGTGATCATGAGGAGACCCCGCAGAGCAACAGTAGGGGTGTTATCTCCACGGAGAGCCCCAAAGCTGGGTAAGATTTGCCGGCGTGCATGTCTTCGCCTCATCCCGTTTCCAGGCACCGGTGACGTCTTACTGGCTCCCACAATGATAAGCCACCCGTTGGCATATGTACCACCTACCACCCGACACCCGGGGACTTCATTAATCCAGCAAACGGTTGCTGACTCCAGCCCGCCGCCTCCCAGCCCAGCCGCCCTCGTCCAAGTCACTGTTCTGGCAGTCAAAGAAATAGCAGCACCCTAATGGGCCCAGCCCATCCTCAAATACCTGGTGAGCAAAGAGCTGCCGACTGATGAGATCTTAGCTCGGCAAGTACAACGCTGAGCGGCAGCCTACACCATAGTCAACAGAGAGCTGGTCAGGCGCAGCGTCACTGGTGTCTACCAATGCTGCGTAGAGCCAGAGCAAGGCCAAGCAATTCTCAAAGACATCCATCAAGGCGAGTGCGGCCACCATGCGGCTTCAAGAGCACTCGTCGCCAAAGCCTTCCAACACGGTTTCTTTTGGCCAATGGCCTTAGAAGAGGCCAAGGAATTGGTCCAAAAATGCAAAGGGTGCCAGAAGTTCCGCTCCAAGCCGCATCAGCCGGCTTCTGCACTCAAGACCATCCCCATTGCCTGGCCCTTCGCAGTTTGGGGCCTAGACATGGTGGGACAATTCAAGATGGCACGAGGTGGCCTAACTCACTTACTTGTCGCCGTGGACAAGTTCACCAAGTGGATAGAAGCAAAGCCAATCAAGAAACTGAATGGTGTGACTGCCGTGACTTTCATCTCCGACATCACAATTCGGTACGGCGTACCACACAGCATCATCATCGACAACGGCACGAATTTTGCCAAAGGCGCCTTGGCCCGTTTCTGCGCGACACGGGGCATCCGACTGGATCTAGCGTCCGTCGCCCATCCACAGTCAAACGGCCAGGTGGAGCGAGCAAACGGCCTCATCCTGTCCGGCATCAAGCCCCGACTGGTCGAGCCTCTGGAGCGCTCGGCTGGCTGCTGGCTCGATGAGTTGCCAGCCGTCCTCTGGAGTCTGCGCATGACTCCAAACAAGTCAACCGGCTTCATGCCTTTCTTCCTCATGTACGGTGCTGAAGCCGTCATCCTAACGGACATAGAGTTCGATTCCCCGCGAGTCACCATGTACACCGAGGAAGAAGCAGAAGAAGCACGTCAGGACGGTGTCGATCTGCTGGAAGAAGGCCAGCTGTTGGCACTCAGCCGGTCCAGCATCTACCAGCAGAGCCTGCGCAGATACTACAACAGGAAGGTCATGCCGAGATCTTTCCAAGAGGGCGACCTTGTGCTCCGACTGATCCAGCGAATAGCCGGCCAGCACAAGCTGTCGGCGCCTTGGGAAGGCCCATTCATCATCAGCAAAGTGCTGGGCAATGACTCCTACTACCTGATCGACGCTCCGAAGCCCCGAGCACGCAAGAGGGACAAATTCGGCAAAGAGACAGAGCGGCCATGGAATGCAAATCTCCTCCGAAAATTTTACAGTTAAACGCAATATGTATCATGCTACCTTTTGTATTAAAAGTACCAAGACTTCACCCCCCCCCCCCCGCCGAGAAGAGCTCGGGGACTGCCCTCTTTTATCTATATGATAAGAATTATGCCTTCGAGTATATTACTCTTTGTTATGCCTCTTGGCACCGGGTTCGACTAGTCGGCCCGGGGACTTGCCGCCCTGCGCTATGAAATGCTTCCTGGAGCCGGACAAGTAGTGTGTGGCGCCTAATCCGTCTCCTGTCAGAAGCCGCAGCTCGCAGAGCGAATGTCTGGTGGGCAGGAGTAAGGAAGAATGGGCGTCCACATGAAAATGGCTAAGGACTCAAAGCATAAACATAGCTTAAAGCTGGCTTCCAACCTTTTTTCGCAAACGGACTCTTGAACAGTCGGCTCGCCGCCTTCTATCCAACTTGCTAAACAACTCTAAAACGGCTAAGTACCTGCCTTCCCAAAGTGACCAAGAATTTGATCCAGCAGCAGTCCGCAGAGCGGCTGTCCGACTGACAAAGACGGCAACTGAGGGAAGGTGGCAAAGGAAAAAGCCAAAAGAGCAATGAGCAAGAAAAGATAGAAGTCGGATGAATATTTACGTAACAAAGGCCCTTGGCTGAACCTTCAAGCAGAAGTTCAAAATACACCCCGCGGGTGGAATTGTGCGAATTAACAAGTTCTTCAAAGACTATTAAAACAGGTAAAACAAAGATAAGGTGGCAGCCTGGGAGGCGGCAGACGGGTTTGGAGGATCGGAGGAGACGGCGGTGTTGGATGTTGGGGTGGCCGGCTGGGCGGTCTCGGCTTGATCACCTCCGGCGGCAGTCGGTGTCGGGTGGTAGGTGCGACATATGCCAACGGGTGGCTTGTCATCGTGGGAGCCAATAAAACATCGCCGGTGCCTGGAAACGGGATAAGGCGAAGACATGCACGCCGGCGAATCTTACCCAGCTTCAGGGCTCTCCGGGGAGATAACACCCCTACTGCTGCTCTGCGGGGTCTCCGCATGGTTACTAAATGAACAAGTAGCTACACAATGCTCCTCGAGCTGTTTTGGGTGGAAGGAGGAAGAAGGGCTCATCTAGCTTGCTTCCTCTCCTTGTATGGTGTCTAGGTCTAACTTGAGAGTCCAACCCCTTTGCATGGGTGCACCGGGGGGTTTATATAGGCCTACCCCCTGGGGGTACAATGGTAATCCAGCTGGGTGTGGGGCCCAGCTGTCTATGACTATGCTCGCCGGCTTCTACGCCGGCTGCTGGGGCCCGCCGACTGGTGGGTCCCGCCGGCTGCCGGCAACCTGGTCGACAGGCAGGCCCCACTGTCCAGGGCCCGGTCGGTGGCTGGTTACTGTTGCTCTGTACTTTTGACGCAGGCTTGGTCGGGGTAAGCGTGGCTACAGTACCGCCGCCCTGGCGGGCGATTACTGTAGCCCCGCCATATCTTGTCTCCTTAATGGGCGTCTCCTTCGAGGATGATGGTGAGCCGATTGTGGGGGCCGGCTCTCCATCAGGCCGACTTGGGAGGAGGTGCGGCCGCCTTCGGTATCTCTCTGCCCGAAGTGGCCCACCGCCTCGGGGGCCACGCTGGTGGCCCGTCGTGGACGGCGTCGGGGCCGCCATGGCAACAGTGCCGCGCCGGACGGGTCATGGCCACCCGTACGGCACACTGTACCAGGCGTGCTCCGGGTTTTGGGGGTGGCAGGCTCCACTGTAGCCATGCCCCGCTTCATCATCGCGGGGAGGACGCGTACTTTGCGGGTACGGCCCTGACCGCTTTATGGGAGCCGGCCTCTTGGAGTCGGCCTCTTCGCAGCCGGCTTCTCGCAGTCGGCCCTGTCCCAACTTTCTTTGTGAGGGTAAAGGGCGGGCCGCCCCCGAAGCCGGCCTAGAAGATAGCCGGTAGGGGGGAGGCGGCCCCAAGTCTTGAGTCCTCTTGAGAGCCGGACGGGCTCGTAATTTTTTCAGATGGGACAGGGGAAGCCGGCTAGGCTACCCATGGCTATTTACTCCGACAGTAGTCCCCGAAGCTGAGCGAGCTTCACGGCGGACAGAGGGACGAGAAGCTTGGTCAGCTTCATACCCTGAGGAGCCGACCTCGCCGTCGTAGGCCGACTTCGGAGAACTTCTTTGTTTTATCAACATGACCGTGGTTGACCCGCGGGCCATCCGCGGGCCCCACGACGGGCCACATGGCGGAGAAGTCCTGCCGTCGCACGTGCGCGACGGGACGCCGCCGCAGGCCCGGGCCCGCCACTCCCTCGCCTCGGCCCGAGCGCAGATCTTCTGTGGCCCGAGGGGACTGCACGCCTTCCCGTGGCCGTTTCTTCTTGTCTTTAGTGCGCAATAAACGTGGGGCGTGGGGGAAGTGGGCACGATCGATCCCCACAACCCCCCACGCCGCGCCTCCTTGGCTCCGGCGCACGAGCCTACAAGTAGGAGGGGGAGGGGGAGAGGCAAAGGCTCGTTCGGTCCCCCGCTCCCCGTCCTTCCTCATTCTCTTTCCTCTTCTTCTTCCTCTCGTGCCCAACGCAACTTCCCGTCGCAGCTTCCCCACGCCTCCATGTCCATGGCGCTGTCGAGCTCGTGGGACGGCTCCAACGTCCACGAAGATCACATAGAGTTTCTCCGCCGGACCCGGCGCCTGCCCGCCACCAACCTCGTGCAGGTTCGCCTGGCGCCGGAGACGGAAATCTCGCCGGCGCCGGAGGAAGGCGAGCGGGTCATCTTCTGCACGCATTATCTGTGCGGCTTCGGCCTCCCGGCGAGCGGGTTCATGCGTTCCTTCCTCGACTTCTACCGCCTCCAGCCGCATCACCTCACGCCCAACGCGGTGATGCTGTTGTCGGCCTTCGTCTCCCTCTGTGAAGGCTTCTTGGGAGTGCTGCCCATGCTAGAGCTTTGGGTGGAGCTCTTCCAGAACAAGCTCGGCACCATCATCGCTGGCGTGCCCGCCCCCTGCGGGGCCTTCATCGCTATGAAGAGGTCAGGCGAGAATAATCCCTTCCCGCACATCCCTTTAATCCAATCGGTGAAGCTCTGGCAAAAATCGTACTTCTACATGAAGAACATCGCCCCGCAAGGAGACCACGTCAATCTGCCGGCCTACGTAGCCGGCCCGCCGGCTGGGAGGCAGCCGTCTTGGGGCTTCAGATCCAAATCCTTATCTCCGGCTGGGAACGCCGCCATCACCCGACTTCGGGTAATGATCCAGTCGGAAGGCCTGCACGGAGCCGACTTGGTGGCCGCCTTCGTGGACCGCTGGATCCTTCCCCTTCAAAGCCGGCCCCACATGATGTGCCAGATGAGCGGCCTCCGCGACCCATGCCGGCTGAGCACATGGGAAATGCCCCATGCCGAGGTGGCGCTTATGGTCAATTACATCACCAACCTCAAGCTTGCCGACGACTGGCAATACGGCAAGGCGCCATACTCTCGCGCCCACCAGCTGCCCGTGGTAAGTCTTTCCTTCTACCTTCTTTCTATCATCAGCTGGCTTTATGCCGGCCGGCTTCTGACTAGGCGGTTTCTTTTTATCAGAACCCTCTCCTTCCGCCGCCAGCCGGGGCGGCAAGAGTCGAACGCCAGTATGCCTCAACCGTGCGGTAGACGATATTGACGACCCGGATCTGGGGGCGGCCGCCATGGAGGACGCTGCCACGGGGGACGTCGCCGAGCCCGTAGGCACGGCGCTCTCGGCCAGCTTTCACGACTGGCCGGATGACGCCGACGCCGAAGAAATCCCGCGCCGCCAGCCGGCAACCGATCGTCACAGCGCGGGCTCGTCCGCCGCGCCGGCTGCCGGTGGTGGAACGTCAAAGCGCCGGGCCGCGCTTCCTCTCTTTGGCAGTCGGCCGAAGAAGACGAGAGCTTCCGCCGTGGCAACGAAGCGAAACGAGGCGGCGGCGAAGGCGGCCCGCTTCCGGAGGGCGGTGAAGCAGCCTCCGGCGGTTTCATCGTAAGTCTTTTGGCCGCTTGTGTGCTTGTTCTTTGTTTTCTTCTTTTGTTCTAACCCTCCTCCATTTTCTGGGCAGGGTGCCGCTTTCCCTTGAGCGGGGCCCAGGCGGCTCCGTGGTTGGGCCGGGTGCTGGATCCTCAGGGCCCCGCTGCGTGGACCCCCGCGCCGACCTTGCGGAAGCCACGGAGCGGAACGCCCACGAGGTGCGAGAGGAGAGGGAGGCGGCGGAGCGGGAGGCCGCCCGGGCGGCGAAGGAGCGGGCCGACGCGGCAGCCAAGACTCTGTCGGAGCGGGCGACCGCGGAAACGGAGGCGGAAGGCACGCGTAGCCGGCCTCCGCTGCTCGCCATCCCCCTCTGCACCGTGGACCCAGACATCCCGCTGCCCACGGCGGAGGAGATCACCCCAGATCGGCCGCCGGTGCAAAGGGAGGAGCTCTTCGAGGTCTTCGCGGAGAGGACGCCGCCGGCAGCGCCAACCGGAGCCGGCGAAGGCGGCCAGCCATCAACGGCGCCGGAGGAGCCGGCCCGGGGCGCGCCCGAGGCCGGAGCCGGTCTTGAGATTCAGCTGGCGGCGAGCCAGCGCGCCGGAGAGAACGCGGCCCCGCCGGACACGCGCCAAGCTGCGGGTGCCAACCAGTCAGCAGAAACCTTGGAGGCGGCCAGCTCAGCCACGTCCGGGTGGACTCCCAGTGGAGGGAGTGGCGAGCTGAACGTGGTGGCCCAAGGGGTTCGGAGCCGGCTGCAGGCTCAGGCCGCCCTCCTGCAGCAATATACTCAGGAGTTCTTGTTGACGCGGTCTGCTCTCTGGGTAAGTTTTTCACTTGTCGACCGCTCTGGTCCTCTGGTTTCTTCCATGGGGGCGCGCCAGCACACCCACTGGGTGTAGTCCCCGAGATCCGGGCCGACTACAGCGCAGTCGGGTCGGATCTTTCTTGACGACTATCTTAACCCTGTCTTCTGTCTGATCCTTAGGATTATCACAACTCTCGTGCTGCCGCCTTCAACTCCCAGGCTCGGGAGCTGAGCCGGAAGACCGAAGACCTGGCCAGCAGCCGACGTAAGTATTTTTCTCTTATCTGTCTCTCGTGGGGGCGCGATAGCGCACCCACTGGGTGTAGTCCCCGAGATTCGGGCCGACTGCAGCGCAGCCGGGTCGGATCTTTCTTAACGACCTTTCCCTTATTGAATTTTTCTCTTTGTCTCTTGCTCATGTAGGGGCCAATGCCGACCTGCAGAGGGAGCTCGGCGAGGCGCAGACCACTCTTTGTGCCAGGGACGCCGAGTATGCCGACTTGGTCCAGGAGCGCGACCGCCTGGCCAAGAAACTGGCCGACCAGGAGGAAAGCCACAAGGCGGCCCTGCAGAAGGCGCAGGACGGCGAGGCTGCCCTGAAGGCGGAGTTTGAGATCAAGGCGGCGAGCTGGGCCGAGACGCGTCAGGCGCTGGAGGAAGGCTTCGGCCGGATCGAAGACCTGATCGATGGTGAGCCACTTTTCTTGCCCTTCCTCCACCTGCTAGCCGCTTGGAGTTTATTCTGACCCGTGCTTGTTACTTTGCGCAGATTACTTTCCCGGCCACTCCGTTCTCGCCACCCAAGCCATCGAGGCCCATCGCGAGGCGCGCCGTCAGGCTGGAGCTGACATTGCACCGGATGTGAATCGAACGTTGGCAGAGCAGCTCATCGCCGTCCAGGCGCGACTGCAGCCGGCCCATCAGATGCTCCGCCGACTCCAACGTGCCGGGGCGCAGGTGCTGGCCGCGCTCTGGCCCGGCCAGATGATCCCCCGCACCCCAAGCCGGACCGCCGACTGGCTGGAAGTCGCAGTCGGCCGCTTCGAAGCTTGGAAGGCGTCGGCAGCCCGTCTTGGAGCCGGGCGTGCGTTGGAGTTCGTCCGCGCATGGTACCCAGGGCTAAGCCTGGACCAGCTGCGGACTTGGCGGCTGGAGGCCGATGTGGAGCTGGAGGAGGTACAGCCGGTGATCACCCAGCACGCCACGACGATCGCCGAGTGCACCGATACCAGCGTCTTCGCGCCGGAACTTAATGACGACGGCGTCGCCCAGCCGGAGGAGTGGTTCGGGCTGAACCCGGCGGAGGGCGAGGACTCGGCCGAGGAGATTGCCTCCAGCGACGAGGGCGAGGATGACGAGGAAGAGGACGGTGAAGACACCGAGCCGGCCAGTGGAACGACCGACTGCCCTCAAGCCGACCGTGCCTCCAGCAACGAGCCGCGCGAAAGCGCGCCCTCTGCCGGAGGTGGTGATCAGGCCGAAGTTGGCCAGCCGGCCGCTCCTTCAGCCGGCGCAACTGTCTCCACCGCCCAGCCCGGCTCGTCAGCGGCCCCGCCGGCTTGATCTGCCATCTTTGTTGTTCCTGCTTTTGTCTTTTCGAACAACTTTTAAGTTTTCGCAATTCCACCCACTAGGGGTGTATCAAACCATGTTGTATGCTGGCCTCTCTGGAGGTCCTTTGTGTAAATATTATTGTATGCATGTTTTGGTTTTCATTCGAGTGCACTTTTCATCCTTAGGCTTTTTCGTTTGCCGCCTTCCCTCTTTGGGAAGGCAAGTACTCGAGCTTTCTTGGATTTGAAGCGAACTGAATGCAAGCCGGTCGGCCGGCTACTCTGGTAGTCGGTCGGCGGGAGGCGCCAAGCCGGCTTTTGTTATATAAGTCCGTTAGTCCCTAGCCGTTTTTCGTGTGGACACCCTTTCCGGCTTATGACTCTTGCCAGCCGGGTAGCCGGTTCTTCGAACTGCGATTTTGGCTAGAGCCAAGCCTGGGTGTCGGCACATTACTTGTCTGACCGCGGGTAGGACTCCGAATATAACTCCAGTCGGCTAGTCCCCGGGCCGACTCGTCGAACCCGGTGCCGGACGAAATAAATAAATGAAAAGGCGATATCATACGCATGATAACTTTCATTCATAAAATAAAAGATGGCAGTCCCCGAGTCCTCCTCGGGGAGCCTATTGTCTCGTACTTAATACAAAAGTGGACGTGATACATACTGCATTTCAACTGTAAAATTTTCGAAGGAGATTGGCGTTCCATGGTCGTTCCGACTCCTTGCCGGAGTCGTCTCTCTTGCGTGCCTTCGGCTTCTGTGCGTCCATGAGGTAGTAGGAATCGTTGCCTAGAGCTCTGCTGACGACAAAGGGGCCTTCCCAGGGGGCTGCGAGCTTGTGTTGGCCGGCTGTTCGCTGGATCAGCCGGAGCACAAGGTCGCCCTCCTGGAAGGATCTTGGCCTGACCTTCCGGCTGTGGTAGCAGCGTAAACCCTGCTGGTAGATGGTAGACCGGTTGAGGTCTAACAGCCGGCCTTCTTCTAGCAGGTCGACGCCGTCTTCTCGTGCTTCTTTGGCCTCCGCCTCCATGTACATGGTTACCCGAGGCGAGTCGAACTCGATGTCTGTTGGGATGACTACCTCAGCACCGTACACGAGGAAGAAAGGAGTGAAGCCGGTTGATCTGTTTGGGGTAGTACGCAGACTCCATAGGACGGCCGGGAGCTCCTCGAGCCAACAGCCGGCTGAATGCTCCAGAGGTACGACCAGTCGGGGCTTGATGCCAGAGAGGATGAAGCCGTTTGCTCGCTCGACTTGGCCGTTTGACTGCGGGTGGGCGACGGACGCAAGGTCCAGCCGGATACCTTGTGTAGCGCAGAATCGAGCCAAGGCTCCTTTGGCAAAATTCGTGCCGTTGTCGGTGATGATGTTGTGCGGTACGCCGTACCGGGTTGTTATATCTGCAATGAAAGTCACCGCAGTTGGCCCATTCAGCTTCTTGATCGGTTTTGCCTCGATCCACTTGGTGAATTTGTCCACAGCGACGAGCAAGTGCGTCATGCCACCACGCGCTGTCTTGAATGGGCCCACCATATCCAGTCCCCAGACGGCGAAGGGCCAGGTGAGGGGAATGGTCTTGAGTGTCGAAGCCGGCATGTGTTGCTTGGAGCTGAAAAGCTAGCAGCCTTTGCAGTGTTTGACTAGCTCTTTGGCGTCATCCAAAGCAGTCGGCCAGAAGAAACCGTGGCGGAAGGCTTTGGCGACAAGTGATCTTCAGGCGGCGTGGTGGCCGCACTCTCCCTGGTGTATATCTTTGAGGATTGCAATGCCCTTCTCCTGCTAGACGCATCGCTGTAGGACTCCGGTGACACTGCGCTTGACAAGTTCTCTGTTGACGATTGTGTATGCTCCGGCTCGACGTTGGATTTGTCTCGCTTTTGTTTCGTCAGCCGGCAGATCTTGGTTTACTAAGAAGTTGAGGATGGATTGAACCCATGATGGAGCTGCAACCTCCCCTGCCGCCAATGTGGCTACAGCCACCAGGTTGGGCGGTCTGGGTGATGAAGTGCTGGAGTCGGCCGCCGCTTGCTGTGCTGAAGAAGTCCCCGGGCCGGCTACCGCAGTCCCCGAGCCGGGTGCGGGAGTCCCCGAGCCGGCTACTGCAGTCCCCGAGCCGAGTACTGAAGTCCCCGGGCCGACTGCTTGGTTCTTCGAGCCGGACCCGGCCCCGTCGGGGTTAAGCGGCACGAAGATGGAGTCGGATTCCGGAGATGGCCTGATGGATGGCTTGAGGAGGCGTTGTAGGGCGACGCCGGTTGGTATTGCTTGCCGCATGGAGCCTATTCGGGCCAGGGCATCTGCTGGCTCGTTGTTGGCTCGCGGTACGTGGAGGAATTCGCATCCATCAAAGTACCCACTGATTTGCTGCACTAGGAAGCGGTAGCTTGCCATGTTTGCGTCCTTGGCGTCCCAGTCGCCAGATGATTGCTGAACCACCAAATCCGAGTCGCCATAACATAGGATCCGGCGGATGTCGAGTTCCTTGGCAAGCCGGAGCCCATGTATGAGCGCCTCGTACTCGGCTACGTTGTTGGAGGCGGCGAAGTGGATCTGCAGCGTGTATCTGAGCTTGTCGCCCTTAGGAGAGGTAAGGACGATGTCGGCTCCCAAGCCGGTGCGCATCTTGGATCCGTCAAAGTGCATGCGCCAATGGGTGGAGTCGGGAGCTGGCGGTAAGTACTGGGTCTCGGCCCAGTCGACGAGGAAGTCGGCCAGTGCTTGTGACTTGATGGCGGTGCGGGGTTGGTAGAAGATCGTGTAAGGGGCCAGCTCGATGGCCCACTTAGCCACCCGGCCGGATGCATCCCGGCTGCCTATGATCTCGGCCAGCGGGGCAGTGCATACGACCGTGATGGGATGTTCTTGAAAGTACGGCTTCAGCTTCTTGGCGGTGAAGTACACGCCGTAGCCCATCTTCTGGTAGTGTGGGCAGTTATGTTTTGAGGCGGACAGCACCTCGCTCAAATAATACACCGGCCTCTGGACCGGCTGGGCTCGGCCTTCTTCGGGGCGTTGGACTACAATGACGGTGCTGACCACCCGGCTAGTAGCGGCAATATAAAGGAGCATGGGCTCTTTCTCAGTCGGCGCCGCCAGGACAGGCGGCGTGGCCAACATTTCCTTTAGCTCGTGGAAAGCTTGGTCTGCCTGGTCATTCCACTCGAAGTGAGTGCTCTTCTTCATGAGGCGGTAGAGAGGGAGAGCTTTCTCTCCAAGCCGGCTGATGAAGCGGTTCAAAGAGGCCAGGCACCCGGTGAACTTCTGGATCTCTCGAAGCTTGGTTGGGACCGCCATCCTCTCGATGGCCTTGATCTTCACTGGGTTGCACTCGATGCCGCGTTTGGAGACAAGAAAGCCTAGGAGCTGGCCGACTGGCACTCCGAACACGCATTTCTCAGGGTTGAGCTTGATTCGGAACCGGCGCAGGTTCTCGAATGTTTCTCTCAGGTCTTCCAGCAAAGTGTCGCGCTTCTCCGTCTTCACCATGATATCATCCATGTAGACATGGGCATTTTTGCCGAGTTGCCTGAGGAGGCACTTCTGCATGCAACGCTGAAAAGTGGCACCGGCATTCCTCAAGCCGAATGTCATAGTCAGGTAGCAGAAGGCTCCAAATGGCGTGATGAAGGCGGTCTTCAGGCGGTCATCCGGGTTCAGTTTTATCTGGTGGTATCCTGAATAAGCATCCAAAAAGCTCAACAGCTCGCATCCGGCTGTGGAGTCTATCACTTGGTCAATTCTGGGCAGGGCGAAGGGATCTTTGGGGCAGGCATTGTTGAAGCTTGTGTAGTCTATACACATGCGCCACTTGTTATTCTTTTTCAGCACGAGGACCGGGTTCGCGAGCCACTCCGGGAAGAAAACTTCCATGATGAAGCCGGCTGCAAGAAGCCGGGCTATCTCCTCCCCTACGATCCTTCTCTTCTCCTCTGACAGTCGGCGGAGAGGCTGCTTGACTGGTTTTGCGTCCTCCCGCACATGTAATTTGTGCTCGGCGAAATCCTTCGGAACACCCGGCATGTCCTTGGGGGACCATGCAAAGATATCCCGATTCTCACGGAGGCAATCGATGAGCTCGCCTTCCTATTTGTTGTTCAGGCTTGCCCCAATGACGGCAAACCTTTCGGGGTGCTCAGGGTCGAGCTGTATCTTCTTGGTCTCCTTGGCCGGCTGGAAAGATCCTTGGGCATCATACTCCTTGGAGTCGACGGGCTGGCTCAGCTGCTTGCTGGCCAGGGCCACGACCCGGTCCAGCGTTTTCTTCTCTTCGGCAATCACGAGGGATTCGGCCAGCCGGCTGCTGGCCGCGGCGCAGTCGGCGGACTTCTTGTAGTCGCTGGTGATGGTGATGATGCCCTTGGAGCTTGGTATCTTCATCTTGAGGTATGCGTAGTGGGGGACCGCCATGAACTTGGCCAAGGCGGGTCGGCCCAGCAAGGCGTGGTAAGGGCTCTCCAGGTCCACCACCTCGAACCAGATCGCTTCCCGGCGGAAATGACTCTTGCCCCCAAAGAGTATGTCGATCTTGATCTTGCCAATGGGGGCGCAGGACAAACCGGGTACGATGCCATGAAACACCGTCCGAGTCGGCACAAGCTGTTTTGTCTTGACACCCAACTTCTCCAGGGTGTCGCAGTACAGGATGTTGATGCTGCTTCCGCCGTCGATCAGTATGCGAGAGAAGCGGGCGGCGCGCGTGTCCGTCGCGAGGGTGGCCTCCAGGACCAAAGCGTAGGAGCCGGGGGACGGCATCACCTCTGGGTGGTCGGCCCGGCTCCAGCTGATGGATTTCTCTGACCATTGCATGTGGCCGGCTAGGTTGGCGGCGGCCACATTGACTTCTTGATGCTCTCGGCGCTTGCTGCGCCGGTCTTCGGGCTGGCTCGTAAAGACGACGTAAGATGCTTGATCGTCGGGGAACTCGTCCTGCACGGCGTCGACCACGGGCCGAGCGGCCTTGGGTGGCGGAGCCGGATGCGGCGGGCCGGCAGGCGGAGTCGGCGTGAGCCCTTCGCCCTTGGAGATTCGAGCGAGCCAGTTACACTTTTGGGTTGTATGGTTGGACGGCTTCGCACCGCTATGGAACTTGCACGGGGCGTCAAGAGTTTGTTCGTAGGAGAAAGCCGGCTGCCAAGCCGGCCGGCCGCCCTTGGGCTTCTTGGGCGCGGGCCGCCCCTCAGGCGGCGCGTCTTCGACCGTGGCCACCTGCCGGCTAGCGGGAGGCGGCGCAGGGCCTTTGCGCTTCTGGTCATTCTGGTGTGGGCGTCGGCCGGAATCTCCCGCCGGCGTTTGGGGCGCCGGATTAAGCACTTTCCCGGATGCGTCCACCCAGAGCTCGGTCTTCATCGAAGTGTCGGCGGTGGCGTACTTGTCGGCGATGTTCAGGAGCTCGTCGAGGGTAGTCGGCTCGTCGCAAAGGAGCTTGTGCTTGAGGAGGGTGCCCTCTCTGCACCCGGCAGTGAAGTATTCGATGGCTTGCATGTCGTGCACCCCTTCGCAAGAATTGCGGAGCTCGGCCCAACGCGTGAGGTAGTCGCGGGTGGACTTGGCTGGGCCCTGTACGCACAGGGAGAGCTGTCTGGGCTTGGGAGCCCGCTTGTAGGTGCTGGTGAAGTTGCGAACGAAGGCTTCAGTGAAATCTACCTAGCTGTTGATGCTGAGAGGCTTGAGGCTGTTAAGCCAAGTCCGTGCCGTGCCTTGCAGCATGAGGGGCACGTACTTCACGGCAATGCGCCGGTTGCCGTTGGCGATGCTGACGGCTGTGGAGTAGTCGGTCAGCCAATCTTCCGGCTTCACCGAGCCGTTTTACTTGGGCGTGTCTCTCGGGAGCGAGAACCCTTTGGGGAAGGGCTCGTCGCGGATGCGGGGTCCAAAGCAGGGCGGGCCGACATCGTCTTCTTCTTCTAGCGCCAGGGATCTGGCCAGGCGGTCGATCCGGTGGCGGGCGTCGTTCTCGCCAACTCCTTCGCAGCGACCTAGCCGGCCGCTGAGAGTCGGGTGCGCCACTGGAGGCGGGGTGGGGTATCTCTCTCCACGAGCTCGAGGTGGAGGCGGGGTGCCCCGCCATTCCATGGCTCGGGGACGGCCGTCAGCGTCTCGCTCGATGGAGATTCGGGTCCGGCTTCGGCTGGATGCCGGCTCTTTCTCGCGCCGCGCGCGGGTGTTGCTCATAGTCGGCAACCGGGAAGTCGCGCCGTGATCGCGGCGCGGGGGAGGGCTCCCCGCGCAGGCGTCGGCTTCGTGCCGCTGAGCGGCCGCGTCAATTAGTTGCTATATGCGCCACGTCATGTGGGGGAGGTCTTCGGCTTCCAAGCCGTCCAGCTCGTCTACGGCCGCCTGGGCGGCGCGCAGGTTCTCGAGCGGAGTGGCGTAGACCGGGCGTTCGACTCCAAGCATGTCGGCGATGACGGTGCCGCGTTTCCTGACAGCACCAGCCCGGCTTGGGCCAGCCGGGGCCGGCGTGCCGAAGGCGGCGCGGTCAGCTTCGCGCTGGTAGGCCTCGGTGAGGCGTCTTACGGAGGCCAGCCGCCGGCCCTCCGCGAGGAGGGCGAGGCGGCGTGCCTCCAATACTTCATCGTCGGCATCAGCCGGGAGGGGGACGGACAAGTCGTGGGCCGCCGCGCGCGGGGCGTCGTGGGCACCCTCGTCGGTCGGGCCGTCATGGCCGATAACCATCACCTCAGTGGTGACAGTATTGCAATCGCCGGCTGGAGGTCGCGGGTCGTTGTAGATCGCGACGTTGGTGGGGAAGGTGTCGTAAGATGCCGTGTCGGAGTCGACAGGCATCGGATCGGTGGAGCCAACCGACTCCAAATCTTCAGCAGGCTCGCTGGAGACGTGGAGCTGGCCGAGGAGGTTGGCGAGGTGGTCGGTGCCCGCACCGGAGGCGAGTTCGTCGGAGATGCGGGCCTTGTCGAAGAGATCGGCGAGGCCGCTCGCCGCGCAGATGTCGGTGACGCCTGGCAGCGCGTCGTGGCAAGCGCCATCGGGCGAGCCGGGCTGGCTACGCTCGCGAGGGAGGAAGAGGGTTCCCGTCCAGAACAGGTCTCCGGACGACGGTGCACCTGGCCCCACGGTGGGCGCCAAATGTCGGGTGGTAGGTGCGACATATGCCAACGGGTGGCTTATCATTGTGGGAGCCAATAAAACATCGCCGGTGCCTGGAAACGGGATAAGGCGAAGACATGCACGCCGGCGAATCTTACCCAGCTTCAGGGCTCTCCGGGGAGATAACACCCCTACTGCTGCTCTGCAGGGTCTCCGCATGGTTACTAAATGAACAAGTAGCTACACAATGCTCCTCGAGCTGTTTTGGGTGGAAGGAGGAAGAAGGGCTCAGCTAGCTTGCTTCCTCTCCTTGTGTGGTGTCTAGGTCTAACTTGAGAGTCCAACCCCTTTGCATGGGTGCACCGGGGGGTTTATATAGGCCTACCCCCCGGGGGTACAATGGTAATCCAGCTGGGCGCGGGGCCCAGCTATCTGTGACTGTGCTCGCCGGCTGCTGGGGCCCGCAGACTGGTGGGTCCCGCCGGCTGCCGGCAACCTGGTCGACAGGCAGGCCCCACTGTCCAGGGCCCGGTCGGTGGCTGGTTACTGTTGCTCTGTACTGTTGACGCAGGCTTGGTCGGGGTAAGCGTGGCTACAGTACCGCCGCCCTGGCGGGCGATTACTGTAGCCCCGCCGTATCTTGTCTCCTTAATGGGCGTCTCCTTCGAGGATGATGGCGAGCCGGCTGTGGGGGGCCGGCTCTCCATCAGGCCGACTTGGGAGGAGGTGCAGCCGCCTTTGGTATCTCTCTGCCTGAAGGGGCCCACCGCCTCGGGGGCCACGCTGGTGGCCCGTCGTGGACGGCGTCGGGGCCGCCGTGGCAACAGTGCTGCGCCGGACGGGTCGTGGCCACCCGTACAGCGCACTGTACCAGGCGTGCTCCGGGTTTTGGGGGTGGCAGGCTCCATTGTAGCCACGCCCCGCTTCATCATCGCGGGGAGGACGCGTACTTTGCGGGTACAACCCTGACCGCTTTATGGGAGCCGGCCTCTTGGATTCGGCCTCTTCGCAGCCAGCTTCTCGCAGTCGGCCCTCCCCCAACTTTCTTTGTGAGGGTAAAGGGCGGGCCGCCCCCGAAGCCGGCCTAGAAGATAGCCAGCAGGGGGGAGGCGGCCCCAAGTCTTGAGTCCTCTGGAGGGCCGGACGGGCTCGTAATTTTTTCAGATGGGCCAGGGGAAGCCGGCTAGGCTACCCATGGCTATTTACTCCGACAATCGGCTCGAGCGGGCATGGCTCGTTGCTGGAGGTGCGGTTGAGCTGAGGCTGGCCGTCCGCTCCGTCTTCCGGTGCCACCATCTCGCTTCCATCCTCCGCCTTGTCTTCCTCCTCGACGCTGGAGCCGATCACCTCCGCCGAGTCCTCGCCGTAGTCTGGGTTCATCCCAAACCACTCCGGCGGTACCTCCCCGCCGTCTTCAGCCCGCTCGGGGACAAAGATGCTGGTGTCGGTGTACTCGGCGATCGCCGCCGCACGCTTGACAAGGGCGTCTTCCGTGGCTGCCAGCTCCGGTTGGGCCTCTGACCGGAGTGCGGCTAGCCGGTCTAGGTCCAGCCCCGGATACCCCGCCTTGACGAATTCCAAGGCTCGGCGCGCTCCAGCCCGAGCCGAGGAACCCTTCCAGGCCTCAAGATGGCCAGCCGCGACCTCCAGCCAGTCGGCAGTCCGACTGGGGGTGTGCGGAGCCTACATGTCCGGCCACAGGGCAGCGATCGTTTGGGCGCCGACATGTTGAAGCGGGCGCTGCATCCTGTAGGCCGGCCGCAGACGAGCCCCAACGCTCAGAATATGCTCGTCAAGGGTCCGAGGGGCATCGGCGGCGATCTCCGCACCATCCGCCCACCGCTCCTCACGATCAGCCTCGATCGCTTGAATGGCGGCCTACGAGTGGCCGAGGAAGAAGTCTGCCAAGACGGAAAGAATGAAGAACAAGTCAAAAAATCAGGAGTCGGCTCGACCTATAGTCGGTGGCTCGAAGAAGGAAAGCAAAGAAGCTCACCGTCGACGAGGTCCTCGATCTCATGGAAGCCGGAGGCCGGCATTGCCTCCTTGTTAGTCCAGGAGGAGCGCTCGCTCGCAAAGTCGGCCAGGAGGGCGGCCTCCTCCTCTTCTGCCTCCTTCTGCATCTTCTTAAGCAGCTCCTGCTCTGGCAATTGTGCGGCCAGCAGATCGCGCTCTGTGGCGAGCTTGCTGCACTCCTCCCTCTTGGCGCGCAACGTGGTGTGGGCTTCACTCAGCTGCTGTTGAAGAGTGGCGTTGGCCTCTGAAGAGAAAGAAGAAGGAGGGCGTTAAGTCATCAAGAAAGAAGGTCGCCGGGGAGATCCGTCCCGACTGCTCAGCAGTCGGCCCGAATCTCGGGGACTACAGCCCGCGGGTGTGCCAGCGCGCCCCCGCAAAGAAGAAAAAGGACTCACTCCGGCTCTCGGACAAGTCGGCGGTCCGCTTGCCCAGCTCTTCAATGTTGCGGTTGAAGGCGGTGACACGGAGGTTGTGATAGTCCTACGACAAGTATTTCAGACAAAAGTTAGTACCCGGAACTCACCAATTGGAGTTCTAGGCCGCCTGCTCAGTAGCCGGCCCGAAACTCGGGGACTACACCCAGAGGGTGCGTTGGCGCGCCCCCACAGAGAGGAACAAGAAAACAAAGACAAAGGAGAAAGCATACCCAGATGGCTGCCCGCGACGCTAGGTGCGCCTTGGTGCAGTTTTGGATAGCGTCGCTCTTAGCTCACAGCTTTGTCTGGACATCCAGAAGCGCCTGGTTCAGCGGGCCCGTGCCGCCTCCTCGCACCCACCCAATGGGCGCGGCGCTCATCGCTTCGGCGTCTGGGATCGTCGAGCTGGCGGTGCCGGTCTCCAAGGGGCGTGGCGCCGAAGTCGCCTTCTCAAGACGGTGGCGCGTTGGCGAGCCGACTTGAAGGAGTAGCCTTGCCACGGCTTCGTCTTCAGTCGGCGGCAAGGGTGGGTCCGCCAGCTGTTTGCCTTGCGCGCTTCTAGATGGTGGTGGGGGCGGCGATGGCGGCACGACCGCGTCCGGCATGGAGGTGTCGCCGCTGCCCCTCTCCACTATCAGGAACTCGCCGCTGGCTTCCCCTGACTGCCCCGTGAACTCCGGGGGCGGCGGTGCAGAGTTCACAGGGGTGACGAACACCACCGATCGCCAGTGCGCGACTTCCTTAGCCTGCCGTCTTGCCGCGACGGTGGCCTCGGCCCCCTCCAGCTTTTTCAGGGCGGAGGGCTCCGCCTTCTCGACCTCCGATTTCTCCAGGCGGGCGGCCTCTTCCTCCTCGCACTTCTCCTGTGCGTTCTGCTTCGTCACCTCCTGGAGGTCGGCGGCGGGGTCAATCCGCCGAGTAGTGGCAGACGTTTCCGCCGACCCCATAACGGAGGCGGCGGCAACCCTCTCAAGAGTGAGGGGAGCCCTGAAGCGAGGGAAGCATATGAAAGACTCAGACAAGATCAACAAATATAAAATAAAGATAAGGGACGGAGGCGCTTACGCAGAGACCAGCGGCGGCTTCTTCACTTCCTTGTGGAAGCGGTTGGCTTTTGCGGCCGCCTCTTCCCGCTTGGTCGCGGCGGTCGCTCCCTTAAACTTCTTCGACCGGCCACCAAGTGTACTCGGCCTGGCCCGGCGCTTCTTCGCACCGCCTTGAGCGTCCAAGACGGTGGAGGAACTCGCGCTTGGCTGGCCAGCCTTTGGCTGGTGACGCGGGGCGACTTCCCCCTCAGCATTTTCATCAGGCCAGTCGGCAAAAGTGGCCGTAGGCCTGGAGCCGCCTGCTTCTCCTCCTACTCCCTCGGCGTCAGCCTCCATAGCCGCCGCCCCCAAGTCAGGATCGTCGACGTTGCTCTCCGCCCGATCGGGGACAAACTGACGAGCCGGCCCCGTGGTGCCGGTCGAAGGAGGGACGAGAGGGTTCTGATTAAAAACAAAAACGGTCAGACTAGACAAGTCGGACTCGGCAACAAAAGAAAGAGAAGAAGAAGGAAGATGACTTACAATAGGTGGGGGATTGGCGCGTGAGTACGGCTCCTTGCCGAACCGCCAATCCACTGAGAGACCGCAGTTCGCGATGTACTTCACCATGTTCGCCACCTCCGCGTGAGGCATGTCCTTGGAGCACATCCGACTCGGGTCCCGATGACCGCTCATCTGGCAGATCAGGTGAACTCGGGCTTGGAGTGGGTGGACTTGGTGTGCCACGAAGGCGGCCAGCAAATCGGCCCCAGTCAAGCCCTCCGACTGCGTCAGCACTCGGAGTCGCGCGACGGCGGCAGCGCCAGTAGGAGACAACGTCCTGGCTTGGTGTGACCAGCTAGGGAGCCTTCCAGCCAGCGGGCCGGCTTCGTAACCCGGCAGGTTGACCCAGTCGCCGTCTGGGGCGACGTTCTTCACATAAAAATAGGACCGCTGTCACATCTCCACCGACTTAATCAGTGCGATGGTGGAAAACGGATTGTCGGCCACTGATCTCAGCATCGCGATAAACGCACCGCACTGGGCCGGCACACTGGCGACGTGTGTGCCGAGCTTGAACTGGAAGAACTCACCCCAGAGCTTGATGGTGGGGAGAACGCCGAGGAAACCCTCGCACAAGGTGGCGAAGGCAGCCAGCAGCACCACCGTGTTCGGAGTAAGGTGGTGCGGCTGGAGCCCGTGGAACTCCAAGAAGGAGTGGAAGAAGCCGCTCGCCGGCAGCCCAGGCCGCGCATAAGGTGCGAGCGTAATATGACCCGCTCGCCCTCCTCCGGCGCTGGCAATGTTTCCCCCTCCGGCGCGAGGGGGACCCGCACTAAGCCCCTGCCGGGCAGCCGCCGTGTCTTACAGAGGATCTCGACGTCGTCGTCATCGACCTCGGAGCCGTCCCACACTCTGGAGCACACAGCAGTAGGCGCGGCGGCGGAGGAAGAGCTCATCGCTGCGGGCACGGCGTGGTTCGGAGCAGCAACGGCGAGAGGAAGAAGAAGCAAGAAGGAGCGAAAGGGAGTAGGGAGGATGGGCGCGCGTGCATCACCGCCCCCCTCCCCCCGCCTACTTGTAGGCTCGTGGGCTGAGAAGCCAATGGGGCAGTCGTTGGATTAACTGCGCCCAGGACCCCACGACCCCCACAATTTACCACACGAAGTTACTGCATGCAATAACCGCGCGGGAACCCCAACCGTCCGCATGGCCATAACGGAACCGTTCACATGCCGAGGCGCGGTAGTGGCGGGCCCCGCCTGTAGGCCTGTCCCGTCGCGTGTGTGGTGGGAAAACTAGCTCAGCCACGTGGCGCCTCGCGATGGGTCCACAACAGGCGGCAACCCGGAGGCTTATCAGGCACGCCGCCTGGACTCCGCCGCGACGTTCAAACTTTTTTAGGGGCAAGTCGGCCTTAAGCGAGTCCGGCTCCAACTAGTCGGCTTGACAGAAGACGGTTAGCGAGGCCCAGATCCAACCGCCGGAAAGAAGAAACTGTTGAGGCTCCTCGACATATCGCCCTCGGTGCCTCACTAGCTTTGGGGACTACTATCGGAGTAATGGGCCACGGGTAGGCTAACCCAGGCCCAGAACCTTTCAAGACATCGGGGTAGGCTGCACCCCTCAAGACCCCAGGACAAAGAGCCGCCTTCTGAGAGTCGCCTGCGAGGCAGCCGACTGCCCACTCGCGGCCGAGTCCCGAGGACGACTTCAGGATGAGCCGACTCCTGACTGGCGACTTCTAGAGAAGCTGGCCATGGGGAGTTGGCCCGCGACACCAACAATCCCCATGCCCTCATAAAGAGGGACGGGACAGGGAGTGGCCACAGTAAGGTCCACTCCTGCCCTTTTCCAAGGGCAGGCGTGGCCACAGTATGCCGTACCCGCGAAGATCTCCGCTTGGCGCGACACTGTTGCCATGCTGGCCCTAACGTCAGCCCTAGTGGGCGGAGTCCTGTGCCCACGATGGCCTGCCGGTACGACCCAGGGACGACGGGTCCCACCAGTCGACGAACGTACGGAAGACGGCGAGAGTGCCACTAGTCGGCCCAGTTGGGAGTCGGCCCACAGGAGTCGGCTGGCCCCTCCCACGGGCCCCACGTGCCATTAACTAGACGCGACAGGGAGTGGCCATAGTGATCGCCCGCGAGATGGCGGAGCTGTCGCCACGACCCCATGATCGAGCCCGCGTCATTAGAGGCATGGCTACAGTAATCTACAGCCGGGAAGACCCTCCCGCGGCGGACGCGGCCTGTCGACTCCGTACTAAGCCAGTCGGCGGGGCCCACCAGTCGGCGGGCCCCAGGAGTCGGCGGATAAGACGGCGGCTAGAGAGGCTGATGGCTGGGCCCGCCTCCAGCCGGATTACTATTGTACCCCTCGGAGGTAGGCCTATATAAACCCCCCAGGGCACCAATGCAAAGGGTTGGAATCCATTAGCACTAGACAAGATCATATAGGAAGGAGAGAGCTAGCCTTGCCTTCTCCTACCTCCAGGAAACAGCTGAAGGAGCAACCGTGTACACACTTTGCCATAGTGATCATGCGTAGACCCCGCAGAGCAGCAGTAGAGGTATTATCTCCATGGAGAGCCCCGAAGCTGGGTAAGATTCGCTGGCGTGCATGACTTCGCCTTATCCCATTTCCAGGCACCAGCGACGTTCTACTCGCCCCCACCATGATAAGCCATCCTTTGGCATATGTCGCACCCAACCCCCAACAATTGAAGACTTCGTCCCGTGTCCGGATGGGACTCTACTTGGCGTGGAAATCAAGCTAGGCAATACGGATATGTATATCTCCTCCTTTGTAACCGACCTTGTGTAACCTAGCCCCCTCCGGTGTCTATATAAACCGGAGGGTTTTAGTCCGTAGGACAACATACAATCATACCATAGGCTAGCTTCTGGGGTTTAGCCTCTCCGATCTCGTGGTATATCAACTCTTGTACTACTCATATTATCAAGAAAATCAAGCATGATGTATGGTTTTACCTCCATCAAGAGGGCCTGAACCTGGGTAAAACATCATGTCACTTGCCTCTTGTTACCATCCACCTTAGACGCACAGTTCAGGACCCCCTACCCAAGATCCGCCAGTTTTGACACCGACATTGGTGCTTTCATTGAGAGTTCCACTGTGCCGTCGCCGTAAGGAAGGATGCCTCGTCTCGTTGTTAAAAAAACATAACCGCCGGGGGAGCTCTGGCTGTCGGCCAATCTCTCCGGCTTGGCAGTTTCATCGTGACCGCCAGCTCAGCCGCTGCACCGACAATGACCTCTCGGGTCATCAAAAACAGCCTCCACGTCGGCTCGGAATTCTCCGAGCAAATGGATCCAATGGAGCTCTCTAAACGACCCCTTGGATCGTATCGCCGCCTTGGGAGTCGCTACAGACTATGATCAGATTGGGCTTAAACTCGATCAAAGGGAGATTAACTCTCCACCGGTCACCCATCATATTGCAGTGGTGGAGGAACAATGTGGCGATTCTTCCTCTATCTTGAGGACTAACTATGTCCGGATTCCTGAGCTCTCCGAGCCAGATACCCGTTTACGGGAGGACATCACCAAAGCCCTGAACCTAGAATCAGGCAGCGGGCCAGACTTATTGGGCAAAACTCCGGAATCCGAACTTCCAAGATTGGAAACTCCTCGGCCCCTGGGTCTCAGATCAGGTAGGGGTTCGGACTCAAATCCACCCACCCGCCTAGACATAAACGATCTTTCCCACATCAGGCAAGAGCCCCATGAAACAGTACATCATTATTGGGCCAGATTCCTCCTTGTAATGAACAATGTTAAGGACTTTCACGAGGAAGACGCAGTCTCATTTTTCTGCAATAATTGCACGGACAAGGGAATCATTAACGCCTTAAATCTCCGTGACATATCACGCTTCGCTGACTTGGCGTCCATAGTACGAAAGTACTGTGCGATGGAAAGCGCCTGGAAAACCGAAACAAAATTTTGGGATAATCCGGCTCGGAATATACACCCAGTCCGAAGTAAAAGGGTGCACTATCATAAGACACCCGAGTTAGTTACAAAGAAACAAAAACCCTCTACAGGGCATGGAACCGTATTGGAGGGATGGCTTAACGGACCCTGCAAAATTCATAGTACAACGGATACCATACCAACACACAACCTTAGAGCATGTTGGATACTCCGGCAGGTGGCCAAAAGTGGTGAGGATCTTCTCATCCCAAATGCCACAGAGCACCATCCCGTGGATAACAATACGGTATTAAGAGTCTTTGAAACCTTCGCATCAAATAATAGGCGCAAGCGAACACTCCGCAGCCTCGCCGAAATCTGCCACGTGGCAGCAATGAATCCATGGAGTGACACGGCTATTACCTTCAATGCCAGTGACGAACCTAAATTCCGAACAGCCCGAGCACCAGCTGCACTGGTCCTCAGTCCAATTGTGGACGGCTTTCGACTCACCAAAGTACTCATGGACGGCGGCAGTGGATTGAACCTCATCTATGAGGAAACTCTTCAAAAAATGGAAATAGACTGGAACCGCATTGAGCAAAGCAGCACAACCTTTAGAGGAATCATCCCCAGTCGGGAAGCATGCTGTGCTGGGAAAATCACACTAGATGTGGTATTCAGCATGCCGGAGAACTATAGGTCCGAAGAAATTACATTCCAAGTGGCCCCATTCAGTAGTGGATACCACGCCCTTTTAGGACGGGAGGCGTTCATGATCTTCCAAGCCATACCCCATTATGGGTACATGAAGCTCAAAATGCCCGGGCCCAACAGAATCATCACCCTCGCTAGTGATCCGGACACAGCACTCCGCGCCGAAAACAAAACAATCGCATTGGCCCTCGAGGCATTATCCGAAGCCCTTTCGGCCGAGGAATTAACCACGCTACGCTCCGAGTGGACAGGGACGACGTGATACTTGACAAGAGATCCAAGTCCACCTCTTTTAAACCAGTAGATGAAATAGTGAAATTCCATGTCCACCCAATAGACCCTACAAAAATAGCCTCCATCGGGGCACAGTTAAACCCTGCCGTGGACGCCAGACTACGAGAGTTCCTACGCGAGAATTGGGACATATTCGCCTGGCACCCCTCAGACATGCCAGGAATCCCACGCAGGCTGGCCGAGCACAGCCTCAATATCCTAATGGGATTCAAGCCGGTCAAGCAGGCTCTTCGGCATTTCTCTGAACCTAAGAGACTAGCTATGGGAGAGGAACTAGCCAAGTTATTGGAGGCCGGATTCATTAGAGAAATAAAACACCTGGACTGGCTAGCAAACCTGGTGATGGTACCAAAGAAGGACAAATCCTGGCGCCTATGTGTCGATTTCAAGGACATCAACAAGGCTTGCCCAAAGGATCCCTTCCCCCTCCCCCGCATTGATCAAATTATCGACGCTACCGCAGGACACGAGTCATTGTGTTTCCTCTAAGCATAATCTGGCTACCACCAAATCAAGATGGCGGAGTCCGACCAAGCCGCAACGGCATTTATCACACCATACGGCCCCTTCTGTTTCAACACAATGCCTTTTGGGCTCAAAAACGTCGGCGCAACATATCAGCGCATGATTCAGACATGTCTGGAGAAACAGATCGGCAAAACAGTAGAGGCATACGTAGATGATGTGGTCGTGAGAACCAAACACGTCGACTCTCTAATAGAAGACTTGAGGCTCACATTCGACAACCTCTGAACATACGACATCAAGATCAATCCAGAAAAATGCATTTTCGGCGTACCAGCCAGAAAGCTCTTGGGCTTCATTGTCTCCAGTAGAGGAATTGAAGCTAATCCGGCCAAAATCCGAGCTCTGTCATAGTTGACCATCCCAACGGACCTGAAACAAATCCAGAAATTAACTGGATGTGTGGCGGCTCTAAGCCGCTTTATCTCCCGCTTAGGAGAAAAGGCATTACCCCTTTATTGCCTCCTTTGGTGCACTGAACACTTCGAGTGGACGGACGCTGCCACAACCGGATTGGAAGAAATAAAATCCATACTAGCACCCAACCCAATCTTGGGCGAGCCAAACATCGGCGAACCAATGCTATTATACATTGCGGCAACTCATTAGGTTGTAAGCGCAGTGCTCGTCGTCGAACGAGAAGCGGACGGACATAAATTCCCTCTTCAAAAGCCGGTATATTATGTATCCACTGTCCTCACTCCATGCAAATCATGGTACCCACATTATCAAAAGATAGCCTATGCGGTATTCATGGCATCCCAGAAGCTGCGACACTACTTTCAAGAGTGTTCGATTATAGTAGCCTCGGAAGTGCCACTTAATGATATTATAAACAACCGTGACGCCACGGTCTAGATTGCCGAATGTGCCATTGAGCTCCTTCCATTCGACATAACATACAAACCTCGGCGAGCCATTAAATCGCAAGTATTGGCCGACTTTGTCGCTGAATGGACGGAAGCCGAACTCCCTAAAGAGTACGACGCATACTCCAGTTGGATCATGCACTTCAACGGCTCCAAAATGCTGGCTGGTCTAGGGGCTGGCGTCGTCCTGACGTCCCCAACCGGAGATACAGTGCAATACGTACTGCAGATACTGTATACAAACTCCAACAATGCAGCCGAATACGAAGCTCTGGCACATGGTCTTCGGATGGCAGTTTCCATGGGCATTCAACGCCTGGAGGTGCGTGGGGATACGAACCTTGCAACATCCCAAATAAATGGAGACTTTGATGCCAAGGATCTGAAGATGGCGGCCTATCGAAACACCGTCCTAAAGATGTCATCTAGGTTCACCACAAAATAAATACACTTCCGTGATGATACGTGTTTGTCACAGTAGGTCACGTTTTCTGTCATGCATGTACATCCATGACAAATTTATGACAGAATCAAGATAGTCATACCAGTGCTATCGTAGAAGTGTTACATGACATTGCCAAAATTATCATCACGGAAGTGTCCACTTCCATGACGATAAATCACACGTCACAGAAGTGCTTTCGTCAAGGGTGACCGACACATGGCATCCACCATAATGGAATGTCGTTAAGCTATCGGGTGGGATTTTGGATCTGATAACCCGTTAACAGCCACGTCCAATGCCGATTTTCCACGTGTAAAATTCTCCTTGGCTGACGGATCCACGTGTCAGCTCCACGTTGGCACAGGTGTCACTCATCCAACGGTCCAGATGGGCCTATGATATGTTCACACGTGGACCAGCCCAAAAGTGGCCCACAAAGATTAAATGGGTCAGCCCAACCGAAGGCCCATAAGATTTAGCGGACCATAATTGGCCGGCCCCTCTAAAGGCCCACAAAATTTAGCGGACCATAATGGGCCGGCCCAGCTAAAGGCCCACACGATTTTGCAGACCACAATGGGCCGGCCCAGCTAAAGGCCCACTAGATTTGGCGGACCACAATGGGCCGGCCCAGCTAAAGGCCCACAAGATTCTGCCGACCATAATGGGCCGGCCCAGCTAAAGGCCCAACATTCTCTGTCAAAGCGGCCCATGGTCACTTCTGGCCCGTTAACAGTCCGCTAAGTAATTGGGCCGAATTACGGCCCGGTGTATTTCCGGCCTGTTCAAGGTCCGACTTCATTTGGGCCCATTTACAGGCCATCAAAACTTTTGGCCCATAAACGACCGTGAAAGATTTGGGTCATATTCGGCCATGTCTGACATTCGGCATGTGTAACGCCCTCGATGCGGCTATATCTCCTACGTGTCGAAGCACGACTTAGAGGCATAACCGCATTGAAAGCAATGTCGCAAGTAAGGTAATCTTCACAACAACCCATGTAAATAGATAATAGGGGAAAAGGTACATAGTTGTCTTACACTCGCCATGTCACACAAATACATAAATAACATTACAAACATCCAATACACTCATGGTCCGACTACGACACCAAAATAAAAGATCAACCCCAACAAGCGACACGGTCCCGATCGCCCCAACTGGGCACCACTACTGATCATCTAGGAAAGACACATAGTAACGGCGCGAGTCTTCGTTGAACTCCCACTTCAGCTCAAGCGCATCATCTGGAACGGTATCGTCGGTCCCTGCATCTGGTTTGGAAGTAAACTATGAGTCACGGGGACTCAGCAATCTCGCACCCTCGCGATCAAGACTATTTAAGCTTATAGGTAAGTCAAGGTAATATGCGGAGCTGCAGCAAGCGACTAGCATATATGGTGGCTAACCTGTTCGCAAAAGAGAGCGGGAAGAGAAGGCAAAGCACGAACGAAGAACTATAGAACCACCTACATCAAGCATTACTCCAACACCGTGTTCACTTCCCGGACTCTGCCGAGAAGAGACCATCACGGCAACACACGCGGTTGATTCATTTTAATAAAGTTAAGTTTCATGTTATCTACAATCGGACATTAACAAATTCCCATCTGCCCATAACCGCGGGCACGGCTTTCGAAAGTTCAAATCCCTGCATGGGAGTCCCAACTTAGCCCATCACAAGCTCTCACAGTCAACGAAGGATATTCCTTCTCCTGAGACATTCCAATCAGACTCGGTATCCCGGTTCTACAAGACATCTTCGACAATGGTAAAACAAGTCCAGCAACACCACCCGAATGTGGCGACAAATCCCAATAGGAGCTGCACATATCTTGTTCTCAGGGCACACTCAGATAGGTCAAGCTACGAGTAAAACCAACCCTCGAGTTTCCCCGAGGAGGCCCGCCAGGCTGCCCAGTTCGGACCAACACTGAGAGGAGCACTGGCCCAGGGGGGTTTAAATAAAGGTGACCCTTGGGCTCCGGAATCCCAAGGGAAAAAGAGGCTAGGTGGAAAATGGTAAAACCAAGGTTGGGCATTGCTGGAGGAGTTTTATTCAAGGCAAACTGTCAAGGGTTTCCCATTATCACCCAACCGCGTAAGGAACACAAAATCCGGGAACATAACACCGATATGAAGGAAACAAGGGCGGCAAGAGTGGAACAAAACACTAGGAAAAAGGCCGAGCCTTCCACCCTTTACCAAGTATATAGATGCATTAAGATAACAAGATAATATAGTGATATCCCAACAAATAAACAATGTTCCAACAAGGAACGATCTCCAATCATCACCTGCAACTAGCAACGCTATAAGAGGGGCTGAGCAAAGCGGTAACATAGCCAATCAACGGTTTGCTAGGACATGGTGGGTTAGAGGTTTGACATGGCAATTTGGGAGGCATGATAAGCAAGTGGTAGGCATCGTAGCATAGGCATAGCAAAAGAGCGAGCATCTAGCAAGCAAAGATAGAAGTGATTTCGAGGGTATGATCATCTTGCCTGCAAAGTTGTCAGAGTTGACTTGATCCTCATAAGCAAACTAAATGGGCTCCTCGTTAGCGAACTCGTCTCCCGGCTCTACCCAAACAAGACAAACAAGCAAAAGGAATACAATCAACCACGTGCAAAGCTCGAACAACATGATGCAAACATGGTATGCTATGTGGGATGCGATATGTGATGCATAAGCAAGATTTGACAAGGAATGATTGAACCTGGCCTCAACTTGGAAATCCAAGAGTGCCACTGGAAAGGTGAGGTGATTTCGGTTGAAATCGATATAAAGATCACCGGAATCGGATATACGGTTTGGAAATGGTAAGCAAAACAAATATGGCTCCGGTCTGCGATAATCAGCAAGTAGCCTTCTAAATGCATCAAGATAATTATGCTACAGCACTCAAACATGACAACAAAATACATGGCAGGGATCCGCTCATGATGCTTGACAAAAGATGAACACTGAGCTACGGCCAATTCATCCATTAACAGGTTCAAACAAGCATGGCAAAAATGCAAATGATAAACAGGTTTCAGACTTAGTGAAATTAACACCAGTCTGGAATTTAACATCAGGTAGCACACTTTGGAGCATGAAAACTATATGCTACAGGAACTTAACATGGCAAAGCAAGGCATGACATGAAGCTACTCAAAGCACTTAACAAAATTCCCTTAGTGACCTTGAGCCAAAAGGGGTCAGAAAATACAATTGCAAGCATGTGAACATGGCAAAAACATAATCAGGTTACAGACTTAGTGAAGAACTGGAGCAAGCAAATCTGTTAACGAGTAGGCATGTTTACGAGCTCGATGCACTCACTACGGAGCATGGCATGACAAGCTAAGCATACACCCATCAAGAATACATATCATATAAGCTAGACATGGCAATAACAACAACATAGCACGCACGGCTCAACAACAACATCCTCGGCAAAATCGCTAACGAGTCAACAATCTGCCAGGATTCACGGAATAGCAAAAGTAGAGCTCGATTGACTCAATCTAGGTTGCTCCATAATTGCAAACAAAGAAATGGATGGATATAGCACCACAATTTTAAAAAATCATCCTTACTAATCATCCTGAAAAGAGGCACGGATCACTAGGAAACAACATGAACATATGGCATATTGACAAAAACAGATCAAGGTCTTGGTGAAATTCTTAGTCCCTGAAATCAGCATTAACGAATGCAGTACTTTGCAAGCTTGTACTAGTCAACACACATATCACAAAAATACATGGTAAGCACCTCTGTAAAGATGGCATGGCACAAAACAAAACACATGTAGAGCTCAGGAGCATATCATGCACACATTAATCATGGCAAAAATGACAAATAGCTATTTGATGAAACAGATCTAAAAATTATCTCATATAGCCCTCTTCCAACAGCATTTCGGGCATCAAGATGAGCTCAAATGAAAATGATCTAGGGAGATGAAATGATGTACTCTTTGAGACGAACATTTTGATATGCTACACGCGCAAAACGGACCTACGGATGCGGAGATATGACATGATGAAAAACGCAAAAAAAACTAGGGTTTCGGGAGGAAAGTCAACCGAAACTCTCAGATCTAGATCTGGCGCGGTTTACGAGGTTCGTCAGCACCGGACTACACTGTAGCCGGACTTGTCGCGGAGCTCGCTGGAGGAAGATTCCGAGGGGAGGAGAGGCCGGGGCGGCGCCGGCGTGGCGCGGGAGCTCCGGGCGGTGAGGTTGGCGGCGGAGGCGGCCGACGGCAAGGTGGAATAGGGCGGAGCGGCGGAGCCCGGCGATGGCGCGCGGAGGCACCGGCCGGCGAAGGGCGGCGCGCGGCGTCGGGCGTGAGGGAGAGGCCGCGGTCCTCGGCGGCGGAGCGAGTGGGCCGCAGGGCCGGCTCTGGGCCTGGCGGGCCCGCGCGGTCGGCAGCGATGTTGAAGTGGGCACGGGGTGGCGGCAAATGAGGGGATGCCATGTGGCGGCGGTGGCGTGGGTCGGACACGGCCCGGCGGTTTCGTCCGGCGGCGCGAGGAGAGGGAGAGGGTTAGGGTTTGACCCGGGAATTTCGGAGGGGGCTCTATATTTATACATAGGAGGAGCTAGGAGACTCCAAATGAGGTGCGGTTTGCGGCCACGCGATCGTGATCGAACGCTCTAGATGATAGAAGGGGTTTAGGTGGGTTTTGGGCTATTTTGGAAGGGTGTTGGGCTGCAACACACACGAGGCCTTATCGGTCCCTCGGTTAACCGTTGGAGTATCAGACGAAGTCCAAATGGTACGAAACTTGACAGGTGGTCTACCGGTAGTAAACCAAGGCCGCTTGGCAAGTATCGGTCCAATCCGGAAATGTTTAACCCCCACACACAAAAGGAGGTAGAAAGGACCACCGGAGGAGATAGGAGCGCCGAAATGCAAAACGGACAACGGGGAAAATGCTCAGATGCATGAGACGAACACGTATGCAAGTGCAATGCACATGATGACATGATATGAGATGCATGACAAAGGAAACAACACACGGAGAAAAAAACCCAAACCCGAGGAAATAAAATAACTTAGTGCCGGAAACGGCAAGAGTTGGAGTACATATAAGGTAAATTACATCCGGGTGTTACAAGACTCCACCACTACGAAAGGATCTCGTCCCGAGATCTAGCACTAGAAAAATGCTGGGTACTCAGAACGGAGGTGATCCTCGCGTTCCCAGGTAGCTTCACGGTCGGAATGGTGTGACCACTTGACTTTGAGGAATTTGATTGACTTATTGCGAGTTTTGCGTTCAGTCTCTTCAAGAATAGCAACTGGGTGCTCACGATAAGAGAGGTCTTCTTGGAGATCAATGTCTTCGAAGTTGACAGTGCGGTCAGGAGTCTTGAAGCACTTGCGGAGCTGAGAGACATGGAACACGTCGTGCACATTTGCAAAGTTTGAAGGAAGCTCGAGTTAATAGGCGAGATCGCCCCTCTTGCTGACGATCTTGAAAGGACCCACGTATCTAGGGGCAAGCTTCCCTTTGATATCGAAGCGATGAGTACCTTTCATTGGAGAGACGTGGAGGTACACATGGTCTCCGATCTCGAAAGCCAAACCACGATGCTTACTATCATAGTAGCTCTTCTGACGCGATTGCGCTGCTTTGAGGTTATAACGAATGACTTTGCACATTTCCTCTGCCTCTGTGATCAAGTCATTTCCAAGAAGTTGACGTTCACCTGTCTCTGACCAGTTAAGAGGAGTACGGCACTTCCTGCCATAGAGAATTTCGAATGGGGCCTTGCCTGAACTTGCTTGAAAACTGTTGTTGTAGGAGAATTCGGCATATGGAAGACAATCTTCCCACTTCATACCAAAGGAGATAACGCAAGCCCTGAGCATATCTTCGAGAATCTGATTGACACGCTCGACTTGACCGCTAGTTTGAGGATGAAAAGATGTGCTGAAGCGGATGTTGGTGCCCATGGCCTTTTGAAAAGAATCCCAAAACTTGGAGGTAAAGATGCTGCCATGGTCTGAAGAGCACAACTGTGCAATGTCGTGCAGAGAGACAATCCGAGAGGTATACAGCTCCACCAATTGAGCTGTAGTGATAGACTCTTTGATAGGCAGAAAGTGAGCCACTTTAGTGAGTTTGTCGATGACAACGAATATAGCATCATTGCCATGCTTGGACTTTGGAAACCCAGTCACGAAGTCCATCTCAATGTGGTCAAACTTCCATTCTGGAATGGAAAGAGGTTGGAGGAGACCAGCTGGTCGTTGGTGTTCTGCCTTCACTCTTCTGTAGACATCACATTCATTCACGAACTGAGCAATCTCGCGCTTCATTCGAGTCCACCAATAAGCCTGCTTGAGGTCCTGGTACATCTTCGTACTCCCAGGGTGGATGGAGAGGAGTGAATTGTGAGCCTCATTCATAATAACTTTACGAAGGTCACCTTTAGGCACAACAATGTGATCCTCGAAGAATAGAGTATCCTTGTCATCAAGGCGATAGCACTTGTACTTGGGTTGACTCTTGGCAATCCCAATCTTCACCTTCTTCACCATAGCATCAAGAAGTTGAGCCTCGCGAATCTAATCTTCCAAAGTAGGAGAGACTTGAAGGTTGGCGAGGAAACCTTGAGGAACAACTTGCAAATTGAGTTTGCGGAAAGCTTCACAAAGTTCGGGTTGGTAAGGCTTGAGAATCAGACTGTTGTAGTAAGCCTTCCTGCTCAAAGCGTCAGCAATCACATTGGCCTTGCATGGAGTATACTCGATACTCGGATTATACTCTTGAATCATTTCGACCCAACGAGTCTGCCTGAGGTTGAGATTAGGCTGAGTGAAGATGTACTCGAGACTCTTGTGGTCAGTAAAGATGTCCACTTTCCTTCCCAATAAGAGATGTCTCCAAGTCAAAAGAGCATGCACAACTGCCGCCAACTCGAGGTCATCAGTGGGGTAGTTCTTCTCGTTGGGCTTCAACTGGCGAGAGGTATAAGACACAACTTTCTTCTCTTGCATCAACACTGCACCAAGACCTTGAAGAGAGGCATCGCAAAAGACCTCGAACGGTTTGGATTCATCAGGAGGAGTCTGAACTGGAGCAATGACTAATTTCTCTTTCAAAGTGTTGAAAGCGATGTCACATTCCAGAGACCAAATGTACTTGATGTGCTTCTGGAGAATGTTTGAAAGAGGCTTCGCGATCTTTGAAAAGTTCTCAACGAACCTTCGACAATAGCTTGCGAGACCAAGGAAGCTGCGGAGTTGCTTCATGTTCTGAGGTGGTTCCCAATTCACAATTGCAGACACCTTCTCAGGATTCACCGCTATGCCCTTGGCAGAGATGATATGCCCAAGATAGAGAACCTCATCGAGCCAAAACTCGCACTTTGAGAACTTGGCGTAGAACTGATGTTCTCTGAGCTTATCAAGCACCAAACACAAGTGCTTGGCGTGATCTTCCTTGTCCTTCGAAAAGACCAGAATGTCATCAAGATAGACCAAAACGAAGTCATTTGTGTAGGCATTGAAGATGAAGTTCAACATGCAAGAAAAAGTCGGAGGAGTGTTGACGAGGCCAAAATACATGAAAGTGTATTCATATGAACCATAGCTTGTTCTGAAAGCCGTCTTGGGAATATCTTGCTCACGGATTTGAATCTGGTGATAGCGCATACGAAGATCAAGCTTGGAGAATACTTGGGCACCTTTGAGTTGTTCGAACAACTCATTGATGTTTGGAAGTGGGTACTTGTTCTTGATAGTCTTCTTGTTCAATGGACGGTAGTCAACACAAAGTCGGTCCGTTCAATCCTTCTTCTTCACAAAAAGAACTCCACAACCCCACGGAGAAGAGCTAGGTCGGATAAGATCCATTCGCTCTTGAATATCGAGTTTCTTCTTCAGCTCCTTCAGCTCTTCAGGTCCAAGCTTGTAAGGACGTTTGCAAATAGGTTCCGTGCCAGGCTCAAGATCGATGACGAATTCAACTAGCCGGTGCGGAGGCATTCCTGGAAGCTCTTCTGGAAAGACATCTTGGTATTCGGAAATGACTGGAATTTGAGAGATGGCATCCAGTTCACCCTTCTCATTGAGAGAAAACAGACGGATGGTATCATCACGAGCGGCAAAGACAATTACATCCTCAGACGAATGAGTCAATTGAATCTGCCTGGCAGCACAATCAAGCTGAGCCTTGTGCTTAGAAAGCCAATCCATTCCGAGAACAAGATCAATATCCGAGTTACCAAGGACCATTGGAGAAGAAAGAAACTTGTAGTCGCCAAAAGTGATAGTAACATCTGGAACCTCCAGACTTGCACTCAAACGTTTGCCAGGAGAAACGATATCCATTTGTTTGCCCAAATGAGAAGAAACAAATTCATTCTTGGCAAAAAAAATGGCTTTGACATGAAACAATGTGATGCACCAGTATCAAAAAGTACTTTTGCAGGAACATTGTTAACAGGAAGGTTACCCATGATGACATCTGACGAGTCCCCTGCCTGAGCTACATTCATCAAGTTGACCTTGGCGTGCTTGGGGTTATGCTTGACCACAGCTGTACTTGCCGATCTCACAGGAGGAGGAGGAGGTGGGAGACGCCTCTGATTGAAGCATTTGTTGGCATAGTGAACCATCTATTGGCACTTGTTGCACGTGACCTCTGAAAGCGGACGGTGATACGAAGCACTCGATCTTGGAGCTTGAGACGAAGTCTTGTTCTGAAAGCCAGGGTTGGGTGGGTGGGAAGATCCACTGCCACCTTTGCTCTTCTGCTGATAAGGCTGACGGAATGGAGGAGGAGGAAGCCAATACTTCTGCTGCTTAGCCACTTGAGTTGAGGAAGAAGGAGTAGCATCTCTGACTCGCTTCTTGGAAGCATCGCACTTCAGTTGAGCAGTCTCCTGCTTCATTGCCATGTTGTAAAACTCATCGTACCTCCTGGGCTCAAAGAGGACAAGCTAGCTAGATTTCTTCTCTGAGACCACCCCTGAACTGGTATATCATGCTCTTCTCGTCAGGGACGTCCTGCTTAGCAAAACGGGCGAGCTTCTGAAACATCTTGTTGTACTCGTAGACACACATAGAGCCTTGCTTCAGGTTGCGGAATTCCTCACGCTTGCTTTCAACCACGCTCTGAGGAATATGATGAGCTTTGAAGTCTTGATGGAATTCATCCCAGGTAATCACACGGCCTCCTCTGGAATCTTTGTACTGCTGAAACCATTCTGCAGCTTGGTCTTTGAGTTGGAAGGAAGCGAACTTGACAAAGTCCTCAGGCCTGACGTCACTGCACTCGAAATGCTTGCCTATGTCCACGAGCCAATCATTAGCGTCTGTTGCCTCAACACAATTGCTGAAGGTCTTTGGCTGGTTAGCAAGGAACTGGTTGAGTGTAGCAAAGTGATTCTAATTGTTTCCTTGGCCCTGGTTCGCTTGGTTGCGCTCTTGAAGAAGTTGCATGATCAGCTGCGTGTTTGCATTGGTAGTGGCCATCACAGCTTGCCATGCCTCCGGAGGTGGAGGTGGTGGTGGCGGATCAGGATTCGGAGTCGTGCGCGTTGGAGAAGCCATCTTGAAGAGGTTGACATCCATTAGCACATTGATAGACAAATATTGAAGCTGAACCAAACGGGTTGATATTGCAACATATAGTCTTCACATCCGAACAAAATGAACGAATGCATTCCAATTGAAATGGTCACATATCCATAAATTGAGAAGCCACTTAGAATTTAGGTAGAAGAATAAAACCAACAAGGTACGGAACAAGACCTAATACTCGGTAAAGATCACCCAATCTCAAACCAAATATACGCGGAAGAAGAACTAGAGCTACAAGAATTCCCACCTATGAAACTCCCGAACCTTTCCGGTTATGCAATCAGGTGTTGGGGATACATGGGAAGCATAATATCTCACCCAAATCTAGCAAATCATACATACAGCTGTATCCATCCTTCAACACATAACCGAGAAAAACTTTGGAAATCGTCTACCTCAACCTTCGAAAAGCATCCATTATACAAGTTATGGCAATACTCCCGAACTCCCGCCCCAGTACTGGGTGGCGTCGAGGTTATCTCACCAACAACTGCATAAAAGAGATTTTCGACGTCGGCAAAACTAAACTCAGGTATTCCAAAACTGCAACGATAAAATTGTGACGACAATACCTCGAAGCTCAACTCCCCGGGACACTGCCACAACCCCTAAATGACAGGAGGCACCAAGAACAATGTTCTCGTCACAAATCAATCGGAATGATTCCAAGATACCCGCGTGATCCTAAAAAAAGTTAGTGAAATTTGAGAAGAGAAGAGTCAAAACTCCACGTCAGGATGCCTTACCAAAGCGATGAAGGGACTGGGGAGTAAAAAGAATTCCTAAACTCTCCGATATATAATTCCTAAATGACTCAAAACATTTTTCTAGACTCAACAACGCCAGCTAATTCGATCAAGCAGGGGGGGCTCCTAAGGTCGGGGAAGGCTATATCTCCTACGTGTCGAAGCACGACTTAGAGGCATAACCGCATTGAAAGCAATGTCGCAAGTAAGGTAATCTTCACAACAACCCATGTAAATAGATAATAGGGGAAAAGGTATGTAGTTGGCTTACACTCGCCACGTCACACAAATAGATAAATAACATTACAAACATCCAATACACTCATGGTCCGACTACGGCACCAAAATAAAAGATCAACCCCAACAAGCGACATGGTCCCGATCGCCCCAACTAGGCACCACTACTGATCATCTGGGAAAGACACATAGTAACAGCGTGAGTCTTCGTCGAACTCCCACTTGAGATCAAGCGCATCATCTGGAATGGTATCGTCGGTCCCTGCATCTGGTTTGGAAGTAAACTGTGATTCACGGGGACTCAGCAATCTCGCACCCTCGCGATCAAGACTATTTAAGCTCATAGGTAAGGCAAGGTAATATGTGGAGCTGCAGCAAGTCACTAGCATATATGGTGGCTAACCTGTTCGCAAAAGAGAGCAGGAAGAGAAGGCAAAGCATGAACGAAGAACTATAGAACCACCTACGTCAAGCATTACTCCAACACCGTGTTCACTTCCCGGACTCCGCCGAGAAGAGACCATCACGGCAACACATGCGGTTGATTCATTTTAATTAAGTTAAGTTTCATGTTATCTACTATCAGACATTAACAAATTCCCATCTGCCCATAACCACGAGCACGGCTTTCGAAAGTTCAAATCCCTGCAGGGAGTCCCAACTTAGCCCATCACAAGCTCTCACGGTCAACGAAGGATATTCCTTCTCCCGAGACATTCCGATCTGTTGGGGAACGTAGTAATTTCAAAAAAATTCCTACGCACACGCAAGATCATGGTGATGCATAGCAACGAGAGGGGAGAGTGTGATCTACGTACCCTTGTAGACCGACAGCGGAAGCGTTAGCACAACGCGGTTGATGTAGTCGTACGTCTTCACGGCCCGACCCATCAAGCACCGAAACTAGGGCACCTCCAAGTTTTAGCACACGTTCAGCTCGATGACGATCCCCGGACTTCGATCTAGCAAAGTGTCGGGGAAGAGTTTCGTCAGCACGACGGTGTGGTGACGATCTTGATGTTCTATCGTCGCAGGGCTTCGCTCAAGCACCGCTACAATATTATCGAGGATTATGGTGGAAGGGGGCACCGCACACGGCTAAGAATATGATCACGTGGATCAACTTGTGTGTCCAGGGGTGCCCCCTGCCCCCATATATAAAGGAGCAAGGGGAGGAGGCCGACCGGCCCTATAGGCGCGCCAAGGAGGAGTCCTCCTCCTAGTAGGAGTAGGACTCCTACTAGGAGGGGGAAGGAAGTGGGGAGGGAGAAGGAAAGGGGGGCGCCCCCCCCCCCTCTCCTAGTCCAATTCGGACCAGGGGGGAGGAGGCGCACGGCCCACCCTGGCTGCCCCTCTCTCTCTCTCCACTAAGGCCCATATGGCCCATTACTTCTCCCGGTAGGGTTCCGGTAACCCTCCGGCTCTCTGGTTTTCTCCGAAATCACCCGGAACACTTCCGGTGTCCGAATATAGCCGTCCAATATATCAATCTTTATGTCTTGACCATTTCGAGACTCCTCGTTATGTCCGTGATCACATCCGGAACTCCGAACTAACTTCGGTACATCAAAACTCATAAACTCATAATATAACTATCATCGAAACCTTAAGCGTGCGGACCCTACGGGTTCAAGAACAATGTAGACATGACCGAGACACGTCTCCGGTCAATAACCAATAGCGGAACCTGGATGCTCATATTGGCTACTACATATTCTACGAAGATCTTTATCGGTCAGACCGCATAACAACATACGTTGTTCCCTTTGTCATCGGTATGTTACTTGCCCGAGATTCGATCGTCGGTATCTCAATACCTAGTTCAATATCATTACTGGCAAGTCTATTTACTCGTTTCGTAATACATCATCTCGCAACTAACTCATTAGTTGCAATGCTTGCAAGGCTTATGTGATGTGCATTACTGAGAGGGCCCAGAGATACCTCTCCGACAATCGGAGTGACAAATCCTAATATCGAAATATGACAACCCAACATGTACCTTTGGGGACACCTGTAGAGCTCCTTTATAATCACCCAGTTACGTTGTGACGTTTGGTAGCACACAAAGTGTTCCTCCGGAAAACGGGAGTTGCATAATCTCATAGCCATAGGAACATGTATAAGTCATGAAGAAAGCAATAGCAACACACTAAACGATCGGGTGTTAAGCTAGTGGAATGGGTCATGTCAATCACATCATTCTCCTAATGAAGTGATTCCGTTAATCAAATGACAACACATGTCTATGGTTAGGAAACATAACCATCTTTGATTAACGAGCTAGTCAAGTAGAGGCATACTAGTGACGTTTAGTTTGTCTATGCATTCACACAAGTATTATGTTTCCGGATAATACAATTCTAGCCTGAATAATAAACATTTATCATGATATAAGGAAATGAAATAATAACATTATTATTGCCTCTAGGGCATATTTCCTTCGGTCTCCCACTTGCACTAGAGTCAATAATCTAGATTACACAGTAATGATTCTAACACCCATGGAGCTTTGGTGCTGATCATGTTTTGCTCGTGGAAGAGGCTTAGTCAACGGGTCTGCAACATTCAGATCCGTATGTATCTTGCAAATCTCTATGTCTCCCACCTGGACTAGATCCCGGATGGAATTGAAGCGTCTCTTGATGTGCTTGGTTCTCTTGTGAAATCTGGATTCCTTTGCCAAGGCAATTGCACCAGTATTGTCACAAAAGATTTTCATTGGACCCGATGCACTAGGTATGACACCTAGATCAGATATGAACTCCTTCATCCAGACTCCTTCGTTTGCTGCTTCTGAAGCAGCTATGTACTCCACTTCACATGTAGATCCCGCCACAACGCTTTGTTTAGAACTGCACCAACTGACAGCTCCACCGTTTAATGTAAACACGTATCCAATTTGCGATTTAGAATCGTCCGGATCAGTGTCAAAGCTTGCATCAATGTAACCATTTACGATGAGCTCTTTGTCATCTCCATATATGAGAAACATATCCTTAGTTCTTTTCAGGTATTTCAAGATGTTCTTGACCGCTGTCGAGTGATCCACTCCTGGATTACTTTGGTACCTCACTGCTAGACTTATAGCAAGACATACATCAGGTCTGGTACGCAGCATTGCATACATGATAGAGCCTATGGCTGAAGCATAGGGAACATCTTTCATTTTCTCTCTATCTTCTGCATTGGTCGGGCATTGAGTCTTACTCAATTTCACACCTTGTAACACAGGCAAGAATCCTTTCTTTGCTTGATCCATTTTGAACTTTTTCAAAACTTTGTCAAGGTATGTGATTTGTGAAAGTCCAATTAAGTGTCTTGATCTGTCTCTATAGATCTTAATGCCCAATATGTAAGCAGCTTCACCGAGATATTTCATTGAAAAACTCTTATTCAAGTATCCCTTTATGCTATCCAGAAAATCTATATCATTTCCGATTAGTAATATTTCATCTACATGTAATATCAGAAATGCTACAGAGCTCCCACTCACTTTCTTGTAAATACAGGCTTCTCCAAAAGTCTGTACAAAACCAAATGCTTTGATCACACTATCATAGCGTTTATTCCAACTCCGAGAGGCTTGCACCAGTCCATAAATGGATCGCTGGAGCTTGCACACTTTGTTAGCTCCCTTTGGATCTAGATAACCTTCTGGCTACATCATATACAACTCTTCTTCCAGAAATCCATTCAAGAATGCAGTTTTGACATCCATCTGCAAAATTTCATAATCATAAATGCGGCAATTGCTAACATGATTCGGACAGACTTAAGCATCGCTACGGGTGAGAAGGTCTCATCGTAGTCAATCCCTTGAACTTGCCGAAAACCTTTTGCGACAAGTCGAGCTTTGTAGACAGTAACATTACCGTCAGCGTCAGTCTTCTTCTTAAAGATCCATTTATTCTCAATTGCTTGCCGATCATTGGGAAAGTCAACCAAAGTCCATACTTTGTTCTCATACATGGATCCCATCTCAGATTTCATGGCTTCAAGCCATTTTGCGGAATCTGGGCTCGCCATCGCTTCTCCATAGTTCGTAGGTTCATCATGATCTAGTAGCATGACTTCCAGAACAGTATTACCGTACCACTCTGGTGCGGATCTTACTCTGGTTGATCTACGAGGTTCAGTAGTATCTTGTTCTGAAGTTTCATGATCATCATCATTAGCTTCCTCACTAATTGGTGTAGCTGTCACAGAAACTAGTTTCTGTGATGTACTACTTTCCAATAAGGGAGCAGGTACAGTTACCTCATCAGGTTCTACTTTCCTCCCACTCACTTCTTTCAAGAGAAACTCCTTCTCTAGAAAGTTTCCGAATTTAGCAACAAAAGTCTTGCCTTCGGATCTGTGATAGAAGGTGTATCCAATAGATTCCTTTGGATATCCTATGAAGACACATTTCTCCGATTTGGGTTCGAGCTTATCAGGTTGAAGCTTTTTCACATAAGCATCGCAGCCCCAAACTTTCAGAAATGACAACTTTGGTTTCTTGACAAACCACAGCTCATAAGGCGTCGTCTCAACGGATTTTGATCATGCCCTATTTAACGTGAATGCGGCCGTCTCTAAAGCATAACCCCAAAATGATAGTGGTAAATCAGTAAGAGACATCATAGATCGCACCATATCTTGTAAAGTACGATTACGACGTTCGGACACACCATTACGCTGTGGTGTTCCGGGTGGCGTGAGTTGCGAAACTATCCCGCATTGTTTCAAATGTACACCAAACTCGTAACTCAAATATTCTCCTCAACTTCACTCTGAAATTCTTTGAACTTTTCAAATGTTTCAGACTTATGTTTCATTAAGTAGATATACCCATATCTGCTTAAGTCACCTGTGAAGGTGAGAAAATAACGATATCCGCCACGAGCCTCAATATTCATCGGACCACATACATCTGTATGAATGATTTCCAACAAATCTGTTGCTCTCTCCATAGTATTGGAGAACGGTGTTTTTTTCATCTTACCCATAAGGCACGGTTCGCAAGTACCAAGCGATTCATAATCAAGTGGTTCCACAAGTCCATCGGTATGGAGTTTCTTCATGCGCTTTACACCGATATGACCCAAACGGCAGTTCCACAAATAAGTTGCACTATCATTATCAACTCTGCATCTTTTGGCTTCAACATTATGAATATGTGTGTCACTACTATCGAGATTTAATAAGAATAGACCACTCTTTAAGGGTGCATGACCATAAAAGATATTACTCATATAAATAGAACAACCATTATTCTCTGATTTAATTGAATAACCGTCTCGGATCAAACAAGATCCAGATATAATGTTCATGCTTAACGCTGGCACCAAATAACAATTATTTAGGTCTAATACTAATCCCGAAGGTAGATGTAGAGGTAGCGTGCCAACCGCGATCACATCGACTTTGGAACCATTTCCCACGCGCATCGTCCCCTCGTCCTTAGCCAATCTTCGCTTAATCCGTAGTCCCTGTTTCGAGTTGCAAATGTTAGCAACAGAACCAGTATTAAATACCCAGGTGCTACTGCGAGCATTAGTAAGGTACACATCAATAACATGTATATCACATATACCTTTGTTCACCTTGCCATCCTTCTTATCCGCCAAATACTTGGGGCAGTTCCGCTTCCAGTGACCAGTCTGCTTGAAGTAGAAGCACTCAGTTTCAGGCTTAGCTCCAGGTTTGGGTTTCTTCTCTTGAGTAGCAACTTGCTTGCTGTTCTTTTTGAAGTTCCCCTTGTTCTTCCCTTTGCCCTTTTTCTTGAAACTAGTGGTCTTGTTGACCATCAACACTTGATGCTCCTTCTTGATTTCTACCTCCGCAGCTTTCAGCATTGCGAAGAGCTCGGAAATAGTCTTATTCATCCCTTGCATATTATAGTTCATCATGAAGCTCTTGTAGCTTGGTGGCAGTGATTGGAGAATTCTGTCAATGACGCAATCATCTGGAAAATTAACTCCCAATTGAATCAAGTGATTATTATACCCAGACATTTTGAGTATATGCTCACTGACAGAACTGTTCTCCTCCATCTTGCAGCTATATAACTTATTGGAGACTTCATATCTCTCAATCCGGGCATTTGCTTGAAATATTAACTTCAACTCCTGGAACATCTCATATGCTCCATGACATTCAAAACATCGTTGAAGTCCCGATTCTAAGCCGTAAAGCATGGCACACTGAACTATCGAGTAGTCATCAGCTTTGCTCTGCCAGACGTTCATAACATCTGGTGTTGCTCCAGCAGCAAGCCTGGCACCCAGCGGTGCTGCCAGGACGTAATTCTTCTGTGCAGCAATGAGGATAATCCTCAAGTTACGGACCCAGTCCGTGTAATTGCTACCATCATCTTTCAACTTTGCTTTCTCAAGGAACGCATTAAAATTCAATGGAACAACAGCACGGGCCATCTATCTACAATCAAACATAAACAAGCAAGATACTATCAGGTACTAAGTTCATGATAAATTTAGGTTCAATTAATCATATTACTAAAGAACTCCCACTTAGATAGACATCCCTCTAATCCTCTAAGTGATTACGTGATCCAAATCAACTAAACCATGTCCGATCATCACGTGAGATGGAGTAGTTTCATTGGTGAACATCACTATGTTGATCATATCTACTATATGATTCACGCTCGACCTTTCGGTCTCCGTGTTCTGAGGCCATATCTGTATATGCTTGGCTCGTCAAGTATAACCTGAGTATTCTGCGTGTGCAACTGTTTTGCACCCGTTGTATTTGAACGTAGAGCCTATCACACCCGATCATCACGTGGTGTCTCAGCACGAAGAACTTTCGCAACGGTGCATACTCAGGGAGAACACTTCTTGATAATTAGTGAGAGATCATCTTAAAATGCTACCGTCAATCAAAGCAAGATAAGATGCATAAAAGATAAACATCACATGCAGTCAATTTAAGTGATATGATATGGCCATCATCATCTTGTGCTTGTGATCTCCATCTTCGAAGCACCGTCGTGATCACCATCGTCACCGGCACGACACCTTGATCACCATCGTAGCATCGTTGTCGTCTCGCCAATCTTATGCTTCCACGACTATCGCTACCGCTTAGTGATAAAGTAAAGCATTACAGCGCAATTGCATTGCATACAATAAAGCGACAACCATATGGCTCCTGCCAGTTGCCGCTAACTTGGTTACAAAACATGATCATCTCATACAATAAAATTTTTAGCATCATGTCTTGACCATCTCACATCACAACATGCCCTGCAAAAACAAGTTAGACGTCCTCTACTTTGTTGTTGCAAGTTTTACGTGGCTGCTACGGGCTTAAGCAAGAACCAATCTTACCTACGCATCAAAACCACAACGATAGTTTGTCAAGTTGGTGTTGTTTTAACCTTCGCAAGGACCGGGTGTAACCACACTCGGTTCAACTAAAGTTGGAGAAACTGTCACCCGCTAGCCACCTTTGTGCAAAGCACGTCGGGAGAACCGCTCTCGCGTAAGTGTACGCGTAATGTCGGTCCGGGCCGCTTCGTCCAACAATACCGCCGAACCAAAGTATGACATGCTGGTAAGCAGTATGACTTATATCGCCCACAACTCACTTATGTTCTACTCGTGCATATAATCATCAACACATAAAACCTAGGCTCTGATACCACTGTTGGGGAATGTAGTAATTTAAAAAAAATTCCTACGCACACGTAAGATCATGGTGATGCATAGCAACGAGAGGGGAGAGTGTGATCTACGTACCCTTGTAGACCGACAGCGGAAGCGTTAGCACAATGCGGTTGATGTAGTCGTACATCTTCACGGCCCGACCGATCAAGCACCAAAACTAGGGCACCTCCGAGTTTTAGCACACGTTCAGCTCGATGATGATCCCCGGACTTCGATCCAGCAAAGTGTCGAGGATTATGGTGGAAGGGGGCACCGCACACGACTAAGAATATGATCACGTGGATCAACTTGTGTGTCTAGGGGTTACCCCTGCCCCCGTATATAAAGGAGCAAGGGGAGGAGGCCGGCCGGCCCTATAGGCGCACCAAGGAGGAGTCCTCCTCCTAGTAGGAGTAGGACTCCTACTAGGAGGGAGAAGGAAAGGGGGGCGCCGCCCCCCTCTCCTAGTCCAATTCGGACCAGGGGGGAGGAGGCGTGCGGCCCACCCTGGCTGCCCCTCTCTCTCTCCACTAAGGCCCATATGGCCCATTACTTCTCTCGGTAGGGTTCCGGTAACCCTCCAGCTCTCTGGTTTTCTCCGAAATCACTCGGAACACTTCCGGTGTCCGAATATAGCCGTCCAATATATCAATCTTTATGTCTCGACCATTTTGAGACTCCTCGTTATGTCCGAGATCACATCTGGGACTCCGAACTAACTTCGGTACATCAAAACTCATAAACTCATAATATAACTGTCATCGAAACCTTAAGCGTGCGGACCCTACAGGTTCGAGAACAATGTAGACATGACCGAGACACGTCTCCGGTCAATAACCAATAGCGGAACCTGGATGCTCATATTGGCTCCTACATATTCTACGAAGATCTTTATTGATCAGACCGCATAACAACATACGTTGTTCCCTTTGCCATCGGTATGTTACTTGCCCGAGATTCGATCGTCGGTATCTTAATACCTAGTTCAATCTCGTTACCGGCAAGTCTCTTTACTCATTTCGTAATACATCATCTTGCAACTAACTTATTAGTTGCAATGCTTGCAAGGCTTATGTGATGTGCATTACCGAGAGGGCCCAGAGATACCTCTCCGACAATCAGAGTGACAAATCCTAATCTCGAAATACGACAACCCAACTTGTACCTTTGGAGACACCTATAGAGCTCCTTTATAATCACCCAGTTACGTTTTGACGTTTGGTAGCACACAAAGTGTTAATCCGGCAAACGGGAATTGCATAATCTCATAGTCATAGGAACATTTATAAGTCATGAAGAAAGCAATAGCAACACACCAAACGATCGGGTGCTAAGCTAATGGAATGGGTCATGTCAATCACATCATTCTCCTAATAAAGTGATCCCGTTAATCAAATGACAACACATGTCTATGGTTAGGAAACACAACCATCTTTGATTAACGAGCTAGTCAAGTAGAGGCATACTAGTGACGTTTAGTTTGTTTATGTATTCACACAAGTATTATGTTTTCGGATAATACAATTCTAGCATGAATAATAAACATTTATCATGATATAAGGAAATAAAATAATAACATTATTATTGCCTCTAGGGCATATTTCCTTCACGATCAGACTCGGTATCCCGGTTCTACAAGACATCTTTGACAATGGTAAAACAAGTCCAGCAACACCGCCCGAATGTGCCGACAAATCCCGATAGGATCTGCACATATCTCATTCTCAGGGCACACTCAGATAGGTCAAGCTACGAGTAAAACCAACCCTCGAGTTTCCCCGAGGTGGCCCCGTAGGCTGCCCAGTTCGGACCAACACTCAGAGGAGCACTGGCCCAGGGGGTTTAAATAAAGATGACCCTTGGGCTCCGGAAACCCAAGGGAAAAAGAGGCTAGGTGGCAAATGGTAAAACCAAGGTTGGGCATTGCTGGAGGGGTTTTATTCAAGGCGAAATGTCAAGGGGTTCCCATTATCACCCAACCGCGTAAGGAACACAAAATCCGGGAACATAAGACCGATATGACGGAAACTAGGGCGGCAAGAGTGGAACAAAACACTAGGCAAAAGGCTGAGTCTTCCACCCTTTACCAAGTATATAGATGCATTAAGATAACAAGATAATATAGTGATATCCCAACAAATAAACAATGTTCCAACAAGGAACGATCTCCAATCATCACCTGCAACTAGCAACGCTATAAGAGGGGCTGAGCAAAGCGGTAGCATAGCCAATCAACGGTTTGCTAGGACATGGTGGGTTAGAGGTTTGACATGGCAATTTGGGAGGCATGATAAGCAAGTGGTAGGCATCGTAGCATAGGCATAGCAAAAGAGCGAGCATCTAGCAAGCAAAGATAGAAGTGATTTCGAGGGTATGATCATCTTGCCTGCAAAGTTGTCAGAGTTGACTTGATCCTCGTAAGCAAACTCAATGGGCTCCTCATTAGTGAACTCGTCTCCCGGCTCTACCCAAACAATACAAACAAGCAAAAGGAATACAATCAACCATGTGCAAAGCTCGAACAACATGATGCAAACATGGTATGCTATGTGAGATGCGATATGTGATGCATAAGCAAGATTTGACAAGGAATGATTGAACCTGGCCTCAACTTGGAAATCCAAGAGTGCCACTGGAAAGGTGAGGTGATTTCAGTTGAAATCGATATAAAGATCACCAGAATCGGATATACGGTTTGGAAATGGCAAGCAAAACAAATATGGCTCCGGTCTGCGATAATCAGCAAGTAGCCTTCTAAATGCATCAAGATAATTATGCTACAGCACTCAAACATGACAAAAAAATACATGGCATGGATCCACTCATGATGCTTGACAAAATATGAACACTGAGCTTTGGCCAATTCATCCATTAACAGGTTCAAACAAGCATGGCAAAAATGCAAATGATAAACAGGTTTCAGACTGAGTGAAATTAACACAAGTCTGGAATCTAACATCAGGTAGCACACTTTGGAGCATGAAAACTACATGCTACAGGAACTTAACATGGCAAATCAAGGCATGACATGAAGCTACTCAAAGCAGTTAACAAAAGTCCCTTAGTGACCTTGAGCCAAAAGGGATCAGAAAATACAATTGCAAGCATGTGAACATGGCAAAAACATAATCAGGTTACAGACTTAGTGAAAAACTGGAGCAAGCAAATCTGTAACGAGTAGGCATGTTTACGAGCTCGATGCACTCACTACAAAGCATGGCATGACAAGACAAGCATACAACCATCAAGAATACATATCATATAAGCTAGACATGGCACGAACAACAACATGCATGCACGGATCAACAACAACATTCTCGGCAAAATCGCTAACGAGTCAACAATCTGCCAGGATTCACGGAATAGCAAAAGTAGAGCTCGATTGACTCAATCTAGGTTGCTCCATAATTGCAAACAAAGAAATGGATGGATATAGCACCACAATTTTAAAAAATCATCCTTACTAATCATCCTGAAAAGAGGCACGGATCACTAGGAAACAACATGAACATATGGCATATTGACAAAAACAGATCAAGGTCTTGGTGAAATTCTTAGTCCCTGAAATCAGCATTAACGAATGCACTACTTTGCAAGCTTGTGCTAGTCAACACACATATCACAAAACTACATGGTAAGCACCTCTGTAAAGATGGCATGGCATATAAAAAACACATGTAGAGCTCAGGAGCATATCATGCACACATTAATCATGGCAAAAATGACAAATAGCTATTTGATGAAACAGATCTGATAATTATCTCATATAGCCCTCTTCCAACAGCATTTCGGGCATCAAGATGAGCTCAAATTAAAATGATGCAATGAGATGAAATGATGCACTCTCTGAGGTGACCATTTTGATATGATACACGCGCAAAACGGAGCTATGGATGCGGAGATACGACATGATGAAAAACGCAAAAAACTAGGGTTTTGTGAGGAAAGTCAACCGAAACTCTCAGATCTAGATCTGGCGCGGTTTACGAGGTTCATCGGCGCCAGAGTACACTACAGCCGGACTTGTCGCGGAGCTCGCCGGAGGAAGATTCCGAGGGGAGGAGAGGTCGGGGCGGCGCCGGCGTGGCGCGGGAGCTCCGGGCGGTGAGGTTGGCGGCGGAGGCGGCCGGCGGCGAGGTGGAACAGGGCAGAGCGGCGGAGCCCGGCGATGGCGCGCGGCGGCGCCGGCCGACGAAGGGCGGCGCGCGGCGTCGGGCATGAGGGAGAGGCCGCGGTCCTTGGCGGCGGAGGGAGTGGGCCGCGGGGGCCGGCTCCGGGCCTGCGCGGTCGGCGGCGATGTTGAAGTCGGCGTGGGGCGGCAGCGAACGAGGGGCTACCACGTGGCGGCAGCGGCGCGGGTCGGACACGTCCGGCCCGGCGGTTTCGTCCGGCGGAGCGAGGAGAGGGAGAGGGTTAGGGTTTGACCCGGGAATTTTGGAGGGGGGTCTATATTTATACATAGGAGGAGCTAGGAGACTCCAAATGAGGTGCGGTTTGCGGCCACACGATCGTGATCGAACGCTCTAGATGATAGAAGGGGTTTAGGTGGGTTTTGGGCCAGTTTGGAAGGGTGTTGGGCTGCAACACACACGAGGCCTTCTCGGTCCCTCGGTTAACCGTTGGAGTATCAAACGAAGTCCAAATGGTATGAAACTTGACAGGCGGTCTACCGGTAGTAAACCAAGGCCGCTTGGCAGGTCTTGGTCCAATCCGGAAATGTTTAACCCCCACACACAAAAAGAGGTAGAAAGGACCACCGGAGGAGATAGGAGCGCCGGAATGCAAAACGGACAACGGGGAAAATGCTCGGATGCATGAGACGAACACGTATGCAAATGCAATGCACATGATGACATGATATGAGATGCATGACAAAGGCAACAACACACGGAGACAAAAACCTGAACCCAAGGAAATAAAATAACTTAGTGCCAGAAACGGCAAGAGTTGGAGTACATATAAGGTAAATTATGTCCGGGGTGTTACAGCCTGTTAGAGGCCCACTATAGCTTTGGGCCACTTTCGGCATGTTGTCATTTTCGGCCTGTTAACGCCGGACGTAAATCATGGGCCACATGTGGCCCAACGTCATATCAGGCCCATTAATGGCCCATACAAAATGAAGGTAATCTAGCTCGACCGAAGTTCTGGCCTGTTAAAGGCCCGTGTATTAGGTCGGTGCATTTATGGCCCGTCCGAATTTCGGCCTGTTAAAGTCCAGTGGGTTATTTGGCACAATCAGGGCCCAATCTCACTTTCGGTCTATTAAAGGCCCATGTATTTTATGGGCTCGAGATATTTACACCAGTAAACAGCCTATTTTTACTAAGGGCCCAAATTATGTTTAGGCCTGTTAAAGGCCCACTATGGGCACAGGCCTACCAAAAAAATATGAAAGCTTATGCTGATTTAGGCCCAGATATGTTTAGTGGGATACATGCTAATTTCGGCCCGTAATCGTTTTTAGCCCAATTGGAATGGGCCCGACGAATGTTGGCATGTTGGGCTCCTACAAAGCTTTCGGCCGAATACATTACTAAGATAAACCTACACTATACAAAAATAGCATCGTAATTACTGCAGCCTGAGGCAGCATCATAAATGTCGTATCACAACAAAATAAATTCCAACCATACAAAAAAAGGCTTGTTGGCATAAAGTTTACAGTCCTTCCGGATAAAAGCACCATCAGATGTATAGAAGCATAGATCATTTGACCTCAGTGCTAATGTTTCAAGCTGTAGAATCTGATGGAGCAGCACGATCTCCACCTTTTTCCGCCATTGCTCTTGAACAACGCAGCGAATGTCTGGTAGTCTAGTTTCAAAACCATTCATATCTTGACGACATTTCTCAACCACTATTCTTGTTTCCGAAACAACGTCCATTAGGGATTGGACTTGTTTCTGGAGCACAGATATATCACTCTGTCTAGCAGGAAGATTTTGTTCGGTAGGCGATTTAGACGAGGTTACCTTGACAACCAACCAAGAATTACGTAGGAAGGTGCTTTTTGCACTGTTAGTGGAGAGATACTGACGCACTGCAGCAAGGGGTGACATTGTGCCTGTAGTAGCCTCGTCACCTTCAGGTGGTTGTGGATGTTCAATCATTTGTTCCATAGCTTCCTGAAAGTTTCAACTTGTAGGTTAGTGTACCAGATAAGTTACTAATGAGACAAAAACAAACAAAGTAGGTTAAATGTTTATACATAAATTATTTTGGTGAACTACTGTAATACATTAGCATGTATTGTAGTGCCAACTACATAATAAAATCACTTTCGGAACATATGTCCATGTAGCATGCCTAATGTATTGTCTATTTCCTCACATTCGTTGACATCTAAGGATAAAGAGACATGGTTTAAAGTAGGATGAACATAGTATGGCATCATTCATATCATGGGCAAACAGATATAAAACAAACACGCTATTTTATCATTGTGTGCGCACGTGAGCATAACAACTAGATTACAGATCAAGACCAAAAGAATATCCTTCATCTCTTTTAAACCATGTAAGGTGAAATGATACGTTAAGACAACTGTGAATAAAGTGAAAAGAGTAACTGACATTGGCTGCAAACCAAGTAGTTAAATGAACACATCACAGTACCAATCAGTTCAAGGCAGGAGGAGTAAGGACTTACAACAGCGGCTTGAACTGGTGTGCTCATGCCCTTCATCTTGCTGGTGTGGCAATCCTTGAAGATTTGCACTGCATTCGGTTCAGGTTCTTTTTGGTCCGCACGGGATTTCCTCTGTATTTGGAACAAGTCAATATAGATACGATAATATGGCACAAAAAAGAAGGAAGTAGCAGCTATTTACAAGGGCCTCCTAGTGTGCAGTATAGCTACGAGATCCTGTGGTCTGTTGGAATTTCACTTTAGAACGGTTGGTTTTGTTTTTGAAATAGTTAGCCTAGAAGAAGATACACTTGTAAGGCACATACATAAATACAAGTTCAATATGTGGTCTGATCAAATACATATAGCCTACCTGATACTTTGGATCATACTAGTGTTTAAAGAGGGTTGTCTAGTCTTCATCTGTAATATATTCCACTGGAGATGTTTGGGCGATTTCATTGTAAGTCTTGCCTTCAAAGTGAGATTTTCTAAGGTGGTACCGATACTGTCGCAGAGCAGACTGAAAAACATGAGTGCATGCTTGTCTAGTTGCATCATCTGTTGAAAAAACAATGTGAGTCTTATTAGGAGGAAGCTAGAAAGTATGGGACAGAGCAAGACAATCTTATATTTACTAATCGGAGGCACCATACGAGGCTTCACGTTAATCCTTGGAAACTAAGGAAATTAGCCGTCTGATCGCTGAATTAATTATCTACCACTGTCGGATGCATGCCTCAAGGAGTCCTCAAGTTCTGTCCCACGTTCTATCCAAAAAAACTCATGTCCCACGTTAACATGCCTCAAGGAGTCCTCAACACCTGCCCCGGGTTTAATTCAAAAAATCTCCTATCTCACGTTCATGCATATTCATGAGCAAAAAAACCCCCATCTCCCGCAGTCTCCTTTTCCCTCGATCTCCCTCCCTCAACCAACCTCTCCCATGCACCACCTAAAAAACCCCACCAATGAATACCCTAGCGCTACTCCTCCTCATCCGTTCCTCCTTCTCTCCTCACAAAGCAGGCAAGAAATCTATTGTCCATGAATCTATGATCTATTGTTCTACAGCCTGTTCAATCAGCAGCACAGTTCGTGACTAGATCATGCATTAACATAAAGCAGATGAATTTATCAGGTCGTGGTAAGGGTCCTATACATATACGATCAATACAACCCAGTTTTCAACTCAGACATTATGAAATTGTACTAGAGCCACGACCCGAAGCCTTAAGCGGCGGCCAGCCGGCCGGAAGATAAAGACGATGCTCACGTACACACACGCAAGAAATCCTTGGATGGTTACAGGTACATATATACACGGTGTTTGTTGTATTGCTCACAGGTAGATTACATAGCTTAGGTACAAAAGTATATAAAAGCCTAAGCTAGCTGACTACACAATAATGTACGGTCCTCCCTGGATCCTCAAGCCATCCCTGAGTTTAAGATCTAGAGGATCTGAACTATATTCTAATTTTGTATTCGATAATGATTAAGAAACAAGGATTACCGCCAGCGACCAATTCACTAGAGCAATGTCAAGAATAAAAATTACGATATAGTTTCCTACTCATATTTAGTTCTTGATTTACTATATGTCAATGAATTGGTATAGCTGATTGTGGGAAAACGTGCCGGACAGAACATTTGCGTCTCAATCAAGGTTACAACATGTATGCACGTCATAGCAGAGCTACAGTTTTTTTTCATTTTAAACATAAAGAAGACCTTCCCCGTGCATGAACTGGTATAGGTTGTGTTGAGGTTTACCCATGTCGTCAACCGTTTTAGCAGAAAATTTCTCCTTTGTACCTGAATGGTGATAGCTAGCTTAGTCAGCCCTTTTGTTTTAGAGTAGTTTCTTCAAACTTTAACATGGTTGTTTGTGTCCCGAAGACTTTAACAACAGGTGTTGGAACTTATAACAAATAGATAGTCGTTCAACAGTAATATATTACATTTCCTCAATAAAAAACTGGAATAGCCATTTGGACCGAAGATATTTTTCTTACGTGATACTAATCGCACCCTTAGTACGATCAGATATATTTCTTAAGTTCTGGACATTTTCTCTCAAGTCATCATCATTCAATTTTTTCATCGAGTTTTGATGAAACAGATGGAAACAACTGAACAATAATGGACTCACTAGCGTGTACACATTCCTCATGTGTCTCTTTCTTAAATTGGACTGAATGCTTCTTATTATTTTTTGTTCAGAGAAGATGATGTTGTAATCTCTTATATGCTTAGTTGCTCTGTACTATCAGAATTCTATGGAGAGATATATTTGTTCATCAGGAAGCCCTTCTAGCATCTCCTCTAATATGTGTGTGTTGTTACCTCTTTTTTCCTGCATTTTATTTTCTAACACCACGATCAAGTGTAAATATGTACATTCTGCCCAGCCATCAAGTACTAAACTAATCATTTTTCTATTATAAATATAATTTAATTATTATGAATAATTTTGTTGACAAAATCCCATTTGTTTCCACGCTAGAATCGCTAACTTTGCGCAGCAAAGTTATAATATATAGACGTCAGTCGATAGAACCTATTGCTATATTTTACCTCTGGAGTAGTTGCCTGTCGGTGCACATATTCTGAATATCTACTTTACATTATTATTTCTTGAAAAACAAAGAAAGGACATGTACCTTTACTCGCTCCAAGGTTTTTGTTTGTCTGTTCTAAAACAAAAACTACACACATTTGGGTGTGAGTTGAAAATGAAAAATGTTACTGAAACGTCTTTTATGTTTTCAGTTCACCTATACAATTGCCATTAAGAAAAATTATATCAATTTCCTACCACTAAATTTCTCTTTCTTCCTATTATAAAGTACAATTTTCTTTAATACATTGTAAAGTTGTGTGCATATATATCATCACTTCAGCATCCACTTTGATGCATCCGATATGTATAACCATTTGAATATTTAATCATATTGTTCATTCTCATTATACTTCCACTTGATCTCTTGGATTATTAGAGAAATCACCAAGTGATGGCTACTTCTGGATTCATGGTAGATATGACACTGGAGGTGCAACAACGGGCGTAGGTAAATTAAGATCTGGATATAAAACTGTACGTTATGGTGCTCATGGGCTCATGCTTATTTACATGTTTGGTTATATAGCAAGATTATGTACGTTATGGTGCTCTCCCGATATCCATGTAAGTATTGTTTAGTTTTGTTGTGGTTTTTCGTTAGCATCTGAATATTCCCACATTTTCATTTCGGTTTCCGAAATAGTACTGACCTATGCTCTTCTTTTGCTGCATAAAATTTGGTTTTGACATGAGCTTTTGGCATATGTCAAAGAAAATAAGCATATTTTATTTTGTAATAATAACAACACTATCATGCTTTTCAACACTATCATGCTTAGTACAAACTATGTAAATTCATTAGTAGTTCTTTTTAACATAAACGATGTTCTTAAATAACTAGCCCGTGCAGTTGCACGGGTTGAAGACTAGTATTACTACTTGCGATGAATAACATTACTTACGGATAAATGGTCAGGGAAGGTGTTAAACTGGGTATTGTCTTTCTCATTCCTGCACTGGATCCACATTGGGAGGATACATGCATGACACCTAACGGCAACGGTTGTCTCTGATACTAACTTGGCTGACTCTGTAGCATCACGTGGCCTTTTTAAACCTGCCTCAAAATGGATCTCCATTCTTCCTCCTTTAGATTTTGTTAATCTTTCAAGCATTATCCCTGATGTATGTTTCCTCTTGCGCCGTGGTGCTAGTTCAACAAAGAATATGGAAAGTGTTAGTGTACATCAAACTGTGAGAGTACATATAAAGGAGCATGCAACTGCAACTTGACTCGGTCAGGTACCGTCTTGGTGTTGATGCTCATGAGGTTCATCTGATCTTGCCAAGTCCTGTTGTGTCAGCAGTGCTTCGGAAGTAGTGTTACGTGTGAAGGCAGCTTGGGAACCGGCCAGTTCCGGAGCAAATGAACGAGTAACTGGTTGAGATGCTGGTATAGTTGAAGCGGATGCTGCAACTGGTGGAGCAGGTGATACTGTGTTTGTAGATTTAGCCGGTGGACTTGGACCTTCTACTGCACTATAAGTACCAGCAGAATCTCGATGGTAGAACCTTTTCCGTTTCACCCGACGAGTAACAACACTCCCTACTATATTATTTTCCTTGCTCTTTTTTGACTTTGCCATGTCAAGCTATACCCACAACACAAAAGAATAAAGTCACAGAACTCATTGATGCATGATACAGACAAGCAATACTTTGATGTAAGACAACCGTATGAGGATGGAATATGTAAGAAAAACAGGATGGCATGACATATTCACAGCTACATGTGCAAACTAAGCAGAAGGATTTTCAAGAAAACAGAAGTAATGCAAGCTAGACACCATATGAAAGATACAACCAATATTACTCTGCCAAGTTAAAAGTGTCTTGTCATAAGTGGCAATTGGAAAAATTAGAAGCAGTACAACGTAGAAATCAATGCAAGATGCAACCACTATCAAACTGCCATGTTAAAAGCGTCCAATCATGAGTGACTGATGCGGGATACACAACAACAGTACTTTGATGTAAGAACATGGTATGATAGATAGATGATGTGTATTCTAGACACAGAAAGCCATGTCATATGCACATGTATAACGTATAAACTCAGTAGGTGCAATTTAATCAAAATAGAAGAAATACAGGCTAGACAACATATGCAACATGAAACCAATTATAACACTGTCAAATTAGAGCGAGCACCTACGATGGTGGAGTACGGGAGATGAACTCATCATGTAGACTTGGGACTTCAACTTCATTAGCAGTAGCAATGGAAAATCTAGAGAGTCTCTGTTTGCGTTGGTGCGGAGGACCACCAACATCCCCTAACTTACTCTTTTCCTTCCTATTTTCTGATATTGCCTTATGAAGTCAAAACCACAAGAAGATGAATAAAATTAGCTCTGCATAACTGGTTGATGCATGATACAGACGAACACTACTTTGATGTAAGGCAAGCACAGGATAGGAGGATGGAATATATACAAAAAAGACAGTGTTTCATATTCACACGTACGATAGGAGGATGGAATATGTATGAAAAAACAGTAAGTGGAAGGCATTTCAACAAAATTAGAAGAAATGAAAGCTAGGCACCATATGAACATGCAACCAATATCACTCTATCAGGTACAAAGTGTCTCGTCGTAAGTGCCATTTCAAGAAATTAGAAGCAGTACAAGCTAGAAGACAATGCAAGATGCAACCTACATCACAGTCCCAAGTTAAATGTGTCTTATGGGTAAGTGATCGTTGCAGGTATAAGTTGTAAGCTACGCAGATGCAATTCAACATAATCAAAAGCAATACAAACTAGACATCATACGGAAAATGCAACCATGTGTAACAATTCCAAGTAAGAACAAGCACCTGTGATGGTGGAGTAGGGGAGATGTGCTCATCATGTACACGTATGTTCTAGAAACAGGAACACATGTCATATTCACAGGCATTATGTGTAAAGTAAGCAGATGCAATTCAAGTTAGAAGCAATACAAGATAGACATCATACGCAACATGCAACCACATATAATAGTGTCAAGTTAGAGCAAGCACCTGTGATGGTGGAGTAGGGGAGATGTGCTCATCGTCTACACAGCTATGTTGACTGTCCAGCCTTGTGTTGTCTTGCGAATCTTGTTGGGAGGATGGCGGAGTAGAATCTGTAGAGACCCCCTGTTTGAGTTGCTTCGAAGGACCACCATCATCCACTGCCGGACTAATTTCCTTCATCTGTAATGATTTTGCATTGTGAAGTCAAACCGATAAGAAAAAGGAATAAAATTCACTCTTCAAAACTCATTCATGCATGATACTGACGAACACTACTCGGATGAAAGGCAAACACATGATGCGAGGATGGAATATGTATGAAAAACAGGATGGTGTGACATATTCAAACCTATGATGTGGTAACTAAGCAGAAGGCATTTCAACAAATTAGAAGCACTACAAGCTAGACACGATATGAAAGATGCAACCAATATCACTCTACCAAGTTCAAACTGTATGGCGTTTCAACAAATTAGAAGCATCACATGCTAGAAATCATATGCAAGGCACAACCAATATCACAGTGGTGACTTAAAGGTGCCTTATCATAAGATATAGTATGTACCAAAAACAGGAAAGCGTGTCATATTCACATGTATCATGTGTAAGCTAAGCAGATGCAGTTTACACTAATTAGGAGCAATACAAGCTAGACACCATATGCAACATGCAACCAGATATCACACTGCCAAGTTAGAGCAAGCACCTTGGATGGTGGAGTAGGGGAGCGGAGACTTGGACCTTGTAATGCACTATCAGTACAAGGAGAATCGGTACAGATGCTCCATTTATGTTGCTGCAGAGGACCACCATCATCACCTTCCTTACTCTTTTCCTTCCTCTTTCTTGATTTTGCCTTGTCAAGTCAAACCCACAAGAAAATGGAATAAAATTTGCTCTTCAAAACTCATTGATGCATGATACTGATGAACACTACTTTCATGTAAGACGAACACTACATATCACACTGCCAAGTAAGAGCAAGCACCTGCGATGGTGGTGTGGGGGAATTGCGGTGATCAACTAGAGAGCTACGTTGACTATCTTCATTTAGCCTTGCTGTTTCTTTAGAATCATGTGGGGAGGATGACACTGCACTCTTTAAACGAGTATGACGTCTCACAGAAACCCACCTGGGTGACTGTCTCATCATAAGTGATTGACGAGGGATACAAAAGAGCATTAGTTTGATGTACGAACATGGTTAATAGACTTATGTAGTATGTATCAAAAACAGGAAGGCATGTCATTATCAAAGGTATAATGTGTAAAGTAAGCAGATGCAATTTAACCAAATTGGAAGCAATACAAGCTAGACACCATATGCAACATGCAACCACATTTGACAGTGTGAAGTTAAAGCAAGCACCTGGGATGGTTGTGTGTGGCAATTGAGATCATCAACTGCAGAGCTACGTTTACTGTCTCCAACTGCTGACACTGCACCCGTTAGAGCGCTGGAATGCTTAGTGCTTATCTTCGAATTACACTGGAGCGACTTCTTCTTTTCTTTTCTGCATTCATCAACACTGCGTTAGAGTCTGAAATACCCATGCATAAAAAAACAATAGTGTGAGTATGGGTGAAGTGTGTGCACAATTAGTACAGTGTAAAGGTAGCAGATAGCAGGTCGGTGAGAAATAACTGACGGGAGACATATGATAGCTCTACAACATGCATGGCACACTAAATTACTACATGGTTCTATGAAAATAACAGCCGACTGAAAGCAAATAGGTCAGTCCATTTTTTCTGCACCGTCTGATGTACAAAGAACGGGCAGATCGCCTTCATCTACCTCCAACGAGTCAGTGTTGACGATCTTCCTCAAAACGCCAGCGACCACCGGCCCAGTATTCCTCCCCAGCATGCGCCCTCCCCTCGACCTCACCGCACCGCCGTGCTTGGCACCGCCCCCCGGGCCATCCATTCAAGCCCCGCCGACCTCCGGATCGGGCGCAAGCAGCTCCTGCGCCCCACACCCCTATGATAGACACCGATGTGCCGCTTCCTCGGGGAACAGGCGAACTAGGTGCTCCGCGCGCCTAAGCTGGTGCTGCTTCTTTTAATTGTGGTTCGACTGACCCTGAATTGAAATCCAGGTGAGCTACTGACCTCTAGCAAAGGTGAAATAGTAAAAGGGAGGAAACCTTGTGCATTTAGTATCATGAAGAAGATGCAATAATAAGCGCTCAACTAGTTTCTTTCGTGGGATGAATACGGTGTGAGTGCAGACATAAGATTTGCACGAATAAGGGAAGAGGAGTACCTCTTTCTACTCGCAGTGTTGTGTCCTCCTTCTGTTTTTCCGACGATCTTCTTGTTGTTCGCCGGAAACTAGAAGTTGTGGAGGACAGTGCAGCCTTGGACGAACCCATGGCCAAGTTGTTGAGTGTGGTGCGGTGGTCGTCTGTCGGAGGCGGGGAAGCAGATCCGAGGCAGCGAACGACGGCGTAGCGGGAACAGCTCCGGTGCGGTGGACGGTTGCGACAGTGGAGCTGCAGCAGTGAGGCACAGGACGGCGTGGTCGGAGTGGTTCTGGTACGGTGCATATCCGCATCGGCGTCGTGGAGGCAGCTCTGCCTCGACTTCAGCTGCTAAGTCCTTGAGGGCGTTGCGGTTGCCGTTGCGTTGGACGACGACGTCGGGGTACCGGCTTCGGTGTAATGGAGGAGGGCGGCGATGGATTGGCCGCTATGGGGTGGAGGACGGAGGAGGCTGGGGTTTCGTGGCTGGTGGAGATGGCGTTTTCGCGCCCACGGAGTATGAATGGGGAAACGGAGGGCGGCGGGGAACTAAGGGGAACAATGTTTCGGTTTGAGACGCGCGTGTTTGAAATTTTGAGAAAGTTACAAACTTTCCCCCCATCTAAAATTTTGGACATATTGCGGGTTGGGGGTAGGACAGTCATGTCGATCGGGCGCAAGCAGCTCCTGCGCCCCACACCCCTATGATAGACACCGATGCGCCGCTTCCTCGGGGAACAGGCAGACTAGGTGCTCCGCGCGCCTAAGCTGGTGCTTCTTCTTTTAATTGCGGTTCGACTGACGCTGAATTGAAATCCAGGCGAGCTACTGACCTCTAGCAAAGGTGAAATAGTAAAATGGAGGAAACCTTGTGCATTTAGTATCATGAAGAAGATGCAGTAATAAGCACTCAACTAGTTTCTTTCGTGGGATGAATACGGTGTGAGCGGAGACATAAGATTTGCACGAATAAGGGAAGAGGAGTACCTCTTTCTACTTGCAGTGTTGTGTCCTCCTTCTGTTTTTCCGACGATCTTCTTGTTGTTCGCCGGAAACCAGAAGTTGTGGAGGACAGTGCAGCCTTGGACGGACCCATGGCCAAGTTGTTGAGTGTGGTGCGGTGGTCATCTTTCGGAGGCGGGGAAGCAGATCTGAGGCAGCGAACGACGGCGTAGCGGGAACAGCTCTAGTGCGGTGGACGGTTGCGACAATGGAGCCGCAGCAGTGAGGCGCAGGACGGCGTGGTCGGAGTGGTTCTGGTACGGCGCACATCCACGTCGGCATCGTGGAGGCATCTCTACCTCGGCTTCAGCTGCTAAGTCCTTGAGGGCGTTGCGGTTGCCGTTGCGTTGGACGACGACGTCGGGGTACCAGCTCCGGTGTAATGGAGGAGGGCGGCGATGGATTGGTCGCTATGGGGTGGAGGATGGAGGAGGCTGGGGTTTCGCGGCTGGTGGAGATGGCGTTTTCGCGCCCACGGAGTATGAATGGGGAAACGGAGGGCGGCGGGGAACTAAGGGGAACAATGTTTCGGTTTGAGACGCACGTGTTTGAAATTTGGGGAAAGTTACAAACTTTCCCCCATCTAAAATTTCGGACATATTGCGGGTTGGGGGTAGGACAGTCATGTCAGGTGTCCCAAAAGTGGGCGGGATAGATTTCGGCCGAGCGCATGGGTAGGCGCCCACGGCGTATGAATGCTTCTCTGGCGTCTTGGTGAAGTTACAAACCTACCCCGGTTTAGACCTTTGGACATCGGGCCGATAGGCCACACGGGCCAGAGTCAGGACAGTAATTTCCTACCACCAAAACATTAGTCTCGCGCGGTTTCGAGTGACCAGAGGCCTATTTTGCGCTTCGTTCAATATTTGGGAGCAGAAGCATTAACGTTTTCGGTTCTCTTGAATTGAACTTTCAGGATTTGTCAAACTTCACAAATCTTTACTCTTGAAAATCCTAAAGCTACAATTATTTTGGAATGGAGGGGGTACATTTGAATATATATTGTACACGAGTATATATTAAAAAATATGCAACTTACCTCAGTTCATGCATGGTTCCAGATATAATCTCCTTGGTTGCAAAAAAAAGTTAGATATGCGTATGAATATATATATATATAGCATGTTCAAACTCACATCAAAGATTGATGCCCCCTTTTACATCTGATTTACAAATGCCATTATCTTGGGTTCAAATAGATGAATGCACTTCCTATGAATTCGAATCTTCAAAACCCCCTTTATGTTGAATTCGACATGTATTCTATTTCGTAGCTAGCAATTTGGAATGTATCCATGCAAGTGACAAATGTATAAAGTGCTCCACACTAACAACATGGAGTGCACTAATTAATGTTTATATATGAATTGCAAAAGCATCCATTGCCTGTATTTCAAACCGCTCTCATTCTATGGATCGATAATATGAAATAAACACATGCACATGCTAGAATTCAATTGCAGTTGAAGAAAGAGCCTACTCCTGGTACTGTCTATTAGTGATAGGGGTGTGTACAAAGTACACGTGAATACCAGGGATTGTGCGTGTGTGTATACTATCGACGAACTAGCCCCTAAGCTTGTATAACATACTAAGGGTCTAGGGTTACAAATCATATATAGTCGGCTTATCACCAGTGGGAATAGAGTCCTCCACGACTCTGGTAGCTTCATGTTGTACGCCGAGTCCTCCACATGGGTCTTCATATAACACGTCTCGGTCCAACCTATATGTGGCGCAGGATGGAACCGACCCATGAGTCTTCACGTTGACCCACCACAACTAGAAATGATGTGCCCACCACACCACACACGCAATCGGCCACTAAGAAAATAAGCATATACAATAGTACAATGGTATCTAGCTCACGATACGTCTCCATATTTTGTTGATGACACTGACGGACTTTGCATTTGATGCGTGCTCCGTATTTTGTTGACGACACTTACGGTCATTGTATTTGAAGCGAAAGCACGATATGGTCACTGGACTTCGGAGTAAGCTCATCACGGTCACCACATACATTTTGTCGTGCTAACCAACATGTGGTTGGATGGTTAGAGGACAGTGGTTTCTCGAGCCCACCAAGGTTAAAGTCCCGGTGCTCGCATTTACCTTGTGTTAATTTTAGTATTTTCCGGCGACGTACGTTCAGTGGGAGGAGACGTTCCACTTGACTACGAGGCACCTATGGTGACTTCGTAAAATCTCAAGATCATATATGTTGGCCCACTCTCTCGAAGGTGCTCATAGGGGTAGGGTTCGCGTGTGTGCGCTTATAGTGGTGAGTGCTTGCGCATATATATGAGCCCTTGCGTTTGTACCATGTTAAACAAATACATATCATGATTATATGGTCACTGGCTCACCCATACAACTCCGTATTTTGTTGATGACACAATCAATTGACCAGTCAAACATTCCACGCGGCGCAACTAGTGTTGCACCATCAGGGCGCGTAACCGTGGGGCCCACCTGTCAGCCCGTATATGAAAGAAAGAAATGGTAGTTTGAGTCTGTACTGCGTTAATAAAATAGGAGTACATCTTAGGGTGATCATACGGTCACTGGCTCACCATATAGCTCCGTAATTTGTTGATAACACGATCAATTGACCAGTCAAATGGTCCACATTTAACAGCACACATTACCATAGGGCCCACCCGTCACCGCGTATATGAAGGACAGAAATGGTAATAAATTAGTGGTCGATGGGTATTCGAAGTCGTGAGACCTCTGGTTGGCAGTCCCCGGCGGTTGGGGGCGTTCATTGGGCGGTGGGGTGGGGATCCCCGGAGAAAAAGTGGCGGGGGGGGGCTAGAGGGATGGCCGGTGTGGCGGCGGACCGGCGGTGGGGAGTGGTTTCGGGGAGGGCGGGCCGGCCGCGGGTGACGGGGGCTGCCGGTTCGGCGGTGGTGGCTGGCGGCTCAGGGGGTGGAGTTTGATGATAAACTGGAGGCCCTTGATTTCGTATCCAACGGCTGGAAAATCTAATGACCAGAGATGAAAAAGTCAGTCGACTAACCTGTAGCCTCACCCTGCACGTACACATGCACGCACGCAAGACACGCACGCATGTAGGCGTGCAACACTGACACGTACACACCCACGCATGCTGGCGTGCAACACTGACACGTACACATGCACTCACGAACACACGCATGTACGCACCCATGCATGCAACACTGATACGTACCCTTGCACACACGCAACACTCGCACGCCTGCATGCACACAGCACACGACACAAGACACATGTTCAACCTATACGTGCATGCACCCTTTGTTAACACTAGTAGAAAAAGGGTCAAATGTGAAGCACATTAGTGCCGGTTAGAATTTGAGCCGGCACTAATGTGACCATTAGTGCCGGTTCCAACGGCTAGGCGGGCGGGCATCATTAGTACCGGTTCGTGGGTAACCTTTAGTACCGGTTCATGCCACGAAACGGTACTAATGAGGCTATGTCAGGCTATGGTCAGTCTGGGGCCCCCATGAAGACCTTTAGTACCAGTTCATGCCATGAACCGGTACTAGAATTTCTTTGTAAGCTGATTTTTAGTCCCGCCTCACCAAGAGAGAGGGAATATGAGCGGTTTATAAGCCGTGAGTGCACAGACAATGACGAAGAGTTGCAATGCTCACCTACATGTTGATTAGCTTCAAGCCTTGCGGAATAGCATAGATTGCACTGAGCTATATGCAGTGCAGTCTACACTATTCTGAATGGCTTGAAGCAAATTAACCAGCATTGCACCTCTTTTTTATTTTTAATAACTTATTTGAACTCTGGACTTCTTTTGTGTTCAATATGCAGCATTCAAAGCGACATCATCAATTTCCAACATGTTCTGACATCATTTGTTGTTTTTCGGTCATTTACCTAATTGTTTATAGAGCTAAATGACCGTGAAATTTGATAATCACTACAAAATGAATCCTGAAAATGTTGAAACATGGCACGGTATCATCATATCACCCGCATAGCATGCGCGAAAGAGTAGAGAGGGTCACGGCAAAAACTGGACAAACTCTTTCAGAGTATCAGGGTTTCAGACGAGAACTCATCTGTTACATGGTCACTTCAATGTTTTTTAAACGTATTTGAACTCCGGACTTCTTTTGTGTTCAGTATGCAGCATTCAAAGCGACATCATCAATTTCTAACATGTTCTGACATCATTTGTTGTTTTTCGGTCATTTACCTAATTGTTTAGAGAGCTAAATGACCGTGAAATTGAAATCACTACAAAATGAATCCTGAAAATGTTGAAACTTGGCATGGTATCATCATATCACCCGCATAGCATGCACGAAAGAGTAGAGAGGGTCACGGCAAAAACTGGACGCACTTGGTGTACAAACTGGACAAACTATTTCAGAGTATCAGGGTATCGGACGAGAAGTCATCTGTTACATGGCCACTTCAATGTTTTTTAAACTTATTTGAACTCCGGACTTCTTTTGTGTTCAGTATGCAGCATTCAAAGCGAATTCATCAATTTCCAACATGTTCTGACATCATCTGTTGTTTTTCGGTCATTTACCTAATTGTTTAGAGAGCTAAATGACCGTGAAATTGAAAATCACTACAAAATGAATCCTGAAAATGTTGAAACTTGGCATGGTATCATCATATCACCTGCATAGCATGCGCAAAAGAGTAGAGAGGGTCACGGCAAAAACTGGACGCACTTCATGTACAAACCGGACAAACTCTTTCAGAGTATCAGGGTTTCGGATGAGAACTCATCTGTTACATGGTCACTTCAATGTTTTTTAAACTTATTTGAACTCCGGACTTCTTTTCTGTTCAGTATGCAGCATTCAAAACGACGTCATCAATTTCCAACATGTTCTGACATCATTTGTTGTTTTTCGGTCATTTACCTAATTGTTTAGAGAGCTAAATGACCGCGAAATTGAAAATCACTACAAAATGAATCCTAAAAATGTTGAAACTTGGCATGGTATCATCATATCACCCGTATAGCATGCGCGAAAGAGTAGAGAGGGTCACGGCAAAAACTGGACGCACTTCGTGTACAAACTGGACAAACTCTTTCAGAGTATCAGGGTTTAGGACGAGAACTCATCTGTTACATGGCCACTTCAATGTTTTTTAAACTTATTTGAACTCTGGACTTATTTGGTGTTCAGTATGCAGCATTCAAAGCGACGTCATCAATTTCCAACATGTTCTGACAACATTTGTTGTTTTTCGGTCATTTACCCAATTGTTTAGAGAGCTAAATGACCGTGAAATTGAAAATCACTACAAAATGAATCCTGAAAATGTTGAAACTTGGCATGGTATCATCATATCACCCGCATAGCATGCACGAAAGAGTAGAGAGTCACGGCAAAAACTGGACACACTTCGTGTACAAACTGGACAAACTCTTTCAGAGTATTAGGGTTTCGGACGAGAACTCATCTGTTACATGGCCACTTCAATGTTTTTTAAACTTATTTGAACTCCGGACTTATTTTGTGTTCAGTATGCAGCATTCAAAGCGACGTCATCAATTTCCAACATGTTCTAACATCATTTGTTGTTTTTCGGTCATTTACCTAATTGTTTAGAGAGCTAAATGACCGTGAAATTGAAAATCACTACAAAATGAATCCTGAAAATGTTGAAACTTGGCATGGTATCATCATATCACCCGCATAGCATGCACGAAAGACTAGAGAGGGTCACGGCAAAAACTGGATGCACTTCGTGTACAAACTGGACAAACTCTTTTAGAGTATCAGGGTTTCGGACGAGAACTCATCTGTTACATGGTCACTTCAATGTTTTTTAAACTTATTTGAACTCCGCACTTCTTTTGTGTTCAGTATGCAGCATTCAAAGCGACATCATCAATTTCCAACATGTTCTGACATCATTTGTTGTTTTTCGATCATTTACCTAATTGTTTAGAGAGCTAAATGACCGTGAAATTGAAAATCACTACAAAATGAATCCTGAAAATGTTGAAACTTGGCATGGTATCATCATATCACCCGCATAGCATGCGCGAAAGAGTAGAGAGGGTCACGGCAAAAACTGGACGCACTGCGTGTACAAACTGGATAAACTCTTTCGGAGTATCAGGGTTTCGGACGAGAACTCATCTGTTACATGGACACTTCAATGTTTTTTAAACTTGTTTGAACTCCGGACTTCTTTTGTGTTCAGTATGCAGCATTCAAAGCGACGTCATCAATTTCCAACATGTTCTGACATCATTTGTTGTTTTCGGTCATTTACCTAATTGTTTAGAGAGCTAAATGACCGTGAAATTGAAAATCACTACAAAATGAATCCTAAAAATGTTGAAACTTGGCATGGTATCATCATATCACCCGCATAGCATGCGCGAAAGAGTGGAGAGGGTCACGGCAAAAACTGGACGCACTTCGTGTACAAACTGGACATACTCTTTCGGAGTATCAGGGTTTCGGACGAGAACTCATCTGTTACACGGCCACTTCAATGTTTTTTAAACTTATTTGAACTCCGGACTTCTTTTGTGTTCAGTATGCAGCATTCAAAGCGATGTCATCAATTTCCAACATGTTCTGACATCATTTGTTGTTTTTCAGTCATTTACCTAATTGGTCAGTATGCAGCATTCAATTTCCAGAAGAAAATAAATAGAAGAAAAGAAATAATGCAGAAAATAAAAAAACTATACAAAAAATTACTCAAAAATAAATAGAAGAAAATAAATAATGAAGAAAAGAAAAAACTATATAAAAAACTACTCAAAAATAAATAGAAGAAAATAAATAATGAAGAAAAGAAAAAAAACTATATAAAAAATTTATTGGCGCACTGCCCAGTGGGCCTGCCAGACCTAGGGTGTGCAAATGCAGGCCCAGAAGGGCCAGCAGGCTCACAGGGCAGCGCGCCCTAGTTAATTAGGCCCAGAAGCCTGCTATATCGAGAAGCTCGAAGGAGCAGCCGCGGCTGGGTTTATAAACCAGTGCGGCTGCCCTTCGCTCGCGAGGTGGGACTAAACATTGTGCACCGCCATGGCAGCGCACAACCTTTAGTAGCGGTTGGTGGCTCCAACCGGTACTAAAGGGGGGTCCTTAGTACTGGTTCGTGGCACGAACCGGTACTAAAGGGGCCGTTTCCCGCCCCTTGGCCTGGCGAAAATTGGCCTTTAGTACCGGTTGGAGCCACCAACCAGCACTAAAGACCCCTCCTATATATATGGAACCTACGAAAAAATCAGTTCATCGACCACCAGTAGTTCTTCTCGATCCAAACTTCTTCGCCGCGCGCCCGTCGCCCCATCGCGCGCCGCCCTCGCCGCCCCCGCCGCCCGTCGCCATCACCGCCCGACCCGTCGCCCCCGCCGCGCCCGTACGTCGTCGCCGCCTCTCGCCCATCGCACCCGTCCCCCCGTCGTCGCCCGCCGCCGCCCGTATGCCGCCGTCCCCTGGTCGTACGTACACACACACGCACACACATACACACACACATTGTTAAGTTTTACTTATTTTCTATTTTCTGTTGTTTAGATTAATGTTAGATAAATTACGTAGATAATAATGTTAGAATGTTAATGGTTAGATGAATTATATGGAAAAGATGTTAAATATTAATGTCAAATATATTTTACATGAATTAGAACAAGTTGAACTAGTTGAATTAGTATAGCTAGATATTAAGTAGGTATATATATGAGTGTCAGCACCCCGATTCCAAGTCACATCGATCTAGCCGGTAACACCTCGTATCACTTTGCGGCCTCACGCACGGTAATCCCACGGGTGTCGCCTTACCATGGCCCGGGACCGTTTGCGCCTTTTGGCTCACGTATATGATAGTGTCGCTAGCATCCATATGACAGAGAACCCGGGCCGACATGGCTAGTCGTGAACCCAAAGCGGCACTAACCTATGGGGATAGGCATACATGAATCACATCGAGCATGTCGGTCAGCAGCGTGTGAATCCGGGCTGTAGCACTGGACTAACAAGACTCCGGGAACCCGGGCTGTAGCAGGCTAGGCAGAACTCCGGATGTCACCGCGTGACATTTCCCCGAAGGAACAGACACAGGAACGAAGTGAAACACATGTCGGCCAGTCAAGTGTCCTGAGCAGTAGTGCTGGGCTAGCAGGACTCCGGTGAACCGGGCTGTAGCGGACTACTATGGCTCATGGAAGCACTAGACTACATTTCCCCATAAGAGAGGCTGCCAAGGATAAACAACTAGGTTGTCGGACCCACACATACCAAGCATTTCAATCATACACACAATATGCTCGATATGTGTAAATACAACGTGGCATCACAACATAACTCTACAACTCAAGTATTAATTCATTAGGCTCCGAGGAGCGAGATATTACAAACATGGGTCTCATGACCCAACAATCACAGCATACAAGTCAAGCACATGCGGAAGCTTAACATGTCTGAGTACAGACATCTACAAATGGAAAAAGGCTAAGAAGCCTGACTATCTACCAGATCCTGCCGAGGGCAGAAGATCGTAGCTGAGGTATCAAGCTAACGTCGAAGTCCACGCGAAACTACTAGCGAGACTGGAGTCTCTCTGCAAAACATAAATTAAGCAAACGTGAGTACAAAAGTACTCAGCAAGACTTACATCAGAACTAACTACATATGCATCGGTATCAACAAAGGGGGGGTGGTGGAGTTTAACTGCAACAAGCCAGCTTTGACTCGGTGGCTATCTTAAACTACGACTACAAGTAACTCTTTTGAGGTGGTGCACACGAGTCCACATATTCACCATATCAATACACCACTATGGATCCGCTCTCGTCTCCCTACAAGAACGCCATCCATAGCACTCACACTTATCTTGCGAGTTTTAGAGTATCCACTTTCACTTGTCTATGAACTATGCAAGGGGTCCAAGTTTCCATAACCGAGGAATCCGGCTATTCGAATAGATAATGATAACCCTGCAGGGGTGTACTTCTTCTCACACGCTCCCACCACTTACCGTCGTTTACACGACATGTACTCGGCAACCTTCAAGCGAAAGCCCAACGAGGGTGTCGGCCACGGCCTACCTAAACACTTAAGTCTCTAGTCCAGGTTTATCGCCTATCCAGGTTCCATCCGTAGGGAGTCCGGCCGAGGTTTCCACATATGGCCCCGAACGATGTGAACAGGGTTCCCGAGACACCAAACGGGCGCCCGGTACACCGTGCCACGGTGTATCTACCGCAACATAGCCCACCCATAGGGTCAGCGCTACGCACGGCCGCCAACACATAACCTACAAACACCAGAAACTAGTTGCAACTCCTGGACAGAGTACTAGGGTGATTAAGAAGCCGAGAGGGTCAATTAAGGATCCCAATGAGTGGTAGTAGCTGTTCATGGAGCACAGACACAGAACTCAGTTCCTGAGGACGGTTTCAATGAGACAACCCACCATGTACTCCTACATGGCCTCTCACCGCTACCTTTACCAAAATGTGTTCACACACTTAGCTCACACAAAGTAGGACATGTTCACACACCTCCGATTCATTCCCGATGAATCAGACCTGACACAACTCTACGCAATAGCAGGCATGAAAACAAGCATGAATGAGAGGGCACATCAGGGCTCAAACAACTCCTACTCATGCTAGTGGGTTTCATCTATTTATTGTGGAAATGACAGGTCATGCAGAGGAAAGGGGTTCAACTACCGCAACATGTAACAGTTGAATCGTTGTTGTCCTAATGCAGTAAAAGAGAGCATGAGTGAGAGAGTGGGATTGTATCAAAATGAACAAGGGTTTTTTGCTTGCCTGGCACTTCTGAAGATAACATTGAGTCTTCATCAGTGTCAACGATCACAGCGTCGGAGCAGCGTCTACCGAGAGGGGACAATTACCGGCAAACAAGGAAGAACACAATCAATGCAATGCACAACATGATGCATGATAATGACATGGCAATATGTTGTTGATTAAGCTAATGCAACTAGCAAGACAATTAAATGAAGTTGGTTTGAATACCAGATTCAAATTCAAACTCCATATATGATTAGTTAAATGCCATTTATTTGTTTTGTCCAAAAAAGTGGACAAACATTGTTCAAACATGCATCAAGATGCCATAAACAGATTATTTCTGATAATTTTTCATATGTAATTTATTTCATTTGGAGTTACGGTTGAATTTCTATGAATTTTAGAAGTTTAGGCAATTTTCTGGAATTTTCTGAATTGTTTTAAAATAGAAATTAATTACTGCGTCAGCATGACATCGTCATGACGTCAGCAGGTCAACAGGGCACGGTCCAGGTCAAACCTGACCAGTGGGACCCATACGTCAGTGTCTCAAGCTGGTTTGGTTGGATGACAGGTGGGACCGGTCAAAGGCCACGTCAGCAAAGTCAACCTGACATGTGGGCCCGGTGGGTTAGTCTAAGTTAAACAGGGAATAAAATCCGGGGTTAATTAGCACGTGGGGCCCAGTTGTCAATGACTCTAGAGGGTAATCAGTAGGGTGCTTAGGCCCTAATGATGGTGCCACGTCAGCCACCGGCGTTTAACCGCCGGCGACGACAGGCCGCGGCGGTGCTCGCTTCGGGTTTGCTCTATGGGCCGCCGTTCGACGCGCGGAAGGGCGCGTTTGAAAGAGGGGAGAGATACACATCCGTGGGTGGCCGTGGTTCGAGCGGGGATGGACGGAGTCAACGACGGCGACCAAAACGGCGGCGGCCGAAGCACGGTGGGTTGCGGGTTTGGCCTTGCGGTGCACGAGAGGGGGAGATGTTGGTGGCTACGGTCTCGTGGGGTCATTTTGAGAACGGTAGTGTACTCAGGTGGAAGCTCCAGTGGCTATAGCCACGACGGCCACATGGCACGGCGGCGGCGAGCTTTGGCTCCGGTGAGAACGAGGGGTACAAGGTGCAATCGAGGCGGGGAAGAGAGGGGTTCGAAGCGGTAGCTCACAGCGGTTGTAGGGGGCGTCGAAGTGGGCTCGGGGAAGCACAGACGGCGTCGTGGCATTGCCGGCGATCTCGGTGGCCCGAGGTAGAAGACGACGATATCGTGGGCGTTGTGGTGCTTCCCAGCTCACGTGACTCGGTGGGGTATACAGGGACGGCGTGGCGGAGCTCCCGAGCATGTTGGATGGGCGAGGGAGGGCCAGTGGCCGTGGCAACAGCGAGCGGCGGCGACGGGCATGCTCGGCCATGGGGGGGAGAATCAGAGAAGCAAGGGGGAGGGAGGTCCAGAGAGCGAGGGATAAGTGAGAGGGGGTCGGGGAGGTGGCGTGGCACTCGTGGGGCCGTCTAGGCCCTCGACGGCGAGCAGGAGCTGGCGAGGCGCGTGCCAGCGCGCCGCGGCCACGCGCTCATCCTCCTGGCAAAGGAGGAAGACGACAGAGGAGGGGGCCAGGTGGGCCGGGTCGGCCACTTGGGCCGCCAGGTAAGGTCCAGGTGGGCTTCTCTCTCTCTCTTTATTTTTCTTCCATTTGCTATTTTTCTGCTACTGTTTTGGCTTTAGTAAAAATACTAAAGCATTTTGAAAAATGCTGGAATAATTTGTGGACACTCTCTAGATTATTCTAGTGGCCCACATGTAATTTCAGCATTATCTAAGCATTTAATTTATTTATAGTATTTAAATGCCGAAAGTCAAATACAATATGAATTAATTCAAAAATACAAGAATGACCTAGAAATATGTGCATCATTTTTGGCAGAGGTTTTCACCTTTATAAAAAATAATGAACTTTTATAAAGGGTATTCTGGGTTCATTGAAAATATTTTTATTTTGATCCTAATTGCATTTCATTTCGTGCTAGGGCTTGTCATCCCCATTTCAAATTTTCTGAGTAAAGTAGACATGATGCAACACCATATGTTAGCACTAGACATTACCAGAACTTGGGATGTGACAACTCACCCCCACTAAAACAAGAATCTCGTCCCGAGATTCAAGCGTAGGGTAAGGTGAAGGGGGGAACACAAGCTATCATAATCTTCATGATCGAGGTTGCACCTCATAGGGTGGTTGATTCGTTGCATACGTTGATCTTGACATCCTCGCTTTTGAGATCTTCATCCACGCGGTGACGGCGGAAAGAAACTCTACTAGGATTGATCTTCTCAAAGATCGAACTATACAATCCCGACTCGCGGAATGAGATGTTGAAACATCTCGAGTTGAGACACAAAACACATTGAGAGGGATGGAAGAACAAATGACGGGGTTTGATTTGGTGGGCAACAATTCCACGCTTAGTAAGATGGTGAATGGTGTCAGGGTGGCGGGGAAATAATTGCCATGATCCCGTAACGGAGCACCTTGGAAAGATGACTCGAAGAACTATTCCCTTAAGTGGCAAAAAGAATTACTTGTGATCCATAGATCATTGGAACTCTTCTCACCAGCCTAAGGCAATTTTCGAATGATCGTTTGACAGAGCTCGAAGAAATGACATACTCGAACTAGAATGGATGATGTGGAGTACCTTGTTGAAGACAACGCAAGGGATGATTTTGCTTGCGCGTGCTCTCAAGAACATGAGCATTTCCATATTCATCAAGGTTCTACCAACATTCGTGGAAAGGATCCTGGCAACACGGCATACTACCATGATGACTAGTGATGGATGATGCGGATAAAAGGAAGATAACACCTTCTCATATCTTCCCTTAGCAAGGCTAAGGGAACAGAATCTGGACGATCGACCGAGAGACATTTAGCACTCCGCTTCTAATGTTCTCCTTGATGTGCTAGCGTAATCCATTCATAGATATGGTTGGATATCTAGAAATCAAGTAAAAGGTCGGACTTCGGAAGCTCAAGAATCCGTAAGGTTTAAATATGGAGGTAAATCCTATGAAATCCTCATGGAAAGGTGGCCAACTTTCTTCAATCGAGATACTACAATAATAGGTCTTCCGGCTGGATGTGTTGGCCACGACATCCACTTTACCGGTTATCGAGAGACCAATATTATAGTTCTTGGAAAATGCTCCAACCATCATATCTGCCTGAGATTCGGATCTGGTTGGTGTCAGGATATTCCAGACTCATCGAGTCTAGAAAGGAAAATGAAGGTTTGCAACACAATTTGATGAGATGACGTTGCTTGATTCTTGGGGAATGAACTACGATAGCAAGCTCCAAAACATGAGTTGGTTCTGCTACAAACCTGTGAACACGCTATCCAAGTCGAGCATGACCACGTCGTAGTCTTATAGTAAAACACTATCGAGTTCAGGTGGGGAACCATCATCAAGGATTTCAATGTCTTACGCAAGTCCATGGATTAGATCCCAAGCATAGACTCCTTTTCCTTGAACAAGTCAATCAGTGTCTTGGTGTGCTAGGAACACATATGGAGTGGAGGTAATTAATCCACCAAACCATAGAATACTTCGCACGTATGCATGACTGATTTGGGATGATTCCAAGGGAAACAAAACAATCTTTCTCAAACTCACGGCGGCAACTTGCACCAAGTGCACATGAATTCGAGGAAGTCACTTCTTCCATCCAACATATGCTTCATGAACGGGACACGAAGGCATTGCTTACAAGTTTTCAACACTAGGTTGATGTTCAACATGAATCATGGGGGAGACAAAATGATGTTGATGGGCTCAACAACAACTCATCGGAATTTCCATATCACTGGACTTCCACCATCATGTGAACACGGTGATAGCATTGGTTAGACCAAAAGATGTAATTGTGTATGCTCGAGGAATCAACCACGCGTAAGACAACATTACGAATATCGTTGGTTTTAACTTGATTTGACGATAGCCCATACTCAAGTCAAAGTTTTGACAAGGCAATAGATCCAACAACTGATCACGAGGACCAATTGATGGAGATATCATCTTTCTTCAACACACACACACACACACAGAGAGAGAGAGAGAGAGAGACAGAGAGAGAAGATATTCCTTAACATGAACTAAGTTAGACAAGCTTTTATCTTCCAATTCTCCAAGTTGTTGTCTAGCTCAACCAACTAGCTCAGGGATATCCAACACAGATTCTTGGAGAAGGGGTGATTTATAAGAAACCCAACTTGATCACGAACTCAACATAGCGGTCAGGTGACAGCCAGGTAATACTTCCAAGAAGATCTTCGGAAAATCTCGAACCACTGATATGTTACTAAGCTCGAGAACAATCTTGCTTTTCAGGGCAAGATGATATGATCAAAAGAGTGAGGGATTGAATAATCCTAACTCATTGATCGAAGAGTGCACCGGAAATAAGGACTAGGTAGCACAATCTATCTTAGAGTAATGAGTCAAACCCAACACGGTAAGAATGAGAATATTGTCCATTTACTACCAAGTAATGGGGTTGCTAGCAGTATTGATTTCACACATCATGATTCACTTGTTAGCATTCCGGTTACAATAACACGGGAACCGAGGAAGTAACAATGATGGCAAGAAGTATTACTGCGTCAAGAATTCATAAGAGGTGGTGCAATTCTCATGACACTCTTGACATAAAGATGGTAACACTCCAAGGTAGAGCAGAGCAGAAGCTGGATTGGCATTTTGATCTGCGGAATACAATTGCTTTGACCCAATCCTAGATATGGATGAGGTACTGGAGTTTGTTTCTCCTAGTCATTCCGGAATGGAATGGCTTGACGGATCACAAGAATAATAGGCATCGATGAACACAAATGCACACATACTCTTGGCCATCAACTGATAGAAGATGGTCGGAATACAACTGAAGAGGAACAACTCGAGGAACATATAATTTACCGAGTTGTGGATGCATAGATCAGTATGTCGAGCAAAGCTCAACATTTCTTACGGACAACCCATGCAGATAGGTAGGACTGGCAGATTCACAATGCAGAATAGAGAACTCATTAAGAGCACTCTAGTTGTGAGCTTTTGATACAACAAACTTCTGCCATAAGTGGTTCATAGTATTTGGAAGAAGGTAATACCATGGACCTCGAGGAATATCGCAAAGGTTACTAATATCCTAAAGGAACTAGCAACACTATCAACATGAGGTAAGTAGGGTGAATCTCGGGTCCAAGAACCCATGAATAGAATACCTACCACTACATGGCATCACGGGATGCTTTTGAGAATAATGGCCAGAATCACACACTGGGGATACAGAACATGGCTAGATCACTAAGTGACTCCCTGAAACACCTAGGGTCATAGTAATAGCTCCAACATATATGTCGAGGCAACAAAGTACCTCAACTCACCGATTAGTGTGATTAATCTGGCCCAAATGGACATCAGGAACAGGAGGAAGGGATTTGCAAATGCATCAGACTATTTAGAAACCTGGGATGACTCGGACAGCATAACGGCTGTGAATGCTCGAAATATTTGAGACATCCTGCAAAATAGTGGCATGACCACTCAACATTACAATATCAAGGTTCCGAGATCAACTGTCAACATACGGAAGTAGTAGGAACGGAACTGAGGCTTGAAACTATCAATTCTATAAGTCTATGGATTAGTAGCACGTCATCCTGATAGATAGATGAGAAGGCCTAATTCTTAATCCCCGTAGAAAAGAAGAGGTTGACTTAGATCAGAAGGACATAAGGTAAGGAGTAAAAAGAGCCTTACGTTCCCTTCCACAATCAATTCCCCTACATAACTAAAGCATTTCTAGACACAACTTCGACCGGTTTGGCTTGGTAATCCTACAGGCAGTCAGGCTCTGATACCAAAGCTGTCAGGACCCCGATTCCAAGTCACATCGATCTAGCCGGTAACACCTCATATCACTTTGCGGCCTCACGCACGGTATTCCCACGGGTGTCGCCTTACCATGGCCCGAGACCGTTTGCGCCTTTTGGCTCACGTATACGATAGTGTCGCTAGCATCCATATGACAGAGAACCCGGGCCGACATGGCTAGTCGTGAACCCAAAGCGGCACTAACCTATGGGGACAGGCATACATGAATCACATCGAGCATGTCGGTCAGCAGCGTGTGAATCCGGGTTGTAGCACTGGGCTAACAGGACTCCGGGAACCCGGGCTGTAGCAGGCTAGGCAGGACTCCGGATGTCACCGCGTGACATTTCCCCGAAGGAACAGACACAGGAACGAAGTGAAACACATGCCGGCCAGTCAAGTGTCCTGAGCAGTAGTGCTGGGCTAGCAGGACTCCGATGAACCGGGCTGTAGCGGACTACTATGGCTCATGGAAGCACTAGACTACATTTCCCCATAAGAGAGGCTGCCAAGGATAAACAACTAGGTTGTCAGATCCCACACATACCAAGCATTTCAATCATACACACAATATGCTCGATATGTGTAAATACAACATGGCATCACAACATAACTCCACAACTCAAGTATTTATTCATTAGGCTCCAAGGAGCGAGATATTACAAACATGGGTCTCATGACCCAACAATCACAGCATACAAATCAAGCACATGCGGAAGCTTAACATGTCTGAGTACAGACATCTACAAATGGAAAAAGGCTAAGAAGCCTGACTATCTACCAGATCCTGCCGAGGGCACAAGATTGTAGCTGAGGTATCAAGCTAATGTCGAAGTACACGCGAAACTACTAGCGAGACTGGAGTCTCTCTGCAAAATATAAATTAAGCAAACATGAGTACAAAAGTACTCAGCAAGACTTACATCAGAACTAACTACATATGCATCGGTATCAACAAAGGGGGGTGGTGGAGTTTAACTGCAGCAAGCCAGCTTTGACTCGGTGGCTATCTTAAACTACGACTGCAAGTAACTCTTTTGAGGTGGCGCACACGAGTCCACATATTCACCATATCAATACACCACTATGGATCCGCTCTCGTCTCCCTACAAGAACGCCATCCATAGCACTCACACTTATCTTGCGAGTTTTAGAGTATCCACTTTCACTTGTCTATGAACTATGCAAGGGGTCCAAGTTTCCATATCCGAGGAATCCGGCTATTCGAATAGATAATGATAACCCTGCAGGGGTGTACTTCTTCACACACGCTCCCACCACTTACCGTCGTTTACACGACATGTACTCGGCAACCTTCAAGCGAAAGCCCAACGAGGGTGTCGGCCACGGCCTACCTAAACACTTAAGTCTCTAGTCCAGGTTTATCGCCTATCTAGGTTCCATCCGCAGGGAGTCCGGCCGAGATTTCCACATACGGCCCCGAACGATGTGAACAGGGTTCCCGAGACACCAAACGGGCGCCCGATACACCGTGCCACGGTGTATCTACCGCAACATAGCCCACCCCTAGGGTCAGCGCTAAGCACGGCTGCCAACACATAACCTACAAACACCAGAAACTAGTTGCAACTCCTGGATAGAATACTAGGGTGATTAAGAAGCCAAGAGGGTCACTTAAGGATCCCAATGAGTGGTAGTAGATGTTCATGGATCACAGACATAGAACTCAGTTCCTGAGGACGGTTTCAATGAGACAACCCAGCATGTACTCCTACATGGCCTCTCACCGCTACCTTTACCAAAACGTGTTCACACACTTAGCTCACACACAGTAGGACATGTTCACACACCTCCGATTCATTCCCGGTGAATCTGACCTGACACAACTCTATGCAATAGCAGGCATGAAAACAAGCATGAATGAGTGGGCACATCAGGGCTCAAACAACTCCTACTCATGCCAGTGGGTTTCATCTATTTATTGTGGAAATGACAGGTCATGCAGAGGAAAGGGGTTCAACTACCGCAACATGTAACAGTTGAATCGTTGTTGTCCTAATGCAGTAAAAGAGAGCATGAGCGAGAGAGTGGGATTGTATTGGAATGAACAAGGGGTTTTTGCTTGCCTGGCACTTCTGAAGATAACATTGAGTCTTCATCAGTGTCAACGATCACAGCGTCGGAGCAGCATCTACCGAGAGGGGACAATTACCGGCAAACAAGGAAGAACACAATCAATGCAATGCACAACATGATGCATGATAATGACATGGCAATATGTTGTTGATTGAGCTAATGCAACTAGCAACACAATTAAATGAAGTTGGTTTGAATACAAGATTCAAATTCAAACTCCATATATGATTAGTTAAATGCCATTTATTTGTTTTGTCCAAAACAGGGGACAAACATTGTTCAAACATGCATGAAAATGCCATAAACAGATTCCTTGAATTTTTCTGATAATTTTTCATATATAATTTATTTCATTTAGAGTTATGGTTAAATTTCTATGAATTTTGGAAGTTTAGGCAATTTTCTGGAATTTTCTGAATTGTTTTAAAACAGAAATTAATTACTGCGTCAGCATGACATCGTCATGACATCAGCAGGTCAACAGGGCACGGTCCAGGTCAAACCTGACCAGTGGGACCCATACGTCAGTGTCTCAGGATGGTTTGGGTGGATGACAGGTGGGACCGGTCAAAGGCCACGTCAGCAAAGTCAACCTGACATGTGGGCCCGGTGGGTTAGTCTAAGTTAAATAGGGAATAAAATCCGGGGTTAATTAGCATGTGGGGCCTAGTTGTCAATGACTCCAGGGGGTAATCAGTAGGGTGCTTAGGCCCTAATGATGGTGCCACGTCAGCCACCGGCGTTTAACCGCCGGCGACGACAGGCCGCGGCGGTGCCCGCTTCGGGTTTGCTCTACGGGCCACCGTTCGACGCGCGGAAGCGCGCGTTTGAAAGAGGGGAGAGAGACGCATCCGTGGGTGGCCGTGGTTCGAGCGGGGATGGACGGAGTCAACGACGGCGACCAAAACGGCGGCAGTCGGAGCACGGTGGGTTGCGGGTTTGGGGTTGCGGTGCACGAGAGGGGGAGATGTTGGTGGCTACGGTCTTGTGGGGTCATTCTGAGAACGGTAGTGTACTCAGGTGGAAGCTCCAGTGGCTATAGCCACGATGGCCACATGGCGCGGCGGCGGCGGGCTTCGGCTCCGGTGAGAACGAGGGGTACAAGGTGCAATTGAGGCGGGGAAGAGAGGGGTTCGAAGCGGTAGCTCACAGCGGTTGTAGGGGGCGTCGAAGTGGGCTCGGGGAAGCACAGACAGCGCCGTGGCATTGCCGTCGATCTCGGTGGCCCGAGGTAGAAGACGACGATGTCGAGGGCATTACGGTGCTTCCCAGCTCACGTGACTCGGTGGGGTATACAGGGACAGCGTGGAGGAGCTCCCGAGCACGTTGGATGGGTGAGGGAGGGCCAGTGGCCGTGGCAACATCGAGCGGCGGCGACGGGCATGCTCGGCCATGGGGGGACAATCAGAGAAGCGAGGGGGAGGGAGGTCCAGAGAGCGAGGGATAAGTGAGCGGGGGTCGGGGAGGTGGTGTGGCACTCGTGGGGCCGTCCAGGCCCTCGACGGCGAGCAGTAGCTGGCGAGGCGCGTGCCAGCGCGCCGCGGCCACGCGCTCACCCTCCTGGCAAAGGAGGAAGACGACGGGGGAGGGGGCCAGGTGGGTCGGGTCGGCCACTTGGGCCGCCAGGTAAGGTCCAGGTGGGGTTCTCTCTCTCTCATTATTTCTCTTCCATTTTCTATTTTTCTGCTACTGTTTTGGCTTTACTAAAAATACTAAAGCATTTTGAAAAATGCTGGAATAATTTGTGGACACTCTCTAGATTATTCTAGTGGCCCACATTTAATTTCAGCATTATCTAAGCATTTAATTTATTTATAGTATTTAAATGCCCAAAGTCAAATACAATGTGAATTAATTCAAAAATCTAGGAATGACCTAGAAATATGTGCATCATTTTTGGCAGAGGTTTTCACCTTTATCAAAAATAATGAACTTTTCTAAAGGGTATTCTGGGTTCATTGAAAATATTTTTATTTTGATCCTAATTGCATTTCATTTAGTGCTAGGGCTTGTCATCCCCATTTCAAATTTTCTGAGTAAAGTAGACATGATGCAACACCATATGTTAGCACTAGACATTATCAGAACTTGGGATGTGACAATGAGATTATTTGAACTAGTTGAATTAATATAACTAGTTTATTTTTAGTATGAAAATTAATAGAACAAGTTTATTTTTAGTAAGAAAATTTAGGTATATGAGATTTGATGATCTAATCAAAATATTACTATATAGAACTACCTACTTTATTTTAGTAAGAAATTAATAGAACTAGTTTATTTTTAGTAAATGCTTAGTTGAATTTATAGAACTAGTTTATTTAGTTGAATTAATAGAACTAGTAAGTGTTTAATGTTTCACCTATATATGAACATATATGTTAGATATTAGATGAATTAGTTCAATTAATTAGTTGAACTAGTTAGTTGAATTAGTTTAATTAATTATGTATATTCTTTGTAAGTGCTTAGTTGAACTAGTTGAATTAACAGAATTAGTTGAATTAATAGAACTAATAAGTGTTTAATGTTTCATCTATGAACATAGGAATGTCGTCTGACGACGAACACGATTTCATTATGTGTGAATACTGCGAAGACCAGCGTGGCCTGTGCGGCCAAAATTTTTTAGTTGATGATAGACGCTTCAGCATCAAGCTGGACGAGAACTTCGAAGTGGATACAGTAAGTCACAACGACAAGTCTTTTTTCGTAATTAAGCATGACTTATGCTTTATTTTGCTTCACCTTTTAATTTTAATTTTTCACTATTCTACTAGCGTATCCCCTGCCATGCAAGAATTTTTGTCTTGGATAAAATAGGTTTCAGTCCTAACGAAACTATGGAGGTAAAAAGAGTTTACTTGAAGACCGAGCATGGTTATACCTTCAACGTCAAATTATACAATGCAGACACATACACCTATTTTGAATGCAAAACTTGGCAAGCACTATGAAAGGCTTATGCATTTGAGCCTGATATGGTTATCACCTTTGATATTCGTCCGGAAGATGATATTGAAGGTAATGGAGACATCTGGGTCGATGTGCAGACGCCTCCAGTTCTACCATTATGTAAGTTTCTCAACCATATTTATGTCTTCGATATGAGATTATTTGAACCAGTTGAATAATTAATAGATCTCAATTAATATTGACAGCTTACTTCCAGTCAAGCAAACATGTCCGGCGCTTGGTAGACAGGACCATCCACTGTCCCGGGGCTGAACTAAACTGCGAGGAGACAAGTCATTATGTTTCATGGCTTAAGGATCTTGATGCTGTCAAGACAAAAAAATTTCCTGCACTTAGAAATGTTAGTACTCAAAACGTGCGACCAATAGTGTTCGTACTGAACTACGGTCACATATATTTAGGAAAGATGGTAAGGTTTCTACTATTTCTTCTCAGTGCATCTTTTGCATACATTATTTTTTTAAGCTAAACTTCATTGCTAAGTATGTTACTATACGATGTTCTTCAACAGGGACTCCTGATGAATGTTGTGCCTGATTGGATCGAGACTAAAGGTACCATGAATATTGTTAGCTTACGGCCAAGATATCCTACAATGCACTTTAGTGCATTCAGGATTTCTAATAGCGAGGAACGCTTAATAGTAAAAGACAGGAGCAAAATTGTGAACGATCACAGAGAAGTACTAGGGGGCAGCAATCAGAAGCGCAACCCACGATTAGGAGACGGGTTCATCTGCATGCTCCAATATGATGAATCAGCAAAGCTATACATGTTCTATGCTATTTTACCTGAGAGAGAGCAGCAGGAGTGATTAATCAGCTAGTTCATGCTCTTAGTACTTGTCCTCTCATGTCCGTGTTCTTTGTCCTGAACTTAATCTCAAACAGTGATTTGCTTTTGTGGTGTTATGAACTCTTATAATATCATTCCCATGTTGAACTCGATAATATCTTTGCTATGAAAACCGTTGGTGATGATATATATTGTGCAAGAGTTTTTATATTAATTAATATGATGATGATGATGATGATGATGATGATGATGATGATGATGATGATGAGTTATTATATCATTTATGAAAGAATTGCATATTAGTTTCAACTGGATGGATTCTAGCTAAGTGATCAAGTATATATATGCCATATCCATATTACCTCGATCACTTAAGTAGGTGATCAAGTATATATAATATGGATATGACATATACTTGATGACTTAGCTAGGATCCACACGCATCCAGTCAAACTAATCACCTAATGATTTAACAACTCATTATAATGTAAAACAATCACTAAATTAAATTGAAAACACATAATTAAAGTAAAAAAACCAAAACACACCAAAACATTTAGTACCGGTTGGTGTTACCAACCGGTACTAATGTCCTACGCGCCCACGGAGCTGGCTCGTGCCACGTGTTTGCCCTTTAGCACCGGTTCATGCTGAACCGGTACTAAAGGGGGGGCCTTTAGTGCCCACAATTTAGTGTCGGTTACCGAACCGGCACTAAAGCCTCTTACGAACCGGTGCTATTGCCCGGTTCTGCACTAGTGTAAGGACATGGATTGTTACGGGTATTAATCAATCTTATCTGTTATAAGAAGAACATTGATGTTTGCAGCGGTCTTTATGAATCACAACGTATCGAACGGGCTATCAACATAGTAGGCTTATCTACATGAAAAAGATGACGTCACACTCAATGAATAATCATCGGTTTATGAAATGCCCGCTTCTGACCGCCCTGGCCCACCACAGGTTCCTCTGTTGTGTGTTGCCTGCGTTGGGTCACTGACATGCATGCCATGCACCCAAAGAGCCCACATGTCAGTGGAAGAATGGCGCGGTGTCCTAGGTCAGAGTTAAGGGCGCCACTCGCGGCACTCCCGGCTGAACACGCCTTCGTGCCGCATTCAAACGCCTCCATGAAACCCGCCCGTGTGGAAGCCGAGAAACCCACTCTGGACACACATCCATTCATGACCGGGCCGGCATTAAACACAACGCCGGCCGAGCTCCTCCCGTCCGCCATCTATTTAATCTCCTATTTAAACGAGGCCAAACGCCGGCCAAGAATCGCACACCTCCGCCGCTCCCCTATCTCCTCCACCATTTTGTCCACTCTTACAATGGCTTACGAAGAGTAGTTATTCCGCATCCAAGCCAGCTGGGTAGCCCCCCGGATACGAGCTATGCAGCTCGCTGGTCCACCTCCCTCCCCTCGCCCGACGGAGCCAGTTGCCGCCCCAAGCCGGCGCGCGGTTCAGCAACTCGCCGCTCCAGGCCAGCTCGACGAGGAGCGGCGCACAGACGTCGTTGCTGCCGTCCATGCCACCGCCTCGTATCGCGTCTCCCGTTTCTGTGGCCGAGACTCCCATGCCGGCGGCCGCGCCATGCAAGCAGCGACAGAAGCCGGGTGCGCGGAGAGCGACGAGTCGGTGGCCAGCGCCTCTGCGTCCGCCGCCATCATCGAGGAGAAGTAGAACACGGGAGGCCGCCACCGCTTAGGTCCCATGAAGGCCACTGCAGAGGCGACGCCGGCGTACACAGCAGGTGTCTTGCCGGATCCTTTTTTGTGAGGACCTTCGTCGAGCCCGCATGGGCTCCACGAAAGAGGGGAATGTTAGGATGAACTCGAGCCGGTGCCGGCCATGGCGAAGTAGTGGCCGGTGATGAACTCGAACCGGTGCCGGCCACCATCATCTTCGGCACCAGCCAATGATATCAGTTCGGCAGTGGGGAAGTGAGCCGTCCTTTGCGCTGAAGCATATACCTCCGGGGCTCCCGGCAGTCCGGTGATCGTGCTGCCGGACATGAGGAACACAAATCGATCGGCGGGCGACCATTTAGGCCAGGTATTATATACATGTGCTGTCCAAAACTAGCACTGCGTATTTCATTTGAATGTAATGAAATCCGTCATGTTTGTATGAAAATACGGTATTTCATATGATTTCCATCGTTGTTTATATGAAATATCAGTTTTCTACGTGTTTGCGTGAATTTCGTCCGGTTGGTTGAGTTGCTGTCATAATGTGTGCGGCTACGGTTGGATGGCGTAATTTGCGGGTCGCCGGTCGGTCTGCGGGCAGCTCAGGCGGCGTTGTGGGACAAAAAAACACAGCTCGTGCGAGCTCGTCTCCAACGTGCACGCTGGAGGATGCATGACAGCATGAGCACCCGAGCCATTCCTCGTTCATCGGTGGCAAAGGCACCGGTGGACAAAAGGGTCGCCAATATTTTGGCTACCCCGGGCAAGATCCAAACAGCCCCTCGCAATAGATTCAAATCCTCGTTCGCCGTGGAATTTTTCCATGTGTTGTTTTCATGGACTAGCAAGATGCCCGTGCATTGCACGGAACATCAAGATGCATTTTTTTTACAAACTCCTGCATGCATGCAAGGGATAATTAATGTCCTCCTTTGCTAGTACCACAAGGCAAACACCATTAATATTGCATCGATTAGTGTTAGTGGCCTTGTATATCTGCAAATTGTAATTTTGATAGTGGCCCCTTGTATATAAAAATGGAGGGAGAAAGATGAGAGATAAGGTGAGGAGGAGTGGGGCGTGGTGGTGACTGGTGGTCGGACTAGGCGGAGGCATGGGGATGGATGGCGCATTATGTCTAGGTTTGTATCTCTCTCACACACACACACGTAGGTGGGGGACGTGCACGAAGAGAAGAGGTGCACGCACGGCGCACGTACTCGTGTCTCTTTCCCAACCACACCCGCGCGGGTACACGGTGGAGCTCATTTCTATACAAAAAAGGCAGCCCACGTGGTAATTTGGCACGTGTACTGGTTGTCCACTTGGTGGAGGGAGGATCGTCGACCACGGGTGAAAAAACAAATTACGACTTGACGCGTTATATTAAATTAAAAAAAAGGCAAACCATGTGGGACCTACCTTAGAGGCAAGGCTCTATACACTGGAGTACTTTTGATGTGTCCCGTCAACCCACAGAACGAGGATAAGCTTGCTTAGTACGCCGTCTCCCCCGCCCACGGGCACGGTGGCTCGTAGGATGAGGTGAAGCTTGTTTACTACGCCTTACGCCCGCTCCCTCGCCCACGCGCGCGGTGGCTCGCAACACGAGGAGAAAATTTTACTACTCCCTCTGTTTACTCCTTGTCCCTACTGCGTACTTTGGTTAGTACTCCCTCCATTTACTTATACAAGGCCACTATAAAAAATACATTTTGCATCTATACAAGGCTACAAATAGTAATCGAGACAAAAGTTACTACTCCCTCCTTTCCAGTTTATGGCTCAATTTCAAAATCTCTCCAACCAAGGTAGACGTGAGTGGTCGAATTAATTTCGTAGTTTGCACAAGTAATTAGTATGTTCGTTTTTCTCAAGAAGTTATGTTTACCGAGGCATTAATTAGAACGAATGCATGAATGACCACTAAATTTCCATGAACTTGTATATGCATTGGTTAGTTTCCTCTTGACACTGCTTGCGTCGGGTGATCTAACGCACCTCGAAATCCAACATGTAATGGTACTACTACTAGTATAGTAGAATTGAGACTTATCAAACGGAAAAATGAATGTTTTTTAGATGAGCCCAATAAACCCTAGTGCGTACGTACTCCGTAAAAATAGATTTTTCCAAAACTAAGTCGCTCCCTTTCATGAATTCTGTAGTATACTCCTCCGTCGACGCTCCCTTTCATGAATTCTGTACTTCCTGTCGCCGACATGTGGGACATATAGCAACCGGGTCGACGTGTCAAGCACCAAATAACAGTGCAGAATAGCAGGGGGGACGCACCCCACTCGTACCAGCCCAGTAGTAGTAATGAGCAATGATACGTCAAATCACAATGCTGCACTTTTCCAGACGGACGAAGCAACCATTATTTCATACTTCGGTTCGCCATCATTTCAAACCACGTACTAGTATTGCTTCTGCCTCAAGAGGGACACGCGCATTGCCTTGGTACATCATGACACGTGGGACCGCATGACAGGCCATGCTCCCCCGCCGATTGCTCGGTAAAATCACCTCATTTTTACTATACTTCCTCCGTATCGGTTTACTACATGGCATGCACGTCATTCTAGGTTGAGAATTTAACTGGCTATATATGGAATGAACAGTACTCTAGCCTTTTAAAAAATTATACTTTTGTACAGTAGTACTATCGATGGATTGCGCCATGGAGCAAAAATTGAAACTAAAAAAGGTGGTACATATAGAGAGCGCTCGTCACCAAATTATGCATATAGTACTATTAAAAAAGCTAGTACGTGCTTAATTGGGGTGCTAAATTCTATTAAAGTAATACTAGTAGTATGTACATACTGAAGAGTTAAAGTAACGAGAAGAAACATAACATAGTTCTGCTGGGGGCTCAGCACAACACACCCCTCAAATTAAACTAAGCACACCTGAAATTAAACTATGCAACTAATCCGGTAGACACTGCATTAGAAGTTTAGAACCACCATGAGCAACGACACTTCCACCTTACTCGGAGTCCTCGTCCACGTCCTCGACTTCGTCCTTGTCCCTATTCCTCTTGGCTGATACTTCTTTTCTTGAACCGCACACTTAGCTGTTGCTCTTCATGCAACCCTTGTAGATATTGAAACAAAGGTAGCCATCCATTGCAGCGTAGTGGATGTGGTCTATATGTAGTACATTCCGCTGCCATGGATGACGATGAAACGTGTATGGAGATTTCTCCAGTTTACCGTACGAAGGATGAACCATGGCTCCTGCTAGGGTCAGCATTGAAGGCTGACGAGAGGGCACCAGCCGATTCTTCTGGAGGTCGAAGGGGTTGCCTACAACGAGGCCTATCCGACCCAGAACTTCTTCGTCGTTCGTAAAGTCTACAGTAATGAATTTCACTGTTTTGTCCTTGAGGAAGTTCTTAAAATCCTGGCACTCAACGTCAGCATGGCATATGTGGTAGACCAAGCAAACGTTATGTACGCAAACCTGGATCACGATGGGCTTCTTCCTCTCTTCGTCCTTTAGATCCTTCTCTCGTCCCAGGACTATGGTGTACTCAACATCTAGCTCAGCGACCCACTCATCATCTGAGTTTCTGAACATGCGTCTGAAGCAAGAAAGGCATCCTTTCACCGTCGCGGAAGAACGGGTGTAGATGACATCGAACTCATCGTCGGTGATGGTTCTAACCTTGTACTCACCGCCGATCATGGAGATTTGGGATGCCATGGATTTGGGAGGAGGGTTGGGATTAGTGGAACTGCCGTAATGTGAATGGATGGGATGACTAGGAGCGAACCACCGTAGTATTGAAGGACGTGCGTGGACGAGTAGGAGCGAACTACCAGCATGCGAACGGCAGGGTAGTGGCTTTCCATTCTCCCATGATATGGGCTTCCGAGAGCCCTTGGATCTGAGATCGAACGGTTGCATGGCGTGATTCTAGACCTATGGGTGAATATCCTATCCTGGATGGTTATTCTGCAAATTTTCAGCAACTTAGCATGCGACCGTTTGATCTCAGATCCAAGGGCTACCAGCAGCCCGTATCATGGTCGCGCCTACCATGACCGTCGCTTCGCTCGCGCGGCCGCGCCCTTGGAGATTTAACACGGTGCGTTAGGCTTCTGATGTTGGCATGTCATACATAGTCATCACTTAGTCACTCATACTACAACAAGGTTGGCTATAAGTGTATTTTTTACTCCTCTCTCTCTCTCTCTCTTTCTTCGTACTCAAGGAAGAAACGGTGCTAAGCGCGTGTATTTATTGCATTTTCCAAGGAGTGACCTCTTCCAATGAAATGGTGTTGCTAAGTTTGCTTCATTTAATTAGCTATAGACACTAGTGCAGAACCGGGCAATAGCACCGGTTCGTAAGGCCCTTTAGTGCCGGTTCGGTAACCGGCACTAAAGTGTGGGCACTAAAGGTCCCCCCCCCTTTAGTACCGGTTCAGCACGAACCGGTGCTAAAGGGCAAACACGTGGCACGAGCCAGCTCCGAGGGCAGGGAGTCTTTTAGTACCGGTTGGTGACACCAACTGGTATTAAAAGGTTGGGGGGTTTTGGGTTTATGATTTTTTTTCATTTAATTTTGTGTTTTCCATTTAATTCTTTTTCGTTTGTTGGTATTTTACGATACTACATATTGTACACGTTATGCATATATACAAATAGAATTTCTAGTAGAACCGATCATATATATATATATATATATATATATCGTCGAATGTCTCACAACTACCATTAATTAATTCACACATATATACACACATGTATATATATATATATACAATTAGCTAGCTATATACAATTTCTCCTAATTGGTGCCTTCGGAGCCAGTGGCATTAGCCTAATTGGTGCCTTCGGATCACGATAACAATTGGAAGTGGTTCATGGGGGCGGTAGCGGGTAATAGTATTCTCCTTTGGGATCTATGACATGGTCGAGCAAAAATCCCGCTATTTCCTCTTGAATTGCTTCTTTGCGCTTCTCTTTTAGGAGCTTCTCCCGCACCTCTCTCAACTGTTAAGAAGGAGATCAATATGCATGTGTATTAGTTGTGTGACTAGATCTATTGATAATGGTGTAAAAATTGTGAATAGTGTTCTGACAAACGTACCCACTCATGTCTTTGAGATTTGCTCCTTTCGGACGCCATCATGCGAATGTTCTCGCAAATGTAGTATGCACACAGATTATTCCCCGGCGCCTGCTTCAGGGCCTTTACGAGAATGAAATTTGATCATATAATAATCAATCAAGCATCATAATTAAAGAGATGGCAGCTAGCTAGTACTACTTAATTACTTACCTTGGGTCGATACCAATTTAGATTTCATTTCCATTGGCCTGGAGTGACGCTGATGAACTTTGCCCAAGCCCTGCCCGCCGACAAAAAAATGAATAAATGGGTTATTAAATAGTTGTTATCAGGAAATGACGAACTAATTAAATAGGCCGATATATAGTTAATAATGATTGAAATTACCTGTTGACTATCCCCTTCACGATGGTGTAGTCACTTGCTTTCTTAAGTAGTGAGTCTAGTACTTCAACTGTTCCTTCATCAACTTTAATGATTAACAAGATCCAATCAAATTTGCATGCACACACGTTTGCATGTCTAAATTAAGCGGGCGTATGTAAGCAAAAACATGTAGCTAGCTAGTAGACAAAAACAGAATTTGTAGTACAAGACAGTGTGACTCACTCGAAGTTGTAAGGAAGTAGTATATCTTCATTGTATTTGAGGCGCTTGAAGAACTCTAGCATGCTTTCCTCTACACTTTTTTCATAATATGGATCTAATTTCCATGTGTATTCATTAATGGTATTTGGGTCTAAGAACCCAATGTCATAGCGTCCACCTTTTTTCATTTCATAAATCTTCATCCTGCATAATACCACAGAAAAGAATATAGTGAGGATAATTACAGGTAATGATTGATCAAAATGATCACTACAGCTAGCTTGAGACTTAAATTATAGAAAGAAATCACTTACAGACAATAGCAACTGACGATAGATTTGTCGAGTGCGTCTTGACTGTATAACTGAAATAGTTCTGAATACTCAACGGACACAGCTTTCTCATGGTAGTAATGATCCTTCTTGACATTCATCATGAGGGACTCTCGATTGGAAATCTTGGTAATGTCCATGTACCATTGATGTAATTCATACATACTCGTTGGGAGCTTCTTGACCTCGTCTGGCTCGACCAAAGGTTGGCCCCGGACATATTTCCGTTTTATTTCTTCCTCTCTAAGCGGAGGCATGGGCTCGATGTCGAGGAGTTGTCCAACATTGATCTTGAGGACTTCAGCCTCCTCAATATGCTCCCTGGTTATTGCCACATCGCCCAGCTCGGGAACGTAAACGGTTTGCCCACAATAATATTGGGCGCGCCTACTCTCATGTGTTGTTGGCACAACAAGCGGGGGATTGATTGCGCCGCCTGTTCTCCCAGCTGGGGAACGGTTTTACCGCATGTTTTGCCAGCTGATTTGCTCGAGCTCGAGCTTGCCTCTTTCTGTAGACGTGCTCGATTTAACTTCCTGAGGTAGCGCTCACAGTCTGTGTCAACAGGCTTGGGAGCTGGTGGTCTAGCCATACGAATGAAGTGGTCAATCTTTTCCTCAGGAACTTTCTCCCTTGGCGGCGGTGGCGGTTTCGGTGCAAAATGGGCTTCCACCTCGGCCTTCGATATGGCTGTGTTTTCCTCCTCGGACTTGTCGTAAGGCCTCTGCGGAAGAGGCGCGAGGCTGCTTGGACCATATTGAAATCGCTTGCCTCCGCCTGTACCTCCAGTATTACCTCGACTTGTACCGCTACGCACCATAGCTGAGGCGGCTCTATTCCGTGATTGCTGAGGCGGTGAAGACGGCTGACATGGCTGAGTTGGAGGAGGAGTGGCCTGAAGCTGTGTCGGACTTGGAGGAGGAGTGGCCTGATGTTGGGGAACGTAGTAATTTCGAAAAATTTCCTACGCACACGCAAGATCATGGTGATGCATAGCAACGAGGGGGAGAGTGTTGTCTACGTACCAACGCAGACCGACTGCGGAAGCGATCACACAACGTAGAGGAAGTAGTCGTATGTCTTCTTCCCGATCCGACCGATCCAAGCACCGTTACTCCGGCACCTCCGAGTTCTTAGCACACGTTCAGCTCGATGACGATCCTCGGGCTCCGATCCAGCAAAGCGTCGAGGAAGAGTTCCGTCAGCACGACGGCGTGGTGACGATCTTGATGTACTACCGACGCAGGGCTTCGCCTAAGCACTACAACGATATGATCGAGGTGGAATTTGGTGGCAGGGGGCACCGCACACGGCTAAGGAACGATCTCAAGGATCAACTTGTGTGTCTTGGGGTGTCCCCTGCCCCCATATATAAAGGATGGAGGGAGGGAGGCTGGCCGGCCATAGAGAGGGAGGCGCAGGAGGAGTCCTACTCCTACCGGGAGTAGGACTCCCCCCTCCAATCCTAGTCCAACTAGGAATCCTTAAAGGGGAGAGAGAAAGAGGTGGCCGGCCCCTCTCCTAGTCCTAATAGGACTAGGGAGAGGGGGGAGGCGCAGCCCTATGTGGGCTGCCCTCTCACCTTTCCACTAAGGCCCATGTTGGCCCATTTGGCTCCCGGGGGGTTCCGGTAACCCTCCCGGTAATCCGGTAAAATCCCGATTTCACCCGGAACACTTCCGGTGTCCAAACATAGGCTTCCAATATATCAATCTTTACGTCTCGACCATTTCGAGACTCCTCGTCATGTCCGTGATCACATCCGGGACTCCGAACAACCTTCGGTACATCAAAATGCATAAACTCATAATAACTGTCATCGTAACGTTAAGCGTGCGGACCCTACGGTTCAAGAACAATGTAGACATGACCGAGACACGTCTCCGGTCAATAACCAATAGCGGGACCTGGATGCCCATATTGGCTCCTACATATTCTACGAAGATCTTTTATCGGTCAGACCGCATAACAACATACGTTGTTCCTTTTGTCATCGGTATGTTACTTGCCCGAGATTCGATCGTCGATATCCAATACCTAGTTCAATCTCGTTACTGGCAAGTCTCTTTACTCGTTCCGTAATACATCATCTAACAACTAGCATATTAGTTGCAGTGCTTGCAAGGCTTATGTGATGTGCATTACCGAGAGGGCCCAGAGATACCTCTCCGACAATCGGAGTGACAAACCCTAATCTCGAAATACGCCAACCCAACATCTACCATTGGAGACACCTGTAGTACTCCTTTATAATCACCCAGTTACGTTGTGACGTTTGGTAGTACCCAAAGTGTTCCTCCGGTAAACGGGAGTTGCATAATCTCATAGTTATAGGAACATGTATAAGTCATGAAGAAAGCAATAGCAACATACTAAACGATCGGGTGCTAAGCTAATGGAATGGGTCATGTCAATCAGATCATTCAACTAATGATGTGACCTCGTTAATCAAATAACAACTCTTTGTTCATGGTTAGGAAACATAACCATCTTTGATTAACGAGCTAGTCAAGTAGAGGCATACTAGTGACACTCTGTTTGTCTATGTATTCACACATGTATTATGTTTCCGGTTAATACAATTCTAGCATGAATAATAAACATTTATCATGATATAAGGAAATAAATAATAACTTTATTATTGCCTCTAGGGCATATTTCCTTCACCTGACGCTTTGCCGGACTTGGAGGAGGAGGAGTGGCCTGAAGCTATGCTGGACTTGGAGGAGGAGTGGCCTGACGCATTGGTAGACTTAGAGGAGCGGGAGTCTGCTGACTCGGTGGCGGACTTCGACGAGGAGTCGGATGACGCGGTGTCGGTGGCCTTTGAAATATGATGCAATCCTTTCTCCATAGGAGGATACGATGGTTGGCCTCTCCCAGTGTGTGCTCCTCGTCACCTCTAGGAATGTCAAGCTCTAGCCCCGAATATTGGTCCACCACCTCATCAACCAAGACACAAGCATAGCCCGCTGGAATCGGGTTGCAATGGAAGGTTGCCTCAGGGGGATTTGTAAAAGCAACGGCGTCCGCCACCTTCATGGATATGTTCTTCATTTTGAAGTGTAGCTCGCAGTTAGTGTTCTCCATGATGTCATCCACTGGGTAGCTATCTAGCAATGCGTCGCCCGGGGCGGAACCCACACTGCTTCTCAGCATGGATGGGACGGTGCTATCCAATGCTGGATCATCCGCTAGCTGCTGCAGCTGCTGACACCCCCTTTGCTGGCTAAGTGAGTCGATCTGCTCCTGCTGCCGCTGGAATTTGACTGCCAAGTCCGTGTGCGCTGATTCTAGGCCTTGAAGGCGTTCATAGTCCAGCTTCCTCTGCTCCTCCTCCATCTTCCTCTTCTTCTCCTCTGCAATCTTCTTTCTCGCACGGGTTCTGTAGTCGGCGTTCCAGTCCGAAAACCCCTCATACCACGGAATAGCTCCCTTGCCTCGTGTTCTTCCCGAGTGTTCAGGATTTCACAGGGCACGCGTAAGCTCGTCGTTCTCTCTATTGGGCTCGAACACCCCCGATCGAGCCTCTTCTATTGCAACAAGTAGTTTATCTTCGGCTCCGTCCAAACATGCCTTCTTCGAAACTTTGCCTGTCTTCGGGTCCAACTCCCCCCCCCCCCCATGTGCATAGAACCAAGTCCCGCACCTAGGGGGCCAGCTCAATGTTTCTAGAGTGACACCTTCATCCTCCATCTCTTTCTCAAACTTATCCCACTTAGGCATTCCCACCGCATAGCCACCTGGCCCCAGCTTATGGAACTTATCCTTTTTTGCGGCATTGGCCTTGTTTATTCTCGACCGTTCCTTAGATAATTCTGAATCCTTGAATTTCATGAAATCGTCCCAATGAGCACTTTGCTTCTCTAGTGTTCCCTCGAATACTGGAGTCTTCCTTCCTCCCTTGACGTACTTGTCCCATACACGATTCTTGTGGTTGTTGAATGCAACTGCCATCTTCCTAAGAGCAGCATCCTTGACTTTCTCCACATATGCATCTGTGAAATGATCTGGTAGGGTGAAATGTTCCATGAGCGTTTCCCAAAGCAGAAGTTTTTGTCTGTTGTCGACAAAAGTAACTCCTGTACGTGGCTTTGCTGGCTCTCTCCATTCTTGAAGGGAGATCGGGAGTTGGTCCTTCACAAGAACTCTGCACTGACGAATGAACTTGTCCGCAATCTTCTTATGCGCTAATGGTTCGCCATTAGGTTTGATGGCCTCGATATTGTACTTTACGCCCTCCTTCAACTTTTTGTTCGGGCCTCGTTTCCTATTGCCTGAAGATTTGCTCGATCTGGATGGCTGAAAGAAGAAAGATCGATTCGTTAATATATCTTCAAGTCATTTAAAACATGTGATGATCACCAGATGCCTGCTTATATAAATATATATACCTTGCCGGTCTTTCTTGTTTCAAGATCAACATTTTCTTCGTCATGTTCATAGTTCATGACTTCATCAATTCGGTCGTCGCAATCGAATATCATATCACCCTCCCCGGTGTTGTTTAGATATTCAGAGCCGTCATAATCTTCTTCATTCTGATCATCATCTGGCCCGCGAGGATTGCGTATGATATTGAACAGGGCCTATTCTCCCTCTCCGCCGGTATTGTCCGCCATAGGTTTTATTTAACTAATCCAAAAGAAATATATTCAAATTACAATGCATGGATGCAATCAATTAATAAGGAAAAACTGAATCAATCATAGTACATAATAAGCATCATCGAATATAATCTCGAATACGTCGTCTCGAATAATAGATATAATCTCGAATACATCGTCTCGAATAATAGATATAATCTCGAATACATCGTCTTGAATAATAGATATAATATCGAATACATCACTAGCTAGCTAGCTAGCAAGCTAATAAAGATCGAATACTACAGAGTAATCTAGGCCACTCACGGTTCCTGAGGTGCGGGCGGTGGACACCCAAAGAGAAGGAACCATCACTGGATCATAGCTCGGGTGATCTCCCAAAAGAACCTGCCAGGTATTGGAGAACCTGACGTCCATAGCAGCCATGTAGCGATGGGCGTGCTCGTCCTCCTCCCTGACACAGCGACATACCACCTCCGGCGGGGCCGGCTCCCTCCGCACCGAAAGTGGCCCACGCGAACGCCACCAAAGGAGATCAGGGTCGACGACGGGACCCGGGGCCGGGTTCCTCACCAAGCGTTATGCCCCTGAAGGTAGCACCTCCCAGTGCCAGCCCGGCGGAGCCCAGTCCTGGACATGGGTCCTCTGAAGTAGGACGTCATCGCGAACGGGTCGACGGCGAGGATGCGGGCCGAGCATCGTCGACAACAAATACTATATGCCGCAAAAGTAACATTTTTAAAATGATTGGATTGTGATTTCTAACTTCTATAACTAAAATTGTATAACTAATTTTTCTTTAACATTTCTATATAACTAACATTTCTATAACATTAATACAGAAAAAACTAGCATTTCTATATAACTAACATTTTTATAACATTAATACAGAAAAAACTAACATTTCTATATAACTAACATTTCTAACACATTTCTATATATAACTAACATTTCTATAACATTAATACAGAAAAAACAAAAGAAAAAAACTAAAAACTAAAAACTAAAAACAGAAAAACTAAAAATTAAAAACATAAAAACTAAAAACTAACAACGCGGTTGATGTAGTCGTACGTCTTCACGATCCGACCGATCAAGTACCGAACGCACGACACCTCCGAGTTCTGCACACGTTCAACTCGATGACGTCCCTCGAACTCTGATCCAGCCGAGCTTTGAGGGAGAGTTCCGTCAGTACAACGGCGTGATGACGATGATGATGTTCTACCGACGTAAGGCTTCGCCTAAGTACCGCTACGATATGACCGAGGTGGATTATGGTGGAGGGGGGCACCGCACACGGCTAAGAGATCCAAAGGATCAATTGTTGTGTCTTTGGGGTGCCCCCTGCCCCGTATATAAAGGAGTGAAGGAGGGGGAGGGCCGGCCCTCTCTATGGCGCGCCCTAGGGGAGTCCTACTCCCACCGGGAGTAGGATTCCCCCTTTCCTAGATTACTAGAATTTTGAATTCTCTTCACTTTTATTACATGTATAGGAGGTTCTTGATTGATCACTACGTACAACACATAGTATGTCAATGTTGTCACATAAAATTATTTTTAAAATGAATGTTGTTTTTGTTGGTTATGTTGTCCACTAAAACAATATATCTGACAAGCTTCTATCTGGTATATAATTTTGACTTAATAATAGGTAAAAAGAAATTCCCATATTTTCAATCTCCACAGAACACTATACTAATCTGTGAAAGTAAATGTGCATGCTTGATGTAACGATTTATTGATGTTCAATTACATACAAAAAACACACATGTAAAATAATCTAGCCGCGCAAATGCGCGGGTAACACTGCTAGTTGTTATAGAGAGAACAACCTAGTAGCCCATGAATTAGCTAGGATAGCAAAATTTTCTCCTCCAAGTGTATGGTTGGATGATCCCCAGGGATGTTGTCCCGCTGATTGTATCCGATGCTACTATTGTAGCAAGTTAATAAAGGAGGATTCTGTCAAAAAAAAACACACAGGTCCTCTCCAGCTGCTGGGAAAAGTAGCCAAACACCAGGTCTCGACTCCATACGGCTGATCGATGGACGCGACGGGGTGATATGCAGCGTGAACCCCGCACGCACGCAACGCAGCAGGCAGCGGACGGGAATGAGCAGTAGCCCAAAGCTAGTGGTGGGGTGCGCTATTAATCCGTCATTGTAGGTTAGCCTAGCCGTTGGCGACAAAAAAATGGATGTATGTATGCATGCATGCATATACTATCTCCGTTTTAATTTATTAGTTCCTTTGTAATCTATAGCAAATTTTAATCAAATATTTAACTAATAAAATGTTAATGCATGTTAACAAAAATATATTGTTAGATTCATATTTAAACATAGTTAACAATGCTATAACTTTGGTGACATGCATGAATATTTTGTTAGTTAAATTTATGGTTAAAATTTGACACAAAATACAATAAAACCAATAAACCAAGACGGACGTAATACTAGTACTGCACTACTAATATCATTTATTTTATCCAATGCAATGCAATGTAAGCTTATCTATCAGATGTTTCAAAGATCAACGGCCAGCGACCAGTCTGATGTTCGCCTCGTATCAGATGTATGATAGAGAGTGTTTCCAATAAAAATTTAGGATCAGCACATTGGATCGGTGTGAACTACTGATCATACGTAGTGTCTCTCATGCATCAGGACAAAAAACATGGTTTTTTGTTGTCAATTCTTGCAGCAAGAGTTTTTTTTTCTTTGGTGGTCTAGGTGATTATGACTATCTGTTAGCCTGTTCTTCTTAGTGGTCCCATTTGTGTGCTTATTCATGGTAACACCCTTTGGAAATAATTTTTTAAATGAACATTTATTTAATGTATTGCTCATAGCTTGCTTAACTTGTTGCTTGACAATGTTGTCAACATCTTCCCCTTGCCATGTGAAGCCCGGTGAAAACTGTCTCCTGTGGATTTGCTATGAAAAGTTTACCGTTAAAAGATATTAGCATCATTTTTAGTTTAGAGTTAAAAGTTCATATCTTTAGCGAGAAGGCTCTCTAGAAACTATAGCGATGCCGTAGTGGGTTATTTAAAACTTTGAATCTAATGGATTTTGTTTTGAAACATTACTCACCTTTTACTTTTGAAATTTATGGTCAAACTGGATTTCAAAAAATGTGTGTGATGGTGATACCTGAGTGCCTTACCCTTCATAATCACACACCCTCATCATCATCGCATCACCTCCTTGTAGCGGCATAACACAACAGAAAAACATTGGCACAACAAATAGCTAAAGTTATGTCGGCGGCGGCCAGGGAGCAGTGGCGAATCTTGGAAGAAAATGAAGGGAGGGCTCAAAGTTAATTGTGTGTAGAAAAAATCAAAAAACTCTTAATTCTTTAGTTCAAATAAGGTCAAAAATTTGATAGGAATACTAGTAAATTTTCTTTCCCAATTTTTGGAGGGGGGGCTCGAGCCTGTCAAAGCCCCCCTGTTAGATTCGCCACTGCCAGGGAGGACTCAAAGGCGACGGTGGCACCCTTGTTCGTCACACTTAAGGTGGTTATGTCTCATGTTACATGCACGACTCTTGGTTTTTATTTTTTTTACGCAGGATTTTTATTCCATAAACATAGGGTTATTATCAGCTGGCAAGAGCTCCTCTGTACAACGGAGGAGCTATCTTAAGCCAAACAGCGTACAAGAGTCAATATAACCGTAACTAGCCAGATAATCTGCTACCTTATTCCATTCTCCAACCTTCTGCGGAATAACCCCCCCCCCCCCCCCCCCCCCTCTATGAGCAAATGGTCACAATTCATCTAATATGCAAGAACTATGTATACTAATAGTTATTTTAATCATGATTTATTTTCAAAATTAATAATCACTAAATTCCTTAACTTTCAGGGTGATACGGCGTGACTGTATGATGCGTGATGATGTGGGCGTGGCACACGTCAGCCATAACTCACCGTGATGCAACATAAGCACGCTGGAAAACCCACGGAGGGAACATATATATTTGTCAAAAAAAGCTGGTTTTGCTAAAAAAAAATCAGTTAGAAAATCATTTCCTATTAACCTGTTGCTAATATTCGGTATCCAAAATTTTCGCCCAAAAAATAATAAAAATCGGTATCCAAACAAGAGATAAACGCACCATTCGTCACTGAACTCTTGCGAGATGAGCACATTGGTCACACAAGTCTAAAAATGTGGAGAATTGGTCAGTTTGGTTTGCTTTATGAGCGAATGGGTCACTTCCCTGTTGCGAGCCGTTACGGGGCTGACATGGCTTGCTGACTCAGCGTATGGCCCACTGTCGGGATCATTGTGAAGGGTTTTTTTTGCAAATTGTGCATCCTCTCCCTGGTCAAAATCCCCAATTCAGCCCGATTCGGGGAAAACCCTAGCTCTCTCTTGATCTCACCTTCTCCTCTCTCCAGATCTGCCACAGCTGTCGCCGTTCTTGTCACCTCGCTCGAGATGGACCAGTATGAGGGAGAGAGTTGGCGGCCGGAGAACAGGGAGGGTAGTATCTTCTTCCCGGCGGAGGGCTGGAGGCGCGGCGAGCCGGAGTTGTGGCCTGAGCTCGGTCGCTGTGTGCTGAGGCGCACGGCTGGGATGTACCGGCTGGAGGAGAAGCTACACGGTCGTGCCCTGGTGGGTACAGTGGAAGGCAACCGGCCTCCCGTGTCGCCGGCACAGGTGGTTGCTGCTTTGGAGGCGCAATGCGGCGTCCACCGTGAGGACGTCATGGTTGAGGTATGTTCGCCTCCGGCGGATTTTCTTGTACGGTTTCGGTCCGGCGACGACTGCACTCGCGTGCTCATCTACCACTCCGCAAGCTTACCCTCGGCGGCGAGACAATCCAGTTTTGCCGGTGGCATCATGGGATGGGTGGCGAGGAGTCGTCTATGAAGTTTTGACAAGGTTGAGCTTTGATGGGCTCCCGCAAGAGGCATGGGAGGTCGAGTTCGTTACCAACCTTGTTAGCAGTCTCGGCGGCGATCTCGTTAAGATGTTGAAGCCCACTGATCAGTGCTTCGTCGTTGTTGAAGCGTGGATGAAGAACCCAAACAAATTGCCTAAATTATATGAAGTGGAGCTGCCAGAGCCTGAATTACGACAAGATGACCCAACCTATGACTCTGACGTGCCAATTTCACCGCCTAGTAGTTGTCTGAAAGATGAGAAGCCAACAGTTGTTCATTTTCTGAAGATCCATGTTCTGAAGGTTATAGATCAGAGCCCTATCTTAACACAGTTGCCGCCTGCTTATGACTATGACGAAGAATCGAACAGCGCTCGGTGTCACACTTTCACTTGTTATCATGGTACAATAGATGGTGCAGAGAGGGCATACATTGGTGGTGGACGTGGTTTTGCAGTGCCAGGGTCCGATGGCCGTGCAGGTGCTCTGTTTAGGATGTAGATGAGACAGAGATGATGCATCTCTTTTATTCAGCAATGTATCATGTATGTTTGTTGTGTGCCAGTGTGAGCATATGTCTGTAAGACTATTGTTTGGTTGTGAACCTATTTTATGTAAGAGATCTATTTATGATGTGTGACTGATGTGAGGATGTTGCATGAAATTCAATTGTTGTTGCACTACCAGTATATGCAATTGATTTGACAAGAGATATCTCATTTAACAAAAGAGCAGAAACCACAGAGAAATTATCTTGCAGAGAGTAACTACACAGAACAGTACTAAAAGAACAAGTTCATTTTGGAACTACCCAGAACATTACTAAAAGAACAAGTTCATTTTGGAACTACACAGAACAGTACTAAAATTTCTCGGTACTAAAAGAACAAATTCATCCAAAAGTATTAGTTGCGCCAAAAGTAACTACACAAGACAGTACTAAAAGAACAAGTTCATTTTGAAACTACAGCAAGTTCATTTTGTAACTACTACATTTCTGAATTACAGCATGATCTCAGTCTTGTGGTGCTGATTATGTATTGTTGATCTCCTCTTCATCCATGCTTATGCCAGACGTGTTTACATATGTTGGTCCTGTTCTACCTCTTCTTCCTCCCCTTCCTCCCCTTCCTCCTGCTCTTCTGCCTCTTGTAGGTGCACCTCCTCCTCTCTGTCCAAACAGAAGATACTGAAATCCTTCAACACCTGCTGCATTGTTGCTTGGGCCAGCTGTGTTTGCATTCCTGTTAATTGCACTAGCTGCAGCTCTAGCTTCTCTTCTTCTTCCTGACCTGTCCCTTGCTTGAGCTCTCAAAACCTGTGTTGTGACTGTTGATGTCCTTGGTGGTGGAATGTTAGCTCTATATTGTGCAACAAAAGCAGATTCACTAGGGAATGGCTCTATTTCTTCAATGACAATTTTTGGTGCCTGCATTTTATGAAAGACATAACACTGTTTTATTGGAAGAACAAAATAGAAAGAGAACAAGTTACAAGTACTTCACTGACAATTTGGTCTTCACCTCATGTGCTAGCTGAGATATCATAGATTCTTTCACATTGCTAGGATCTTTCCTAGGGTCTAGTTGTACATGCTCAATGTGCTGATCAAAACAATACAAAATTAGTTAGTACTGCCTACACAAGCTGGAATTATTTGTAAGTATAGCTGCATATTACCTCTAGTATCTCAGGAATATCAACATCTCCATTTTCATCAACCATTGTACGGCCTCTGTTTGGGTTTGGCATGGAGATTGGAATGCCCACTTGCTCTTCCACAGTTCTTCTTCTCCTTCTCTTTGGTATTTGTTGTTGTTGCTCCTGTGAGCTATCCTCTGTTTGTGGTGCTTGTGCTGATGCTTGTGTTGCTCCTGTTGCTGCTGCTTGTCTTGCTGCTGCTTCTGCCCTTGCAATCTCTTTCAATCTAGGGCATCATTTCTTGTTATGGCCTGCATTTCCACAATATCCACAATGAATAGTGACCCCATGTTTGGTCAACTTTGTACCATCCTCATTTTCTTCAGGACCTTTTCTTCTTTTTTTGCTTGAGGGCCTGCCAACAACCTTCTCATAAAATGGAGGTTTGACTACTAGGCCATTAACATGCTCCCATTCTGACTTGTCTCTCACTGGCTTCACCACAGGACCATAAGCTTGCATGAAGCATTCAAAGAATAGCTACTACATACCATCTGTTCAGGTTTAATCCTCTCATGCCTACAACAAGCTATTGCATGGTTGCATGGAATGCCAGTTAGCTGCCATCTTCTACAAGTGCAAGCTCTCATGTTTAGCTCTACAATGTAACTAACACCATTGCTCAGAACTTTGAAAGTTGACCTTCCATATTCAGTAGCAAAGCAGTTGGCTGCATAATCTGCATTTTTCTGAACTTTTTGTCTAATCTTTGGGTAAATTTGACCAGTCCACTTCTGTAGAACATCCTTTTGCATTTTGTTATATCTTGTCCCTATCTTGCAAGCAATGTTCTCCAACATAGACAGGACAGGTAGCTCTCTAGCTTCTAATGTCCACCTAATTAGTGGGCAGGTCCATAAACAGAAGTAAGCACTAGACATTTAATAAGCAATAGTAAAGAGAAGAAGGTAAGATAATTACTTATTGAAAACTTCACAAGAATTGTTTGTAAGTATGTCACATTTGAAAAAATCACTGAAGAAAGCTCTGCAATACTCAGATGGCTTCTTTTCATCTAACCAAGCATGTGCTTCAAGACAATCTGCCTTGAACCTGTGCATGTTTTGCTGCCATCTTGTAGTGTTGCTTGACCTTGCACATGCCCACAAGTGATTCTTTACTGTTTCTCCCTTGTGAAGCTGGTTCAGGTTCTGATAGAGATGTCTGACACAAAACCTATGTTCAGAGTCAGGGAACAATTCTCTGACTGCTCTAATCAAACCCTACATCACAACGAACAACATATATGTTATGTTAAGACAGAAGATACAATGTTGTAATCACACACATATAAGGAATTTTTTTAATTTTCACCACACCTTCTGTTTATCACTCATTATAGAGATAGTTGATGTGTTAATGATGTTTAGGTCAATTTTCAAATTAGTAAGAAACCACTTTCAGCTGGCATGGCACTCCACCTCTACAACAGCCATTGCAATTGGGTAGATGCAGTCATTGGGGTCTACTCCAATTGCTGTCAATATATGTTCACCATATTTGGTTCTTATGTGTGTTCCATCAAGACAAATAATGGGCCTACAACCAAGTAGCCATCCTCTTTTACAAGCATCCAGACATAAGTGCAAAGTGCTCAATGTTTCACCCATCCTTTTCAAGAAGAAAGTAGTGCCTGGGTTTGCTCTCCTTAGCTCATGTCCATAGTCCAAAAGTTGTCCATATTGGGCCTCTTCATCTCCTCTGATTTTTTTTCAGACATGACAACCTAGCTCTTGCTAACTTAAATCTGTTTGGCTTCATGTTGTACTGTTTCTGAACTTTGTTCTGAAAAGCTGTCAAACTCATCTTTGGGTCATCTCTGAAATCTTCAACAAATTTTCCAGCTAGCAATGGAGCTGCCAACTCTTTCACTTCCCACACCCTCTCACAAGTATGCTCTCCAACATATGTCTTTATCAGCATGCACTCAACTCTGGTATCTTTAACAGCAATCATTCTCCAAGGGCAACCTTCAACACATTTTGCTTCAAATCTGGTAGCATTGTTCCTTGTCTTCTTTATGTTTACTCTGTTCTTCACTATGTACATGGACAAAGCATTTCTTAATTCTGCAGGGTTTGAAAAGACCATGCCAAGTTTAAATGTTGGGTCTTCCATGTCTGTCAATTTGTTGAAAGCTGGGAAATCAAATTTTGTCCTGTCTTCACTCTCTGGGAGCTTTAATTTCTCTGTAGCAACAACATCTGGATCATCACCATTTGCATCTTCTTTCACGACTTTCCTAGTTGCAGCTATTATGTCATCTGGGACAGAAGTGTCAACATTTTCATCAAACAAGGTGTCATCTCCAGCTTCAAAATCATAGTCAGAATCTGCAAAATCTGGATCAATACTTGAGTCTGATGCATAGCCACACTCTTCTTCTTCACTCTCAACAGCATAATCTTCTTCTTGCATAGCAGCAAAATCTTCTTCTTGCATAGCAGCAAAATCTTCTTGCATAGCAGCAAAATTTTCTTCTTGCATAGCAGTAAAATCTTCTTTTTGCACACCAGCTAATTCTTCTGCTCTAACAGCAGCAAATTCTTCTTCTTGCTGTACAACCTGAGGAAACATATTCTCCTTCCCTTTCTTTTCCATGTAAAATTCTTCTTTCACAAAATTAGTACTCAAGTTCCTCCTAGCAGGTATGGATCTATTGTTGTTGCACAAATCTTGATATCCACCTGACATCATGTTGAACATTTGCTCACTGAATGTAGGCATCAAATTGCTAGCTGGTATGTCATGTGACTGAAATTCTTTCTTGCAAGGACTTATCACTTTAGGTAGCTCAACTGGTTGCAGAAGAACATCATCCCAAAGTTGTTTGTCCAGAACATTATCATGATCAACATAAACATGCACATTGTGGCCACCTCTTGCACAAGCCGAATCTGCCATAGATAATGCATGGATTTCTAAGTTAATCTCCCTCAAACCATCTACTACTGTTTTGCCTGGATCCAACCAGTACGATGGAAATCCCAAGGATGGCAAAGCATATCCTAGTTGCTTGATCATCCAATCAACCAGAGCACAGCACAATGTACCTTTGTCACAGCCATCAAAAACATCTACTGATTCCTGCATGTAAACACGGTTCGATCCAACACCACAAAACCATCCATTGTGATGTATTACTAAGCTAAATAAGTCACTGCAATCCCCTGCATTGCAAAAAAGTACAAATTCATCTCTTTACTGACAAAAAATCCCTAATTTTGAACCTAAAATCATCCACTTATCTAACAAAATATCCCCAATTTTGAAACCCTAGCTAACACATCCGAGAGCACAAATGAAGGGGAAAATCAGTTTGGCTTCTTACCATACTCGGGTGCATATCCCAGGGAAATCGCCGTCGAGGAAGAAGCTCAGCACCAGCGCGACCACCGGCATCAACCACACCGACAACGGCTTCACCACAAACACCGCCGCCGCCAGTACCCGCAGATTCGTCAGCCCCCGCGGCTAGTGTAGGGGGGGTGGCTGCCTCGCCATCCTTTCCGCCACCGCAACCTACGGAGGACAGCCAACGGGGTTGACATTGCCGTCGACGGGCACCCAGCCGCCGTCAAGGTCGGCCGGTCGGGGTTTTGGGGGTGGAGTGCGCAGTCGGGGGTCGGTACTGAATATGTTTTTCTTTTTAGGGGTTTTCTTGCAAATGTACACCGCTGACTCACAATGCCACGTGGGCTGCGCCAACGACTGAAAAGAAGAGAGTGACCCGTTTGCTCATATAGCAAACCAAACTGACCCGTTTTCCACGTTTTCATACTTGTGTGACCAATATACTCATCTCGCGAGAGTTTAGTGACCAATGATGCGTTTATCTCTCCAAACAACCACGAAAGACGAGCCTGACCATTTATATATAATCAGACGCCCTAGCCCTCGTCGCATAACGAAAAATCGGCGTGGCGGCGTAACGAAAAAGAAGAAGTCTGAACTCTGAAGCTATGGCGTCGCCGGCCAGGGAGGAGGAGCAGGAGGACTCCAAGGCGGCGGTGGCGCCCCTGTTTGTGACGCTCAAGGTGGTGGACCAGAAGCAGAACCTGGTCCGCCACGCCATCAGGATGACGGACAAGCTCCAGGCCGTCATGGACAAGTACTACAGCCAGGTCCCCGACGTGAGTACGGGACCGGCACCTTCCATTACGACGCCGTCCGCGTGGTCGGCTGGCGCACGCCGGCGGAGCTCGAGATGGAGGACGGCGACGTGATCGATTTCTTCGAGCGGCAGGAAGGCGGGGGTTTGGCCTCCTGATGTGTGTCCTCCCGGTGGATTTCCGATGGTTATGTTATGTATCCCATCTTGTTATGCGTCCGAGTCGAGCTTGTTAAGAAACCATTCCCCGATCTTTTGCTTCTTCCGTTTCTTCTTCCTCGTGCCAGTGAATAAAGTTTCTTCTTGGGGTCGAGAGATCAAAAAAAGAAGTTTGATTCAGAGGGAGAAGAAGCGGCAGAAATTAGAACAGAAATATTGGTTCCAGGTCTGGGCTCATGGCTCGGATTTTGGATTCTATCCAGATCTTGGTTCCCGTTTCCTTGTTTTAGGTTCAACAATATTGCCTGCTCATCTCTCCTCGAGCTGCCGGCGTTGTTTCTTCAGATTCCTGGAGCTCTGTTCTTTCTCCTCTTGGCGACGTGGGTTCCGGTAGCGGCGGACGTGAGAAAAGGTACTGAAATTTTTTAAGCAGCAGTGTCGCGGAGGAGTGAAAATAGAAGAGTTGGGCACTAGAGTAAACTTAAAAGGATTACAATTATCCCCCTCTAAGGGATCCATTAGATGCAGTTAACTCTTTATTTTGCTCCTCTAAAACCATATCGAGGATCTGTTAAGGGTGCCCTTAGATTGCACTACTAATGGACAACCAACAAATTGATTTTCAACAGTTTTGCTGAAGCATATCTAGATGTGCTCTAAGTATTGTACATTCAAGTTCTACATTATTGAGGTGCTTCATAATTCCGGGCGACTTTTATAATAGATATGATCCTTTCCTAAAAAAAGAAAAATTGAAGTTTTCAAGATTTTTTTAATAAAACTAGAGAAAATCATGAACTGGTTCAATAACTAGTACTCTCCTTGTAAACAGATATAAGACGTTTTAGATCACTAAAGAACTCATTTGCTTCCATGCAGTTCTGAAAATAGCACCAGAACCGAACATCACCACTTTCCTGTACCTCCCAGTGAAAGCAGCAAACCAAGATTACCATAAGTACTAAAGCATGAAGGCTGACAGTCAATGTCAATATCCCTAGAGACGCACTTCCAACATCCCAAAACATATCTTGCGAGAGGGCATTGGAAGAACAGGGGCTCATCACAAAACTCACACAGGTCAACTTCCTTCCATCCCTACTTTTCAGGTTGTCCCTTGTCAGAATACAGTTTCAGGCTACCAACCAACAGAAAACTTAGGGGAAGCTTAAGGATCCACAACATTGTATACGGAGAAGTAACCATCTCAGTAATAATCAGATAATGGCTACATAGAACTTCAGAGAATTTACCCGAGTTAGTCAAAAGAAACATCACTCTATCTGGTTCCTCTGACAGGCTCACCTGACTGCACATTTGCTTCAGATTTTGCCACATAGTGAGAGTATCCTCTCTCAGAAAGCGCCTAAATGGCCAAAACCTGTCTATGCCCCTGGAGAAAACTTTATGAACGGTAATATTCCGAGTAAATGTCTTGTTTACATATCGTCACCAGCAATCCTTTGACAGCACTTCTAAAACTAATTCTCAGCTTTAACAACACCAGCCCAGAAGTGGGGAATGCCCAGGATTTGGTTTACATTGAGTAAAAGTACCACCCTTTAAATATTTGGCTCTCACCAAATCCTGCCACTCCCCTCCTTCGTTTTCTAATTTCCAAATTCACTTGCACAAGAGACTAATATTTTTAATCTGCAAACCAGTGAAACCCAACCCCTCTTGTTCTCTAGGTTGAAAAACGTCAGGCCATCGAACCAGGTGGTATTGTTTCACCCCCTGTTTCTCTTGCCACAACATTCTAAGCTCGAAAAAAATCAAACCGCCTAGTTACCCCTACAGGAACTCTAAGAAAAGATACTACATACAACTTGGAATATTACTTAAAGCAGCTTCTATGAGCACCAACCTGCTACCAATGCAAGTGATATCACCCTTCCAACTGTCTAAAGTTAGTACAAACTTGAATCACTTATTTTGGGACGGAGGGAGTATCTTATTATCCTCAGTTGCCTTCCAATCTTTATTAGTCAGTCACTTAAAATGTATAGGAATGCCTAAATACTTAAAAGGAAGCCACCAGCATTGAAGGTAAAGTGATGAGCCGGACTACAGCTGTATTAAAACAAGTGACCTCACACTTGCAAATTAATCTTCAAACCAGTAAAATGTTAAAAATGCACAAAATAAACTTAAGATTTCTGGCGCTCTCTCTACATCATCCTAAAACAAGAAAATAGCATCGTTGGCATACTGGATGATGGCTAGCCCATCATCCAGCAAATTGGTAACTAGACCCTTAATCAAGCCAAGATCTTGTGGTTTCTTAATCAAGACAGCCAAGACATCAGCTGCAATGGTAAATAAAAGTGGGCAAAAAGGAACCCCAACCCCTGCCTAAGTCCTTTCCTAGTGTTAAAATATTTTCCAAGTGTGTCATTTAACCATAATGCACACTCAGTTCATACCTACTTGTAATGACTTATTCGTCTTAACACTGCAGAAGGCTTGGCACAAATGATTAAGGAGTTTCACATGCACAGGTTCAGATGGTAATCGTAGCATACTACAGAAAACCCGTGTGCATGCTATGATACCCTGAGAAAGTTTATCAAAATTGCACTTTAAAACTTGATCAAACCAGCAAAAAGAACATAAAAAGAAAGACTTGTTCAAGAATAGAGCATACAACATGATCTGAACTTTTTAAACCTTCCAATCAATGTGTGCAATATGCCCAGCAAATATTAACCTTCATCATTCTCCCCGATAAAGATTGTAACATCATCTAATGGTTGCTATTGTTTTTCAAAATAACACCGAATTATTAAAAGAGATTTAGTTATGTACCAACACTCACAAGGCGATCTCCAATCTTTTACATTGTATATGTGAGGGTAGAGTAGTAATACAGCTAAATAAATTATGTATGTAACCAGTACACATTCATGAAAGAAACTAGCTAGCATGCCACATGTTTGAGGCCTCACGATACCATAAACGCTTCTACTCATAAGTACGTATATGACTACTCTGGAATCAACAACTAGATCCACTAAGGGCGCTTTCGGCCTCCCTCCGCTCCGCGGCTCCGCGCCGGAGCGGAGTGGCAATCCAGCTTTAATCTGCGGAGCTGATAAAAGGCCGCTCCGCGGAGGGCTGCCGAACAGGCGCTAAATCACTGTTGCTGTAAATCTGCAGTCTTGCAAAAATATAGCGGAGCTCATAACACTGTATATCACCTACTTCACTAACCATGGATTGCCTAGTTGAGTAGTTCTAGCTAATTAAAAGATCGAACTATTCTGCATCCAAGTTGCAAAACTTGAGGATTGTTCATGTGGTTCATTGATCTTGTAGAATCTCTTGCTGTAGAATCGTCTAACTGCAAAACAAACTTCTAAGTGTGTAAACTGGGTGATACTCCAGGGCCATTGCATTTGCCAGAAAGTCAAGGCATTTGACCATTTGATATCTCAGACCTCGCAAGGCAAGGTGGATAGATCCTTGTAACAAAATGGTCTAAAACTTTTCACTTGCCAAATTTGTCTACAATGGCTCTAGAGAGGCCATTCCGTTGTTTGGTTTTTCGACAACTTTGTAAGGTTTGGTAATTCCATTAACAATATCAGGGATATTTCGTCCACTTCATCAAAATGAAAGAGGCCCCTAAAACTGAAGAAACCAAATAAAGCTGAAACGGCCCCTAGTGGACAGGCAATATGTGGAGAGGAACTCTGCTGTAGAGGCCAAAATTCCTCCTAGTGTGAAACGCAGTGGAGACTGAAGATAGATCAGTGCCCAGTGGAAGGCATGAATGAAGCTGTAGATTCAGCTGAGTCTGATGCTGTCATCTGGTAAATCAACTTAGAGCACAAATGCAGAAATGCTGAAGTGCACAATAACCTTAGTAAGTCTTTCAGAGCATAAAGATGGAATTTCTACACGCAATCGGATAACATCACAAAAGACCAACCTAATTGAGCTGAGCACCCCTGTCCATGGGATCAAGGGGCGCTGTCTAATAGAGTAACAGTACAAATGATAGCTACCTAATCACATTCCTTAGCACAAGGTTTGAGCAAGCAGATCTTATTTCTCAGCAGCTCCCGGGGCTCCATCTATGCAGGCCGTCGCAGCTGAGGGTGGCACGCGAGAGCTGTGTTGGATGCTCTTCAAAGCAATCTCCAATTGTTAGAGTATATCCTGGTATATGTGTACTCCAAGTCCAATAGCCTTGGAGTATTTGGTAGTATAGGATTCATATCTCTCTCCTACCTTATCTCTACAAGGACTTCTTGTCCTCCAAGACATGTACACAATATATACTCGCCCATGGGGCTCAGCAATACAACAACAATTCCACCAATCTCCTCTCCAATCCTCTTACACCAATCTTTCGCATTGCATATGTGAGGGTAAAGTAGTAATAAAGTTAAAGAACATTACTCATTTAATGAGTATACGCACTAATTCATGAAAGAAACTAGCTACACCACACGCTAGCAGCCTCACGGTACCAAAAACACTTCAACTCTGGAATCAGTGACTAGATCCCCTGAAGCACTGTTGCTGTAAACCTGTAACCCGCCAAAAATATAGCAGAGCTCACAGCACTGTGTATATCACCTAGTTTACTAGTCCTGATTGGCCTAGTTGAGCAGTTGTAGCTATTCAAAAGAGTGAACTATTCTCCAAAAAAAGATTGAATTGTATCCAAGTTGCAAAAAAACTTGAGAATTTGTTCATGTGGTTCATTGATCTTGTAGAATCTCGTGCACCAGAATCGTCTAACTGCTAAAATCTTCTAAATGTGTAAACAGGGTGATACTCCAAGGCTATTGCATTTGCCAGAAAGATCCTTGTGAGAAGATGGTCTGAATGCCAAATTTGTCTACAGTGGCTAGAGAGAGGCCATTTGCTGTTTGGTTCGTTTATTTAGCTTTTTCGACCAACTTTGTAGTTTCTAGTAATTTACTTGCTGAAATCAAGGGTGTTTCCCCCATTATATCAAAAGAGAAAGAAAAGGAAAACTGAAGAGGCCAAATAAATCTGAAACGTGATGTGTGCCTGCTGAAGAAGTGAAAGCTGCTCCTAGCGAAATGCGGCGGAGACTGGAGACAGATGAGTGCCCAGTGGAAGGCATGAATGAAGATGCAAAATGAGCTGAGTCTGATGCTGACATCTGGTAAATCAACTCAATAACCTTAGGTCACTAATATATACTGCTGTCTGTCAGGGTGTCAGTAGCAAATGTCTAAATTCTTGCTTAATTCCCCACCAGTAAGTTTTTCAGAGCATAAAGATGGAATTTCTACACGCAATTGGATAACATCACAAAAGATCAACCTAATTGAGCTGAGCACCCCTGTCGTTCGGATCAAGGAGCACTGTCTAATCGAGTAGGAAAACAAAATGCTAGGGTGCTAATCCCATTCCCTAATTAGCATGAGGATTGAGCTGATTTAGTTACCAGCGGATCTTCCTATTGCTAAGCAGCTCCTCCTCCTCCTCCGCCGCCGCCGCCGCCGGGGCTCCATCTGTGCAGGCCGTCGCAGCTCAGGGTGGCGCGCGCGAGCTGCCGTTGGACGCACTTCCAAGAGGGCGCCCTTCTCCTCACCGCCCGGATCCTTGCCCTCCTCGCCGTCGCCTTGGCCTTGGCCACCAGGGACCGGTACCGGCGCACCCTCCACGCGAGGATCCGGCGCTTCGCGGGCCTCTGGAGCACGCATGGCGCTTCGTCGACGCCGCCGCCGCGCCTCCTTTTGGCGCCCGAATCCCTGCCCGAATGGCTCGAGGAGACGGCGTCCCCGCCGGAGTCGATGTCCATGTCGGCCGCGGTGCTCGGCTCGGCGCGGTCCGCGGGGGCCGTCCGGCCGGCCAGCCGCTCCGCCACTCTCATTGCCCCGGCGAGGGCGAGCAGGCGCTGGGCGGAGCCGACGACGACCGCGCCCGCCGGCGCGCGGAGGAGCGCGTCCTCTCCCGCGCGGGGCAGGGCCTCGACCCTGGCGTAGAGGTTGCCGGCGCTGTCCATCAGGCACTCCTTGCCGAGCAGGCTGACCGGCAGGGCGAGGAAGGCCGCGGCGTCCTCGGCCGAATCCTGGAGGGGCGTCGGCGCCTCGGCGCCGACGAGGAGCCTCACGCCGAGCGGCCGCGCCGTCGCCATCCGGAGCTCGGCGGGGCGGTTCCCCCTGATCCGATCGATGTCCCAGCCAGCTTACCGAGGAAGGAAGGAAAGGAAACCTTGTTGGGTGAGGCGCGAGCTGCTCTCTCACTCTCGGTGCTCGTGTCAGTGTGCGCCCGCACTCCGGACGGGCAGCCAAGGATGCAGAGCCGGCTCACGGCCGTCGTGCTCGTGCCACACGCGGCAGACTGGACACCGGTTTTTTGACGTTACACTCCATTATGTTATGAAGTTATCGTGTGCAGCGCCCGCCGTCGGCCTATGTCACCCGATTCAAATTGCTTTTTTTTTAACAATCTCACGAAGCTTTTTATTTAACTCGTTTTAATGTTTACAGGGGCGAAAAAAGATTGCCTAGATTGCCGAACCAAACACGGCGTTCAATGCCAAATGAAAGAGCATGCTTCGCTAAACTATGAGCTCCTGTATTCGAGCTCCTAAATTCACGGCTAAAAGTGCAAGCGGTAAAAAATCTAGATCGATCTGAGATCTCTCAAATGATGGCTCCATAGACAGCGGCACTCCTTTGCTTGATATCATCAATGACGATATTGCAATCAGAAGCTACAAAGATCCTTCTTTCATATAGGTCATCCTCCAAAGCCGTTGATTCCCGGACTGCTAGCGCTTCGAATGTTGTGGGATCATTAATACCAACTAGACCATAGAGGCGCGCGTTGCTGCGCCCGTCAGTCTTGAGGACATTTAAAAAAAAGTTTGAGAACAACATGTATAGTTTAAAATATCTAAGAAATTTTTGGTACTGTGTAAATTCCTGAGACCTACACCAATTGGGCACGAATAGGTGCATCTAACAATTGGATTTAGGAACCCATATCATCAAGAAATTAAGACATAAAATAAATAAGACCTGCCATCTCTTTACTTATTATACAGTTGCACCGATTATGATTCGAGCATCTTGCATTCAATACCCAATAAGACAGGCCTTTTGCAGTTTTTTACTATGTCTTAAAATTTTGGCCTTTTACAGCCGCTCAACAAATACTGAAGGTACGATGTATTTAGTTCCCTCGTTGATTGTCACATGAATACATCTATATACAATTTCTAAAAATAGCACAACCAATTTTTTAGAATTAGATATAGAAGCAATGATGAAAACAAAGACCCGCTTGGCCGCTTCCATCTGACGACAATATGTACATCAGTGATGACTAATGACGATGCTGCAAGGTACAGGTAGCCTGTAACTCAAAATACTTCCAATGAAATAAAGTTGTTTCCATGTATTTGCCTTCCATTGAATGTCTCACAGGTACTAGCATTCTTGACAATGGAACACAGTTCAACGCATCTTTCATATGGCCAAGGAAACAGGACAGCCAAGAAGCTCATTGCCAATTTAACTCACATTTTTTCTGTACAGCCCCAATATAGTTGTCGGTCTATCTAAAAGTACAATGGACAGTTCAGATTAGACAAATAACCAGAGAGAAGTAATTAGCACTGAAAAAAGAGCCATACCTTAATACGTGTGCACAATGAGCATACATTTGTCACACCTGAAGAAAAAATGGTAAGAATCACTGTGATATCTTCCATATCGTACCAAAGTAATTTAGGCACATAAACATCATTTTCCTATTTTATATGCAGTACTCTCAGTGCATTCAGAAAAACCTACATAAAAAGAAGCCATAGAAGAAGCAAATGAGCCTTTCTATAACAATTATATATGGACAAAGAGAACAGGCGACCGTAGCAACTATTCATTTGTGAAAACACCATCAATCAATGGTGGAAATATTTGTGTGTGTGTTAACCTCTAAATTGGCGCTTAATGGTCTCTAATAAGGTGGAACATATTCCCTTTTTTCTTCCTCACCACCATAAACCCCTTGCAGGTGTTATTTAAACGTCCAACTACACCACTTAAGACCATCCTGTGACATAAACAGGGTATATTAAATCTGAAACAAGAGAAGGAAATGGAGCATGCAAGTGGAAGTCTGAAACAAACAGAAGGACAGGGAGCAGGCAAGTGTATGTGCTCGGCTGGAATACAAATCAAACAAATTGTATTACAAATATATAATACAAAACCAAACTGAAGGTAATAAGAATAAAGTTGAACAAAAGATCATGTAGCAGTATGTGAGATTTGGTACAATCACACCTGTCCAGCAGCTATGGTCGAGGTTGGCGGGGACGCACACCCTCCGAGGAACTGCAATACATAAACATCAAAAGGAACAAGCACGGCAGGCCCTGTAACGAGCAACGCTGAGTCCGCCGCGTTGAAACGGAGGCATGAAGGACAATTACAGGGACCACGAAGGATAGCCCGTGAAATCGAAACTAAGCATTAGTAGGGAGCATGGCTAACCAACGGCCGGAGGTCGGAGACTGACACGGGATGCAGGAAGGAAGAGAGGGTGCGGAGCATAATATATGAGCGATGGTGGGAGAAGATAGTAACGCAGAGATTAATTAATTACCAGGACGCGGACAGTCGGCAATGATTAGGATAATTAAACGCCGGTGGCGGTTTCAGCTTCCACGTTCTGGAGTTTAGGAATGGAAGGGGAAATGACATGAACATGATGGGGCGGTACAGCTGCAAGAGCACGGAGTCCAACGATCGCGGAGGACAGCCGGGGATGGATGCCGCCATGCCGGCGGCCGCCGCTGCCACGATGGAAGAATGCAACATTGTACAACATGCGTAAAAAGAAACCCACCATGGGGGGCTGCGGGGGAAGAATATAGGTACCGACGCCTACCCACACGTGCTCGCCGGCTGGACGTAAGACGGCGCGGCGCTGAAAAACAGAGGGAAGAGACGCGCGAAACGGGGCGCGCGCGGTAAACAAACCCTTTAGCGCGCGCCGAGCGTTTTGTCGCGCTTCAGCGGCGGTGGCGGGAAAACCACGCGCGCTGGAACCGCTTGCGCGTGCGCGAAAAGGCGCCAACTCGCGCGTCATATTTTGCGCGCCGCTTTCGGCGTGTCTATAAAGTCCAGCGCGCGCCACGCGCCTCTCCACGCCTTTTCTTCTCCTCTTCTCTCGCTCTCTCTATGCCACGTGCCGCTCCAGCGCCCCGCCACCGACGCGCCTCCGCCGCCCCAGTGCCACGCCATGCCGCCGCGCCGCCGAGGAGCGTCCGACTACCGCGGCGTCCACCTGCGCCCCAACGGCTGCTACACCGCGGAGATACGCTCCAGCGAACTCCGGCTCGGCCTCGGCACGTACGGGACGGCGCGCGAGGCCGCCCGCGTGTACGACGCGGCGGCGTGGCGCCTAGGCCGGCCGCGCGGCCAGATGAACTTTCAAGATGTGTACACGCTCCAGCAAGCGCTCAACCTCGCCCCTCTGCCTCGTCTGAACACGGCGGTAGACCGTGCGGAGCACGCCGAGCGGCAACGCCGCCTCCTCGTCGCCCAGGAGGACGAGCGGGTCATGGCGGAGTGGCGCCAGCGCCACCCGGAGGACGTCGCCTACGAGCAGGCCTACTGGGCAAGGCGCCGCGAGGTTGGAAAGGCGTCAGCGGAAGGCGTTGGCGAATGTGCAGTCCGACATCGTTGCAGCAGGTGGGCAGTCGTTCTTCACGCCGGACGATGATCGGTGGCTGGACATCTGGCTAGATACCTCGGACGACACCGCCGAGGATGATAATGATGATGATGATATCGACTTAGAGTAGTTTCTATCTAGTTGCGCCGTAGTTTATCTATGCTTTCGAACTATCTATCTAGTTGCACCGATGTAAAATACCTTTATATCATTTTTTATTTATATGCAATTTATCTAATTTTTATTTTATCCATGCGTTTGAAAATTAAAAAAATGTTGTGTGCGCGCTGCATTTTTTGCGCGCTGCATTTTAGCGCCGCTGCTGGAGCGGGCGCAGCGCGCCGCGCCAAACCAGACGTTGGGCGCGCGCTAAAGCTGTTTTTTGCGCGCATCGCGTTGGACGTCTGTTGGAGATGGGAGCGCTTGGGGAAAAGGATACAGATGGATAAGGTTTTTTTAGAACTTGCAGATGGATAAGATAGGGATTAGATCAGGGAGGCTGCACACATTTCACCGGGCTTTGTGGGCCTTCGAGCTGTACGGCATGTTTGCACACAGAACGTGTAGCTCGTTCCGCAGAGTAGCGGCGCAGGTAACGGTGGCTAGGGCAGGCCACGCCACGAGGTAAAAAGTTTACGCAAACAACGATGGACGATCGAGCTACTTATGAGCGTATGTTACAGTGATCGGATGGCTGGGAGTTTCAAATCGCTGTGGAGGCTACTAGATAGCCCCGTTATACTGTTTCTTAATTAGAGGAATCGTCGATGCCCCCATGAAGAGTCTATTATGGTCCCTGCAAACGGCTGCAACAGATCCAACCGAGATGTTCCGCGTAAGCGCCGCATCTACGTTAATCTTGCTCATATTCTCCGGAGGAGCAATCCACCAATTTGGTCGGGGCGGGACATTTGCTGGCTCGCCGGATGGCATCCTCAGCACCTGCAGATTATTAATGAAGTTCACAAAGGTATTTGTGGCGAAAGGTGTGTGATGTATATCCCCGGATACCAGTTTCCTCCTTGAACTCCATATCACCCAAAGTGTAACTTCTGTCCTGGTGAAATCGGTGAAATCGGCATGAGATTGCAAAGCTCTGCAGGTTAAACAACCATTGCTTCATTACTAGGGAAAACCTTATACACAGCATCTTAGCAGGCGCTGGACAAAATCATGCGCTACTGCTACTTAGTAGCAGCGCCCGTAAATAAACCGCGCTACTGCTATAACTTTAGCAGTAGCGTGTACTAGCAAAAGGCGCTGCTTCTATGTTTGAACTGGACGCACATGGCTAGCCCAACTTAGTAGTAGCGCGTATCCTCGCCTAGCGCTACTGCTATTCTCCTTAGCTGTAGCGCTTTTCTCGCACACGCGCTACTACTAACCCTATCTTATCCTCCCCACGCGGCCAACCCTCTCTCACTCCCTCTCCCTCTCAGTCACTCTCGCCTGCGCCGATACCCGTCGTCCGCCGCCGTCGTCCTTCCTCCATCGAGGTACTCCCTCCTTCCCTCCCTCCTCCTCCCACCGCACCCTCCTCACTCCTCCTCCCACCGCGCCCTCCTCACTCTGCCTCCGGCCGCCCCCTCCTCCCTCCTTCGCCGGCAGCCCTCCTCCCACCGCCCCTTCCTCCTCCTCCTCCTCGGCCGGCCCCTCCCCCCTCCTCCGGCCGCCCCTCCCCCTCCTCTCTCCTCCCTCCCTCCCTTGTCTCTGTTCTTGCAAATTGTAGATAATTTAAATATAGATTTTAGAATGTAGAGATTGTAGAATGTAGGTTTTTTAATAGAATATTTTTTTGACTATTTTAGGTGTTTTGAATAAAATAGAAGTAAGAAAATTTAGGGTAGAACTAGGGTAGTAGAATTTTTAGCAAGTGTTTAATAGAACTAGTTTATTTATAGTAAGTGCTTAATAAAACTAGTTTATTTCACTGTTCAAGATATCTTCCGATATTCCGATAAATCGACTGATTTATCGCTTATCGTTGTCTGACCGGTAAGATAAATCGGCCGATTAATCAACCGATATGGCGATAAATCGACCAATATGCCGATAAACTGGTCGATTTATCCCTTATCATGGGTCGACCGATAAGTTCCCGATAAGCGATATCCCCAACATTGGTTTATTTAGTAAGTGTTTGAAATAATTAGTAAGTAAATTAATAAACTAGTTGAACTACTTTATTTTTAGAAAGAACTAGTTTTTTTTATTTATAGTAAGTTTATATTTAGTAAAAACTAGTTGAATTAATAGAACTAGTTGAACATGTCATATTTTTTGTTATTTTAAGAAACTATTCGGGATGTATTAGTGATAACTTATAGGGTTTTTGCTTTTGCAGAAATCAAGGAGGCCCTCCATCATCCCCGCCGTCGTCCCCGTCACCGACCCCCTATGACCTCGAGGTGAGACTAGCCAAATCTCCATGTCAATATGAGTCATATAATATATATATATATATATATATATATATATATATATATATATAGGGAAAAACAGACTTATTGTGTTTCTCTATAGAGATAGCAATTAGGTCCACACGTTCTTGTTGGATCTGAACCGGTAAGTTTCCCTCTTCTCATTTCTTTCATTTCATGTGATTGATGAATATTTCCTCTTATAGATGAATTAGGACCACGGTCCCCTCGTTATAGCCCAGTAGACTCAGTGCATAGCCTGCCAAAGCTGCAGCCACGCAGCCCTCGGCCCGCGCGCTACGGTTCTCAGCCGATGAACGGTTCCAACTCACTGACGGTGTCGGCGAGAAAAGAATCGCTGTTTCTTTTTCACATCAAAATTGCCCCGTATCTCTCAGCCCCTCATTTTTCCTCTTGCCCAGTCCGAACTAAATCTGAATCGGGCTCTCCCCTCGCTCCTCCCATGGCACGGCCGCCCACCATCACATCTCCTTACCGCCCCACCTTCCCTCCCCTCCCATCTCCGTTCACTAGTGCCCCGTCGAGCTAGCGACCAGGTACTGTAGCTGTGGCTATGGCGGCCTTGCTTACGGGTATCATCCGATCCACGAGTGCGGCTGCCAAGGTCCGCCTCTTCACTCTCTCCGCCTCCTCCCCTCCATTGATTCCACCTTAATCGGCCAGTGATGGCCCATGGCCGGCAAATGGCGGATGACATTGCAGGTATCTGAGATGCTTGACGCCGCGTGCGCCATGTTCAAGGACCTCGTCGCCGACTTCGAGGACCACCTCTGCAGGTAAGAAACTCGCACATCAAGCAGCATACACCATCTCGGGTGCTCGTCATCTGCTTGATGTATTGCGTCGCGGGATCCAAAAGGAGAGGATGGGGAAGTGGGAGGATGAGATCAGGGAGCTGCGCCCCCGCCACGTCGCTAACGGGCAGACCCGTGCCATCCTCCACAACGCCCAACTCCAGCTCTTCCACATCCACGAGTAGCTGAGGTTCAACTTCCCTCCCACCTCGTCTGCTTGCATTCCATCAGCTAGCCCTCGATCTGCATGCGCAGCTCTCCTGATTCTTCTGCTTTCTGAACCTATCAGCAAAGCAACATTAACAAGTCCCGTTTGATGTTCCAATACTGAATCTGCCACTTATTTTGGATGTTAAACACATTGCACTTCTCATTGTACACATTACTTAAATGTGTTATCAGCACAACAAGGTTATTATAGATCCTAGATGTACAGGGATCATACATCATATGCCACTGCTCGCCCACTGCTTGCGAGGGCAAACCTGTGTGCTGGTGAGGAACATCAAGTCGGTAGTCTGATTATTGAGGAATTCTTTCATCTTTGTGATGTGTTTTGCCTGGTCCAATGCAGCACCGAACAATAGAACCTCAGCCACAAGGAGGTGGTGGTGCTGCGTGGTGACTTCTGTGGTATGGAGCACAAGGAAAGGAGGTGGTGGTGCTGCGTGGTGACTTCTGTGGTATGGAGCACAAGGAAAGGAGGTGGTGGTGCTGCGTGGTGACTTCTGTGGTATGGAGGGTGAGGTGTGGCTGGCTATGATGCAAGGGAGAGGTACATATACGGTGAGGCAGGCGCGACAATGTTGTATTCTATGCGTTGGTGATATCATCAGCTTGTTGACTTCACCGGCATGGATCTCAAGCCCATCAAGAGGTGTCGCTCTCCCAATCATTCCCACTGCAATTTATTTATTATATTGTTTATTGTGTTTTCTGTTGCAATGTGTGTACGTACTAGGAGCAACAATTAGTGGGTATTACGTATCCTGACATCTCATACGTTGCGTATGTTGATCTTAACAAAAGATTGAATTGTTTTGTCCATTTTGTACGTTTTCCTAAACAATGTAAAATTATCAAGTCAGTTAGTGAGCTCAAGGTCGGCGCTTCATTTGGTAAGAATAAGACCAATGATATTCATTTTAGTCTTCATTGAATGTTGCGTTGTTCTAAGTAGCGTAATTTAGCTAGGCTTATACCATACAATTTTTAGGGTCGTAATTTCAGCTCCATGTTGTTTCATGCTAGTTTCTATGAAAACTGTCATTTTTGCTGCCGAAAGATTGTCCAAAATTGTGAAAGCCTATGTTAAGTTGTTGATATTGTGTGCCCATTCGATATTGTGATCCCATAAATTTAGGTGCAATTTTGTGTTTTAACGTGTTACACTGCCATGCTTTCATTTTTTTTAGCGACTATTCTTTCATCTGATCTGATCAACTAATTATAGGATGGGCATGGCAGGTCTTTGCTATGTGTTTTATTCAACAACATACCCTGAGTGAATCTAGAAGAGCAAATCATGGCGCAAACCATTTACACCTTTTGGCATGCAGTCTGCGTATCATTAATCTATGTTTTCTATAATTTTCTGAACACCATATTCATATTCTAAATACCATGGGTTATCTGAATGCAATTGTTTCACTGAAAGATAAGTAGATAACCATAATTTTTAATATTTTAGCATGCCTAATCTGTTCCTTTACGCCTTCCACTACATTTTCGGGGAAAATACAGAGTTATGTATGCATCACTTGGAAATGGTTTGCTTAGCTTCTTCAGCTTTCTGCTTTTTTTTTCTACATTCAGCTTTTATTTTTACATGTTGATGACTCAGTATTGGGCCATAACTAACTTATACATCGTTTAGTTTTTCTTATAGACCACTTCATTCCAATTGCCATCCTAGCTACTGAAGCCACTAGGTTGCTTGCTCTAAGGACAAAAATGCATGCGTAACTAGACAATTTATAAAAATATATGCCATGTTCATGTATGACTTTATGAATTTATATGTTTTTCTATACCCAAAGGGTGTTGCCAGTTTATTTCTTTGATTAGAATATTGGAATCCATTATGATTAATTAGGGGTTCATTGCAGTATAGAGCATTTCAATAGAACATGTCAGATGGACAAACTATTACTCCTGTACTTTGAAGATTAAAATTCACGAAGCCTCGCTTTTATAGCTTATTTATCCCCATACTTTCACACGTTTGTTAGCGCATGGTGAAGGTGATATGCTGTGAATAAACATGCATGTAACCCCATCTATTTTACAGCTGTTGTAACCATCACTCATCAGGACTGCCAATGTTGCTGGCATGTAGTATTACATTAAATATGATGATTGGCGGGGCCATTGATAATTTCATAGAAGAGCAAATAACAATATTCGAAACAGCACAGTTTTGATCAAATTGAAAACGCACGGCAGAGTGACCAGGGTTGTCCTACAGATGATGTGGGACGTCGTCCACTAATTTCTTTCATGCTGATTCTGTAATCCTCCTCGGAGGCTTGTACTACTAAACTCTCTTTCTGTTTAAAAGAAACGCAAAGTCTTTGTGTTTCCTCAGGGGGAAAAACCTCTACTAGTATACTCCTTCCGTTCCTAAATATACAAGTCTTTTTAGAGATTTTAATATGAACTACATATGGATGTATATAGATATAGTTTAGAGTGTAGATTACTCTATGTAGCAAAACGGAGGGAGTAGATGCATGCAGGCTTCAAGTTTTTCAGCCTTCCTGCTCGATGACAGATGAGCAGGTCGACATGGGCAGCTCCGGTACAAATGGGTTCCACATCGCCATGAAACTCCTAAGCAGCGAGACAGAGGCTCATGCTGGGTATCAGTTGCTAGACAGAGGCTGCCTGGTTTTCTGCAAACTGGAAAGTTGCAGCAGGTGCAGCCGGTCACTGAATAAGACTTTGACTTGCGCCCATGCTGTTGTGATCATGGTGGCCATAAGGATGGCGCCTGCACTGTGTTTTGAAGTCTAGGAACCAAAACCAACAATTATCAACGAACGGATGTAAGCTAGTATCTTTGTACGGTTCCAATGACACATGAACCTTTATTTTCATTGGCCAAACCTTACACAATCACTTTACCTTGCCAAAAAAAAGCATGCACACTTTTTATTGAACCAGACACCTTTTATACTAACATTTTATCCCTCGGGGCACCACCTTGGTCGACCAGGTGGTGGACGGCGGTGGCACTAAAAAGAATAGAGTTGTGGTGGACCGCGGCGGCACCAAAAAGAATAGAGTTGGCATAAGACGACACACTAATTATGAATGAGATATGAAACTTACACCCCTTATGATGGTCTAGTATCCCTATATTCTCATAATGACATGAAAACTTTTATTTTTCATTACCCAAACCTTGCACAATCATATGAGGGCACGCCTTTTATTGGATCAGGCACCTTTCATGCCATGAAGACCATACCCCTCGGGGCACCACCCTAGTCAACCAGGTGGTGGACGGTTGTGGCACCGAACAAAACTTGTCCTCAAACCTTGCACATCGTATGTGTGCGCTCTCTTTATTGGACCGGCCACCTTTTATATCTCTGACATTATGCCCCTCGACGCACCACCCTTGTTGAGCAGCTCCCTTTGACGGTCCACCGCCGCCTGCGACCATCCATATATACCCGACCTCTCTCTCTCTCTCTCTCTGTGTGTGTGTGTGTGCGCGCGCGTGTGTGTGTGTGTGGCGACACACCAGTTATGAATGAACAATTGTGAATGATGTATGAAACTATACCCCTCATGGTGGTCTAGTATCCCTATATCATCATAATGACACGCGAATTTTCATTTTTCATTATTGAAACCTTTGCACAATCATATGAGCGCACTCTTTTTACTAGAGAAGGCACCTTTCATACCATGAAGGTCATACTCAGGGCACCACCCAAGCTAGTCGATCAGGTGGAGGTCGATGGTGGTACAGAACAAAACTTGTCCCCAAACATTGCACATCATATGTGTGCATCCTCTTTATTGGATCGGGCACCTTTTATACCTCTAACATTACACCCTCGACACACCACCACCCTCATCGAGTAGCTCCCTTTGATGGTCCACCGCCCAACCATCCATATACACCCAACCTCTCTCTCACGTGTGTGTGCGCGCGCGCGCACGTGTGCGGGTGCGTGTGCGTGCGTGCGTGCATGCGTGTGTGTGTGTGTGTGTGCGTGTGTGCGTGTGTGTGCGTGTGTGTTGGTCAATGGATAGACGGATTAGAATGTAATGTTGGCACCAACACTTGACGTATGGTTAAACCCACTCGAAATATATATTTGTAGAGTTGGCATAAGACGACACACCAGTTATGAATGAACAATTGTGGACGAAGTATGAAACTATACCCCTCGCGGTGGTGTGGTATCCCTGTATTGTCATAATGACACATGAACTTTCATTTTTCATTACCTAAACCTTGCACAATCATATGAGTGCACTCTTTTTACTAGATCATGCACCTTTCATACCGTGAAGGTGATACTCCTCAGGGCACCACCCTAGCTAGCCGGCCAGGTGGTGGACGACGTGGGCACGAAACAAAACTTGTCCCCAAACCTTGCACATCCTATGTGTGCACCCTCTTTATTGGATCGGGCACCTTTTATACCTCAAACATTATACCCCTCGACACACCACCCTTGTCGAGCAGCTCCCTTGACGGTCCACCGCTGCCTCCGACCATCCATATGCACCCAACCTCTCTCTCTCTCTCTCTCTCTCTGGTGTGTGTGTGCGTGTGTGTGTGTGTGTTGGTCAATGGATAGATGTATTAGAATGTAATGTTGGCATCAACACTTGACGAGTGGTTAAACCCACTCGAATTATATATTTGTAGGGTTGGCATAAGACATCACACCAGTTATGAAGGAACAATTGTGAATGAAATATGAAACTTATACCCCTCACGATGGTCTAGTATCCCTATATCATCATAATGAAACGGGGACATTCATTTTCCATTACCCAAACATTGCACAATCATATGAGTGCACTCTTTTTAGTAGATCAGGGACCTTTCATACCATGAAGGTCATACCTCTCAGGGCACAACCCTAGGCAAGTAGGTGGTGGACGGCGGTGGCACCGAACATAACTTTTCCTGAAACCTTGCACATCATATGTGTGCACTCTCTTTATTGGACCAGGCATCTTTTATACCTCTAACATTATACCCCCTTGACGCACCACCCTTGTCGAGCAGCTCACTTTGACGGTCCAACGCCGCCTCCGACCATCCATATACACCCAACCTACCTCTCTCTCTCTCTCTCTCTCTCTCTCTGTGTGTGTGTGCGCGCGCGCGCGCGCGTGTTGGTCAATGATCTAATTTAGGTTTTTTAGTACATATATTTAATTGTACAAGTTTAATCTTTGAATTATGAACGTAGGAAATGTCGTATTCGGATGACGAAAGTCTTCTAAGGGAGTGCAGCTGGTGCCACGACGATCGAGGTCTGTGCGATAGGTGCCCTCACCTGGACGATGATCGGCGCTTCAGCATTAAGCTCGAGGAGACCTTCGACGTTGAAATGGTACGCAACGACGACAGGCGGTTTTTTCGTAATTAAGCACGACTTCAACTATTTCAACGTCTAATTTTCATCTTTTACAATTCGATTAGCTTATCCCATGCCATACAAGACGCTATGTCTTGGAGAGGATGGGTTTTAAAGACCATGAAAAATTTGAAACAAAGAAAATACACCTAAGGACCCATCATGATATGGATTTTGAAGTAAATCTATACAATTCTTAGAGCGTAACCCATTTTGGTTGCCAAAATTGAGAAGCACTTTGCAAAAATGTATGGTTTTTATGAGGGTATGATTGTCACCATGGATCTTGGTGATCCTGACATCGAGGAAAACAATATGGACATTTGGGTCCTTGTTGATACGCTTCCGATTCTATCGCTATGTGAGTTTCTCAAACATAGTTATTAACTAATTTATATTGTTTATTTCAAAATAATTGACAAGTTATTTCCATTGACAGCTTATTTTCATTCTTCAAAAAATGTGCGAAAGATGGTAGACAAAACCCACTACATTGATGGCTTCGAATTAACTTATAAGGAGAAAAATCATCTGATCGCATTTTGTACTTTCTTTGAGAATTACAATACCTATTATCGAACTCCTCCAAATTATGGTGAATACGTGCCACTAATGCACGTGTTGAACCACGATAACTTCTATGGAGATACTCTGATAAGATTTTTTACTATTATGACATCCGTGCATCTTTTGCATACTTCTAAACCTAGTACATCATTGCTAACTACGAAGTTATTACTATGTTTTTCAACAGAAAATCTCGATGGATTGTGTGCCTCATCTGATGTATTACAATGGTCGCCTTGAAGTTCTGAACATACAGCCAGGTCATCCTACAGATCTCACCTGTGCATATCGGATTTCTGAAACCGGTGAACACAATGCTAATCAAAGAGTGGAAAAAATGTTTGGACATTCGTAAGGAGGTTCTTGGAAGCAACATTAAGCGAAAGGTAAGAATTGGAGATGGGATAATCTGCATTCTCCATAATGGAGAGCCTGGGGCTATCTTGTTTTTTGCTATTTTACCTTAGAGAATATAGTAGGTCCTAAGAGAATGTAGTAGGTCCTATGAGGTACAATATGTTTATTATGTGGTACAATGTGTTAGAGTTGATGATGAGGAGTAGTTGTGATTATTACTAGTGACCAACTTGCTATGTGATGTCTCATCGATCAAAACGATGATCATGAGGAGGTGTTATATGACAATGATGTATTATGATGATAAGTTATTAATGATATGATGATGATGATGATGATGATGATATTTATTGTATCATTGCGTGAAAGAACCGTGAATTAGTTTCAAGTGGATGGACCAACACAAAAAGGGGACCTCGACTGGGCCGACCCACTCGAAAGCAGTGAAGCTAGCTGTGTAGCGCAACAAAAATACCAAAATGAAATGCTGCAGGGAGGAATCGAACTTGTGACATCAAAATTAAATAATACTGCTACTAACACCGGAACCAACACCGGAACCAGTAGCTGCTCGTGAGGGATGACAGCACAACCATTTTTAGTTTGAACAAAACTTGAAATTTCTATACATTTATATATTTTGGAAATTTCTAACATTTTTTGAAAAACAGGAACATTTTTCAAAATTACAAACAATTTTTTAAATTCCAAAAGATTTTTTGAACTTGTAAAAAATATTAAGCATGAACATTTTTGAATTTGAGAACATTGTTTGACTTTATGAACAAATTTTGTAATTCCCAAACATTTTTTGAGATTATGAACAATTTATTGAAAATGCGAACATGTTTTAAATTCCCCAAACATTTTCTGAATTTGCGAACAAATTAAAAAAACGTGAATAATTTTTGAGTTTGTGCACAAATTTTGAAAACTAAAACAAATTTTGTGTTTGTGAACAAATTTTCAAAAAGCAAACAAATATTGACATTCTAATATTTTCTTATATTTTGAAACAAAGTTTGAAAAGTGAATATTATTTGAAATTTTGAACAAATATTTGAAAAGTGCCATCATTTTGAAATTTTTGAATATTTTTTAAAAGCGGAAATAAACTTGAAAAAACTAAACACAAAAAAGAAAAGGAAAAACAAAAAAATAAAGTAAAAACAGAAAAGAAACAACCCAGGAGATTGCCCGACAGTTCGCCGCAGCCAGTGGCAAATAGGGTTTTCCAAATTGCTGCACCGTCGCCGCTGTCGGTCCACTACACAAGCTCCCTTAGTGATCCATACTAGCAGGCCCAATGAGAAGCCCGTGTGCGCTTTTCTGTCGTGAAGCAAAGGGGTTTTCTTTTCCTCAAAAAAAGCAAAGGGGTTTTCTGTGGTCTTATATGTCTGTTTTTTAGGGAACTATGGTCTTATATGTCTGTTGCACGTGCCCGTGGCGCTTGTACTGTTAGTGTTTTTCTGTGGTCCTATATGCATGTTTCACTCGCCTGCTTTGTTGTTTGCCATTGCTTTAGGGTTGCCAAGAACGTGTTCTACTAGAGCATCTCCAACATCAAGTTGCGCTGGTTTTAGCGATGTTGTTTCTGCCTCCTGGAACTTGCTGGTAGGGAGTGCGGACCCCATCAACACAATTCACATCAAGCTGCGTCGGGTTAGGAAGGCCCTCTCCACTAGGACTTTAACTTGCTGGTAGGGCCTGACTGTTTTGATTTGGATCAAGCAAAAACAGCGAGTTAGAGTTTCATGGTTGCAGGCCACCGATGCTAACTTCGAGTTATTCCACATAAAAGCCAACTCTCGGTCTCGCAAGAACCACATCCACTCCATCGTTGCTGTTGATGGCACCATGGTGGATGAGCAGGACAAAATTCTGGACTTGCTGACTGATCACTTTCAGGGGATCATGGGAACCAGCGCACGCATGGCAGCCCCTTTCAACTGGGACAGGCTAAACTTGCTGAAGCACGACATGCATGAGCTCGAGCGGCCTTTCACGCTTGGGGAGATTAAGGAAGCAATCTAGGACATGCCGATGGACAAGGCGTCCGGGCTAGACGACTTCTCGAGGTCGTTCTTCTAGTGTTGGTAGGAGATTATCAAGGATGATTTAATGCTAGTTTTCCAAAGGCCAGGGCCGGCAGGGGGGGTGCATGGCGGCCGTCCTGGGCCCTCAAAAGTCAGGGGAGCCCTCCCAGGTACATGTACATAGGCATACAGGTCAGGTCTTCGAGAGAAAAAAAATTGAAGCCAATCTCAGCGGCAGCGCCTCAGCGCTCATGCTAGGCATAGGAAGTAAAAATATATACGATGGGTCTGGACCACGTTTGCATGTACGTAGAGACTAGATAGGGAAGGAATCGTTCGATTCACTAATCACATTTTCATGTAACTTCGGACCGTCCTTCCCTATTTCGTTGTTCATCTGTAATCCTCTTCAACTCTGCCTCCCTCGCTGCATGAACGACACGACCACTGTGGCGGCAGGTACGTCTCATCGTGCCATCTTCCCTGACATGTTCTTCTCTTCATGTTTCTTTTCTTTCTAGTCATGATTCCCAAATTCTCGATCGATCAAATAGGTTAACAAGGAAGTGTTGATAGGGCGCTCGAATCATTGCACACATAACCAGATTATATTACAAAGAGAAGGTACTATACTAATTAGTATACCCTAGCAGATTTTGTCATCATATTAGATGATCTTCTGTACTTAATCTAATATTTTAATTAGCTTTGCGCTAATTTTAAAAACTATTTGTTCCTTTCAATTTCAGCAGAGTTATATCGAGTTCGGGTTGAAAGTATTCATCCGGAAGTGATAAAAAGAAAAGGTAAGAAGAAAGCAGATGAGAAGAAAGAAGCAATGTTATAAGAGCGATATGAGCACTCGAAGAAATCCAGACGAGTTGGTGATAGTTCTTACGGATGACCAAACTAATGTCAATTCAGGAAGATGATGGTCATACTCCTACAGAATACGATGTTGACATCAACATGGATGATACCAATCGTGAAGTTCCATTTGCGGGCAGAATCTGCTAGTGTTGATAAGGAACCGGTTATTACTATGGATATTTATGATCCAAGAAATTTGGTAGTCTTGATAACAAAGCGAGGGGCATATTAGTGGAAAAGAGGCCTAAAGGGAAAAAAATACTAAATATCCTTTAGATGAAACTTCATGACATTTTCGTATAGCCATTACTCAAGAAAAATGAGCAATGGAGAGATGAGTGATAGGAGATGGTTAGTTTTTTCAAAACACGAAAAAAGTGTTTTGTTTTTGCTGTAATCTTTTCAATTCCGATAAATGCAAGATTTCATTGGGGCATGATGAGTTTTATGATTGACGGCATATTAGTGAGAGACTGGAAAAACATGAACCTAGTGTCGACCACATTACCAACTAGAACTCTTGGAATGAACTAAGAATTAGACTGAGCAAGCACGAAACAATTGACAAAGAATTACAACAACAAATCACAAAGATGAAGGAACGCATAATGCAAGTTTTATTAAGAATAGTAGCCATTGTGAAATTTCTTGGTAAGTGCAATTTGGATTTTAGAGGATCCATCGAGCAACTTTATGATGATTCCAATGGTAGTTCTTATATTGTGTGGAGATGGTTGTAGAATTTTGATTTGGTAATGCAAGATCTTCTTGCGCGTATTAAAAAAATCCATTGCCATTATCTTAGCCATATTATTCAGAATGAGTTGATTTCTCTTATGTCTGCTGACATTAGAAATTTTATCATCAAGATTGTCAAAGTGGCCAAATAATTCACTATTATCCTAGATTGTACCCTGAATGTGAGTCATCAAAACCAAAATGAGTTTGTTGGTTCGATGTTCATATGTCTGATGAAAAAAATACAAATTGTGGAGTACTTTCTTCTTTTTTGTAGTGGATGACACATATGATTTGGGAATTTTCAAGGTATTGGTTGATTCTATGAAATCCTTCGATTGTAATATTAATGACATTAGGGGCCAAGGTTATGACAATGGATCTAACAAGAAAAGAAAATACAAGGGGGTGTGAAGTCGGTTGCTTGAGGTAAATCCAAGAGCTTTGTATAGGACATGTGCTTGCCACAGTCTCAACCTCACTCTTTGTGATATGGCTAAATCTTGTGGTAAACTTGTTTTCTTTTTGTGGAATTGTGCAACGAATATATGTAATATTTAGTGGTTCTACCAAAAGATGACAAGTTTTTGTTAGTCATGTGAAAGATCAAACTGTGAAATCTTTGAGCAATACTCGTTGGGAGAGTCAGATCAAAAGTGTTAAACGCAATTAGATTTCAAGCTCCTAATATAAGATCCGCTCTACTTTGGGTTCGATACCACTATCTTCACTTAACTCAAGTAGAGTTGATTTTATGTTTGTAGGTTGAAATCTAATTGCTTTAACACTTCTAATCCGACTCTCCCAGCGAGTATTGCTCAAAGATTTCATAGTTAAATATTTCACATGGCTAACAAAAACTTTCCATTTTTTGGTAAAAACCACTAAAGAGTACATATATTCGTTGCACAATTCCAAAAAAAAATAAACAACTTTATCACAAGATTTGGCCATATCACACAGAGTGAGATTGAGGCTGTGGCAAACACATGTCATATACAAAGCTCTTGGATTTACCCATTGTTCAGGAAATCGTTAACTGGTAACTGCTCGGTTGGCTGGCGAGTAGGGGATTGATAGGCTAATCGGCAAGTTAATCGACCATTTAATCAATTAATCGGACGGTTTATCAGTTTATCGGCTACTCGATGACCCTATGAGTAGGGATTAATCGGCAAGTTAACTTGTTAATCAAGAATTCTTGAACAGGGGATTTACCTCAAGCGACCAACTTTGCACCCCTTGTATTTTCCTTTCATGTAAGATCCATTGTCATAAACTTGCCCCTAATGTCATCAATATTAAGATCAAATGACTTCATAGAATCAACCAATACCTTAAAAATTCCCAAACCAGATGTGTCGTCCACTACCAAAAAACCAAGAAAGTACTCCAATTTTTTTTATTTTTCCATTATACATATGAATACATCGAACCAACAAACTCATTCAGTTTTTTATGACTGACATTCGGGGTACAATCTAGGATAACAGTGAAATATTTGGCTACTTTGACAATTTTCATACATAATTTCTAATGTCAGCAACCATAAGAGAAATCAACTCAGTCTGAATAATATGGCTAAGAAATGGTAATGGATTTTTTAATACGCCTAAGATGATCTTGCATTACCAAATAAAAATTCTGCAACCATCTCCACAAAGATAATAAATTGCCATTGGAATCATCATATAGTTGCTCGCTGGATCCTCTAAAATCCAAATTGCGTTTACCAAGAAATTTCACAATGACAACTATTCTTAATAAAACTTGCCTTATGTGTTCCCTCATTTTTATGATTTGTTGTTGTAATTCTTTGTCAATTATTTCATGTTTGCTTAGTTTAATTCTCGGTTCATTACAAGAGTTCATATTTGTAATGTGGTCGACACTAGATTATGTTCTTTCGGTCTCTCACTATTATGCTGCCAATCACAAAACCCATCATGCCCCAATGCACTCTTGCATTTATCAAAATTGAAAAGCTTACAGCAAAAAAAAAACACTTATTTTGCGTGATTTGAAAAAATTAACCACCTATCACGCAGCTCTCCATTGCTCATTTTTCTTGAGTAATGGATATACAAAAATGTAATAAATTTTCATTCAACGGATATTTAGTGTTTTCTTCTTCCCTTTAAGGCCCCTTTTCCACTAATATGTCCCTCACTTTGTTATCAAGACTACCCAAATTGCTTGGATTATAAATATCCATAGTAATAACCTGTTCCCCATTAACACTAACAGATTCTGCCCACAGATGAATTAAATATGGGTTCATGATCGCTCACATTGGTATCATCCATGTATGTTGATGTCAACATCGTCTTCTGTAGGATTATAACCATCATCTTCCTGATTGATATTAGTTTGTTCATCCATAAAAACTATTACCAACTTGTCTGGATTTCTTGGAGTGCTCGTATTGCTCTTATAATATCTAAAAAAGGATCCTCTCAACGCTTCTTTCTTCTCATCCGCCCCTTCTTTTTTCTTTTATCACATCCGAATGAATACTTTCTACCTGAACTCGACGTGACCTTGCTGAAATTGAAAGGAACAAATAGTTTCTAAAATTAGCAAAAAGCTAATTAAAATATTAGATTAAGTACTCCCTTCATTTTTATTTAGTCCGCATATTAGCTATGGTCAAAGTCAAGCTTTGCAAACTTTGACCAAGTTTATAAACAAAAATATTAACATATACAATAACAAATCAATACATTAGATTCATTATTGAATGTACTTTCACATCATATAGATTTGTTACGATAAATGTTTATATTTTTTCTATAAACTTGGTCAAACTTTACAAAGTTTGACTTTAGTCAAACCTAATATGCAGAGTAAATAAAAACGGAGGGAGTATAAAAGATCATCTAATATGACGACAAAATCTGCTAGGACATAGTAACTAGTATAATAACTTCTCTTTATAATCTAATCTGGCTATGTGTGTGCAACTTTTAGCGCGCTATCAACAATTTCCTATTAACCTATTTGATCGATCGAGAATTTGGAAATCAACATTAGAAAAAAAAAAGAAACAGGAAGAGAAGAACATGCGAGGGAAGTGGGCATGACGAGACGTACCTGCCGGCATAGTGGTCGCGTCGTTCGTTCAGTGAGGGAGGGATTAAAGAGAATTAGGGATGAACAGCGGAACAGGGAAGAATCGAGTTGCAGGAAATCATGATTAGTGAATCGAACGATTCATTTCCTACCTAGTCTCCACGTATGTGCAAACACGGGCCATGCCCATCATATCTATTTTTACTTCCTAGACCTAGCACGAACACTGAGTCGTCGTGCTGAGATCGGCTTCAAATATTTTCTTCTCGAAGACTCTAAGACCTGACCTGTATGCCTACGTACATATACCTGGGAGGGGCCCCTTGACTTTTGGGGCTCGGGGGCGGCCGCCCCGCTCGCCCCTCACCCAGGGCCAGCCTTGCTCTTGTGTCATTGCCGCAGTGAAGTCACAGTCGATCCTCCATTTATATTTCAAGTACGCTCTGCAACACGGAATATGTTCTGTTAATGAAAATGTTAAAAGGAAGGAAAACTGACATACAGGCACAAAAAGGATCATGAACATGTAAAAATTACCAGGGTTTGGGAGCGTAGGAACCAAGAGGAGGGATGGGAGAATACCAACAGCCTCATATCCCAACGCAAATTGCGCAAACTTGCTGAATCCTCCGCACGTTGAAAGAGCCAGAAAGATAGGACTGAGGAGAATACATGGCAGCGACCACAGCAAAAACAAACGTGTCAAGCTCAGAAACATCTGAAGAAATAGCACATGGGAAACGCTCGAATAAACCATGGCATCGGGACAGGATGGAGGAAACACAGATGGAGCCATGGTCACCATAGTTCCATGTAACTATGTTTGTAACTTTTGAAATTTTTAATTTAAATTTTACGTAGCAATTTTTAGTCGATGTTTGTATAGGATCAGAGTTTAATAACTATGATTTTGAGATAGCAGATCACTGTACAAAAAAGAAGATTACCCCCCCCCCCCCCCCCCCCCCTCCCTCAATGTTCTATTTTGCCCTTCAAGCTTCTTCTATGCTTGAGCCAATTTGGTAGATGTAAGATTACGTAAATTAGAATGTCTGATTCAATGAGTAAATTGCAATTAGTTGTTTGTGCTTGTGATTAACTTATAGCTAAGTATTCACTTTGATGTTCCATTTGCGCGCACAAAATTCAAGATTGCATTCTATAGTTTTGCAACAAATGTGTAGTGATACGGTTCTAGGCTTCTAACACTAGGGATCGATGCTTGATGATTTGCCACCAATAGTTAATGTTTTTAGTATTTTCCCGATCTATAGCTAATGGTAAAGCTTTATGATATCGTTTTAAGAGTGAAGAAAAAATTGATTTCACAACACCTAGACACCCGCACGTAGCAGTTGTGCAAATTCTGAAAAAAAGAGATAAAGAACTCAAATTTGAGAAACTGGCTACATGCCATTTTGAACATCAATGTAAGTCTCACCAACTAAACATGCACTAAATCACTCTTTTCTTCCTAAATATAAAATAGTGACAACTGCTCCTCTGCATGGCTATTGGAACGACCAACATATGAGTGCAAGGACTTTGTCAATTTGATATCTCTCCCCTACATGGGCGTGACTTGGCCCCAGAATTTGAAGTAAAATAGTAATTACATTAATTATGTGGATTATATTTTTTATAAGCTCCCCCTCCAACCCATAAGGTGCTGGAGATGACACCGCATATGAGTAGAAGGACTTTGAGCCACTTGATACCTCCCCCTATGTGGCCGTGACTTTGCCTCAAAATCTTAAGTAAATGCATTAAATGTGGGTTACATTTTTTACCTACTCATCCCTCCGACCTGCAGGGTGCCCGGGATGATGCAACAGAAACATCTATAGTAACAAAACAGAAGAAAAGAAAAAGGAAATCCGCATTTTGATAAGTACCAAATTTTTGTTTACTTTACTGATTCCAAGAGAGTTAAAAAAAGGTAATATCACTATGAAAGAAATGAGTACTCCATTGGATGGTACTCCAGATGAAATTTAGTAGAATAGCTCATCAATTATGTTAATTCATCACCGTTTAAAAAAATATTGGTTGCAGTAGATGATGTTGATCTTTACCAAGCTGATCTCATATGCTTGACGTCTCCGACCTTTAAAAAGAGTATGAGCTGATGGTTGGAATGCAAGAACTATAATTTCTCAAACATTAAGTAAATTGTTATTTTCTATTCTGAATACTAACGGCTTTGCAATTAAGCTCTTGGACACAGCCATAACATGGCTACGCCACATGCGTCCCCAACCTGATGCTTGCAAGGGCTGATGGAGAGATACATAAATGATGAACCGAAGAAAACACATCTGGTGTCCAAAAGCTAAATCGCAAAGCTGTTAGCATTCAGAAAAAATATAACAATTACTTACTATTTGAGAAGTTAGCACATATACTTTGCATTCTAGCCATCTCTTCGTACTCTTTTTAAAAGGCTGAAGTCGTCAGGCATTTCAGATTAGTTAGGTAAAGATAAAAATCGTCTGTTGCAACCAATATTTCCAAAGAAGGTGATGAATTAGTATAGTTGATAACATCTTCTACTAGTTTCTCATCCAAAGTACCATGAGTACTCATTTCTTTCGAAGTACTTTTGCATTTTTTTAATCCTCTTAAGAGTCAGCAACGTAAATGGAATTTGTCTTTCTCAAATGTAGATTTAATTACTATTTTTCTTTTACTTTGTTATTGTAGATACTTCCATTGTGTCGAGCACCCTGCGGGTCATGGAACTGACTTGGTAAAAATATGTAACTCACATAATTAATGTATTTTTACTTCTAATTTTAGGGCAAAGTCACCACCACCACGTATGTAGAGGGTACTGAGTGTCAAAGTTCCTGTACTCATCTTTGGCGTCATCCCGATCATCCTGTAGGTCGTAGGGGAGAGCTTGTAAAAAATAATCCACATAATCAACAAAATTAGTATTTTACTTCAAATTCTGGGCCCAAGTCACACTCACTCATAGGGGAGAGGTATCGAATTTGTTTAAGTCGCTGCACTTAGATGTTGGTCCATTCCAATAGCCATGCTTACTGCCTGTCACTATTTTATATTTGGTAAGAAGAGAGTGATTTAGTGTGTTTTAGTTGACGGTACTTAGATTGGTGTGTTTCTCAAATTTGAGTTCTTCTCAATTTGTCTGAATATGCGCAGCTGTTGTGTGGCGGGTCTCTAGATGTCGTGCCATCAAATCTTTCTTCAGTCTTAAAACAAGATCATAAAGCTTTACCACCATCTAGCAAATTATGAACTATTGGTGGACTAAGAACTACCTAACTTAGGAACGACAAGTTACCTTTGAATCTGTTGGTGAGAAATTACCCGAATCAAAGCCTACCTTGTCGTAACCACCACTCTCCTTCTCCACTTCCATTATCAGATGTTTTCGAAGGCCACCAATCCATACTCAATGACATTGGCCTTTTGTGCGTCACTCAACCCATGATGTGACCTTATGAAATCTCTCTGGCCAACCTTAACAAGTGGATGATTAAGTTTGTCCACAAAATGTTTAGAAGCCATTCACCACTATCCATATGAAGCTCGATCGCCATCCGAGCGCCATATCCACAACGTGACAGTGGCCTGGGAGTTCACACCCATTTAGTTTTCTCAAAGTGCTTCCTCGCCCGATATCATATCCTTCTTTACAGCAGACATAGAGGCGCCGACAAGCCATGTTCATGTCCGACTTCCTAGTCAGTTCTTCCTTTGTAACACCAAAACCCTTCGGTTGAGTATATGCATTATAGGCTTATAGTACTTGTAACCTTCTTCCTCACTACCAAAAATTTGACTGATCACCATATCATATTCTGCAATGTCCTCTAGGCATGTCGTATACATCAATCAATAAAGAATCAAATCCAAATTATTTGAATTCCACTCATGAAACTAAACATGTTTCACTATGAAGAATAAAGCAGCCTTAGCATTTCATGCTAAAATTATGGACTACAAGATCAAACTGCATCAGTAACAATGCATGGGTATATAATCAAACAGAAAAACTAAATATGCCCAGTAGGTCACTGAACAACATTTGGTACTGTTTTTCGTTTTCAACCAAAACTGAACCATGATTTCTTGATGTTCCTAGACCACACTAAACAACAGTACACTTGTAAATCCCGAACCAAAAGGTCAAAAACTGTGGCTACTCTTTTCTTTTTCCAATATTAAGCCACAAAATAAATTGGGAGAAAAATCCTGAACCGATCAAAACTACTACTCCTCTTATATTATGGGACCGAGGGAGTGCTACCCAGCACAAATTACCCACTGATAGACACCATGTACCGGACGGCAATGGCATACAGAAAAACAATAGTTTTCGGGCGCGTGCACTGCATGACCTAATTACAAAATTTCCCCATCGTGCTGCAATACTGAACATGATTTTTCCACGAACTTGAGATATGCCAATTCTAGTGTTTCCGAGCGACGAACTTATCAACTATGAAATCGCTGGCCCGGATTAGAACCAGCGACGGAGCTAAGGTGGGTCGAGTGAGTCACAAGAGAAATTGTTACCAGATCGAGAGACAGGGACACGCCGCGGAGGTCCACGAGGGCGGGGGTGGATCGACGAGGGCGGGGGCGGCTACCCCGACCAGGGTGGCGCCGCCGCGGGAGCTGGGCGGCGGCCAGGGCGACGGCAGAGAGAAGGCAGGGGTCGAACAGATCAATGGATCGATCGGCTGAGCCCATTTTTGGCGTAGCCATTCATTTCACCTTAAAACATAGGCTCAAAACCTAGGCCCATGACAAAAATCTCTCACGCTTATTTTTCTTATAAAACACAAAATGTCTATACTACCCTCAGAAAATCAATTGTCGGTTTTTGTTGAAATAAATCAATTGTCGGATTTCAATATACCGCTCTCTCCCCTCTTGCGTATAGGGTACCAAAAAAAAAAAACACTCCAGCACTAAGTTCTGAACTAGAAGAAAAGGAAAACGGATACTCCCTCCGTCCAAATATACAGGGCCTAATATGTTTTCCGAGGTAGCCTTTGATCAATTATAAAAATATTAGTATATAAGGTCTATGATGTAAAAATTATATCATTAGAAACTTCATTCACATACGAATTTGATGGTTTGCTTCGTGTAACATGCATGTCATATATCATTGTGCTAATCCGTGGTCAAAATTAACCTCGAAAAACATATTAGGCCATGTATATGTGGATGGAGGGAGTAACAATTATCAGCCACTGTTGGAAATATGCCCTAGAGGCAATAATAAATTGATTGTTATTATATTTCCTTATTCATGATAATCGTTTATTATCCATGCTAGAATTGTATTGATAGGAAACTCAGATACATGTGTGGATACATAGACAGCACCATGTCCCTAGTAAGCCTCTAGTTGACTAGCTCGTTGATCAATAGATGGTTACGGTTTCCTGACCATGGACATTGGATGTCGTTGATAACGGGATCACATCATTAGGAGAATGATGTGATGGACAAGACACAATCCTAAGCCTAGCACAAAGATCGTATAGTTCGTATGCTAAATCTTTTCTAATGTCAAGTATCATTTCCTTAGACCATGAGATTGTGCAACTCCCAGATACCGTAGGAGTGCTTTGGGTGTGCCAAACGTCACAACGTAACTGGGTGGCTATAAAGGTACACTACAGGTATCTCCGAAAGTGTCTATTGGGTTGGCACGAATCGAGACCGGGATTTGTCACTCCGTGTAAACGGAGAGGTATCTCTGGGCCCACTCGGTAGGACATCATCATAATGTGCACAATGTGATCAAGGAGTTGATCACGGGATGATGTGTTACGGAACGAGTAAAGAGAGTTGCCGGTAACGAGATTGAACAAGGTATCGGGATACCGACGATCGAATCTCGGGCAAGTATCATACCGCTAGACAAAGGGAATTGTATACGGGATTGATCGAATCCTCGACATCGTGGTTCATCCGATGAGATCATCGTGGAACATGTGGGAACCAACATGGGTATCCAGATCCAGCTGTTGGTTATTGACCGGAGAACGTCTCGGTCATGTCTGCATGGTTCCCGAACCCGTAGGGTCTACACACTTAAGGTTCGATGACGCTAGGGTTATAAAGGAAGTTTGTATGTGGTTACTGAATGTTGTTCGGAGTCCTGGATGAGATCCCGGACATCACGAGGAGTTCCAGAATGGTCCGGAGGTAAAGATTTATATATGGGAAGTCATCATACGGTCACCGGAATAATTCGGGGGGATGCCGGTATTGTACCGGGACCACCGAAGGGGTTCCGGGGGTCCACCGGGAGGGTCCACTTGCCCCGAAGGGCCCTATGGGCTGTATGTGGAGAGGGACCAGCCCCTTAGTGGGCTGGGCGCCTCCCCCCTAGGGCCCATGCGCCTAGGGTTTGGGGGAACCCTAAAGGGGGGGCGCCCCCCTTGCCTTCGGGGGCAAGGCAACCCCCCTTGGCCGCCGCCCCCTCCTCAGATTGGATCTGAGGGGGCCGGCCCCCCTCTCCCTTGCCCCTATATATATGTGTGTGTGGGGTGGGAGGGCAGCCGGAACCAATGTTCTGGCGCAGCCCTCCCCCTCACCCAAGTCCTTCTCCTCTCCAGCGGTGCTTGGCGAAGCCCTGCAGGATTGCCACGCTCCTCCACTACCACCACGGCGTTGTGCTGCTGGATGGAGTCTTTCTCAACCTCTCCCTCTCTCCTTGCTGGATCAAGGCATGGGAGACGTCACCGGGCTGTACGTGTGTTGAACGCGGAGGTGCCGTCCGTTCGGCACTAGGATCTCCGGTGATTTTGATCACGACGAGTACGACTCCATCAACCCCGTTCACTTGAACGCTTCCGCTTAGCGATCTACAAGGGTATGTAGATGCACTCTCCTTCCCTCGTTGCTATTTTCTCCATAGATAGATCTTGGTGACATGTAGGAAAATTTTGAATTTCTGCTACGTTCCCCAACAGTGGCATCATGAGCTAGGTCTATTGCGTAGATTCTATGCACGAGTAGAACACAAAGTAGTTGTGGGCGTTGATTTTGTTCAATATGCTTACCGTTACTAGTCCAATCTTGATTCGGCGGCATTGTGGGATGAAGCGGCCCGGACCGACCTTACACGTACTCTTACGTGAGACTGGTTCCACCGACTGACATGCACTAGTTGCATAAGGTGGCTAGCGGGTGTCTGTCTCTCCCACTTTAGTCGGATCGGATTCGATGAAAAGGGTCCTTATGAAGGGTAAATAGAAATTGGCATATCACGTTGTGGTTTTTGCGTAGGTAAGAAATGTTCTTGCTAGAAACCCATAGCAGCCACGTAAAACTTGCAAACAACAATTAGAGGACGTCTAACTTGTTTTTGCAGGGTATGCTATGTGATGTGATATGGCCAAAGGATGTGATGAATGATATATGTGATGTATGAGATGATCATGTTCTTGTAATAGGAATCACGACTTGCATGTCGATGAGTATGACAACCGGCAGGAGCCATAGGAGTTGTCTTAATTTATTTATGACATGCGTGTCAACATAAACGTCATGTAATTACTTTACTTTATTGCTAACCGTTAGCTGTAGTAGTAGAAGTAATAGTTGGCGAGACAACTTGATGAAGACACGATGATGGAGATCATGATGATGGAGATCATGGTGTCATGGCGGTGACGATGATGATCATGGAGCCCCGAAGATGGAGATCAAAAGGAGCAAAGAGATGATGGCCATATCATGTCACTATTTGATTGCATGTGATGTTTATCATGTTTATACATCTTATTTGCTTAGAACGACGGTAATAAATAAGATGATCCCTCATTAAAATTTCAAGAAAGTGTTCCCCTAACTGTGCACCGTTGCGAAAGTTCGTGGTTTCGAAGCACCACATGATGATCGGGTGTGATAGATTCTTACGTTCGAATACAACGGGTGTTGACGAGCCTAGCATGTACAGACATGGCCTCGGAACACATGCAAAACACTTAGGTTGACTTGACGAGCCTAGCATGTACAGACATGGCCTCGGAACACAAGAGACCGAAAGGTCGAGCATGAGTCGTATAGAAGATACGATCAACATGAAGATGTTCACCGATGTTGACTAGTCCATCTCACATGATGATCGGACATGGCCTAGTTGACTCGGATCATGTAATCACTTAAGATGACAAGAGGGATGTCTATCTAAGTGGGAGTTCATAAGATGAACTTAATTATCCTGAACATAGTCAAAAGGTCTTCGCAAATTATGTCGTAGCTCGCGCTTCAGTTCTACTGTTTAGATATCTTCCTAGAGAAAATTTAGTTGAAAGTTGATAGTAGCAATTATGCGGACTAGGTCTGTAAACTGAGGATTGTCCTCATTGCTTCATAGAAGGCTCATGTCCTTAATGCACCGCTCAGTGTGCTGAACCTCGAACGTTGTCTGTGGATGTTGCGAACATCTGACATACACATTTTGATAACTACGTGATAGTTCAGTTTAACGGTTTAGAGTTAAGGCACCGAAGACGTTTTGAAACGTCGCGAAACATATGAGATGTTTCGAGGGCTGAAATTGGGATTTCAGGCTTGTGCCCACGTCAAGAGGTATAAGACCTCCGACGATTTTCTTAGCCTGCAAACTAAGGGAGAAAAGCTCAATTGTTGAGCTTGTGCTCAGATTGTTTGAGCACAACAATCGCTTGAATCAAGTGGGGGTTGATCTTCCAGATGGAATAGTGATAGTTCTCCGAAGTCATTACCACCAAGCCGCTAGACCTTCGTGATGAACTATAATATATCAGGGACATATGTGATGATCCTTGAGATATTCGTGATGTTTGACACCACAAAAAGTAGAAATCAAGAAGGAGCATTGTGACGCCCGAATAATTAGGCTACAGCAATCACACGTTAATGATGCCACATCACCACGATTACTGTTGTTAATCTCGCGTTAGTGCAGAACCGATCCAAATTCAAATTTGAATTAAAGTCAAACAATTAAAGTTTTCAAAAGTCAAAACTAAAATGTTCTTAATGTGGCAAATAAATCATGGATATTATTGGTGGAGTAACAACATCTTTATAAAATATTTAAATACCCGAAAGTGATTTAAAACAACATCAAAACAATTAGTTATACTCCTAATATATTTTACCAAATACTAAACTATTTTTATTCTGAGGTAAAACTTCTTAGAATAGTGGATTAGTTTGACACACTAATTTTGGAGCTATTTTCATATTTTAATAAACCAAAAATATAGTGCAACTAAAATAAAACAGAAAAAAATAAGAAAACAACAACAAAAGAAAAATAAAAGCCACACCCCTCGCTGGGCCTCGGCCCAGCTGGCCATGGGGCTAGCCAGGCCGCCCAGCCGGCCCACTTGGCCTGACCCGGCCCCCACTCACTCCCTTATCCCCTCGCAACCTGAAACCCTAGCCCGATCCACCACCACTCCCCCTCGCCTCCTTCCCACGATCCAATCTGGATCGGGGACGAGACCCCCACTCGCCCCACCCCGCTCGCCCCCCCTCGCTCCCTCCCCGATCTGGATCGGGGGAAAAGGCGCACGGACGCCGCTCGACACCCCGCGCCGTCGCGCACCATGGCGCCTCCGCCCTCGTCGCCGAACCCCGACGCCGCCCGGTTCTGCCCCGCCGTCGCCGAGAGCCGCCCCATCCTCGACGACCACCTCACCGGACGTCCTCGTTGCCTCCTTCCCCTGCGTCGCCTCGACTCCGTCCTCCTCTTCGACCCCGTTGCCCGTGCCCTACAACCCTGCGGTGAGGCCCCGGCCTCCTCTCTCCATCGCCCCGCGTGCTTACCATGCGCCGTTCGCGCCGCCTCTACACCTGCGCCCCGCCGAGGCCATCGACCGCGCGCGCCCGCGTCGGCCAAGCCCCCCCGCCTTCCCCTCCCTCGCAGAACGCGCTGCCCGCGCTCGGGCACGCTCTCACGTGGCCTCGCGCGCGCCCGTGCTTCGCCTCTCTGACGCTGGTGCCGCCCGCACATGGCTGAGCCCTGCCCGCTGCGTCTCCCCTGGCCGCTCGCCGTGCTCGCCGGCAGCTGGTTGCGCCCGCCTGCGTCGCCGCCTCCTGGTTCCGCCGCGGCCACCCGCAGCCGCTACCGCACGCTGGCCTGCCGCTCGCCTCCTGCACCACCCGGCCACCTCTCGCCCCGGCCTCCCTCGACTCGCCGCAGACCACACGCCCGACGCCGGCGCCCCGTGCACGCACGCGCCCATGCTTCGTTCGGGCGGGCGCCCACATCCCCCGCCCGCAGCCCCGCTAACGCCAGCGCCCGTTAGGCCCCCTCTGGGCCACTGACAAACGGGGCCCACGCCCCCAGAACAAAAAAAAGGGATTAAAAAAATATATAATAATTAATAAAAAGATAATAATTAATTAATTAATTAAGTTAATTAATCCTAATTAACTAGTTAGTTTAATTAAACAGTAATTAGATTAGTTAAACCCTAATTAGACTAAACAGTCAATGACGAGCGGGACCCACATGTCAGGTTGACCTGGTCAATTGCTCACGTCATGATGACGTCAGCAAACACTGTTCTGGATAATGTTGAATTAAATTAATTAAATAAATTCTAAAACTGATTTAAAACTTTAGAAAATCATATAAAATAAACCGTAGCTCGGATGGAAAAACTTTGTACATGAAAGTTGCTCAGAACGACGTGACGATTCCGGATACGCAACCCGTTCGTCCTCCACACCTCCCTAACCTATCGAACTCACAGCTTTCCCCCTCCGGCTCCTTTGCCCGAAAACGCAAAACACCGGGGATACTTTCCCGGATGTCATCCCCCTTCACCGGTATCACATACTACCGCGTTAGGGCACCTCTAACGCCGTTACTTGTCATGTCATGCATCACTATGCATATGCTTGCTTAAATATTTATTGTTTCTCCCCCCTCTTCTCTCGATAGACACCGAGACCGACGCCGCTGCTACCCAGTACGACTACGGAGTTGACGACCCCTCTCTCTTGCCAGAGCAACCAGGCAAGCCCCCCCTGATCACCAGATATCGCCTACTCTCCTCTATACTGCTTGCATTAGAGTAGTGTAGCATGTTACTGTTTTCCGTTCATCCTATCCTGATGCATAGCCTGTCCTTGCTACTACTGTTGTTACCTTTACCTGCAAACCTAATGCTTAGTATAGGATGCTAGTTTATCATCAGTGGCCCTACATTCTTGTCCGTCTGCCATGCTATACTATCGGGCCGTGATCACTCGGGAGGTGATCACGGGTATGTACTATATACTTTATACATGATACATGTGGTGACTAAAGAGGGGACGGCTCGTAGGAGCACCCACGAGTGGATCTTTGAGGCGGAGCGACAGGACAGGGTATCAGCCGAAGCCTTCGTGACGTCAGCGACTGAGTGGCGCGCGCCAGATTGGAACATAAGCCTGCTCTTGTATTAAGGGGGCTAGTTCTGCTTCCGGCCGCGTTCGCAACGTGCATGTGTGCTAAGGGCGATGGGCCCAGACCCCTGTGCGCTTAGGTTTAGACCGGCGTGCTAACCTCTCTGTTGTGCCTAGGTGGGGCTGCGACGTGTTGATCTTCCAAGGCCGGGCATGACCCAGGAAAGTGTGTCCGGCCAAATGGGATCGAGCGTGTTGGGGTATGTGGTGCACCCCTGCAGGGAAGTTTATCTATTCGAATAGCCGTGTCCCTCGGTAAAAGGATGACCCGGAGTTGTACCTTGACCTTATGACAACTAGAACCGGATACTTAATACAACACACCCTTCCAAGTGCCAGATACAACCGGTGATCGCTCTCTCACAGGGCGATGAGGGGAGGATCATCGGTTAGGTTTACGCTATACGATGCTACTTGGAGGACTTCAGTCTACTCTCTTCTACATGCTGCAAGACGAAGGCTGCCAGAAGCGTAGTCTTCGAAAGGACTAGCTATCCCCCTCTTATTCCGGCTTTCTGCAGTTCAGTCCACATATGATACCCTTATTCCATTTGATACCCATGCATACATATGTAGTGTAGCTCCTTGCTTGCGAGTACTTTGGATGAGTACTCACGGTTGCTTTCTCCCTCTTTTCCCCCTATTCCTTCGACCTGGTTGTCGCGACCAGATGTTGGAGCTCAGGAGCCAGACGCCACCGTCGACAATGACTCCTACTACACCGGAGGTGCCTACTACTACGTGCTGCCCGCTGACGACGACCAGGAGTAGTTTAGGAGGATCCCAGGCAGGAGGCCTACGCCTCTTTCGATCTGTATCCCAGTTTGTGCTAGCCATCTTATGGCAACTTGTTTAACTTATGTCTGTACTCAGATATTGTTGCTTCCGTTGACTCGTCTATGATCGAGCTCTTGTATTCGAGCCTTCGAGGCCCCTGGCTTGTAATATGATGCTTGTATGACTTATTTTATTTGTAGAGTTGTGTTGTGATATCTTCCCGTGAGTCCCTGATCTTGATCGTACATGTTTGCGTGTATGATTAGTGTACGATTAAATCGGGGGCGTCACAAGTTGGTATCAGAGCCGACTGCCTGTAGGAAACCCCCTTCCACACTCTTTGGCCGAAGTCGAGTCTAGACATTGCAAAAACTTTTTACTAACTTGGCTGTGTGCCTTACGGGCCCACGTCGCCATCGGGTGGTATTAGGATCTTTTACTCCTCGATCCTTACTTTGGGACTCTGATCTCTCTTCTATTCGGGTTAAAATGAATTAACTAACTCTGACTCTAGGATCTCGTTGCTACTTCCACCTGGAGAGCACCTTATTAGGATGATCGTCTACTGCACCAGAAGATTCCGAAGATACTCTTTAATATTCTCTCGAGACTTGTGCCCACCACTTTTGCAATTCCCGACCACCGATAAATCCTTATGGATAAATACTTACACCTGTCACCCTTACTTTTATTCCCAGTTAATCTTGTTATTACAAGATACCCCGAAAATTCTCTCTCTTGTTCCGATAATACCCTGTGCCCACCGCCCTTGCAGTTCTTTGCAACCTGGGTAACCCTTCGAATAATTTCTCGCACTTAGTAAGTATCCGCTCATCCCAAGTGGATACATGTGTTTCACAATGGTCTTCGAAATACTATTCGATCCTCCAAAAATCCTTAGTAGCTTATTGCTCTGCAATACTTGTCTGCTTGCGTGATGGATGCTTTCCATATGTCTGGCAATCATCGTTAGTATCCTTAGGCACCGTCATTTTGATCCCTTTGATTCAACATGAGTGCGAATGCACGCAATCATCAGTTGATCCTTTTAAATTATCTTTCCGGCTCAGCCGCCAGTTTAAACATGAGCTAGATCTTGAGCAATCAATTGACCATCGATCGTACCCTTAAGGCTATTCAACTTATCCATCCCTAATCAGAGCATTGCTTCTGATCCCTTGTCTTGGAATTGATAATTCCTTTGCATTTGAGCCTTGAATTAGTCAGTTGTTTCTAAAGTCTGATCTCCTTGCATTGTTTCTCCCTCTGGTTGAGTACCGATGCTCACACCAGATCCCTTGAGGACCACCAGATCATTTGTTGGATTTTATCCGACAGCGTCCTTCATATTCAATAAGTCTGTGAGCCTTTCCTCGGATACATAATGCCTTTGGTAAATTGTATCCTCTGCTTTCTCAAGCATGCTCTACTATCGAGCTTGTGTTATTTATTCTTGAAATTTGTGGTGTATACTCCTAAGATGCCCTGATGGGTTGAACCTATGCCTTCTCTAAACTGTGTGAACTCGAAAGTTTTCACGAGCCATACACTTCTGGTATTTTGCCAAATAAGATTTCAACACTGCAACTTCTTCGAAAGTGAGAAGTGAATGAAAGGTTATGCATTGGAGAAGTGGGAGTCGACCTTGAACTTTGTGTTCATGCCCATGGACACGATGTACATCTTATCATTAAAGCTTCTTTTAAATTAAATTATTCCTTTGGTATAAGTTCATCTTATATCCGAGATCTGGCCTTTTGCAATAATGTTTCCGACCATGTTCTCCTTTAAGTACCATTTCTCGGGCAAGTTAAAGTAATTGTCTTCTACAGATCATTGCACCCGACCAACCTTTACTTTGATCTACCGTCGTGTATTACACTCTGGTATCTCAAGAATATCATAGAACTGCATAACTTCTTATGGGTACTTCATCAACTATTATTTCTCACCGATTCCAATTTTTCCGGGTTCTGGGTTGTCGTCAACCGAGGACACCAATAAGTGAATCGATTCCGCACTCTGGTTCAATAACTCTTAAATAATTGTTGTGGCTTACGAGTTAATAATCACTTAAGTCATTCCTAGCCTGATCGGCTATATCATCATGGTGCTAAATTTTAACTGTGCTACTTGGTCCTTCTTCACGGAGCACAATTCTCGACGATGAGCTAAGCTTACGTCGATTTTCCTCATCATATCATTTCGCCTTGAACCACAAGCTTGATTTCAAGTTGTGTCCTACCCATGGTTCCAATAACCTTCCGCCTCATCATTCATTTGACCTGATGTCATCGCTGGTTGATTACATCTTCATGAAATCTCTCGACAATTGTGTCGTGATCATCATCGACCTTATGAGCTCTTCCAGGATATCAATTGAGTTCATGATGAGAAATACTATCCTTGCCCCCGATGATTTGTGTTATCTTTGACCACTTTATTGCCTTCCGTACAAACACAAACTTGTTTGTGTTTTGTGTTATACCTTGAGTTCCCTGCTATCCAGCATTTGTTCTTCTTTACCTTGGAGTATTACCATCTTTTAATATCAAGGATGTTGTGGGGATTGCTCCACCTCTTAAGAATTATTGGTATAGTGATACTTCTCATCATCACCATTCCTTCTTAGTCCTCGCGTTGATTCCAACCGGGGTACCAACAAGTGAACGGTGCTATTTGGATTCTGTACTTCTAGCAACCATATCGCTTTGTAGTTAATGGTCGACATTTCATTCTTAGACCATTTGTTATCGAATCAACATTCTAACACCGGTCATGCTACCTAGCCCATATTTCGGGTTCACATTTCAACCAATGTTTAATTATGTATGTTTTCCTCTAGCATATATCATTAAGTCATTTGATCTAGCTAATGTTATCTCCTTGTTCACATAGTTGTGGAAATCCATCTTTTTTTGGAAATATCAATGGATTGTCGCTGAGTCAATCAATCACCTCCTCACCTCTCCTTGATTTAATGGTGAACCCTTGTTTGGAACTCGCTTCCATAGTTCTTTTCCCGAGAATCATATAATGTCGTCTCTTCAACTGTGTTATACCTCTTCTTCTCAGGCATCCTGAGTCTGAGGTGTCCTGACACCAATCAAATTTGAAACTTGTCAGATATGATGGTTGGAACATTTTCCAAGAGTCATAGCATTGATCTTTATGTAACCCAGTAAGGTGATATCGTGCCTAGCACACCTGGCCGGAGGAACTATTGTTATAGTTTCCTTTTTTAGCAAGGTTAATCATTCTTCCATGAGGAAATTGTAAGACTTATTCTATAAGTTGTTCCTGATGAATCTTTTGAGTATCCAAGACCGACTTTTGCTTCAAGACCATGTCAATGCTATCTCGAAGCATGTTTGTGGTACTCTTATCATCGATAAGAACATTTGAAGCACAATGCTAACTTTCTATATCATTTATCCTAACACCGTAGCATGGGCAATGTCATGAAATTACTCTGTTATCTACTTTCTATCCTATCATGGATATCATGCTCTGCTTGTCTTTGGAAGGGTATACCCCTGAAATGTGTGTTTAAACACATTTTCCTTTCCATTGTTCTGTTAATCTGATAATCACATTTTCCTTTCCATTGTTTTGTTTAACCTTCTTGAGGTTTATATGATCTAAGCAGTAATAAGTCACTACTTTTGTAAGCACCTCGGTGTACAACTCTGTCAGTAGGAACCTGTTACTATTGTTGATGACATTCCGGTATCCACCGATGGATGAGAACTTTGCCTAATGGTCCGCCTCGTTCAACGAGCAGGAAAATGGTTCTCTTTGTCCCTCGCCCTTGGTATCGACGTTGTTGCCAACATAATTGACAGGCTACCCCCTGACATGCCTTGCTGGCATGATCACGCAAGACGTCTCCGCCCTTCCTACTTTTAACCACATGGTGGGCCCATAACCCACATTTCCCAGGATCGAAACCTGACTCTCCTGTACAACCCTGTTTCTAATGGTTATTCTCCATGCTTGGCTTCGTATTTAATTCATGGGCCACCTTCCTAGTGCTCTATTATGGTATCAGACACAATGCTTACTCTCGCCGCTCTGAACCCCTTTCTCACTCTGGTTCCGACTTTGAGCAGCTATCTATCCGCTTGGACCCTCTCATTGTACCTTCGTATCGTACTCTCGAAGTATTTTATATGTTCAACTCGAGAGATAATCTTATGCTCATTCATGGTTAACCCAGATTGTACCCCTCGTAAGCCTGTTGTCGTAGCCGAGCTGCCCCCTACCTATTCATAAGTATGTTGGAGTTCCCGACGAAAAATATGATGACTTTCTCATGATGACCTGAAGCAGAGGAATGAAGGCATCGATGTAATGGATCGACCTCTTCGAGAAGCGCAACCAAGACCAAGAAGATTCATTAGAATTTAGTAACCAGAACTTTCCCCCTTACTCCCCTCTTAAATCTCGGGACGAGATTTCTTGTAGTGGAGGAGAATTGTGACGCCCGGATAATTAGGCTACAGTAATCACACGTTAATGATGCCACATCACCACGATTACTGTTGTTAATCTCGCGTTAGTGCAGAACCGATCCAAATTCAAATTCGAATTAAAGTCAAACAATTAAAGTTTTCAAAAGTCAAAACTAAAATGTTCTTAATGTGGCAAATAAATCATGGATATTATTGGTGGAGTAACAACATCTTTATAAAATATTTAAATACCCGAAAGTGATTTAAAACAACATCAAAACAATTAGTTATACTCCTAATATATTTTACCAAATACTAAACTATTTTTATTCTGAGGTAAAACTTCTTAGAATAGTGGATTAGTTTGACACACTAATTTTGGAGCTATTTTCATATTTTAATAAACCAAAAATATAGTGCAACTAAAATAAAACAGAAAAAAATAAGAAAACAACAACAAAAGAAAAATAAAAGCCCCACCCCTCGCTGGGCCTCGGCCCAGCTGGCCATGGGGCTAGCCTGGCCGCCCAGCCGGCCCACTTGGCCCGACCCGGCCCCCACTCACTCCCTTATCCCCTCGCAACCTGAAACCCTAGCCCGATCCACCACCACTCCCCCTCGCCTCCTTCCCACGATCCAATCTGGATCGGGGACGAGACCCCCCCTCGCCCCACCCCGCTCGCCCCCCCTCGCTCCCTCCCCGATCTGGATCGGGGGAAAAGGCGCCCGGACGCCGCTCGACACCCCGCGCCGTCGCGCACCATGGCGCCTCCGCCCTCGTCGCTGAACCCCGACGCCGCCCGGTTCTGCCCCGCCGTCACCGAGAGCCGCCCCATCCTCGACGACCACCTCGCCGGACGTCCTCGTCGCCTCCTTCCCCTGCATCGCCTCGACTCCATCCTCCTCTTCGACCCCCGTTGCCCGTGCCCTACAACCCTGCGGTGAGGCCCCGGCCTCCTCTCTCCCTCGCCCCGCGTGCTTACCATGCGCCGTCCGCGCCGCCTCTACACCTGCGCCCCGCCGAGGCCATCGACCGCGCGCGCCCGCGTCGGCCAAGCCCCCCCGCCTTCCCCTCCCTCCCAGAATGCGCTGCCCGCGCTCGGGCACGCTCTCACGTGGCCTCACGCGCGCCCGTGCTTCGCCTCTCTGACGCTGGTGCCGCCCGCACATGGCCGAGCCCTGCCCGCTGCGTCTCCCCTGGCCGCTCGCCGTGCTCGCCGGCAGCTGGTTGCGCCCGCCTGCGTCGCCGCCTCCTGGTTCCACCGCGGCCACCCGCAGCCGCTACCGCACGCTGGCCTGCCGCTCGCCTCCTGCACCACCCGGCCACCTCTCGCCCCAGCCTCCCTCGACTCGCCACAGACCACACGCCCGACGCCGGCGACCCGTGCACGCACGCGCCCATGCTTCGTTTGGGCGGGCGCCCACATCCCCCGCCCGCAGCCCCGCTAACGCCAGCGCCCGTTAGGCCCCCTCTGGGCCACTAACAAACGGGGCCCACGCCCCCAGAACAAAAAAAGGGATTAAAAATATATATATAATAATTAAATAAATAATAATTAATAAAAAGATAATAATTAATTAATTAATTAATCCTAATTAACTAATCTAATTAACTAGTTAGTTTAATTAAACAGTAATTAGATTAGTTAAACCCTAATTAGACTAAACAGTCAATGACGAGCGGGACCCACATGTTAGGTTGACCTGGTCAATTGCTGACGTCATGCTGACGTCATGATGACGTCAGCAAACACTGTTCTGGATAATGTTGAATTAAATTAATTAAATAAATTCTAAAACTGATTTAAAACTTTAGAAAATCATATAAAATAAACCGTAGCTCGGATGGAAAAACTTTGTACATGAAAGTTGCTCAGAACGACGTGACGATTCCGGATACGCAACCCGTTCGTCCGCCACACCTCCCTAACCTATCGAACTCGCAGCTTTCCCCCTCCGGCTCCTCTGCCCGAAAACGCAAAACACCGGGGATACTTTCCCGGATGTCATCCCCCTTCACCGGTATCACCTACTACCGCGTTAGGGCACCTCTAACGCCGTTACTTGTCATGTCATGCATCACTATGCATATGCTTGCTTAAATATTTATTGTTTCTCCCCCCTCTTCTCTCGATAGACACCGAGACCGACGCTGCTGCTACCCAACACGACTACGGAGTTGACGACCCCTCTCTCTTGCCAGAGCAACCAGGCAAGCCCCCCCCTTGATCACCAGATATCGCCTACTCTCCTCTATACTGCTTGCATTAGAGTAGTGTAGCATGTTACTATTTTCCGTTCATCCTATCCTGATGCATAGCCTGTCCTTGCTACTACTGTTGTTACCTTTACCTGCAAACCTAATGCTTAGTATAGGATGCTAGTTTATCATCAGTGGCCCTACATTCTTGTCCGTCTGCCATGCTATACTATAGGGCCATGATCACTCGGGAGGTGATCACGGGTATGTACTATATGTTGGGGAACGTAGCAGAAATTCAAAATTTTCCTACGTGTCACCAAGATCTATCTATGGAGAGACTAGCAACGAGGGGAAAGGAGAGTGCATCTACATACCCTTGTAGATCGCTAAGCGGAAGCGTTCAAGTGAACGGGGTTGATGGAGTCGTACTCGTCGTGATTCAAATCACCGATGATCCTAGCGCCGAACGGACGGCACCTCCGCGTTCAACACACGTACGGAACGGAGACGTCTCCCACGCCTTGATCCAGCAAGGAGGAGGGAGAGGTTGATGGAGATCCAGCAGCACGACGGCATGGTGGAAGTAGCGGGATTCCAACAGGGCTTCGTTAAGCGCTGCGGGAGGAGGAAGATGTGTCACGGGAGGGAGAGGGAGGCGCCAGGCCTTAGATTGGTTTGCTCCTCCTTTTCCCCACTATATATAGGGCCAAGGGAGAGGGGGAGGCGCAGCCCTTGCCCCTTCCTCCAAGGAAGGGTGCGGCCAAGGGTGGGGAGGAGTCCATCCTCCCCAAGGCACCTCGGAGGTGCCTTCCCCTTTTAGGACTCTCCCCTTTTTCCCATCTCTTGGCGCATGGGCCTCTTGGGGCTGGTGCCCTTGGCCCATATAGGCCAAGGCACACCCCCTACAGCCCATGTGGCCCCCCGGGGCAGGTGGCCCCACCCGGTGGACCCCCGGGACCCTTCCGGTGGTCCCGGTACAATACCGGTGACCCCGAAACTTGTCCCGATGGCCGAAATAGCACTTCCTATATATAATTCTTTACCTCCGGACCATTCCGGAACTCCTCGTGACGTCCTGGATCTCATCCGGGACTCCGAACAACATTCGGGTTACCGCATACTAATATCTCTACAACCCTAGCGTCACCGAACCTTAAGTGTGTAGACCCTACGGGTTCGGGAGACATGCAGACATGACCGAGACGTTCTCCGGTCAATAACCAACAGCGGGATCTGGATACCCATGTTGGCTCCCACATGTTCCACGATGATCTCATCGGATGAACCACGATGTCAAGGACTTAATCAATCCCGTATACAATACCCTTTGTCTAGCGGTATTGTACTTGCCCGAGATTCGATCGCCGGTATCCCGATACCTTGTTCAATCTCGTTACTGGCAAGTCTCTTTACTTGTTCCGTAACACATCATCCCGTGATCAACTCCTTGATCACATTGTGCACATTATGATGATGTCCTACCGAGTGGGCCCAGAGATACCTCTCCGTCACACGGAGTGACAAATCCCAGTCTCGATTCGTGCCAACCCAACAGACACTTTCGGAGATACCCGTAGTGTACCTTTATAGCCACCCAGTTACGTTGTGACGTTTGGCACACCCAAAGTATTCCTCCGGTATTCGGGAGTTGCACAATCTCATGGTCTAAGGAAATGATACTTGACATAAGAAAAAGCTTTAGCATACGAACTACTCGATCTAGTGCCATGCTTAGGATTGGGTCTTGTCCATCACATCATTCTCCTAATGATGTGACCCCGTTATCAACGACATCCAATGTCCATGGTTAGGAAACCGTAACCATCTATTGATCAACGAGCTAGTCAACTAGAGGCTTACTAGGGACATGGTGTTGTCTATGTATCCACACATGTATCTGAGTTTCCTATCAATACAATTATAGCATGGATAATAAACGATTATCATGAACAAGGAAATATAATAATAATCAATTTATTATTGCCTCTAGGGCATATTTCCAACAGTCTCCCACTTGCACTAGAGTCAATAATCTAGTTCACATCGCCATGTGATTAACACTCACAGGTCACATCGCCATGTGACTAACACCCAAGAGTTTACTAGAGTCAGTAGTCTAGTTCACATCACTATGTGATTAGCACTCAATGAGTTTTAGGTTTGATCATGTTGCTTGTGAAAGAAGTTTTAGTCAACGGGTCTGAACCTTTCAGATCCGTGTGTGCTTTACAAATCTCTATGTCATCTCCTAGATGTAGCTACCACATTCTATTTGGAGCTATTCCAAATAACTATTCTACTTGGAGCTATTCTAAATTGTTGCTCCATTATACGTATCCGGTATCTCTACTCAGAGCTATCCGGATAGGTGTTAAGCTTGCATCGACATAACCCTTTACGACGAACTCTTTTACCACCTCCATAATCGAGAAAATTCCTTAGTCCACTAGTTACTAAGGATAACTTTGACCGCTGTCCTATGATTCATTCTTGGATCACTCTTGTACCCCTTGACTGACTCATGGCAAGGCACACTTCAGGTGCGGTACACAGCATAGCATACTGTAGAGCCTATGTCTTAAGCATAGGGGACGACCTTCGTCCTTTCTCTCTATTCTGCCGTGGTCGAGCTTTAAGTCTTAACTTCATACCTTACAACTCAGGCAAGAACTTCTTCTTTGACTGATCCATCTTGAACACCTTCAAGATCATGTCAAGGTATGTGCTCATTTGAAAGCACCATCAAGCGTTTTGATCTATCCTTATAGATCTTGATGTTCAATGTTCAAGTAGCTTAATCCAGGCTTTCCATTGAAAAACACTTTCCAAATAACCCTATATGCTTTCCAGAAATTCTACGTCATTTCTGATCAACAATATGTCAACAACATATACTCATCAGAAATTCTATAGTGCTCCCACTCACTTCTTTGGAAATACAAGTTTCTCATAAACTTTGTATACACCAAAATCTTTGATCATCTCATCAAAGCATACATTCCAACTCCGAGATGCTTACTCTAGTCCTTAGAAGGATTGCTAGAGCTTTGCATACTTATTAGCATCTTTCAGGATTGACAAAACCTTTCGGTTGTATCACATACAACCTTTCCTCAAGAAAATCGTCGAGGAAACAATGTTTTGACATCCTATCTGCAAGATTTCATAAATAATGCAGTAATCGCTAATATAATTCCAACAGACTCTTAGCATCGCTACGAGTGAGAAAGTCTCATCATAGTCAACTCCTTGAACTTGTCGGAAACCATCTTAACGACAAGTCGAGCTTTCTTAATGGTGACATTTACCATCATTGTCCGTCTTCCTTTTAAAATCCATCTATACTCAACAGCCTTACGACCATCAAGTAATTCTTCCAAAGTCTACACTTTGTTTTCATATATGGATCCTCTCTCGGATTATATGGCCTCGAGCCATTTATTGGAATCCAGGCCCACCATCGCTTCTCCATAGCTCGTAGGTTTATTGTTGTCTAGCAACATGACTTCCAAGACAGGATTACGTACCACTCAGAAGTAGTACGCATCCTTGTCATCCTACGAGGTTTGGGAGTGATTTGATCTGAAGTCTCATGATCAATATCATAAGCTTCCACTTCAATTGGTGTAGGTGCCACAGGAACAACTTCCTGTGCCCTGCCACACACTAGTTGAAGAGACGGTTCAATAACCTCATCAAGTCTCCACCATCCTCCCACTCAATTCCTTCGAGAGAAACTTTTCCTCGAGAAAGGACCCGATTCTAGAAACAATCCCTTATTGCTTTCGGATCTGAGACAGGAGGTATACCCAACTATTTTGGGTGTCCTATGAAGATGCATTTATCCGCTTTGGGTTCGAGCTTATCAGCCTGAAACTTTTTCACATAAGCGTCGCAACCCCAAACTTTTAAGAAATGACAGCTTAGGTTTCTCTAAACCATAGTTCAAACGGTGTCATCTCATCGGAATTACGTGGTGCCCTATTTAAAGTGAATGTGGTTGTCTCTAATGCCTAACCCATAAACTATTGTGTTAATTTGATAAGAGACATCATGGTATGCATCATATCCAATAGGGTGCAGTTATGATGTTCGGACACACCATCACACTATGGTGTTCCAGGCTGTATTAGTTGTGAAACAATTTCCACAATGTCTTAATTCTGTGCCAAACTTGTAACTCAGATATTCATCTCTATGATCATATTATAGATCTTTTATCCTCTTGCCACGACGATCTTTCAATTTCACCCTGAAATTATTTGAACCTTTCAATAATTCAGACTCGTGATTCATCAATTAAATATACTCAACATCTACTCAAATCATCTGTGAAGTAAGAACATAACGATATCCACTACACGCCTCAGCACTCATTGGAATGCACACATCAAAATGTATTACTTCCAACAAGTTGCTTTCTAGTTCCATTTTACTGAAAACGAGGCTTTCAGTCATCTTGCCCATGTGGTGTGATTTGCATGTCTCAAGTGATTCAAAACCAAGTGAGTTCAAACGGTCCATTTGCATGGAGTTTCTTCATGCATATACACCAATAGATATGGTCTGCATGTCTCAAACTTTTCAAAAACGAGTGAGCCCAAAGATCCATCAACATGGAGCTTCTTCATGCGTTTTATACCAATATGACTTACGTGGCAGTGCCACAAGTAGGTGGTACTATCATTACTATCTTTTGGCATGAACATGTGTATCACTACGATCGAGATTCAATAAACCATTCATTTTTAGGTGTAAGACCATTGAAGGTATTATTCAAATAAACAGAGTAACCATCATTCTCCTTAAATGAATAGCCGTATTGCGATAGACATAATCCAATCATGTCTATGCTCAACGCAAACACCAATCTCGATGATAGAGGGAGCGTGCGATGCTTGATCATATCAACATTGGAAACACTTCCAACACTTATCGTCAGCTCACCTTTAGCTAGTCTCCGTTTTATTCCGTAGCTTTTATTTCGTGTTACTAACACTTAGCAACCGAACCGGTATCTAATACCCTGGTGCTACTAGGAGTACTAGTAAAGTACACATCAACACAATGTATATCCAATATACTTCTATCGACCTTGCCAGCCTTCTTATCTACCAAGTATCTAGGCTAATTCTGCTCCAGTGGCTGTTCCCCTTATTACAGAAGCACTTAGTCTCGGGTTTGGGTTCAACCTTGGGTTTCTTCACTAGAGCAGCAGCTGATTTGCCGTTTCATGAATTATCCCTTCTTGCCCTTGCCCTCTTGAAACTAGTGGTTTCACTAACCATCAACAATTGATGCTCCTTCTTGATTTCTACTTTTGTGGTGTCAAACATCGCGAATAACTCAAGGATCATCATATATGTCCCTGATATATTATAGTTCATCACAAAGCTCTAGCAGCTTGGTGGTAATGACTTCGGAGAAACATCACTATCTCATCTGGAAGATCAACTCCCACTCGATTCAAATGATTGTTGTACTCAGACAATCTAAGCACAAGCTCAACAATTGAGCTTTTCTCCTTAGTTTGTAGGCTAAGAAAATCGTCAGAGATCTTATACCTCTTGACGTGGGCACGAGCCTGAAATCCCAATTTCATCCCTCAAAACATCTCATATGTTTCGCGACATTTCAAAATGTCTTCGGTGCCTCAATTCTAAACCGTTTAACTGAACTATCATGTAGTTATCAAAACGTGTATGTCAGATGTTCGCAACATCCACAGACAATGTTCGAGGTTCAGCACACTGAGCGGTGCATTAAGGACGTAAGCCTTCTAAGAAGCAATGAGGACAATCCTCGGTTTACGGACCTAGTCCGCATAATTGCTACTATCAACTTTCAACTAATTTTTCTCTAGGAACATATCTAAACAGTAGAACTGTAGCGTGAGCTACGACATAATTTGCAAAATCCTTTTGACTATGTTCAGGATAATTAAGTTCATCTTATGAACTCCCACTCAGATAGACATCCCTCTAGTCATCTAAGTGATTACATGATCCGAGTCAGCTAGCCCGTGTCCGATCATCACGTGAGACGGACTAGTCAACGTCGGTGAACATCTTCATGTTGATCGTATCTTCTATACGACTCATGCTCGACCTTTCGGTCTTCTGTGTTCCGAGGCCATGTCTATACACATGCTAGGCTCGTCAAGTTAACCCTAAGTGTTTCGCGTGTGTAAATATGTCTTACACCCGTTGTATGTGAACGTTAGAATCTAACACCCGATCATCGCGTGGTGCTTCGAAACACGAACTGTCGCAACGGTGCACAGTTAGGGGAGAACACTTCTTGAAATTGTTGTAAGGGATCATCTTATTTACTACCTTCGTTCTAAGCAAATAAGATGTATAAACATGATAAACATCACATGCAATCAAATAGTGACATGATATGGCCAATATCACTTTGCTCCTTTTGATCTCCATCTTCGGGGCTCCATGATCATCATCGTCACCGGCATGACACCATGATCTCCATCGTCATGATCTCCATCATCGTGTCTTCTTGAAGTTGTCACGTCATCTATTACTTCTACTACTACAGCTAACGGTTAGCAATAAAGTAAAGTAATTACATGACGTTTAAGTTGACACGCAGGTCATAAATAAATAAAGACAACTCCTATGGATCCTGCCGGTTGTCATATTCATCGACATGCAAGTCGTGATTCCTATTACAAGAACATGATCAATCTCATACATCACATATATCATTCATCACATCCTTTGGGCCATATCACATCACATAGCATACCCTGCAAAAACAAGTTAGACGTCCTCTAATTGTTGTTTGCATGTTTTACGTGGCTGCTATGGGTTACTAGCAAGAACGTTTCTTACCTACGCAAAGACCACAACGTGATATGCCAATTGCTATTTACCCTTCATAAGGACCCTTTTCATCGAATCCGATCCAACTAAAGTGGGAGAGACAGACACCCGCCAGCCACCTTATGCAACTAGTGCATGTTTGTCGGTGGAACCGGTCTCACGTAAGAGTACGTGTAAGGTTGGTCCGGGCCGCTTCATCCCACAATACCGTCGAATCAAGATAAGACTAGTAACGGAAAGCATATTGAACAAAATCAACGCCCACAACTACTTTGTGTTCTACTCGTGCATAGAATCTACGCAATAGACCTAGCTCATGATGCCACTGTTGGGGAACGTAGCAGAAATTCAAAATTTTCCTACGTGTCACCAAGATCTATCTATGGAGAGACTAGCAACGAGGGGAAAGGAGAGTGCATCTACATACCCTTGTAGATCGCTAAGCGGAAGCGTTCAAGTGAACGGGGTTGATGGAGTCGTACTCGTCGTGATTCAAATCACCGATGATCCTAGCGCCGAACGGACGGCACCTCCGCGTTCAACACACGTACGGAACGGAGACGTCTCCCACGCCTTGATCCAGCAAGGAGGAGGGAGAGGTTGATGGAGATCCAGCAGCACGACGGCATGGTGGAAGTAGCGGGATTCCAACAGGGCTTCGTTAAGCGCTGCGGGAGGAGGAAGATGTGTCACGGGAGGGAGAGGGAGGCGCCAGGCCTTAGATTGGTTTGCTCCTCCTTTTCCCCACTATATATAGGGCCAAGGGAGAGGGGGAGGCGCAGCCCTTGCCCCTTCCTCCAAGGAAGGGTGCGGCCAAGGGTGGGGAGGAGTCCATCCTCCCCAAGGCACCTCGGAGGTGCCTTCCCCTTTTAGGACTCTCCCCTTTTTCCCATCTCTTGGCGCATGGGCCTCTTGGGGCTGGTGCCCTTGGCCCATATAGGCCAAGGAACACCCCCTACAGCCCATGTGCCCCCCCGGGGCAGGTGGCCCCACCCGGTGGACCCCCGGGACCCTTCCGGTGGTCCCGGTACAATACCGGTGACCCCGAAACTTGTCCCGATGGCCGAAATAGCACTTCCTATATACAATTCTTTACCTCCGGACCATTACGGAACTCCTCGTGATGTCCGGGATCTCATCCGGGACTCCGAACAACATTCGGGTTACCGCATACTAATATCTCTACAACCCTAGCGTCACCGAACCTTAAGTGTGTAGACCCTACGGTTCGGGAGACATGCAGACATGACCGAGACGTTCTCCGGTCAATAACCAACAGCGGGATCTGGATACCCATGTTGGCTCCCACATGTTCCACGATGATCTCATCGGATGAACCACGATGTCAAGGACTTAATCAATCCCGTATACAATACCCTTTGTCTAGCGGTATTGTACTTGCCCGAGATTCGATCGCCGGTATCCCGATACCTTGTTCAATCTCGTTACTGGCAAGTCTCTTTACTTGTTCCGTAACACATCATCCCGTGATCAACTCCTTGATCACATTGTGCACATTATGATGATGTCCTACCGAGTGGGCCCAGAGATACCTCTCCGTCACACGGAGTGACAAATCCCAGTCTCGATTTGTGCCAACCCAACAGACACTTTCGGAGATACCCGTAGTGTACCTTTATAGCCACCCAGTTACGTTGTGACGTTTGGCACACCCAAAGTATTCCTCCGGTATCCGGGAGTTGCACAATCTCATGGTCTAAGGAAATGATACTTGACATAAGAAAAAGCTTTAGCATACGAACTACTCGATCTAGTGCTATGCTTAGGATTGGGTCTTGTCCATCACATCATTCTCCTAATGATGTGACCCCGTTATCAACGACATCCAATGTCCATGGTTAGGAAACCGTAACCATCTATTGATCAACGAGCTAGTCAACTAGAGGCTTACTAGGGACATGGTGTTGTCTATGTATCCACACATGTATCTGAGTTTCCTATCAATACAATTATAGCATGGATAATAAACGATTATCATGAACAAGGAAATATAATAATAATCAATTTATTATTGCCTCTAGGGCATATTTCCAACACTATATACTTTATACATGATACATGTGGTGACTAAAGACGAGCGGCTCGTAGGAGCACCTGCGAGTGGATCTTTGAGGCGGAGCGACAGGGCAGGTTCCGACCACCTAGGAGAGAGGTGGGCCTGGCCCTGGTCGGCGTTCGCGGATACTTAACACGCTTAACGAGATCTGGGTATTTGATCTGAGTCTGACCATTTGGTCTATACGCACTAACCATCTACGCGGGAGTAGTTATGGGTATCCCGGCGTCGTGGTATCAGCCGAAGCCTTCGTGACGTCAGCGACTGAGTGGCGCGCGCCGGATTGGAACATAAGCCTGCTCTTGTATTAAGGGGGCTAGTTCTGCTTCCGGCCGCGTTCGCAACGTGCAGGTGTGCTAAGGGCGATGGGCCCAGACCCCTGTGCGCTTAGGTTTAGACCGGCGTGCTGACCTCTCTGTTGTGCCTAGGTGGGGCTGCGACGTGTTGATCTTCCGAGGCCGGGCATGACCCAGGAAAGTGTGTCCGGCCAAATGGGATCGAGCGTGTTGGGGTATGTGGTGCACCCCTGCAGGGAAGTTTATCTATTCGAATAGCCGTGTCCCTCGGTAAAAGGACGACCCGGAGTTGTACCTTGACCTTATGACAACTAGAACCGGATACTTAATACAACACACCCTTCCAAGTGCCAGATACAACCGGTGATCGCTCTCTCACAGGGCGATGAGGGGAGGATCATCGGTTAGGTTTACGCTATACGATGCTACTTGGAGGACTTCAGTCTACTCTCTTCTACATGCTGCAAGACGAAGGCTGCCAGAAGCGTAGTCTTCGAAAGGACTAGCTATCCCCCTCTTATTCCGGCTTTCTGCAGTTCAGTCCACATATGATACCCTTATTCCATTTGATACCCATGCATACATATGTAGTGTAGCTCCTTGCTTGCGAGTACTTTGGATGAGTACTCACGGTTGCTTTCTCCCTCTTTTCCCCCTATTCCTTCGACCTGGTTGTCGCGACCAGATGTTGGAGCTCAAGAGCCAGACGCCACCGTCGACAACGACTCCTACTACACCGGAGGTGCCTACTACTACGTGCTGCCCGCTGACGACGACCAGGAGTAGTTTAGGAGGATCCCAGGCAGGAGGCCTACGCCTCTTTCGATCTGTATCCCAGTTTGTGCTAGCCATCTTATGGCAACTTGTTTAACTTATGTCTGTACTCAGATATTGTTGCTTCCGTTGACTCGTCTATGATCGAGCTCTTGTCTTCGAGCCTTCGAGGCCCCTGGCTTGTAATATGATGCTTGTATGACTTATTTTATTTGTAGAGTTGTGTTGTGATATCTTCCCGTGAGTCCCTGATCTTGATCGTACACGTTTGCGTGTATGATTAGTGTACGATTAAATTGGGGGCGTCACAAGCATCAATTGTTGATGGTTCATGAAACCACTAGTTTCAAGAAGGGCAAGGGCAAGAAGGGATACTTCATGAAACGGCAAATCAGCTGCTGCTCTAGTGAAGAAACCCAAGGTTGAACCCAAACCCGAGACTAAGTGCTTCTGGAATAAGAGGAACAGCCACTGGAGCAGAATTACCCTAGATACTTGGTAGATGAGAAGGCTGGCAAGGTTGATAGAAGTATATTGGATATACATTGTGTTAATGTGCACTTTAGTAGTACTCCTAGTAGCACCAGGGTATTAGATACCGGTTCGGTTGCTAAGTGTTAGTAACTCGAAATAAAAGCTACGGAATAAACGGAGACTAGCTAAAGGTGAGATGACGATATGTGTTGGAAGTGTTTCCAAGCTTGATGTGATCAAGCATCGCATACTCCCTCTACCATCAAGATTGGTGTTAGACCTAAATAATTGTTATTTGGTGTTTGCGTTGAGCATAGACATGATTGGATTACGTCTATCGCAATACGGTTATTCATTTAAGGAGAATAATGGTTACTCTGTTTATTTGAATAATACCTTCAATGGTCTTGCACCTAAAATGAATGGTTTATTGAATCTCGATCGTAGTGATACACATGTTCATGCCAAAAAGATATAAGATAGTAATGATATTACCACCTACTTGTGGCACTGCCACTTAAGTCATATCGGTATAAAACGCATGAAGAAGCTCCATGTTGATGGATCTTTGGACTCAGTCATTTTTGAAAGGATTGAGACATGCGAACCATGTTTGTTGGTAGATATGCATGAAGAAACTCTATACAGATGGATCGTTTGGACTCACTTGATTTTGAATCACTTGAGACATGCAAATCATACCACATGGGCAAGATGACTGAAAGCCTCGTTTTCAGTAAAATGGAACAAGAAAGCAACTTGTTGGAAGTAATACATCTTGATGTGCGCAGTCCAATGAGTGCTGAGGCATGTAGTGGATATCGTTATGTTCTTACTTCAAAGATGATTTGAGTAGATACTGAGTATATTTACTTGATGAAACATAAGTCTGAATTATTGAAAGGTTCAAGTAATTTCAGAGTGAAGTTGAACATCGTCGTGACAAGAGGATAAAATGTCTATGATATGATCGTAGAGATGAATATCTGAATTACGAGTTTGGCACAGAATTAAGACATTGTGGAAATTGTTTCACAACCAATACAGCCAGGAACACCATGGTGTGATGGTGTGTCCGTACATCATAACTGCACCCTATTGGATATGATGCATACCATGATGTCTCTTATCGAATTACCACGATAGTTTATGGGTTAGGCATTAGAGACAACCACATTCACTTTAAATAGGGCACCACGTAATTCCGATGAGATGACACCGTTTGAACTATAGTTTAGAGAAACCTAAGCTGTCATTTCTTAAAAGTTTGGGGTTGCGACGCTTATGTGAAAAAGTTTCAGGCTGATAAGCTCGAACCCAAAGCGGATAAATGCATCTTCATAGGACACCCAAAACAGTTGGGTATACCTCCTGTCTCAGATCCGAAAGCAATAAGGGATTGTTTCTAGAATCGGGTCCTTTCTCGAGGAAAAGTTTCTCTCGAAGGAATTGAGTGGGAGGATGGTGGAGACTTGATGAGGTTATTGAACCGTCTCTTCAACTAGTGTGTGGCAGGGCACAGGAAGTTGTTCCTGTGGCACCTACACCAATTGAAGTGGAAGCTTATGATAGTGATCATGAAACTTCAGATCAAGTCACTACCAAACCTCGTAGGATGACAAGGATGCGTACTACTTCAGAGTGGTACGTAATCCTGTCTTGGAAGTCATGTTGCTAGACAACAATGAACCTACGAGCTATGGAGAAGCGATGGTGGGCCTGGATTCCAATAAATGGCTCGAGGCCATATAATCCGAGAGAGGATCCATATATGAAAACAAAGTGTAGACTTTGGCGGAACAGCTCGATGGTCGTAAGGCTGTTGAGTACAGATGGATTTTAAAAGGAAGACGGACAATGATGGTAAGTATCACCATTAAGAAAGCTCGACTTGTCGTTAAGATGATTTCTGACAAGTTCAAGGAGTTGACTATGATGAGACTTTCTCACTCGTAGCGATGCTAAGAGTCTATTGGAATTATGTCAGCAATTACTGCATTATTTATGAAATCTTGCAAATAGGATGTCAAAACATTGTTTCCTCGATGATTTTTGAGGAAAGGTTGTATGTGATACAACCGGAAGGTTTTGTCAATCCTGAAAGATGCTAACAAGTATGCAAAGCTCCAGCAATCCTTCTAAGGACTGGAGTAAGCATCTCGGAGTTGGAATGTATGCTTTGATGAGATGATCAAAATTTTTGGGTGTATACAAAGTTTATGAGAAACTTGTATTTCCAAAGAAGTGAGTGGGAGCACTATAGAATTTCTGATGAGTATATGTTGTTAACATGTTGTTGATCGGAAATGATGTAGAATTTCTGGAAAGCATGCAGAGTTATTTGAAAAGTGTTTTTCAATGGAAAGCCTGGATTAAGCTACTTGAACATTGAGCATCAAAATCTATAAGGATAGATCAAAACGCTTAATAGTACTTTCAAATGAATACGTACCGTGACAAGATTTTGAAGGAGTTCAAAATGGATCGGCAAAGGAGTTCTTGGCTGTGTTATAAGGTGTGAACATTGAGTAAGACTCGAAACCTAACCACGGCAGAATAGAGAGAAAGGATGAAGGTCGTCCCCTATGCTTTAGACGTAGGCTCTACAGTATGCTATGCTGTGTACCGCACCTGAAGTGTGCCTTGCCATGAGTCAGTCAAGGGGTACAAGAGTGATCCAAGAATGGATCACAGGACAGCGGTCAAAGTTATCCTTAGTAACTAGTGGACTAAGGAATTTTCTCGATTATGGAGGTGGTAAAAGAGTTCGTCGTAAAGGGTTATGCCGATGCAAACTTTGACACTAATCCAGATTATTCTGAGTAGTAAACTGGATTTGTATAGTAGAACAGTTATTTGGAATAGCTCCAAATAGAACGTGGTAGCTGCATCTAGGAGATGACATAGAGATTTGTAAAGCGCACACGGATCTGAAAGATTCAGACCCGTTGACTACAACCTCTCTCACAAGCATAACATGATCAAACCCAGAACTCTTTGGATGTTAGTCACATGGGGATGTGACCTTGAGTGTTAATCACATATCGATGTGAACTAGATTATTGACTCTAGTGCAAGTGGGAGACTGTTGGAAATATGCCCTAGAGGCAATAATAAATTGATTGTTATTATATTTCCTTGTTCATGATAATCGTCTATTATCCATGCTAGAATTGTATTGATAGGAAACTCAGATACATGTGTGGATACATAGACAACACCATGTCCCTAGTAAGCCTCTAGTTGACTAGCTCGTTGATCAATAGATGGTTACGGTTTCCTGACCATGGACATTGGATGTCGTTGATAACGGGATCACATCATTAGGAGAATGATGTGATGGACAAGACCCAATCCTAAGCCTAGCACAAAGATCGTGTAGTTCGTATGCTAAAGCTTTTCTAATGTCAAGTATCATTTCCTTAGACCATGAGATTGTGCAACTCCCGGATACCGTAGGAGTGCTTTGGGCGTGCCAAACATCACAACGTAACTGGGTGGCTATAAAGGTACACTACAGGTATCTCCGAAAGTGTCTGTTGGGTTGGCATGAATCGAGACTGGGATTTGTCACTCCGTGTAAACGGAGAGGTATCTCTGGGCCCACTCGGTAGGACATCATCATAATGTGCACAATGTGATCAAGGAGTTGATCACAGGATGATGTATTACGGAACGAGTAAAAAGAGTTGCCGATAACGAGATTGAACAAGGTATCGGGATACCGACGATCGAATCTCGGGAAAGTATCATACCGCTAGACAAAGGGAATTGTATACGGGATTGATCGAATCCTCGACATCGTGGTTCATCCGATGAGATCATCGTGGAACATGTGGGAACCAACATGGGTATCCAGATCCCGCTGTTGGTTATTGACCGGAGAACGTCTCGGTCATGTCTGCATGGTTCCCGAACCCGTAGGGTCTACACACTTAAGGTTCGATGACGCTAGGGTTATAAAGGAAGTTTGTATGTGGTTATTGAATGTTGTTCGGAGTCCCGGATGAGATCCCGGACATCACAAGGAGTTCCGGAATGGTCTGGAGGTAAAGATTTATATATGGGAAGTCATCATACGGTCACCGGAATAATTCGGGGGGATGCCGGTATTGTACCGGGACCACCGAAGGGGTTCCGGGGGTCCACCTGCCCTGGAGGGCCCTATGGGCTGTATGTGGAGAGGGACCAGCCCCTTAGTGGGCTGGGCGCCTCCTCCCTAGGGCCCATGCGCCTAGGGTTTGGGGGAACCCTAAAGGGAGGGGAGGGGGCGCCCCCCTTGCCTTGGGGGGCAAGGCAACCCCCCTTGGCCGCCGCCCCCTCCTCAGATTGGATCTGAGGGGGCCGCCCCCCCTCTCCCTTGCCCCTATATATGTGTGTGGGGGGTGGGAGGGCAGCCGGAACCAATGTTCTGGCGCAGCCCTCCCCCTCTCCCAAGTCCTTCTCCTCTCCCGCGGTGCTTGGCGAAGCCCTGCAGGATTGCCACGCTCCTTCACCACCACCACGCCGTTGTGCTGCTGCTGGATGGAGTCTTCCTCAACCTCTCCCTCTCTCCTTGCTGGATCAAGGCATGGGAGACGTCACCGAGCTGTACGTGTGTTGAACGCGGAGGTGCCGTCCGTTCGGCACTAGGATCTCCGGTGATTTGGATCACGACGAGTACGACTCCATCAACCCCTTTCACTTGAACGCTTCCGCTTAGCGATCTACAAGGGTATGTAGATGCACTCTCCTTCCCTCGTTGCTGTTTTCTCCATAGATAGATCTTGGTGACACGTAGGAAAATTCTGAATTTCTGCTACGTTCCCCAACAGCCACATGATATAAATAAAAATGGCCTTCCATTCATCCTTATATTACTCCCTCCATTCAGAATTTACTGAATCAGCATCCAGTATTTCCGAACACAAGTTGTAGCATTTTATGAGCTTGTAGATAGTCCAATTTTATGTGAGATTACTTTCATTTTGACTGAAATCTTTGAATTAGGTAAAGGGGCCAAGGATTATACTTTTTAGGGAAATCAAGCATATAAATTATCACCTAAACACATTTGCCCAAATCTCTACTAAGAACCCGAGGTAACATATGCTCAGAACATTGCTCCATGTCGAAAACCAAAAACTACTCTCTCCGTTTCTAAATATAAGTCCTTTTAGAGATTTCAACACAGACTACATTAGGATGTATATAGTCATATTTTAGAGTGTAAATTCATTCATTTTGCTCTGTATGTAGTCCGTATTGAAATCTCTGAAAGGACTTATATTTAGGAATGTGGGGAGTAGTAAACTAGGAATGTCAATGAAGAGGCTACATTGTTCGGTACAAAGATTACATGAACTGCACTAAATGATTGTGATCCAACTGGTGTAATTACCGATGTGTTTGTTGCGGTGTGATGCATTGTCACTTTATGATAAGATCTAAGTTTGGATTTTTATGAGTTCTTTCTTGCATGATTTATAGACATATAATATCTCCGATCTATTAGTCTGGCATGATTTTGTATTCTACTTTGGATATTTCTTTTTTCCTTTCCATGCTTTTATTTTTTATTTTTGTATATTTGTATATTTTTAATTTTTTATGGTTTTTATGTTATGTTGTATAGGAAATGATAAAAAAATGTTCCAAATAGCTTCCTTGGTAGAGTATTTTTGCCTTGAAGAAAATAAAATAAAATTTCACACAAGGTAGTCTATTGTCTTTGTTCATGGGAAATGGAACAATTTGTATTAGTTTTTTCTGAATGCTTTTCTTAAATATATAATATGATCGTTTTTTCTCTTTGGACTTGTATAGAAGTGTTCTAAACATTTTATTTGACAAGCGTGAACACATTATTTGCCATACATGGACATAATCAAGTAACATAGAAAAAAAATCATTTTAAACACTTTTTTCATGTGAAACATTTTTATCCGTTGATATAGTTTTAGAACCTCGTTGAACATATTACTCCCTCTGTTCCATAATGTAGTGCATATAGATTAAAAAAATTCAATATCGAATATAGGTTCTGTAACCAGTCGTCTCCCGTCCTCCCAAACTCATTCTCTTTTGTGATTTCCCATTCAGCCCTCAATGCAGCTCTCAAGGCCCTGCTTCGAGTACATGAAACAACAACATGAAATTCATCCTCGCTTTCCATCCCACATATGCATGTCACATACGTCCTCTTTCACAATGGTCCTTCAGAAAGTACTTGGTAGCCAGGGATTGGGTTGCCACTCCCCATCCATTTTTTTTATTTTTTTCCAGTATATTTGCCTTCCAGATCAAATTCCAAATGCTTATATTTTCGGGCTAGCTTGTAGAGCTGGATGGTGCTTCCCTTGCCATTTCTTTTTCAGATTATCAGCCAACTTATAGGCACTCTTGACGGTGAAGATGCAGGTTTTTTCATAGTGCCACGCCACACAATCCTCAACTTCCCCTGCCGGGATCCGAATTTTACAGATTTCTTCCGCATCAAATGAATTACCCTTTCATAGTTTATAGAAATTTTGGTTTAACATGAAAACCCTCATGACATAAGTTGGCCAAGATTCGGCGGTGGATTTGACGTTGACTTCTTTCCTCGCTTGTGACATGAACCTTTCATTCCAATCATTACACTTTTTTCCGAATATGTTCAAGATAGGTTGGAAGTGCTCATTCTTCATTCTTCCTTTCGGCGTGGGGAGGCCCAGGTATTTACTTTCAAAAGTTGTGGCTTCCACTTCTAGTGTTCTCATTATTTCCTCTCTTACACTTTCGGAGCAAGCCTCCCTAAACAGCAAAGAGCACTTGCTTAGGCTTAGAAGTTGGCCTGAGCTTTTCCGAAACAATTCTAAGATTTCCTTGATCTTTCTTGCTTGGTCGGCGGTGGCTTTGAAAAAGAGTCTGCAAAAAGGAGATTAGAGACACCAAGGTTTCCACGGGCGATTTTTAGGGGAGTGAGGGTGCCCTACCCTATCTCTCTTTCTAGTAAAGTAGACAAACCTTCGGTCAGAAATAAGAATAGGTAGGGGCTCAGCGGATCCCCCAGTCCCAAACCCCTTGTGGGCTCAAAAGCATCCAGCAACACGCCAGAACATCTGACCGAAAATGTGACTGATTTGACACATATCATCACCCAGTTTATCCACTTTTGGTCAAACCCAACTGCCTCAGTACTCCCAGTCAACCCTATCACAGGCTTTAGCCAAATCCAACTTGTAAGCACAGTGGGTATCTCGCTGATTGTTGCTATGTTGTATTTTTGTTGCGGTTTTGTTTGCAATGCAGCGTGTGCACTGGAGTTTGTTGCCCTAGAGACCACGGAAGGAGGAATGTAGCCACCGTCTTTGTGCATACGTAGTGAGGTATCATATTTTTCTTAATTCACAAACAAAGTATCATATTTTTCTTTTGATGTATTATTAGGAGGGAGTGCACATGTCAATACAACCGGGGGGGGGGGGGGGGGGGGTGGCACGGAGAACAATTTTCAGTCCCGAGACTTGATTATGTCTTAGTCGATGCTATATTCATTAGATATTATGTTGAGATTTGTGCATTTTTTCTTTTCTGTTTTTTCTTTTTTTCTTTCATACATGTTATAGCACTTGACTAAGACTTAGTTAAAATCTCAGTCGACTGAGATCTAGCTACACCCTTTTTTGTACTATTTGTTTTTGGTTTTTTAGAATATTTGTTTTGGTTTCACAATGTTGATGCACGCGGCCACAAGAAAATAAACATCCCCTCGTCTGAAAATACCAACTGGTAGTAACGGCGATCATTTTCAAAGAAAAAAAAAAGCAGACGGTTTACAGATTTATGGGTACACGCCTACACGGAGCCGCTCATGTGCGGGTGCGGGGGCGGGTGCGCGGGAGGGGGCATGTGCCGGGGCGGGGACGGGTGCGCGAGCGTGGGCATGATGGGCCGGTGCGGGCGCGTGGCCGTGGCCGCGGCCGTGGTGCGACCTCGCGCAGTCGGCTGCGGCGAAGGTGACGGTGCGCTTGTCGAGGTCGTACCCGACGTGCATGTTCTGCTGCGCGATGTTCCCGATGATCGACGTCGGAAGGCGCTCCGACGCCGGCGCAATCGCCAGGCACAGGGTCTCCGCCTGCACCACCACGAACGTGTTCAACGGCTTCAGCGTCACCATCGCACCGCCGCCCAGCCCCAGCTTCACGTCGGGGATCTTCGCCGCGATCTGCCCCTCCTTTAGCCCGCTCACGTTGTAGCACAGCGGCAGCTCGAGGTCCTCCGGCGGCGGGGCCTTCGGGAGCTTGATCCGCCGGGCCAGCTCCTTCACCAGCGGGTCTAGCAGCGCCTTGTCGAGGAACGTCAGCGTCGTGCCGGAGTCGACGATGGCGGGGGTCTGGCGCGGCGCCCTGTAGGTCGCGCTGCCGACCTTGACGGACGCGAGCTCGATGGTGTAGTAGGTCCTCACCCTGGACGGGATCAGCGGCGTCGTGACCGCGCCCGGCTCCATCACGGCGGCGCGGGCGCCGAAGTTGAGCGCGGAGGAGGCGTTGACGGAGTAGGGCACGAGGCAGTAGGAGAACCTCCGGCCGACCGAGGCGTGCGCGCCAAGCTGCGTGACGAGGGAGAGGTTGGTGTTGCCGAGGCCGACGAGGCCGTCCCCGATGAAGGAGCCGGCAAAGTTCGTGCCGCAGCCGAAGTTGACGTTTGGCACGCGCGTCGTGCGGTCGCCGCAGCGGGCGCCGGGGGCGTCGGCGAAGGTGAAGGTCTCGGTGGAGAGGAGGCCGCTCGTCGCCGAGCCGTCGCCGTAGTAGTAGTAGTAGGTGCACTTGTCGCCGCCGGCGCAGGACGAGTCCGGGAGAGCGCGGCACGCGCCGGAGTCGCAGCCCACGAGGCGGTACGTCTTGGACTTGGAGGGGTCGAACACGACGCCCGGCCGCGGCGGGGGCGAGGGCGCGTCGCCGGCAAACGCCGGGCCAGGACCGTGGGCTCCCTTCTTGCTGCAGTTGAGCCAGATCAGGTCGCTGCCGGTGTCGGCGATGGCGAGCAGACGGGTGGGCGGCGTGCCCACGTTCACGGCCATCAGGTACTCGAACGGCGTGGAGGTGAGCTCAGACACGACGCCGTGGGCCGACGGTGCGTCGGCGCGGGCGTAGGAGCGCGCGAGCGCCTTGACCACGCGCCCGTGCGCGGTGAGCGAGGGGTCGTGGAACGGCGACCCGACGGACTCGCGGTGGATGAACTCCACGCTGAACCCATCGCCGCCGTACGCCGTGCAAGCGCACAGCTGCGCCGTGAGGACGACGCCGACGAGCAGGAGAGCGAGAGATACCCTCGTCGTCGCAGCCATTGTGACCTAGTGGGACTCAACTCCCAAGGATCGGTTGCTGCTGCTGTTATGCAGAGTAGACAAGTATATATATATATATATATATATATATATATATATATATATATATAAATAGGGGCATTTGCCAAAGTTAATGGCGAGATGAATTATGCAAGTCAGGATATATATTGTATGTGATATGAAGTGCTGATTGTTGACGAATATTTGCCAGCCCGCTGCGTAAATATGCGCAATTAATTACCTTCTGCACCAAGCATGGAATTAAGGGTGGATTCCATGTATTGGAGAGCTGGAGAGGAGTAGGAGATCATCTTGTGTGTGAAACTCAAGATTTTGCTATTAATTCCTGATAAAAGATTACTTGCCAAGGCTGGCAGTGATTCATTGTTGTCAGTATGTCAAACAGTAAATCTTTGAGAAACGGCAAGGGATTAAACAGATATTTATTTTCTTCCTTTTCTTAGACTAGCCACAATGGAGAGTAACATACATTAGTACTCCCTCCGTTTTTATTTAGTTCGCATATTAGCTTTGGTCAAAGTCAAGCTTTACAAACTTTGACCAAGTTTATATACAAAAATATTAAGATATACAATAACAAATCAACAACATTAGATTTATTACTAAATGTACTTTCACATCGTATAGATTTATTATGATAAATGTCTATATTGTTTTTTATAAACTTGGTCAAACTTTACGAAGTTTGACTTCAGTCAACTCTAATATGTGGAGTAAATAAAAACGGAGGGAGTAACATACATGTATTCCTAGACTATGTTACTATCTTCATAGTGGGTAGTAACATAAGTGTGGTAACATGCATAGCTTCATTTATTAGGTTATAGACTCATATTGCATTGGGACATGTGATGTTACAGTAACTAGCTAAGTTACTACTACTATCTCTCTCCTCATTAACTCATTGCCACATAACCAAATTTGCTGAGTTGGACTCGATGTTACTGCTGAAGTTACTCCCACTATGGCTAGTCTTAAGCTTCCATTTGTTCTACCCCTCACTGATTCCATTTCATCCATCGCTTCTCAGCAAACTATACTACAACAACAAACATCATGCGTACACCCAGGTCAACAGTTGAGGAAAAATATGTTACTCCTTTACTCTAGTTTGCGCTCCCAACTTCTGGAGTATCCGTGCAACGCTAGCACATACTAATCATTGTATGCATGAAAATGAACAAGTCACATATTGAACGCATATAAGAGTTACCCGAACTCAACACCCTTGCCTGTTCTTGATTGTCTGTCTGAAACTTGAAGGAATTTCATAGTTGCCCAATCTCACCTTGAGTCGAAATCGCAGTTGTGTCATACTCTTTCCGCATAGTCTCTGACATGTCTCACCGCTATAGCACTCCGTCCCCTTCTATATTTGTCATCCGCACTTTGCCATGTGCACCGAACACCACAAGATATACAACTATATACTCTCTCAGCTTTTGACTTTTCAGACTTTTCGACACTTTTTCAGATTCCCCATGGTTAACTCCCGTCCACCAACCGGCCGGCACTGATAGACCTAGTCACCAACTTGAATCTGGTACTCATCAACACGACTTCTGCACCCTCTGCACACTTTGTCTGATCACCAGCGCCTTGGTCTGTCGTTGTGTCCCAAATGCATCCCAAATGTATCTACTTTTCCAAATACTTTTGCTTTTGTACTCTAATTTACAAGATTTAAATGAAACTAACCTGGACCGATGTTGTTTTCAACAGAACTACCATGGTGTTGTTTTTGTGCAGAAATAAAAGTTCTTGGATTTGGTTGACATTTTAGGGAGATTATTTCCACAATATGTAAAAATTTCGTGGCCCCCCTCCAGTAGTTCTCTTCACTAAAATTTTGTGGCTCCTGGGTGGCTCGTACCCAGGAGCCACGAGCTCAGGGGGAGTGCCTACCACCCAGGGCGTGCCCTATGAGCTCTTGGGTCCCACATGCCTCCGTTAGCCCTAACTCCAACTCCATAAGTACTATCTCATGGAGAGAAAAATCAAAGAGAAGGAACCATCGCGTTTTATGGTACGGAGCTGCCGCCACCTCATGCTTTCATCGGGAGGGCTGATCTGGAGTAGTTCTGGGCTCCGGAGAGGAGGATTCATCGTCGTCCTCATCATCAATGCTTCTTCATCAACAATTCAATGATGCTCACCACCGGGAGTGAGTAATTCCTTCGTAGGCTTGCTGGACGGTGATGGAGTTGAATGAGATTTTTCATGTAGTCAATTCCATTTGTTAGGACTTGATCCTTAGTATCCACTATGTTCTGAGGTTGATATTGCTATGAATTTTCTATGCTTAATGCTGTTGGGAATCGTTGCATGGAAAACAAAATTTTTCTACGCACACGCAATGATCTATCCATGGAGATGCATAGCAACAAGGGGGGAGTTGTTGAGGAACGTAGCATGCAATTTTAAAAAATTTCCTACGATCACGCAAGATCTATCTAGCGGATGCATAGCAAGGAGAGGGGGAGAGTGTGTCCACGTACCCTCATAGACCGAAAGCGGAAGCGTTAGGTTAACGCGGTTGATGTAGTCGAACGTCTTCCCGATCCAACCGATCAAGTACCAAACGTACGGCACCTCCGAGTTCAGCACACGTTCAGCTCGATGACGTCCCTCGAACTCTTGACGCAGCAGAGGGTCGAGGGAGAGTTTCGTCAGCACGACGGCACGGTGATGGTGACGGTGATGTGATCCACGCAGGGCTTTGCCTAAGCACTACGTGAATATGACCGGATGAGTAAAGTGTGGAGAGAGACGCCGCACACGGCTTGGAACAATTGGTGTGTCTCCAAGGGGTGCTCTTCCCACGTATATAAATGAGGAGGGGAGGAGGCCAGCCACCAGGGGCACGCCAAGGAGAGGGGAGTCCTACTAGGACTCCAAGTCCTAGTAGGATTCGCCCCCTCTTTTCCTTCTCATGGAGGGGGAAAGGGGGAAGGGAGAGGGAAGAGGAGAAGGAAAGGGGGGCGCGCCCCCTCCCCTAGTCCAATTCGGACTCCCTATATGGGAAGGGGGTGCGGCCACCCCTTGTGGGCTGCCTCCCCTCTCTCCTATGGCCCATGTAGGCCCAATATTTCCCGGGGGGGGGGGGGGGGGGGGTTCTGGTAACCTCCAGGTACTCCGAAAAATACCTGGACCATTCCGGTGTCTGAATACTATCGCCCAATATATCAATCTTTACCTCTCGACCATTTCGAGACTCCTCGTCATGTCCGTGATCTCATCCGGGACTCCGAACAAACTTCGGTCACCAAAACACATAACTCATAATACAAATTGTCATCGAATGTTAAGCGTGCGGACCGTACGGGTTCGAGAACTATGTAGACATGACCGAGACACATCTCCGATCAATAACCAACAGTGGAACCTGGATGCTCATATTGGTTCCAACATATTCTACGAAGATCTTTATCGGTCAAACGCAATGACAACATATATTATTCCCTTTGTCATTAGTACGTTACTTTCCCGAGATTCGATCATCGGTATCCTCATACCTAATTCAATCTCGTTACCGGCAAGTCTCTTTACTCGTTCCATAATGCATCATCCCACAACTAACTCATTAGTCACATTGGTTGCAAGGCTTATAGTGATGTGCATTATCGAGAGGGCCCAGAGATACCTCTCCGATATTTGGAGTGAAAAATCCTAATCTTGATCTATGCCAACCCAACAAACACCTTCGGAGACACCTGTAGAGCATATTTATAATCACAGAGTTACATTGTGACGTTTCAGAGCACACAAAGTGTTCCTACGGTATTCGGGAGTTGCATAATCTCATAGTTAGATGAATATATATGTATAAGTCATGAAGAAAGCAATAGCAATAAAACTTAATGATCATTATGCTAAGCTAACGGATGGGTCTTGTCTATCACATCATTCTCTAATGATGTGATCCCGTTAATCAAATGACAACACATGTCTATGGTTAGGAAACTTAACCATCTTTGATTAACGAGCTAGTCAAGTAGAGGCATACTAGGGACACTTTGTTTTGTCTATGTATCAAGTTTCCGGTTAATACAATTCTAGCATGAATAATAAACATTTAGCATGATATAGGAAATATAAATGAAAACTTTATTATTGCCTCTAGGGCATATTTCCTTCAGTCTCCCACTTGCACTAGAGTCAATAATCTAGATTACCTTATAATGATTCTAACACCCATGGAGTCTTGGTGCTGATCATGTTTTGCTCGTGGAAGAGGCTTAGTCAACGGGTCTGCAACATTCAGATATGTATGTATTTTGCAAATCTCTATGTCTCCCTCCTAGACTTGATCGCGGATGGAATTGAAGCGTCTCTTGATGTGTTTGGTTCTCTTGTGAAATCTGGATTCCTTCGCTAAGGCAATTGCTCCAGTATTGTCACAAAAGATTTTCATTGGACCTGATGCACTAGGTATTACTGAAAGTGCAACTATTCCTAGGTGGTTTTGGTAATTCCTAACAACATATAGCTCATTGAGCTAATGCTATTTCAAGATTAATATCTCAGGAAAGCTCAATGTTTGGCATGGCATGGATGAGAAAAGTGGACCCCTCAAAATGCTAAGGACAAAGGATTGGCTCAAACTCAAATCTCAAGACTCTACATTTTCTATTTTAGTGATCCAAGATCACATTGAGTCTATAGGAAAAGCCAATACTATAAAGGAGGGATGAGGTGTTGCGTAATGAGGCTCTTGCTCAAAATGCTTAGTGATATGCTCCAAAACCCTCAACTACTTTCTCACATCCACATACGACCTAAAACAAAAGTCAAACTCAGCCCCATCGATTCTTTCTATCCGGCGCCACCGAGTTTCAAATGTCATAGCCACTGCCACAAACCCTAGGCAAATCGGTCTCACCGATAGGGATCTCGGTCTCACCGAGATGGGAGTGTAATCTCTCTGTTTCCCTTCGTAACATTTCGGTCCCACTGAGATGAGCGATCGGTCCCACCGAGATTGCAATCTAAACTCTCTGTTTTCCCTTCGTAATGTTTCGGTCTCACCGAAATGAGCGATCGGTCCCACCGAGTTTACCTGACCAACTCTCTGGTTAGCTTATTACCAAAATCGGTCTCACCGAGTTTGTGTAATCGGTCTCATCGAGATTACGTTGTGCCCTAACCCTAACGATATCGGTCCTACCGAGTTGCATGTCGGTCCCACCGAAAACCCTAACGGCCACTAGCTTTGCTGAATCAGTCCGACCGAGTTTAACTATTCGGTCCCACCAAGATTGGCAAGTTGTGTGTAACGGTTAGATTTTGTGTGGAGGCTATATATACCCCTCCACCTCCTCTTCATTCATGGAGAGAGCCATCAGAACAAACCTACACTTCCAACTTACTTTTTCTAAGAAAGGACCACCTACACTTGTGTTGAGGCCAAGATATTCCATTCCCACCATATGAATCTTGATCTATCGCCTTCCCAAGTTGCTTTCCACTCAAATCCTCTTTCCACCATATTCATATCCTGTGTGTGTGTGAGAGAGTTGAGTGTTGGGGAGACTATCATTTTAAGCACAAGAGCAAGGAGTTCATCATCAACACACCATTTGTTACTTCTCGGAGAGTGGTGTCTCCTAGATTGGCTAGGTGTCACTTGGGAGCCTCCGACAAGATTGTGGAGTTGAACCAAGGAGTTTGTAAGGGCAAGGAGATCGCCTACTTCGTGAATATCTACAGCTAGTGAGGCAAGTCCTCCGTGGGCGACGACCATGGTGGGATAGACAAGGTTGCTTCTTCGTGGACCCTTCGTGGGTGTAGCCCTCCGTGGACTCGCGCAGCCGTTACACCTCGTGGGTTGAAGTCTCCATCAACGTGGATGTATGATAGCACCACCTATCGGAACCACGACAAAAACATCCGTGTCTCCTATTACGTTTGAATCTTCCAAACCCTTCCCTTTACATTCTTGCAAGTTGCATGCTTTACTTTCCGCTGCTCATATACTCTTTGCATGCTTGCTTGAATTGTGTTAAGATTGCTTGACTTGTCCAAAATAGCTAAAATCTGCCAAGAACTAAAATTGGGAAAAGGATAAGTTTTTATTTGGTCAAGTAGTCTAATCACCCCCCTCTAGACATACTTTCGATCCTACAAGTGGTATCAGAGCTTTGGTCTCCATTTGCCTTGATTTTCATAGCTTTTGGAAGTCATAGCCTTGGTTTCACAACCTAGGAGAGTATGGCGTCTAGCGAGGGAAATTACCACCGTAGAGGTCCTTACTTTGATGGTACTAATTTTGCTAGTTGGAAGCATAAGATGAAAATGCATATTCTTGGACATAATCCCGCCGTATGGGCTGTTGTGTGTATTGGCTTGCAAGGTGAATTCTTTGATGGGAGAGAACCGAATCGTGAAGCTACCACGGAAGAGTTGAAGATGATGCAATACAATGCTCAAGCTTGTGATATCCTCTTCAACGGATTGTGCCCCGAAGAATTCAACAAAATCAGCCGTCTTGAGAATGCAAAGGAAATTTGGGACACTTTGATTGATATGCACGAAGGTACCGACTCCGTCAAGGAATCCAAGTTGGATGTGCTTCAAAGTCAGCTTGACAAGTTCAAAATGAAGGATGGTGAAGGTGTCGCCGAAATGTACTCTAGGCTTGCTCTTATCACAAATGAGATCGCCGGCTTAGGAAGTGAAGAGATGACCGACAAATTCATCATCAAGAAGATCCTAAGAGATTTGGACAGAAAATATGATACCGTTTGCACATTGATTCAAATGATGCCCAATTATAAAGATCTCAAGCCAACGGAAGTCATTAGAAGAATTATTGCTCATGAGATGTCACTCACGGATAAGGAGGAGCTCCATAACAAGTCAAGTGGTGCTTACAAAGCCTCATGTGAAGCTCCCACATCATCAAGTGAGAAACAAACCTTCAATGATGAATTGAGCCTAATGGTGAAGAACTTCAACAAGTTCTACAAGAGTAGAAGGAAAGAGAGAAGTTCCAAGTCAAGTTCCTACAATGACAAAATATCTTCTAGTCGAGAGCGAAATTGCTACAACTGTGGAAGACCTGGACACTATTCCAATGAGTGTACGACACCCTACAAAAGAAGAGAAGATTCTCCAAAAAGAAGAAGTACAAGAGAAGAATCACCATCAAGAGAGAGAAGGAGTAGAGATGATCGTTATGAACGAAGAACATCCCGGAGAAGCAAAGATTCGGAAAGGAAGGACAAGTCATCAAGGAGCTACACAAAACAAAGACATCAAGCTCATATTGGTGAATGGGTATCCGACTCCGACTCCGACAATCACTCCGAGAGAATCTATCACTCCAACTCCGAATATACTCAAGATGAAGGTGTTGCCGGTCTAGCACTTGTGTCAACCAACTCCTACGACATATTTGATTCACCAAATGAAGGACTTGGAAGATGCTTCATGGCTAAAGGCCCAAAGGTATCACACCCCGAGTATGTTGATTTCAGTAGTGATGAAGATGACTTGTTAGGTGATGATGATTTACTTGTTGACAACTCTAGTGATGAATACTATGATGAAACATCAATTAATCATGCTAATCAAGATAAAAAATGACAATGATAAGGAGAAGATTGAGTTTCTAACTAAAGAACTAAACACTCTTAAGTTAGCTCATGAAACTATCTTAGGAGATCATCGAGAACTTTTAAGGACTCATGAGAAATTACGTTTTGAAAAGCTCAATCTTGAGCAAGAGCATGAGTTCTTAAAGGCAATCAATGATGATCTTGGCAAGAAAAGTTCTTACATTGCCAAGCGTTTACTCTTATCCACTTACATGCCTCAAGTCAAGTCTAGTAATAAGAACAAGAAAGATTCTTCCTCTAGTAGTAACAATAATCATGCTAAATCTAATGTTGTTGCTTCTAGTAGTTCTCTTGATTCCACTAATGATTCTCTTAGCCAAGTTACACTTGAGCAAGAAAATAGCTTATTGAAGGGAATTATAGAGAAAGGTCTTTACAAAAGCCTTGCCGGGAGTAAGCAATTCGAGGAAATTGTACGCAAGCAAGGAAGGCACCGGAAGAACCAAGGTGTTGGTTTTGAACGAAAGTTCAATGCCAATGGAGTTGAGTGGGAAGAAGATCAATACCCCAAGACAAAGTTTGTTACTCAACAAGAGAAGTATGATCCTACTTCCTTCAAAGGGACACAAGCTCAAGATGATCTTCCACCACAAGACCACAAGCAAAAAGGCAAGGATAAGCTTCAAGAGGAAATTGATGTATTTGAAGAAGCACCCAAGGCCTTGGTCAAGTGGGTTCCCAAGACTACATCAAGTTCTACCTCATCAAGTACGGCTACAACTCCACGGATTCCCATAAAGATGATGTGGATCCCGAAGAAGAAGAACTAGAGAGTTCTTGAGGGTGACTCCGCCAACATACCTCACTATTATCATCTTGGCAAGAACAAGTGCAATCAACTTCCACATCTTGCACTAGTTCAAGGAATCGCAAACCCTCTTGTTGGTAAGACAAGGGACAAGGTAACCCAATGCTTTCATAGACATCATCTTGTGTGTGCATCACTCTAGGTCTTTGGATATCCTTGTTTGTTCCTTGTGGGACTAACCCATGTAGGTATTGAAAGTGCAACCCACTCCAAAGGATTGCTCCAAATGATCTACATCAACATTGAGCATGCACATCTTCAACACCTACATGAAGTCATCATCGACAAAACCCAAGGTTAGTTCATCCCTCTTAAGGGGGATCTCACATCTAGGGGGAGCTTTAGTCTAAGAATTGAGCTAAAGCAACTCTAATGGTGTGAACACAACAACGCTTTATGTAAAAATGATACCCCATTTGTGCTTAAACGATGAGTATGACCTATGATCAAATGTTCTCATTTGACTCCTAAGTCAATATACTCATATATAGATGACCTATTCATCGCCAATTACTTGATAGATGCTAGAATTGGTTGTGCATGCTTTGCCACATATTTCATTTGCCATTTTATTGTGTGAGCATGTTGGTTGCATAATTTACTCATTCGAGGACATCCACTTGTTGTTTTGATTGTTTGGTTCCTTTTTCTTTTTCCAAGTGGATGGACAAGAATTCCTAAGAACCCTCTCTAGATATCTATGCTTTTCTCGTCTCAAACTCTATTCATGCTACATCACAAAGTTCGATCAAGTCAGATTCGAACCACTCTGTGTGAGGAGCACTCGGAGTCCCCGATTTGTCATAGACTTAAAAATCCAAAACTTCTTTGTGCGTCTCGGTCTGACAGATTCATCCATTCCTGTCATACCGAGATCACTAAGCGATCTAGGTTTTCAATCTCGGTGCAACCGATTTGAACTTTTCGGTCACACCGAGTTTCAGTAACTGCTTACAGTTATGAATCTCGGTGCCACCGAGTTGTTCCACTCGGTCACACCGACAGGTTCAGGCTATATATATCCCCGGGGCAAAATTTGGAAATTTTTCCAAATCCCTTCGCCCGCGCTCAGCCTTCTCTGCCTCCCTGGGTCTCCGGATCGTCCTCCTCGTCGCCAGCTGCCTCCCGCCGCTGGTCTCTGCCGCTGTCAACGGGAATCATCTCCACCGTTGTCGCCGTAGCAAGTCCATCGCCGCACTAGGGGATGGACTTGATCCTTGTGCTATTCCCCCCTCCGATTCTTAGCAGAATGTTTTTCCATCTATCTTGCCATGATTGAGATCATTCTATCCAGCGAAATCACTCCGTAGTTTAGTCGTGGATTGAAAATTTAGGGTTAGGTTTCTGCCGAAACCATCTCGCACCGACCGAGTTGTTGAAATCGGTTCCATCGATTTGGCTAAGTCCATTGCACATGTGATTCTCGGTCTGACCGAGAATTGCAAATCGGTGTGATCGAGTTCAATACTTTGTGAAACCCTAGCAGTCTCGGTGCCACCGAACTGTGACTCGGTCCGACCGAGTTCACTAGTTTAGGTTCCAAAAGCTGCTTCGGTATCACCGAGTTTGCAAATCGGTAGATCCGAAATGCTTTCTGTGGAAAACTAAAACTAAGTTTTTAACCCATTCTTTTGCAAAATCCTCTGTACTTTGTGATGCTTATCAAATCTACCTCATCTATAATCTATTCACAGGGTCTGCTGTCAATGTTTGCATCATGTCAGATCAGAGTGACAGTCAGAACAAGTCTGAGGAGCAAGTGAACATGAGTGAGGGCACTAGTCCCTCTAGCAGCTTTGATGAAGGAAGCAGAAGTACACCCAACAACTTGCCTAAGGCAGCCACCAGGACCAGAAAGAAGAGAACCTCAGATTCTGAGGATGAGGACTATGAGGAAGAGGCCACCTCAAAAAGGAAAGTCCTGAAAAAGGAATATGGCACAGCTGCTGCCACTAAGCCAGGAATGAAGCAAAAGGTTCCTGCCAAGAGAGTGCCTATGTCAAAAGCCAGAGCATCCACTGCTGAAACCTCCAAGCCATCAGAAGAGGCAGTTGGAGAAGGCAAGAAAATGAAAGAAAGGGTCAAGAAGACCACTGCCAGAGTGCTTGGCAGATCTTCAATAATGAGAGATTCTGAAGAAGAGGAAGAGGAAGAGGATGCAACACCAGCACCCAAGCTCAAAATCTTATGGGAGATGCTATAAGGGCAGGGGCTGCTCCATCTAAGCCTAAGACGGCTCCTAAGACTGCTGCTCCAGCTCCAAAGCCAAAACCCAAGAGGAGCACCAGGAACATCCCTACCGAGGAGAAGAACAAGGCCCCAATGCCTCAAGCTGCTGAAGAAGAAGATGATTCTGTCGTGTTGAGAAAGTTGAAGCCCAAAATTCCAGATCACAATGATGCTCACCTAGTTGCAGAGAATATGAAAATCAGGAAGGATTCAGGTTTAAGGCCATGGAGAGAGTCTGATCCATATGCCACGAGGAGAAGGACTGCTGTGGACTACAGGTTCCATACAAAGGAACATCAGGACTTCTATGAGACTATCTTACTTGACAAGAAGCGCATAGTGTGTGACATGAGATGGGTAGACTGGAAATTCATTGAGGAAAATGAAGATCACTTCCCTGGTGTATATGACAGCTTTAAGGCGTGTGGAGTCGATGAGTTTGTGGCTCAGAAGCTCACAAAGTGGAATGATGAGCTCATTATACAGTTCTACTCCACAGCTCATTTCTACCCAGATGGAAGGATTGTCTGGATGTCTGAAGGTATGAGGTACCAGTCAACGGTTGAAGAATGGGCAAAATTGATCAATGCTCCTAAGGAGAGTGAAGATGACTTGGATGTCTATGCCAAGAAGAAGAAGGATCACAACACCATGGCACATATGTACAAAGAGATCCCAGATGCTGCTCTTGAGACACACAAGTTTGGATCAGTACATTACTTTATGTCAGGCTTGCCAACAATCAACTGGATCCTCAGGCACACTCTTCTGCCAAAGTCAGGTGATCACAAGATGATCAGAGGCCATGCAATTAACTTGCTTCACATATTTGATGTGCCTCAAAAGTTCGAAGTCATGAGCCTAATTGTGGAAACCATTAAGAGAACAGCTGCGGATCAGAAGAGGAGTTGTGAGTATGCCCTAGAGATCCAAGAGCTAATCAACTCCAAGATGGGCACTGGCACATATCTCCTGGACAAGGAACACATGCCCATCTACCCAGAGTTTGAGGACAACACCGTGGTGATGGATGAAAGTGAACCATCTTCTGTGCAAGCACAAGCAAAGAGGGAGAAGGCAAGGGCTGAAAAGGCTGTAAAGATGCCAACCACTGATGAGGCATCTCAGTACCTTCTGAAGAGCAAGCAAGATCAGCTTGGCTACTTGATTGACTCCACTCTGAGGATTGAGAAGGGATTCGCTACCCTGACTCAAAACCAGGAGAGCTTGGAGAGGATCATGGAGTAGAAGTTCTATGACTTAGATGTGAAGGTCACTGAGATCCAGTCAGTTGTTGAGCAAATTCAGGATGAAGTGCAGGAGAAGAAGGGCAAGTCTACCACTGATGCTTTTGCTAGAGTGCCCAGAGGACAGATATCTGCTGCAGTGCAGACACCGGAACAACTTCATCTACACCAGCTACAGCTTCAGTGCCACCAGCTCCAGCACCCACTCCACCAGCTCCATCTACATCAACTGATGCCTTCGTCCTTGGAGTTTTATCTACACCACCTGAAGACCAAGCCTGAGAGTCGATCTAGCACTATGCATTTTTATGAACTTTTTGGTAACTTGTTGCCAAAGGGGGGGGGGAATGTATAGATCATAGGCTTCTAGAGAGAGAGTGTTGCTTTTTATTCTCTCTTTTTGTTTGGTGGTTGAACTTTGTTTATTTGCTTGTTTGCGATACTTTATGCTTGTGTGTGATACTTGGATGATCATGTGTTTGATCATATGCTACCTTAATGCTTGTTGGATGACATTATCCTTTTATATCCCCATATATGATCATTCACTTTGCTTGGTGATGAGTGCATGTATTTCATTATTATCATTTTGAGCGCTCCACCAAGATGTATGTGACATGGAAGAGTAACCCATGTTCCTAACTCATTGTGCATTTGCAGTCCAAACCAAATCTTAAACTATGGACAAATTTAGGGGGAGCTCTTGCTTTTCCCATACTTCTCAAAGCGACAATGTTTTTCACTCTTATTATCATTTGTCGAAGCTTTGATCTATATGTTGTCATCAATTACCAAAAAGGGGGAGATTGAAAGTGCAACTATCCCTAGGTGGTTTTGGTAATTCCTAACAACATATAGCTCATTGAGCTAATGCCATTTCAAGATTAATATCTCGGGAAAGCTCAATGTTTGGCATGGCATGGATGACAAAAGTGGACCCCCCAAAATGCTAAGGACAAAGGATTGGCTCAAGTTCAAAGCTCAAGACTCTACATTTTCTATTTTAGTGATCCAAGATCACATCGAGTCTATAGGAAAAGTCAATACTATCAAGGAGGGATGAGGTGTTGCTTAATGAGGCTCTTGCTCAAAATGCTTAGTGATATGCTCCAAAACCCTCAACTACTTTCTCACATCCACATATGACCTAAATCAAAAGTCAAACTCGGCCCCACCGATTCTTTCTATCCGGCGCCACCGAGTTTCAAATGTTATAGCCACTGCCACAAACCCTAGGCAAATCGGTCTCACCGATAGGGATCTCGATCTCACCGAGATGGGATTATAATCTCTTTGTTTCCCTTCGTAACGTTTTGGTCCCACCGAGATGAGCGATCGGTCCCACCGAGATTGCAATGTAAACTCTCTGTTTTCCCTTCGTAACATTTCGGTCTCACCGAAACGAGCGATCGGTCCCACCGAGTTTACATGACCAACTCTCTGGTTAGCTTATTACCAAAATCGGCCTCACCGAGTTTGTGTAATCGGTCTCACCAAGATTACGTCATGCCCTAACCCTAACCATATCGGTCCTACCGAGTTGCATGTTGGTCCCACCAAAAACCCTAACGGTCACTAGCTTTGCTGAATCGGTCCGACCGAGTTTAACTATTTGGTCCCACCGAGATTGGCAGGTTGTGTGTAATGGTTAGATTTTGTGTGGAGGCTATATATACCCCTCCACCTCCTCTTCATTCGTGGAGAGAGCCATCAGAACAAACCTACACTTCGAACTTACTTTTTCTGAGAAAGAACCACCTACACTTGTGTTGAGGCCAAGATATTCCGTTCCTACCATATGAATCTTGATCTCTAGCCTTCCCAAGTTTCTTTCCACTCAAATCCTCTTTCCACCAAATTCATATCCTGTGAGAGAGAGTTGAGTGTTGGGGAGACTATCATTTGAAGCACAAGAGCAAGGAGTTCATCATCAACACACCATTTGTTACTTCTTGGAGAGTGGTGTCTCCTAGATTGGCTAGGTGTCACTTGGGAGCCTCCGACAAGATTGTGGAGTTGAACCAATGAGTTTGTAAGGGCAAGGAGATTGCCTACTTCGTGAAGATCTACGGCTAGTGAGGCAAGTCCTTCATGGGCGACGACCATGGTGGGATAGACAAGGTTGCTTCTTCGTGGACCCTTCGTGGGTGGAGTCGTCCGTGGACTCACGCAGCCGTTACTCTTCATGGGTTAAAGTCTCCATCAACGTGGATGTAAGATAGCACCACCTATCGGAACCACGAAAAAAACATCTATGTCTCCTATTGCGTTTAAATCTTCCAAACCCTTCTCTTTACATTCTTGCAAGTTGCATGCTTTACTTTCCGCTGCTCATATACTCTTTGCATGCTTGCTTGAATTGTGTTAAGATTGCTTGACTTGTCCAAAGTAGCTAAAATCTGCCAAGAACTAAAATTAGGAAAAGGATAAGTTTCTATTTGGTCAAGTAGTCTAATCACCCCCTCTAGACATACTTTCGATCCTACAATTACACCTAGATCGAATATGAACTCCTTCATCCAGACTCCTTCATTTGCTGCTTCGGAAGCAGCTATGTACTTCGCTTCACACATAGATCCCACCACGACGCTCTGCTTGGAACTGCACCAACTAACAGATCCACCATTCAATATAAATACGTATCCGGTTTGTGACTTAGAGACATCCAGATCAGTGTCAAAGCTAGCATCGAGGTAACCATTTACGACGAGCTCTTTGTCACCTCCATAAACGAGAAACATATCCTTAGTCCTTTTCAGGTATTTCAGAATGTTCTTGACCGCTGTCCAGTGACCCACTCCTGGATTACTTTGGTACCTCCCTACTAAACTTATAGCAAGGCACACATCAGGTCTGGTACACAACATTGCATACATGATAGAACCTATGGCCTAGGCAGAGGGAATGACTTTCACTTTCTCTCTATCTTCTAGAGTGGTCAGGCATTGAGTCTGACTCAACTTCACACCTTGTAACACAGGCAAGAACCCTTTCTTTGACTGATCCATTTTGAACTTCTTCAAAACTTTATCAAGGTATGTGCTTTATGAAAGTCCAATTAAGCATCTTGATCTATCTCTATAGATCTTGATGCCCAATATGTAAGCAGCTTCACCGAGGTATTTCATTGAAAAATTCTTATTCAAGTATCCTGTTATGCTATCCAAAAATTATGTATTATTTCCAATCAACAAAATGGCATCCACATATAATATGATAAATGCTACGGAGCTCCCACTCACTTTCTTGTAAATACACGCTTCTCCAAAAGTCTATATAAACTGAAGGAAATATTCCCTAGAGGCAATAATAAAGTTATTATTTATATTTCCTTATATCATGATAAATATTTATTATTCATGCTAGAATTGTATTAACCGGAAACTTAGTACATGTGTGAATACATAGACAAAACTGAGCGTCCCTAGTATGCCTCTACTTGACTAGCTCGTCTATGGTTAATTTTCCTAACCATAGACATGTGTTGTCATTTCATGAACGGAATCACATCATTAGAGAATGATGTGATGGACAAGACCCATCCGTTAGCTTAGCATAATGATTGCTTAGTTTTACTGCTATTGCTTTCATCATGACTTATAGATGTTCCTCTAACTATGAGATTATGCAACTCCGAATACCGGAGGAACACCTTGTGTGCTATCAAACGTCACAACATAACTGGGTGATTATAAAGATGCTCTACAAGTGTCTCCTATGGTGTTTGGTGAGTTGGCATAGATCGAGATTAGGATTTGTCACTCGGTGTATCGGAGAGGTATCTCTGGGCCCTCTAGGTAATGCACATCACTATGGGCCTTGTAAGCAATGTGACTAATGAGTTAGTCATGGGATGATGCATTACGGAACGAGTAAAGAGACTTGCCGGTAACGAGATTGAACTAGGTATGATGATACCAACGATCTAATCTCGGGCAAGTAATATACCGATGACAAAGGGAACAACATATGTTCTTATGCGGTCTGACAGATAAAGATCTTCATAGAATATGTAGGAGCCAATATGAGCATCTAGGTTCCGCTATTGGTTATTGACCAGAGATGTGTCTCGGTCATGCCTACATAGTTCTCGAACCCGTAGGGTCCGCACGCTTAACATTCGATGACGATATGTATTATGAGTTATGTGATTTGATGACCGAAATTTGTTCGGAGTTCCGGATGAGATCACGGACATGACGAGGAGTCTCGAAATGGTCGAGACATAAATATTGATATATTGGACGATGTTATTCGGACACCGGATGAGTTCCGAGAGGTACCGGATAATTATCGGAGTGCCGGAGGGTTATCGGAACCCCCCGGGGGAACGAATGGGCCTTCACGGGCCTTAGTTGGGAGAGAGAAGGGCCACAAGGGGCTGGCCACGCGGCCCCCTCCTTGGGTCCGAATTGGACCAGGGAAAGGCGGCGCCCCCTTTCCTTTCCTTCCCCTCCCCCTTCCTTCTTCCCCCTTCCTCTAGGTGGAATCCTACTAGGACTTGGAGTCCTACTGGGACTTCCCTCTCTTGGCACGCCCTACAGGGGCCGGCCGGCCTCCCCCTCCCCTCCTTTATATACGGGGGCAGGGGGCACCCTAGAACACATAAGTTTCTCTTAACCGTGTGCGGTGCCCCCCTCCACAGTTACACACCTCGGTCATATCGTCGTAGTGCTTAGGCGAAGCCCTGCGGCCGTAACTTCATCATCACTGTCACCACGCCATCGTCCTGACGGAACTCTCCCTCGTCCTCAACTGGATCAAGAGATTGAGGGTCGTCATCGAGCTGAACGTGTGCTGAACGCGGAGGTGCCATACGTTCGGTGCTTGGATCGGTTGAATCGCGAAGACGTTCGACTACATCAACCGCGTTACTAAATGCTTCCGCTTTCGGTCTACGAGGGTATGTGGACACACTGTCCCCTCTCGTTGCTATGCATCTCCTAGATAGATCTTGCGTGATCATAGGAATTTTTTTGAAATACTGCGTTCCCCAATAGTGGCATCCGAGCCAGGTCTATGCGTAGATGTTATATCACTACTGCAGGATGCTACTAATGCGACACTACGATCAGAGACCCTTTGACGAAACTGTGTGTGATGCCATAATCGCAAGGTAGTGTAAAAATCGTCAAAAAAGGTGCAAAACATTTGCGATCGAGGATGCATCAAACACGGTTCAGATTTTAGTTGCGTGTGCGATGTAGAGCATACGATTCAATTCAATCAACCGTTTGCATGAGGAGGAACACAAGAAACGGGTAGACAGATGAAAGTGTGTGTGATGTACAACATACGGTTCACTCGGACGAACTGTTTGTGATTAGGCAACACAAAAAAACGGTCGGCCAGATCAAGGTGTGTGCGTTGTACAGCATACGATTCACTCGGATAAACTGTTTGCGTTGAGGCATGGAAACAGAAACGGTTCAACTTAACAAGATGTGTGTGATACACGGCAAACAGGTCTGTAATCAGAAATATGTGCGAAGACCGATAATAACACAGACGATTTCTTCTAATAAGACGTATGTGATATGCCCTGTCTACACGACATCTATTGGCCATTGGGGGACGTGCGGTCATTCGGATACGCCATAAGGATGCGAAGAGGCATCCTATATCAGCAACGACTAGTTGTTCCACTAGTAGCTCATGTAAGAGAACTCTCAAAAAAGTGTGCTCAGGCTGGAGCAGCCATCAGATGGGTAACTGGATGGGAAGTTCGGTTGATGTTAAATTAACTGATAGGATGGGTCGTATTTGTCAAATTAAATGACTGATACGACCTATCCCATGAGTTAGTTTAACCTCGAGGTTTTTGTTTTTTATTTTTTATTTTTTAACACATGTTATGGAAGGTCTACCACATTACTTTTTGACAATATGATATGTGGCATACAGTTGATCCATCCGACCTATTTGTGATGGAATAAGCCATATGTGTTGTGAGAAAACACTTGCTAGTATTCAACCATTTGCGATTGATGAATTCATCACCGACGGGTTCCCTAGTGTGGTCCGTGTTCATCTGATCATCATCTACTTCTTATGCTAGCTCGACGTTCCTTCTATGCTAAGTTTCCATTAATTAATGGCGTTTTATGAATACACCACCGTTTCCCACCATTTCCTCACATGTTTCCTGTCACCCAGCGATATTGCGCATAAACCTAGGCGGCGCACGACGCACGGAGGCGACAAGCGCAGCCTGTAGCACATCCACCTTTTCCAAGCATGCCAACCCACCAAAATGCCACCTCTGCCATCAACCTCGTCGACGAGGAAAACGAGTAGGCGCCATGGCCATCGAGGCCGAGGCGCTCCCCGGCAACGCGATGGATGACGCCGTGATGCACGCCATTGCCAGGGTTGAGCAGACCTTTGGCGCATGACGCTTGAGCGCCGCAGATCAAGATAGGCATGTCAGCGCCGACAGGTTGTAGCTCACCGCACAACATGGTCGATGGTGCGCCGCAGAGCAAGCTAGGCGCGCCCGCGCTGATAAGTTGCGGCTCGCTGCACGACGAGACCGTTGGAGCGCCGCAGAGCGAGAGGCACGGCGCGCCGTAGAGCAAGAGTGGAACCATCAGCGCTTGCCTACTGTCACGGCGTCGTAGCTGGGTAGTACCCCCATTCCTCGCCAGGAGTGGGCAGAGGCCCTCAACGCCGTACTTGCACCAGAGGCCGGCCGCGCCGTAGTTGCACCGGACGCCCGCCGCGCCGTTCGCCTTGTCCGCGGCCCGCTGGATGCCAACGCGCTGGTCCGTAGGCTCGACCGCCTCCTTGGCCCAAGTGTCCACCTAGGCGTAGTAGAGGAACATGGCCGCCGCATCCTCGAGCTGGTGATCTCTGATGAAATAACCAACTTGAAGCTCGAGATCGCGCTCTAGATGTACCGCGAGCGTATCGACCGCTTGGACGAACACCTGCACGAGTTTAGGCAGAGCCAAGAGCTACCGTAGGCAAGGGCTGCTGGTCATGGTCTCATGGACGCGTTTTATTTTGTTGAGTCGTTTTGACGTGGATAGCTACGTATTCGTAGCCATCATAGTATTGCTCTGTTTATTCTTCTGTTTCAATGTGTGTACTCTGTTTTCCATTCTTATATGTTCTGTTTCAGTGTGTGTATATACGATTTTCATTATGTATATGTGGATGATAACAACTAGAATCGAATTAGTATAAAAAACAGATATACAATGAAATTCATAATATATATAGGATAGCACTATTCCAATCTTGGAATCAGAATAACTATTTGAATCACAGCCCCTATACAGGCCCGATGAGGCTGTTCTCGAACTCCCAAACTGGGCAACCACAGAAAAAGATGGGGAAAAAGCCCACCCCACCTCGCCCGATCCCGATCCCACCAGCTCCCGCACCTCCCGCCCGCCACCCCGTCCCCAACCGCCCCGTCCCCAATACCGACCCACCCTCACCAAACCAGCGTGGGCGGAGGATCCTGTTGCATCGCCGGCAACAGGTGCCACCTCCTCGCCGGCCGCCGGAGTCGTTGCCTCGCCAGCGCGCTCGCTAGCAACCGGGCGCCCCCATCCCACTCAAGAGATTTGCCTCCCCAACCACCAGTTCCTGCTGCTGCTGCTAGGGCCCCTACCGCCGGATCCCGCCGCCGCAGCCAGGGCCCCAACCGTCGTTCCAACCGCCGCGCCAGACCCTCTCCTCCGAGCCATCGCGACGTCAACTGGAGGCCAGAGAGATCCGCTGCTTTGGTGGAGATGGGGAGAGGGCGGAGCTCGGGGCTACAGCGGAGGTTTGCCATGGTGACAAGGAAGAAGGCTGGCGGCATGATCCGAGGAAGAAGGCTGGCAGAGGTCCGTCATGGCGTCGCTGTGTTCGTTTGTGGTGGCGGTGTGGCTCCCCCAGCTCCGCCCAATCCCAGCACTGGCATTGACCCCAGTGCGGCGCCTGAGTCCGCCATCCCGCATCCGCCTGCATAGGCCAGTGCGCCACCACTAGCGACCTGCCCGACCCTCCTGGCGTCCTACAAACTGCTGCTGCTCCCTGTACTTTTTTGGATGAAGTTAGGTGATGTAGCTATTTTTGGATGTAGCAACACAACTATGGATATTGACATATTGTGATGATGCTATTAGTCCAGTGTACATACTACAGAGTTACATACGTAATCACGTACTGCTGAAATTGATCTCTAGTAGTACATCTGACAGTGTGTTTTACAACCTTCTCTTTTCGCTTGATCTTGCCAGCACCACTCGACCGAGAAACACGATGACAGTGGCATGCTGGGCGAAATCGGAGAGAAGGCAAAGGACGACGGCGGAGGAGTTCCTGAAGATGGCCAAGGAGAAGACCAACGACGTCGCCGAGGGCGCAAAGGAGACAGTGCAGGAGACCAGGGAGGTGGTGCTTGGCGAGTCCGACGATGACAAGGACAAGTTCAAGCAGCGGGTCGAGCAGGGGAGCTACGATCAGAAATAAGTGAGAGGGAGGTGTTCCCTTGGTGTATGTTCGCGCGCAGTCATGGCCAGCCCAAAGCCATTAGCTCTACAGTTTGTATGTCAACCACTAGGCTTGGTATCTGTATGCCTAATGTGATCTTGGTACTATACAACTTGCCACTTCCCGCAGAATAAGTAACATTGAGCTTCTGAATGTTTTTTCTTCTTGTCTGAACTTGGATGCACTTTGCAAGAATGTCACTGTATGTTCAACAGGGCATTTGCTTTGATATAAAAATGAATTTGGACGAGTTCCTATAAAATAGAATGTGTGGCAGGTCGGATAGAAAAACAATTGAAGTTCATAGATAACAGTCGGATACAAAAATAGCTGAAGTTCAAAGATAACAGACTGGATAAAATAACAGGAAAACTATAACAAAAATGTATTTGAACAAGAGTTCTGTGGCATGTGCAGAATTAGATAAAAAAAAAGAAGATAACACTGAAAGTGTGATTGTGTGTGTGTGTGTGTGTGTGTGTGTGTGTGTGTGTGTGTGTGTGTGTGTGATGCAGATATAGAGTACTAGCTAGTGGGCATGTTCAGTTGTATGTCCAGGTGCAAAAAACTGGTTTGTTCATCGACTGGTTTCAGTTTCACAGGTTGGTTTCTCCCAAGTTTATCTCCAAAATGCATCAACGCTGTGGAGATTTTCCCTATTTCTAAAAAGTAAAACCAAGAAGGTCAAATTAAAAGAACAGAGCCGTTCGATGCTCATTAAAACTTTTGGACTTTTCTTGTTTTTTAAAAAATAAACAAATTTTATAAAAGTTAGATTTTCCCCGTTTCTAAAAAATAAGAGAGAAGGCCAACTCAAAATAACAGAGAATTCCCAATTTTTTTTTATAAAAATTGGATTAAAAAACTAGAAAATTTGAAATAAACGAGAGGTCAAAAAAATGTAGAAGTTCAAATTTGACAACCCTAGAAGTTCAATTTCAAATAACCGAGAAGGTAAAAAAATCTAGAAGTTCAAATTTAAAAACCTAGAAAATTGTTTGCTTATGTAAACCCATATTTTTCTAAGAAGTTCAAAGTAAAAAAAATCAAAGGTAAAAAAACTTAGATGTTTTGTCGTTACTAAATAATAAAATGAAGAATTTCAAATAAAAAAGGAAAAGCAAAAAAAGTTTTAGAAGAATGTTCTCGTTTTTTAAATCAGAACACAGAGAAGTCCAAATTGATAACTGTCGGAAGTTCACGTATTGCATGCTGTGCTTTTCGTATGAGAAAATAAGAATTTAAAAGGCAAAGTTTAAGTGCTCTTCCCTGGGAAGTCAAAAATTCTTGTTATTAAAGAAAACTCAGATTTTCCTTATTATTAAAGAATGGCAACAAGAAGTTCAAAAATTAAATAACAAGAAGTTCAAATTTTAATAATAGAGCGCTTCAAAATTTCGTAAAAAATATTAAGAAATAAAACAAGGAAGTCCATAGTAAAAAGATGGAGAAGTTTGATGATTATAGAAAACTTAGATTTTCCTCGCTATTAAAGAATGGAAACAAGAAGTTCAAAAATAAAAACAAGAAGTTCAACTTTTAAAGATATAACGCTTCAAAATTTCATAAAAAAAGATTAAGAAATAAAACCAGGAAGTCCATATTAAAAATATGGACAAGTTCGATGATTATAGAAAACTCAGATTTTCCACGTTATTAAAGAATGGAAACAAGAAGTTTAAAAATAAAATAATGATACGTCTATTTTGCATCATGCTTTTATATCAATATTTATTGCATTATGAGATGTTATTACACATTATGTCACAATACTTATGCCCATTCTTTCTTATTTTAAAAGGTTTACATAAAGAGGGAGAATGCCGGCAGCTGGAATTCTGGGCTGGAAAAGGAGCAAATATTAGAGACCTATTCTGCACAGCTCCAAAAGTCCTGAAACTTCACGGAAGTTATTTCTAAATTATATAAAAAATACTGAGCGCAAGAAGTACTAGAGGGGGGCCACCCACCAGCCACGAGGGTGGGGGAGCGCCCTACCCCCCTAGGCGCGCCCCTGCCTCGTGGGTCCCCTGGTGGCCCTCCGATGCCCATCTTCTGCTATATGGAGTCTTTCGTCGAGGAAAAAAATCATAAGCAAGCTTTCGTGATGAAACTCCGCCGCCACGAGGCGGAACCTTGGCGGAACCAATCTAGGGCTCCGGTGGAGCTGTTCTGCTGGGGACACTTCCCTCGGGAGGGGGAAATCATCACCATCGTCATCACCAACGATCCTCTCATCGGGAGGGGGTCAATCTCCATCAACATCTTCACCAGCACCATCCTATCTCAAACCCTAGTTCATCTCTTGTATCCAATCTTTGTACCCAAACCTCGGATTGGTACCTGTGGGTTGCTAGTACTGTTGATTACTCCTTGTAGTTGATGCTAGTTGGTTTATTTGGTGGAAGATCATATGTTCAGATCCTATATGCATATTAATACCCCTCTGATTATGAACATGAATATGCTTTGTGAGTAGTTACGTTTGTTCCTGAGGACATGGGAGAAGTCTTGCTATTGGTAGTCATGTGAATTTGGTATTCGTTCGATATTTTGATGAGATGTATGTTGTCTCTCCTCTAGTGGTGTTATGTGAACGTTGACAACATGACACTTCACCATTATTTGGGCCTAGCGGAAGGCATTGGGAAGTAATAAGTAGATGATGGGTTGCTAGAGTGACAGAAGCTTAAACCCTAGTTTATGCGTTGCTTCGTAAGGGGCTGATTTGGATCCATATGTTTCATGCTATGGTTAGGTTTACCTTAATACTTTTGTTGTAGTTGCGGATGCTTGCAATAGAGGTTAATCATAAATGGGATGCTTGTCCAAGTAAGGACAATACCTAAGTACCGGTCCACCCACATACCAAATTATCAAAGTACCAAAGGCGAATCATATGATCGTGATGAAAACTAGCTTGACGATATTCCCATGTGTCCTCGGGAGCGCTTTACATCATATAAGAGTTTGTACAGGCTTGTACTTTGCTACAAAAAGGATTGGGCCACCTTGCTGCACTTTATTTACTTTCGTTACTTGTTGCTCGTTACAAATTATCTTATCACAAAACTACCTGTTACCTATAATTTCAGTGCTTGCAGAGAATACCTTGCTGAAAACCGCTTATCATTTCCTTCTGCTCCTTGTTGGGTTCGACACTCTTACTTACCGAAAGGACTACGATAGATCCCCTATACTTGTAGGTCATCTCTAGTATCCAATCTTTGTGTCCAAACCTCAGATTGGTACCTTTGGGTTACTATTAGTGTTGATTACTCCTTGTAGTTGATGCTAGTTGGTTTACTTGGTGGAAGATCATATGTTCAGATCCATTATGCATATTAATACCCCTCTGATTATGAACATGAATATGCTTTGTGAGTAGTTACGTTTGTTCCTGAGGACATGGGAGAAGTCTTACTATTAGTAGTCATGTGAATTTGGTATTCGTTCGATATTTTGATGAGATGTATGTTGTCATCCCTCTAGTGGTGTCATGTGAACGTCAACTACATGACACTTCACCATTGTTTGGGCCTAGAGGGAGGCATTGGGAAGTAATAAGTAGATGATGGGTTTCTAGAGTGACAGAATCTTAAACCCTAGTTTATGCGTTGCTTCGTAAGGGGCTGATTTGGATCCATATGTTTCATGCTATGGTTAGGTTTACCTTAATACATCTGTTGTAGTTGCGGATGCTTTGAAAGTGCAACTATCCCTAGGTGGTTTTGGTAATTCATAACAACATATAGCTCATTGAGCTAATGCTATTCCAAGATGATTATTTCAGGGAAGCTCAATGATTGGCATGGCATGGATGTGAAAGTGGAACCCTCAAAATGCTAAGGACAAAGGATTGGCTCAAGCTCAAAAGCTCAAGACTCTTCATTTTATATTTTAGTGATCCAAGATCACATTGAGTCTTTAGGAAAAGCCAATACTATCAAGGAGGGATGAGGTGTTGCTTAATGAGCCTCTTGCTTCATGTGCTTAGTGATATGCTCCAAAAACCCTCAACTACTTTCCCATATCCACAAATGACCCTAAGGTTTCGGTCTCACCAAAAGAGCCTTAGTGGCGCCGAGATTGCAATGTAAACTCTTTGTTTCCTTTTTGTAACTTTTCGGTCTCACCAAAAGAGCAAATCGGTCCCACCGAGTTTACCTGACCAACTCTCTGGTTAGCTTATTACCAAACTCGGTCTCACCGAGTTTGTGTAATCGGTCTCACCGAGATTACGTTATGCCCAAACCATAACAGAATCGGTCCAACCGAGTTGCATGTCAGTCCCACCGAAAATCTCTAACGGTCACTAGGTTTACCTTTTCGGTCTGACCGAGTTTGTTGATTCGGTCCCACCGAGATTGGTAGATTGTGTGTAACGGTTGGATTTTGTGTGGAGGCTATATATACCCCTCCACCTCCTCTTCATTCGAGGAGAGAGCCATCAGAACACATACACAATTCCAACTCATATGTTCTGAGAGAGAACCACCTACTCATGTGTTGAGACCAAGATATTCCATTCCTACCATATGAATCTTGATCTCTAGCCTTCCCCAAGTTGCTTTCCACTCAAATCTTCTTTCCACTAGATCCAAATCCTATGAGAGAGAGTTGAGTGTTGGGGAGACTATCATTTGAAGCACAAGAGCAAGGAGTTCATCATCAACACACCATTTGTTACTTCTTGGAGAGTGGTGTCTCCTAGATTGGCTAGGTGTCACTTGGGAGCCTCCGACAAGATTGTGGAGTTGAACCAAGGAGTTTGTAAGGGCAAGGAGATCGCCTACAGCGTGAAGATCTACCGCTAGTGAGGCAAGTCCTTCGTGGGCGATGGCCATGGTGGGATAGACAAGGTTGCTACTTCGTGGACCCTTCGTGAGTGGAGCCCTCCGTGGACTCGCGCAACCGTTACCCTTCGTGGGTTGAAGTCTCCATCAACGTGGATGTATGATAGCACCACCTATCCGAACCACAGGAAAAACATCCGTGTCTCCAATTGCGTTTGAATTCTCCAAACCCTTCCCTTTACATTCTTGCAAGTTGCACGCTTTACTTTCCGCTACCAATATACTCTTTGCATGCTTGCTTGAATTGTGTGATGATTGCTTGACTTGTCCTAAAATAGCTAAAATCTGCCAAGAACTAAAATTAGGAAAAGGTTAAGTTTTTATTTGGTCAAGTAGTCTAATCACCCCCTCTAGACATACTTTCGATCCTACAAGTGGTATCAGAGCTTTGGTCTCCATTTGCTTTGATCTCCATAGCTTTTGGTGGTCATAGCCTTGGTTTCACAACCTAGGAGAGTATGGCATCTAGCGAGGGAAATTATCACCGTAGAGGTCCTTAGTTTGATGGTACTAATTTTGCTAGTTGGAAGTATAAAATGAAAATGCATATTCTTCGACATAACCCCGCCGTTTGGGCTATTGTGTGCGTTGGTTTGCAAGGTGACTTCTTTGATGGGAGAGAACCTAACCGTGAAACTACCGCAGATGAGTTGAAGATGTTGCAATACAATGCTCAAGCGTGTGATATTCTCTTCAACGGATTATGCCCCGAAGAATTCAACAAAATCAACCGTCTTGAGAATGCAAAGGAAATTTGGGACACTTTGATTGATATGCACGAAGGTACTGACTCCGTCAAGGAATCCAAGTTGGATGTGCTTCAAAGTCAACTTGACAAGTTCAAAATGAAGGATGGTGAAGGTGTCGCTGAAATGTACTCTAGGCTTGCTCTCATCACAAATGAGATTGCCGGCTTTGGAAGTGAAGAGATGATCGATAGATTCATCATCAAGAAGATTCTAAGAGCCTTGGATGGAAAATATGATATCGTGTGCACATTGATCCAAATGATGCCCAATTACAAAGATCTCAAGCCAACGGAGGTGATTGGAAGAATTGTTGCTCATGAGATGTCACTTAAGGATAAAGAGGAACTTCACAACAAATCAAGTGGTGCCTACAAAGCCTCATGTGAAGCCCCTACATCATCAAGTGAGAAACAAAACTTCAACGAAGAATTGAGCTTAATGGTGAAGAACTTCAACAAGTTCTACAAGAGTAGAAGCAAAGATAGAAGCTTCAAGTCAAGGTCCTACAATGACAAAAGATCTTCTAGTCGAGAGCGAAACTGCTACAATTGTGGAAGACCCGGACACTATTCCAATAAGTGTACGGCTCCCTACAAGAGAAAAGAAGATTCTCCAAAAAGAAGAAGCAAAGAATCACCACCAAGAGAGAGAAGGAGTAGAGATGATCGTTATGAACGAAGATACTCACGGAGAAGCAAGGATTCGGAAAGGATGGAAAAATCATCAAGGAGCTACACAAAACGAAGACATCAAGCTCATGTTGGTGAATGGGTATCCGGCTCCGACTCCGACAGCCACTCTGAGAGAAGTTATCACTCCGACTCCGAAGATACTCAAGATGAAGGTGTTGCCGGTCTAGCACTTGTGTCATCCAACTCCTACGACATATTTGACTCACCAAATGAAGGAATTGGAAGATGCTTCATGGCCAAAGGTCCTAAGGTAACACACCCCGAGCATGTTGATTTTAATAGTGATGAAGATGACTTGTTAGGTGATGATGATTTGCTTGTTGACAACTCTAGTGATGAATACTATGATGAAACGTCAATTAATCATGCTAATCAAGATAAAACGAATGACAATGATAAGGAGAAGATTGAGGCTCTAACTAAAGAACTAAACACTCTTAAGTTAGCTCATGAAACTATCTTCGAAGATCATCAAGAACTTTTAAGAGCTCATGAGAAATTACGCTTTGAAAAGCTCAATCTTGAGCAAGAGCATGAGTTTTTAAAAGCAATCAATGATGATCTCCGCAAGAAAAGTTCTTCTTACATTGCCAAGCGTTTACTCTTATCCACTTACATGCCTCAAGTCAACAATAACAAGAAACATTCTTCCTCTAGTAGTAACAATGATCATGCTAAATCCAATATTGTTGCGTCTAGTAGTTCTCTTGATTCCACTAATGATTCTCTTAGCCAAGTTACACTTGAGCAAGAAAATAGCTTATTGAAGGGAATTATAGAGAAAGGAGTGTACAAAAGCCTTGCCGGGAGTAAGCAATTCGAGGAAATTGTGCACAAGCAAGGAATGCACCGGAAGAATCAAGGTGTTGGTTTTGAACGAAAGTTCAATGCCAATGGAGTTGAGTGGGAAGAAGATCAATACCCCAAGACAAAGTTTGTTCCTCAACAAGAGAAGTATGATACTTCCTTCAAGGGGACACAAGCTCAAGATGATCTTCCACCACAAGACCACAAGCAAAAAGGCAAGGACAAGCTTCAAGAGGAAATTGATGCATTTGAAGAAGCTCCTAAGACCCTAGTCAAGTGGATTCCCAAGACCACTTCAAGTTCCACTTCATCAAGTACGACTACAACTCCAAGGATTCCCATCAAGATGGTGTGGATCCAAAAGAAGAAGAACTAGAGAGTTCTTGAGGGTGACTCCGCCAACATACTTCACTCTTATCATTTTGGCAAGAACAAGTGCAATCAACTTCCACATCTTGCACTAGTTCAAGGAGTCACAAACCCTCTTGTTGGTAAGACAAGGGACAAGGTAACCTAAAAGTTTTCATGGACATCATCTTGTGTGTGTGCATCACTCTATGTCTATGGATATCCTTGTTTGTTCCTTGTGGGACTAACCCATGTAGGTATTGAAAGTGCAATTCACTCAAATGGATAGCTCCAGGTGATCTACATCAACATTGAGCATCCACATCTTCAACATCTACATGAAGTCATCATCGACAAAACCCAAGGTTAGTTCATCCCTCTTAGGGGGGATATCACATCTAGGGGGAGCTTTACTCTAAGACTTGATCTAAAGCAACTCTAAAGATGTGAACACAACAATGCTTTATGTAAAAGTGGTAACCCCACTTGAGCTTAAACGATGAGTATGACCTATGATCAAGTGTTCTCACTTGACTCTAAGTCAATATACTCATATATAGATGACCTAGTCATCGCAAATTGCTTGATAGATGCTAGAATTGGTTGTGCATGCTTTGTCACATATTTCATTTGCCATCTTATTGTGTGAGCATGTTGGTTGCATATTTTACTCATTCGAGGACGTCCACTTGTTGTTTTGATTGTTTGGCTTTATTTCCTTTTGCCAAGTGGATGGACAAGAATGCCTAAGAACCTCCTATAGCTATCTATGCTTTTCTCGTCTCAAACTCTATTCATGCTACATCACAAAATTTGATCAAGTCAGATTCGAACCACTCTGTGTGAGGAGCGCTCGGAGTCCCCGATTCGTCATAGACTTAAACTTCCAAAACCTCTTTGTGATTCTCGGTCTGACCGATTCCCTACTTTCGGTCCTACCGAGATCATTAAGTTGATCTAGGTTTTCACTCTCGGTGCAACCGATTTGAACCATTCGGTCACACCGAGTTGCAACAACTGTATACAGTTTTGCATCTCGGTGCCACCGAGTTGTTCCACTCAGTCACACCAACAGGGTCGGGCTATATATAGTCACGGGCAAAAAATTGGAAATTTCTCCGAACCCCTTCGCCCGCGCGATAGCCTGCTCTGCCAACTTGGTCTCCGGATCGTCTCCTCGCTGCCAGCCGCCTCCAGTCGCTGGTCTCCGTCGCCGTCAACGGGAATTCTACCCCGCCGTTGCCGCCGTAGCGAGTCTCCGCCGAACTAGGGTATGGACTCGATCTTTGTGCTATTCCCCAATCCGATTCTTAGCACATTGTGATCATCATGATTCTTGCCATGTTTGAAACACTTCTATCCAGTCAATGAACTCGTAGATTAGGTTTAATTCGAAAATTTTAGGGTTAGGTTTCCACCAAAACCATCTCGGTCCCACCGATTTGGCTTATGCCGTTGCACAAGTGAGACTCGGTCTGACCGAGTATTACTAGTCGGTGTGACCAATTTTGGAACTCTGTGAAACCCTAGCAGTCTCGGTGCCACCGAACTATGACTCGGTCTGACCGAGTTCACTAGTTTAGGTTCCAAAACTGCTTCGGTATCACCGAGTTTAGAAATCGGTAGATCCGAGATGCTTTCAGTGAGAAACTAAAACTAAGTTTTTGAATTAATCTTTTGCAAAAATCTCTATATTTTGTGATGCTCATCCACTCTATCTCATCTATAACTTATTCACAGGGTCAGCAGTCAGAGTTTGCATCATGTCAGACCAAAGTGATAGCCAGAACATGTCAGAGCAGCAAGTGCAGATGAGTGAGGGCACTAGTCCCTCAAGTTCCTCAGATGATGGCAGCAGGAGCAACCCTAGCAATCTGCCTAAAGCTGCCACAAGACAGAGAAAGAAGAGAACCTCAGATTCAGAAGATGAGGATTATGTGGCAGAAGAGGAAGCAACTTCCAAGAGAGTTGAGCCAGCACAGGGCATAAAACCAGGGATGAAGATCAAAAGGCCAGCAGGCAGGCAGCCTATGTCAAAGGCCAGAGCTTCAACTGAGAAGCCCACTCCCATAGAGCCAGTTGCTGCTGAAGGCAAGAAGAGGAAAGAAAGGGTGAAGAAAACTGTAGCCAGAGTGCTTGGCAAGGCTTCCATCATGGAAGATGAGGAGGAAGAAGAAGAGGTAGCTGCACCAGCACCTAAGGCACCCAAGCTGATGGGTGATGCCATAAGATCAGGGGCAGCTGCTTCCAAGGCCAAGCTAGCTCCAAAGCCAAAGCCAAAGAGAAATACAAGAAGCATCCCAGCTACTGAGAAGAATAAGGCCCCAGTGCCTAAAGCTGCAGAAGAAGAGGAAGAGAATGTTCTTAGAAAGCTCAAGCCCAAGATCCCAGACCACAACGATGCTCATCCTGTGGCTGAGGATATGAAACTCAGGAGAGATTCAGGGCTCCGGAAGTGGAGAGAAGCAGACCCGTATGCTTCAAGGAGAAGGACTGCAGTTGACTACAGGTTTCACACCAAGGAGCAGCAAGATTTTTATGAGACAGTGCTGCTAGACAAGAAGCCAATAGTCTGTGATATGAGATGGGTCGATTGGCAATACATCAAGGACAACGAAGAGTACTACCCTGGAGTGCAGGACAGCTTCAAGGCGTGTGGATTAGAGGACTTTGTCGGGCAGAAGCTCACAAAGTGGAACGAGGAACTCATCATGCAGTTCTACTCCACAGCCCATTTTTATCCAGATGGTAGGGTAATTTGGATGTCAGAGGGTACGAGGTACCAGTCTACAGTTGCTGAATGGGCTCAGCTGATCAATGCCCCAAAGGAGCAAGCAGATGACTTAGACGTTTATTCCAAGAAGAAGATGGACCACAACTCAATGTCAAACATGTACAAGGAGATTCCAAATGAAGCACTTGACACTTTCAAGTTTGGCTCAGTACACTATCTTCTGTCAGGGCTGCCAACAATCAATTGGATACCGAGGCACACCTTATTGCCCAAGTCTGGAGATCACAAGATGATCAAAGGCCACGCGATCAACTTGCTTCATATCTTTGACGTGCCTCAGAAATTCAAGGTGATGAGCCTAATGGTAGAGACCATTAAGAGGACAGCAGCAGACCAAAAGAGGAGCTGTGGGTATGCCCCACAAATTCAGGAGCTCATTAGCTCCAAGATGGGCACGGGCATATACTTATTGGACAAGGAACACCTGCCCATCCGTCCAGACTTTGAAGATAACCAAGTTGTTATGACTGAGAATGAGCCATCATCTGCCCAAGCACAAGCTAAGAAGGAGAAGGCTAGGAAGGAGAAAGCTGCCAAGATGCCTACTCAAGAGGAGGCATCTGAATATTTCCTGAAAACCAAACAAGAGCAGCTTGGTTACTTGATTGCATCCACCCTGCCGATTGAGCAAGGACTAGCCACCCTAACTCAAAACCAGGCAAGCTTGGAGAGGATCATGGAACAAAAGTTCTATGACTTGGATGTCAAAGTGACAGAGATTCAGACTGCAGTGGAGCAGCTCCAGGAGGACATGCAGGAGAGGAGAGGCAAGACTACAACTGATGCTTTTGCCAGAGTGCCACGAGGTCCGAGGTCATCTGCAGTGCCAATTGCTGACACCAGAGCCACCACTTCTGCACCAGCCACAACCTCAGTTCCACCAGCTCCAGCATCTACTTCAGCTCCAAATCCAGCGTCTACTTCAGCATCTACGGAAGCCTTCGTCCTTGGAGTGATCCGGACTCCACCACCACCTGAAGATCAAGCCTGAGTGTCGACTTAGCACTATGCATTTTCTAGGAACTTTTTGGTAAGTTGTTGCCAAAGGGGGAGAAAATGTATAGATCATAGGCTTCGAGAGAGAGAGAGAGAGTGCTATTTTTCTCTCTCTTGCTTTATTTGGTGGTTTTTCGAACTTCGTTTGCTTTTGTGTGAGATACTATGTCATTATCTGTGAGACATTGATGATCATGTGTTTGATCATAAGCTACACTTAATGCTTGCTTAATGCTATTATCCTATCTATCTTATGTGATCACTCACTATTCTTGGTTACGAGTGCATGTATTTCATTCTTATCATTTTAAGCGCTCCACCAAGATGTATGTGACATGGAAGAGTAACCCATGACTCTAACTCTTTGTACATTTGCAGTCCAAAGCAAATTTTAAATATGCACAAATTTAGGGGGAGCTCTTACTTATCACATACTTCTCAAAGCGACGATATATTTCATGCTTATTATCATTTGTCGAAGCTTTGATCTATATGTTGTCATCAATTACCAAAAAGGGGGAGATTGAAAGTGCAACTATCCCTAGGTGGTTTTGGTAATTCATAACAACATATAGCTCATTGAGCTAATGCTATTCCAAGATGATTATTTCAGGAAAGCTCAATGATTGGCATGGCATGGATGTGAAAGTGGAACCCTCAAAATGCTAAGGACAAAGGATTGGCTCAAGCTCAAAAGCTCAAGACTCTTCATTTCATATTTTAGTGATCCAAGATCACATTGAGTCTTTAGGAAAAGCCAATACTATCAAGGAGGGATGAGGTGTTGCTTAATGAGCCTCTTGCTTCATGTGCTTAGTGATATGCTCCAAAAACCCTCAACTACTTTCCCATATCCACAAATGACCTAAACCCTAAGCCAAACTCGGTCATACCTATTCTTTCTATCCGGCGCCACCGAGTTTCACTTGTCATAAGCCACTGCCAAACCCTAGCAATTCGGTTCTACTGATAGGGATCTCGGTCTCACCGAGATGGGATTGCAAACTCTCTGTTTCCCTTTCGTAACTTTTTGGTCTCACCGAAAGAGCGAATCGGTCCCACCGAGATTGCAATGTAAACTCTTTGTTTCCTTTTTGTAACTTTTCGATCTCACCGAAAGAGCAAATCGGCCCCACCGAGTTTACCTGACCAACTCTCTGGTTAGCTTATTACCAAACTCGGTCTCACCGAGTTTGTGTAATCGGTCTCATCGAGATTACGTTATGCCCAAACCCTAATAGAATTGGTCCTACCGAGTTGCATGTCAGTCCCACCAAAAATCTCTAACGGTCACTAGGTTTACCTTTTTGGTCTGACCGAGTTTGTTGATTCGGTCCCACCAAGATTGGTAGATTGTGTGTAACGGTTGGATTTTGTGTGGAGGCTATATATACCCCTCCACCTCCTCTTCATTCGAGGAGAGAGCCATCAGAACACATACACAATTCCAACTCATATGTTCTGAGAGAGAACCACCTACTCATGTGTTGAGACCAAGATATTCCATTCCTACCATATGAATCTTGATCTCTAGCCTTCCCCAAGTTGCTTTCCACTCAAATCTTCTTTCCACTAGATCCAAATCCTATGAGAGAGAGTTGAGTGTTGGGGAGACTATCATTTGAAGCACAAGAGCAAGGAGTTCATCATCAACACACCATTTGTTACTTCTTGGAGAGTGGTGTCTCCTAGATTGGCTAGGTGTCACTTGGGAGCCTCCGACAAGATTGTGGAGTTGAACCAAGGAGTTTGTAAGGGCAAGGAGATCGCCTACTTCATGAAGATCTACCGCTAGTGAGGCAAGTCCTTCGTGGGTGATGGCCATGGTGGGATAGACAAGGTTGCTACTTCGTGGACCCTTCGTGGGTGGAGCCCTCCGTGGACTCGCGCAACCGTTACCCTTCGTGGGTTGAAGTCTCCATCAACGTGGATGTAGGATAGCACCACCTATCCGAACCACGGGAAAAACATCCGTGTCTCCAATTGCGTTTGAATTCTCCAAACCCTTCCCTTTACATTCTTGCAAGTTGCATGCTTTACTTTCCGCTGCCAATATACTCTTTGCATGCTTGCTTGAATTGTGTGATGATTGCTTGACTTGTCCTAAAATAGCTAAAATCTGCCAAGAACTAAAATTGGGAAAAGGTTAAGTTTTTATTTGGTCAAGTAGTCTAATCACCCCCCCCCTCTAGACATACTTTCGATCCTACATGCTTGCAATAGGGGTTAATCATAAGTGGGATGCTTGTCCGAGTAAGGACAGTACCCAAGCACTGGTCCACCCACATATCAAATTATCAAAGTACCGAACGTGAATCATATGAACGTGATGAAAACTAGCTTGACGATAATTCCCATGTGTCCTCGGGAGCGCTTTCCTTCATATAAGAGTTTGTCCAGGCTTGTCCTTCGCTACAAAAAGGATTGGGCCATCTTGCTGCATCTTATTTACTTTTATTACTTGCTACTCGTTACAAATTACCTTATCACAAAACTATCAGTTACCGATAATTTTAGTGCTTGCACAGAATACCTTGCTGAAAACCTCTTATCATTTCCTTCTGCTCCTCGTTGGGTTCAACACTCTTTCTTATAGAAAGGACTACGATAGATCCCCTATACTTGTGGGTCATCAAGACTCTTTTCTGGCGCCTTTGGTAGGTGGAATTTGGTAAGGAAAAATGTATATAGTGTGCTGAAATTTACTGCTAGTTGTTACTATGGAAAGCAATCCTTTGAGGGGCTTCTTCGGGGTATCTTCACCCCGACCGGTAGAGCAAATAGTTGCTCCTCAACCTACTGAACCAAATTAAAATGTTTACTTCGAAATTCCTTCGGGTATGATAGAGAAACTGCTAGCTAATCCTTTTGCAGGAGATGGAACATTACATCCCGACTTACACTTAATCTATGTGGATGAAGCTTGTGGATTATTTAAGCTTGCAGGTATGCCCGATGATGTTATCAAGAAGAAGGTATTCCCTTTATATTTGAAGGGAGATGCATTGACATGGTATAGGCTATGTCATGATATGGGATCATGGGACTACAAACGGTTGAAAGTGGAATTCCATCAGAAGTTTTATCCTATGCATCTTGTTCATCGTGATCGTAATTATATATATAATTTTTTGCCTCATGAAGGAGAAAGCATCGCTCATGCTTGGGGGAGGCGTAAGTCAATGTTATATTCATGCCGCAATCATGAGCTGTCAAGAGAAATGATTATTCAAAAAAATTTATGCTCGGCTTTCTGACAACAATCGCTCCATGCTAGATACTTCTTGTATTGGTTCCTTTATGATGAAGACTATTGAATTCAAATGGAATATTGGAGAGAATTAAATGCAAATCCGAAGATTGGGATCTCGATGAAGGTAAGGAGTCAGGTATAACACCTAAGTTTGATTGTGCTAAATCTTTTATGGATACCGATGTTTTCCGTAAATTTAGCACTAAATATGGACTTGACTCTTAGATAGTAGCTTCTTTCTATGAATCCTTTGATACTCATGTTGATCTCCCTAAGGAGAAGTGGTTTAAATATAATCCTCCCATTGAAGTAAAAGTAGTTGCACCTATTAAAGTTGAAGAAAAAACTATCACTTATAATGATCCTGTAGTTCCTACGACTTATGTTGAGAAACCACCTTTCCTTGTTAGAATAAAGGATCATGCTAAAGCTTCAAGTGTAGTCAACAAAAGTAATATTAGGACACACAAACCCCCTGAGCAAATTAAATTTGAACCTAATATTGCTATAGTTAAAGATCTCTTGGCTCATAATATTGATGGGCATGTTATTTATTTCTGTGAAGAAACTGCTAGAATTGCTAGGCCTGATACTAAAAATAAACATAGACATGTTGTAGGCATGCCTGTTATTTCTGTTAAAATAGGAGATCATTGCTATTATGGCTTATGTGATATGGCTGCTAGTGCAAGTGCAATACCTCATTCCTTATACAGAGAAATTATGCATGACATTGCACCTGCTGAGATAGAAGAGATTGATGTCACAATTAAGCTTGCCAATTGAGACACTATTTCACCAATTGGGATTGTTAGAGATGTTGAAGTCTTGTGTGGGAAAGTTAAATATCCTGCTGATTTTCTTGTTCTTGGTTTCCCTCAAGATAGCTTTTGTCCCATTATATTTGGTAGACCCTTCTTGAATACTATTAATGCTAAGGTAGATTGCAAGAAGAATGTTGTTACTATTGGTTTGGATGATATGTCTCATGAGTTTAATTTTTCTAAATTTCGTAGACAACCCCATGATGAAGAATTGCCTAGCAAAGATGAAATTATTGGTCTTGCTTCTATTGCTGTGCCTCCTAATGATCCTTTAGAACAGTATTTGCTAGACCATGAGAATGATATGCTTATGAATGAAAGAAGGGAAATAGATGAAGTATTCTTTAAACAAGGACCCATTCTGAAACACAATTTGCCTGTAGAAATCCTAGGGGATCCTCCTCCACCCAAGGGTGATCCCATGTTTGAGCTTAAACCATTACCTGATACTCTTAAATATGCTTATCTTGATGAAAAGAAGATATATCCTGTTATTATTAGTGCTAACCTTTCAGAGCATGAAGAAGAAAAATTATTGAAAACACTGAAGAAGCACCGTGCTGCTATTGGATATACTCTTGATGATCTTAAGGGCATTAGTCCCACTCTATGTCAACACAAAATAAATTTGGAGAAAGATGCCAAACCAGTTATTGATCACCAACGACGGCTGAATACTAAGATGAAAGAAGTGGTAAGAAAGGAAATATTAAAGCTCCTTGAGGCAGGTATAATTTATCCCGTTGCTGATAGTCAGTGGGTAAGTCATGTCCATTGTGTCCCTAAGAAGGGAGGTATTACTGTTGTTCCTAATGATAAAGATGAATTGAGTCCGCAAAGAATTATTACAGGTTAGAGGATGGTAATTGATTTCCACAAATTAAATAAGGCTGCTAAAAAGATCATTACCCCTTACCTTTTATTGATCAAATGCTAGAAAGATTATCCAAACATACACATTTTTGCTTTCTAGATGGTTACTTTGGCTTCTCTCAAATACCTGTGTCAGCTGATGATCAAGCAAAGACCACTTTTACTTGCCCTTTCGGTACTTTTGCTTATAGACGTATGCCTTTTGGTTTATATAATGCGCCTGCTACCTTTCAAAGATGCATGATGGCTATATTATCTGACTTTTGTGAAAAGATATGTGAGGTTTTCATGGACGATTTCTCCGTTTATGGGTCCTCTTTTGATGATTGCTTGAGCAACCTTGATCGAGTTTTGCAGAGATGTGAAGAAACTAATCTTGTTCTGAATTGGGAGAAATGCCACTTTATTGTCAATGAAGGTATTGTCTTGGGGCATAAAATTTCTGAAAGAGGTATTGAAGTTGACAAGGCTAAAGTTGATGCTATTGAAAAGATGCCATGTCCCAAGGACAATAAAGGTATAAGAAGCTTCCTCAGTCACGCCGGTTTTTATTGGAGGTTCATTAAGGACTTCTCCAAAATTTCTCGGCCTCTGACTAACCTATTACAAAAATATATTCCTTTTGTCTTTGATGATGATTGCGTAGAAGCATTTGAAATACTTAAGAAAGCATTGATTTATGCACCTATTGTCCAGCCACCTGATATGTCTCCAACGTATCTATAATTTTTGATTGCTCCATGCTATATTATCTACTGTTTTGGACTATATTGGGCTTTATTTTCCACTTTTATATTATTTTTGGGACTAACCTATTAACCGGAGGCCAAGCCTAGAATTGCTGTTTTTTTGCCTATTTCAGTGTTTCGAAGAAACGGAATATCAAACGGAGTCCAAACGGAATAAAATCTTCAGGAACGTGATTTTCTCACCGAACGTGATCCAGGAGACTTGGACCCTACTCCAAGGAGTCAAAGAGGCGGTCACGAGGGTGGGGGGCGCGCCCCCTAGGGCGTGCCCCCTGCCTCATGGGCCCCTTGGTGCTCCTCCGACGTACTCCTTACTCCTATATATACCTGCGTACCCCCAAACGATCAGAACAGGAGCCAAAAACCTAATTCCAAGGCCACAACTTTCTGTATCCACGAGATCCCATCTTGGGGCCTGTTCCGGAGCTCCGCCGGAAGAGGGCCGTCATCACGGAGGGCTTCTACATCATCATAGCCTCTCCAATGAAGTGTGAGTAGTTTACCTTAGACCTTCGGGTCCATAGTTAGTAGCTAGATGACTTCTTATCTCTTTTTGGATCTCAATACAAAGTTCTCCCCCTCTCTTGTGGAGATCTATTCGATGTAATCTTCTTTTTGCGGTTTGTTTGTTGAGACCGATGAATTGTGGGTTTATGATCAAGTCTATCTATGAATAATATTTGAATCTTCTCTAAATTCTTTTATGTATGATTGGTTATCTTTGCAAGTCTCTTTGAATTGTCCGTTTGGTTTGGCCAACTAGATTGGTAGTTCTTGCCATGGGAGAAGTGCTTAGCTTTGGGTTCGATCTTGCGGTGTCCTTTCCCAGTGACAGAAGGGGCAGCAAGGCACGTATTGCATCGTTGCCATCGAGGATAACAAGATGGGGTTTATTTCAAATTGCATGAATTTATCTCTCTACATCATGTCATCTTGCTTAAGGCGTTACTCTGTTTTTAACTTAATATTCTAGATGCATGCTGGATAGCGGTCGGTGAGTGGAGTAATAGTAGTAGATGCAGAATCGTTTCGGTCTACTTGTCACGGACGTGATGCCTGTATACATGATCATGCCTAGATATTCTCATAACTATGCTCAAGTCTGTCAATTGCTCAACAGTAATCTGTTCACCCACCGTAGAATACTTATGCTCTTGAGAGAAGCCACTAGTGAAACCTATGGCCCCCGGGTCTATTCTCATCATATCAATCTCCATCACTTTAATCTTGCTTTGCTTTTTTACTTTTCTTTTACTTTTTACTTTGCATCTTTATACCAAAAATATTATATCTATCAGATCTCACTCTCGTAAGTGACCGTGAAGTGGTTGACAACCCCTAACCGCGTTGGTTGCGAGTAGCTGTCGTTTTGTGCAGGTACGAGGGACTTGAGCGTGGCCTCCTACTGGATTGATACCTTGGTTCTCAAAAACCGAGGGAAATACTTACGCTACTCTGCTGCATCATCCCTTCCTCTTCGGGGAAAACCAACGCAAGCTCAAGACGTAGCAAGAAGGATTTCTGGCGCCGTTGCCGGGGAGTCTACGCAAAAGTCAACATACCAAGTACCCATCACAATCCCTATCTCTCGCATTACATTATTTGCCATTTGCCTCTCGTTTTCCTCTCCGCCACTTCACCCTTGCCGTTTTATTCGCCCTCTCTCTCTATCCTCCCTCTCTTTTTATGTTTGCCTCTTTTCCCTCGCCATGTCAGAACCAAAAAGAGTTGGGGGTTCTCTCCCAAGTTCTAGTGCTTTAGACAATCCTGCTATCTTATCTAAACTCATAAATCAGAATGCTATAGAACAACTTGCCGGAGTTATCAATGAGAACCTTAGTAATTTTGATGAAGATGATTCTGGAATTTTTTGTTATTTACTTGATGAATCTTTGAAATATGCTTGGGATAGGCTATTAAGGATCCGGGCTAGCTATGTACCCCAATATCAAATTGAGGTTTACTTGAAAAGCTTTTATGTTGGGCTACCCGCTTCGTTCAAACAGGTCTTAGATTCTATTTTCGAGGGGGGTTTTCTTGAAGGGACCCCATAGATACCTAGTAGAGTGTGAAAACTATATTTGGGCACTCCATTAATGAGAAAACTGAAATTACATCTCTCTTGATTTCTTACCAAAACGAATCTATTAAAGAGATGAAAGCTAGCCTAGATGCCAATTTCCGCAACATTCTTAATCTTTCTTCTACCATTAATGGACATGTGCTCTCTCAAAATATAAAGATTAATTCCATAGATAACAAGTTTGCTCTCTTTTTTTCCAAAACCAAAGATGGCAATACCTAGATCTATCCTTGCTTTTATGCCTAGCTAGGGGCATTAAACGATAGCGCTTGTTGGGAGGCAACCCAATTTTATTTTTATTCCTTGCTTTTTGCTCCTGCTTAGTAATAAATAAATTATCTAGACTCTGTTTTTGTTGTGTTTTTTGTGTTTAATTAGTGTTTGTGCCAAGTAGAACCGTTGGAAAGACTTGGGGAAAGTCTTGTTGAACTTGCTGTAAAAAACAGAAACTTTAGCGCTCACGAGAACTGCTGTCATTTTTATTTGAAGAGTGATATTTAGTTAATTCTTTTTGAAGATGATTAATAGATAAATTCCTCACGTCCAGAAATTTATTTTAGAATTTTTGGGGTTCCAGATCTTGCGCTAGATACATATTACTATAGACTGTTCTGTTTTTGACAGATTCTGTTTTTCGTGTGTTGTTTGCTTATTTTGATGAATCTATGGTTAGTAAAATAGTTTATAATCCATAGAGAAGTTGGAATACAGTAGGTTTAACACCAATATAAATAAATAATGAGTTCATTACAGTACCTTGAAGTGGTCTTTTGTTTTCTTTCGCTAACGGAGCTCATGCGTTTTCTATTTTGAGTTTTGTGTTGTGAAGTTTTCAAGTTTTGGGTGAATTCTTTTGATGGATCATGGAACAAGGAGTGGCAAGAGCCTAAGCTTGGGGATGCCCATGGAACCCCCAAGATAATCCAAGGACACCAAAAAGTCAAAGCTTGGGGATGCCCCGAAAGGCATCCCCTCTTTCGTCCACTTCCATCGGTAATTTACTTGGAGCTATATTTTATTCACCAACATGATATGTGTTTTGCTTGGAGCGTCTTGTATTATTTGTGTCTTTGTGTCTTAGTATGCCACAATCATCCTTGCTGTACACACCTTTTGAGAGAGCCATACATGAATTAAAATTTGATAGAATACTCTATGTGTTTCACTTATATCTTTTGAGCTAAGTAGTTTTGCTCTATGTGCTTCACTTATATCTTTTGAGTGTTATAATTTTGCTCTATGTGCTTCACTTAGATCTTTTAGAGCATGGTGGTGGATTTGTTTTAAAGAAACTATTGATCTCTCATTCTTCACTTAAATTATTTTGAGAGTCTCTTAATAGCATGGTAATTTGCCTAATAATAATAAGCTTGGTATTCAAGATTTGTGAAACTTTCTTTTGAGTGTGTTGAATACTAAGAAAAGATTGTAGCATGATAATTGTTTTGAGATATGGAGGTGATAATGTTAAAGTCATGCTAGTTGAGTACTTGTGAATTTAAAGAATACTTGTGCTAAAGTTTGTGATTCCCGTAGCATGCACGTATGGTGAACCGTTATGTGATGAAGTCGGAGCATGATTTATTTATTGATTGTCTTCCTTATGAGTGGCGGTCGGGGACGAGCGATGGTCTTTTCCTACCAATCTATCCCCCTAGGAGCATGCGTGTAATACTTTGCTTTGATAACTTCTAGATTTTTGCAACAAGTATATGAGTTCTTTATGACTAATGTTGAGTCCATGGATCATACACACTCTCACCCTTCCACCTTTGCTAGCCTCTCTAATACCGCGCAATTTTCGCCGGTATCATACACCTACCATATAACTTCCTCAAAACAGCCACCATACCTACCTATTATGGCATTTCCATAGCCATTCCGAGATATATTGCCATCCAACTTTCCACCATTCCATTTATCATGACACATTCATCATTGTCATATTGCATATCCCGGTACACCACCGGAGGCATTCATATAGAGTCATATTTTGTTCTAAGTATCGACTTGTAATTGTTGAGTTGTAAGAAAAATAAAAGTGTGATGATCATCATTATTAGAGCATTGTCGCAAGTGAGGAAAGAATGATGGAGACTATGATTCCCCCATAAATCGGGATGAGACTCCGGATGAAAAATAAATAAAAGAGGCCAAAGAAGCCCAAATAAAAGAGAAAGAAAAGAGGCCAGAAAAAAGAGAAAAGGCCCAAATAAAAATAAATAAATAAAAAAATGAGAGAAAAAGAGAGAAGGGACAATGTTACTATCCTCTTACCGCACTTGTGCTTCAAAGTAGCACCATGATCTTCATAGTAGAGAGTCTCTCATGCTATCACTTTCATATACTAGTGGGAACTTTACATTATATAACTTGGCTTGTATATTGCAATGACGGGCTTCCTCAATTGCCCTAGGTCTTCATGAGCAAGCAAGTTGGATGCACACCCACTTAGTTTCTTTTTGAGCTTTCATATACTTATAGCTGTAGTGCATCCGTTGCATGGAAATCCCTACTCACTCACATTGATCTCTATTGATGGGCATCTTCATAGCCCGTTGATACGCCTAGTTGATGTGAGACTATCTTCCCTTCCTTTTTGTCTTCTCCACAACCACCATTCTATTCCACCTATAGTGCTATATCCATGGCTCACGCTCATGTATTGCGTGAAGATTGAAAAAGTTAGAGTATGAAACAATTGCTTGGCTTGTCATCGGGGTTGTGCATGATTGAAATACTTTGTGTGGTGAAGATAGAGCATAGCCAGACTATATGATTTTGTAGGGATAACTTTCTTTGGCCATGTTATTTTGAGAAGACATAATTGCTTTGTTAGTATGCTTGAAGTATTATTATTTTTATCTCAATATAACTTTTGTCTTGAATCTTTCAAATCTGAACATTCATATCACAATTAAGGAGATTTGCATTCAAATTATGCCAAGTAGCACTCCGCATCAAAAATTCTCTTTTTATCATTTACCTACTCGAGGACGAGCAGGAATTAAGCTTGGGGATGCTTGATACGTCTCCAATGTATCTATAATTTTTGATTGCTCCATGCTATATTATCTACTATTTTGGACTATATTGGGCTTTATTTTCCACTTTTATATTATTTTTGGGACTAACCTATTAACCGGAGGCCCAACCCATTGCTGTCTTTTTTTTGCCTATTTTAGTGTTTCGAAGAAACGGAATACCAAACGGAGTCCAAATGGAATAAAATCTTCGGGAACGTGATTTTCTCACCGAACATGATCCAGGAGACTTGGACCCTACTCCAAGGAGTCAAAGAGGCGGTCACGAGGGTGGGGGGCGCCCCCCCTAGGGCACGCCCCCTGCCTCGTGGGCCCCTCGGTGCTCCTCCGACGTACTCCTTCCTCCTATATACGTACCCCCAAACGATCAAAACAGGAGCCAAAAACCTAATTCCACCGCCGCAACTTTCTGTATCCACGAGATCCCATCTTGGGGCCTGTTCCGGAGCTCCGCCGGAATAGGGCCGTCATCACGGAGGGCTTCTACATCATCATAGCCTCTCCGATGAAGTGTGAGTAGTTTACCTCAGACCTTCAGGTCCATAGTTAGTAGCTAGATGGCTTCTTTTCTCTTTTTGGATCTCAATACAAAGTTCTCCCCCTCTCTTGTGGAGATCTATTCGATGTAATCGTTTTTTTGCGGTGTGTTTGTTGAGACCGATGAATTGTGGGTTTATGATCAAGTCTATCTATGAATAATATTTGAATCTTCTCTAAATTCTTTTATGTATGATTGGTTATCTTTGCAAGTCTCTTCGAATTATCCGTTTAGTTTGGCCAACTAGATTGGTAGTTCTTGCCACGGGAGAAGTGCTTAGCTTTGGGTTCGATCTTGCGGTGTCCTTTCCCAGTGACAGAAGGGGCAGCAAGGCACGTATTGCATCGTTGCCATCGAGGATAACAAGATGGGGTTTATTTCATATTGCATGAATTTAACTCTCTACATCATGTCATCTTGCTTAAGGCGTTACTCTATTTTTTAACTTAATACTCTAGATGCATGCTGGATAGCTGTTGATGAGTGGAGTAATAGTAGTAGATGCAGAATCGTTTCGGTCTACTTGTCACGGACGTGATGCCTATATACATGATCATGCCTAGATATTCTCATAACTATGCTCAATTCTGTCAATTGCTCAACAGTAATTTGTTCACCCACCGTAGAATACTTATGCTCTTGAGAGAAGCCACTAGTGAAACCTATGGCCCCCGGGTCTATTCTCATCATATCAATCTCCATCACTTTAATCTTGCTTTGGTTTTTTACTTTTCTTTTACTTTTTACTTTGCATCTTTATACCAAAAATACCAAAAATATTATATCTATCATATCTCACTCTCGTAAGTGACCGTGAAGGGATTGACAACCCCTAATCGCGTTGGTTGCGAGTAGCTATCATTTTGTGCAGGTACGAGGGACTTGAGCGTGGCCTCCTACTGGATTGATACCTTGGTTCTCAAAAACTGAGGGAAATACTCACGCTACTCTGCTGCATCATCCCTTCCTCTTCGGGGAAAACCAACGCAAGCTCAAGACGTAGCACCACCTAATTGGAATTTACCCTTTGAAATTATGTGTGATGCTAGTGATTATGCTGTAGGCGCTGTTCTAGGGCAAAGAGTTGATAAGAAATTAAATGTTATTCAATATACTAGTAAAACTCTAGGCAATGCCCACAGAAATTATGCTACCACAGAAAAAGAATTTTTAGCAGTTGTTTTTGCTTGTGATAAGTTCAGACCTTATATTGTTGATTCTAAAGTAACTATTCACACTGATCATGCTGCTATGAAATACTTTATGGAAAAGAAAGATGCTAAACCTAGACTTATTAGATGGGTTCTCCTGCTAAAAGAATTTGATTTGCATATTATTGATAGAAAGGGTGCTGGAATTATGGGCTGGAAAAGGAGCAAATATTAGAGACCTATTCTGCACAGCTCCAAAAGTCCTGAAACTTCATGGAAGTTATTTCCAGATTATATAAAAAATACTGAGCGCAAGAAGTACTAGAGGGGGGGGGGCACTGTAACGCCCTCGATGCGGCTATATCTCCCACGTGTCGTAGCACGACTTAGAGGCATAACCGCATTGAAAGCAATGTCGCAAGTGAGGTAATCTTCACACAACCCATGTAATACATAAGGCAAAAGATACATAGTTGGCTTACAATCGCCACTTCACACAATTACATGAATATAACATTACATCAACCAGATACACAAAAGGTCCGACTACGGAACCCGAAATAAAAGAAGACTACCCCAAATGCTACACAGATCCCCGATCGACCCCAACTAGGCTCCACTACTAATCGACTGGGAAAACGGAACAACATACAGACAAGATCTACATCGAGCTCCTCTGTGAGCTTGGTTGCGTCATCTGCACGGTAACATCGGCACCTACAAACTGGTTTTGGAAGTATCCGTGAGTCACGGGGACTCAGCAATCTCGCACCCTCGCGATCAAGACTATTTAAGCTTATGGGTAAGGTAAAGGTATGATGTGGAGCTGCAGCAACCGACTAGCATATATGGTGGCTAACATACGCAAATGAGAGCGAGAAGAGAAGGCAAAAGCACGGTCGAACAACTAGGATCAAGAAGTGATCCTAGAACAACCTATGTCAAGCATAACTCCAACACCGTGTTCACTTCCCGGACCCCGCCGAGAAGTGACCATCACGGTTACACACGCGATTGATGTATTTTAATTAAGATCAAGTTCAGGTTTTCTACAACTGGACGTTAACAAATTCCCATCTGCCCATAACCGCGGGCCCGGCTTTCGAAAGTTCAAATCCTTGCAGGGGTGTCCCAACTTAGCCCATCACAAGCTCTCACGGTCAACGAAGGATATTCCTTCTAGCGGGAAGACCCGATCAGGCTCGGAATCCCGGTTACAAGACATCCTCGACAATGGTAAAACAAGTCCAGCAAGACCACCCGATGTGCCGACATCCCGATAGGGGCTGCACATATCTCGTTCTCAGGGCAACACCGGATAAGCAATCCGTACAACTAAAACCAGCCCTCGAGTTACCCCTAGGTGGCGCTGCAAGGGGCTCTAGTTTGGACCAACACTTAGACAAGCACTGGCCGGGGGGGGGGGGGTTAAAATAAAGATGACCCTCGGGATGCGCGACTCCCAAGGGAAAAAGGCTAGGTGGCGAATGGTAAAACCAAGGTTGGGCCTTGCTGGAGAAGTTTTATTCAAGGCGAACTGTCAAGGGGTTCCCATTACAACCCAACCGTGTAAGGAGCGCAAAATCCGGGAACATAACACCGATATGATGGAAACTAGGGTGGCAAGAGTGGAACAAAACACCTGGCATAAGGCCGAGCCTTCCACCCTTTACCAAGTATATAGATGCATCAATTAAATAAGAGATATTGTGATATCCCAACAAAATATCCATGTTCCAACAAGGAACAAGCTCCAATCTTCACCTGCAACTAACAACGCTATAAGAGGGGCTGAGCAAAGCGGTAACATAGCCAAACAACGGTTTGCTAGGACAAGGTGGGTTAGAGGCTTGGTTCAACAATATGGGAGGCATGATAAGCAAGTGGTAGGTATCGCAGCATAGGCATAGAAAAAGAGCGAGCAACTAGCAAGCATAGATAGAAGTGATTTCGAGGGTAAGGTCATCTTGCCTGAGATCTCGCAAGGAAGAAGAACGAGTCCATGAAGAACACAAACGGACGAAGTCGAACGGATCCTCACAAACGCGACGTTATCGGAACTAACCCGAAGAAGCGACACCGGAAAGAAGCAAACAACATAGTAAACAACCACCACATAAACATGGTATGATGCACAATCAAGTATGATGCATGTCCGGTTTAATGATACATGGCATGGCAAAGTGCAACAAACAATACTACAAATTAAGTGGAGCTCAATATGCAACGGGTTGCATATTGACGGAACACCACGTCAATTATTTAGTTCTCTCTTGTTTAGGTACTCAACAATATTAAATGTTGATTAACATGGCAAGAGGTGAAGCATAACGAAAACTATACCATCTAACCAATTTAAATGGGGCCGGATATAACAAACAATAAATCCGGTAAATCCCCAAATGCCTTAGTAATCTATTGCAACAACAATTTAAACATTTTAATTGTTGTTATCATGATGCGGATGACATGGACAAGTTTATGAGATTTTTATGAAAATGTTCATAAGAACATTATGAAGCATTTGTCACCGTGGTGGAAAGAAAGGCTGCCACGGCGACGAATCCGAAAATGATGTCACGGCACCATATCGGTTCCGGTAGCTCACGGAGATACCGGTACAAAGGAAAAGTGATGGAAGCGTGACATGCGATAGAAGGTGGGGTGATCCTGGTAACCGGGTTCCCACATGTCGACGACGGTGCCAAGCGGGGAAAACAAGTAGCATTCGTGGGAGGATACAACATCCAAACAAGCATCTCATACAACACAAGCATTTGTTCACGGACGGTCGTCTCGGGGTTATACCTTCGAAGCATGCATTAACGAAACGTATCGAGTTCGGCGGTAGGGGTACACGTGTCGAAGGGGAAGTAGTTGTTCACGGGGTCGTCGTGGGAAGTAGCGGTTCACGCGACGGTAGTTGAACTTGACGCTTGCGTTACACGGGTCTTCGAGGGTCGACGTTGTGGTACTTGGTTGTTTCGAAGAGGAACTTGTTGCAACGCTGGGTGTAGCCGTACACTTGGTCTTGTCGGATTCGCGACAACAGTAGGGGCACAAACGTTCTCACGGTACTTGGGCCGTCATGGAACTCGTTCACGTTGTAGTCGTACATGTTCAGGAAGAAACTTATACAGCGTCGTGGAACTTGGCGCATCCAAATGGTACTTGACGATCGACGGACGTCGTGGTACTAGCCGGTCCAGGTTTTGGCGTATCCGTGTGTAGAGCTACTTGCGGATCCGTGGTGCTCTAGCAACTGATGGAACTCCACGTACAGACTAGAAGCTATGGAGGAGCTGTTCAAGATAGCAGCCTGGGTGGTGATTGACGAGGCCACCAATGACCACTTGGTTGTGCAACACGGGACCGGGAGGTGCGCAGGGAAAACAGAGCAGGCAGCAGTGAATGGCACGGGTCCTCGAGCGGAGGCATGGCTTCTCCTGCTGGTTTCCGGCGACCAGCGGCGCGGGAACGAGGACGAGGCAGGAGGAGGCGCGAGCAGGAGGAGGCGCTGATGCGGACCGGTCGGCGGAGGCAACCTTGGCGCTTGCTCCGGCGAGGGCGGTGCTGCTCCAGGCATGCATGGACGGGTGGATCGATGGAGGCCTAAGGCGTCGACGCAGGTAGAGCTCAGAGAGGCCACGGCGAGGTGGCTGTAGATGACGAAGCAGGGGGGGGGTAGGCCGGCAGGCTGCAGTGCCCGGCGGCCTTGGCGACGCGGCGGGGCGGCTAGCTCGACCCTCGCGTCCATGGCTTGGGGGCGGCGGGGCGGCGGTCTGGGCAGCGGCTTGCGATGGAACTCGGCGCTCGCCTCGGCAGGGATGCATGGCTTGAGTGAAGGGGAGGCGACGAGCGTGGGGATGCCAGGGGCGCGGGGTTCCGCAGGTACTAGGCGGAGGAAGGAGAAGAGGTGCGCTGGGAGGGGAGGCTTGGTTGTCGCCGGCGGCGCTGGGGAAACAGGCGTGGGGCTCCTCTTCTGAGTCGAGGTGGAATAGAAGAGGAGTGGGGATCGAGAGGAGGCGGCGCTGGGGATCGAGAGGGAGATGGAGGTCAGGCCAGGGAGAGGTTTAGGGTTAGGTAGGTAAGATGGGCCGCCAGATGGGCCTAGCAGGCAGACCTAGGCTGGGCTTCTCTCTCTCTCTCTCTATCTCTATCTCTCTCTTTCTCTCTTCTCTTATATTCTTTGGGAGAAAAGAAAATCGAAAGAGGGAAAATAATGAGAGGGTTAGGGAAGGATTTTGCGCATAGGGATAATTTCCCCGGACTTGCAAAAATGATCTTGATCCCGCAAAATAGAAGTGGGCACGCGGTTGAAGTTGAATTCAAACTCATTTGAAATTAATTCAAATGATTTGAATAGGAAGTGAGGTTTGGGAAGGTCAAAAATGTTGAGACTTTTGGAGGAGCCTGAAAAAAATAAGAAATAATTTTCGGCAAGGTTTGGAGATCAACTCGAAGCAGAAAGGCGTGGGATTATCTGCACGTGTGTTATGGGTGATTCCAAATTATTGGAATATAATTTATATAGCTCCCTAAAATATTGGGAGAATATGTTTTAAAGAGTAATCACCATAGTGAATATCCCTCGATTTAAATGGACTAAAGATCCATGCAATTTATTTAGTTGAGTTAAGAAAAGAAATGACATGATGCAAAGATGAAAACGATGAACCAAACAAATCACACGACGAAACCCGGAAACCCTGGAAGGCATCTGAAGCTCCGGTCTTGGGGCGTTACAACACTCCACGACTACGAGAGGATCTCGTCCCGAGATCTAGAATGGCACCGGAGGGAAAACGGGAGAGAAAGAGAAGAGGTAAAACTAAGTTGCTTCTTTGACCAATGAGTGCCGGGGGTGCTGATCCCACGTACACCTATGGGGATCGGTGGACCGAGCCCCTTTTTGGTTCGGCAGGGGGCGGAGAATGCACGAAGAGCAGATCGAGGCGAACGCACGAACGACGCGATCAGTCTACCCAGGTTCGGGCCGCACGGATGCGTAAAACCCTACTCCTGCTTTGGTTTGTATTGTGTTCTTGCTCGGGAGCGATGAATGCTACAGTACACTTGGGTGGCTAGCGAAACCGAGCATGAGAATGGTCGTCCCCCCCTCCCTGTTGCGCATGGGCCTCCTTTTATATGTCAAAGGGGTCACCGACAGGTGGCAACAGAGATGAGGGTAAAAGGGTAAAGGAGGTGGTAGTTGGCGCCACCGCTTGCTACAGTTGTATCGTACCTAACCCTGATGGCAGGGGACAAAGGCATTAAATGCCTGCCTGTGTCGCCTAGACGGGGCGGAAAGGGACCGTCAGGGGCGCCACCGTTTGCCACGATGGCTCCTTGTCAGCGCCTGCTTGCCACCGCATTCCCCTGGCTGCACAGCCTCCCGCCACGTATGCCAGGGACGGTCCCAGAGCGACACGTTGGTGGGTGAGTTGGAGCACGGGCTGTGGAGTAGTAGCTTGCCGCGGATGTTGTCTTGTCGCGTCCGGGAGCTTGTCGCTCACCGGGTCTTATCGCGTCCGGGAGTTTGTCGCTCACCGGGTCTTGCCGGGACGCGCAGCGCGTTGCAGCAAGCTTCTCGAGATGTCTTGGTTGGTTTTCCCGGCAAGCTCCTCTTGCCGGGGTCTTGTCTCCTTCCCGGCAAGCTCCTCTTGCCGGGCCTTGGATACTTTGTTCCTGAATGGCTCCAAAAGGAACCATGGAGGGTCTTGGCGGTCGCCTGGCAAGCCTTGCCGCGGGATGCTGCGACTGCCCGTGCACAAGTTCGGGATACTAAGGTACCCCTACTTTAGTACACCGACAGGAGCCCCCGGGCCTGGGCCATACACGGTGCCGAGCGCTGTTGGGCCAGGCCCAAAACAGTGCACGGGCACGCGCGGCCTGGGTTACGCCATAACTCACTCCGCATCCACCGCGCCCTCCCCGCACGGCACGCATCGAACGCGGCATCGTGGGAGAGATCGTGGGCGGTTTCCGAGGCATCCACTCCCCATGATCACGGGGTGGGGAGAGGTCGCCCCATCCGTCGCCTCGGTTCTGCACGCCTGCCACGCGGCTCCCATGCACTTGGGGTTGCGGACGGCGGAGGCGGGAAACGGGGCCGTCGTGGGTCGAGGCAGCAGGTCGGGCCCAGCTCCCTACCTCCCCGCGTCTTGATTCGCTGAGCGGGGGGGGGGGGGGAGCCCCCACCTCGCTCCTTTATAAAGAGCGGGAGGGGAGGACGGAAGCCCGCATTCTCTCATCTTCTCCTTCCTTCGGCTACTGCTCCCCTTTCTCTCATTCGCCATGGAGAAAGGGAACCCTGGTCCTTCATCAGTGGCGGCGAGGGTCGCCGCCAGACAGTGCATCCCTCCCTCTCCAGCACCCGTGGTGGCGGAGCCAGCCGTAAGGGGAACAGGGAGGGGGCGAGGTCGTGGACGAGGTCGAGGTGCTCGGGGAAGAGGTGGACGGGGCGGCGCGCCGGCTTCGCCTCCGCCGGCAGTTCCTCTTCCCACGGGGGTCCATATTGGGGACGACCCTTGTGAGTTCTTCGTCAGGCTGCGCCAGGCGCCTCGTCGTCGCCTCTGGCTCCCAGCTCCGTTCGCGAGTGCGATGGAGCCGGACCCGCCCGAGACACTGAGACTGCACATGAGGGGTTGTGGGATCAGCGGCACGCGAGTCCGTGTTGAATCCCCAGCCCCTGATGTGATGTATCTTGGTCGAGGGTGGAAGACGTTCGCCCGTATCCACAGCTTGATGGCGGGGCTCACCCTCCATTTTAAGTTGATGGAGGGCGATCTCCTCTCCGTCAAGGTCTTCGGGTGCTTCGGCACTCGGGCGAAGTGCTGCGTGGACAGCTCCTCCGATAGCGAAGACTCCTCCTCGAGCGAGAGTGACGAGGAGGAGAGCGACAGCGGCGACGAGGGTAGCGGGCGGCAGGATGACGGGTCCGACTAGGTGTCGGGCGCCGCTCCGTGCGGCACCGGCGACCCCATCATCCGTGTCGCCGGCTCCTTGAACTCCTCGGGGTAGTCTCCTTGGGCGGCTGGCGTAGGGAGGCTACGGAAGAGGAAGAGGGCTGGCGGCAAGGCCGTCAAGTCGGAGTACGAGGGTGTGGTGCCCTCGACAGCGTGCTGACGTCCTGCCGCCTCGTCTTCGAGCCCTGCTTCCGGCGCCGCCATCACCGTCCAGCCTTCGGACGGCCCCCGGGAAGTTCTCTTGGTGTCTTCTGGCACCTGTAGCTCGCCTAGGCGCCCCTTCTGCCCTTCTCGCCTCCTTGACCTACCTCCTGAAGAGAGTGACAGGAAAGGGATTACGGGCATCTTATCTTTTTAATTTGTAAGCCTTCGGGCCTTAGTTGCATTTAAAACTTGTAATCCTCTCTTTCATGTTTTTCATCCTCTATGGACTGTACCTGAGTGGAATGTTTTTTAATGAAAAGGGGATGCTTGCCGGGTCATTTGTCTCGCGGGTAGAACCCATGTCAAGGAGCAAATCCTTGGTATCTTTCAGATAGACACTTCTTCCCTGGCAACAGGCCCTGCCGTCTTCCCACGTCGCTCGACCTTTCTCACGCTTTTGACGGAGGCAGGGGCGAGGCGGGTGCGGCCCCTCGTTTCATCCCTTTGCTGCCGCGACTACGACCAAACTTGGCCCCAGGAACGAGCCCCAGGGCCTAGAGTTAAGGGAGCATGGTAGTTTTCGGGAAGAAACGAGGTTTTGTATTCCCCAGTCCATAAGAGAATGCATGAAGAGGGATGAAAGACTTATCTGAGATTGCAGCCCCCGGCAACTCTGGCTTGCCGTGGGTGAATCTTGGTACTTGCAGCCCCCGGCAACACTGGCTTGCCGGGGCCAAGATGCCGGTACGTCCTCCTTCTCCTTTTCCTCCTTAGGCGGTTCGGTAAGGATATGCGAGCCCTGCGAACCAAAGGAAACGAAAGAAAGGCAAAGGGACGCACACTCAACCTCTAAGTTAGGGGTTAGCCGCTGTTAAGCACTATCAACCCTAACCAAGGACGAGACTCGACCTAGCATGCATGCTATAACTCTGGGCGCCAGCGCTTCATTTACTTGTGCTCAGGGTCTGCGCCTGGCTTTGTACAAAGGATTACATGCAACAGCGGCAAGACTTGTACAAAAGGGTGGTTGCCGGACAGGGTCCGACAACCGCGCCTTACGGGTAAAACTTACGAAGATGCTCGATATTCCAGGAGTTGCTCACCGGAATGCCATCTTCGGTCTCAAGGTGGACAGCGCCAGGCCTAGTGACTCGTTTCACCTGGTAAGGGCCTTCCCACTTTGGCGTCAACTTGTTGGAATTCTTGCCGGACTGAACGCGCCGAAGAATAAGGTCACCTTCCTCGAGACTTCTGGCGTTAACTTTGCAGCTATGATAGCGGCGCAAAGCTTGCTGGTAGTGAGCGGCTCGCACAGTAGCCTGAAGACGATCTTGCTCAAGGAGCAGCACGTCATCTTGCCGCAGCTGCTCTTGCTCAAGCTCATCATAAGCGAGCACTCGAGGTGACCCGTATACGAGTTCCGTGGGGATAACTTCCTCCGCTCCATAGACTAGAGCGAAGGGTGTCTGGCCAGTGGCTCGATTTGGCGTCGTCCTGATCGACCAAAGAACCACCGGCAGCTCCTCGATCCAGTTTCTTCCGCACTTGTGCAGCCTGTCAAAAGTTCTGGTCTTGAGCCTGTCCAGCACTTCAGCATTTGCCCTTTCAGCTTGACCGTTGCTTCTCGGGTGAGCAACAGAAGCGAAGCAGACCTTGGTGCCAAGATCTTGGACGTACTGCATGAAGGCGCGACTCGTAAATTGTGTACCGTTGTCGGTGATTATCCGGTTAGGGATCCCAAAATGGCAAACAATCGACCTGAAGAACTTGACTGCTGACTGTGCTGTCACCTTCCTCACTGGTTCCACTTCTGGCCACTTTGTGAACTTGTCGATTGCGACGTACAAGTACTCAAAGCCCCCGACAGCTCGGGGAAAGGGGCCGAGGATATCGAGCCCCCAGACCGAAAATGGCCAGGATAAAGGGATTGTCTGGAGAGCTTGAGCTGGCTGGTGTATCTGCTTGGAATGGAACTGGCACGCTTCACACTTGGTTACTTGTGCAGTCGCATCCTGGAGGGCTGTTGGCCAGAAGAAGCCTTGCCGGAATGCTTTTCCGACAAGAGCTCTTGCGCCAATGTGGTGACCACATATGCCTCCATGTATCTCTGCCAACAGCTTCTGTCCATCTTCCCGGGGAATACACTTCAATTTCACACCGTTGAGTCTTCTTCTGTACAGTGTGTTGTCGACAAACTGGTACATACTAGACTGCCGGGCTACTCTTTCCGCTTCTCCTGGTTCCTCGGGAAGTTCTCCTGTCTGAAGGAAATGGACAATCTGCTGCGCCCATGTTGGAGCCTGTGGCTCGACAACAAGGACTAAAGGCACATCTGCTGCTACGGGAACGTCCGCTTCTACGGCAAGAGTCCGCGGCTCTGCCGGAGCTTGACGTTCCCCGGCAAGCTTGCCGGAGCAAAACTTGTCGGAAGAATCTGCTTCAACGGAACAAACCCTGGGGCTTGCCGGAGCAGACTGCTCCTCAGCATTCTTGGTGTCGATCTTGGGGACCTTTTTGGTGGCGGCTTCGGGAAGCTCTGCCGGGAAATAGTCGCCAGAAATCAACTTCCTCTTCTTGCTCTGTCCAGTTGATGGTGTTACGGACGGCTGAGTCAGCTTGAGCACAAAGATCCCTGGTTCCACAGGTAACTTAAGTGCTGCGCACTTTGACAGGCCATCGGCAATGTCGTTCTCAGCTCTTGGAACATGTTCCATTTGCAGGCCATCAAAGCGCTCTTCTAGCTTCCTCACTTCATCAACGTAAGCTTCCATCAACGGACTCTGGTAAACCTTGTTCACTTGGCGGACGACAAGCTGTGAGTCACCCCTGACAATGAGCTTCTTAATCCCAAGTTCTGCCGCGATCCTGAGACCGGCAAGCAAGCCTTCATACTCTGTAGTATTGTTTGTCGCTTGCTCCTTGGGAAAGTGCATCTGGACTATGTACTTGAGGTGTTCTCCGGTGGGTGCGACAAGCAACACACTAGCACCGGCGCCTTGCAGCGAGAAGGCACCGTCAAAGTACATGAGCCACTCTTTGTTTGCTTCCTTGGCGGGGATGCTCGTCTCCGGAATTTCTTCGTCTGGAGTTGGCGTCCACTCTGCTATGAACTCTGCCAATGCTCTGCTCTGGATTGTTGATGTACTCTCAAACTTGAGGCCAAAGCTTGACAGTTTCAGTGCCCACTCGACAATCCTGCCTATTGCTTCTGGATTTTGCAATATCCTCTTCAGCGGAAAGCGAGTGACAACTGTGATCTCATGTGCTTGGAAGTAATGGCGCAGCTTTCTTGAGGCCATGAGAAGGCCGAAAAGCAACTTCTGCACACCAGAGTACCTTGACCTAGCCCCCTGCAAAAGGGAACTGACAAAGTAAACTGGGCGCTGCACCATCTTCTTCTGTATCTCCTCTTGCATCGGCGCAGATCCTTGCTTGTCGGGGCCAGAGCTTGTCGGGGAAGGCCCATGCTTGTCGCTGCATGTGCTTGCTGCGGTTGCTGGCTCGTCATCTGCCTCCCTCTCTGCTACTAACGCAGCACTAACCACTTGATTGGTTGCCGCTATGTACAGCAGCAACTACTCTTGTGGTTTAGGTGCGACAAGTGTTGGAGTGGAGGACAGATATCTCTTCAAGTCTTGCAGCGCAGCCTCCGCTTCCGGAGTCCATTTCATGGGACCTGCCTTTTTCAAAATTTTGAAAAATGGCAGGGCGCGCTCAGCAGACCGAGAGATAAACCTGCTGAGGGCAGCCACGCAACCGGCAAGCTTCCGTACATCCTTGACGCGTTTTGGTGCTTCGATCTGCTCAATGGCCTTGATCTTGTCGGGATTGGCTTTGATTCCCCGCTGAGACACAAAGAACCCGAGAAGCTTGCCGGAAGGGACTCCAAACACACACTTCTTGGGGTTGAGCTTGAGGTTGACCTTGTGCAGATTTGCAAAAGTCTCTTCTAAATCTTGGATCAGAGTTGCCCTGTCCTTGCTCTTGACCACTATATCATCCATGTAAGCTTCTACATTTCTGTGTATCTGTGGCTTCAAAGCGATATGGACTACTCTGGCAAACATTGAACCCGCATTCTTTAATCCGAAAGGCATCCGTACGAAACAGTACGTGCCGCATGGAGTAATGAATGCGGTTTTCTCCTCATCCTCTTCTGCCATGAAGATCTGATGGTATCCTGAATATGCGTCAAGAAATGAAAGCAACTCACATCCGGCTATGGAGTCAACAATCTGGTCAATGCGCGGCAAGGGAAATGGATCTTTGGGACAATCTTTATTAACATCAGTGAAGGCAATACAAAGCCTCCATTTTCCATTTGCCTTGCGCACTACAACCGGATTGTCCAACCACGTGGGATGTAGCACCCCTCTGACAAGGCCTGCTGCTTCCAATTTCTTGATTTCTTCTGCTATGAATTCTTGGCGCTCCACCACTTGTTTTCTGACCTTCTGCTTGACGGGCCGCGCATGAGGACAAACGGCAAGATGGTGCTCAATTACTTTCCTGGGAACACTGGGGATATCAGACGGTTGCCATGCAAACACGTCGACATTCGCCCGCAGGAAAGTAACGAGCACGCTTTCCTATTTAGGGTCAAGCGTGGCATGATGGTGAAGGTACCACCAGTGCTGTCCTCCTTGGCGGACACCTTCTTGGTATGTGGTGGAGCTGCCATTGCCTTCTTACACTTGCCGGTGGAGCTCGATGGTGCGTCCTCGACGGCAGCGCAGCACTCCGAGGAGGTGCGCTTGCCGGAGTGGGCATCAGAGCTCTTGCCGGACTTGGTCTTCTTCTCCCCCCCGGGAGCTTCAGCGGCAAGTGCCTTGCGGTCTGTCACAGCTGCTGCTTCCCGGTAGATCTTGTCGGCATAGATAAGGGCATCCTTCTTGTCGCCAGGGACAGACATGACGCTTATCGGACCTGGCATCTTGAGCATGTTGTATGCATAGTGAGAGGCTGCCATGAACTTGGCTAGTGCTGGACGGCCAAGTATCCCATTGTAAGGCAATGGGAAATCGGAAACGTCAAAAGTGACCCTCTCCGTTCTGAAATTCAGCTCGCTACCAAACGTCACCAGCAACATGACCTTCCCTTTCGGCTTGCTCCTTCCCGGGTTAATTCCTTGGAATGTACCGGTCTCTTCGAGCTCGCTGTCCGGGATCTGGAGTTTCTGGCGCACAGCGGAGGAGATCAGATTTAAGCCGGCCCCGCCGTCAACTAGCATCTTAGTGACTTTGAGGTTGCGGATTGTTGGCGAAACCAACAATGACAAGCACCCGACCGCAGTTGTGTGATCAGGGTGGTCCTCAATGTCAAAGATGATAGGCGTGCTGGACCATTTCAGAAGCTTGCGTGATTCAACAGGTGGCTCTGCCGCATTAACTTCCCGCAGCCAATGTTTGAGCTGGCGGTGGGAAGTATGTAGAGAAGCACCACCGTCAACACACAAGACTTCTGCAGCCTTCTGAAACGCCTGCTCACTGTTCTCAACATCATCCATGTCTTCGTCATCGTCTTCGTCATCATTCTTGTCGCGGCCGCGGGGAGGTCTGTCTCCTTGCCGCTGCTTGACCTTGTCGCTGCGTCCTCCCTGGCTAGCGCACTTCTTGCCGGCCTCTCCACCGCCTCCTTGGGCTCTCTCCTTGTCGCACCGCTCATACTCAGCTTTCTATTGCTGGACAAGCTGCTCAACCTTCTTGCAGTTCTGGAGATCATGGCCTTTGGTGCGGTGGATCTTGCAGTACTGCTTGTCGGAGCCGTCCTGCTTGTCGGCGGCTGCCATAGCCTGGCAGTTGGTGCACGCGGCAACCTCCTTGCCGGAGCTGCCAACTTGGGCTTGCTTGGCGCCACCATCATTGCCGGACTGCTCAACGACTAGTACCTCCTTGCCGTTCTTCTTCCTGTTGCGCCTCCGGTTTTTCCTTGCCGGGGCGGCATCCTCACTGTCAGATCCCCCTATCCCAGTAGTCTCTCCGGGGAGTTTCCTCCCTTCCTCAGCGCGTGCACACTTGTCGGCCAGGGCGTATAGCTCACTGACGTCTCTGATCCTGCTCATCGCCATTTCCTCCCGCATCCTGCGATTACGCACGTTCTGATGGAACGCGCTGATAACCGCGGCAGGGTGGATGTCTGGGATGTTGCGCTGCACACGGATGAATCTCTGGATATACTTGCGCAGGGGCTCTCCTTCCTTCTGGGCAAGCAGGTGGAGGTCACTCTCTTGGCCATGTGGTTTGTGGCCGCCCGTAAAGGCGCCGACAAACTGATGGCACAAGTCCGCCCAAGAGGATATGGAGTTGTCCGGCAAGTGCATGAGCCAGGACCTGACTTCGGGCTTGAGCACCAGCGGGAAGTAGTTGGCAAGGACCTTGTCGTCTCGCCCCCCGGCAGCTTGCACCAAAATGGTGTAGATGCTGAGGAACTCTGACGGGTGCGACTTGCCGTCGTACTTCTCTGGTACGTCTGGCTTGAAATGCTTCTGACTGGGCCACTGGACTTGCCGCAGCTCGCGGGTAAACGCAGGGCAACCTACCGCGTACGGCAAGTCGCCTGGCTCTCTGGGCGCATGCATGTCAATAGAAGGTCCAGCGCGCAGGTCTGATTGATGCCGCGCTTCTCTTCGACGCTCGATGCGTGTTCGAGCGTCTTCTTGCTGTCTCTTATGAAGAACTTGGCGCTGATCACGACGAGCTCGCGGATCTGACGACGCGGTGGAGTAGCTGTCGAGGTGGATCCGGCGAGTCGGCGATCTTGGCCTTCGAGGCGGAGAGTGCACAGTGGTTGCACCCTCGCCGGTCTTGTCGCCACCGGCTCGCGCTTGGCTGACTTGCCGCGGCAGCGATACGCTCGGCTGCCGTGGGTTGTCACCGTTGGCAAAGCCGATGAGACTTTGGATAGTGGCCCTCCAGTCGTCGATCTTTTCTGGCGCTGGGGGGTAATCTAGGAGCAGTTGGGCCCGTGCCAACGCTTCCGCCGGAGTGGAGGGCGGCGGCAGCGAACGGTGCGAGGAGCGAGATATGCTCGGACTTCTAACTGCGTTAGAAGGAGCAATATCTTGTCCAAGCGACCGTGCCACGCTCGCGCCAGCATGTTGGCGTGCACGCTGGTCCTGAGCACTCCGGGATCCGCCAGCTTGATCTTGGCCTAGCAGACGTATGGTACCGTGGGTACCATGATGCTGCTGGTCCCGCGCCTCCTGGGACGGGCGTGGTGCGTGTACGGACGCCGAGGTCTTGGAGTGCGCGCGGTCGTTGTGGGAGCCGACCGCGCCGCCGATGTGCAGCACCATGAGTCCCTTCGTCGGCGCCCGCTCTTCCGCCGGCGCCTACTCCACCAGCCGTTCGCTCTGGCGATGGTGGGATCGGCCCAGACGGAGCAGCTACCTCCGAAGCCTTCTTCTTCGGCGGCATGTTGATGAAGAGGATGAAGATTTGGCTCGTGCGAAGGCCGGATCAGGTTCACACAGCCTCGACGCACCCCCTACCTGGCGCGCCAAAGATGTCGGGGGTGCTGATCCCACGTACACCTATGGGGATCGGCGGACCGAGCCCCTTTTTGGTTCGGTAGGGGCGGAGAATGCACGAAGAGCAGATCGAGGCGAACTCACGAACGACGCGATCAGTTTACCCAGGTTAGGGCCGCACGGATGCGTAAAACCCTACTCCTGCTTTGGTTTGTATTGTGTTCTTGCTCGGGAGCGATGAATGCTATAGTACACTTGGTTGGCTAGCGAGACCAAGCGTGAGAATGGTCGTCCCCCCCTCCTTGTTGCACATGGGCCTCCTTTTATATGTCAAAGGGGTCACCGACAGGTGGCAATAGAGATGAGGGTAAAAGGGTAAAAGAGGTGGTAGTTGGCGCCACCGCTTGCTACATTGGTGGGTGAGCTGGAGCGCGGGCTGTGGAGTAGTAGCTTTCCGCGGCAAGCGCCTTGCCGCGGATGTTGTCTTGTCGCATCCGGAAGCTTGTCGCTCACCGGGTCTTGTCGCGTCCGGGAGTTTGTCGCTCACCGGGTCTTGCCGGGACGCGCAGCGCGTTGCAGCAAGCTTCTCGAGATGTCTTGGTTGGTTTTCCCGGCAAGCTCCTCTTGCCGGGGTCTTGTGTCCTTCCCGGCAAGCTCCTCTTGCCGGGGCCTTGGATACTTTGTTCTTGAATGGCTCCAAAAGGAACCATGGAGGGTCTTGGCGGTCGCCTGGCAAGCCTTGCCGCGGGATGCTGCGACTGCCCGTGCACAAGTTCGGGATACTAAGGTACCCCTACTTTAGTACACCGACAATGAGTGAAACCAAAGAACCTTGCAAAGGTTAAGCCATTTTGCGAAAAGAATGCAGCGGAGATGACAAAGCTGAAAACACTCCGTTAGAAAAGAGGAACAAGGGAGAACAACTTCGGGCAACACTCTGATTGAAAAGAAAAGGAATTAAATAAGAACTTGATAAGATGAGAAGATACTTGATGAAATCACAATACACTGCCTCCGTAACTATTGAATGAATGGAACAAGGGGTAAGAAAGATCTCGGAGAGCACTCCGGTTTAAAAGAGATGAAAAACTTGATAAAATGAAAGAGCTTGAGCAAAGGGACACAATACTCCGGTTAAAAGGATAATCACGATCAAAACATGGTCCTGACAATCTGAGAATATGGGTTGAGGAGAGCAACATCACAATGCCTCCGGAACGGAAGAATAGAAGATAGATAATTGCCATAGGAGAATTGAGAAGAAAATGCCAACTTCTGCCACAGAAGAGCTTGAAGAGGCATCTTTAGGGGAAGGGTCGAACGGAGTTGTTGGAAAAAACCAACAACGAAAAGAATAAGCTTGTTGTGGGCTTATTTAAAACATCTCGAAATTATGAGGTGAAATTCTGCCACTAATGGAAACAATAGATTGGATTGATAAGAACAAGGAGACGAGAAACTATTTCACCGTGAGGATAAAAGAAGAACTTGGATCATTCATAAGCACCATAATTAGCAACAATCCTTAGGAAAAAGCTTTAGGTGAAATATAACCCAAGATAACTCCATGGAAGAAAGTTATGGGTTTAAAATACCTCATTCTTAACAACATGTGAATCATGAAACATGAACTCAAATTATCAAGAATGACATAATACCACCTCCAATAATATGGTAGAAAGAATTGCACTCCGGATTGCAAGAAGAAGAAAGCTTGAACTCCTCTGAAAATAATCTTGATGAACGTTTCGAGAACGGATTAAGTTCTTTATGGACCATCAAGCAGAAATTTCATGAAGAACTCCGGTAAACAAAAGAATGATCAAATGAAAAGAAAGATGAGAAGAGTAAGGTTGAAGTCTTGCAATGATTAGATGAAGCTTTGCGACGAGATAAAGAGAAAACTTGGAACTCCAGAAAATAAAGATGAACAAATGGAAACAAGAATTTGATGAGCCTCCGGAATAGGGAATTGAGTTCACTCGATGAAACAAGAATAAGAATAACATTATGCTTATCCTTCACCAATTAAATTGATGACAATCAACGGATTTGACATATTACTTATTCTCGTAGAAAAGATTAAGAGAGATATAACATAAACTTGAGAAGGTATTGATGGAACCACTGGTGGGATTGAAACAACGAATAAAAGACTTGATAACCAAGGAAGATAACTCTTGAACGAACCACCATAAGAATTGAAAATGAACGAAGGGAAGATAAGGAAACACCGGGTAAAATTTTCAAATGGACGAAGATGCTTGAGAGAATTTAGATACAAAAGAACGAAGAGATAATGAACTGATTAGAGGATATTTGAACGATACACCGGTAAGTTTTAGTGAGAGCTGAAAGCTGAGAATGAATAAATCTGAGATGATGGCCTTCAGAGAAAGAAGCTGAAAAGACTCTTGAATTTCTCCGGATGGGTGAAAGAATTTTCACAATCAAAAACAATTATGAGAGGATGGCAACAAGCTAGAATCCCGAATCTTTGAGAGAATGGATAAGATATGGAGGAAAAACTCTTCTTCGGTCTTCAAAATCTAAGAATTACGACGAGAAACATCACCAAGAATTGTTGAGACACTCTGGAATGAAAATTAGAAAGGTTGAGCCGACGATGAAAAGAATTTGACAGATCTTGGAGAAATACATATAACTGATGATGAAACATTCTTACGTCAAACTTGGAAAAGAATTTGGGAGTAACTCCGGAAAAGAATTAGAAGAGTCAGGTAAGATCCTGGAAAAAACCCTGTGGGTTAGGGCCCACTCAAAAGAAACACCGTAGAACGATTTAAAAGACGATTGCGTCGGTTGAATTAAAAGGCTTGAATGAGATAACATCCTTGAAAGATCTTGAACGGATTGAGAACGGAAACGAATCATCCGAGATATTTTCAGCACACTGGAACAACAGAATAGTGCGAGTTGAATGATTAAGAGGTGCACCGGTATGAGAAGGCATTTGAAATAAGGAAAAGAATATGATCAACACCGAAAGCTTGAGTTGGTTCCACCGTAGAAGAAAAAGAGTAAATGATGATGAACTTGAGGCTCCATTAGGATCTTCCTGAGAATCACCGGATAAGAATATTGACGGAAAAGAATGGAGAGACTTCACATCAATAGGATGTATACTTGATTAAGAAATCTGAGTCCTTGAAGAAATAAAGGGGGGGTGGGTGGGCAGGAATATAAAAGCAATTTGGGACAGGTGAAACAAACACCGTCGAGAAGACTTAGAAGTGATCTTGCGGATGGGGAGAAAGATGGGATCATCTCGAAGAGAAGCGCGCCGGTTGGAAAAAAGGATTGACAAGACAATCTCGATTATCAAGAAGGATTGGTATTCATATCGGAGTATGAGAACACCGGTTAGGAAACATATGGAATCAACATGTGACTTCGAAGCAACTCGAATACCACAACTCAAAAACAAAAACAAAGGATTGGCTTGCGGAATAAGCCGGAACAAACATATGATAGAGATTCCGTCCGAAGTTTTCATGGTGGGGCCTACACGGGCTCGATCGTACAACACCATCATGTACAAGGCAGTGCACATGACATACAAAGCATCCCCGAGTCGGCATAGCCAAGGACTCTTTAAGATGCAATGAGGCCACTGTAAAACCGACCGTGAATAGGCGGACCACTAGACGTCAAACCCCAATTTCATATCATACGTCTGTAGGAAAGATATCCTAAGAGCTACTTGAATTCCCACTTATAAAGTCCCAAAACTTTCCAGTTATGCAATCAGGTGTTGGGGATACAGGGGAAGCATAATATCTCACCCAAAACTAGCAAATCCTACATCCAGTTGTATCCATCCTTCACCACGTAACCAAGAAACCTTCGGAAATCGTTTACCTCAACCTTCGAAAAGCATCCGGTATACGAGTTATGGCAATACTCCCGAACTCCCGCCCTAGTACTGGGTGGCGTCGAGGTTATCTCACCAACAACTGCATAAAAGAGATTTTCGATGTCGGCGAAACTAATCTCAGGTATTCCAGAACGGCAACGATAAAATTGTGACGACATAACCTCGGAGCTCAACTCCCCGGGACATTGCCACAACCCCTAAATGATAGGAGGCACCAAGAACAATGTTCTCGTCACAAAACCATCGGAACGATTCCAAGATACCCGTGTGATCCTATAAAAATAGTGAAATTTTAGAAGAGAAGAGTCAAAACTCTACGTCAGGATGCCTCACCAGAGTGACGAAGGGACTGATGAGTAAAAAGAAGTAATAACTCTCCTACATATATAAACCTAAATGACTCAAAACATTTCTAGACTCAATAAAGCTAGCGATTCGATCAAGCAGGGGGGCTCCTAAAGTCGGGGAAGGCTCTGATTACCAACTTGTAACGCCCTCGATGTGGCTATATCTCCCACGTGTCGAAGCACGACTTAGAGGCATAACCACATTGAAAGCAATGTCGCAAGTGAGGTAATCTTCACACAACCCATGTAATACATAAAGGAAAAGATACATAGTTGGCTTAAAATCGCCACTTCACAGAATTACATGAATATAACATTACATCAACCAGATACACACAAGGTCCGACTACGGAACCCAAAATAAAAGAAGACTACCTCAAATGCTACACAAATCCCCGATCGACCCCAACTGGGCTCCACTACTGATCAATTGGGAAAACGGAACAACATAAGGACAAGATCTACATCGAGCTCCTCCGTGAACTTGGTTGCGTCATCTGCACGGTAACATCAGCACCTGCAAACTGGTTTTGGAAGTATCTGTGAGTCACGGGCACTCAGCAATCTCGCACCCTCGCGATCAAGACTTTTTAAGCTTATGGGTAAGGTAAAGGTATGATGTGGAGCTGCAGCAACCGACTAGCATATATGGTGGCTAACATATGCAAATGAGAGCGAGAAGAGAAGGCAAAAGCACGGTCGAACAACTATGATCAAGAAGTGATCCTAGAACAACCTATGTCAAGCATAACTCCAACACCGTGTTCACTTCCCGGACCCCGCCGAGAAGAGACCATCACGGTTACACACGCGGTTGATGTATTTTAATTAAGATCAAGTTCAGGTTCTCCACAACCGGACATTAACAAATTCCCATCTGCCCATAACCGCGGGCACGGCTTTCGAAAGTTCAAATCCCTGCAGGGGTGTCCCAACTTAGCCCATCACAAGCTCTCATGGTCAACAAAGTATATTCCTTCTAGCGGGAAGACCCGATCAGGCTCGGAATCCCGGTTACAAGACATCCTCGACAATGGTAAAACAAGTCCAGCAAGATCACCCGATGCGCCGACATCCTGATAGGAGCTGCACATATCTTGTTCTCAGGGCAACACCGGATAATCAATCCGTACAACTAAAACCAGCCCTCGAGTTTCCCCGAGGTGGCGCTGCAAGGGGCTCTAGTTTGGACCAACACTTAGACAAGCACTGGCCCGGGGGTGTTAAAATAAAGATGACCCTCAGGATGCGCGACTCCCAAGGGAAAAAGGCTAGGTGGCGAATGGTAAAACCAAGGTTGGGCCTTGCTGGAGGAGTTTTATTCAAGGCGAACTGTCAAGGGGTTCCCATTTTAACCCAACCACGTAAGAAACGCAAAATCCGGAAACATAACACCGATATGACGAAAAGTAGGGCGGCAAGAGTGGAACAAAACACCAGGCATAAGGCCGAGCCTTCCACCCTTTACCAAGTATATGGATGCATTAATTAAAGAAGAGATATTGTGATATCCCAACAAAATATCCATGTTCCAACAAGGAACAAGCCCCAATCTTCACCTGCAACTAACAACGCTATAAGAGGGGCTGAGCAAAGCGGTAATATAGCCAAACAACGGTTTGCTAGGACAAGGTGGGTTAGAGGTTTGGTTCAACAATATGGGAGGCATGATAAGCAAGTGGTAGGTACCGCAACATAGGCATAGCAAAAGAGCGAGCAACTAGGAAGCAAAGATAGAAGTGATTTCAAGGGTAAGGTCATCTTGCCTGAGATCTCGCAAGGAAGAAGAACGAGTCCATGAAGAAGACAAACGGACGAAGTCGAACGAATCCTCACAAACGCGACGTTATCGGAACTAACCCGAAGAAGCAACACCGGAAAGAAGCAAACAACATAGTAAACAACCACCACATAAACATGGTATGATGCACAATCAAGTATGATGCATGTCCGGTTTAATGGTACATGGCATGGCAAAGTGCAACAAACAATACTACAAATTAAGTGGAGCTTAATATGCAACGGGTTTCATATTGATGGAACACCACGTCAATTATTTAGTTCTCTCTCGTTTAGGTACTCAAAAATATTAAATGTTGATTAACATGGCAAGAGGTGAAGCATAACAAAAACTATACCATCTAACCAATTTAAATGGGGCCGGATATAACAAACAATAAATCTGGTAAATCCCCATATGCCTTAGTAATTTGTTGCAACAACACTTTAAACATTTTAATTGTTGTTATCATGATGCGGATGACATGGACAAGTTTATGCGATTTTTATGAAAAGGTTGATAAGAACATTATGAAGCATTTGTCACCGTGGTGGAAAGAAAGGGTGCCACGGCGACGAATCCGAAAATGATGTCACAGCACCATATCAGTTCCGGTAGCTCATGGAGATACCGGTACAAAGGAAAAGTGACGGAAGCATGACATGCGATAGAAGGTGGGGTGATCCCGGTAACCAGGTTCCCACATGTCGACGACCGTGCCAAGCGGGGAAAACAAGTAGCGTTCGCGGGAGGATACAACATCCAAACATGCATCTCATACAACACAAGCATTTGTTCACGGACGGTTGTCTCGGGGTTATACCTTCGAAGCGTGCATTAACAAAACGGATTGAGTTCGGCGGTAGGGGTACACGTGTCGAAGGGGAAGTAGTTGTTCACGGGGTCGTCGTGGGAAGTAGCGGTTCACGCGACGGTAGTTGAACTTGACGTTTGCGTTACACGGGTCTTCGAGGGTCTACGTAGTGCTACTTGGTTGTTTCGAAGAGGAACTTGTTGCAACGCTGGGCGTAGTCGTACACTTGGTCTTGTCGGATTCGCGACAACGGTAGGGGCACAAACGTTCTCGCGGTACTTGTGTCGTCGTGGAACTCGTTCACGTTGTAGTCGTACATGTTCAGGAAGAAACTTATACAGCGTCGTGGAACTTGGCGCATCCAAATGGTACTTGATGATCGACGGACGTCGTGGTACTAGCCGGTCCAGGTCTTGGCGTATCCGTGCGTAGAGCTACTTGCGGATCCGTGGTGCTCTAGCGACTGATGGAACTCCATGTACAGACTAGAAGCCGTGGAGGAGCTGTTTAAGATAGTAGCCTGGGTGGTGATTAACGAGGCCACCGATGACCACTTGGCTGTGCAGAACGGGACCGGGAGGTGCGCAGGGAAAACGGAGCAGGCAGCAGTGAATGGCACGGGTCCTCAAGCAGAGGCGGGGCTTCTCCTGCTTGTTTCCGGCGACCAGCGGCGCAGGAACAAGGACGAGGCAGGAGGATGCACGAGCGGCAGGAGGCGCTGAGGCGGACCGGTCGGCGGAGGCAACCTTGGCGCTTGCTCCGGCGAGGGCGGCGCTGCTCCGGGCATGGATGGATGGGTGGATCGATGGAGGCCTGAGGCGTCGATGCGGGCAGAGCTCGGAGAGGCCACGGCAAGGTGGCTGTAGATGACGAAGCACGGGGGTAGGCAGGCAGGCTGCAGTGCCCAGCGGCCTTGGCGACGCGGCGGGGCGGCGAGCTCGACCCTTGCGTCCATGGCAGCAAGGAGGGAGGCCATGGTGGAGGCGCGGGTCATGTTGGTGGCCCTGTGGGTGCGGCGGCGACGAGGAGGCCGATGGGCTCCGACCTGGTCCGGGCGGCGGCTTGCGATGGAACTCGGCGCTCGCCTCGGCAGGGATGCAGGGCTTGAGCGAAGGGGAGGCGACGAGCGTGGGGATGCCAGGGGCGCGGGGTTCCGCAGGTACTAGGCGGAGGAAGGAGAAGAGGTGCGCCGGGAGGGGAGTCTTGGTTGTCGCTGTCGAAGCTGGGGAAACAGGCGCGGGGCTCCTCTTCTGAGTCAAGGTGGAAGAGAAGAGGAGTGGGGATCAAGAGGAGGCGGTGCTGGGGATCGAGAGGGAGATGGAGGTCGGGCCAGGTAGAGGTTTAGGGTTAGGTAGGGAAGATGGGCCGCAAGATGGGCCTAGCAGGCCGGCCTAGGCTGGGCTTCTCTCTCTCTCTCTCTCTCTCTCTCTCTCTCTTCTCTTATATTCTTTGGCAGAAAAGAAAATCGAGAGAGGGAAAAGCAGGAGAGGGTTAGGGAAGGATTTTGCGCATAGGGATAATTTCCCCGGACTTGCAAAAATGAGCTTGATCCCGCAAAATAGAAGTGGGCACGCGGTTGAAGTTGAATTCAAACTCATTTGAAATTAATTCAAATTATTTGAATAGGAAGTGAGGTTTGGGAAGGTCCAAAAATGTTGAGACTTTTGGAGGAGCGTCAAAAAAAGAAGAAAGAATTTTCGGCAAGGTTTGGAGATCAACTCGAAGCAGAAAGGCATGGTATTATCTGCACGTGTGTTATGGGTGATTCCAAATTATTGGAATATAATTTATATAGCTCCCTAAAATATTGGGAGAATATGTTTTAAAGAGTAATCACCATAGTGAATATCCTTCGATTTAAATGGACCGAAGATCCATGCAATTTATTTAGTTGAGTTAAGAAAAGAAATGACATGATGCAATGCACATGATGCAAAGATGAAAACGATGAACCAAACAAATCACACGACGAAACCCGGAAACCCTGGAAGGCATCTGAAGCTCCGGTCTTGGGGCGTTACAGCCACCCACCAGCCACGAGGGTGGGGGCGCGCCCTACCCCCCTGGGCGCCCCCCTCTGCCTCGTGGACCCCCTAGTGGCCCTCCGATGCCCATCTTCTGCTATATGGAGTCTTTCATCAAGGAAAAAAAATCATAATCAAGCTTTCGGGATGAAACTCCGTCGCCACGAGGCGGAACCTTGGCGGAACCAATCGAGGGCTCCGGCGGAGCTGTTCTGCCGGGGAAACTTCCCTCCGGGAGAGGGAAATCATCACCATCGTCATCACCAACGATCCTCTCATCGGGAGGGGGTCAATATCCATCAACATCTTCACCAGCACCATCTCATCTCAAACCCTAGTTCATCTCTTGTATCCAATCTTTGTGTCCAAACCTCTGATTGGTACCTTTGGGTTGCTATTAGTGTTGATTACACCTTGTAGTTGATGCTAGTTGGTTTACCTGGTGGAAGATCATATGTTCAGATCCATTATGCATATTAATACCCCTCTAATTATGAACATGAATATGCTTTGTGAGTAGTTATGTTTGTTCCTGAGGACATGGGAGAAGTCTTGCTATTAGTAGTCATGTGAATTTGGTATTCATTCGATATTTTGATGAGATGTATGTTGTCATCCCTCTAGTGGTGTCATGTGAACGTCGACTACATGGCACTTCACCATTGTTTGGGATTCGAGGGGGGCATTGGGAAGTAATAAGTAGATAATGGGTTGCTAGAGTAACAGAAGCTTAAACCCTAGTTTATGCGTTGCTTCGTAAGGGGCTGTTTTGGATCCATATGTTTCATGCTATGCTTAGGTTTACCATAATACTCCTGTTGTAGTTGCGGATGCTTGCAATAGGGGTTAATCATGAGAGGGATGCTTGTCCAAGTAAGGACAGTACCCACGCACCGGTCCACCCACATATCAAATTATCAAAGTACCAAACGCGAATCATATGAACGTGATGAAAACTAGCTTGACGATAATTCCCATGTGTCCTCGGGAGCGCTTTCCTTCATATAAGAGTTTGTCCAGGCTTGTCCTTTGCTACAAAAAGGATTGGGCCATCTTGTTGCACCTTATTTACTTTTATTACTTGCTACTCGTTACAAATTACCTTATCACAAAACTATCTGTTACAGATAATTGCAGTGCTTGCAGAGAATACCTTGCTGAAAACCGCTTATCATTTCCATCTGCTCCTTGTTGGGTTCGACACTCTTACTTATCGAAAGGACTACGATAGATCCCCTATACTTGTGGGTCATCAAGACTCTTTTCTGGCGCCGTTGCCGGGGAGTGAAGCGCCTTTGGTAGGTGGAATTTGTTAACGAAAGATTTATATAGTGTGCTGAAATTTACTGTCACTTGTTACTATGGAAGATAATCCTTTGAGGGGCTTGTTCGGGGTATCTTCACCCCGACCAGTAGAGCAAATAGTTGCTCCTCAACCTACTGAACCAAATGACAATGTTTACTTCGAAATTCCTTCGGGTATGATAGAGAAACTGCTAGCTAATCCTTTTGCAGGAGATGGAACATTACATCCCGACTTACATTTAATGTATGTGGATGAAGTTTGTGGATTATTTAAGCTTGCAGGTATGCCCGATGATGTTATCAAGAAGAAGGTCTTCCCTTTATCTTTGAATGGAGATGCATTGACATGGTATAGTGAAAGGATCGAGAAGAGGTGTCTAGAGAGGGGGTGATTAGACACCAAGTGCCAAAAGTTGCTGTTTTTAATATTCTTAAGTTTAAGTGGAGTTCAAGCACAAGTTTAACAAACACAATACATATCAAGCAAGCATGCAATGAGTATATGAGTAGCGGAAAGTAAAGCATGCAACTTGCAAGAATGTAAAGAGAAGAGTTTGGAGTATTCAAACGCAATTGGAGACATGGATGTTTTTGTCGTAGTTTCGATAGGTGGTGCTATCGTACATCCACGTTGATGGAGACTTCAACCCACGAAGGGTAACGGTCGCGCGAGTCCACGGAGGGCTCCACCCACGAAGGGTCCACGAAGAAGCAACCTTGTCTATTCCATCACGGCCGTCGCCCACGAAGGACTTGCCTCACTAGCGGTAGATCTTCACGAAGTAGGCGATCTCCTTGCCCTTACAAACTCCTTGGTTCAACTCCACAATCTTGTTGCAGGCTCCCAAGTGACACCTAGCCAATCTAGGAGACACCACTCTCCAAGAAGTAACAAATGGTGTGTTGATGATGAACTCCTTGCTCTTGTGCTTCAAATGATAGTCTCCCCAACACTCAACTCTCTCTCACAGAATTTGGATTTGGTGGAAAGAAGATTTGAGTGGAAACCAACTTGGGAAAGGCTAGAGATCAAGATTCATATGGTTGGAATGGAATATCTTGATCTCAACACAAGTGTAGGTGGTTCTCTCTCAGAAAATGTGTATTAGAAGTGTAGGTATGTTCTGATGGCTCTCTCCACGAATGAAGAGTGGGTGGAGGGGTATATATAGCCGCCACACAAAATCTAACCATTACACACAATTTGCCAAACTCGATGGGACCGAATGGTTAAACTCGGTCGGACCAATTCAGCTAACCTAGTGACCGTTAGGATTTTCGGTGGGACTGACATGCAACTGGGTAGGACCGATATGGTTAGGGTTAGGGCATAACGTAATCTCGGTGTGACCGATTACACAAACTCGGTGGGACCGATTTTGGTAATAAGCTAACCAGAGAGTTGGTCAGGCAAACGGTGAGACCGATTACACAAACTTGGTGGGACCGATTTTGGTAATAAGCTAACCAGAGGGTTTGCATTGTAATCTCGGTAGTACCGATTGCTCAGACTCGGTGGGACCGATTTTGGTAATGGACATACATAGAGAGATTACAATCCCATATCGGTGAGACCGAGATCCCTATCGGTGAAACCGATTTGCTAGGGTTTGTGGCAGTGGCTATGACATATGAAACTCGGTGGCGCCGGATAGATAGAATCGGTGGGGCCGAGTTTGACTTTTGGTTTAGGTCATATGTGGATGTGGGAAGGTAGTTGAGGGTTTTGGAGCATATCACTAAGCACTTCGAGCAAGCAAGCCATTAAGCAACACCTCATCCCTTCTTGATAGTATTGGCTTTTCCTATAGACTCAATGTGATCTTGGATCACTAAAATAGAAAATGTAGAGTCTTGATCTTGAAGCTTGAGCCAATCCTTTGTTCTTAGCATCTTGAAGGTGTTCCACATCCTCTAGTCCATGCCACTCCATTGTTGAACTTATCTGAAACATACTAGGTAAAAGTGTTAGTCCAACAAGAGATATGTTGACATTAATTACCAAAACCACCCAGGGAGCACTAGTGCTTTCAATCTCCCCCTTTTTTGTAATTGATGACAACATACATCAAAACTTTAGATAAAGATATAGAGAATAGCAAGTGAAGCTTTGGAAAGACATGTAACATGCATAGGCTCCCCCTACATGTATGCAATCATGTTAATATTGAATATAGGAGCATGTGAATGCGTAAACATGACAGAGTAAGCAATGTGTTACATGTATCTTGGCTATATGCATCAGAGCAAATGATGTGAATGTGAGAAATGTACCTTCATGCTCATGAGTCCTTCTTGCAAACAGTATGTACATCAGCAAGAACTTCTCATTCACATGATTGTGATGCATATACTTACCTTGTGGTCTTGACTTGGCTTAGGATGGGATGAACCTGCGCAAACAAGGTTAAATAACACAGATACACCTACTGACCAGAGCAAGCAAGAGAAACCACAAGAGAACCAAGACTGGGATGACATGTAGAGTGAGTACTAAGTACCACATTGGATATAGACATGTCCCCAAAGGTAAAGATATGCAATAAAATCAGAGATTTCCTTCCCTTAGATGTCTTGCTCCCCCTGAATCTGCATGGGATATTGGGAGAAGATAGGGAATAGAAAATCAGAGCAACAAAAAAGAAACAACAGAGCTTGAGCTAAAGAAAGCAACCAAACATGTCTTTCGCCTCTTAAAGAGATGTGATATCTCTCCTCTTGAACACCAAGCATCTGGGGTCTTTGATGATATTACTTTCACCTAGTTGAGAAACTCTCTCCCCCAAAGTGTTCTCTCTTTCTCCCCCTATAGGAAGGATTAAGCTTTGATGTGATCTCTCTCTCCCCCTTTGACATCAATTTCCAAGAAGGTCTCTTCTGGACATGTGATACAAATGGGTTGGTCCTCGAGTCACAGAGCAAATCAGCATGTCTAATATGATGCTGGTAGAGGACAAGAATCATTGAGTGGAGCTGGAGCAAACAGAAATCAGGAATAAGTGGCAAGTTGGTTTTCCTGTGGTGGAATCGGTGACTCCGAGTTGTGTGCTTCGGTTGCACCGAAAGATTTCGGTTGGTCCGAAGAGAACAAACCGGTGTGACCGAGTTCATTAGAGTGAAACCACTTGTCACCTCAACTCACTAGACAAGTAAGATCTCACAAGGATATGCAAGGAATTTACTGAAAGATTTGCAATGAATTGGATGCAGAAAATGCAGAACAAAAAAGGAAAGAAACTAAAAGTTCTAGATGAAGTTTTTTTTGAAAGGGGAAACAAATATGGAAGAGAAAAAAGCATGGAGACACACACGATAACTTCATCTAGAAATGGTCGGCGACAAAGTCACCGATGTTAGAGTATATTGACTTAGGAGTCAAGTGAGAGCACTTGATCATAGGTCATACTCATCGTTTAAGTTCAAAATGGGGTTACCATTTTTCGTTTAAGCCTTTTGATGTATTCACATCTTGTCGAGTTGCTTTGACTCATGACTTGGAGTGAAGGTTCTCTAAGATGGAATAACATACCTTGGGTGGTGGTGTTGATCTTGCTCATGTGGTTGAACTTGTGCGGGTTGCTCAAGGTTGATGTAGTTCATCAAGGGTTGGGAGCACCACTTGGAGTTTGAGTTCATCTACCTACATGGGTTAGCTTTGCAAGGAAGAGCACTTGTATACCCAAAATGACAATCATGAGACTCAACATAGAATTTGCCAAAGGATACGTTTGAATGGTTTCATGCTTCCTTGTCTTCAACCACCAGTGTGTATTGCAATCTCATAGATTTAGATTCAACCAAGTACCTACACGGGTTAGGTAAGATGCAAGGTACAAATATATCCAAGACATATGAATAGCATCATAAGAGAAATATCGAGGATTAGATATAGGCTCATGCCCCGCATGTATCAAATGGAGTTCCTACTCCAAGTATGAAGCATCAATGATGTTCAATTCACCTCTCAACCTGCAAAACACTTTCTCATCAAGTGGTTTAGTGAATATATCCGCCAATTGCTCATCGATGCGAACATGCTTAAGGTTAATGTCCCCTTTTGCAACATGATCTCAAATGAAATGATGACGAACGTCAATATGCTTAGTTCGAGAATGTTGCACGGGATTGTGAGCAATCTTAATAGCACTTTCATTGTCACATACCAATGGAACATGTTTCACATATATCCCATAATCTTTAAGAGTTTGGGTCATCCAAAGTAATTGAGCACAACATGAACCAGCGGGAATGTATTCCGCTTCGGCGGTGGATGAGGATACCGACTTTTGTTTCTTGGAAGACCAAGACACAAGAGATCTACCAAGGAATTGACAAGTACCCGAAGTGGATTTTCTATCAACCTTGTCTCCGGCATAGTCCGAATCGGAGTAGCCAACAAGATCAAAAGAGGACCTCTTAGGATACCAAATGCCAAAATTTGGTGTATGGATTAGGTATCTCACTATCCTTTTCACAGCCTTAAGATGGCACTCTTTAGGAGCAGCTTGATATCGTGCACACATGAACACACTTAGCATAATATCGGGACGAGAGGCAGATAGATATAACAATGAACCAATCATAGAGCGATAAACCTTTTGATCAACCGGTTCACCATCTTTGGTCAAATCAAGATGTCCACTAGTAGGCATGGGTGTAGTCATACCTTTGCATTCTTGCATATTGAACTTCTTGAGTAAGTCCTTGGTGTACTTCGTTTTAGAGACAAAGGTACCTTCCTTAGTTTGCTTGATTTGCAAACCGAGAAAGAATTTGAGTTCACTCATCATAGACATCTCAAACTTCTCCGACATTAGCTTTCCAAACTTCTCAATAAAATGAGGGTTAGTTGAACCAAATATGATATCATCAACATAAATTTGGCAAACAAATAGTTCTCCATTAACCCTTTTAGTAAAAAGAGTAGAATCAATTTTACCAATTGCAAAGCCTTTTTCAATAAGGAACTTGGTCACGCATTTATACCATGCTCTAGGAGCTTGTTTAAGACCATAAAGGGCTTTGTGAAGTTTATAAACATGATTAGGTTTCTTAGGATTGACGAAGCTGGGAGGTTGCTTAACATAGACTTCCTCCTCAATTTTGCCATTTAGAAAAGCACTTTTAATGTCCATTTGGTACAAGGTGATATCATGGTGATTAGCATAAGCAAGTAAGATGCGAATGGACTCAAGTCTAGCAACGGGAGCATATGTCTCACCATAGTCCATACCTTCAACTTGTGTGTAGCCTTGGGCGACGAGACATGCTTTGTTGTGAACCACTTGTCCATCTTCATCTTGCTTGTTGCGAAACACCCATTTGGTACCAATGATGTTGTGGTTGTTGTTGGGCTTCTCGACCAATGTCCACACTTGATTTCTCTCAAAGTTGTGTAGCTCTTCATGCATAGCGTTTATCCAGTCCGGATCCTCCAATGCTTCTTCAACCTTCATAGGTTCAATGCTAGAGATGAATGAGTAATTTTCACAAAAGTTAGCTAAACGAGTTTTAGAGCGAGTGATTCTCCCGGTTTGGATATCATTGTAGATTTTCTCGACGGGATGATCCTTAGCAATTCTTGCTCGAAGTCGTGAAAGCTTTTGCTTGGGTCGTGGTGGAACATCCTCTTCATCTTGTTCTTCTTCTTGGCCTTCTTTATTGTTGACGCTGTCATTCTCTTGTCGTGGTGGAGAAAGGGGTTGTTGATGTTCATCTTGGTGCGCTTCCTCGTTTTTCTTCATCTTGGCGTGTCCCAGTTGTGGATGCTTCCGTATCAACTCTTGGTTCACCTTGTCGTGAGGTAGAAGCTTCCACTTGGACGGACGAGGTACTCTCCTTCACTTCCGTTGGACGAATCTTGCCAATGGACAAGTCTTGAATTTCTTCCAAAGGGTCTTTGTCTCCTACATCAATTGGAAATTGCTCTACTTGCGAGCCGTTAGATTCATCAAACTTCACAGCTACCGTCTCTTCAACCTTTCGGGTGAAATTGTTGTAGACACGGTAAGTGTGAGAGTTTGAGCCATAACCAAGTAGGAAACCTTCATGAGATTTAGGAGCAAATTTAGAACGACGATGCTTATCAAGAATGTAGCACTTTGAGCCGAATACTCGAAAGTATCCAACTTGGGGTTTGTTACCGGTGAGGAGCTCGTATGCCGTCTTGCCGAGTAGCTTGTGAAGATACAAGCGATTTGTGGCATGACAAGCTGTCTAACCCGCTTCCGCCCAAAAGTGCTTTGGCGTTTTGTACTCATCAAGCATCGTTCTTGCCATCTCGATAAGAGTCCGGTTCTTCCTTTCAACAACTCCATTTTGTTGAGGTGTGTACGTAGCCGAGAACTCGTGTGAAATCCCTTCTTCGTCAAGAAAGGTGTCCACATTTGTATTCTTGAACTCCATTCTGTTGTCGCTCTGAACCTTCTTGATCTTCACGTCAAACTGATTTTGGGCCTTCCTAGCGAAGTTTTTGAAGATCTTTTGGACCTGCGATTTGTCATCAAGAAAGAACACCCACGTAAATCTTGAAAAATCGTCAACTATGACTAGACCAAATGAGTTACCACCGAGACTCTTGTAGGCATTTGGACCAAAGAGATCCATGTGAAGTAGCTCGAGTGGTCTTCTTGTGGTCATGATGTTCTTCGCGTGGTGACTTCCTCCAACTTGTTTCCCTGCTTGACAAGCACTACAAAGTCTATCCTTGTCAAATATGACATCTTTTATTCCAAGGATATGATCACCTTTAATAAGCTTATCAAGATTTTGCATACCAACATGACCTAGTCTTCTATGCCACAACCAGCCTTTAGAAGATTTGGTAATTAAGCAAGTTCTAGGTTGAGCCTTTTAAGTGAAATCAACAATGTAAAGATCTCCTCTACATATACTGGTAAAGACCCTTTTATGATTGTCTCTACGGAACACTTGGCAATCTACTTCAGTGACTAAGACAAACCGAAATCTGCAAGTCTAGAAACTGAAAGTAAATTGTATCCAAGGGATTCAACGAGCATGACATTTTGTATGGAGCTATCATGTGAGATGGCCACCTTACCAAGGCCAACCACCTTACCCTTTGAATTATCACCAAAAGTGACATATTTTCGAGGGCCGTTGTTTTCAGCAAGCTCACGGAACATATCTTTATCTCCGGTCATACGATCAGTACATCCACTATCAAGGACCCACTCCTTTCCTCCAGCCATGTAGCCGCGAAGATTTGCCATAAGACCAAAGTGTCTCATCGCATCATCAAGATCATAGTCACTATCATCATCATCATCATCATCATCCTCATCCGAGTATTCATGTTCAACATCATCTTATGATTGATCAATTCCTAGAGAGGGCAATTCATTAGATAAATGATCATTTCTATAGTTATCTTTATGAATTCTAATAGCTCTGGAAATGATATTGCTAATTGAGGGAGCCCTGGATTAGGGGGTGTCCGGATGGCCGGACTATACCTTCGGCCGGACTCCTGGACTATGAAGATACAAGATTGAAGACTTCGTCCCGTGTCCGGAAGGGACTTTCCTTGGCGTGGAAGGCAAGCTTGGCGATACGGATATGTAGATCTCCTACCATTGTAACCGACTCTGTGTAACCCTAGCCCTCTCCGATGTCTATATAAACCGGAGAGTTTTAGTCCGTAGGACCAACAACAATCATACCATAGGCTAGCTTCTAGGGTCTAGCCTCTCTGATCTCATGGTAGATCTACTCTTGTACTACCTATATCATCAATATTAATCAAGCAGGATGTAGGGTTTTACCTCCATCAAGAGGGCCCGAACCTGGGTAAAACATCGTGTCCCGTGCCTCCTGTTACCATCCGACCTAGACGCACAGTTCGGGACCCCTTACCCGAGATCCGCCGGTTTTGACACCGACATTGGTGCTTTCATTGAGAGTTCCTCTGTGCCGTCGCCAGCAGGAAGGATGCCTCATCCCGTCTTTAAAGACGGCACCGTTGCTAAGGGAGCTTTGGCTATCGGCCAAACTCTCCGGCTAGGCAGTTTCCTTATGACTGCCTGTTCGGCTGCTGCGCCGATGATGACCTCTCGGGTCATCGAAAGCAATCTTCACGTCAGCTCGGAATTCGCCGAGCATCTAGATCCAATGTAGCTCTGTTCCCTAAACGAGCTCTTGGATCGCATCACCGCCCTGGGAGTCGCTACGGATTACGACCAGATTGGGCCTAAACCCGATCTGAGAGAGATTAACTCTCCCCAGGTCACCCATCACGTTGCCGTGGTAGAGGGACAGTGCGGCGACCCTTCATCTATCTTAAGGACTAGCTATGTCCAGATTCTCGATCCCTCCAAGCCGGATACCCGCGGAGGGGAGGATATCACTCAAGAGCTGAACTTAAAGTCAGGCGACGGACTAGATTCATTGGGCCGCATCCAAGAATCCCAACGTCCGAGTTCGGAAACTCCCTGGCCCCTGGGTCTCAGATTGGGTGAGGTTTCGGATTTGATTCCACCCACCCACCCATACATAAGCAATCTATCCCAAATTAGGCAAGAGCCCGAAGAAACAGTACATCATTACTGGGCCAGATTCCTCCTGGTTAAGAACAGGATAAAGGACTGCCGCGAGGAAGACACAATTTCATTCTTCTACAATAATTGCACGGACAAGGGAATCCTCAACGCCATAAGTCACCGTGATATTACACGCTTTGCTGACTTGGCGTCCATAGTACGAAAGTACTATGCGATGGAAAGCGCCTGGAAAACCGAAACAAAATTTTGGGACAATCCGGCCTTGAATACAAACCCGGTCCGAAATAAAAGGGTGCATCATTGTCAGACACCCGGGTTCAATACCAAAAAGCAAAAGCCCTCTATAGGGCACGGAACCGTACTAGAAGGATGGCTTGATGGACCCTGTAAAATTCACAGTGCAGAGGGCGCCACACCAACTCACAACCTTAGAGCATGTTGGATACTCCGGCAGGTGGCAAAAAATGGCGAAGATCTTCTAATTCCAGAAGCCACAAAAAGTCACTCTAGAGAAACCAGTATGGTATTAACAATATTTGAGACTTTCGCATCAAATAATATGCGAAAAAGAACACTCCGCGGCCTTGCCAAAGTCTACCAAGTAGCAACAATAAACCCATGGAGTGACACGGCTATTACTTTTAACGCCAGTGACGAACCTAAATTCCGAACAGCCCGAGCACCAGCCGCATTGGTCCTCAGTCCAATAGTGGACGACTTTCGTCTTACCAAGGTACTCATGGATGGCGGCAGCGGATTGAACCTCATTTATGAGGAAACCCTTCAAAAAATGGAAATAGACTGTAACCACATTGAGCGAAGCAGCACAACCTTTAGAGGAATAATCCCCAGTCGGGAAGCGCGCTGTACAGGAAAAATCACACTAGATGTGGTGTTCCGCACGCCAGATAATTACAGGTCCGAAGAGGTCACGTTCCAGGTGGCCCCGTTCAGTAGCGGATATCACGCTCTACTAGGGTGGGAAGCGTTTACAGTCTTCCAAGCAATACCCCATTACGGGTACATGAAGCTCAAGATGCCCGGGCCTAACGGAATCATCAATCTCGTTAGTGATCCGGACATAGCACTCCGCGCCGAAAACAAAACAGCCGCACTGGCCCTCGAGGCGCTATCCGAAGCCCTAGCGGCTGAGGAACTGACTGCGATGCGCTCCACGGTGAATAGGGATGATGTGATACTTGATAAAAGATCCAAGTCCACCTCCTTTAAACCGGCGGACGAAATAGTCAAATTCCAGGTCCATCCAACAGACCCCAATAAAACAGCTTCCATCGGGGCACAGTTAAACCCTGATGTAGACGCCGCACTGCGAGAGTTCCTACGAGAGAACTAGGACATTTTCGCCCGGCACCCTTCAGACATGCTAGGAATCCCGCAGGCTGGCCGAACACAGCTTAAATATCCTAAAAGTATTCAAGCCAGTCAAAAAGGCTCTTCGGTGTTTTTCCAAACCTAAGAGACAGGCCATGGGAGAGGAACTAGCCAAGCTATTGGAGGCCGGATTCATCAAAGATATCAACCATCCGGACTGGCTAGCAAACCTGGTGATGGTACCAAAGAAGGACAAATCCTGGCGCATGTGCATTGATTTCAAAGACCTTAACAAGGCTTGCCCAAAGGATCCCTTCCCTCTCCCTTGCATCAATCAAATTATCGACGCTACCGCGGGACACGATTCGTTGTGTTTCCTCGACGCATACTTCACATAAAGATGGCAGATTCAGACCAAGCCGCAACGGCATTCATCACACCATACGGCCCATTCTGCTTCAACACAATGCCCTTCGGGCTCAAAAATGCCGGCGCAACATATCAACGCATGATTCAGACATGTCTGGCAAACCAGATCGGCAAAATAGTGGAGGCATACGTAGATGATGTGGTCGTTAAAACAAGACATGTCGAATCTCTAGTAGACGACTTGAGCCTAACATTCGATAACCTCCGAACATACGACATCAAGCTCAACCCGAAAAAATGTGTTTTCGGCATTCCAGCCGGAAAGCTCTTGGGCTTCATTGTATCCGATAGAGGAATTGAAGCAAATCCAGCAAAGATCCGAGCTCTGTCACAATTGGATATCCCGAAAGACCTCAAACAAATACAAAAATTAACCGGATGTGTGGCGGCTCTAAGCCGCTTTATCTCCCGCTTAGGAGAAAAGGCCCTACCCCTTTACCGCCTCCTTCGGCGCACCGAACACTTCGAGTGGACGGATGCAGCCACGGCCGGACTCAACGAAATAAAAGCCATCTTGGCAACAAACCCAGTCCTGGCCGCGCCAAACATTGGCGAACCAATGCTATTATACATTGCAGCAACCCATCAGGTCGTAAGTGCAGTGCTCGTCGTCAAACGAGAAACGGACAGACACAAATTCCCCCTTCAAAAGCCGGTCTATTATGTGTCCACTATCCTTACTCCGTGCAAGTCACGGTACCCACACTATCAAAAGATTTCTTATGCGGTATTTATGGCACCCCGGAAGCTGCGACACTACTTTCAAGAGTGTTCAATAACAGTAGCCTCGGAAGTGCCACTTAACGATATTATAAATAACCGCGACGCGACAGGCCGGATTGCAAAATGGGCCATTGAGCTCCTCCCGTTTGACATAACTTACAAGCCACGGCGAGCTATCAAGTCGCAAGTTTTGGCCGACTTCGTCGCAAAATGGATGGAGGCCGAACTCCCTAAAGAGTACGGCACATATTCAAACTGGGTCATGCACTTCGACAACTCTAAAATGTTGGCCGGTCTAGGGGCTGGCGTCGTTTTGATGTCCCCCATAGGAGACACAGTTCAATATGTACTCCAGATAATGTACACAGACTCCAACAACACAGCCGAATATGAGGCCCTTTTACATGGTCTCCGGATGGCAGTATCCATGGGCATTCAACGCCTAGAGGTGCGCGGGGGCTCGAACCTTGCAATATCCCAAATAAATGGAGATTTTGATGCCAATGATCCAAAAATGGCAGCTTATCGCAACGCCGTCCTAAAAATGTCAACTCGGTTCGAAGGGCTCGAATTTCACCATATAGTCCGGGAAAATAATCAGGCGGCAGATGTCCTGGCACGCATCGGCGCAAAACGCGATGTAGTCCCCCCCCCCCCCAACATCTTCTTGGAAAGGTTGTTCAAGCCGTCCGTAGTATGGGAAGGGGAACCTGGCAATAGCAACCCAGGCCCAACTGCACTGCCCGACACCGAACACCCTGACACAATTGGAGGCTCTGCCAATGAAATAACACCTTCAGCCCACGTAATAATGGCCGTCATCGCCCCATGGACAGAACCATTCCTCGCCTACCCTACCAGGCAGGAACTCCCTGAGGCCAAAATGAGGCACGCTGCATAGTGCGGCGATCTAAAGCCTATAAAGTCCATGAGGGAGAGCTTTATAAGAAAAGCACTACCGGAGTCCTTCAAAGGTGCATCTCCGAAGAGGAAGGGCGGAACCTCTTGGCTGAAATTCATGCCGAACTCGGCGGACATCACGCTGCAGCTCGGTCCCTTGTAAGCAAGGCCTTCCGTACAGGCTTTTATTGGCCGACGGCCCGGGCAGACGCCCAGAACTTAGTCCAACGATGCGTCGGTTGCCAGCTTTTTGCAAACCAAAGCCATATGCCACCCACCGCCCTCCAAACTATCCCCATCACTTGGCCCTTCGCGGTCTGGGGGCTTGACATGGTTGGACCCCTTAAAGGCGGAACCCACAAGAAAAAAATACTTATTGGTCATGGTGGATAAGTTCACCAAATGGATAGAAGCCAAGCCTGTTAAGACGGCCTAATCCGGACCGGTGATAGACTTTATATCTGGGGTTGTACACCGTTACGGCGTCCCCCATAGCATCATCACTGATAACGACACGAACTTTACGGCCGATGAGGTAAAACTCTGGTGCAAAAACATGGGCATCAAGCTCGATTATGCTTCCGTCTATCACCCACAAACCAACGGCCAGGTCGAACGTGCAAATGGTCTTATCATGAGCGGCATCAAACCCAGATTAGTACGGTCCCTTACGGAATCTAATACGCACTGGGTAGAGGAGCTCGACTCCGTACTCTAGGGGCTGCGGACCACGCCGAATCGTACCACCGGATACACACCATTCTTCATGGTGTATGGCGCAGAGGCAGTTTTGCCCTGCGACATAATTCATGACTCACCTCGAGTACGCATGTACGAAGAAAGAGAAGCCGAGCTCGATCGGCAGGACAGTTTGGAAGCCTTGGAGGAAGAGCGTGACGTGGCGAAAGCCCGTTCCGCATTCTATCAACAGCAGGCTCGAAGATACCAAAGCAGGGAAGTACGGGCCAAAAATTACAACGTTGGCGAATTAGTTCTACGCCTGCCGGAGAAGAAAAAGGACAAACTCAAGCCCAAGTGGGAAGGTCCCATCATAATCGACCAAGTCCTAACTGGTGGAGCATACCGCCTGCGAGATGCATCAGATAACCGACTCGAGCCGAACCCATGGAACGCAGCCCGTCTACGAAGATTCTATGCCTAGCGCCGGACTCTGTGTTCGTCTCCTTCCTCTGTCCATTTTTTATATACTTTCTGTCTTACATTTCTCTCCTGCTCCTCTCTCTCTCTCTCTCTCTCTCTTATAGCCTTTAAAGGCTCATAAAGTGACGCGCTATCCGCGCTCATTAAACCTGGGAGCTTCTTTAAACAGAAGCTTATTTATACGTGCTTCATGCCCAACACATGTGTCACACTTCCGCATGTACCTTTTATTGGCCATTATATGCATCGATATGACTTTAGTTTTGGCCAAGCTGGGTTGCCTGGCTCCTGTGCTTACCCTACGTTCCCGATTGTTCGGCTAGGTGGTAAAGGGAGCACCTCTGCAATTGTTACTGCCGGGTCAGCCGGATATGTACCTCAGACTGGGTGAAGCCGAAAGCTAGCGGTCTTAAGGGAATATTCGGTCGGTTAACTAAAGATGATCTTTTCTTTCACTTATTTATCTATACGCCCCCAGATGTTTTTCCTGCGTCTCTTTTGGCAGAATGGACATGCACTTTAGGGCATGCCTCCCAGGGAAAGGAACCCCTAACGAAACTATTCTCCCTGGAAGATGTTTCTTACTAACCATGTAATATAACATAACTAGTTGGACACTTGTCTGTTCAAGCACTAATGACCCCTACGCCTGGTCTCCACGCATACCCCGGTTCTTATATAACCGCGAGGGTATTCGGAGACACTCCGGACTGTCAGGTCCTGAGGTTGAAGCGAAAAGGTCGGCCATAACAAGCGATCTACAATCCGGCTAGAAGGCATTACACATGTCAATTAAAATTACACTAGTCGTCAACCCATGCACTTGCACGGGCAAGCGATTGAAAATACACATCAACCTGAGAGGTTCACAATATATATGCTATGTGAGATGTTATGGAACAAAAAACAGGTAACTATGCTTCATGTCATTCGCAGCAATGTACAATCTCTGGGAAATCATTAAAAGGCCATATGTTGGTCCGCAGTAGCATACAAATTTAAACAGAATGCAAAAAAATAGTTATTCTTTACATCACAGAAACTCATCAGAAGAGAAGTAATTAAAGAAATAAAGCATGTGAAATATTTTGCAAATAATATGTCAATCCAAGATGGCCAACTGAAGTAGAAAATGCAATCTAACAATAAAACTCACCAAATCTATAATTCATGTAGAAACAGAAGCAGAACAACCCAGGCAAATTCTATACTGCCGTTTATTATTGTAGGAACATAGAGAATGAAAATGTCATAAAAGGTTAAGAAATAAAGAAAATATGGAAAATTAAATTCAAATATAAAATTAGAACATCCAAATATACATAAATAATATGGTCCATCAAACATGTTGGCAGAACAACAGAAGAGAAAAAATACGATGGCTTAAATTATGATTGCAAGAGTGAAAATTTGCCCTGTGCATTTTAACAATTCGATCTGAACTTAGAATAATTTAATCTTACTTCTATGTGTCCATACTTAATACAAATAAAAACTGGAAATACCAAATCTTAGTATCCCTCCATATTTCTGGGTCACACACTTAGACAAAAATCTGATTCAAAGTACTAGTCGTCAACCCGTGCTGCAGCACAGGCTAGTTAATTAGGGAGTCATGCAACAATAGAAATAGTAATGTCATTTCAATATTTCTTTTTATTTTAAATTATAGGGAATTATGATTTCTAATATTCATAAGAAGTATTACCAAAGACATATTGATTTATTGGGTGCCGTGCTTAAGGTGTTGGAAACCTTGTGGAAAGAGGTAAATACATCTTGGATCAAAGATACATCTGCTTGTGTCAAGAAATTAGGAAAGAAAATATCTTTATAGATGTATTAAATCTCTGATTGTTAAGTCTTCGTGTCAAATGGTATAAAACTCCATCTTATCATTCTTCGACCAATATACTATTTAGAGATTATGTACCCATCTTCTCCACTTTATTGCTTAGAACACCATAGCTTGTTTTCATTAACAATACATCTATTAACATTTTTATCTCCATTTGGAACTTGACAGTGTTGTTACCCATTTCTTGGAAACCATTGTGCCGATGCACTTAATATTTGATTTTATGTCCAAGTAGCGACAATATTAAGTAGACTTTATAGAAGGGTTCCAATATGGACAACCTTCTCAAGTAAAACTTAACGTAGAAATAGACAAATACCTTGTACCTACATACAAAGGGAATTTTCCAATCAATTTAATTCAGCAATAGTTACATCATAACAACGGCAAGAAAATGGTAGATAGTACTTAGTGGCTAAGCATAACATATTAACATTTGATTTAGTTGTAGCTGCAAAACTTGTTCGACAAAATAGGTCACAACATATGCATAAATATTCAGAAAAACTAATCTTTATCAAAAATACATTCATGATTTATTAATCTAAGTAAGGTCTCCCTGTGAACAGGTGTAACTACATTAAATTAGTAGAACCGACATGTCAATATATTTTGTAAGAGGCTGGACGACACATGATCTCTGAGTATGACTCTGAGTATTCTTCTAGGCGCCGCCAACAAATTCGGCCACTACCCCTTTTTTTCAGAATCAAGCATAAACTCTTTTTTTTACCATGAGGCTTGAGGTCTCTCTATTTTGTAAGTGCATGAATTTTCATGATACTCTGGCACTCTCAAGTGTGAAATTATAACACCAACGATCTAATCATTAAAACTAAGAAAATGATGTGTTTAATGCTGAATAGAAACAAAAGCGAAGATTCCAAAGGGAGATGCATACCATGCACTAATTAGTTCTGATGGAGCTGTAAAAGAAGCAATAATGTTTGCGATGCAACATCATTCAGTGCACTATGCATGTAGGTTAATCTAAACATGAGAAAAAGGTGTGAAAATAGAATGCTAAATCACCTTCATATATTTAAATTGCACATAAGGTTAACATTAGATGAACATGAATAGAAAACCACCAAAGAAGTATCGATTTTTAGAAATCTTTAATCTGAGGCATGTAAAATCAGTTAATTCTATTCCTTTGACCTGCAAGCTATTCCTCACTTTTATGAAGTAGAGGTTGGAGAGAAACTGACGCCAAAGAGAGCAGCAGAGGGACCAAGCGGAAGCAGAAATTAGGGGGTCAACTGTCGTAGACATGCAAGTTAGTCCCAACGACTCAGACGTTGTTGTCAATGTCGGTTGTGCCATAGACTAGCCAGCATGCATATGATCTCTGAGAACGGCTCTTTTTTGTTTTTTGGGAATTCTAACTACTGCTTTGGGTATACTTCTTTGGCGTGCTACCTTTTTTTCTTCTCAAAATCAGGCATACACTCTCTTTTTTTACCATGGGGCTGGAGCTCCATCTTCTTAGTACGTGCATGAATTTTCATTTTGGGGGGGGGGGGGGATTGAGGGGTGGACTCTTTTTAATGAGAGGTCTCACGACTTTCTATTCATGTTGCTGGTATATATTTATATCTGTACACGTATTTGTTTGGCACATTTCTTTTATTTTCACTGAACATAGACGTGCGTGTTGGAGACTCTTTTCTTAGCCGGGAGACTCATTTTTCTATGTGTAGGGAAAAGACATGTTCATTTTTCTATAGAGGTTAGATGTGGGCGTTTGGGAGTAGTACGTGATTTTTATTTTATTCAAGCAACATCTTCTAATAGATCTACATCTTTCCTTCTCAAAATCAGGCCTATACTGTCTTTTTAACCATGAGCCTTGAGGTCCCTCTTTTATGAACCTGTATGGATTTTCATTCATTTATTCTGGATTGGGATCTGAACTTTTTTGACATGATGCTAGAGGAGTTTCTTTTGGACGTGCACCAAGGGAACTCTATTTTTTAGATCTCAAGGGTACGTACTCTTTTGTACATGGGAAAAAGGAACGCTATTTTTGTTTCTACAGAACATAGGACGGGCGGAGGCGGCGCTCACTGGGGACGGGGGCGGCGGCGCGCAAGGCTTCGGCGTCGGCGTCGGCGTCGGCTTCGGCAGGGCTTCGGCGTCGACCGGCGTTGGGGCAGCGCTTCGGCGTCGAGACAGGAGGAGAATGCCGCGGCAAAACTGCTAAGTGCAGTATATATAGACGCACCTTTAGTCGCGGTTGGGGAGGAGGACCGCGACTAAAGGTACCCTTTAGTCGCGGTCCCCCTCCCCAACCGGGACTAAAGGGTTTTGGCACCGCTTCCTTTCCCGCGCAGAAAGACCCTTTAGTCGCGGTTGGGGACAACAACCGCGACTAAAGGGTACCCTTTAGTCGCGGTCCGCCTCCTCAGCCGGGACTAAAGGGTCTGTGCTGAACTGGCGCGGTGCGGTGGGATGTTTAGTCCCACCTCGCTAGCCGAGAGGCTTCGACAGTGGTTTATAAGCGCGGCTGCGCTCACCACTTCGAGCTCCTCTCGAATGCAGGCTTACGGGCCTATTCTATTACTATGAGCCTGTGGGCCTACTGGGCCTTCTGCGGGCCTGAATCCTGGCCCATTAATGGGTTTCTAGTCGTATTCAGGCCGTGGTGGCCCAGTAGGTGGCATATTCTTTTTTTTTGCCTGTTTTTTGTTTTCATTTTTGCTTTATTTATTTTGTTTTGTTTCTACTTACAACAAAAAACTTATTTATTTTATTAAAATTTATATTATTTTGTTTCTAATTCATTTTAAAATCTTAAAAATACAATTATATATCAAAAAAATCAGAAAAATAAAACTAATTCATTTTAAATTCTTGTTTTTCTTCTGTTTTTTTCTTCCTTTTTTCTTCTGTTTTTTTCTTCTGTTTTTTTCTTCTGTTTGTTTCTTCCTTTTTCTTGTTTTTCTTCTTTTTTTTCTTCCTTTCTTCCTTTTTCCTTTTTTAAAATCTTCTGACATTTTAAAATCTTAAAAATACAATTATATATCAAAAAAATCAGAAAAATAAAACTAATTCATTTTAAAATCCCTTGAAGGTTTGACAAAAGGTTTGATACATCATTCAGTTCATCGACCAAATACAAAGTTTGGTACAATAAATTATTACACATCAATTCTTCCCTTGTACGTCCCTGCTTGCTTACGATTGTGCCGTATCCATGGAGCATCCTCATCATTTAACTTAATGCTTGGATCAGTGTTCACTTTGAAGGGCGGAATTTCACCAAACATATTATAATCTAGGACTTTCCAATATTCTAGCTCCCAAAATATAGATTTCTTCTTCCACATGGGTGCTTGCCCGTCAACTCCCCGCGGAACTGATTGTCCGCCAGGACCCTTTCCAAAGATGACTTTCAAATCCTTGACCATATCAAATATCTCAGCACCAGTACGTTCCGCAGGCTTCGGCCGGTGATCTGCCTTCCCGTTGAAATGCTTGCCTTTCTTTCTTACGTTATGATTTCGGGGAAGAAATCGACGATGACCCAGGTACATGTTCTTCTTACAATTAACCAAACGTACACTTTCAGTCTCATGTAAGCAGTGCGTGCATGCATTGTATCCCTTATTTTTCTGTCCCGAAAGGTTACTGAGAGCAGGCCAATCGTTGATGGTTACAAAAAGCAATGCTCGTAGGTCAAATTCCTCTCCTTTGTGCTCATCCCAGACACGTACACCAGGTTTCGCCCACAACTGTAAAAGTTCTTCAACTAATGGCCTTAGGTACACATCGATGTCGTTACCGGGTTGCTTAGGGCCTTGGATGAGAATTGGCATCATAATGAACTTCCGCTTCATGCACAACCAAGGAGGAAGGTTGTAGATGCATAGAGTCACGGGCCAGGTGCTATGGTTGGAGCTCTGCTCGCCAAAAGGATTAATGCCATCAGTATTTAGACCAAATCTTAAGTTCCTTGCGTCAGCTGCAAAATCTTTGAAAACTCTGTCGATCTTTCTCCATTGCGTTCCATCAGCGGTGTGTCTCGACTGCCCGTCGGACAAACGGTCCTCTTTGTGCCATCGCAACAACTTGGCATGCTTTTCGTTCATGAACAGACGTTTCACCCGTGGTATTATAGGAGCATACCACATCACCTTGGCGGGAACCCTCTTCCTGGGTTTCTCGCCCTCAACATCGTCACCAGGGTCATCGCCTCTGATCTTATAACGCAATGCAGTGCATACAGGGCATTCATTCAAATTCTCGTATTCACCGCGGTAGAGGATGCAGTCATTAATGCATGCATGTATCTTCTGAACCTCTAAACCTAGAGGGCAGACAACCTTCTTTGCTTCGTACGTACTGGCGGGCAACTCATTATTCTTCGGCAACATATTCTTCAATATTTTTAGCAAATTTTCAAATGATGAGTCACCTACACCTTCCTGTGCCTTCCATTTTAGCAAATCCAGTGTGCAGCCCAGCTTTTTCAGACTATTATCGCATCCTGGATACAACGACTTTTTGTGATCCTCTAACCATCATGCATTTGTTAAACTAACTAGCTAGAAATAATACAAATTAAACAATGAACTACACACATGCGTATTTTATCAATGACACATGAAAGGTTCGAGTTGCTAACCGCGATCGCGGAGGAAAAATAAATGAGAAAGCTCAAGTGTGGCTTGTTTCGGGCTCTCGGGCATTTCATCAAACACCTTGTGTGCATAGGAGAAACCAAAAGCAAACCCACCACCACCCCACCACCACCTTCTGAAAATTGTGAAGTGAGCCGAGTGAAGTGAAGTGAGCTGAGTATATATAGGGATGGGCCTTTAGTCGCGGTTGGCCAGGCCAACCGGGACTAAAGCCCCTCCCGTCCGCCAGCTGGATGGGCTTTAGTCCCGGTTGGCCTGGCCAACCGCGACTAAAGGCCTTCTGGGACCTTTAGTCCCGGTTGGCCACGCCAACCGGGACTAAAGCCCCTCCCGTCGCGGGTCTTCTCCCGAACCGCGACTAAAGACCCCTTTGGTCGCGGTTCGATTGTTTTGGGGACTAATGGGGGCGTATGGAAGCCTCTTTTTCTACCAGTGTACTCTTTTGTACATGGGAAAAAGGAACGCTATTTTTGTTTCTACAGAACTTAGGCCTGGTCGTTTGGGACTCTATCCATGTGCTCTTTAAACTAAAATCTCAAGCGTGTTTTTTTATTCAGCTTAAGTCATTACGTACATCCAATGGCTACAAATTTCTTAATTACAGATCCGACGATTAATTAGTTAGCTTTTCTACAATTAACATGGAGGCTTATATGGTGCCTCCAATTAGTATATATATATATATATATATATATATATATATATATATATATATAAGATAGTCAATCTGACTGATTGTATTCCTCTTCAATTTCATCTAACAGGCTGTCTAGTTTACAGTCCTGTTGGGAATACTTTGCGGCCAACTCTACTTGGCCATATACTAAGCTCACAGGGATCTCCTTCTCATTGGGCCCTACGGATCCGACCTCGGCCAAGTGGTTTGGGTCAGCCTTCGTGTACCGCGTCTTCACCATGGCCCAGGCCTCCCTGGCGCCTTGACGGCATGCCGACATCTTACACAATCGGAAGCGCCGCCGCGCTCCCTTTAGCTTCTCTACAAGCTCTCCAAGGCCTTCGGGCAAGGAGACGGACGGTCACAAGGCCTGGGCGACACCTTGCATCACCTGCCGAACTCGCTCGTGCAGTTGTGAGAGCTTGGGAAGAAGGTCACCCGTAGAACCGGGCATTTCCTCTGCAGGACGACCTGTCAGCATACCTACAGACATTACTGAAGGAAATATGCCCTAGAGGCAATAATAAAGTTATTATTTTATTTCCTTATATCATGATAAATGTTTATTGTTCAGGCTAGAATTGTATTATCCGGAAACATAATACTTCTGTGAATACATAGACAAACTAACACTACTAGAAAAAGGGCTGCTAGTGGCGCACCTATTTTCGCTACTAATGGCGCACTACTGGTGCGCCACTAGCATCACGCCATTAAATTTTTTTTCTAATGGCACACCTGTGGTGCGCCATTAGTATGGCCCACGGTGCGCCATTAGTATGGCCCACGGTGCGCCATTAGTATCTGGTATACTAATGGCGCACCACATAGAAGTGCGCCATTAGTAACAATTTTTTCCAAAAAAATTCAGATTTTTTTAATTTTTTTCAAAAATTATTTTTTTTGTTTTTTTAATCTCAGGTCAATATGCTTAATCTCAGGTCAAATCGCACTCCATGGTCAAACTTCCTGAAATGTCACCCATCCTCACACTACTCCAGGCCAAGCACGCTTAAATTCAGAGTTCTATCCAACCCCAGCAACAACTCACTTCACAGGCACTTGTTGATATATCTAGCATATCAATCCTATTATATCTTGTTGATGTCTAGGACTTTGTTCATGTTCATGACTATGATGAAATTTTGAAAAATATTTCAAACTTCCCGGTCATATTACATATCATTTTTTGAAAAAAAAATTAAAAAAATTTCAAAACCTTTTTTTTGAATTTTTTTGCCTCTAGATCTTGAAAGCCCCGTAACTTTTTTTGTGTTAGGTTTTTGGGGATTTTGAAAATGTTTAACAGGGTTGTAACTTTTTGAGTAGATGATTTTTCATATATAAAACTTTTTAATCCGAGTTCGTATGCAAAAGTTATGCCCATTTTACAATTTTCCAGAGAGATTTTGCAAATAAAGTCGAAATTTATATTTGTAAATTTTCCCAACAACTAGACCACATATCACATGGCAAACTTATTTCTTTTATTTTTTGACATTTTTATCATTTTTATTTTTTTAAGCTGAAAAGGCGGTCGGGGGGGGGGGGTGCATTCGGTGGAAGCCGGGCAAACTAGTAATGGCGCACCGTGGGGTGGTGCGCCATTAGTAGTTAAACTAGTAATGGCGCACCACACCCACGGTGCGCCATTACTAGTTTTGAAAAAAATATATAAAAAAATTTGAATTTTTTTTTGAATTTTATTTGAAAAAAACTTAGTAATGGCGCACCAGTGGACAGTGCGCCATTACTAGTTAACTAGTAATGGCGCACCACACCCACGGTGGGCCATTAGTAACAAATTTTGTTTTTAATTTTTTTTTTCAAAACTTCTAATGGCGCACCGCACACCAGGTGCGCCATTAGTAATATATTATTAATGACGTACCTGTATGTGGTGCGCCATTGCTATATTCTAATGGCGCACCACACACGTGGTGCGTCATTAGTGTCTATTTCATCTATAGCCGTTTTCCTAGTAGTGTAAACGTCACTAGTATGCCTCTACTTGACTAGCTCATTAATCAAAGATGGTTATGTTTCCTAACCATAGACATGTGTTGTCATTTGATTAATGGGATCATATTATTAGGAGAATGATGTGATTGACATGACTCATTCCATTAGCTTAGCACCCGATCGTTTAGTATGTTGTTATTGCTTTCTTCATGACTTACACATGTTCCTATGACTATGAGATTATGCAACTCCCGTTTGCCAGAGGAACACTTTGTGTGCTAGCAAACGTCACAACGTAACTGGGTGATTATAAAGGAGCTCTACAGGTGTCTCCAAAGGTAAATGTTGGGTTGGCGTATTTCGAGATTAGGATTTGTCACTCCGATTGTCGGAGAGGTATCCCTGGGCCCTCTCGGTAATGCACATCACATAAGCCTTGCAAGCATTGCAACTAATGAGTTAGTTGCGAGATGATGTATTACGAAACGAGTAAAGAGACTTGCCGGTAACGAGATTGAAGTAGGTATTGAGATACCGACGATCGAATCTCGGGCAAGTAACATACTGATGACAAAGGGAACAACGTATGTTGTTATGCGGTCTGACCGATAAAGATCTTCGTAGAATATGTGGGAGCCAATATGAACATCCAGGTTCCGCTATTGGTTATTGACCGGAGACATGTCTCGGTCATGTCTACATTGTTCTCGAACCCGTAGGGTCCGCACGCTTAAGGTTTCGATGACAATTATACTATGAGTTTTGATGTACTGAAGTTAGTTCGGAGTCCCGGATGTGATCACGGACATGACGAGGAGTCTCGAAATGGTGGAGACATAAAGATTGATATATTGGACGGCTATATTCGGACACCGGAAGTGTTCCGGGTGATTTCGGAGAAAACCGGAGTGCCGGAGGGTTACCGGAACCCCCCGGGAGAAGTAATGGGCCTTATGGACCTTGGTGGAGAGAGAGAGAGGAGCAGCCAGGGTGGGCCGCGCGCCTCCTCCCCCCTGGTCCGAATTGGACTAGGAGAGGGGGGCGGCGCCCCCCTTCCTTTCCCCAGTCCTACTCCTACTAGGAGGAGGACTCCTCCTCCTTGGCACGTCATAGGGCCGGACAGCCTCCTCCCCTTTCTCCTTTATATACGGGGGCCGAGGGCACCCCTAGACACACAAGTTGATCCACGTGATCGTTTTCTTAGCCGTGTGCGGTGCCCCCTTCCACCATAATCCTCGATAATATTGTAGCGGTGCTTAGGCGAAGCCCTGCGACGGTAGAACATCAAGATCGTCACCACGCCATCGTGCTGACGAAACTCTTCCCTGACACTTTGCTGGATCGGAGTCCGGGGATCGTCATCGAGCTGAATGTGTGCTAAAGCTCGGAGGTGCCGTAGTTTCGGTGCTTGATCGGTCGGGCCGTGAATACGTACGACTACATCAACCGCGTTGTCATAACGCTTCCGCTGTCGGTCTACAAGGGTACGTAGATCACACTCTCCCCTCTCGTTGCTATGCATGACCATGATCTTGCGTGTGCGTAGAATTTTTTTTGAAATTACTACGTTCCCCAACAGTGGCATACGAGCCTAGGTTTCATGTGTTGATGTTATATGCACGAGTAGAACACAAGTGAGTTGTGGGCGATATAAGTCATACTGCTTACCAGCATGTCATACTTTGGTTCAGCGGTATTGTTGGATGAAGCGGCCCGGACCGATATTACGCGTACGCTTACGCGAGACCGGTTCTCCCGACGTGCTTTGCACAAAGGTGGCTAGCGGGTGACAGTTTCTCCAACTTTAGTTGAACCAAGTTTGGCTACGCCCGGTCCTTGCAAAGGTTAAAACATCACCAACTTGACAAACTATCGTTGTGGTTTTGATGCGTAGGTAAGATTGGTTCTTGCTTAAGCCCGTAGCAGCCACGTAAAACATGCAACAACAAAGTAGAGAACGTCTAACTTGTTTTTGCAGGGCATGTTGCGATGTGATATGGTCAAGACATGATGCTAAATTTTATTGTATGAGATGATCATGTTTTCTAACCGAGTTATCGGCAACTGGCAGGAGCCATATGGTTGTCGCTTTATTGTATGCAATGCAACTGCGCTATAATGCTTTACTTTATCACTAAGCGGTAGCGATAGTCGTGAAAGCATAAGATTGGCGAGACAACAACGATGCTATGATGGTGATGAAGGTGTCGCGCCGGTGATGATGGTGATCATGACGGTGCTTCGAAGATGGAGATCACAAGCACAAGATGATGATGGCCATATCATATCACTTATATTGATTGCATGTGATGTTTATCTTTTATGCATCTTATCTTGCTTTGATTGACGGTAGCATTTTAAGATGATCTCTCACTAATTATCAAGAAGTGTTCTCCCTGAGTATGCACCGTTGCGAAAGTTCTTCGTGTTGAGACACCACGTGATGATCCGGTGTGATAGGCTCTACGTTCAAATACAACGGGTGCAAAACAGTTGCACACGCAGAATACTCAGGTTATACTTGACGAGCCAAGCATATACAGATATGGCCTCGGAACACGGAGACCGAAAGGTCGAGCATGAATCATATAGTAGATATGATCAACATAGTGATGTTCACCAATGAAACTACTCCATCTCGCGTGATGATCGGACATGGTTTAGTTGATTTGGATCACGTAATCACTTAGAGGATTAGAGGGATGTCTATCTAAGTGGGAGTTCTTCAGTAATATGATTAATTGAACCTAAATTTATCATGAACTTAGTACCTAATAGTATCTTGCTTGTTTATGTTTGGTTGTAGATAGATGGCCCGTGTTGTTGTTCCGTTGAATTTTAATGTGTTCCTTGAGAAAGCAAAGTTGAAAGATGATGGTAGCAATTACATGGACTGGGTCCGTAACTTGAGGATTATCCTCATTGCTGCACAGAAGAATTACGTCCTGGAAGCACCGCTGGGTGCCAAGCCTGTTGCTGGAGCAACACCAGATGTTATGAACGTCTGGCAGAGCAAAGCTGATGACTACTCGATAGTTCAGTGTGCCATGCTTTATGGCTTAGAATCGGGACTTCAACGACGTTTTGAATGTCATGGAGCATATGAGATGTTCCAGGAGTTGAAGTTAATATTTCAAGCAAATGCCCGAATTGAGAGATATGAAGTCTCCAATAAGTTCTATAGCTGCAAGATGGAGGAGAACAGTTCTGTTAGTGAGCATATACTCAAAATGTCTGGGTATAATAATCACTTTATTCAATTGGGAGTTAATCTTCCAGATGATTGCGTCATTGACAGAATTCTCCAATCACTGCCACCTAGCTACAAGAGCTTCGTGATGAACTATAATACGCAAGGGATGAATAAGACTATTCCCGAGCTCTTCGCAATGCTGAAAGCTACGGAGGTAGAAATCAAGAAGGAGCATCAAGTCTTGATGGTCAACAAAACCACTAGTTTCAAGAAAAAGGGCAAAGGGAAGAAGAAGGGGAACTTCAAAAAGAACAGCAAGCAAGTTGCTGCTCAAGAGAAGAAACCCAAACCTGGACCTAAGCCTGAAACTGAGTGCTTCTATTGCAAGTAGACTGGTCACTGGAAGCGGAACTGCCCCAAGTATTTGGCGGATAAGAAGGATGGCAAGGTGAACAAAGGTATATGTGATATACAAGTTATTGATGTGTACCTTACTAATGCTCGCAGTAGCACCTGGGTATTTGATACTGGTTCTATTGCTAACATTTGCAACTCGAAACAGGGACTATGGATTAAGTGAAGATTGGCTAAGGACGAGGTGACGATGCGCGTGGGAAATGGTTCCAAAGTCGATGTGATCACGGTCGGCACGCTACCTCTACATCTACCTTCGGGATTAGTATTAGACCTAAATAATTGTTATTTGGTGCCAGCGTTGAGCATGAACATTATATCTGGATCTTGTTTGATGCGAGATGGTTATTCATATAAATCAGAGAATAATGGTTGTTCTATTTATATGAGTAATATCTTTTATGGTCATGCACCCTTAAAAAGTGGTCTATTCTTATTAAATCTCGATAGTAGTGACACACATATTCATAATGTTGAAGCCAAAAGATGCAGAGTTGATAGTGATAGTGCAACTTATTTGTGGCACTGTCGTTTGGGTCATATCGGTGTAAAGCGCATGAAGAAACTCCATACTGATGGACTTTTGGAACCACTTGATTACGAATCGCTTGGTACTTGCGAACCGTGCCTTATGGGTAAGATGACAAAAACACCGTTCTCCGGTACTATGGAGAGAGCAACAGATTTGTTGGAAATCATACATACAGATGTATGTGGTCCGATGAATGTTGAGGCTCGTGGCGGATATCGTTATTTTCTCACCTTCACATATGACTTAAGCAGATATGGGTATATCTACTTAATGAAACATAAGTCTGAAACATTTGAAAAGTTCAAAGAATTTCAGAGTGAAGTTGAAAATCATCGTAACAAGAAAATAAAATTCCTACAATCTGATCATGGAGGAGAATATTTGAGTTACGAGTTTGGTGTACATTTGAAACAATGCGGAATAGTTTCGTAACTCACGCCACCCGGAACACCACAGCGTAATGGTGTGTCCAAACGTGGTAATTGTACTTTACTTGATATGGTGCGATCTATGATGTCTCTTACTGATTGACCGCTATCGTTTTGGGGTTATGCTCTAGAGACGGCCGCATTCACGTTAAATAGGGCACCATAAAAATCCGTTGAGACGACGCCTTATGAACAGTGGTTTGGCAAGAAACCAAAGTTGTCGTTTCTGAAAGTTTGGGGCTGCGATGCTTATGTGAAAAAGCTTCAACCTGATAAGCTCGAACCCAAATCGAAGAAATGTGTCTTCATAGGATATCCAAAGGAAACTATTGGATATACCTTCTATCACAGATCCGAAGGCAAGACTTTTGTTGCTAAATTCGGAAACTTTCTAGAGAAGGAGTTTCTCTCGAAAGAAGTGAGTGGGAGGAAAGTAGAACTTGACGAGGTAACTGTACCTGCTCCCTTATTGGAAAGTAGCACATCACAGAAACCAGTTTCTGTGACACCTACACCAATTAGTGAGGAAGCTAATGATGATGATCATGAAACTTCAGAACAAGATACTACTGAACCTCGTAGATCAACCAGAGTAAGATCCGCACCAGAGTGGTACGGTAATCCTGTTCTGGAAGTCATGCTACTAGATCATGATGAACCTACGAACAATGGAGAAGCGACGGTGAGCCCAGATTCCGCAAAATGGCTTGAAGCCATGAAATCTGAGATGGGATCCATGTATGAGAACAAAGTATGGACTTTGGTTCACTTGCCCAAAGATCGGCAAGCAACTGAGAAGAAATGGATCTTCAAGAAGAAGACTGACGCCGACGTTAATGTTACTGTCTACAAAGCTCGACTTGTCGCAAAAGGTTTTCGACAAGTTCAAGGGATTGACTACGATGAGACCTTCTCACCCGTAGCGATGCTTAAGTCTGTCCGAATCATGTTAGCAATTGCCGCATTTTATGATTATGAAATTTGGCAGATGGATGTCAAAACTGCATTCCTGAATGGATTTCTGGAAGAAGAGTTGTATACGATGCAGCCGGAAGGTTTTGTCGATCCAAAGGGAGCTAACAAAGTGTGCAAGCTCCAGCGATCCATTTATGGACTGGTGCAAGCTTCTTGGAGTTGGAATAAACGCTTTGATAGTGTGATTAAAGCATTTGGTTTTGTACAGACTTTTGGAGAATACTGTATTTACAAGAAAGTGAGTGGGAGCTATGTAGCATTTCTGATATTATATGTAGATAACATATTACTAATCGGAAATGATATAGAATTTCTAGATAGCATAAAGGGATACTTGAATAAGAGTTTTTCAATGAAAGACCTCGGTGAAGCTGCTTAAATATTGGGCATTAAGATGTATAGAGATAGATCAAGACGCTTAATTGGACTTTCACAAAGCACATACCTTGACAACATTTTTAAGAAGTTCAAAATGGATCAAGCAAAGAAAGGATTCTTGCCTATGTTACAGGGTGTGAAATTGAGTAAGACTCAATGCCCGACCAATGCAGAAGATAGAGAGAAAATGAAAGATGTTCCCTATGCTTTAGCCATAGGCTCTATCATGTATGCAATGCTGTGTACCAGACCTGATGTGTGTCTTGCTATAAGTCTAGCAGGGAGGTACCAAAGTAATCCAGGAGTGGATCACTGGACAACGGTCAAGAACATCCTGAAATACATGAAAAGGACTAAGGATATGTTTCTCATATATGGAGGTGAAAAAGATCTCATCATAAATGGTTACGTTGATGCATGCTTTGACACTGATCCGGGCGATTCTGAATCGCAAATCGGATACGTGTTTACATTAAACGGTGGAGCTGTCTGTTGGTGAAGTTCAAAACAAAGCGTTGTGGCGGGATCTACATGTGAAGCGGAGTACATAGCTGCTTCGGAAGCAGCGAACGAAGGAGTCTGGATGAAGGAGTTCATATTCGATCTAGGTGTCATACCTAGTGCATCGGGTCCAATGAAAATCTTTTGTGACAATACTGGTGCAATTGCCTTGGCAAAGGAATCCAGATTTCACAAGAGAACCAAACACATCAAGAGACGCTTCAATTCCATCCGGGATCTAGTCCAGGTGGGAGACATAGAGATTTACAAGATACATATGGATCTGAATGTAGCAGACCCATTGACTAAGCCTCTTCCATGAGCAAAACATGATCAGCACCAAAGCTCCATGGGTGTTAGAATCATTACTGTGTAATCTAGATTATTGACTCTAGTGCGAGTGGGAGACTGAAGGAAATATGCCCTAGAGGCAATAATAAAGTTATTATTTTATTTCCTTATATCATGATAAATTTTTATTGTTCATGCTAGAATTGTATTATCCAGAAACATAATACTTGTGTGAATACATAGACAAACTAAACGTCACTAGTATGCCTCTACTTGACTAGCTCGTTAATCAAAGATGGTTATGTTTCCTAACCATACACATGTGTTGTCATTTGATTAACGGGATCACATTATTAGGATAATGATGTGATTGACATGACCCATTCCATTAGCTTAGCGCCCGATCGTTTAGTGTGTTGCTATTGCTTTCTTCATGGCTTATACATGTTCCTATGACTATGAGATTATGCAACTCCCGTTTGCCAGAGGAACACTTTGTGTGCTACCAAACGTCACAACATAACTGGGTGATTATAAAGGAGCTCTACAGGTGTCTCCAAAGGTAAATGTTGGGTTGGCGTATTTCGAGATTAGGATTTGTCACTCCGATTACCGGAGAGGTATCTTTGGGCCCTCTCGGTAATGCACATCACATAAGCCTTGCAAGCATTGCAACTAATGAGTTAGTTGCGAGATGATGTATTACAAAATGAGTAAAGAGACTTGCCGGTAACGAGATTGAACTAGGTATTGAGATACCAACGATCGAATCTCAGGCAAGTAAAATACCGATGACAAAGGGAACAACGTATGTTGTTATGTGGTCTGACCGATAAAGATCTTCGTAGAATATGTGGGAGCCAATATGAGCATCCAGGTTCTGCTATTGACCGGAGAGATGTCTCGGTCATGTCTACATTGTTCTCGAACTCGTAGGGTCCGCACGCTTAAGGTTTCGATGACAGTTATATTATGAGTTTATGAGTTTTGATGTACCGAAGTTAGTTCGGAGTCCCGGATGTGATCACGGACATGACGAGGAGTCTCGAAATGGTCGAGACATAAAGATTGATATATTGGACGGCTATATTCGGACACCGGAAGTGTTCCGGGTGGTTTCGGAGAAAACCGGAGTGCCGGAGGGTTACCGGAACCCCCCGGGAGAAGTAATGGGCCTTGGTGGAGAGAGAGAGGAGCAGCCAGGGTGGGCCGGGCACCTCCCCCCTGGTCCGAATTTTACTAGGAGAGGGGTCCCCCTTTCCTTCTCCCTCCCCCCTTCCTTTCCCCCTCCTAGTAGGAGTAGGAAAGAGGGGAGTCCTACTCCTACTATCCTTGGCGCGCCATAGGGCCGGTCGGCCTCCTGCCCTTGCTCCTTTATATACAGGGGCAAGGGGCACCCCTAGACACACAAGTTGATCCACGTGATCATTTTCTTAGCCGTGTGCGGTGCCCCCTTCCACCATAATCCTCGATAATATTGTAGCGGTGCTTAGGCGAAGCCCTGCGACGGTAGAACATCAAGATCGTCACCACGCTGTCGTGCTGACGGAACTCTTCCCCGACACTTTGCTGGATCGGAGTCCGGGGATCGTCATCGAGCTGAACGTGTGCTAAAACTGGGAGGTGCCGTAGTTTCGGTGCTTGATCGGTCGGGCCGTGAAGACGTAAGACTACATCAACCGCGTTGTCATAACGCTTCCGCTGTCAGTCTACAAGGGTACGTAGATCACACTCTCCCCTCTCGTTGCTATGCATCACCATGATCTTGCGTGTGCATAGGAATTTTTTTGAAATTACCACGTTCCCCAACAATTACTCTGTTAGTCGACTTCCTCGCTGAACTCTTTTTTTTCAAAGTTCGTTTAAGCACTTACTATATATGACGCGTTGAAGCCGCTTATTCTCCTTCACAGAGTCCAACAGCTGGGCATGAACGTCCTTCAGTTCAATGCCTAGCTTGGTGTTGGCATCTTGGAGATCGTTCTTCTCCCGCCTCACCTTTGTTAGCACGCTCTCACCAGCCTTTAGCTGGCGTCGGAGTTGTTGCACTTCCGGATTTAATCCAGCGCCAGCTGCAATTTCATTTGTCAGATTTGCACCCACGCCACACTTCGCAAAATACTCATCTTTCGTAGCGTATATTACTAGAGGGGGTCTCCTTGGGCTCCCCTGCCGCGGCTAGTGCGGCCTCAAGTTGGGCTTTGCACTCTTCCAACTTCTGGGACAACAGGGTATTCTTTTCTGTAAGAACCTGCATAACAGATGATCCTTAAATGAGTTATTCTAACTGTTTCAAGTCTCGGGGGCTACTGGTATACATATATAATTACCAAAATTTTCTTTCACATACTACAACAAGAACTCCCCTTCAGCAACGCATAGATACGTTGTCGTTTGTCCATATAAGCGTTGTTAAGGTCTACACCAACGGATTCATATGTGTTGCCGTCGGTGGCGTTGCAAGGGTCTACAACAACGTATATAGATCCATTGGTAATGTGGGAAATAATGTGTTGCAAAGCGACAACGGATTCATGCAATGCTTCTATGCGTTGGTGCTTGCAAAATAGAATGACCTCCATATATAATATTTTTTGTGGGTATATGTAATCATTTATAACACTATTGTTCTTTGCACTGGTGTTTGCAAAATAGAGTAACATCCATATATAATCATTTATAATAGTAGGTAGTTCAAATGGTAGTACAAGCTAACTTCAGTAAAACTCAAAAAGAGTAGAAATGAAAGGGATATATTGATTCAATGGAACAACGTGTTGCATTATCAATTAGGAGTACATCACTTAGAAAATATAAAAAATGAAAAATGAAAAAAAAATTCTAAACATTGAGAGATCTGTCTTGTTTCTCCTCCAAGTACAAGAATCATCATACGTTCTCCAAGGTCCAAGTAATCATCTTGTATTGAAATTCTCAAACTACAAAGAAAAGTCATAATACCATTTAGGCATAAATTCAAAATGAAGTTTAAAAATATACATATTATACATTGTTCCTAAATGGATCCACAGAAAAATTACCAAGTGTGCAAGAATATATTGTAGGTGGGAAGACCTAAGCTCATGTATGCCTGAAAAATAACTTAGTAGTACATGTTAAAACACTAATTATGTTTGACCAATAGGATGTGCCTGTTCACTGTAAACAGCCAGCATCATGTATTCACTACTAACTATTATCCAATATTGTATTATATCAGCAATAAGATGAGTTGTTCAACCAACTAAATGATGAATAGGTAAGCAATAAAACCGATTAAACAAAATTGGATATTTCCATTTTTCAAAAGTCTCGACATTAAATAGTTTTGTGTCACCATTACTCACGTACTGTTCATGCTTGGTATGATGTATTAGGGGAAAATAACTCAATGCCAACAGCTAAAAAATCATTAACTAGTCAACATCACAGAGAACTTCGTAGTTGAGAACTACAGTGTCACATTATAATTTCTCAATTCAAGAATAAGATTCTTGGAACCACTAGAAGAAACAACATGAAAAACAAACACATCATTGGATTTGGACTTCTGTAGGAAAAAGTAGTGGGGTTTTGTTTCTAGACAAGGTAGGATCCAAGGTGTGTACAGGGAAATAAAAATAATTTAATGTGGCACTATTTAATTCTTCAAGACCAACCTAACTCTAAAGCTGAATACATATTTAAGAAAATTCTCCAGGGTTGACCTATGTAATGGCTGGACAATCTAAATAAAGCAAACCTATGTAATGAATGAACAATTTTATATCAGTACTTACCCAATTTTAAGAAATACTACCATGTGCCTTTGCTGCCAACGTGGCATATCATATAATTTGATCTTTGGTCGCAACTCAGCTCCCTGATCATGTACTCCCTCCGTCCCAAAAATGTTAGATCATTCTTTACACTATGACAGTGTCAAAAATGGTCTTACATTTTGGGATGGAGAGAGTACCCTTTGTCATGTCATCGAATAACTGAATATCAATACATATATGAATCTACAAAATATGGGGTTGAACGTAAGTTAAGACCGATATATATTGGCACACTTAAGTAACAGACTCGTTGGAACAATTAGTGTAAAGCTGAAGGATATGGAATAAATAAGAATGCTACATCATGAGGAGAAGATAAGGAATGAAAACCTTAGTGGCTTGAACCAGAGGAGGTTTATCAAGTAAGCGAATGGGTTGCTCCACTTTCTGCGATTACGTCGTAAGCTGCACATTTCCATCTGCCCCTGAAGCTCCACACTATTAAAGAAAGTTAATCCCTCACACAATCAGCCAAGGCAGGGTAAATATTTTAACACAATCTTACCTATTTGTGCATCTATTGTCAATAGTTCGAAACCTGACCTGTAGGAAAGTTCCATAACAACATCACGGTTGCTGCAAGTGTCTAGACTTAAAAGACCGACATATTGTTAGCTGACATCTTGCAGGCACAAAAATTGCAAGGAAAACAATCACATGATGAGATACTGGTGGAACAAATAATACCAACAACTGTAAGGAAAAGGGACCGTGGAATCAATAAGGAGCTAGAGGGTTCCATGATTACTATTGTACGCATTGTACATATTGAATATATTTTGCAATGAAGAGTATAAAAGAGAAGGTAATCAGGAGAAAGATTAGAGAAGAAATAACAAGTGGTAGGTTCAATTTGCAAGAATTTTAAAACATACAGATCTCCTATATTTTTTATTTGTGAATGCATATTATCTTCTATCTACTGTATATGTACTAAGGAGCAGCAAAATCAGCAGCGGCGACAATAGCAATCAGCGGCAGCAACAATGGCAACCAGCCGCGGAACAAAACAATCAGCGTCAGCAGCAATCATCTTCTATCTACTGTATATAGGTACTAAAGAGTAGCAAAATCAGCAGCGGCGACAAAAGTAATCAGCGGCAGTAGCCAGCAGCAATGGCAACCAGCGGCGATAGCAAACAATCAGCGGCAGCGGCAGTGGAAATCGTCTTCTATCTACGGTATAGGTACTAAGGACCAGCAAAATCAGCAGCAGTAACGAGCAATCAGTGTCACCAAGGGCTGTACTTTCCATCACCACGCATGCACCACATAGACACATGAAATGAGCCAAGCACGCATGCAGCTGCAGGCAAACGCACGCACGACCACCAGAGTAAGACCACGCCGGTCGTCGGGCATCAAAATAAAGCCAAAAGAAACATCATCGCCTCTGAAGGCTTTTGGAGCCGGAAGAAGCCAAGAACCACACGCACACGCGGGATCCAATTGGCAGTGTTGAGGACCACGGTCTGAGCTCCACCCCATGCTCCTCTGACCTCAGGCTCGTCTCAATTGTCGGCCAGCACCGAGAGACCACCAGTCCACCACAGAGAGGCGGGAGCAGAACCCTACACCACAACTTGTTTGAGAGATCCATTCCATGCCCGAGCCAGCAGCAGCGACGCGGAATAGTGCCCTCCGAAAGAGAGGCGAGCCTATTGCACCGGCGATCCTTGTTGACGCGTGCAGTGGCGTGGAGGACTTCGCCATGGCGGAATATAGGAGGAGAGTACTGGGGGAGCCTGGCCTATGAGCGACGGCGCGGGACAACGATGGACCTAGGCAGAATTGAAGGTGGCGGCGGCTCGTCATGGAATTCGGGTGAGACAGAGGGGAATCGAGGGAGAGAGATGGCGGACGAGGTATACATGGAGGTGTGGGTACGGGGAAAGTTTTTAGAGACGAGGAGGTTAGCTCTAAGCGTGGAAGGATTGACGAGGAGGTTAGCTCTAAGTGCGGAAGGTGGGAGGTGGGATAAACAACAGATCCTATAATATTGTTGGTACAAATGCGTTGGTATAGGGGGGTTTTTGTTGTAGTACGATGGCTCTGGCTAGACCATTTTGAGCGGCACGGCGGTACGCGTCTCCCGAATTGAAGGCATCCAATGCCTCTTGGGAGAAACAAGCGTCACGAAGAACTGTCCGGCGACGCCTGTGGTTCATAGCACTCTCCACCTCGGAATTGGTGGCAGACAGCCTGTCTGCATCCTCCGTCGGAGGAGCGTCTGATGCGCGCCTCGTGTTCGCCTCCGCTTCCGGACCAGGCTTTGGAGCCTGGCTGGTGGAGGCGCGATTGGCAGCCTCTCCGGATATAGTCCGGCGAGGTCTCTTTGTCCTGAAGAGAGCACGAGTGTTAATATGCCTCGAAGGAGTAACACCTGGGAATAAGGTGGCGCGCTATACCTTTGCGCAGGTGCCTCAGTTCGGACCACACTTCTTTTCAGCTCGCGGGGCCTTGCCGCCCCTCGTTGGCTAGTCGCCGCAGGCTCGGCCTCCCGTCTCAAGGACCTCCCCTGCAAAACACGGTTGTTATACGGTAATCGAAAACACGCGAGGACAGATCCCTTTTCAAAGTGCTGAGACTCCGGTCTCAGTTACCTGTGAGGCTGGGAGTAGCCCTGGATAATCGGCCGTAATGGCCACCAAGGCGTTGTCCCCGCTCAATTGATGAAACACTCCATCAATCAGCTCCACAGATAAGTCCGGATCCTATTGAGAGGCCGGGTCGAGGGACCATCCCGGATCCTAGGGTTGTGGAGGGGGCTGTTTATTTCTTTAACAGCCTGGCGTAGTTCTTGCGTTGAAGTTGTTAGACTGAAAATTTAACAATGGGAATGTAAAATGAATGGGCAAGTAAAAGTGTCCACTTACCCAACTCGGGGGATTGTACATAGAAAATCCACCCCGTGGGTTGACGCGGAGAAATTCCTCCTCTTCTCCCTTGTACAAAGCGGACAAGGTCTTTATTAGAGCGGCAGCCGAATCCGGTCCCTTACGGCCATAGCGGGTGGCGTCGTCCTCCCTGTTGAAGTCCCACATGGGGCGGCCTCTATATTGAAGCGGCTGCACCCCTCGCATGATGCATGCGGCCATGACCCCGATCATGGTCAGTCCGGAATGAGCTAACAATCTTATCCGGCCCATCAGGTAAATAACGTCCCTATCGCTTTCCCTCTGAGGGCTCCGTGGACGCCAGCTTAGGCGCTTCTTTAGGGGAGCACTGTCGAACTCAGGGAGGCCGATCCGGACAGGATCCGGCAGCGGAACGTCCTCTATATAAAATCATTCCGAAGGCCAGTCCTCGGCCGCCTTCTTTGGGGTTCCGGGTAGATATCCGGTCCCGGCGATGCGCCACACTTCGGCTCCGCCCACTTGATATATCGACCCCTCCTTAAAGCGGGGCACAAGGCAGAATAGCCTTTTCCACATCGCAAAATGAGCCTTGCAAAGGGCTACGAAGCCCGCGATATGCAATATGGAGGCAGGCGTGAGGTTGTGCAGCTGGAGGCCATAGAACTCCAGAAGCCCCCGGAGAAACGGATGAATTGGAAATCTGAGCCCTCTTATTAAGTAAGGGGCAAGGCATACCCGCTCTCCTTTGGAGGGATTGGGGGGGGGGGCGCTCTCCGCTTGCTCTCCGCCATTATCTCTCCGCCATTATAGGTGGCAAGTTCGGCTCGAACCGGGACCATATAGGCCGGGGGAGAAATCCCTTGGTCTGGAGCTTCACTAGCTCGCTGTGCGGGATGGAGCACCTCTTCCAATCTCCAGGCTGAGGGCTGGAAGGGCGAGAGGAGGAGCTGCGGCGGCTGGCCATGATAGAATGGACCTCTGTTGGATACGCTCTGATGAATACTCGCGGAAGGGAGAAGGTGTGGTTTGGATCTAAATTCTCGTCCCCTTAAATAGGCGGCTCATTCACGCGGCTAGGGGTGTAAATATAAAAAACACCCTGAATTTTCGTATTCGTTTGACACGTGGAAAACGGCCATTATTGGGCGTAGAAGCCAAGGAGCACTACATTTACAAGAAACCGGACACTACTCAGCAGGTACACGGAATTTGGAGGAGAACCCACCTTGCAATGCCGAAGACAATCTGCGCGCCGGACTCGTCATCATTGAAGCCTGGTTTAGGGGCTACTGAGGGAGTCCTGGATTAGGGGGTGTCCGGATGGCCGGACTATACCTACGGCCGGACTCCTGGACTATGAAGATACAAGATTGAAGACTTCGTCCCGTGTCCGGAAGGGACTTTCCTTGGCGTGGAAGGCAAGCTTGGCGATACGGATATGTAGATCTCCTACCATTGTAACTGACTCTGTGTAACCCTAGCCCTCTCCGGTGTCTATATAAACTGGAGAGTTTTAGTCCATAGAACCAACAACAATCATACCATAGGCTAGCTTCTAGGGTTTAGCCTCTCTGATCTCGTGGTAGATCTACTCTTGTACTACCTATATCATCAATATTAATCAAGCAGGATGTAGGGTTTTACCTCCATCAAGAGGGCCCAAACCTGGGTAAAACATCGTGTCCCCTGCCTCCTGTTACCATCCGACCTAGACGCACAGTTCGGGACCCCCTACCCGAGATCCGCCGGTTTTGACACCGACACTAATGATTCCAACATCTCCTTTGGCACTCGTAAGATTAGTAAGCTCAAATAAGCAGTCACCAAATTTGGGATCATTGGAACTCATCTTAATCAAAGCAATAGACTTATGGAGGATTTCATCTAGATCTTTCAAGGAGTAATTAGGAAAGAGTTCCTCAAGAAATTTCCATATGGTGTAGGCACACTTGAGAGTCGGCAAACATCCAATCAAGTTTCTAGGCAAGCCTCTAGTGATAAGATTAACAGTTCTAATATTGCGAATCACGTCAATTGATTCATCAAGGGGAGGATGCATGGGATCAACATGAGGTGAACAAGGGCTAGCAATATACTTGTTCAAGTGATATTCATTGAAAATCTCAAGCATTTCATTTTTCCACTCATGAAAATACTCTCCATCAAGAATAGGCACTCTATGTCCAAAACTCCCCAAAGTAGACACATCCATCTTCCTCCAATGGTGTTTAAACCAAGGCAATGGAGACCAAAGCTTTGATACCAATTGAAAGGATCAAGAAGAGGTGTCTAGAGGGGGGTGATTAGACACTAAGTGCCAAAAGTTGCAGTTTTGAATGTTCTTAAGTTTAAGTGGAGTTCAAGCACAACTTTAACAAACACAATACATATCAAGCTAGCATGCAATGAGTATATGAGCAGCGGAAAGTAAAGCATGCAACTTGCAAGAATGTAAAGAGAAGGGTTTGGAGTATTCAAACACAATTGGAGACACGGATGTTTTTGTCATGGTTCCGATAGGTGGTGCTATCGTACATCCACGTTGATGGAGCCTTCAACGCACGGAGGGTAATGGTCGCGCGAGTCCACGGAGGGCTCCACCCACGAAGGGTCCACGAAGAAGCAACCTTGTCTATTCCATCACGACCGTCGCCCACGAAGGACTTGCCTCACTAGCGGTAGATCTTCACGAAGTAGGCGATCTCCTTGCCCTTACAAACTCCTTGATTCAACTCCACAATCTTGTTGGAGGCTCCCAAGTGACACCTAGCCAATCTAGGAGACACCACTCTCCAAGAAGTAACAAATGGTGTGTTGATGATGAACTCCTTGCTCTTGTGCTTCAAATGATAGTCTCCCCAACACTCAACTCTCTCTCACGGGATTTGGATTTGGTTGAAAGAAGATTTGAGTGGAAAGCAACTTGGGAAAGGCTAGAGATCAAGATTCATATGGTTGGAATGGAATATCTTGACCTCAACACAAGTGTAGGTGGTTCTCTCTCAGAAAATGTGTATTGGAAGTGTAGGTATGTTCTGATGGCTCTCTCCACGAATGAAGAGTGGGTGGAGGGGTATATATAGCCTCCACACAAAATCTAACCGTTACACACAATTTTCCAAACTCGGTGGGACCGAATGGTTAAACTCGGTCGGACCGATTCAGCAAACCTAGTGACCATTAGGATTTTCGGTGGGACTGAGATGCAACTCGGTAGGACCGATATGGTTAGGATTAGGGCATAACGTAATCTCGGTGTGACCGATTACACAAACTCGGTGGGACCGATTTTGGTAATAAGCTAACCAGAGAGTTGGTCAGGCAAACTCGGTGAGACCGATTACACAAACTCGGTGGGACCGATTTTGGTAATAAGCTAACCAGAGGGTTTGCATTGTAATCTCGGTAGTACCGATTGCTCAAACTCAGTGGGACCGATTTTGGTAATGGACATACACAGAGAGATTACAATCCCATCTCGGTGAGACCGAGATCCCTATCGGTGAAACCGATTTGCTAGGGTTTGTGGTAGTGGCTATGACATCTGAAACTCGGTGGCGCCGGATAGATAGAATCGGTGGGGCTGAGTTTGACTTTTGGTTTAGGTCATATGTGGATGTGGGAAGGTAGTTGAGGGTTTTGGAGCATATCACTAAGCACTTTGAGCAAGCAAGCCATTAAGCAACAACTCATCCCCTCTTGATAGTATTGGCTTTTCCTATAGACTCAATGTGATCTTGGATCACTAAAACAGAAAATGTAGAGTCTTGATCTTGAAGCTTGATCCAATCCTTTGTCCTTAGCATCTTGAAGGGGTTCCACATCCTCTAGTCCATGCCACTCCATTGTTGAACTTATCTGAAACATACTAGGTAAAAGTGTTAGTCCAACAAGAGATATGTTGACATTAATTACCAAAACCACCCAGGGAGCACTTGTGCTTCATATAGGCTATGTGATGATATGGGATCATGGGACTACAAACGGTTGAAAGTGGAATTCCATCAGAAGTTTTATCCTATGCATCTTGTTCATCGTGATCGTAATTATATATATATAATTTTTGGCCTCGCGAAGGAGAAAGCATCGCTCAAGCTTGGGGGAGGCTTAAGTCAATGTTATATTCATGCCCCAATCATGAGCTGTCAAGAGAAATGATTATTCAAAAAATTTATGCTCGGCTTTCTAACAACAATCGCTCCATGCTCCATACTTCTTGTACTGGTTCCTTTATGATGAAGACTATTAAATTCAAATGGAATTTATTGGAGAGAATTAAACGCAACTCTGAAGATCGGGATCTCGACGAAGGTAAGGAGTCAGGTATAACACCTAAGTTTGATTGTGCTAAATCTTTTATGGATACCGATGTTTTCCGTAAATTTAGCACTAAATATGGACTTGACTCCAAGATAGTAGCTTCTTTCTATGAATCCTTTGATACTCATGTTGATCTCCCTAAGGAGAAGTGGTTTAAATATAATCCTCCCATTGAAGTAAAAGTAGTTGCACCTATTAAAGTTGAAGAAAAAACTATCACTTATAATGATCCTATAGTTCCTACTGGTTATGTTGAGAAACCTCCTTTCCCTGTTAGAATAAAGGATCATGCTAAAGCTTCAACTGTAATCAAAAAGTAATATTAGGACACACAAACCCCCTGAGAAAATTAAAGTTGAACCTAATATTGCTATAGTTAAAGATCTCTTGGCTGATAATATTGATGGGCATGTTATTTATTTCTATGAAGAAACAGCTAGAATTGCTAGGCCTAATACTAAAAATAAACATAGACCTGTTGTAGGCATGTCTGTTATTCTGTTAAAATAGGAGATCATTGCTATCATGGCTTATGTGATATGGCTGCTAGTGCAAGTGCAATACCTCATTCCTTATACAAGGAAATTATGCATGATATTGCACCTACTGAGATAGAAGAGATTGATGTCACAATTAAGCTTTCCAATAGAGACACTATTTCACCTGTTGGGATTGTTAGAGATGTTGATGTCTTGTGTGGGAAAGTTAAATATCCTACTGATTTTCTTGTTCTTGGTTCCCCTCAAGATAGCTTTTGTCCCATTATATTTGGTAGACCCTTCATGAATATTGTTAATGCTAAGATAGATTGCAAGAAGGATGTTGTTACTATTGCTTTGGATGATATGTCTCATGAGTTTAATTTTTCTAAATTTCATAGACAACCCCGTGATGAAGAATTGCCTAGCAAAGATGAAATTATTGGTCTTGCTTCTATTGCTGTTCCTCCTAATGATCCTTTAGAACAATATTTGCTAGACCATGAGAATGATATGTTTATGAATGAAAGAAGGGAAATAGATGAAGTATTCTTTAAACAAGGACCCATTCTGAAACACAATTTGCCTGTTGAAATCCTAGGGGATCCTCCTCCACCCAAGGGTGATCCCGTGTTTGAGCTTAAACCATTACCCGATACTCTTAAATATGCTTATATTGATGAAAAGAAGATATATCCTATTATTATTAGTGCTAACCTTTCAGAGCATGAAGATGAAAAATTATTGAAAACTCTAAAGAAGCACTGTGCTGCTATTGGATATACTGTTGATGATCTTAAGGGCATTAGTCCCACTCTATGTCAACACAAAATAAATTTGGAGGAAGATGCCAAACCAGTTATTGATCACCAATGACGGCTGAATCCTAAGATGAAAGAAGTGGTAAGAAAGGAAATATTAAAGCTCCTTGAGGCAGGTATAATTTATCTTGTTGCTGATAGTCAGTGGGTAAGTCCTGTCCATTGTGTCCCTAAGAAGGGAGGTATTACTGTTGTTCCTAATGATAAAGATGAATTGATTCCGCAAAGAATTATTATAGGTTATTGGATGGTAATTGATTTCCGCAAATTAAATAAGGCTACTAAAAAGATCATTACCCCTTACCTTTTATTGATCAAATGCTAGAAAGATTATCCAAACATACACATTTTTGCTTTCTAGATGGTTACTCTGGCTTCTCTCAAATACTCGTGTCAGCTGATGATCAAGCAAAGACCACTTTTACTTGCCCTTTCGATACTTTTGCTTATAGACGTATGGCTTTTGGTTTATGTAATGCGCCTGCTACCTTTCAAAGATGCATGATGGCTATATTATCTGACTTTTGTGAAAAGATATGTGAGGTTTTCATGGACGATTTCTCCGTTTATGGATCCTCTTTTGATGACTGCTTGAGCAACCTTGATCGAGTTTTGCAGAGATGTGAAGAAACTAATCTTGTTCTGAATTGGGAGAAATGCCACTTTATGGTTAATGAAGGTATTGTCTTGGGGCATAAAATTTCTGAAAGAGGTATTGAAGTTGACAAGGCTAAAGTTGATGTTATTGAAAAGATGCCATGTCCTGATACGTCCATTTTGCATCATGCTTTTATATCGATATTTATTGCATTATGGGTTGTTATTACACATTATGTCATAATACTTATGCCTATTCTCTCTTATTTTACAAGGTTTACATAAAGAGGGAGAATGCCGGCAGCTGGGATTCTGGGCTAGAAAAGGAGCAAATATTAGAGACCTATTCTGCACAGCTCAAAAAGTCCTGAAACTTAACGGAAGTCATTTTCAGAATATATAAAAATACTGAGCACAAGAAGTTCACCAGGGGAGCCACACCCTACCCACGAGAGTGGGGGGCGCGCCCTACCCCCCTGGGCGCGCCCCTGCCTCGTGAGCCCCCTGGTGGCCCTCCGATATCCATATTCTGCTATATGAAGTCTTTCGATGAGGAAAAAATCGTAAGCCATCTTTCCGGAAGAGACTCTGCCACCACGAGGCGGAACCTTGGCAGAACCAATCTCGGGCTCTGGCGGAGCTGTTCGGCTTGGGAAACTTCCCTCCGGGAGGGGGAAATCATCGCCATCGTCATCATCAACGATCCTCTCATCAGGAGAGGGCAATCTCCATCAACATCTTCAGTAGCACCATCTCCTCTCAAAACCCTAGTTCATCCCTTGTATCCAATTCTTGTCTCCAAATCCGGGATTAGTACCTGTGGGTTGCTAGTAGTGTTGATTACTCCTTGTAGTTGATGCTAGTTGGTTTATTTGGTGGAAGATCATATGTTCAGATCCTATATGCATATTAATACCCCTCTGATTATGAACATGAATATGCTTTGTGAGTAGTTACGTTTGTTCCTGAGAACATGGGAGAAGTCTTGCTATTAGTAGTCATGTGAATTAATATCCGTTCGATATTTTGTTGAGATGTATGTTGTCTAGCCTCTAGTGGTGTTATGTGAAGGTCGACTACATGACACTTCACCATTATTTGGGCCTAGAGGAAGGCATTGGGAAGTAATAAGTAGATGATGGGTTGCTAGAGGGACAGAAGCTTAAACCCTAGTTTATGCGTTGCTTCGTAAGGGGCTGATTTCGATCCATATGTTTCATGCTATGGTTAGGTTTACCTTAATACTTTTGTTGTAGTTGCGGATGCTTGCAATAGAGGTTAATCATAAGTGGGATGCTTGTCCAAGTAAGGACAACACCCAAGCACCGGTCCACCCACATACCAAATTATCAAAGTACCGAACGCGAATCATATGATCGTGATGAAAACTAGCTTGACGATATTCCCATGTGTCCTCGGGAGCGCTTTACATCATATAAGAGTTTGTCCAGGCTTGTCCTTTGCTACAAAAAGGTGGGCCACCTTGCTGCATTTTATTTACTTTTGTTACTTGTTGCTCGTTACAAATTATCTTATCACAAAACTATATGTTACCTATAATTTCAGTGCTTGCAGAGAATACCTTGCTGAAAACCGCTTATCATTTCCTTCTCCTCCTCGTTGGGTTCGACACTCTTACTTATCGAAAGGACTACGATAGATCCCCTATACGTGTGGGTCATCAAGACTCTTTTCTGGCACCGTTGCCGGGGAGTGAAGCGCGTTTGGTAGGTGGAATTTGGTAAGGAAAAATTTATATAGTGTGCTAAAATTTACTATCACTTGTTACTATGGAAAGTAATCCTCTAAGGGGCTTCTTCGGGGTATCTTCACCTCGACCAGTAGAGCAAAGAGTTGCTCCTCAACCTACTGAAAATGAAAATGTCTGCTTTGAAATTCCTTCGGGTATGTTAGAAAAACTGCTAGCTAATCCTTTTGTAGGAGATGGAACAAAGCATCCTGATGACCACCTAATATATGTGGATGAAGTTTGTGGATTATTAAAGCTTGCAGGTGTGCCCAGAGATGTTATTAAGAAGAAGTTCTTCCCTTTATCTTTGAAGGGAGATGCATTGACATGGTATATGCTATGTGATGATACGGGGTCAAGGAACTACAAACGATTGAAATTGGAATTTCATCAGAAGTTTTATACTATGCATCTTGTTCATCGTGATTGTAATTAAATATATATATATATATATATATATATATATATATATATATATTGGCCTCGTGAAGGAGAAAGCATCGCTCAAGCTTGGGGGAGGCTTAAATCAATGTTATATTCATGCCCCAATCATGAGCTCTCAAGAGAAATGATTATTCAAAATTTATATGGTCGGCTTTGTGATAACAATCGCATCATGCTCGATACTTCTTGTGCTGGCTCTTTTATGATTAAGACTATTGAATTCAAATGAGATTTGTTGGAAAGAATTAAATGCAACTCTGAAGATTGGGACCTCGACAAAGGTAAGGAGCCAGGTATGACACCTAAGTATGATTGTGTTAAATCTTTTATGGATACCGATGTTTTCCGTAAATTTAGCACTAAATATGGACTTGACTCTGAGATAGTAGCTTCTTTCTCTGAATCTTTTGCTACTCATGTTGATATCCCTAGGGAGAAGTGGTTTAAATATCATCCTCCCATAGAAGTAAAAGTAGCTGCACCTATTAAATTTGAAGAAAAGAACGTCACTTATAATGATCCTATTGTTCCTTTTCCTGTTAGGATAAAGGATCATGCTAAAGCTTCAACTGTGGTTCGTAAAAGCAATATTAGAACTTATACACCTCCTGAGCAAGTTAAAGTTGAACCTAATATTGCTATTGTTAAAGATCTCTTGTCTGATAAGATTGATGGGCATGTTATTCATTTCTGTGATGAGACTGCTAGAATTGTTAAACCTTGTGCTAAAGATAAACATAGACATGTGGTAGGCATGCCTGTTATTTCTGTTAAAATAGGAGATCATTGTTATCATGGCTTGTGTGATATGGGTGCTAGTGCTAGTGCAATACCTATTGACTTATACAAAGAAATTATGCGTGATATTGCACCTGCTGAGTTAGAAGATATTGATGTCACAATTAAACTTGCCAATAGAGATACTATTTCACCAATGGGAATTGTTAGAGATGTTGAAGTCTTGTGTGGGAAAACTAAATATCCTGCTGATTTTCTTGTTCTTGGTTCCCCACAAAATAGCTTTTGTCCCATTATATTTGGTAGACCCTTCTTAAACACTGTTAATGCTAGGATAGACTGCAATAAGGATATTATTACTATTGGTTTAGGTGATATGTCTCATGAGTTTCATTTCTCTAAATTTTGTAGACAACACCATGAAGAGGAATTGCCTAGTAAAGACGATATTATTGGTCTTGCTTCTATTGTCGTACCTCCTAGTGATCCTTTAGAACAATATTTGCTAGACCATGAAAATGATATGTTTATGAAAGAAAGAAGGGAAATAGATGAAGTATTCTTTAAACAGGAACCCATCCTGAAACACAAGTTGCCTGTTGAAATCCTAGGGGATCCTCCTCCACCCAAGGGTGATCCCATGTTTGAGCTTAAACTGTTACCTCATACTCTTAAATATGATTATCTTGATGAGAAAAAGATATATCCTGTTATTATTAGTGCTAACCTTTAAGAGCATGAAGAAGAGAGATTATTGAAAACTCTGAAGAAGCACCGTGCTGCTATTAGATATACTCTTGGTGATCTTAAGGGCGTTAGTCCCACTCTGTGTCAACACAAAATAAATTTGGAGGAAGATGCCAAACCAGTTCATGATCATCAATGACGGCTGAATCCTAAGATGAAGGAAGTGGTAAGAAAGGAAATACTAAAGCTTCTTGAGGCAGGTATAATTTATGCCGTTGTTGATAGTTAGTGGGTAAGTCATGTCCATTGTGTCCCTAAGAAGGGAGGTATTACGGTCGTTCCTAATGATAAAGATGAGTTGATCCCACAAAGAATTATTACAGGTTATAGGATGGTAATTGATTTCCGCAAATTAAATTAAGCTACTAAAAAAGATCATTACCCCTTACCTTTTATTGATCAAATGCTAGAAAGATTATCCAAACATACACATTTTTGCTTTCTAGATGGTTATTCTGGTTTCTCTCAAATACCTATGTCAGCCAATGATCAATCAAAGACTACTTTTACTTGCACTTTTGGTAATTTTGCTTATAGACGTATGCCTTTTGGTTTATGTAATGCACCAGCTACCTTTCAAAGATGCATGATGGCTATATTCTCTGACTTTTGTGAAAAGATTTGTGAGGTTTTCACGGACGATTTTTCCGTCTATGGATCCTCTTTTGATGTTTGCTTAAGCAACCTTGACCGAGTTTTGCATAGATGTGAAGAAACTAATCTTGTCTTGAATTGCGAAAAGTGCCACTTTATGGTTAATGAAGGTATTGTCTTGGGGCATAAAGTTTCTGAAAGAGGTATTGAGGTTGATAAAGCCAAGGTTGATGCTATTGAAAAGATGCCATGTCCCAAGGACATCAAAGGTATAAGAAGTTTCCTTGTCCATGCCGGTTTTTATAGGAGGTTCATTAAGGACTTCTCAAAAATTTCTCGGCCTCTGACTAATTTATTACAAAAAGATATACCATTTGTCTTTGATGATGATTGTGTAGAAGAATTTGAAATACTTAAGAAAGCATTGATCTCTACACTGATTGTTCAGCCACCTAATTGGAATCTACCCTTTGGAATTATGTGTGATGCTAGTGATTATGCTGTAGGTGTTGTTCTATGGCAAAGAGTTGATAAGAAATTAAATGTTATTCAATATGCTAGTACAACTCTAGACAGCGCTCAGAGAAATTCTGCTACTACTGAAAAGGAATTCCTAGTAGTTGTATTTGCTTGTGATAAGTTTAGACCATATATTGTTGATTCTAAAGTAACTATTCACACATATCATGTGCTATTAAATATCTTATGGAAAAGAAAGATGCTAAGCCTAGACTTATTAGATGGGTTCTCTTGCTACAAGAATTTGATTTGCATATTATTGATGGAAAGGGAGCTGAGAACCCCGTTGCAGACAACTTGTCTAGGTTAGAAAATGTTCTTGATGACCCACTACCTATTGATGATAGTTTTCCTTATGAACAATTAAATGTCCTAAATGCTTCTCACACTGCTCCACGGTATGCTGATTATGCTAATTACATTGTTGCTAAATTTATACCACCTAGTTTCACATACCAGCAAAAGAAAAAGTTCTTCTATGATTTGAGACATTACTTTTGGGATGACCCACGTCTTTATAAAGAAGGAGTAGATGGTGTTATTAGACGTTGTGTACCTGAGCATTAACAGGAACAGATCCTACGCAAGTGTCATTCCGAGTCTTATGGAGGACACCACGCTGGAGATAGAACTACACATAAGGTATTGCAATCCGGTTTTTATTGGCCTACTCTCTTCAAGGATGCCCGTAAGTTTGTCTTGTCTTGTGACGAATGTCAAAGAATTGGTAATATTATTAGATGTCGAGAAATGCCTATGAATTATTCACTGGTTATTGAACCATTTGATGTTTGGGGCTTTGATTATATGGGACCTTTTCCTGCCTCTAACGGTTACACACATATTTTAGTCGCTGTTGATTACGTTACTATGTGGGTAGAAGCTATTCCAACTAGTAGTGATGATCATAACACCTCTATTAAGATGCTTAAAGAAGTTATTTTTCCAGGGTTTGGAGTCCCTAGATATTTAATGACTGATGGTGGTTCACATTTTATTCATGGCACTTCCCGTAAAATGCTAGCTAAGTATGATGTTAATCATAGAATTGCATCTCCTTATCACCCACAGTCTAGTAGTCAAGTAGAATTGAATAATAGAGAAATCAAATTATTTTTTCAAAAGATTGTTAATAGATCTAGAAAGAATTGGTCCAACAAACTTGATGATGCATTATGGGCCTATAGAACTGCATATAAAAATCCTATGGGTATGTCTCTGTATAAAATGGTTTATGGAAAAGCATGTCACTTACCTCTCGAACTAGAACACAAGGCTTATTGGGCTATTAAAGAGCTCAATTATGATTTCAAACTTGCTGGTGAGAAGAGGTTATTTGGCATTAGCTCACTTGATGAATGGAGAACCCAAGCCTATGATAATGCCAAATTATTTAAAGAAAAAGTTAAAAGATGGCATGACAAAAGAATACAAAAGCGTGAGTTTAATGTAGGTGATTATGTATTGCTATACAACTCTCGTTTAAGATTTTTTTTTGCAGGAAAACTTCTCTCTAAATGGGAAGGTCCTTACGTTATCGAGAAGGTCTATTGTTCCGGTGCCATAAAAATCAACAACTCCGAAGACACAAATCCGAAGGTGGTGACCGGTCAAATAATTAAACATTATATCTCAGGTAATCCTATAAATGTTGAAACCAATGTTATTGAAACCATAACCCTGGACGAATACATCAGGGACACTTTCTGGAACGTTTCAGACTCCGAAAAGGAATAGGTATGTGGTACGGTAAGTAAACAGACTCCAAAACAGTGCTGATGGAAATTTTCTTCCGTTTTGGAATATTTAGAAAAATAGAAAAATAAGAAGCATCCCGGGAAGGACACGACGGCTCCACGAGGGTGGAGGGCGCGCCCTACCCCCCCTGGGCGCTCCCCCTACCTCGTGGGCACCTCATGTGCTCTCCGGACTCCATTTTCTTACACGTCACATATTTTGGTGGTAAAAATTCATTATATAACCTCCCGAAGGTTTTGATCACCGTATCATGCAAAAATCTCCTGTCTTTGTTTCGAGCTGTTTTCTGACAGATCCAGGTCGTCATGTCATCTTCAAGTGCCCCCAAGGACCAGTTCTTCGATAAGATCATCAACCCCTACCTCGCGGAAGTGCTGCAACACCCTCAAACCATTGAGATGCGTGAGGGGTCATTGCACATCCGCGATGTTGAGGGGCCAAGGAAGACCGGAAGCACGAAGGCAAGGCTGGAGGTATCGGAGCAAGAAGTTTTCAAGTGTCAGGAGATGGTGGAGCGTGGACTCAATTCCAATCACATTATGATCACGGAGTTCACCAACAACCACAAGCTGGACGTTAAGGACATTGGGGAGGCCATCTTCATGCTTCATGAGAAAATCGAGCACCTCCATGCCCAGATCTATGACCTGCAAAATCAAAACTGTGAGTATGAATATAGATTCAAGAGGATGAGTTTGGCTGTAGATTTGAGGTTTCAGGAGACTCGATCATCTTTCTATGATGGTGAGCCCTATGCCTTGGAAGAAGGACAACAAGCCTACGCCATCAACAAAACCATCAACTTCTTCACCAACAAAGGAGACATAATCACATGGGTATGGGCACTCCCCTTGGCAATTGCCAAGCTTGGGGAAGTGCCCCAGTATCGTATCACCATCACTTTTATCTTTACCATTTTTCTTAGTTCGATCCTTATGGTAATATCTTGATCTAGTAGTATAAAGCTTTTAGTATGACCTAGTTGTGAGTTTTGCTTTATGATCCTTCTATGTAATCGAGTCCGTGAGCTATATATAATAAAGATTAGTGTTGAGTCAAGGGCTTGATTGTTTTGCCTTGATCTCGAGTGAATAAAAGAACAGAGAAAGAATAAAAAGAATAAAAGAGATCATATGGATCTTCTGGAGAGTAATGAGCTCAAATATAAAAATTATGATGAATAAAAGTTGTTGAGAGTTGACAAACATAGTTTTGGTCATCGTTGCAATTAATAGGAAGTAACAAAGAAAGAGAGGTCTTCACATATAAATATACTATCTTGGACATCTTTTATGATTGTGATCACTCATTAAAATATGACATGCTAAAGAGTTGACGTTGGACAAGGAAGACAACGTAATGGGTTATGTTTTTTTACATCTAAGATAAATTATATTGTCACGGATCATCTAACATGATTGATATTGCCTTTCCCCCTCATGCTAGCCAAATTCTTTGCACCAAGTAGAGATACTACTTGTGCTTCCAAACACCCTAAAACCAGTTTTGCTATGAGAGTCCACCATACCTACCTATGGATTGAGTAAGATCCCTCAAGTAAGTTGTCATCGGTGCAAGCAATAAAAATTGCCCTCTAAATATGTATGACTTATTAGTGTGGGAGAAAATAAGCTTTATATGATCGTGTGATATGGAAGAAATAAAAGCGATGGACTGCATAATAAAGGTCCATATCACAAGTGGCAATATAAAGTGACGTTCTTTTGCATTAAGATTTTGTGCATCCAACCATAAAAGCGCATGACAACCTCTGCTTTCCTCTGCGAAGGGCCTATCTTTTACTTTTATCTCCTACCTTGCATAAGAGTCATGGTGATCTTCACCCTTCCTTTTTACATTTTATCTTTTGGCAAGCACAACAAGTTGGAAAGATCCTGGTATATATGGCTAATTGGATGTGAGTTTTCATGAACTATTATTGTTGACATTACCCTTGAGGTAAAACGTTGGGAGGCAAAACTATAAGCCCCAATCTTTCTCTGTGTCTGATTAAAACTCCATACCCATAAGTATTGCGTGAGTGTTAGCAATTGTGAAAGACTATATGATAGTTGAGTATGTGGACTTGCTGAAAAGCTCTTATATTGACTCTTTCCTATATTATGATAAATTGCAATTGCTCCAATGACTAAGATTATAGTTTGTTAGTTTTCAATGAAGTTTATGATTCATACTTGAAATTGTGATTGAATTATTACTTTAGCATAAGAGATCATATGACAAGAATTATATAAGTTGCTTTTCTAAGAATGATCATGATGCCCTCATGTCCGTATTTTATTTTTATCGACACATCTATCTCTAAACATGTGGACATATTTTTCGATTTCGGCTTTTGCTTGAGGACAAGCGAGGTCTAAGCTTGGGGGAGTTGATACGTCCATTCTGCATCATGCTTTTATATCGATATTTATTGCATTATGGGATGTTATTACACATTATGTCACAATACTTACGCCTATTCTCTCTTATTTTACAAGGTTTACATAAAGAGGGAGAATGCTGGCAGCTGGGATTCTGGGCTGGAAAAGGAGCAAATATTAGAGACCTATATTGCACAGCTCCAAAAGTCCTGAAACTTCATGGAAGTCATTTTCAAAATATATAAAAAATACTGAGCGCAAGAAGTTCACCAGGGGGGCCACACCCTGCCCACGAGGGTGGGGGCGCCCTACCCCCTGGGTGCGCCCCTGCCTCGTGGGCCCCCTGGTGGCCCTCCGATGTCCATCTTCTGCTATATTAAGTCTTTCGATGAGGAAAAAATCATAAGCCATCTTTCCGGACAAGATTCCGCCGCCACGAGGCGGAAGCTTGGCGGAACCTATCTAGGGCTCTGGCGGAGCTGTTCTGCCGGGGAAACTTCCCTCCGGGAGGGGGAAATCATCGCCATCGTCATCACCAATGATCCTCTCATCGAGAGCGGGCAATCTCCATCAACATCTTCACCAGCACCATCTCCTCTCAAAACCCTAGTGTCGGGGGTGTCTGGTCCCTCGCACACCTATGGGGATCGGCGGACCGAGCCCCTTTTGGTTCGGCAGAGGGCGGTGGATGCACAAAGAGCAGATCGAGGCGAAACACACGAGCAAGACGATCGATTTACCCAGGTTCGGGCCGCACGGATGCGTAAAACCCTACTCCTGCTTTGGTGGTTGTATTATGTTTTGGCTCGGGAGCGGCGAGTGCTACACTACACTCAAGCAGCTGGCAAGACCGAGCGTGAGAATGGTTGTCCTCCTCTCTCTGTTGCGCATGGGCCTCCTTTTATATGTCTAAGGGGTTACCAACACGTGGCAACAGAGGCGAGGGTAAAAATGTAAAAGGGGTGGTAGTTGGCTCCACCGCCTACATGTTGCATCCTACCTAACTCTGACGGCAGGGGACAAGGGCATTAAATGCCCGGCTGTGTCACCTTGACGGCCCAGAGAGGGACCGCTAGGAACGCCACCGTTTGCCACGATGGTTCCTTGTCAGCGTCTGCTTGCCACCGCATGCCAACGGCTGCCCAGCCTCCCGCCACGTATGCCAGGAATGGTCCCAGGGCGACACGTTGGTGGGTGAGCTGGAGCGCGGGCTGCGGGGTAGTAGCTTGCCGTGGCAAGTGCCTTGCCGCGGATGTTGTCTTGTCGCGTCCGGGAGCTTGTCACTCACCGGGCCTTGTCGGGGCGCGCCGTGCGCTGCAGCGAGCTTCTTGAGATGCTTTGGTTGGTCTTCCCGGCAAGCTCCTCTTGCCGGGGTCTCGTTTCCTTCCCGGCAAGCTCCTCTTGCCGGGGCCTTGTCTCCTTCCCGGCAAGCTCCTCTTGCCGAGGCCTTGTTTTGCTCTTGGATACTTTGTTCTTGAATGGCTCTGAAGGAGCCACGGAGGGTCTTGGCGGTCGCCCGGCAAGCCTTGCCGCGGGTCGCTGCGACTGCCCCTGCACAAGTTCGGGGTACTAAGGTACCCCTAGTTTAGTACATCGACAGGAGCCCCCGGGCCTGGGCCATACACGGTGCCGAGCGCTGTTGGGCCAGGCCCAAAACAGTGCACGGGCACGCGCGGCCTAGGTCACGCCATAACTCGTTCTGCATCCACCGCGCCCTCCCCAAACGGCACGCGTCAAACGCGGCATCGTGGGAGAGATCGTGGGTGGTTTTCGAGGTGCCCACTCCCCATGATCACGGGGTGGGGAGTGGCCGCCCCATTCGTCGCCTTGGTTCTGCACGCCTGCCACGCGGCTCCCATGCACTTGGGGTCGCGGACGGCGGAGGCGGGAATCGGGGCCGTCTTGGGTCGAGGCAGTGGGTCGGCCCCAGCTCACTGCCTCCCCGCGTCTTGATTCGTTGAGCGGGGCGGCCGAGCCCCCACCTCGCTCCTTTATAAAGAGCGGGAGGGGAGGACATGAGCTCGCATCCTCCCATCTTCTCCTTCCTTCAGCTTCTGCTCCCCCTCCTCCCATTCGCCATGGAGAAAGGGAACCCTGGTCCTCCGTCAGTGGCGGCAAGGGTTGCCGCCAGGCAGCGCATCCCTCCCTCTCCCGCACCCGTGGTGGTGGAGCCAGCCGTAAGGGGAAGAGGAAGGGGGCGAAGTCGTGGACGAGGCCGTGGCGCTCGGGGAAGAGGCGGACGAGGCGGAGCGTCGGCTTCGCCTCCGCCAGCGGCTCCTCTTCCCGCGGTGGCCCATGCCGGGGACGACCCTTGCGAATTCTTCGTCAGGCTGCGCCGGGCGCCTCGTCGTCGCCTCCGGCTCCCAGATCCGTTCGCGGAAGTGGCGGAGTTGGACCCGCCCGAGACGCTGAGACTACAGATGAGGGGCTGTGGGATCAGTAGCACGCGGGTCCGCGCCGAATTCCCAGCCCCCGGCGTGATGTATCTTGGCCGAGGGTGGAAGACATTCGCCCGCATCCACAGCTTGACGCCGGGGCTCACCCTCCACTTCAAGTTGGTGGAGGGCGATCTCCTCTCCGTCAAGGTCTTCGGGTGCTTCGGCGTCCGGGCCCGGTGCTGCGTGGAAAGCTCCTCCGACAGCGAAGGCTCCTCCTCGAGCGAGAGTGACGAGGAGGAGAGCGACAGCGACGATGAGGGGAGCGGGCGGCGGGATGGCGGGTCCGGCTAGGTGTCGGGCGCCGCCCCGTGCAGCACCGGCAACCCCATCATCCGGGTCGCCGGCTCCTTGAACTCCCCGGGGGCATCTCCTTGGTCGGCTGGCGTAGGGAGGCTGCGGAAGAGGAAGAGGGTGGGCGGCAAGGCCGTTAGGTCGGAGTACGATGGCGAGGTGCCCTCGACAGCGTGCTGACGTCCTGTCGCCTCGTCTCTGAGCCCTGCTTCCGGCGCTGCCATCACCGTCCAGCCTTGACGGCCCCCGGGATGTTCTCTTGGTGTCTTCTGGCACCCGTAGTTCGCCTAGGCGCTCCTTTTGCCCTTCTCGCCTCCTTGACCTACCTCCTGAAAAGAGGGACAGGAAAAGGATTACGGGCACCTTATCTTTTTAATTTGTAAGCCTTCGGGCCTTAGTTGCATTTAAAACTTGTAATCCTCTCTTTCATGTCTTTCGTTCTCTATGGACTGTACCTGCATGGAATGTTTTAATGAAAAGGGGATGTTTGCCGGGTTATTTGTCTCGCGGGTAGAACCCACGCCAAGGAGCAAATCCTTGGTATCTTTCAGATAGACACCCCTTCCCCGGCAACAGGCCTTGCCGGCATTCCACGTCGCTCGACCTTTCTCACGCTCTTGACGGAGGCAAGGACGAGGCGGGTGCGGCCCCTTGTTTCATCCCTTTCCTGCCGCGACTACGACCAAAACTTGGCCCTGGGGCCCCAGGGACCAGAGCTAAGGGAGCACGGTGGCTTTCGGGAAGAAACGAGGCTTCGTATTCCCAGTCCAAAAGAGAATGCATGAAGAGGGATGAAAGACTTATCTGAGACTGCAGCCCCCGGCAACTTCTGGCTTGCCGTGGGGTGAACTTTGGCACTTGCAGCCCCCGGCAACACTGGCTTGCCGGGGTCTAGATGCCGGCGCGTCCTTCCTCTCCTTTTCGTCCTCAGGCGGTCCGGCAAGGGTATGCGAGCCCTGCGAATCAAAGGAAACGAAAGACAGGCAAAGGGACGCACACTCGGCCTCTAAGTTAGGGGTTAGCTGCTGTTAGGCACTATCAACCCTAACCGAGGACTCGACTCGACCTAGCATGCATGCTGTAACTCTGGGTGCCAGCGCTTCATTATCTTGTGCTCAGGGGTCTGCGCCTGGCTTTGTACAAAGGATTACATGCAATAGCGGCAAGACTTGTACAAAAGGGTGGTTGCCGGATAGGGTCTGACAACCGCGCCTTACGGTTAAAATTTACGAAGAAGCTCGATATTCCAGGAGTTGCTCACTGGTACGCCATCTTCGGTCTCCAGGCGGACAGCGCCAGGCCTGGTGACTCGTTTCACCCGATAAGGGCCTTCCCACTTCGGCGTCAACTTGCTGGAATTCTTGGCGGACTGAACGCGCCGAAGAACAAGGTCACCTTCCTCGAGGCTCCTGGCGTTAACTTTGCGGCTATGATAGCGACGCAAAGCTTGCTGGTAGCGAGCGGCTCCCACAGCAGCCTGGAGACGATCTTCCTCAAGGAGCAGCGCGTCATCTTGCCGCAGCCGCTCTTGCTCAAGCTCATCATAAGCGAGCACTCGAGGTGACCCGTATACGAGTTCCGTGGGGATAACTGCCTCCGCTCCATAGACTAGAGCGAAGGGTGTCTGTCCAGTGGCTCGATTTGGCATCGTCCTGATCGACCAAAGAACCACCGGCAGCTCCTCGATCCAGTTGCATCCGCGCTTGTGCAGCCTGTCAAAAGTTCTGGTCTTGAGCCCACGCAGCACTTCAACATTTGCCCTCTCAGCTTGGCCGTTGCTTCTCAGGTGAGCGACAGAAGCAAAGCAGACCTTGGCGCCGAGATCCTAGATGTACTGCATGAAGGTGCGGCTCGTAAATTGTGTACCATTGTCGGTGATTATCCTGTTAGGGATTCCGAAACGGCAAACAATTGACCTGAAGAATTTGATCGCGGACTGCGCCGTCACCTTCCTCACTGGTTCCACTTCCGGCCACTTTGTGAACTTGTCGATTGCAACGTACAAGTACTCAAAGCCCCCGACTGGTCGGGGGAAGGGGCCGAGGATATCGAGCCCACAGACCGAAAATGGCCAGGATAAAGGGATCGTCTGGAGAGCTTGAGCTGGCTGGTGTATCTGCTTGGAATGGAACTGGCACGCTTCACACTTGGTTACTTGTGCAGTTGCATCCTGGAGGGCTGTCGGCCGGAAGAAGCCTTGCCGAAATGCTTTTCCGACAAGAGCTCTCGCGCCAATGTGGTGACCACATATGCCTCCGTGTATCTGTGCCAACAGCTTTTGTCCATCTTCCCGAGGAATGCACTTCAATTTCACACCGTTGAGTCTTCTTCTGCGCAGTGTGTTGTCGACAAACTGGTACATACTAGACTGCCGGGCTACTCTTTCCGCTTCTTCTGGTTCCTCGAGAAGCTCTCCTGTCTGGAGGAAACGGACAATCTGCTGCGCCCATGTTGGAGCATGTGGCTCGACAACAAGGACTAAAGGCACATCTACTGCTGCGGGAACGTCCGCTTCTACGGCAAGAGCCTGCGACTCTGCCGGAGCTTGACGCTCCCCGACAAGCTTGCTGGGGAAGAGCTTGCCAGGAGAATCTGCCTCGACGGAACAAACCCTGGGGCTTGCCGGAGTAGACTGCTCCTCAGCATTCTTGGCGTCGATCTTGGGGATCTTCTTGGCGGCGGCTTCGGGAAGCTCTGCCAGAAGATAGTCACCAGAGACCAACTTCCTCTTCTTGCTTTGTCCAGTTGATGGTGTTATGGATGGCTGAATCAGCTTGAGCACAAAGGTCCCTGGTTCCACAGGTAACTTAAGTGCTGCGCACTTTGACAGGCCATCGGCAATGTCGTTCTCAGCTCTTGGAACATGTTCCATTTGCAGGTCGTCAAAGCGCTCTTCCAGCTTCCTCACTTCATCAACGTAAGCTTCCATCAACGGACTCTGGTAATCTTTGTTTACTTGGCGGACGACAAGCTACGAGTCACCCCTAACAATGAGCTTCTTAATCCCAAGTTCTGCCGCGATCCTGAGACCGGCAAGCAAGCCTTCGTACTCTGCAGTATTGTTTGTCGCTTGCTCCTTGGGAAAGTGCATCTGGACTATGTACTTGAGGTGCTCTCCGGTGGGCGCGACAAGCAGTACACCAGCACCAGCGCCTTGCAGCGAGAAGGCACCGTCAAAGTACATGAGCCACTCTTTGCTTGCTTCCTTGGCGGGGATGCTCGTCTCCGGAATTTCTTCGTCTGGAGTTGGCGTCCACTCTGCTATGAACTCTGCCAATGCTCTGCTCTGGATTGTTGATGTACTTTCAAACTTGAGGCCAAAGCTTGACAGTTCCAGTGCCCACTCGACAATCCTGCCTGTTGCTTCTGGATTTTGCAATATCCTCTTCAGCGGAAAGCAAGTGACAACTGTGATCTCGTGTGCTTGGAAGTAATGGCGCAGCTTTCTCGAGGCCATGAGAAGGCCGAAAAGCAACTTCTACACACCAGAGTACCTTGACCTAGCCCCCTGTAAAAGGGAGCTGACGAAGTAAACTGGGCGCTGCACCATTTTCTTCCGTATCTCCTCTTGCATCTGCGCAGACCCTTGCTCATCGGGGCCAGAGCTTGTCGGGGAAGCCCCCTGCTTGTTGCTGGATGTGCTTGCCGCGGCCGCTGGCTCGTCGTCGCCCTCCCTTTCCGCTACTAACGCAGCACTAACCACTTGATTGGTTGCCGCTATGTACAGCAGCAACTTCTCTTGTGGTTTAGGCGCAACAAGTGTTGGAGTGGAGGACAGGTATCTCTTCAAGTCCTGCAGCGCAGCCTCCGCTTCCGGAGTCCATCTCATTGGACCTGCCCTTTTCAAAATTTTGAAAAAGGGCAGGGCGCGCTCAGCAGACCGAGAGATAAACCTGCTAAGAGCAGCTACGCAGTCGGCAAGCTTCCGTACATCCTTGACGCGCTTTGGTGCTTCGATCTGCTCAATGGCCCTGATCTTGTCGGGGTTGGCTTCGATTCCCTGCCGAGACACAAAGAACCCGAGAAGTTTGCCGGAGGGGACTCCAAGCACACACTTCTCGGGGTTGAGCTTGAGGTTGATCTTGTGCAGATTTGCAAAAGTCTCTTCTAAGTCTTGGATCAGAGTTGCCCTGTCTTTGCTTTTGACCACTATATCATCCATGTAAGCTTCTACATTTCTGTGTATCTGTGGCTTCAAAGCAATATGGACTACTCTGGCAAATGTTGAACCAGCATTCTTTAATCCGAAAGGCATCCGTACGAAACAGTACGTGCCACATGGAGTAATGAATGCGGTTTTCTCCTCATCCTCTTCTGCCATGAAGATCTGATGATATCCTGAATATGCGTCAAGAAATGAAAGCAGATCACATCCGGCTATGGAGTCAACAATCTGGTCAATGTGCGGCAAGGGAAATGGATCTTTGGGACAAGCTTTATTAACATCAGTGAAGTCAATACAAAGCCTCCACTTCCCGTTTGCCTTGCGCACTACAACCGGATTGGCCAACCACGTTGGATGGAGCACTCCTCTGACAAAGGCCTGCTGCTTCCAACTTCTTGATCTCTTCTGCTATGAATTCTTGGCGCTCCATCGCCTATTTCCTGACCTTCTGCTTGACGGGCCGCGCATGAGGACAAACGGCAAGGTGGTGCTCAATTACCTTCCTGGGAACACCGGGGATGTCAGACGGTTGCCATGCAAACACGTCGACATTCACCCACAGGAAAGTAACGAGCACGCTTTCCTATTTAGCATCAAGCGTGGCACTGATGGTGAAGGTACCACCAGTGCCGTCCTCTTTGGCGGGCACCTTCTTGGTAAGTGGTGGAGCGGCCATCGTCTTCTTACTCTTGCCGGTGGAGCTCGATGGTGCGTCCTCGACAGCAGCGCAGCACTCCGAAGAGGCGCGCTTGCCGGAGTAGGCATCAGAGCACCCGCCGGACTTGGTCTTCCTCTTGCCGGTGGAGCTCGATGGTGCATCCTCGACGGCAGCGCAGCACCCCGAAGAGGCGCGCTTGCCGGAGTGGGCACCAGAGCTCTTGCCGGACTTGGTCTTCTTCTCCCCGGGAGCTTCAGCGGCAAGTGTCTCGCGGTCTGTCGCGGCCGCAGCTTCCCGGTAGATCTTGTCGGTGCAGATAAGGGTGTCCTTCTTGTTGCCAGGGACAGAGATGACGCTTATCGGGCCTGGCATCTTGAGCATGTTGTAGGCATAGTGAGAGGCCGCCATGAACTTGGCGAGTGCGGGACGGCCAAGTATCCCATTGTAGGGCAATGGGAAATCGGCAACGTCGAAGGTGACCCTCTCAGTCCTGAAGTTCATCTCGCTGCCGAATGTTACCGGCAGCGCGACTTTTCCCTTCGGCTTGCTCCTTCCCGGGTTAATTCCTTGGAATGTACCGGTTTCTTCGAGCTCGTTGTCCGGGATCTGGAGTTTCTGGAGCACAGCGGAGGAGATCAGATTCAGGCCAGCCCCGCCGTCAACTAGCATCTTGGTGACCTTGAGGTTGCGGATTGTTGGGGAAACCAACAATGGCAGGCACCCGACCGCAGTTGTGCGATCAGGGTGGTCCTCAATGTCGAAGATGATGGGCGTGCTGGACCACTTCAGAAGCTTGCATGATTCAACGGGTGGCTCTATCGCATTAACTTCCCGGAGCCACTGTTTGAGTTGGCGGTTGGAAGTATGCAAAGAAGCGCCACCGTCAACACACAAGACTTCTGTAGCCTTCTGAAATTCCTGCTCGCTGTTCTCAACATCATCCATGTCTTCGTCGTCGTCTTCGTCTTCGTCCTTGTCGCGGCCGCGGGGAGGTCTGTCTCCTTGCCGCTGCTTGGCCTTGCCGCGGCTTCCTCCCGGGCCAGCGCGCTTCTTGCCGGCTTCTCCACCGCCTCCTTGGGCTCTCTCCTTGTCGCGCCGCTCGTACTCAGCTTTTTGTTGCTGGACAAGCTGCTCGACCCTCTTGCAGTTTTGGAGATCATGGCCCTTGGTGCGGTGGATCTTGCAGTACTGCTTGTCGGAGCTGCCCTGCTTGTCAGCGGCCGCCACAGCCTGGCAGTTGGTGCACGCGGCAACCTCCTTGCCAGAGCTGCCAACTTTGGCTTGCTTGGCGGGGCCGTCATCGCCGGACTGCAAACGACTAGTACCTCTTTGCCGCTCTTCTTCCTGTTGCGCCTCCGGTTCTTCCTTGCCGGGGCGGCATCCTCGCTGTCAGATCCCCCCGCTCCAGCATCCTCTCCGGGGAGTTTCCTCCCTACTTCAGCGCGCGCACACTTGTCGGCCAGGGCGTACAGCTCGCTGACGTCCCTGATCCTACTCATCGCCATCTCCTCCCGCATCCTGCGATTACGCACGTTCTGATGGAACGCGCTGATAACCGCGGCAGGGTGGATGTCTGGGATGTTGCGCTGCACGCGGCTGAACCTCTGGATATACTTGCGCAGGGGCTCTCCTTCCTTCTGGGCAAGCAGGTGGAGATCACTTTCCTGGCCATGTGGTTTGTGGCCGCCCGTAAAGGCGCCGACAAACTGATGGCACAAGTCTGCCCAAGAGGATATGGAGTTGTCCGGCAAGTGCATGAGCCAGGATCTGACTTCGGGCTTGAGCACGAGCGGGAAGTAGTTGGCAAGGACCTTGTCGTCTCGCCCCCCGGCAGCTTGCACCACAATGGTGTAGATGTTGAGGAACTCCGACGGGTGCGACTTGCCGTCATACTTCTCCGGCACGTCTGGCTTGAAATGCTTCTGGTTGGGCCACTGGACTTGCCGCAGCTCATGGGTGAACGCAGGACAACCTGCCGCGTACGGCAAGTTACCTGGCTCTCCGGGTGCATGCACGTCAACAGAGGGCCCAGCGCGCAGGTCTGATTGACGTCGCGCTTCCCTTCGGTGCTTGATGCGTGTTCGAGCGTCTTCTTGCTGTCTCTCATGGAGAACTTGGCATTGATCGCGACGAGCTCGCGAATCTGACGACGTGGTGGAGTAGCTGTCGAGGTGGATCCGGTGAGTCGGCGACCTTGGCCTTTGGGCCGGAGAGTGCACAGTGGTTGCACCCTCGCCGGTCTTGTCACCACCGGCTCGCGCCTGGCTGACTTGCCGCGGCAGCGATGCACTCGGCTGCCGTGGGTTGTCACCATTGGCGAAGCCGATGAGGCTCTGAATAGTGGCCCTCCAGTCATCGATCTTCTCTGGCGCTAGAGGGTAGTCTAGGAGCAGCTGGGCACATGCCAACGCTTCCGCCGGAGTGGTGGGCGGCGGCAGCGAATGGTGCGACGAGCGAGATATGCTCGGACTTCTAACTGTGTTAGAAGGAGCAACGTCTCGTCCGAGCGACCGCACCATGCTCGTGCCAGCGTGTTGGCGTGCATGCAGGTCCTGAGCACTCCGGGACCCACCAGCTTGATCTTGGCCCAGCAGACGTATGGTACCGTGGGTACCATGACGCTGCTGGTCCCGCGCCTCCTGGGACGGGCGCGGTGCGTGTACGGACGCCGAGGTCCTGGAGTGCGCGCGGTCGTTGTGGGAGGCGACCGTGCCGCCGACGTGCGGCGCAGCCTGGTCCTTGGACCTGGGAGCGCCACGAGTCTCCCCATCGGCGCCCGCTCTTCTGCCGGCACCTGCTCCACCAGCCGTCCGCTCTGGCGATGGCGGGTTCGACGCAGACGGAGCAGCTGCCTCCAAAATCTTCTTCTTCGGCAGCATGTTGATGAAGACGATGGAGATTTGGCTCGCGCGAATGCCGGATCAGGTTCGCACAACCTCGGCGCACCCCCTATCCTGCCGCGCCAAAGATGTCGGGGGTGTCTGGTCCCTCGCACACCTATGGGGATCGGCGGACCGAGCCCCTTTTGGTTCGGCAGGGGGCGGTGGATGCACAAAGAGCAGATCGAGGCGAAGCACACGAGCGAGACGATCGATTTACCCAGGTTCGGGCCGCACGGATGCGTAAAACCCTACTCCTGCTTTGGTGGTTGTATTGAGTTTTGGCTCGGGAGCGGCGAGTGCTACAGTACACTCAAGCAGCTGGCAAGACCGAGCGTGAGAATGGTTGTCCTCCTCTCTCTGTTGCGCATGGGCCTCCTTTTATATCTCTTAGGAGTTACCGACATGTGGCAACAGAGGTGAGGTAAAAATGTAAAAGGGGTGGTAGTTGGCTCCACCGCCTACATGTCGCATCCTACCTAACTCTGACGGCAGGGGACAAGGGCATTAAATGCCCGTCTGTGTCACCTTGACGGCCCAGAGAGGGACCACTAGGAACGCCACCGTTTGCCAGGATGGTTCCTTGTCAGTGTCTGCTTGCCACCGCATGCCCCCGGCTGCCCAGCCACCCGCCACGTACGCCAGGAATGGTCCCAGGGCGACACGTTGGTGGGTGAGCTGGAGCGCGGGCTGCGGGGTAGTAGCTTGCCGCAGCAAGTGCCTTGCCGCGGATGTTGTCTTGTCGCGTCCGGGAGCTTGTCGCTCACCGGGCTTTGTCGGGGCGCGCGGTGCGCCACAGCGAGCTTCTTGAGATGCTTTGGTTGGTCTTCCCGGCAAGCTCCTCTTGCCGGGGTCTCGTTTCCTTCCCGGCAAGCTCCTCTTGCCGGGGCCTTGTCTCCTTCCCGGCAAGCTCCTCTTGCCGAGGCCTTGTTTTGCTCTTGGATACTTTGTTCTTGAATGGCTCTGAAGGAGCCACAGAGGGTCTTGGCGGTCGCCCGGCAAGCCTTGCCGCGGGTCGCTGCGACTGCCCGTGCACAAGTTCGGGGTACTAAGGTACCCCTACTTTAGTACACCGACACCTAGTTCATCTCTTGTATCCAATTCTTTTCTCCAAGTCCAGGATTGGTACCTGTGGGTTGCTAGTAGTGTTGATTACTCCTTGTAGTTGATGCTAGTTGGTTTATTTGGTGTCAGATCATATGTTCAGATCCTATATGCATATTAATACCCCTCTGATTATGAACATGAATATGTTTTGTGAGTAGTTAAGTTTGTTCCCGAGGACACGGGAGAAGTCTTGCTATTAGTAGTCATGTGAATTTGGTATTCGTTCGATATTTTGATGAGATGTATGTTGTCTCTCCTCTAGTGGTGTTATGTGAACGTCGACTACATGACACTTCACCATTATTTGGGCCTAGAGGAAGGCATTGGGAAGTAATAAGTGGATGATGGGTTGCTAGAGTGACAGAAGCTTAAACCCTAGTTTATGCATTGCTTCATAAGGGGCTGATTTGGATCCATATGTTTCATGCTATGGTTAGGTTTACCTTAATACTTTTGTTGTAGTTGCGGATGCTTGCAATAGAGGTTAATCATAAGTGGGATCGTTGTCCAAGTAAGAACAGCACCCAAGCACCGGTCCACCCACATACCAAATTATCAAAGTACCGAACACGAATCATACGATCGTGATGAAAAGTAGCTTGACGATATTCCCATGTGTCCTCGGGACCGCTTTACATCATATAAGAGTTTTTCCAGGCTTGTCCTTTGCTACAAAAAGGATTGGGCCACCTTGCTGCATTTTATTTACTTTTGTTACTTGTTGCTCGTTACAAATTATCTTATCACAAAACTATCTGTTACTTATAATTTCAGTGCTTGCAGAGAATACCTTGCTGAAAACCGCTTATCATTTCCTTCTACTCCTCATTGGGTTCGACACTCTTACTTATCGAAAGGACTACGATAGATCCCCTATACGTGTGGGTCATCATGTCCCAAGGACAATAAAGGTATAAGAAGTTTCCTCAGTCACGCCGTTTTTTATCGGAGGTTCATTAAGGACTTCTAAAAAATTCTCGGCCTCTGACTAACCTATTACAAAAAGATATTCCTTTTGTCTTTGATGATGATTGCATAGAAGCATTTGAAATACTTAAGAAATCATTGATTTCTGAACCTATTGTTCAGCCACCTGATTGGAATTTACCCTTTGAAATTATGTGTGATGCTAGTGATTATGCTGTAGGTGTTGTTCTAAGGCAAAGAGTTGATAAGAAATTAAATGTTATTCAATATGCTAGTAAAACTCTAGGCAATGCCCAGAGAAATTATGCTACCACAAAAAAAGAATTTTTAGCAGTTGTTTTTGCTTGTGATAAGTTCAGACCTTATATTGTTGATTCTAAAGTAACTATTCACACTGATCATGCTGCTATTAAATACCTTATGGAAAAGAAAGATGCTAAACCTAGACTTATTAGATGGGTTCTCCTGCTACAACAATTTGATTTGCATATTATTGATAGAAAGGGTGCTGGAATTCTAGGCTGGAAAAGGAGCAAATATTAGAGACCTATTCTGCACAGCTCCGAAAGTCCTGAAACTTGACGAAAGTTATTCCTAGATTATATAAAAAATACTGAGCGCAAGAAGTAGCAGAGGGGGCCACCCACCAGCCACAAGGGTGGGGGGCGCGTCCTACCCCCCTGGGCACGCCCCCCTACCTCGTGGGCCCCCTGGTGGCCCTCCGATGCCCATCTTCTGCTATATGGAGTCTTTCATCAAGGAAAAAAAATCAAAATCAAGCTTCCGGGACGAAACTCTGCCGCCATGAGGCGGAACCTTGGCGGAACCAATCTAGAGCTCCGGTGGAGCTGTTCTGCCGGGGAAACTTCCCTCTGGGAGAGGGAAATCATCACCATCGTCATCACCAACGATCCTCTCATCGGGAGGGGGTCAATCTCCATCAACATCTTCACCAACACCATCTCATCTCAAACCCTAGTTCATCTCTTGTATCCAAACCTCAGATTGGTACCTTTGGGTTGCTAGTAGTGTTGATTACTCCTTGTAGTTGATGCTAGTTGGTTTACTTGGTGGAAGATCATATGTTCAGATCCATTATGCATATCAATACCCCTCTGATTATGAACATGAATATGCTTTGTGAGTAGTTACGTTTGTTCCTGAGGACATGGGACAAGTCTTGCTATTAGTAGTCATGTGAATTTGGTATTCGTTCGTTATTTTGATGAGATGTATGTTGTCATCCCTCTAGTGGTGTCATGTGATTGTCGACAACATGACACTTCACCATCATTTGGGCCTTGAGGGAGGCATTGGGAAGTAATAAGTAGATGATGGGTTGCTAGAGTAAGAGAAGCTTAAACCCTATTTTATGTGCTGCTTCGTAAGGGGCTGATTTGGATCCATATGTTTCATGCTATGGTTAGGTTTACCTTAATACTTCTGTTGTAGTTGCGGATGCTTGCAACAGGGGTTAATCATAAGTGGGATGCTTGTCCAAGTAAGGACAGTACCCAAGCACCGCTCCACCCACATATCAAATTATCAAAGTACCGAACATGAATCATATGAACGTGATGAAAACTAGCTTGACGATAATTCCCATATGTCCTCGGGAGCACTTTCCTTCATATAAGAGTTTGTCCAGGCTTGTCCTTTGCTACAAAAAGGATTGGGCCATCTTGCTACACCTTATTTACTTTTATTACTTGCTACTCATTACAAATTACCTTATCACAAAACTATCTGTTACCGATAATTTCAGTGCTTGCAGAGAATACCTTGCTAAAAACCGGTTATCATTTCATTCTGCTCCTCGTTGGGTTCGACACTCTTATCGAAAGGACTACGATAGATCCCCTATACTTGTGGGTCATCATATAACAAGAAGTTCAACTATTAAAAATAGAGCGCTTCAAAATTCATAAAAAAGGATTAAGACAATTAGATTAAAATTCATAAAAAAAACTCAAATATTTTCATGTAACTAAGAGAAGTTCAGGTTGATAACTGCCAGAAGTTCATGTACCACACGGTGTGCATTTTGTATTAAAAAGGAATAAAAAAGCAAAGGCTAAAAGTTTTGTTGTTATAAGTTCAAGTCCTTCGTTGGAGAAAGTTAAAAAATTATTGTGAGAGAGATTTGTACAAAAGGATTATCATTTATGTAACACTGACGAATGGATGAAAAAATTACAAATGAAAATACGTCACAGAAGTTTAACTGAAAACAGCAGGAAGTTCAACTACTACAGTGGATGAATTTCAGATGAAAAACCTTTAAAATCTCCGCGAGTATGAAAAAACGATCAACATGGGAAAGTTGCGTGTTCATAGAAGCTTTCCACTCGTATATCACTTGCTCAATTCCGGTGAGTGGATGGAGATCTAAGGGCAAAAAAATGCACGCGAAAAATAGAGTGAAGTTCAAGTGGACATGCCGAGAAGTTCAGGTTCTTCACGCGATGCATTTTCAAAGAATCTGTTTAGCGATAAAGGCAGAATGAATGATCCTGCCATTTACAAAATTACTTGAAAACAGATACCAATTTGTGGAAATCATAAACATGAAAAAGTTTCGCATTTTCCTTAGCTTTTCAACGGTATATTATTTGCCCCATTCCTATAAATTTTGTAGAAATTACTGTGGAAATACGTTTTTAGCCATTTTTAAAATTGACTTAAAACAGTAAGGAATTGAGAGAAACAATATATACATAAAATTTTCACATTTCGTCAAGCATTCCAACGCCATATCATTTGCTGCATTCGGACGTACGGTTAAAAAATTAGCTCGAAAATACGAACTTGGTGGAACTTGTACCGTTTTGTAAATTACTTTTAAACCGTCCAAATTAGAAAAAACTTTCAACATGAGAAAGTAGCGCATTTTCATAAGCTTTCCAATGCCATATCATTTGCCTCAATTCTATTAGCCATTTAGAAATGACATCAAAAATACGAACTCGGCTGTTCAGTTTGCAAAATTTTATGATTTTCCAAATTACTCTTTAACCATAGGGAATTAGAGAAAACTTTCAACATGTTGAAGGAGCGGTTTTACAGCAGCTTTCAAACTCCATATTATTTGCCTCATTCCGATCAACAGTATAGAAATGCGATCGAAAATACGATTCACCTTTTTTGTATGACAAAAAAACGGTTTTCAAAACTGCTCTTCTACTGCTTACATTTTGCCAAAAATTTAACTTGTGTCATGATACTGGTGTCCATAGTTTTCCAACGGTATATCGCAATTCATATTTGGGCAATGCTGGCGGAAGTTCAACCTAGCACTAGGAGAAGTTCAAGTCGAACAAGTCAGGTAGTAAAATTGCAAAAAACACAATTTCATCACAACCCGAGAGGAAAATCCATCAACGAGCGAGATTCCTATTTGAAACGGGCATTTAGTTGTTGAAAAACGTTTCTAGATTACACTAACATCATATAGAACAAAACTAACCAGAATAATTCGTGTGGGGAGACGCGATTCTGAAGATAGCCCGAAGGTCGGGTTCGTACAGAGGAAAGTTCAGACGCGTTACTCAGGCACAGTTCAGGTTGTGATCAGAAAATTATTCTGATCCCATGAGCAGAATAGTGTTTATGTATATATATATATATATATATATATATTATGTATATACATATATATAATATTATCACATATACGTGATGATACTTAACTACTAAGTACAATGCATAAAATTGAACAAACAATACTAAAACTAATAATCCCTCCTGGGGCCAATATTCCGGCAGCCCCTCGCTAGCAGCTCCTTGGTGCGCGACGTCTTCCCACTGCGGAGGCAGTACTCCGCCTTCGCACTTGACGTACCGATCTGCCTCTTGCTGACGGACGTGCGCGAATGATCTTGCCATTTCGTTGGGCACCCACCAGAGCTCCTCGTCAGTGGCACGCCGGAGCTTATTGGCCCACCTCTATGCAGCGACGAGGCGCCCAGCGCCTATGACCTTCCTCGCGAAGTACTCATCTTTGTACACCTCCTCGGCATGACGATGCGCCCGCCCCCAAAGCTCCGCCGCCTCCTTTTGCCAGGCGGCATCACGGGCTTCACAGGCCACCTGGTACCTGGCTTCCTCCTCCGCCATCTCCTTCTTGAATGCCACTTCCCTTGCTTTCTCAGTTAGCGACAGCGACATCCACAGACAAAGATTTTACTGGCCCCAAAACCAATCCAAAGTTGGGGGGTCTGGCGCAACCTCGTCAGGCTGCGCGTAGGGGTCCTCATCGCTGCTATTCGAGTGAGCGTCCTCGGGGGGCGGTGACTCCTCATCGGTGCGTGGGCAGACCAGCGGCGCCATGGTAGAGATTTGTGTGTGTGTGAGAGAGAGAGAGGGCGAGCAAGGGGAGGATGTAGATGAGAATGCAGGAGGGACAACATGAGGAAGGGAGTATTTATTGGCGGTCGGAATCAAGATCGACGGGGACAGTACATACACCGGTCGCCAGAATTTATGAGTATTGTAGTTTGAATTACACACGATTCCCGCAGCAAAATCCATGTGTGAACATAACAGCTGATGGTTTCCAATACAGAACGGTGACTGATTAATGATCCCCGCCACTCACCTACCAAACCTTGGGCCGTGAGATAGAGTGCCAATCTTGTGGGGGCCAGTTGTCTTGCCAGATCTTTACATTTTCTTTCTTGAACACCCGATATTTACATCGTCTGATGATATTTTAGCTCGCACACAAGTACACAAAAATATGATTTTTGAAACCGTTATGGCTAGGCATTGCATGTAGATGTAGTTCAAATTTGAATTACGGTCATTAAATGGTTAGAAGATCACTTAAATGTCTTTAAAAGGTCAAATGACCCCTGGAATTTTCCAAATCTTCACATGACAGTTGTATTAGTGCATGTTAAATGTAGAAAAAAATTTGAAGGCCGTAAGAGGAAGCTATCTCCCGTTCGTCATCAAACAGGTATTGTTCCCTCTCAGAACCACGAACCTTCTAGTGAGTTGCTCCGGTTTGTGAGGGGTGTGTGTCCAAACTTTCGTCAAACAGGTCAATTTTTTTACCACATCATCTTGGTGGCATGACATTAAATCTAGCAAGGTTTCATGTTTTTCTGATCATTTTTAATTTTTTGGAATTAAAATGCCATGGCACTCCATGCATGTGCCCATGCCTTGAGACCAATATGTTTGAAAATTTCTTCTAATTTACCACACATGGAGTTAACTCGCACACAAGTACACAAAAATATGATTTTTCAAACCATTTTGGTTAGGCGTTGCACATAGATGTAGTTCAAATTCGAATTACAGTCATTAAATGGTTAGGAAACCACTTAAATGTCTTTAAGAGGTCAAATGACCCCTGAAATTTTCCAAATTTTCACATGATGGTTGTATTAGTGCACGTTAAATGTAGAAAAAAATTTGAAGGCCATAAGAGGAAGCTATCTTCAGTTTGTCATCAAACATGCATTGTTCCCTCTCAGAACCACGAACCTTCTAGTGAGTTGCTCCGATTTGTGAGGGTGTGTGTCCAAACTTTCGTCAAACATGCAAATTTCTTTACCACATCATGTTGGTGGCATGACATTACATCAACCAAGGTTTCATGTTTTTCTGATTATTTTTTATTTGTTTGGAATTAAAATGCCATGGCACTCCATGCATACGCACTGGTAAAAAAGGGCCTGTTGTCCCGGTTCGTAAGGGCCTTTTGTCCCGGTTCCTGAACCAGGACTAAAGGGTCGGTACTAATGCCCTGTCCCTTTAGTCCCGGTTCATTCCAGAACCGGGACTGATGGGCCTCCACGTGGCATGTGCGCGGAGCCCAGGCAGGAGACCCTTTGGTCCCGGTTGGTGGCACCAACCGGGACCAATAGGCATCCACGCGTCAGCATTTCTGTGGCTGGGGTTTTTGTATTTTTTTGAAAGGGGGGGGGGGTTTGGGGGTTTTGGGGGGTTAATTTAGGTGTTTCATATATTGTGTTAGCTAGCTATAATTAATAGAGAGAAGTGTCCTCTCTTATGTCCGTGCTTGGTCGACGCTACGTACTATACATACGTATAGAGAGGACTAGACACGCTAGCTAGCTAGTAAGCAAACGAAGGAAACAAAGATTGTCATGAACATATATGCATACAGAGAGAAGTGATATCGACCACCTCTCCTTCTCCGAGAGATTGGTCGAACAACAAGTTCTCGTATATCTATCCGACACTACCGGCTACATATATACAATAATTATCTCTTACAAATATAATCATACAGACTCATGGTCCACATAGTATTCTCCATCTTCAGCGATCACGTGGTCAAGAAAGAATGCCGCCAATTCCTCTTGAATTGCTCGCATGCGAGCTGGTGCTAGGAGTTCATCCCGCTTCCAAAACATCTAATTTGAAGAAGGGGGTCAATACATATATATATGAATGACTGAAACTCAACACAAATGATGGTAATAAAATAAAATTGTGAATGTTGTTATTTACGTACTTCATATTGTTCGTCAGTGTAGCCCCGCTCACAGGTCGTGTGGTGGATGGACTCGCAAACGTAGTATCCACAGAAATCATTCCCTTGTTCCTGCCACAACCACTTTAAAAGAAATAGAGGTCAATAAAACTGATAAGAAAGAATGCCAAATCAATAGGAGATGCGCGGAACATGCTACTATAGTACTTACTTTCGGGTGTCTAAATTGCAGCTTCTTCGGGAGTCCGGGAGCTTTTTTGGAGAATTTTTTCCAAACCCTGCCAGACAAAGCAAACAATTACTTGATATATCAGGAAATGAACAAAGTTGCTGATATGGTGGATAATGATCGATTGAACTTACTTCTCGAGCATTTGAGTCATGTTCGCATAGTCCTGGGGATCTTTTCGTCTTGAGTCTAAGACAGTTACTAGTCCCTGCTCAAGCTTAATCTCTAGGAGAATATAGTGGTAACTGCACACGCATGCATAACTCATCAATTACATTACTATAACCTTGACTAATATATAAGGGAAACCGAATACGCACAAGACAGTAACACTCACTTGAAGTTGTAAGGGAAGAGTATTATATCTTTGTCTTCATTTATTACCAACGATCGTAGAAAGTTGGCCTCGATAGCTGCGGCATGAAATTTAACCTGAGTTGCATCTATGAGATATGTGTTAATGAACCCAATATCACCGACTTGTCTTTTCTTCAATTCGGTGATCTTCAATCTGCATAATATAGTGAGGATGATTATAAATACATGCAATGAAAGAGCTGAGCTATATAGAGAGACTTAATGACAGAAGTAGTACTACTTACAGACAGTAGCAGGTGACCGTTGTTTTATCGAGGGCCAATTGATTGAAAAACTGAAAGAACTCCTCAAATGGAATAGGCAACAGTTCAATTCCAATGAGGTCATGCTCCTTTTTAAATTTCACATACAAAGTACTCCTCCCCCAGAGTCTTTGCAGATTTTCAAGTACCAATCATGCAATCTTCGCATCATCATTGATAGAGATCTTTCATCTTTGACGAGAGGCTTCCCGTACTTGTATCTTTGTATCTGCACCTCCATGGGTTCATAATGTACATCGTCGGGCAGGTAATCGCCAAGATTGCTATAACCGGGCACCATCCTCGGATCAATAGCGACGTTGTCGCTAGGCACCTTGAGCGGGGGGCACGATTGCTTCGCTTGTTCGCCGAGCTGGGCAATTTTTTTCCCAGCTCGTCGTTCTTTCAGCCTTTCATCACTAATAGTACTTCCCGACCACTCCGCTTTGGCAAATTCCTTTCCAATAATGCGCTCATATTTTCCTTTCGGCGGAGACTTGGGTGGTTTTGTCAGGGCAGCCAGAGTGCGCTTCGCTTTCACCGGATCTACCTTCTCCTCCGGAGGTGGATGTTTCTTTGCTTTCAGCCCTTCAAAGTAGTTCCTTACTTCTTCTCGTGCGATCTTGGCGTTCTCCTCCGGGGTCCTCTCGTATGGTAACTTCTCTGGAGTCTTCAGAGAAGGACCGAATCTGTATTTCCTCCCGCCTCTGGCTGTACTGCTATACGCCGACAGAGCAGACGGAGCGGTTGTCTTCTTTACTTGCTTACGAGGCGGAGGAGAAGGACTACGGTGCGCCGGAGCAGCCGAAGCGGCGACAGGTCTCTTCTGCCCTTGCTGACGAGGCGGAGAAGGAGGAGGCTGGCTGCTCGGGCGCGTCAGCGCTGGCGGAGAAGGAGGCGGAGTGCCGCCATGCGCTGGAGAAGGAGCCGGTCAAGTGCCCTGATCGTCACTCGCCGGAGGAGGAGGCGGTGGAGGAGGCGGAGTGCCCTGACTCGCCGGAGGAGGAGGCGGTGGAGGAGGCGGAGTGCCCTGACTTGCCGGAGGAGGAGGAGGCGGAGGCGTCCAGTTCGGAAGGTTGATGAGCTCCTTCCGCCATAGGCATGGAGTCTTCAGAGCAGGCCCCAGCCTAGTCTCCCCTTCACCGGTAGGGTGGTCAAGCTGGAGGTCCTCAAATCCCTCCATTATTTCATCCACCATCACCCTAGCATATCCTTCTGGAATCGGCCGGCAGTGAAAAGTTGCGCTGGGATCAGTAGGATAAACAGAGCCAACAGCCGCCTTGACCTTCAAATTCATCCATTGCGTCATAAGGTGGCAATTTTGAGACTCCGTGATAGCATCCACGGGATAGCTGGCAGGAGCTGTTAAGCCATGCTTCGGCTGAAGCAGCTCGGTGGAAGCCACGCTGCTTCTCCGCTGAGATGGCGGGGTAGCTTCGGGGGAAGCTTCGGCAGTACGTTTGCTGCGATTTGTGTCTCGTTCCTCTATCTCTTGTACCCTTGCTTGCAGCGCCTGCATTTGGGTCTGCTGCAATTTTTTCCTCCTCTCCTGGGATTTGTAACCGCCTGCGTCCAGAAACCCAACCTTCCATGGAATGGAGCCTGGCGTGCCTCATGTCCGTCCAGGGTGCTCAGGATTCCCGAGGGCCATTGTGAGCTCGTCGTTCTCTCTATCTAGAAAGAACGTCCCTTGCTGTGCTGCTTTGATATACTGCTGAAGCTTCCTGACTAGTATGTCCATTTGATCATTCGTCCAAATGCACTTCCCTATTACAGGGTCCAAGGTTCCGCCAGCCCCGAAGAACCAAGTCCGGCAATGGTCTGGCCAGTTAATAGTCTCTGGTTCGATCCCTTTATCAACTAGATCATTCTCAGTCTTGGCCCACTTAGGCCGGGCTACAAGGTAGCCACCTGACCCCGTGTGATAGTGATGCTTCTTCTTCGCAGCATTTTGCTTGTTTGTTGCCAACATCTTCTTACTCTTTTCCGATGTCTTGTGGGCCACAAATGCGGGCTAGTGATCTCTAATCTTCTCATATCTGCCCTTGAATTCTGGTGTCTCTTTATTTTCGACAAACTTATTCAGCTCTTTCTTCCACCTCCTGAATAGTTCTGCCATCCTCTTAAGAGCAAAAGACTTGATTAATTGCTCTTTAACTGGCTTCTCTGGATCATCCTCTGGCGGTAGGGTGAAATATGACTTCAGCTCAGTCCAAAGATCATTTTTCTGCATATCATTGACATAAGACACCTCAGGGTCTTCTGTAGCCGGCTTTAACCATTGCTGGATGCTGATGGGGATCTTGTCCCTAACCAAAACCCCGCACTGAGCAACAAATGCGCTCTTTGTCCAGAGGGCTTCAATCGGTTGGCCGTCGGGCGCGATTGCTATGATCTCAAACTTTTCATCCGAGCTCAACTTTTTCTTCGGGCCTCGTCTCTTTACCGAAGTTGTGCTCGATCCGGAGGGCTAGAAAAAAGAACAAAGACTTAATTAATATGTGTACATACCAAAACAATGAATGCATCAATTAGCTAGTCAGCAGAAGCTTAACTAATATATATACCTGGTCGGACTCGGTTCGGTCACCGGAGACGTCATCACGGTCTCCTTCTTGCACCGGCATTGGGTCACCGGAGCCGTCCTCACGGTCTCCTTCTTGCACCGGCATTAGGTAACCGGAGCCATCATAATCATAGCCAGCTGCTTCCAGACCATCGGTGTCGTTGAGAAACAACAACTCTAGGGCATCACTTCTTGACAACAACTCTTAATTATGTCCCCCAACAACTCTTCTTGTACTTCGTCTCGGGCTGTGTCCATAGTTTCTACAAATATTGACAACATGGCAATTATTATTCAAACATGACAGATGGATATATTAGTGGCAAACATAGAACTAATATTAATTAGTGGCCTCGACGCTGCTTCTCTAGGGTTTGGGGTGGCCTCGACGGTGCTTCTCTAGGGTTTGGGGTGGCCTCGACAATGCTTCAAGGATAAAAAAAGAAGAGGAAGAAGAAAAAAAAAGAGGAGAAGAAAGAATAGAGGAGACTCCTCTATTCTTTCTTCTCCTCTTTTTTTTCTTCTTCCTCTTTATTTTATCGGGAACGAGGGTCGTCGAGGGTCGAAGCCCGCGCCACTTGTGGGACGTGGATGTAGTGTCCGACACCGACGGTACATGTATCTCACACCGATGATACTTTCTATTTAGGGTTTCCTCTACCGCTCGGCGACCCTCGACGACCCTCATTCCCGATAAAATAAAGAGGAAGAAGAAGAAAAAAAAAAGAGGAGAAGAAAGAATAGAGGAGAAGAACTCCTCTATTCTTTCTTCTCCTCTTTTTTTTCTTCTTCCTCTTCTTTTTTTATCCTCTTCTTCCTCTCATGTTCGACGACCCTCGACCCCTCGGCAACCCTAGACCCCCTCTCGACCCCCTCATGTCGAAGTTATCGGGTAGGGGGTATATCGGCAACGACATACCCGATACATACATACATATCACATGCATCCATACATATATGAACAAAATTAATATCTACTAATTAACAACCTAAATAAAAAACTAATACATATAGGAAGAAGAAGAAAAAAGAAGAGAAGAAAGAATAGAGGAGAAGACTTCCTCTTCTTCCTCTCCTCTTCTTGTCCCTCTTCTTCCCCTTCTTCCTCGCCTCTCTCATGAATGACCAACGTTCTCGACCCCCCCCCCCCCACGTGTCGAAGAAAAAAAAAAGAAGAAGAAAAAGAGGAGAAGAAGAAAGGAATAGAGGAGAAAAGAGAAAATAGAATATGTATTCTATTTTTCTCTTCTTCTCCTCTTCTTTTTCTTCTTTTTTCTTCTTCTTATTTATTTCTCCTCGTCTTCCTCTCCCCACTTCTTCTCCTTTCTTCCTCTTCTTATTTCCTTTTTCCTCTCATTCTTTTTCTTCTTCTTCCTTCTTAAAAATACATGAAGTAGTATTGCTTGTTTTTTTTAAAATAATGTTCAAATAGAAATTTTAGAAAAAAAAGTAAAGGTTTTGCCTAATTCATTGTTCATATGCATATGCAAACATTTGCATATTTACAATAATCAATATCACCAAAAAATCTATGAACAGAAAAAAATACATATACACACATACATATACTATACATATACATATAATCAGGAAACAACATATATGAATTCTTTGATATTTGTTTGAATCACAAGTTTGTGATTAACTTTACTTTTTCCAGTTTTTTTTGTTTTTTGCATTATTTATTTTCTTTTGTTTTTTGCATTTTTTATTCTTTTTGCTTTTAGGTCAGAAAAATTATAAACTTTCTGTTAGTGCCATCAGTTTTAGAAAAAATTATAAACTTTCTGTTAGTGCCATCAGTTTTAGAACAAATTATAAACTTTCTGTTAGTGCCATTAGTTTTCAAATTTGAATAGTTAAAATTACAATAATGGTATTACGAGGGCCGAACCATAAGACATGAAAGCATTTCAAATGAACTCTGAAAAAGTTGAAACTTGGCATGGTATCATAATTTCACCCACATAGCATGTGCATGTACAAAACGGACAATGGTAGCATGTTCGTGTGTTACAAAGTTAGCATGGTATCATCATAATAGTTGCGGGAGAAAGTCTTCACTTTTTCTTCGCTTGTGTCATTTGCTTATTGCGCCGTAACCATGGATAATCTTCATTGTTTATCAGGATGCTTGGGTCAGCCTTGACATTAAAGGGAGGAATTTCATGAAACTTTTCATAATCTTCAGACATGTCTGTCTTGCCGTCCACACCCAGGATGTCCCTTTTTCCTGAAAGAACTATGTGGCGCTTTGGCTCATCGTATGATGTATTCGCTTCCTTATCTTTTCTTTTTCTCGGTTTGGTAGACATGTCCGTCACATAGATAACCTGTGCCACATCATTGGCTAGGACGAACGGTTCGTCAGTGTACCCAAGATTTTTCAGATCCACTGTTGTCATTCCGTACTGTGGGTCTACCTGTACCCCGCCGCCTGACAGATTGACCCATTTGAACTTAAACAAAGGGACCTTAAAATCAGGTCCATAGTCAAGTTCCCATATGTCCACTATGTAACCATAATATGTGTCCTTTCCGCTCTCGATTGCTGCATCAAAGCGGACACCGCTGTTTTGGTTGGTGCTCTTTTGATCTTGGGCGATCATGTAAAATGTATTCCCATTTACCTCGTATGCTTTGTAAGTCAATACAGTCAAAGATGGTCCCCTAGACAACAAGTACAACTCATCACAAACAGTGTTGTCACCTCTGAGACGTGTTTCCAACCAACTGCTGAAAGTCCTGATGTGTTCACATGTAATCCAGTCGTCGCACTGCTCCGGGTGTTTGGAGCGCAGACTTTTCTTGTGTTCATCGACATACGGGGTCACCAAGGTAGAGTTCTGTAGAACTGTGTAGTGTGCTTGAGACCAAGAATATCTGTTCCTACATATAATTGAGTCTCTTCCAAGAGTGCCTTTTCCAGTCAGTCTCCCCTCATGCCGCGATTTAGGGAGACCTATCTTCTTAAGGCCAGGAATGAAGTCAACACAAAACCCGATAACATCCTCTGTTAGATGGCCCATGGAGATGCTTCCTTCTGGCCTAGCACGGTTACGGACATATTTCTTTAGGACTCTCATGAACCTCTCAAAGGGGAACATATTATGTAGAAATACGGGCCCCAGGATGACAATCTCATCGACTAGATGAACTAGGACGTGCGTCATGATATTGAAGAAGGATGGTGGGAACACCAGCTCGAAACTGACAAGACATTGCGCCACATCACTCCTTAGCCTTGGTACGATTTCTGGATCGATCACCTTCTGAGAGATTGCATTGAGGAATGCACATAGCTTCACAATGGCTAATTGGACGTTTTCCGGTAGAAGCCCCCTCAATGCAACCTGAAGCAGTTGCGTCATAATCACGTGGCAGTCATGAGACTTTAGGTTCTGAAACTTTTTCTCTGGCATATTTATTATTCCCTTTATATTCGACGAGAAGCCAGTCGTGACCTTCATACTGAGCAGGCATTCAAAGAAGATTTCTTTCTCTTCTTTCATAAGAGCGCAGCTGGCAGGACCTTTATACTGCTTCGGAGGCATGCCGTCTTTTTCGTGCAAACGTTGCAGGTCCTCCTGTGCCTCAGGTGTATCTTTTGTCTTCCCATACACGCCCAAGAAGCCTAGCAGGTTCACGCAAAGGTTCTTCGTCACGTGCATCACGTCGATTGAAGAGCGGACCTCTAGGTCTTTCCAGTAGGGTAGGTCCCAAAATATAGATTTCTTCTTCCACATGGGTGCGTGTCCCTCAGCGTCATTCGGAACAGCTAGTCCACCGAGAGCCTTTCCAAATATTACATAGTGTAAATCATTGATCATAGCAAGTACGTGATCACCGGTACGCATGGCGGGCTTCTTCCGGTGATCTGCGTCGCCTTTGAAATGCTTGCCTTTCTTTCGACATTGATGGTTGGTCGAAAGAAATCGACGATGGCCCAGGTACACATTCTTCCTGCATTTGTCCAGGTATATACTTTCAGTGTCATCTAAACAGTGCGTGCATGCGTGGTATCCTTTGTTTGTCTGTCCTGAAAGGTAACTGAGAGCGGGCCAATCGTTGATGGTCACGAACAGCAACGCCTTAAGGTTAAATTCCTCCTGTCTGTGCTCATCCCACGTACGTACACCGTTTCCATTCCACAACTGTAAAAGTTCTCAACTAATGGCCTTAGGTACACATCAATGTCGTTGCCGCGTTGCTTAGGGCCTTGGATGAGAACTGGCATCATAATGAACTTCCGCTTCATGCACATCCAAGGAGGAAGGTTATACATACATAGAGTCACGGGCCAGGTGCTGTGATTGCGGCTCTGCTCCCCGAAAGGATTAATGCCATCCACGCTTAAAGCAAACCATACATTCCTTGGGTCCTTTGCAAACTCATCCCAGTACTTTCTCTCGATTTTTGTCCACTGCGACCCGTCAGCGGGTGCTCTCAACTTCCCATCTTTCTTTCGGTTCTCACTGTGCCATCGCATCAACTTGGCATGCTCTTCGTTTCTGAACAGAAGTTTCAGCTGTGGTATTATAGGAGCATACCACATCACCTTCGTAGGAACCCTCTTCCTGGGGGGCTCGCCGTCAACATCACCAGGGTCATCTCGTATGATCTTATACCGCAATGCACCGCATACCGGGCATGCGTTCAGATCCTTGTATGCGCTGCGGTAGAGGATGCAGTCATTAGGGCATGCATGTATCTTCTCCACCTCCAATCCTAGAGGGCATATGACCTTCTTTGTTGCGTATGTACTGTCGGGCAATTCGTTATCCTTTGGAAGCTTTTTCTTCAATATTTTCAGTAGCTTCTCAAATCCTTTGTCAGCCACAGCATTCTCTGCCTTCCACTGCAGCAATTCCAGTACGGTACCGAGCTTTGTGTTGTCATCTTTGCAATTGGGGTATAAGCCTTTTTTGTGATCCTCTAACATGCGATCGAACTTCAGCTTCTACTTTTGACTTTCGCATTGCGTCCTTGCATCGACAATGACCCGACGGAGATCATCATCATCGGGCACATCATCTGGTTCCTCTTGATCTTCAGCAGCTTCACCCATTGCAGCATCATTGGGCACATCGTCTGGTTCCTTTTGATCTTCACCAGCTCCCCACGTTGCAGCATCACCGTATTCAGGGGGCACATAGTTGTCATCGTACTCTTCTTCTTCGCCGTCTTCCATCATAACCCCTATTTCTCCGTGCCTTGTCCAAACATTATAGTGTGGCATGAAACCCTTGTAAAGCAGGTGGGAGTGAAGAATTTTCCGGTTAGAGTAAGACCTCGTATTCCCACATTCAGTGTATGGACAACACATAAAACCATTCTGCTTGTTTGCCTCAGCCGCATCGAGAAACTCATGCACGCCCTTAATGTACTCGCAAGTGTGTCTGTCACCGTACATCCATTGCCGGTTCATCTGGGTCCATTATATATAAGGGTTTTTATCAGTTATGCCATCAGTTGTGTCCCACTACTCAGTTTTGCCACTAGAAATTTCAACTGCTCAAAAATGCCATCGCTTCATTAGACACATGCTCAAAAATGCCACTAAACATCATTATTGTGATCTCAAATCTCTTTTGCCATGTTATAATGACATAAATACTTATGAACCAACATGCCAGCTCTCCCTCTATCTCACTACAATAAAGTATGGGGCCCACTTGATCCCAACAGCGTTCTTATTTTCCTATAAAATTATTCGCTTGATTACTCCTGACAAGTGGGGCCACACATATCATTGTGAGATGGAGAGAACTGACATGTGGGTCTAGGCTTATTTTTGTCATAGAACATGTTCAACGGGTTTGACGTAAAAATAACAATGTCTAATGGCATTTTTGAGAAAACATTTAACAGAATGATGGCATTCTTAAGATATCTAATGGCATTTTTGAGCAAGCATCTCACGGATTGATGGCATTTTTGAGCAGTTGTAACTTCTAATGGCAAAACTGAGTAGTGGGACACAACTAGTGGCATAAATGATAAAACCCCTATATATAATTAAGTGTCCAAATTAATAGAAGTTCATCATCACATTAAAACCAAAGTGCATACATAGTTCTCATCTAACAACATATAGCTCTCCAGAGCATCTAATTAATTAAACCATACATTGAAACTATGTAAAACATTTCAATGCGAAAACAAATGCGATCATAATCGCAACCAAGGTAACAATTGATCCAACGACATAATGATACCAAGCCTCGGTATGAATGGCATATTTTCTAATCTTTTAATCTTCAAACGCATTGCATCCATCTTGATCTTGTGATCATTGACGACATCCGCAACATGCAACTCCAATATCATCTTCTCCTCCTCAATTTTTTTATTTTTTCCTTCAACAAATTGTTTTCTTCTTCAACTAAATTTAACCTCTCGACAATAGGGTCGGTTGGCATTTCCGATTCACATACATCCTACATAAATAAAATCTATGTCACGTTGGTCGGCATAATTTTCATAAACAATAAATGAACCAATAGTTATAAAGATAATATATATACCACATTTGAATCATAGACAAGACGAGGGCCGACGGGGGCGGATACCAAAACCATCGCACTATATAAGATGCAATAATAAAAGTAAGAAAATAATACAAGTATCTATGTAAACATACAAGTAAGAATATTTTTCCTTTTAGAAAGAAGATAAGAACAAGAGGCTCACCGCGGGTGATCGACGGCGGTGAAGACAGGGACGGGGCGTGACGGACCGCTAAACCTAGACAAATATTATGGAAAATGGAGCTTGGAGGTCGAGCTTGGAGAGGAGAAATCTTAAGTAGTGTGGCTCGGGCATTCCATTGAACACCTTGTGTGCATAGGTGGTGAGCTAGAGCACCACCAAGCCCTCTCCCCCTCGGCCAGTGAAAAACAGAGCACTAGGGTGCTCTGCTCGCGAGCGAGGGGTATATATAGGCACCTCATTGGTCCCGGTTGGTGACATGAACCAGGACTAAAGGGGAGCCTTTGGTCCCGGTTCAAGCCACCAACCGGGACCAATGGTGGTGGGCCAGTAGCGAGGCCCATTGGTCCCGGTTCATCCCACCAACCGGGACCAAAAGGTCCAGATGAACCGGGACCAATGGCCCACATGGCCCGGCCGGCCCCCTGGGCTCACGAACCGGGACCAATGCCCCCATTGGTCCCGGTTCTGGACTGAACCGGGACTAATGGGCTGACCCGGCCTGGACCAAAGCCCTGTTTTCTACTAGTGACGTATGATTGTGCCCATGCCTTGAGACCAATATGTTTGAAAATTCCTTCTAATTTATTGCACATGGAATTAACTCACACACAAGTACACATATATGATTTTTCAAACTGTTTTGGTTAGGCATTGCATGTAGATGTAGTTCAAATTTGAATTACGGTCATTAAATGGCTAGAAAATCACTTAAATGTCTTCAAAAGGTCAAATGACCCCTAGAATTTTCCAAAATTTCACATTACAGTTGTAGTAGTGCACGTTAGACGTCGAAAAAATTGAAGGTTGTAAGAGGAAGCTATCTCCTGTTCATCATCAAACATGCATTGTTCCCTCTCGGAACCACGAGCCTTCTAGTGAGTTGCTCCGGTTTGTGAGGTGTGTGTGTCCAAACTTTCATGAAACATGCCAATTTCTTTACCACATCATCTTGGTGACATGACAATACATCAACCAAGGTTTCATCTGTTTCTGATTTTTTGGAATTAAAATGCCATGTCACTCCATGCATACGTATGCATGTGTCCATGTCGTGAGACAAATATGTTTGAAAATTCCTTCTAATTTACTGCACATGGAATTAACTCGCACACAAGTACACAAATATGATTTTTCAAACCGTTTAGGTTAGGCGTTGCATGTAGATGTAGTTCAAATTTGAATTACGGTCATTAAATGGCTAGAAAATCACTTAAATGTCTTCAAAAGGTCAAATGACCCATAGAATTTTCCAAAATTTCACATTATAGTTGTAGTAGTTGCTACCTCTTGAGCACTGCGTTGGATTTCCTTGAAGAGGAAAGGATGATGCAGCAAAGTAGCATCAGTATTTCCCTCAGTTTTTTAGAACCAAGGTATCAATCCAGTAGGAGGCTATGCGTGAGTCCCTCGTACCTGCATAAAGCAAATAACTCCTCGCAACCAACATGATAAGGGGTTGTCAATCCCTTCACGGTCATTTACGAGAGTGAGATCTGATAGATATGATAAGATAATATTTTTGGTATTTTTATGATAAAGATGCAAAGTAAAATAAAAGCAAAGGAAATAACTAAGTATTGGAAGTTTAATATGATAAAGATAGACCCGGGGGCCATAGGTTTCACTAGTGGCTTCTCTCAAGAGCATAAGTATTTTACGGTGGGTGAACGAATTACTGTTGAGCAATTGACAGAATTGAGCATAGTTATGATAATATCTAGGTATGATCATGTATATAGGCATCACGTCCGAGACAAGTAGACCGACTCCTGCCTGCATCTACTACTATTACTCCACTCATCGACCGCTATCCAGCATGCATCTAGAGTATTAAGTTCATGAAAATAGAGTAACGCCTTAAGCAAGATGACATGATGTAGAGGGATAAACTCGTGCAATATGATGAAAACCCCATCTTGTTATCCTCGATGGCAACAATACAATACGCGTCTTGCTGCCCCTACTGTCACTGGGAAAGGACACCGCAAGATTGAACCCAAATCTAAGCACTTCTCCCATTGCAAGAAAGATCAATCTAGTAGGCCAAACCAAATTGATAATTCGAAGAGACTTGCAAAGATAACCAATCATACATAAAAGAATTCAGAGAAGATTCAAATATTGTTCATATATAATCTTGATCATAAACCCTCAATTCATCGGTCTCAACAAACACACCGCAAAAAGAAGATTACATCGAATAGATCTCCACAAGAGAGGGGGAGAACATTGTATTGAGATCCAAAAAGATAGAAGAAGCCATCTAGCTAATAACTGTGGACCCGAAGGTCTGAGGTAAACTACTCACACTTCATCGGAGAGGCTATGGTGTTCCTGTAGAAGCCCTCCATGATAGATGCCCCCTCCGGCAGAGCTCCGGAACAGGCCCCAAGATGGGATCCCATGGATACAGGAAGTTACTATGGTGGAATTAGGGTTTTGGCTCCGTATTTGATCGTTTGGGAGTACGTAGGTATATATAGGAGAAAGGAGTACGTCAGTGGAGCAACGGGGGGCCCACCTACCTCGTGGCCTCCTCCTTTATTTCTTGTCGTAGGGTCCAAGTCTCATGGATCATGTTCGGTGAGAAAATGACGTCCCCGAAGGTTTCATTCCGTTTGGACTCCGTTTGATATTCCTTTTCTTTGAAACCCGAAAATAGGCAAAAAAATAGCAATTCTGGGATGGGCCTCCAGTTAATAGATTAGTCCCACAAATAATATAAAAGTGGATAATAAAGCCCAATAATGTCCAAAACAGAAGATAATATACCATGGAGCAATCAAAAATTATAGATATGTTAGAGAAGTATCAAGCATCCCCAAGCTTAATTCCTGCTCGTCCTCGAGTAGGTAAATGATAAAAAAGATAATTTTTGATGTGAAGTGCTACTTGGCATAATTTTAATGTAATTTTTCTTAATTTTGGTATGAATATTTAGATCCGAAAGATTCAAGATAAAAGTTTAATATTGACATAAAAATAATAATACTTCAAGCATACTAACAAAGCAATCATGTCTTTCAAAATAACATGGCCAAAGAAAGTTATCCCTACAAAATCATATAGTCTGGCTATGCTCTATCTTCATCACACAAAGTATTTAAATCATGCATAACCCCGATGACAAGCCAAGCAATTGTTTCATACTTCTGACATTCTCAAACTTTTTAAATCTTCACGCAATACATGAGCGTGAGCCATGGATATAGCACTATAGATGGAATAGAATGGTGGTTGTGGAGAAGACAAAAAGGAAGGGAAGATAGTCTCACATCAACTAGGTGTATCAACGGGCTATGGAGATGCCCATCAATAGATATCAATGTGGGTGAGTAGGGATAGCCATGCAAACGGATGCACTAGAGCTATAAGTATATGAAAGCTCAACAAAACAAACTAAGTGGGTGTGCATCCAACTTGCTTGATCATGAAGACCTAGGGCATTTTGAGGAAGCCCATCATTGGAATATACAAGCCAAGTTCTATAATGAGAAATTCCCACTAGTATATGAAAGTGGCGAAATGAGAGACTCTCTATCATGAATATTATGGTGCTACTTTGAAGCACAAGTGTGGTAAAGGATAGTAACATTGTCCCTTCTCTCCTTTTCTCTCATTTTTTTTGTTTGGGCCTTTTATCTTTTTTATGGCATGTTGTCTTTCTTTTTTTGTTTTTCGTCCGGAGTCTCATCCCGACTATGATTGCCATCATCCTTTCTTCACTGGGGCAATGCTCTAATAATGATGATCATCACACTTTTATTTTCTTACAACTCAACAATTACAACTCGATACTTAGAACAAAATATGACTCTATATGAATGCCTCCGGCGGTGTACCGGGATATGCAATGAATCAAGAGTGACATGTATGAAAGAATTATGAATGGTGGCTTTGCCACAAATACGATGTCAACTACATGATCATGCTAAGCAATATGACAATGATGGAGTGTGTCATAATAAACGGAACGGTGGAAAGTTGCATGGCAATATATCTTGGAATGGCTATGGAAATGCCATAATAGGTAGGTATGGTGGCTGTTTTGAGGAAGGTATATGGTGGGTGTATGATACCGGCGAAAGGTGCGCGGTATTAGAGAGGCTAGCAATGGTGGAAGGAAGAAAAGTGCGTATAATCCATGGACTCAACATTAGTCATAAAGAACTCATATACTTATTGCAAAAATCTACAAGTTATCAAAGCAAAGTATTACGCGCATGCTCCTAGGGGGATAGATTGGTAGGAAAAGACCATCGCTCGTCCCCGACCGCCACTCATAAGGAAGACAATCAAAAAATAAATCATGCTCCGACTTCATCACATAAAGGTTCACCATACGTCCATGCTACGGGAATCACAAACTTTAACACAAGTATTTCTCAAATTCACAACTACTCAACTAACACAACTTTAATATCACCATCTTTATATCTCAAAACAATTATTAAGCATCAAACTTCTCATAGCATTCAACACACTCATAAGAAAGTTTTTACTATTCTTGAATACCAAGCGTATTAGGATTATTTAAGAAAATTACCATGCTATTTAAGACTCTCAAAATAATCTAAGTGAAGCATGAGAGATCAATAGTTTCTATAAAACAATTCCACCACCGTGCTCTAAAAGATATAAGTGAAGTACTAGAGCAAAACTATATAACTCAAATGATATAAGCGAAGCACATATAGTATTCTAACAAATTCCAAATAATGTATGGCTCAATAATAAGGTGTGTACAAAAAGGATGATTGTGGTAAACTAACAAATAAAGACTCAAATCATACAAGACGCTCCAAGCAAAACACATATCATGTGGTGAATAAAAATATAGCTCCAAGTAAAGTTACCGATAGAAGTAGACGAAAGAGGGGATGCCTTCCGGGGTATCCCCAAGCTTTGGCTTTTAGGTGTCCTTAGATTATCTTGGGGGTGCCATGGGAATCCCCAAGCTTAGGCTCTTGCCACTCCTTGTTCCATAATCCATCAAATCTTTACCCAAAACTTGAAAACTTCACAACACAAAACTTAAAGTAGAAAATCTCGTGAGCTCCGTTAGCGAAAGAAAACAAAAGACCACTTCAATATACTGTAATGAACTCATTATTTATTTATATTGGTGTTAAAGCTACTTTATTCCAACTTCTCTATGGTTTATAAACTATTTTATTAGCCATAGATTCATCAAAATAAGCAAACAACACACGAAAAACAGAATCTATCAAAAACAGAACAGTCTGTAGTAATCTGTAGCTGGCGCAAGATCTGGAACCCCAAAAATTCTAAAATAAATTTCTGGACGTGAGGAATTTATCTATTAAGCATCTTCAAAAGGAATTAACTAAATATAACTTTCCAAATAAAAATGGCGGCAGTTCTTGTGAGCACTAAAGTTTCTGTTTTTTACAGAAAGATATCAAGACTTTCCCCAAGTCTTCCCGATGCTTCTACTTGGCACAAACACTAATTAAACACAAAAAACACAACCAAAACAGAGGCTAGGTAAATTATTTATTACTAAACAGGAGAAAAAATAAAGGAATAAAAATAAAATTGGGTTGCCTCCCAACAAGTGCTATCGTTTAACGCCCCTAGCTAGGCATATAAAGCAAGGATAGATCTAGGTATTGCCATCTTTGTTAGGCAATCCATAAGTGGCTCTCATGATAGAATCATAAGGTAATTTAATTTTGTTTCTAGGAAAGTGTTCCATGCCTTTCCTTAACGTAAATTGGAATCTAATATTTCCTTCCTTCAGATCAATAATTGCACCAATCGTTCTAAGGAAAGGTCTACCAAGAATAATAGGACATGAAGGATTGCAATCTATGTCAAGAACAATAAAAATCTACGGGCCCATAATTCCTATTTGCGACAATAAGAACATCATTAATTCTTCCCATTGGTTTCTTAATAGTGGAATCCGCAAGGTGCAAGTTTAGAGAGCAATCATCAAAATCACGGAAACCTAACAAATCACACAAAGTCTTTGGAATCGTGGAAACACTAGCTCCCAAATCACACAAAGCATATCATTCATGATCTTTAATTTTAATTTTAATAGTTGGTACCCACTCATCATAAAGTTTTCTAGGGATAGAAACTTCCAACTCAAGTTTTTCTTCATAAGATTGCATCAAGGCATCAACGATATGTTTAGTAAATGCTTTATTTTGACTATAAGCATGAGGAGAATTTAGCACGGATTGCAACAAGGAAATACAATCAATAAAAGAGCAATTTTCATAATTAAATTCCTTGAAATCCAAAATAGTGGGTTTAGCAACATCTAGGGTTTTAATTTCTTCAATCCCACTTTTATCAAATTTAGCATTAAGATCTAAAAACTCTGAATTTTTGGAACCCCTTTTAGGTAAAGGTGGATCATATTCAGTCCCATCATTATCAAGATTCATACTGCAAAACAAAGATTTAATAGGGGACACATCAATAACTTTTAGATCTTCATCTTTATTTTCATAGGAACTAGAAGAACATGCTCTTATAAAGGCATCTTTCTTAGCACGCATCCTAGCGGTTCTTTCTTTGCACTCATCAATGGAAATTCTCATAGCTTTGAGAGACTCATTGATATCATGCTTAGGAGGAATAGATCTAAGTTTCAAAGAATCAACATCAAGAGAAATTCTATCAACGTTCCTAGCCAACTCATCAATCTTAAGCAATTTTTCTTCAATCAAAGCATTGAAATTCTTTTGCGAAGTAATAAATTCTTTAATATTAGATTCAAAATCAGAGGGCATCTTATTATAATTTCCATAAGAATTGTTGTAGGAATTACCATAATTATTAGAGGGATTACTAGGATAAGGCCTAGGATTAAAATTTCCTCTATACGCGTTGTTACCAAAATTGTTCCTACCAACAAAATTCACATCCATAGATTCATTATTATTCTCAATCAAAATAGACAAGGGCATATCATTAGGATCAGAAGGAACACTTTTACTAGCAAATAATTTCATAAGTTCATCCATCTTTCCACTCAAAACATTAATTTCTTCTATCGCATGCACCTTTTTATTAGTAGATCTTTCATTATGCCATTGAGAATAATTAACCATAATATTATCTGGGACTTTAGTAGCTTCTCCTAAAGTGATTTCCATAAAAGCTCCTCCCGCGACCGAATATAAAATATTTCTAGAAGCAAAATTTAATCTGGCATAAAAATTTTGTATAATCATCCAAAAATTCAAACCATGAGTAGGGCAATTACGTATCATTAATTTCATCCTCTCCCAAGCTTGTGCAACATGTTCATGATCAAGTTGCTTAAAATTCATAATATCGTTTCTAAGGGAGATGATCTTAGCGGGAGGAAAATACTTAGAGATAAAAGCATCTTTGCACTTGTTCCAAGAATCAATACTATTTTAGGCAAAGACGAAAACCAAGCTTTAGCACGATCTCTAAGCGAAAAAGGAAATAGCTTTAATTTAACAATATCATTATCCACATCTTTCTTCTTTTGCATATCACACAAATCAATGAAGCTATTTAGATGGGTGGCAGCATCTTCACTAGGAAGGTCGTAAAACGAATCTTTCATGACAAGATTCAGCAAGGCGGCATAAATTTCATAAGATTCAACATCGGTAAGAGGAGCAATCGGAGTGCTGATAAAATCATTGTTGTTGGTATTGGTAAAGTCACACAATTTAGTGTTATCTTGATCCATCATGACAAGAAAGCAATCCAACACACAAGCAAACAAAAAGCAAGCGGGCAAAAAGAGGCAAATAGAGAAAGAGAGGGAGGATAGAGAGAGAGGGCGAATAAAATGGCAAGGGTGAAGTGGGGGAGAGGAAAACGAGAGGCAAATGGAAAATAATGTAATGCGGGAGATAATGGTTGTGATGGGTACTTGGTATGTTGACTTTTGTGTAGACTCCCCGGCAACGGCGCCAGAAATCCTTCTTGCTACCTCTTGAGCACTACGTTGGATCCTTGAAGAGGAAAGGATGATGCAGCAAAGTAGCGTAAGTATTTCCCTCAGTTTTTGAGAACCAAGGTATCAATCCAGTAGGAAGCTACGCGCGAGTCCCTCGTACCTGCATAAAGCAAATAACTCCTCGCAACCAACGCGATAAGGGGTTGTCAATCCCTTCACGGTCATTTACGAGAGTGAGATATGACAGATATGATAAGATAATATTTTTGGTATTTTTATGATAAAGAAGCAAAGTAAAATAAAATCAAAGTAAAAAAGCAAAGGAAATAACTAGGTATTGTAAGTTTAATATGATGAAGATAGACCAGGGGGCCATAGGTTTCACTAGTGGCTTCTCTCAAGAGCATAAGTATTTTACGGTGGGTGAACGAATTACCGTTGATCAATTGACAGAATTGAGCATAGTTATGAGAATATCTAGGTATGATCATGTATATAGGCATCACGTCCGAGACAAGTAGACTGACTCCTGCCTGCATCTACTACTATTACTCCACTCATCGACCGCTATCCAGCATGCATCTAGAGTATTAAGTTCATGAAAACAGAGTAACGCCTTAAGCAAGATGACATGATGTAGAGGGATAAACTCATGCAATATGATGAAAACCCCATCTTGTTATCGTCGATGGCAACAATACAATACGTGCCTTGCTGCCCCTACTGTCACTGGGAAAGACACCGCAAGATTGAACCCAAAGCTAAGCACTTCTCCCATTGCAAGAAAGATCAATCTAGTAGGCCAAACCAAACTAATAATTCAAAGAGACTTGCAAAGATAACCAATCATACATAAAAGAATTCAGAGAAGATTCAAATATTGTTCATAGATAATCTTGATCATAAACCCACAATTCATCGGTCTCAACAAACACACCACAAAAAGAAGATTACATCGAATAGATCTCCACAAGAGAGGGGGAGAACATTGTATTGAGATCCAAACAGAGAGAAGAAGACATCTAGCTAATAACTATGGACCCGAAGGTCTGAGGTAAACTACTCACACATCATCGGAGAGGCTATGGTGTTGATGTAGAAGCCCTCCGTGATAGATGCCCCCTCCGGTGGAGCTCCGGAACAGGCCCCAAGATGGGATCTCGTAGATACAGGAAGTTACGGCGGTGGAATTAGGGTTTTGGCTCCGTATCTGACCGTAGGTATATATAGGAGGAAGGAGTACGTCAGTGGAGCAACAGGGGCCCCATGAGGGTGGAGGGCGCGCTTGGGGGGGAGGGGTAGGCGCACCCCTACCTCGTGGCCTCCTCCTTTATTTCTTGACGTAGGGTCCAAGTCTCCTGGATCATGTTCGGTGAGAAAAACACGTTCCTGAAGGTTTCATTCCGTTTGGCCTCCGTTTGATATTCCTTTTCTTCGAAACCCTAAAATAGGCAAAAAAAATAGCAATTTTGGGCTGGGCCTCCGGTTAATAGGTTAGTCCCAAAATATAAAAGTGGATAATAAACCCAATAATGTCCAAAACAGTAGATAATATAGCATGGAGAAATCAAAAATTATAGATACGTTGGAGACGTATCAGTAGTGCACGTTAGACGTAGAAAAAACTGAAGGCCGTAAGAGGAAGCTATCTCCCATTCGTCATCAAACATGCATTCTTCCCTCTCGGAACCACGAGCCTTCTAGTGAGTTGCTCCGGTTTGTGAGGGGTGTGTGTCCAAACTTTCGTCAAACATGCCAATTTCTTTACCACATCATCTTGGTGGCATGACATTACATCGACCAAGGTTTTTATGTGTTTCTGATTTTTTATTTTTTGGAATTAAAATGCCATATCACGCCATGCTTAATTGTGTCATAGCCGTTAGACCCATATGTTTGAAAATTCCTTCCAATTTACTGCACATGGAATTAAATCGGACACAAGTACACAAAGTATGAGTTTTCAAACCGTTATGGTTAGCTGTTGCATGTACATGTACTTCAAATTTCAATTACGGTCATTAAGTGGCTAGAAAATCACTTAAATGTCTTAAAAGGTCAAATGACCCTTGGAATTTTCCAAAATTTCACATGACAGTTGTATTAGTACTACAAAATTTCTCGTTCATTTAAAACACCATCCGTTGCCACTTTACTCAAATTCTTCTTTCATAGCTAATAAAAAATATCTACAATATCACACGTAGTTGTTTTCTAGGAACCGTTTGCGATGAAAATATCTGGGTCTATTTAAGTCTCCCTCCTTAAGCTTCGTCAGCTCGTCTGCTCCAGTGTCAGCAACCCCCGAATCCACGAATCCCGATCCCCATTCCCGCACCCCCTTCTTGCAAAGATGACGCTGTGGAAACCCTTCGTGAAGACCCGTACGATGGGCGCGTCCCCTCGAGCGCCGCCACCTGCGCCGAGAGCGCGACCGCCTACGCCGAGAGTGCCGCCACATCTGCATTGAGCGCGGCCGCTTCCGCCGAGAGGGCGTCTGCAACAGCCGACAGGGTAGCTGCAGCAGCCGAGACGGCTGCAGCTGCTGCTGTGACGGTGGCTGCAAACGTCGAGAGTGCTCGAGCTGCCATCCGTGCCGCCGATGTCGCCCTGGCCCGGGTCCAGGCCATCCATGCCAAGATCGGGGATGCACACGCCAAGATATTCCAGGCCACCTCGGACTCCAGCATGCAACCCACGTCTGAAAAGGCGGCGGTGGCCATGGAGCACCTGCTTCCTCATGAGGTCGCCGAGCGGGAGCTGGAGATGCCGGAGGCGGCCGAGATCAAGAAGCGCTGGGAGGAGGAGTTGCGCATGGACGAGGTCGAGGTAGAGAAGAGTCTGTCCATCGAGGAATCGGTGGTGGAGTACCAACGCGAGCTCTGGCGTAGCCACTACTACGAGTACTAAAACCTTGAGGGTGGCGCCGAGGACAAGGACGAGGACGCTGTCGACTTCAGCAGGGGGGCGCGAAGTCCACCGACGGCGGCATGTCGCCAGGACAAGTCATCGACGTCTCATTTCACACCGGCGATGCATAGGCCGGCGCGGTGGCGGATTTATTAAAATTATGCATACTTAGGCTTTGATTTTAATGCTGGTCTTTTGTTAGAGCGATGTTTAGGTCAACTGGCTCTGTTTAATTACTAAAATTGCCCGATTCAGTAAGTGTGGTTTGTCTACTCTACGCTCTTTTGTGTGCCCAAATTAGCAGGCGATGTTAAATTATGCAATGACGTTCCCGGGGAAATTTCCACCAAAATTTGAATTATCAAACTCATCCCATGCGTGTAAAGCAGAAGAATCATTTGCGATGCACACAATCGTTCAAAGTAAATGGTCCGGCGGCACCGCGTGCAAAGTTTCCCTCCACATTTCCAAAATTTTGGCCTACCACCAAAATATCTACCCCCGCCCCCTTCCCCTGATACGTCTCCAACGTATCTATAATTTATGAAGTATTCATGATGTTATTTTATCATTCTTTGGTGCTTTACAATCATTTTATAGCAACTTTATTTCATTTTTTGGGACTAACCTATTGACCCAGTGCCCAGTGTCAGTTGTTGTTTTTTGCTTGTTTTTTACATCACAGGAAATCAATATCAAATGGAGTCCAAACACCGCGAGACTTTACGGATATTTTTTTGGACCAAAAGGAACCCAATGGGCCAGAGCTCCACCTGAGGGGGTGTCCCGAGGGGGGCACAACCCACCAGGGCGCGCCAGGGCGCGCCCAGGTGGGTTGTGCCCACCTCGGTGGCCTCCCGCACCCCCTCTTTGCACTATGTATTCCCAAATATTCCGAAACCCTTCGGGATTAACCTAGATCATAAGTTCCGCTGCCGCAGGGCTCCGTAGCCATCGAAAACAAATCTAGACCATTCATGCACCCTGCCGGAGGAGGGAATCATCTCCGGTGGCCATCTTCATCATCCCGGGGGTCACCACAATGAGGAGGGAGTAGTCCACCCTCGGGGCTGAGGGTTTGTACCAGTAGCTATGTGCTTAATCTCTCTCTCTCGCGTGATCTATATCATGGGCTTTGTTAAAATAGTCGGATCATATGATGTTTCTCCCCTCTATACTCTTGTTGTGATGAATTGAATATTTACCCTTTGAAGTTTTGTCTTGTCGGATTGAATATTCAGAGATGAGAACACATGATATATGTCTTGCGGTATGAATACTTGAGGTGGCAATTGGGGCATCTTATTGATTCACTTGATATATGTTATGACATTCAACTCATGGATTCGTGCGGTGATATTGGGTAATCTATGCATAGGGGTTGATGCATGTTTTTCTCCGATGGAAACTTCGGGGTCTCTTTATAGTTCTTTGTGTGGATTGAGTATTATGAATATGAATTTGCATTGGTGTTATTCTAGTACGAACTCTAGGATAGATCGAACGGAAACAATAGCTTTGTGTTATTTTAGTACGAACTCACTAGTGCAGAACCAGGCAATAGCATCGGTTCGTAAGGCCCTTTAGTGTCGGTTCGCTAACCGGCACTAAAGTGTGGGCACTAAAGGGGCCCCCCTTTAGTACCGGTTCAGCATGAACCGGTGCTAAAGGGCAACCACGTGGCACGAGCCAGCTCCGGGGGCAGGGTGCCCTTTAGTACCAGTTGGTGACACCAACCGGTATTAAAAGGTTGGAGCAGGATCCCCTGACGTACGGCCCCCTGACAATACATAAAGTTCATACAACACTTAAATGCAACAAACAAATAACTCTCTAGCTAAAGAATTGAAATGCAACAAATGCGATCAAGATCGCAACTAAGGTAACAATTGATCCAACAGCATAATGATACCAAGCCTCACTATGAATGGCATATTTTCTAATCTTTCTAATCTTCAAGCGCATTTTCTCCATCTTAATCTTGTGATCATCGACGACATTGGCAACATGCAACTCCAATTCCATCTTCTCCCCCTCAATTCTTTTCAATTTTTCTTTCAAATCCTCGTTTTCTCTTTCAACTAAATTTAACCTCTCGACAATAGGTTCGGTTGGAATTTCTGGTTCAAGTACCTCCTACATACAAATATCTATATCAGCTTGATGGGCATAATTTTTCATAAACACGAAATGCAACAAATAGTTTTAGAAGAGAATATACCACATCCGAATCATAACAAGGACGAGGGCCGATGGGGACAGATATCAAAACCATGGCTCTATGTATAACAAACAACGTACGGGTAAGATAATTATACGAGTAACTATATTTCCAAATCACACAAACATCAATTTTTTTGTATAAAATTTCATGAACAAGAGGCTCACCACAAGGTGGTGCCGGCAATGGGACGGTGCGGGCGATCAACGGTGGTTACGACAGAGATTTAGAAGGCACTAAGTAAACCACACCTACATATGCGAACTATGTGTTATTTTGACCTCAATTTGCATATAAATCAAATACTACCACATATAATTCCTCCCAAATTAATAAAACCCACAATTAATCACTATATAAGCCAATGCAAGAGCTAATCTAGCAATGAGAGATGAAAGGACAAAGTTGCTAACCTTTGTGATCATTTGAATGGATGGGGGCCTGCAAATCTTGACAAATTTGGGGCAAATTTTGTGATGAACTCGAGAGGAAGAAGGGAAGAACAGAGGAGAGGGAGAGGAGAAAGGGGGAAGAACAGAGTTCTGGTGGACGAAGGGTTTATATAGGACGACCTTTAGTACCGGTTCGTGGCATGAACCGGTACTAAAGATGCTGGAGGGGCCCTACTCTGACAACATCCTGTCACCACTCTCATTAGTACCGCTTCGTGGCATCAACTGGTGCTAAAGGTTCACCATGAACCGGTACTAAAGATCTCCTCCCACTTAGTCGTTGGAACCGGCACTAATGGACACATTAGTGCCGGTTCTGTTACAAACCGGGACTAATGTGTCTCACATTTGATACTTTTTCTACTAGTGACTCTTGAATAGATCGATTGGAAAGAATTGCTTTGAGGTGGCTTCGCGCCCTACAAACAATTCCTACCTTTTGTTCTCCGCTAATAGGAACTCGGGAGTGATTCTTTGTTGTACTTTGAGGGATAATCATATGATCCAATTATGTTAGAACTATTGAGACATTGCACTAGCGAAAGTACAGATCCTAGGCCTCATTTTTAAGCATTGCAATACCATTTTTGTGCCCGTTTACTATTTGCTACATTGTTGTTTCTATTTATTCAGATTATGAAAATATACTTCTACCATTAGTATTACCCTTTTATCACCATCTCCTCGCCCAACTAGTGCACCTATACAATTTGCCATTGTATTGGGTGTGTTGGGGACACAAGAGATTTCTTATAGTTGGTTGCAAGGTTGTTTGAGAAAGACCATCTTCATCCTACACCTCTCACGGATTGATAAACCTTAGGTCATCCACTTGAGGGAAAATTGCTACTGTCCTACAAAACTCTGCGCTTAGAGGCCCAACACATGTCTACAAGAATAAAGTTGCATAGTAGACATCACCCCCCTTCCCCATGCCCTTTTCTACCCAACCACAAGTCACATTTCCCATGTTTCCTCCTTCCTTCCTTCCTTCCTTCCTTCCTTCCTTCCTAAGCTATAACCACTTCCTCGCTCTCGCCGTCACGCATCCTACCGCCGGCCTCGCCATGGTCATCTTCAAAGACCTCTCCAGCGGTTCCTCCTCCTGCGACAACTCCTTCGCCACCCGGGTATGCCTCTCTTCTCTTTCTCGGACTATGACTTGGAATGAAGGATTTTTACCCGGAAGTCGATTTGAGTCATTTCTTCCTCTTGTAGCTCCCTAGGACCATCAGTGGCAACGAATGGAGCGGGGTGGCTGAAGATCTATCTGCTTGTTGTCACCATCAATCTCCATGCGTGAAGCTAGTTGAGTTTGAATCTGTGGATAGTAGGAGGAAGTTTCTGGCATGTGTAGAGAAGGTTAGACCCTCTTTCGTTGTTACAAATCATTTGGTAGATGTGATTCATACACTGTCACGGTCCCAACCCATTCATACCACACCTTCAACCAAATGCATCCTAAGACAGTGTCACAGTTTGTACCTAGTATCTTAAATTGTTGCCATCTCATCAGCGGTGCCATTAGAAATTTATTTGGCACCACTTCAGCAGTTTGTGCAGCCAACTTTGGTCCACACATCCGAGCAGCCAAGCAGTAAAATACTAAATCTTTATGGCACGAAGGAATTGGGCATCAGAGCAACTGCGTCCTCCGGAGTCTGGGCCCCTAATTTTTTTTCCCTGTATCAGCTCGCTAATGCAGGGCACCGGCGCGAGATGTAGAAATAGTTCTCTTTACCCCAGTTTTGGCATACATAGTGGACGGCCTTAGTGCTATTAGTTCTATGTTACTAAATTTGTGCATGTACACACATGTTAGTATCAATTTGATGTCATCCAAACACTGTCGCTATGTTGTTGCAGTTATATTTACCTTCCTCATAAAATGTTCAATTTGTTATTTATTGTACATGAGTAAGAACTTGTAGCGTCGTTGTAGTTAATTATAGCTTCTGATGTTCCAGAATTTGGTTGTTGTCTCAGTAGCAATCAATTCATTTGCACATTGATCTTTTTGAGAAGATATGTCATAATTAACATGTTTCTTCAGTTTTTCAAAATAAGCATTGGTGATTTCTCTGTTGCTATAAACCCATTTCCCCTACAATTGTTACTAATCTAGTTTTAAATATTATAGGATGAGCGTAAGTGTTCTTACTTGGAGTGGGTTGATCAAGAGTGCCCACGGTCTTTGTAGATGTGCCTAGCGAAGCTCTGGAGCATGTATAAGCAAGAGAACAGACGTAGGCTTGGAGAAACTGTTGTCAACGCTAAAGAATATTTGAAGATGTGGGATAAAAAGTTGAAGGTGGAGAATGAGTTTAGATTTTTTAAATCAGACTTTGCTAAGATGGTGTTGGTGAAGGAGGAGGCAGTCTCCCAGTTGGCCCGTGCAAAATAGGTTCTTATTGAACTAAAAGCAGAGGTGGATAAGACGAGCCTGGATGATCTCGATTAAGGAAATGAATATATTGTTCTTATGAAGTTGAACTAGCTATATGTTGTACTGTGTTGTTTTCATGTAGCTACAGTACTGTGATGTTATAATATATTTATGTGCTTGATATGAAATTGGCAAACAACTGTTCGATATGAAATGTGAATTTGCGTAATACTAGAATTATTAATTGTAAACTAATAAACCTGCTAGTACTAAATGTGTCATGGACCTTCGCAAACAGTTCTAGCAGTAAAAGCGCTTGCGATGGATAGTCCAATGCCACATAGTTTTTTCATCAAATCGTGTGTGATATAGTTGATAAAAGCAAACAGTTAAGCAAGGCAGACCGTGTGTGATAGTTACACCTTTCACACACGAGCATACACATAAAACTTTGTGGGATGTACGTACGAACGGAAACGTTTTCCCTGGATTGACTGTGTGGAATGTACATAAGAACGGAAACATATTCCTTGGATTGACCATGTGGGATGTACATACCTACAGAAATGATTTTCTGGGATTCACCGTGTGGGATGTACATACCTACAAAAATGTTTTCTCGGATTACCGTTTGGGATGTACATACCGACGGAAATGATTGGGTTTCGATGCCTCACCCGATCGCACACAGCCCCAGCCTATGTCCCAGGAGGACCTATCCCCGACGATTTCTGGGTCATGTGGGAAGGACCCCCCTATCGCCCACACTCACTTGGCGATGGTTCCAAATGTCGTAGCGAAAGGGGTTAAAAACTGTTTGTATAGCACCGGCGCGCACTAGTGTATGCACGAGTAGAACACAATGAGTTGTGGGCGATAATAGTCATACTGCTTACCAGCAACGTCTTACTTTGATTCGGTGGTATTGTTGGATGAAGCGGCCCGGACCGACATTACATGACCGCGTTCATGAGACTGGTTCTACCGACGTGCTTTGCACACAGGTGGCCGGCGGGTGTCTGTTTATCCAACTTTAGTTGAATCAAGATTGACTACACCTAGTCCTTGTTGAAGGTTAAAACAACACACTTGATGAAAAATCGTTGTGGTTTTGATGCGTAGGTAAGAATGGTTCTTGCTAGAAGCCCGTAGCAGCCACGTAAAACTTGCAACAACAAAGTAGAGGCTGTCTAACTTGTTTTTGCAGGGCATGTTGTGATGTGATATGGTCAAGACGTGATGAGATATAATTTGTTGTATGAGATGATCATGTTTTGTAGAAGTTATCGGCAACTGGCAGGAGCCTTATGGTTGTCACTTTATTGTATGAAATGCAATCGCCATGTAATTGCTTTACTTTATCACTAAGCGGTAGTGATAGTCGTAGAAGCAACAGTTGGCGAGACGACAGTGATGCTATGATGGAGATCAAGGTGTCAAGCCAGTGACTATAGTGATCACAATGGTGCTTTGGAGATGGAGATCAAAGGCACAAGATGATGATGGCCATATCATATCACTTATTTTGATTGCATGTGATGTTTATCCTTTATGCATCTTATTTTCCTTAGTAGTACGGTAGAATTATAAGATGATCGCTCACTAAATTTCAAGGTATAAGTGTTCTCCCTAAGTATGTACCGTTGCTACAGTTCATCGTGCCGAGACACCTCATGATGATCGGGTGTGATAAGCTCTACATTCACATACAACGGGTGCAAGCCAGTTTTGCACATGCCGAATACTCGTGTTAAACTTGACGAGCCTAGCCTATGGAGGTATGGCCTCAGAACACTGAGACTGAAAGGTCGAACGTGAATTATATAGTAGATATGATCAACATAGTGATGTTCACCATTGAAAACTACTCCATCTCACATGATTATCGGACATGGTTTAGTTGATATGGATCATGTGATCATTTAGATGACTAGAGGGATGTCTATCTAAGTGGGAGTTCTTAAGTAATATCATTAATTGAACTTAATTTATCATGAACTTAGTCCTGATAGTTTTTGCATGTCTATGTTGTAGATCAATAGCTCGCGTATAGCTCCCCTATTTTATTTTTGATATGTTCCTAGAGAAAACTATGTTGAAAGATGTTAGTAGCAGTGATGCAGACTAGCTCCATGATGTGAGGATTATCCTCATTGCTGGACAGAAGAATTATGTCCTTGATGCACCGCTAGGTGACAGGCCTATTGCAGGAGCAGATGCAGATGTTATGAACGTTTGACAAGCTCGGTATCATGACTACTTGATAGCTTAGTGTGCCATGCTTTACAGCTTAGAACCGGGACTTCAAAAATGTTTTGAATGCCAAGGAGCATATAAGATGTTCCAAGAGCTGTAATTGGTATTTCAGACTCATGCCCTAGTCAAGAGGTATGAGACCTCTCACAAGTATTTTGCCTACAAGATGGAAGAGAATAGCACAAACAGTGAGCATGTGCTCAGAATGTCTAAGTACTACAATCTTTTGAATCAAGTGGGAGTTAATCTTCCAGATAAGATGGTGATTGAAAGAACTCTCTAGTCACTATCACCAAGTTACTGGAACTTCGTGATGAACTATAATATGCAAGGGATGACGAAAATGATTCCCCGAGCTCTTCACGATGCTGAAATCGGCGAAGGTAGAAATCAAGAAAAGTATCAAGTGTTGATGGTTGACAAGACCACTAGTTTCAAGTAAAAGGGCAAGGGAAAGAAAGGGAACTTCAAGAAGAATGGCAAGCAAGTTGCCACTCCCATGAAGAAGCCCAAAACTAGACCCCAAGCCTGAAACTAAGTGCTTTACTACAAAGGAAATGGTCATTGGAAGTGGAACTGCCCCAAATACTTGGCGGATAAGAAGAATGGCAAAGTGAAAAAAAGTATATATGATATACAAGTTATTGATGTGTGCTTTACTAGTGTTCATAGTAGCCCCTAGATATTTGATACTGGTTCAGTTGTTATGATTAGTAACTTGAAAGAGGAGTTACAAGATGAACAGGGACTAGTTGAGGGCGAGGTGACGATGTGTGTTGGAAGTGATTCCAAGGTTTATGAGATCACCATCGCACACTCCCTCTACTTTTGGGATTAGTGTTGAACCTAAATAAATGTTATTTGGTGTTTTCATTGAGCATGAATATGATTGGATCATGTTTATTGCAATATGGTTATTCATTTAAGTCACAGAATAATTGTTGTTCTATTTACATGAATAAAACCTTCAATGGTCATACACCCAATGTGAATTGTTTGTTGAATCTCGATCGTAATGATACACATATTCATAGTATTAAAGTGAAAATATGCAAAGTTAATAATGATAGTGCAACTTATTTGTGGCACTGCCGTTTAGGTCATATTGGTGTAAAGCGCATGAAGAAACTCCATGCTGATGGGCTTTTGAAATCACTTGATTATGAATCACTCGATGCTTGCGAACCATGCCTCATGGGCAAGATGAGTAAAGACTCCGTCCTCCGGAACAATGGAGTGAGCCACTGACTTATTGGAAATAATACATACTGATGTATGTGGTCCGATGAGTGTTGAGGCTCGCGACGAGTATCGTTATTTCTGACCTTCGCAGATGATTTAAGCAGACATGGGTATATCTACTTAATGAAACACAAGTCTGAAACATTTGAAAAGTTCAAAGAAATTCAGAGTGAAGTTGAGAATCATCGTAACAAGAAAATAAAAGTTTCTATGATCTGATCGCGGAGGAAAATATTTGAGTTACGAGTTTGGCCTTCATTTAAAAATGTTGAATAGTTTCACAACTCATGCCACCTGGAACACCAAAGTGTAATGGTGTGTATGAACATCGTGACCGTACTTTATTAGATATATGGTACGATATATGATGTCTCTTACCGGTTTACCACTTGTTTGGGGGTTATGCATTAGAGACGGCTGCATTCACGTTAAATAGGGCACCATCTAAATCCGTTGAGATGACACCATATTAACTGTGGTTTGGCAAGAAACCCAAGTTGTCGTTTCTTAAAGTTTGGGGCTGTGATGCTTATGTGAAAAAGCTTCAACCTGATAAGCTCGAACCCAAATCGGAGAAATGTGTCTTCATAGGATACCCAAAGGAAACTGTTGGGTACACCTTCTATCATAGATCTGAAGGCAAGATATTCGTTGCTAAGAATGGATCCTTTCTAGAGAAGGAGTTTCTCTCAAAAGAAGTGAGTGGGAGGAAAGTAGAACTTGATGAGGTAATTGTACCTTCTCCCGAATTGGAAAGTAGTTCATCATAGAAATCAGTTCTAGTGATTCCTACACCAATCAGTGAGGAAGCTAATGATGATGATCATGAAACTTTAGATCAAGTTACTAACAAACCTCGTAGATCAACCAGAGTACGATCCGCACCAGAGTGGTACGGTAATCCTGTTCTAGAGGTCATGTTACTTGACCATGATGAACCTACTAACTATGAGGAAGCGATGATGAGCCAGAATTCCATGAAATGGCTTCAGGACATGAAATCTGAGATGGGATCCATGTATGAGAACAAAGTATGGACTTTGGTTGACTTGCCCGATGATCGGCAAGCCATAGAGAATAAATGGATCTTCAAGAGGAAGACGGACGTTGATGGTAGTGTTACTATCTACAAATCTCGACTTGTCGCAAAAAGGTTACCTGACCATGACGAACCGCACCAGAGTTGTATGGTAATCCTGTTCTGGAGGTCATGTTACTTGACCACGACGAACCTACTAACTATGAGGAAGCGATGATGAGCCAGAATTCCACGAAATGGCTTGAGGCCATGAAATCTGAGATGGGATCCATTATGAGAACAAAGTATGGACTTTGGTTGACTTGCCCGATGATTGGCAATGTCACGACCAGTTTTCCAATAAAAATATTTATTAAGAAACCAATCTCTGAGTCCAGTATGAGAGAAAATCCTCCTCACTGGTTGACAAATACTTGATACAATAAGCCAGTAGCATATAATATATTACAGGGTTGAGCTAGGGCTGCTCAACGAATTATTACAAGCGCGCCAATAATTATACATAATGGCGGATATAACACAATGGTGTGGTGGCATACTACTGACTCGAGGATATAGTGGTGGTGGAATAACACAATGGGGAGTGTGGTAACACGACTCTCAAACTGGCATCTCATCGAGCGTCGAGGTGAGGCTCGATAAATTTATTCGGGTTGCGGAAGCGGGTATAAAACTATGACCAAGACCAGGGTCGCACGAGACTGACTGGGATTCCTCTAGGCGTCGGACTCGCTATTGAACTCTTCATCCATGAGATCGCCTTCGTCAGCATCTGGCCAAATCAACAAGCCAGTGAGTACTTTGAAAGTACTCACAAGACAGTTCGGACGTAAGATATAACAAATGCATGCATGAATGCGTCATGAATGATCTTCCCAATGCACACTGATAATATTTGCACAACAAAGTAAGTACGAGGGAAACGGCGGTAGTCCGCCTGAAATCCCAACAGAATATAAATGAGAACCGATCGGGTGTCTGAAGCGACGCCACGAAGGGTGAACAAATAATAACAGAAAAATCATGCCACAGTCGGACGTCTGAGCGACATCACAGAAAGGGCTTTAAAAGAAATGCCACAGTCGGACGTCTGAGCGACATCACAGAAAAGGGCTTTAAAGAAATGCCACAGTCGGACGTTTGAGCGACATCACAGAAAGGGCTTTAAAAGAAATGCCACAGTCGGACGTCTGAGCGACATCACAGAAAGGGCTTTAAAAGAAATGCCACAGTCGGACGTCTGAGCGACATCACAGAAAGGGCTTTAAAAGAAAAGCCACAGTCGGACGTCCAAGCGACATCACAGAAAAGGCTTTTAAAAGGAATGCCACAGTCGGACGTCTGAGCGACATCACAGAAAGGGCTTTAAAAGAAATGCCACAGTCGGACGTCTGAGCGACATCACAGAAAGGGCTTTAAAAGAAATGCCACAGTCGGACGTCCAAGCGACATGACAGAAAGGGCTTTAATCACAAGTAAATAATACTCATAATAAATATTCAACTCATGATAATAAACAGGTTAGTCCATCCACGGGAATAACATTTAGCCGGGCTTAGCACTCATGGGATTCACCGGAGTCTCTGTCATCAAACTGGTACTGTTAGGCCAAGATGATACGAATTTGGACATGGAATAGATGATTCAAGGAATGTATGACTCTGCAGAGTTTGTACAAAAAAATTTCCCACAGCCAACGGATTTCCGTAGTCACGAGGGACTAGTTCCGTTTACGGTTTTTCGGAAGAAAACACAGCTAACCAGTACACACCCATCCTACCTCTCGATGCCAGGACTCACCCTAGACATCGTCCAAGAAAAACTTTTGAGACGGGGAGATCACAATCTCGAATAGCATGGGATCAAATTTATATATGCGCGCTCTAAGGGGTGCCTCCCTCTCGGTCCCAACCGGAAACACCCATGCCCCCTGACCGGATGACTGGCTTTAATCCAGGGCCATGGAACCATCATCCCGGCCTCTCCTTTTGGTGTGTACCAGGAAAGTGGTTTGCAACTTACAAAGCCATATTCCTTGCAGAAAACATGTGGTAGTACTGGGAAGGAAATGGGAGGAACTGGACCGGTATGGTTTGACCCTGAAGTCACATAGTCTGGCATAAGACTGGCATGCTACAACACTGCCATCTTACCCATCCTCATGCCAACACATGGCCATTCATACTCACCTCCATCCACTTATGGATCATCGAACTCACTTACTTCAACATTTCATAAAAATAACGTTCATCGGTATGCTCATCAACATGCCATGAAACTAACTAAATGCAAAACATGCCAAGACACTCATCATATCAAAAGTTCAAACATGCTTGCCTGGTTCAGAGTAGTCGGAGCCTAGCTCGGTGAAGTTCGCGGCTCCGTCACCTCCTTCGGTATCTATGGTATAAAGAAAATATATGCGCTATCGTAAATACCAAGAGGTGCACAGAAAGTATTCCAAATATTTTTCAAATAAATATGATAAAAAACTAGACAAAAATCTGAAGAGAACAGAAAAAGAATCACTCAAAAATTCCTTTCTGTTAAAAAGTTATAAGGGTTTTAATCCAAGGACTTATCTGTAATGAAACAGAAAGTTTCTAGGGGCTAGTTTATAAAAATAGAAAGCGCTTCGGCAGAAACTACGCCAGCCCAGAGGGAAGGCGCATTCGGTAGAAGGCGTTTTCAGAAAACGCTTCACTTAGATAGGATAGAGAGGCTGACAGCGGATCCCGCTCGTCAGGTTTAAACTTTCAAATGGGGCGGCAGGTTTTGCCGGTGCCCGAGAGCTGCGGTGGTCGCCGACGGCGATCCACGGCGAGGCAGGGTGATCGGAGATTACCAACGTGCTCACCGTGTCCTTCCGCAACGGTGGGTGGTGGTGTTGGTCGCCGGTGGGCACCACGTCGACGGCGGTCCTGACTCTGGCGGACGGTGGTTCGGGCGTTGATGGATCTCGCCGAGGAGGGCTGCAAGGATCAAATTGAGGTGGGGGTTAGAACACTAGGTGTAAGAGAAGGCTACGGGCGAGGTTTGGGCGCCGGAGATGGCCTCACCGAAGTGAATCAAGGTGGAGGCCGAGGCGGGGCGAGGCGGCCGGAGTTGGGGGAGGAGACCTCCTCGAGGTCCTCCTGGTGGTTTGGCAAGGTCCTGGAGAGGCGTAGTGGAGGTGTGGGTCTCATGAACGAGCTCGGGGTCCTTTTTATAGGCGATCCGAGGCGGTGGCCGTGAACGGGGATCTCCGGTGAAGGTTACGGCGGCGCAGAGCTTGGTCGGGAAGGTTTAGGGAGTTGGGCGTCATCACGGAGTTCCACTGGTTTCATTTAGGTGCTAAGCAAGCTTGGATGGGGTGTTAGGGGCGAGCTCGACGGAACGGGGCGGCGCGGGCCCGTCGGCGGCAGGGAGCATGTTCCGTGCTTGCCGGGCCGCGGTGAGGGTGCCACGGGCGTGCGCTGGCATGCATGAGGCCACGCGGAGGGCCAGGAAGCTTTGGGCGGCGCCAAAACGGCGTTCTGCCATGGTGTGCCTTCTGTCGGCCGCCACGGGAGGTCCCGACGCTGCAGAAGACGCCGGCGAGGGCGGGCCAGCGCGCTACCGACGCCAGGAAGGCTCCAAGCACGTGTGTGCAGCTCCGGACAAGAGGGAGGGGATGCGCGCATCGAGCCAAAGGCACTGTGAGCATGTGCCTGCAACTCTGAAGAAATCGACACTGTAAAAACTGAATTTTATTGAACTTTGCAAAGAACAGTGCAGCTCAGGTGTTCGACAGAATGTTTTTGGCATCTAGGGATTTTTCCTTGAGCTGAAACTTGGTGGAGTGGCCTCTCATTGCTCCAGTAGGCTGCCTGAATTTTGGTGGAATTTTTGGAGAAGTGTAGATATGAATTTCACCGAATTTGGCAAATCTGGTCCAAACTTGCAGTGAGTGAAATTTGAAATATTTGAAAAGAAGAAGAGTGGATCAAGATGGTTCTAGGTTGTGGGTACTAAATACAATCCAGGGAAGTTGGTTTGGGAGAAAAACTCAAAGGCAAAGTGATACTTGCTTTGAAAATCACTTAAGCTCAAAATAAATGGCAGAATTGTTTTGGGAGGAAAAAAATAATTTAAATAAAATCCAAAACTTGTTTGGACTTGTTGAGACAGAGAATTTAGATTGTACAAAGATGGAGGGATGGATTTTGAGAAGATTTACCATAGGAGACATGGTAAAACCATGGGTGTTTTCAAAAGAAAGAAGTCCCAAAACTCCTAGGGTTTCCTTTTTTTTGAAAATAAATAAGTTTGAGAGGGAAATAACCAGAAGAAAAGCTTCCAAAATTTTAACACCAAAATTAAAAAGGAAAGGAAATCCTTGCCAAAGGTGAAAGGAAGTTTTTAAGAGGAAGAATTTTCTGAAAGAGAAATTTTTAAGGGCCCTCCTTTAGAATCCAATAAAGTTTTTGATGAAAACCAAATCAAAATTTTTGGAGTGTCACAACACCTACCCCCTTAGGAAAAATCTCGTCCCCAAGATTTCAGCTGATCCTTAAATAAGTGTGGATGCTCTGTCCGAAGAAAATCCTCTCTTTCCCAAGTAGCTTCACTGTCGGTGTGATTGCTCCACTGTACTCTGAAGAATTTGGTGGTCTTATGTCGGGTTCTCCTTTCAGACTCCTCTATTATTCTTACGGGACGTTCCCGATAAGTGAGGTCTGGCTGTACGTCAATGCTCTCATGGGATACTTGTTTCTCTGGGTTGCTCACGCACTTCCTTAATTGCGAGACATGGAACACGTCGTGGACATCGGATAATTCCTTGGGTAAGTATAGCTGGTAGGCTACCTTGCCTCTTCGCGCCATTATACGGAATGGTCCAATGAATCTTGGTGCTAGCTTCCCTTTAATCTTGAATCGTTGCAATCCTCTCATAGGAGATACTTTCAGGTATACGAACTCACCGGGCTCGAAGCTGACCCTACGATGTTTCTGATCATAATAACTCTTCTGTCGACTTTGAGCGATCTTAAGTCGGTCTCTGATTAGCTTGACCTTTTCCTCAGCTTCTCTGAGCATGTCCGATCCGAAGATGCGGCTGTCTCCGGTCTCTGACCAATTCAACGGGGTACGACATCTCCGTCCGTATAGAGCCTCAAATGGTGCCATTTGTAGGCTGGTCTGGTAGTTATTGTTGTATGCGAATTCGGCGTATGGCAGGCTTTCTTCCCAACTGGTTCCATATGTGAGGACGCATGCTCGCAGCATGTCTTGTAAAATCTGGTTTACTCATTCCGTTTGTCCATCGGTCTGTGGGTGATATGCGGTACTGAAGGCTAGTTGAGTTCCCAGAGCCTGTTGTAAATGCTCCCAAAATCTTGAGACGAACTGAGTGCCTCTGTCGGATATTATAGTCTTCGGGACTCCATGCAGACAAACTATGCGGGTGAGATAAATCCTGGCAAGCCGCTAAGTGTTGTAGGTTGTCTTCACTGGAATGAAATGTGCCACCTTGGTTAACCTGTCAGTGATGACCCAGATGGCATCATTCCCATGCTGCGACCGAGGTAGCCCAACAATAAAATCCATTCCTATTTCATCCCATTTCCACTCAGGTATTTTGTTTGGTTGCGGTAGTCCGGCCGGTCTCTGATGCTCGGCTTTTATGCGTTGACACGATTCGCAACGTGTAATGAAGGTGGCTATGTCCCTCTTCATACCGTGCCACCAAAATCTTTCCTGAATATCTTTATACATCTTGGTCCCGCCAGGGTGGATCGAGTACGGGGCGGTATGGGCTTCAGCTAGGATTTGTTGTTTAAGGTCTTCTATGTTTGGCACGCAGAGTCTTTCTCCGTACCACAATATTCCTCCATTGTCTATGACGAACTCCGAGGCCCTGCCCATGCTCACCTTTCTTTTGATGCCTTCAATGCTGGGGTGACCGGGTTGAGCTCTTTTAATTTCCTCCACAAGGTCGGGTCGTATTTCCAAGTTTGATATGGTGCCTTCTGCGACCATTAAAAAATTGAGCCTGCCAAATTCTTGTTGGAATTCGGGCCTCAAGCTTTGCAGATTGCTTTCGTCGGAGTTGGGGTTCCGACTAAGAGCATCGACCACTACATTTGCCTTTCCTGGGTGGTAATGTATACCAACATCATAATCCTTTACCAATTCCAACCAGCGTCTCTGTCGTAAATTTAGTTTTGGCTGCGTGAAAATATATTTGAGACTTTTGTGATCGGTATATATTTCACATCGGTTCCCAAGTAAGAAATGCCTCCATTCTTTGAGTGCATGAATGACCGCTGCCATTTCTAAGTCATGAGTGGGATAATTTTCCTCATGCTTGCGAAGTTGCCTTGAAGCATAGGCGACAACCTTACCTTCTTGCATCAACACGCATCCGAGACCCTTTCTGGACGCGTCACAAAATACTTCAAAATTCTTGTGTATGTCTGGCACAATTAATACTCGTGCTGTTGTTAATCTTCGCTTTAGCTCTTGGAAACTCTTTTCGCAGGCTTCTGTCCATTCAAACTTCTTGTCTTTCTTGAGTAATTGTGTTATAGGCTTGGCTATGGTGGAAAATCCTTCAATAAATCTGCGGTGATATCCTGCCATTCCCAAGAAACTACGTATATCTGTTACGCTGGCTGGCGACTTCCAGCCAAGTATGGCCTTGACTTTCTCTGGGTCCACTGCGATACCGTCTTGGGTTAGCACGTGGCCTAGAAAGCCTACTTGTCTTAGCCAAAATTCGCACTTGCTGAACTTGGCATACAATTGGTGTTTCCTGAGTTCTCCTAGCACAATCCTGAGGTGATCTGCGTGCTCTTCTGGTGTTTTGGAGTATACCAGAATATCGTCGATGAATACCACGACGAACTTGTCCATATATTTCATAAATACTTTGTTCATGAGGTGAACAAAATATGCAGGGGCATTAGTTAATCCAAATGGCATCACTGTGAACTCATACAGTCCATATCTGGAAGCAAAGGCTGTTTTGGGGATATCTTCCGTTCGCACCTTTAATTGATGGTATCCCGATCTTAAGTCAATTTTTGAAAATACCTTGGCCTGAGCGAGTTGATCAAACAAATCGTTTATCCTTGGCATCGGGTATTTGTTCTTAATTGTGACCATATTAAGTGCTCGATAGTCAATACACAATCTCAGTGTTCCATCCTTCTTTTTGGCAAATAAAATTGGTGATCCCCAAGGTGAGGAGCTGGCTCGAATATATCCTTTGTCCAGCAATTCTTTTATTTGCTTCTTCAATTCAACCAACTCGGATGGTGCCATTCTGTATGGTTTCTTGTATATGGGAGTGGTTCCTGGTGCGAGCTCAATGCAGAATTCTATCTCTCGGTCTAGTGGCATGCCTGGTAGCTCTTCAGGGAATACGTCTGGAAATTCACACACTACTGGAACCTTGTTTAGCTCAGAAATGTCCACCTTATTCAATCTCGGTTGCTGGGGTATTTTTCCTTCCTTGGCTGATACTTTTATTGTCTTCCCTTGGTGGTGTGTGAGAATTACGGTCCTGTTGAAACAGTCGATAAACCCCTTGTTGGTGGTCAGCCAATCCATCCCTAGGATGACATCCAGTCCTTTATTTTCCAACACAATAAGATTTGCGTGAAACTCCAATCCTTCGAACTCAATGACCACATTCTGACAGTAATTCTGAGTAACTTGCTGAATTCCAGGGGACTTGATGATCATGGATTTCTCCAAAGGAAGCATCAAAAAATTATTTTGCAAAGCAAAACTTTTCGAAATGAAAGAGTGAGAAGCTCCAGAATCAAACAAAACCGTGGCAGGTATTGTGTTGACAGGAAACGTACCGAGTACGATATCCGGAGCATTTTGTGCCTCCTCTTTGGTTACGTGGTTCAGATGACCCTTCCTGTGGTTGTTGTTGGGATTAAAATTGTTTCGCTTGGGCGCTGAATTATTGCCGCCGTTGTTCGGCCTTGGGGTTGAGTTCCTTGGCTTGGGGCACTGTTTGGCATAGTGCCCTTCTTCTCCACAAGCATAACAAGTGACGCCGGGGCGATATGTGAACTCCTTGTTCCTTGCATGAAAATTCTGGATTGGGCGTGAGACGTTGGATGGGGATTTGTGCGTCCCACCCTTTTTGAAATCTGTCTTGCTCCGTTGATTGCGAGCAAGGTTAGTCTGGTCCCTTTTTCGCTTGCGGATATCTTCCAGACTACGTCTCTCATTCTCCAGAGTAATGGCTTTGTCCACCAGTGTTTTAAAATCAGGAAAAGTGTGCACGACTAGTTGGCATTTAAGCGCGGGCGCTAGACCGTCAAGGAATTTCTCCATCTTCTTGCTTTCAGTCATACGCTCTTCATTGGCGTAGCGGGATAATAGTGTAAATTGACTGTTGTAATCTGCCACTGTCAAGTTTCTTTGTTTAAGGTCGTCGAACTCTCTCTTCTTGATTTTCATAATACTCTTAGGAATGTGTGCACCACGGAAACCTTCCTTGAAATCATCCCAGGTTATGTCACCTTCGTTTGGATGCATATGCAGAAAATTCTCCCACCAAGATGCGGCTGCTCCTGTAAGATAGTGCGGAGCATACAATACTTTCTCGAGATCTGAACATTTTGCAATAATTAATTTCCTCTCCATGTCCCGAAGCCAGTCCTCGGCTTCAAGAGGCTTGTCAGTATGTGAAAATGTTTGGGGACGCGTCTTCTGTAGCTCGGATAACTTGGAATGCTGCGGATACTGTCCATGGTAATTTCCCATGTTGATGACTTGGTTCATCATTTCACGATGTTGTTGCTGACTCTGTTCATAAAGGCGGCACATTTGAGAAAGTGTCGTTTCACTGCCCTGTTGGCTCGACTGCCCTTGCATGAAATTGTTGCCTGGTTGAGTGTCCAAATTTCCTCTGGCGGAGTAGGCATGGAGCGTGTCCAAGGACGAGACAATTTTTCACTCTGGGGATATATTTTATAAAACTCATAAGAAATATGAAGATGGTCGTCAAAAACAACTCCAAAAAAGAAAAATGCATAAGGATGGCAATAAATTTAAAAGTCCAAGATCATTTAAGAAAACAAATTGATTTGCGCACGGAGAAGGACTGCTCATTACATATCTTACACGCGGGCGATAATTATATGGTACATCACTCAGGATATGCGTACATAATCCTGACATGTTATTTAGGCTAGTTCACTCCTCCTGTTCTACATGGTGCGCAAACAAGCTACTCCTCACAACACATCTTACAAAGCGGTACATCGCACTCAGCCGGAAATGTTGATGATCTCCTTGGCCCTGCCGAGGGTGAGGCGTAGTGAGGCTGGGGATTTGACCTCCTCCTCACTAATAGGCTCTAGACGAGAAGAGCCGCGTCGGGTAGATGGAACTGGTGCCAGGGGTGGAGCAACACGAATGGGAGTGGGCACAACGGGTGGTGCAGTGTGCGCTGGAGTGGGCGCAAAGGCCTGGTTGATCCTTCCGGTGGTAGGCAGGTGACGAATAGGTGCATGTGATGCTGAAGACGAGACAAAAGTCAGTGGCGGTGCAGTGAGCGGGAGCTCCCTCCTGTTGGCGGCACAGCCATGGACTGAGTCCATGCGGGCAGCCACGAAGTCGTCCACCAGGTTGTCGAAGGCTGCCTCCAGAGCCCGGAGATACTCAATAAGCATCTCAAAAGCCTCGTCTCGTTCTCCTCTAGGGCAGGAGAATGCATAGTGGCAGGTGTAGGGCACATGGCATGGAAGATAACGGTAGCGACGAGTCTTCATCGCGGGAAGGACATCCCTGAGGCGGGCTATCGCCTCACAGGCTGCCATCTGCATAGCATGCCTCTCCATAGGCATGGCTCTACCCACAAACAGGTAGCGGCGTAGCTCACCACACCCTCCCTTGAACTGCACCGTGGCCTGGTGCATGGTCAGACCGTCGTTGACTCTGTGCTGGCGGAGTGTGAAGACTGGGCGCACGGATGGCCCCATCGCGACCTGAACGATGAAGGAGAGAAGCTTGACGAACCCATCGGGCACGTTGGCGAAGGTCTGAGACTCGCAGTCGTTGTCGGCCATCTACAAAAGTAGGCAAAAATCCTGAATGGTCAGATCATAAATTTATGCTGACTGTCAGAAAATGACTACCATTGCAAAAATATAAATTAGCTCTATTATGCTAATAACCGATTAGCGATCGCACCTAGTGGCTTCCTACAGTCAGCCTGGCTCTGGTACCAAGCTTGTCACGACCAGTTTTCCAATAAAAATATTTATTGAGAAACCAATCTTTGAGTCCATTATGAGAGAAAATCCTCCTCACTGGTTGACAAATACTTGATACAATAAGCCAGTAGCATATAATATATTACAGGGTTGAGCTAGGGCTGCTCAACAAATTATTACAAGCGCGCCAATAATTATACATAATGGCGGATATAACACAATGGTGTGGTGGCATACTACTGACTCGAGGATATAGTGGTGGTGGAATAACACAATGGGGAGTGTGGTAACACGACTCTCAAACTGGCATCTCATCGAGCGTCGAGGTGAGGCTCGATAAATTTATTCGGGTTGCGGAAGCGGGTATAAAACTGTGACCAAGACCAGGGTCGCACGAGACTGACTGGGATTCCTCTAGGCGTCGGACTCGCTATCGAACTCTTCATCCATGAGATCGCCTTCGTCAGCATCTGGCCAAATCAACAAGCCAGTGAGTACTTTGAAAGTACTCGCAAGACAGTTCGGACGTAAGATATAACAAATGCATGCATGAATGCATCATGAATGATCTTCCCAATGCACACTGATAATATTTGCACAACGAAGTAAGTACGAGGGAAACGGCGGTAGTCCGCCTGAAATCCCAACAGAATATAAATGAGAACCGATCGGGTGTCTGAAGCGACGCCATGAAGGGTGAACAAATAATAACAGAAAAATCATGCCACAGTCGGATGTCTGAGCGACATCACAGAAAGGGCTTTAAAAGAAATGCCACAGTCGGACGTCTGAGCGACATCATAGAAAAGGGCTTTAAAAGAAATGCCACAGTCGGACGTCTGAGCGACATCACAGAAAGGGCTTTAAAAGAAATGCCACAGTCGGATGTCTGAGCGACATCACAGAAAGGGCTTTAAAAGAAATGCCACAGTCGGACGTCTGAGCGACATCACAGAAAGGGCTTTAAAAGAAAAGCCACAGTCGGACGTCCAAGCGACATCACAGAAAAGGCTTTTAAAAGGAATGCCACAGTCGGACGTCTGAGCGACATCACAGAAAGGGCTTTAAAAGAAATGCCACAGTCGGACGTCCAAGCAACATCACAGAAAGGGCTTTAATCACAAGTAAATAATACTCATAATAAATATTCAATTCATGATAATAAACAGGTTAGTCCATCCATAGGAATAACATTTAGCCGGGCTTAGCACTCATGGGATTCACCGGAGTCTCTGTCATCAAATTGATACTGTTAGGCCAAGATGATACGAATTTGGACATGGAATTGATGATTCAAGGAATGTATGACTCTGCAGAGTTTGTACAAAAAAAACTCCCACAGCCAACGGATTTCCGTAGTCATGAGGGACTAGTTCCGTTTACGGTTTTTCGGAAGAAAACACAGCTAACCAGTACACACCCATCCTACCTCTCGATGCCAGGACTCACCCTAGACATCGTCCAAGAAAAACTTTTGAGACGGGGAGATCACAATCTCGAATAGCATGGGATCAAATTTATATATGCGCGCTCTAAGTGGTGCCCCCCTCTCGGTCCCAACCGGAAACACCCATGCCCCCTGACCGGATGACTAGCTTTAATCCAGGGCCATGGGACCATCATCCCGGCCTCTCCTTTTGGTGTGTACCAGGAAAGTGGTTTGCAACTTACTAAGCCATATTCCTTGCGGAAAACATGTGGTAGTACAGGGAAGGAAATGGGAGGAACTGGACCGGTATGGTTTGACCCTGAAGTCACATAGTCTGGCATAAGACTGGCATGCTACAACACTGCCATCTTACCCATCCTCATGCCAACACATGGCCATTCATACTCACCTCCATCCACTTATGGATCATCGAACTCACTTACTTCAACATTTCATAAAAATAACGTTCATCGGTATGCTCATCAACATGCCATGAAACTAACTAAATGCAAAACATGCCAAGACACTCATCATATCAAAAGTTCAAACATGCTTGCCTGGTTCAGAGTAGTCGGAGCCTAGCTCGGTGAAGTTCGCGGCTCCGTCACCTCCTTCGGTATCTATGGTATAAAGAAAATATATGCGCTATCGTAAATACCAAGAGGTGCACAGAAATTATTCCAAATATTTTTCAAATAAATATGATAAAAAACTAGACAAAAATATGAAGAGAACAGAAAAAGAATCACTCAAAAAATTCCTTTTTGTTAAAAAGTTATAAGGGTTTTAATCCAAGGACTTATCTGTAATGAAACAGAAAGTTTCGAGGGGCTAGTTTATAAAAACAGAAAGCGCTTCGGCAGAAACTACGCCAGCCCAGAGGGAAGGCGCATTCGGTAGAAGGCGTTTTCAGAAAACGCTTCGCTTAGACAGGATAGAGAGGCTGACAGCGGGTCCCGCTCGTCAGGTTTAGACTTTCAAATGGGGCGGCAGGTTTCGCCGGTGCCTGAGAGCAGCGGTGGTCGCCGACGGCGATCCACAGCGAGGCAGGGTGATCGGAGATTACCAACGTGCAATAAACGTGATCCAATCATATTCATGCTCAACGCAAACACCAAATAACATTTATTTTAGGTTCAGCACTAATCTTGTAGTAAATTTATCAGAGCTTAATATGCAAAAGGTTTCAACATTTTATCACATTCTGACTTTTCTAGGGAATTATTGCAACAGCAGTAAACTTTCTGTTTTCAAATAGCAACATGTATACTTGTAACATAGGCATAGTAAAGGCTATCAATGCCACTTTTATTGAAATGAAAGATGCAAAACATTGTTATAAATAACAGCATGCAAATGCTAACAAAATAAATTGACGCTCCAAGCAAAACACATATCATGTGGTGAATAAAAATATAGCTCCAAGTAAAGTTACTGATGGAAGTAGACGAAAGAGGGGATGCCTTCCAAGGCATCCCCAAGCTTAGGCTTTTGGTTGTCCTTGAATATTTCCTTGGGGTGCCTTGGGCATCCCCAAGCTTAGGCTCTTGCCACTCCTTATTCCATAATCCATCGAATCTTTACCCAAAACTTGAAAACATCAGAACACAAAACTTAACAGAAAACTCGTAAGCTCCGTTAGTATAAGAAAGCAAATCACCATCATAAGGTACTGTAATGAACTCATTCTAAATTTATATTGGTGTAATATCTACTGTATTCCAACTTCTCTATGGTTCATACCCTCCGATACTACTCATAGATTCATCAAAATAAGCAAACAACACGATGAAAACAGAATCTGTCAAAAACAGAACAGTCTGTAGTAATCTGAATCAAACGTATACTTATGGAACTCATAAAATTCTCAAATAAATTTCTGGACCTGAGGAATTTATCTATTTTTTCATCTGCAAAAAGAATTAACTAAATAGCACTCTCCAAATAAAAATGGCAGCAATTCTCATGAGCACTAAAGTTTTTGTTTTTTACAGCATGATCAACAAGACTTCTCCCAAGTCTTCCCAAAGGTTCTACTTGGCACAAACACTAATTAAAAGTATAAAACCACATCTAAACAGAGGCTATATGAATTATTTATTACTAAACAGGAGCAAAAAGCAAGGAACATAAATAAAATTGGGTTGCCTCCCAACAAGCGCTATCGTTTAACGCCCCTCGCTAGGCATGATGATTTCAATGATGCTCACATAAAAGATAAGAATTGAAAGATAAAGAGAGCATCATGAAGAATATGTCTAGCACATTTAAGTCTAACCCACTTCCTATGCATAGGGATTTTGTGAGCAAACAACTTGTGGGAACAAGAATCAGCTTGCATAGGAAGGTAAAACAAGCATAACTTCAAAACTTTAAGCACATGGAGAGGAAACTTGACATTATTGCAATTCCTACAAGCATATGTTCCTCCTTCATAATAATTTTCAGTAGCATCATGAATGAATTCAACAATATAACCAGCACCTAAAGCATTCTTTTCATGATCTACAAGCATAGAGAATTTATTACTCTCCACACAAGCAAAATTCTTCTCATGAATAATAGTGGGAGTAAACTCAACAAAATAATTATGATGTGAGGCATAATCCAATTGAAAACTAAAATCATGATGGCAAGATTCATGGATATAATTATTCTTTATAGCATACAAGTCATCACAATAATCATCATAGATAGCAACTTTGTTCTCATAATCAATTGGAACCTCTTCCGGAATAGTGGATTCATCATAAAATAAAGTCATGACCTCTCCAAATCCACTTTCATCAATATAATCATCATAAATAGGAGGCATGCTTTCATCATAATAAATTTGGTCATCAAAACTTGGGGGACAAAAAATATCATCTTCATCAAACATAGCTTCCCCAAGCTTGTGGCTTTGCATATCATTAGCATCATGGATATTCAAGGAATTCATACTAAGAACATTGCAATCATACTCATAATTCAAATATTTAGTGCCAAACATTTTATAGATTTCTTCTTCTAGCATTTGAGCACAATTATCCTTTCCATCATACTCACGACAGATATTAAAAAGGTGAAGCGTATGAGACAAAATCAATTCCATTTTTTATAGTTTTCTTTTATAAACTAAACTAGTGATAAAACAAGAAACTAAAAGACTCGATTGCAAGATCTAAAGATATACCTTCAAGCACTCACCTCCCCGGCAACGGCGCCAGAAAAGAGCTTGATGTCTACTACACAACCTTCTTCTTGTAGACGTTGTTGGGACTCCAGGTGCAGAGGTTTGTAGGACAGTAGCAAATTTCCCTCAAGTGGATGACCTAAGGTTTATCAATCCGTAGGAGGCATAGGATGAAGATGGTCTCTCTCAAGCAACCCTGCAACCAAATAACAAAGAGTCTCTTGTGTCCCCAATACACCCAATACGATGGTAAATTGTATAGGTGCACTAGTTCGGCGAAGAGATGGTGATACAAGTGGTATATCGATAGTAGATAAAGGTATTTGTAATCTGAAATTATAAAAATAGCAAGGTAACTAATGATAAAAGTGAGCGTGAACGGTATTGCAATGCTAGTAAACAAGGCCTAGGATTCATACTTTCACTAGTGCAAGTCCTCTCAACAATAATAACATAATTGGATCACATAACTATCCCTCAACATGCAACAAAGAGTCACTCCAAAGTCACTAACAGCGGAGAACAAACGAAGAGATTATGGTAGGGTACGAAACCACCTCAAAGTTATTCTTTCCAATCAATCCATTGGGCTATTCCTATAAGTGTCACAAACAGCCCTAGAGTTCATACTAGAATAACACCTTAAGACACAAATCAACCAAAACCCTAATGTCACCTAGATACTCCAATGTCACCTCAAGTATCCGTGGGTATGATTATACGATATGCATCACACAATCTCATATTCATCTATTCAACCAACACATAGAACCTCAAAGAGTGCCCCAAAGTTCTATCGGAGAATCACGACGAAAACGTGTGCCAACCCCTATGCATAGGTTCATGGGCGGAACCCGCAAATTGATCACCAAAACATACATCAAGTGAATCACGTGGTATCCCATTGTCACCACAGATACGCACGGCAAGACATACATCAAGTGTTCTCAAATCTTTAAAGACTCAATCCGATAAGATAACTTCAAAGGGGAAACTCAATTCATTACAAGAGAGTAGAGGGGGAGGAGAAACATAAGATCCAACTATAATAGCAAAGCTCGCGATACATCAAGATCGTATCACCTCAAGAACACGAGAGAGAGAGAGAGAGAGAGATCAAACACATAGCTACTGGTACATACTCTCGGCCTCGAGGGAGAACTACTCCCTCCTCGTCATGGAGAGCACCGGGATGATGAAGATGGCCACCGGAGAAGGATTCCCCCTCCGGCAGGGTGCCGGAACGGGGTGTAGATTGGCTTTCGGTGGCTATGGAGGCTTCTGGCGGCGGAACTCCAGATCTATTGTCCGTTCTGGAAGTTTTTTGATACGTAGGTATATATGGGTGCAGGAAGTATGTCGGTGGAGCTTCGGGGGCCCCACGAGGCAGGGGCGCGCCCTAGGGGGGCGCCTCCCACCCTCGTGAGCACCTCCCTTGGCTCCTGACATGGGGTCCAAGTCCATCCGGTAGCTTTCCTTCCAAAAATAACTTCTCCAGTTGATTTCGTTCCGTTTCGACTTCGTTTGATATTCCTTTTCTTCGAAACACTGAAATAGGCAAAAAAACAGCAATTCTGGGCTGGGCCTCCGGTTAATAGGTTAGTCCCAAAAATAATATAAAAGTGGATAATAAAGCCCAATATTGCCCAAAATAGTAGATAACATAGCATGGAGCAATCAAAAATTATGGATACGTTGGAGACGTATCAAGCATCCCCAAGCTTAATTCCTGCTCGTCCTCGAGTAGGTAAATGATAAAAAACAGAATTTTTAATGCGGAGTGCTACTTGGCATAATTTCAATGTAATTCTTCTTAATTGTGGCATGAATATTCAGATCCGAGAGATTCAAGATAAAAGTTCATATTGACATCAAAATAATAATACTTCAAGCATACTAACTAAGCAATTATGTCCTCTCGAAATAACATGGCCAAAGAAAGTTCATCCCTACAAAATCATATAGTTTAGTCATGCTCCATTTTCGTCACACAAGAATGCTCTCATCACGCATAACCTCGATGACAAGCCAAGCAATTGTTTCATACTTTAGTAATCTCAAGCCTATAAACTTTCACGCAATATATGAGCGCGAGCCATGGACATAGCACCATGGGTGGAATAGAATATAATGAGGGGGTTATGTGGAGAAGACAAAAAGGAGAAAGTCTCACATCAACGAGGCTAATCAATAGGATATGGAGATGCCCATCAATTGATGTTAATGCAAGGAGTAGGGATTGCCATGCAACGGATGCACTAGAGCTATAAATGTATGAAAGCTCAACAAAAGAAACTAAGTGGGTGTGCATCCAACTTGCTTGCTCACAAAGACCTAGGGCACTTGAGGAGGCCCATTGTTGGAATATACAAGCCAAGTTCTATAATGAAAAATTCCCACTAGTATATGAAATTGACAAAACAAGAGACTCTCTACTATGAAGATCATGGTGCTACTTTTAAGCACAAGTGTGGTAAAAGGATAGTAACATTGTCCCTTCTCTCTTTTTCTCTCAATTTTTTTGGACCTTCTCTTTTTTTATGGCCTTTCTCCTTCTTCTTTTTTGGGCCTTCTCTTTTTTATGGCCTTTCTTTTTTTATTCCTCACTTGGGACAATGCTCTAATAATGATGATCATCACACTTCTATTTATTTACAACTCAATGATTACAACTCGATACTAGAACAAAGATGACTCTATATGAATGCCTCCAGCGGTTTACCGGGATAGGCAATGAACCAAGAGTGACATGTATGAAAGAATTATGAACGGTGGCTTTGCCACAAATACTATGTCAACTACATGATCATGCTAAGCAATATGACAATGATGAATGTGTCATGATGAACGGAATGATGGAAAGTTGCATGGCAATATATCTCGGAATGGCTATGGAAATGCCATAATAGGTAGGTATGGTGGTTGTTTTGAGGAATATATAAGGAGGTTTATGTGTGAAAGAGCGTATAATATCACGGGGTTTGGATGCACCGGCGAAGTTTGCGCCAACTCTCAATGTGAGAAAGGGCAATGCACGGTACCGGAGAGGCTAGCAAGGATGGAAGAGTGAGAGTGCGTATAATCCATGGACTCAACATTAGTCATAAAGAACTCACATACTTATTGCAAAAATCTACAAGTCATCAAAAACCTCGGCACTATGTGCATGCTCCTAGGGGGATAGATTGGTAGGAAAAGACCATCACTCGTCCCCGACTGCCACTCATAAGGAAGACAATCAAATAACACCTCATGTTTCAAATTTGTTACACAACGTTTACCATACGTGCATGCTACGGGACTTGCAAACTTCAACACAAGAATTTCTCAAATTCACAACTACTCAACTAGCACGACTTTGATATTATTACCTCCATATCTCAAAACAATCATCAAGCATCAAACTTTTCTTAGTATTCAAAACACTCATAAGAAGATTTTACTAATCTTGAATACCTAGCATATTAGGATTTTAAGCAAATTACCATGCTATTAAGACTCTCAAAATAATATAAGTGAAGCATGAGATTTCATCTATTTCTACAAAATAAAACCACCACCGTGCTCTAAAAAGATATAAGTGAAGCACTAGAGCAAATGACAAACTACTCTGAAAGATATAAGTGAAGATCAATGAGTAGTCGAATAATTATGCAACCATGTGAAGACTCTCTAACATTTAATAATTTCATATCTTGGTATTTTATTCAAGCATCAAGAAAAACAAAAGAAAATGACATTCTAAGAATAGCAAACATCATGTGAAGAAGCAAAAACTTAGGATCAACTGAAACTAACCGATAGTTGTTGAAGAAGAAAGGTGGGATGCCAACCGGGGCATCCCCAAGCTTAGATGCTTGAGACTTCTCGAAATATTATCTTGGGATGCCTTGGGCATCCCCAAGCTTAAGCTTTTGTGTCTCCTTAATTCCTCTCATATCACGGTCTCCCTAAATCTCAAAAGCTTCATCCACACAAAACTCAACAAGGACTTGTGAGATAAGTTAGTATAAACCATTGCAAAAACCTTATCATACTCTACTGTAGCAAATCACTAAAATTATTATTCAACGTTGCATACTAAATTCCTCTGCATACTTAATAGTCCTATCCTCAAATAGAATCATTAAAGAAGCAAACATATGCAAACAATGCAAACATAACAGCAATCTGCCTAAACAGGATAATCTGTAAAGAATGCTGCAACATCCATACTTCCCTAGCTCCAAAAATTATGAAAGAAAATTCCAACTGTATTAAATTTATCAGATCTTAATATGCAAAAGGTTTCAACATTTTATCACATTCTTACTTTTCTAGGGAATTATTGCAACAGTAGTAAACTTTCTGTTTTCAAACAGCAACATGTATACTTGTAACATAGGCATAGTAAAGGCTATCAATGCCACTTTTATTGAAATGAAAGATGCAAAAAATTGTTATAAATAACAGCATGCAAATCCTAACAAAATAAATTGACGCTCCAAGCAAAACACATATCATGTGGTGAATAAAAATATAGCTCCAAGTAAAGTTACCGATGGAAGTAGACGAAAGAGGGGATGCCTTCCAGGGCATCCCCAAGCTTAGGCTTTTGGTTGTCCTTGAATATTTCCTTGGGGTGCCTTGGGCATCCCCAAGCTTAGGATCTTGCCACTCCTTATTCCATAATCCATCGAATCTTTACCCAAAACTTGAAAACTTCAGAACACAAAACTTAACAGAAAACTCGTAAGCTCCGTTAGTATAAGAAAGCAAATCACCATCATAAGGTACTGTAATGAACTAATTCTAAATTTATATTGGTGTAATATATACTGTATTCCAACTTCTCTATGGTTCATACCCTCCGATACTACTCATAGATTCATCAAAATAAGCAAACAACACGATGAAAACAGAATCTGTCAAAAACAGAACAGTCTGTAGTAATCTGAATCAAACGTATACTTCTGGAACTCATAAAATTCTCAAATAAATTTCTGGACCTGAGTAATTTATCTATTTTTTCATCTGCAAAAATAATTAACTAAATAGCACTCTCCAAATAAAAATGGCAGCAATTCTCATGAGCACTAAAGTTTCTGTTTTTACAGCATGATCAACAAGACTTCTCCCAAGTCTTCCCAAAGGTTCTACTTGGAACAAACACTAATTAAAAGTATAAAACCACATCTAAACAGAGGCTATATGAATTATTTATTACTAAACAGGAGCAAAAAGCAAGGAACATAAATAAAATTGGGTTGCCTCCAAACAAGCGCTATCGTTTAACGCCCCTCGCTAGGCATGATGATTTCAATGATGCTCACATAAAAGATAAGAATTGAAAGATAAAGAGAGCATCATGAAGAATATGTCTAGCACATTTAAGTCTAACCCACTTCCTATTCATAGGGATTTTGTGAGCAAACAACTTGTGGGAACAAGAATCAGCTTGCATAGGAAGGTAAAACAAGCATAACTTCAAAACTTTAAGCACATAGAGAGGAAACTTGACATTATTGCAATTCCTACAAGCATATGTTCCTCCTTAATAATAATTTTCAGTAGCATCATGAATGAATTCAACAATATAACCAGCACCTAAAGCATTCTTTTCATGATCTACAAGCATAGAGAATTTATTACTCTCCACACAAACAAAATTCTTCTCATGAATAATAGTGGGAGTAAACTCAACAAAATAATTATCATGTGAGATATAATCCAATTGAAAACTAAAATCATGATGGCAAGATTCATGGATATAATTATTCTTTATAGCATACAAGTCATCACAATAATCATCATAGATAGCAACTTTGTTCTCATAATCAATTGGAACCTTTTCCGGAATAGTGGATTCATCATAAAATAAAGTCATGACCTCTCCAAACCCACTTTCATCAATATAATCATCATAAATAGGAGGCATGCTTTCATCATAATAAATTTGGTCATCAAAACTTGGGGGACAAAAAATATCATCTTCATCAAACATAGCTTCCCCAAGCTTGTGGCTTTGCATATCATTAGCATCATGGATATTCAAGGAATTCATACTAACAACATTGCAATCATACTCATAATTCAAATATTTAGTGCCAAACATATTATAGATTTCTTCTTCTAGCATTTGAGCACAATTATCCTTTCCATCATACTCACGACAGATATTAAAAAGGTGAAGCGTATGAGACAAAATCAATTCCATTTTTTATAGTTTTCTTTTATAAACTAAACTAGTGATAAAACAAGAAACTAAAAGACTCGATTGCAAGATCTAAAGATATACCTTCAAGCACTCACCTCCCCGGCAACGGCGCCAGAAAAGAGCTTGATGTCTACTACACAACCTTCTTCTTGTAGACGTTGTTGGGCCTCCAAGTGCAGAGGTTTGTAGGATAGTAGCAAATTTCCCTCAAGTGGATGACCTAAGGTTTATCAATCCGTAGGAGGCGTAGGATGAAGATGGTCTCTCTCAAGCAACCCTGCAACCAAATAACAAAGAGTCTCTTGTGTCCCCAACACACCCAATACGATGGTAAATTGTATAGGTGCACTAGTTCGGCGAAGAGATGGTGATACAAGTGGTATATGGATAGTAGATAAAGGTATTTGTAATCTGAAATTATAAAAACAGCAAGGTAACTAATGATAAAAGTGAGCGTGAACGGTATTGCAATGCTAGTAAACAAGGCCTAGGGTTCATACTTTCACTAGTGCAAGTCCTCTCAATAATAATAACATAATTGGATCACATAACTATGCCTCAACATGCAACAAAGAGTCACTCCAAAGTCACTAATAGCGGAGAACAAACGAAGAGATTATGGTAGGGTACGAAACCACCTCGAAGTTATTCTTTCCAATCAATCCGTTGGGCTATTCCTATAAGTGTCACAAACAGCCCTAGAGTTCGTACTAGAATAACACCTTAAGACACAAATCAACCAAAACCCTAATGTCACCTAGATACTCCAATGTCACCTCAAGTATCTGTGGGTATTATTATACGATATGCATCACACAATCTCATATTCATCTATTCAACCAACACATAGAACCTCAAAGAGTGCCCCAAAGTTCTATTGGAGAATCACAACGAAAACGTGTGCCAACGCCTATGCATAGTTTCATGGGCGGAACCCGCAAGTTGATCACCAAAACATACATCAAGTGAATCACGTGGTATCCCATTGTCACCACAGATACGCACGACAAGACATACATCAAGTGTTCTCAAATCTTTAAAGACTCAATCCGATAAGATAACTTCAAAGGGGAAACTCAATTCATTACAAGAGAGTAGAGGGGGAGGAGAAACATAAGATCCATCTATAATAGCAAAGCTCGCGATACATCAAGATCGTGTCACCTCAAGAGCATGAGAGAGAGAGAGAGATCAAATAGATAGCTACTGGTACATACCCTCAGCCCCAAGGGAGAACTACTCCCTCCTCGTCATGGAGAGCACCGGGATGATGAAGATGGCCACCGGAGAGGGATTCCCCCTCTGGCAGGGTGCCGGAACGGGTCTAGATTGGCTTTCGGTGACTACGGAGGCTTCTGGCGGCGGAACTCCCGATCTATTGTCCGTTCTAGAAGTTTTTTGATACGTAGGTATATATGGGTGCAGGAAGTACGTCGGTGGAGCTTCGGGGACCCCACGAGGCAGGGGGCCTGCCCTAGGGAGGCGCGCCCCCACCCTCGTGAGAACCTCCCTTGGCTCCTGACGTGGGGTCCAAGTCCATCTGGTAGCTTTCCTTCCAAAAATAACTTCTCCAGTTGATTTCGTTCCGCTTCAACTCCGTTCGATATTCCTTTTCTTCGAAACACTGAAATAGGCAAAAAAACAGCAATTCTAGGTTGGGCCTCCGGTTAATAGGTTAGTCCCAAAAATAATATAAAAGTGGATAATAAAGCCCAATATTTCCCAAAACAATAGATAACATAGCATGGAGCAATCAAAAATTATAGATACGTTGGAGACGTATCAATCATATGTGCATGGATATACCGGTGTTCATTAACCCGGCTTGACTTTCATCGGCAAGTTGTTTGTACATGATCACATATAATCCGGCGCTTATTAACCCGGTCTGGTTTTTTACTAACAAGTCGCCAGTGTTATAAGGAAAATCCGGTGTTTATTATATCCCGGTATGGTTTATTATCATAATCCGGCAAATTAAGGAAGGAGTTCTCAATACTGAAGATTGGGGTTACCATCCTCACTACAAGAATTGGTTAAACCAACGAGGTGATTCAATGTCACAGGTATCATCTATGTCATATTTGATTATCTTCAATTATAGCTTTGGTTATAAACCCTGGTTATTTATATGGGCATTATGACCCGCCCTACGGTAAACCGCCAAGGATTCCTGTGATCTACTTGTGTGCAAGATAAGAATGCATTCGGGTGGCTACCCACCCTGGTTTTCGACGTTAAGTCGCCAGGGCATATGTTATTTACACTTTGAGTAGGATTTGCAGAATTATGACATATAAATTCAAGCTCATCATCAAAATTGATGCTTCAAAAGGGTTATCCACTTTGGATTTTATCAAATGCTATCAGCCGCCGGGTTATAAAAATTCCGGCTTACAATGAATGCGCATTAAGTCGCCATCGGCCAAGTGCCGCTGAGTATTTAAACTCCGGATTTACTTATTAGCTGGCAAGATATTCATATCTTTCATAGCCAAAATTGGCTGGATTTTCATGATGATATTGAATGATTGAGGTTTTTAAACCGGATTATATTATTCAAATCTTCAAATAGCCAAACATGGCTGGATTTTTTATGGTTATCAATAACCAGTATTATGATCAAGGTTTTCAAAGTCGCTTTAGCGCAATGGCTATCATATTATCAATGGATATGATTTATTCTACAATGGATTTTTGCAAGTGTGTTCCGGTTAATTCCAAAAGAATGGAATATTTATTATAGCTCCCCAATATTGGGAGGGTATATTATAAAGAGAAGTCATCCTTCCCTCGATTTAAATGGAACGAAGATCCATACGATTTATTTAGTGAGTTGCAACAATTAATGATATGATGGCATGATGACATGATGCAATGCACATGATGACGTGACATGATGCAACACGCAAGCACATGACAATGCAACAACATCGAATAACTGCAGGACACCTGGCACATCGGTCTCGGGGCGTTACAACACTCCACCACTACGAGAGGATCTCGTCCCGAGATCTAGAAAGGCACCGGGGAAACAACGGAAGAGAAAAGAGGAGAGGTAAAACTAAGTTGCTTCTTTGACAAACGAGTGAAACCACAACCTTGAGAGGTTGAATACATTCGAGACAGAATTCAACGAAGGTGAACAAGGTCGAAAAACAGCCATTTAGAAAAGAGGAAGAAAGAACATTGCGAAAAACCTTGAGGTTGAAGGTAAGATATATATTGAAAAAAATACTCCGGTTAAGGAAGGGGATCAAGGAAGACCAAATTCGGGTAGCACTCCGGTTGAAACGAAAAGAATTGAATAAGGTCTTGATAAGATGAGAAGATACTTGATGAAATCACAACACACTGCCACTGGAACTATTGAATGAATGGAACAAGGGGTAAGAAAGATCTCAGACAGCACTTCGGTTAAGAAGGGAGTCAAAATTTGATAAGATGAGAGAGTTCAAATGAAAACACGACACTCCGGTTGAGAAAGGTGTGCAAGACTTGATAAGGCGAAAAGAACTTTAACAAGGGGCACAATACTCCGGTTAAGCAAGATAGGGAAGGAATAAGAGTGATAAAATTTGGACAGCACTTCGTCTGTAAATGGAAGTAATTGAACAAGACAAGATGAGAGGGTACTTGAAAAGAGGGCACAACACTCCAATTAAAAGGATAGGCACGACAAGAACACGATCCTGATAAAACAAGAAGATGGGTTGAAGACAGCAACATCACAATGCCTCCGGAACAAAAGAATAGAAGATAGATAATTGAAATAGGAGAATGGAGAAGAAAATGCCAACTTCTGCCACAAAAGAGCTTGGAAAGGCATCTTTAGGAGAAGGGTTGAACGGAGTTGTTGGAAAAAACACCAACGAAAAGAATAAGGTTGATATGGTTTTATGGAATACATCCCAAATTATGAGGTGACAACCTGCCACTCACAGAAAAAGAATTGGATTGATAGGAACAAGGAGACGAGAAGCTTAACTCACTGGGAGGATAGAAGAAGAGCTTGGATCAATTATAAGCACCATAATTAACAGCAATCCTTAGGGAAAGTTTTTAGGTGAAAAATAACCCAAGATAACTCCAAAGAAGAGATTGGTGGATTTAAAATACCTCATTTCTTAATAACATGTGAATCATGAACTCAAATTATCAAGAATGATGTAAAACCACCTCCAAAGATACGGTAGAAAGAAATTGTACTCCGGATAGCAAGATGAAGAAAGCTTGAGCTCCTTTGAAAAGAATCTCTATGAACACTTCGAGAAGGAATTAAATCCTTGATGAACCATCATGTAGAGCCTTCATGAAGAACTCCGGTAATAAAAAGAATGATCCAAAATAATTGAATGATGAAAAGAATAAGATTGAAGCCTCGCAATGATTTAGATAGAGATCTCCGTGATAATATAATTGAAAGAGGTTGGAACTCCAGGAAAGAAAGATGAGCACTTGAACCCAAGAATTTAATCATCGAGAACAAACTCCGGTAAACAAAAGGATGAACAAACGGAAGGAAAAAGAAGTTGAAAACACAAGGTGAATCCGTGCAATGGTTTAGATGGACCTCCACGGAGATGTAATTGAGAGAGCTTGGAATTGCGGGAAGAGAAGATGAAACAAAAGAAATCGAGAATTTTTGATGAGCCTCCGGCATAAGGAATTAAATCACTTGGATGAAACAAGAGTAAGAATTACATTATGCTTATCCTTCACCAATTTAAATTGATGACAAACAATGGAATTGGCATACTACTTATTCTCGTAGAAAAGATTAAGATAGATATCGCGCCAACTTGAGAAGGTCTTCAACGAAACACCGGTGGAATTGAAACAACGAATGAATTTATAAAGAAGAGAAATCTTGAAAGCACCACCGTAAGAATTGAAAAGAACGATTAAAACATGAAGGCACACCGGGAAGAATTAGCAATTGAACGAAGATGCTTGAGAGAATTTAGACCCAACTGAAACGAAGAGATCACGCGCTGATTAAAGAATATTGAATGATGCACCGGTGAGATTTGAGGATGACAACTGAAAGCTGAGAATTAATAAATCTTAGATGATGGGCTTCGGATGAACAAACTGAGAATACTCTCGAATTGCTCCGGAAGGGTAAAAAGAATTCTCACAATCAAACAATTATGAGAGGATGGCAACAAGCTAGCACCATGAATCTTGAAGAGAATGGAGCAAGATTAAAGAGAAACTCTTCTTCGGTCTTCAAATGATGAGAATGACGACAAGAAACACCACCAATAATTATTGAGGCACTCCGGAATAAAGAAGAAAATAAAAGTTGAATCAACGATGAAATTAATTTGAAAGATCTTGGAGAAGGACATTTGACTGATGATAATTCATTCTTACGTCAAACTTCGAAAAGAATTTGAGAATACCTCAGGGAAAATAAGAAGAGTCAGGTAAGATCCTAGAAAAAAGACATGTGGGTTAGGGCCCACTCGAAAGAAAAACACCGTTGAAATGATTAAAGGCGAGAGGTTGCACCGGTTGAATTAAATGATTTGAATGGGATACCAATCTTGAAAGAGCTTGAACGAAAGCAGAGTGGAAACACGAATCTTCGAGATATCTTGGGCACCCCGAAACAATTAAATAGCGAGAAGTGAATGAATATGAGGTGCACTGGCATGAGAAGCATTGAAATGAGGAAAAAAACATGCTCAACAAAGCTTGACTTTAAACCACCGGAGAAGAAAAATGAGTGAAGGTGACAAACTTGAAGCTCTGTTAGAATTTTCTTGAGAATCACCGGATAACAATATTGATAGAAAAGAATGGAGAGACTTCACATCAATAAGATGGATACTTGAATTGAGATACATGAGTCCTCGGAGAAACAAGGGTGGGTGGGCGGGAAAACAAAGGCAACTTGGGGACGGATGGAACAAACACCGTTGAGAAGAAATGATAATTGACCTTGCTGCTGTTGAAATGATCGGAATCACTTTGAGAGAAAACACGCCGGTTGAAAAGGATTGACAACACAAACTCGATGATCAAGAGGGATTAGTATTCACATCGGAGTATGAGAACAACATTAGAGAAGGTATGGAATCAACATTTGACTTCGAAGCAACTCGAATACCACAACTCAAAACAAAAACAAAGGATTGGCTTGCGGAATAAGCCGGAGCAAACATATGATAGAGATTTCGTCCGAAGTTTTCGTGGTGGGACCTACACGGGCTCGATCGTACAGCACCATCATGTACAAGGCAGTGCACATGACATACGAAGCGTCCCCGAGTCAGCATAGCCAAGGACTCTTTAAGACACAACGAGACCACTGTAAAATCGACCGTGAATAGGCGAACCACTAGACGTCGAACCCCAATTTCATATCATACATCTGTCGGAAAGATATCCTAAGAGCTACTTGAATTCCCACCTATGAAACTCCCGAAACTTTCTGGTTATGCAATCAGGTGTTGGGGATACAGGGGAAGCATAATATCTCACCAAAACTAGCAAATCCTACATCCAGCTGTATCCATCCTTCAACACATAACCAAGAAACCTTCGGAAACCTTCTATCTCAACCTTCGAAAAGCATCCGTTATACAAGTTATGGCGATACTCCCGAACTCCCGCCCCAGTACTGGGTGGCGTTGAGGTTATCTCACCAACGAACTACATAAAAGAGATTTTCGATGTCACGAACATATCTCAAGTATACCAGAATTGCAATGATAGAATTATGATGACAACACCTCAGAGCTCAACTCCCCGGGACACTTCCACTAAACCCCTGACAGGAGGCACCAAGACAGTGTTCTCATCATAAGCCATCGGAACAAAACCAAGATACTCGCGTGATCCTAAAAAAAATTTAGTGAAATTTGAGAAGAGAAGAGTCAAAACTCTACGTCAGGATGCCTTACCAGAGCGATGAGGAGACTGGGGAGTAAAAAGAATTCCTAAGCTCTCCGATATATAATTCCTAATTGACTCAAAACATTTTTCTAGACACAACTCGGCTGCTAAAAACGATCAAGCAATGGGGGCTCCTAAGGTCGGGGAAGGCTCTGATTACCAACTTGTAACACCCTCGATGCGACTAAAGCTCCCACGTGTCGAGGCACGACTTAGAGGCATAATCGCATTGAAGGCAATGTCGCAAGTGAGGTAATCTTCACACAACCCATGTAATAATAATAAGGAAAGAGATACATAGTTGGCTTACAATCGCCACTTCACACAATTACATGAATAAACATTACATCAATCAAATGCACTCATGGTCCGACTACGGAACCAAAATAAAAGAAGAACCCCAAATGCGACAAAGGTCCCCGATCGACCCCAACTGGGCTCCACTACTGATCAACTAGAACGTAACAACACAAATGAACAAGGTCTTCAACGAGCTCCTCCTGAGCTGGTTGCGTCATCTGCACGGACTCAACGGCACCTGCAAGCTGGTTTTGGAAGTATCTGTGAGCCACAGGGACTCAGCAATCTCGCACCCTCGCGATCAAGACTATTTAAGCTTATGGGTAAGGTAAAAGGTATGAGGTGGAGAAGCAACAAGCGACTAGCATATATAGTGGCTAACCTATTCGCAAAAGAGAGCGAGAAGAGAAGGCAAAGCACGGTCGATAAAAGTATGATCAAGAAGTGATCCTGGACTACCTACGTCAAGCATAACTCCAACAACCGTGTTCACTTCCCGGACTCCGCCGGAAAGAGACCATCACGGTTACACACGCGGTTGATTCATTTTAATTAAGATCAAGTTTAGGTTTTCTACAACCGGACGTTAACAAATTCCCATCTGCCCATAACCGCGGGCACGGCTTTCGAAAGATCAAATCCCTGCAGGGTGTCCCAACTTAGCCCATGACAAGCTCTCACGGTCAACGAAGGAATAGACCTCCACCCGAGATATTCCGATCAGACTCGGTATCCCAGTACAACAAGACATTTCGACAGGGTAAAACTAAACCAGCAACACCGCCCGATGCGCCGACATCCTGATGGGAGCTGCACATATCTCGTTCTCAGGGCAACACCGGATTGTCTAAACTTCCAGTAGGCCAGCCCAGAGTTGCCCCTGGTAGCCACCGGCGGCTGGCGGTTTGGACCAACACTTAGACAAGCACTGGCCCGGGGGGTTAAAATAACGATGACCCTCAGGAACGCGACTCCCAAGGGAAAAGAAAAGGCTAGGTGGCAAATGGTAAAACCAATGTTGGGCATTGCTGGCAAAGCTTTACTTAAGGCGAACTGTCAAGGGGTTCCCATTATAGCCCAACCGCATAAGGGACGCAAAATCCGGGAACATAACACCGATATGACGGAAACTAGGGCGGCAAGAGTGGAACAAAACACCAGGCATAAGGCCGAGCCTTCCACCCTTTACCAAGTATATAGATGCATTAATTAAATAAGATATATGGTGATATCCCAACAAGTAAATAAATGTTCCAACAAGGAACGATCTCCATGTTCCAACAAGGAACAAACTTCGATCTTCACCTGCAACTAACAACGCTATAAGAGGGGCTGAGCAAAGCGGTAACATAGCCAATCAACGGTTTGCTAGGACATTGGTGGGTTAGAGGCTGAACATGGCAATTTGGGAGGCTGACAAGCAAGTGGTAGGCATCGTAGCAATGGCATAGCAAAAGAGCGAGCAAACTAGCATAGCAAAGATAGTAGTGATTTCGAGGGTATGATCATCTTGCCTGAAATCCCGCAAGGAAGAAGAACGAGTCCATGAAGAAGACAAACGGACGAAGATGAACGGGTCCTCACAACACGACGTAACCGGAATCAACCCGAGGAAGCAATCACCGGAAAAGAAGCACACAACATAGTAAACAACCAACACATAATCATGGCATGATGCACAATCAAGTATGATGCATGTCCGGTTTAAAGAGGGCATGGCATGGCAAAATGCACAAACAATTCTACAAATTAAGTGGAGCACAATATGCAACGGAGTTGCATATTGAAGAAAACACCACATGACTTATTTAGTTCAATCTTGTTTATGTACCCAACAATATTAAATGTTGATTAACATGGCAAGAGGGTGAAGCAAAGCAAAACTACCTATCTAGTCAAGGTTAAATGAGGCCGGAAGCAACGAACAACAATTCCGGAAACTCCCCATAGCATATTTTAGATTCGGTCCTGATCTGTCCTAAACACAATTTTAGAGTTGTTTAACATGCAAAGTGATGCCACCATGATAAACTAGGCAAAATTCTACCCCATTTACATATCAAGTTTATTTAATTCGGAGCCACGGTTATTTAGTTATGAATTAAATCATTTTAGCATGGCATTTAAGCAAAATTTAAACAAACAACATTTTAATTGTTGTTATGATGATGCGGATGACATGAGCAAGTTTTATGCAATATTTATGAAAATTTTATCATGATAAGATACGAGGCATTTGTCATCGGGGCGGAAACGAAAGGGGTGCCACGGCAACGAATCCGAAAGTGATGCCACGGCAACATATCGGTTCCGGTAGCTCATAGAGGTACCGGTGCAAAAGGAAAAAATGACGAGAGCGTGACATGCGATAGAAGGTGGGGTGATCCCGGATACCGGGTTCCCACAAGATGGTGGCATGGCAAAAGAGGAGCATCGCAACGAACAATCGCAAATGGTGCAAACACGCGGTTCATCTCATACACCACACAACATTCGTTCTCGGAAGGTCGTCTCGGGGTTATACCTTCGAAGCGTGCATTTCGAAGTGAATCGGTTCGGAGGGGAAGTAGTCGTTCTCGCGGCGGTAGTGGTTCTCGTTTCGAAGAGGAAGTAATTGTTCATGTTCCGTAGATGTTCGGGGTCACGACAAGGAACTTGACGTCCACGGGGACTTCGCGGGTGGACGGTAGTGGTACACGTTTTGTAGACGTTCGAGCCATCTGTAGCGGTACTTGATGAATCCCGAAACGGACTTGGCGTCTTCGTGCGTAGGGGTACTTGGCGTTCTTAGCGGTTCCGAAGACGGCGGTAGATGAACATGATGCGTCGTCGTGGCACTTGTTGGTCTCGGTCGAAGCAGCAAAACATAGTCGAACTTGAGGTGGCCTTGACGATCCCAAAAACGTTCCTGCTCGAGAAGGTCTCTGTCTTGGTCTTCACCGGGCGTGGTACTTGGCGAAAAGGATCTCCGAAGGCGGCCTTGCGTCCCTGGACTCGGTGACCTTGGCAATGAAAAAAAAAGCAGCGGGGCAGCGAACGGAAGGCGAAGCATGGGCAGGAGGCGATGCGGTTCGTCCTCCCAATTCCCCTGCTCGAAACAGGAGCAGGCCCTGGTGGGACCTGAGCGGCCAAACATGGCGGTCTCCTGCCTCAAGGTCGCGGGGAGGGCTCGGCGACACTCCTGTTGCCGCTCACGATGAAGAAGGGAGAACCATGGGCGCATGAGGAAGATAAGAGGGAGGCCATGGCAGGAGGCACGGCGGCGCTCTCCAACAGCTCGAGGCGAAGGTAAACGGCGACGTGGAGGCCGACGGGCTCCGGCCTGACTCCCTGAACCGAAGGCGGAGGGCAGCATCGGGCAACGGCGGCCATGGCCTCAGCAGCAGGGGCGCGGTCATGGCAGGGCTACGCTGTGGAAGAGGCGAGGTCGGGTCGAGGCGCAGGGGGCCTGTGGGCGCTGGAGGCAACGCTGGTCCTCGGACGATGAGGCGATGACGAGGAGGCGGAGCAGAAAGGCGGCGGCGCGGCCTAGAGAAGGGAAGCAGAGGCCGGTGGTGCGAGGGAAAATCCCACGGCGACGGGCACCAACGAACGGAGGCGGGCGTCTGGAGGGCCGTTGCGCACGGAGAGGAGACTCGAGGGGATCGAGCATGGGGTGCGTTGCGGCGCTGGGAGAAGGAGGGATCGAGAGGAGGCGACGAGGGTGAGAGGAGTCGGGCTGCGCGAGCGTACTATCCTCTCTGGCGGTGCTGAGGGAGCGAGGAGGGAGCGAGGGGAAGGAAAAACAGGGAGGCTAGGGTTCGGTAGACAGGGGCCGGATGGGCCTTCGGTGCAGATGGGCCTTAGAGGCCAGCGGCTGGGCCTTAGGCCACTTAGGTGGGGAGAGGGAAAAGGTCAGGAGGCCTGCTGGCTGTTGGGCTCCCTCCCTCTCTCTTACTCTTTTCAAAATAGAAAGATAAGAAGGAAAAAAGGAAGAAAAGAAAGGTTAGAGAAAGAGTTTGGGCACGGGGATAATTTTTCACGGACTCGTAAAAATGTGCACGGTCCACGAAAAATAGGAGAGGCATGATTGCAAGGATTTAATTCAAAGTCATTTGAATTTAATTCAAATGGTTTGAACAAGGGCTAGGTTCTAGGAGTGCCCAAAAATGTTGAGATTTTTTGGTAAAGCTCCGGAAAGTGACGAAAGGATATATGGCAAAGTTAGGGGCCAAGAATTGAAATAATAAAAGGCATTGGGATTTTTGCAAGTGTGTTCCGGTTAATTCCAAAAGAATGGAATATTTATTATAGCTCCCTAATATTGGGAGGGTATATTATAAAGAGAAGTCATCCTTCCCTCGATTTAAATGGAACGAAGATCCATACGATTTATTTAGTGAGTTGCAACAATTAATGATATGATGGCATGATGACATGATGCAATGCACATGATGACGTGACATGATGCAACATGCAAGCACATGACAACGCAACAACATCGAATAACTGCACGACACCTGGCACATCGGTCTCGGGGCGTTACAACGCTGGACAGCCACCTCATCATATGATATATACATGGTGGACACCCCCAAAGAAAGCGATGGCAATAAGGCAACGGAGGATAATCCCCTCAAGAAGCAATTTACGCACCGGCGTCATCGGCGCCGCTCTAAGCCCCACCATAGAAAAAGCAGGGATTCCGGCACAAGAGACAATAACGCTGCAGACAGTGCCGAAGACGAAGACAATCCCCTCCAGCCAGGCTTCGAGCGGGAGGATGGGCAAGCTAGCCCTAAGGAACAGGCGGCAGACGGAGAATTAGAGGATGACAATTACATGCCCCTCTCCGATGACGAGGTGAGCCTCGGTGACGAAGAATTTATCGTGCCTGAGGATCCCGTCGAGCAGGAGCGCTTCCAGCGCCGGCTTATAGCCACAGCAAAAAGCCTGATGAAAAAGCAACATCGGCTTCAAGCTGATCAAGATCTACTAGCGGATAGATGGACCGAGGTGCTGGCAGCCGAGGAATACGAACTCGAGCGCCCAACCAAGAGTTAACCAAAGCGCAGGTTGCTACCCCAACTCGAGGAGGAAGCATTAAAGCCTACGCTCCCAGCGTATGATGCGGCTGACCGACCACCTCGCGGCCGAGACAAAGCGGCATATCAAGACGAAGTCTAGCCCGCACCCCATCGCCAGCTAAACAAAAATACTAAGGCCCGGGGTAATACGCAAGACCTGCGAGATGTATTGGAAAACAAGGCAGGACATGCAAGATCGATCTACGGATCACGGGGGCGCACCCCAACGCGTGCCGACGACCGTCACGCCGGATATACTAAAAGCAAATCCGGCCGGGCTGAATACAGCAAACAAGACTCGTATGAACTGCGCCATGATATAGCCCGGCACAGAGGTGTCGCACACCCCCTATGCTTCACTGATGAAGTAATGGATCACGAATTCCCAGAAGGTTTTAAACCCGTGAATATTGAATCATATGATGGCACAACAGACCCCGCGGTATGGATCGAAGATTTCCTCCTCCACATCCACATGGCCCGCGGTGACGATCTACATGCCATCAAGTACGTCCCATTAAAACTCAAAAGACCTGCTCGGCATTGGCTTAATAGCCTGCCGGCAAACTCCATTGGCAGTTGGGAGAATTTGGAGGACACATTCCTTGACAACTCTCAGGGCACTTATGTGCGACCACCGGATGCCGATGACTTGAGTCACGTAACCCAACAGCCAGGGGAATCAGCCAGGAAATTCTGGACTCGGTTCCTAACTAAAAAGAACCAAATCGTCGACTGTCCGGATGCCGAGGCCTTAGCGGCATTTAAGCATAACATCCGCAACGAGTGGCTCGCCCGACACCTCGGCCAAGAAAAGTTGAAGTCCATGGCAGCCCTCATGACACTCATGACCCGCTTTTGTGCGGGCAAGGATAGCTGGCTGGCTCGCAGGAACAACACACCAAGAAACCTTGGCAATTCAGATGCCAAAGATAGCAATGGCAGGCCACGTGGCAACAGACACAAACGCCGTAACAATGGCGACAACGCCGAAGACACGGCAGTTAATGCCGGATTCAGTGTCTCTAAATCCGGTCAACGGAAAAAGTCGTTCAAAAGAAGCAATCCGGGACCGTCTAGCTTGGACCGCATACTCGATCATTCGTGTCAAATTCATTGCACCCCTAACAAACCAGCCAACCACACCAACAGAGAATGCTGGGTGTTCAAACAGGTCGGCAAGTTGAATACCGAAAACAAGGAAAAGGGGCTGCATAGCAACGACGACGAGGAGCCCCGGCCGCCGAACACAGGAGGACAAAACAAATTTCCTCCGCAAGTGAAAACAGTAAACATGATATATGCAACCCATATTCCCAAGCGGGAACGGAAGTGTGCATTGAGGGGCGTATATGCGATGGAGCCAGTCGCCCCAAAGTTCAACCCATGGTCTGCTTGTCCGATCACCTTCGATCACAGGGACCACCCCACCAGTATCCGTCATGGCGGTTCTGCCGCATTGGTCCTTGACCCCATCATTGACGGATTTCACCTCACTCGAGTCCTTATGGACGGTGGCAGCAGCCTGAACTGGCTTTATCAGGATACAGTGCGCAAAATGGGTATAGACCCCTCGAGGATCAAACCCACCAAAACCACATTTAAAGGTGTCATCCTAGGTGTAGAGGCCTGTTGCACATGCTCAATAACACTGGAAGTAGTCTTCAGATCTCCGGACAACTTTCGGAGCGAGGAGTTAATCTTCGATATCGTCCCCTTCCGCAGTGTCTATCATGCACTGCTCAGACGAACTGCATTTGCCTGATTCAATGCGGTACCGCATTATGCATACCTCAAGCTCAAAATGCTAGGACCTCGCGGGGTTATAACAGTTAATGGAAACACAGAATGCTTGCTCCGCACGGAGGAGCACACTGCGGTCCTTGCAGCAGAAGCGCAAAGCAGCCTTATGAGTCAAACCACCAATTCGGCGAAAAAGACCCTGGACACCTTCAAGCGAGTCCGGAGTACCCTACAAGAGGATCGCCAGGCACGTTTAGAGTTCGCCTAGAAATTCGGCCTCCGTCCTAGTCCCAGTCAAGCGGCAAAATTTGCACCGCGATTACATAATTATGCACTCAAGATACCATGGGCATAGGCGGAGGCACGGCCATGGCACGGCCCACAATGCGGCTCAACAGCTTCAGGACCCGTATACCTTTAACATTTTGTTCCTTTCAGGCCCCTATTCTCTGAAGGCCCTCTCCGATCGTCTGATTATCGGACCCGTCACGGGAAATAAACCCCAAGGAAGCAAGAAGCTTTGACGTACAAGGGAATCCTCAGGTGATCCCTAATAACGATTGATATACCTGTTTCGCATACCCACATGCAGCTTGACCTTGGATAGGACATGTCAAATAGTCCTATTTTTTACTGTTTGCACTACATGTATGCATACGCTTTGACGTATGATTTAAATAACAATATACAACATCAGCTCATCATTGCATTCCTTTATCTTTTTTCCCTGACTGCTTACTTATGACAAGTCGCACCCGTACATTTTGATACGACCAGTGCACCAGGGGCTTCAGTTTACCCCATAACACGGCATGAAAAGTCCGAACACTTTCGATAGTGCGGCACCCCGAACTTATAGCATTATATGCATCAGCTCCGAATCATGTCTTGGGTCAATAGTTGGGTTTGCCCGGCTCCCATGTTTTGGTACCTTACGTTCCGCTATATCGGCTAAGGTAGCACTGGGAGAACTTTCCAGGACCCCGATTCCAAACCACATCGATCTAGCCGGTAACACCTCATATCACTTTGCGGCCTCACGCACGGTATTCCACAGGTATCGCCTTACCATGGCCTGGAACCGTTTGCGCCTTTTGGCTCACGTATATGATAGTGTCGCTAGCATCCATATGACAGAGAACCCGGGCCGACATGGCTAGTCGTGAACCCAAAGCGGCACAGACCTATGGAGACAGGCATACATGAATCACATCGAGCATGTCGGTCATCAGCAAGTGATTCCGGGCTGTAGCACTAGGCTAACAGGACTCCGGGGAACCCGGCTGTAGCAGGCTAGGCAGGACTCCGGATATCACCGCGTGACATTTCCCCGAAGGCACAGACATAGGAACGAAGTGAAACACATGCCGGCCAGTCAAGTGTCCTGAACAGTAGTGCTGGGCTAGCAGGACTCCGGTGAACCGGGCTGTAGTGGACTACTATGGCTCGAGGAACACTAGACTACATTTCCCCATAAGAAAGGCTGCCAAGGATAAACAACTAGATTGTCGGATCCCACTCATACCAAGCATTTCAATCATACACACAATATGCCCGATATGAGTACATACAACATGGCATCACAACAAAAATCTACAACTCAAGTACTTTATTTAAAGGCTCCAAAGAGCCATACATAACATGTTCATACAGATAGGGGTCACATGACCTGACACTCAAGTCATACAATCATACAAGCACATGCGGAAGCAACTAGTCTGAGTACATACACTAGAAAGAAAGAAGCCTTCTCGAAGCCTGTCTATCTACATAGGGCCCTCCATGGCCAGGATCACCACCTGGGTGGCTAGTCACTCGTCGACGTCAAGGTCTACGTAGAACCCATCGGAGGGGGCGGTGTTGTCGTCTGAAAATAGTAATTAAGCAAACATGAGTACAAAGGTACTCAGCAAGTCTTACATCAGAACCTAATATACATGCTCATTCCCAAGAAGGTGGTGGGGTTGTTGCAGCAAGCCAGCTTTGACTCTTGGCTAAGCTATCCTACGGAACTTCACTAGTAAAATAGTTTTCGCACACGAGTCCACTACTCACCAACACAATACTCCACCGTGGATCCTCCCTCGTCATCCTACGAGAGGGCCATCCTCGGTACTCACACTTATCTTGAGTCTTTTAGTAGTATCCATTAACTTGTCTATGAACTGTATAGGTAACCAAGTAGTCCTTTATACCCTGCAGGGGTGTACTTCGTCACACACGCTTTCACCACTTACCGCCGTTTACACGACATGTACTCGGCAACCTTCAAGCGGAGGCCCAACAAGGGTGTCGGCCGCGGCCTACCTAAACACTCAAGCCTCTAGTCCAGGTTCATCGCCTATCCAGGTTCCATCCGTAGGGAGTCCGGCCGAGGTTTCCACATACGGCCCCGAACGATGTGAACAGGGTTCCCGAGACACCAAACGGGTGACTCGGTACACCGTGCCACGGTGTATCTACCGCAACATAGCCCACCCCTAGGGTCAGCACTACGCACGGCCACCAACACATAAACTCCTGGACAGAGTACTAAGGTATTTAAGAAGCCGAGAGGGTCAATTAAGGATCCCAATGCATGGTAGTAGCTGAATCTTAAATCACACATACAGATCTCAGTTCTTAGGGACGGCCTCAATGAAACAACCCACCATGTACTCCTACATGGCCTCTCATCGATACCTTTACCAAAACATGTTCCACACATCCCTCACGTTACCGACGTAATCATTTCACTCTAGCCCATCACCCGGATGAACCAGACCTGACACAACTCTAAGCATAGCAGGCATAGCAAAGTAGGAATCACATACATGGCTCAATCAACTCCTATACATGCTAGTGGGTTTCATCTAGTTACTGTGGCAATGGCAGGTCATGCAGAGGATAAGGGTTCAACTACCGTAGCACACGGCAGTTTGAAACGCGTTGTCTTAATGCAGTAAACAAGAGCAGAAGCGGGAACATGGGTTGTATCGGAATGATCAATGGGTTGCTTGCCTGTTGTAGAGGTAGTAGGGTACTGCCCTTCAGACGGATACTCGGGGTTATCCTTGGAGGCAGAACCTACCACAAAAGACACACTGAACATAATCAACACATGGCAATATGCAACAATATGATGCATGCTATGACATGGCAAGATGAAAGTGTATTGGCCTAATGCAAACTAAAACAGAAGGGAATGAACTCATTTGAATCAAAGATTCAAATATTAGCTCATTAAACATGGCCTTATTAGTGCATTACCTTATTCTGCTTAAACAGCAAGGTTAACTTGTTTTGTCATGCATGAAACCATTACAGATGGATAGATTGAATTTTTATGATCATTTTTCATATATAAATCTTTGCATTTGGAGCTATGGTTGATTTTCTATGATTTTTAGAAGTTTTGACTATTTTCTGGAATTTCCTATTAAAGAATAAATCCAGTAATTGGATTAATGCGTCAGCACTGCGTCACTGTGACATCAGCGGGTCAAAGGCGCCAGCCCAGGTCAAACCTGACTGGTGGGCCCCTTCTGTTAGTCTCTCAGCTAACTAACAGAGTTAGTTAGTGTTTAGTTAGCACTAAACTTGGTTAGTTAGGCTCTGGGCCCACATGTCAGTGAGAGAGGGTTAGTTAACGACGTCATTAACCTCTAACAGACTGATTAGCTCTAATTTAAACTAATCTAAATTAGTTAGGAGTCGGCCCCACCTATCAGTGTCTCAGGCGGAGTCAAACAAGGGTCAAACCCCTGGTCAACGGGGTTAATCCTGCCGGCGTTGAGTCGCCGGCGAGGCTGAGATGGCGGAGAGCTTCGGAAATCGCCCACAGGCGACCAAATCGACCGTGGTTTGGTCCTACGCGTAGCTGCGGCTCGCGCGCATCTAGTGGGGCAAGTGGGAGGAGCTGGGGTGGAGCGAACTCGCCGGAATCGAGCTCGTGGCGGAGGCCGGAGCTCGGCCGTTGGTGGTTTTGCTGCTGTAGCGAGCTAGCGGGGAAACGGACGCTCTAGCGAGGCGCTACGAGGTGCGTTGAGTGTGTTAGGCACCCGCGCCTGACCAAAAGGTCACCGGAGTGACGCCGGCGTCGAGCTCGCGCGGCGGCGTGCTACGGTGAGCAAGGGGGCGTCTACGGCGAGCAAACGAAGCAGAGAAGAGGGGGGTCGGTGGAGGAGCTCACGGCGGTTGCAGAACGCGTCTCAGCGGGCTCGGGGCAGGTCGGACGTCGTCGGGGCGTTGCCGGCGATCTCGGCGGACCGAGGAAGAAGAAGGCGTCGGGGAGGCGCTTGGAGGCGTCCAGCGTCGCGTGAGTCGACGAGGAGGTCGAGGACGGCAGCGCGGAGCTAATGGGCTTGTCGGAGGGGCGAGGGGGTGGCTCTGTTGACGACTATGGCGAACGGCGGCGAGGATCGCGCTCGGCCATCGCGGGAGAAGGTGAGGGAGACGAAGGGAGAGTGAGGGAGGAAGAGAGGGGGACGTGGGGGTCGGCGTGGCACCCCTGGACGCCTCCAGGGCGTCGGCAGAAGCAGGAGGTGGCCGGCGTGTGGCCGCGGGCGCCGGCCACGCGCTCCTCGTCCTCCTGGCGGGAGGAGGAGGACGACTGGCAAGGCCAATCGGCTGGGCTGAGCGAGGTGGGCTGGGCCAGAACAGGTGAGTTCCAGGTGGTTTCCCTCTCTCTCTTTTTCTTATTTGTTTCTGTTTTCTATTTTTTCTGCAATTGTTGGGCTTTATTAAAAATACTAAAACATTTCCAAAAATCCTGAAAATAATTGTGGGCTCTGTTTAGAATATTTCCAACAGCAAACATTTATTTCCAGAATTATTTGAGCATTTAAATTATTTTATAGCATTTAAATTCCCAAAATCAAATACTTATGATTTAATTCAATGACCTTCTATTGCCCTAGAAAATTGTGCACCAATTTTGCCAGAGGTTCTAACCCAAGACAAAGAGGGTGAACTTTTTAGAAGGGCATTTCAGGTTCATTGAAAATAATTTTAGTAAACCCTAGTTGTTTCCAGGGGGTGTTGGGGGTTCTATCATCCCCATTTCAAACTTAAAAGGAAATTAAACATGATGTGCACTCTAATGCTTGAACTAGCTAGGGTGTGACAGAACTACTGCGATTGTGTCCCGGTTCTTCTGGACGAGCACCTCAGTAGAGAAAGCCGAAAACTAACTGTCATGATGCGGCGAGAGCTGGTCGCTATTCAAGAGGTCTCAAATCCTTAAAGATTTTTTCCGCTTCGGGCAGGGAGTTGGACTTGTCCGATTTAGGCGTACATAGCGCCCCAAGTTCGGCCTTCCGAATACTAGGGGTTTCGCCAAAATTTAAAATTGTAGACTTCTATGGCTAAGTGAGAGTGATAAAGCTTTATAGTCCGATTGCCTGGTTCGTTGCGCTGAACACCTCCTTCGAAGGACCCAAAACTGGGATAAAGAGTGATCAGGTTTATCCCGAACACCTCAGTACTAGTTACATGGGGGCAGAAGCCGACGACTGGCCAACTCTCAAATTTTATAAACGACCGCACAGAAGGTAATATTTTAAATTAACAAGCGTTACATAGCGCACATGAACTCGTTTCACATTAAAGGATCACATGAGTACATTCATTCAAATATTACATCCTTGGCACATTCCTATGCCACAAGGCGAGCACCCTTCAGGACAATGTCATAATACTTTTCGGGATGGCGATGCTCCTTGCCCTCTGGCGGCCCCTCCTTCACCAGCTTTTCGGCATCCATCTTTGCTCAGTGCACTTTTACCCGGGCAAAAGCCCTACGCGCACCCTCAATGCAGACGGACCGCTTTATGACTTCAAGCCGGGGGCAGGCGTTCACAAGCCGCCTTACCAGGACGAAATAGCTGCCAGGCAGGGGCTCGCCAGGCCACATCCGGACTATGAGGCCCTTCATGGCCAGTTCGGCCGCCTTGTGAAGCTCGACCAGTTGCTTCAACTGATCGCTCAAGGGCATCGGATGTTCGGTCCCGGTATATGAGACTAGAACAATCTCTCCGTCGAGCTCCATTCCTCAGCCCAGTTGAACTCCACGGCATCCGACACACTGCTGGGTAGATCTGTGAACGCTCCTAGAGAGCTCCGAATTCGGGTAAGTAAAAGGAAAGTTTCCTTCACATGCTTGCTTTGCATAAAGAATGCCTTACCTGCCGCTATCTTCCTGACCGCCTCAATTTCCTGGAGGGCCTTTTGGCGTCTTAGAGTCACGCTCCAAGGACTCGTACTTCTTGACAAACTCCTGGAGCTCTTGCTGAACCTCGCCGACGCGGGCCTCTTGCTTCTCGCGCTCGGCGCGCTCCTTGGCCGCTTTGCCTTCGGCCTCGGACGACGCCTTCTTCAGGGTCACTGTCGGTGTCAAAACCCACAGATCTCGGATAGGGGGTCCCGAACTATGCGTTTAAGGTGGATGGTAACAGGAGGCAGGGGACACGATGTTTTACCCAGGTTTGGGCCCTCTTGATGGAGGTAAAACCCTACATCCTGCTTGATTTATTCTTGATGATATGAGTATGACAAGAGTTGATCTACCACGAGATCGGAGAGGCCAAACCCTAGAAGCTAGCCTATGGTATGATTGTATGTTGTCCTACGGACTAAAACCCTCCAGTTTATATAGACACCGGAGGGGGCTAGGGTTACACAAGGTCGGTTACAAAGGTGGAGACATACATATCCGTATTGCCTAGCTTGCCTTCCGTGCCAAGTAGAGTCCTATCCGGACACGAGATGAAGTCTTCAATCTGGTATCTTCATAGTCCAACAGTCCGGCCAAAGGATATAGTCCGGCTGTCCGGAGACCCCCTAATCCAGGACTCCCTCAGTAGCCCCTGAACCAGGCTTCAATGATGATGAGTCCGGCACGCAGTATTGTCTTCGGCATTGCAAGGCGGGTTCCTCCTCCGAATAGACCACGGAAGAATTTGAATACAAGGATAGTGTCCGACCCTGCAAAATAAGTTCCACATACCACCATAGAGAGAATAATATTTCCACAAATCTAATCTGCTGACACGTTTTGGCAACATGACATTATGCCATGGCCCGGTGATTATTCGAGTCGTTTCCTTTAACTAGCCCCGCACATAACGCGAGGCAGTTTCTTGACACGTCTTGTCAAAGCAAAGATCGTGTCCCCCTTATTACGGGATTCTCATCAATACGGGCATGGGTAACCCAACCGCGCCATCGATTACGGCGCTTGGGGGATAAGCGGGTTTTACCAGGCTAGTGAGGGCGCATAGTTTCGGCCGCCCTTATAAAGAGACAAGGTTTAACCTTTTTCTACCCACGCCTTCTTCCTCCTTGCTCATCCATTCTTGCGCACTCGAGCTCCAACACCCAAGTCCACATCCTTCCCCTCAACCTTCTCCAAACATGTCCGGAGCGGGAGGCAAATGGATGGCTTCCTCTGTTACGGAGGGACACATCAAGAAGCTGTGCAGAGCCGGATACTTAGCCGCGAATATCGCGCATCGGCTGCCCGCTGAGGGGCAGATCGTCCCTACCCCGGAACCTCACGAGAGGGTAGTTTTCCTCCACCACTTCCTCTGCGGACTGGGGTTTCCCCTCCGTCCATTCGTCCGTGGTCTCATGTTCTACTATGGGCTGGACTTCCATGATCTGGCCCCGAACTTCATCCTCAACATTTCGGCGTTCATCGTCGTGTGTGAGGCTTTCCTCCGCATCCGGCCCCACTTCGGCATGTGGCTGAAGACCTTCAATATCAAGCCGAAGGTGGTGGGAGGCCAACAAGCAGAATGCGGCGGAGCCATGGTGAGCAAGATGCCCAATGTTATATGGCTTGAAGGCTCCATCGTCGAGACCATAAAGGGGTGGCAATCGGCGTGGTTCTACATCACCGAGCCGCGCGACACCAACTGGGTGGCGGCCCCCGAGTTTCGATCCGGAATCCCCACGCGGCTCACCTCCTGGAAAGAGAAGGGCATGTCCTGGGGTTCATCGGTGGAGCTGGACGGACTCCAGAAGTGTATCCGGAATATGGCAAGCAAAAAGCTCAAGCTTGTCAACATAGTCCAGGTCATGCTCATCTGCCGGATCCTCCCGTGTCAACAATGGGACTTCAATTTGTGGAAGTTCGACCCGGCCCAGCACCAGACTCTGAGCGAGCTCTTCGACACGACGCATAAGGACGTCTGGAGGGTGCTGTTCAAGGGCGCCGAGGTCCCTCCCTCTCTCACCGAGGACCGCGGGCTAAGCGCGAAGTGCCCAGCGCATTCGGTGAGTTCAATACATCCGGTAGGATATTTTATTTCCCCTATCTTAATCATGTGCGGGGTCTGAGCTCCATGCCTTTGACAGGACTGGGTGGAGATGTCGGGGCAGATTAACTGTCCGGCCCCTCTGCCCGAAGATACTGCGGACGCTCTCCTGACGGAGATGCTGACTCCGGCTCCTTACAAGGTGCCAGAGAAGACCAAGAAGGCCAAGGGAACCCAAAAGAGTTCCCGACGCCAGGTGTTATCGGACTCATCGTCCGATAACTCCGCGACGCACTCCTCCCCCGAAGACGAGGAGGAAGATGAAGATGCTCCCCCTCTAGTCGGGGGAGACAAGAAAAGGAAGGCCGCCCCAACCGGGGGGGCCGAAGGGTCCAAGAAGGGAAGGACTCTCCTTCCGGACTACTCCACCACCGCCGCCGAAGGCCAAGACGAGTGGCTGCTCAGGGCCAAGCCCTTGGCGAAGTCGTAAGTATTTGGATGCTAGAGTAATTCATGCATACCTTTGTCGCACTGCTTCTCCTAACGCTGGATTATGATTATGCAGACCGCCACGAGCCCGTATCGACGTATCGTCGGACGGCTCCCTAGGCTCGTCGGATATGGATAGCGATCCACTTCCGACTGCCACCTCCCCTTGCCCTACGGACAACGCCGAGGTATTGTCTCAAGAGGCACCGCGTCGAGGGGAGATAGTCCCTGAGGCGCCTCGAGGCGACTTTCCAGATTCCGGGAGCAGGGGGAGCAAGGCTCCCGAGGGCTCCGAGTTCGGCCCTCAGCCGAACACAGCGCCGGAACCTCTAGTGGTTCCGGACTCAAGCAGGTGGCCTCCTTCCAAAAGGGGCAAGACGCCTGTGCCGGTGACCTCTGTCCATCCAGAGGCACCGGACACTTTGCTGGGAGCGCTTTGCAGCGCTTCCATCGACGAAGAGCACCACACTATTATGAGTGCGGTGATCCAGAAGGTTCGGTCCGCCAAGAGCGGATTGACTGAAGCCTGTGCCAGCCTTCTGACAGGCTTTGAGGTAAGTATTTGAAATATAGGAAAAATATTATCACATAGACAGTAGCCCCTGATGCTCTGTTCGGTGTTCACAAAGAAAAGCCGAACAGAGGATCAAACAATATCGCAGGAGTCTAATATAAGTATGTCTATATGTGTATGCAGGCTTCACTGCTGGCCTCTGCCGCACTGACTGCGGAGGTCGCTGCACTGAAGCAGGACCCCGAAGGGTCCAAGGAAGAGCTCGGCCTTGCCAAGAGGCAGCTCGAGGAGAACAAAGGTAAGTAGTACCTAGTCTATGGATATGTATAAAAAGAATGTGATTGCAAAATGACAGGATCATCGTAAATTTGCCAGGCCATGACTGAGGTGGCGACCTTGAAGCAAGCGCTATCCGAGGCCGAAAAAAAAGTAGGCAAGGAGCGCACCGAGCGGGAAAGGCATGAGGCATGGGTGGGCGAGGTGCGGCAAGAGCTCCACGCTCTCGTGACGAAGCACGAGGCGTTGGAGCTTGACTTGAAGATGCGAGAGTCCGAGCTTGCCACGGCCCTTGAGAGTGCAAAGAGTGCCAAGGCCGAAGCCCAAAAGGCCCTCCAGGAGATTGATGCGATGAAGAAGATAGCGGTGGGTAAGGCATTCTATATGCAAAGCAAGCATGTGAAAGTAAATTACTTGTTACTTACCCGAATTCGGAGCTCTCCAGGAGCATTCGCAGATTTGCCCCGCAGCGTGTCGGATGCCGCATAATTTTACCAGGCCGAGGAGGGAAGCTCAACGGAGAAGTTGTTCTGGTCTCAGTATACTGGGACCGAACACCCGATGCCTCTGAGCGACCAGCTGAAGCAACTGGTCGAGCTCCACAAGGCGGTCGAACAGGCCATGAAAGCCTTTATAGTCCGGATGTGGCCTAGCGACGCCCTTCCCAACAGCTACTTCAGCCTGGTGAGGCGGCTTGTGGATGCCTGCCCACGGCTGGAAGTCATCAAGCGGTCCGTCTGCATCGAAGGTGCACGCCGGGCTTTCGCCCGTGTGAAGGTGCAATGGGCCAAGATGGACGCCGTGAAGCTGGTGAAGGAAGGGCCGCCATAGGGCAAGGAGCATCGCCACCCCGAGATGTACTATGAGGGTGTCCTGAAGGGTGCCCGTCTCGTAGCGGACGAGTGTGCAAAAGATGTAATATTTGAATGAACTTGCTCGTGTAATCCTGTATTATGAAAACTTGTTCATATGCGCTATGCAACGCTTGTCTGAATTTAAAATATTACCTTATGTTCGGTTGTTTATCAAATCTTAGAGATGGCTAGTCGTCGGCTTCTGCCCCCACGCCACGAGTGCTGGGGTGTTCGGGATAAACCTGAGCACTCTTGTTCCCATTGTTGGGTCCTTCGAGGGAGGTGCTCAGCACAACGAACAAGGCAATCAGACTATAATGCATTATCACTCTCACTTAGCCATAGAATTCTACAATTTTAAATTTCAGCGAAGCCCCTAGTATTCGGAAGGCCAAATTCGGGGCGCGATACACGCCTTAAGCCGGACAGGGCCGACTCCTCGCTCTAAGCAGCATAAGTCTTTAGGGACTTGAAACCTCTCGAACAGCGACCAGTCTCTCGCCTTATCATGATAGTCAGTTTTAGCTTTCTCTACTGAGGTGCTTAGCCCAGCAGAACCGGGGCACAATCATAGTAGTTCTCCCAGTGCTACCTTAGCCGATATAGTGGAACATAAGGTACCAAAACATGGGAGCTGGGCAAACCCAACTATTGACCCGAGACATGATTCGGAGCTGATGCATATAATGCTATAAGTTCGGGGTGCCGCACTGTCGAAAGTGTTCGAACTTCTCACGCCGTATTATGGGGTATGCTTAAGCCCCTAGCGTATTGGCCATACCAGAGTGTACGGGTGCTAGATGTCATGAGTGAACATATATATATAAAGGAAGAATGCAATAATAGTCTTAATGCTATGCATTATTTATTCAGAAAGGTGTGTTAAAGCAGAATGATACAAGTAGTGCGATAGGCAAAAAGTTGGACCGTTTAACATGTCCCTTCCAAGGGCAAGCTGAGGAATAGTATTAAAGCAAATATTTCACTCGTTATCGTAATCCACCTAGGAGTTCCGTGGTGTGACGTAGCTTTCTGCCTCCTTGGTTGCTGCATCATGTGTTCGGCAATCATGTTGTCGGATAGGGTTTCCAGAGATTAAAGTCCTGAAAGAGAAAAATAACAAAGCGGGAAGCCCCTAGTGCGGTTTAAGCCGCGTACTGGGGCCTGCCATAGTTGTGCCCCCCTCCCCGCTTGTGCCCATGGTATTTTTAATGCGTAATTATGTACGCGTGGCACGGATTTTGCCGTTTGGCTAGGATCGGGGCAGGGGCGCATTGCTATGCGAGCTCGGAACGTGACAAGTGGTCCAGTTGCCGATTACTCCGGGCGCGCTTGAAGTTGTCCGGGTCCTTAATCGCCGAACTGGTGGATTGCCTTAAGAGGCTGCTTTGTGCTTCTGCTGCAAGGGCCACAGTGTGCTCCTCCGTGCAGAGAGAGCGCTCTGTGTTTCCATTGACTGTGATGACCCCCCGAGGTCCTGGCATCTTGAGCTTGAGATATGCATAATGCGGTACCGCATTGAATCTTGCAAATGCGGTTCGCTCGAGCAGTGCGTGGTAGCCACTGCAGAACGGGAACTATGTCAAAGATTAACTCTTCGCTTCGGAAGTTATCCGGGGATCCGAAGACCACTTCTGGTGTGACTGAGCCTGTGCAATGGGCCTCTACACCTGGCATGACACCTTTAAAGGTCGTTTTTGTGGGTTTGATCCTTGAGGGGTCTATACCCATTTTGTGCACTATGTCCTGATAAAGCAGGTTCAGGCTGCTGCCGCCATCCATAAGGACTCGAGTGAGGTGAAATCCGTCGATGATTGGGTCTAGGACCAGTGCGGCGAATCCGCTGTGACGGGTACTAGTGGGGTGGTCCCTGCGATCGAAGGTGATCGGACAGGAGGACCATGGGTTGAACTTTGGGGCAACTGGCTCCAACGCATATACGTCCATGAGCGCACGCTTCCGCTCCCTCTTGGGGATGTGGGTTGCGTATATCATGTTCACCGTCCGCACTTGTGGGCGGAACCTCTTCTGTCCTCCGGTGTTCAGCTGCCGGGGCTCCTCCTCGTCATCGCTATGTGACCCCTTATCTTTGTTTTCGGCATTTAACTTGACATCCTACTTGAACACCCAACAATCCCTGTTGGTGTGGTTGGCTGGCTTGTCGAGGGTGCCGTGTATTTCACACGAGTGATCGAGTACACGGTCCAAACTGGACGGGCCCGGAGTGCTTCTTTTGAATGGCTTTTTCTGCTGGCCGGGTTTAGAGCCTTTAAATCCGGCATTGACTGTCGTATCCTCGGTATTGTCGGTGTTAATGCGGCGCTTATGCTTGTTGCGACATGACCTATCATTGCCATCCTTGGTATCCGAAGTACCATGGTTTTTTGATATGTTATTGCTGCGAGCCAGCCAGCTGTCTTCTCCCGCACAAAAGCGGGTCATGAGTGTCATGAGGGCTGCCATAAATTTCGGCTTTTCCTGACCAAGGTGCCGGGCTAGCCACTCGTCGCGGATGTTGTGCTTAAAAGCTGTTAGGGCCTCTACATTCGGACAGTCGATGATTTGACTTTTCTTTGTTAGGAACCGTGTCCAGAATTGCTGGCTGATTCCTCTGGCTGCTGAATTATGTGGCTCAAGTCATCGGCATCTGGGGGTCGCACGTAAGTGCCCTGGAAGTTGTCGAGGAATGCGGCTTCCAGATCCTCCCAACAGCCAATGGACTCTGCTGGCAAGCAATTGAGCCAATGTCGAGCTGGTCCTTTGAGCTTGAGTGGGAGGTATTTAATGGCATGTAGATCATCACAGCGGGCCATGTGGATATGCAGGAGGAAATCCTCGTTCCATACCGCAGGATCTGTTGTGTCGTCGTATGATTCTATATTTACGGGTTTGAAACCCTCTGGGATTTGATGATCCATTACTTCGTCTGTGAAGCATAGGGGGTGTGCGGCGCCCCTGTACTGGGCTATGTCGCGACGCGGCTCGAATGAGTCTTGCCCGCTGTGTTCGGCCCGGCCGGACTTACTTTTACTGTATCCGGCGTGACGATTATCGTCTCGCATAGTGGCGCGCCCTCGTGATTCGTAGATCGATCTTGCATGTTTTGCTTTGTCCTCCAATACGTCTCGCAGGTCTGGCGTATTTCCCCATGCCTTTTTATTTGAATGGCGTCGGGGTGCGGGCTGAACTTTTGGCTGGAATGCGTCTCTGTCGCGGCCACTAGGTGGCCGATCAGCCGCGTCATACACCGGGGATGTAGGTTTCGGTGCTTCCTCCTCTAGTCGGGGTAGCAACCTGCACTTTGGGTAACTCTTGGAGGGGCGTTCGAGTTTATATTCCTCGGCCGCCAGGACTTCAGTCCATCTGTCAGCCAGCAAATCTTGATCAGCTTGAAGCTGCTGCTGCTTTTTCTTGAGGCTATTTGCCGTGGCTATAAGCCGGCGCTTGAAGCACTCTTGTTCGACGAGATCCTATGGCACGACGAATTCGTCATCGTCGAGGCTCGCCTCGTCTTCGGAGGGAGGCATGTAATTATCATCCTCCGCCTCTCCATCTGCCGCTCTCTCAGGAGGGCTGGCTCCTTCATCCTCCTGCTCTAAATCTTGCTGGAGGGGATTGTTGTTGTCTTCGGCACTGTCCGGAGTGCTATTATCTCCGGTGCCGGTGTCACCACTTTTGCCTTGGCGGGACTTAGAGCGGTGCTGCTGACGCTGGCGCTTGGGTTGCTTTTTGGACGGGTCATCCTCCGTTGTCTCGTCGCCATTGCCTTCTTTGGGTGTATCCACCATGTATATATCGTATGATGAGGTGGCTGTCCAGTGCCCTGTGGGCAGTGGTTCCTCTTCATCTCCCGCATCGTCATCCATACCGTCGATGTCTTCGGAGTCGAAGTCGAGCATGTCGGTTAAGTCGTCGACAGTGGCTACTAAGTGGGTGGTAGGTGGGCGGCGAATTTCTTCGTCATCCACATCCCAATCCTGCCAGACGTAGTTCGGCCAGGACTCTCCTGACAAGGAGAGAGACCTTAATGAGTCCAGTATGTCGCCAAAAGGCGAGTGCTGAAAAATATCCATGGAGGTAAACTCCATGATCGGTGCCCAATCGCATTCGACAGGAACGGGCGCAGGCGGTTCGGAGTCCGTGGCCGGAGAAGGATCCGGCAGTTTGGCAACACGGCTCTCATGAAGGGTAAGGTCGATATTCGGCTCGATCGCCGCTGAGGATACGGCCTCCGTGACGGGGTCCATCCACCCGTCCATGGATGACGCAACTGGCTCCGAATTGAGGCTCGGAGCGGCTGTCGGTGCGATCTCCTGAATACGGACCGATGGTAGAGCTAAATCGTACTCATCGTGACCGCGCGGTGCACAGGGCAGGGGCTCGAATCCGTCGAAGATCAAGTCTCCGCGGATATCGGCTGTGTAGTTTAAGCTTCCAAACCTGACCTGTTGGCCAGGGGCATAACTTTCGATCTGCTCCAGATGGCCAAGCGAGTTGGCCCGCAGTGCGAAGCCGCCGAACACAAAGATCTGTCCGGGGAGAAAAGTCTCACCCTGGACTGCATCGCTATCGATGATCGTAGGAGCCATCAAGCCTAACGGCAATGACACAGAGGAACTCTCAATGAAAGCACCAATGTCGGTGACAAAACCGGCGGATCTCGGGTAGGGGGTCCCGAACTGTGCGTCTAAGGCGGATGGTAACAGGAGGCAGGGGACACGATGTTTTACCCAAGTTCAGGCCCTCTTGATGGAGGTAAAACCCTACGTCCTGCTTGATTTATTCTTGATGATATGAGTATTACAAGAGTTGATCTACCATGAGATCGGAGAGGCTAAACCCTAGAAGCTAGGTTATGGTATGATTGTATGTTGTCCTACGGACTAAAACCCTCCGGTTTATATAGACACCGGAGGGGGCTAGGGTTACACAAGGTCGGTTACAAAGGTGGAGACATACATATCAGTATTGCCTAGCTTGCCTTCCGCGCCAAGTAGAGTCCTATCCGGACACGAGACGAAGTCTTCAATCTAGTATCTTCATAATCCAACAGTCCGGCCAAAGGATATAGTCCGGCTGTCCGGAGACCCCCCTAATCCAGGACTCCTTCAGTCGCCACTTCGGTCGTGGCCCCTAGCAAAATTCATGACGATCCTGTGATCTACCAACCAGTTTCCTTTTTCTTTATCAATAAATAGACGATGTATCACTTACCTTTGTTCTCTTCGAGCTGCCTCTTGGTAAGGCCGAGCTCTTCCTCAGACCGCTCAAGGTCCCGCTTCAGTGCGGCGACCTCCGCTGTGTGAGCGGCAGCGGCCAGCAATGAAGCCTGCTTATTCACATAGACATATTCTGATTAGACTCCTGTGATTATTATTTGATCCTCTGTTCGGCCTTTCTTCTGAACACCAAACAGAGCATCAGGGGCTATTTTCTATGCTGTAACATTTTCGCATAATTTGATTACTTACCTCAAAGCCTGTTAGGAGGCTGGCACAGGCTTCAGTCAGTCCGCTTTTGGCGGACTGAATCTTCTTGACCACCGCACTCATGATAGTGTGGTGCTCTTCGTCAATCGAAGCGTCGTGAAGCGCTTCCAGCAAATTGTCTAATGCCCCTGGATGGACAGAGGCCATCGGCACAGACTTGCTGCCCCCGGCATTAGAGCCCATGGGAGTCTTGCCCCTCGTGCACCCAGCGTCCGAAATGTCGCCTTGGGGCGCTTCTGGAACTGTCTCCCCTTGGTTCGGTACCCTTTGAGATAGCACCTCGACTCGTCCGTAGGGCGGGGGGAGGAGGTGGTCGGGAGTGAATCATTGTTCATCTCTGACAGGCCCAAAGACTCATCCGAAGAGGATACGTCGCTACGGGCTTTGGAGGGGCTACATGATCATGTTCGGCATGATAAGAAGTAATAAAATAAAACATACCAAGAATAATTACGATATTCAGATACTTACGACTTCGCCTGGGGCTTGTCCCTGGGTAACCACTCCTCGTCGCTAAAAGCGGCCGCCGTGGAGCAGTCCAGAAGGAGAGTCCTTCCCTTCTTGGGCCCTTCGGCTTCCCCTGACGGGGCAGCCTTCCTTTTCTTATCTCCCCCGGCTGGGGGGGAGAACTTTCCTCTTCCCCCTCCTCGTATTTGTGGGAGGAGGGTGCCTCGGTGTTATCGAACGATGCGTCCGATATGACCTTGCGCCGGAGACCTTTCCTGGTCCCCGCGGCCTTCTTCTCTGGTGCCTCATAGGGCGCCGGAACCAGCATCTCCGTTAAGAGAGCACTTGCTGGATCCTCGGGCAGTGGGGCCGGACAATCGATACGCTCCGCTGTCGCGACCCATTCCTGTTAAATGGTGTGGAGGCTTAGATCCCCCACATGATTATACTGGGGAAAGAAACATCTTATGAGATATAAGAAGCTTACCGGATTGGCAGGGCGCTTTGCGCTGAGTCCGCGATCCTCGGTAAGGGGAGGAGGTACCTCGGCGGACTTGAACAGCACCCTCCAGATGTCCTGGTGTGTCGTGTCGAAGAGCTCTCGTAGCGTCTGGTGCTTAGCCAGGTCGAACTCCCACATATTGAATGCCCGTCTTTGACACGGGAGGATCCGGCGGAAGAGCATGACCTGGACCACGTTGACAAGCTTGATTTTCTTGCTTATCTTGTTTTTAACACAGTTTTGGAATCCGGTCAGCTCCACCGATGAACCCCAGGATAGGCCCTTCTCTTTCCAGGAGGTGAGCCACATGGGGATGCCGGATCGAAATTCGAGGGCCGCCACACAGTTGGTGTCACGCGGCTCGGTGATGTAGAACCACCCCGATTGCCACCCCTTCACTGTATCCACATAGGAGCCTTCGAGCCAGGTGACGTTGGGCATTTTTCCAACCATGGCGCCTCTGCACTCCGCTTGTTGGCCGACCACCACCTTTGGTTTAACGTTAAAGGTCTTCAGCCACAGGCCAAAGTGGGGCTTGATGCGGAGGAAGGCCTCACACACGATGATAAACGCCGAGATGTTGAGGATGAAATTGGGGGCCAGATCATGGAAGTCCAGCCCGTAGTGGAACATGAGCCCGCGAACAAATGGGTGGAGGGGAAATCCCAGCCCACAGACGAAATGGGTAAGGAATACAACCCTTTCGTAGGGTTCGGGGGTAGGGACGATCTGCCCCGCATCTGGGAGCCGGTGCGCGATATCTGTGGCCAGGTATCCGGCTTCCCGGAGCTTCGTAATGTTCTCCTCCGTAACAAGGAGACCGTCCACTTGCCTCCCGCTCCGGACATGTTTGGAGTGGTTTTGCGGAGAAAATGCGAACTTGGGCGCTGGGGCACGAGTGTGCAAGAATGGATGGGCAGGGAAGAAGAAGGAGTGGGTGAAAAGGAGGAGTCCTTGTCCCTTTATAAGGGCGGAAGAAGCTATGCGCCTCCCCACCTGCCTGGTAAACTCGCTTATTCCCCAAGCGTCATAATTGATGCCGCGGTTGGGTTAACCACACCTATATTGATGAGAATCCTGTGATAAGGGGACACGATCACTGCTTCGACAAGACGTGCCAAGAAAACCGCCTCGCAATATGTGTAGTAGCTGGTTGAGAAAAACAGTTTGAATAATGACCGGGCCATGGGGTCATGTCACGTTATGTAAAGTTGTCAGCAGATTAGATTTGTGGAAATATTATACTCTCTACGGTGGTATGTGGAATTTGTTTTGCAGAGCCATACACGATCCTTGTGTTCAAAATCTTCTATGGAGTATTCGGAGAAGGAACCCGCCTTGCAATGCCGAAGACAATCTGCGCGCCGGACTCATCGTCATTGAAGCCTGGTTCAGGGGCTACTGAGGGAGTCCTGGATTAGGGGGTCCTCGGATAGCCGGACTATATCCTTCGGCCGGACTGTTGGATTATGAAGATACAAGATTGAAGACTTCGTCCCGTGTCCGGGTGGGACTCTCCTTTGCGTGGAAGGCAAGCTTAGCAATTTGGATATGTAGATCTCCTCCCTTGTAACCGACTCTGTGTAACCCTAGCCCCCTCCGGTGTCTATATAAACCGGAGGGTTTAGTCCGTAGGACAACAACAATCATAATCATAGGCTAGCTTCTAGGGTTTAGCCTCTATGATCTCGTGGTAGATCAACTCTTGTAATACTCATATCATCAAGATCAATCAAGTAGGAAGTAGGGTATTACCTCCATCGAGAAGGCCCGAACCTGGGTAAACATTGTGTCCCCCGCCTCCTGTTACCATCCGCCTTAGACGCATAGTTCGGGACCCCCTACCCGAGATCCACCGGTTTTGACACCGACAGGCGTCGCATAAGCACTACGAAAATAGTACCGTGGGTGTAAACGGTGGAGGGGGCGCCGCACACGGCTAACAATTGATCTGTTCTGTGCTTGGCGCCCCCTTACCACATATATATATATAAGTGGGAGGGAGGGAGGAGCAGCCAAGGGAGGCTCCCAAGTAGGAGGAGTCCTACTTGTAGTCCCTCCCAAGCCGCGCCCCCTCCTGCCATATATAGGTGCGGGGGAAAGGCAGGGGAGGGTGCCCCCCCCCTTTCCTTTCTCCCATGAGAGGGGCGCACCAGGGTCTGGTATCCCTTAGGGCCTGCTGTCCAAAGAAGGGGCGCACCAGGGGCTGGTATGTCCCTCCCTTTGCCCATTAGGCCCATAACACCTACCGGGGGTGTCCGGAACCCCTTCCCATGACCAAATGGCTATCCGGTGCATCCTGAAACCCTTCCGGTGTCCGAATACCATCGTCCTATATATCAATCTTTACCTCTCAACCATTTCAAGACACCTTGTCATGTCCGTGATCTCATCTAGGACTCCAAACAACATTCGGTCACCAAATCATATAACTCATATAACAATATATCGTCAACGAACGTTAAGCGTGCAAACCGTACGGGTTCGAGAACTATATAGACATGACCGAGACACCTCTCCGGTCAATAACCAATAGTGGAACCTGGATGCCCATATTGGCTCCTCCATATTCTACGAAGGTCTTTATCGGTCGAACCGTTATGACAACATATGTAATTCCCTTTCTCCATCGGTATGTTACTTGCGTGAGATTCGACCGTCGGTATCTTCATACCTAGTTCAATCTCGTTACTGGCAAGTCTCTTTACTTGTTCCATAATACACCACCTTGTGACTAACTCCTTAGTCATTTGCTTGCAAGCTTTTTATGTGTATTACCGAGAGCGCCCAGAGATACCTCTCCGAAACTCGAAGTGACAAATCCTAATCTTGATCTATGCCAACTCAACAAACACCTTCGAAGATACCTGTAGAGCATCTTTATGATCACCCAGTTACGTTGTGATGTTTGATAGCACACAAGGTATTCCTCCGGTATCCGGGAGTTGCATAATCTCATAGTCGAATGAATATGTATTTGACATGAAGAAAGCAATAGCAATAAACGAACGATCATATTATGCTAAGCTAATGGGTGCGTCTTGTCCATCATATCATTCTCCTAATGATGTGATCCCGTTATCAAATGACAACACATGTCTATGGTTAGGAAACCTTAACGATCTTTGATCAACGAGCTAGTCTAGTAGAGGCATACTAGGGACACGATATTTGTGTATGTATTCACACATGTATTTAAGTTTCCAATCAATACAATTCTAGCATGAATAATAAACATTTATCACGAATAAGGAAATATAAAATAACAACTTTATTATTGCCTCTAGAGCATATTTCCTTTAGTCTCCCATTTGCACTAGAGTCAATAATCTAGTTCACATCGTCATGTGATTAACACCCATAGTTCACATCGCCATGTGACTAACACCCAAAGAGTTTACTAGAGTCAATAATCTAGTTCACATCGCCATGTGATTAACACCCAAATAGTACTAAGGTGTGATCATGTTTTGCTTGTGAGAGAGGTTTAGTCAACGGGTCTGCCACATTCAGATCCGTATGTATTTTGCAATTTTCTATGTATATAATGCTCTGCATACAGCTACTCTAGCTAATTGCTCTCACTTTCAATATGTATCCAGATTGAGACTCAGAGTCATCTAGATTAGTGTTAAAGCTTGCATCGACGTAACCATTTATGATGAACCCTTTATCACCTCCATAACCGAGAAACATTTTCTTGGTCCTCTAAGGATAATTTTGACCGTTGTCCAGTGATCTACTCCTGGATCACTATTGTACCCCTTTGCCAAACTAATGTCAAGGCACACAACAGGTCTGGTACACAACATGGCATACTTTATAGAACCTATGGCTAAGGCATAGGGAATGACTTTCATTCTCTTTCTATGTTCTGCCATGGTCGGGCTTTGCGTCTTACTCAACTTCACACCTTACAATACAGGCTAGAACTCCTTCTTTTACTGGTCCATTTTGAACTCCTTCAAAATCTTATCAAAGTATGTACTCATTGAAAGTCTTATCAAGCGTCTTAAACTATCTCTATAGATCTTGATGCCTAATATGTAAGCAGCTTCACTGAGGTTTTTCATTGAAAAAATCTTATTCGAGTATCCTTTTATGATGTCCAGAAATTCTATATCATGTCCAATCAATAATATGTCATTCCCACTCACTTTCTTGTAAATACAGGCTTCACTGTAAGTCTGTATAAAACCATATGCTTTGATCACCTCATCAAAGCATATATTCCAACTCCGAGATGCTTGCACCAGTCCATAAATGGATCACTGGAGCTTGCACACATTGTTAGCATCTTTAGGATTGACAAAACCTTCTGGTTGCATCATATACAACTCTTCTTTTAAAAAATCCATTAAGGAATGCAGTTTTGGCATCTATTTGCCAGATTTCATAAAATGCGGCAATTGCTAACATCATTCGGACAGACTTAAGCAAGAAGACTTTGGTTGAATCTAATCATTTTCATAGTTATGAAACTGAAACCGTTGTGGCACACCTTACTAAATTGAATGATATAACCACCCTATTTGCTCATGAGGAAAATAGTCGTTACTACTATATTCTTAAGTTGTTTCCTTTCTCATTAAAGGATGATGCTAAGAAATGTTTTAATACCCTTGCTCTTGGTTGTATGCATAGTCCCCGGGATATGATATATTACTTTTCTGAAAAATATTTTTCTGCTCATAAAAACAAGCTGTCTTACAAGAAATATTTAACTTTGTGCAATGTGAAAAAAGAGAATCTCCCTCAAACTTGGGGAGGCTTCTTCAGTCACTTAATGCTTTGTCTGATTATCCTCTTAAGAAAATTGAAATACTTGATATCTTTTATAATGGACTAGGAAATATGCCCGTGCATTGCAACGGGAGAAAAATAATATCTCAGCATTCCCCACATCCGAACACGCACTCTTCCATGTCCTCTATGTGAACACAACGCCCGATCTATATTGTCGCTTATCCTCCTTCCTGTCATTGTCGGCGATGGTAGTTCAACCTTGTGTCAGTGGAACGATGTGGGTGGCGGCCGTCAATAATGGGAGGAGATAGTCGGCAGTAGTGCTCGGCCGCATTGGGGTGTCGTTGGTTAGCGCCTCGCCTATAGTCACCTCCTCCATCAACCGAGCTGTTGTCGGTGTTGCAAATATAATTTGCAAGTAAGTTTGCTACAAAAATTATAGACCCAGGCATAACCCTAAAATAATCATATACATTGTTTCTGACCTAGTAGGAGTTGTCGTTGCATCCTCATTTTGTTGCTACGTGGCGATCTTCGAGGCACGCTTGCTTCAACCACTCTCTCCTACGATGATGTAACCGGATGGATTACTAATTATAGTGCATAAATTTTGTTTGGTTGTCATAATTAGCTCATAACCAGGCATGAATGTCCCTTCATTATCGGTGTTTATTCTCTTCAACTATTTTTGCGCTCATGTGCCCGCAATTTTTATTAGTTAGAGCAAAATCAACATATTCTCTTTTATTAGCATGTGCCCACAATTTTTTCAATTAACCAGCATATTGTATTTTATTGACACGTGCAAGTTACCTCCGGCAATAATTTGTGGAGTACCTCGTTCTGCACATGATTCTCGGGATAACTTCCTTATTCTCACACAACGTTCTTATTTCCAGATAACTCGGGGACATATAAAAACTGGTGAGATTTAGTATAAAATTCCAAGGTGGCACTATTCCATAATTGCAAGCTAGTTGAGTTGGCTTTGTCCGTCGACACAATAGGGAAGGTCATAGTTCAATCCCCTCGTGCCCTTAATTTTTTGTTACTTGTCATTGTGACGGAAAAAGAAATGTGTGGTAAGCCGAATTGGGGATAAACAAAAAAAATGGGGAACTACGTGTGGAATGGACGGAACAAAATGTATATGTTTATTTTTGCTTTTCTTGGGGCAGTTGCGTGGGCGCTACTATATGACGCTAGTTGCATCAAATAGCGTGTGGAACGCACAACCGATCACGTCTGGGCCAGTTACTGGCAGACACCGAAATAACCATTGTTTGCAAGGCACGGTAATAATCCAAAAAAACGACGGGTTGAACGATCGAGCACATGACCTTAAAGACTCGAGCACGTGCTGCTAGCCATGGCAACAAACACCTACTGCTAACCAATGGCCAGCATGAATATTTAGGAACATACTGCAACGTCAGATTTATATAAAAAATATTTTTTAAATATGAATTGCCGAATATTCTTGGAAAAATGAAATTTTTTTAAATTATGAATAATGATTTTAATATTCCATCCATTTTGAAAAAAAAACATTAACACAATTTGAAGACATTAACCTTTTATAAAAATACAAAAAATTTGAAGTAGTGACCGACTTCTGAAAATGGAACATGTTTTGAGCATTCAGAACAATTTTATAAAATGTGTTTTAAACGCGGACATTATTTTGAATTTGTGAACAATTTACTAACATATCAATATTTTTCGAATTTGGATTTTTTTTCTTAAATGAGTTTTTTTAAATCCAAACAATTCTGGAAAAGACAAATAATTTTTGGTTTTTTTAATATGTCCTGAATTTCGAAAAAAATCAGAATGAGAAAAAAATATTTTTTCCAAACATTTATAAAAACGAGAACACAATATTTTAATTCTGAACTTTTTTTTATAAATTTTAAAAAAATCTGAACATTGTTTGAAAAGTTTTAATTACGAAATATGGTAAAAAAAATTGGAAGGAAAAGTGAAACAGGCCGGCCTGTGCGAAACTCTGACTATCTGCCGCATTGGGAGTCAAATAGAGTTTTTGCAGCTTCATCGGCAGGCAAATAAGTAGGCAGGCTTGGCTGGGCCACAGCGTGTGCGGCCCAAGTACGAAAATCTGGAGTTGTTAAATAAAAAAAAACAGACGAATGCACGAAAATTTAGTACCACCTCGGATAGAAAAATAAATTTCGACGGTGAACGGATGAAAAAATTGGAGAAACACACCTTGCTTTATTAGTAGGTATAGATTAACTGATACTTTTAGGAACTACCTAGATAGTTGTGCTGGCTATGTTTTCAGGGAACGAACTGTTGGACATGCTGAATAACAGTTAAATAATATGTTAAAGAATGCCAATGATTGGGCACTTCTCGAACTATCATCCAAACCAACTTCAAAGAAGAGAGGTATTATATTCCTCAGTCTTGAAGATATGCAAGAGGCAGAGAAATCTATGAAAGAAAAGGTTATTAAATCCGAAGATGCTAAGGAATTAGCACCTATTAAAGAAATACATGGAATCGATACCCCGACACAGGTAGTAAATGTAATTCTCTTTATAAATTCGATGAGAGTGATATTCGCTATAATAAATCTATTAGTCAATGCCTGAATGAATTTGATAACTACATTGTTAACCAAGAACACTTCAACATGTATGTTAGCAAACAATTGAAACGGAATGCTATCATGATTGATCATTTGAGTGATTTGATGTTTAGGATTGTTAATGATGTTAGAAACTTAAGTAAACATTCATCCATGGCTCATACTCGGTTAGAACAAGTGGCTAAGTCACAAAATGATTTGCTTAACGAGATGAAAATAAAATGAATGATCGTCCTATTAGAGTTATGACTAGGGGAGAAAGAATGACTCAGGATCCTATCTATATCCTGAAGGTGATCCTAAAAGATTGGATATCCAGCTTTCACATCATTGTCTACGGACGAGTTTGGACCAGCCAGCAAACAATTTTTTTCCCCGATAAGAAGTGCTTTTATTAACTGATGAAAATTAGCATCAAACTTTTCAATTTTTTTGATCTTTTCGGAGGGAGTGCGCATGTCAATACGTATCGGAGCATGGGAGAGAACAATGCTTTGATGCATGCGTGACATGGTGATCAGATTTATGGCTACAAGTCTACGCAGAGCCGGAGGTGGCTGGGGCGTGAGAGTGGGCCGGGGAGGGTGGGTGGGCGGAGTAGGATCTCGCGCAGTCGGCTGCCGCGAAGGTGACGGTGCCCTTGTCGAGGTCGTACCCGACGTGCATGTTCTGCTGTGCGATGTTCCCGATCAATGACGACCGAGCCGACGGCGCAATGGCCAAGCACAAGGTGTCCTTCTGCACCACCGCGAACGTGTTCAACGCCTTGAGCGTCACCGCCGCGCCGCCGCCCAGCCCCAGCTCCACGTCAGGGATCTTCGCCGCAATCTGCCCCTCCTTTAGCCCGGTAACGTTGTAGCACAGCGGCAGCTGGAGGTCCGCCGGCGGCGGGGCCTTCGGGAGCTTGATCCGCCCGGCCAGCTCCTTCACCAGTGGGTCTAGCAGCGCCTTGTTGAGGAACGTCAGCGTTGTGCCGGAGTCAACGACGGCGGGGGACTGCTGCGGCGCCGCGTAGGTCGCGTTGCCCACCTTGACGGACAGGAGGCCGATGGTGTAGTACGACTTCACCCTGGACGGGATCAGCGGCGTCGTCGCCGCGCCCGGCTCCGTCACGGTGGCGCGGGCGCCGAAGTTGAGCAGGGAGGAGCCGTTGACGGAGTAGGGCACGAGGCAGTAGGAGAACCTCCGGCCGAGCGAGGCGTGCGCGCCGAGCTGTGCGACGAGGGAGAGGTTGGTGTTGCCGAGGCCGACGAGGCCATCCCCGATGAAGGAGCCGACAAAAGTCGTGCCGCAGCCGAAGTTGACGTCGGGCACGCGCGTCGTCCGCTCGCCGCGGCTGCCAGCTGGGGCGTCGTCCGCGAAGGTGAAGGTCTCGGTGGAGAGGAGGCCGCTCGTGGTGGAGCCCCCGCCATAGCCGTAGAAGTAGGCGCACTTGGAGTCCACGCAGACGGTTTCATGGAGCTCGCGGCACGCGCCGGAGTCGCAGCCCACGGGGCTGTACGTCTTGGACTTGGAGGGGTCGAACACGACGCCCGGCGGGGGTGGGGGCGAGGGCGCGTCACCGGCGAACGCCGGGCCAGGACCGTGGGGCCCCTTCCTGCTGCAATTGAGCCAGACGAGGTCGCTGCCGGTGTCGGCGATGGCGAGCAGACGGGTTGGCGGCGTGCCCACGTTCAAGGCCATCAGGTACTCGAACGGAGTGGAGGTGAGTTCGGACACGACGCCGTGGGCCGACGGTGCGTCGGCGTGGGCGTAGGAGCGCGCGAGGGCCTTAACCACGCGGCCATGAGCGGTGAGCGAGGGGTCGTGGAACGGCGACCCGACGGAGTCACGGTGGATGAACTCCACACTAAACCCATCGCCGCCGTACGCCGTGCAAGCGCACAGTTGCGCCGTCAGGGCGACGCCGACGAGCAGGAGAGCGCGAGTTATCGTCGTCATCACAGGCATTGTGGCCTATACTGGAACTCAACTCCCAATGCAAGGATTGGTTGCTGCTGCTGCTTTGCAGGGTAGAGAAATATAAATAGGGGAATTTGCCTTAGTTAATTGTTGACGAATATTTGCCAGCCCGCTGCGTAACTATACTCAATTAATTACTACCTTCTGCACCACGCATGGAATTAGGGGTAGATTCTACGTATTGGAGAGCTGGAGAGGAGGAGGAGATCATCTTGTGCGTGAAACTGAAGATTTTGTAATTAATTCGTGCTAAATGTGGTGAGTGGCTACTTCCAATAAGTGATTGATTCGCAGTATAGTACATGTCACCGGCTACCCGGCAATGGACCCCAATAGCCAACGAACGTTCGCCCGGGAGGGATGACATTTGCGAACGTTTTTGTTTCTTCGAAGACGCGTGACATTTTCTTCAAAACAACATGACAATTGCTTCAGAGGATGGTACTTTCTTCTAACACTGTTTGATCTCGCGTCACAACTAAAACTGTCAGCAAAATGCGTTCGTTTGTCATCCTCTTCCCAGGGAATGTCAGCCGCATAACATTACCGCCCGGCAAAAATGCTAGTAATGGCAAATCTTTGATAAACGATAACAGATTGAACAGATATTTATTTTCTCCTTATTAAGCTTCTTTTTGTTCCACGCCTCAGGTATTCCATCCCATCACTTCTCATAAAAATTGTTATCCGCTAGAGAGAAAGAAATTATGCTCAAATCTGTTGTACAAGTTATCTCCACCTATGCTATATACATCTTTAAAATTCCTAAAAATCAAAGAAATCATTGGCGCGATGTCATAATTTTGGTGGGGAGACGAGGACAGTGCTACTTCTTGATCTTGCATTGATTTTTTTCTCGAAAAAAGAAAAAGGTGATGCAGCAAAGTAGAAATAAGTATTTTCCTCAGTTTAGAACTAGGGTATCAATCCAGTAAAAGGAATACACAAGTCACCAATGGTTGCACTTACACAAACAAACAAATACTTGCACCCAACGTGATAAAGGGGTTGTCAATCCATTCATAGTTACTTGCAAGGATGAGATCTAATAATGATATATATAAAAGATAAGTAAAAGTGCAAAATAAGATAAAAGTAAATAAATTGCAGCAATGGATTTTTGTATTTTAATTTTATAGATCTGAAAATAATATGATAAAAAATTGACCCGGTGCTATAGTTTTCACTAGAGTCTTCTCTCTTCAAAGAAAGCATATAGTGGATAAACAAATTACTGTTGAGCAACTTATAGAAAAAATCATAGTTATGACGATATCTAAGACAATGATCATGAATATAGGTATCACGTCCATAACAAGTAGACCAATTCCTGCCTGCATCTACTACTATTACTCCATACATCGACCGCTATCCAGCATGCAGCTAGTGTATTAAGTTAACAAAAACGGAGTGACGCCTTAAGCAAGATAACATGATGTAGAGGGATACATCCAATCAATATGAACAAACCCCATCCTTTTATCCTTAATGGCAACAATACAAATACGTGTCAGTCCTTTTCTGTCACTGGAAATAAGCACTGCAAGATTTAACCATTACAAAGCATCTTTCCCATGGCAAGAAAAACCAATCTAGTTGGTCAAACCAAATCAGTAGATCAGAGAGAAATACAAAGTGATACGTCTTCAATCTATCTATAATTTTTTATTGTTTCATGTTGTTTTATTATCAATCTTAGATGTTTTATAATCATTTTACAGTCATTTTATATCATTTTTTGATACTAACCTATTGACATAGTGCCAAGTGCCAGTTGCTGCTTTTTCATGTTTTTTACATCGTAGAAAATCAATATCAAACGGAGTCCAAATGCCACGAAACTTTACGAAGATTTTTTATGGGCCAGAAGGAAGGCAATGGGCCCTGGTTGCACCTGGGGGTGCCCCGAGGGGGGCACTGTCGTGGTTCTAAGTTTGACAGCAATGTAGGGGGTAGGTATGGAGAGGCAAGATCTTAGCTATGAAGTAGTTGTAAGCACACAAGGTTTACGAGTTCAGGCCCTTCTCGGAGGAAGTAATAGCCCTACGTCTCGGAGCCCGGAGGTGGTCGACTGGATTATGCGTGTATGAATTACAGGGGTGCGAACCGCTTACACTGAGGAGGGGGTGGCTTATATAGAGTTCGCCGGACCCCTCCGCCCCTCAGTTATGCAGGGTTTTAAATACATTAAGGTCGGGCGTTACTGGTAACGCCCCTAATAAAGTGCTATGATGACCATAAAAGCTACTTAATAACTGACCGTTAGTGTGCGGAGTGCCTTTAGGTCTCCTGGCCGTCGAGTGGTTGGATCTTGGTCGAGTGATTGCTTCTTGGTCGAGTGTCTTCGAGTATGTCGAGTGGAACATCTCCAAGTCGATTGAAAGGTGATTTCTTCTAGAGATGTCCTTGAGTAGGGTAGTTGGGACAGGTCCATGACCCTACCCTAGGTACATAGCTTCATCATTAGCCCCCGAATGGATCGAGGTTTGAGTGGGGAAGGAGTTGAGAACTTCTCCGACTCATTTTTCATGCCATGAGCATATCTTGTTTCGGATCAATGAACCTGAGTGATAGCAGCAACTTCCTTTTCAGTCGCCTTGATCCATTCTTAGTTTTTTGTCGAGTGAGTTTCTTTACTTGAAAGGCTCCGAGTGACGGCATGGAGGAGATCTTCCGTCTGACAAGTTGTTCTGCTGCCCGCAGATTTAGCGGGATTCGAATTTTGGGAAGCGCGCGGGACGGGGGAGGCCGCAGTAATCGGATGGGATAGGGCGGAGCCGCCTCGATCTCCGCGCCACCTTTTTCGCCATGTATCGTGCGCACGATTGTTACGAGAATTGACAGGACCGCCCGGGCCTACCAGTCAGCCATTCGGAAGCGACCTCATATAAGGCGTCGGACCGGGGTTTCTTGAACAGTGCGTTCCCATTTCCTCTTCTCCTCTGCAGGCTTCTTCGTCGCGCTCGCTCTCGCCCCAGTGCCGCCGCTCCGTACGCGTCTCGCCGGCGACGATGGGGAAGGAGAAGACGGCGGCTTTGGAGCGGGCGAAGAAGGCGACGACAAAGGCGAAGGGGAAGGCGACCAGTCGGGGTGGATCTTCCTCGCGAGCTGGCCTGCCGAAGGGCTGGATCCAGGGCGACTAGATCCGCTAGGCGATCCGCTAGCCGAAGGAGGGCTGGCCCCCCATGGATCGGCACGGCTTCCGGGGAAGGAATCCGAGCCGCAACCTCGGGAGGGTGAGCGCGTTCTCCTTGCCACCCACGTCGACCGTGGATTTTCCTTGCCTCCTCACCCTTTCTTTCGGGGATTTCTGAATTTCTTTGGGGCACAACTCCACCACTTCACTCCCAACACAATCGTGTATCTCGCTGCTTTCGTGTCTTTGTGCGAGAATTTCTTGGGTTGTCGGACTCACTGGGGTCTTTTCAAGCACATTTTCACCTGTCATTCTCAGACGGTGAAAAAGGCCAATCCGAGTGACGAGAGAACACAAGTGATTCAGATGTGTGGGGGTCTTGGTGTTTAGATGAGAGGGAAAAGTTCCTTTCCAGCCATGATTCTTTCCGACTCGGTTCACGGATGGCAGTCGACCTGGTTTTACTGCAAAGACCAACCGATGCCAGGGAAGTCGACTGGCCTCCCTCCTTTTACCATGGACCGAGTGAGGAAACCCTCCTCTTTGAAGGTGCTCCCGGAGGAGAAGGCGCAGGTTAGGGTGCTGGTCGAACGAGTGGTCCAGCTTATCCGTGATGGGGTCACCGGTATGGATCTCTTGGAGGTTTTCCTTCAGCGGCGCATCCAGCCTCTTCAAGCCCGAGACCATCCGATGTGGATGTATTCGGGTCTTGACGACTCCACTCGGATTCACCCGGAGGAGGTCGATGACGACACACTGGAGAAGTGGCTGTCAGGCATGACCGGAAACAAGGACAACCCCAGGGGAGCCAGGAGAGTTCCTCCATTCGACCAGTCCCATGTACCAGAGAAGGTCCGATTCTGAGCTTTGATTGTAATCTGAATTCACTCGCGCGGCTGTCTATACTGCGTCGACTGACTTTATTCTTCCTGCTTTCTTTCAGGCTCTTATCGAAATGTATTCAATGCCTAGCGGAGAGCAAGAGCAAGACCTGGAAGGAGAGGCGAGCGGCAACGACAGTGGCGAATGGTATTCTGACGGTGAAGGGGACGAAGAAAGTGATGACTCAAGTGACGAAGAAGAAGTCGAGTCGCCTCCTTGCAGGGAGAGGCGATCCAAGCTTGACCAAGAACGACCGAGCGCCCGTGAAAAGGCGATTGCTCAGGCTGGTCAGTCTTCAAAGCGTCCTCGGACCTCTTCACCAACCCCAACTAAAAAAGCGTCAAAGCATCCCAAAGTTGCAGAGCCGAAACCTCGGAAGGCGTTGCCGAAGATTAAGATTGACATCCCCGTCGCTTCTGCGTGAGTGTCTCCCTTTGTATTCACTCGACGCCCCGTGCTGTTTGTTTTTTCTTGATTTAACCAGACGAACTTTGGAACTGGCAGCGCTGCTACTTCCGGGACCTCAGCTTACAGGGACGAGGATGAGGTAATGGAGGATGCGGTCACTTCCAATCTGGGTATGATTTCTGCCATTCTGTCTTTATTTGGTCGACTCAACTGCAATGTGTACCATTGGGTGATGTGATTTTGGCGATTGAACTTTGAACAGCTCCTAACATTATTGACCTCCCCGATGATGAAGAGCCCGAGAGGCCTTTGACGAGGAAAAACAGGCAAGCTCCTGCAAGCAAGGTGCCACGGTCGACGCCGAGGGCGGAACCAGTCGTTCAGGACGCTGGTGATGCCAATCGGGGTTCTGTTACCTTCGCCGTGCCATTGTCGAGTGCCTTGCCTTCTTCGTTTACTGCTCGGGCCCATGTCGACCCACCTTCGATTTTTGCGACCCATCATGTCCCAGAGGACGAAGTGAATGCTGCCAAGGAAGCCATACGCCGGGCGGGCATTATGATGGAGAAGATGAAGACGGTGCGGGACGCCAGTCAGGCCGCCTACGACGCCAGCTCGGCTCTCCAAAGCAACGTTCAGGTTAGTTGGTCACCGCTTGTTCTGTTAGGATATGCTATCTGAAGACTCTCTTTCCGAAAATCTTTGCATCTGCACACCCACTGGTCGCGTCGATTGAATTTTTGACCTAGTGGGGGCACGCTGAGTGCACCCACTGGGTGTAGTCCCCGAGACTACGGTGGACTGCTGGCAGTCAACTGTAGTCTTTGTATTTTGATTCTTTCGCTCGATGTGGTCTGGCCGCGTCGAGTGTAAACTGAATTGGTAGTTTGTCTCTTCTACTTAGTCTGGGCGAGTGGGATCAGAACCGGTGGGGGCACGCTAAGTGCACCCACTGGGTGTAGTCCCCGAGACCGCGGTCGACTGCTGGCAGTCGACTGTGGTCTGAGTTCTATGGTCTGAGTTCTTCTTTTTCTCCTTTTTTTTACTCCCTGCACTGGACTCCGGCGGGCTGGTCGAGTGGGATCATAACCGGTGGGGGCACGCAAAGTGCACCCACTGGGTGTAGTCCCCGAGACTATGGTGGACTGTGGGCAGTCGACCGTAGTCTTAGTATTTATTGTCTTTGTCGTTTTTTGCTATAAAATAACTTCTCCTCCCTGATTGCAGAAATCTTGTGATCTTGGAGCTCGCTTTGCTGACTTGGAGAAACAACAGATCCAGCTGAACCTTGACTTGGAATTGGCCAAGACAGAGCTGCAAAAGGCCAAGGACGACGCCAATGGTAAGACGAGCTTGTCGACTGGTTTGTCTTAGGCTTGAGTACCCTTCTGCTCTTTCTGAATCAAGCACCATTTCTTTGCAGAAAAACTAAGAGAAGCTCTAGCGAAGAAGGATCAGGATTTTGCTGCTGCTCAAAAGAAAGCTGACGACAGAACCGCTCTGGCTGAACAGAAACTGGCTTCGGTCGGCCAGTTGGAAGAAGAGAACACCAAGATGAAATCTGCTCTGAACGAAGCCAACAAGGATTGCACGCGCTTGAAGAAGGACAATCTCAACCTGTACGAGAAGATGGAAGGCATCGCTCGCAGGAGGGACGATCTGGAGAGCTATGTGAGGAGCCTTGCCAAGAAGTTGTTCATCAAGCTTGAAGGTACACATTTTGTTCCGACTGATATTTTTTGTCGACTTAGCGTACGAAAATTGACTTATCCTTGGATCGTGAATGCAGAGTTTTGCCAGAACTTCGAGGAGGAGACTAGGCGGATTGAGCCAGGTTTGGACCCAATCAATTCTCCCGTGAAAGATGAAACTGCCATGAATCTGCTCTGACTGGAATCCCGCATCGACGATGTTGTGGACTACTTGGCTCGACTGAAGGTCGCCACGTCACGGATCGACACGGCACTTTGGCCAGAGGCCACGCTCCAGAATGATCTCAAGTCCCTGATGACTCGACTTAACGAGATCCCTGATCGAGTGCAGGAGTGGAAGAAATCTTCTGCCCGGTGTGGTGTTGATGTGGCTCTGTCTTTGGTTCATGTCCACTGCAAGGAGGTGCGACAAGATAAGCTGGCAACAATCAAGGTCGCCAACACCCAGAAGCATGACTTCCGATCTTTTATGGAGACTTTCATCGCTGCAGCCACTCGGATCGCCGACGGCGTCGACCTGGACGAGTTCGTCGAGCCTGCCAGTCCTCCTCCTGCGGAGTGAACAAACTTTTATGCCCCACCTTAAATTTGCCTCGAAATGCCGAGTGGTTTTTGTAACCGTTAAACTCTTTCGGGCTGAATGCCCGAGCACTTCGATCTGTGGTCCGGAACCTTTAGGATTTATCTGAACTTGGTTTATCATTGAATATCTTCATGAATCCTCCGTCAAGTGGAACTCGTTCTTCACTCGAGACAATTTTTGTATTTGTGGCGCAGCTCCGAAGGAGAAGGTAGCAGTCGACCTGCACCTCGTCGTCCTTGCAGGTCGGTGATGGAGCCCATGTTGTATTTGTGGCGAAGCTCCCAAGGAGAAGGTGGCAGTCGACCTGCACCTCGTCGTCCTTACGGAGTGGGATGGAGCGCATGTTGTATTTGTGGTGAAGCTCCTAAGGAGAAGGTGGCAGTCGACCTGCACCTCATCGTCCTTGCGGAGTAGGATAGAGCGCATGTTGTATTTGTGGCAAAGCTCCCAAGGAGAAGGTGGCAGTCGACCTGCACCTCGTCGTCCTTGCGGAGTGGGATGGAGCGCACGTTGTATTTGTGGCGAAGCTCCCAAGGAGAAGGTGGCAGTCGACCTGCACCTCGTCGTCCTTGTGGATTGAGATGGAGCGCACGTTGTATTTGTGGCGAAGCTCCCAAGAAGAAGGTGGCAGTCGACCTGCACCTCGTCGTCCTTGTGGATTGAGATGTGTTTCGTACTTAGGCGAGTACTGCACTGCAGCTAAGCCCCCGAGTGGGAGGCTGGCTCACCACTCGGTAGGATTTTCAAATACTTGGGCAGTACTGGACTGTAGCTAAGCCCCCGAGTGGGCGGGTTGCTCACCACTCGGTAGGATTCTCAAATACTTAGGCGAGTACTGGACTGCAGCTAAGCCCCCGAGTGGACGAAGGGTCTATATAGGATGACCTTTAGTACCGATTTGTGATACGACCCGGTACTAAAGGTGCTGGAGGGGCCCCAGACTGACAACATCCTGCCACCACTCACTTTAGTACTGGTTCGTGGCACGAATCGGTGCTAAAGGTTCGCCACAAACCGGTACTAATGAGAGCAGCCCGGCTAGCCGTTGGAACCGGCACTGATGTACACATTAGTGCCAGCTCAAATTCAAACCGGCACTAATGTGCTTCACGTTTGACCCTTTTTCTACTAGTGATGACATGATGTAGAGGGATACATCCAATCAATATGAAGAAACCTCATCTTTTTATCCTTAATGACAACAAGACAAATACGTGTCGGTCCCTTTCTGTCACTTGGGATAAGCACCGCAAGATTTAACCATTACAAAGCACCTCTCCCATGGCAAGGAAAATCAATCTAGTTGGCCAAACCAAATCAATAGATCAGAGAGAAATACAAAGCTATCTTAATCATGCATAAAAGAGTTCAAAGAAGGCTCAAATAATATTCATAGATAATATGATCATAAAAACCCACAATTTATCGGATCTCAACAAACGCACCGCAAAAGAAGATTACATCGAATAGATCTCCAAGAACATCAAGGAGAACATTGTATTGAAGATCAAAGAGAGAGAAGAAGTCATTTGGCTACTAGCTATGGACCCGTAGGTCTGTGGTAAACTAGTCACACATCACCAGAAGGGCAGCAAGGTTGATGTAGAAGCCCTCCGTGATCGAATCCCCTCCGACAGAGTACCGGAAAAGGTCTCCGGATAGGATCTCACTAGGACAGAAACTTGCGACGGCAGAAAAGTATTTTTGGTGTGCCCTCTAGTCTACGGAGAATATTTGGGTATTTATAGAAGAAGAATTAGGTTAGATGAGCCAAGGGGGCCCACAAGCTTGGAGGCACCATCCTGGGGCGCGCCCTACGAGCTTGTGGCCACCTCGTGGCTTCTCTGACCTCCTCTCAAAGCTTTTAGGGTGTCTTGTGGTCTAAGAAAAATCATCAAAAAGTTTTGTTCCGTTTGATATTGATTTTCTATAAATGGAGTGAAGAAATACATAAACATGTTCCACGTGACGCTGGCTTCCGTCTCGCTAGAAGTGAAACATAGACTCACGCATTTTCCACATGGTTTTTGAAAGGTTTCATTCGGTTATCTTTTTTTCCCTTGTTTTTTAAGGTTTGTGTAGGTGTCCATCTTTTTCGTTTTCCTTCTTTTTTTAATTCTTCTTTTTCAAATACATGTAAATTAACCGTAGACACCAATTAAACAACATGTTGAACTCTTTCCAAATACATGTCGAATAATTTACAAACCCATGTTTAACACTTTTTGAATACATGTTAAACATTTTTATATATTGAAGTTTTTTGCTTGCACGGTTCAAATTTAACAAATAAAATGTGAATATTCATTTAATATATGCTGATTGGTAAAGATTTTTATACGTGACCAACACTTTTCTCAAAAATAGCTTGATTGTTTTTCTTTAAACATGAACTTTTTCTAGTACCGTTATGAACAATTTCATAAACATGAGAACATTTTTAAATTTTCACGAATATTTTCTAGTATTTTGATGAAAAATTGTGTAAAAATGTGAATAATTTTTTAAATGGCACACATTTGTTAAAACATATTTTAAAAATTCACAAAATGAAATCGAGTTACACATAAGCTAGCTTTTATAATATGTATGTTGACCATCGGAAAGAACGAGACAAGATTTTTTTTTTTAACGACATTCCAGTGTTGGGAGGAGAGGACACGTCGTTCATTTTGCAAAAGAAAAATGACAAGGGGTGTCAGGCAAGCGACAAGCGCGTTGGTACCTAGGCGTGGTTTGAGGGGAAGTCGAATAGATGAGGCAAGCAATACGGCATTCTGCAAGCGACCAGAAGACCTTGTTTAGAGCAACTGAATCTAACCACTAGGCTTTGCTTTAATATTCGTCACCGAGTAGGGCTAGATTACTTAAGTCCAAACGAGCCGAGGTTCCCACTGTTTTCTTCTCCATTTTTTCCAGGTTTTTTTTTGTCTTCTTTTATTTCATTTCTTTTCTTTAGCCATTTTTCCATTCTTTTTTTTTATTTTATTCTCCAATATTTTCTTCTTCATTTCCTTTTTCTTTTGTTTATTTTGTTTCTTTATTCGGTTTTCTTTGCCCTTTTTGTTATTATTCTACCTTTTTTGTATATGTCAACAACATTTTTTAATACACGTATAATATATTTCCAATACAAATTTAACATTTTTGTAATACACAGTCTACATTTTTTTATATACACATTTCCAGAAAAAATCAAATGCTTAATTAATTGTTTAAAAAAATTATAAGATTAACATTTATTGAACACATAGTCAACATTTTTCTATATATTTTAAATATCTTTTGAGATGCTTCATTAAAAGTTTCACATAAAGAGATTAACATTTTTCTAATAAATGGTCAACATTTTTTCAATACACATTTCACATTTTTCAAATGCTTGATTAATATTTTTCAAACACTTGTTCAACATTTTTCACAATGCTTGATTAACATTGTTATATACATGATTAAAAATTTCCTAATTTTTCTAAAACATGGTAAAGATTTTTTCTATACAGATTTAACATTTCCCAAATGCTTGATTAAAAAATTTCAAATACATGCAACATTTTTTTCAAATGCTTGATTAACATTTTTATATACATGATCAGATTTCTTCATCATTTTATTAATATATGGTCTACATTTTTTTTATACATGATCCAATTTTGTCATCATTTTTTTAATACACGCTGAACAATTTTCCTTTTTAGATTCAACTTTTTTCTGAATGCTTGATTAACATTTTTCAAATACTTATTTAACATTCTTCAAATGTTCTTTCTAGATATTTTCTTAATATATTTAATTTTAATATTTTAAAGTGTAAAAAAAGCAGAAAAATAAAGAAAAAACGAAAGCAGAAAACAGAAGAAAAAGAGGCTGTGGCCTACCGCGCGTGTGGGCCGGCCCATCTCTGTCGACCTTCAGCGTGTCCGAAGCTGGACTCGCTGAAGGCGAGACATAGAGGCGCCCAGAAACACAGTTCCCCCGCACGCCCTGTTGGCCGGCCCATGTACGGGGAGGGGCGCCCCCTGCTTTTTTGTTTTCTGTTTTTTCTTTTTAAAAATAAGTTGGGATTTCGAAACAGGTGAAAATTTCTCTATGTTTGCGAAGTTTAAAGAACATGTTCCAGAAGCCATAAAATAATCGTGAATTCAGAAAAAAGATGTTCACATATTCAAAAAAAATATGATTTTGAACATTGTTCGCATATTCAAAATAGGTTCATGAATTTTGGACAATTTTTTGTGAATTGTAATAATGTTCAAGATTTTTTAAAATGTTCATGAAAAAGCAAAAAAGTTCACAAATCCAACAACTATTCCCAAATTTCTAAAGAAATTTATTTTTTCAAAAAGTATTCATTGATTGAAAAAATGTTCATCAAAACAAAAAATCGTGAATTTCGAAAAATATTCCCAAAATTCAAAAAATCTTCGTCAATTCAGAAAATGTTAACAAGTTTCAAAAAATATCGAATTTATAAAAAAATCATGAATTCAAAAAATGTTCACGGTTTGAAATATGGACGTGGATTTATGAAAAAATAATCACAAATTTGAAAATAGGATCTACTCTGTAGACAATGTGAGCGGGGGAGGATTGCTTGGTTCGGCTGGGGATCTCATGCATGGCACGATGTCGGGTGTGACAAGCGAGAGGAGACCTATTTGACGCTATTTAGCAGAGAGCAGCTAGTCAAAGGGTATCCTTGCGGGATCCCCACAAGGGTCACGTTGGTGGACCGAGGGTGTGCCAAATGATACGCCAAGCCACTATCATGTGTCGCGTGCTGGGCATTCTTCAAAATTATTATTTTTTCTGCACGTGTTTTCGTGTTTTAGATGGGCTTTTTGCAATTTTTTGGCTTTTTGGTTTTTGTCTGGTTTTCTCTAGTTTTTGGAGAATAAAATCGGAAAAGAAAATGTTAGTATTTTCTTCCTGCTTTCACGAGAAGTACATATTTGTTTCTCATGCAGACACAGATTTGCTTCCGCGAGAAGCACAGTTATGTCTCTAGGAAAATGAAAAAAAATGAGTTTTCTTTCTTCCATGAGAAGCACAGTTGTGCCTGTCGAAAAGGAAAAATATGTCTTTTTATTTTCACGATAAGCACAGATTTGCTTCTGCGAGAAGCACAGATGTGCCTCTTGGAAAGACAAAAAATGCATTTTCTTTCTTTCATAAGAGCACATATTTACTTCTTGTAGAGGCACATATTTGCTTCTGCGAGAAGTATAGTTATGCTTTTTGGAAAGGAAAAAGGCTTAGTTCTGGCTTCTGGTTTTCCTTTCCAGTTTTCTCATGAAAAACGTTCAAGATTTAGACGCTCGGTTCATGAGATAATAAGTTGCGCAGGTTGGGAGCGAGCGAGCTTACTTTAGCAAACCCGTGTTACTTTAGCAACCAAGTTTTTTTTTACTTCTGAGAACAGTTTTTAAGCACGAACTTATTTTAATATTTAGAACACTTTCTGAAAACATGTTTTTAACTAAAAAATATGAATTTTTTTCCAAAACTCTAACATTTCCCCCCAAACATTTTCAATTTGCGAACGGATTTTTAAAATGGCAATATTTTTTAAGATTCTGACCATTTTAAAAATCTGGATATTTTAGAAACAATTGCGAATATTTTTATAAATAAGGAACATTTTTATATTCAGAAAAACTACCTAAAACACGAATTTTTTTATAATTTGTAAAATTCTTTTAGAATTTCCAAAAAATAAAAGAGGAACTTTAAAAATAACAAAGAGAAATGGTAAAAAAATTAGAAAAAAAAACAGAAAATATGAAAACCGATAAAAGTAAGTTGGAAAATTCTGTTAAGAATGTTCTAGATGGTTCTCTAAATGGGCCAGCATATCCCGTTCAGGGTCACTCGCGCCTGTGCGAAGGAGCGACTATTTGCCACGAAATGCGACAAATATGAATTGCGCTGCTAGAGGGGAGTGTGGGCTGTCGAGACACCTGCCCGGAAGTGGACATAATGGAAGCGCAGAGCCACAACTCTCGTTATTAGCTAGCCTAAAAATATTTGTCTCAAAAAAAAGCTAGCCTAAAAATATCTCATTACCCGTACCTTCATAAAATGAACAGTATTGTTATCAGTAATGCTATTCCGCTGACGTTGGCTAGGAGGGGATGGCAAATGACAGCTTTTATAGCAATTTGTATGACAAAATTAGTTAAGAAAAATGGGGAAGATGTGTCACACTTTCGCTAAGAAAAATGCACACCGTTTTCTTTGCATGTACTAAAACGTGACTACATCCGTATTTAGACAAATACTTCCTCCGTTCCTAAATATAAGTTTTTGTAGAGATTTCACTATGGACCACATACGGATGTATATAGATGCATTTTAGAGTGTAGATTCATTCATTTTGCTCTGTATATGGTTTATAGTAAAATCTATCCAAAGACTTATATTTAAAAATGAAAAAAGTATAAGACAAGAATTTTAAGACGGGGAGAGTAGACGGCACCGTGCATGCATCAAGAGAAAAAGGCAAACACAGGAGCACGGCCACGCATATGCGGAGAGGCAGACAAGCTCCATCCTCGGAAATGCTGAAGTTGAGACATATCGGGTCCTGTTCAGCATAGCTAATCATCCTGATGATACAATCGCTCAATTTCGGGGCAAAGAAAAAGGGGACATCTTCAGAAGAAGATTGAGCCTGGATTTAACTAATCAATTTGCTGGTCTTAATAGCATTATTCAGAGCATTGCTCCTTCCGTGGAGCCTGATAAAATCAAATGGGTTCTTGGCCCCAAAGAGAAGTATACGACGAAAGCAATGTTTTCTTACCTTAAGAGAAACATCTCTGGGTGTGATTATAGGTGGATTTGGAAGGCTAGGTTGCCAACCAAAATACAGATCTTTTTGTGGCAATTATTTCAAGACGCAATTCTAACTAGAGATGTTATGAGACGCGGGAATTGGGCAGGCGATCCTCGCTGCTCATTCTGCGATTGTCGAGAGATATATCTTCACTTATTCTTTCTGTGCCCTGTCGCCAGGACAGTCTGGCGGACAGTAGGGGCAATGCTGGGCACTGACTTATGTCCCAACAACCTGTGCCAGTTCTACTCTTGGTGCTATGCTTTTCTTCCCCAAGGGGAACACCACTTCACTGTGGGTTTGGCGGCTGTCTGCTAAGCTATTTGGAACCGCATAAACCAAGTTACCTTTGAGCACAAGAAAATGTCATCTCCTTTCGAGATTGTCTTCACAGCTTGTGTACATTTGAAATACTGGGCAGGTCTGCTGAAAGGCTCGGAGCGGGAAGAACTGGAGCACGACGCACTGCTGCTGAGGGACAACGCCATGAGGATGATGAGGCTGTGCGCATCTGCTCACGCTGAGAGAAGCTCGGATTGAAGATTGAAAAAGACTGAGCGTGGGATTCTGGAGCTGGAGTTTGGCGCCTTCTGCTGTGGCGACTTTGTGTCATTTTCTTGTGGTCCTTTTGAGTTGGTCGAACTCGACTGCTTTGTGTTGGTGTTTTTCTAAACTGTAGTCACTTGCTTAATTGATGTCTCAGGGTTTTTGACCCACAGTAGGTGTTTCGATTGCGAGCATCTATGATGGGTTTCCCTGGGATGCTTGAACCCGTTTTTTCCCTTTCGTTTTCGTTTTGTTCTGGAACTCGATCTGTATTCCCGTTATTCAGTTAATGAAAAGGGGATTAACCCAGTTCAAAAAAAATTTAGACAAATTTAAGACAAAAATTTTGAAACGAAGAGAGTAGACGGCAGACCGTGCATGCATCAAGAGGAAAAGGCAACCACAGGAGCACGACCACGCATATGCGGAGAGGCAGACAAGCTCCGTCCTCGGAAATGCTGAAGTTGAGCCTCTACCCACAATATTCTCATATTTTATCATCGACCCGGCCGCTTGCTCCCTTTGGTGCGTGATCTGCGATGCGGTGCGGTGCGCATGGTTTTCTTCTTCGTGTCCGTCCGTCTCAACCGCTTTTCCTCGCCCGGGCAAGGGTCCAAGGCCCCCGGCGTGAACTGCGATGCCGCTCGGCTCGGCTCCGCCACTGCCAGCCACCATGGCGCGTGTGATCTCCAATGCCCAGCATATGGTGGCAGGGTACATGCCGTACGTACGTACCCAGACGGCATCGACCTAGGCTAGGCAGGTACGGTGTCTGCGGCCGTGAAATGGAATTAACGCACGGTTCTCTTGGTGCTCACGACATGGAGTCATGCACTGACAGTCGGACGCGCACGGTGACAGTGAGATCGGTACGGGGCATACGATGGACAGCGTCATTACCTCCCGTGTCCTCGGAGCAACACGCCGACAGGCGACACAGGGCAAGCTGGCTCGCTAGCTAGCGGCGCTACTCCAGCATCGACCAGCCTGCGTTCCGTTGTCGGGACAAGCTTTTTATATTTTTCGCGGGAATTGTCGGGACAAGCTAGCCACATAGTGCAGTAATTGACGGGCAAAATCGTTTACGCATGGGCCGTCTGTGGTAAAACCACGCACGGTGGAGGGGGTTGAGCAGCACCGTACCATTGATCGCCATTCATTCTGCCTTGCCACGACGCGCGGTGCCATTGGCCTCATTCATTCTCTCCGGCTGGCCGGCCGGTTCCGATCGATCGATCGATCTAGGATCTGGCTATAGCCCTTCTCCAGTTGGACCATGGCTGTCTATTCCGTGCAGCGCAAGCCCCGCCGGTCGGTCGGTCGCTAGCATACGCATACCATGACATCCCGATGATAAATGCGACCAATTGTGCATCAACAATTGAGCATTCATCACCGGCCGGCCGATCCCTAGCTAGGACTAGGAGCAAGCATTTCCCTATACTTTTCCAGACCCATGCAACGCTTTAGCCAGAGTTAGTGCGGGAGATTATGCGTGAACAATCTAGTAACGGACGGTTAATCTCGTGTACTCCTACTACGATTTCACTCGATTGGCTCATGGCTACGTAGGAAGGATCAAAGACAGCCTTGGTCGTTGTTGTTAAGTATACATTTTTTTTACAAACACAACATTACAGGGAATTTTTTTTACATCAAATTCCTTCACTAGTAGGAAAAGGCCTACTAATGGCGCACCTAATTTGACCATTAATGACGCATTAGTGGTGCGCCATTAGTAGCACGTCATTAGTATATTTTACTAATGGCGCACCTGGGTATACATGGCCCCTGGGAGGCATACTAATGGCGCACCGTGGACTATACTAATGGCGCACTATGATGTGATGCGCCATTAGTATGAATATTATGTTTTTTTTGTTTTTTAATTTTCTATTTTTTGCACAGGTTACAAAATGTATAATTGGACAAAATATAGACAGCACACATCAACAACAGATTCATCGAATAAAATAGAAGATTAGTCTCTGAATACAATTCATCATTTTAGTCTCCGAATACACTTCATCATATTAGTCTCCGAATTGAAAAGACCGAACAAAGATAGAACATTATATTACAAGTCTCGAGACCGCGAGTTTGTCTTCACATTACAAGTCGATATCGATCATCTAAACTACCATCACGTAGAAGAGAGCTGCGGTCATCACGATGAGCATCATCACGATGAAACTCGTCTTCATTCGGTTCCTCCAACGCTCCCTCCCCTCTCCCGCTAGATAGCGGGCGTATCTAGATTCGGCCTCGGCCCTAGTGGTGTACCCTTTGTAACTGTTACCGCTGAATCGGTGAACCTGTCTCCGACACTCCTCCCAGTTGTTGTAGACTCCGGGAACCTTACCCTTGTACACGACATACCACGTCATCGCTATGCAGTAGCCAAACGAAACGTTAGTACCAATTCACAGACAATACATAAGCAACATATAAGTATGCAACAGAACGATCGGAAGAGAAAAGCAAAACATTAATAGCATCGATTACATCTAAGTTGAATGACTCTCGAAACCAAAGAGACATACTACAATTTCATTAAAGTTTAATTACAACATATGAGCCAATCGATGTTTCAGAACTAGACACAGCATCACTGTTTTCGACTCGACTCAAGGGACCGGAGCGTGGATGAAGCCGCCGTCTATCGTGGGAGTCATGAAACAACGGGCGTTGTCAGCCTGCATTTGTAGGATTGTGTCGATGTCACTGTTGGACGGTTGATTTCTGAGGTAGAACTGCCCCGAGGTACGAAGAACATCTTGATGGATGATTTTCGCAAACTCCGACTGGATGCGAAAGAATTCTTGTCTGATGTCCGCGTCCTGGATTGCCGACACGCTCGCGGCCCAATCTTTGAGTCTACTCGGTAGCAGAAGTTGATGATGGTCCCGTACGATCGCCCGCATGTGATGGATGGCGTAGTAGGCACCCTTCTGACCGCTAGTTGGCTGCTTGACGCAGCAGAACTTCGTATTGTGGGAGAACACGTGCTTGCCGTACTTACGAATAGGCCTGGTGAAGGTGCCTCCAGATTTGACGTAGCCGGGGAGAACATCATCAAGAACCTTCTTGACATTTGTGTAGTCTACGTTCGACTGACGGTCCGGGTCGAAATATGTGGCCATGGAATATTTGGGGCTTAGGAGGATGAGCGTGCAACGTGTGTCACTGCAGAAAACACGGAATGTTAAAAGAAAAACGATCGAAATCTAAGAATTCATATGTTACGGGGCGGTTGAGGGGAGGACTTACTCGGGAAAGTAAGGCACGAGGAAGTTATCCTTATCTTGATTTGCCAGAATGACGCCTTCGAGGTAAGAACTCGCGACTTGCCGGTCCCCAGCGCTGCCCAAGATCTTGGCACGCATGTAGAAGGGGTCGACTATCACGATGTCCGGAGTCTTGTCGCAAATGATCCGCATCTCCATACTCAGAGAAAATAGCCGAACGAAGGTGTAGTGCAGCGGATGAAGGTTCAACATAGCGTGGATGTCATCAAACCGCAGGACGATCGTACCCCCGATGGAGTTATCCACAAAGCCCTTGCCCTCTGGCACCTTGGCCGCGAAAACCGGGTATGCCACATCCTTCTCTCCGAGACGCCGCTTCTCCAAAGAAAGAACACTGTCATGCAGACTCCGCATAGCACCGGTTGCAGCATCGAGCATATTTCTCGGTAGCATCGGCCTACCCGCCACATGCACCCTCCTCGAGATATCCTCAGGTGCAGGTGGCCCGTCCTGAGCACGGATCGTACTCGGTGCCGGCTGGCCCGCACCCTTGTTAGTCTTTCTTTTGTGTGCCTTCTTCTTCTCCTGTAATGGGACCGAGTTCTGCTCACGGACCGCCTTCTTGAGTGTGTTGGGGCTGATAATATTTCGCTCATCGCCTATCTGAGGCTCGGTGAAGTCGGCAGCTGGAGGCGTCTCCTGAGAGCTGAACGCTAGACGACGCCTGTTGCAACTTGGCTTCTCCGCGGTACCAGCTAGATCGCGCACGTCTTTTGTTGGGTTGGGTTCTTGAGAAGGAGGCCCCATGAAGTCGCCACCGTACCCATGATCGGCAAAGTACTGATCGACGTTGGCAAATGTATCGTCGTCGTCGTCATTCTGATCCTGTGCCATATGCATGTTTGGATCCAGTGGCATAGGGATGTCCGGCACCGTTGCGGCGGTCTTGCCATGGGGCCGACTTGGCGCCGGCACGACTGGCGGTGTTGTCTTTGGGGTGGTGTCCCCCGCCCCCAAACGAATCTGGCTCTTCGGGCAAAGCAGGGGCCAGCTCAGGCAGGCGCTGAGGGTCATCACGTCATCATCGTCGGCCCCGACGGGTCGAATCGGAGGTAACAACTCGTCGCAGCCTGGCAGCACCCGAACCAGTTGAACCCTAAACAAGTTGGGTGGCATCTGGGTACCGTGGAACAAGGGGTTGCCCGGTTGAACGATTTTGCCCTTGGCGACATCGACCAACTCGTTGTTCACGAAGTGCAGGAGAGTGCACGGAACGTCGGCGGCGCCCTGCAAAAACATGTAGGGCGTCAGGGATGCCCAGTCAAAGGCAAGGAGATGAAGTCCTCGGCCGAGAGAGGCTTAATTAGTTACCGTGATGATGGCGTCGAGCTCGGCTAATGTCGAGGCACCGCCAACGGCGGGCGTGCAGTTGACGGAGGGGCCGCTTGCTGCAGAGGTGCCGGCCGACGTACACCCGGGTGCATTAAGCTCCCGTGCCGGCGTCGGAGACACCAATGCCGCCTCCATCGGAGACACCAATGGCCCCGCCATCGCGTTCTGCGAGTTGCTGGACGTGAAGCTAGGAATCGGGGGCGGCCCCTGTTGGCCGCCCGCAATCCACGCACTAATCCCCTGGATCAAGGTAGGCACAATGGTGGTCATCGTCCTTCCGAGTTGTTGTTCCACTTGCTCTTGGACCATCTCCGGAATCCGCGCCACCTGTGCCCTGAGTTCTTGAACCTCGCGCGCCTGGCTTTCTGAGATGGTCTTTTTCTCCTTTCGCCCACCAGTGTTATAGTATGACGACCATTTTGTCGACAAGCCTTTGCCGGCCACACGACCAGCTGACGTCGGCTTACTGAGCTTATCCTTGTTCTTCATTACATTCAACGTCCTATTTAGAGTGGTGTCCCAAGGGTTGCTCTTAGTCGACCCCGCGCTACTGCTTTCAGTCGCCTGCGGAAGGAATGTGAACCATTTAGAAATTTGGCTTCATTAATTAGAATGCAACCATATGAAGCTAATTACGCGGGGTGTATTCTTACCAGAACAAGCTCAAGCTCCCTGGTCTTCGGATCCGTGGTAAGCTCCTTTGTTTTCGGGTCCTTCTTGTACCGGGCCCTGACAAAGTTCTTGGTCTGCTTGTCACCGTATTTATCGAAGAGGGGCGGTAGGCCTTGCTCGGCACGGTCCGCATCCTCCTTGTCCCATATAGGCTCCGCCACTCTGTAACCGCCGAGACCGAGTGTGTGTTCCCCTAAGTTCAGCTCCCGCATTTCTTTCCCCCACTTACTTGAATCGGAGCTTGCGGTGCTCGAGCAATTGATCTTGAAGTCGCTGTAGTCATCTTTGGTGATCGAAGGATTTTTCTCCTTGATCTTCTCATAACTCTCACCTTTCTGGATCATTCTCTTCACATTGCTTTTCCAAGTAGACAGGGTCGTGCTCATCTTCGTGAGGGCAGCATTGTTCACTTTATTCCCTTTGAGGCTTGTGTTTTCAAATTCAGCGGGGAACTTGTATCGTTCGTGCAGCTTCGTGAAGAGGAGGTTGCGCAAATTCCCTCGGTCAGGATGCCTGAGGTTCTCGGTGTTGATCGAGACGGTGCTCCAGAGCATGCACCCGAGCTGAAGCGAGTACCCCTTGACTATTCGTTCGGGCGCCGTTGGATTCCCGTCGGAGTCCACTTCAGTAACTTCCTCCTTGAGGGTGCGGAGCACGGTCGGGCGCCGGTCCTTCCGTTGCCTCTTAGGTTGGCTGCCATCTGTGCGTGCGCCGCCATCATCAGTGGTGGCATCCTCGGCGGCACCATCAGTGGTGGCATCAGTGGGGTCATCCTCGGCGGTACCATCAGTGGTCTCAGGATCGGTGGGGAAGGCGGCGGCCTCATACAAGTGAGGTTGTTCCTCCATCTCCTGGGACAGCTCCCAGAATGCCTTGACGCCCGAACCCCCGGCCTCATCGTTGTTGGCCATGTTTCTCTCTAAATAGGAACAAAGTTTGGTCAAAAAGTTGGTTATTGTCAAGGAACAAGATCTCTAAGTTGACCAAATAACCTAATTCTCGAGGAATGTCGCCAAAAAGTTGGTTATTGTCAAGGAACAATTGAGTGATGTTTGTGATATTGCCTAGGTGTTTTGGGATAGAACATGTTAGTGTGTTGTTGCTAAGGTCCAAGTCCACGTTCTCAGGGTAACCTAGTTCTTGAGGGGTGTGTCTAGAAAGTTGGTTGCTACAAAGATACAAGGTTGTGAGTTTGGTCAAATTGCCTATGATGTTTGTGATATTGCCTTGGATCTTGAAGGCACTTTTGCATGATGAAATGGTACAGCCAGCATGGGACCTCATCTTTGCAGGCTAATTTTCTAGATTGTAACACTGGGATTTGTGCACAAGCTAAGCTAGCTAAGACAGTAGCTTCCTTGCAACCCACAAAAGACAAAGGAAAAGGGGTGAAAAGGGGGAGATGGTTAGCTTTGATGAGCAGGCAACATCTTCCTAACCCCCTTCTTCTTGTCTCCTCTCACTATCTCTCTCACACACATGGCAAGCAAGGGTGTCTGAGTGTGTGAAAAAAATACTAAACTAATCCAACCACTAAAGCAAATTAATTTTTATTTCGGTTGAGAATCGGGCACCTTCTAGGTCAAGAAAATTGGGCATGACCTTTGCTAATTTTCTTGATCTTGGAGTGCCCCATTTCTCAACCGAAACGGAAATTAATCAACGTTTCAGGAGAAAGGGGTCATTTTAGAAGATCACAAGTAGCAGCAGCATCACTTGACAAAATCACAACTAGCAGCAGCAACTCGCAGAAAGCAGCAGCAGCATCACTTGACAAGTAGTACAGTAGCAGCAGCAGCAGCATCACAAGTAATAGACTTAGCTACCAGTTTAGAAATACAGCTAAGATAAGATCATCACCACATTTTAGAAACATAGCTCATCATTTTCATTCTTGCAGATAAGATCATCACCACATTTCAGAAATACAACTTCATAGGTTGTTCTGAACTCCTGCCAAAACTGAACACAACATATATATACCAAGCATCTTGCCAGCTAGTAGACCAGCTAGTAGACCATCATTTGTCAGGCCAAATTGAGGCCAAACAGAAAACCAATGTGGCCATGGCACAAAGTGCATGACCCAGAACAGAGCACTTTACTAAAAATGAAGAAGAAAAAAGGCATGCATGCACTAGTTTGCCAAAACAGAGCACTTTAGTCCTCTGTTTTTGCTAACTGCTACACATACCCCCCAAGTGAACCACCACAACATCTAAAAGCTAACAATTGTTTTTGCTTATATAATCAGACTTTTTGTGCTAAAAAAGCCATAGAACAACTGCTCCAAATTACTGCAGTGCACTTAGAAAAAAATGAAGGAACTTCTCTCTACCACACGTAATCTGATTCTTTCACATTGCTTGTCTTTTCCTTTTTTTACTCAATAACGGTAAGCACTAATACTCTTAACTGCACTATAGAAACTGAACCAAATGAACTCCATGGGTGCTGCCATCTCACCCATCATCGAAGGGGGTGCTAAGAAGTCTTTGCAAGTCCGGCTGAAAGCTGCCCCCAATAAATCTTAACACTACAAGCAGTTTTACTAAGATGCTAGAAAACTCACGCCAAACTTGTGCAAATTGATGAGAACAACTAAAGAAGCAAAATTGCAGCATGAAGATGCCAAACAAACTAAATCAGAAACTCATCAGCATTGGGCTTAATTGACTTGACAGATTACCACAGAGACAAAATCTACGAGTAAACTAACATCCTAAACATTCTAGGCAGCCCAATCACAAACTAAAAGAAAAAATAGGGGGAAGCTCACCGGGGCACCGGGGCGGCGGGGTGTCGGGGCGGCTAGGGCATCGGGATGGCGGCGGCTCGGGCGGGGTGGGGGGTGGTGGACCGGCGCGGCGCGGCGGCAGGGGGTCAGGGGCGGCGAGGGTGTCAGGGCCTCCCCTGCTCATTACACCCAACAACACCGATCAAAGAAACGGCGCGGCGAGGCAGAGGAACGGCGCGTGAGAGAGGGGCGGGGAAGCGGGGGTTACCTGGGAGGAGAAGGAGCGGAGGAGGGAGGCGGCGTCGGGGCAGCGGCGGGGCAGCGGCGTCGGGGCGTCGGGAGAGGAGAGGGCTAGGGGGAAGTGGATCTGGCGAGAGGGAGGGACGAAGGGGTCGGGGGAGTTAGAGCTAGGTGGACGAAGGGGTCTGGGGCGGCGGGGCGGCGGCGGCGGGAGAGGAGAGGGCGGCGTCGGGAGAGGAGAGGGGAAGGGGATCGAGGGCGAGGGCGAGGGAGAGAGAGGGGATAGGGAGGGGCCGGCCGGGGAGGGAATATGGACGGGGCCGGGCATAATACTAATGCCGCACCACCCCTCGGTGCGCCATAAGTACATCCATACTAATGGCGCACCTCACCGTGGTGCGCCATTAGTATTTTTTTTATTTCTGCTCGAGCCAACAGGTTATCTTCCACCTGACCTGATAGACACCAAGTTGCCTCTACTAGCTCGACTGGTCAGCAGCCAGTTCTCACACCAGGAGGTCCTGGGTTCGATTCCCAGGCTCCACAATTTTTTTATGCATTAAAATGCTGTTTCATACTTGTTTGTGTTTAAATATGTTCAAACTTGTTTAAATTATAACAGCAATATTTTTTTATAATACAGTAATAATTTTTTAAATAATATCATCAAACAGTAATGCCGGTGGAGCGGGGGAGGGTGCGCGGGGTGCGGGGGGTCGGCGGCGGCGGTTGAGTAGGGGAGGGGTGCGGGGGGTCGGCGGCGGCGGTTGAGTAGGGGAATCGAGGGTGCGGGGGGTCGACGGCGGCGGTTGAGTAGGGGAATCGAGGGTGCGGGGGGTCGGCGGCGGCGGCCGGTGGACCGGGGGGTGCTCGGCAGCGAGGAGGACCGGATCTGGCGAGGTGGGATAGCGATCGAGATGGAGGGGGATCGAGATCGAGTGTCCATGAGATTTAAAAATATTCATGATAGTTCAAAAAGTGCCCATGAAATACAATCGAGAAATGAAGGCTCCGATTTAAATACAATCAATCTTAGCTAGCTATCTGTTCACAATCTTCTTGCTCTTCTTTTTCGCAAATGGAGTTCTTCTGTGGAACGGACGTCCTTTAGGTAGGGTGGTCCTGCTTCTTCTTGTGGTGTATGCTGCTACTTCATCATCGTCGTCATGTTCGATCCTCGGGTCGCCGTACTTGTCGAAGTCTTGCTCATTGGCTACTCCATCCATTCCGATGATCTTCCTTTTGCCTCTCCTCACGACAACACGACTGGGCTTTGACGGGTCGGTAATGAAGAAGCATTGGTCCACTTGGGAAGCCAGTACCCATGGCTCATTTTTCGCGGTGACGTTTGCGCCCGCGGTCTTGGATTTGGCTTCGGGTATAACCATGATGGTGAAATACCGGTCTTCTTTTAGGACGCTCTTGGCCCATCTGACACGGAACATCGGGACCTTCTCTCTAGCGTAGCTCAGCTCCCAGATCTCCTCGATCCTTCCGTAGTATCTGTCCTTGTCGTTACCGGTGTAGGATTCCATCGTTACCCCGGAGTTCTGATAACCATCGCTCTTCATGTCCTTGGCCTCGGTGTAGAATGTGTAGCCATTGATATCGTACGCCTCATAGGTCATCAGGTTGTGCTCGGCGCCCTGTGACAAGGCGAATATGAGTTGTTCTTCCGCGGAAGAATCCTCATGTAAAGGGTACGACAGAAGCTTTTGCTTGAATCAACGCGCGAAACATGAGTTGTGCTCTTTGAGTATATCTCCGTCCGTCCTCTGTTGGCCTCGGTCATTGTACGTCTTCTTAATAAAGGTTTTGTGCTGTACCACCCAAGGATCGACCACGTCTATGTGTTGTAGCGCGACTAGGTTTGCTCTTTCAAAGTCGGCGAGTCGACCCTCGAAGTCGACATGCATTTCGCGACGACCCTCACGGTGACCCCATCCAGCGAGCCTGCCGAGGTGCCTGTTGACGGGCAGACCAACGGGGTTCTCGATGCCTAGATAATTCGTGCAGTAGGAGATGCACTCTTCAGTCAGAAAGCCCCTGGCTATGCTTCCCTCTGGACGTGACATGTTGCGAACGTATCCTTTGATGACACCATTCATCCTTTCGAACGGCATCATGCTGTGCAGGAACGTCGGCCCGAGTTGGATGATATTGTCCACGATATGGACCAGCAGATGCACCATAACGTCGAAGAATGCGGGCGGGAAGTACATCTCAAGCTCGCATAGTATCACCACGATCTCTTCCTGTAGCCTTCTGAGTTGCCTCACGCCAACAGACTTTCGAGAGATGACGTCGAAAAAATTGCATAGGCCAAATAGGGTTTCACGGACGTGCGCGTCCATGATCCCACGGATTGCAACTGGAAGTATCTATGTCATCAGCACGTGACAGTCGTGAGACTTCATCCCGCTGAACTTCTGCTTCGCTGGGTCTAGGTATTTGCTTATCTTCCCCGCGTAACCGTAAGGAAGTTTTACTCCTACGAGGCAGGTGAAAAACTGCTCGATCTTCTCCTGACTTCGAGTGAAGCACGCGGGAGGGTAGTCATTTCCGGTCTTCTTGGCCTTCTTGCCTTTGCGACGACTTTCCGTGTCCTGCTTCGCCTCATCATCATCATCATGATCATCATATATAGTGTGAAGCTCCTGCCTGATGCCCATTGATTTCAAGTCTGCCCTTGCTTTCGGCCCATCTTTGGTCCTCTCTGGCATGTTGAGCAGGGTACCAAGCAGACTCTCGCACACGTTCTTCGTGATATGCATGACATCAAGGCTGTGAGGCACACGGTGGATCTTCCAGTACGGCAAGTCCCAGAAAACAGACCTCGTTTTCCATACCTTCAGCAGCGGCTCTAGCGCCTTTCGCTTTTTTCCCGGCTCTGACGCCTTTTGCTTCTTTCCCGGTAGTGGGCAGTCTTTCCAATTTTTCAACAGCTCGTCTATTTCCTCGCCGCTCCTCGTACGCGGGCGTCCTCGGGGTTCGGTTTCACCATCGAACAGATCCTTGCGTTTTCTCCACGGGTCATCGTCGCGAAGCCACCTTCGATGTCCCATGAACACGGTTTTCAAAGACCCGGGATCTCTATCTAGCTGGCGATACGTTGTGTCATCCATGCACCTGGCGCATCCAGAAAATCCGTGGACCACCTGCCCCGCGACATATCCGTAACCGAGATAGTCGTGCACCGTCGTGAGCAGCGCGGCTCTCATAGGGAAATATTCTTTCTCTGCGGTGTCCCACGTATTGGCTGGAGTTTTCCACAGCGTGTCAAGCTCCTCTTTTAGCAGCCCCAGATACAGATTGATGTCGTTCCCTGGTTGTTTCGGTCCTTCAATTAGCATACTCATGTGAATGTACTTCCTCTTTATGCACAACCAGGGGGGAAGGTTGTACATCCACACAAACACAGGCCAGGTGCTATGTGTGCTTCTCTGGCTGCCAAACGGATTGACTCCATCGGTGCTCGCGCCCAGCACGATGTTCCTTGGATCGTTCCCAAATTCTGGGTCTTCAAAGTTCAACGCTTGCCACTGGCTCGCATCCTTAGGGTAACTCAGCATCTTGTCTTTTTATCTATCTCCGGATCATTTGCGTCATCTTCTCGCTTCTTCTCCTCCCTATCCGCGTGCCAACGCAGGAGCTTTGCTACCTTAGGGTCCGCAAAATACCGCTGCAGACGAGGAGTGATCGGAAAGTACCACACCACTTTTCGAGGAGCTTTCTTCCTCTTCTTGTATCGAGTGACGCCGCAGACCGGACATATGGTAGACTCCGCGTGCTCGTCCCGATAAATGATGCAATTGTTCATGCACACATGGTATTTCACGTGCGGTAAATCCAGAGGACACACGATTTTCTTCGCCTCCTCCAAACTGGTCGGGCACTTGTTCCCCTTGGGAAGACGTTCGTGCCAGAATGACATGTTCTCGTCGAAGCATGCGTCGGTCATTTTGTGTTTTACCTTCATCTCCAGAGCCATGAGCGTTACTTTCAGGCGGGTATCCTCGGGCCTGCATCCTTCATACAATGGAGTGACCGCGTCTAACTCAAGTTGATCCATCTTGGCTTTCTCTCGGGCGGCGGCTCTTGCGTTATCCGTCTGCTTGAGAAGCAGCTCTTGAATATGAGGGTCCTGCACCCAGCCCATCGATGGTCCAGCGTCGTCTGCTCCGGCATCTTCCTCATCATCATGTCCTGCATCTTCTACATGATGACTGTGTACATCATCACCGTCGTGATCATCTCCTGGGGATTCTTCGTCTTCTCGCCCGCCCGAGCCGCGGTGGTTGTCTTGCTGCCCTTCCTCATTTCTTGCCCGGCCCCCATGAACGACTTCGTAGTCATCTTCATCACCTTGCCACCGATAGCCATCCATGAAACCACGCAAGAGCAGGTGGTCCCGCACCTGCCCGGATTCCGGGTCCGCAATAAGGCTCTTCAGCTTGCATCTTCGACACGGACATCTTATCTCCGTCTCGTTCTTTTGAAGCATCTCGGCCTTCGCGGACCTCAAAAACCTATTCACGATGCCTTCGGTCATCATGCGGACCATGGTCGCCTGCGGGGTAGAGCAAAACGACATTTTAGAACCAGGAAAACATTTGGCATGACTTCCCCTAAAAATAGGACCAAAAAGAATGCTTAATGCCAAAATTCTCGCCGAAACGGAAATGAATCAACATTCCGGCAAAATATTGGCAACTATCGCATTTCAAATACCGGTACACCTCCAAACACAAACACATATGCAACACCACAAACATATGCAACACCACGAACATACATAGATCTAGCTAGGCCATAAAAAGTGCATATGTGCACATTGTTGTAGGGAGAAATACATAAATATAGCTTCCCCCATTACTTACCTATCAAAACAAGGTAATTTAACCACTTAAATTGAATGAATCTATGGTGGAAATGAGGTGAAAAAGAGGAGGCACCCGAGACAAGGAGGAGGTGGAGAGAATGAAGTGGGGAGAAAATGAGTGTGGGTAGGAGAGGCTCCCCAAAATATCTTGTTGCTGCCCACTTACTAATGGCGCACCAACTCAAAATGCGCCATTAGTAATCTAGGTTACTAATGGCGCACCTTCTGGTGATGCGCCATTAGTAGTTTTGCAAAAAAAAAAATTACTAATGGCGCACTGTCCCCCAGTGCGCCATTACTAGTTCAAACTAGTAATGGCGCACGGTGCGACAGTGCGCCATTAGTAGTTTTGCAAAAAAGAAAAAAATATAATAAAAAAATAACATTAGTGGCGCACTTTCCGACAGGTGCGCCATTACTAGTTACAACTAGTAATGACGCACTTTGTCTGGATGCGCCATTAGTATGTTTGGACAGGCGCACTAGTTCCAAAAAAAATTGATACTAATGGCGCACCTGGGCGCACCCTGTGCCAGGTGCGCCATTAGTAGTTTCAACTCTAATGGCGTACCAGATGGTGGTGCGCCATTGGTATATACTAATGGCGCACCCCTTGTCAGGTGCGCCATTACTGTCAATCCCATCTATAGCCCTTTTTCTAGTAATGCTTGGGGGTGTGGAAGTCTCCTTCCTACTGCATCCATCGCCGTTGTGCCATGAGCAAAGCTTGTTGCCTCTTTTGGGCCTCCGTCTCCATGAAGCAAATTCGTTTACAACCCAAAAGCTTGTAGAAGCAGCGATCAGGAAGTCGTCGGCGTAGACCAGATGTCGGTGGCCATGATCCGCGCGCCTGGAGAGAACATGGAAAGGGGCATGTAAAAACTTTGAAGACCACGAGTGTCAAGTGGATCCACCGGAGATCAAATTGGATTAGATCCCGGAAGGCCCACCGAAGACACATCTTTACACACCCTTCGCCGGTGATATACACACCAATGGAACAGGGATAGAGCAAGAAGGACATTATTCCTAAACTGAGTCAATGTTGCCGCCTCGCCGCCCCAAACCAGACGCATAGAGTAGACTACATAGACAAAACACGAAGCAAGCCACCCCGCGGCTCTGCAAGCCATATCAGGCCCCGATGCCGTCAAACACGTCGCCGTCCATGCCCACAATCCGACACCAAATTCTTCGGTGGCCTAGCTAGAGCACCGCCAGCCAGCCGAAGACATCGACAACCCGACCATCCATCTCGGCACACATGCCACAACATGCCGACTACGAGAAGGGAGGTAGACGAATTAGCGGCTAGGGTTTTCTTTGTCCACGTCGGACAACTTCGCTGGCTCTTATTCTCACATTATCATTCTTTTATCTATTATATTATATTATTATTCTTTTATCTATTATATTATATTAATCCAAATTATATATCTTAGTAATTAATCTAATCTAAACTTCAACCTTTTTTCGTGTGAACCACAAGCACCTCCATCTAGTCCCGACGAATTTTAAAATTTTCACATGGCTCTTTTAAAAATAGGGGAAACGGCATTCTTAATAAGAAAAGTATATGGCTGAAGCGGAAGGGAGCTTTCCACAAATAATTGGGTGAGGTATCGCTCACAAAAATAAATTGTTTTTTTGGTGAAGTTGGTTGGGGCTGGCTGTGAAAGCCGGGGCCGGGACCGGGACCGGGACGGGCCTGCGCGCACGCACGTGGCTAGGGTGGCCGGTCACCAGTCGGACAGCCGCGGCAACGCGCACCCATCCATCACCCCTGTTTGATCCGCGTCCTCTCTCGAAGCCACCACCCTTCCCCAAACTGCCCCTCTCCCCGAGCCTGTCCGCGTCCGCAAAAGCGAGACGTTCGTCCGCGCGGGGCAAGACGCCAGGTCGCGGTGGCCAGGGCAGCTCAGCCTGGCCCTCATCATCAGCCATAGCCATCGCCGTCGGCTAACCTGGACCGTAAACCCATTTAATTAGGCCGTACGTACATACGCGCGGCCATTATCAGCTGAGCTCTACGTATAGCCAACTAAACTTCTCCCGGCGAAACGTCGTCAAGCGTGGCGGTAGTGCCGGTAGCTGACACACGCGTGGACATGGCGTATACGCGGACGTAGTACACCGGGCACTCGGGCAGTGCTGCGACATGGCATGCGTTGGTGGTGTGTGGATTGCAGCCACGTCTAGGCATGTTTTCCGTTCATCATCAGATAATTAAAGGTGGTTGGATGGACAACGGACGGTGTCCATGCATGCATGGGGTGGCAAGGCAGATCAGGTCTCCTCCACGCCGCGGGCGCGGATGATGGGGCGCTATCTATCATACGGATAAGGAGGGATTAGGATTAGGAGGAAAGGAAAGGAAAGGAAAGACACATGTTAGCTGCTGCGCCAACGAATTCATTTGAGTGAAGCTTGTCATAGGCATAGACTATGTTTTCTTGGATCCACGCAGATATGCTGGCTGGGCGCTCGCTAGCTACCAGCCTACCATATGGCACGAACCGTGTGGATAATCGAAGAAGGATCGATGTTGGGAAGAAAGAAAGACTTCCGTGGTGGTGTCTCGCACAATTTTAGCAAAAGGGAAACATGTGCTTGCTGGGCTAATCCCTGCACACATTTTCATGTGAAATGTGCATACCTGATGTGAGTAGTTGATAAAAAACTATCACTTTGAAGTTCGTGTTTTACTGAACTACAACTTTCAAATAAGTGACAAAAACTATCAAAAATTTATAATCTTGTGATAAAAAACTACCGCTTTTGGAAAATGAGCAGTTTAGACAAATTAAACATGTTTATGACATGCGGGACCCACCCGTCAGGGCTGACGTGACGACCAAGTCAACTCTGTTTATTTTGACCGTATTACATGCAGGGCTCACCTGTCAGTGTCAATCTAAAATTATCCTTATTTTTTTCAAATCCCTATAATCTTATTTCCTCCATCCTCTGCGTGTCCAACCTTTCCTCCCGACCCTGCACCGTCGCTCGATCCAGCCAGTGAGGCGGACGCCGGTAGCCGGCGCCGCAGGATCCGTCGAGAACCCCCCTCCATCTCCCGACAAGGAACCCGCTGGCCACCGGTGCCATAGTTCCAGCCGAGACCCGGCGACTGCTGGTTCCCTAGTCGCGATGCTCCTGTTCCATCCAAGATCTGTCTGCTGATGGTGGTGGTCAGTCGCTCTATGGATGCCGGGATGACGACGGCGCGGCTGCGAAGCCAGCCTCGGCAAGCAGCCCCTTGATCACGACGGCGTCGGGAAGGTGAGGGTCCTCGCTCCTTCTTGTTGGGCGAGAAGACGAGATGGGCCTTCTTCGGAGCAACTCGGGGTCGGCCGTGGCTAGCAGGGCCAACTCCTCTGTGTTATCGGCAATGCAGAGAGCTCATCAGCGGCGGTGGTGTGGTGGTGCTCATGAGGTTTTTTGTAAATGCCAATTAGAGAGGGGGGGGGGGGGGGGAAGAAGCTTGATGCCGACATGTGGGCCCACATGTAATAATGGTCAACTTAACGATCAAAATACGCGGAGTTGACTTTGCCACCACGTCAATCCTGATGGGTGGGTCCGCATGTCATAAACGTATTTAAATCGTCTAAACTGGCCATTTACTGAAAAATGGTAGTTTTTAGTCACAAAATTAAAAAAAAAATTATTTTTCAGTCACTTTTTTGAAAATGGTAGTTCAATGGGATGTAAACCTTAAATGTGATAGTTTTTTGTCAAATACTCCATAGATGTGGATGGTTAATCAGTGGAGCCAAAGTCAATCAGTCAAATTCAAGGCATGCTACAGAGCTCTGGAGATTATTATTACTCTCCATGTTCCACATAAGTCAATATACAGATTAATCTTTTTTCCTTTATTTATATTTTTGTCTTTTTTCCGGTAATACATGTTCCATTTATAGTATATACTAAATATCAGAACCAACCAACACAAATGATCACCAGCCAAGAAAGAAAATTACAATCAAGGCCAACGATTCCTCTCAGCTTGACTCCAACACCTGTCACCCGCCTCGAGCACCACCATAGCAGCCACCATATGAAAATGTAGCGGGACACCTTTTCACCGAACTCGACATGGCTCATCACTGATATGCAACTTTTCATATCTCCAAAGTAGACCAAAGGTGATATCATTGTTCTTGAAAGAATCTGGCCGGGGCAGCACCCTGGACACGCTATCGAACTATAGATCTGGCGCCCCCTCCTTAACTAAAATTTGGAAGAGGAAACCACACTTGCTAGGGACGAACACGCAAACCTATCACGTGACCCACCATCTTTCAGATGTTGTTGATTCATATCACAATCTGCATCCGCTCCTCGACTACCTCCCAAGCTTCGTGCCGGCGCGGGAGCAAACACTGTCGCAACAACGAAGCCCGATGACACAAGTCTACCACAAGGATGCTGCTGTCCCTGCACCATTCTCACTTGAACGGGCTAGTTTCCAAATTCATCCTCGGCATAAAGCCGATCACCTCGTCAAAAAAGGATCTGGAGCTGCTATATTCGTCACCGCCATCATCGACGTCGAAGGACCCAAAGTCTAAGCTACTAGGGCCTAAATGCTAAAGCTACACGATCTGCACGTGCAGATCCGGCGACCCCCCCCCCCCCCCCCCCCGTCATCATCGACGACTGAGAAGTCGTCGGCGGAGGGTAGTCGACGCAAGGCCACACTCGCTTGGCCAAGATCGCTTTAATTTCTTCCTTGGGAAGGAAGAACATGCGCGAGCCATGAAGCATAACAAATCGTCTCTATTTATGAACCATCGAGAAAAGTGGAAGGCGTATTTTTTTTATAGATTACAACCCATCAATAAATACAACACTAAAAGGCGATAACAGACAAATAAATTACAAGCTTGCGTAAATGCCCATCTAGGCTTGAATTTTTGGCATTTTAGACCGCCTACGTGAGTGTGATGACAAAAAGGACCACATCTGAGTGAAATTGGCAAAAAAGGCCACCTACTTCGTGGCAGCAAAGTGCAACACGTGGCCCTTGCAGATGGTCTAAAATGACAAAAAGTTCTCTAGATTTAGGGCTCGCGTAAACGGCATGCAATGAAACAAAACAGAGCACACCAAATCCCCATAGGTTTAATCAACCGAAGCAACCGTAGCACAAAAGAGAGAAAATGTGAGAACTCGACTTGATCTCGGCTATCAGAAGACAAACATGTAATACTTCACAAGCCACCGGTCTCCCTCCCCCTCGTCTCTCCGCGGTCGAACCCGTCGGAGTTGGAAGGGGAGGAAGGCCGAGTGCAGGGAGAACGGAATTTTTTTTCAAGGAATTAATGCATAACAACACGGATCTCACCCGTCGCGATTTTTTAACGAAGCTATAATATTTTTGTTCGTACTGGTCTGTTCTAAACTGTAATAATCAGTACCACTCTCTAAAATTGCAGTAAAGCTGCGGCAGGTAATAATATTAACCCGAGGGGAGTCTATGATTTTGGCAGCGTAGCGATTTGCAACGGCCACGTCTGACGTCTGGGTCCCGTGGGCTGTCGAGGTAGTCCCGGGAGAAGCCTTGCTTTCTCAACCCACCGCTCCGTTCCGTTCCGTTCGCGTGCTGATTGGAGACTCGTGCGGTGCAGTGCAGGAAGCATCGGACAGAGACATTTTCCGTAAGTGTATCATTTTCGGGACAGCTACGAGAAGGAGAAAAAGGGCGCGGCCCGGGGCCCCACCGCTGCGGGTCGGACCGCACCGAGGGGCACGCGCGTCTTTCCGCGGCGCCAGCGCAGGGCATACGGGCCCCCTGCCAGCCGTACGCGGGGCCGCGTATTTATACGGCGACCCGGGACGGGACGGGGGCGCTAACGGCTCTGCTTCCTCCCCTCCCCTCCCGTCGTGGCCGCCTCGCAACGCGAACAAAGAGAGAAGAGAAGAGAGAGAGAGAGAGAGAGAGGAAAAAACTCATCTGCCCCCGACTCCCTCTCTCGCGCTCGCTATCCCTTCTCTTTTCTTTTCTCTCTCCTTCTCGTGGTGTGTGAGGTGGCGAGGTAGAGGAAGCAGCGGAGACCACACGAATCCCCCCACCACCCTCGCGCCCCCCTCCCTGCGCGGCGCCACCAACCTCGCCTCTCCCGGCGCGGCCAGAGGAGCCCAGCGCCGCCGGAGCCGGCGGCGGGTCTGGGTCAGGTCCGGCCTCGTCCCTCCCGCGGAGGCGGCAGCGCGCGCGCGGTGAGTCCCCTCCCCCTCCCCCTCCTTCTCCTTCCCCTGCGGCGATCTGGCGGCGGGCCGATTCGTTCGTTCGGGATTCCGGCGCGGGGTTTCCGGGCTCCGCATTTTGGCCCCGCGCGGCAGATCTGGAGGACTGCATCCTCGTCATCCCCTCGCGGCGGGGGAATTTTTTTTCCCCGATGCGACAACGCGGTTTTGGCCCGTTCCGCCTCGGTTCCTGCGATAGGGTTCGTGCGGGCAGCGTTGGATTCGGGGGCAATGCGGTACTGTTTTCAGATTTGTTTTGTGTGGGACGGACGGATGGATACGGCTCGAGCGGCCGGGACGGTTCCCGTCGCGCTCCAAGGAGAAGGGGGCATTTATTTTGCGATTATTATGTCACATGGTAAATTCGGCCCGAATAGCAAAAGGATGTTTGGATGTCAACAACGACTCCGGAGTCTGGTCGTTGGAGGTTCGGGAAAATTGATTCGAATGGGGCAAATTTAAGGCTCCCTATCCTTTTCCCCAAACGAGGAACAGCGGGATCCGGTGGCTCATATCTCAATTTTACATGGAATCTTTTGTTATTCATGAATGTTGTTGTTCTGTCACATTTTATTTCGTCTCCCCTTTTGTTCGTAAATCCTGTCGCTTATCCTTTTGTTCGTTCTTCCTTCAGGTTGGAGCGTAATCTTGGTTCCTGAAGCTGTAGTACGGCTGTGACATGGCGGGGTCTGTTGCCGCCTCGGGGTTCTTCCCCACGCCGGGGTCTTCCCCGGCTGCGTTGGCTAGAGGCTCCAAGAACATGTCTGGTGAATTACCTGAGACGTTGAGTGTCCGTGGGATGGTTGCAAAGCCGAACACGCCTCCCGCGTCCATGCAAGTCAAGGCTCGGGCCCAAGCACTTCCCAAGGTTAATGGCTCTAAGGTTAACCTCAAGACCACAGGCTCAGACAAGGAGGATACAGTGCCTTACACTTCCTCAAAGACGTTCTATAACCAACTGCCCGACTGGAGCATGCTTCTCGCAGCTGTCACGACCATCTTCCTGGCCGCGGAGAAGCAGTGGACGATGCTTGATTGGAAGCCCAAGAGACCTGACATGCTTGTTGACACATTTGGCTTTGGTAGAATAATCCAGGATGGGCTGGTGTTTAGGCAGAACTTCTTGATTAGGTCCTACGAGATCGGTGCAGATCGTACAGCTTCTATAGAGACGTTAATGAATCATTTACAGGTGAGACAATGACAGGAAACAGCCTTCATTTTTTATTACTTCCATTTTTTTTCTCGTTTCACTATTGATGCCATCAGTTCACATCAGTCTTCTAAAACAAATTAAATTTTGGCAGGAAACAGCTCTTAATCATGTGAAAACTGCTGGTCTCCTTGGAGATGGTTTTGGCGCTACGCCAGAGATGAGTAAACGGAACTTGATCTGGGTTGTCAGCAAAATTCAGCTTCTTGTAGAGCATTATCCCTCATGGTACTTTCTGCAAGCCATAATTGTTGATGTCATTTTCCTGGCAAATCCCCTCTCTTTTTCTCACTTTCCGACTTCCAGTCAAATTCATAGCTTGAATTATTCATGTGCATTCTTTATGGATGTGCACCCTTTCACTGGAGACTGGAGTAGTGTTTTTATTGTCATGTTTTTTGGTACACATTTTGAAGTCATACTTGTATATTGCATCTTATTTTATCTTAATCTCAGAATGTAGTGTTAAGTAGCTAAACTGGAGTTGGTCTTATTTCTTTCCTATTTAGCATCATAACATTGTACAAATTGCCTTTTGAGTTTGTCAATATGAACTTCCATTGGTTGTCATATTAACCATTAAATGTTTCTTATCACAACTAAGTTGGCCTTATGTCATACTATGAGAAATCTATAGTTGAGTACACGTAATATATTTGGAGAGATTATGCACCACTCAAACATGCTCTAAGCCCACTTTTTTAGTACAAACAATACATCATGTCCTAGTTTTGCTCAACTTTGTGGTCTTATCTACCACATCAATTGCTAGAACAGTGACGATTTATGGAATGGCAATACAAGTTAAGGACTATTTATGTATGCCATGGGAAGAATATGAAAAATAATGTCCTGCTAGAATTTATAATGATTGTTTACCAATCAGAAGCTCATGTGTACTGTTTATCATCCTACATGAGAACTCCCCCTTCTATGTTTCTGATTATGTTGTTCTACACAGATGTGTTAGATTGTTGCTTCGCTTTTGCTAGAATTTAGAATGTGCTTCTTTAGCAATCAGAAGTTCTGCTCACAGAATATGTTTCATGTGTGGAACACCTTAAATCGATCGTTCCACTTGAGTGTAACAGACGTAGATTTTGTTTTTTGATGAATAAACGATCATCTTTTTCTTGTGTCTACATGTGCAAGGTAGAGGAATCTAGTTTGATTGATAAGACCACGTATTAAATGCTTGAAGCTACTAAATTAAGTGGTGCTGGCCCATTTGTCCTTCGTTATTCGTATTAAAAGAGGTCGGGCCTCAGGAGATCAGAAAGTTGCCTTTATTGCTGGATTAAATGACTTGTTCGTATGCAATTAGTACTGTGGGCTGCCAAAAAAAGAAACTCCTGATCTAGATTGGCATAGTTTTTCTTAAATACTTCTATTAGCCTGTGTACCTGATACTACAGTTTTCCTCTGATGTCAGCAACGATCATTTGTTGAATTGATAAAAGGTTGAATCTTAAGTTTGCAGAAAAGGAAAAGCAATTTCAGTTTGTAGTTTTCTAGTTGTTCTGTAGCTTTACTCGCTGATTTATAGGCTGAAAAATGACCTAGTATAATTTTCATGTGCTAAATTTTAGGGAAGATATGGTCCAAGTTGACACATGGGTAGCTTCTGCTGGAAAAAATGGAATGCGTCGAGATTGGCATATCCGTGACTACAATTCGGGCAGAACGATCTTGAAAGCTACAAGGTTTGGATTCCATGTGTTTGCATTTTGACTCATGCTGTTTGTAGCATGTTTTTCGTCTGTTAATTGTGCTTCCCATGTGACACTTGTTTCCAGTGTTTGGGTTATGATGAATAAGACCACTAGAAGACTTTCAAAAATGCCAGATGAAGTTAGAGGTGAAATAGGCCCGCACTTTAACGACCGTTCCGCCATAACAGAGGAGCAGGGTGAAAAGTTGGCTAAGCCAAGGAACAAAGTTGCGGACCCTGCCAACAAGCAGTTCATAAGGAAGGGGCTTACTGTAAGTCAGTTAGATATTCTTAGTTAACATCACTCAGTTTGGTGTTTCTGTGTCATCCATAATATTTTCTATTTCTTATGGGAACTCCTCCATCCTCAACAGCCCAAGTGGGGTGACCTTGACGTGAACCAACATGTAAACAATGTGAAGTATATTGGGTGGATCCTTGAGGTAATTTATTTTCCCCATTCTCTAGTGTTTGGTCAAAATGTTGTGGCTACTTTTCAGCCTGATACATGGAACTTTGCTGGTACCACCAGAAGTTTCATGCATCTATTATTGTGGAGCATCAGGTCTGGTGTTTGATAAAGTAGACATGATTGTTCTCATTCCCAATCATCATCATCATAAGACTGCTGCTTAAGATTCCTGAGCTTTATTTATTCCCTTTTCAGAGTGCTCCGATTTCAATCCTGGAAAAGCATGAGCTTGCAAGCATGACACTGGATTACAGGAAGGAGTGCTGCCGTGACAGCGTGCTGCAGTCGCTTACCAATGTTTCTGGTGAATGCGCGGATGGCAGCCCAGACTCTGCCATCCAGTGCGACCATCTGCTCCAGCTGGAGTCTGGAGCTGATGTGGTCAAGGCTCATACAACCTGGCGGCCAAAGCGAGCGCATGGCGAAGGAAACCTTGGGTTGTTCCCGGTCGAGAGTGCATAACCGCTTCAAATGTTAAATACGGCAAGCATGGGTTCTTACGGGGTGCAAATTCTAATCTTGCCGGGGATAAATGGTTGATTGAAGGAATTATGTTGTGCCGGGGATAAGCCAAGCCGCATAGCCCAACCTGCTGCATCTTATGCTACACACACATTGTGATGGAGAGATAGAGCTTGTCAAACTGTTTTGGGAGGAATTGCTCGGATTTGACAGGCTTTGGAGGAGGAATGAGGAACTTGACTGGTGGTATTGAAGTAATTTGGAGGACAGAGAAATGTGACGAGTTGACAAGGCAGGGGCTTGTGTGTGGTGATAGTGATTTGAGCTGATTGGCGAAGAAGGAAGAATGCAGGCAGCGGCGGCTGGGATTGTTTGTGTTTTTTGACATGTGTTTGGACGCGGAGCGAAATGGATAAATAATTTGTGTACTAAGTTAGCCCAGATGTGTGTGTGGAGGCGAAATCCTATCCCTTGTAACAGCCTGGTGATTTGTACATTCCTACCTAGTACCCCCCCTCTTCTCTTATCTTGTTGGTTGATGAATCGAATCGCAGCTCTCCTGCGTTTCCTTCCTTGGAAACACATGCGTTACTGGTGTCATGTGCTAAACCCCCCATGCTCGATAGCTCTCTCTGCCAGATGATTTTAGTCTGCGCTTTTTACTGTGCTCCTTATCTTTACCAGATGATTTTACTCTTGTCACATTGACCCTAGTTGTTTTGTGGTCGTTGCTGCGAGGAGACAGGCTCTTTCTTGTGGGGCTAGTGTTGGAGTGGCTCTGGCTGGCGTTAGGTCGAGATGCTGCTTTGGTTGGTGAACAAGAAGGCACGACCAGTCGACCACAGCTACGGGCTGTGGTCTGTGTGCGTGACTAGGAGGTGGAGACGTGAAGGCTGCGTGCTTGGCAGGTTCCTTTTTTTTTGTGTGTGGGAAAAAACTGAAGCTCCTATGAGCGGCTGTTTGTAGCCCGCAGGTTGGACGTGGGATCTGACGCAGCGGCGGCGGTTGGTACGTGGATTCCTTTACCGGCCGCGAACAATCGCGTGCCGCACAGCATGCAGCACGCGCGTTTGGTCAGACGCTGCGTGCTCGGATGTGTAATGTGTTGATGCGGAATCATCACCAGCAAGCGAAGAGATGTGTTGGGGAGGGGCACACGACAGATGCACTGCCGGTGCCACTTTGCCAGCCGCCTCTGTGGGATGATAGTAACAGCTGGCGTTAGGTACGCAGGTCATGGCGCAGACCAACCAATCGACCAACTGCTCAAACCCGACCCCGACCTTGACCGCACGGCGCGCGCCCATGACCCATCACGACGGCCGGGCGCGATAGCCGCCGTGCCGTGCCGCCCAGTGGGCCTGCCGGTGGAAGGAACCTCCTTGAAGACGGAGCAGCCGGAGCCCCCCGTGCTGGCCTACTGGGACGATGGAGGAGTTTATGGTGGAATCGATGGCGATGCGGGAGGGTTTTATGGGTGACCAGTGCCCGGCGACCGGCGGCATGGGGACGCACAGTGGTGGGCATCAACGTACGCACGCATCATCAATTCATCATCATTGAAGGATGAAGGACGGCCCATCCGGCCACGGCCAGGCCGTCGCCTGCTGGAAGCCCCGCGCTCGTAGTACGATCCGATCGGATCGGGCGGGCGGCCGTCCTCTCCTCCCCATCCATTGCTGCTGTGCTGGGGCGCGCGGTGGCAACGGCATGGCCACCGGCAGGCACGGCTGCCGGGCTGCTTCGGGGCTTCACGCGTCGATGATGCGGCGATGTGCGCCGTGGCCTCTCGCCAGTCGCGACGCTGGTGTGGTGCGTGTCAGCGTGCGTCGTGTGCGCGCACATGGCATCCATGATGCACGCGCGTACGCACGTACAGTTCGCGGTGCGTCGCCGTCGGCCACAGTGCCCCCTGCTCCCTCCTCCACGCATCGCCATCGCGCCGGCAACCGCAGTACAGCGCCATCACGGATCGGGATTCGATCCCCTCACCTGCCATGGCCAAGGCAGGGAAGGCCAGCGACGGTTTTAATTACAGCCCTCAAGTTTTAACATGCCTGTGCAGTTCTTTTCTTTGACAATTGTCTCCTCCTTCATTCACTCATAAAAGACCGTAGCATCGCTTACTACAATAAGAGGAATAACCACATCCAGGACGGTGTCCATCCATGTATAATGTATTTGTAGGAGAACATCTAGCTATCCTAGCCAGTTCATGAGCTACTTCATTTCTTTTTCTATGAGAATGATCATAGACGACACGAGTAAAGTCAAACGACATAGAATAACAGCGATCAAAGATAGCAGAAAGCTACTGAAGAAGAGTAACCATCGATTAGGGCAGCAACAACCTCCACACTAGAAGATGACATGAGTTGGCCTCGATCTTACTGCATCCAACTGTACATGCCAGCTTCATTCCAAACCTCACTGCAACTGCCTTCGTCGTGAATGAATCAAAGCAAAGATCAATCTCTTTCATTTGCAGCTGCAATGAACTTTTCATGATGGTCACGGGTGCATGTGTAGTTCTTGGTGTGCATTCAGGGCATCTTTGCCTCAAAATGATTCCTAAAAGGGATTTTTTTTCCGTAGGGAGTTGATTGATTCATTGGATAACAATTTGTTTTTTTCATTGTCTATGTGTCTGGAAGAGTTTGGCGAGGTTTTCTTAGATCCTATGGTCATGTAATATAGGTTTATCCTCGCTTTTCCTTCTCCTTAATACTAGATCACATGCATTTCTCTAGCATGGTTAGAAAACAATATGTGTATAATTTTTTTTCTTAGGAGAAGGCAAACCTTTTTTTCTTCTCATTTCCTTCTTCTTCAACTCAACAATTATCTTGCTAAGATGGCATCACCTATAAGTTAAAAAGAAAAAGGTAGAAGTTAGGGTGACGTGCTTGTTTTTTCAGTGTCTTGTGTGCATCTTTAATGCAGATGCCAAGAACAATAAATTGGGTTTTATTTACCAGGACAACGTCCGTGGGTTGCAGTGGGATATAAATATTCTAGTAGATTAGCTTATGATTTAACTGCCCACATTTATAGGATTGTGTAAATTTGCAACGGGATATAAATATTCTAGTACGTTAACTTATGATTTACCTGCACATATTTACACGATTGTGTAAATAAATGTTTATCAAATCCTATCTGTAATTTACCTTACATTTTAATGAGAAGTTTGGTAAGTAAATTAAAGTAGAATTAGTTCAAAAGGTAAGTTAATTTAGGTGATTGATTATCATACGGGGAAGGTTGGACAAAGTGACGGTGGGTGGTAAACATGGAACCTTACATTTTTTTAAAGTAGTAGAGATAGAGATGAAAACAAGCACAGACCCACCAGTCAAACACATATAAAGGGAAGTTTCAAGCCGGGTCTTTTGCAATATCGGGTCGAGCCTTGTGGGCCTGTCATGAGGCTTGCATCTCCTCCACATTGATGTTACTATTTGCGGAAATCCAGTTACCACCCATCTGCAGGAAATATGACTATTGATGTCCATGCCCTCCATAGTGTGCCGATCGAGCCCAATTAGATCAGGTTATTATTTATTTTTCGTTGTCTTTATATTTTATTTAGTTTTCCTTTCACCATTGCATTATTAGAATTTTCATATTATTTTTATAGTATAAATTTTAAATTTTCATTTACTACCTTTTATCCTGTTTCCATCAATTTATGAATATGTATTTTTAAAGATATGAACATTTTCTTGATATACACAAACAAAATTTTCTATATCATAAGAGTTAATTGTATGATTTTTTTATAATACATGAACATTTATTTCTAATACAATGTTATTTATCTTTTCATGCCATGGAACAGCTTTTACGAAATAATCTGTTTTCTAATTTTGTGAGCAGCTGTTTTTAATATAGGATAATTTATTATCGCATATGTGAACATTTATTTCTGCAACACGTAACATTTTCCTATTTTTAACTGATTTATAAATTTAGTAGGAATTATATAAACTTTTTGATATATTTATATTAAAAAGTAAAAAATATTTACTTGTTTGTGGGCCGCGCCAAGTGTGATCCATGAAGAACTGTTTTACGAAGCTGTTCCGCTAAAAAAAAGGAGCACACTGCTATTCGCGCCAACTACCAAAAAAACTACCAGCGCCGCGGGAGCTTCTTCGGCATGCGCGTCACGGCGCGGCGCGCCGGCGTCCTCGGAACGGTGGATTCCCTGCCTACCAAGTCGCTGGCGGACGCGGCGCGCGCGCTCTGTGGCTGCTCCCACGACGAGGCCATCGCTTCCGGGAACAGGCTGATGGGCGCGCACCTGAGGGCCGGCAGGCCGGGCGCCGCTCGAGAGGTGTTCGACGGAATGCCGCGGCGGGACGTGGTGTCCTGGAACTCCCTCATGGCCGCGCACGCGCGGGAGGGCGCGCACCAGGAGGCTGCATACGCCTTCCTGGAGTTGAGGCGATGCAGGCTCAGGCCGGACCACACCTCCTTCTCCACCGTGCTGTCGGCCGTCGCGCGGCTGGAGGCTCTGGAGCTGGGTCGATGCGTCCACGGCCTCGCGCTCAAGGCCTGCTCCACGGGCAATGTGTTCGTGGGCGCCTCGCTAGTCACCATGTACGCCAACTGTGGGGTTTTCGGTTGCCTGCAGCGAGTCTTTGATGACGTCGACACCCCAAATGTGGCCTTGTGGAATGCTCTTCTATCAGGCCTCGTGATGAACCATCGGGTAGCCGACGCCCGCAGGGTTTTCGATCAGATGCCCGGTCGCAATGTCGTGTCCTGGACGGCCATGGTAAAAGGCTATGTTACGGTGCACGAGGTGGAGCTGGCGTTGGAGCTGTTTGACTCGATGCCCATGAAGAATTCTGTGTCGTGGTGTGTCATGATAGGAGGACTTGTCCACCATCAGCGATTCAGAGAGGCAATTGAACTGTTCAAAAGTTTGATGGGGGATGGGGAGGAAGTGACAAATGCGGTTCTAGTTAAGGTTGTGAGTGCCTATGCTGGCCTGAAAAGTATTGGAGGAGGGAGATGTATTCATGGGTTTTCTGTCAAGTCTGGATTCGTTCTTGACCTGATTATCGAGGCATCATTAGTTGCGATGTACTGTAACTCCTTGGACATCGATGAAGCACAATTGGAATTTGATAAAATGGACAGAAAGCATGTCGGTTCATGGAATGCCGTCATATGTGGCTATATTTATGCAGACAAGATTGATGAGGCTAGAAAACTTTTTGATTCCATGATTGATAGAGATAAGGTCTCATGGAACTCGATGATTAATGGCTATATCAGAGATGGGAGAATTGCTGATGCTGCTGAGCTATACTCAAAGATGCCCGAGAAGAATGTGGAAGCAGCTACTGCTTTGATGTCATGGTTTATAGACAATGGAATGCTAGATAAAGCACATGATATGTTTTATGGTTTGGCCCAAGTAGATGTAATGTCCTGTACCACTTTGCTCTTTGGATACATGAAAGAAGGATGCCTGGATGATGCACTGGACCTTTTCCAAAGGATGAAGAAAAGGACTGTTGTCACTTATAATGTAATGATAGCTGGTTTTCTTCATCAAGGCAAGATTACTGAAGCTTACAGGCTCTGCAATGAATCACCGTCTCATGATTCGGTCACTTGGAGCTGTTTAATTACGGGGCTCGCTCAAAATGGTTTAACTGATGATGCACTTAGGATGTACAAGAAAATGCTATTAACATATGTGCGCCCAAGCGAGTCAGTTGTTTCTAGCCTCATAAGCTGTTTTGCACACCATTCTATGATTGTTCATGGTCAGCAGTTTCATGCCACAACTATCAAGCTTGGACTCGAGTTATGTTTACTAATTCAGAATTCACTCATTAGCCTGTATTGCAAATGTGGCGAAATGGTTGCAGCCCAGAATATTTTTGATCAGATGGTTAAGAGAGATGTGGTTACATGGAATACAATAATTCATGGATATGCATTCAGTAGCCTTGGTGAAAATGCTATTGAAATGTTCGAGAATATGAAGAGGGCACAAGTTGATCCTGATGATATCACATTTCTTGGTGTACTGTCTGCATGTAGTCACATGAGTCTTTTAGAGGAAGCAAGACATTTCTTCAATGCGATGACACGTGATCATGGAATTGTGCCTAATATAACGCACTATGCTTGCATGGTTGATCTATTTTGTAGGAGAGGCATGGTTGAGGAGGCTGAAGGGTTAGTTAAGTCGATGCCATTTGAACCTGATTCAGCAATATGGACCTCTCTCTTGAGCAGCTGCAGACTGAGTGGCAATGATAAGTTAGCAGAGCATGCGGCAAGTCAGTTGATTGCCATAAATCCTGGTACTAAAATGCCTTATCTGCACCTCATCAGTGTACATGGATCAACAAATAGATGGGGTGTGATTGATGGTCTGCGAAGTCAAATTAGGAGAACTGCCACTGAGAAAGAAGTTGGTTATAGCTGGATTTAGTGTCCCAGCATGATTCACCGCTGATTTAGTTTACCTACGGTGGTTCAGTCTGGTACCAAAATACTGGCTGTATACAGTGAGGCACAGCTGGTATATACGACAATATCCAAGGTGCAGCCTGTGATCATTTATATGGACACTTTCCACCAAACAGGTAAAATTCTATAAAAACTACTCTTGTATACCCCATATAACTACATTCACTTTGGCATCTAAGGCATTGTTCCGATGATACAACTTTTTGTTTACACATCTTATGTAGAATGTCTAAAAGTTCAGGACAGACTCTTGGTGGATGGGTTAACCAGGAAGCGTGAAACACATCTGTCAGGTACGATTCAATCGGATCACATGCTTGTATATATAATGTAACTGTGCAACCATTTTTTTCAGTTGATCGGTATAGATCACCTTCCTCATCAATTATGTTTTAAAAAAGCACCATGGAAGACTATCTGAACTTAATTATTAACAAGAACTGATGTCTTGCCCCCCAGAGTTTCAGTCTCGGTTTGTTGTTTCTCTTTCTTCCAAGAATACGACGCCAAATTTTGCCAAAACAGAAACCTCTCTACCAGGTTAAGAGTTTGGTGAGCAGAGGATGGAAGGCGCAGCGCAAGGCCAAGACATGTTCAGGTCCATCCCTGCGTTTCGGAGCAGCGGTGAATGTGGGATGTAACCGGGTCTGCAAAAAATATCCAGCCAATCTATGTGTGGCATCCACTGAATGGCCTCTGCCATCCAGACTCCACACCGGCAACACTGATCTGCAGCTAAGGATCATGGCGACTGTCCGGCTGAGCACAGGGAATGCGACGGTCGCCGTTGCAAGCTACATGGCAGGGCGCAGCTTTATGGCTCGGGTGAAGCAGAGCTTCACCGGGGAAGTCCGTGCCGCGGCGCTCACCGGAGAAGATCTTCGCGTAATGGATGACCCTGGACCTCTTTTTTCCCTTTGCGGGAAGCTGGCTCTTGACCAGTACTCTTTTTTTAGTTGTTCTTTGTACTAGGCTGGGCAGGCCAAAGCCCAGTTTATATTTGCTCGACCTAAAAAAAAAGGAAATCCTCGGTGACAACCTCTCCTTGTTTAATTCACTCGTTTATTTACTACGTTGACAATTTGGTGGGTCCGACATGTCAGTATTTTATTAGGCGGTGGGACTCTTTTTTTTTTGCTTTTACTACTATTTATATATCTGATGGCAGAACATTTGTTTCCCGTTAGTCGCCGGCCACGGGGTGGCGGGGGCGACGATCGGGGGATAAAGGAAGGAGATGGGGACCTTTTTTCACAACTTTGAGTGTATGAGGGCCTTATTACAAAATAAGCACTGTATTACGCAAGCGACATCCTTTTTCAGACGGTTTTACAAAATAAAAATGTTTCATAGATGGGCCAGTTTTTTTGCTTTTTATTTTGTTTTTTCCTGAACCGATCTTCTTTTGTTTTTTATTTTCCTATTTTCTTTTTTCTTTATTCTGTATTATTTTCCTTTTTATTTTTATTTTTCAAAATGCATGAATTATTTTCATATTCGATGATTTATAAAAACATGAATAACTCTTTTTCAAAATGGTTGAACTTTTTGTTCATGATCCATTTTCAAAATTTATGAACATTTTTCCAAATCGATGAGCTATTCCTAAAAGTTTGTGAACTTTTTCCAAAATCATTGAACTTTTTTGCAAAATTGACGAACTTTTTATCATAATTAATGAACCTTTTTTTACAATTTCTAAACTTTTTATAAAATTATTGAACTTTTTTTCAAAATTGATGAACTTTTTTCGAATTCACGAAATATTTTTCCATATTCGTGAACACTTCTTTTTGAAATCATGAACTATTTTCAAATTCATGAACTTTTTCGATTTTTTCCAAATGCATGAACTTTTCTGAATTCCCGATTTTTTTTTGAATTTTTGCATTTTTAGGATTTTCGAATTTTGTTTCCGAGCAATCGACCTGTCTGTCGGCAGTAACGACCCTTTGTTGATATTTTTTTCTGGAGCAAGCGAGCATGCTAGTGGGCTGGCTCATGCCAACGGCCTTGAACGCGCCAATTTAGGAGCTCCCTCCCCATTGACGTATCGACCCGATTAACCGACGTATCGCCACGCGGTTCTGGGAGCGACTTCGTTCGTTGCCGGCCCGGAGGCCAATTCGCAAAAGAAAAAGGAAGGATCCGAGTATACTGCATATACTCCCTCTCGTCCTTTTTACTCTGCACATTAAATTTAACAAAAGTGAAAATTCGCTAAGTTTAATTAAATTTATATTCGAAATTATTAGCATCTATAATATCTAATAAATATGATATGAAAATATATTTCAAGATGAATCCGATGATATTGATGTTGTTATGTGAATGTCTATAATTTTTTATATAAACTTGGTTAAAGTTGAATGAGATTGACTTTAAACAAATCTAATATGCAGAGTAAAAAGAACGGGAGGGAGTACCAATGTCATCAAATATGGAACCGTCCCCCCAAAGGAGAAAAAACAACATGGAACCATCCAACATGTCAATGTCTTCCTCGATCCTTCCGGCGGACCTCCTGCTCAAGATCTCGGCGCGCTCCGACCCCGTCACCCTCGTGCGCTGCGCCGCCACATGCAAGGCCCTTCGGCGCCAGATCGCCGACCCGGCTTTCCTCTCCCAGCTCCGCCTCCGAGCCGCCGACTGGTTCGTGCCCGCGCTGTTCCGCGGCATGTTCATCCAGAACCTGCGCGCGGCGGCGGGCGAGCACCCGCGGTTCCTCGTCCCCGGCCGCTCCAAGGAGCCGCCCCCCGACCCGTTCCGCGGCCTGTTCGTCCAGAGCCTGCGCGCGGCGGCGGCCGAGCAACCGCGGTTCGTCGTCCCCGTCCGCTCCAAGGAGCGGCCCCCCGAGCCGTTCCGCTCCTTCCTGTCCAAGTACACCACCCTCTTCGAGTTCTACCACCCCGTCCTGGCAGCGCGGCACGGCCTCGTCGCCCTCCGCAGCGACGCCACCCCCGAGACTGAACCGGCTGGCGCGTGCGTGTTCGACCCTATGACAGGTTACATCCACTGCTTTGGGCCACCTGGGATCAAAGCCCAGTCGTTCGTCCTGCTCACCGGCGACGGCCGCCGCTACCGCCTGCTCTCCGCGGAGTTGTCTTCAGGTCACCTAAAGACCCAGGCCTTCTCGCCGGTCGAGCACCTCAGGCTGTGGCAAGCCATCGCCGAGACTGTGGTCGCTCCGTGCCCTCAGGACGCCGCGCTCCTGCACCCTCCAGTCGTTCTCCAAGGTGACACCCACTGGCTGTGCAGGTCGGTCGAGTACCACTTCGTCCTCAAGTTCTCACACGCGCGGCTAGAGGCGTCCGTCACTAAGATCGATGGTCACTGCGGCGAGGCACTACGTGGGCGCGGACCCGAGGAAGTCCTCCTGGTGTCCGACGGCGGCCACGCGAGGCAGCCGGGACTGCTCGTCGCCACCGGGCTGGAGATATCACTGTGGACGCTGGCTGGCTCCCGCGAGGGCGGAGGCTGGTCCAAGCAGGTCCTGGTCCAGCCGGAGAGCATCCGGCGGCCAGCTGGGCAGTGGCGCGAGCGGCTGGAGCTGCGGTGGTTTGGCGGGACAAGCGGCTACGTCTTCGTGCGGGTGCCGGGAGCGGAGGGGTCATCACAGTCGTGGTACTTCATGCTCGAGCTGGCGGCCAGGAGGGTCCGCGGGGTTTGCAAGATCCCGCCCGAGGACGTGCTCGTCTTCTTCCCCTACGAGATGGGCCTCTCCTATTGGCGGCCAAACTTCACTCGTCCACTACACTAGTAATTTTTTTTAGAACGCCTGCATCCAACATAACAGAACCAGCGTAGTCATAAGCATAGTTTTAAATAGTCGGCTATAGCTCCGCTATAACCTTTTCAGCAGGGTGCCGCTAAATGTCCGCCTTTATAAATAATCTGCTATAGATTATTTGAAAGCCTGAAGCTATTTTTCATACCCTGCTATTTAAAACATTGGTCATAAGTCACAAACAGTCTGAGATAACAAAGCTAGACGCATCAGACCTCGAAGAGCACGGAGCCTCATAGCGGAATCCAAAGTAAAAGAGCTTTCCTAAATTTCGATGGTCGACCTAGCCATGGTGTAAACCTGACGAACTTTGCTGGTCACCATCTCCGTCTGCTCACTCTCTCTTGCCTTCCCCAATGGCCACCACTGCTACATATAAAGATTAGTTTGGAATAGGCAGTTAGCCGGGTGCGAAGGGAAAACAGCTTCAATAATAAACTTGTTGCAAATCTTCCACAGAGACCAAAGAAGCGCCCCTATGCACATCCACACAACACGTTTCGGTCCCTCGCGAAGGGGAGAAAGGAGTTGGATCAAGTCCAAAAGGACCTAGGATTCCAGTCTAGCCTAGAAGTGTAACGTCTCGGACACACCCGCTGGTGGTTGTTACTTCTGACGGGATCTAGACTGATTCCACAAATCAATACTAGTCTTTTCTGCGCACTTTGTCTTTACTCGTGCGCATCTGTGAGCAATTTCCTGATCGATCACTCATCCTGAAATTATTTCAAGCTAAGCATGCTTAACTTTGACGTTTTTTCCAAATGGGGTCCCGGAAAAGAAGGAATTCCTTATTGATATGAATAGTCTATCATCCCTAATAAGCCAGACTATCACATACACCCCGACTCAGAGGAACCGACGTCCTCGTCGGGCCACAAGAACGTTCCCTCTTGGCGCATACGTATGTGCATCCAGTCCGGTATATGTGCCATGCCGTGTGTCACGACGGGTCACAAACGTCGTGAACAACATGACCGCGCACCTGTCCGCAAACATTCGTGTAACCGCGAGGGTCAGCTCTGATACCAACTTGTAACACCCCGGACACACCCGCCGGTGGTCGTTACTCCTGGCGGAATCTAGACTGGCCCCACAAATCAATACTAGTCTTTTCTGCGCACTTTGTCCTCACTCGTGCGCACCCGAGAGCAACTTCCCGGTCGGTCCCTATCCTGAAATTACTCCAAACTGAGCACGCTTAACTTTGAAGTTCTTTTCGAATGGGCTCCCGAAAAAGAAGGAATTCCTTATTGATATGAGTAGTCTATTATCCCTAATAAGCCAGGCTATCACAAGAAGCTTCACGGACGGCACTCCACACAAATATGGCTATAGGACAACGGAAAAACGTGCGGTTCACATCTTCCACCATTGCACAGATAGTATAGTGACCGATTGAGGGTCCATTTGGCTTGGCAATGTTATTGGAAGTAGGCAAACGATTGCGAAACAATTGTCAAAGAAAAAAAATTCACTTTAACCAGGATCACAACTTTCCATAGATGTCTCACTAGCGATAACAACGGGGAAGAGGAGAGCTTCTCGTACAAGGACTTGACCAAAAACTTTCTCGAGGCCGACAAATGCCAGGAGACTGAGTCGGGAGGAGGAGTTAGATTGATGACCCCCAGGGGAGCAATCAAACCCTCCCAACTGGACCTTTCCCTAGCGGATAAAGTATGGCTAAAGGCGATGTTAATTAGGCTGACTTGAAACTCAAGCTTCGGTGACCGAAATGCTTGGCTGCACAACCATCCGAAATAGGCCGCGGTACGCATCCCTAAAGCACCACATGTTTTGTGTTGATACCCAATAGATAACATTTCACACGTAAGCATGAAATCCCTAACTTTCGAATGCATGACTAATTTTGCCTGTCTTTTGACTTTCAAATTTCCAAATTCTAAGAGCGGTAGTAGGCTAGAGAGATGAATCTTCTCCTGAGATTGAAGAAAGAAAATAGGATGAGCTCACCCTTGGACCTGACCTTGCCTTGAAAAGAGGTGTGTCGACATTCAAGCACAATTTTCCTACGACTTTTGACTTTCTTATTTCTAAATTATGTAGAGCAATAGTAGGTTAGAGAGATGAATCTTCACCTAAGATTGAAGACAGAAAAAAGGATGAGATCACCATTGACATGACCTTGCCTTGAAGAGAGGTGTGTCGACGGCCAAGCACATGAAACATCTCCAAATTAAATCTTGGTTTCACCACAATTTTGAGAGGACCAATGAAACTCCAGCAAGGCATTGGTGCATTTTTGTTTTGCTTATTTATGCACCATCTCCGTGTATAAAAGATCCCAGGCTCCTATTGTATTCATCACTATAGGAAACTGAATTCATTAACTAGATAACATAGATAGAAAGAGCTTGCTCAATGGCAGTACTTAGTACTTATTTTCCCATAATACCTAAATATCAAATAGACATTGTGCCAATGGGAATAATGTGATAAGTTATACTCATATTAATAGGATATAGAACAGACTGAATTAGTAAATTATATATAGGCCAGGAAAGCCAGATTACAGTATCGTTTAGCCCAATGGAACTAATTGATGTTCGGAATAGTACCTAGACAAACAAGACAATCAACACGAGGATCTCCATGCCCACTAAGCCGCCTCCTTTGTTTCTTCCAGTTGAAGATCAGCCTAGTAAAGTAGCAAACAAACAAGAGATGCATAGATGATTTAATCATCTTCCTTTCTTCTTTTCAAAGTAAGTTGTATTTCGTAGAAAATCTGTTGTGCTGCCACCACGGTTCTCTTCATGTGCAACAGAAAGAGAGAGTGAGGGGAAAGATATAGATCAGGGTCATCAACACTTACCTCGCCATCTTCATCAACTTGGCCATGGCGTCCTCCTCGTAGGCAGGGAGGCAGGGAGCTGCGGTGCTGCTCATGTAGGCACATCCCGGGACTGCTCGATCTCTTGCTACAGAAGGGGCTGTGGTGTGCTGCCACCAGGGCTCCCTTATGGCCAGATCTCATGGAGGAGCAGCTCCACCAGCACGCATGGGGACGCGGCGAGCCAGGCTTCCTACACTGCACTCTCCTCCTGTCAAGACCCTCCTCCGGTGGTCGGAGGCGGCATCTTCTTGTGGGAGGCGCCGAGGCAGGGGAGAGGAGTCGCCATGGAAGGAGAGTACATCGAGAGTGGCAGCTGATGAGGGAGAGAAAGGGACTGCTAGGTTTTCACCGGGCGTGTCGATTGATACGTTTCCGTCGTATCTATAATTTTTGATTGTTCCATGCCAATATTATACAACTTTCATATACTTTTGGCAGCTTTTTATACTATTTTGGGACTAACATATTGATCCAGTGCCCAGTGCCAGTTCCTGTTTGTTGCATGTTTTTTGTTTCGCGGAAAATCCATATCAAACGGAGTCCAAACGGGATAAGAACTGACGGAGATTTTTTTGGAATATATGTGAATTTTGGGAAGTGGAATCAACGCGAGATGATGCTTGAGGGGCCCACGAGGCACGGGGGCGCGCCCCTGACCCTCGTGGACACCCCGTAAGGCGGTTGTTGCCCTTCTTTTGCCGCAAGAAAGCTAATATCCGGATAAAAATCGTGTCCAAATTTCAGCCCAATTGAAGTTATGGATCTCTGAGAATATAAGAAAGGGTGAAAGGGCAGAATCTGGAACGCAGAAACATAGAGAGACAGAGAGACAGATCCAATCTCGGAGGGGCTCTCGCCCCTCCCACGCCATAGATTGTAAGAACATGCGGTGCCCCCATGTTTGGCTTTGGTAATTGATGACAATCTCTATGGACTAATGGTTGCCTTGAGTTATATTTGAAGGTTTTGTCCATAGACTTTTCTTGGAGTACATGTGTTGGTTTCAAGGAGAGTTTGTGTCGACCAAGGTGTTATTCAAGGAATTACCTAAAGATTGGTCTTGTGAGAGGTTGATCAAGACTAAGTCAAAGAGTGAATCAAGTTGATCAACCCACAAAGCGTAGAAGATGTACCGAGTGGGATCAAACGATCCCATGGTATGGTCAGCATTGTCAATTACGCTTTGTACTAACCCGTGATCTTCGTGAGAGTTCTTTGTGGGGTTAGGTTGCGATGTGCAAATTCAAGTGAAGCATCACGAAGAGATCAAATGCTTGAAGCTTGCTGTCCATTGTGGTGACAATGGACTTGTGAAGATCTGCGGAAGAGTGGCTCACCCATAGTGGAGTATGGGGGAGCAATCAACTACTCTTCATCGAGTCAACGCAATCAAGAAAGGTGGTCCAACTTGAGGGAGTCAAGATCGTCATCATCTAACTCAAGTGGACCATGTGCAAGGCAAAGGTTTGCCCCTGATAGGTTTTCTATTTCTCCGGTCTCATAGTGGTAGTTGGGAGACCGGGTTATAGGATCGATTGCCGTACTATCAAAGGGGGCTCTCGATGAGTAGCTTGATCGTCTCGTTCGTAGAGAGCTCAAACCATTGCATCCTTGCATCATCTTTATTGGTTCTTCTCTTTATGAGTTTTGGAGCTTATGGTCATCTTGGTGACAAGCTCGAGTTCATCGAAAACGGAGTTCACTCGCATCTTCTATGATGTTTCGATGTTGGAGGTTTTGCCGGTTCTTCTCGGTTGGAGGTTTCACTCCTCTATTTGTTGGCATACCTCCCCTACCTCTTCTTACCATAACCATTCACTATTTTGATGCTACTCGTCGTCTTGTTTCCAACAAGCTTGAGTTTGCTCAAGTTATGGCAGTTCTGGTTTTCCGTGGAGTATGCTTGTTTTCGTGGAAGTGGCATTAGGATGGCGCCAGCGGTAGTACCATTGGGCCGGAGCGGCAGTACCGCTTATAACCACAAGCGGTAGTACCGCTGTTCCTCAGTGGTACTACCGCCCATGGCCATGAGCGGTAGTACGGCTCTGGTTCCGCGCTGGTACCGCCTCGACTCGAGACGTGTTTTCTTGTGTCGGGTTCAACGACAGTAGGAGCGGCAGTAGGAGCGATAGTACCGCCCATGTGCGGTAGTACCGCGGCTACCACCGCCCCTAATGCCGCTCAATGGCCCTCCTCTCTGTTCCTTCTCCATGTGCTCGTGGTAGGCACTGTGCGCGGTCCCAGCGGTAGTACCGCTGGGCCAAGCGGCAGTACCGCTGCGGCCAATGGTAGTACCGCTGGCTCCAGCGGTAGTGCCGCTCATACGGCTCTGCCTTGCCTCTGTTTTGCTCCGCTCTCCGTGTTCTACCGCCCGAGCGGTAGTACCGCTCCCCTGAGCGGTAGTACCGCTCGTGTGCGGGCTGAGCACATAACGGTTGGATTTCCCCCCTCTTATAAAAGGGTGTCTTCTTCCCCATTCAACCTTATCCTTTTGAGCTCGTGTTCTTCCCCCATTGTTGACCTTCTTCGAGCTTGGTAACTCTCAATCCCTCCATGGATTCTTACTAGTTTTTGAGGGAAAAGAGAGAGGAGATCTAGATCCACATTTCCACCAATCATTTTCTCCTCTATGTGAGGGGAACCCCTTGGATCTAGATCTTGGAGTTCTTGGTGTTCTCTTTCTTTTTCTTCCTCTCATTTTCCTTCCTAGCATTACTTGCTTCGGTGAGATTTGAGAGAGAGAAGGACTTGGCCACTCCGTGTGCCCTTGCCATTGCATTTGGTGCATCGTTTTGAGTTCTCCACAGTGATACGTGGAAGTTACTGATGACCCACAAGTATAGGGGATCTATCGTAGTCCTTTCGATAAGTAAGAGTGTCGAACCCAACGAGGAGTAGAAGGAAATGATAAGCGGTTTTCAGCAAGGTATTCTCTGCAAGTACTGAAATAAGTAGTAACAGATAGTTTTGTGATAAGATAATTTGTAACGAGCAACAAGTAACAAAAGTAAATAAAGTGCAGCAAGGTGGCCCAATCCTTTTTGTAGCAAAGGACAAGCCTGGACAAACTCTTATATAAGGAAAAGTGCTACCGAGGACACATGGGAATATCGTCAAGCTAGTTTTCATCACGTTCATATGATTCGTGTTCGGTACTTTGATAATTTGACATGTGGGCGGACCGGTGCTTGGGTGCTGTTCTTACTTGAACAAGCATCCCACTTATGATTAACCTCTATTTCAAGCATCCACAACTACAACAAAAGTATTAAGGTAAACCTAACCATAGCATGAAACATATGGATCCAAATCAGCCCCTTACGAAGCAACGCATAAGCTAGGGTTTAAGCTTCTGTCACTCTAGCAACCCATCATCTACTTATTAGTTCCCAATGCCTTCCTCTAGGCCCAAATAATGGTGAAGTGTTATGTAGTCGACATTCACATAACACCACTAGAGGCTAGACAACATACATCTCATCAAAATATCGAACGAATACCAAATTCACATGACTACTAATAGCAAGACTTCTCCCTTGTCCTCAGGAACAAACGTAACTACTCACAAAGAATATTCATGTTCATAATCAGAGGGGTAGTAATATGCATAAAGGATCTGAACATATGATCTTCCACCAATTAAACCAACTAGCATCAACTACAAGGAGTAATTAACACTACTAGCAACCTACTAGCACCAATCCCGGAATTGGAGACAAGAATTGGATACAAGAGATGAACTAGGGTTTTGAGATGAGATGGTGCTGATGAAGATGTTGATGGAGATTGCCCTCTCCCGATGAGAGGAGCGTTGGTGATGATGATGGCGATGATTTCCCCCTCCAGGAGGGAAGTTTCCCCGGCAGAACAGCTCTACTGGAGCTCTAAAGACTTCATATAGCAGAAGATGGTCATCAGAGATCCACCAGGGGGCCCACGAGGTAGGGGGCGCCCCCCACCCTCGTGGACAAGGTGTGGGCCCCCTGGTCTTCATCTTTGGCGATGATTTTTCATTATTTATTATAAGGTATTCCGTGGAGTTTCAGGACTTTTGGAGTTGTGCAAAATAGGTCTCTAATATTTGCTCCTTTTCCAGCCCAGAATTCCAACTGCCGACATTCTCCCTCCTTATGTAAACCTTGTAAAATAAGAGAGAATAGCCATAAGTATTGTGACATAATGTGAAATAACAGCCCATAATGCAATAAACATCGATATAAAAGCATGATGCAAAATGGACGTATCAACTCCCCCAAGCTTAGACCTCGCTTGTCCTCTAGCGAAAGCCGATAACAATAAATATGTCCCCATGTTTAGAGGTAGAGGCGTCGATAAAAATAAAATACGGACATGAAGACATCATGATTATTCTCATAACAGCAACATATATAGATATTGTCATATGATTACTTATGTTCAAGTGATGATCTATTCACAATGCAAAAGTATGAATCAGAAACCTTATTGAGAACCAACAGACTATAACCTCAGTCATTGAAGCAATTGCAATTTATCATAACATCATAAAGAGTCTATGTCAGAGCTAAAAAGCAAGTCCACATACTCAACTATCATCTAGTCCTTCATAGTTGCTAACACTCACGCAATACTTGTGGTTACGGAGTTTTAATCGGACACAAAGAAAGATAGGGGCTTATAGTTTCGCCCCACAACCTTTTACCTCGAGGGTAATGTCAACAATAATAACTCATGCCCCCTACATCCAATTATTTATATATATATATATATATATATATATATATCAGGTTCTTTCCAACATGCTGGGCTTGCCAAAGGATAAAATGAAAAAGGGAGAGGTGAAGATCACCATGGCACTTGCATAAGGTAGAAGATAATAATAAAAGATAGGCCCTTCGCAGAGGGAAGCAGAGGTTGCCATGCGCTTTTATGGTTGGATGCACAAAATCTTAATGCAAAAGAACGTCACTTTATATTGCCCCTTGTGATATGAACCTTTATTATGCAGTCCATCGCTTTTATTACTTCCACATCACAAGATCGTATAAAGCTTATTTCTCCCACACCAGTCATACATATTTAGAGCAATTTTTATTGCTTTGCACCGATGACAACTTACTTTAAGGATCTTATTCAATCAATAGGTAGATATGGTGGACTCTCATGGCAAAACTGGTTTAAGGATATTTCGAAGCACAAGTAGTATCTCTACTTGGTGCTGAGAATTTGGCTAGCATGAGGGGGAAAGGCAAACTCAACATGTTGGGTGATCCATGACAACATACTTTATCTCAGATATAAGGAAATATAACCCATTACCTTGTCCAACATCAACTCTTTAGCATGTCATATTTTGATGAGTGCTCCCAATCATAAAAGATGTCAATAATAGTATATTTATTTGTGAAACCTCTCTTTCCTTATTACTTCCTATTAATTGCAACAATGACCAAAGCTATGTCTGCCAACTCCCAACAAATTTTAATCGTCACACTCTTTCTATGTGAAGTCATTACTATCAATAAGATCAATATGAACTTTTGTTTCTTCTTATTCTTTTTCTCTTTTCTTTTATTCACCCAAGATCATAGCAAGAAAATCAAGCCCTTGACTCAACACTAATCTTTATTATATAGCTCACGGACTCGATTACATAGAGAGATCATAAGGCAAAACTCAAAACTAGATCATGCCATAAACTTTATTCTACTAGATCAAAATACTACTAATGGGATCGAACTAAAGAAAACGGTAAAGATAGGAGTTGTGATTGTGATACGATACCGGGGCACCTCCCACAAGCTTGGCGGCTGCCAAGGGGAGTGCCCATACCCATGTTATTATATCTCCTTGGTTGGTGAAGAAGGTGGAGGTGTTGTTGATGATGCGGGCTTGTCATCCGTCTTCCAAGGCATAGGTTCACCATCATAGAAGGATCATCGAGTCTCCGGAATCCTCGAATCTGTAGCCAAACTCATTCTTTTGAATCTATATTCATACTCACAGTTTTGGTTTGCAGGTCATAGATTTGGGCTTGGAGGTGCTCGATCTTCTCATGTAGCTTGAAGATGGCCTCCTCGGTGTTCTTGGTATCCGGCTTGTAGTTGTTAGTGAACTCCGCGAGCATCGTGTGGCTAGCGTTGATTCCACACTCCACCATCCCCTGGCACTTGAAAACTTGTTGCTCCATTGCTTCGAGCCTCGTCTCCACGCTTCCGGTTCCCTTTGGTCCCTCAGCATCGCGGATGTGCAGCAACCCATCACGCATCTCAATGGTTTGAGGGTGTTGCAGCACCTCCGCGAGGTAAGGGTTGATGACCTTCTCGAAGAACTTGTCCTTGGAAGCACTTGGGGACGTCATGATAATCTAGATCTGTCAGAAAAACAGCCCGAAACAAGAACAGAGAATATTTGCGTGATACGGGAGTCAAAACCTTCAGGAGAATATATAGTGAATTTTTACCGACCAAAATACGTATCGTGCAAGAAAACGGAGTCCGGAAGGCACACGAGGAGCTCACGAGGTAGGGGGGCGCACCCAGGGGGGTAGGGCGTGCCCTCCACCCTCATGGGGCCCTCATGTCCTTCTCGGACTGCTACTTAATTTTCGATTTTTCTAAATATTCCAAAACGGAGAAATATTGCCTTAAAAATTGTTTTGGAGTCGGTTTACTTACGGTACCACATACCTATTCCTTTTCGGAGTCTGAAACGTTCTAGAAAGTGTCCCTTATGTATTCCTCTGGGGTTACGGTTTCAATAATATTGGTTTCAATATTTATGGGATTACCTGAGATATAATGTTTAATTCTCTGACCGTTTACCACCTTCAGATTTGTGCCTTCGAAGTTGTTGATTTTTATGGCACCGGAATGATAGACCTCCTCGATAACATAGGGGCCTTCCCATTTAGAGAGAAGTTTTCCTGCAAAAAATCTTAAACGAGAGTTGTATAACAGTACATAATCACCTACATTAAACTCACGCCTTTGTATCCTTTTGTCATGCCATCTTTTAACCTTTTCTTTAAACAACTTGGCATTTTCATAAGCTTGGGTTCTCCATTCATCAAGAGAGCTAATATCAAATAACCTCTTTTCACCGGCAAGTTTGAAATCATAGTTGAGCTCTTTAATAGCCCAATATGCCTTATGTTCTAGTTCGAGAGGTAAGTGACATGCTTTTCCATATACCATTTTATACGGAGACATACCCATAAGATTTTTATATGCAGTTCTATAGGCCCATAATGCATCATCAAGTTTCTTGGACCAATTCTTTCTAGATCTATTGACAGTCTTTTGAAAAATTAATTTCAGTTCTCTATTACTCAATTCTACTTGACCACTAGACTGTGGGTGATACGGAGATGCAATTCTATGATTGAAGTCATATTTAGCAAGCATTTTACGGAAAGCACCATGAATGAAATGTGAACCACCATCAGTCATTAAATATCTAGGGACTCCAAACCTCGGAAAAATAACTTCTTTAAGCATTTTAATAGAAGTGTTATGTGTTGGGGAACGTAGTAATTTTGAAAATTTTCCTACGCACACACAAGATCATGGTGATGCATAGCAACGAGGGGGAGAGTATTGTCTACGTACCAACGCAGACCGACTGCGGAAGCGATCTCACAACGTAGAGGAAGTAGTCGTACGTCTTCTTCCCGATCCGACCGATCCAAGCACCGTTACTCCGGCACCTCCGAGTTCTTAGCACACGTTCAGCTCGATGACGATCCTCGGGCTCCGATCCAGCAAAGCGTTGAGGAAGAGTTCCGTCAGCACAACGGCGTGGTGACGATCTTGATGTACTACCGACGCAGGGCTTCGCCTAAGCACTACAACGGTATGATCGAGGTGGAATTTGGTGGCAGGGGGCACCGCACACGGCTAAGGAACGATCTCAAGGATCAACTTGTGTGTCTTGGGGTGTCCCCTGCCCCCGTATATAAAGGATGGAGGAGGAGGAGCTGGCCGGCCAAGGTGGGAGGCGCAGGAGGAGTCCTACTCCTACCGGGGAGTAGGACTCCTCCCTCCAATCCTAGTCCAACTAGGTTTCCTCAAGTGGGAAGTGAAAGAGAGAGGTGGCCGGCCCCTCTCCTAGTCCTAATAGGACTAGAGAGGGGGGGGGGGGGAGGCGCAGCCCTATGTGGGCTGCCCTCTCACCTTTCCACTAAGGCCCATGTTGGCCCATTTGGCTCTCGGGGGGTTTCGGTAACCCTCCCGGTAGTCCGGTAAAATCCCGATTTCACCCGGAACACTTCCGATGTCCAAACATAGGCTTCCAATATATCAATCTTTACGTCTCGACCATTTCGAGACTCCTCGTCATGTCCGTGATCACATCCGGGACTCCGAACAACCTTCGGTACATCAAAATGCATAATCTCATAATAACTGTCATCGTAACATTAAGCGTGCGGACCCTACGGTTTGAGAACAATGTAGACATGACCGAGACACGTCTCCGGTCAATAACCAATAGCGGGACCTGGATGCCCATATTGGCTCCTACATATTCTACGAAGATCTTTATCGGTCAGACCGCATAACAACATACGTTGTTCCCTTTGTCATCGGTATGTTACTTGCCCGAGATTTGATCGTCGGCATCCAATACCTAGTTCAATCTCGTTACTGGCAAGTCTCTTTACTCGTTCTGTAATACATCATCTGACAACTAACATATTAGTTGCAGTGCTTGCAAGGCTTATGTGATGTGCATTACCGAGAGGGCCCAGAGATACCTCTCCGACACTCGGAGTGACAAACCCTAATCTCGAAATACGCCAACCCAACATCTACCATTGGAGACACCTGTAGTACTCCTTTATAATCACCCAGTTACGTTGTGACGTTTGGTAGTACCCAAAGTGTTCCTCCGGTAAACGGGAGTTGCATAATCTCATAGTTATAGGAACATGTATAAGTCATGAAGAAAGCAATAGCAACATACTAAACGATCGGGTGCTAAGCTAATGGAATGGGTCATGTCAATCAGATCATTCAACTAATGATGTGACCTCATTAATCAAATAACAACTCTTTGTTCATGGTTAGGAAACATAACCATCTTTGATTAACGAGCTAGTCAAGTAGAGGCATACTAGTGACACTCTGTTGGTCTATGTATTCACACATGTATTATGTTTCCGGTTAATACAATTCTAGCATGAATAATAAACATTTATCATGATATAAGGAAATAAATAATAACTTTATTATTGCCTCTAGGGCATATTTCCTTCAGTCTCCCACTTGCACTAGAGTCAATAATCTAGATTACACAGTAATGATTCTAACACCCATGGAGCTTTGGTGCTGATCATGTTTTGCTCGTGGAAGAGGCTTAGTCAACGGGTCTGCAACATTCAGATCCGTATGTATCTTGCAAATCTCTATGTCTCCCACCTGGACTAAATCCCGGATGGAGTTGAAGCATCTCTTGATGTGTTTGGTCCTTTTGTGAAATCTGGATTCCTTTGCCAAAGCAATTGCACCAGTATTGTCACAAAAGATTTTCATTGGACCCGATGCACTAGGTATGACACCTAGATCGGATATGAACTCCTTCATCCAGACTCCTTCGTTTGCTGCTTCCGAAGCAGCTATGTACTCCGCTTCACATGTAGATCCCGCTACGACGCTTTGTTTAGAACTGCACCAACTGACAGCTCCACCGTTTAAAGTAAACACGTATCCGGTTTGCGATTTAGAATCGTCCGGATCAGTGTCAAAGCTTGCATCAACGTAACCTCTTACGGTGAGCTCTTTGTCACCTCCATATACGAGAAACATATCCTTAGTCCTTTTCAGGTATTTCAGGATGTTCTTGACCGCTGTCCAGTGATCCACTCCTGGATTACTTTGGTACCTCCCTGCTAAACTTATAGCAAGGCACACATCAGGTCTGGTACACAGCATTGCATACATGATAGAGCCTATGGCTGAAGCATAGGGAACATCTTTCATTTTCTCTCTATCTTCTGCAGTGGTCGGGCATTGAGTCTGACTCAACTTCACACCTTGTAACACAGGCAAGAACCCTTTCTTTGCTTGATTCATTTTGAACTTCTTCAAAATCTTGTCAAGGTATGTGCTTTGTGAAAGTCCAATTAAGCGTTTTGATCTATCTCTATAGATCTTTATGCCTAATATGTAAGCAGCTTCCCCAAGGTCTTTCATCGAAAAACTTTTATTCAAGTATCCCTTTATGCTATCCAGAAATTCTATATCATTTCCAATCAGCAATATGTCATCCACATATAATATCAGAAATGCTACAGAACTCCCACTCACTTTCTTGTAAATACAGGCTTCTCCGAAAGTCTGTATAAAGCCGAATGCTTTGATCACACTATCAAAGCGTTTATTCCAACTCTGAGATGCTTGCACCAGTCCATAAATGGATCGCTGGAGTTTGCACACTTTGTTAGCTCCCTTTGGATCGACAAAACCTTCTGGTTGCATCATATACAACTCTTCTTCCAGAAATCCATTCAGGAATGCAGTTTTGACATCCATTTGCCATATTTCATAATCATAAAATGCGGCAATTGCTAACATGATTCTGACGGATTTAAGCATCGCTACGGGTGAGAAGGTCTCATCGTAGTCAACCCCTTGAACTTGTCGAAAACCTTTTGCGACAAGTCGAGCTTTATAGACAGTAATATTACCGTCAGCGTCAGTCTTTTTCTTGAAGATCCATTTATTCTCAATTGCTTGCCGATCATCGGGCAAGTCAACCAAAGTCCATACTTTGTTCTCATACATGGATCCCATCTCAGATTTCATGGCCTCAAGCCACTTTGCGGAATCTGGGCTCACCATCGCTTCTTCATAGTTCGTAGGTTCATCATGATCTAGTAGCATGACTTCTAGAACTGGATTACCGTACCACTCTGGTGCGGATCTCATTCTGGTTGATCTACGTGGTTCAGTAGTATCTTGCCCTGAAGTTTCATGATCATCATCATTAGCTTCCTCACTAATTGGTATAGGTGTCGCAGAAACAGTTTTCTGTGATGTACTATTTTCCAATAAGGGAGAAGGTACAGTTACCTCGTCAAGTTCTACTTTCCTCCCACTCACTTCTTTCGAGAGAAACTCCTTCTCTAGAAATGATCCATTCTTAGCAACGAATGTCTTGCCTTCGGATCTGTGATAGAAGGTATACCCAACAGTTTCCTTTGGGTATCCTATGAAGACACATTTCTCCGCTTTGGGTTCGAGCTTATCAGGTTGAAGCTTTTTCACATAAGCATCGCAGCCCCAAACTTTAAGAAACGACAACTTTGGTTTCTTGCCAAACCATAGTTCATAAGGCGTCGTCTCAACGGATTTTGATGGTGCCCTATTTAACGTGAATGCGGCCGTCTCTAAAGCATAACCCCAAAACGATAGCGGTAAATCAGTAAGAGACATCATAGATCGCACCATATCTAGTAAAGTACGATTACGATGTTCGGACACACCATTACGCTGTGGTGTTCCGGGTGGCGTGAGTTGCGAAACTATTCCACAATTTTTCAAATGTATACCAAACTCGTAACTCAAATATTCTCCTCCACGATCAGATCGTAGAAACTTTATTTTCTTGTTACGATGATTTTCAACTTCACTCTGAAATTCCTTGAACTTTTCAAATGTTTCAGACTTATGTTTCATTAAGTAGATATACCCATATCTGCTTAAATCATCTGTGAAGGTGAGAAAATAACGATATCCGCCACGAGCCTCAATATTCATCGGACCACATACATCGGTATGTATGATTTCCAATAAATCTGTTGCTCTCTCCATAGTACCGGAGAACGGTGTTTTGGTCATCTTGCCTATGAGGCACGGTTCGCAAGTACCAAGTGATTCATAATCAAGTGATTCCAAAAGCCCATCAGTATGGAGTTTCTTCATGCGCTTTACACCGATATGACCTAAACGGCAGTGCCACAAATAAGTTGCACTATCATTATCAACTCTGCATCTTTTGGCTTCTACATTATGAATATGTGTAACACTACTATCGAGATTCAATAAGAATAGACCACTCTTCAAGGGTGCATGACCATAAAAGATATTACTCATATAAATAGAACAACCATTATTCTCTGATTTAAATGAATAACCGTCTCGCATCAAACAAGATCCAGATATAATGTTCATGCTCAACGCTGGCACCAAATAACAATTATTTAGGTCTAATATTAATCCCGAAGGTAGATGTAGAGGTAGCGTGCCGACCGCGATCACATCGACTTTGGAACCGTTTCCCACGCGCATCGTCACCTCGTCCTTTGCTAGCGTCCGCTTATTCCGTAGTCCCTGTTTCGAGTTGCAAATATTAGCAACAGAACCAGTATCTAATACCCAGGTGCTACTGCGAGCTCTAGTAAGGTACACATCAATAACATGTATATCACATATACCTTTGTTCACCTTGCCATCCTTCTTATCCGCCAAATACTTGGGGCAGTTCCGCTTCCAGTGACCAGTCTGCTTGCAGTAGAAGCACTCAGTTTCAGGCTTAGCTCCAGACTTGGGTTTCTTCTCCTGAGCAGCAACTTGCTTGCTGTTCTTCTTGAAGTTCCCCTTTTTCTTCCCTTTGCCCTTTTTCTTGAAACTAGTGGTTTTGCTAACCATCAACACTTGATGCTCCTTCTTGATTTCTACCTCCGCAGCTTTCAGCATTGCGAAGAGCTCGGGAATAGTCTTGTTCATCCCTTGCATATTATAGTTCATCACGAAGCTCTTGTAGCTTGGTGGCAGTGATTGGAGAATTCTGTCAATGACGCAATCATCTGGAAGATTAACTCCCATCTGAATCAAGTGATTATTATACCCAGACATTTTGAGTATATGCTCACTGACAGAACTGTTCTCCTCCATCTTGCAGCTATAGAACTTATTGGAGACTTCATATCTCTCAATTCGGGCATTTGCTTGAAATATTAACTTCAACTCCTGGAACATCTCATATGCTCCATGACGTTCAAAATGTCGTTGAAGTCCCGATTCTAAGCCGTAAAGCATGGCACACTGAACTATCAAGTAGTCATCAGCTTTGCTCTGCCAGACGTTCATAACATCTGGCGTTGCTCCAGCAGCAGGCCTGGCACCCAGCGGTGCTTCCAGGACGTAATTCTTCTATGCAGCAATGAGGATAATCCTCAGGTTACGGACCCAGTCCGTGTAATTGCTACCATCATCTTTCAACTTTGCTTTCTCAAGGAACGCATTAAAATTCAACGGAACAACAGCACGAGCCATCTATCTACAATCAACATAAACAAGCAAGATACTATCAGGTACTAAGTTCATGATAAGTTTAAGTTCAGTTAATCAAATTACTTAGGAACTCCCACTTAGATAGACATCCCTCTAATCTTCTAAGTGATCACGTGATCCAAATCAACTAAACCATAACCGATCATCACGTGAGATGGAGTAGTTTTCAATGGTGAACATCGTCATGTTGATCATATCTACTATATGATTCACGCTCGACCTTTCGGTCTCTGTGTTCCGAGGCCATATCTGCATATGCTAGGCTCGTCAAGTTTAACCTGAGTATTCTGCGTGTGCAAAACTGGCTTGCACCCGTTGTAGATGGACGTAGAGCTTATCACACCCGATCATCACGTGGTGTCTGGGCACGACGAACTTTGGCAACGATGCATACTCAGGGAGAACACTTTTATCTTGATAATTTAGTGAGAGATTATCTTATAATGCTACCGTCAATCAAAGCAAGATAAGATGCATAAAAGATAAACATCACATGCAATCAATATAAGTGATATGATATGGCCATCATCATCTTGTGCTTGTGATCTCCATCTCCGAAGCACCGTCATGATCACCATCGTCACCGGCGCGACACCTTGATCTCCATCGTAGCATCGTTGTCGTCTCGCCAATATTATGCTTCCACGACTATCACTACCGCTTAGTAATAAAGTAAAGCATTACATCGCGATTGCATTGCATACAATAAAGCGACAACCATATGGCTCCTGCCAGTTGCCGATAACTCGGTTACAAAACATGATCATCTCATACAATAAAATCAGCATCATGCCTTGACCATATCACATCACAACATGCCCTGCAAAAACAAGTTAGACGTCCTCTACTTTGTTGTTGCAAGTTTTACGTGGCTGCTACGGGCTTTAAGTAAGAACTCATCTCACCTACGCATCAAAACCACAACGATAGTTCGTCAAATAGACTCCGTTTTAACCTTCTCAAGGATCGGGCGTAGTCACACTTGGTTCAACTAAAGTTGGAGAGACAGTCTTCCGCAAGCCATCTATGTGCAAAGCACGTCGAGGGAACCGGTCTCGCGTAAGAGTACGCGTAAGGTTGGTCCGGATCGTCACACCCAACAATACCGCCGAACCAAAGTATGACATGCTGGTACGCAGTATGACTTGTATCGCCCACAACTCACTTGTGTTCTACTCGTGCAAATAACATCAAACCATAAAACCTAGGCTCGGATGCCACTGTTGGGGAACGTAGTAATTTCGAAAATTTTCCTACGCACACGCAAGATCATGGTGATGCATAGCAACAAGGGGGAGAGTATTGTCTACGTACCAACGCAGACCGACTGCGGAAGCGATCTCACAACGTAGAGGAAGTAGTCGTACGTCTTCTTCCCGATCCGACCGATCCAAGCACCGTTACTCCGGCACCTCCGAGTTCTTAGCACACGTTCAGCTCGATGACGATCCTCGGGCTCCGATCCAGCAAAGCGTCGAGGAAGAGTTCCGTCAGCACAACGGCGTGGTGACGATCTTGATGTACTACCGACCCAGGGCTTCGCCTAAGCACTACAACGGTATGATCGAGGTGGAATTTGGTGGCAGGGGGCACCGCACACGGCTAAGGAACGATCTCAAGGATCAACTTGTGTGTCTTGGGGTGTCCCCTGCCCCCGTATATAAAGGATGGAGGAGGAGGAGCTGGCCGGCCAAGGTGGGAGGCGCAGGAGGAGTCCTACTCCTACCGGGAGTAGGACTCCCCCCTCCAATCCTAGTCCAACTAGGTTTCCTCAAGTGGGAAGTGAAAGAGAGAGGTGGCCGGCCCCTCTCCTAGTCCTAATAGGACTAGAGAGAGGGGGGGGGGAGGCGCAGCCCTATGTGGGCTGCCCTCTCACCTTTCCACTAAGGCCCATGTTGGCCCATTTGGCTCCCGGGGGGTTCCGGTAACCCTCCCGGTAGTCCGGTAAAATCCCGATTTCACCCGGAACACTTCCGATGTCCAAACATAGGCTTCCAATATATCAATCTTTACGTCTCGACCATTTAGAGACTCCTCGTCATGTCCGTGATCACATCCGGGACTCCGAACAACCTTCGGTACATCAAAATGCATAAACTCATAATAACTGTCATCGTAACATTAAGCGTGCGGACCCTACGGTTCGAGAACAATGTAGACATGACCGAGACACGTCTCCGGTCAATAACCAATAGCGGGACCTGGATGCCCATATTGGCTCCTACATATTCTACGAAGATCTTTATCGGTCAGACCGCATAACAACATACGTTGTTCCCTTTGTCATCGGTATGTTACTTGCCCGAGATTCGATCGTCGGTATCCAATACCTAGTTCAATCTCGTTACTGGCAAGTCTCTTTACTCGTTCCGTAATACATCATCTGACAACTAACATATTAGTTGTAGTGCTTGCAAGGCTTATGTGATGTGCATTACCGAGAGGGCCCAGAGATACCTCTCCGACACTCGGAGTGACAAACCCTAATCTCGAAATACGCCAACCCAACATCTACCATTGGAGACACCTGTAGTACTCCTTTATAATCACCCAGTTACGTTGTGACGTTTGGTAGTACCCAAAGTGTTCCTCCGGTAAACGGGAGTTGCATAATCTCATAGTTATAGGAACATGTATAAGTCATGAAGAAAGCAATAGCAACATACTAAATGATCGGGTGCTAAGCTAATGGAATGGGTCATGTCAATCAGATCATTCAACTAATGATGTGACCTCGTTAATCAAATAACAACTCTTTGTTCATGGTTAGGAAACATAACCATCTTTGATTAACGAGCTAGTCAAGTAGAGGCATACTAGTGACACTCTGTTGGTCTATGTATTCACACATGTATTATGTTTCCGGTTAATACAATTCTAGCATGAATAATAAACATTTATCATGATATAAGGAAATAAATAATAACTTTATTATTGCCTCTAGGGCATATTTCCTTCATTATGATCAGCACTACTAGTTGGAATAGCTTCTACCCACTTAGTAACGTAATCTACAACAACTAAAATGTGTGTATATCCATTAGAGGCAGGAAAAGGTCCCATATAATCAAAGCCCCAAACATCAAATGGTTCAATAACAAGTGAATAATTCATAGGCATTTCTTGACGTCTACTAATATTACCAATTCTTTGACATTCATCACAAGATAGGACAAACTTACGGGCATTGTCGGTGTACTAGAGTAGGGGTACCCTAGTATCCCGAACTTGTGCACGGGCAGTCGCAGCATCCCGTGGCAAGGCTTGCCTGGTGACCGCCAAGGTCCTCTGTGGTTCCTTTGGAGCCATTCAAGAACAAAGTATCCAAGCCAAGGAGACAAGACCCCGGCAAGAGGAGCTTGTCGGGAAGGCCAACCAAGGCATCTCAAGGAACTTGCCGCGACGCACCACGCGTCCCGGCAAGGCCCGGTGAGCGACAAGCTCCCGGACGCGACAAGACAACGACCGCGGCAAGGCGCTTGCCGCGGCAAGCCTCCACTCTGTACCTGCGCTCCAGCACATCCACCAACGTGTCGCTCTGGGACCCTTCCAGGCGTACATGGTGGGAGGCTGTGCAGCCAGCGGTACACGGTGGCAAGCGACGCTGACAAGATTGCCATCGTGGCGAGCGGTGGCGTCCCTGGCGGTCCCTTTTGCACTATTTGGGCGACACAGACGGGCATTTAATGCCCTTGTCCCCTGCCGTCAGGGTTAGGTATGATACACTGTAGCAGGCGGCTGTACCAACCGCAAAATCTTTCCATTTTTACCCTTGTCTACGTTGCCACCTGTTGGTGACCCCTTTAGCATATAAAAGGAGGCCCATGCGCAACGTAGAGGGGGGGGGAGAACACTCACGCTCGGTCTCGTTAGTTGCTAGTGTGTACTGTAGCACTTAGCGCTCCCGAGCAAGAACTCAATACAAACCACAAAGCAGGAGTAGGGTTTTATGCATCCGTGCGGCCCGAACCTGGGTAAACTGCTCGTGTGCTTCGCCTCGATCTGCTCTTCGTGCGATCTCCGCCCCCTTGTCGAACCGAAAGGGGCTCGGTCCGCCGGTCCCATAGGTGTTCGTGGATTAGCAACCCCGACATCTTTGGCGCGCCAGGTAGGGGAGCGTCGAGGTTGTGTGAACCTGATCCGGCGTTCGCACGAGCTAAATCTTCATCGTCTTCATCGATATGCCGCCGAAGAAGAAGGCTTCGGAGGCGGCTGCTCCGTCCGCGCCGAACCCACCATTGCTGGAGCAAACGGCTGGTGGGGTAGACACCGGCGGAAGAACGGGCGTCGACGAGGGAGCTCACGGTGCTGCCAGGTCCAAGGACAAGGCTGTGCTGCCCATCGGCGGCACAGTCGGCTCCCACAACGACCGGGCGCACTCCAAGACCTCGGCGTCCGTACATGCACCGCGCCCATCCCAGGATGCGCGGGACCGGCAGCGTCATGATACTCACGGTACCATACGTTTGCTAGACCAAGATCGAGCTGGTGGATCTCGGAGTGCTCAAGACCAGCATGCACGCCAACATGCTGGCACGAGCGGTGCACGGTCGCCTGGATGAGATACTGCTCCTTCTAACATAGTTAGAAGTCCGAGCATATCCCGCTCCTCACACCGTTCGCCGCCACCACCCGCCACTTCAGCAGAAGCTTTGGCGCGAGCTCAACTGCTCCTAGACTACCCTCTAGCGGCAGACAAGATCGACGACTGGAGGGCCACCATTCAGAGTCTCATCGGCTTTGCCAACAGCGACATTCCACGGCAGCCGAGTACTTCGCAGCCGCGGCAAGTCAGCCAGGAACGAGCCGATGGCGACAAGACCGGTGGGGGTGCAACCACCGTGCACTCTCCGCCCCGAAGGCCAAGATTGCCGACTCGCCGGATCCACCACGACAGCGACTCCACCGCGTCATCAGATCCACGAGCTCGTCACGATCAGCGCCAAGTTCTTCACGAACGACAGCAAGAAGACGCTCGTACTTGCATCGAGTGCCGAAGAGAAGCGCGGCGTCAATCAGACCAGCGCGCTGGGCCCTCTGTCGACATGCATGCGCCAGGGGAACCAGGCGACTTGCCGTACGCGGTAGGTTGCCCTGCGTTTACTCGTGAGCTGCGGCAAGTCCAGTGGCCCAGCAAGAAGAATTTCAAGCCAGACGTACCAGAGAAGTACGACGGCAAGTCGCATCCGTCGGAGTTCCTCAGCATCTACACCATCGCGGTGCAAGCTGCCGGGGGGCGGGACGACAAGATCCTTGCCAACTACTTCCCGCTGGTGCTCAAGCCCAACGCCAGGTCCTGGCTCATGCATTTGCCGGACAGCTCCATATCCTCCTGGGCAGACCTATGCCATTAGTTTGTCGTCGCCTTTACAGGCGGCCACAAACCTCATGGCCAAGAGAGTGACCTTCACCTGCTCGCCCAGAAGGAAGGAGAGCCCCTGCACAAGTACATTCAGAGATTCAGCCATGTACAGCACAACATCCCAGATGTCCACCCTGCCGCGGTCATTAGCGCGTTCCATCAGAACGTGCGTAACCGCAGGATGCGGAGGAGATGGCGATGTGCAAGATCAGAGACGTCAGTGAGCTGTATGCCCTGGCCGACAAGTGTGCACGTGCTGAGGAAGGGAGGAGACTCCCCGGAGAGAATACATGAGCAGGAGGATCTGACAGCGAGGATGCTGCCCCGACAAAGAAAAACCGGCGGCGGAACAACAGGAAGAAGAAAGGCAAAGATGTGCTAGTCATTGAGCAGTCCGGCAACGACGGTGGCGCCAAGAAAGCCAAAGCTGGTAGCTCCGGCAAGGAGATTGCCGCATGCACCAACTGCCAGGCTATGGCGGTCGCCGACAAGCAGGACGACACCGACAAGCAGTACTGCAAGATCCACCGCACCAAGGGCCATGACCTCCAGAGCTGCAAGAAAGTCGAACAGCTTGTCCAGCAGCAAAAGGCTGAATACGAGCAACGTGACAAGGAGAGGGCCCAAGGAGGCGCTGGAGAATCCGGCAAGAAGCGCACCGGCCGGGGAGGACGCCGCGGCAAGGCCAAGCAGCGGCAAGGAGACAGACCTCCCCGCGGCCGCGACAAGGATGAAGATGACGACGACGACGAAGACATGGATGATGTCGAGACCAGTGAGCAGGAGTTCCAGAAAGCCACAGAGGTCTTGTGCATTGACGGCGGTGCTTCTCTGCATACTTCGCACCGCCAACTCAAGCAGTGGGTGCGGGAAGTCAATGCGGCGGAACCACCTGTCGAGTCACGCAAGCTTCTAAAATGGTCCAGCACGCCTATCATCTTTGATATTGAGGACCACCCTGATCGCACAACTGCGGTCGGGTGCTTGCCGATGTTGGTTTCACCAACTATCCGCAACCTCAAGGTCACTAAGATGCTAGTTGACGGTGGGGCCGGCTTGAACCTGATCTCCTCCGCTGTACTCCAGAAACTCCAGATCCCTGACAGCGAGCTTGAAGAGACCAGCACATTCCAAGGAATCAACCCGGGAAGGAGCCAGCCGAAGGGGAAGGTCACGTTGCCAGTAACATTTGGCAGCGAGTTGAACTTCAGGACTGAGAGGGTCACTTTTGACGTTGCCGATTTTCCATTGCCTTACAATGGGATACTCGGTCGTCCAGCACTCGCCAAGTTCATGGCAGCCTCTCACTACGCATACAACATGCTGAAGATGCCAGGCCCGATAAGCATCATCTCTGTCCCTGGCGACAAGAAGGATGCTCTTATCTGCGCCGACAAGATCTACCGGGAAGCAACAGCCGCAACAGATCGCAAGTCACCTGCCGTTGAAGCTCCCGGAGGGAAGAAGAAGACCAAGTCCGGCAAGAGTTCTGATGCCCACTCCGGCAAGCGCACCTCTTCGGAGTGCTGCGCTACCGTCAAGGACGCACCATCGAGTTCCACCGGCAATTGTAAGAAGGCAATGGCGGCTCCACCAGAGACCAAGAAAGTGTCCACCAAGGAGGACGGCACTGGTGGTACCTTCACCATCAGTGCCACTCTTGACCCTAAATAGGAAAGCGCGCTCATTGCTTTCCTACGGCGAACGTCGACGTGTTTGCGTGGCAACCGTCTGACATCCCCGGTGTTCCCAGGAAAGTAATTGAGCACCATCTTGCCGTTTGTCCTCATGCGCGGCCCGTCAAGCAGAAGGTCAGGAAGCAAGCAGTGGAGCGCCAAGAATTCATCACAGAAGAGATCAAGAAATTGGAAGTAGCAGGCCTTGTCAGAGGAGTGCTCCATCCTACGTGGTTGGCCAATCCTGTAGTCGTGCGCAAGGCAAACGGGAAATGGAGGCTTTGTATCGACTTTACCGATGTTAATAAAGCTTGTCCCAAAGACCCATTTCCCTTGCCGCGCATTGACCAGATTGTTGACTCCACGGCCGGATGTGACTTACTTTCATTTCTTGACGCATACTCAGGATACCATCAAATCTTCATGGCAGAAGAGGATGAGGAGAAGACCGCATTCATCACTCCATGTGGCACGTACTGTTTCATACGGATGCCTTTCGGTTTAAAGAATGCTGGTTCAACATTTGCAAGGGTAGTCCATGTCGCTCTTGAGCGACAAATGCACAGAAATGTGGAAGCCTACATGGATGACATAGTGGTCAAGAGCAAGGACATGGCAACTCTGATTCAAGATTTAGACGAGACCTTTGCAAATCTACGCAAGATCAACCTCAAACTCAACCCCGAGAAGTGTGTGTTTGGAGTCCCCTCCGGCAAGCTTCTCGGGTTCTTCGTGTCTCAGCGGGGAATTGAAGCCAATCCCGACAAGATCAAGGCCATTGAGTAGATCGAAGCACCAAAGCGCGTCAAGGATGTACGAAGACTTGCCGATTGCGTGGCTGCTCTCAGCAGGTTTATCTCTCGGTCTGCTGAGCGCGCCCTGCCGTTTTTCAAAATTTTGAAAAAGGCAGGTCCAATGAAATGGACTCCGGAAGCGGAGGCTGCGCTGCAGGACTTGAAGAGATACCTGTCCTCCACTCCAACACTTGTCGCACCTAAGCCACAAGAGAAGTTACTGCAGCAACCAATCAAGTGGTTAGTGCTGCGTTAGTAGCAGAGAGGGAAGCAGATGACGAACCAGCAACCATGGCGGGCGCATCCAACGACAAGCAGGGGGCTTCCCCGACAAGCTCTGGTCCCGACAAAGATGGATCTGCGCAGGTGCGCGAGGAGATACAGAAGAGAATGGTGCAGCACCCAATTTACTTTGTCAGTTCCCTTCTGCAGGGGGCTAGGTCAAGGTACTCTGGTGTGCAGAAATTGCTTTTCTGTCTTCTCATGGCCTCGAGAAAGCTGCGCCATTACTTCCAAGCACATGAGATCACAGTTGTCACTCGCTTTCCGCTGAAGAGGATTCTACAGAATCCAGAAGCGACAGGCAGGATTGTTGAGTGGGCACTGGAACTGTCGAGCTTTGGCCTCAAGTTTGAGAGTACTTCAACTATCCAAAGCAGAGCATTGGCAGAATTCATAGCAGAGTGGACGCCAACACCAGATGAAGAAATTCCAGAAACGAGCATCCCCGTCAAGGAAGCAAGCAAAGAGTGGCTCATGTACTTTGACGGTGCCTTCTCGCTGCAAGGCGCCGGCGCTGGCGTGCTGCTTGTCGCACCCACCGGAGAGCACCTCAAGTACGTAGTCCAGATGCACTTTCCCAAGGAGCAAGCAACAAACAATACTGCAGAGTATGAAGGGTTGCTTGCCGGTCTCAGGATCGCGCCAGACCTTGGGATCAAGAAGCTCATTGTCAGGGGTGACTCGCAGCTTGTCGTCTGCCAAGTGAACAAGAGTTATCAGAGTCCGTTGATGGAAGCCTACATTGACGAAGTGAGAAAGCTAGAAGAGCACTTTGACGGCCTACAGATGGAGCATGTTCCAAGAGCTCAGAACGACATTGCCGATGGCCTGTCAAAGTGCGCCGCACTTAAGTTACCTGTGGAACCAGGGATCTTTGTGCTCAAGCTGACTCGACCGTCCGTAACACCATCAACTGGACAGAGCAAGAAGAGGAAGTTGATTTCTGGTGACTATTTTCCGGCAGAGCTTCCCGAAGCCGCCGCCAAGAAGGTCCCCAAGATCAACACCAAGAGTGCTGAGGAGCAGTCTGCTCCGGCAAGCCCTAGGGTTTGTTCCGTTGAAGCAGAGGCTCCCGACAAGTTTTGCTCCGGCAAGCTTGCCGGGGAACGTCAAGCTCCGGCTGAGCCGCAGGTTCTCGCCGTAGAAGCGGATGTTCCCGCAGCAGCAGATGTGCCTTTAGTCCTTGTTGTCGAGCCACAAGCTCCAGCATGGGCACAGCAGATTGTCCGTTTCCTTCAGACAGGAGAACTTCCCGAAGAGCAAGAAGAAGCGGAAAGAGTAGCCCGGCAGTCAAGTATGTACCAGTTTGTCGATAACGCACTGTACAGAACAAGACTCAATGGTGTGAAATTGAAGTGTATTCACCGGGAAGATGGACAAAAGCTGTTGGTAGAGATACATGGAGGCATATGTGGTCACCACATTGGCGCAAGAGCACTTGCCGGCAAAGCATTCCGGCAAGGTTTCTTTTGGCCGACAGCCCTCCAGGATGCAACTGCACAAGTAACCAAGTGTGAAGCGTGCCAGTTCCATTCCAAGCAGATACACCAGCCAGCTCAAGCTCTCCAGACGATCCCTTTATCCTGGCCATTTTCGGTCTGGGGGCTCGACATCCTCGGCCCCTTTCCCTGAGCAGTCGGGGGCTTTGAGTACTTGTACGTTGCAATCGACAAGTTCACAAAGTGGCCGGAAGTGGAAGCAGTGAGGAAGGTGACAGCACAGTCAGCAGTCAAGTTCTTCAGGTCGATTGTTTGCCGCTTCGGGATCCCTAACAGGATAATCACCGACAATGGTACACAATTCACGAGCCGCACCTTCATGCAGTACGTCCAAGACCTTGGCGCCAAGGTCTGCTTCGCTTCTGTTGCTCACCCGAGAAGCAACGGTCAAGCGGAGAGGGCAAATGCTGAAGTGCTGCATGGGCTCAAGACCAGAACTTTCGACAGGCTGCACAAGTGCGGAAGAAACTGGATCGAGGAGCTGCCGGTGGTTCTTTGGTCGATCAGGACGACGCCAAATCGAGCCACTGGCCAGACACCTTTCGCTCTAGTCTATGGAGCAGAGGCAGTTCTCCCCACGGAACTCGTATACGGGTCACCTCGAGTGCTCGCTTATGATGAGCTTGAGCAAGAGCAGCTACGACAAGATGACGCACTGCTCCTTAAGGAAGACCGTCTTCAGGCTGCTGTGTGAGCTGCTCGCTACCAGCAAGCTTTGCGCCGCTACCATAGCCGCAAAGTTAACGCCAGAAGTCTCGAGGAAGGCGACCTTGTTCTTCGGCGTGTTCAGTCCACCCAGAATTCCAACAAGTTGACGCCGAAGTGGGAAGGCCCTTACCGGGTGAAACGAGTCACTAGGCCTGGCGCTGTCCGCCTTGAGACCGAAGATGGCATTCCAGTGAGCAACTCCTGGAACATTGAGCATCTTCGTAAGTTTTACCCGTAAGGCGCGGTTGCCGGAACCCGTTCCGGCAACCACCTTTTGTACAAGTCTTGCCACTGTTGCATGTAATCCTTTGTACAAAGCCGGCGCAGACCCCATGCATAAAGCTCATGTGCTCCGCACATCTTGTCAATTTCATGCTTTTTATTTTTTGCATGTGTTATCTGACACTTTGTGCAGCACCTACCCCCGGTAAGCAACAACGAGCCATAAGGCTCCCTATCTTTATTTTCTCCTCTTTCTTTTTTCTCAAGGAAAGAAAGGTTCCCTCGCACACAAGTTTGCCGGGGGGAAAGGAGAAGATAATGGTATCGACCAGGCGTCGTTCAAGAAAGTTTCGCCTTGCCGGGAAGCAAACGACAGAAAAGCTAAGTTGCCAAAGTTTGAGCAATCAGATTTTTTAAATTTTTTTAAGTTATTTTCCTTGAACGACCGTGCTTTGTATGGAAAACCTGTGTGCGGAGGAACCAACTCGTAGCTAGTTGTGCCCTTATTTTGTTTCGAGTCCGCTCAACAACTTAAGTGAGCTGCGACTAGTTGCGACAAGGTTTCTTGTCGGTAGCGGCACCGCCAGCAGGCTGCTGACGTCCCGCACTCAGCGCTCTCGGCCAAGGTGCCTGTGCCGGCAAGTTCCCTAAAAGCGTAGGGCAAAAACATATAAAGGAAGGAATCAAGTAAAGGAAATAACGTTGCAATCAGTATCCGAAATAAAGTTATATTACAAGGTAGCTTGTCGCGGCTCTAACAGATTGTTCTCATAACATGACCAGCAGCGACAAGAAAAGAAGAAAACGGGCGGCCTAGTCTACGCGATCGCCCTCAACTCTCTTGATCCTGCTCACCTTGTCCACAATGGGTGCGACAAGGGTCTTGAGCGCCTCCAGATCGGCATCCGGTGGCAAGGTCCTGAGGACATTGGTGAGGTTGAGGCCCGGGTTGCGGAAGGCCACCTTCACCAACACCTTTTGATGAGCTCCCGCGCAGATTTTGCGCGACTCGTTGGCCAGCTGCTTTGGGATCCTCTCCCGGAGTCGCTGGAGGGCCGTCGCCACGCCTTTGAAGAACAAAGTGAGCTTGGCGCTGGGTTGGAGGTTCTTGTCGGAGGGATACCCGAGATCCTCCATCCCCAGCTGCGCCAGCTCCCTATCAATATCTGCGGCAACATCTACGAGACCCTCCGTCCAGTGCTCCACATTCTCCCTAAAGGTGTTCTGGGCGGCAGCAGCACTCGCCAGCAGCACCTTGCCGGCCTTGACCTCCTCCTTCAAGGCAGTCTCCTGCTCCCTGGCGCCGTCCAGCGTCTTGGTCAAAGTGGTCAGCTTCAACTCAAGATCTGCGTTGGAGTCCTTGGCGGCGCTAAGCTCCTTGCCCTTCTCGGCGAGACGGGCCTGCAGCTCTGAGTGGCTGTGGGCGTCCTTCTCCCGTTCACGATTGAGCGCGGCAAGCTCTTCACCGCTCGCCTTGAGATCGGCCTCCAGCTGCGCCACCTTCGTCTCCAGCTCCTTCTTGGCGGCCTCGGCAGCTGCGGCAGCATCCTCTGCTTGCTTGAGGGCTCCGCCAAATGTTCGCTCGCGCGCGGCAAGCTCCTCCTCGTGGCTGTCAAGATTGACCTTCCGCTGCACCAGCTCGCCCTCCCGCGCAGATAGCTTTTCAGCGGCAAGCCGCTGTTGCTCTTCGACTTCAGCCCTCTCGAGGAGGAAGGCCTTCTGCTCCTCGGCAAGTTGCGCCCGCTCCTCTGCCAGGGACCGGAGAGCTTCCTGGTTGTGACCCCGGAGCTCCTCCGCGCGCCTTTCGATGTCCACTCCCGCGTTCGCGACAAGCGCCTCGCAGGATTCTAGCTTGGCTTGCCGGGTGCGGTAGAGAGACACCAGCTTCCGCTGCAGCCGCTCTTCCTCAGGCTTGCTGCCGCTGCTGCTCGGCGCGTCAACCAACGCCAGCCCAGCGGAGGCGAGCACCTCTCCGTCAAAGCTCTCTCCTTTGACCGGTGCCCTGGAGCTTGAAGCCCAGGGGAGGTTGATGAAGATGCCATCGCCGGCCTTCAAGTAGACGCCTGGCTGGGGCTCTTCGGAGCCTGACGCTGCAGCAGTGGCAGAGGGATCGGCGGTCGGTATAGCGCCTGGCGCTCCTGCGGCCTCAGGGCCGTCAGTGCGATTGCCAGACCCCCCGCCTACTTCAGCGGCGGCAGCTTTGGCGGCCTCTGCGCTGGCGGATCGTCAGCGACGGCTGCTTCTTCGGTGGCAGCAGCGTCGTCGGCGGCAACCTCGGTCTCCATCGGCTCCGCAGCAGATGGGTATGACGCCCGGAAAAGGGAGAAGAGTCAAGCAAATATCCAAAAAAAGAAGATCAAAAGAAGAAGAACCCAAGGGAAGTTTTGAAGCAAGAAGATTACCTGTGCCGGGTTCTGCAGTCGTGGGCTCCGCCGCCGGAGGGCCGCTGCTGCTGTCCCTTGCTGGAGAACTCTCCCTTGCCGGAGACTTCTCCCTTGCCGGAGAACTCTCCCTTGCCGGAGACCTCTCCCTTGCCGGAGGACTCTCCCTTGGCATTTCGGGGGCGGCCCCCGGGCGCTCCTGGTGGGGCTGCTCTGCTCCTACACAAACCAACAATCATATATCAGCAAAGAAAGAGTATCCATGCACGCCCAACAATGGAAAGAGAACCGTATACTTACGCTGGGGGCTGCTCTAGAGAACAGTTGCCGGGTCCGGCAAGGTTGTCTCGGGCGCATCCCCTGCTGTCGCGGTGGGTTCATCCTCGATGATAATCACCGGGGCCTTGGCTCTCTTCGCTGCTCTCTGGGCCAGAGTCCTAAAAAGAATAGGTTCAGAGTAAAGCAAATGAGATACAAGACAAAACAACAAGAGTTGAAGAACTGCAGGCACAACAAGAGAATCTTACTCTTCTTCTTCCTCGTCGGAGCTGAACGCGGAGAAGTCGAAGTCCGGCTCACGCCCGGCGCGAGGAGGCGGAGAAGTAGATTCCCTTGGCCGCTTGGCGGGAACAGTGGCGGTGGTCTGAGACGACCCCGCTCCGGCTGCCGCCGCGGCGCGAGAAGCGGCAGGAGTAGAAGCGGCGGTCCGGGTGGACCCTGCTCCAGTTGCCGCAGCAGCGTGAGGTGCTCCCGCGGCAACAGTGCTTGCCGCGGTGGAGCGTGTCGCGCGGCACGGCGACTGTCGACTCGCCCGCCGCCTCGCTACATCCCCGGCCTTGCGGAGACGCCTTCTTGGTGGAGATGGGGGCTCTGCTTGCGGCGAGTTGTCTGATGATGAAGAGGAAGAGGAGTTGATCTCCAACGAGCCGCTCGTATCCTCGGCGGGCTCGCTCGACTCGACGTCACGCCCGGGAAACTCTTTCTTGCCGGCAAGTTCTTTCTTGCCGGCAAGATCCTCTCGCTCAGCACGGCTTGCCGCCTCTGCTGCCTCTGCCTCCTCCACGGTGAATCCAAACTCGCCCGCAGCTACGGCTGCCGCCGCCTCTTCCAGCCTGGTGGCGATGCGTTTCAACTCCGCATCGGTGGTGTCGCGAGTGAGGCCATTCTTTTCATCGAAGCGGACCGGCACTTCTACCAAGCCATCAAAGAACTCCTGCACGACGTCGTCTGCAGGCTCTTGCCAAGTTGGGAGAATTCCGTGCGAATCGCACAGCGGCATCATTGCACGGATGCGGTCGAGCGCGGAGTTGTTGCACAACGGAACGACACCCTGCGGCAACCTGAACACTTCGGGATGTTCAGGGTCATACTTGAACAGCTCCTGGAGCATCGCATTAAGCTCCAGAACCGTGAAGTTGTAGTTGAGGCCCGGACGCAGCCTCATGATATCCGCCGCATTCTTGAACTCCCAGGCGGGTCTCCTCCGTTCCTGCAGGGGGGCGATGCGGTGGCGAAGAAAATCTGCACCAACGGCGCCTACAGTAAGCCCGGCAAGCCTGAGGCGTTGGATCCGGGTGACGGCAATCTTCAGCCTATCATCTTCCGGGGCCACGTTGCTCCAATCGCTGCCGCGTGCTGCTGGGGCTTGGCGCCGGGCGGTGAATGGCTGCGGGTTCTCCTCGACAATCCAGCACCAGTCTGCTCTCCATTCCTCCCACTTGCCGCGGAACTCTCCCTCCAGATAAGCATCCTTCTTGCCGGCCCTTGAGATCCAGGCGATCCCACCGGATAAAGGCTCTCCTCTCTCTACTCGAGGCATAAAGAAGTGGCGAAAAAGGGCTACATTGGGATAGACTCCGACAAAGTTTTCGCAGAGATGTGCGAAAACTGCCAAGGTCAGAACATCATTGGGGGTGAAGTCAAGGAGGCGGAACCCGTAGGTGTTCATGATATCGCAGAAAAACTCAAAGAAGGGCGGGCAGAGCCCGCAGTAGAAGAACACGGCAAAGAAGGGATATCCATTTGGAGCCATTTTCCAAGCGGAGGCTGGAAGTACCTTCGTGCACGAATGTGCTCGCGTCTCCGTCGACCAGAAGAGGTAGTAGTACTCCCTCAGCTCCCTCGCGGCGAGCTTGGGTGGGGGGGGGGAAGATTGCCCGCTCCTTTCGCAGCGCCGCAAGCCGCTGCGCCTCGGTCGACTTCACAGCCTTCCCCTTGTCGGCTTTCGGAGCCATGGCAGAAGTGGTGGAGGAGGTCGACGGCGTTGGTGGTGCTGGTGGCGATGGGGGGCAGGGCGCTGCTCTCTTTTCAGCTTTGGGAAGATGGAGGAGCGGCGGAGGTTTCCAAGATTGGAATAGCAACCGGCGAATGGGCGCACTACCCCTGTTTCCCCTTGCTTATAAAGAGGGAGGGGGCGGACGTTCCGCCTTTCCGAATAAAGAAACCACCCACGATCTCTCCCACGACGCCGCATTCGACGCGTGCCGTTCGGGGAGGGCGCGGTGGATACGGGGAGAGATACGTCGTAACCCAGGCCGCGCGTGCCCATGCCCTGTTTTGGGCCTGGCCCAACAGCGCTCGGCACCGTGTATGGCCTAGGCCCGGGGGCTCCTGTCGGTGTACTAGAGGAGGGGTACCCTAGTATCCCGAACTTGTGCATGGGCAGTCGCAGCATCCCGCGGCAAGGCTTGCCTGGTGACCGCCAAGGTCCTCCGTGGTTCCTTTGGAGCCATTCAAGAACAAAGTATCCAAGCCAAGGAGACAAGACCCTGGCAAGAGGAGCTTGCCGGGAAGGCCAACCAAGGCATCTCAAGGAACTTGCCGCGACGCACCACGCGTCCCGGCAAGGCCCGGTGAGCGACAAGCTCCCGAACGCGACAAGACAACGACCGCGGCAAGGCGCTTGCCGCGGCAAGCCTCCACTCTGTACCTGCGCTCCAGCACATCCACCAACGTGTCGCTCTGGGACCCTTCCAGGCGTACGTGGCGGGAGGCTGTGCAGCCAGTGGTACACGGTGGCAAGCGGCGCTGACAAGATTGCCATCGTGGCGAGCGGTGGCGTCCCTAGCGGTCCCTTTTGCACTATTTGGGCGACGCAGACGGGCATTTAATGCCCTTGTCCCCTGCCGTCAGGGTTAGGTATGATACACTGTAGCAGGCGGCTGTACCAACCGCAACATCTTTCCATTTTTACCCTTGTCTATGTTGCCACCTGTCGGTGACCCCTTTAGCATATAAAAGGAGGCCCATGCGCAACGTAGAGGGGGAGGGGGGGGGGGGAAGAGAGAACACTCACGCTCGGTCTCGTTAGTTGCTAGTGTGTACTGTAGCACTCAGCGCTCCCGAGCAAGAACTCAATACAAACCACAAAGCAGGGGTAGGGTTTTACGCATCCGTGCGGCCCGAACCTGGGTAAACTGCTCGTGTGCTTCGCCTCGATCTGCTCTTCGTGCGATCTCCGCCCCCCCTGCCGAACCGAAAGGGGCTCGGTCCGCCGATCCCATAGGTGTTCGTGGACTAGCAACCCCGACAGGCATCCTTGAAGAGAGTAGGCCAATAAAAACTGGATTGCAATACCTTATGTGCAGTTCTATCTCCCGCATGGTGTCCTCCATAAGTTTCGGAGTGGCACTTGCGTAGGATCTGTTCCTATTCATGCTCAGGTACACAACGTCTAATAACACCATCTACTCCTTCTTTATAAAGATGTGGGTCATCCCAAAAGTAATGTCTCAAATCATAGAAGAACTTTTTCTTTTGTTGGTATGTGAAGCTAGGTGGTATAAATTTAGCAACTATGTAATTAGCATAATCAGCATACCAAGGGGTACTACGAGAAGTACTTATGACATTTAATTGTTTATCAGGAAAGCTATCATCAATAGGTAGTGGGTCATCAAGAACATTCTCTAACCTAGATAAGTTGTCTGCAACGGGGTTCTCAGCTCCTTTTCTATCAACAATATGCAAATCAAATTCTTGTAGCAAGAGAACCCATCTAATAAGTCTAGGTTTAGCATCTTTCTTCTCCATAAGATATTTAATAGCAGCATGATCAGTGTGGATAGTTACTTTAGAATCAACAATATAAGGTCTGAACTTATCACAAGCAAATACAACTGCTAAAAGTTCTTTTTTGGTAGTAGCATAATTTCTTTGAGCATTGTCTAGAGTCCTACTAGCATAATGGATAACATTTAATTTCTTATCAACTCTTTGCCCTAAAACAACACCTACAGCATAATCGCTAGCATCACACATAATTTCAAAGGGTAAATTCCAATCAGGTGGCTGAACAATAGGTACAGAGACTAATGCTTTCTTAAGTATTTCAAATGCTTCTACACAATCATCATCAAAGACAAATGGTATATCTTTTTGTAATAAATTAGTCAGAGGCCGAGAAATTTTTGAGAAGTCCTTAATGAACCTCCTATAAAATCCGGCGTGACCAAGGAAACTTCTTATACCTTTGATGTCCTTGGGACACGACATCTTTTCAATAGCATCAACCTTGGCTTTATCAACTTCAATACCTCTTTCAGAAACTTTATGCCCCAAGATAATACCTTCATTAACCATAAAGTGGCACTTTTCCCAATTCAAGACAAGATTAGTTTCTTCACATCTCTGCAAAACTCGATCAAGATTGCTCAAGCAATCATCAAAAGGAGATCCATAGACGGAGAAGTCGTCCATGAAAACCTCACAAATCTTTTCACAAAAGCCAGAGAATATAGCCATCATGCATCTTTGAAAGGTAGCAGGTGCATTACATAAACCAAAATGCATACGTCTATAAGCAAAAGTACCAAAAGGGCATGTAAAAGTAGTCTTTGATTGATCTTTAGCCGACACAAGTATTTGAGAGAAACCAGAATAACCATCTAGAAAGCAGTAATGTGTATGTTTGCATAATCTTTCTAGCATTTGATCGATAAAAGGTAAGGGGTAATGATCTTTCTTAGTAGCCTTATTTAATTTGCAGAAATCAGTTACCATCCTATAACCTGTAATAATTCTTTGTGGAATCAAATCTTTATCATTAGGAACAACAGTAATACCTCCCTTCTTAGGGACACAATGAACAGGACTTACCCACTGACTATCAGCAACGGGATAAATTATACCTGCCTCCAAAAGCTTTAGTATATCTTTTCTTACCACTTCTTTCATTTTAGGATTCAGACGTTGTTGAGGATCACGAACTGGTTTGGCATCTGCTGCCAAATTTATTTTATGTTGATATAGAGTGCGACTAATGCCCTTAAGATCATCAAGAGTATATCCAATAGCAGCACGATGCTTCTTCAGAGTTTTCAATAATCTTTCTTCTTCATGCTCTAAAAGGTTAGCACTAATAATACCAGGATATATCTTCTTTTCATCAAGATAAGCATATTTAAGATTATCATGCAACGGTTTAAGCTCAAACACGGGATCACCCTTAGGTGGAGGGGGATCCCCTAGGATTTCAATAGGCAAATTGTGTTTCATAATAGGTTCCTGTTTAAAGAATACTTCATCTATTTCCCTTCTTTCATTCATAAACATATCATTCTCATGGTCTAGCAAATATTGTTCTAAAGGATCACTAGGAGGTACGACAATAGAAGCAAGACCAATAATTTCATCCTTACTAGGCAATTCTTCTTCACGATGTTGTTTACTAAATTTAGAGAAATTAAATTCATGAGTCATATCATCTAAGCCGACAGTAACAACATCCCTTGTGCAATCTATGGTAGCATTAACAGTATTTAAGAAGGGTCTACCAAATATAATGGGACAAAAGCTATCTTGTGGAGAACCAAGAACAAGAAAATTAGCAGGATATTTAGTTTTCCCACACAAGACTTCAACATCTCTAACAATTCCCATTGGTGAAATAGTATCTCTATTAGCAAGTTTAATAGTAACATCAATTTCTTCTAACTCAACAGGTGCAATGTCATGCATAATTTCTTTGTATAAGTCAATAGGTATTGCACTAGTGCTAGCACCCATATCACATAAGCCATGATAACAATGATCTCCTATTTTTAATAGAAATAACATGCATGCCTACCACAGGCCCAGGTTTATCTGTATCACGGGGTTTAGCAATTCTAGCAGTTTCATTACAGAAGTAAATAACATGCCCATCTATATTATCAGACAAGAGATCTTTAACAATAGCGATATTAGGTTCTACTTTAACTTTCTCAGGAGGTGTATATGTTTTAATAGTGCTTTTACGAACCACAGTTGAAGCTTTAGCATGATCCTTTATCCTAACAGGGAAAGGTGGTTTCTCAAAATAACAAGTAGGAACAATAGGATCATTATAAGTGACAGTCTTTTCTTCAACTTTAATAGGTGCAACTACTTTTACTTCTATGGGAGGATGATATTTAAACCACTTCTCCTTAGGGAGATCAACATAAGTAGCAAAAGATTCACAGAAAGAAGCTACTATCTCAGAATCAAGTCCATATTTAGTGCTAAACTTACAGAAAATATCGGTATCCATAAAAGATTTAACACAATCAAACTTAGGTGTCATACCTGACTCCTTACCTTTGTCGAGATCCCAATCTTCAGAGTTGCGTTTAATTCTATCCAATAAATCCCATCTAAATCCAATAGTCTTCATCATAAAAGAGCCAGCACAAGAAGTATCGAGCATGGTACGATTATTTTCAGAAAGCCGAGCATAATTTTTTTGAAGAATTGTTTCTCTTGGGAGCTCATGATTGGGGCATGAATATAACATTGATTTAAGCCTCCCCCAAGCTTGAGCAATGCTTTCTCCTTCACGACAGGGCCGTCTGCAGGAATTCGGTGGCCCGGTGTGAAAAGAAAAATGGGGCCCTAAATTTTAAAAAATATACAATTACGCAAGCATAATCACCTAATTATGTAATTAAAATTTATATTATTTCATACAATGCTTAGAATATTCTGAAGTATCAATGCGAAATACTAAAACCAATAAACTGACCTCATTCTCTTTTGAAAAGTGTCATCCGTCTTGTGTCCTTGAAATGAAATCTTCAATTACATCTTCATAATTAATCTTCTCCAAGACATCATTTTCAAGTGCTATTGTCGCCAAACCATTGAGTCTTTCTTGTGTCATAGTTGAACACAAATGTGATTTCAGCAACTTGAGTTTAGAGAAGCTCCTTTTCGAAGTTGCAACAGTTATAGGAATGGTTAACAAAATCTTGTACGCAATAATAGCATTAGGATAGAAGGGGTGCTTCATCAGAATCTCAAGAATATCAACGGGGCCCATAGATTTCTTAACTAAATCCTGGATGAAAATTAACTTGTAAAACAATTCAGCTCCATCAATGTCTTTGTGTTCTCCACTTTTAAGTGCATCCTCAAGATTAACACAAGCAGTCAGCAAACTCTTATCATCCATAGATCGCAGCCTATCTGAAGTAAATAAGAAACCAAAAGTTTTTTCATACCCCTGATATTTTGGGGTACTATCACAAAATATTTATCAAGAGCACCCCTTTGAATTTCAAAATCTTCTTCTAATTTCTGTTTCTTCTTACGCTTGAAGGCACCAGAATCATACTTTCTTCCAGAACTAGAATGCAGGATTATTTCTGTTTCAATGAAATATATACTCTTTCAATTTATTTGAACTGATGAGCTCACATGAAATATATGCTTGTGACATGTATAGGTAGTTCAAAAAACTTACAATCAGATAGAACCTTGATTTTGTACTTGGACGATAGTACGAGCAACTACTGAAATTCTTGAATCTGTGACTACTTCTGAACTTGAACGACTACACAAAAATCATTCCCAAACATATTAACACAACTCTGTAATTTGTATCAAAATTAGAGAAATGGGGATAGCGTAGGGAGCAGGGAGGGCACCACACTGGTTGGTCTTCTGTTCCTGTTGGGCGGCACCGCGGCAGTGTCGGCCGGCCGCCAGCGCGACGGGGTCCAGCACTAGAAAGTAGTCCGCTTCTTGCCCGTCGCCTCACTGAACCTGCAAGGTTGCAGCGCGATCGCAACCGAGCCGCCGATTCAGTCGGAAGCGATGGGGAGATGGAAAGCCTAGCGATCAGGAAGGGAATAGGAAGCGGAAATTGTGGAACGTACTGCGCTGGGGCTGTCGTTTCATCTACGATCGATCAATCCACGCGATGGGAAAGCGTATCGCTCGAGACTTGACTGGACCAGGCCCAAGAAGGCCTAAAACTGAAAAAAAATCAGACTATACATATATGTATATGGACCCTAGTTGGGGCCCCCAGAATTTTGGGGGCCCTGTGCGAGCGCACAACTCGCACAGGCCCTTGGACGGCCCTGCTTCACGAGGCCAATATATATATATATATATATATATATATATATATATATATATATAATTGCGGTCACGATGAACAAGATGCATAGGGTAATACTTTTGATGAAATTCCAATTTCAATCTTCTATAGTTCCATGATCTCATATCATCACATAGCCTATACCATGTCAATGCGTCTCCCTTCAAAGATAAAGGAAAGACCTTCTTCTTAGCAACATCATCGGGTATACCTGCAAGCTTAAATAATCCACAAACTTCATCCACATATATTAGGTGTTCATTAGGATGCTTTGTTCCATCTCCTGTAAAAGGATTAACTAGCAGTTTTTCTATCATACTCGAAGGATACTCATAAGGAATTTCATTTTCAATAGGTTCAGTAGGTTGAGGAGCAACTCTTTGCTCTACTGGTCAGGGTGAAGATACCCCGAACAAGCCCCTCAGAGGATTACTTTCCACAGTAACAAGTGACAGTAAATTTCAGCACACTATATAAATTTTTCCTTACCAAATTCCACCTACCAAAGGTGCTTCACTCCCTGGCAACAGCGTCAGAAAAGAGTCTTGATGGCCCACAAGTATAGGGGATCTATCATAGTTCTTTTGATAAGTAAGAGTGTCGAACCCAACTAGGAGCAGAAGGAAATGATAAGCGGTTTTCAGCAAGGTATTCTCTGCAAGTACTGAAATAAGTAGTAACAGATAGTTTTATGATAAGATAATTTGTAACGAGGAACAAGTAACAAAAGTAAATAAAGTGCAGCAAGGTGGCCCAATCCTTTTTGTAGCAAAGGACAAGCCTGGACAAACTCTTATATAAGGAAAAGCGCTCCCGAGGACACATGGGAATATCGTCAAGCTAGTTTTCATCACGTTCATATGATTCACGTTCGGTACTTTGATAATTTGACATGTGGGTGGACTGGTGCTTGGGTGCTGTTCTTACTTGAACAAGCATCCCACTTATGATTAAGCTCTATTGCAAGCATCCGCAACTACAACAAAAGTATTAAGATAAACCTAACCATAGCATGAAACATATGGATCCAAATCAGCCCCTTACGAAGCAACACATAAGATAGGGTTTAAGCTTCTGTCACTCTAGCAACCCATCATCTACTTATTACTTCCCAATGCCTTCCTCTAGGCCCAAATAATGGTGAAGTGTTATGCAGTCGACATTCACATAACACCACTAGAGGCTAGACAACATACATCTCATCAAAATATCGAACGAATACCAAATGCACATGACTACTAATAGCAAGACTTCTCCCTTGTCCTCAGGAACAAACATAACTACTCACAAAGCATATTCATGTTCATAATCAGAGGGGAAATAATATGCATAAAGGATCTGAACATATGATCTTCCACCAATTAAACCAACTAGCATCAACTACAAGGAGTAATTAACACTACTAGCAACCTACTAGCACCAATCCCGGACTTGGGGACAAGAATTGGATACAAGAGATGAACTAGGGTTTTGAGATGAGATGGTGCTGATGAAGATGTTGATGGAGATTGCCCTCTCCTGATGAGAGGAGCGTTGGTGATGACGATGGCGATGATTTCCCCCTCCGGGAGGGAAGTTTACCCGGCAGAACAGCTCTGCCGGAGCTCTAGATTGGATCCGCCAAGGTTCCGCCTCGTGGCGGTGGAGTTTCGTCCCGAAAGGTTGCTTCTGGTTTTTTTCTCGACGAAAGACTTCATATAGCAGAAGATGGTCATCGGAGAGCCACCAGGGGGCCCACGAGGTAGGGGGGCGCGCCCTAGGGGGGGTGATACGTCTCCAACATATCTATAATTTTTGATTGTTCCATGCTAAATTATCTACTGTTTTGGACTATATTGGGCTTTATTTTCCACTTTTATATTATTTTTGGGACTAACCTATTAACCGGAGGCCCAGCCTAGAATTGCTGTTTTTTTGCCTATTTCAGTGTTTCGAAGAAACGGAATATCAAACGGAGTCCAAACGGAATAAAATCTTTGGGAACGTGATTTTTTCACCGAACGTGATCCAGGAGACTTGGACCCCGCTCCAAGGAACAAAAGAGGTGGTCACGAGGGTGGGGGCGCCCCCCTAGGGTGCGCCCCTACCTTGTGGGCTCCTCGTTGCTCCTCTGTCGTACTTCTTCCTCCTATATATACACACGTACCCCCAAACGATCAGAACAGGAGCCAAAAACCTAATTCCACCGCCACAACTTTTTGTATCCACGAGATCCCATCTTGGGGCCTGTTCCGGAGCTCCGCCGGAAGAGGGCCGTCATCACGGAGGGCTTCTACATCATCATAGCCTCTCCCATGAAGTGTGAGTAGTTTACCTCAGACCTTCGGGTCCATAGTTAGTAGCTAGATGGCTTCTTCTCTCTCTTTGAATCTCAATACAAAGTTCTCCCCCTCTCTTGTGGAGATCTATTCGATGTAATCTTGTTTTTGCGGTGTGTTTGTTGAGACCGATGAATTGTGGGTTTATGATCAAGTCTATGTATGAATAATATTTGAATCTTCTCTGAATTCTTTTATGTATGATTGGTTATCTTTGCAAGTCTCTTCGAATTATCCGTTTGGTTTGGCCAACTATATTGGTAGTTCTTGCCATGGGAGAAGTGCTTAGCTTTGGGTTTGATCTTGCGGTGTCCTTACCCAGTGACAGAAGGGGCAACAAGGCACGTATTGTATCGTTGCCATCGAGGATAACAAGATGGGGTTTATTTCATATTGCATGAATTTATCTCTATACATCATGTCATCTTGCTTAAGGCGTTACTCTGTTTTTAACTTAATACTCTAGATGCATGATGGATAGCGGTCGATGAGTGGAGTAATAGTAGTAGATGCAGAATCGTTTCGATCTACTTGTCACGGACGTGATGCCTATATATATGATCATGCCTAGATATTCTCATAACTATGCTCAATTCTGTCAATTGCTCAACAGTAATTTGTTCACCCACCGTAGAATACTTATGCTCTTGAGAGAAGCCACTAGTGAAACCTATGGCCCCCGGGTCTATTCTCATCATATCAATCTCCATCACTTTAATCTTGCTTTGCTTTTTTACTTTGCCTTTACTTTTTACTTTGCATCTTTGTACCAAAAATACTAAAAAATATTATATCTATCAGATCTCACTCTCGTAAGTGACCGTGAAGGGATTGACAACCCCTAATCGCGTTGGTTGCGAGTAGCTATCGCTTTGTGCAGGTACAAGGGACTTGAGCGTGGGCTCCTACTGGATTGATACCTTGATTCTCAAAAACTGAGGGAAATACTTATGCTACTTTGCTGCATCATCCCTTCCTCTTCGGGGAAAACCAACGCAAGCTCAAGACGTAGCAAGAAGGATTTCTGGCGCCGTTGCCGGGGGGGGGGGGGGGGGTGGTCTACGCACAAAGTCAACATACCAAGTACCCATCACAATACCTATCTCTTGCATTACATTATTTGCCATTTGCCTCTCGTTTTCCTCTCCCCCCAATTCACCCTTGCCATTTTATTCGCCCTCTCTCTCCCTATCCTCCCTCTCTATTTGCCTCTTTTTGCCTGTTGCTTTTGTTTGCTCGTGTGTTAGATTGCTTGCTTGTCGCGATGGCTCAAGATACTACTAAATTGTGTGACTTCACCAATACCAATAATAATGATTTCCTTAGCACTCCGATTGCTCCTCTTACTGATGCTGAATCTTGTGAAATTAATACTGCTTTGTTGAATCTTGTTATGAATCAATTCGCCGGCCTCCCTAGTGAAGATGCCGCTACTCATCTGAATAGCTTCGTTGATTTATGTGATATGCAAAAGAAAAAAGATGTCAATAATGATGTCGTTATATTGAAGCTATTTCCTTTTTCGCTTAGAGACCGTGCTAAAGCTTGGTTTTCGTCTTTGCCTAAGAATAGTATTGATTCATGGAACAAGTGCAAAGATGCTTTTATCTCTAAGTATTTTCCTCCCGCTAAGATCATCTCTCTTAGAAACGATATTATGAACTTTAAACAACTTGATCATGAACATGCTGCACAAGCTTGGGAGAGAATGAAATTAATGGATACGTAATTGCCCTACTCATGGTTTGAATTTGTGGATGATTATACAAAAAATTTATGCCGGATTGAATTTTGCTTCTAGAAATCTTTTAGATTCGGCCGCGGGAGGCACTTTTATGGAAATCACTTTAGGAGATGCTACTAAACTCCTAGATAATATTATGGTTAATTATTCGCAATGGCATACCGAAAGATCTTCTAATAAAAAAGTGCATGCGATAGAAGAAATTAATGTGTTGAGTGGAAAGATGGATGAACTTATGAAATTATTTGCTACTAAGAGTGTTTCTTATGATACTAATGATATGCTTTTGTCTACTTTGATTTAGAATAACAATGAATCTATGGATGTGAATTTTGTTGGTAGGAATAATTTTGGTAACAACGCTTATAGATGGAATTTTATTCCTAGGCCATATCCTAGTAATCCTTCTAATAATTATGGTAATTCCTACAACAACTCTTATGGAAATTATAATAAGATGCCCTCTGAATTTGAGAATAGTGTTAAAGAGTTTATGAATTCACAAAAGAATTTTAATGCTTTGCTTGAGGAGAAATTGCTTAAAGTTGATGATTTGGCTAGAAACATTGATAGAATTTCTCTTGAGGTTGATTCTTTAAAGCTTAGATCTATTCCTCCTAAGCATGATATCAATGAGTCTCTCAAAGCCATGAGAATTTCCATTGATGACTGCAAGGAAAGAACCGCTAGGATGCGTGCTTCCAAAGATGCCTTTATTAAAGCGTGTTCTTCCAATACCTATGAAAATCAAGATGAAGATCTAAAAGTTATTGATGTGTCTCCTATTAAATCTTTATTTGGCAATATGAATCTTGATGAAACTGAATATGATCTTCCTTTACCTAGAAGGCGTTCTAAAAATTCGGAGTATTTAGATCTTAACGATGAAATTGATGAAAGTGGGATTGAAAGAAATAAAAATCTAGATGTTGCTAAACCCACTATATTGAATTTCAAGGAATTTAATTATGAAAGTTTCTCTTTAATTGATTGTATTTCCTTGTTGCAATCCGTGCTAAATTCTCCACATGCTTATAGTTAAAATAAAGCCTTCACCGAACATATTGTTGATGCCTTGATGCAATCTTATGAAGAAAAACTTGAGTTGAAAGTTTCTATCCCTAGAAAACTCTATGATGAGTGGGAACCAACTATTAAAATTAAAATTAAAGATCATGAGTTTTATGCTTTGTGTGATTTGGGTGCTAGTGTCTCTACTATTCCCAAGACTTTGTGTGATTTACTAGATTTCCGTAATTTCGATGATTGCTCTCTAAACTTGCATCTTGTGGATTCCACTATTAAGAAACCTATGGGAAGGATTAATGATGTTCTTATTGTTGAAAATAGGAATTATGTGCCCGTATATTTCATTGTTCTTGATATAGATTGCAATCCTTCTTGCCCTATTATTCTTGGTAGACCTTTCCTTAGAACGGTTGGTGCGATTATTGATATGAAGGAAGGGAATATTAGATTTTAATTTCCATTAAAAAAGGGCATGGAACACTTTCCAAGAAAGAAAATAAAATTACCATATGAAACTTTCATGAGAGCCACTTATGGATTGCCTACCAAAGATGGCAATACCTAGATCTATTCTCGCTTTTATGCCTAGCTAGGGGCGTTAAATGATAGCGCTTGTTGTGAGGCAACCCAATTTTATTTTTATTCCTTGCCTTTTGCTCCTGTTTAGTAATAAATAAATTATTTAGCCTCTGTTTTGGTTGTGTTTTTGTGTTTAATTAGTGTTTGTGCCAAGTAGAACCGTTGGGAAGACTTGGGGAAAGTCTAGTTGAACTTGCTGTAAAAAACAGAAACTTTAGCGCTCACGAGAACTGCTGTAATTTTTATTTGAAGAGTGATATTTAGTTAATTATTTTTGAAGATGATTAATAGATAAATTCCTCACGTCCAGAAATTTATTTTAGAATTTTTGGGGTTCCAGATCTTGCGCTAGCTACAGATTACAACAGACTGTTCTGTTTTCGACAGATTCTGTTTTTCGTGTGTTGTTTGCTTATTTTGATGAATATATGGCTAGTAAAATAGTTTATAATTCATAGAGAAGTTGGAATACAGTAGGTTTAACACCAATATAAATAAAGAATGAGTTCATTACAGTACCTTGAAGTGGTCTTTTGTTTTCTTTCGCTAACGGAGCTCATGAGTTTTCTATTTTGAGTTTTGTGTTGTGAAGTTTTCAAGTTTTGGGTGAATTCTTTTGATGGATCATGGAACAAGGAGTGGAAAGAGACTAAGATTGGGGATGCCCATGGCACCCCCAAGATAATCCAAGGACACCAAAAATTCAAAGCTTGGGGATGCCCCGGAAGGCATCCCTCTTTCGTCCACTTCCATCGGTAATTTACTTGGAGCTATATTTTTATTCACCAACATGATATGTGTTTTGCTTGGAGCATCTTGTATTATTTGTGTCTTTGTCTCTTAGTATGCCACAATCATCCTTGCTGTACACATCTTTTGAGAGAGCCATACATGAATTAAAATTTGATAGAATACTCTATGTGCTTCACTTATATCTTTTGAGCTAGATAATTTTGCTCTATGTGCTTCACTTATATCTTTTGAGCATTATAATTTGGTTATATGTGCTTCACTTAGATCTTTTAGAGCATGGTGGTGGATTTGTTTTAAAGAAACTATTGATCTCTCATGCTTCACTTAAATTATTTTGAGAGTCTCTTAAATAGCATGGTAATTTGCTTAATAATAATATGCTTGGTATTCAAGATTTGTGAAACTTTCTTTTGAGTGTGTTGAATACTAAGAAAAGATTGAAGCATGATAATTGTTTTGAGATATGGAGGAGATAATATAAAGTCATGCTAGTTGAGTAGTTGTGAATTTAAAGAATACTTGTGTTAGAGTTTGTGATTCCCGTAGCATGCACGTATGGTGAACCGTTATGTGATGAAGTCGGAGCATGATTTATTTATTGATTGTCTTCCTTATGAGTGGCGGTCGGGGACGAGCGATGGTCATTTCCTACCAATCTATCCCCCTAGGAGCATGCGCGTAATACTTTGCTTTGATAACTTCTAGATTTTTGCAATAAGTATATGAGTTCTTTATGACTAATGTTGAGTCCATGGATTATACGCATTCTCACCCTTCCATCTTTGCTAGCCTCTCTAATACCGCGCACCTTTCGCCTGTATCATACACCTACCATATACCTTCCTCAAAACAGCCACCATACCTACCTATTATGGCATTTCCATAGCCATTCCGAGATATATTGCCATGCAACTTTCCACCGTTCCGTTCATGACACATTCATCATTGTCATATTGCATATCCCGGTACAGCGCCGGATGCATTCACATAGAGTCATATTTTGTTCTAAGTATCGAGTTGTAATTGCTGAGTTATAAGAAAAATAAAAGTGTGATGATCATCATTATTAGAGCATTGTCCCAGTGAGGAAATAATGATGGAGACTATGATTACCCCATAAGTCGGGATGAGACTCCGACGAAAAATAAAATAAAATAAAGAGGCCAAAGAAGCCCAACAAAAAAAAGAGGCCATAAAAAAAGAGAAAATGCCCAAATAAAAAAAGAAAGATTATGAGAGAAAAAGAGAGAAGGGACAATGTTACTATCCCTTTACCACACTTGTGCTTCAAAGTAGCACCATGATCTTCATAGTAGAGAGTCTCTCATGTTATCACTTTCATATACTAGTGGGAATTTTTCATTATAGAACTTGGCTTGTATATTCCAATGATGGGCTTCCTCAAAATTGCCCTAGGTCTTAGTGAGCAAGCAAGTTGGATGCACACCCACTTAGTTTCTTTTTGAGCTTTCATATACTTATAGCTCTAGTGCATCCGTTGCATGGCAATCCCTACTCACTCACATTGATATCTGTCGGTGTTCTGGGAACGGGGGTCCCCAGACTTGCCTGCCTACGGCCTGCGGCGTGGCTCAAAGGAGGCCCAGCATGGCCCATCTTCATCAACACAAGACTCAAGACCCTTGCGAGGGGCCAAGCCTCGCGGGGCAGGCGACATGGCGCATCCTCAGGCGCAGCCTCCTCAGGCTGGCTCGTGAGGAGGTGGAGAAATCAAGGTAGGATACCTCGCGAGGTGCCCATGACGCAAGCCATGACGACTCAGGGCGCCAGGCGGGCGCCAGCGCGCGCAGCATCCTTCTTTCCTCTTTGGTGCAAAGGGGGCAAGCGCAGCCGCGGAGTACCGAGGCATCAGGCAAAGGTTCCCATTTCGATGCAACGAGACCAAGACCAGGCGGACTACGAGACGGAGGTCACCATGGAGCCCAGCACGGCATCACTGCAGAGCCTTTCGTAGGCAAAGACCAACTTTAGTCAGGATAAGTGTACTTGCTGTTCCCCTTCAAATTAGCCCGCCATTGTTGGCGCCCTTCCCGCTCAATATTTGGGAAGAGGACCAGGGCCTCTATAAATAGGACCAGCCACTCGCATAGCAAGGGGTGGGTTGGTCCGGCTAGCAAGCAGAGAGAGAGAGTGAGAGAGAGAGAGAAGGGTGACTGAACTCCTCCTAGCGGTTCATCGCCCCAGCCAAGAACAGACCCTCACGAGGCTGTTCTTCCTTGTATCGTTCATCATCATCAGCCCCAAGAGGCAATCCACCCACCACACACTGGAGTAGGGTATTACACCACAACGGTGGCCCGAACCAGTATAAACCTTGTGTCTCTCGTGCAGTTCTTTTAGTAGTTCAGATCTTTGTGAGACGGGGAGGTAGAAGGCATGATCTCCGCGCGCACCCCAGTGTTCGAACCTTAAGGGTTTGCCGCAACCCGTGATCCGACATTTGGCGCGCCAGGTAGGGGTGCACCGGAATCTGTCCTCCACCACTCCGTTCTCCTCCGACCGTCGCGTCCATGTCCGACGCTCGTCGGGCCCGCCGAGCGCCGGGCCGCCATCGCTTCTCGCGTCGCCCAGACGGCCCCCGTCGGTGGGCGTCCTCGTCGTTCCCCATCGCCCGCCGTCAACGCCGCCACCGGCCCGACGGGGGGCGAGCAGCAAGCGTCGTGTCAGCATCCATCCGTGCGCCAAGACGGCCGCATCGCTACTCCATCGCTCGCACCAGCTGGCTCTTCGTCCCACGCACTCTGCGCACCCTTGGAGGCTCGAGCTGCGCTCCTTGCGGCAAACGAGCTCCTGCGCTACCGCCCCATCAATGACGTCTACGAAGAGTGGCTCGACCGCATCGCCGAGCTTGTCCGTGCCGCAGGGGGCTCTTCCGCGCTGTCCGTTCCTCTGCGCCACACCCCGCCCCGCGCGGGCAACGAAGCTCCAGAGGCGCACCAGCCGCCTCCTCTCCAAGAAGATGCCATGGCTCCAAGGCGCCCCTGGGCGGAACCCGCTCCGTCAGGTGCCAGCGCAACAAGAACGGAGCTGCCAAGAAGTCCCTCGCCCGCAAGGAGCTGCCCGGGCGCTCCCTGCTCCGGCACGCCGCGACCCTGCTCCAGCTCCGGCATGCCAAGACCCCGCTCTGCTCCTAGCTGCAGTGCGTGGGGACCCTCAAGACTAAGCTCTCCACCAGCCGAAGCCTTTCGTGGCCATCGCCGGCTGCCGCGCCTACACCACCGAGTTGCGTAGCGTCGCGTGGCCCGGCAAGTTCAAGCCAGACCTGCCTCCTCGCTACGACGGCACAACTGACCCCGCAGAGTTCCTCCAGCTCTATGAGCTGGGCATTGAGGCTGCCAGCAGGGATGAAAAGGTCATGGCGAACTAGTTCCCCATGGCGCTCAAGGAAGGAGCTCGAACCTGGCTCCTGAATCTGGCTCCGGGCACGATCTCCTCCTGGGACCAGATGCGCACCCGCTTCATCGCCAACTTCCAAGGTACTCGTGACCGGGCACCCGCCATGAGCGACATGCGCCGCATCAAGCAACAACCTGGGGAAACCCTGCAAAAGTACATCCAGCGCTTCAACAGTGCGCGCCTCAAGATCCCCAAGGTGTCCGAGGAAGCCATCATCTCGGCCTTCTCCGATGGCGTGCACGACGTCAAGATGAAGGAGGAGCTCGCGATGCACGAAGACCTCTGCACCTCCCTGGAGCTGTTCAACTTGGCGACCAAGTGCGCCAGGGCTGAGGAGGGACGTCTCTCCCTCCTCGAGCTGCCTGCCGCGGACCCAGAAGAGAAGAAGCCCAAGGCCAAGGACGTGAAGCGCAAGGGGGATGCCATACTCGCAGCAGAACCAGACACCAAGCGGGGCAAGGATCTGCCCGAACCCTCCAGGGGCAGCCGGTACTGTGTGTACCACGACCTCCACACCCACAACACCAACGAATGTCAGGAACTCCACGTCGTGCGAGAAGGAAGGATCGGCCGTCACCCTGACCGTGCTGACCGGGGCTACGGCCGAGGAGGAGGAAGAAACCCAGGACGCTGGGAAGATCGCGGCCCGCGCCAGGGGTGGCGCGACCAACCTCGCGAGGACCGCTGGCGGGACCTGTCTTGCGAGGGAGACTGGAGGGATCAGCCTCGTGAGGATCGCCCTCATAGCAACACAGGCCTACCTCCGCTGCCGCCTCAGCCAAGGAGGAATGAAGACCGCCATCAAGACGAGGGGGCTGGGGGCTTCCAAGAGCCGCGCGCAATCGCCTGCATCCTGGGCGGAGCTCAAGCCCTGGCCTCTTAATGTATCTTCAAGCAGTTTGCCCGCGAAGTGAATGCAGCTCTCCCCAAGCTCGAAGCAACGCGCCCCCTCAGGTGGTCGGCGTGCGCCATCACGTTCAGCTCAGCGGACCAGCTCAAGTGCGCAGCCACGGCCGGAGTCCTCCCGATGCTTTGCTCCCCAGTCATCAGCAACGTGCTGGTCACCAAGACCCTCATCGACGGAGGGGCGGGGCTCAACGTCCTGTCCGTGGAAACATTCAACAATCTCCAAGTACCCTATGACCAACTTCTGCCAACCAAGCCCTTCTCCGGAATCACCGATGGTTCCACAGTCCCGATCGGGCAGGTCCGCCTCCCTGTTACCTTCGGGGCTCGCAGCAACTACCGCACCGAGCTCATCGACTTCGACGTCGCCCACATCCGCCTGCCGTACAATGCCATCCTCGGGTACCCAGCGCTGGCCAAGTTCATGGCCGTGACTCACCACGGCTACAACGTCCTAAAGATGCCAGGAAGTGGCGGCGTCATCACGGTGCCCTATGAAGAGAAGGATGCAGTGTGTTCCCTGGAGCGAGCCTATCAGGCCGCGTCACTAGAAGATCCAGATCGCGGAAGCAGGAGGCTTCCAGAGACCACCCCCAAGAAGAAGAAGACGTCGTCAGGCTCAGCCCCTCAGGAGGCAGGCCCTTCAGGGCCCGTGTCTGCCTAGGGGGACCTTCCTTCCATCGCATAGGAAAGCGCGCCCGGTGCCCTCCTCAGGCAGGGCTCGGGGGCTCTCACCTGGAGGGCCACCGACCTAGCCAGGGTCACGAGGGAGGCGCTTGGGCATCATGTGGAGGCGTGCTTCGAAGCATGTTTCCCTCGAGAAGGAGCCGGGCAAGGAAGGTCAGACCAGCCGGAGTTCGTTGGCAAGGCCATTCAAGAACTACAGGAGTCAAGGATCATGAGAGGTTGCCGCCGTCTACCAGCTGTGGCCCCACATCCAGGCGAGGATGGTGGGCTGCGCGTGTGCATCGACGTACCAGGGCTCAATCAGATCGCCACGACGGAGCGTCTCTGGCCCTCGCGAGTGGGGCGCTGCGGGGGTCCACCCCACAGCTATGTTCGCATGCCTTACGGCCTGCCGAGCATGGCTGCGGCGTACCAGCGCCTCATGAGGGGCATCATGGAGGCTCAGTAAGACAGGCGTTCCGCGGCCTTGGCGGAGATGAAGACAGCTCGCGAGGAGTCACCAGAGCCTCCGGAGCCTCCCGAGGCCCCGGGGCCGGGGGGCTCGTGAGGATCAGCTTCCGCAGCCCACCGAGTCTGCTGCACCAACGCCACTTCACCGACGACATCCCCAGGTGACATCTTTCAAGCTTCATTCCCAGCTGGGAGCACCCTCCCAGGGTTGCATCACTCCCAGGTCGCGTGGGTCCGTCCCTGCGGCATGTATCCCCTTTTATTTTTCGGTCGTTAGTTTGCCTTGATGGGGGCGCCCCTCGGGTTGCATCATCCCCAAGCCGCTCGGGCTAAGCCCAGCGGCGTGTATCTCCCTCGCGTTTATTTCCAATTATGCATTCGCCTATCAAGCTTGATTGCTTGATGCCTGTCCGTGGCATCCCTTCTTCTCCATGTCGGCCACTTGCACGTTAAAGGGGGGGTGCCTGAGCATCGTGACTCAGGGCTCTTACTGGCTCTCCAGCCCTCATCCTCTGGCCTTGTCCACGGCACCGCGACCTGGCATACCAGCGACGGCTGAGACAAGCTCGAGGGCCGGGACCCGAGGACGTAGAGTACCGGCATCTAACCAAATTTTACAGGGACACATCTCAAGATACGGCCCAGTGCCAGGCGCAACCGCCTAGAGGTAGGGCCTCGTGAGTCTCGTGCTGGCTCACGGGTGCCCTGATACACCTCACCTGCTCCAACCAGCAAGATCTTGAGCGACTAACAATCGACTGATGACTGCCATGGCAACCCCATCTTCTTTCTGTGATGAATCTGCAGGATCCTTGGAGGGAACTGCGCTAGCCAAGGCCCTCACGGAGTTCCGTTCACCCTCGCCCGCGCGAACCGCTTGCACGTTAAAGGGGGGTGCCTGAGCATCGCGACTCAGGTCTCCTACTGGCTCTCCAGCCCTCACCCTCTGGCCTTGACCATGGCATGGCGACCTGGCATACCAGCGACGGCTGAGACCAGCTCGAGGGCCGGGACCCGAGGACGTAGAGCAAAAAGGGGAGCAGAGGCAAGGGAGAAGGGGCGCGTGAGGACTTCGCCGAGCAACTCCGTCCCAACTACCCCACGGACCCGACGATGCACTGGGGGCGATCCCCGATCCTCAAGATAAGTCACCATCCAAAGCACTGGCTACCGTGGCACTACCCCCGCACCTAAAGCAATTCCGTACTAGCAACGTTGCTTCCCTTTCTCACCAAGCGACGGCTGCTTGGGCGCCAAAGGGGACCTCCTGAGCATCGCGACTCAGGGGCTCTTACCGGACCCCGGGTCGCTCACCTCCTGGCCTTGACCACGGCATCGCGACCTGGCATACCAGCGACGGCCGACGCCGCCTTGGGACTGGGACCTGTCAACGCAGAGCACCAAGCCCTCGCGAGGTTCGAAAGGGAGAACTAAGCTAAGACGAAATCAGCAACTCACACAGCTCTGCGGCAAAGGTTATGTATTAACGAACGGGACTACAAGTGTCACACCCTAGCTAGCCCATGCATTAGAATGTGCATCATGTTTACATCATCAGAAACTTGAAATGGGGAAGGCAGAACCCCCAGCACCCCCTGAAATCAACTAGGGTTTACTAAAAATAATTTCAACGAACCTGAAATGCCCTTCTAAAATGTTCACCCTCTTTGCCTTGGGTTAGAACCTTTGGGAAAACAGGTGCACATTTTTCTAGGTCAACAGAAGGTCACTGATTTAAATCATAAATATTTGAATTTGGGCATTTAAATGCTATTAAATAATTCATGTGCTCAAATAATTCTGGAAATAATTGTTTGCTGTTAGGAATAATCCCAATAGAGCCCACAATTATTTTCAGGATTTTAGAAAGTGCCTAGGTATTTTAAATAAAGCCCTAAAGCTACAGAAAATTAGAAAAGTAAAAAAAATCAAAAAAAGGGGAAGGAAGCCACTTGGGCCTTACCTGGCTCGGCCCAGCCGACTGGCCAGCGCCAGTCACCCCCTACCTCGCGCCAGGAGGCAGGGGCGCGTGCTCGCCGCGCGCCGGCCACGTGCCGGCCACCTCCTGCTTCTGCCGACGCCGGGAGGCGCCTAGAGACGCCACGAGACCCCCTCGATCCTCTCCCGTCCTCTCTCACTCTTCCCCTCGTCTCCCTCATCCTCTCCCGCGATGGCCGAGCGCGCCCCTCGCCGCCGATCGCCATAGCCGTCGCCAGAGACCTCCCCTCGCCCCTCCGACGAGTCCATAAGCTTCGCCTCGGCTCCCTCGTCCTCCCCACCGAGCCACGCTTCGCCGGAAGCCCTGCAACGCCGCCTTAGCCCTCGTCTTCAACCTCGGGCATCCGAGATCGCCGGCGACCTCACTTCTTCCTCAGCCCGTCCCCGAGCCCGCTGAGACCACCGCTGCACTCCCCGTGAGCCTCTCTCTCGATCCCCACCTTCCCCTTGCTAATTTGCGCCCTGTAGCTCCGATTTCCACCGCGGCCGAAGCTCGTCGGCGCCGTGCCTCGTCGCCGTCGTGGCCAGGGCCACCGTGGCTTAAAGCCAGGCACACCACCGTGATCAGCGTAGTTCCAGGAACCTAACGTACCACTCCCCGCGCCTCGCCGTGCCCCGTAGCGTTGGATTCGACCACGCTCGAACTCCGGCAACCGCCAAGGTTGTCGCCGGCATCGTTTCCGGCCACCCCGAGCCCAACTACCACCACCAAACGATGCGGCTTGCTCCCCGCATCGCGTAGCACATCTCTGCCATTGTTTTGGTCGCCTAAGGGCATTTTCCGAAGCCCTCCGCCGTCTTGGGCCTCGCCGGCGGCTCAACGCCGGCGAGTTGACCCAGTTTGACCCCTGGGTGGGCCCAGGTAGACCCCCCCTGAGTCTATGATAGGTGGGGCCGGTCTGTTAACTAAATTAGGATTAGTTTTAATTAAATTTTACTTAATCAGTCACTGACTAGTGGGCCCTGCCCAGTAATTAGGCTAATTAAACGTAGTTAGTGCACTGAGAGGCTGACAGAAGGGCCCCACCAATCAGGTTTGACCTAGGCTGGCGCCTTTGACCTGCTGACGTCACCCTGACGCAGTAATTGATTTTCTGGCTTTATTCTTATTCAGGAAATTCCAGAAAATAGTTCAAACTTCAAAAATTCAACCATAACTCCAAATGAGATAAATTATATATGAAAAATTATCAGAAAAATTCAATCTATCCATCTATAATGGTTTCCTGCATGACAAAACAAGTTTACCTTTCTGTTTAAGCAGAATAAGGAAATGCACTATTCATGCCATATTTAATGAGCTAATATTTGAATCTTTGATTCAAATGAGCTCATCCCTTTCCATTCTAGCTTGCATTAGGCCAAGACACCAACATATTTCCATGTCATAGCATGCATCATATTGTTGCATATCATCATGTGTTGACTGTGTTTCGATGTGCTCTTCGTGGTAGGTTCTGCCTCCGAGGATATTCACGAGTATCCAACTAAAGGGCAGTATCCCACTACCACTCCATCGGGCAAGCAACCATCGATCATTCCAATACAAACCCATGTTCTCGCCTCTGCTCTTGTTTACTGCATTAAGACAACGCGATTCAAACTGCTGTGTGCTACGGTAGTTGAACCCTTATCCTCTGCATGACCTGTCATTGCCACAGTAACTAGATGAAACCCACTAGCATGTGTAGGAGTTGATTGAGCCATGTTTTGTGATTCCTACATTGCTATGCCTGCTATGCTTAGAGTTGTGTCAGGTTTGGTTCATCTGGGTGATGGGCTAGAGTGAAATGCTTATGTTGGTAATATGAGGGATGTGTTGAACATGTTTTGTTAAAGGTATCGATGAGAGGCCATGTAGGAGTACATGGTGGGTTGTTTCATTGAGGCCGTCCCTAAGAACTGAGATCTGTATGTGTGATTTAAGATTCAGCTACTACCGTGCATTGGGATCCTTAATTGACCCTCTCGGCTTCTTAGCCACCCTAGTACTCTGTCCAGGAGTTGCAATTAGTTTCTGGTGTTTGTAGGATATGTGTTGGCGGCCGTGCGTAGCGCTGACCCTAGGGGTGGGCTATGTTGCGGTAGATACACCATGGCACGGTGTACCGAGTCACCCGTTTGGTGTCTCGGGAACCCTGTTCACATTGTTCGGGGCCGTAAGTGGAAACCTCGGCCGGACTCCCTGCGGATGGAACCTGGATAGGCGATAAACCTGGACTAGAGACTTAGGTGTTTAGGTAGGCCGTGGCCGACACCCTCGCTGGGCTTCCGCTTGAAGGTTGCCGAGTACATGTCGTGTAGACGACGGTAAGCGGTGAAAGCGTGTATGACGAAGTACACCCCTCCAGGGTATAAAACTATTCGAATAGCCGCGTCCGCGGTAAAGGACTACTTGGTTGCCTATACAGTTCATAGACAAGTTAATGGATACTACTAAAAGACTCAAGATAAGTGTGAGTACCGAGGATGGCCCTCTCGCAGGATGATGAGGGAGGATCCCCGGTGGAGTATTGTGTTGGTGAGTAGTGGACTCGTGTGCGAAAACTATTTTACTAGAGAGGTTCCGTAGGATAGCTTAGCCAAGAGTCAAAGCTGGCTTGCTGCATAACCCCACCACCTTTTTGAGAATGAGCATGTATAGTAGGTTCTGATGTAAGACTTGCTGAGTACCTTTGTACTCATGTTTGCTTATTTATTGTTTTCAGACGACAACACTGCCCCCTCCGATGGGTTTTATGTAGACCTTTACGTCGACGAGTGACTAGCCACCCAGGTGGTGATCCCGGCCATGGAGGGCCCTATGTAGATAGACAGGCTTGAGAGGCCTTCTTTCTTTTTAGAGTCTGTACTCAGACTATTTGCTTCCGCATGTGCTTGTATGATTGTATGACTTGAGTGTCGGGTCATGTGACCCCTATCTGTATGAACATGTTATGTATGGCTCCCCGGAGCCTTTAAATAAAGTACTTGAGTTGTAGAGTTTTGTTGTGATGCCATGTTGTATGTACTCATATCGGGCATATTGTGTGTATGATTGAAATGCTTGGTATGAGTGGGATCCGACAATCTAGTTGTTTATCCCTGGCAGCCTTTCTTATGGGGAAATGTAGTCTAGTGTTCCTTGAGCCATAGTAGTCCGCTACAGCCCGGTTCACCGGAGTCCTGCTAGCCCAGCACTACTGTTCAGGACGCTTGACTGGCCGGCATGTGTTTCACTTCGTCCCTATGTCTGTCCCTTCGGGGAAATGTCACACGGTGATTTCCGGAGTCCTGCCTAGCTTGCTATAGCCCGGGATCCCCGGAGTCCTGTTAGCCCAGTGCTACAGCCCGGAATCACTCGTTGATGACCGACATGTTCGATGTGATTCACGTATGCCTGTCTCCATAGGTCTGTGCCGTATTGGGTTCACGACTAGCCATGTCGGCCCGGGTTCTCTGTCATATGGAGGCTAGCGACACTATCATATACGTGAGCCAAAAGGCGCAAACGGTCCCGGGCCATGGTAAGGCGACACCCATGGGATACCGTGCGTGAGGCCGCAAAGTGATATGAGGTGTTACCGGCTAGATCGATGTGGCTTGGAATTGGGGTCCCGACAGCGTTGGTATCAGAGCCGGACTGCCTGTAGGTTCGTTGAGCCAAACTGGTCGATGTCGAGTCTAGAAATGCTTTAGTTATATGTAGGGGAATTGATTGTGGAAGGGAACGTAAGGTTCTTTTATTCCTTTACCCTATGCCCCTGATCTGAGTCATTCTCTTCTCATTCAACGTGGGTTAAGGACTAGGTTCTCTTCTTCTATCAGGTTCACGTGTTACTAATCCGTAGTAGCTTATAGGATTATTGCTACGAGTCCCAGTCCAGTTTCTACTATTTTTAGTATGTTGCTATTTGAATCAGAACCTTGATATGATGCTGTTGAGCGGTATTGTGAACTGTTGTGGATGTCTCAAATCTTTTTCTGAGCATTTACAGCCGTTATGCCGTCCAATTTTCCCTAGGAATTCTGATGTCTTTGTCTTATGGTTGTGCTTTCAGATGGCCAACCGTCCTCAAAACCAAGTGGTCCGCCTGACCAGGTGCCTCGACGTGCCCGGTCATACTACTATGTTAGTCTGGGTCATGATCGAGACAGGATACCGTTGGTATCCCGAATACACTGTCGAAGAGCAGTTCCGCGACTTTAATCAAAGCCAGTATTTCTGCACCGTCAGGATATTTCCTTCCTATCCTGGATCTACCGAGCCCCTTCACTGTTCCTATGGACTCGGGGTTACTGTTGAGATGGCTGTGCAGGATGCTGCCGACTCCATGATGACCATCTTGCGAGTCCGGACTGGCCTGCTTCGGAACACTGACTTCCGTTACATGCTAGCTTCACTTCCGGGAGCGCAAGGGTATCTTCAGGCTATCTATGCTGACTCCACTCAGGAGGACTCATTAACTCGTACCACTGCTGAGATGCTCGAAGATAAGGACCGAGAGAATCGAGCCTTGAGGCTAGAGCTTTTTAATACTCGTGCTGATCATTGGGCCACATTGACTTGGTTTGCACCTGCGGTGCAAGCTGGATGTATGGATACAAGGGATCTGTATCCTATGAGATCAGCTCTGCCAGACATGGTGGATTGGCGTGATGTGGGAGGCATCACCCCACCCCGTGGTCCCCGCAGGCCATCGTTTGTTGGTCCAAGACCTCATCCTAGCCCCTATGGTCCACAGACTCCTCAGGACCGTCTGTTTCCGGATGATCACGTTGAAGTTCCAGGCTATGGAGGTGACTTCTATGAGGACTACTATGGAGCTGTCTGAGTTAGTAGTAGTACCACTAGTATTGTAGTAGTTGTATCTCCACTGTCCTGCGTGACTTATGGAATATGACTTTGCGTGTAATCGATTCCGGAGGTGTAGACAAATAATGTATAGGAACTTGGAATGCCTCCGATGAGATGTAACGTCTTTCATCATAGTTGTACTGTAGCCTGGGCTTGTACTAAACTATGTATGATGTGTATGACCGTTGGTATGTATATGGCAGTTTTATATTACCATGACATACGGATGAGCATCTCTGCATTCCGTGTTATCCATTACATTCTGCACTTCCTTGTTAAGTTTGAGCCATCCTTGTCTAAATCGTTGTCTTGTTTTCTCCTAGGATGGTTAACACCCGTGGCAACCCTGCTGTCCCAGAGCAGGGGGAAGCCAGTGCAGCTAGAGGGGAAAATCTGCCTCACCCGCCTTCTCTGGCCGAAGTGATGCTGGAGGCGGAAAGAAACAAACGTGAGACCAACCGCCTGCTTGAGCGGATTGAGCAGAACACTGCACGCCACCCACGAAATGACTTGGTGTCGATCAATGACTTTATCAAGCTGTACCCACCAAAGTTTAACCATTCCGTCGAGCCCCTCGACGCGGATGATTGGCTTCGCAGCATTACCCACAAGCTACGCTCTGCCAACGTAGCCGAAGCCGACAAGGTTACCTATGTTGCCTATCATCTCGAAGGCCCCGCTAGCCATTGGTGGGAAAACTTCGAAGCTATGCGCCCGGTCGGTCAAATCACTACCTGGGCTGAATTCAGTGAGGCTTTCCGTGAGCATCACATTCCGGAAGGTCTCATGGATCGCAAGAGGGAGGAGTTCTGCAACTTCACCCAAGGAAGGCTGACTGTGGATGCATATAGTCGTGAATTTGGGAACCTGGCACGCTATGCTCCTGAAGAGGTTTCTACTAACGCCAAGAAGCAGGTAAGGTTCTGCAAGGGACTTAGCCCTGAGCTTCGCCGCGATCTCCGTCTGCACGAGTGCACATCCTTTCAGAAGTTGGTCAATAAAGCTATCAGTGCTGAGACAGGCCAGACTGATTATGACGCTTCACACAAGCACTCCCATGATTTTGGCTCTTCATACGGCTCTGGAGCTCAGAAGTGTCGGGTGTGGATCCCAAGCACGGCACTGCCACCCAGATTCATCCCGAGGCCATCCCTTGAGGCGCCTCGTCCCAACCAGCAATTTGCACCACCCAAGCCCTATGGTGGCCCCGCTGCTAATGCTGCTCCACGCCCCAATGTGGTAACATGCTTCAAGTGCGGAGAGCCGGGTCACTATAGTCGAGAGTGTCCCCAGAACAACCCCAATCAAACTGGAAAGTCCGTTGGCCGTGGTAAGCCCGCGGGAAAGACTTTCTACGCCAAGCCGGCCACCACTGCACGTGGCCATGTCAATTATGTTTCAGACGAGGAGGCTCATGAGGATCCCAACGTCGTCCTTGGTACGCTCCTTGTTAACTGCCATCCGGCATCTGTTCTTTTCGATACTGGAGCATCTCATTCATTCATATCCGAGAATTATGCTCGGTTGCATAACACGACATTCTGTGACATGCCCACTTCCATGGTAATTCAAACTCCGGGTTCCAAATGGCAAACTTCTAGAGTAAGCCATGGGAACGAAATTCTTGTCGATAGACTTGTCTTCCTTGCATCTTTAATAGCTCTCAAGTCCTCTGACATAAACATCATCTTGGGTATGGACTGGATGTCATCTCATTATGCTAAGATTGACTGTGCCACTAGAACCATTCAACTTACTCACCCCTCGGGCAAGACAGTTAACGTCTTAACTCGAGTGACCAAGCGCCAACTTTATTCCCTAAATGCCAACCCTCTTCCAGACCTTGAGGATGTTCCGATAGTCCGAGACTTTCCGGATGTCTTTCCAGAAGAACTGCCAGGTGTTCCACCTAACAGGGATGTCGAGTTTGTGATAGACCTTGTTCCAGGAACCGTTCCAATTTCTAGAAGACCCTACAAGATGGCACCCTTAGAACTAGCCGAGCTTAAGAACCAACTCGATGAGTCCTTGAACAAGGGGTTCATCCGTCCTAGTTCCTCTCCTTGGGCTTGCCCCATCCTCTTTGTCAAGAAGAAGGATGGAACAGATCGAATGGTCGTGGATTACCGACCCGTCAACTTGGTCACCATCAAGAACAAATACCCGCTTCCCAGGATCAACGATCTGTATGATCAGCTCGCTGGATCCTCAGTCTTCTCCAAGATGGATTTGAGGTTGGGTTACCATCAAATCAAAATCAGAAACGGGGACATACCCAAAACGGCTTTTGTTACCCGTTATGGCCAATACAAGTACACCGTTATGTCCTTCGGTTTAACCAATGCCCCGTCCACCTTTTCCCGGTTAATGAACTCAGTCTTCATGGAGTACTTGGATAAATTCGTCGTTGTATACCTCAATGACATACTCATCTACTCCAAGAATGAAGAGGATCATGCCGAACATCTAAGGCTGGTATTGATGAAACTTCGAGAGCATCGCCTTTATGCCAAATTCTCCAAGTGTGAATTTTGGTTGCCAGAAGTGACCTATCTAGGCCATGTAATCTCTGGTAAGGGTTTTGCTGTCAATCCCGAGCGAGTTCAAGCCGTCCTTGATTGGACTCCACCTGAAACGGTCAAGCAAGTTCAGAGTTTCCTTGGCCTAGCGAGCTATTGCCGCCGCTTCGTCGAGAACTTCTCCAAGGTTGCTAAACCTCTAACTGAACTCCTCAAGAAAGATAAAAAGTTCAAGTGGACTCCACAGTGCGAGTTCAGTTTTCAGGAACTGAAAAAAACGCCTGACATCTGCTCCCGTACTGGTACCACCAGATTTCTCCAAGGACTTTATTATCTATTGCGACGCCTCGCGACAAGGACTAGGTTGCATACTCATGCAAGATCGTCAGGTAATTGCCTATGCCTCACGGCAATTACACCCACATGAGGAAAATTATCCCACACATGATCTAGAGCTTGCAGCTGTAGTCCATGCAATTAAAACCTGGCGACATTACCTTCTCGGTAATCGTTGCGAGATCTTCACCGATCACCAAAGTTTGAAATATATCTTCACCCAACCAGATTTGAATCTCAGGCAAAGACGTTGGGTCGAGTTGATCTCAGATTACGACTTAGGAATAACTTACACCCCGGGCAAAGCCAATGTCATGGCTGATGCACTAAGTCGTAAGTCCTATTGTAACAACCTGATGTTACAACAAAGTCAACCACTCCTCCATGAGGAATTTTGTAAGCTAAATCTTCACATTATTCCTCAAGGATTCCTTTCCACCCTGGTGGCAAAACCTACCCTTATGGATCAAATCATAACCGCTCAGCGGTATGACAAGGGCATATCCTCAGGCGCAGCCTCCTCAGGCTGGCTCGCGGGGCGGGTGACATGGCGCATCCTCAGGCGCAGCCTCCTCAGGCTGGCTCGCGAGAAGGCGGAGAAATCAAGGCAGGGTACCTCGCGAGGTGCCCATGACGCAAGCCATGACGACTCAGGGCGCCAGGTGGGCACCAGCGCGCGCAGCGTCCTTCTTTCCTCTTTGGTGCAAAGGGGGCAAGCGCAGCCGCGGAGTACCGAGGCATCAGGCAAAGGTTGCCATTTCGGTGCAACGAGACCAAGACCAGGTGGACTACGAGACGGAGGTCACCATGGAGCCCAGCACGGCGTCACCGCAGAGCCTTTCGCAGGCGAAGACCAACTTTAGTCAAGATAAGTGTACTTGTTGTTCCCCTTCAAATTAGCCCGCCATTGTTGGCGCCCTTCCCGCTCAATATTTGGGAAGAGGACCAGGGCCTCTATAAATAGGACCAGCCACTCGCATAGCAAGGGGTGGGTTGGTCCGGCTAGCAAGCAGAGAGAGAGAGAGTGAGAGAGAGAGAGAAGGGTGACTGAACTCCTCCTAGCGGCTCATCGCCCCAGCCAAGAACAGACCCTCGCGAGGCTGTTCTTCCTTGTATCGTTCATCATCATCAGCCCCAAGAGGCAATCCACCCACCACACACTTGAGTAGGGTATTTGTAACATCCCAAATTTTCAATTTGGAATGTTATACATTAGGTCAACATGCATATCATATTTTGTTTTGCTTTTGGTTTTGATCCTAGAAAATCCTAAGCAACTCAAGGACCCACGGAGAGAGTTGGGGATTTCGTTATTTACGTATTTGAGTTTTCTCAAATTATGTAAACATGATCGTTTGATTTTATTTATTTTATCATCAATTATTTCTATTACAAAAATATGAGAGAGGGAATAAAATGACTTTCCCAAAATATAGAAACATTGAGGATTTAATAAAAAATCAAATAAGATTTATTTCGGAGTTTTTCGGTATTTTTATTTGAATTTAGGAAAAATGCGCATTTTTCAAAGTTGTAGTTTGGGCCCAAATAAATGTTCACTTTATCGGGCTTGATTTTAGGAACCTGGCACAATTTATTTCGCGATTTTTGGAGTCCGTTTAGTATTTATTTTTATTTTTCTTCTGAGCGGAATTATTTAAAAAAATCGGAACCGACTTTGGGCCGTACCCGAGTGGGACTCCGCCCGGGGCGCCTTTATAAGCCGCTACCCCGGGGCCCGACAGCCACAGCCCACAGCCGCCCCAAACCCTAGCCCCAGCCCCACCGCCGCCACCGCCGGAGCGCGTCGCCCGAGGTTCGCCGCCGCCGCCTCATTTTCCGTGCAGTTTTTTTTGAAAAAAAGGAAATTTTTTTCTCTGTTCGTCGTTTCTCGTTTTCGTCGGATTTTCCGCGGTTATTTTCTGATCGCGATTTTTGTTTTAGTATAACTTTTCGCTCGTTTATCGGAATCAGGCGATTCAAGCACCTGGAGTTTCGTCTCAAAACCCTCTTTCCGAATAATCAACTTTAAAAGTTTTTGCTACAGTAAAATTTGACCTAGATCCAGGTTACTAGAACGAAGTTGATTTTCTTTCGCCGTTTGATTTCTTTTGCTTCGTTCGATTTGATTCTTTTTGCAAACCAGGGTTCTTAAGTTGAACTTTCTGGTTAGATCTTCTATTTGAGTTTTACCTGTGCATTAGATGAGTACTTATTGTATGCGTGTTTGTTTGTCTGCGATAGAATACCCGGAGTGCGCCGCCTGTTACTTCGAATCTCTAGGTTTCGCGGATCATCAGCAAGGCAAGTAACACTTTGATCATACCTTTTGTACAACCCAGTTTTATTGCATTAGATCAATGCTCACATATTGCATGATTAGGATCTAATTAAATTGTGGGATGGGAAGTAGATGAGGTAGTACCTATTACCTGTTTATTATGAAACCTTTGGGAGTTACTTCTACGTTTGCCTATTACGCCATGCTATGCTAGTAGATGTGGATTGGGTGAGTGATATCCATGACAGATGTGAGTTTGTTAATTTTAATGGTTTACTTAAGGTGGCAACTTAAACACACATCTGGGTGGATTGAGGCACCTGGTTTCTATCAGGACTTGCCTGTTTTTCTTTTGGACCGCCACCCAGGCTCAAAGGGATCATAAGATTATTCATACTAGAAACTTCCGTGTGCAGCCACAAGCCATTATGGGCTCTGGCATAGTTCATTAAGTCGTGCGAACTCTTACAGGGTAGACTAGCAGATGTAGGGGAAAGTGAAGGAAATATGCCCTAGAGGCAATAATAAAGTTATTATTTATTTCCTTATATCATGATAAATGTTTATTATTCATGCTAGAATTGTATTAACCGGAAACATAATACATGTGTGAATACATAGACCAACAGAGTGTCACTAGTATGCCTCTACTAGACTAGCTCGTTAATCAAAGATGGTTATGTTTCCTAACCATGAACAAAGAGTTGTTATTTGATTAACGAGGTCACATCATTAGTTGAATGATCTGATTGACATGACCCATTTCATTAGCTTAGCACCCGATCGTTTAGTATGTTGCTATTGCTTTCTTCATGACTTATACATGTTCCTATAACTATGAGATTATGCAACTCCCGTTTACCGGAGGAACACTTTGGGTACTACCAAACGTCACAACGTAACTGGGTGATTATAAAGGAGTACTACAGGTGTCTCCAATGGTAGATGTTGGGTTGGCGTATTTCGAGATTAGGGTTTGTCACTCCGATTGTCGGAGAGGTATCTCTAGGCCCTCTCGGTAATACACATCACATAAGCCTTGCAAGCACTACAACTAATATGTTAGTTGTGAGATGATGTATTACAGAACGAGTAAAGAGACTTGCCGGTAACGAGATTGAACTAGGTATTGGATACCGACGATCGAATCTCGGGCAAGTAACATACCGATGACAAAGGGAACAACGTATGTTGTTATGCGGTCTGACCGATAAAGATCTTCGTAGAATATGTAGGAGCCAATATGGGCATCCAGGTCCCGCTATTGGTTATTGACCGGAGACGTGTCTCGGTCATGTCTACATTGTTCTCGAACCGCAGGGTCCGCACGCTTAACGTTACGATGACAGTTATTATGAGTTTATGCATTTTGATGTACCGAAGGTTGTTCGGAGTCCCGGATGAGATCACGGACATGACGAGGAGTCTCGAAATGGTCGAGACGTAAAGATTGATATATTGGAAGCCTATGTTTGGGCACCGGAAGCGTTCCGGATGAAATCGGGATTTTTCCGGATTACCGGGAGGGTTACCGGAACCCCCCGGGAGGCAAATGGGCCTATTGGGCCTTAGTGGAAAAGAGAGAAGAGGCAGCCCACAAGCCTAGCCGGCGCCCCCCCTTTCCCAAGTCCTAATAGGACTAGGAGAGGTGGGCCGGCCCCCTCTTTCTCCTTCCCCCCAAGAATCCTAGTTGGAATAGGATTGGAGGGGAGGAGTCCTACTCCCGGTGGGAGTAGGACTCCTCCCTGCGCCTCCCTCCTAGCCGGCCGAACCCCCTGCCCCTGGCCATTATATACGGGGGCAGGGGGCACCCCAAGACACACAACTTGATCCTTGAGATCGTTCCTTAGCCGTGTGCGGTGCCCCCTGCCACCAAATTCCACCTCGATCATACCGTTACAGTGCTTAGGCGAAGCCCTCCGTCGGTAGTACATCAAGATCGCCACCACGCCGTCGTGCTGACGGAACTCTTCTTCGACGCTTTGCTGGATCGGAGCCCAAGGAACGTCATCGAGCTGAACGTGTGCTAAAGAACTCGGAGGTGCCGGAGTAACGGTGCTTGGATCGGTCGGATCAGGAAGAAGACGTACGACTACTTCCTCTACGTTTTGTGATCACTTCCGCAGTCGGTCTGCGTTGGTACGTAGACAACACTCTCTCCTCTCGTTGCTGTGCATCACCATGATCTTGCGTGTGCGTAGGAAAATTTTCGAAATTACTGCGTTCCCCAACAGTGGTATCAGAGCCAGGTTTTATGGTTTGATGTTATATGCACGAGTAGAACACAAGTGAGTTGTGGGCGATACAAGTCATACTGCCTACCAGCATGTCATACTTTGGTTCGGCGGTATTGTTGGTTGAGACGATCCGGACCAACCTTACGCGTACTCTTACGCGAGACCGGTTCCCTCGACGTGCTTTGCACATAGATGGCTTGCGGAAGACTGTCTCTCCAACTTTAGTTGAACCAAGTGTGACTACGCCCGGTCCTTGAGAAGGTTAAAACGGAGTCTATTTGACGAACTATCGTTGTGGTTTTGATGCGTAGGTGAGATGAGTTCTTACTTAAGCCCGTAGCAGCCACGTAAAACTTGCAACAACAAAGTAGAGGACGTCTAACTTGTTTTTGCAGGGCATGTTGTGATGTGATATGGTCAAGGCATGATGCTGATTTTATTGTATGAGATGATCATGTTTTGTAACCGAGTTATCGGCAACTGGCAGGAGCCATATGGTTGTCGCTTTATTGTATGCAATGCAATCGCGATGTAATGCTTTACTTTATTGCTAAGCGGTAGTGATAGTCGTGGAAGTATAAGATTGGCGAGACGACAACGACGCTACGATGGAGATCAAGGTGTCGCGCCGGTGACGATGGTGATCATGACGGTGCTTCGGAGATGGAGATCACAAAGCACAAGATGATGATGGCCATATCATATCACTTATATTGATTGCATGTGATGTTTATCCTTTTATGCATCTTATCTTGCTTTGATTGACGGTAGCATTATAAGATGATCTCTCACTAAATTATCAAGAAGTGTTCTCCCTGAGTATGCACCGTTGCAAAAGTTCTTCGTGCTGAGACACCACGTGATGATCGGGTGTGATAGGCTCTACGTTCAAATACAACGGGTGCAAAACAGTTGCACTCGCGGAATACTCAGGTTATACTTGACGAGCCAAGCATATACAGATATGGCCTCGGAACACGGAGACCGAAAGGTCGAGCGTGAATCATATAGTAGATATGATCAACATATTGATGTTCACCATTGAAAACTACTCCATCTCACGTGATGATCGGTTATGGTTTAGTTGATTTGGATCACGTGATCACTTAGAAGATTAGAGGGATGTCTATCTAAGTGGGAGTTCTTAAGTAAATTAACTGAACTTAAAATTATCATGAACTTAGTACCTGATAGTATCTTGCTTGTTTATGTTGATTGTAGATAGATGGCTCGTGCTGTTGTTCCGTTGAATTTTAATGCGTTCCTTGAGAAAGCAAAGTTGAAAGATGATGGTAGCAATTACACGGACTGGGTCCGTAACCTGAGGATTATCCTCATTGCTGCACAGAAGAATTACGTCCTGGAAGCACCGCTGAGTGCCAGGCCTGCTGCAAGAGCAACACCAGAAGTTATGAACGTCTGGCAGAGCAAAGCTGATGACTACTCAATAGTTCAGTGTGCCATGCTTTACGGCTTAGAACCGGGACTTCAACGACGTTTTGAACGTCATGGAGCATATGAGATGTTCCAGGAGTTGAAGTTAATATTTCAAGCAAATGCCCGGATTGAGAGATATGAAGTCTCCAATAAGTTCTATAGCTGCAAGATGGAGGAGAACAGTTCTGTCAGTGAGCATATACTCAAAATGTCTGGGTATAATAATCACTTGATTCAATTGGGAGTTACACTTCCGGATGATTGCGTCATTGACAGAATTCTCCAATCACTGCCACCAAGCTACAAGAGCTTTGTGATGAACTATAATATGCAAGGGATGAACAAGACTATTCCCGAGCTCTTCGCAATGCTGAAAGCTGCGGAGGTAGAAATCAAAAAGGAGCATCAAGTGTTGATGGTTAACAAAACCACGAGTTTCAAGAAAAAGGGCAAAGGGAAGAAGAAGGGGAACTTCAAGAAGAACGGCAAGCAAGTTGCTACTCAAGAGAAGAAACCCAAGTCTGGACCTAAGCCTGAAACTGAGTGCTTCTACTGCAAGCAGACTGGTCACTGGAAGCGGAACTGCCCCAAGTATTTGGCGGATAAGAAGGATGGCATAGTGAACAAAGGTATATGTGATATACATGTTATTGATGTGTACCTTACTAATGCTCGCAGTAGCACCTGGGTATTTGATACTGGTTCTGTTGCTAATATTTGCAACTCAAAACAGGGACTACAGAATAAGCGGACACTAGCAAAGGACGAGGTGACGATGCACGTGGGAAACGGTTCCAAAGTCGATGTGATCGCAGTCGGCACGCTACCTCTACATCTACCTTCGGGATTAATATTAGACCTAAATAATTGTTATTTGGTGCCAGCGTTGAGCATGAACATTATATCTGGATCTTGTTTGATGCGAGACGGTTATTCATTTAAATCAGAGAATAATGGTTGTTCTATTTATATGAGTAATATCTTTTATGGTCATGCACCCTTGAAAAGTGGTCTATTCTTATTGAATCTCGATAGTAGTAATACACATATTCATAATGTTGAAGCCAAAAGATGCAGAGTTGATAATGATAGTGCAACTTATTTGTGGCACTGCCGTTTAGGTCATATCAGTGTAAAGCGCATGAAGAAACTCCATACTGATGGGCTTTTGGAACCACTTGATTATGAATCACTTGGTACTTGCGAACCGTGCCTCATGGGCAAGATGACTAAAACACCGTTCTCCGGTACTATGGAGAGAGCAACAGATTTATTGGAAATCATACATACCGATGTATGTGGTCCGATGAATATTGAGGCTCGTGGCGGATATCGTTATTTTCTCACCTTCACAGATGATTTAAGCAGATATGGGTATATCTACTTAATGAAACATAAGTCTGAAACATTTGAAAAGTTCAAGGAATTTCAGAGTGAAGTTGAAAATCATCGTAACAAGAAAATAAAATTTCTATGATCTGATCGTGGAGGAGAATATTTGAGTTACGAGTTTGGTGTACATTTGAAAAATTGTGGAATAGTTTCGCAACTCACGCCACCCGGAACACCACAACATAATGGTGTGTCCGAACGTCGTAATCGTACTTTACTAGATATGGTGCGATCTATGATGTCTCTTACTGATTTACCGCTATCATTTTGGGGTTATGCTTTAGAGACGGCCGCATTCACGTTAAATAGGGCACCATCTAAATCCATTGAGACGACGCCTTATGAACTGTGGTTTGGCAAGAAACCAAAGTTGTCGTTTCTTAAAGTTTGGGGCTGCGATGCTTATGTGAAAAAGCTTCAACCTGATAAGCTCGAACCCAAATCGGAGAAGTGTGTCTTCATAGGATATCCAAAGGAAACTATTGGATACACCTTCTATCACAGATCCGAAGGCAAGACTTTTGTTGCTAAATTCGGAAACTTTCTTGAGAAGGAGTTTCTCTCGAAAGAAGTGAGTGGGAGGAAAGTAGAACTTGACGAGGTAACTGTACCTACTCCATTATTGGGAAATAGTATGTCACAGAAAACTGTTTCTGTAAGACCTACACCAATAAGAGAGGAAGTTAATGATAATGATCATGAAACTTTAGATCAAGATACTACTGTACCTCGTAGATCAACCAGAGTAAGATCCGCACCAGAGTGGTACGGTAATCCTGTTCTGGAAATCATGCTACTAGATCATGATGAACCTACGAACTATGAAGAAGCGATGGTGAGCCCAGATTCCGCAAAGTGGCTTGAAGCCATGAAATCTGAGATGGGATCCATGTATGAGAACAAAGTATGGACTTTGGTTGACTTGCCCGATGATCGGTAAGCAATTGAGAATAAATGGATCTTTAAGAAAAAGACTGATGCTGATGGTAATGTTACTGTCTACAAAGCTCGACTTGTCACAAAAGGTTTTCGACAAGTTCAAGGAGTTGACTACGATGAGACTTTCTCACCCGTAGCGATGCTTAAGTCTGTCAGAATCATGTTAGCAATTGCCGCATTTTATGATTATGAAATTTGGCAAATGGATGTAAAAACCGCATTCCTGAATGGATTTCTGGAAGAAGAGTTGTATATGATGCAACCTGAAGGTTTTGTTGATCCAAAGGAAGCTAACAAAGTGTGCAAACTCTAGCGATCCATTTATGGACTGGTGCAAGCATCTCGGAGTTGGAATAAACGCTTTGATTGTGTGATCAAGGCATTTGGATTTATACAGACTTTTGGAGAAGCCTGTATTTACAAGAAAGTGAGTGGGAGCTCTGTAGCATTTCTGATATTATATGTGGATGACATATTACTGATTGAAAATGATATAGAATTTCTGGATAGCATAAAGGGATACTTGAATAAAAGTTTTTCGATGAAAGACCTCGGGGAAGCTGCTTACATATTAGGCATAAAGATCTATAGAGATAGATCAAAACGCTTAATTGGACTTTCACAAAGCACATACCTTGACAAGATTTTGAAGAAGTTCAAAATGGATCAAGCAAAGAAAGGGTTCTTGCCTGTGTTACAAGGTGTGAAATTGAGCCAGACTCAATGCCCGACCAATGCAGAAGATAGAGAGAAAATGAAAGATGTTCCCTATGCTTCAGCCATAGGCTCTATCATGTATGCAATGCTGTGTACCAGACCCGATGTGTGCCTTGCTATAAGTTTAGCAGGGAGGTACCAAAGTAATCCAGGAGTGGATCACTGGACAGCGGTCAAGAACATCCTGAAATACCTGAAAAGGACTAAGGATATGTTTCTCGTATATGGAGGTGACAAAGAACTCAACGTAAGAGGTTACGTTGATGCAAGCTTTGACACTGATCCGGACGATTCTAAATCGCAAACCGGATACGTGTTTACTTTAAACGGTGGAGCTGTCAGTTGGTGCAGTTCTAAACAAAGCGTCGTAGCAGGATCTACATGTGAAGCGGAGTACATAGCTGCTTCGGAAGCAGCGAATGAAGGAGTCTGGATGAAGGAGTTCATATCCGATCTAGGTGTCGTACCTAGTGCATCGGGTCCAATGAAAATCTTCTGTGACAATACTGGTGCAATTGCCTTGGCAAAGGAATCCAGATTTCACAAAAGAACCAAACACATCAAGAGACGCTTCAACTCCATCCGGGATTTAGTCCAGGTGGGAGACATAGAGATTGCGAGATACATACGGATCTGAATGTTGCAGACCCGTTGACTAAGCCTCTTCCACGAGCAAAACATGATCAGCACCAAGGCTCCATGGGTGTTAGAATCATTACTATCTAATCTAGATTATTGACTCTAGTGCAAGTGGGAGACTGAAGGAAATATGCCCTAGAGGCAATAATAAAGTTATTATTTATTTCCTTATATCATGATAAATGTTTATTATTCATGCTAGAATTGTATTAACCGGAAACATAATACATGTGTGAATACATAGACCAACAGAGTGTCACTAGTATGCCTCTACTAGACTAGCTCGTTAATCAAAGATGGTTATGTTTCCTAACCATGAACAAAGAGTTGTTATTTGATTAACGAGGTCACATCATTAGTTGAATGATCTGATTGACATGACCCATTTCATTAGCTTAGCACCCGATCGTTTAGTATGTTGCTATTGCTTTCTTCATGAATTATACATGTTCCTATAACTATGAGATTATGCAACTCCCGTTTACCGGAGGAACACTTTGGGTACTACCAAACGTCACAACGTAACTGGGTGATTATAAAGGAGTACTACAGGTGTCTCCAATGGTAGATGTTGGGTTGGCGTATTTCGAGATTAGGGTTTGTCACTCCGATTGTCGGAGAGGTATCTCTAGGCCCTCTCGGTAATACACATCACATAAGCCTTGCAAGCACTGCAACTAATATGTTAGTTGTGAGATGATGTATTACAGAACGAGTAAAGAGACTTGCCGGTAACGAGATTGAACTAGGTATTGGATACCGACGATCGAATCTCGGGCAAGTAACATACCGATGACAAAGGGAACAACGTATGTTGTTATGCGGTCTGACCGATAAAGATCTTCGTAGAATATGTAGGAGCCAATATGGGCATCCAGGTCCCGCTATTGGTTATTGACCGGAGACGTGTCTCGGTCATGTCTACATTGTTCTCTAACCGCAGGGTCCGCACGCTTAACGTTACGATGACAGTTATTATGAGTTTATGCATTTTGATGTACCGAAGGTTGTTCGGAGTCCCGGATGAGATCACGGACATGACGAGGAGTCTCGAAATGGTCGAGACGTAAAGATTGATATATTGGAAGCCTATGTTTGGGCACCGGAAGCGTTCCGGATGAAATCGGGATTTTTCCGGATTACCGGGAGGGTTACCGGAACCCCCCGGGAGGCAAATGGGCCTATTGGGCCTTAGTGGAAAAGAGAGAAGAGGCAGCCCACAAGCCTAGCCGGCGCCCCCCCTTTCCCAAGTCCTAATAGGACTAGGAGAGGTGGGCCGGCCCCCTCTTTCTCCTTCCCCCCAAGAATCCTAGTTGGAATAGGATTGGAGGGGAGGAGTCCTACTCCCGGTGGGAGTAGGACTCCTCCCTGCGCCTCCCTCCTAGCCGGCCGAACCCCCTGCCCCTGGCCTTTATATACGGGGGCAGGGGGCACCCCAAGACACACAACTTGATCCTTGAGATCGTTCCTTAGCCGTGTGCGGTGCCCCCTGCCACCAAATTCCACCTCGATCATACCGTTACAGTGCTTAGGCGAAGCCCTGCGTCGGTAGTACATCAAGATCGTCACCACGCCGTCGTGCTGACGGAACTCTTCCTCGACGCTTTGCTGGATCGGAGCCCGAGGAACGTCATCGAGCTGAACGTGTGCTAAAGAACTCGGAGGTGCCGGAGTAACGGTGCTTGGATCGGTCGGATCGGGAAGAAGACGTACGACTACTTCCTCTATGTTTTGTGATCGCTTCCGCAGTCGGTCTGCGTTGGTACGTAGACAACACTCTCTCCTCTCGTTGCTGTGCATCACCATGATCTTGCGTGTGCGTAGGAAAATTTTCGAAATTACTGCGTTCCCCAACAGAAAGTAGGTGTACCAGTCTATCCAATGTAAGGTGCTAGCGTTTCTGAAAGACTGTGTCTCGGTCATCCGTTTCTCAAACACCATGTAGTGCGAGAAATCCAACGGAGGAGATCGAGTCTTGTGGGGAAAAGTGCGCAAACCTCTGCAGAGTGTAATAAACTAATCATGGTTAGCCGTGCCCCCGGTTATGGACATCTTGAGTATCTAGTGCCTGGATTTTCATGTGAATCTCAACATGTTACCATAAAGATAATTTTGATGGGTTTGTTTAATGACGATGCTTAATTGGGATTGAGAATGCTGTCAACCATAGAGCTTTCCACCAGCCAAATATGCATATAGTATAGCTGTTGCATTTCATTACTCTCTATGTGTTACCTTGCCAGCATATTCCATGTGCTGACCCGTTCTCGGGCTGCAACGTTAATGTTGCAGACTTTTCAGACGACGATTAAGGAGTTTTAGGTCGTGGTTCTATACTCAGTGATGCCGTTGGAGTTGATGGACTCACTTATCTTCCAAGCCTTCCGCTGTTATCGTTATTAGATGGCCTTAAGCCATACTTATTGTAATAAGTTCTCTTTTGAGACACTTGATGTAATAAGTGTGTGATTGCTACTCTGCTATAAATCCTCCGAGTACTGTGTGGTGTCAGCATTACTGATCCAGGGATGACACCGGAGCATAGAGATTAGACTGTTTGAGGTCTGGTCGTTACAGAGATGGTATCAGAGCACACGCTGACTGTAGGACACGACCACTAAGCTAAAAGACCTAGATCACTACTCACTCTCTTCTCTTCTGGCTTCTCATCTTTTCTACTCTTTAGGATGGCGGATGCGAAGAACAAGTTCACACAACCAGATGAAGATACACCCTTTGGACGCCACTTGAAGAAAGTCACTAGATACCTGAACATAGGAGTACCAAGCTTCACGGGAACCTACAACACCACTTTACCTGAAGAAGAGCGCTGGATGATTCAAGTTCAAGTTCCAGGAAGGACATTCATGCCAGTCACTGAGCCCATAGAGTTTTTCTTTTGACGCACCAACTTGGAGTCTAGGAAAGAGTATGGCAGCTCACATTGCCATGGGACGCATTGGAGAAGTCTACCGCAAGGATCTCAAGGATACTATCTACCAGATTTGCGGACGCCGAGATGAACACTGGGAGATGATCAGCACCAGGAAGGATAGATCAATTGCAGCTTTTATACATGAGTTAAACTAGCACATTCGACGACAGGAGAATCAGATGTGCGCCGACATGATAGATCTGAAGAAGGCTAAGACTAGAATCAAGGATCTGCAGGAAGAACTCAAGGCTACACGTGAAGGTTATGAAGAAGAAATTGAAGTATTGGTGGAGAAGAATGACGACCTGATCAAGAAGATTGGGATATTTCTGGGAGACCCGACACCAGTAGATGAAGACGAAGAACCCAAGGAGATTAGCCCGGAAGACTACATCATCATCGACGGCACCGACTCGGAAGCAGATAGTAGCGATGATAACTATGTTGATGAAGCTGGAGCCGATATCATGGAGTCTACAACCGTAGAATATTTCTAGTAGACCACCTCACCAGTAGTAGAAGTCCACCATGTAAATTTAGTAGTCCGAGCACTTTTACGATAGCTAGATCGATTGTATGCCTTTGTTTGATTGAATGAGTGAATTGTGTGCTTTTGCCTCATGTGCATATGGGTAGTGTTTTCTCTTTAGACCCCCTCTATTCTTATATCTCATCTTTTCTAAAAACACTCAGATGCCTCCGAGACGTGACCCCGTATTTACCTTTCCGCCGGAGCTCACCCAGTTGATCCAGCAGCAGAACACTTTGATGCAGTTGCTAGTTCAGAATCAGAATCAGGGGAACAACAACAACCACCCACCACCACCACCACCTGTTGACCACTTAGCCCATTTTCTTAGGCTGAATCCGCCGGTGTTTTCCAGTAGCACCGAGCCGATAGTAGCAGATGATTGGCTCCGCAAGACAGCTAGGGAGTTGACCATAGCAGGATGCACAGATGTAGAGAAGGTGAAGTTTGCCGCACATTAGTTAGAAGGACCCGCAACATCATGGTGGGAGAATTTCACAGCCACCTTCCCAGTCGATATTGTCACATGGGACCAGTTTCAGCAGGCTTTTCATACTGCCCATGTTTCAGCATGAGCAATGGCCATGAAGAAGCGTGAGTTTCGTAACTTGCGCCAAGGAGGACGGACAGTTGGCCAGTATGTGGAGGAGTTTAGTAAGCTAGCATGTTATGCCCCAGATGATGTTGCTACGGATGCAGCTAAGCAGGAGAAATTCCTGGAAGGACTGAATGATGAGTTGAGCATGCAGTTGATGGTAGCCACCTTCAACAACTACCAGGAGTTGGTAGATCGTGCTCTTATGATTGAAGGGAAGCAGCAGCAAATTGAGAACCGCAAGAGGAAGTATGGACAAGGAAAGTATAATTCAGGAGCTCAGCAGAAGCCACGTTTTACCCCTAGACCGGGAGGACATTTTCAGCATACCCATGGAGTAGGTAGCTCGCACAACCACAATGGCACCAAGAATGGTAATGGGAATGGAGGAAGCAATGGACAGAACCGCTACACCCCATCAACCCCAGCCAAGAAGGACCTGAGTCAAGTCACTTGTTTTAAGTGTTCGAAGACCGGACATTATGCCAATGAATGTCCTGAAGGCCAAAACGGCAATGGAAACTCTGGAAAGAAGCCGAACCCTTTCAATAGGGGACAGGTGAACCACGTTAATGTGGAGGAGGTTGAAGCTCAGCCCGATGCAGTAATAGGTAAGTTTTTGGTTAAGTCATTTACTGCACTCGTTCTTTTTGATACTGGTGCATCGCATTCATACATATCAAGGGGATTTGTGGAAAAGTATAGCCTACCCACTAGGGTTCTTAAAACACCTATGCTAGTAAGCTCACCAGGAGCAGAGTACATGGCCAGTCAAGGATGTTTTCAAGTGCCATTAAGTATAGGACGACATGTTTTCCCAACAGATTTGATTATTCTGGAATCTCAAGGCCTAGATGTGATTCTTGGTATGGATTGGCTGTCGATGTATGGAGGAAACATCGATTGCGCTAGTAAGTAAATTTTGCTCACAACGCCAGAAGGAAGAAGGATCAAGTATGTATCCCGGCATCTGCCAAACAGGACACAAGTAAATTGCCTAACAGGAGTTGTGCAAGAGGAAGTAGCAGTGGTAAAGTATTTTCCTGACGTATTTCCAGAAGAGTTGCCAGGCATGCCACCAGATAGAGATATTGAGTTTTTGATTGAGCTATTGCCAGGCACTGGGCCAATATCAAAGAGACCGTATAGGATGCCAGCTAAGGATTTGGTGGAGATTAAGAAGCAGATTAAGGAGTTACTGGATAAAGGTTACATTCGCCCAAGTTCTTCGCCTTGGGGATCACCAGTACTACTAGTGGAGAAGAAGGATGGATCGTTAAGAATGGTTGTTGATTATCAAGGATTGAACGAAGTAACAACCAAAAACAAGTACCCACTACCAATGATCAATGACCCGTTTGATCGATTGCAAGGGGCTAAAGTGTTTTCCAAGATCGATTTGCGATCAGGGTACCATCAGTTGAAGATTCGAGAGCAGGACATACCTAAGACAACATTCACCACAAGATATGGACTGTATGAGTATACCGTTATGTCATTTGGACTGACTAACGCACCTGCCTATTTTATGAACATGATGAACAAAGTGTTTATGGAGTTTTTGGATAAGTTCGTCGTGGTTTTCATCGATGATATTCTGGTATTCTCAAAGAATGAAGAGGAGCATAAGGAGCATTTGCGTTTGGTACTTGGAAAGCTCAGAGAACATCAATTATATGCCAAGTTCAGCAAATGTGAGTTTTGGTTGAAGGAAGTAGGATTCCTCGGACACGTTATATCTGGAGAAGGTATAGCAGTAGATCCCACTAAAGTTGATACCGTGACCAAGTGGGAAGCACCAACAACAGTTGGAGAGATCCGGAGTTTTCTTGGACTCGCAGGGTACTACCGGAGATTTATTGAGAACTTTTCAAAGATTGCAAAGCCTATGACGGAGTTTTTGAAGAATGAGACTAAGTTCAAATGGACTGAGGAGTGTGAGGCTAGTTTCCAGGAGTTAAAGAAACGCTTGGTTACCTCACCGGTGTTGATTTTGCCAGATCAGACCAAGGATTATGAGGTGTATTGTGACGCTTCACGTCGAGGACTTGGAGCAGTGCTTATGCAGGAAGGGAGAGTTGTTTCATATGCTTCACGACAACTGAAGCCTCATGAATTGAATTATGCCACGCATGATTTGGAGTTAGCAGCCGTGGTGCATGCATTGAAGACATGGAGACATTTCCTCATTGGAAATCATTGTGAGGTGTACACGGATCACAAGAGTTTGAAGTACATTTTCACGCAGAAGGAATTGAACCTCAGACAAAGGAGATGGTTGGAGCTCATCAAGGATTATGATATGAGATTGCATTACCATCCCGGAAAGGCTAATGTAGTAGCTGACGCATTAAGCCGTAAGAGCCATGTCAATACGTTAAAGACGGAAGAAATACCCAAGGAGTTAGCAGAAAACCTTCGTGAACTAAGTTTGGAGATAGTTCTGAGAGGCTATGTGGCAGCATTGGAGATTCAGTCAACATTGATGGATAAAATCAGAGAGGCTCAGAAATCTGACAAGGAGATTGCTTCTATAAAGGAGAAACTGAGCAAAGGAAAAGCTAAAGGATTTCATGAGGATGAGCACGACACCCTATGGTTTGAAGACCGTGTTTATGTGCCCAATGACCCGGAGATCAGAAAGTTGATTCTGCAAGAGGCACATGATTCACCGTATTCGATTCACCCAGGAAATACCAAGATGTATTTGGATTTGAAGGATATTTTCTGGTGGACCGGAATGAAGAAGGATATTGCGGAGTATGTAGCAGTTTGTGACGTATGTCAGAGAGTAAAGGCAGAGCATCAGAAGCCAGCAGGATTGTTGCAACCGTTGCCGATACCCGAATGGAAGTGGGATAAGATAGGCATGGATTTTATCACGGGATTATCAAGGACTCGTTCAAGCTATGACTCGATTTGGGTTGTAGTTGATCGATTGACGAAAGTAGCTCATTTCATCCCAGTAAAGACCACTTACACCAGTGCTAAGTTAGCAAAGATATACATGACCAGGATCATATGTTTGCAAGGAGTTCCGAGGAGTATCATATCAGATAGAGGAACCCAGTTTACCTCAAAGTTCTGGAAGCAGTTGCATGAGACTTTGGGTACTAGGCTAGAATTTAGTACAACTTTTCATCCACAGACAGATGGACAGACCGAGAGAGTCAATCAAATTTTGGAGGATATGCTGAGAGCTTGTGCGCTAGATTATGGATCAAGTTGGGACGAAAATTTGCCATATGCAGAGTTCTCTTACAATAATAGCTATCAGACTAGTTTGAAGATGGCCCCTTTCGAAGCTTTGTACGGAAGGAGGTGCAGGACACCGTTGTCATGGGACGAAGTTGGAGACCGCCAGTTGTTTGGACCAGATCTGATTAAAGAGTCTGAACAGAAGGTGAAGTTGATTCCCGATAGGTTCAAGGTAGCCCAGTCCAGGCAGAAGAGCTACGCAGATTCTAAACGCAACGAGACAGTTTACGAAGTCGGAGACAGAGCTTATCTTTGAGTATCCCCACTTCGAGGGATTAAGCGCTTTGGAGTTAAGGGGAAGTTAGCGCCACGATTTGTAGGGCCATATCGAGTTTTGGAGCGTATGGGAGAAGTGGCCTACAAGTTGGAATTGCCCGAAGGATTGTCAGGAGTTCATGATGTGTTCCACATTTCTCAGTTGAAGAAGTGCCACGCGGAGATGGCTGACGTACCATTAAGGGATACAGTGCCATTGGAAGCAATTCAGTTGGATAACGATTTGACCTATGAGGAGAAACCAGTCAAAATTCTCGAGTTTGCCAGCCGAGTCACTCACAGTAAGGTTATCAAGTTTTGCAAAGTTCAGTGGAGTCACCACACAGAGGATGAAGCCACCTAGGAGCGAGAGGAAGATTTGCTCAAGGACCACCCTCACCTATTTTCTAGCCAACCCGAATCTCGAGGGCGAGATTCATCTTAAGGGAGGTAGGTTTGTAACATCCCAAATTTTCAATTTGGAATGTTATACATTAGGTCAACATGCATATCATATTTTGTTTTGCTTTTGGTTTTGATCCTAGAAAATCCTAAGCAACTCAAGGACCCACGGAGAGAGTTGGGGATTTCGTTATTTACGTATTTGAGTTTTCTCAAATTATGTAAACAGGATCATTTGATTTTATTTATTTATCATCAATTATTTCTATTACAAAAATATGAGAGGGAATAAAATGACTTTCCCAAAATATAGAAATACTGAGGATTTAACAAAAAAAATCAAATAAGATTTATTTCGGAGTTTTTTGGTATTTGTATTTGAATTTAGGAAAAATGCGCGTTTTTCAAAATTGTAGTTTGGGCCCAAATAAATGTTCACTTTATCGGGCTTGATTTTAGGAACCCGGCAAAATTTATTTTGCGATTTTTGGAGTCGTTTAGTATTTCTTTTTATTTTTCTTCAGAGCGGAATTATTTAAAAAAACGGAACCGACTTTGGGCCGTACCCGAGCGGGACTCCGCCCGGGGCGCCTTTATAAGCCGCCACCCCGGGGCCCGAGAGCCACAGCCCACAGCCGCCCCAAACCCTAGCTCCAGCCCCACCGCCGCCGCCGCCGGAGCCCGTCGCCCGATGTTCGCCGCCGCCGCCTCGTTTTCCGTGCAGTTTTTTTTGAAAAAAAGGAAAAAAATATTTTTTTTCTGTTCGTCGTTTCTTGTTTTCGTTTGATTTTCCGCGGTTATTTTTTTATCGCGATTTCTGATCCGATTTTCGTTTTAGTATAACTTTTCGCTCGTATATCGGAATCAGGCGATTCAAGCGCCTGGAGTTTCGTCTCGAAACCCTCTTTCCGAATAATCAACTTAAACAAGTTTTTGCTATAGTAAAATTTGACCTAGATCCAGATTACTAGAACAAAGTTGATTTTCTTTCGCCATTTGATTTCTTTTGCTTCGTTCGATTTGATTCTTTTTGCAAACCAGGGTTTTTAAGTTGAACTTTCTGGTTAGATCTTCTATTTGAGTTTTACCTGTGCATTAGATGAGTACTTATTGTATGCTTGTTTGTTTGTCTGCGATAGAATACCCGGAGTGCGCCGCCTGTTACTTCGAATCTCTAGGTTTCGCGGATCATCAGCAAGGCAAGTAACACTTTGATCATACCTTTTGTACAACCCAGTTTTATTGCATTAGATCAATCCTCACACATTGCATGATTAGGATCTAATTAAATTGTGGGATGGGAAGTAGATGAGGTAGTACCTATTACCTGTTTATTATGAATCCTTTGGGAGTTACTTCTACGTTTGCCTATTACGCCATGCTATGCTAGTATACGTGGATTGGGTGAGTGATATCCATGACAGATGTGAGTTTGTTAATTTTAATGGTTTACTTAAGGTGGCAACTTAAACACACATCTGGGTGGATTGAGGCACCTGGTTTCTATCAGGACTTGCCTGTTTTTCTTTTGGACCGCCACCCAGGCTCAAAGGGATCATAAGATTATTCATACTAGAAACTTCCGTGTGCAGCCACAAGCCATTATTGGCTCTGGCATAGTTGATTAAGTCGTGCGAACTCTTACAGGGTAGACTAGCAGATGTAGGGGAAAGTAGGTGTACCGGTCTATCCAACGTAAGGTGCTAGCGCTTCTGAAAGACTGTGTCTCGGTCATCCGTTTCTCAAACACCATGTAGTGCGAGAAATCCAATGGAGGAGATCGAGTCTTGTGGGGAAAAGTGCGCACACCTCTGCAGAGTGTAATGAACTAATGATGGTTAGCCGTGTCCCCGGTTATGGACATCTTGAGTATCTAGTACCTGGATTTTCATGTGAATCTCAACATGTTACCATAAAGATAATTTTGATGGGTTTGTTTAATGATGATGCTTAATTGGGATTGAGAATGCTGTCAACCATTCTCAATGTTTAACAACCACCATGATAGTAATTAAATTTATTCCTTTGCAGTAGGGAAAAATTGGCTTTATGCAAAAACTGTAACCATAGAGCTTTCCACCAGCCAAATATGCATATAGTATAGCTGTTGCATTTCATTACTCTCTATGTGTTACCTTGCCAGCATATTCCATGTGCTGACCCGTTCTCGAGCTGCAACGTTAATGTTGCAGACTTTTCAGACGATGATTAAGGTGTTTTAGGTCGTGGTTCTATACTCAGTGATGCCATTGGAGTTGATGGACTCACTTATCTTCCAAGCCTTCTGCTGTTATCGTTATTAGATGGCCTTAAGCCATACTTATTGTAATAAGTTCTCTTTTGAGACACTCGATGTAATAAGTGTGTGATTGCTACTCTGCTATAAATCCTCCGAGTATTGTGTGGTGTCAGCATTACTGATCCAGGGATGACACCGGAGCACAGAGATCAGACTGTTTGAGGTTTGGTCGTTACAGTATTACACCACAACGGTGGCCCGAACCAGTATAAACCTGTTGGGGAACGTAGTAATTTCAAAATTTTCCTACGCACACGCAAGATCATGGTGATGCATAGCAACGAGAGGGGAGAGTGTTGTCTACGTACCAACGCAGACCGACTGCGGAAGCGATCACACAACGTAGAGGAAGTAGTCGTACGTCTTCTTCCCGATCCGACCGATCCAAGCACCGTTACTCCGGCACCTCCGAGTTCTTAGCACACGTTCAGCTCGATGACGATCCCCGGGCTCCGATCCAGCAAAGCTTCGGGGAGGAGTTCCGTCAGCACGACGGCGTGGTGACGATCTTGATGTACTACCGATGCAGGGCTTCGCCTAAGCACTACAATGGTATGATCGAGGTGGAATTTGGTGGCAGGGGGCACCGCACACGGCTAAGGAACAATCTCAAGGATAAGCTTGTGTGTCTATGGGGTGCCCCCTGCCCCCGTATATAAAGGAGCAGGAGGAGGGGGTTCGGCCGGCTAGGGGAGGGCGCGGGAGGAGTCCTACTCCCACCGGGAGTAGGACTCCCCCCCCCCCCTCAATCCTATTCCAACTAGGACTTCAAGGGGGAAAGGAGAGAGAGGGGGGCCGCCCCCTTCTCCTAGTCCTATTAGGACTTGAGGAAGGGGGGGCGCGGCCAGCTGTGGGCTGCCCCTTTTCTCTTTTCCACTAAGGCCCAATAGGCCCATTTGCCTCCCGGGGGGTTCCGGTAACCCTCCCGGTATTCCGGTAAAATCCCGATTTCACCCGGAACACTTCCGGTGTCCAAACATAGGCTTCCAATATATCAATCTTTACATCTCGACCATTTCGAGACTCCTCGTCACGTCCGTGATCACATCCGGGACTCCGAACAACCTTGGGTACATCAAAATGCATAAACTCATAATAACTGTCATCGTAACGTTAAGCGTGCGGACCCTACGGTTCGAGAACAATGTAGACATGACCGAGACACTTCTCCGGTCAATAACCAATAGCGGGACCTGGATGCCCATATTGGCTCCTACATATTCTACGAAGATCTTTATCGGTCAGACCGCATAACAACATACGTTGTTCCCTTTGTCATCGGTATGTTACTTGCCCGAGATTCGATCGTCGGTATCCAATACCTAGTTCAATCTCGTTACCGGCAAGTCTCTTTACTCGTTCCGTAATACAACATCCTGCAACTAACTCATTAGTTGCAATGCTTGCAAGGCTTTAAGTGATGTGCATTACCGAGAGGGCCCAGAGATACCTCTCCGACAATCGGAGTGACAAATCCTAATGTCGAAATACGCCAACCCAACATCTACCTTTGGAGACACCTGTAGTACTCCTTTATAATCACCCAGTTACGTTGTGACGTTTGGTAGTACCCAAAGTGTTCCTCCGGTAAACGGGAGTTGCATAATCTCATAGTCATAGGAACATGTATAAGTCATGAAGAAAGCAATAGCAACATACTAAATGATCGGGTGCTAAGCTAATGGAATGGGTCATGTCAATCAAATCATTCAACTAATGATGTGACCTTGTTAATCAAATAACAACTCTTTGTTCATGGTTAGGAAACATAACCATCTTTGATTAACGAGCTAGTCAAGTAGAGGCATACTAGTGACACTCTGTTTGTCTATGTATTCACACATGTATTATGTTTCCGGTTAATACAATTCTAGCATGAATAATAAACATTTATCATGATATAAGGAAATAAATAATAACTTTATTATTGCCTCTAGGGCATATTTCCTTCAGTCTCCCACTTGCACTAGAGTCTATAATCTAGATTACACAGTAATGATTCTAACACCCATGGAGCCTTGGTGCTGATCATGTTTTGCTCGTGGAAGAGGCTTAGTCAACGGGTCTGCAACATTCAGATCCGTATGTATCTTGCAAATCTCTATGTCTCCCACCTGGACTAAATCCCGGATGGAGTTGAAGCGTCTCTTGATGTGTTTGGTCCTTTTGTGAAATCTGGATTCCTTTGCCAAAGCTATTGCACCAGTATTGTCACAAAAGATTTTCATTGGACCCGATGCACTAGGTATGACACCTAGATCGGATATGAACTCCTTCATCCAGACTCCTTCGTTTGCTGCTTCCGAAGCAGCTATGTACTCCGCTTCACATGTAGATCCCGCTACGACGCTTTGTTTAGAACTGCACCAACTGACAGCTCCACCGTTTAAAGTAAACATGTATCCGATTTGCGATTTAGAATCGTCCGGATCAGTGTCAAAGCTTGCATCAACGTAACCTCTTACGGTGAGCTCTTTGTCACCTCCATATACGAGAAACATATCCTTAGTCCTTTTCAGGTATTTCAGGATGTTCTTCACCGCTGTCCAGTGATCCACTCCTGGATTACTTTGGTACCTCCCTGCTAAACTTATAGCAAGGCACACATCAGGTCTGGTACACAGCATTGCATACATGATAGAGCCTATGGCTGAAGCATAGGGAACATCTTTCATTTTCTCTCTATCTTCTGCAGTGGTCGGGCATTGAGTCTGACTCAACTTCACACCTTGTAACACAGGCAAGAACCCTTTCTTTGCTTGATCCATTTTGAACTTCTTCAAAATCTTGTCAAGGTATGTGCTTTGTGAAAGTCCAATTAAGTGTCTTGATCTATCTCTATAGATCTTTATGCCTAATATGTAAGCAACTTCCCCGAGGTCTTTCATCGAAAAACTTTTATTCAAGTATCCCTTTATGCTATCCAGAAATTCTATATCATTTCCAATCAGCAATATGTCATCCACATATAATATCAGAAATGCTACAGAGCTCCCACTCACTTTCTTGTAAATACAGGCTTCTCCAAAAGTCTGTATAAAACCAAATGCTTTGATCACACTATCAAAGTGTTTATTCCAACTCCGAGATGCTTGCACCAGTCCATAAATGGATCGCTGGAGTTTGCATACTTTGTTAGCTCCCTTTGGATCGACAAAACCTTCTGGTTGCATCATATACAACTCTTCTTCCAGAAATCCATTCAGGAATGCATTTTTGACATCCATTTGCCATATTTCATAATCATAAAATGCGGCAATTGCTAACATGATTCTGACGGATTTAAGCATCGCTACGGGTGAGAAGGTCTCATCGTAGTCAACCCCTTGAACTTGTCGAAAACCTTTTGCGACAAGTCGAGCTTTATAGATAGTAATATTACCATCAGCGTCAGTCTTTTTCTTGAAGATCCATTTATTCTCAATTGCTTGCCGATCATCGGGCAAGTCAACCAAAGTCCATACTTTGTTCTCATACATGGATCCCATCTCAGATTTCATGGCTTCAAGCCACTTTGCGGAATCTGGGCTCACCATCGCTTCTTCATAGTTCGTAGGTTCATCATGATCTAGCAGCATGACTTCCAGAACTGGATTACCGTACCACTCTGGTGCGGATCTCACTCTGGTTGATCTACGTGGTTCAGTAGTATCTTGCCCTGAAGTTTCATGATCATCATCATTAGCTTCCTCACTAATTGGTATAGGTGTCGCAGAAATAGTTTTCTGTGTTGTACTATTTTCCAATAAGGGAGCAGGTACAGTTACCTCGTCAAGTTCTACTTTCCTCCCACTCACTTCTTTCGAGAGAAACTCCTTCTCTAAAAATGATCCATTCTTAGCAACGAATGTCTTGCCCTCGGATCTGTGATAGAAGGTATACCCAACAGTTTCCTTTGGGTATCCTATGAAGACACATTTCTCCGCTTTGGGTTCCAGCTTATCAGGTTGAAGCTTTTTCACATAAGCATCGCAGCCCCAAACTTTAAGAAACGACAACTTTGGTTTCTTGCCAAACCATAGTTCATAAGGCGTCGTCTCAACGGATTTTGATGGTGCCCTATTTAACGTGAATGCGGCCATCTCTAAAGCATAACCCCAAAACGACAGCGGTAAATCAGTAAGAGACATCATAGATCGCACCATATCTAGTAAAGTACGATTACGACGTTCGGACACACCATTACGCTGTGGTGTTCCGGGTGGCGTGAGTTGCGAAACTATTCCACAATTTTTCAAATGTATACAAAACTCGTAACTCAAATATTCTCCTCCACGATCAGATCGTAGAAACTTTATTTTCTTGTTACGATGATTTTCAACTTCACTCTGAAATTCCTTGAACTTTTCTAATGTTTCAGACTTATGTTTCATTAAGTAGATATACCCATATCTGCTTAAATCATCTGTGAAGGTGAGAAAATAACGATATCCGCCACAAGCCTCAATATTCATCGGACCACATACATCGGTATGTATGATTTCCAATAAGTCTGTTGCTCTCTCCATAGTACCGGAGAACGGTGTTTTAGTCATCTTGCCTATGAGTCATGGTTCGCAAGTACCAAGTGATTCATAATCAAGTGGTTCCAAAAGCCCATCAGTATGGAGTTTCTTCATGCGCTTTACAACGATATGACCTAAACGGCAGTGCCACAAATAAGTTGCACTATCATTATCAACTCTGCATCTTTTGGCTTCTACATTATGAATATGTGTATCACTACTATCGAGATTCAATAAGAATAGACCACTCTTCAAAGGCGCATGACCATAAAAGATATTACTCATATAAATAGAACAACCATTATTCTCTGATTTAAATGAATAACCGTCTCGCATCAAACAAGATCCAGATATAATGTTCATGCTCAACGCTGGCACCAAATAACAATTATTTAGGTCTAATATTAATCCCGAAGGTAGATGTAGAGGTAGCGTGCCGACCGTGATCACATCGACTTTCGAAACGTTTCCCACGCGCATCGTCACCTCGTCCTTTGCTAGCGTCCGCTTATTCCGTAGTCCCTGTTTCGAGTTGCAAATATTAGCAATAGAACCAGTATCAAATACCCAGGTGCTACTGCGAGCTCTAGTAAGGTACACATCAATAACATGTATATCACATATACCTTTGTTCACCTTGCCATCCTTCTTATCCGCCAAATACTTGGGGCAGTTCCGCTTCCAGTGACCAGTCTGCTTGCAGTAGAAGCGCTCAGTTTCAGGCTTAGGTCCAGACTTGGGTTTCTTCTCCTGAGCAGCAACTAGCTTGCTGTTCTTCTTGAAGTTCCCCTTCTTCTTCCCTTTGCCCTTTTTCTTGAAACCAGTGGTTTTGTTAACCATCAACACATGATGCTCCTTCTTGATTTCTACCTCCGCAGCTTTCAGCATTGCGAAGAGCTCGGGAATAGTCTTGTTCATCCCTTGCATATTATAGTTCATCACGAAGCTCTTGTAGCTTGGTGGCAGTGATTGGAGAATTCTGTCAATGACGCAATCATCTAGAAGATTAACTCCCATCTGAATCAAGTCATTATTATACCCAGACATTTTGAGTATATGCTCACTGACAGAACTGTTCTCCTCCATCTTGCAGCTATAGAACTTATTGGAGACTTCATATCTCTCAATTCGGGCATTTGCTTGAAATATTAACTTCAACTCCAAGAACATCTCATATGCTCCATGACGTTCAAAACGTCGTTGAAGTCCCGATTCTAAGCCGTAAAGCATGGCACACTGAACTATCGAGTAGTCATCAGCTTTGCTCTGCCAGACGTTCATAACATCTGGCGTTGCTCCAGCAGCAGGCCTGGCACCCAGCGGTGCTTCCAGGACATAATTCTTCTGTGCAGCAATGAGGATAATCCTCAGGTTACGGACCCAGTCCGTGTAATTGCTACCATCATCTTTCAACTTTGCTTTCTCAAGGAACGCATTAAAATTCAACGGAACAACAGCACGAGCCATCTATCTACAATCAACATAAACAAGCAAGATACTATCAGGTACTAAGTTCATGATAAGTTTGAGTTCTGTTAATCAAATTACTTAGGAACTCCCACTTAGATAGACATCCCTCTAATCCTCTAAGTGATCACGTGATCCAAATCAACTAAACCATAACCGATCATCACGTGAGATGGAGTAGTTTTCAATGGTGAACATCGTCATGTTGATCATATCTACTATATGATTCACGCTCGACCTTTCGGTCTCTGTGTTCCGAGGCCATATCTGCATATTCTAGGCTCGTCAAGTTTAACCTGAGTATTCTGCGTGTGCAAAACTGGCTTGCACCCGTTGTAGATGGACGTAGAGCTTATCACACCCGATCATCACGTGGTGTCTGGGCACGACGAACTTTGGCAATGATGCATACTCAGGGAGAACACTTCTTGATAATTTAGTGAGAGATCATCTTATAATGCTACCGTCAATCAAAGCAAGATAAGATGCATAAAAGGATAAACATCACATGCAATCAATATAAGTGATATGATATGGCCATTATCATCTTGTGCTTGTGATCTCCATCTCCGAAGCACCGTCATGATCACCATCGTCACCGGCGCGACACCTTGATCTCCATCGTAGCATCGTTGTCGTCTCGCCAATCTTATGCTTCCACGACTATCACTACCGCTTAGTAATAAAGTAAAGCATTACATCGCGATTGCATTGCATACAATAAAGCGACAACCATATGGCTCCTGCCAGTTGCCGATAACTTGGTTACAAAACATGATCATCTCATACAATAAAATTAGCATCATGCCTTGACCATATCACATCACAACATGCCCTGCAAAAACAAGTTAGACGTCCTCTACTTTGTTGTTGCATGTTTTACGTGGCTGCTACGGGCTTAAGTAAGAACACATCTCACCTACGCATCAAAACCACAACGATAGTTTGTCAAATAGACTCCGTTTTAACCTTCTCAAGGACCGGGCGTAGCCACACTTGGTTCAACTAAAGTTGGAGAGACAGTCTTCCGCAAGCCATCTATGTGCAAAGCACGTCGAGGGAACCGGTCTCGCGTAAGAGTACGCGTAAGGTTGGTCCGGATCGTCTCGTCCAACAATACCGCCGAACCAAAGTATGACATGCTGGTAGGCAGTATGACTTGTATCGCCCACAACTCACTTGTGTTCTACTCGTGCAAATAACATCAAACCATAAAACCTAGGCTCGGATGCCACTGTTGGGGAACGTAGTAATTTCAAAATTTTCCTACGCACACGCAAGATCATGGTGATGCATAGCAACGAGAGGGGAGAGTGTTGTCTACGTACCAACGCAGACCGACTGCGGAAGCGATCACACAACATAGAGGAAGTAGTCGTACGTCTTCTTCCCGATCCGGCCAATCCAAGCACCGTTACTCCGGCACCTCCGAGTTCTTAGCACACGTTCAGCTCGATGACGATCCCCGGGCTCCGATCCAGCAAAGCTTCGGGGAGGAGTTCCGTCAGCACGACGGCGTGGTGACGATCTTGATGTACTACCGACGTAGGGCTTCGCCTAAGCACTACAACGGTATGATCGAGGTGGAATTTGGTGGCAGGGGGCACCGCACACGGCTAAGGAACGATCTCAAGGATCAACTTGTGTGTCTATGGGGTGCCCCCTGCCCCCGTATATAAAGGAGCAGGGGGAGGGGGTTCGGCCGGCTAGGGGAGGGCGCGGGAGGAGTCCTACTCCCACCGGGAGTAGGACTCCCCCCCTCAATCCTATTCCAACTAGGACTTCAAGGGGGAAAGGAGAGAGAGGGGGGCCGGCCCCTTCTCCTAGTCCTACTAGGACTTGGGGAAGGGGGGGCGTGGCCAGCTGTGGGCTGCCCCTTTTCTCTTTTCCACTATGGCCCAATAGGCCCATTTGCCTCCCGGGGGGTCCGGTAACCCTCTCGGTATTCCGGTAAAATCCCGATTTCACCCGGAACACTTCTGGTGTCCAAACATAGGCTTCCAATATATCAATCTTTACGTATCGACCATTTTGAGACTCCTCGTCACGTCCGTGATCACATCCGGGACTCCGAACAACCTTCGGTACATCAAAATGCATAAACTCATAATAACTGTCATCGTAACGTTAAGCGTGCGGACCCTACGGTTCGAGAACAATGTAGACATGACCGAGACACGTCTCCGGTCAATAACCAATAGCGGGACCTGGATGCCCATATTGGCTCCTACATATTCTACGAAGATCTTTATCGGTCAGACCGCATAACAACATACGTTGTTCCCTTTGTCATCGGTATGTTACTTGCCCGAGATTCGATCGTCGGTATCCAATACCTAGTTCAATCTCGTTACCGGCAAGTCTCTTTACTCGTTCCGTAATACAACATCCTGCAACTAACTCATTAGTTGCAATGCTTGCAAGGCTTTAAGTGATGTGCATTACCGAGAGGGCCCAGAGATACCTCTCCGACAATCGGAGTGACAAATCCTAATCTCGAAATACGTCAACCCAACATCTACCTTTGGAGACACCTGTAGTACTCCTTTATAATCACCCAGTTACGTTGTGATATTTGGTAGTACCCAAAGTGTTCCTCCGGCAAACGGGAGTTGCATAATCTCATAGTCATAGGAACATGTATAAGTCATGAAGAAAGCAATAGCAACATACTAAACGATCGGGTGCTAAGCTAATGGAATGGGTCATGTCAATCAGATCATTCAACTAATGATGTGACCTCGTTAATCAAATAACAACTCTTTGTTCATGGTTAGGAAACATAACCATCTTTGATTAACGAGCTAGTCAAGTAGAGGCATACTAGTGACACTCTGTTTGTCTATGTATTCACACATGTATTATGTTTCCGGTTAATACAATTCTAGCATGAATAATAAACATTTATCATGATATAAGGAAATAAATAATAACTTTATTATTGCCTCTAGGGCATATTTCCTTCAAAACCTTGTGTCTCTCGTGCAGTTCTTTTAGTAGTTTAGATCTTTATGAGACGGGGAGGTAGAAGGCGTGATCTCCGTGCACACCCCAGTGTTCGAACCTTATGGGTCTGACGGAACCCGTGATCCGACAATATCTATTGATGGGCATCTCCATAGCCCGTTGATACGCCTAGTTGATGTGAGACCATCTTCTCCTTTTTTGTCTTCTCCACAACCACCATTCTATTCCACCTATAGTGCTATATCCACGGCTAATGCTCATGTATTGCGTGAAGATTGAAAAAGTTTTGAAAAAGTTAGAGTATGAAACAATTGCTTGGCTTGTCATCGGTGAAGATGGAGCATAGCCAGACTATATGATTTTGTAGGGATAACTTTCTTTGGCCATGTTATTTTGATAAGACATAATTGCTTTATTAGTATGCTTGAAGTATTATTATTCTTATGTCAATATAAACTTTTGTCTTGAATCTTTCTAATATGAATATTCATACCACAATTAAGAAGATTTGCATTGAAATTTTGCCAAGTAGCACTCCGCATCAAAAATTCTCTTTTTATCATTTACCTACTCGAGGACGAGCAGGAATTAAGCTTGGGGATGCCTGATACGTCTCCAACGTATCTATAATTTTTTATTGCTCCATGCTAAATTATCTACTGTTTTGGACTATATTGGGCTTTATTTTCCAATTTTATATTATTTTTGGGACTAACCTATTAACCGGAGGCCCAACCCAGAATTGCTGTTTTTGCCTATTTCAGTGTTTCGAAGAAACAGAATATCAAACGGAGTCCAAACGGAATAAAATCTTCGGGGACGTGATTTTCTCACCGAACGTGATCCAGGAGACTTGGACCCTGCTCCAAGGAACAAAAGAGGCGGTCACGAGGGTGGGGGGCGCCCCCCCTAGGGCGCGCCCCCTGCCTCATGGGCCCCTCGTTGCTCCTCCGTCATACTTCTTCCTCCTATATATACACACGTACCCCCAAACGATCAGAACAGGAGCCAAAAACCTAATTCCACCGCTGCAACTTTCTGTATCAACGAGATCCCATCTTGGGGCCTGTTCCGGAGCTCCGCCGGAAGAGGGCCGTCATCACGGAGGGCTTCTACATTAGCCTCTCCGATGAAGTGTGAGTAGTTTACCTCGGACCTTCGGGTCTATAGTTAGTAGCTAGATGGCTTCTTCTCTTTCTTTGAATGTCAATACCAAGTTCTCCCCCTCTCTTGTGGAGATCTATTCGATGTAATCTTCATTTTGTGGTGTGTTTGTTGAGACCGATGAATTGTGGGTTTATGATCAAGTCCATCTATGAATAATATTTGAATCTTCTCTGAATTCTTTTATGTATGATTGGTTATCTTTGCAAGTCTCTTCGAATTATCCGTTTGGTTTGGCCAACTAGATTGGTAGTTCTTGCTGAGGAAGTCCTGGATTAGGGGATGTTCGGGTAGCCGGACTATACCTTCAGCCGGACTCCTGGATTATGAAGATACAAGATTGAAGACTTCGTCCCGTGTCCGGATGGGACTTTCCTTGGCGTGGAAGGCAAGCTTGGCGATGCGGATATTCAAAATCTCCTACCATTGTAACCGACTCTATGTAACCCTAAACCTATCCGGTGTCTATATAAACCGGAGGGTTCTAGTCCGTAGGACAACATCATCATACAACAATCATACCATAGGCTAGCTTCTAGGGTTTAGCCTCCTCGATCTCGTAGGACGTAGGGTTTTACCTCCATCAAGAGGGCCCGAACCTGGGTAAAACATCGTGTTCCCTGCCTCCTGTTACCATCCGGCCTAGACGCACAGTTCGGGACCCCCTACCCGAGATCCGCCGGTTTTGACACCAACATTGGTGCTTTCATTGAGAGTTCCTCTGTGCCATCGCAATCAGGAAGGATGCCTCCTCCCGTCTTTAAAGACGGCGCCGTTGCTAAGGGAGCCTTGGATGTCGGCCAAACTCTCCGGTTAGGTGGTTTCCTCATGACCGCCTGTTCGGCTGTTGCGCCGACGGTGACCTCTCGGGTCATAAAAAGCAACCTACACGTCAGCTCGGAGTTCGTCGAGCAGCTAGATCGAATGGAGCTCTCTTCCGTAAACGAGCTCTTGGATCGCATCGCCGCCCTGGGGGTCGCTACAGATTACGACCAGGTTGGGCTTAAACCCGATCTAAGAGAAATTAACTCTCCCCAAGTCACCCACCACGTTGCCGTGGTAGAGGCGCAGTGTGGCGACCCTTCATCTATTCTAAGGACTAGCTACGTCCGAATTCCCGACCCCTCCAAGCCGGATACCCGTGGAGGGGAGGATGTAACTCAAGACCTGAGCTTAGGATCAGGCAACGGGCCAGATTCATTGGACAACACCCAAGAATCCGAACTTGAGAGTTCGGAAACTCTTCGGCCTCCGAATCCTGGATTGGGTGAGGTTTCAGATTCAACGACACCCGCCCACCCGATCATAAGCGATCTCTCCCAAATCAGGCAGAGGCCCGAGGAAGCAGTACATCATTACTGAGCCAGATTCCTCCTGGTTATGAACAGGATAAAGGATTGCCGCGAGGGAGACACAATCTCAATTTTTTGCAATAATTGCACGAACAAGGGAATCCTCAATGCCGTAAGTCATCGTGATATTACACGCTTCGCTGACTTGGCGTCCATAGTACCAAAATACTGTGCGATGGAAAGCGCCAGGAAAACCGAAATAAAATTTTGGGATAATCCGGCCTTGAGTAGTATTCCCATCCGAACTAAGAGGGTGCATCATCATAGGACACCTGGGATAAACACCAAAAAGCCAAAACCGTCTACAGGGCATGGAACCGTACTGGAAAAGTGGCTTGATGGACCCTGTAGAATTCACAGTACAGAGGAGGCCACACCAACTCACAGCCTTAGAGCATGTTGGATACTCCGGCAGGTGGCCAAAATCGGCGAGGACCTCCTAATTCCAGAGGCCGTAGAAAGCCAGCCCAAGGACACCAGTACCGTTCTCACGGTCTTCGAGACTTTCGCATCAAATAATGTGCGAAAAAGAACAATCCGCGGCCTCGCCGAAGTCTATCAAGTTGCAACAATAAATCCATGGAGCGACACTGCCATTACCTTCAACGCAAGTGATGAACCTAGATTCCGAACAGCCCAAGCACCAGCCGCATTGGTCCTCAGCCCCATAGTGGACGGCGTTCACCTCACCAAGGTGCTCATGGATGGAGGCAGCGAACTGAACCTCATTTATGAGGAAACCCTTCAAAAAATGGAAATAGACTGGAACCGCGTCGAGCAAAGCAGCACATCCTTTAGAGGAATAATCCCCAGTCGGGAAGCGCGCTGCACAGGAAAAATCACACTAGATGTGGTGTTCGGCACGCCGGATAACTACAGGTCCAGGTGGCCCCGCTTGAGAGCGGATATCACGCTTTACTAGGGCGGGAAGCATTCACAATCTTCCAAGTAATACCCCATTACGGGTACATGAAGCTTAAGATGCCCGGGCCGAACGGAATTATCACTCTAGCTAGAGATCCGGACATAGCACTCCGCGCCGAAAACAAGACAGCCGCATTAGCCCTTGCGGCGCTATCCGAAGCCTTAGCGGCCGAGGAACTGACTGCGCTGCGCTCCATGGTTAACAGGGACGATGTGATACTCGATAAGAGATCCAAATCCACATCCTTCAAGCCAGCTGACGAAATAGTCAAATTCCAGGTCCATCCAATGGACCCCAATAAAACAGCTTCCATCGGGGCATGACTGAACCCTGATGTAGACGCCGCATTGCGAGAATTCCTACGAGAGAACTGGGACATCTTCGCCTGGCACCCTTCAGACATGCCAGGGATCCCACTCGGGTTGGCCGAACACAGCTTAAATATCCAAAAAGGATTTAAACCTATCAAACAAGCCCTTCGGTGTTTTTCCGAACCCAAGAGACAGGCTATGGGAGAGGAGCTAGCCAAGCTATTGGAGGCCGGATTCATCAGAGACATAAAACATCCGGACTAGCTAGCAAACCTGGCGATGGTACCAAAGAAGGACAAATCTTGGCGCCTGTGTGTCGATTTTAAAGACCTTAACAAGGCTTGCCCAAAGGATCCCTTCCCCCTCCCCCGTATCGATCAAATTATCGATGCCACCGCAGGACACGATTCGTTGTGTTTCCTCGACGCATACTCCGATTACCATCAAATCAAGATGGCAGAATCAGACCAAGCTGCAACAGCATTCATCACACCATACGGCCCATTCTGCTTCAACACAATGCCCTTCGGCCTGAAAAACGCCGGCGCAACATATCAGCGCATGATCCAGACATGTCTGGCAAACCAGATCGGCAAAATAGTGGAGGCGTACGTGGATGATGTGGTCATCAAATCAAGACATGTCAAATCTCTAGTAGACGACTTAAGGCTTACATTCGATAAACTCCGAAAATATGACATCAAGCTCAACCCGGAAAAATGCGTCTTCGGCGTTCCAGCCGGAAAGCTCTTGGGCTTCATTGTATCCGGTAGAGGAATTGAAGCAAATCCAGCCAAGATCCGAGCTTTGTCACAATTGGATGTCCCAAAGGACCTTAAACAAATACAAAAATTAACCGGATGCGTGGCGGCTTTAAGCCGCTTCATCTCCCGTTTGGGAGAAAAGGCACTACCCCTCTATCGCCTCCTTCGGCGCACCGAACACTTCGAGTGGACGGATGCCGCCACGGCCGGACTTGATGAAATAAAAGCCATATTGGCAACAAACCCAGTCCTAGCCGCGCCAAACACCGGCGAACCAATGTTATTGTACATTGCAGCAACACATCAAGTTGTCAGCGCAGTGCTCGTTGTCGAGCGGGAAATGGACGCACACAAATTCCCCCTTCAAAGGCCGGTCTACTACGTGTCCACTGTCCTCACTCCATGCATATCACGGTACCCGCATTATCAAAAGATTGCATATGCGGTATTCATGGCATCCCGGAAGCTACAACACTACTTTCAAGAGTGTTCCATAACAGTAGCCTCGGAAGTACCACTCAACGATATCGTCAACAGCCGCGATGCAACGGTCCCGATTGCAAAATGGGCCATCGAGCTTCTCCCGTTCGATATAACCTATAAGCCATGGCGAGCTATTAAATAGCAAGTTTTGGCCGACTTCGTCGCAGAATGGACGGAGGCCGAGCTCCCTAAAGAGTAAGGCACATATTCAAACTGGATTATGCACTTCGACGGCTCCAAAATGTTGGCCGGACTGGGGGGGCGGCGTCGTCTTGGCGTCCCCCACAGGAGACACAGTCCAATATGTGCTCCAGATCATGTACACGGATTCCAACAATGCAGCCGAATACGAGGCCCTCCTGCATGGCCTCCGGATAGCAGTATCCATGGGTATCCAGCACCTAGAGGTATGTGGGGATTCAAACCTCGCGATATCCCAAATAAATGGAGACTTCGACACCAAGGACCCAAAAATGGCAGCCTACCGCAATGCCATCCTAAAAATGTCAGCTCGGTTCGAAGGGCTGGAATTTCACCATGTAGCCCGAGAAAACAATAAAGCGGCGGCCGTCCTAGCACGCATCGGAGCAAAAAACGATGCAGTCCCCCCAACATCTTTTTGGATAGATTGTTCAAGCCATCCGTAGCATGGGAGGGGGAACCCACAAACAACAGCCCGAACCCAGCCGCACCACTCGACGCCGAACAATCTGACACAATTGGAGGCTCTGCCAATGAAATTACACCTTCAACCCACGTAATAATGGCGGTTATCGCCCCGTGGACAGAACCATTCCTAGCCTACCTTACTAGGAAGGAACTCCCGGAGGACCAAAACGAGGCCCGCTGCATAGTGCGGCAAGCTAAAGCCTACAGAGTCCATGAGGGACAGCTTTATAAGAAAAGCACTACCGGAGTCCTTCAAAGGTGCATCTCCGAAGAGGAAGGGCGGAACCTTCTGGCTGAAATTCACGCCAGACTCGGTGGTCACCACGCTGCTGCTCGGTCCCTTGTTAGCAAGGCTTTCCGTACAGGCTTTTATTGGCCGACGGCCTGGGCAGACGCTCAGGACCTAGTCCAATGATGCGCTGGTTGCCAACTTTTTGCCAACCAAAGCCATATGCCACCCACCGCACTCCAAACTATACCCATCACCTAGCATTTTGCGGTCTGGGGGCTTGACATGGTCGGACCCCTTAAAGGTGGAACCCATAAGAAAAAATACTTACTGGTCATGGTGGATAAGTTCACCAAATGGATAGAAGCCAAGCCTGTTAAAATGGCTGAATCCGGACCAGTGATAGACTTCATATCCGGGGTTGTACACCGTTATGGCGTCCATCACAGCATCATAACCGATAACAGTACAAACTTTACCGCCGACGAGGTAAAACTCTGGTGCAAAAACATGGGCATCAAGCTCGATTATGCTTCCGTCTATCACCCACAAACCAACGGCCAGGTCGAACGTGCAAATGGTCTTATCATGAGCGGCATTAAACCCAGACTAGTGCGGTCCCTCAAGGAATCTAACACGCACTGGGTAGAGGAGCTCGACTCCATGCTATGGGGGCTGCGAACCACGCCAAATCGCACCACCGGATACACACCATTTTTTATGGTGTACGGCGCAGAAGCAGTTCTGCCCTGCGACATAATTCATGACTCACCTAGAGTGCGCATGTACGAAGAAAGAGAAGCTGAGCTCGATCGGCAGGACAACTTGGACGCCTTGGAGGAGGAGCGTGACGTGGCAAAAGCCCGTTCCGCATTTTATCAACAGCAGGCCCGAAGATACCAAAGCAGAGAAGTACGGGCCAAAAATTACAATGTTGGCGAACTAGTTCTACGCCTGCCGGATAAGAAAAAGGACAAACTCAAGCCCAAGTGGGAAGGTCCATTCATAATCGACCAAGTCCTGACCGGTGGAGCGTACCGCCTGCGATATGCGTCGAACAACCGACTCGAGCCGAATCCGTGGAACGCCGCCCGTCTCCGAAGATTCTATGCCTAGCGCTGGACTCTGTGTTCGTCTCCTTCCTCTGTCCATTCCTTGTTGAATTTTTCTGTCTTACATTTCTCTCCTTCCCATTTTTTCTTTCATAGCCCTTAAAGGCTCATATAGTGACGCGCCACACGCGCTCACTAAACCTGGGGGCTTCTTTAACAGAAGCTTATTTGTACGGGCTTCACGCCAAACACATGCATCAAACTTCCGCATGTACCTTTTTCTTCACCATTATATGCATCGATATGACTTAAGTTTTGGCCAAGCTGGGTTGCCTGGCTCCTGTGCTTACCCCTACGTTCCCGATTGTTCGGCTAGGCGGTAAAGGGAGTACCTCTGCGATTGTTACTGCCGGGTCAGCCGGACGTGTACCTCAGACTGGGTGAAGCCGAAAGCTAGGGTTCTTAAGGGAATATTCGGTCGGTGAAATAAAAGATGATCTTTTTTACTCATTTTATGCGCCCCCAGATTCTTTTTCTGCGTCTCTTCACGCAGTCCGGACATGCACATTAGGGCATGCCTCCCAATGAAAGGAACCCTTAACGGAACTATTCTCTCTGGAAGATGTTTCTTACTAACCATGTAATATAACATAACTAGTTGGGCACTTGTATGATAAAGCACTGATGACCCCTACGCCTGGTCTCCACGCATACCCCGGTTCTTATATAACCGCTAGGGTATTCGGACACACTCCGGACCGTCAGGTCCCGAGGTTGAAGCGAAAAGGTCGGCAACGACAAACGATCTACAATCCGGCTAGAAGGCATTACACATGTCAATTCAAAATTACACAGTCATTCTGACTGATTGTATTCCTCTTCTATACCATCTAACAGGCTATCTAATTAAAGTCCTGCTGGGAATACTTTGCGGTCAGCTCTACTTGGTCATACACTAAGCTTACAGGGATCTCCTTCCCGTCAGGCCCCACTGGTCCGACCTCGGCCATGTGGTTTGGGTCAGACTTCATAAAACGGGTCTTCACCATGGCCCAGGCCTCCCTAGCGCCTTGTCGGTAGGCCGATATCTTCCACAACCGGAAGTGCCGCCGAGCTCCCTTCAGCTTCTCCGCAAGCTCTCCAAGGCCCTCGGGCACGGAGTGGGCAGGCCATAAGGCTTGGGCAATACCTCACATCGCCTGCCGAATTCGCTCGTGCAGTTGCAAGAGTTCGGGAAGAAGGTCACCCGTAGAACCGGGCATCTCCTCTGCAGGACGACATGTGAGCATACCTGCAGACATTACTCTGTTAGTCGACTTCCTCGCCGAACTCTTTTTTCAAAGTTCGTTCAAGCACTTACTAAATATGCCGCGTCAAAGCCGCTGATTCTCCTTCATGGAGTCCGACAGCTGGCCACGAACATCTTTAAGTTCGACGTCCAGCTTGGTGTTGACATCCTGAAGATCACTCTTCTCCAGCCTCACCCTTGTCAACATACTCTCACCGGCCTTTAACCGGCGTAAGAGTTGTTGTTTGTCCGGATCTAGTCCGGCGCCATCTGCAATATGATCGGTCAGATTTGCACCCACACCGCATGATACTAATCTTTCAAAGTGTATCTTACCTGAGGGGGTCTCTTTGGGCTCCCCTGCTGCGGCTAGTGCGGCCTCTAGTTGTGCCTTGCACTTTTCCAGCTCCTGGGACAGTACGGTATTCTTCTCTGTAAGAACCTGTATATTAAATGATCCTTGAATCAGTTGCTCTAAACTGCTTCAAGTCTCGGGGGCTACTGGCATATATATATTTAACCAAAATTTTCTTACCCATATGTCTTTTACATACTGCTCCGTGGCTCTGGCTAAACCATTTTGAGCGGCACGGAGGTACGCATCTCCTGAATTAAAGGCATCTAAAGCCTCTTGGCAGAAACAAGCATCGCTTAGAACTGTCCGGCGACGCCTGTGGTTCATGGCACTCTCCACTTCAGAATTTGTGGCAGACAGCCTGTCCTCATCCTCTATCGGAGGAGCGTCCGGTGCGCGCCTTATGCTCGCCTCCGCTTCCTGGCCTGACGTTGGAGCCTGGCTGGTGGAGGCGCGATTGGCAACCTCTCCGGATGTAGTCCGGCGAGGTCTCTTCATTCTAAAGATAGCACGAACGTTAATATGCCCTGATAGAATAACTTCAGGGAAACAGAGGGTGCGCTATACCTTTGCGCCGACATCTCAGTCCGGACTACATTCCTTTTTGCCCCACGGGGCCCTGCGGCCCCTCGTTGGCTAGCCGCCGCAGGTTCGGCCTCCTGTCTCAGAAATCTCCCCTGCAAAACATGGTTGTCATCAGAAACACCGGAATACGTGAGAGTGGGATCTCTTTTAAGGGAATGGGACTCTGGTTTCCGTCACCTGGGAGGCCGGGATTAACCCTGGGTAATCCGCCGTAATGGCCACCAAGGTATCGTCCTTACTTAGCTGATAGAACACCCCGTCAATAAGCTCCACTGATATGTCTGGATCCTCTTCGGAGTCCGGATTGAGGGACCGTTCTGGGTCCTCGGGCTGTGGAGGACGGCTGTTTATATCCTTTACCTCCTGTCGCAGTTCCTGCATTGAAATCATTAGACTACCTATCTAACTGTGGGAGTATAAAACGAACGGGCAAGCGCAATTGTTCACTTACCCAACTTGGAGGATCGTACATACTGAATCCGGCATGCGGATTGACGCGGAGGAATTCCTCCTTTTCTCCCTTGTACAAAGAGGATAAGATCTTTACTAAGGCGGCGACTGAGGCTGGCCCCTTACGACCGTAACGGGTGGCGTCATCCTCCCCGTTGAAATCCCACATGGGGTGGCCTCTATATTGAAGCGGCTGCACCCCCCGCATAATGCATGCGGCCATGACTCCAATCATGGTTAGTCCGGAATGAGCCAACAGTCTTATCCGGCCCATTAGGTAAAGGACGTCTCTGTCGCTTTCTCTCTGAGAGCTCCGTGGACGCCAGCTCAAGCGTTTCTTCAATGGGGCATTGTTGAACTCAGGGAGACCGACCTGGATAGGGTCCGGTAGCGGGACGTCATCTATGTAAAACCATTCCGAAGGCCAGTCCTCGGACGCCTTCTTCGGGGTTCCGGATAGGTATCCGATCCCGGCGATGCGCCATACTTCGGCTCCGCCCACTTGATAGATGGACCCCTCTTGAGAACGGGGCACCAGGTAGAATAACCTCTTCCACAGCGTGAAATGAGCCTCAACGCCTAAAAATAGCTCGCAAAGGGCAACGAAACCCGCGATGTGTAATACGGAGGTGGGCGTGAGATTGTGCAGCTGGAGACCGTAAAACTTCAGAAGCCCGCGGAGAAATGGATGAATTGGAAATCCCAGTCCCCTTATTAGATAGGGGACGAGGCACACCCGCTCTCCTTTAGAAGGATTGGGGGTGCTTTCCACTTGTTTTACGCCGTTGTAGGTGGCGAGACCGGCTCGGACCGGGACCATGTATGCCGGGGGAAGAAATCCCTTGGCCTAAAGCGACACTAACTTGCTGTGTGGGATGGTGCAACTCTCCCAGCCCCCGGGTTTGGGACCGGAGGGGCGAGGGGAGGAGCTGCGACGGCTGGACATGTTGGAATGGACCTTTGCTGGAAGCGCTCTGATGATAACTCGCGGAGAGGAGAAGATGTGGTTTGAACCTGAATTCCCATCCAGTTAAATAGGCGGCTCGTTTATATGGCTAGGGGTGTGGATGTAAAAATGCCCCGGCTTTTCGCATTCGTTTGACACGTGGAAGACGGCCATTATTGGGCGTAGAAGCCAAGGAGCGCAACATTTACAAGAAACCAGACTTTATTCAACAGGTACACAGAATTTGGAGGAGAACCCGCCTTGCAATGCCGAAGACAATCTGCGCGTCGGACTCATCGTCATTGAAGCTTGGTTCGGGGCCTACTGAGGGAGTTCTGGATTAGGGGGTGTTCGGGTAGCCGGACTATACCTTCAGCCGGACTCGTGGATTATGAAGATACAAGATTGAAGACTTCGTCCCGTTTCCGGATGGGACTTTCCTTGGCGTGGAAGGCAAGCTTGGCAATGCGGATATTCAAGATCTCCTACCATTGTAACCGACTCTATGTAACCCTAACCCTATCCGGTGTCTATATAAACCGGAGGGTTCTAGTCCGTAGGACAACATCATCATACAACAATCATACCATAGGCTAGCTTCTAGGGTTTAGCCTCCTCGATCTCGTGGTAGATCTACTCTTGTACTACCCATATCATCAATATTAATCAAGCAGGACATAGGGTTTTACCTCCATCAAGAGGGCCCGAACCTGGGTAAAACATCGTGTTCCCTGCCTCCTGTTACCATCCGGCCTAGACGCACAGTTCGGGACCCCCTACCCGAGATCCGCCGGTTTTGACACCGACACTTGCCATGGGAGAAGTGCTTAGCTTTGGGTTCGATCTTGCGGTGTCCTTACCCAGTGACAGAAGGGGCAGCAAGGCACGTATTGTATCGTTGCCATCGAGGATAACAAGATGGGGTTTATTTCATATTGCAAGAATTTATCTCTCTACATCATGTCATCTTGCTTAAGGCGTTACTCTGTTTTAACTTAATACTCTAGATGCATGCTCGATAGCGGTCGATGAGTGGAGTAATGGTAGTAGATGCAGAATCGTTTCGATCTACTTGTCACAGACGTGATGCCTATATACATGATCATGCCTAGATATTCTCATAACTATGCTCAATTCTGTCAATTGCTCAATAGTAATTTGTTCACCCACCGTAGAATACTTATGCTCTTGAGAGAAGCCACTAGTGAAACCTATGGCCCCCGGGTCTATTCTCATCATATCAATCTCCATCACTTTAATCTTGCTTTTCTTTTTTACTTTGCCTTTAATTTTTACTTTGCATCTTTATACCAAAAATACTAAAAAAATATTATATCTATCAGATCTCACTCTCGTAAGTGACCGTGAAGGGCTTGAAAACCCCTAATCGCGTTGGTTGCGAGTAGCTATCGCTTTGTGCACGTACAAGGGACTTGAGCGTGGGCTCCTACTGGATTGATACCTTGGTTCTCAAAAACTAAGGGAAATACTTACGCTACTCTGCTGCATCATCCCTTCCTCTTCGGGGAAAACCAACGCAAGCTCAAGACGTAGTAGGGGGGCGCCCCCCACCCTCGTGGATAGGGTGTGGGCCCCCTGGTCTTCATCTTTGGCGAGGATTTTTCATTATTTATTATAAGGTATTCCATGGAGTTTCAGGACTTTTGGAGTTGTGCAGAATAGGTCTCTAATATTTGCTCCTTTTCCAGCCCAGAATTCCAGCTCCCGGCATTCTCCCTCCTTATGTAAACCTTGTAAAATAAGAGAGAATAGCCATAAGTATTGTGACATAATGTGAAACAACAGCCTGTAATGCAATAAACATCGATATAAAAGCATGATGCAAAATGGACGTATCCGTTACAAGTTGAGAAGCTTATTACTCTTGGGTGCTTGGTACCCTTGAGCTTGTTCCTCTTGGGTGCTTGGGCGCCCTAGACGGTTGGTGGTGTTCGGAGCTCAATCATTGTGGTGTAAAGCTCCGGGCAAGCATCGGGGTCTCCAATTAGGTTGTGGAGATCGCCCCGAGCAATTTGACGGGTTCGGTGACCTCCCTCAAGGGTCCCTTAGTGGAATCATGGTATCTTGCATTGTGCGAGGGCGTGAGGAGATTACGGTGGCCCTAGTGGCTTATTGGGGAGCATTGTGCCTCCACACCGCTCCAAACGGAGATTAGCATCCGCAAGGGTGTGAACTTCGGGATACATCGTCGTCTCCGCGTGTCTCGGTTATCTCTTACCCGAGCCCTTTACTTATGCACTTTACTTTGAGATAGCTATATTGTTCTTTGTCATATATCTTGCTAACACATAGTTGCTTATCTTGCTTAGCATAAGTTGTTGGTGCACATAGGTGAGCCTAGTTGTTTTAGGTTTTGTGCTTGGCAAATTAACCGCTAGGTTTATTCCACATTTGTTCAAGCCTAAACCGTAATATTTTAAACGCCTATTCACCCCCCTCTTGGCGACATCCACGATCTTTCAATGAAGACCATGTACCAGAGGGGAAACCCTTCTCCTATATAGGGAGAAGGTCAAGGAAGAAAAAGAAGAATGGGGCCCCTCTCCCCCTCTCTTCCGGTGGCGCCGGAGTGCCACCGGGGCCATCATCGTCACCGCAATCTACACCAACAACTTCACCGACGTCATCACCAATTATTCCCCCCTCTATGCAGCGGTGTAACCCCTCTTTTACCCGCTGTAATCTCTACTTAAACATGGTGCTCAATGCTATATACTATTTCCCAATGATGTATGGCTATCCTATGATGTTTGAGTAGATCCGTTTTGTCCTATGGGTCAATTGATGATCGTGATTGGTTTGAGTTGCATGTTTTATTATTAGTGCTGTCCTATGGTGCTCTCCGTGTCACGCAAGCGTGAGGGATTCCCGCTGTAGGGTTTGCAATATGTTCATGATTTTCTTATGGTGGGTGGCGTGAGTGATAGAAACACAGACCCGAGTAAGTAGGTTGTTGCGTATGGGATAAAGAGGACTTGATACTTTAATGCTATGGTTGGGTTTTACCTTAATGATCTTTAGTAGTTGCGGATGCTTGATAGAGTTCCAATCATAAGTGTATATGATCCAAGAAGAGAAAGTATGTTAGCTTATGCCTCTCCCTCAAATAAAATTGCAATAATGATTACCGGTCTAGTTATCGATTGCCTAGAGACAAATAACTTTCTCGTTACAAAAAGATCTCTACTAAAACTAACTTAGTTGTGTCTTCATCTAAACAACCCCTACTTTTTATTTACGCGCTCTTTATTATCTTGCAAACCTATCCAACAACACCTACAAAGTACTTCTAGTTTCATACTTGTTCTAGGTAAAGCGAACGTTAAGCGTGCGTAGAGTTGTATCGGTGGTCGATACAACTTGAGGGAATATTTGTTCTACCTTTAGCTCCTCATTGGGTTCGACACTCTTACTTATGAAAGAGGCTACAGTTGATCCCCTATACTTGTGGGTTGTCAAGAGCTTTTTCTAGCACTGTTGCCGGCGAGTTATAGCGTGGGGTGAATATTCTCGTGTGTGCTTGTTTGCTTTATCACTAAGTAGTTTTTATTTTGTGCTCTTGTTTTCTATCTTTAGTTATGGGTAGGAAACACAAAATACAAAAAAATTTAGTGGTACCTACTGAACCAATGGTTGAATAACCACTCAAAATCTATCACACTACTGAAGCTTTTTTACTTGGATCATCTTCGATCCCTTTGTGCTCGGGCTGAAACCCCAACTAGCTTAGTTGAGGGCAAATCTTTATATGAGCATGCTTGTTATGTGCGACACCGCATATCTAAAAAAGGGAAACTTTTACTGGATCAAATTCACCGTTTGCAGTGCTATGCTTGGAATTTATGTGAAATATATGATTGTACTTGTTGTTCTAAAGACCCTAAGAAACACCTTCCTTATCAATGTGGGTTTAGTGATAATGGAATCGTATCTTCGTATACTAAGGGTGTTTATAATTACTATGATGTTCAACAAATTGAAGAATTTGTTGCTTTTAGGGGTACTTGTGAAATTGCTTTTTTATTGAAGAGCGCGCTACTACTCTCTACAAATCTGAAAATTTGGCCACACTTAAATATTGCTATGATAATTATGCTTCTAATCCTTATATTAAACCATATATTGAGGAGTCCTCCACTGTCCAAGAAGAGACTAATATTTTGCAGGCGTCTATGGAAGAAGAAATTAAAGACATTGTGAGCTCATTGGATGAAAAAGATGAGGAGGAGAGGGAAGAACAAAAGGAGGAAGAGCGGATTGAGCACCCGTTCCCACCATCTAATGAGAGTAACTCTTTATCCCATACATTGTTTAATTTCCCTTCAAATCTACCAAAGGATGAATGCTATGATGATTGTTATGATCCCGTTGATTCTTTTGAAATATCCCTTTTTGATGATGATTGCTATGCTTGTGGCCAAGATGCCAATCTGAATTATGCTTATGGAGATGAACTCATTATAATTCCTTATGTTAAACATGAAATTGTTGCTATTGCACCCATGCATGATAGTCCTATTATCTTTTTAAATTCTCCCAACTACACTATATCGGAGAAGTTTGCACTTATTAAGGATTATATGGATGGGTTGCCTTTTACCGTTGCACATGATAATTTTGATGACTATAATATGCATGTGCTTGCTGCTCCTACTTGCAATTATTATGAGAGAGGAACTACATCTCCGCCTCTCTATGTTTCCAATATGATAAAATTGCAAGAAACTTCTTATACTATGCATTGGCCTTTACTATGTGTGCATGATTCGTTGTTTTATGACATGCCGATGCATAGAAAGAGAGTTAGAATTCGTTATTGCATGATATATGTTACTTTGTACTCACTACTAAATTACAAATCATTGTTAATTAAAATGGCTTTGATATACCTTGGGATTCGGGTGGATCCATTACTTGAGCACTATATGCCTAGCTTAATGGCTTTAAAGAAAGTGCTGCCAGGGAGACAAGCCGGAAGTTTTAGAGAGTCATTTATTTCTGTTATGTTCTTTTATAAAGTTTAAAAATAAAAATAATGTGCCAAGGTTTGCCTTTAAGATGTTTACTTACTTGTTGGTTTGTGCTGTGCAAGACATAAACTTTGGCTGTAGTGTGAGATTTTACATTTTTTTACTGGAACGTCAAACGGTTCTGAAACTTTTTGCACTGTATTTCTATACAAATTGTTTATTTTTCCTAAATTTTTCAGAATTTTTGAAGCACCATAAGTATGGTGAATGTTCAGATTACTACAGACTGTCCTGTTTAAGACAGATTCTGTTTTTGACGCATAGTTTGCTTGTTTTAATGAAACTATCAATTTCTACCAGTGGATTAAGCCATGGAAAAAGTTATATTACAGTAGATAAAATGCAAAAAACAAAATATGAATTGGTTTGCAACATTATTTAGAGTAGTGATTTGCTTTATTATACTAACGGATCTTACCGAACTTTCTGTTATGTTTTGTGTGATTGAAGTTTTCATGTTTTGGGAGAGATCACGATGGATGCATGAATAAGGAGTGGCAAGAGCCTAAGCTTGGGGATGCCCGAGGCACCCCAAGGAAATATTCAAGGACTCCCAAACAACCAAGCTTGGGGATGCCCCAGAAGGCATCCCCTCTTTCTTCTAACGATCATCGGTAATTTCACTTTGAGCTATAATTTTATTCGTCACATGATATGCGTAAATCTTGGAGCGTCTTTTGTATTTAGTTTTCGCTTTCCCTTTATGCACTATGCTGGTATGAGATAGTCCTTGGTTGATTTATAGAATGTTCATTGTAGTTCACTTATATCTTTTGAGTATGGCTTTATAGAATGCTCATTGCACTTCACTTATATCTTTTGAGTATGACTTTATAGAATGCTTCATGTGCTTCACTTATATCTTTTGAAGTTTGGATTGCCTGTTTCTCTTCACATAGAAAACCACCATTTGTAGAATGCTCTTTTGCTTCACTTATATTTGTTAGAGCATGGGCATATCTTTTGTACAAAAAATTAAACTCTCTTGCTTCACTTATATCTATTTAGAGAGATGACAGGAACTGGTCATTCACAAGGTTAGTCATAAAATCCTACATAGAACTTGTAGATCACTGAATATGATATGTGTCGGGGAATGTAGTAATTTCAAAAAAATTCCTACGCACACGCAACATCATGGTGATGCATAGCAACGAGAGGGGAGAGTGTAATCTACGTACCCTCGTAGACCGACAGCGGAAGCGTTATGATAACGCGGTTGATGTAGTCGTATGTATTCACGGCCTGATCGATCAAGCACCGAAACTATGGCACCTCCGAGTTCTAGCACACGTTCAGCTCGATGACGATCCCCGGACTCCGATCTAGCAAAGTTTTGGGGAAGAGTTCCGTCAGCACGACGGCGTGGTGACGATCTTGATGTTCTATTGTCGCAGGGCTTCGCCTAAGCACCACTACAATATTATCGAGGACTATGGTGGAAGGGGGCACCGCACACGGCTAAGAGAACGATCTTGGAGATCAACTTGTGTGTCTAGGGGCGGCCCTGCCCCGGTATATAAAGGAGCAAGGGGGGGTGCGGCCGGCCCTAGGAGGAGGCGCGCCGGAGGAGTCCTACTCCTACCGGGAGTAGGACTCCCCCCTTTCCCTAGTTGGATTAGGACTTGGGGGGAAGGAGGAGAGGGAAGAAAGGAAAGGGGGGCGTCGCCCCCCCTCCTTGTCCAATTCGGACTTGGGGGGGGAGGGGCGCGCGGCAGCCCCTAGGCCTCCTCTCCTCTTCCTCCACTAGGCCCATTAAGGCCCATTAGGTTACCGGGGGGTTCCGGTAACCTCCCGGTACTCCGGTAAAATGCCGATTTCACCCGGAACACTTCCGATGTCCAAACATAGGCTTCCAATCTTTCAATATTTATGTCTCAAACATTTCGAGACTCCTCGTCATGTTCGTGATCACATCCGGGACTCCGAACAAACTTCGGTACATCAAAATATATAAACTCATAATGAAACTGTCATCGTAACATTAAGCGTGCGGACCCTACGGGTTCGAGAACAATGTAGACATGACCGAGACATGTCTTCGGTCAATAACCAATAGCGGAACCTGGATGCTCATATTGGCTCCCACATATTCTACGAAGATCTTTTATCGGTCAGACCGCATAACAACATACTTTGTTCCCTTTGTTATCCGTATGTTACTTGCCCGAGATTCGATCGTCGGTATCTCAATACCTAGTTCAATCTCGTTACCGTCAAGTCTCTTTACTTGTTTCGTAATACATCATCTCGCAACTAACTCATTAGTTGCAATGCTTGCAAGGCTTATGTGATGTGCATTACCGAGAGGGCCCAGAGATACCTCTCCGACAATCGGAGTGACAAATCCTAATCTCGAAATACGCCAACCCAACATGTACCTTTGGAGAAACCTGTAGAGCTCCTTTATAATAACCCAGTTACGTTGTGACGTTTGGTAGCACACAAAGTCTTCCTCCGGTAAACGGGAGTTGCATAATCTCATAGTCATAGGAACATGTATAAGTCATGAAGAAAGCAATAGCAACATACTAAACGAACGGGTGCTAAGCTAATGGAATGGGTCATGTCAATCACATCATTCTCCTAATGATGTGATCCCGTTAATCAAATGACAACACATGTCTATGGTTAGGAAACATAACCATCTTTGATTAACGAGCTAGTCAAGTAGAGGCACACTAGTGACGTTTTAGTTTGTCTATGTATTCACACAAGTATTATGTTTCCAGATAATACAATTTTAGCATGAATAATAAACATTTATCATGATATAAGGAAATAAAATAATAACTTTATTATTGTCTCTAGGGCATATTTCCTTCAGTCTCCCACTTGCACTAGAGTCAATAATCTAGATTACACAGTAATGATTCTAACACCCATGGACTTTTGGTGATGATCATGTTTTGCTCGTGGAAGAGGCTTAGTCAATGGGTCTGCAACATTCAGATCCGTATGTATCTTGCAAATCTCTATGTCTCCCACCTGGACTAGATCCCGGATGGAATTGAAGCGTCTCTTGATGTGCTTGGTTCTCTTGTGAAATCTGGATTCCTTTGCCAAGGCAATTGCACCAGTTTTGTCACAAAAGATTTTCATTGGACCCGATGCACTTGGTATGACACCTAGATCGGATATGAACTCCTTCATCCAGACTCCTTCGTTTGCTGCTTCCGAAGCAGCTATGTACTCCGCTTCACATGTAGATCCTACCACAACGCTTTGTTTAGAACTGCACCAACTGACAGCTCCACTGTTTAATGTAAACACGTATCTGGTTTGCAATTTAGAATCGTCCGGATCAGTGTCAAAGCTTGCATCAACGTAACCATTTACGATGAGCTCTTTGTCACCTCCATATACGAGAAACATATCCTTAGTCCTTTTCAGGTATTTCAGGATGTTTTTGACCGCTGTCCAGTGATCCACTCCTGGATTACTTTGATACCTCCCTGCTAGATTTATAGCAAGACACACATCAGGTCTCGTACACAGCATTGCATACATGATAGAGCCTATGGCTGAAGCATAGGGAATATCTTTCATTTTCTCTCTATCTTCTGCATTGGTCGGGCATTGAGTCTTAATCAATTTCACACCATGTAACACAGGCAAGAATCCTTTCTTTGCTTGATCCATTTTAAATTTCTTCAAAATTTTGTTAAGGTGTGTGCTTTGTGAAAGTCCAATTAAGCGTTTTGATCCATCTCTATAGATCTTAATGCCCAATATGTAAGCAGCTTCACCGAGGTCTTTCATTGAAAAACTCTTATTCAAGTATCCCTTTATGCTATCCAGAAATTCTATATCATTTCCGATTAGTAATATTTCATCTACATATAATATTAGAAATGCTATAGAGCTCCCACTCACTTTCTTGTAAATACATGCTTCTCCAAAAGTTTGTACAAAACCAAATGCTTTGATCACACTATCAAAGTGTTTATTCCAACTCCGAGAGGCTTGCACCAGTCCATAAATGGATCGCTGGAGCTTGCACACTTTGTTAGCTCCCTTTGGATCGACAAAACCTTTCGGTTGTATCATATACAACTCTTCTTCCAGAAATCCATTCAGGAATGCAGTTTTGACATCCATCTACCAAATTTCATAATCATAAAATGCGGCAATTACTAACATGATTCGGATAGACTTAAGCATCGCTACGGGTGAGAAGGTCTCATCGTAGTCAATCCCTTGAACTTGTCGAAAACCTTTTGTGACAAGTCGAGCTTTGTAGACAGTAACATTACCGTCAGCGTCAGTCTTCTTCTTGAAGATCCATTTATTTTCAATTGCTTGCCGATCATTGGGCAAGTCAACCAAAGTCCACACTTTGTTCTCATACATGGATCCCATCTTAGATTTCATGGCTTCAAGCCATTTTGCGGAATCTGGGCTCACCATCGCTTCTTCATAGTTCATAGGTTCATCATGATCTAATAGCATGACTTCCAGAACAGGATTACCGTACCACTCTGGTGCGGATCTTACTCTGGTTGATCTACGAGGTTCAGTAGTATCTTGTTCTAAAGTTTCATGATCATCATCATTAGCTTCCTCACTAATTGGTGTAGCTGTCACAGAAACTGGTTTCTGTGATGTACTACTTTCCAATAAGGGAGCAGGTATAGTTACCTCATCAGGTTCTACTTTCCTCCCACTCACTTCTTTCAAGAGAAACTCCTTCTCTAGAAAGTTTTCGAATTTAGCAACAAAAGTCTTGCCTACGGATCTGTGATAGAAGGTGTATCCAATAGTTTCCTTTGGATATCCTATGAAGACACATTTCTCCGATTTGGGTTCGAGCTTATCAGGTTGAAGCTTTTTCACATAAGCATCGCAGCCCCAAACTTTCAGAAACTACAACTTTGGTTTCTTGCCAAACCACAGTTCATAAGGCGTCGTCTCAACGGATTTTGATCGTGCCCTATTTAACGTGAATGCGGTCGTCTCTAAAGCATAACCCCAAAACGATAGCGGTAAATCAGTAAGAGACATCATAGATCGCACCATATCTAGTAAAGTACGATTACGACATTCGGACACAGCATTACGCTGTGGTGTTCCGGGTGGCGTGAGTTGCGAAACTATCCCGCATTGTTTCAAATGTACACCAAACTCGTAACTCAAATATTCTCCTCCATGATCAGATCGTAGGAATTTTATTTTCTTGTTACGATGATTTTCAACTTCACTCTGAAATTCTTTGAACTTTTCAAATGTTTCAGACTTATGTTTCATTAAGTAGATATACCCATATCTGCTTAAGTCTTCTGTGAAGGTGAGAAAATAACGATATCCGCCACGAGCCTCAACATTCATCGGACCACATACATCTGTATGTATGATTTCCAACAAATCTGTTGCTCTCTCCATAGTATCGGAGAACGGTGTTTTTGTCATCTTGCCCATAAGGCACGGTTCGCAAGTACCAAGTGATTCATAATCAAGTGGTTCCAAAAGTCCATCAGTATGGAGTTTCTTCATGCGCTTTACACCGATATGACCTAAACGGCAGTGCCACAAATAAGTTGCACTATCATTATCAACTCTGCATCTTTTGGCTTCAACAGTATGAATATGTGTGTCACTACTATCGAGATCTAATAAGAATAGATCACTCTTCAAGGTTGCATGACCATAAAAGATATTACTCATATAAATAGAACAACCATTATTCTCAGATTTAAATGAATAACCGTCTCGCATCAAACAAGATCCAAATATAATGTTCATGCTCAACGTTGGCACCAAATAGCAATTATTTAGGTCTAATACTAATCCCGAAGGTAGATGTAGAGGTAGCGTGCCGACCGTGATCATATCGACTTTGGAACCATTTCCCACGCGCATCATCACCTTGTCCTTAGCCAATCTTCGCTTAATCTGTAGTCCCTATTTCGAGTTGCAAATATTAGCAACAGAACCAGTATCAAATACCCAGGTGCTACTGCGAGCATTAGTAAGGTACACATCAATAACATGTATATCGTATATACCTTTACCTTGCCATCCTTCTTATCTGCCAAATACTTGGGGCAGTTCCGCTTCCAGTGACCAGTCTGCTTGCAGTAGCAGCACTCAGTTTCAGGCTTAGGTCCAGATTTGGGTTTCTTCTCCTGAGTAGCAACTTGTTTGTTGTTCTTTTTGAAGTTCCCCTTCTTCTTCCCTTTGCCCTTTTTCTTGAAACTAGTGGTCTTGCTGACCATCAACACTTGATGCTCCTTCTTGATTTCTACCTCCGCAGCTTTCAGCATTGCGAAGAGCTCGGGAATAGTCTTATTCATCCCTTGCATATTATAGTTCGTCACGAAGCTCTTGTAGCTAGGTGGAAGTGATTGGAGAATTCTGTCAATGACACAATCATCTGGAAGATTAACTCCCAATTGAATCAAGTGATTATTATACCCATACATTTTGAGTATATGCTCACTGACAGAACTGTTCTCCTCCATCTTGCAGCTATAGAACTTATTGGAGACTTCATATCTCTCAATCCGGGCATTTGCTTGAAATATTAACTTCAACTCCTGGAACATCTCATATGCTCCATGACGTTCAAAACGTCGTTGAAGTCCCGATTCTAAGCCGTAAAGCATGGCACACTGAACTATCGAGTAGTCATCAGCTTTGCTCTGCCAGACGTTCATAACATCTGGTGTTGCTCCAGCAGCAGGCCTGGCACCCAGCGGTGCTTCCAGGACGTAATTCTTCTGTGCAGCAATGAGGATAATCCTCAAGTTACGGACCCAGTCCGTGTAATTGCTACCATCATCTTTCAACTTTGCTTTCTCAAGGAACGCATTAAAATTCAACGGAACAACAGCACGGGCCATCTATCTACAATCAAACATAAACAAGCAAGATACTATCAGGTACTAAGTTCATGATAAATTTAAGTTCAATTAATCATATTTCTAAAGAACTCCCACTTAGATAGACATCCCTCTAATCCTCTAAGTGATCACGTGATCCAAATCAACTAAACCATGTCCGATCATCACGTGAGATGGAGTAGTTTCATTGGTGAACATCACTATGTTGATCATACCTACTATATGATTCACGCTCGACCTTTCGGTCTCTGTGTTCCGAGGCCATATCTGTATATGCTTGGCTCGTCAAGTATAACCTGAGTATTCCGCGTGTGCAACTGTTTTGCACCCGTTGTATTTGAACGTAGAGCCTATCACACCCGATCATCACGTGGTGTCTCAGCACGAAGAACTTTCGCAACGGTGCATACTTAGGGAGAACACTTCTTGATAATTAGCGAGAGATCATCTTAAAATGCTACCGTCAATCAAAGCAAGATAAGATGCATAAAAGATAAACATCACATGCAATCAACATAAGTGATATGATATGGCCATCATCATCTTGTACTTGTGATCTCCATCTTCGAAGCACCGTCATGATCACCATCATCACCGGCGCGACACCTTGATCATCATCGTAGCATCGTTGTCGTCTCGCCAATTTTGTGCTTCCACGACTATCGCTACCGCTTAGTGATAAAGTAAAGCATTACAGCGCAATTGCATTGCATACAATAAAGCGACAACCATATGGCTCTTGCCAGTTGCCGATAACTTGGTTACAAAACATGATCATCTCATACAATAAAATTTAGCATCATGTCTTGACCATATCACATCACAACATACCCTGCAAAAACAAGTTAGACGTCCTCTACTTTGTTGTTGCAAGTTTTACGTGGCTGCTACGGGCTTAAGCAAGAACCAATCTTACCTACGCATCAAAACCACAACGATAGTTTGTCAAGTTGGTGCTGTTTTAACCTTCACAAGGACCGGGCGTAGCCATACTCGGTTCAACTAAAGTTGGACAAACTGACACCCGCCAGCCACCTATGTGCAAAGCACGTCGGTAGAACCAGTCTCGCGTAAGCGTACGCGTAATGTCGGTCCGGGACGCTTCATCCAACAATACCGCCGAACCAAAGTATGACATGCTGGTAAGCAGTATGACTTATATCGCCCACAACTCGCTTGTGTTCTACTCGTGCATATAACATCAACACATAAAACCTGGCTCGGATGCCACTGTCGGGGAACGTAGTAATTTCAAAAAAAATCCTACGCACACGCAAGATCATGGTGATGCATAGCAACGAGAGGGGAGAGTGTAATCTACGTACCCTCGTAGACCGACAGCGGAAGCATTATGATAACGCGGTTGATGTAGTCGTACGTCTTCACGGCCCGATCGATCAAGCACCGAAACTACGGCACCTCCGAGTTCTAGCACACGTTTAGCTCGATGACGATCCCCGGACTCCGATCCAGCAAAGTTTCAGGGAAGAGTTCCGTCAGCACGATGGTGTGGTGAAGATCTTGATGTTCTACTGTCGCAGGGCTTCGCCTAAGCACCACTACAATATTATCGAGGACTATGGTGGAAGGGGGCACCGCACACGGCTAAGAGAACGATCTTGGAGATCAACTTGTGTGTCTAGGGGTGCCCCTGCCCCCGTATATAAAGGCGCAAGGGGGGTGCGGCCGGCCCTAGGAGGAGGCGCGCCGGAGGAGTCCTACTCCTACCGGGAGTAGGACTCCCCCCTTTCCCTAGTTGGATTAGGACTTGGGGCGAAGGAGGAGAGGGAAGAAAGGAAAGGGGGGGCGCCGCCCCCCTCCTTGTCCAATTCGGACTTGGGGGGGAGGGGCGCGCGGCAGCCCCTAGGCCTCCTCTCCTCTTCCTCCACTAGGCCCATTAAGGCCCATTAGGTTACCGGGGGGTTCCGGTAACCTCCCGGTACTCCGGTAAAATGCCGATTTCACCCGGAACACTTCCGATGTCCAAACATAGGCTTCCAATATATCAATCTTTATGTCTCGAACATTTCGAGACTCCTCGTCATGTCCGTGGTCACATCCGGGACTCCGAACAAACTTCGGTACATCAAAATATATAAACTCATAATGAAACTATCATCGTAACGTTAAGCGTGCGGACCCTACGGGTTCGAGAACAATGTAGACATGACCGAGACATGTCTCCGGTCAATAACCAATAGCGGAACCTGGATGCTCATATTGGCTCCCACATATTCTACGAAGATCTTTTATCGGTCAGACCGCATAACAACATACTTTGTTCCCTTTGTCATCGGTATGTTACTTGCCCGAGATTCCATCGTTGCTATCTCAATACCTAGTTCAATCTCGTTACCGGCAAGTCTCTTTACTTGTTTCGTAATACATCATCTCGCAACTAACTCATTAGTTGCAATGCTTGCAAGGCTTATGTGATGTGCATTACCGAGAGGGCCCAGAGATACCTCTCCGACAATCGGAGTGACAAATCCTAATCTCGAAATACACCAACCCAACATGTACCTTTGGAGACACCTGTGGAGCTCCTTTATAATCACCCAGTTACGTTGTGACGTTTGGTAGCACACAAAGTGTTCCTCCGGTAAACAGGAGTTGCATAATCTCATAGTCATAGGAACATGTATAAGTCATATAGAAAGCAATAGCAACATACTAAACGATCGGGTGCTAAGCTAATGGAATGGGTCATGTCAATCACATCATTCTCCTAATGATGTGATCCCGTTAATCAAATGACAACACATGTCTATGGTTAGGAAACATAACCATCTTTGATTAACGAGCTAGTCAAGTAGAGGCACACTAGTGACGTTTTAGTTTGTCTATGTATTCACACAAGTATTATGTTTCCGGATAATACAATTCTAGCATGAATAATAAAACTTTATCATGATATAAGGAAATAAAATAATAACTTTATTATTGCCTCTAGGGCATATTTCCTTCAATATGTTTGATTCCTTGCAATAGTTTTGCGATATAAAGATGGTGATATTAGAGTCATGCTAGTGGGTAGTTGTGGATTGTAGAAATACTTGTGTTGAAGTTTGTGATTCCCGTAGCATGCACATATGGTGAACCGTTATGTGATGAAGTCGGAGCATGATTTATTTATTGATTGTCTTCCTTATGAGTGGCGGTCGGGGACGAGCGATGGTCTTATCCTACCAATCTATCCCCCTAGGATCATGCGTGTAGTACTTTGTTTCGATGACTAATAGATTTTCACAATAAGTATGTGAGTTCTTTATGACTAATGTTGAGTCCATGGATTATACGCACACTCACCCTTCCATCATTGCTAGCCTCTTCGCGACCGTGCATTGCCCTTTCTCACCTTGAGAGTCGGTGCAAACTTCGTCGGTGGATCCAAACCCCGTGATATGATACGCTCTATCACACATAAGCCTCCTTTTATCTTCCTCAAAACAGCCACCATACCTACCTATTATGGCATTTCCATAGCCATTCCGATATATATTGCCATGCAACTTCCATCGTCATCATATACATGACTTGAGCATTCATTGTCATATTGCTTTGCATGATCGTAAGATAGCTAGCATGATATTTTCATGGCTTGTCCGTTTTTTGATATCTTTGCTATGCTAGATCATCGCACATCCTAGTATACTGCCAGAGGCATTCATATAGAGTCATATCCTTGTTCTAGTATCGAGTTGTAATATTGAGTTGTAAGTAAATAAAAGTGTGATGATCATCATTATTAGAACATTGTCCCATGTGAGGTTATCAAAATAAAAGAGGCCAAAGAAGCCTAAATAAAAAAGAGGCCAAAGAAGCCCACCAAAAAAACAAAAAAAAACAAAAAATGAGAGAAAAAGAGAGAAGGGGCAATGTTACTATCCTTTTACCACACTTGTGCTTCAGAGTAGCACCATGTTCTTCATATAGAGAGTCTCTTGAGTTATCACTTTCATATACTAGTGGGAATTTTCATTATAGAACTTGGCTTGTATATTCCGATGACGGACGTCCTCAAATGTCCGAGGTGTTCATGAGCAAGCAAGTTGGATGCACACCCACTTAGTTTCCAGTTTGAGCTTTCATACACTTCTAGCTCTTAGTGCATCCGTTGCATGGCAATCCCTACTCCTCACATTGACATCAATTGATGGGCATCTCCATAGCCCTTTGATTAGCCGCGTCGATGTGAGACTTTCTCCCTTTTTGTCTTCTCCACACAACCTCCATCATCATATTCTATTCTACCTATAGTGCTATATCCATGGCTCATGCTCATGTATTGCGTGAAAGTTGAAAAGGTTTGAGAACGTCAAAATTATGAAACAATTGCTTGGCTTGTCATCGGGGTTGTGCATGATTTGAATATTTTGTGTGGTGAAGATGGAGTATAGCCAGACCATATGATTTTGTAGGGATACCTTTCTTTGGCCATGTTATTTTGAAAAGACATGATTGCTTTATTAGTATGCTTGAAGTATTATTGTTTTATTGTCAAATGATAGACTATTGCTTTGAATCACTCGTGTCTTAATATTCATGCCATGATTAGATTACATGATCAAGATTGTGCTAGGTAGCATTCCACATCAAAAATTATCTTTTTTATCATTTACCTACTCGAGGACGAGCAGGAATTAAGCTTGGGGATGCTGATACGTCTCCGTCGTATCTATAATTTTTGATTTTCCAAGCCAATATTATACAACTTTCATGTACTTTTGACAACTTTTTATACTATTTTTGGGACTAACATATTGATCCAGTACCGAGTGCCAGTTCCTGTTTGTTGCATGTTTTTTGTTTCACAGAAAATGCATATCAAACGGAGTCCAAACGGGATAAAAATTAACGAAGATTTTTTTTTGGAATATATGTGAATTTTGGGAAGTGGAATCAACATGAGACGATGCTCGAGGGGCCCACGAGGCAGGGGGCGCGCCCCTGACCCTCGTGGACACCCCGTAAGGCGGTTGTTGCCCTTCTTTCGACGCAAGAAAGCTAATATCTGGATAAAAATCGTGTCCAAATTTCAGCCCAATCGGAGTTACGGATCTCTGTGAATATAAGAAATAGTGAAAGGGCAGAATCTGGAACGCAGAAACAGAGAGAGACAGAGAGACAGATCCAATCTCGGAGGGGCTCTCGCCCCTCCCACGCCATGGAGACCATGGACCAGAGGGGAAACCCTTCTCTCATCTAGGGAGAAGGTCAAGGAAGAAGAAGAAGAAGGGGGGGGCTCTCCCCCTCTCTTCCGGTGGCGCCGGAGTGCCGCCATCGGGGCCATCATCGTCACCGCAATCTACACCAACAACTTCACCGCCGTCATCACCAACTCTTCTCCCCTCTATGCAGCGGTGTAACACCTCTTTTACCCGCTGTAATCTCTACTTAAACATGGTGCTCAATGCTATATATTATTTCCCAATGATGTATGGCTATCCTATGATATTTGGGTAGATCTGTTTTGTCTTATGGGTTAATTGATGATCGTGATTGGTTTGAGTTGCATGTTTTATTATTTGTGTTGTCCTATGGTGCTCTCCGTGTCGCGCAAGCGTGAGGGATTCCCGCTGTAGGGTTTGCAATATGTTCATGATTTTCTTATGGTGGGTGGCGTGAGTGATAGAAACACAGACCCGAGTAAGTAGGTTGTTGCGTATGGGATAAAGAGGACTTGGTACTTTAATGCTATGGTTGGGTTTTACCTTAATGATCTTTAGTAGTTGCGGATGCTTGCTAGAGTTCTAATCATAAGTGCATATGATCCAAGAAGAGAAAGTATGTTAGCTTATGCCTCTCCCTCAAATAAAATTGCAATAATGATTACCGGTCTAGTTATCGATTGCCTAGGGACAAATAACTTTCTCGTGACAAAAAGGTCTCTACTAAAACTAACTTAGTTGTGTCTTCATCTAAACAGCCCCTACTTTTTATTTACGCGCTCTTTATTATCTTGCAAACCTATCCAACAACACCTACAAAGTACTTCTAGTTTCATACTTGTTCTATGTAAAGCGAACGTTAAGTGTGCGTAGAGTTGTATCGGTGGTCGATATAACTTGAGGGAATATTTGTTCTACCTTAGCTCCTCGTTGGGTTCGACACTCTTACTTATCGAAAGAGGCTACAATTGATCCCCTATACTTGTGGGTTATCATCGATGGGTTAGAGCATCTCCAGCCGCGCCCCCAACAGGCCCCCAGGCCACTTTTTCAGTGTCGGCGCCGAAAAAGTGCCCCAGTCGCGCCCCCAGGACACCGAAAATCGCCGGTTGGGCCCGGCGATCGCAGGCCGAACTCGGTCCACTAGGGGGCGGTCGGGGGCTACGGCGCAAGGGAACAGCGCGGCTGGCCCACACCATCAGGTAGAAAGTCAAGTTTTTCTTCCCCGACTCACCTCCCACCCCCCGCGCCCTCGGCCGCCACTAGCTGTATCCCGGCGCCGCCCGCCGCCCTTCACCGCTAGATAGCCAATCCCCGCCGAAAAAAGAGCAGAGGTTCGATGAGGCAGCCCCTCCACCAGCAGTTGGGCGTTTTTGCCGCCGTTTCCGGCCGCGGAGGGGCAGTTTAGCGGCGGGTACACGCCCACCGGGCGCAAGGTGTTCGGCAATTTGCCTGCCTCGGCAATGGACTCAGACGACAAGGAATCGCTCACCACGCTGCTGGAGGAGGAAGCCGAGGCCGACGTCTAGGAAGAAGAGCATCTCATGGTGCTCGCCGCCCTCGCCCAGCTGCTGGCGAGCAATGAAAAGCTGCGGCGAGGTGGCTCGGCGCCGGGGCGGGTGAAAGCAAAGAACCAGCATCGTCTCGAAGGCTATTGCATGCTCTACCCCGACTACTTCGCCGATGCTCCACTTCACGGTGACAAGACATTTCGGCGCCGTTATCGGATGAGCCGAAAGCTCTTCCTCAGGATTGTGAACTCCATCCGGGAGTCCGACAGCTACTTCAACTGCAAGATGGATTGCACCGGCAAACTTGCATTCACCTCGATCCAGAAGTGCACGACAGCGATGAGGATGCTTGCATACGGAGCTCCCGGTGATTCACTCGACGACTATGGGCGCATGGCCGAGTCCACCACTATTGAGTGTTTCTACAAGTTCTGTCGGGCAGTGGTGGCAGTGTTTGGACTGCAATACTTGAGAACACCCAATGCGGAAGACACTGCTCGGATCCTAGCACAAAATGCAGCAAGAGGATTTCCTGGGATGCTTGGAAGCATCGACTGCATGCATTGAAAATGGAAGAACCGTCCATTTGCTTGGCAGGGGATGTACAAAGGCGCCAAAGGTGGTTGCAGTGTGGTACTTGAGGCGGTGGCCACACAGGATCTCTGGATTTGGCACTCCTTCTTTGATATGCCAGGAACTCACAATGACATCAACGTGCTGCAGTGTTCCCCTGTCTTTGCCAAGCTTGTTGAAGGTCATTCTCCACCGGTGAACTTCGAGGTCAATGGGCGGCACTACAACAAGGGGTACTACCTAGCTGATGGCATCTATCCGAGATGGTCTACATTTGTGAAGACTATCTCAAACGTTGTGAGACGTCCCACTTTGCCAAGGTGCAGGAGGCTTGCGGGAAGGATGTCGAGAGGGCATTTGGTGTGCTCCAATCTCGATTTGCTATTGTCCGGTACCCTGCTCAGACCTGGTCGAAAGATCAAATGTGGGAGATCATGACTTGTTGTGTCATCTTGCACAACATGATCATCGAGAGCGAGCAAGAAGAGCCAGTGTTTGACACTGAACCATACTACAGGCAGGGTCCTCTAGCCGAAGTTGATCACCAGCTACCGGCAACCTGAACTGCCTACCTCAGTATGTGTCAGGAGATCCGAGACCCACAGGTGCATCATCAACTGCAGCAGGATCTGGTGGAGCACCTATGGAGGCTCAAGGGCGACGCCGGGTGCGACGTGTGATAAAATATGAGTTTTTATTTGTTGAACTGTATAATTTGTATTGAACTATTTGTTGTTCCACTATTTTGTTGAACTGTTTGATTTTCTGTGACGAACTATGTGATAAAAAAATATTTATGTTGGTAAATGAACACCGAGCTACGACGAACCACGTCGAATATGGACCTATTCTCGTCCATATGAGCTTTTATTCACCAGAAGTGGGCCGAAAACTGGGCCAATATCGACGCCTGAAGGCGACGGCTGGATGCCCAACCGCCCCCAGCGTCGATTATATCGCCCGTCGCCCCAAGGAAACGGTTTTTATGCCTCCTGAGGCCAACGGCTGGAGATGCTCTTACACCCTGACTATCTTGGCATAGAGTACTCCTTGGCGTACCCAAACCAAAGGAAACCCACCTCAATTCCTCTGTCCCGCAGCTACCCACCTGTCACACCCACGTCTAATGCCGCTGGGAGCATGTAAAATGAATAAAACGAATTAGTGGTTCGACCAGTTGACAACAAGTAAAATCATACAGGAGTAAAGAGATCGCACAGCCGAGAAGAGGCAGCGCACGCAAGACCCCTAGAACGGCGGGTACTCTAGCGAGGTTTATACGAGAAATTGCTCCTAACTTGTACCAGTCTATAGTTCTCGTAATGATGCACCCAACAAGAAGAGAAATAAACAAAGGCTAAACTAAATTAGGAACGCAACAATAATCAAGGATATATAAGCGCTAGGCATTTATCATGCCTCTTTTCGTTATCCAAGGCCATTTTCTGTCGTTTAATGTATAAATTGGGTCATTTCCTGCCACCCATTTTTTCATTTAAAACACCCAAGTACCAACGCCAAATACTGCTCTGTCCTATAATATAAAACGTTTTTGTAAGGCAACATAGCTTCAAAAAACATTTTATACTGTGGGAAGGTGGGAGTATGCAAGATATACTTAGAAAGGTGCTTTTAAATATAAAACATATTTTGCTTACACGCTTAGTTATTTCTACAGCAGAGAGGTGCCTATCTTGTTATTTCTATAGCAGAGAGGTGCTAATAGATATTTCTATAGCAGAGAGGTGCCTAGTTAAGCATCTGTGCCACACAAAAGACCGGTGCTAAAGAAAAAACCAGTTTGTTTTCATTGCACTGTACCGTTCCAAATTACTCGTTGCAGAAATGAATGTATCTAGATACATCCATATCTGCGACAAGAAATGAATGTATCTAGATACATCCATATCTGCGACAAGTAATTCGGGACGAAGGATGTACGTGTAGGCGCTGCATATCGGTCACAGACAAGACAAGCAAAGAAGCAAATGTTTGTTTGAGCTCAACGCATAAAGCATATATATCAGATACAGAACATGGCTATCCAAAGTGAACAATTTATCTTGAATCACCACTAAATTGCTTAGCCGGCCAACAGATCTTGCATTGTACACGCTTGTCGGAGACACTTTTCCCTAGGGAAGGCAGAGATCGCAGGGGAGACGAAACCCATTGACTGCTGCTGCGCAACGCCCGCAGTGTATAGCAATGTTAGTACAACAAGGATAGAATCCCCATGGTTTTCGGCTTCTGACGGTCACCTCCACCTGGCGCCTCCCAATCTGATCACCTCTTCAGTTCCGGAGTCCCTGCGAGATCTGTCATCGTCCTTTGCATTTGTTGCGTCGCCGTACAGATCCTTCAGCTTCGCCAGGTTGGATGACTCTGGCGCTTTACCAAACGGGCTGGAGCGATGGCTGTCACCATTGGTTCTGCCACGGCTCGGACTCCTGCTCCTGCTCCTGCTCCTGCTTCTGTGGCCACTCGAACGCCCATTTCGGTCAGAGTCCCTATCCCTCCTTTCATGGCCCCGCCTCTCAACATCCCTATCAGAATAGCTCGAGCGGCGGTAGTCACGGTCTCTGTTTTCACGGCTGTGCCGACCATGCTCCCTATCCTTGTACCTACCACGATCACGATCTGAACGGTCCCTCTCAATGTCACGGCTGCGCTCACGACTCTGACTTCGGTGCTTCCTGGGTGGAGATTTGGCATGACCGCCGTCATGACTCCTTTCCCTTTCTCGTACAGAAGGCAATGTCTTTCGGACTGGGGATGAATCCCTTGTGGATGCACGGTGTGGAGCACGCTGACCAAAAGAGACCGACAGAGAAGCCTTCACTGAAGGAGGCCGCCGGGCAGTATCATCTGAACCAAGGCGGCTAGAATCCCCAGTTATCCCTGACTGCTTTGTTGGGAGCTTCATTTTCTCAAGATGGGCAGTTACCTGTCGCAGAATTAGGAGAGGCACTCGCGGAAGAAGACTGTCGAAGTAGTACTGCAAAGAAACAATAAATGACAAGGAAATTTAATTCACCAAACATGTGAATGCTATTTTTCATTTGAAGCTACTAGAATAATGGCCTGGAAAGGAAATACTAGACGGATACGATAGCATATAACTTGTCAAGAAACATGAGTGATAACAGAGTATGATTATGAGGTTAATTTGTTCTGTTGTATTTGGCATACGAGCGTCTAGGCTAGGGCTGAGGTGTTCTCAGTTATTCTGGCAAACCGTGACAACAAAAAATAAACTGAAGTGTTTTTTTTCTGGCCAAAATAAGAACTAGTCAAGTGACTGCTAGTGCTTTGTGCCAACTGAGACAGATGTCCATTGCTGTATCAGCTAGACCGTAAGAATTGAAGGACTCACACACCAAACAGTAACAGCTGATCAAACCAAGGAGTTTACCAACTGTCTTCACTCAACCAAAACACTAGCAACTCAATATGGTAATAATTTCCTTCTAGCTTGCATACGCAATAAAATCTATAAGCTATTGGACATGATATCCATTATACCAAAATATCACAGAATTCTGAGTATGAATGAATGTGGGAGCTAACCAGTCAAGAGTTTTTTACTTGAAGTTAGGCATCCTAAAACAAAGTTCAAAGCTTCCAGTTATATGATAATCCCTCCGTCCCATAATATAAGAGTGTTTTTGACAGTGTCAAAAACACTCTTATATTATGGGACCTCCTTTTTCTATATGGGAATGGACTTGATTCTCTTGGTAAATATGCCCATAGATCTTTTCCAAAGCATAAAGCATGGACAGAAAGGGAAATAATAGCATCTCAGGCCAAGAAAGAAACAATACAGGACATATAGCCTGAAACAGAGTAAAGCATCTCAAAAGCACACATCATTTTTATGTGCAATGAATACTTCAACCAGTTGAAAATATGGAACACTAGTGGCAAAAGTGAAAAGAACATTCGAGTAACATATCATGACAAACCTTTACAAAGTGGTTACTGGTGGAAGAGATGTCTCCTCTTAAAGCAACTCCACAATTGAAATTTCCGCTCAGTATGCCAAATCAACAGGTGAGATTCAACAAACAGTAATTGCACTTAGGCTCAGAAAATAGTGTGTTAATCATGTATGCCCTCGGATGTGGTTGGGCAACTATAGAAAACTGTAACAGCAGCTCTATAGTAAAGTTATGTCAAATAGAAGAAATGGGGCCATGGTTTAAGAGATATACCTGACCAAGGATGACATCACGCACATAAACGCCCATAGTTGTCATTTTACCATTGGATCCAGGGGAAAACTCCTGAAAGAGAACACATATTATATAGAGGTGAGCTATTGTTCATTACAAAAGAACTGCAAAAGGATTAACCATTTTATCACAAAAAAATCATAAATGTTAAGAACAGGCATGGCAAACTATTTGCACACACTCATCCACATGGATAAGCATTAGGCTCATACATGTGCAGATCCTTATGCCATAAAGAAACAACTAATAAGTGCAAGTGCAAGTAATCTCAATTCTCTAGTACAGGCATGGTGGACTCCAGAGAATTATCCATCTGGCCTTTCTGATCACACACTTTCATCAGCTCACTGTTTGGGCTTCACTTTATTTCATAGATAAAATCCTTCTGTACTTGATCCACGATGGAAGGCAAAAGAAGAACCATATGTTGTGCCAGCTTTCATATGCAATATGTTTACTAGTCACTTCAGGTTTGCACAAGCGTTATTCTTAAAAACAGCAGCCACATCATAAAAACAGAAGATCTTTGTTGAAAGCAACACTGAGGTTTGAAACTTACTTTAATTAAACAAAAATATATCATTGGAACTAGAGCTTGACCTATTGCTGCTTAATTTATGGCCAAACAAATGCAGAAGAGGCAGAGAGCTAACCAACACAGAAGAGACAGTACCTCATCATCTTGAATGTAGGGCTCATACCAGGTCCATAAGGTCTTTGGGTCCGCGGCATAGCGCAGGTACAGAAACCCAATCTGTTGCAAAAAGTAACTATATTACATGAGAGCTAAATAAAATCAAACATACAATCATAACCAAAGCATTCCTGGTTCTGCACAGGCTAGTTAGCGTCGTGCACCACAAATGCGTAAACATAGATAAACTAACGTCACGAAAGTAAAGCGGGCAGGAAAAGATGGATAATCCTTACTTACAGCTCTGATGTAGGGGGAGTCGGGGTGCTTGAGCAGGCCGTGCATCTGGTTGACGGTGAGCTTCATGGTGAAGAGCTTGTAGAGGAGGCAGAAGGCGGTGGAGGGGCCGCGGCAGTTGCCCGTCATCCAGGGCTCGACGTGGTCCACCTGGTTGTAGATCTCGTCGATGACCTCGTGGTACGTCTTGATCTTGTAGAGCTCCTTGAAGTAATCCGAGGAGACGATGTTCATCGACAGCACCTTCTCCATCAGCACCTCGATGGGCCGGCCCGACGTCTGCAGCTCCATCCTCCGGACCCTCTGCGAAAACCAAACACCACAGCGATTCCCTCTAAGAACTAGCAGAGAGAGATAAACAGGCGCTGTATCGGCCGGAGATCGAAAATCTCTACCCCGGGGACCGGATTTTTCTGCGGGGCGGCGGCGGCAGGGGGGAGGGGGGCAGAAGAAAGATTCGTTTTTTCCTCTCCGTCGCGTCGAGATCCAGAGTTCCGCGGTGGAATCAGGGGGGTACCTGTTTGGTTCCGGCCGGGGGGGAGGCGGGCGGAGGGAAGGCGCGGGCGCGCCGGGGAGGTGGCGGCGCGGTGGAGGCGGGGCGCCGGCGAGACGGTGGCGGATTGGGGATTTGGTGGGGGAGGAGAGGGGAGGGGAGGGAGGAGGGGGGGAGCTCGTGGCTGGGTGGCTGGCTGGGGTTAGCGGCGAGGGGGAGGGACGGCTCTACCGACTGAGCAGAGCCGCGGCCGCATCTCAGCCGTCCGTTGCTGCAGTCAACGGCCCCGTCGCTCTCACGCCAGGCCCGGGTTGTTCTGGATAGAGATGGGCCCAAGGTAAAGGCCCAGGATGGACACGACACAATGTGTGATGTCCTGGGCCCAAGATATGTTTTTTTTTGTTGCGAAACAGCCCAAGACATGCTTTTTTTTCTTCTTTGTGCGAGGACAGAGAGGATTTCCCCTTAAACAAAAAGGAGAGAGAGGCTTTTTAAAAAAAATTAACCCACACGTATGATGGGAAATTTCTTGCAGTGATGACCACATGTATTATGTTGGAGCTGTAGTGTCACATGCTGGCAATTTTTTTTGTCAGGTAATGAGAGGGTGCGAGACTGGTGTATTTTTATAAACTGGTTGTTGCGGATTGATTTGAAAAATCATTGACCATTCAAAATCGTGAACCAAATTAAAACTTGAACAACTTTGCATCCGCGGTTCGTGCAAGGATATTGAACGTCAACCAACAAGTTCGCAGCGAGAACATTCCCAACGAACACTCGATGGTTATCATTTCTGAAATAGAGAACAGTGTGATTATTGGGGAAAATGAAGGGAAACGAGCTTTGCTCCTAAAATGAAGATGGGTAGAAGAAAAGGAAGATACTCTAGGCGACGCTAAGCCTGGAACTATCACATGTAAACACATGCGTCCCTTCGTCTCAATGTTCTTCATCCCTAATACCTCTATCCTGATTTATTAGTCTCTTTTGTATTCTGTGCCACATTGTGACCTTAAATTTAACTAACAAAATATTAATGCATGTTATAAAAATAATATAATTTTTTCGAGAATATAATTAAAAACTATGTTTAAATATGAATCCAATGACATAATTTTTAATGACATGCATTAATATTTTGTTAGTTAAATCTCTAGTCAAAATTTAACACAAAATACAAAGAAACTTATAAACCCGAACGGAGGTAGTACTCCCTCCGGTTCTTTTTACTCTGCATATTAGATTTGTCCAAAGTCAATTTCATTCAACTTTGATCAAGTTTATATAAAAAATTATAAACATTCACATAACAACACCAATATCTTTAGATTCATCTTGGAATATATTTTCATATTATATTTATTAGATATTATAGATGCTAATAATTTTTAATATAAATTTGATCAAACTTAGCAAAGTTTGACTTTCGGCAAAACCAATGTGCAAAGTAAGAAGGACCGAAGGGAGTATAAAATTTTCTCCATGCGTCCCACAACATCTTCACTGCCCTACCTGTTTCCAACTTACCACCCCTCCCCTGCCCAGGCGCTATCTTCATCCTCTAACATCAATATTGACTTACACTCTCTCATTATCCACCCTTCTCGCAAACCAATGTCATCATCGCTCTTGCCATAGAAGTCAAGCTGAGAGCATCTCTAGCCGCGTCCCCAAGAAGGCCCCCTAGGCGATTTTTCGGTCGCTGGCGCCAAAAAATCGGCCCAGTCGCGTCCCCAAGGGCCCAGTTTTCGCCGGCTCGGTCCGAAATTGGCGCCGGTGGACCCAACCCAAACCCGGCGCGCTGGGGGTCGCTCGGGGGCACCGGGCGAATCGTTTTTGGCGCGAAGAGCCGCGGGCCAGCCGCGTCAGCGACTCGACTCCCTTCTCACCGCTTCGTCGTCCTCATCGCCTCGTTTCCCGCGGCGAATCAATGCCAAAGCTGCGCGCTGCACGCGCTGCCGCGTCGGTCAGCCTCCATCGATGCCTCACGGGCGGCGCAGTGAAGGTCGGGCGACGTGCGTCCCCTCGTCCGCCACGCCATCAAGCCACACGTAACGCGCCGGCCAAGCCTACCACGCGGCGCCTCCGCCTATATAAGCCGACCACCAGCGCGCCGGAGGCACGCACAGATACTCCACCGCCGACGCGCCCATTTCTCCCTCCTTCCTCCTCTCGCCGTCTCCCATTCAGAAGAATGGCCGAGCGCTTTCCAGGCGACGGCGCGGCGGCGAATGGCTTCGGGCGCCGCCATCTTCACGAGGACGAGACTCGCCTCCTTTTCGAGGCCGAGTACCCGGTCCCGCCGGACATGCGGGTGCCCGAGGCTTGGAGGATCAGCGCCGGCGGCGTGCCGGTGCCACCACCACCCACCAGGGCGGCGCGACGTGTGGAGATCGCACGTATCCACGCGTCCTTGCCGCGGACGGCGAGGGAGGGGCCACGGTATGTCCCTGACAGCCCGCTCTGGGAGCCCTACTTCCGTCGCCGTCACGCCGAGCAGCTCGAGGCCACCAACGGCATCGTGCCCTCCGGCAGGCTCAACTCCGAGGGCCGGCGCCGGTGGTGGGGCGTGCCCGGCCGCACGTTGGAGGCCGTCCTCGAGTACATCGAGGGCGGCAACACGCCGCGCCTCGAGTACCCTGCTCCCCCGTCCTTCTCACGTCGACGTGGAAGCTTCTGGACGCCGAGGCGCATGGAGCGGCCCGGGGCGTCCTCCTCCTCGTCCGGCCGCTCGTCGGGCTCTTCCTGCCTCCGCCCCATCAAGCCGGAGCCCCAGGACACGCCTGTCAGCGCGCGCACCCGCAGCTCCGGCGTCCGCATCGGCGACTCCCCTCCCCCCCCCACCGGCCGCTTCGTCCTCGTCGAGCCCAAGCCGGAGCCCGGCCTCCCCGCGCAATACGAGGAGATAGCCCAGCGCGGCTTCTTCGACGAGGACGCCCTGCGGTGGGCGCGCGACGACTACCTCCGGACGGAGATGACCCGGCAGACCCGGGCCCTGGAGGAGATCGCCGCCCGCAAGCGTGGGCGCGAGGACGAGCACGACATCGTGGTCCTCGACAGCGATGACGATGACGACGCCCTCGGACCGTCCAACCCCGCCGCGCCAACCGAGGGAGGGATGCAGCAGGGACGGCGGCGGCGGAGACGATGACGACGACGACGACGGCGGCGGCGGCAACTACACACGGTTCTACCGCCTTCTCGGCATGTAAAACTGTAAAGGCGGGCGGCGAGCGGCGAGGTAGACGGCGAGGAGCGGCGATGGAGACGGCGGGGGCAGCCCGTGCTAACTTTTTTTTCTTTTTTGTAAAATATGTTTAAATTTGAACGAACTCGCCGATGTTTGCGTTAAATTTGAGCCGTGTTTACACCGTATTTGACTTTTTCAAAAAAAACGTGGGCGCCGCAACTGGGGGAGCATCACGCCTCCAGTGCGTGGTTTAGCGCCGGGGCGATTTTTAGCCCCTCCCGGGAGGCCAACGGCTGGAGATGCTCTGAGTTGCCAACCCTCGACTCAAGACCATGTACGCTTGTGTGTGTGGTTGGGGGGGGGGGGGGTGGGGGGGGGGGGGGTCATGCACTCATGTCCTTATGGGTCATCAGTCACCTTTTGCTTCCTTTCCCTGTACTCTTCCAACCACAGATCTTCGCCATCTATGATGCCGAGAGGCCGTGTGTGAAGCTGAAAACGTGACAATTAGCAATCAACTTTTTTCGAAAAAGAACTACACATGTTCTCATAGACCTAGTAAGTCCTTGTCGGCCCGCTGCCCCGGCAATTTGATATTCGGCGACGTTGACAAGGTTACACATGACCATTGCAACTCTATGGGGTCATCGTGCTGGAATTCGTTCCGGGCTTGCTCGATTAAACCTCTGTTGAAGAGGATTGGAGTGGATTAAGGGGGATTTTGACTCGCAGGGGATTTAGCGCCCCCTTCCAACCGAACAAACGGTAAGAATAATGAGTTAGGCATGATGGACTACGAAATTTAACCAACTTCCATTGATTACATCTGCATCAACTTACATCTTCTTCTCCTTCTACAACAACAACCGCGCGCATGCTGATTAGGGGTACATTTTCCTTCATCATCCAAGAAACAAAAACCTCTTCTCCACGGGAGCGAAGAGAAGAGAGATCAGCACCGCCGTTATTCCGGCCTTACTTAATTACCCTAACCACACTCTGCATCCTGATTAATTTTCATCAAGCACACCAACACTGATCTGCATCCTGATTAATTCTTCTTCTTCTTCTTACTCTTCTTCTTCTTCGTCATCTATGCACCCTACTGCTTGCTGGTCTATGGCGGCGTCTAGGGCTGCGCCTTGTACGGCGCCGCCGCGACGGCCTCGGCGACGCTGAAGAAGATGCGGTCCGACCCGAACGTGTCCCCCACCACCGAGTTGTACATCCTCTCCGTCACCGACCCCACCGGGTTCGCCAACACCAGGTCGATGCCCCGCTTGTCCAGCACCCGCTTCATCTCCGCCAGCGCGTCCAGCCCACTCGTGTCGATCGCCGTCACCGCTGCAATCAATCAACTTCATCCGTCAGTGAATCGATCTTGGAGCTTGGATGCCAAGAACAATGGCAATCTTTCAATTTAGTTTGCATCGACAGACAGACAGACTCACCGCTCATGTCGAGGACGATGCAGCGGACGGCGCAGAGGTTGGCCTTGGCGGCGCGCTCCTCCTCCTCGCGGAGGTACCGCATGATCCGCTCCACCAGGTAGGTGGAGTTGGCGAAGTAGATGGCCGACTCCACGCCGATGACGAGGAATGGCGGCACGCGCACGGCCTCGCGGTACTGCGCCATGCTGCGGTAGCTCTGCGTGCCAGGGACCAGCCCCATGACCACGGTGTTGGGCCGGGTCACCTGCAGCAGGATCTTGAACAGCGAGATGCCCACGGCGACCGCCAGCCCGACCTGGACGGACACGAGGAGCACGCCGAGGAAGGCGGCCACGCACGCGCAGAAGTCCAGCTTGTCCACCTTCCACAGCTTGGCGGCGCCGCGGACGTCGATCAGCCCGGCCACGGCGGTGATGATGATGGCCGACAGGATCACGTTCGGGGTGTAGTGGAAGAGCGGCATCAGGAAGAGCAGCGTCACCAGCACGGCGGACGCCATGACGATGTTCGACACCGCCGTCCGGCAGCCGGCGCTGTAGTTGACGGCGGAGCGGGAGAAGGAGCCCGTGGTGACGTAGCAGGAGGCGCAGGAGCCGGCCATGTTCATCACCCCGATCGCCATCATCTCCTTGTTCCCGTCCACGTTGTAGTTGTTGATCGACGCGAACGTCCGGCCCACCGCGATCCCCTCCTGCAAACATCCAACTTCGTCAGATCAAAACGCTGCAACAGAAGTGACCTGAACATTTTCAGAGATTGATTGATTGATTGGTCTTACGGTGAGGGACAGGATGCCGGTCATGATCCCGGTCTTGACGGCCAGGGCGACGTAGGAGCCGCTGAAGAGCAGCATGTTCATGGATGGAGGGTTCACTCCCCTCGGGAGGTCGCCGATCTGCGCGACAAAGACGGCATTTTCGCAGATTGATCAGAGACAGATTATGAATGTTTCTTTGATTTTTCATGCTTGAAGCATGTTCAGAGATGCTACTGAAGAAAAAGAATGTTGTGCTTACGATGCTGATGCCATGGCCTCGGCAGAAGTAGGAGATGATGGTGGAGGCGATCACCGACGTCAGGGGAGCTGCCGCCGACACCCAGAACAGCCTTGGATTCCGAGCGCTCTGAAGAACAAGGAGTAAATATGTGTGATTGTTCAGTACATCTGATTGCTACTGCTGAATTATTTTCACCAAAAAAACAGAGCAAGAGAAAACAAATTGCAGACAGGCTAACTGAAGAATTTAATCAGGATAGCTGTTTGCCTCATAAATAAATTTACTACTAGTTTTTTTTAATCATATATACATGGGCAATTTTGAGGTGGAAATTAAACTGTCAAGTTACCCATCTTCTCAAGATCAACACTTGTAATCATGTCAAGTGCTGAACCATCACCAGTCCTAACCAACTCTGCTGCAAACGGAAAACCATCACGAGAACTGGCGATGGCCCGCTTGTCAAGGAGAATTGCGCGACTCGCTATCACGGGTGCAGAACGGTGTTTATCAATCATCATCTCCAGATTTGACAGAAGAAAATACCATGGAGATGAGGAAAGATTGTGACCAACTACTTGGTTAACAGGTGACACATCAGAGATCAAATTCGATACATTCTCCCCAAAAGGGAAAAAGGGGCAGGCTGCAATGGGTCACCGGCCATTACAGAATAGATTCTAACTAAGCCCACACACAATGACACGCCTCTTACTCCAAATTGATTGATGCGTTTGGCCTAGCAGAGTGCATGAAAACTAATGCAAGCTACGAACATGGCATCTGTATGTGCATGGCCGAACTGAAACTGCTCAGACAGGTTAGGTTTGGCTTCAAAACATATATGTTTGGTATGACTGAATCTTTAATCTGTCCCTTTTTTTGCTGAAGAAAACGGTGACACTTTTGTTAAGGAGAAAGGGACATAAATAGTACTGATTTGGTTGAATGAAGAAAACTATACTAATTTGAACTGCCTTTAGCAATCATATATATACAATCTTGAAAGTGCATGTGCTCAAGTGGCAACAGGCACTTTTTGGCACCATGTTTCAGTCTACAGTCATTCAGATATCTTGGAAGATTAGGCCTCCCATAGGGAGGAACTAGACTTTTCTGATCATACCAACTGTTCAGCTAAACAAAGCAAGTCTAAAAAAGCTCTTGTTAGGACAGTCTAAAGTACTATCAGCATATAGACAAACTAAAAGAGTTTAAAAAGTTCTAACTGATTGGACCAAGCTATTAGCCATGCTCTCCAATTAATCATAGGGCATTTCTTTCTTATGATTCTTATGATGATATACTTATTTCGAGTGTACTTGAGATACCGTCGAATGTTGTTCCGAGGAAACAAATTAAAGTAAAGGGATTCGTTTATTGTTGTGAAGTCAGGTTGAAATAAGAATGTTTTTTCTTTTCAGAAAGATAAATATCCGAGCATTGTCAGGTCCCAACAAACAGGAGCTAGGTGCTTAAGATCACCCTGCCACTAATTGTTAGCCATTAGCTATGTTTTAGTGGAGCGAAATTCCTTGTTAGTGGGAAGCACCCTTTGGGTCCCTCCATTGTACTGCCCCACTTTTATGGGTTTAATCACCACCTCCCCTTTATGCAAAATACTACCTTTCCTAGTTGCTACCTGTCCATGCTCATGGTCAAATAATTCTAGAAACCATTAGCCGACTAATCGACAAATGATCACTAGACCCGCCTTTTCTTTTCCTTTTCTAGTTTTGAAGAAACAAGAGAAAAGGGATGCATATATGCATCCTAATCCTAATCATTTCTATGGTTGTTTTCTAAGAGTAGTAATTAGTAAAACTGAAACTAGATACGGTTAATGTAATAATTTGGAATCAAATAGTAATTGTATTACTAGTGCAATTGAAACTAAACATGGCTAAATTAAATTGGAACTAAACATTGTAGTGCTATGAGCTAGGCAGAGGCAGAGCATAGGTGGTGGCGAACTTACGATTTGGCGTGTGCCGAGGAGGATGGCGAGGAAGGCGACGCCCATGACGATGGTCTGCCACTGCCACTCGCTGTGGCGGCGGACGACGGAGGCCATGACGTCGACGAAGCCCATGTGGGTGGTGAAGTGGACGATGCCGAGGAGGCCCTTGAGCTGCTGCAGGGACACGATGACGGCGGCGCCGCCCATGAAGCCGGTGAGCGTGGCCTTGGAGAGGAAGTCGACGATGAAGCCGAGGCGGAGGAAGCCCAGCGAGGCCTGGAAGACGCCGGCGAAGAAGGTGGCGGTGAAGGCCAGCTGCAGGTACAGGATGGGCTGCTGCTCCGGCGCCACCGCCTCCCGGAGCATGGCCCCCATCACCAGCGACGCGATCGACACCGGGCCCACCGCCAGGTCCCGCGAGCTCCCCAGCAGCGCGTAGATCAGCGGCGGCACGAAGCTCGAGTCTGCATGTGCCAACAATCTCGTCAATCAGCCATTAATTTCCTGCCATGAATGACTCTGAATTATGGAGCAGAGGCGTGGGGGACTCACATAGGCCGATGATGGGCGGCAGGTTGGCGAGCTTGGCGTAGCTGATGCCCTGCGCGTCGCGCCATGGAGGAGAAGGAAAGAAATTAATGTCGATCGAGGAAACGCGTAGCTGGTGGCCATGTATATGTCTCGCCATGGACCAGAAAAGGAAGGTACTAAAAATGGGGCGGCGAATTGAAGGCGGTCTGGCGTGGCGACAGGCAGAGAAATCAATGGATGGAATAATTACCTGTGGGATGGCGAGGCTGGCAATGGTGAGGCCGGCGACGGCGTCGGAGCGGAGGAGGCGGAGGCTGTAGTTGGAGCCCCAGTTGAAGATGGGGAAGAAGTACTGCAGCGCGAGCACCAGCTTCCGGGCGAGCGACTGGTTCTTGAACTGGTGCAGCGGGTCGTCGGGGAAGAAGATCTCCGCCAGCCGCTGCCCCAGCGCCCGCGCCGTCGTCCGCCGCTCCGGCGCCGACACCTTGTGCAGCTCCACCTGCACCATCCCCGCCGGCGCCTGCCGCTGCTGCTGCTGACGCGCCCCCGAATCCGCACCCTTCGCCCCGGGCCCGTGCCCCGCCTCCAGGTCGAACGCCAGGGTCTCCACCTTGTTGTTCACCACCATGGCTACGGCGCTAGGCTACGTACGCCGAATCCCCTGCCCTCTCCCTGCAACCGCCGGCGCAGGGGAGGAGGAGGACGAGGTCGACGGCTAAGCAGGGGATTGAGATTGTTGTTGCTGCTGCTGGTTGATGGATTCGTCGTCGGAGGATGGCCGGGTTTTATAGGCGCGGGGCGGGGCGGGGGGCGAAAGCGCGGGAGAAGCCGAGGATTTCCTCCCTCCCCGACGCGGATTAGGAAGGCGACTCCGCCTCTGCGTCCGCCTCCGGCGTGGTGCGGGGTGGTAGGGCAGGGTTGGGTTAATTTGGGTGGGCCCTCGCCGGTTACTATTTACTGGGTGCTGTAATTAGCCACTGACGTCTGAGCTTTTTACCCGCAGGAAACACACTGGAAAATCACCGGCCGTTCGGATTAGTACCGGTAAGCAGTTTAGCCCGTATTAATTGACGTACAAAGGTGCTGGAATCAAAACCGAATCATACGTACCTGCACCGAAAACGTACTCTACTACGTATTCTACCTACACATTTTTGCTTTTTTGTTTGGATATATAACACAATATAAACAATTAAGGTCGGATTAATTGGCACTGCTCATTTATGTTTCCGCTCGAATATTAGTAAACGGTCTTGAATAACAGGGTTCGAGGTCGGCCGATGATACGGAGGTGCTGGAATCAAAATCGAATGATACATCAACCAAAAACGTATTCTACCCCCCTCCCCCCCCCCCCCCCCCCCCCCCTCCCCCCCAAATACATTTATGTTTTTTTGTTTGCATTTAGTAATCAGTCTTGAATATCAGGGTTCAAGGTTAGCCGGTGATACGATGACAGATAAGCTTCATCGTCAAGAGAATTGCCAGATAATTGATTTTAGCGATTAAAAGGAACTAAGGGTGTAAAGAGAACCAAGATGCCCCACCTAGACGCACCGCGCGTAACACACACACACACACACACACACACACACACACACACACACACACGGAGAGAGAGAGAGATTGTGTTCGAGATAGGACAACAGGTTTGGGTGCCTTTCAACTACCAAAGCAAACTAGAATACCAAAGCATACATAAAAAGGATAAAATACCATCAATGTCCAAAAGGCTTAGGAGCCTTGAGAGCAAGGTGCATGAGGCGGAATGGAGAGAAATGTGACAGGACCATCCTTGTTCATTCTTCTCTTCCGCGTGTTTCCCGGAGAAGAGAAGCTTGCATCCATGATCCATCATCTTTATGTTGTTATCGGTGCGACGGATGACCGGACACCGTCCTTGTGCATTGTTGAGGACATGGGTTATTTACCACCAGTCGAAACTATTTGGCATATCGATGAAGGATTGAGCATGATACTTCTTTCTGCAAATTAGGCCAAAATTAACCAAGTGCGAGCTTTGAAACTACCGAAATAGGGCGAAATGGTACACAACCAACAGACGCTACAAAACAATTGTACTTGAGAAATATTTGAAGTTAGCCTCCTAAGTCCTAAGTATTTGACATGGATTTGTAAGGTAGTATGACTAAATCCTGTGTAAAGGCCTTCGAAACATTCCTTGCAACATAAGAAGTAAACAAATAACACATTTCGACAAGGACTACTTATGAGGTGATATGGATTAACCTTACAAACAAGGAAATAGTGGGTATCAAAATCAACACAACTTGATTCAAGCCCTCTACAAAGTATTAGTTTTACATGAAACAATTCAATTATCATAAATAACCTAGCTAGTTAGGAACTGTTGGTCATGCTCCTAGTTAACAAGGAAAATTAAATTGGCTTAAAAAAAGGAAAATTAAATGTATCGCCTTTTCAATCAGAATCGTGATTTTTTTACAGAGAGATTCGTACATCTTACGACTCATAAAGAACTAATAAAAGTGACAATCCATTCTCCTTTATCCCACATTGGAAGAATTTTCACTAGTTAGTTGATCACCTTTTTTAGTTCAATTCTACCGTGTAAAATATAAATATCTCATGTTTCGAATCCAGTTAAGTCGAATCGACTGCCATCGATCCCTGAACTTCCAGCACAAGTAAGTAATGGTAAGGGCAGATTCATGTAAAAGAAGGCTTGGTGGAAGGTGAATATCTTTTCTCCTTGGATGATGGATGATGGATTCTGGAATGGGTGCAAGTTAATTGGTGGAGATAAGTTCCTTGGTTCCCTTTTGCACTCAGTGGGTTACCCAATTTTAACGGTTGTGTATATCCGGTGACCATTATGACTATTACTATGACCATGTGGCTGATTTTGAGTATTATAAGCAGGAGGGGATGATCCTGAGGTGACGCGTCTGCTCCACGTATGCATGACTGGGCCCACATATCTGGCATCTGGCAAAAGGCAAACCACGTATGTAAGCATGTCGTTAATTAGGAGCACGCCTAACTCCGATCCCAACTTAATTTGTATTTCGTGAAAGCAACATAACAGAGCATACCCTTTCTCTACACGTATACACTAATCCATAGGAAAAATGCATATTCAGTCTATATGTAAACACTACTCCTCTACGAGAAGGAAAATGCATACTGACATAATCACATTCTTGACCCATGTTACAAGCTACTAGATTCTGAGCCATGAATTGTGACAGGAGCACCAAGAGCCATGATGATGATAACAACAGCTAGCAATGTGCATATTTCAATGACAAGGTATTTAAAAGCCCCATCACTTACTTCCATTTCCATGGTATAGAGTGGAGCTGCCGGCCAACTATCAATGGAGTCGATGCATTTGATGCATAGCCTTGCTAGCTAGCTCCCATCGAAAGGTGGCCTATGGAGAGGGAGAGTGCCTGCCTGCCCTAGATTTTCCTGCAAACGTTGAGAGCCCATCTTGAAACGCATGAGCAAAGGAAACTCAAGTGGCTCGCCAAGTTGGCCGTTTATACATAATTACATGCATATAAATAGCACCTGTTGCTAGCCCTAGCTAATTGTGGCCAAAGACGCATGTGATGCTAGTGTGGCCGGTGATGTATATTTGGCAACATGCAACTGTCGGCCAGCAATGCATGTAGCCTCAAATAGGTGCAGGCATAAATGGGGCAACCAAAACTAGCAGAAAATGCTTGCTAATAGAGATTGTATATAGCTAGGTGAAATAATCTACATGTTTTCTCTGCTAGAAACTTGCCGTTACGGCGTATCGGGCACGTGTATATGGTGTGGGTGTGTATGTGTTTCTGGCCGGCTGAGGTAGCTTCAGAATTTGTCTCTGTAACCAACGGTCACTAGCGTCTTGGCATAAGTGGAAAGTAGCTGGGGAGATATCCACAATAAGGCTGATGGCAAGGTCTCCCCAACGTGACCAAAATAAGTAGGCAATCAGTAGTGAAACCCCATGTATCTTTCTTCATATGGCCATGCATGTGCTTGTGAGATTGCATCTCAAGTTAGACAATTAGGCCTCTATTTGTGCATAAGCTATAGTTTATGTATCAATGGAGGGCGCATCTGAACTAATTAAGCTCTAACTGATTTGCAGCAGAACTCTAGCAAAACTTCAGTTTTATGATTAATATTGCAAATCATTTCCTTATCGACCATAATTAGTTTCTGCCATAAGTGGAAAGCTGCATATGGAGCACTACCCTAAAATTTTCCTTTATCCAGTTTTCCTTTCTGTAGGTGCCTGCGATAATATAAGCCAAACTAACTGAGTCAATGTTATGTCATATCATGCGGTGATGTTTGGGTACACTTGTAATAGCGAGCAAGTGGTTGATGCATCCAATCACTAGTGGATTGCCTAGAAGGGCACAGAAATGATCGACTGTCATATATAGGGCCTCTACTCTAAGGTTGTGGCATTTCATTGATTACATCAATGACTCTATCCTGAATTTTGTTGAATGTTTAGTCCCTCAAATCATTGAAAGATGGTTTTAGATGATATGGTAATGCTTGCCGTTATCCAAACCTATTCATAAGAAAAAAAGGCATGCGTTTTTTTCTTGAAAAAATCATAAAAAATGCAAAAAAATAAGAAACACTTTTTTTATAACAGGAAAATACACTAAAATTTAAAATTAAGAACTCAGAAAGCGGATCAAAATATCTCGTAAAATACACAACCATAATGTAGACGCTGAAAACTGGAAAACAAATAAAAGGTACTCGAAAGAACCACTGAAATGAATAAAAAAAGACGGGCCCCATGTATCTTTCTTCATATGGCGATGCATGTGCCTGTGTGATTGCATCTTAAGTTAGATAATTAGGAGCTTTATTTGTTTGTAAGCGTTTATATGTAGTACAACAATGGAGGGTGCGTTTGATACAATTAAACTGATTTGCAGCAGAAACTATAGAAAAACTTCATTTTTATGATTACCCGCAAATCATTTCCTTATCAACATAATTAGTTGCAAATCATTTGCAGCAGAAACTCTAGCCAAATTAACCGAGTCAATGTTATGTCATATCATGCGGTGATGTTTGGGTACACTTGTAATAGTGATCAAGTGGTTCATGTATCCAATCACTAGTGGATTGGCTAGAAGGGCATAAAAATGATCAATCGTCATATATAGGCCTCTACTCTAAGGTTGTGGCATTTCATTGATTACATCAACGAATCTATGTCTCTATCCTGAATTTTGTTGAACATTTAGTCCCTCAAATCATTGAAGATGGGTTTAGATGATGTTGTAATGCTTTCCGTTATCCAAACCTATTCATAAGAAAAAATTGTGTTTTTCCTTAAAAAAACATAAAAAATGCAAAAAATAAGAAACGACTTTTTATGTCAAGGAAAAATACACTACAATTTAAAACTACGAACTTAGAAAGAGAATCAAAATATGTCATAAAATACACAACCATAATCTAGATGGTAAAAACTGGAAAACAAATAAAAGATGCTCAGAAAGAACCACTGAACTGAATAAAAAAAGAAGTGCAGTATTTTTATATGCCCCTTTGACTTGAAGGAAATATGCCCTAAAGGCAATAATAAAGTTGTTATTTTATATTTCCTTATTCATGATAAATGTTTATTATTCATGCTAGAATTGTATTGATCGGAAACCTTAATACATGTGTGAATACAAAGACAAACAGTATGTTCCTAGTGAGCCTCTACTTGACTAGCTCGTTGATTAAAGATGGTTAAGGTTTACTAACCATGGACATGAGATGTCATTTGATAACGGGATCACATCATTAGGAGAATGATGTGATGGACAAGACCCATCCGTTAGCTTAGCATCTTGATCGTTCAGTTTTATTGCTATTGCTTTCTTTATGTCAAATACATATTCTTTCGACTATGAGATTATGCAACTCCCGGATACCGAAGGAATGCCTTGTGTGCTATCAAATGTCACAACATAACTGGGTGATCATAAAGATGCTTTATAGGTATCTCCGAAGGTGTTTGTTGAGTTGGCATAGATCGAGATTAGGATTTGTCAATCCGAGTATTGGAGAGGTGTCTCTGGGCCCTCTCGGTAATACACATCATAAGATTGCAAGCAAACGACTAAGGATTTGGTTGATGAAGCTATGTACCTAGGGTAAGGTCATGGACCTGTCCTAACTGCCCTACCCAAGGACATCTCTAGAAGAAATCACCTTTCAATCGACTTGGAGGTGTTCCACTCGACAGACACTAAGACACTCGACCAAGAAGCAATCACTCGACCAAGATCCAACCACTCGACGGCCAGGAGACCTAAAGTCACTCCGCACGCTAACGGTCGGTCATTAAGTAGCTTTTATGGTCATCATAGCACTTTATTACTAGCGTTACCAGTAACGCCCTGCCTTAATGTACATTGAACCCTTTGTAACGTGGGCTGGCCGGGGTCCTGGCGCACTCTATATAAGCCACCCCCCTCCTCCGAGACAAGGGTTCGCACGCATGTAATTGATACTCTCATAATCCAGTTGACCGCCTCCGGGCCCCGAGACGTAGGGCTATTACTTCCTCCGAGAAGGGCCTGAACTCGTAAACCTTGCGTTCTTACAACTTCTCCATAGCTAAGATCTTGCCTCTCCATACTTATCCCCCTACTTCACTGTCAGACTTAGAACCACGACAGTTGGCGCCCACCATGGGGCAGGTGTTTTAGCGTTTGTTGGAGGAGTTGCGACCTTTTCCGACCCGAATCAGCATGGTTTTCGGCGGAGTTTCGGTGGAGGGCCGCGAGATCCGTCTCGGCGCGCTCACGTTCATCGTCGACGACTCTGCTTGGCTCCAGGAGGCTCCGCTCGACGTGGACGCACTCCCTGTTCGCGGGGCAACGCACTTTAGCGCGTACGTCCGCGGCGTTCTCCTGCGGTAACCGTCGACCCCCTACCGGTCGGCTCCTGTGTTGTTCTCCCTCCCCATTTCCCGCCGGCGCAAGCGCTCCGGTCGGTCGAGACTTCAGCGGTGGGTGAGACACGCGGTGGCACGTCAGTCGGCCACCCCTCAAGTCGCGGCAATCGAGCCCGACGAATCCCTCTACGGCCTGTTCGGCCTGTCGACTGGCTCCGCAGAGACCGCATCCGAGTGCGACAGCAGCGATCCGGCGGCAGAGGTTCTGATGGTCGATGGACCGCCCAGTCCTCCCGGTTTTCCCCGCACCGACGGAGGCGCGGGTGGAGGCGACTCGTCGCGTCTCCATGAGGAGTATCTTCCCGAGCCTCTCACGTCACTGCAGAGAGAAGAACTTCGCCGCCGGAACGTGGATGCACTGCACACTCCTATCGTTGGAGAAACCCCCGAGGCTCGCGCCTTGGAGGACGCGTGCCTGGCAAACTTGGCCGAGCACACTCGACTGGAGAATCTCCAGCGAGCACTCGACGAGCGTGCGTGACAACGTGTTCCCGAATCCAGTCGGCGTCAGCTCTTCCCGCCCCCGCAGGTATATCGAACTCCGATTCAGAATTTAGCAGCTGTGGCCCGTATAGCGGAGTCGATTCAGCCTTCCCAGTCGGAGGCTGGCAGAGGCTTGCTGCAGATCAGAGCGTTACTCCGGGCAGCAGGAGATCAGAATTCCGCTGTTTCTCAGTCGCGGAACAGGATTCACAGCAGATCCGTTGCCGCGGACACAGTCCAGTCGGCTCACAGCCCGAGATCGCCCCCGAGGCGTGAGGGACGTGGAGACCGGCATGACCAGTATGGGAACCATGAGCAGTATGATCATCGAGTCGATCGTGACGGTCGACGTCGAGTGCCCACGCCTTCCCCGAGGAGCGGGTCGTATGTGCCTCGCCAGCAGGATGACAGGCGCCCTCATAGTGGTGGGCGAAGGATTCCAGTTGACCCCAGAGGGCCAGGCTTTGACGCGAGATCCATTCTCGTCCAAGGATTGGTCGACAGGAACAGGGCTCACCGAGAAGGTCACGACAAAGATGCACCTACCAGTAGCAGAGTACATGTTTCGGGGCCAGAGTGCTTTAGTAGAGCCATCAGGGCTGCTGTGATTCCTCCCAACTTCAGGTTGGCGACTGGAGTCAGTAAGTTCACTGGTGAGTCCAAGCCCGATACTTGGCTTGAGGACTACCGAGTGGCCGTCCAGATTGGCGGCGGCAATGATGAAGTGGCCATGAAGCACCTGCCTCTCATGTTGGAGGGCTCGGCCAGAGCGTGGCGGAACCAGTTAGCGCCTAGCAGCATTTACACTTGGGAAGATCTCTCCCGAGTGTTCGTCACCACATTTGAAGGCACATGCAAGCGACCGGCAGGGCCGACGGAACTGCAGTCTTGCGTGCAGAAGCCGAATGAAACTTTGAGGGATTACATCCAGAGGTGGATCACGTTACATCACTCGGTGGAGAATGTGCCTGACCACCAAGCAGTTTGTGCCTTCAAGGAAGGCGTCAAGTACAAAGAACTGAATTTGAAATTCGGTCGAACCGGAGATATGTCCCTGAATCGGATGATGGAGATTGCCACCAAGTACGCTAATGGTGAAGATGAGGATCGACTCAGGAGTGGCAAGCTCAAGTCAGTCGCCCAAGAAACCGGAGGAAATTCGAATCGAAAACAGAAGCGGAAAGCCGAGCCAGCGGCTCCCGGGGAAGCCTTGGCTTTAACCCAAGGAAAGTTTAAAGGGAAACCTAAAGGACCTTGGAACCCCAAAAAGGTTAAAGACCAGGACGGAAATGATGTGTTGGACTTACCATGTCTCGTCCACACAAAGAAAGATGAAGAGGGTAATTTCATTTACCCGAAACATACCACTCGACAGTGTCGACTCTTGATCCAGCAGTTCCAGGGCAAGCAGCCCAAAGGTAAGGAAAAGGAGTCGGACAAGGTTGAGGACAAAGAAGATAGTGACGACGGATACCCTTAGGTCAATTCCACTCTGATGATTTTTGCCGATGTTGAAAGCGAAAGTCAACTGAAAGTTATTAACCGAGAGGTGAATATGGTCGCTCCGGTGACACCTAGTTACCTGAAATGGTCTCAGACTGCCATAACATTCGACCAGTCTGACCACCCAACGCACATCACCACCCCTTGGAGGCAAGCTTTGGTGGTCGACCCAGTTGTTGAAGGCACTCGACTAACCAAAGTACTGATGGATGGTGGCAGTGGTTTGAACATATTGTATGCTGAGACGTTGAAAGGGATGGGCATTCCGATGTCCAGACTCAGTGCCAGCAACATGAGTTTCCATGGGGTCATTCCTGGGAAGAAGGCTGAATCACTCGGCCAGATTGCTCTTGATGTGGTTTTTGGTGATTCCAAGAATTACCGCAAAGGGAAGCTGACATTTGAAGTTGTAGACTTCCAGAGTGCCTACCACGCTATTTTGGGCAGGCCGGCTTATGCACGCTTCATGGCCCGACCGTGTTATGTGTATCTCAAATTGAAGATGCCTGGCCCCAAAGGTGTGATCACTATTACGGACAATCGGAAGAAAGCGGAAGAATGTTTTCAGAAAGGTTCGAAGATCGCCGATGCTCAGATGGCAGTGGTGGAGTTGCAGGAATACCAGAAGACTGCAGACCCGAGTGATTTGTTGCGAGCCAAGAAGCCCGCTACAGAGTCAGCTTTGCAGTCAACTGGCGATACGAAGACAGCTCACATCCACCCGACCTACCCCAGCGCTGCTCCAACTCATATCTCGACAACACTCGACTCCAAATAGGAAGAAGCGCTCATCCAGTTCCTCTGTGAGAACTGGAACATTTTCGCATGGAAGCCCTCTGACATGTCGGGTGTTCCCAGGGAGCTGGCTGAGCACCGCCTAAGAGTCGACTCAAAAGTAAAACCTGACAAGGAACATCTCCGACGGTCTGCCGTCCAGAAGAGAAAGGCCATTGGCGAAGAGGTGGTTCAGCTCTTAGCGGCGGAGTTCATCCGAGAAATCTTCCACTCCGAATGGCTCGCCAATGTTGTCATGGTCCCCAAGAAGGACAAGTCACTTCGCATGTGCATTGACTTTAAACATATCAATCGCGCCTGCCCGAAAGATCATTTTCCTCTCCCCCGCATCGACCAGATAGTCGACTCGACTGCGGGATGTGAGCGACTGTCTTTTTTAGACGCCTATTCCGGGTATCATCAGATCCGTCTGTATGGGCCTGACGAGATCAAAACAATTTTCATCACTCCATTCGGGTGCTTCTGTTATGTTACCATGCCATTCGGCCTCAAGAATGCCGGAGCCACATTCATGAGGATGATTCAGAAGTGTTTGCTCACCCAAATCCGTCGGAATGTGGAGGCGTACATGGATGATATTGTGGTCAAGTCACGGAAGGGTTCCGACCTGCTGACTGACCTTGCTGAAACCTTTGCCAACCTCAGAAGGTTTGATATCAAGCTTAACCCATCAAAATGCACATTCGGGGTTCCTGGCGGAAATTTACTCGGTTTTCTCGTTTCCGAACGGGGAATCGACGCTAATCCAGAAAAAGTCGGTACTATACTCCGAATGAAAAGTCCTGTGCGAGTGCATGATTTTCAGAAGCTTACTGGTTGCTTGGTCGCCCTAAGTCGATTCATATCTCGTCTCGGTGAAAAGGCATTGCCTCTTTACCGATTGATGAAGAAGTCTGACAAGTTCCAGTGGACTCTGAAGCTGACGCAGCGTTCGCAGAGCTCAAAGCTCTGCTCTCCACCCAGCCGGTGCTTGCTGCCCCAATTAGCAAGGAGCCTTTGCTACTTTACATTGCAGCCACATGACAAGTCGTCAGTACGGTACTTACGGTCGAGCGGGAAGAAGAAGGGAAAACCTTCAAAGTTCAGCGCCCAGTGTATTATATTTCTGAAGTCTTGACCCCAACGAAGCAAAGATATCCTCATTATCAGAAGCTCGTATATGGGATTTATATGACCACAAAGAAAGTTGCCCACTACTTCTCTGATCATTCCATTACAGTCATCAGTGACGCTCCGTTGTCAGACATCTTGCATAACAGAGATGCAACTGGTCGAGTGGCAAAATGGGCGATTGAACTCCTTCCTCTAGATATCAAGTTTGAGGCAAAGAAAGCTATCAAGTCCCAGGCAATCGCGGATTTCGTCGCCGAGTGGATTGAACAGCAACTGCCGACTCAGGTTCACTCGGAGCATTGGACCATGTTCTTCGACGGTTCCAAGATGCTAAATGGTTTCGGCGCCGGAGTGGTGTTGGTCTCCCCCAGAGGAGATAAACTCAGATATGTTCTTCAAATCCATTTTGATTCCTCTAACAACGAGGCAGAATACGAAGCACTTTTATATGGGTTGCGCATGGCCATTTCACTCGGCGTCCGTCGCCTCATGGTCTATGGCGACTCAGATTTGGTGGTTAATCAAGTGATGAAGGAATGGGACGTCAGAAGTCCAGCCATGAATGGTTATTCCAATGCAGTGAGAAAGCTGGAGAAGAAATTCGAGGGGTTAGAGCTTCATCACATACCCCGACTGAAAAATCAAGCAGCTGATGATCTCGCAAAAATAGGTTCCAAAAGAGAAGCCATTCCCAGCAATGTGTTTTTGGAATACATCCACACACCATCGGTCCAGGAGGATCCCTTCATTGAAGAGGCCCCGCAGCCAAAAAGCGCCACGGATCCGACTGAAGTTGAAGTTCCAGCTGTGGTCGACCTGATCATGGAAGTCTTGGTTATCACTCCCGCCTGGACAGAATCATACATCACGTACATCTTAAGGAAAGAACTCCCAGAAGACGAAGAAGAGGCTCGACAGATCGTCCGTCGATCCAAGGCCTTTACAGTCATAAAGGGACAGTTATATAGAGAAAGCACGATTAGGGTCGGCCAGAAGTGTATTACACCAGAAGAAGGTCAGATGATCCTTAACGATATCCACTTGGGGACCTGTGGTCATCATGTTGGGGAACGCAGTAATTTCGAAAATTTTCCTACGCACACGCAAGATCATGGTGATGCACAGCAACGAGAGGGGAGAGTGTTGTCTACGTACCAACGCAGACCGACTACGGAAGCGATCACACAACGTAGAGGAAGTAGTCGTACGTCTTCTTCCCGATCCGACCGATCCAAGCACCGTTACTCCGGCACCTCCGAGTTCTTAGCACACATTCAGCTCGATGACGTTCCTCGGGCTCCGATCCAGCAAAGCGTCGAGGAAGAGTTCCGTCAGCACGACGGCGTGGTGACGATCTTGATGTACTACCGATGCAGGGCTTCGCCTAAGCACTGTAACGGTATGATCGAGGTGGAATTTGGTGGCAGGGGGCACCGCACACGGCTAAGGAACGATCTCAAGGATCAACTTGTGTGTCTTGGGGTGCCCCCTGCCCCCGTATATAAAGGTTGGAGGAGGGGGAGCCGGCCGGCCAGGGAGAGGGAGGCGCAGAGGGAGTCCTACTCCCACCGGGAGTAGGACTCCCCCCTCCAATCCTAATCCTATTAGGACTCCCGGGGGGGAAAGGAGAGAGAGGGGGGCCGGCCCCTTCTCCTAGTCCTACTAGGACTTGGGGAAGGGGGGGCGCGCGGCTAGGCTGTGGGCTGCCCCTTCTCTCTTTTCCACTAAGGCCCAATAGGCCCATTAGTCTCCCGGGGGGTTCCGGTAACCCTCCCGGTATTCCGGTAAAATCCCGATTTCACCCGGAACACTTCCTATGTCCAAACATAGGCTTCCAATATATCAATCTTTACGTCTCAACCATTTCGAGACTCCTCGTCATGTCCGTGATCTCATCCGGGACTCCGAACAACCTTCGGTACATCAAAATGCATAAACTCATAATAACTGTCATCGTAACGTTAAGCGTGCGGACCCTACGGTTCGAGAACAATGTAGACATGACCGAGACACGTCTCCGGTCAATAACCAATAGCGGGACCTGGATGCCCATATTGGCTCCTACATATTCTACGAAGATCTTTATCGGTCAGACCGCATAACAACATACGTTGTTCCCTTTGTCATCGGTATGTTACTTGCCCGAGATTCGATCGTCGGTATCCAATACCTAGTTCAATCTCGTTACCGGCAAGTCTCTTTACTCGTTCCGTAATACATCATCTCACAACTAACATATTAGTTGCAGTGCTTGCAAGGCTTATGTGATGTGCATTACCGAGAGGGCCCAGAGATACCTCTCCGACAATCGGAGTGACAAACCCTAATCTCGAAATACGCCAACCCAACATCTACCATTGGAGACACCTGTAGTACTCCTTTATAATCACCCAGTTACGTTGTGACGTTTGGTAGTACCCAAAGTGTTCCTCCGGTAAACGGGAGTTGCATAATCTCATAGTTATAGGAACATGTATAAGTCATGAAGAAAGCAATAGCAACATACTAAACGATCGGGTGCTAAGCTAATGGAATGGGTCATGTCAATCAGATCATTCAACTAATGATGTGACCTCGTTAATCAAATAACAACTCTTTTTTTATGGTTAGGAAACATAACCATCTTTGATTAACGAGCTAGTCAAGTAGAGGCATACTAGTGACACTCTGTTGGTCTATGTATTCACACATGTATTATGTTTCCGGTTAATACAATTCTAGCATGAATAATAAACATTTATCATGATATAAGGAAATAAATAATAACTTTATTATTGCCTCTAGGGCATATTTCCTTCAGTCTCCCACTTGCACTAGAGTCAATAATCTAGATTACACAGTAATGATTCTAACACCCATGGAGCCTTGGTGCTGATCATGTTTTGCTCGTGGAAGAGGCTTAGTCAACGGGTCTGCAACATTCAGATCCGTATGTATCTTGCAAATCTCTATGTATCCCACCTGGACTAAATCCCGGATGGAGTTGAAGCGTCTCTTGATGTGTTTGGTTCTTTTGTGAAATCTGGATTCCTTTGCCAAGGCAATTGCACCAGTATTGTCACAGAAGATTTTCATTGGACCCGATGCACTAGGTATGACACCTAGATCGGATATGAACTCCTTCATCCAGACTCCTTCGTTCGCTGCTTCCGAAGCAGCTATGTACTCCGCTTCACATGTAGATCCTGCTACGACGCTTTGTTTAGAACTGCACCAACTGACAGCTCCACCGTTTAAAGTAAACACGTATCCGGTTTGCGATTTAGAATCGTCCGGATCAGTGTCAAAGCTTGCATCAACGTAACCTCTTACGGTGAGCTCTTTGTCACCTCCATATACGAGAAACATATCCTTAGTCCTTTTCAGGTATTTCAGGATGTTCTTGACCGCCGTCCAGTGATCCATTCCTGGATTACTTTGGTACCTCCCTGCTAAACTTCTAGCAAGGCACACATCAGGTCTGGTACACAGCATTGCATACATGATAGAGCCTATGGCTGAAGCATAGGGAACATCTTTCATTTTCTCTCTATCTTCTGCAGTGGTCGGGCATTGAGTCTTACTCAACTTCATACCTTGTAACACAGGCAAGAACCCTTTCTTTGCTTGATCCATTTTGAACTTCTTCAAAATCTTGTCAAGGTATGTGCTCTGTGAAAGTCCAATTAAGCGTTTTGATCTATCTCTATAGATCTTTATGCCTAATATGTAAGCAGCTTCCCCGAGGTCTTTCATCGAAAAACTTTTATTCAAGTATCCCTTTATGCTATCCAGAAATTCTATATCATTTCCAATCAGCAATATGTCATCCACATATAATATTAGAAATGCTACAGAGCTCCCACTCACTTTCTTGTAAATACAGGCTTCTCCAAAAGTCTGTATAAAGCCAAATGCTTTGATCACACTATCAAAGCATTTATTCCAACTCCGAGATGCTTGCACCAGTCCATAAATGGATCGCTGGAGTTTGCATACTTTGTTAGCTCCCTTTGGATCGACAAAACCTTCTGGTTGTATCATATACAACTCTTCTTCCAGAAATCCATTCAGGAATGCAGTTTTGACATCCATCTGCCATATTTCATAATCATAAAATGCGGCAATTGCTAACATAATTCTGACGGACTTAAGCATCGCTACGGGTGAGAAGGTCTCATCGTAGTCAACTCCTTGAACTTGTCGAAAACCTTTCGCGACAAGTCGAGCTTTATAGACAGTAATATTACTGTCAGCGTCAGTCTTTTTCTTGAAGATCCATTTATTCTCAATTGCTTGCCGATCATCGGGCAAGTCAACCAAAGTCCATACTTTGTTTTCATACATGGATCCCATCTCAGATTTCATGGCCTCAAGCCACTTTGCGGAATCTGGGCTCACCATCGCTTCTTCATAGTTCGTAGGTTCATCATGATCTAGCATCATGACTTCCAGAACTGGATTACCGTACCACTCTGGTGCGGATCTCACTCTGGTTGATCGACGTGGTTCAGTAGTATCTTGTTCTGAAGCTTCATGATCATCATCATTAGCTTCCTCACTGATTGGTATAGGTGTCGCAGAAACAGTTTTCTGTGATGTACTATTTTCCAATAAGGGAGCAGGTACAGTTACCTCGTCAAGTTCTACTTTCCTCCCACTCACTTCTTTCGAGAGAAACTCCTTCTCTAGAAAGTTTCCGAATTTAGCAACAAAAGTCTTGCCTTCGGATCTGTGATAGAAGGTGTATCCAATAGTTTCCTTTGGATATCCTATGAAGACACACTTCTCCGATTTGGGTTCGAGCTTATCAGGTTGAAGCTTTTTCACATAAGCATCGCAGCCCCAAACTTTAAGAAACGACAACTTTGGTTTCTTGCCAAACCATAGTTCATAAGGTGTCGTCTCAACGGATTTTGATGGTGCCCTATTTAACGTGAATGTGGCCGTCTCTAAAGCATAACCCCAAAACGATAGCGGTAAATCAGTAAGAGACATCATAGATCGCACCATATCTAGTAAAGTACGATTACGACGTTCGGACACACCATTACGCTGTGGTGTTCCGGGTGGCGTGAGTTGCGAAACTATTCCACAATTTTTCAAATGTACACCAAACTCGTAACTCAAATATTCTCCTCCACGATCAGATCGTAGGAACTTTATTTTCTTGTTACGATGATTTTCAACCTCACTCTGAAATTCTTTGAACTTTTCAAATGTTTCAGACTTATGTTTCATTAAGTAGATATACCCATATCTGCTTAAATCATCTGTGAAGGTGAGAAAATAACGATATCCGCCACGAGCCTCAATATTCATCGGACCACATACATCGGTATGTATGATTTCCAATAAATCTGTTGCTCTCTCCATAGTACCGGAGAACGGTGTTTTAGTCATCTTGCCTATGAGGCACGGTTCCCAAGTACCAAGTGATTCATAATCAAGTGGTTCCAAAAGCCCATCAGTATGGAGTTTCTTCATGCGCTTTACACCGATATGACCTAAACGGCAGTGCCACAAATAAGTTGCACTATCATTATTAACTTTGCATCTTTTGGCTTTTACATTATGAATATGTGTATCACTATCTTCGAGATTCAACAAGAATAGACCACTCTTCAAAGGTGCATGACCATAAAAGATATTACTCATATAAATAGAACAACCATTATTCTCTGATTTAAATGAATAACCGTCTCGCATTAAACAAGATCCAGATATAATGTTCATGCTCAACGCTGGCACCAAATAACAATTATTTAGGTCTAATATTAATCCCGAAGGTAGATGTAGAGGTAGCGTGCCGACCGCGATCACATCGACTTTGGAACCGTTTCCCACGCGCATCGTCACCTCGTCCTTTGCTAGCGTCCGCTTATTCTGTAGTCCCTGTTTCGAGTTGCAAATATTAGCAACAGAACCAGTATCAAATACCCAGGTGCTACTGCGAGCTCTAGTAAGGTACACATCAATAACATGTATATCACATATACCTTTGCTCACTTTGCCATCCTTCTTATCCGCCAAATACTTGGGGCAGTTCCGCTTCCTGTGACCAGTCTGCTTGCAGTAGAAGCACTCAGTTTCAGGCTTAGGTCCAGACTTGGGTTTCTTCTCCTGAGCAGCAACTTGCTTGCTGTTCTTCTTGAAGTTTCCCTTCTTCTTCCCTTTGCCCTTTTTCTTGAAACTAGTGGTTTTGCTAACCATCAACACTTGATGCTCCTTCTTGATTTCTACCTCCGCAGCTTTCAGCATTGCGAAGAGCTCGGGAATAGTCTTGTTCATCCCTTGCATATTATAGTTCATCACGAAGCTCTTGTAGCTTGGTGGCAGTGATTGGAGAATTCTGTCAATGACGCAATCATCTGGAAGATTAACTCCCATCTGAATTAAGTGATTATTATACCCAGACATTTTGAGTATATGCTCACTGACAGAACTGTTCTCCTCCATCTTGCAGCTATAGAACTTATTGGAGACTTCATATCTCTCAATTCGGGCATTTGCTTGAAATATTAACTTCAACTCCTGGAACATCTCATATGCTCCATGACGTTCAAAACGTCGTTGAAGTCCCGATTCTAAGCCGTAAAGCATGGCACACTGAACTATCGAGTAGTCATCAGCTTTGCTCTGCCAGACCTTCATAACATCTGGCATTGCTCCAGCAGCAGGCCTGTCACCCAGCGGTGCTTCCAGGACGTAATTCTTCTGTGCAGCAATGAGGATAATCCTCAGGTTACGGACCCAGTCCGTGTAATTGCTACCATCATCTTTCAACTTTGCTTTCTCAAGGAACGCATTAAAATTCAACGGAACAATAGCACGAGCCATCTATCTACAATCAACATAAACAAGCAAGATACTATCAGGTACTAAGTTCATGATAAGTTTAAGTTTAGTTAATCAAATTACTTAGGAACTCCCACTTAGATAGACATCCCTCTAATCTTCTAAGTGATCACGTGATCCAAATCAACTAAACCATAACCGATCATCACGTGAGATGGAGTAGTTTTCAATGGTGAACATCGTTATGTTGATCATATCTACTATATGATTCACGCTCGACCTTTCGGTCTCCGTGTTCCGAGGCCATATCTGTATATGCTTGGCTCGTCAAGTATAACCTGAGTATTCTGCGTGTGCAACTGTTTTGCACCCGTTGTATTTGGACGTAGAGCTTATCACACCCGATCATCACGTGGTGTCTGGGCACGACGAACTTTGGCAACGGTGCATACTCAGGGAGAACACTTCTTGATAATTTAGTGAGAGATCATCTTATAATGCTACCGTCAATCAAAGCAAGATAAGATGCATAAAAAGGGATAAACATCACATGCAATCAATATAAGTGATATGATATGGCCATCATCATCTTGTGCTTGTGATCTCCATCTCCGAAGCACCGTCATGATCACCATCGTCACCGGCGCGACACCTTGATCTCCATCGTAGCATCGTTGTCGTCTCGCCAATCTTATGCTTCCACGACTATCACTACCGTTTAGTAATAAAGTAAAGCATTACATCGCGATTGCATTGCATACAATAAAGCGACAACCATATGGCTCCTGCCAGTTGCCGATAACTCGGTTACAAAACATGATCATCTCATACAATAAAATCAGCATCATGCCTTGACCATATCACATCACAACATACCCTGCAAAAACAAGTTAGACGTCTTCTACTTTGTTGTTGCAAGTTTTACGTGGCTGCTACGGGCTTAAGTAAGAACTCATCTCACCTACGCATCAAAACCACAACGATAGTTCGTCAAATAGACTCCGTTTTAACCTTCTCAAGGACCGGGCATAGTCACACTTGGTTCAACTAAAGTTGGAGAGACAGTCTTCCGCAAGCCATCTGTGTGCAAAGCACGTCGAGGGAACCGGTCTCGCGTAAGAGTACGCGTAAGGTTGGTCCGGATCGTCTCACCCAACAATACCGCCGAACCAAAGTATGACATGCTGGTAGGCAGTATGACTTGTATCGCCCACAACTCACTTGTGTTCTACTCGTGCAAATAACATCAAACCATAAAACCTAGGCTCGGATGCCACTGTTGGGGAACGCAGTAATTTCGAAAATTTTCCTACGCACACGCAAGATCATGGTGATGCACAGCAACAAGAGGGGAGAGTGTTGTCTACGTACCAACGCAGACCGACTGCGGAAGCGATCACACAACGTAGAGGAAGTAGTCGTACGTCTTCTTCCCGATCCGACCGATCCAAGCACCGTTACTCCGGCACCTCCGAGTTCTTAGCACACGTTCAGTTCGATGACGTTCCTCGGGCTCCGATCCAGCAAAGCGTCGAGGAAGAGTTCTGTCAGCACGACGGCGTGGTGACGATCTTGATGTACTACCGACGCAGGGCTTCGCCTAAGCACTGTAACGGTATGATCGAGGTGGAATTTGGTGGCAGGGGGCACCGCACACGGCTAAGGAACGATCTCAAGGATCAACTTGTGTGTCTTGGGGTGCCCCCTGCCCCCGTATATAAAGGTTGGAGGAGGGGGAGCCGGCCGGCCAGGGAGAGGGAGGCGCAGAGGGAGTCCTACTCCCACCGGGAGTAGGACTCCCCCCTCCAATCCTAATCCTATTAGGACTCCCGGGGGGGAAAGGAGAGAGAGGGGGGCCGGCCCCTTCTCCTAGTCCTACTAGGACTTGGGGAAGGGGGGGGGGGGGCGGCTAGGCTGTGGGCTGCCCCTTCTCTCTTTTCCACTAAGGCCCAATAGGCCCATTAGTCTCCCGGGGGGTTCCGGTAACCCTCCCGGTATTCCGGTAAAATCCCGATTTCACCCGGAACACTTCCTATGTCCAAACATAGGCTTCCAATATATCAATCTTTATGTCTCGACCATTTCGAGACTCCTCGTCATGTCCGTGATCTCATCCGGGACTCCAAACAACCTTCGGTACATCAAAATGCATAAACTCATAATAACTATCATCGTAACGTTAAGCGTGCGGACCCTACGGTTCGAGAACAATGTAGACATGACCGAGACACGTCTCCGGTCAATAACCAATAGCGGGACCTGGATGCCCATATTGGCTCCTACATATTCTACGAAGATCTTTATCGGTCAGACCGCATAACAACATACGTTGTTCCCTTTGTCATTGGTATGTTACTTGCCCGAGATTCGATCGTCGGTATCCAATACCTAGTTCAATCTCGTTACCGGCAAGTCTCTTTACTCGTTCCGTAATACATCATCTCACAACTAACATATTAGTTGCAGTGCTTGCAAGGCTTATGTGATGTGCATTACCGAGAGGGCCCAGAGATACCTCTCCGACAATCGGAGTGACAAACCCTAATCTCGAAATACGCCAACCCAACATCTACCATTGGAGACACCTGTAGTACTCCTTTATAATCACCCAGTTACGTTGTGACGTTTGGTAGTACCCAAAGTGTTCCTCCGGTAAACGGGAGTTGCATAATCTCATAGTTATAGGAACATGTATAAGTCATGAAGAAAGCAATAGCAACATACTAAACGATCGGGTGCTAAGCTAATGGAATGGGTCATGTCAATTAGATCATTCAACTAATGATGTGACCTCGTTAATCAAATAACAACTCTTTGTTTATGGTTAGGAAACATAACCATCTTTGATTAACGAGCTAGTCAAGTAGAGGCATACTAGTGACACTCTGTTGGTCTATGTATTCACACATGTATTATGTTTCCGGTTAATACAATTCTAGCATGAATAATAAACATTTATCATGATATAAGGAAATAAATAATAACTTTATTATTGCCTCTAGGGCATATTTCCTTCACATCATGCGTCCTCTCGGACCATTGTGGCTAAAGCATACCGAGCGGGGTTCTACTAGCCAAGAGCCAATGAGATGGCAAAAGAGATAGTCGACAAATGTGAAGGATGTCAGTATTACTCCAATATGCCGCACAAGCCCGCGTCAGCCCTGAAAACCATTCCACTCGTCTGGCCCTTCGCTGTTTGGGGGCTGGACGTGGTTGGACCACTGAGAACAGGCAGGAGCGGCTTCACTCATGTGCTAGTAGCAGTCGACAAGTTCACCAAATGGATTGAAGCCAAGCCTATCAAGAATCTCGATGCTTGCACCGCTATCAATTTCATCAGAGAGTTGATATTCAGATATGGAGTTCCACACAGCATCATCACCGACAACGGGTCAAACTTCGATTCCGACAAATTCAGGGCCTTTTGCGCCTCTCAGGGCACTCGAGTCGACTATGCTTCGGTCGCTCACCCCCAGTCGAATGGGCAAGCAAAAAGGGCGAATGGCCTGATTCTCAAAGGACTGAAACCCCAATTGATGTGCGATCTCAAGCACGCAGCAGGTGCATGGGTCGACGAGCTTCCATCAGTCCTTTGGGGATTAAGAACAACCCCGAATCGATCGACCAGAAGAACCCCATTCTTTCTAGTCTACGGAGCCGAGGCTGTCTTACTGAGTGACCTGCTTCACAATGCTCCCCGAGTCGAGCTCTACTCTGAAGATGAAGCAGAACAAGCCCGGCAGGACGTAGTCGACCTCCTAGAAGAAGAAAGAGAAATGGCCTTGATTCGATCGACCATCTATCAGCAAGACTTGCATCGATTCCATGCCAGAAACGTGAAGAGCTGAGCCTTCCAAGAAGGGGACTTAGTCCTCCGAGTGGATCAGCAGAAACCACACAAGCTCGCTCCTACTTGGGAAGGCCCCTTCATAGTCACCAGAGTCCTCCACAATGGAGCATACCACCTCTACAATGTCGATCGCCAGATTGATGAGCCACGTGCCTGGAATGCGGAGCTACTCCGCCCCTTTTATACTTGAATTCTCACTCGGATGAGATGTAATAAGAAAAACTCATGTAGTTTATTTATCAAAGACAAGAGCGTTATAATTTTCCCAATGATTATTATTGTTTTTGTTTGCGTGAGAAATCCCCCAGTGGGTGGCTTAGCTGCGAATCCGCTTCGCCTAAGTTTGTAAAAACAGTTTCCCACCGAGTGGCGAGCCAGCCTCCCACTCGGGGGCTTAGCTACGAATCCGTTTCGCCTAAGTTTGTAAAAACAGTTTCCTACCGAGTGGCGAGCCAGCCTCCCACTCGGGGGCTTAGCTGCGAACCCGTTTCGCCTAAGTATTTAAAAAATCCTACCGAGTGGAGAGCAATCCTCCCACTCGGGGGCTTAGCTGCAGTCCAGTACTCGCCTAAGTTCTCTCACTTGGAGACTTAGCTGCAGTCTGGCACTCGCCTAAGTTTGAAAAAATCCTACCGAGCGGAGAGCAATCCTCCCACTCGGGGGCTTAGCTGCAGTCCAATACTCACCTAAGTTCTCTCACTTAGGAGACTTAGCTGCAGTCCGGCACTCGCCTAAGTTTGAAAAAATCCTACCGAGTGGGGAGCAATCCTCCCACTCGGGGGCTTAGCTGCAGTCCAGTACTCGCCTAAGTTCTCTCACTTAGGAGACTTAGCTGCAGTCCGGCACTCGCCTAAGTTTGAAAAAAAAAATCCTACCGAGTGGAGAGCAATCTTCCCACTCGGGGGCTTAGCTGCAGTCCAGTACTCACCTAAGTTCTCTCACTTGAAGACTTAGCTGCAGTCCGGCACTCGCGTAAGTTTGAAAAAATCCTACCGAGTAGAGAGCAATCCTCTCACTCGGGGGCTTAGCTGCAGTCCAGTACTCGCCTAAGTTCTCTCACTTGAAGACTTAGCTGCAGTCCCGCACTCGCCTAAGTTTGAAAAAAATCCTACCGAGTGAAGAGCAATCCTCCCACTCGGGGGGCTTAGCTGCAGTCCAGTACTCGCCTAAGTTCTCTCACTTAGAGACTTAGCTGCAGTCCGGCACTCGCCTAAGTTTGAAAAAATCCTACCGAGTGGAGAGCAATCCTCCCACTCGGGGGCTTAGCTACAGTCCAGAACTCGCCTAAGTACGAAACACATCTCAATCCTCAAGGACGACGAGGGGCAGGTCGACTGCCACCTTCTCCCGGGGAGCTTCGCCACAAATACAATGTGCATTCCGTCCCGCTCTGCAATAACAAGGTGTGGGTCGACCGCCACCTTCCCCTGGAGAGCTTCGCCACAAATACGATGCACACTCCATCGCCGACCCGCAAGGACGACAAGACATGGGTCGACTGCTTCCCTCTCCTTAGGAGCTGCGCTGCGAATACAAAAGTTGTCTCGAATGGAGAATGGGTTCACTCAGCAGGAGATTCATAAAGATATTCAACGGTAAACCAAGTTCAGAAAAATTCTAAAGGTCCCGGATCACAGATCGAAGTACTCGGGCATGCAGCCCGAAAAAGTTTAAACGGTTACAAAAACCACTCGGCATTCCGAGGCAAATTTAAGGTGGGACATAAGATTTTGTTCACTCCGCGGGAGGAGGGCTGGCAGGCTCGACGAACTCATCCAGGTCGACGCCGTCGGCTATTCGAGTGGCTGCAGCGATGCAAGTCTCCATAAAGGTTTGGAAGTCATGTTTGGGTGTTGGCGACCTTGATTGCTGCCAGTTTGTCTTGTTGCACCTCCTTGCAGTGGACACGAACCAAAGACAGAGCCACGTCAGCGCCACACCGAGCAGCAGACTTCTTCCACTCCTGCACTCGGTCTGGGATTTCATTTAGTCGAGTCATCAGGGACTCAAGATCATTTTGGAGCACAGCCTCTGGCCAAAGTGCCGGGTCAATCCGTGACATGGCGACCTTCAGTCGAGCCAAGTAGTCCACGGCACTGTCGATCCGAGATTCCAGATGGAGCAGATTCATGGCAGTTTCATCTTTCACGGGAGAGTTGATTGGGTCCAAACCTGGTTCGATCCGCCCAGTCTCCTCTTCAAAGTTCTGGCAAAACTCTGCATTCACGATCCAAGGATAAGTCAATTTTCGTACACTGAGTCGACACAAAAAAAATCAGTCGGAATAGAATGTGCACCTTCAAGCTTGATGAACAACTTCTTGGCAAGACTTCTTAGATAGCTCTCCAGATCATCCCTCCTGTGAGCAATGCTTTTCATTTTCTCGCCCTGGACGAGATTCGCCTTCTTCCAGCACGAGTACTCCTTGTTGGAGTCATTCAGAGCGGTCTTCAGCCTGGTATTCTCTTCTTCCAACTGGCCGACCGAAGCCAGCTTCTGTTCGGCCAGAGCGGTCCTATCGTCAGCCTCCTTACGAGCAGCAGCCAAATCCTGATCCTTCTTCGCCAGAGCTTCTCTCAGTTTTTCTGCAAAGAAATGACGATTGATTCAGAAATAGCAGAAGGGTACTCAAGCCTAAAACTGACCAGTCGACAAACTCGTCTTACCAGCGGTGCCGTCTCTGACCTTTTGCAGCTCTGTCCTGGCCAGCTCCAAGTCAAGGTTCAGTTGAATCTGTTGCTTCTCCAAGTCAGCAAAGCGAGCTCCAAGATCACAAGATTTCTGAAATCAAAGGGGAGAAGTTATTTTTATAGCAAAAAACAACAAAGGAAATAAATACTAAGACTATGGTCGATTGCCCGCAGTCCACCATAGTCTCGGGGACTACACCCAGTGGATGCACTTTGCGTGCCCCCACCGGTTCTGATAACACTCGACCGGCCTGCCGAAGTCGAGTCCAAAAAAAAGGCAGAAAGAGAGAAAGTAGAACTCAGACTACAGTCGACTGCCAGCAGTCCACCGTAGTCTCGGGGACTACACCCAGTGGGCGCACTTTGCGTGCCCTCACCGATTCTGATCCCACTCAACCAGACCGAGTGGAAGAGACAAACTACCAGTTTGGTTTATACATTCGGCAAAATACAAAGACTACAGACGACTGCCAGCAGTCCACCGTAGTCTCGGGGACTACACCCAGTGGGTGCACTCAGCGTGCCCCCACTAGTCCAAAAATTCAATCGGCGCACCCAGTGGGTGTACAGATGCAAAGATTTTCGGAAAGAATCTTCAGGTAGCATTGAAGGAAATATGCCCTAGAGGCAATAATAAAGTTATTATTTATTTCCTTATATCATGATAAATGTTTATTATTCATGCTAGAATTGTATTAACCGGAAACATAATACATGCTACAGAGCTCCCACTCACTTTCTTGTAAACGCAGGCTTCTCCATAAGTCTGCGTAAACCCAAACGCTTTGATCATCTCATCAAAGCGAATGTTCCAGCTCCGAGATGCTTGCACCAGCCCATAAATCGAGCGTTGGAGCTTGCACACCTTGTCAGCATTCTTAGGATCGACAAAACCTTCCGGCTGCATCATATACAATTCTTCCTTAAGGAAACCAATAAGGAATGCCGTTTTGACGTCCATTTGCCATATCTCATAATCATAGTATGCAACAACTGCTAACATAATTCGGACGGACTTCAGCTTCGCTACTGGTGAGAAAGTCTCATCGTAATCAACCCCTTGAACTTGTCGATAACCCTTAGCGACAAGCCGAGCTTTATGGATGGTCACATTACCATCCGCGTCTGTCTTCTTCTTAAAGATCCATTTATTTTCTATGGCTCGCCGATCATCGGGCAAGTCAGTCAAAGTCCATACTTCATTTTCATACATGGATCCTATCTCGGATTTCATGGCTTCTAGCCGTTTGTCGGAATCCGGGCCCGCCATCACTTCTTCATAGTTCGAAGGTTCACCGTTGTCTAACAACATGATTTCCAAGACAGGGTTGTCGTACCACTCTGGTGCGGAACGTGTCCTTGTGGACCTTCGAAGTTCAGTAGCAACTTGATCTGAAGTTTCATGATCATCATCATTAACTTCCTCTCTAGTCGGTGCAGGCACCTCAGGAACATTTTCTTGAGTTGCGCCATTTTCCGGTTCAAGAGGTGACACTTCATCAAGTTCTACTTTCCTCCCACTTACTTCTTTCGAGAGAAACTCCTCTAGAAAGGATCCATTCTTGGCAACAAAGATCTTGCCTTCGGATCTGAGGTAGAAGGTATACCCAATAGTTTCTTTAGGGTATCCTATGAAGACGCATTTTTCCGACTTGGGTTCGAGCTTTTCAGGTTGAAGTTTCTTGACATAAGCATCGCATCCCCAAACTTTTAGAAACGACAGCTTAGGTTTCTTCCCAAACCATAATTCATACGGTGTCGTCTCAACGGATTTCAACGGAGCCCTATTTAAAGTGAATGCGGCAGTCTCTAAAGCATAGCCCCAAAAAGATAGCGGTAAATCGGTAAGAGACATCATAGATCGCACCATATCTAATAGAGTGCGATTACGATGTTCGGACACACCATTACGCTGAGGTGTTCCAGGCGGCGTGAGTTGCGAAACTATTCCACATTTTCTTAAGTGTGTGCCAAATTCGTGACTCAAGTATTCTCCTCCACGATCTGATCGCAAAAACTTGATTTTTCTATCACGTTGATTTTCAACCTCACTCTAAAATTCCTTGAACTTTTCAAAGGTCTCAGACTTGTGTTTCATTAAGTAGATATACCCATATCTACTCAAGTCATCAGTGAGGGTGAGAACATAACGATAGCCACCGCGAGCCTCAACACTCATTGGACCGCACACATCAGTATGTATGATTTCCAACAAGTTGGTTGCTCACTCCATTGTTCCTGAGAACGGAGTCTTGGTCATTTTACCCATGAGGCATGGTTCGCACATGTCAAATGATTCATAATCAAGAGACTCTAAAAGTCCATCTGCATGGAGCTTCTTCATGCGTTTGACACCTATGTGACCAAGGCGGCAGTGCCACAAGTATGTGGGACTATCATTATCAACCTTACATCTTTTGGTATTCACACTATGAACATGTGTAGCATTACGCTCGAGATTCATTAAGAATAAACCATTCACCATCGGAGCATGACCATAAAACATATCTCTCATATAAATAGAACAATCATTATTCTCGGATTTAAATGAGTAGCCATCTCGAATTAAACGAGATCCCGATACAATGTTCATGCTCAAAGCTGGCACTAAATAACAATTATTGAGGTTTAAAACTAACCCCGTAGGTAAATGTAGAGGTAGCGTGCCGACGGCGATCACATCGACCTTGGAACCATTCCCGACGCGCATCGTCACCTCGTCCTTCGCCAGTCTCCGTTTATTCCGCAGCTCCTGCTTTGAGTTACAAATGTGAGCAACTGCACCGGTATCAAATACCCAGGAGCTACTACGAGTACTAGTAAGGTACACATCAATTACATGTATATCACATATACCTTTTGTTTTACCGGCCTTCTTGTCCGCTAAGTATTTGGGACAGTTCCACTTCCAGTGACCACTTTCCTTGCAATAAAAGCACTCAGTTTCGGGCTTGGGTCCATTCTTTGGCTTCTTCCCAGCAGCTTGCTTGCCAGGCACGGCAACTTCCTTGCCGTCCTTCTTGAAGTTCTTTTTACCCTTGCCCTTCTTGAACTTAGTGGTTTTATTCACCATCAACACTTGATGTTCCTTCTTGACTTCTACCTCCGCTGATTTCAGCATTGAAAATAACTCAGGAATGGTCTTTTCCATCCCCTGCATATTGAAGTTCATCACAAAGCTCTTGTAGCTTGGTGGAAGCGACTGGAGGATTCTGTCAATGACCGCATCATCCGGGAGATTAACTCCCAGCTGAGTCAAGCGGTTATGCAACCCAGACATAGTGAGTATGTGCTCACTGACAGAACTATTTTCCTCCATCTTACAGCTGAAGGACTTGTCGGAGACCTCATATCCCTCGACCCGGGCATGAGCTTGGAAAACCATTTTCAGCTCTTCGAACATCTCATATTCTCCAGGTCTCTCAAAACGCTTTTGGAGCCCCGGCTCTAAGCTGTAAAGCATGCCGCACTGAACGAGGGAGTAGTCATCAGCACATGTCTGCCAAGCATTCATAACGTCTTGGTTTTGTGGGACGGGTGGGTCACCTAGCGGTGCTAGTAGGACATAATCTTTCTTGGCAGCTATGAGGATGATCCTCAGGTTCCGGACCCAGTCCGTATAGTTGCTGCCATCGTCTTTCAGCTTGGTTTTCTCTAGGAACGCGTTGAAGTTGAGGACAACGTTGGCCATTTGATCTACAAGACATATTGCAAAGATTTTAGACTAAGTTCATGATAATTAAGTTCATCTAATCAAATTATTCAATGAACTCCCACTTAGATAGACATCCCTCTTCTAGTCATCTAAGTATAACATGATCCGAGTCAACTAGGCCGTGTCCGATCATCACATGAGACGGACTAATCAACGTCAGTGAACATCTTCATGTTGATCGTATCTTCTATACGACTCATGCTCGACCTTTCAGTCTTCTGTGTTCCGAGGCCATGTCTGTACATGCTAGGCTCGTCAAGTCAACCTAAGTGTTTGCATGTGTAAATCTGTCTTACACCCGTTGTAGGTGAACGTTGGAATCTATCACACCCGATCATCACGTGGTGCTTCGAAACAACGAACTGTCGCAACGGTGCACAGTTAGGGGGAACACTTTCTTGAAATTATTATGAGGGATCATCTTATTTACTACCGTCGTTCTAAGTAAACAAGATGCAAAACATGATAAACATCACATGCAATCAAATAATAATAGTGACATGATATGGCCAATATCACATAGCTCCTTTGATCTCCATCTTGGGGCTCCATGATCATCTTGTCACCGGCTTGACACCATGATCTCCATCATCATGATCTCCATCATCGTGTCTTCATGAAGTTGCTCGCCAACTATTACTTCTACTACTATGGCTAACGCGTTTAGCAACAAAGTAAAGTAATTTACATGGCGTTTCTCAATGACACGCAGGTCATACAAAAATAAAGACAACTCCTATGGCTCCTGCCGGTTGTCATACTCATCGACATGCAAGTCGTGATTCCTATTACAATAGCATGAACATCTCATACATCACATATATATCATTCATCATTCATCACAACTTTGGCCATATCATATCACAAAAGCACTTGCTGCAAAAACAAGTTAGACGTCCTCTAATTGTTGTTGCAAGTTTTACGTGGCTGAAATAGGGTTCTATCAAGAACGTTTTCTTACCTACGTGAAAGCCACAATGTGATTTGTCAACTTCTATTTACCCTTCATAAGGACCCTTTTCATCGAATCCGCTCCAACTAAAGTGGGAGAGACAGACACCCGCCAGCCACCTTATGCAACTAGTGCATGTCAGTCGGTGGAACCGGTCTCACGTAAGCGTACGTGTAAGGTTGGTCCAGGCCGCTTCATCCCACAATACCGCTGAAGCAAGATAAGACTAGTAGCGGCAAGAAAGTTGACAACATCTACGCCCACAACAAATTGTGTTCTACTCGCGCAAGAAGAACTACGCATAAACCTGGCTCATGATGCCACTGTTGGATAACGTTGCAGAAAACAAAAATTTTCCTACGGTTTCACCAAGATCCATCTATGAGTTCATCTAGCAACGAGTGATCGGATGCATCTACATACCTTTGTAGATCGCGAGCGGAAGCGTTCAAAGAACGGGGATGAGGTAGTCGTACACGACGTGATCCAAATCACCGGAGATCCTAGCGCCGAACGGACGGCACCTCCGCGTTCAACACACGTACGGTCAGCGTGACGTCTCCTCCTTCTTGATCCAGCAAGGGGGAAGGAGAGGTTGATGATGATCCAGCAGCACGACGGCGTGGTGGTGGATGCAGGGCGTCACAGCAGCAGGGCGTCGCCGTATACTAAGAGAGGAAGAGGTGTAGCAGGGGAGAGGGAGGCGCCAAGACTCAAGGTCGGCTGCCCCCTCCCTCCCCTTCATATATATAGGCTCCCCTAGGGGGGGGCCTAGGAGATGAGATCTCCTAGGGGGGGGGGGGGCGGCCAGGGCTGGAGTGGCCCCCAAGGCAAGGTGGGGCGCCCCCCACCCCTAGGGTTTCAACCCTAGGCGCATGGGGTGGGCCTAGGGGAGCGCACCAGCCTACTATGGGCTGGTTCCTCTCCCCACTTTGGCCCATGGGCCCTCCGGGATGGGTGGCCCCACCCGGTGGACCCCCGGGACCCTTTCGGTGGTCCCGGTACAATACCGGTGACCCCGAAACTTGTCCCAATGGCCGAAACAACACTTCATATATATAATTCTTTACCTCCGGACTATTCCGAAACTCCTCGTGACGTCCGGGATCTCATCCGGGACTCCGAACAACATTCGGGTTACTGCATATACATATCTTCACAACCCTAGCGTCACTGAACCTTAAGTGTGTAGACCCTACGGGTTCGGGAGACATGTAGACATGACCGAGACGACTCTCCGGTCAATAACCAACAGCGGGATCTGGATACCCATGTTGGCTCCCACATGCTCCTCGATGATCTCATCGGATGAACCACGATGTCGAGGATTCAAGCAACCCCGTATACAATTCCCTTTGTCAATCGATATGTTACTTGCTCGAGATTCGATCGTCGGTATCCCAATACCTTGTTCAATCTTGTTACCGGCAAGTCACTTTACTCGTACCGTAATGCATGATCCCGTGACCAGACACTTGGTCACTTTGAGCTCATAATGATGATGCATTACCGAGTGGGCCCAGTGATACCCCTCCGTCATACGGAGTGACAAATCCCAGTCTTGATCCGTGTCAACCCAACAGACACTTTCGGAGATACCCGTAGTGCACCTTTATGGTCACCCAGTTACGTTGTGACGTTTGGTACACCCAAAGCACTCCTACGGTATCCGGGAGTTACACGATCTCATGGTCTAAGGAAAGGATACTTGACATTGGAAAAACTCTAGCAAACGAACTATACGATCTTTATGCTATGTTTAGGATTGGGTCTTGTCCATCACATCATTCTCCTAATGATGTGATCTTGTTATCAATGACATCCAATGTCCACAGTCAGGAAACCATGACTATCTGTTGATCAACGAGCTAGTCAACTAGAGGCTTACTAGGGACATGTTGGTGTCTATTATTCACACATGTATTACGATTTCCGGATAACACAATTATAGCATGAATAAAGACAATTATCATGAACAAGGAAATATAATAATAATGCTTTTATTATTGCCTCTAGGGCATATTTCCAACACCCCACCCTCGTGAGCAGGGTGTGGGCCCCTGGCCTTCATCTTTGGCGAGGATTTTTCTTTATTTATTGTAAGATGTTCCGTGGAGTTTCAGGACTTTTGGAGTTGCGCAGAATAGATCTTTAATATTTGCTCCTTTTCCAGCCCAGAATTCCAGCTGCCGGCATTCTCCCTCCTTATGTAAACCTTGTAAAATAAGAGAGAATAGCCATAAGTATTGTGACATAAAGTGAAATAACAGTCCATAATGCAGTAAATATCGATATAAAAGCATGATGCAAAATGGACGTATCATGCACTACCAGGAGCTCACCCTTTGCCTGTGCTGGCTAATGCGGGGCGGTGGAGGCCATTTATGGCCGGCCCAGGGGGCACAGATTTGGGGGGTGTCCAGGGGTGAGGAAGGAGGTGACTTCCTGTCCGTTTCTTTGGTCGTCGTGGTGAAAGCCTACGCGGGGTTGGGGTTGGGGCCTGTATTGTCGGGGCAACGACCTTGGTGGGAGCTGCGGTGCTTGTGGGCGGAGCTCGCGGCTCGGGTGTGGGTTGGGTGCCATGGCCGTGCGGGAGGTGTGATGGCCAGTGTGCGACGATCGGTGGCGGTGCTGCCGTGGACGCCCTCGTGGCCTGTTGCACTACGTCTCGGGGGCGATGAGGGCTAGCGGGGTGAAAACCCTCTCTGGAGCTGCCAGGGCGGCGGCGCCGCTGCCTAAGGGTGTCTCTCCTCCTTGGAGGCGGCGTCGCAGTTCCTCTACGCCCTCCATGTTGCTCCTGGGGAAACCTTGATTCCTAGATGGACCGGACGGTAGCAGCACTCCGGTGTCGTGCCCTTCCTGAGGGCTCTGCCTTGGAGCATCCAATGTGCCGTACACAACTTCGCCTCTTCTAGTTGATTCGTTCATGGTTTAGGGCTCCGGAGACGTCTTGTAGTTTGCTTCGAGTTGTATGGAGTAGTGTAGCTGAACCTTAGCATCAATGTATCTTGCCCTGCGTGTGTTGTGGTGTTGAGTTGTATGGTTTGGATGTATGTTGGTCGTTGCTTTATATATAAAGCGGGGCGCGAACCTTTTTTCGGTAAAACACATACAAGTGAACTACAAATGTCACGACTACACTGGCACACCGCCGAGAATGAACACGAGAGAGCTTGAATAGGACGCCACACCACCACCACGTAAAGGCACTTTGAGCTCCACGACGATTATGACAATTCAGAGCCAAACATTTAAAAAGATGTCCATCTTCTTTAGCTTAAGCACTCTGGTCTGATATGAATTGATTTTTGGGCCAAGGAACATAAATTAGTTTTTTTGCTGTTGCAAAAACCACCACAATGGTGGTCTCGGAACATACATTAGTTTGTTTCAAATACATGGCCAACAAATAAATGTACTGACAAAAATATCTAGAGTTCTAGACACAGGAAAAATGACAATGCTTATTGCAAGTTACAGTTAAATTGTTTTTAGATGATGGAAGATGAACCTCTCCCGGCCTCATCACACACGAGAAGCATGCAGACAAGTACGTGACCTACAGCTAAGCATATAGGTCCGGCTTATTTTCCTTTCATTTCTTACTGTTCAACGGGTGGTACCGGATTGAACTGTTGGCCTGCAAGATTAGTTCAGATGAATCTTCATGCATGCATGGGTTGGTGTGCAAGTTCAAGTCAGGTTAGTGTACAAGTGTAAGTTAGTTTAGCTGCATGATTGGGACTGTGTTAGGCGTGCATGGAAGAAAACGGTTAACTAGGTGTGTACAGCAGAAATGCAGGACTTATGTTAAGCATGCAAGGACCAATCTCAACTACTGGTTCTGTACTTGACATAAAGATGGAAGATCAATGGTCAAGAGAAGATATTTAAAGAGAGAAAAAACATTTTCTGAAATCAAAAGCGACCTTTATGTTGCATGACTACCTAGGGACCCTCACCCTCTTATAAATGTTTGGCAGCCGGATAAATTCTACTGTCAAAAGGAGTACGTTCTGAGTCCGTCCCTTAATTTTGATGGGTGCAGTGTCACAAAGTTGCACCTTTCTGCGAGAAAGAGAGGCTGCATCTTCAAAAGGTTCTGGGGGATTCTACGACTATACGAGCAGGGTATGCTATTTTTCTTGTGTTACTTGCAATTATTTAAGCATATATACACCCACGATTGAGTACAAGGTTTAATTTGGAAAAACTATCTGTAACCATCGATGACTACCAAGAACGCCACATATCCTAGACCTCTCATCTGAATTGGTTAAAGCAAAATAGTCGGGCAAACTCTGTGTCAGAGGTTGTATATGACGATGAGTAGCTTATAACTATGCACTAGGGGTCTTCTAGATGCGTGACCATAGCCGCATTCAGTGGCTACTCTAGGAGACGTGCATGGAATCACACCAACTAACGAAGTTATCCCTAAGTAGGTGGATAAATAAGAGTCCCACTCGAAGATGGATCTGTGAATGCTAAGACACTACTCGACAATTGTATATAAAGGCGAAGCCACCCCTGCGGAAAACTAAACCGACCCAGATCACGTACTACCAACTCTCAGAAGAGCTACAACTCAAGACCCAAAAGAAGCCTTCCGACAAGCCAGGGTTGCCCGATTGATAAACCCCCGACTAGCTGTAGATCCTACCGAGACGAGACAAAACACCACCCTCCTAATCTCTTAGGAAGATCAATACAAGCCAAAATGTACATGGCTAGTGGTACTATTCTTAGGGAGGCCCAAACCTATATAAATCCATGTCGTACAATGAAATACTCATTGCCACTACCAAACCCCACTCTTATTTTTTACGCATCTAGATGATTGTAAGATTAACGGTTAACTAATCATCTACAATAGATAAGAGAGCCAGCTGAGATATGAATGATCCTTGCTCCTTTTCATTGGTAGTAGCCAAACACATGCAAATATTATAAGTTACTTCTTCAGCGCTTCGGGATGCTGGGAGGGTGGTGATACTTCTTCGGAGGGTGCAGTGGTTGCCGGGCTTCCTTTCTCCGTTGATCTACCGGTGTCGGCATTTATTTCTCTTCTTTTTTCTTCTTGTTTTTTCTTTTGGACTCTGCTGTGCCGTGGCCTCAGCAAACTGGATGTATCGGTCGTCGGTTTTATATATAAAGCAGAGGAAAACCTTTTATTATAAAAATATTATAAGTTACAAGTTTGACATGGTGTTTCAAGCCTCCCTGCGAAGGCAACAGGGTCCTCTCGACCATTGCCTGGTCGAATCCAATGTACCACCATACCATGGTAAGCATCATTCATGGTCAGAGAGAACAAAAACGAAGTTCCGCAAATTCATCTCTGCATGTGAAGCTAGCGGCCACACACTTTATGTGTTGTGGCACATCAAGAAACTGCCAGATCTTTAACGGCGACAGACAAACTTACTATGAGGTGGCCAGATAGCTCTTGCAAATATTATCCACATGTACATAGCTCCTCTGGTTTCCTATTCCACGAGTAGTTGGCATGCCGTTCCTTGGGCTTTAATCAGGTTTAACCCTGAAAAACATAATCTGTTTGCGCATGGCGGTAGAAAACCTCCACCCTTCATATTGGAGGAAGAGCAGTGCTCATGCATGGAAATTGAATGTACGATCTCTCTCACCACCCCACTTGCATGAACGCGGGCACAAACTTTTTACCCTGCTCATCTCAGCCGCTCATCCCCCACAGGCTTTTTACCCCGCCTCTGAGCCACCCATCTCAGATCTCTGGTACGGTATATATTATTCGTCAATCAGATCACACCAGGAGTCAGAAGTTACACACATAAAAAAGGATGGCCGTAGTTCCTTCTGAGGTCTGACCCTCTCTGATCATCCACCATCCACACATATCCCTTGTCAGCCGTTGCGTCCATATCTCTTCCGATCATTCTCACCACAAGATCCGGGCATACAGGTAAAACTGTACGTGCCTGGCCACTACGATCGATTGAACCGGTTGATGGATGAAGTCAACGTGTAGGCTGGTGGTGGTTTCTGGTCTGGTTGCGTGTGCATGCATGTGTGCGCTGTACAGTTTGGATCGGTCGGTCACTGTGCGCCGGTCGATCGGATGGTGGATTCGATACCAAAATGATTAGAGCCACTCACAGGCAAAGCGATCCATCATCAAGTGAGTGGCCGGTATTTAGGTCGAGCGAGCAGTCGACCGTGGAGCATGGCACGTTAGCTGATATGCATGCAGATAGAAAATACCCGTCCTTTTTTTGACGTGCATGCATGTGCATGCGCACGCTTTTTCGTTTTCCTTATTAAAAGATTGCGTGAGCATTCTCAGGTCTGTTGTTCCAAAACAAAAAAAGTCATGAGATATGTGTACCCCTATATGGAAATTCTATTCTTTTTCAGAAAAATATGCCCCACTTCTATGACTGAATACCAAGCCGGCATATCTTGAAATTGAAGAAGTCGACGCAGACGCCTCATAGTTGACAACCACGCCGTACCACTTACAAAGTATGGCTAGAAAGAAAGGTTTCTCCATAAGGAACATAGCCATTTTAGCTAATGCTAAGTTTGCACGAGATATGTACTTCCTCTGTTACTTAATATAAGACCTTTTAGCTATTTTAACATATTGACTACATACATACTAAAATGAGTTAACATACATACTTAAATATATCTAGATACATACGAATTAAGAAAAACTAAAAGGTCTTATATTAGGGAACGGAGGGAGTATTCATGTGAAGAGAATCTCTTGCAGCTCTGCCTTACACGTGAAGTGTCAGTGGTACGTAGTACATCATTTTCTTCGGAGAATAATATATGTTTCTGAGTAGAGTGATGAAGGAAACGTCACTTGTGCACGTACTATACCCCCCACAGAACAGTTGCAGTAGTACCGATATACGAACCCTGTGATCGATCGGTCCCTAGATTGCACGCATTTGCCCATCTTTTTCTCCAGCATAGTTTGGCACACATACATATGCTATTCGTTCCGTTACAAGCAAGTCACGAGCAAGGACCAGGACATCGTCATGGATCACATGCATGCGTGTGGTGTAGACACGTACGGCTGTAGTAGTAGCAATGAACAGGGATGTAGGAGAGGGTCCCGCAAAATGTGAGAAGTTAGTTCAATCCCTATCCCCATTCCCCAGCTCTAGTGTCTTTTTTTCTTTTCTTTTTTTTGTATTTGGGGTTTTCTGTTTCTTTGGTTTTTGTTCAGATTTCTTTCCGGGCATTGTGGTTTTCGGTCTAGTTTTCCTCATAAAGCGGGCTACTCTATATTCTTCATTCTATCTTAATTAACGAAATTAACAGAGCTCCTGCATTGCACCATAAAAAGAGAGAGAAGTTAACTATTGCAAACATCAAGCGGCTCCATGAGTAGACTTAACCTCAGCCCGCACATAGTGGGCTCGGGTTTAATTGCGGGTTTACTTGCATCATCCCTACCAGCACAATCAAAGCACTCGCCCCGACTCATCAGGGATCAATCATAGGTTTTACAGTTTGTATGTCTTTTTTTAGACCAATTCCTTCTGGTGATACGTGACGTATGCATCGGGGACGAGGGGGGGTCTCGTCCCTCGACAGAGATCAGTTAATCGCTAAATTTTTGGCTTGCTCGCTTGTCCCGTGATGGCTTCGCCCCCCCTATCCTCTCAGGTCTTTCTCATTAACGAGAAAGCTTCAGCCCATGTACAACCCATTGCATGCGAAAATTAAAAAAGATCATCATAAAAAAAAATGCCTAGCAGACCATCATGGGAGGCAAAGAGGCCTGTTAATTGTAGCACGCAGCCACGACCTAATTACACAAGCACATATCGTTAATCTCTCCAAGCCGCCTCTGCGATCCAAACTGACCCCTGTTGGCTGCTGCGATTGGATCTTCCGTCGAGTTGTCATCGAGAGAAGCGAAGAAGGGAAGGGGACGCCGGGATACGCAGGTGCCGATCCATGCTCATGTTGCCGGTTCCCAACATGCAGAGCAGATGCACGGATGATGAGCGACAACACAAGGACAAAAGGTAGTTTATTTTGAGCATTATATTAGTCCTGATTTATCCTTCTCAAACTAATCATCTTTCCCCGTGTACCACTATTCTTTAATTGCTTCGACAAAATCGCATGCTTTAGCCGATTATGGTTTTGGGACTGTGTTAATCTGTGAGGTCCATCTCCCTAATTCCAATAAATAATGAGATTACGGAATGTATTATTTACCTACATGGCATCTCGTCTTACTACAAATTATTAGTTCATAAGATTATCTTGTGTTTCTAGCGTTGTGATTTTTTTTTTTGTCATTTGTCAATTTTCTATCAAGTTTTGATCATGCGAATGCAATGAATAGACAAAAAAAATAGGGTATGTTTACACCATGGCATCTCCAATAGACAAGAACATAATTTTTTTTTGCAACATAGCCGTTGCGTATGAGACTTAGTGTGACCCCCCCCCTCCCTCCCCTTTATGTCGAAATCCTGGCTCCGTCCCGCCATCGAATGATCGATATCGAGACATCTACCGACTTCGTGAGTTTTGTGAATTTGGAGTTGGGTCATGAAGACATAAACCGATGTTGCATGAGTGCGTGCGTGTGATTGGTGATGTGCGCCGTTGCGTGTTTGTGTGCGGCGAACATGTCCAAGAAAACAAGAGCCACACATGGTCACCACTCATTAGGCAAGATCAGTTCACCTTGGTTGTGGACTTGTGGTTGGGAAAAGGGAAATCTTTGGGGGTGGCCAGAAAACAAAAGGAGAGGCCAAACGCGTTGACACATGGGTAACCAGTGAGTGCAAGAACGGCGGGAGCGAGTGAGTCAGAGGCATGCATGCAGCTCCTTCCATCCGATGTGACGATGCACAGAGATGCATGGACGACCAAGCAAAGATGAGGCCGGCGACCAACGCTAGCTAGGCGAATGGAGAATCTCTTTTGCTATTCGCCGTTGCTTTCCGTGGGGAAGCGGCGAGTGGTAGGCGATGGCGGTGCAGTGCGGTGGAAGGCCTTGACAGCTTCTCCATCGTGACCAGTGAATTCGATTCGCCGGAGTGACAGGTCGATCTTGGAGCGTCCTAGCTAGGCTTGGCTGCTTTTTCTTTCTTTTTCATGTTCCTTGGTCCTCCCTCACAGTGCATTGGGGGCATCTTCCCAAGCATATCAGAAAGCTAGCTAGATCCGTTTGCAAAACAAGATACATAAGAAAAGAGAAAAGAAAGGCAAGCAACCTAGCTCAAAGAACGTGTACAACAACGTGACATCAGTTGTCTGCGCGAACTACCAACCTGAGGTTCGCCATTTCTTCCGCGCCTCCACTGCCTCGACCTTGGTGATGGCCGAACCTGTCGGTTCTCGACATATCATTGGCATGGCAACCTATCATGGTGTCGCATCACCGTACCTTTCCTAGATGGCATGGCCAACTTCTTCGACAAACATTGATAGAAAAAGGGCCTTTAGTCCCGGTTCATAATGCGGTACTAAAGCCTCCTCTTTAGTAAAGGCCTTCCACGTGGCCGTTGCCTGGAGGTCCACCTTTAGGGCATCTTCACCCGTTGGCCCTTCAGGAGAGGCAAAAAATCGCCTCCTGAGAACGCACCGGCGCTAAACCGCGCACTGGGGACGTGATGCCCCCCAGTCGCGCCCCCACGGGTTTTTAAAAAAGTCAAATACGGCGTAAACACGACTCAAATTTAATGCAAACATCGGCGAGTTCGTTCAAATTTAAACATACTTTACAAAAAAGGGAAAAACTACCGCGGGCTACCCCGCCGTCTCCCTCGCCGCCCGCCTCGCCGCCCGCCCACGCGGTTCTACATGTCGAGGAGGCTGTAGAACCGCGTGTAGTCACCGCCATCGTCGTCGTCGTCGTCGTCGCCCCCGCCTACGCCTCCACCGTCCCTGCTGCATCCTTCCCCCGATTGGCGCGGCGGTTTGGACGGTCCGGGGGCGTCGTCGTCGTTGTCGCTGTCGAGGACCACGATGCCGTGCTCGTCCTCGTGCCCACGCTTGCGGGCGACGATCTCCTCCAGGGCCCGGCGCTGCCGGACCATCTCGTCGCGGAGGTAGTCGTCCCGAGCCCACCGCAGGGCGTCCTCGTCAGAGAAGTCGCGCCGGGCTATCTTCTCGTACTCCGAGGGGAGGCCGGGCTCCGGCTTGGGCTCGACGAGGACGAAGCGGCCGGTGGGGGAGGCGTTGTCACCGATGCGGACGCCGGAGCTGCGGGTGCGCGCGCTGACAGGCGTGCCCTGGGGCTCCGGCTTGACGGGGCGGAGGTGAAGGCAGGGAGAGCCGCCGGACGAGGAGGAGGACCCCCCGGTCTCCATGCGCCTCGGGGTCCAGGAGCTTTCCCGACGGCGTGAGAAGGACGGGGAAGCGGGGTACTCGAGGCGCGGCGTGTTGCCGCCCTCGATGTACTCGAGGACGGCCTCCAACGTGCGCCCGGGCACGCCCCACCACCGGCGCCGGCCGGCGTCATTGAGCCTGCCGGAGGGCACAACGCCGTTGGTGGCCTCGAGTTGCTCGGCGTGACGGCGGCGGAAATAAGGCTCCCAGAGCGGGCTGTCGGGGACGTACCGTGGCCCCTCCCTCACCGCACGCGGCAGGGACGAGCGGATGTGTGCGATCTCCGCATGCCGCGCCGCGCCGGTGGGCACCGGGGGCACCGGCACGCCGCTGGCGCTGATCCTCCACGCCTCGGGCACCCGCATGTCCGGGGGACTGGGTACTCGGCCTCGAAAAGGAGGCGAGCCTCGTTCTCGTGGAGATGGCGGCGGCCGAAGCCGTTCGCCGCCGCGCCGTCGCCTGGGAAGCGCTCGGCCATTGGTGTGATGAACTGGAGACGGCGAGAGAGAGGAGAGGGAGGAACGACGACAACGAGAGAGTGTGAGATCGCCAAGTGCGCTGGGGCGCGTCTTATGTAGGCCGAGGCGCTGCCCGTGCGCGTGCCGCCGTGTGTACGCGTGGCGGGTGAGGGAGGGCGAGGGACGCGCGTCATCCGGTCTTCACTGCGCCGCCCGTGAGGCATCAATGGTGCAGGCTGACCGGCGCGGCAGTGCGGCAACTTTGGCATTGATTCGTCGCGGGAAACGAGGCGATGAGGACGACGAAGGGCCGAGAAGAGAGCCGTGTCGCTGACGCGGCCGGCCTGCGGCTGTTTCGCGCCAAAACATTTCGTCCCGGCGCCCCCAGCGCGCCGGGTTCGGCCTGGATCCGCCGACGCTGTTTTCGGCCCAGGCCGGCGAAAATCGGGCACCTGGGGGCGCGACTGGGCCGATTTTTCGGCGCCGGCGCAAAAAAAAAACGCCTGGGGAGGCCTTCCTGGGGGCGCGGCTGGAGATGCCCTTAGTCCCGGTTGGTAACACCAACCGGTACTAAAGGAAATTTTATGATTTTTTTGAATTTCAAATTTCTGAATTATTTTAACCTCTAATCTCTAATCACCCCTCATCACTGCTTAATTTAACCTTTAATCTCTAATCACCCCTCATCATTCCAAATCATCTAACTTCTCGAACGATCACCCATCCTCTCACTACTCCAGCCTGAGCACGCTTAACTTCCGTGTTCTATTCTCCCTCGTTTTCAAGTCTGCACTTGTTGTTTTCCTGACAATAGTAAGATGTCAATCCTATTAACCCTCAGGAATTTAGCTTGAGCATGAAGCCACACATTTCACTGTTTGAGTTTGAAACTATTGTTCTAAAAATCAATAATTATTTAGTAACACTAATATTTCTTGAATAAGTAGTTTGACCACAGTTTGACCATAGTTGACCAAAATTCAAAAAAACTGAAATAATTATTTAGTAACACTAATATTCTTGAATAATTATTTAGTAACACTAATACTTCTTGAATAAGTACTTTGACCATAGCTTGACCAGATTTAACAAAAATTCAAAAAAAACTGAAATTTGAGCATAACTTTTTTTCCTTTTAGAATTTGAGGATTCTAAAATTTGCAAACAAGCCGTAGGCCGTTTCCATCGGATGCGGATTTTCGTTCCGAACATTTTGATATATTATACGTTTTTCTCCGACATCGTATGTAAAAGTTATTGCCGTTTTACATTTTCCTTACTTTTTTGCAAAACATGTCCAAATTTAAGTTTTTAAGTTTTCCTAACTAGTAGATGTAGTAATATAACTACCTCTCGAAGGATTTTATTTTTTTAAAGTTTTTACCATTTTCTTTTGATTTTTTCAAAACAAAAAAGATGATACACCAGGGGGGAGGGGTAGAGTTTGAAAATGGAACATTTAGTCCCGGTTTGAGACACAAACCGGGACTAAAGGGCATCGCACCCTTTAATCCCGGTTCGTGTCTCAAACCGGGACTAAAGGTCTAATCTTTAGTCCCGGTTTGAGACACAAACCGGGACTAAAGGGCATCGCACCCTTTAGTCTCGATTCGTGTCTCAAACCGGGACTAAAGGACTCAGGTGAACTGGGACTAAAGCCTTAGCCGCACAAACCGGGACCAATGCTCATATTAGTTCCGATTCGTGACTGAATCGAGACTAATATGAATATTGCCCCGTGACTAAAGCCCTGTTTTCTACTATTGAAATGGTCCTTAGCCATGAACACCACCCCTTGCTACCTACGCAAGGGCTTCGGCTCGCTGATCATCCTCACTACCTAGTCCCTTTGGAAGCATCGCAATGAATGCATCTTCAATGGAGTGCAACCCTCTTCTTTACAACTCTCGTCCAAGTAATTAATCAAGAGGAGGCGCGCCATCGATTCGACCTGGCGCCAAAAGCCTGCACATTTTACTCCCTGTAATCTAGTTGCTTACGCTGAGGTTGATCACCGCCTCTCAGTCAGCTGCTCAACTACACTCTCTACTACGTCGTCATGTGTATGTACCGGGAGGGTCACTATATGTAACTTTTTACCTCCTATCAATTTAAAGATACTCACTCCGCGTATTCATGACAATTTTTTTTTTGAAAAGGAGCGTATATTAATATCGCGGAGATACCAATTACACCTAACCTCTGCACCAATAAAATGTCACAAACGACATCCAGGATGCACACAGCCTAAAAGAAAAAAGAAAGAAGAAAAGGAAAAAAAAGGCCCCGCCACAGTAATCAACTCCTCGCAGCAGCAATCCAACAAAACTACCACCAAAGACAACACCCGAAATACAAAAAAGTTCTCCAAAGGCCCGCCACAGTATTCGCGACAAAGTTGTTTGCGCGATGCTATTCCATTGTTTTTGGTGGTGTGAACGAAATATGTAATGCATGGAGCCGTCTCTCGTACAAAAGGATAGCTTGGACACAATAACCTAATGTGACAGGGACAACCCAAAATTATTTGTTTTGTGAGGCCGGACGGGTCAAGCTAATTAAGAATCCCTAGTTCCTTAGAAAATACATGAAAGAGAAGCTCTCTCGGTCTATGCACTAAACTAATAATGGTCTCTTTGATCTGCTGGATTGTAAAAAACCGCAGAAATAATTAAAATAGCAAATTTGTAGTAGCATGTCCACCCATATCCTATTGGATTTTGTTTGCGCCAAAGTGTGCTGGTTGCACCGTAGGAAAACAAATTATTCTTTGAGTGGATGAAAAGCTTCTTCTGAAATGTAGTGTGATGGATTCCTTAAAAAATATTATGGGATACAATCCTACGAATCAAACAACCAACATAGGAAGAACTACTAAGGATTCGAGCACTTCAAAATTTCTATGAGAATCCCTTGAATCAAAGAGGCCCAAATGGTGCACACGATCAATCATTTATTCTCTCTCATTCCCAAAATGATAAAGGTAGAAATAATCGTGTATATAGAGAAGCTCTTAGACGAATATTGTTATGCATTGGTCACTCTCACATATGAAATGACATGAATTATATTTTGCGAGTATCAGTTAGTACGTGATCTTCACTACAACAACATTGCGACCGAGACATGGAAGCTATTGTAGTCCAATATAATTAGAGGTTTTTAAAATCACGTCAAGTTTGTAGATTAATAGGAAATCGAGTACAATCACAGAAAAGCATTACTGAACCCACATGCATATAGAAGTCCCTGAAAGAAAAAGGGGATATTACAATTAAGACCCTATGCATCAAGATACTTGCCGAAGCGGCAACCAAACTCGTCATCCCACTAGAGTTCTCACCACCAATGGACAACATTGCAAAATTGAGCTATTGAAGTACCTTCCAAGACACATGGAGCACTAAACCTCGTTGAGTCACCCCAAAAATAGATTATTGCATTCAATGGAGGTTAGCAATCATGACTATGGCCATGACCTTGCTCCCAAACGCTCGAAAAAAGGGTTCTTGAATTGTTGAATGAGACAATGTTTTCCCTTACAATGCCCGTGTAACCATATTGGCGGACAACACAAAGAACCAACTCGGCGGCCATCAAAACTTAACCCAAATAATAACGCCCACACGTGCGACACGAAGCAATTTCGTCCACACGTTTTTTGATGGCAACTTTAGTTACAAGAGGATGGCAACTTCAGTTGTGAAGCATGGCAACTTTCTATTTGAATGGCAAGTTTCAGTTTTTTTTTTTGAGATTTGTTCTTTTTTGAATAGCAACTTTAGTGTAAAAACATGTGGACGGTATTACTACATGTCATACGTGTGGCAGTTATCAGCGTCCAAACTTAAAGAATGACCGGGATAAAAACTCTCAAGCTCCATGATAAAACCGGGCCAGACTATTTCTCATTCTGTGGAGTATGCTACGTACAGCGTGTTATTGCCGAAAGCCAAGTTAGAGAAAAAAAATACAAGTCTAGGTACTATCTGATCATTGTACACAGAAGTACTCTATTTGGATAAAACAATTAACACTGCAGAACCACATATGCTCACACACATGTACATACACTCATCCTTATGAACACATGTATATCCTAACCCTATGAGCATCTTCGGGATACTTTGAGCCGGTACAACATCTTGAGATTGACGAAGTCAACACAGACGTCTCATAGCTAACGAGAACGTCTCCTTTCATTGAATAAGCATGAACAGAAAGTTTGGAAAAAAATTCAGAAAAATGCGAGCGTCAATGTCAAGTTTAGGACTTAGAACCTGGTGTATCATTTTTCTCCTGGGTATTCTCAAGTAATTAAACTAACACTCTATTAAGGTACATTTCGGTGGGTGTACAGCCATATGAGTTCTAGCCACATAACATGCATGACCATTCACAACCCGCACCGGTTGAATTAGCTTTCTTGATGTTTGATAAAGAGACCGGTAGTTTTTCTCACAAAGAAAAGAGAAAAGAAAAAAGGACTAGCTTTCTTGATTGTATATATACAGGTCGCGCAACCAGAAGAATGCGCCAGTTAATACCGGTATATATGCAATTATTAAAAAGCACGCATGCAGTTCTATACTATCACCAAATTAAAGCATAGTAGGAGTATCAGTCTTTCATACAGCTCCCATTGGCTCCTCTGCAGTTCGGGTTCAGAGTGTACTCCACTAATCATATCATTTGTGTGGAACTCCAAAGTTTGTTCTCCATGTACGAGTAAAGGAAAACATGCCTCGAATTGAACTCTATTGCCTTTGCTGGGTGGCTAGGACATAGTGCCAATTAACTATTTCGTTTGGGCAGCGGATATCTCGCATGCATTCTTGGCATATTCGCAGCATGCAGCTTAGCTTAACTAGGGTTTCTTCGAGAGAGAGATCTGATAACCTAGCTATGATATATGGGGCGGTGTCTTGTAGGTTCATGTGGACGGGTGATGATTAGCTCACCAATTGGGTGGCTCATGTTCACGGGAACATATGCGCCGTGAAACAAAAAACAAAAAGGGTGATGGTTTTACCTTTTCGTCTAGCATTAGCTGGTCATCGAAAACGCTCAACTACCTCTAGACTTTGCATGGTTTGTCTTCGAGAACTTCTAAAGAGAATATCTGCTTCCATGTCCATTGACCACCCAACGATGACTATAAGCACCCGAACGAATCGAAGGTGCATCGCCATCATTGCTCCTCTCTCATTGAAGCTAGGCAAACCTTATTGCAGTAAACAATAAAAAAGTCATCGTGCTAAAACCCAAAGGACCAGTGCACTAGAACAATAACCATCCTCAATGAAGAGAAGCGTAGATCGAAAGGATCAAATTTGTAGACACACGAGCGTAGACGCACAAAGACCGAACCAAGCAGATCCAATGAACACAAACACCGACCAAATCCCATGAGATTCCCAGAAGACACACCTCCACACGCTCTCCGACGACGCTGGACGCACCACCGGGACAAGAGCTAGGTAGGAAGAACCTTATTTCATTTTCTGGAAGCCTTCGCCGCCCCACCTTTCTAAACAGGACACAAACCTTAAACAAACTTTGAAAATCATCAACAGACGAAGCGGTAGCCTCCCGAGACAAAGGTCAGGATCCACCAAGCCTCCATGGCCTTAAGGCCATAGAAGACAACGTAAACCAGCGGCTGACCAGAAACGCTAATCAGCTTGGAGGCGCTCGTGGTGAATGGTTGAGGAGTGTCTTCAGGAAATTTTTGTAATACACAAGTACACGTGAGCCTAAAATTTCTTCTATTCATCTCCACATTATGATTTTCTAAGAATATCTTCTCTAAATTCTTCAAACCCTAGAAAACTCCAAAATCGTCATTTTCAAATATTGTGTTAAATGTAAATATATACAATATATGTGTTAGTCCCGTGTCTCATAGAGACATAGAGAAATATAGATAATCTCAAGGGAGCCATATATTTAGGGGAGAAGGAACTCTATAATCGGGAGTTTCCATTGGGTTTTCCTTGAGACCGAAATTCGCAGGTGCATGCATGTGGGGGTTACATGCACCTGCCCAGCCTTACCGGGCGTCTGATTGCCCCGTGATCCGCAAAGTCGTTGGGACCCTCATGAGGATAATAAGTTTTAAATTTTAGTTTTTGAAACTTACAATTTTGTCGGTCATAGGTTCTGAAACTTGCTAGTTGTCGGTTGTCCGTATCAAGTTTCAGAAATTGAAACTTAAAGCTTACGATTTTGTCAGTCACAAATTTTGAAATGTAAGATTTCGTTGGTGGATTGTACCAAGTTTCAGAAGTTGAAATTTCATGAAATTTTGAAAACTCGTCAAAATGGATCTCATTTGAAAGCACTCGTCGCCAGAAACATGAATATGCGAACCAAATTTAATCCAGACATTCTTTTTCATAAAATATGAGAGATTGAGAATCGGAGGCTAGGAGAAAAAGGGGGATGTGTGCCCCTGCATCTACGTGCTAAAAATCCTCTCCCTGTGGAGATGCATTTTTTTCTCTTCCCTATTATTTTGAGTCCAAGGTCTTATAGGGGACTCCTGGACTTGCTCAAGGCAAACTTATCTACGGACCAGGCGAACATGAGTTAATTTGTGCTGAATTTTGTGCGATGGTTTAAGGTTCAATTTTTCGTTGGAGCTTTCAAACTCAAAAGTACCGCTGGTTGTACATTCGGGCTGTGAGATTCCACCGAGGCATTGAAAACACTAACTAACAATGATAGCCTGAAGTTTGCTCATCTTGCTCACAAGGAAGTTTATCACGACGACAACTAAGTTGCATAGTCTAGTGACTTTTTAATTATATGTATATTCAATGCAGGTTGGATCATGATTAATTCCACATTGGCACCCAAATACTTTTACATCCGCATTTTGGACTAGGTTTCGAACTAAATTTAAAAATAAATAAAAATCCAATTGATTCTAATGAAATTTGTTCAAAGTAACTCCGAGATACTAGTATCTAAATTTTCAGATACTTGTGTTAGGTCTGAAATGAAATTTGTTACCAAAATATGCAACCATGTCCTGGATCGTGTAACTTAGTTATCATAGTTGGATGTAACTGTATTTGAGAAATAAGGATACCAGCCCTTTGCCCGCCAAAAAATGACGTTAACTACATGTCAACCGTTGCGTGGGGAGGTGGCAATAAAACACGAAACGAGTTCTGGGCTCAAAAGTAGCTAGTGCCCTAGCGAGTCAAAGCCGAGTACAATTTGAAACTCGATAACGAAACATGTTAAACAAGCTAAGCAACGAGTCAGCAGTTAAGGTCTCGTTTTATTCCATAGTATTTACAAGTTTATGTTGGCGATGGTTGTTTTCTTGTATTTTGTTTTTACGGCGTCTCTTTCAACTTGGATACCATGAGGCGGAGATTCAACAATGGAATGATAGCTCTGCATAAACATTTGTGTGCTCAGAAAGAGAAAAACAGATACAATTATGAAGAGTCTGTATTGATTGACACATGGCGCGGTTGCACGTCTAGCACGGCCACTCAGGTGGTGGTTCCCATAGATCAGTCGAGATCGATGGACTGCGGTGCGAGTGAGTAATATAATGTGCACGCGGCGCTAGCTCCAGTAGCCCATCGTGGCTGCACAGGGCCAAGTGGGTCGGAGAGAAAACCCGGCCGGGATCAACACGATCCAAAGGCAGAGCTCCGGCGCGGCGCAAAGCGAGATCCGACCGGATCCGAAGGCGTGGACCTAGATCAGCCCTCCAGACCCGTACGTGGCCGCCGCACAGGCACAGCACAGGTTGCACGCAGGCCTAACCTGCCAACCCAAGCCATGCATGCTCGGTGGCTCGGTGCACTGCGGCGACAGTGGCCGGTGATCACCAGCACCAGCACCAGCACGTACCTGCCTCCACTACCAACCTACAGTGATCTTTTGAGCTCCCCCATGCCGGGGTCAAAGTCAAACGAGCGCGCCGGCGCCGCACGCGTCGTATCAGATCAGATCAGTGCGTGGTGGAGGCCCGGGCAAGACACACGCTGTTCGATCGTCGTTGAGCTTAGCCGTCGTCAACGGCGCGCGTTGCGGGGCGACAATGCAGGCTGAGGCTGATGGTAATGGTGAGTATATCAGTAGTGCATAGTATCATATGTTAGACCGAGGGAAGAGCGGAGGATGGACACGTTTCCGTGCGACACACGACTTCCGCGTGATACGTGTTTCCGATGCGACTACGTGCCAAATCTCGGCACGGCGCTGCTGATTTTCCGGCCAGGTTCGATCCGCCGGCGAGGACGACGCTTGGAGCTCGCCGACGCTGATGGGGTGGTGGTGGATGCGCGGAGCTGGCCCGAAGACGCTGGGGTCACGATGGGTCAGATGGTGGTATTCCCTTGCCATCTGGCACGTCTCGCGGCAACTGACCGGTGGGGCGAATCCGGGGCGGTTTCCGAGGTGAGTAATGGCGAGAGGGGGGAGGGAGAGAGGTTATTAGGCCGACGCATCGGCTCTCCGCCACTTCCTCCCTCACAGATCTCGCCCAAAGCAACCACCGCGACGCGCCGCTCCCAGAGCTAGGGTTCGATGACGACGTGCGAGCAGCAGATGTGGGCTCTCTCCGCCGGCGACGAGGTGCTGATGGGGAGGCTTCGGGAGATCGACCGCTGGTTCCCGATGGCGAAGGCCCTCAACGACGCATCGGGGATGGTGAGAGACAAGCTCAGGGGGGAAGAAATCCTCCGATGCTTCCCCAACTACGAGCATCAGCCAGCGATGGCGGTGCTTCTCTGGGCGATGCTAGAGGCGGAGTCTCTGGATCCGGAGCAGAGGGAGAAGTGGAAGGTGTTCCGCTCCCTTCGCTACCGCCTGATCCAGCCGCGGGCGCCGCCGCCGGTGCAGCCGCAGGCGCCACCGCGGGCGGTGGTGATGGGGATCCCGGCTCCTGGATCCAGATGGCTCCCAATCGAGATCGAGGAAGACGAGGTGGTGGCAGTGACTCCAAGGCGCAGGACCAGGGCGCCAGCGACTCCAACAACACTTCCCCGCCGCTCACCTCGCTTCCCGAGGCGCTCGCCTCGCCTCCTTGCCCTCTCCTGCCGCCAGTAGGGCGCTCGCCGGCTGGTAACCATTTCTTGTTGCTGGCCGGCGAAGGCTCTGAGGAGGAGGGGGAGTCCTCTGTCTTCTCTGCAGGTATGTATTCCAACTCCAAATACTTGGTATCTACTGCTTCGATTGAGGTAGATGATACTAGAATTGGAAAAAAAGGAAAAATGGAGTTCGAAATGATAGCAGGAAGAAAAAAAGGTTCAAATCCCAAATTGCAGATGACTGCAAAGGAGTTTCTGATGATGGTGATAGTATGGATAATATGAATTATGAAAAGGGAATAGGGGAGAAATTATTGAAAATAATCTTAGAATTAGTGGTTTAGATGCTCAGATTGTTCATAATCACATGAAAAAGGATAAAATTCATCCTATCACACCTTGGTTTGAGTAAGATGGAGTTGATTTTGGAGAATTAGTAATGCAGAAAACTCCCATTGGGGCCTTTTGTGCTTCAAAAGAGGAGGAGGGGGGGGGGGGATAAAGAGGAAGAACTTTTAAGACCCCTGATTATTTTTGGGGGCTCAGTAGGAAAAGATTTGAATATGGATTTGGATGTGGGCCTGGCCTGGTGGAGGCCCAGTGGGCTTGACAGCAACCTAGCCCAGGAAAGGGAGGTGGGGCTGGCAGGTATAAAAGGGGGTGCGAAGGAGGAGGGAGAGCAAGTCCATCGTGTAGGGTTTCCCCCTTCTCCTCCCACACCGCCGCCAGCAGGCAGAATGGCTGGGAACTTGGGGAGAGAATATGGAGGCCCCAGATTCAATCGTGGAGGTGAAGAGGGGGTTGCTAGAGGGAAATTCAACTACAATAACACGGGAGGGGGATGGAATGGAGGGAGATATACTACAACTGACAGATTTGGCAGTTTTGGAAGAGGAAGTGGTAGATTGCTACCTATTGAGCTTGTGTTGGTTTTCCCCGAAGAGGAAGGGATCATGCAGCAGAGTAGCGTAAGTATTTCCCTCATTTTTTGAGAACCAAGGTATCAATCCAGTAGGAGGCCACACTCAAGTCCCTCGTACCTGCACAAAACGATAGCTACTCGCAACCAACGCAATTTGGGGTTGTCAATCCCTTCACGGTCACTTACGAGAGTGAGATCTGATAGATATAATATTTTTGGTATAAAGATGCAAAGTAAAAAGTAAAAGGCAAAGTAAAAAAGCAAAACAAGATTAAAGTGGTGGAGATTGATATGATGAGAATAGACCCGGGGGCCATAGGTTTCACTAGTGGCTTCTCTCAAGAGCATAAGTATTCTACAGTGGGTGAACAAATTACTGTTGAGCAATTGACAGAATTGAGCATAGTTATGGGAATATCTAGGCATGATCATGTATATAGGCATCACGTCCGTGGCAAGTAGATCGAAACGATTCTGCATCTACTACTATTACTCCACTCATCGACCGCCATCCAGCATGCATCTAGAGTATTAAGTTAAAAACAGAGTAACACTTTAAGCAAGATGACATGATGTAGAGAGATAAATTCATGCAATATGAAATAAACCCCATCTTGTTATCCTCGATAGCAACGATGCAATACGTGCCTTGCCGCCCCTTCTGTCACTGGGAAAGGACACCGCAATATCGAACCCAAAGCTAAACACTTCTCCCATGGCAAGAACTACCAATCTAGTTGGCCAAACCAAATAGATAATTTGAAGAGACTTGCAAAGGTAACCAATCATACATAAAAGAATTCAGAGAAGATTCAAATATTATTCATAGATAGACTTGATCATAAACCCACAATTCATCGGTCTCAACAAACACACCGCAAAAAGAAGATTACATCGAATAGATCTCCACAAGAGAGAGGGAGAACTTTGTATTGAGATCCAAAAAGAGAGAAGAAGCCATCTAGCTACTAACTATGGACCCGAAGGTCTGAGGTAAACTACTCACACTTCATCGAAGAGGCTATGAGGATGTAGAAGCCTTCTGTGATGACGACCCTCTCCGGCAGAGCTCCGGAATAGGCCCCAAGATGGGATCTCGTGGATACAGAAACTTGCAGCGGTGGAATTAGGTTTTTGGCTCCTGTTCTGATCGTTTGGGGGTACATAGGTATATATAGGAGGAAGGAGTACGTCGGTGGAGCTCCGAGGGGCCCACGAGGCAGGGGGCGCGCCCTGGGGGGGGGGGGGGCGCCCCTACCCTCGTGACCGCCTCTCTGATGCCTTGGCGTAGGGTCCAAGTCTCCTGGATCACGTTCGGTGAGAAAATCACGTTCCCGAAGGTTTCATTCCGTTTGGACTCCGTTTGATATTCCGTTTCTTCGAAACACTGAAATAGGCAAAAAACAACAATTCTGGGCTGGGCCTCCGGTTAATAGGTTAGTCCCAAAAATAATATAAAAGTGGAAAATAAAGCCCAATATAGTCCAAAACAGTAGATAATATAGCATGGAGTAATCAAAAATTATAGATACGTTGGAGACGTACCAGGCATCCCCAAGCTTAATTCCTGCTCGTCCTCGAGTAGGTAAATGATAAAAAGAGAATTTTTGATGCGGAGTGCTACTTGGCATAATTTCAATGCAAATCTTCTTAATTGTGATATGAATATTCAGATACAAAAGATTCAAGACAAAAGTTTATATTGACATAAAAAATAATAATACTTCAAGCATACTAACAAAGCAATTATGTCTTCTCAAAATATCATGGCCAAAGAAAGTTATCCCTATAAAATCATATAGTCTGGCTATGCTCTATCTTCACCACACAAAGTATTTAAATCATGCACAACCCCGATGACGAGCCAAGCAATTGTTTCATACTCTAACTTTTTCAAAACTTTTTCAATCTTCACGCAATACATGAGCGTGAGCCATGGATATAACACTATAGGTGGAATAGAATGGTGGTTATGGAGAAGACAAAAAGGAGAAGATAGTCTCACATCAACTAGGCGTATCAACGGGCTATGGAGATGCCCATCAATAGATATCAATGTGAGTGAGTAGGGATTGCCATGCAACGGATGCACTAGAGCTATAAGTATATGAAAGCTCAAAAAGAAATTAAGTGGGTGTGCATCCAACTTGCTTGCTCATGAAGACCTAGGGCAATTTGAGGAAGCCCATCATTGGAATATACAAGCCAAGTTCTATAATGAAAGATTCCCACTAGTATATGAAAGTGACATAACATGAGAGACTCTCTACTATGAAGATCATGGTGCTACTTTGAAGCACAAGTGTGGTAAAAGGATAGTAAGATTGTCCCTTCTCTCTTTTTCTCTCATTTTTTATTTATTTGGGCCTTTTCTCTTTTTTTCTGTGCCCTCTTCTTTTTTTGGGCTTCTTTGGCCTATTTTATTTATTTTTCGTGCGGAGTCTCATCCCGACTTATGGGGGAATCATAGCCTGCATCATTCTTTCCTCACTTGGGACAATGCTCTAAAAATGATGATCATCACACTTTTATTTTTCTTACAACTGAACAATTACAACTTGATACTTAGAACAAAATATGACTCTATATGAATGCATCCGGCAGTGTACCGGGATATGCAATATGACAATGATGAATGTGTCATGAACGGAACGGTGGAAAGTTGCATGACAATATATCTCGGAATGGCTATGGAAATGCCATAATAGGTAGGTATGGTGGCTGTTTTGAGGAAGGTATATGGTGGGTGTATGATACCGGCGAAAGGTGCGCGGTATTAGAGAGGCTAGCAAAGGTGGAAGGGTGAGAGTGCGTATAATCCATGTGAAGGAAATATGCCCTAGAGGCAATAATAAAGTTATTATTTATTTCCTTATATCATGATAAATGTTTATTATTCATGCTAGAATTGTATTAACCGGAAACATAATACATGTGTGAATACATAGACCAACAGAGTGTCACTAGTATGCCTCTACTTGACTAGCTCGTTAATCAAAGATGGTTATGTTTCCTAACCATGAACAAGGAGTTTTTATTTGATTAACGAGGTCACATCATTAGTAGAATGATCTGATTGACATGACCCATTCCATTAGCTTAGCACCCGATCGTTTAGTATGTTGCTATTGCTTTCTTCATGACTTATACATGTTCCTATAACTATGAGATTATGCAACTCCCGTTTACCGGAGGAACACTTTGGGTACTACCAAACGTCACAACGTAACTGGGTGATTATAAAGGAGTACTACAGGTGTCTCCAATGGTAGATGTTGGGTTGGCGTATTTCGAGATTAGGGTTTGTCACTCCGATTGTCGGAGAGGTATCTCTGGGCCCTCTCGGTAATGCACATCACATAAGCCTTGCAAGCACTGCAACTAATATGTTAGTTATGAGATGATGTATTACGGAACGAGTAAAGAGACTTGCCGGTAACGAGATTGAACTAGGTATTGGATACCGACGATCGAATCTCGGGCAAGTAACATACCGATGACAAAGGGAACAACGTATGTTGTTATGCGGTCTGACCGATAAAGATCTTTGTAGAATATGTAGGAGCCAATATGGGCATCCAGGTCCCGCTATTGGTTATTGACCGGAGACGTGTCTCGGTCATGTCTACATTGTTCTCGAACCGTAGGGTCCGCACGCTTAACGTTACGATGACAGTTATTATGAGTTTATGCATTTTGATGTACCGAAGGTTGTTCGGAGTCCCGGATGAGATCACGAACATGACGAGGAGTCTCGAAATGGTCGAGACGTAAAGATTGATATATTGGAAGCCTATGTTTGGACATAGGAAGTATTCCGGGTGAAATCGGGATTTTACCGGAATACCGGGAGGGTTACCGGAACCCCCCGGGAGGCTAATGGGCCTATTGGGCCTTAGTGGAAAAGAGAGAAGAGGCAGCCCACAGCCTAGCCGGTGCCCCCCCCTTCCCCAAGTCCTAGTAGGACTAGGAAAGGTGGGCCGGCCCCCTCTCTCTCCTTTCCCCCCCAAGAGTCCTAGTTGGAATAGGGTTGGAGGGGAGGAGTCCTACTCCCGGTGGGAGTAGGACTCCCCCTGCGCCTCCTCTCTCTTGGCCGGCCAGCCCCCCTCCTCCAACCTTTATATACGGGGGCAGGGGGCACCCCATAGACACACAACTTGATCCTTGAGATCGTTCCTTAGCCGTGTGCGGTGCCCCCTGCCACCAAATTCCACCTCGATCGTACCGTTGTAGTGCTTAGGCGAAGCCCTGCGTCGGTAGTACATCAAGATCGTCATCACGCCATCGTGCTGACGGAACTCTTCCTCGACGCTTTTCTGGATCGGAGCCAGAGGAACGTCATCGAGCTGAACGTGTGCTAAGAACTCGGAGGTGCCAGAGTAACGGTGCTTGGATCGGTCGGATCGGGAAGAAGACGTACGACTACTTCCTCTACGTTGTGAGATCGCTTCCACAGTCGGTCTGCGTTGGTACATAGACAACACTCTCCCCTCTCGTTGCTGTGCATCACCATGATCTTGCGTGTGCGTAGGAAATTTTTTGAAATTACCGCTTTCCCCAACAGTGGCATCCGAGCCTAGGTTTTATGGTTTGATGTTATATGCACGAGTAGAACACAAGTGAGTTGTGGGCGATACAAGTCATACTGCCTACCAGCATGTTATACTTTGGTTCGGCGGTATTGTTGGTTGAGACGATCCGGACCAACCTTACGCGTACTCTTACGCGAGACCGGTTCCCTCGACGTGCTTTGCACATAGATGGCTTGCGGAAGACTGTCTCTCCAACTTTAGTTGAACCAAGTGTGACTACGCCCGGTCCTTGAGAAGGTTAAAACGGAGTCTATTTGACGAACTATCGTTGTGGTTTTGATGCGTAGGTGAGATGAGTTCTTACTTAAGCCCGTAGCAGCCACGTAAAACTTGCAACAACAAAGTAGAGGACGTCTAACTTGTTTTTGCAGGGTATGTTGTGATGTGATATGGTCAAGACATGATGCTGATTTTATTGTATGAGATGATCATGTTTTGTAACCGAGTTATCGGCAACTGGCAGGAGCCATATGGTTGTCGCTTTATTGTATGCAATGCAATCGCGATGTAATGCTTTACTAGATTACTAAACGGTAGTAATTGTCGTGAAAGCATAAGATTGGCGAGACGACAACGATGCTACGATGGAGATCAAGGTGTCGCGCCGGTGACGATGGTGATCATGACGGTGCTTCGGAGATGGAGATCACAAGCACAAGATGATGATGGCCATATCATATCACTTATATTGATTGCATGTGATGTTTATCATTTTATGCATCTTATCTTGCTTTGATTGACGGTAGCATTATAAGATGATCTCTCACTAAATTATCAAGAAGTGTTCTCCCTGAGTATGCACCGTTGCCAAAGTTCGTCGTGCCCAGACACCACGTGATGATCGGGTGTGATAAGCTCTACGTCCATCTACAACGGGTGCAAGCCAGTTTTGCACACGCAGAATACTCAGGTTATGCTTGACGAGCCTAGCATATGTAGATATGGCCTTGGAACACAGAGACCGAAAGGTCGAGCGTGAATCATATAGTAGATATGATCAACATGACGATGTTCACCATTGAAAACTACTCCATCTCACGTGATGATCGGTTATGGTTTAGTTGATTTGGATCACGTGATCACTTAGAGGATTAGAGGGATGTCTATCTAAGTGGGAGTTCCTAAGTAATTTGATTAACTGAACTTAAACTTATCATGAACTTAGTACCTGATAGTATCTTGCTTATTTATGTTGCTTGTAGATAGATGGCTCGTGCTATTGTTCCGTTGAATTTTAATGCGTTCCTTGAGAAAGCAAAGTTGAAAGATGATGGTAGCAATTACACGGACTGGGTCCGTAACCTGAGGATTATCCTCATTGCTGCACAGAAGAATTACGTCCTGGAAGCACCGCTGGGTGACAGGCCTGCTGCTGGAGCAACGCCAGATGTTATGAACGTCTGGCAGAGCAAAGCTGATGACTACTCGATAGTTCAGTGTGCCATGCTTTACGGCTTAGAATCGGGACTTCAACGACGTTTTGAACGTCATGGAGCATATGAGATGTTCCAGGAGTTGAAGTTAATATTTCAAGCAAATGCCCGAATTGAGAGATATGAAGTCTCCAATAAGTTCTATAGCTGTAAGATGGAGGAGAACAGTTCTGTCAGTGAGCATATACTCAAAATGTCTGGGTATAATAATCACTTGATTCAGATGGGAGTTAATCTTCCAGATAATTGCGTCATTGACAGAATTCTCCAATCACTACCACCAAGCTACAAGAGCTTCGTGATGAACTATAATATGCAAGGGATGAACAAGACTATTTCCGAGCTCTTCGCAATGCTGAAAGCTGCGGAGGTAGAAATCAAAAAGGAGCATCAAGTGTTGATGGTTAGCAAGACCACTAGTTTCAAGAAAAAGGGTAAAGGGAAGAAGAAGGGAAACTTCAAGAAGAACAGCAAGCAAGTTGCTGCTCAGGAGAAGAAACCCAAGTCTGGACCTAAGCCTGAAACTGAGTGCTTCTACTGCAAGCAGACTGGTCACTGGAAGCGGAACTGCCCCAAGTATTTGGCGGATAAGAAGGATGGCAAAGTGAGCAAAGGTATATGTGATATACATTTTATTGATGTGTACCTTACTAGAGCTCGCAGTAGCACCTGGGTATTTGATACTGGTTCTGTTGCTAATATTTGCAACTCGAAACAGGGACTACGGAATAAGCGGACACTAGCAAAGGACGAGGTGACGATGCGCGTGGGAAACGGTTCCAAAGTCGATGTGATCGCGGTCGGCACGCTACCTCTACATCTACCTTCGGGATTAATATTAGACCTAAATAATTGTTATTTGGTGCCAGCGTTGAGCATGAACATTATATCTGGATCTTGTTTAATGCGAGACGGTTATTCATTTAAATCAGAGAATAATGGTTGTTCTATTTATATGGATAATATCTTTTATGGTCATGCACTTTTGAAGAGTGGTCTATTCTTGTTGAATATCGAAGATAGTAATACACATATTCATAATGTAGAAGCCAAAAGATGCAAAGTTAATAATGATAGTGCAACTTATTTGTGGCACTGCCGTTTAGGTCATATCGGTGTAAAGCGCATGAAGAAACTCCATACTGATGGGCTTTTGGAATCACTTGATTATGAATCACTTGGTACTTGCGAACCGTGCCTCATAGGCAAGATGACTAAAACACCGTTCTCCGGTACTATGGAGAGAGCAACAGATTTGTTGGAAATCATACATACCGATGTATGTGGTCCGATGAATATTGAGGCTCGCGGCGGATATCGTTATTTTCTCACCTTCACAGATGATTTAAGCAGATATGGGTATATCTACTTAATGAAACATAAGTCTGAAACATTTGAAAAGTTCAAGGAATTTCAGAGTGAAGTTGAAAATCATCGTAACAAGAAAATAAAATTTCTACGATCTGATCGTGGAGGAGAATATTTGAGTTACGAATTTGGTATACATTTGAAAAATTGTGGAATAGTTTCGCAACTCACGCCACCCGGAACACCACAGCGTAATGGTGTATCCGAACGTCGTAATCGTACTTTACTAGATATGGTGCGATCTATGATGTCTCTTACTGATTTACCGCTATCGTTTTGGGGTTATGCTTTAGAGACGGCCGCATTCACGTTAAATAGGGCACCATCAAAATCCGTTGAGACGACGCCTTATGAACTATGGTTTGGCAAGAAACCAAAGTTGTCATTTCTTAAAGTTTGGGGCTGCGATGCTTATGTGAAAAAGCTTCAACCTGATAAGCTCGAACCCAAAGCGGAGAAATGTGTCTTCATAGGATACCCAAAGGAAACTGTTGGGTATACCTTCTATCACAGATCCGAAGGCAAGACATTCGTTGCTAAGAATGGATCATTTCTAGAGAAGGAGTTTCTCTCGAAAGAAGTGAGTGGGAGGAAAGTAGAACTTGACGAGGTAACTGTACCTGCTCCCTTATTGGAAAATAGTACATCACAGAAAACTGTTTCTGCGACACCTATGCCAATCAGTGAGGAAGCTAATGATGATGATCATGAAGCTTCAGATCAAGATTCTACTGAACCACGTAGATCAACCAGAGTAAGATCCACACCAGAGTGGTACGGTAATCCTGTTCTGGAAGTCATGATGCTAGATCATGACGAACCTACGAACTATGAAGAAGCGATGGTGAGCCCAGATTCCGCAAAGTGGCTTGAGGCCATGAAATCTGAGATGGGATCCATGTATGAGAACAAAGTATGGACTTTGGTTGACTTGCCCGATGATCGGCAAGCAATTGAGAATAAATGGATCTTCAAGAAAAAGACTGACGCTGACGGTAATGTTACTGTTTATAAAGCTCGACTTGTCGCAAAAGGTTTTCGACAAGTTCAAGGGGTTGACTACGATGAGACCTTCTCACCCGTAGCGATGCTTAAGTCCGTCAGAATTATGTTAGCAATTGCCGCATTTTATGATTATGAAATATGGCAGATGGATGTCAAAACTGCATTCCTGAATGGATTTCTGGGAGAAGAGTTGTATATGGTACAACCAGAAGGTTTTGTCGATCCAAAAGGAGCTAACAAAGTATGCAAACTCCAGCGATCCATTTATGGACTGGTGCAAGCATCTCGGAGTTGGAATAAACGCTTTGATAGTATGATCAAAGCATTTGGCTTTATACAGACTTTTGGAGAAGCCTGTATTTACAAGAAAGTGAGTGGGAGCTCTGTAGCATTTCTGATATTATATGTGGATGACATATTGCTAATTGGAAATGATATAGAATTTCTGGATAGCATAAAGGGATATTTGAATAAAAGTTTTTCGATGAAAGACCTCGGGAAAGCTGCATACATATTAGGCATAAAGATCTATAGAGATAGATCAAAACGCTTAATTGGACTTTCACAATGCACATACCTTGACAAAATTTTGAAGAAGTTCAAGATGGATCAAGCAAAGAAAGGGTTCTTGCCTGTGCTACAAGGTGTGAAGTTGAGTAAGACTCAATGACCGACCACTGCAGAAGATAGAGAGAAAATGAAAGATGTTCCCTATGCTTCAGCCATAGGCTCTATCATGTATGCAATGCTGTGTACCAGACCTGATGTGTGCCTTGCTATAAGTTTAGCAGGGAGGTACCAAAGTAATCCTGGAATGGATCACTGGACAGCGGTCAAGAACATCCTGAAATACCTGAAAAGGACTAAGGATATGTTTCTCGTATATGGAGGTGACAAAGAGCTCACCGTAAGAGGTTACGTTGATGCAAGCTTTGACACTGATCCGGACGATTCTAAATCGCAAACCGGATACGTGTTTACTTTAAACGGTGGAGCTGTCAGTTGGTGCAGTTCTAAACAAAGCGTCGTAGCGGGATCTACATGTGAAGCGGAGTACATAGCTGCTTCGGAAGCAGCAAACGAAGGAGTCTGGATGAAGGAGTTCATATCCGATCTAGGTGTCATACCTAGTGCATCGGGTCCAATGAAAATCTTCTGTGACAATACTGGTGCAATTGCCTTAGCAAAGGAATCCAGATTTCACAAGAGGACCAAACACATCAAGAGACGCTTCAACTCCATCCGAGATTTAGTCCAGGTGGGAGACATAGAGATTTGCAAGATACATACGGATCTGAATGTTGCAGACCCGTTGACTAAGCCTCTTCCACGAGCAAAACATGATCAGCACCAAGGCTCCATGGGTGTTAGAATCATTACTGTGTAATCTAGATTATTGACTCTAGTGCAAGTGGGAGACTGAAGGAAATATGCCCTAGAGGCAATAATAAAGTTATTATTTATTTCCTTATATCATGATAAATGTTTATTATTCATGCTAGAATTGTATTAACCGGAAACATAATACATGTGTGAATACATAGACCAACAGAGTGTCACTAGTATGCCTCTACTTGACTAGCTCGTTAATCAAAGATGGTTATGTTTCCTAACCATGAACAAGGAGTTGTTATTTGATTAACGAGGTCACATCATTAGTAGAATGATCTGATTGACATGACCCATTCCATTAGCTTAGCACCCGATCGTTTAGTATGTTGCTACTGCTTTTTTCATGACTTATACATGTTCCTATAACTATGAGATTATGCAACTCCCGTTTACCGGAGGAACACTTTGGGTACTACCAAACGTCACAACGTAACTGGGTGATTATAAAGGAGTACTACAGGTGTCTCCAATGGTAGATGTTGGGTTGGCGTATTTCGAGATTAGGGTTTGTCACTCCGATTGTCGGAGAGGTATCTCTGGGCCCTCTCGGTAATGCACATCACATAAGCCTTGCAAGCACTGCAACTAATATGTTAGTTGTGAGATGATGTATTACGGAACGAGTAAAGAGACTTGCCGGTAACGAGATTGAACTAGGTATTGGATACCGACGATCGAATCTCGGGCAAGTAACATACCGATGACAAAGGGAACAACGTATGTTGTTATGCGGTCTGACCGATAAAGATCTTCGTAGAATATGTAGGAGCCAATATGGGCATCCAGGTCCCGCTATTGGTTATTGATCAGAGACGTGTCTCGGTCATGTCTACATTGTTCTCGAACCGTAGGGTCCGCACGCTTAACGTTACGATGACAGTTATTATGAGTTTATGCATTTTGATGTACCGAAGGTTGTTCGGAGTCCCGGATGAGATTACGGACATGACGAGGAGTCTCGAAATGGTCGAGATGTAAAGATTGATATATTGGAAGCCTATGTTTGGACATAGGAAGTATTCCGGGTGAAATCGGGATTTTACCGGAATACCGGGAGGGTTACCGGAACCCCCCGGGAGGCTAATGGGCCTATTGGGCCTTAGTGGAAAAGAGAGAAGAGGCAGCCCACAGCCTAGCCGGCGCCCCCCTTCCCCAAGTCCTAGTAGGACTAGGAAAGGTGGGCCGGCCCCCTCTCTCTCCTTTCCCCCCCAAGAGTCCTAGTTGGAATAGGATTGGAGGGGAGGAGTCCTACTCCCGGTGGGAGTAGGACTCCCCCTGCGCCTCCTCTCTCTTGGCCGGCCAGCCCCCCTCCTCCAACCTTTATATACGGGGGCAGGGGGCACCCCATAGACACACAACTTGATCCTTGAGATCGTTCCTTAGCCGTGTGCGGTGCCCCCTGCCACCAAATTCCACCTCGATCGTACCGTTGTAGTGCTTAGGCGAAGCCCTGCGTCGGTAGTACATCAAGATCGTCATCACGCCGTCGTGCTGACGGAACTCTTCCTCGACGCTTTGCTGGATCGGAGCCAGAGGAACGTCATCAAGCTGAACGTGTGCTAAGAACTCGGAGGTGCCGGAGTAACGGTGCTTGGATCGGTCGGATCGGGAAGAAGACGTACGACTACTTCCTCTACGTTGTGAGATCGCTTCCGCAGTCGGTCTGCGTTGGTACGTAGACAACACTCTCCCCTCTCGTTGCTGTGCATCACCATGATCTTGCGTGTGCGTAGGAATTTTTTTGAAATTACCGCGTTCCCCAACACCATGGACTCAACATTAGTCATAAAGAACTCATATACTTATTGCAAAAATCTAGAAGTTATCAAAGCAAAGTATTACGCGCATGCTCCTAGGGGGATAGATTGGTAGGAAAATACCATCGCTCGTCCCCGACCGCCACTCATAAGGAAGACAATCAATAAATAAATCATGCTCCGACTTCATCACATAACGGTTCACCATACGTGCATGCTACGGGAATCACAAACTTTAACACAAGTATTCTTTAAATTCAGAACTACTCAACTAGCATGACTTTAATATTATCACCTCCATATCTCAAAACAATTATCATGCTTCAATCTTTTCTTAGTATTCAACACACTCAAAAGAAAGTTTCACAAATCTTGAATACCAAGCATATTATTATTAAGCAAATTACCATGCTATTAAGAGACTCTCAAAATAATTTAAGTGAAGCATGAGAGATCAATAGTTTCTTTAAGAAAAATCCACCACCGTGCTTTAAAGATCTAAGTGAAGCACATAGAGCAAAATTATAACGCTCAAAAGATATAAGTGAAGCACATAGAGCACAACTACATAGCTCAAAAGATATAAGTGAAGCACATAGAGTATTCTATCAAATTTTAATTCATGTATGGCTCTCTCAAAAGGTGTGTACAGCAAGGATGATTGTGGCATACTAAAACACAAAGACACAAATAATGCAAGACGCTCTAAGCAAAACACATATCATGTTGGTGAATAAAAATATAGCTCCAAGTAAATTATCGATGGAAGTGGACGAAAGAGGGGATGCCTTCCGGGGCATCCCCAAGCTTTGACTTTTTGGTGTCCTTGGATTATCTTGGGGGTGCCATGGGCATCCCCAAGCTTAGGCTCTTGCCACTCCTTGTTCCATAATCCATCAAAAGAATTCACCCAAAACTTGAAAACTTCACAACACAAAACTTAAAATAGAAAACTCGTGAGCTCCGTTAGCGAAAGAAAACAAAAGAACACTTCAAGGTACTGTAATGAACTCATTCTTTATTTATATTGGTGTTAAACCTACTGTATTCCAACTTCTCTATGGATTATAAACTATTTTACTAGCCATAGATTCATCAAAATAAGCAAACAACACACAAAAATAGAATCTATCAAAAACAGGACAGTCTGTAGTAATCTGTAGCTAGCGCAAGATCTGGAACCCCAAAAATTCTAAAATAAATTGATGGACGTGAGGAATTTATCTATTAATAATATGAAAAAATAATTAACTAAATAGCGCTCTTCAAATAAAAATGACAGCAGTTCTCGTGAGCGCTAAAGTTTCTGTTTTTTACAGCAAGTTCAACAAGACTTTCTCCAAGTCTTCCCAACGGTTCTACTTGGCACAAACACTAATTAAACACAAAAAATACAACCAAAACAGAGGCTAAATAATTTATTTATTACTAAACAGGATCAAAAAGCAAGGAATAAAAATAAAATTGGGTTGCCTCCCAACAAGCGCTATCGTTTAACGCCCCTAGCTAGGCATGAAAGCGAGGATAGATCTAGGTATTGCCATCTTTGGTAGGCAATTCTTCGATGAGGCATCTATTTCCATTAGGAATTTCTTTCTTTCTAGTGATTATCAAACTTTTAGGCACAAGATCGAAAAATTCATTTGTAGCAATTGGTTCCTTAATGATATCAAAAAGGTTGGGATGAATACTTATAGATTTAAGATCCGCAGTTTCCTTACTAGATGATTCACCCTTATTTTTAGGAACATACATAAGCTTGGCAATTTTAGTAGGAGGACTTGGAGTATTCTTTACGGAAGAAAAAGTGGTTCCCATGTTTGTAATGATACCCTCAAGTTTATCAATTCTAGTAGAATCTAAGTTTATCTTCTCATTAACTATGGTTCCTTTTCCTTAATATTTTTCAAAGTCATTCCTACCTTAGATCCATATTGAGTAATTTGATTGTGGATCTTTTTATCTAGATTTTCAATTAATTCAATAGTAACAACTTTATTTTCAATAATTTCAAGTCTTTGCATAACATGCTCCAAAGTTAACATGGATCCATTAACCAAAAGGGGTGGTGAGCCAAATAAATCTAACATAGCATTATAAGAATCAAAAGTATGGCTACCCAAGAAGTTCCCTCCGGTAATGGTATCGAGGATATATCTATACCAAGGACATAAAAATTGAGGAGAAGAACTAAGGTAGATTGCTTGCTGGTAGATCTATTTTGAGCGTTGCAAATTCTATACCAAGCATCTTTTAGATTTTCTCCCTCCCTTTGTTTAAAATTTAGAACTTCACTCTCGGGAGACAGCGGAGAAGATATGAGACTAGCCATGACGACAAGCAAACAAACTAGCACACGAGCAAACAAAAGGCAAGCGGACAAAAAGAGGCACATAGAGAGGGAGGATAGAGAGAGAGAGGGCGAATAAAACGACAAGGGTGAAGTGGGGGAGAGGAAAACGAGAGGCAAATGGCAAATAATGTAATGCCAGAGATAGGGATTGTGATGGGTACTTGGTATGTTGACTTTTTGCGTAGTCTCCCCGGCAACGGCGCCAGAAATGGCTCGTTGTCGGGAGTCAAATCTTGACTTGCGCGAACCTCCCTGGCAACGGCGCCAGAAATCCTTCTTGCTACCTCTTGAGCTTGGGTTGGTTTTCCCCGAAGAGGAAGGGATGATGCAGCAGAGTAGCGTAAGTATTTCCCTCAGTTTTTGAGAACCAAGGTATCAATCCAGTAGGAGGCCACGCTCAAGTCCCTCGTACCTGCACAAAATGATAGCTACTCACAACCAACACGATTAGGGATTGTCAATCCCTTCACGGTCACTTACAAGAGTGAGATCTGATAGATATAATATTTTTGGTATTTTTGGTACAAAGATGCAAAGTAAAAAGTAAAAGTCAAAGTAAAAAGCAAAACAAGATTGAAGTGATGGAGATTGATATGATGAGAATAGACCCGGGGGCCATACGTTTCACTAGTGGCTTCTCTCAAGAGCATAAGTATTCTACGGTGGGTGAACAAATTGCTGTTGAGCAATTGACAGAATTGAGCATAGTTATGGGAATATCTAGGCATGATCATGTATATAGGCATCACGTCCGTGACAAGTAGACCGAAACGATCCTGCATCTACTACTATTACTCCACTCGTCGACTGCTATCCAGCATGCATCTAGAGTATTAAGTTAAAAACAGAGTAACGTTTAAGCAAGATGACATGATGTAGAGAGATAAATTCATGCAATATGAAATAAACCCCATCTTGTTATCCTCGATGGCAACGATGCAATACGTGCCTTGCTGCCCCTTCTGTCACTGGGAAAGGACACCGCAAGATCGAACCCAAAGCTAAACACTTCTCCCATGGCAAGAACTACCAATCTAGTTGGCCAAACCAAACAGATAATTCGAAGAGACTTGCAAAGATAACCAATCATACATAAAAGAATTCAGAGAAGATTCAAATATTATTCATAGATAGACTTGATCATAAACCTACAATTCATCGGTCTCAACAAACACACCGCAAAAAGAAGATTACATCGAATAGACCTCCACAAGAGAGGGGGAGAACTTTGTATTGAGATCCAAAAAGAGAGAAGAAGCCATCTAGCTACTAACTATGGACCCGAAGGTCTGAGGTAAACTACTCACACTTCATCGGAGAGGATATGATGATGTAGAAGCCTTCCGTGATGACGGCCCTCTCCGGCGGACCTCCGGAACATGCCCCAAGATGGGATCGTGTGGATACAGAAAATTGCGGTGGTGGAATTAGGTTTTTGGCTCCTGTTCTGATTGTTTGGGGGTACGTAGGTATATATAGGAGGAAGGAGTACGTCGGTGGAGCTCCGAGGGGCCCACGAGGCAGGGGGGCGCCCTAGGGCGGGCGCCCCCCACCCTCGTGACCTCCTCTCTGATGCCTTGGCATAGGGTCCAAGTCTCCTGGATAACGTTCGGTGAGAAAGTCAGGTTCCCGAAGGTTTCATTCCGCTTGGACTCCGTTTGATATTCCGTTTCTTCGAAACACTGAAATAGGCAAAAAACAACAATTCTGGGCTGGGCCTCCGGTTAATAGGTTAGTCCCAAAAATAATATAAAAGTGGAAAATAAAGCCCAATATAGTCCAAAAACAGTAGATAATATAGCATGGAGCAATCAAAAATTATAGATACGTTGGAGACGTATCATAGATCTGGTGCTGGAAATGGAGGTGGCAGAGGAGATGGAGGTGAAGAAGAATTTGCTGCAGTAGGAAGGGATGAAAATCAGATTTGGCAAGCTAAAACAGGGAAGAAAGAGGCAGTGGAAGACAGGATTGAAAGAGCAAATGGTGAGGGAGAAAACTCTGGAATAGAGAAGGGAAATGAAAAGGAAATGATGATCCAGAAAGATCAAAGTGCTCAACAACAGCTACTGACCTCTCTGCTCTCTCAGTTAGTGCAAGGGCTGAGAGGGGGTGAGAGAGAGAAGATAGAAGGAGTGATTGGAAAACCTCTGGATGTTCAGTCTGGTAGAGATGACATGAGGAAAGAAAAGAAAAGTGGAGATGTTATTCAGGAAGCTGACAAAAGAGTTGACCAAGACCCAGTGATGGAGATGAAGAAACAGCGGGGAAGAGGCAATTGGCAGCTGAATTTAGATGATGGCAAGAAGGGAATGGGAAGATTCAACAAATAGGTATGTGGTAAATGTAAAGATCCAAGACACTCTAAAAGAGATTGTAGGGTAGGACACTGCTTGATCTGTGGAAGGGATAACCATATTACTAGTGAATGTAACTTGCTAAAGCAAATGAAACCAGTTCCCAAATATGTTGGGTATGCTGCCAAAGGATTGGGGATTTTACTGGTACAAAGCTACAAAGATGTGCTTGTAGCTGAACACACAAATCCTTTAGGTGTGGTGATAGTTAGAGAAGGGGATATAAATGAAAAAGAACTCACAAAGGCTGTGGGAGAGATATTTGATTGGGGGTGGCAGTCGAGTGTTAAAGAGTTTGGGAAAAATGGTTTCATGATGAGATTCTCCAACAAGGCAAAACTGGTGGAACTGGCTAAATTTAATGACTTCAATCTGCTTGGGACAGGGGTAGTCATCAAGGTCCAACCTTGGTCTTTGGACCATCAAGCAATGGAAAAAAATGCATACTGTTTGGATTAAGCTGAGCAAGGTGCCTGATTTTTTCAGACACTTCTTGGGCATTTGTGAGGTTTCTACTGCAGTAGGGCCTGTGTTGGAAGTGGATATGGATACAGTTAATGAAGAAAAACTTAGGGTCAAATGTGGAATCAGAGATTTGGAAAGAACTCCACCTCAAGTGGAAATCACTGCCCCTGATCTACTCATGTTCAGAATTGGTGTAGAAGTTGAGAAGGTGGTGGAAATTGGCTGGTATAAAGAAGAGAAGAGGAAAAGTGAAAACACATATAATCTAGAAGATGGGGATGGAGAAACAGAGAATAGAAAAAGATCCAGGATGGAAGATACAGAACATAATGGCATTAGACTAGGATGTTTGTCTCTCAAACAAAGTGAGGAGATAGATGGAAAATTGGCAAAAATGAAATCACAAATGGAAGAAAGCATGATGCAATGGCAAAATGAGATGAACACTGAGAGAAGGAAGTGGCAAAAAGAAAGTGACATCATGTTTAGCAAGATCAAAAACTTGGAAGAAGACAAAGCCAGACACAGTGCATTGTGGGCTAAAGCGGAACAAATAATTAAGGAACTTGAATGCAATCAACAAGTAATGCAGAATAAGATCAATCAACAACAGGAAGAGATCCAAAAGCTAATCCAAGAGGCTGTTAATAGGGAACAATATGAAATGGAGCCGACTAATATGGATTTGGAAGATTATGAGAAGGAAAACCAACAAAAAAGGGATGAATCAGAGTCTGGGAAATACAATGAACCCACTGATTATAATGCCAGTCAGGAATCAATTGGGATCCTAGGTGAAAAAATGGTCGACATACATGGAGCTCAGGCTACAGAAAAAGAGGGAGAGGAGAGAGAAGTGGAAATAAAAAGAAGTTTTAGGAACAAAGGAAAGGAAGATCAGAAAATAGAAGAGATGGAAAAAATCAGAGCTGAAGAAAGAGATAACTGTGGTAAGAATTCTGCTTCAGAATTTGTTAACTCCTCCTTATTACAAATTAGCTCCATGGTAGGAATTGATCTAGGATGTTCCATTGATATGATTGACAAAAATCTGGATATTATTAATAAAATGGGGAAAGCTAGAAGAGATATATATTTCCAAAACATCAAAAGAGAAAAAAAAAGATGAGGAGAAAAAGTCAGGAGAGATAGTGGAAGAGTGCAGAGACACACCAGTATAAATAAATACTGGAGATGTGGATATTGATGGATTATGCTCTGATCTGGATCATTCTAATGCTGAGATTGAGGAGCAACAGTACAAAAATCTTAGAGAGATGTTATCTGGAAAGAAAGGAGGCAAAAAAAAGCTCACCAGCATTAGACTGTGTGAAGCAATCAATTGGGATTGGGGTTCTAAGAAGGAAAAAAGGGAAGGAGACTAATTAGTCTTTAACCTAGGAATATTAAAATTGTTTGGATAAAAAAGGGATTTTATTGAGATAGCTATAAACTAGAATTTACTCAAAAATGAGGGGAGTTTTTTGGAATGTGAGAGGTATAGGTCAAGATCACAAGAAAGATATATCAGAGAAATGATCATAGATCACAGATTGGATTTTATTGGGATGTCTGAAAGAATCAAACAAGACTTTACTAAAAATGAGTTACATAATCTATGTGGGGGCAAAAACTATCAATGATGCTGGAATCCCCCAAGAGATATGTCTAGTGGAATCCTAGTTGGCATCAATAAAGAGATGTTTGATGTTGAACATATTGAAAAAGGGCAGTATTTTTCAAGAGTGCTGCTATTTGATAAGAATATTAAAATGCATTGGAATTTAGTTACCGTATATGGGGATGCACAGAAAGAAGGAAAAGCCAGTTTCCTTGCTGAGCTAGCTAGATTATATCATGACAACCCTCTGCCCTGTTTGGTTGGATGGGACTTTAACATCATTAGAAATGACAAGGAAAAAACAAACCTATGCTAAATGAACAATGGTCCTTTATGTTTAATGCTATAATTGAACAAGCTGGATTGAGAGAACTACCTCTAAATAGGAGACAATACACATGAGCTAATAACCAGGAGGATCCTACATATGAGAAGCTTGACAGGGTGTTGATGTGCCCTGCCTGGGAAGAAAAATATCCACTATCTATTCTACAAGCCTTTGCTAGGGAAATATCTGACAACACCCCTTTGTTCCTAGACACAGGGGAGACACAAACAATCAGATATACATTCAGATATGAAAATGCTTGGTTTTTGAGAGAGGGTTTTAAAGAATTGATATATAAAACTTGGAATGAAAGATACAACGGGAATGTGTTGGAGAGATGGCAATTAAGAATGAGAAATCTGAGGAGGAAAGCCAAAGGATGGAATAAAAACATGGATGCTTGGTATAAGAAAATCAAAATAGAAATCATTAAAAAGCTTGATGAAATAGATAAGAGAGCTGAGATAATGGGTCTGACTGCCGCAGATAGAAGTGAGCAGAGAGAACTTAGAAGGCAACTTAAAAGAATTATGACACAAGAAGAAATCAAGTGGATACAGATGTATAAAGACAAAGAGATTAAAGATGGTGATGAAAGTACTAGATACTACATGCAAAGGTAAATGAGAGGAGAAGGAAAAACAGAATAATCTCATTGGAACAAGAGGAAGGGACCATAGGAGACCGCAGCCTGATGGAATATATTACCAAATTTTATAAAAACCTTTTTGGACACCCTGAAGAGTCTAATATATCCTTGAGGGGAATAGAAATGAAAAAGATAAATACACATGACAAAGAGGAGTTAATGTCCCCTTTTTCCTTAGATGAAATTCATCAAGTAGTTTTTGGGATGAAAAGAAACAAAAGTCCAGGACGTGATGGGTTCCCTGCTGACTTCTATCAAGATTTTTGGGATCTGGTTAAGTGGGATCTGAAAGCCTTGGTTGATGGGTTTGCTAAAGGGGAGATTAACATTGCCAGACTTAATTATGACATCATTACCCTGGTCCCTAAGGCGAATGATGTCAAGCAAATTCAAAAATTTAGACCTATTTGTCTCTTGAATGTGAGTTTTAAGATTATTACAAAAGTTCTGATGAACAGATTGACCAAGTGTGTTTCACCTGTAATCTCCAGAACACAAACTGCATTTATTAAAGGGAGATACACTATGGAAGGAGTGGTTATTCTACATGAAGCTTTGAATACATTTCATAGAGACAAAGAAGATGCTCTGATTTTTAAAGTTGATTTTGAAAAAGCATATGATGAAATCAAATGGCCCTTTCTTATACAAATGTTAGAACTAAAAGGTTTTCCAGATAAATGGTGTGACTGGCAAAACTGGTAGGGGTTAAGGTCAATGATGAAATTGGCCCTTATTTTAAAACCTATAAAGGTTTAAGACTGGAAGATGGTATGTCACCATTGCTTTTTGATGTGGTTGCTGATGCTTTAGCTATTTTAATGAATAATGCTCTAGAATTTGATATTGTTAAGGGAGTCCTTAGTAAAAATGATAATAAATGAGTAAATATGTTGCAATATGCTGATGACACTATCTTTCTGATCAAAGATGATATATAAAGTGTAAGAAACCTCAAATTCATACTAGGGGCTTTTGAACAAATGTCGGGTCTTAAAATTAAGTTTCATAAGAGTGAACTGATGTTGTTTGGAAAGGCTAAAGAAAAATAATTGTTATACCAAGAAATACTGACATGCAAAATGGGGGATTTGCCCATCAAATATCCGGGTATGCCTGTGTCAGAGACTAGGATTAGAACATACTTTGGAGTTGTGTGACTAATAAGATTGAAAAAAGGTGTGGTTGTTGGCAGGGGAAAATGCTAGGATCTATTGCTGGCAGAATCACCCTGGTGCAAGCTTGCCTAACTAATATTCCTTTGTTTATGATGTCCTTCTATGCTGTCCAAAAAGGAATCATTAAGAAAGTTGATTTCTTCAGGGCAAGACTGGTTTGGCAAGAAGATGAAAACATTCAAAAATATCATTTAGTCAATTGGAGGGAATGTTGTCTACCCAAAGTGGTAGGGGGTTTAGGAATTCTCAATCTGGAGGTGATGAACATAGCTCTTTTGGCTAAATGGTTCTGGAAAATGGAGACAGAAGAGGGGATTTGGCAAGATGTTCTAAAAGAAAAATATAGAAAAGATGGCTGTCTAGCCCTAGTAGAGAAAAAACCTGGAGACTCTCAGTTTTGGACTAGTTTACTGAAAATTAGAGATATCTTTTATAAATTTGTTAAGAAAGAATTAGGAGACGGGAAAAACACCAGATTCTGGGAGGATACTTGGGTGGATGATATGCCTCTAAAAGATGTCTATCCTAGAATTTATGACATTTGTTTTGATCACAAGATTACTGTAGATGAGGCCATCCAAAGAGGATGGAAGGGGTTCAAATTTAGGAGAACATTATATGGGGAAACTTTGGAGTTATGGAATGCTCTAAAAAGTAGATGTGAAAGAGTTAAAATGAATGAGGGAAAAGATAAGATTACTTGGACCCTCACTGCTGATAGTAAATTTTCTGTGAGATCTTTATACAAGAAAATGATTCAATTAGGGCTGAAATTTCCACAAAAATACCTATGGAAAATAAAAGTTCCTGCAAAAATAAAAGTCTTCCTGTGGTTAGTAAATAAGAAGAGTATCTTGACTAGGGATGTTTTACTTAAAAAGGGATGGAAAGGGGGGAAGGGCTGTGTGTTTTGTGGACAAGATGAATCAATTGATCATTTGCTGTTCACCTGCTCTGCAGCATCCTTGCTGTGGAGCTTGGTCAGATGCGTATGTGGTCTGAAGACCATTCCCTTAAATGTTGAAGATTGTTTTGGGGGGTGGATAAGAAAATTTAACAAAGAAGATAAGAAAATGGTGATGGTTGGGGTTTCTGCCTTATTCTGGGCAATCTGGAAAAGTAGAAATGCAATTGTATTTGAAAATAAAAGGATAAATGATCCTTTCCATTAATCAAATTAATGAGTCGATGGTTGGTTGATTGGTCCATCTTGCAGATAAAGGAGCCATCAAGAAAAATGCTGGAGCTGGGAGCAAGAGTGCTAGAACGGGTAGCAAATGAGGTGTACACTGCTGGGCAAGGATCGCGGATCAACGTGGCGAGGCTCCCCGGATGAGCTGTTGTGACATCTCCATACTGCTGCTGCTGCTGCTGCTGTTCTTAGTCTTCTTGCTTCTGTTAGCTGTTAGTTGTTATTTTGCTGTTTCTCTAGTGGTTTGTGGAAGACTTATTATGTTCTGCCCCATGTTGTCTTCGGAGTGCTGGAGTGTTGCAGCCTGTGTTGGCCTTTTGGTGGGATTATGTCATGTTGGTAGCTGGATCAGTTTGGATTTGTGTTAACTACTCTGTTACTCTGAGGTGGTTTTCAGTAATTAAAATAGGAAGGGGCAAGCCCTTCTTTGATAAAAAAATATCATATGTTAGACCTTCTCCAATGTATTAGTGCAAAGATGAGGTGCTAAGCACATTAAAAATCTAAGCAACTAAAGTCTCCAATGCAAAGGTACTTAGCTTGTTGTTGCTAACCATCCTTCATTTAATGATTTAGCAACTAAAGGTGTCTATACGTTGTGAGCTTCTTTCATTTAAATGTTTCTGTAGGTTCCCGCGCTTGGCATTGTTTCTTCCTGGGGTCACCACACCCATCTCTCTTTTCTTACCTTGCCACATCATCTTTTTTGCCTACATGACAACCTTAGCACCTGTACAAGGTGAAGCATTGGGAGTATCATAGATGACTTCATTTATTGACATGCATGATACATAGTAGCACAATATTTAATATGATACGGTATCATAATATGATACTCAACCCTCATTTTCTTCATTTAATTCTATGCCACCTCATCAAATTTGGCTAGTTGGCATGCATGATACTACTTATGATACTCCCATTACATCCAGCCTGAGATAGACCCATCGATCAGCGCCGCGCGCGGCTTCCAGTTAAGTGTGCGTCAATCCGTCGCATCATTCATTTCTGCGACAAACAATTTGGTTAAAAGAAGTATAAAAAAGACGACTTAGTGCTAAGTGTAATGGGAGAAAATACATAGTAGCAGGGCACGCATGAACCCTCAAATCACCCATAACTGTCCGGACCTAATCGCCTTAACGTAATTTGCCATCTAATGTGGTACCATTGGTCCACGGACTGATCCACTTGTCCGTTTTTCTAGACGTAAAGCAGGGGGCTTTTAGGGTGCCTGGACCGCTGCCACGCTGTTGGGGATCGTAGAAGAAATTCAAAATTTTCTACGCATCACCAAGATCAATCTATGGAGTAATCTAGCAACGAGGGGAAGGAGAGTGCATCTATATACCCTTGTAGATCGCTAAGCGGAAGCGTTCAAGTGAACGGGGTTGATGGAGTCGTACTCGTCGTGATCCAAATCACCGATGATCCTCGCGCTGAACGGACGACACCTCCGCGTTCAACACACGTACAGTTGGGAGACATCTCCTCCTTCTTGATTCAGCAAGGTGAGAGGAGAAGTTGAGGGAAAACTCCGACAGCACGACGGCGTGGTGGTGATGGAGCTCGTGGTTCTCCGGCAGGGCTTCGCCAAGCACTACGGAGGAGGATGAGGTGTTGGAGGAGGAAGAGGGCTGTGCCAGGGGAAGGGTGCAGCTGCCCTCTCTCTCCCTCACTATATATAAGGGGAAGGGAGGAGGGGGAGGCGCCCTAGTGTCGGGGGTGCTGATCCCCACGGACACCTATGGGACCACGGCGGACCGAGCCCCTTGTGGTTCGGCAGGGGGCGGAGAGAGCACGAAGAGCAGATCGAGGCGATGCGCACGAGCGACACGATCAGTTTACCCAGGTTCGGGCCTGTGACACTCCAAAAAATTTTAATTGGTTTTCATCAAAAACTTTGTTGGATTTTTAAAAGAGGGCATTTAAAATTTCGTTTCCAGAAATCCTCCCTCTTAAAAACTTCCTTTTCTTTGGCAAGGATTTTTTTATTTTTCTTCAAACTATGGTGTTTGATCGTTTAAAAACTTCTTCTCTGTTGGTTCCCTTCTCAAATTATATTTTTGGGAGCTTAATATTTTTCTTTTAAAAAAGAAACTCTATGGGAATTGGGGATTTTCATATCTTGAAGACCACCCATGACTTTGTATTTTTGCCCATGTGGTAAAACCCCTCCAAAACCTCCCCTCCTCCTTTTAATCAACCTAAGTTCTCTGTCCCAACTAATCCAAACAAGTTTTGGATTTTATTCTAATTATTTTTTTCCTCTCAAATCATTTCTGTCAATTATTTGGAGCCTGAGAGATTTTCAAAGCAAGTACCTTATTGCCTTTGAGTTTTGACCTCAAACCAACTCCTCTGGATTGTCCTTAGCATCCACAACCCAGAACCATCTTGATCCACTCCTCCTCTTTTCAAATTTTTCAAATTTTAGTCTCTGCAAGTTTGGACCAGATTTGCCAAATTTGGTGAAATTCATATCTACGCTTCTCCAAAAATTTCACCAAAAATCAGGCAGCCTACTGGAGCAATGAGAAGCCACTCCACCAAAAATCAGCTCAAGGAAAAATCCCTACATGCCTAGATCATTCTGTCGAACACCTTGCACGCACTGTTTCCTTGCACTTTCAGTAAATTCAGTAAAAATTCAGAGTTCAGTGTCGTTTTCTTCGTCAGAGATTCAGGCACATGCTCACAGTGCCCTTGGCACGTTCCTCGCCGCCTCTTCCTCCTGTCTGGAGCACCACACGCGCGCTTGGCACCTTCCTGGCGTCGGTGGCGCCCTGGCCCGCCTGCGCCGGCGTGTCTTGCGGCGGCCGAACCACCGTAGCGGCCGACAGGGAGCAGAACGGCGGCTCAACGCCGTTCGGCGCCGCCCAACGCTCCCTGGCTCTCCGCGTGGCCATCTCATTGCCAGCGCACGCATGCAGCACCGCTGCCGTGGCGCGACACGCACGGAGCGTGCTCTCTGCCGCCGACGGGCCCGCGTCACCCCGTTCCGTCGAACTCCCCCTAAACAACCAAATCCCGATGCGGTTAGCACCCAAACGGAACAAGGGAACACCCACGACGGCGCTCAACCTCTGAACCCTCCCGTGCAACCACTGCGCCGCCGTAATCACCTCGCCGGACTTATCTGTTCGCGGCAATCGACTCGGGCCGGCTATATATAGCACCCCGAGCCTGCTCTCGCCCCCGCACACCTCCACCACCTCACTAGACCCTGCCTGGCCACTGGAGGAGCCTCGAGGAGCCCTTCTTCCTCGACTCCGGCTACCTCCGTCCGCCTCGGGCTCCGGCAACGTTCACTGCGGTGAGGCCACCTCTGGCGCCCAAACCCCGCCTGTAGCCTTCTTCCACACCTAGTTCTCTAACCCCCTCATCAATTTGCACATTTGCAGCCCTCTCCGGCGCGCTCCATCCACGCCCGAACCGCCGTCCGCCGGAGCAGAAGCCACCACCGACGTGGTGCTCGCCGACCGCCACCACCACCACCAACCGACGCGGAAGGGCGCCCTGAACATAGAGGTACTCTCCGATCTCCCTGCCTCGCCGTGGATCGCCGCCGGCGACCACCGCGGCTCTCGGGCACCGACGAGCTTCGTCCCCCGTTTGAAAATTCAAACCTGACGGTTGGGACCCGCCCGTCAGCCTCTCAGATCTTTTTAAACGAATCGTTTTCCGAAAACGCCTTCGGGCAAAATACGCTTTCCCCTCTGGGCTGGCGTATTCGAGCCTGGAGCGTTTTCTGTTTTTATAAATTAACCCCTGGAAACTTTCTGTTTCATTATAGATGAGTCCCCGGACAAAAACCTTTATAACTTTTAAACAGAAAAGTATTTTTTATTGATTCTTTTTCTGTCCTCTTTAAAATTTTGTCTAGTTTTTTATCAGATTTATTTGAAAAATATTTGGAATACTTTTTGTGCACCTCTCGGTATTTACGTTAGCATGTGTGTTTTTCTTTATACCGTAGATACCGAAGGAGGTGACGGAGCCGCGAACTTCACCGAGCTGGGCTCCGACTACTCTGAACCAGGCAAGCATGTTTGAACTTTTGATATGATGAGTGTCTTGGCATGTTTTGCATTTAGTTAGTTTCATGGCATGTTGATGAGCATACCGATGAACGTTATTTTCATGCATTGCTGAGGCAAGTGAGTTCGATGATCCATGCGTTGATGGATGTGAGTATGCATGGCCATGTGTTGGCATGAAGATGGGTAAGATGGCAATGTCGTAGCATGCCAGTCTTACGCCATACAAATTGACTTCAGTGTCAAACCGTATTGGTCCAGTTCCTCCCATTTCCTTCCCTGTACTACCACATGTTTTCCGCAAGGAATATGGCTTAGTAAGTTGCAAACCGCTTTCCTGGTACACACCAAAAGGAGAGGCCGTGATGATGGTTCCATGGCCCTGGATTAAAGCCAGTCATCCGATCAGGGGGCATGGGTGTTTCCGGTTGGGACCGAGAGGGGGCACCCCTTAGAGCACGCGTATATAAATTTGATCCCATGATATTCGAGATTGTGATCTCTCCGTCTCAAAAGTTTTTCTTGGACGATGTCTAGGGTGAGTCCTGGCATCGAGAGGTAGGATGGGTGTGTACTGCTTAGCTGTGTTTTCTTCCAAAAAACCGTAAACGGAACTAGTCCTTCGCGACTACGGTAATCCGTTGGCTGTGGGAAAAATTTTGTACAAACTCTGCAGAGTCATACATTCCTCTGAATCATCTATTCCATGTCCAAATCCATATATTCTTGTCCTAACAGTGTCAGTTTGATGACAGAGACTCCGGTGAATCACATGAGTGCTAAGTCCGGTTGAATATTTATTCCTGTGGATGGACTAACCCTTTATTATCATGAATTGAATATTTATTATGAGTATTATTTACTTGTGAATAAAAGCCCTTTATGTGGTGTCGCTAAGACGCCCGACTGTGGCATTTGTTTTGAAGCCCTTTATGTGGTGTCGCTAAGACGCCCGACTGTGGCATTTCTTTTAAAGCCCTTTATGCGGTGTCGCTAAGACGCCCGACTGTGGCATTTGTTTTGAAGCCCTTTATGTGGTGTCGCTAAGACGCCCGACTGTGGCATTTCTTTTAAAGCCCTTTATGTGGTGTCGCTAAGACGCGCGATTGTGGCATTTCTTTTGAAGCCCTTTATGTGGTGTCGCTAAGACGCCCGACTGTGGCATTTCTTTTAAAGCCCTTTATGTGGTGTCGCTAAGACGCCTGACTGTGGCATTTCTTTTAAAGCCCTTTATGTGGTGTCGCTAAGACGCCCGACTGTGACATTTCTTTTGAAGCCCTTTATGTGGTGTCGCTAAGACGCCTGACTGTGGTATTTCTTTTGAAGCCCTTTATGTGGTGTCGCTAACACGCCCGACTGTGGCATTTCTTTTAAAGCCCTTTATGTGGTGTCGCTAAGACGCCCGACTGTGGCATGATTTTCTTTTATTTATTTGTTCACCTTTCGAGGCGTCGCTTCAGACACCCGATCGGTTTTCATTTATATTTTGTTGGGATTTCAGGCGGACTACCGCCGTTTCCCTTTACTTACTTCGTTATGCTAATTTTTGTATGTGCATTGGGAAAATTAATCATGACGCATTCATGCATGCATTTGTTATATCTTACGTCCGAACTGTCTTGCGAGTACTTTCAAAGTACTAACTGGCTTGTTGATTTGGCCAGATCCTGACGAAGGCGATCTCATGGATGAAGAGTTCGATAGCGAGTCCGACGCCTAGAGGAATCCCAGTCAGTCTCGTGCGACCCTGGACTTGATCACTGTATTATATCCGCTTCCGCAACCCGAATAAATTCATCGAGCCTCACCTCGACGCTCGATGAGATGCCAGTTTGAGAGTCATGTTATCACACTCCCCAATGTGTTATTCCACCATCACTTTATCCCCGAGTCAGTAGTATGCCACCACACCATTGTGTTATATCCGCCATTATGTATAACTATTGACGCGCTTGTAATTAGTTGTTGAGCAGCCTAGCTCGACCTTGTAATATATTTTATGCTACTGGCTTATTGTATCAAGAATTTGTCTACCAGTGAGGAGGATTTCTCTCATACTGGACTCAAAAGATTGGTTTCTCAATAAATATTTTTATTGAAAGATCGGTCGTGACAGGGCCGCACGGATGCGTAAAACCCTACTCCTGCTTTGTGTTTGTATTGATTTCTTGCTCGGGAGCGCTGGTTGCTACAGTACACATCAGCAGCTAGCTAGACCGAGCGTGAGTGCGTTCTGTTGGCCGACCCCCTCTACGTTGCGCATGGGACTCCTTTTATATGTCTAAGGGGTCACCGACAGGTGGCAGCATAGATGAGGGCAAAAATGGAAAAGGCATGGTGGTTGGCACCGCCGCCTACTATAGTGTATCATACCTAACCCTGACGGCAGGGGACAAAGGCATTAAATGCCTGTCTGCGTCGCCTAGACGGTGCAGAAAGGGACCGCCAGGGACGCCACTGCTTGCCATGATGGCGATCTTGTCAGCGCCGCTTGCCACCGTGTACCTCTGGCTGCACAGCCTTCCGCCACGTATGCCTGGAACGGTCCCAAAGCGACACGTTGGTGGATGTGCTGGAGCGCAGGTACAGAGTGGAGGCTTGCCGCGTTTGTTGTCTTGTCGCGTCCGGGAGCTTGTCGCTCACCGAGCCTTGGTTAGCCTTCCCGGCAAGCTCCTCTTGCCGGGGTCTTGTCTCCTTCGCGGCAAGCTCTTCTTGCCGGGGGCCTTGGATACTTTGTTCTTGAATGGCTCCAAAGGAACCACGGAGGACCTTGGTGGTCACCCGGCAAGCCTTGCCGCGGAATGCTGCGACTGCCCGTGCACAAGTTCGGGATACTAAGGTACCCCTACTTTAGTACACCGACAGGAGCCCCCGGGCCTGGGCCATACACGGTGCCGAGCACTGTTGGGCCAGGCCCAAAACAGGGCACGCGCGGCCTAGGTTACGCCGTATCTTACTCCGCATCCACCGCGCCCTCCTCGAACGGCACGCGTCGAATGCGGCGCCGTGGGAGAGATCGTGGGCAGTTTCTTTATTAGGAAAGGCGGAACGTCCGCCACCTCCCCCTTTATAAGCAAGGGGAAGCAGGGGTAGTGCGCCCACTCGCCCCTTTTCCTCTCCAATCTCAGAAGCCTCCGCCCCGCCTCCGTCTTCTCAAAGCAGCAAGAGAGCAGCGCCCTGCCCCCCCCCCCCATTGCCACCAGCACCATCAACGCCGTCGGCCTCCTCCACCACCTCCGCCATGGCTCCGAAAGCCGACAAGGGGAAGGCCGTGAAGTCGACCGAGGCGCAGCGGCTTGCAGCGCTGCGGAAGGAGCGGGCCATCTTCCCCCCAAGCTTGACGCGAAGGAGTTGAGGGAGTACTACTACCTCTTCTGGTCGACGGAGACGCGAGCGCACCCGAGCACCAAGGTACTCCCGGCCTCTGCTCACAAAATGGCTCCACACGGCTACCCCTTCTTCGCCATGTTCTTCTACTGCGGGCTTTGCCCGCCCTTCTCTGAATTCTTTTGTGATATCATGAACACCTATGGCCTCTGCCTCCTTGATTTCACTCCCAACGCCGTCCTGACCATGGCAGTTTTCGCACACCTTTGCGAAAACTTTGTCGGAGTCCACCCAAACGTAGCTCTTTTCCGCCATTTCTTCATGCCCCGAGTAGAGAGAGGAGAGCCTCTGTCCGGCGGAATTGCTTGGATCTCAAGGTCCGGCAAGAAGGATTCGTATTTGGAGGGAGAGTTCCACGGCAAGTGGGAGGAGTGGAGAGCAGATTGGTGTTGGATAGTTGAGGAGAACCCGCAGCCATTTACCGCCCGACGCCAAGTAGCAGCAGCACGCGGCAGCGACTGGAGCGACGTGGCCCCGGAGGACAGCAGGCTGAGGATTGCCGTCACCAGGATCCAACGCCTCAGGCTTGCCGGACTCACTGTAGGCGCCGTTGGCGCAGACTTCCTTCGCCGCCGCATCGCCCCCCTGCAGGAATGGAGGAGGCCCGCCTGGGAGTTCAAGAACGCGGCGGATATCATGAGGCGGTGCCCGGGCCTCAATTATAACTTCACTGTCTTGGAGCTCAATGCAATGTTGCAGGAGCTCTTCAAGTATGATCCTGACCACCCAGAAGTCTTTAGGTTGCCGCAGGGCGTCGTCCCGTTGTGCAACAACTCTGCGCTCGACCGCATCAGGGCAATGATGCCACTGTGCGACTCGCATGGAATCGTGCCAACTTGGCAGGAGCCTGAAGACGACGTCGTGCAGCAGTTCTTCGACAACTTGGTGGAAGTGCCGATCTGCCCCGACGAGAAGGAAGGCCTCACTCGCGACACCACCGAGGCAGAGTTGAAGCGCATCGCCACCAGGCTGGAAGAGGCGGCGGCAGCTGCAGCGGCAGGCGAGTTCGGATTCACCTTGGAGGAGGCATCGGCAGCAGAGGCGGCAAACCGTGCCGAGCGAGAGGAGCTTGCCGGGAAGAAAGAGCTTGCCCGGCAAGAGGAGCCTACCGGCAAGAAAGATCTTGCCGGGCAAGGGGAGACTGCCGGCAAGAAAGAGCTTGCCGGACGTGACGCCGAGCCGAGCGAGCCCGCCGAGGAGACGAGCGGCTCGTTGGATATCAACTCCTCCTCCTCCTCGTCTTCAGACAGCACGCCGCAAGTAGAGCCTCCATCTCCACCAAGAAGACGTTTCCGCAAAGTCGGGGACGTGGCGAGGTGGCAGGCGAGTCGACAGTCGCCGCGTCACGCGACACGCTCCACCGCGGAAAGAACCCTTGCCGCGGGAGCGCCCCACGCTGCCGCAACAACTGGAGCAGGGTCTTCCCGGACCACTGCTTCTGCTCCCGCCAAGCGACCAAGGGAACCCACTCCTCCACCTTCCCGCGCTGGACGCTAGCCAGACTTTGACTTCTCCGCGTTCAGCTCCGGCGAGGAAGAAGAAGAAGAGTAAGTTTTCCTTGTTGTACTTGCAGTCCACCAATCCTTGCTGTTTTTGTCTTGCATCTTACTTGCTTTTCTCTGAACCTGCTCCTTTTCAGGACTCTGGCTCAGAGGGTAGCAAAGAGAGCCAAGGCGCCGGTGATTGTCATCGAGGACGAACCCACCGCGTCAGCAGGGGACGCGCCCAAGATAACCTTGCCGGACCCGGGGGCTGATCTCCAGAGCAGCCCCAGCGTAAGTATCTTGTTTACTTCCCGCTGTTGGGCGCGCATGAAGAGTCTTGCTTTGCTGACATCTGTTTGCTGACTTGTGCAGGAGCAGAGCAGCCCCACCAGGAGAGCCCGGAGGCCGCCCCCGAAGCGCCAAGGGAGAGTCCTCCGGCAAGGGAGAGGTCCCTGGCAAGGGAGAGCTCTCTGGCAAGGGAGGAGGCTCCAGCAAGGGAGGAGCCCCCGGCAAGGGAGGGGTCCCCGGCAAGGGACAGCACCAGCGGCCCCCCGGCGATGGAGACCATGACCGCAGAGCCTGGCACAGGTAATCTCCTTGCTCCAAAACTTCCCTTGGCTTCTTCTTCTTGTTGATCTTCTTTTTCTTTCTTTTTCTTGGATATTTGTTTGATTCTTCTCCTCTTTCCCGGCTGTCAGATCCATCTGTTGCAGAGCCGATGGAGACTGAAGTTGCCGCCGACGACGCCGTTGCCGCCAAGGAAGGGGCCGACGCTGACGAGCCCGCCAGCGAAGAGGCCGCCAGGGCTGCCGCTGCAGAAGCAGGCGGGCGATCTAGCGATCGTACTAACGACCCAGAGGCCACAGGAGCACCAGGCGCTGCACCGACTACCGATCCCTCCGCCGTTGCCGCAGTGCCAGGCTCCAAGGAGCCCTAGCCTGGCGTTTACTTGAAGGCCGGCGACGACATCTTCATCAACCTCCCCTGGACGTCAAGCTCCAGGGCGCCAGTCGAGGGAGAGAGTTTCGACGGAGAAGTGCTTGCCTCCGCCGGGTTGGCGCTTGTCGACACACCAAGCAGCAGCGGCGGCGAGCCTGAGGAGGAGCGGCTGCTGCGGAAGCTGGTGTCGCTCTACCGCGCCCGGCATGCCAATTTAGAATCCCGGGAAGCGCTTGTCGCCAAGGCGGGAGTCGATATTGAGAAGCGCGTGGAGGAGCTCCGGGGCCAAAATCAAGAAGCTCTCCGGTCTTTGGCGGCGGAGCGGGAGCAGCTTGCCGAGGAACAGAGGGCTTTCCTCCTCGAGAAGGCCGAAGTCGAAGAGCAGCAAAGGCTTGCCGCTGAGAAGCTGTCCGTGCAAGAGGGCGAGCTGGTGCAGCAGAAAGTTGATCTTGACAGCCACGCGGAAGAGCTTGCCGCGCGCGAGCGGACGGTTGGCGGGGCCCTTAAACAAGCCGAAGACACTGCCGCAGCTGCCGAGGCCGCCAAGAACGAGTTGGAAACGAAGGTGGTGCAGCTGGAGGCCGACCTCAAGGCGAGCGGCGATGAGCTTGCCGCGCTCAAGCTTGAGCGCGAGAAGGATGCCGTCAGCTACTCGGAGCTGCAGACCCGCCTCGCCGAGAAGGACAAGGAGCTTGACGTCGCCAAGGACTCCGCTGCAGATCTTGAGTCGAAGCTGATCGCCTTGACCAAGACACTTGACAGCGCCAAGGAGCAAGAGACGGCCCTGAAGGAGGAAGTCAAGGCCGGCAAGGCGCTGTTGGCGAGCGCTGCCGCCGCCCAGAGCACATTCCGGGAGAATGTGGAGCACTGGACGGAGGGGCTCGTGGATGTTGCCGCCGACATCGACAAGGAGCTGGCGCAGCTGGGAATGGAGGATCTTGGGTATTCCTCCGACGAGAACCTCCAACCCAGCGCCAAGCTCACTTCATTCTTCAAGGGCGTGGCGACGGCACTCCGACGACTCCGGGAAGGGATCCCGAAGCAGCTTGCCGACGAGTCGCGCAAGATCTGCGCGGGAGCTCTTCAGAAGGTGCTGATGAAGGTGGCGTTCCGCAATCCGGGCCTCAACCTCACCAACGTCCTCAGGTCCTTGCCGCCGGCTGCTGATCTGGAGGCGCTCAAGACCCTTGCCGCACCCATTGTGGACAGAGTGAGCGGGATCAAGAGGGTCGAGGGCAACCGTGTAGATTAGTTCACCCATTTCCTTCTTTTCTTGTCGCTTCTGGTCACGTCATGAGAACAATTTGTTAGAGCCGCGACAAGCTTATCTTGTAATATAACTTTATTCTGTGCAATGATTGCAATGTTATTTCCTTTACTTGATTCCCTCCTTTGTATGTTTTTACCCTACGCTTTTAGGGAACTTGCCGGCGCAGGCACCTTTGTCGCGAGCGCTGAGTGCGGAACGTCAGCAGCCTGCTGGCGGTGCCGCAGCCGACAAGAAACCTTGTCGCAGCTCACTTAAGTTGTTGAGCGGACTCGAAACAATAGTAAGGGCGCAACTAGCTACCAGTTGGTTCCTCCGCGCACAGGTTTTCCATACAAAGCACGGTCGTTCAGGGAAAATAACTTAAAAATTTAAAGGGAATCTGATTGCTCAAACTTTGGCAACTTATCTTTTCTGTTACTTGCTTCCCGGCAAGGCGAAACCTTCTTGAACAACGCCTGGTCCATATCATTATCTTCTCCCTCCCCCCCGGCAAACTTGTGCGCGAGGGAACCTTCTTTTCCTTGCGAGAAAGAAAGAGGATGAAATAAAAATATGGAGCCTTATGGCTCGTTGTTGCTTACCGGGGGTAAGTGCTGCACAAAATGTCAGATAACATACGCAAATAATAAAAAGCATGAAATCGACAAGGTGTGCTGAGCACATGATATTTATGCACGGGGTCTGCGCTCGGCTTTGTACAAAGGATTACATGCAACAGCGGCAAGACTTGTACAAAAGGTGGTTGCCGGAACGGGTTCCGGCAACCGCGCCCTACGGGTAAAACTTGTGAAGATGCTCAATATTCCAGGAGTTGCTCACCGGGATGCCATCTTTGGTCTCTAGGCGGACAGCGCCAGGCCTAGTGACTCGTTTCACCCGGTAAGGGCCTTCCCACTTCGGCGTCAACTTATTGGAATTCTTGGCGGACTGAACGCGCCGAAGAACAAGGTCGCCTTCCTCGAGACTTCTGGCGTTAACTTTGCGGCTATGGTAGCGGCGCAAAGCTTGCTGGTAGCGAGCAGCTCGCACAGCAGCCTGAAGGCGGTCTTCCTCAAGGATCAGCGCGTCATCTTGTCGCAGCTGCTCTTGCTCAAGCTCATCGTAAGTGAGCACTCGAGGCGACCCATATACGAGTTCCGTGGGGAGAACTGCATCCGCTCCATAGACTAGAGCGAAGGGTGTATGGCCAGTGGCTCGATTTGGCGTCGTCCTGATTGACCAAAGAACCACCGGCAGCTCCTCAATCCAGTTTCTTCCGCACTTGTGCAGCCTGTCGAAAGTTCTGGTCTTGAGCCCGCGCAGCACTTCAGCATTTGCCCTCTCCGCTTGACCGTTGCTTCTCGGGCGAGCAACAGAAGTGAAGCAGACCTTGGTGCCAAGATCTTGGACGTACTGCATGAAGGTGCGGCTCATAAATTGCGTACCGTTGTCGGTAATTATCCTGTTAGGGATCCCGAAACGGCAAACAATCGACCTAAAGAACTTGACTGCTGACTGTGCTGTCACCTTCCTCACTGGTTCCTCTTCCGGCCACTTTGTGAACTTGTCGATTGCAACGTACAAGTACTCAAAGCCCCCGACTGCTCGGGGAAAGGGGCCGAGGATATCGAGCCCCCAGACCGAAAATGGCCAGGATAAAGGGATCGTCTGGAGAGCTTGAGCTGGCTGGTGTATCTGCTTGGAATGAAACTGGCACGCTTCACACTTGGTTACTTGTGCAGTTGCATCCTGGAGGGCTGTCGGCCAGAAGAAGCCTTGCCGGAATGCTTTGCCGACAAGTGCTCTTGCGCCAATGTGGTGACCACATATGCCTCCATGTATCTCTGCCAACAGCTTTTGTCCATCTTCCCGGGAAATACACTTCAATTTCACACCGTTGAGTCTTCTTCTGCACAGTGTGTTGTCGACAAACTGGTACATACTAGACTGCCGGGCTACTCTTTCCGCTTCTTCTTGCTCTTCGGGAAGTTCTCTTGTCTGAAGGACAATCTGCTGTGCCCATGTTGGAGCTTGCGGCTCGACAACAAGGACTAAAGGCGTGTCTGCTGCTGCGGGAATATCCGCTTCTACGGCAAGAGCCTGCGGCTCTGCCAGAGCTTGACGTTCCCCGGCAAGCTTGCCGGAGCAAAACTTGTCGGGAGCGTCTGCTTCAACGGAACAAACCCTAGTGCTTGCCGGAGCAGACTGCTCCTCAGCACTCTTGGTGTTGATCTTGGGGACCTTCTTGGCGGCGGCTTCGGGAAGCTCTGCCGGAAAATAGTCACCAGAAATCAACTTCCTCTTCTTGCTCTGTCCATTTGACGGTGTTACGGACGGTTGAGTCAGCTTGAGCACAAAGATCCCTGGTTCCACAGGTAATTTAAGTGCGGCGCACTTTGGCAGGCCATCGGCAATGTCGTTCTGAGCTCCTGGAACATGCTCCATTTGCAGGCCGTCAAAGTGCTCTTCTAACTTTCTCACGCCGTCAACGTAGGCTTCCATCAACAGACTCTGATAATTCTTGTTTACTTGGCGGACGACAAGCTGCGAGTCACCCCTGACAATGAGCTTCTTAATCCCAAGGTCTGCCGCAATCCTAAGACCGGCAAGCAAGCCTTCATACTCTACAGTATTGTTTGTCGCTTGCTCCTTGGGAAAGTGCATCCGGACTACGTACTTGAGGTGCTCTCCGGTGGGTGCGACAAGCAGCACACCAGCGCCGGCACCTTGCAGCGAGAAGGCACCATCAAAGTACATAAGCCACTCTTTACTTGCTTCCTTGGCGGGGATGCTCGTCTCTGGAATTTCTTCATCTGGTGTTGGCGTCCACTCTGCTATGAATTCTGCCAATGCTCTGCTTTGGATAGTTGAAGTACTCTCAAACTTGAGGCCAAAGCTTGACAGTTCTAGTGCCCACTCGACAATCCTGCCTGTCGCTTCTGGATTCTGCAGTATCCTTTTTAGCGGAAAGCGAGTGACAACTGTGATCTCATGTGCTTGGAAGTAATGGCGCAGCTTTCTCGAGGCCATGAGAAGGCCGAAAAGCAACTTCTGCACACCAGAGTACCTTGACCTAGCCCCCTGCAGAAGGGAGCTGACAAAGTAAACTGGGCGCTGCACCATTCTCTTCTGTATCTCTTCGCGCATCTGCGCAGATCCATCCTTGTCGGGACCAGAGCTTGTCGGGGAAGCCCCCTGCTTGTCGCTGGATGTGCTTGCCGCGGTCGCTGGCTCGTCATCTGCCTCCCTCTCCGCCACTAATGCAGCACTAACCACTTGATTGGTTGCCGCTATGTACAGCAGCAACTTCTCTTACGGCTTAGGTGCGCCAAGTGTTGGAGTGGAGGACAGGTATCTCTTCAAGTCCTGCAGCACAGCCTCTGCTTCCGGAGTCCATTTCATTGGACCTGCCTTTTTCAAAATTTTGAAAAATGGCAGGGCGCGCTCGGCAGACCAAGAGATAAACCTGCTGAGAGCAGCCACGCAACCGGCAAGCTTCCGTACATCCTTGACGCGCTTTGGTGCTTCAATCTGCTCAATGGCCTTGATCTTGTCGGGATTGGCTTCAGTTCCCCGCTGAGATACAAAGAACCCGAGAAGCTTGCCGGAAGGGACTCCAAACACACACTTCTCGGGGTTGAGCTTGAGGTTGATCTTGCGCAGATTTGTAAAAGTTTCTTCTAAATCTTGAATCAGAGTTACCTTGTCTTTGCTCTTGACCACTATGTCATCCATGTAAGCTTCTACATTTCTGTGTATTTGCGGCTTCAGAGCGACATGGACTACTCTTGCAAATGTCGAACCAGCATTCTTTAAACCAAAAGGCATCCGTACGAAACAGTACGTGCCACATGGAGTAATGAATGTGGTTTTCTCCTCATCCTCTTCTGCCATGAAGATCTGATGGTATCCTGAGTATGCGTCAAGAAATGAAAGGAAATCACATCCGGCTGTGGAGTCAACAATCTGGTCAATGCGCGGAAAGGGAAATGGGTCTTTGGGACAAGCTTTATTAACATCAGTAAAGTCGATACAAAGCCTCCATTTTCCGTTTGCCTTGCGCACAACTACAGGATTGGCCAACCACGTGGGATGGAGCACTCCTCTGACAAGGCCTGCTGCTTCCAATTTCTTGATTTCTTCTGCTATGAATTCTTGGCGCTCCACTGCTTGCTTCCTGACCTTCTGCTTGACGGGCCGCGCATGAGGACAAACGGCAAGATGGTGCTCAATTACTTTCCTGGGAACACCAGGGATGTCGGACGGTTGCCATGCAAACACGTCGACATTCGCCCGCAGGAAAGCAATGAGCGCGCTTTCCTATTTGGGGTCGAGAGTGGCGCTGATGGTGAAAGTACCACCAGTGCCGTCCTCCTTGGCGGACACCTTCTTAGTATGTGGCGGAGCTGCCATTGCTTTCTTACACTTGACGGTGGAGCTCGATGGTGCATCCTCGACGGTAGCGCAGCACTCCGAAGAGGTGCGCTTGCCGGAGTGGGCATCAAAGCTCTTGCCGGACTTGGTCTTCTTCTTCCCCTCGGGAGCTTCAGCGGCAAGTGTTTGCGATCTGTTGCGGCTGCTGCTTCCCGGTAGATCTTGTCAGCGCAGATAAGAGCATCCTTCTTGTCGCTAGGGTCACAGATGACGCTTATCGAGCCTGGCATCTTGAGCATGTTGTATGCATAGTGAGAGGCTGCCATGAACTTGGCGAGTGCTGGACGGCCAAGTATCCCATTGTAAGGCAATGGGAAATCGGCAACGTCAAAAGTGACCCTCTCAGTCCTGAAGTTCATCTCGCTGCCAAATGTTACCGGCAACGTGACCTTCCCCTTTGGCTTGCTCCTTCCCGGGTTAATTCCTTGGAATGTGCCGGTCTCTTCGAGCTCGCTGTCAGGGATCTGGAGTTTCTGGAGTACAGCGGAGGAGATCAGGTTCAAGCCGGCCCCTCCGTCAACTAGCATCTTTGTGACCTCGAGATTGCGGATGGTTGGCGAAACCAACAGCGGCAAGCACCTGACCGCAGTTGTGCGATCAGGGTGGTCCTCAATGTCAAAGATGATAGGCGTGCCAGACCATTTCAGAAGTTTGCGTGATTCGACAGGTGGTTCTGCCGCATTGACTTCCCGCGCCCACTGTTTGAGTTGGCGGTGAGAAGTATGCAGAGAAGCACCGCCGTCAACGCACAAGACTTCTGTAGCTTTCTGAAACTCCTGCTCACTGTTCTCGACATCATCCATGTCTTCGTCGTCGTCGTCGTCTTCATCCTTGTTGCGGCCGCGGGGAGGTCTGTCTCCTTGCCGCTGCTTGGCCTTTCCGCGGCGTCCTCCCCGGCCAGCGCGCTTCTTGCCGGCTTCTCCACCGCCTCCTTGGGCCCTCTCCTTGTCGCGCCGCTCATACTCAGCTTTCTGCTGCTGGACAAGCTGCTCGACCTTCTTGCAGCTCTGGAGGTCATGGCCCTTGGTGCGGTGGATCTTGCAATACTGCTTGTCGGTGCCGTCCTGCTTGTCGGCAGCTGCCACAGCCTGGCAGTTGGTGCACGCGGCAACCTCCTTGCCGGAGCTACCAACTTTGGCTTGCTTGGCGCCACCGTCGTTGCCGGACTGCTCAACGACTAGCACATCTTTGCCTTTCTTCTTCCTGTTATTGTGCCGCCGGTTTTTCTTTGTCGGGGCAACATCCTCGCTGTCAGATCCTCCTGCTCCAGTATTCTCTCCGGGGAGTTTCCTCCCTTCTTCAGCACGTGCACACTTGTCGGCCAGGGCATATAGCTCACTGACGTCTCTGATCCTGCTCATCGCCATCTCCTCCCGCATCCTGCGGTTACGCACGTTCTGATGGAACGCGCTGATAACCGCGGCAGGGTGGATATCCGGGATGTTGCGCTGTACACGGCTGAATCTCTGAATATAGTTGCGCAGGGGCTCTCCTTTCTTCTGGGCAAGCAGGTGGAGGTCACTCTCTTGGCCATGAGGTTTGTGGCCGCCTGTAAAGGCGCCGACAAACTAATGGCACATATCTGCCCAAGAAGATATGGAGTTATCCGGCAAGTGCATGAGCCAGGACCTGACGTCGGGCTTGAGTACCAGTGGGAAGTAGTTGGCAAGGACCTTGTCGTCTCGCCCCCCGGCAGCCTGCACCGCGATGGTGTAGATGCTGAGGAACTCCGACGGGTGCGACTTGCCGTCGTACTTCTCCGGTACGTCTGGCTTGAAATGCTTCTGGCTGGGCCACTGGACTTGCCGCAGCTCACGGGTAAACGCAAGGCAACCTACCGCGTACGGCAAGTCGCCTGGTTCCCCTGGCGCATGCATGTCGACAGAGGGCCCAGCGCGCAGGTCTGATTGACGCTGCACTTCTCTTCGACGCTCGATGCGGGTACGAGCGTCTTCTTGCTGTCGTTCGTGAAGAACATGGCGCTGATTGCGACGCGCTCGCGGATCTGATGACGCGGTGGAGTCGCTGTCGAGGTGGATCCGGCGAGTCGGTGATCTTGGCCTTCGGGGCGGAGAGTGCATAGTGGTTGCACCCCCACCGGTCTTGTCGCCACCGGCTCGCGTCTGGCTGACTTGCCGCGGCAGCGAAGTACTCGGCTGCCGTGGGTTGTCGCCGTTACCGAAGCCGATGAGGCTCTGAATGGTGGCCCTCCAGTCGTCGATCTTGTCTGTCGCTGGAGGGTAATCTAGGAGCAGTTGAGCTCGTGCCAAAGCTTCTGCCGGAGTGGCGGGCGGGGGCGGCGAACGGTGCGACGAATGGGATATGCTCGGACTTCTAACTATGTTAGAAGGAGCAATATCTCGTCCAGGCGACCGTGCCCCGCTCGCGCTAGCATGTCGACGTGCGTGCTGGTCTTGAGCACTCCGGGATCCACCAGGTTGATCTTGGCCCAGCAAACGTATGGTACCATGGGTACCATAACGCTGCTGGTCCCGCGCCTCCTGAGATGGGCGCGGTGTGTGTACGGACGCCGAGGTCTTGGAGTGTGCCCGATCGTTGTGGGAGCCGACTGCGCCGCCGATGTGCAGCGCAGCCTTGTCCTTGGACCTGGCAGCACCATGAGCTCAATCGTCGACGTCCGCTCTTCCGCCGGCGTCTACCCCACCAGCCGTTCGCTCCGGCGATGGCGGCGCGGACGGAGCAGCCGCCTCCGAAACCTTCTTCTTCGGCGGCATGTCGATGAGGACGATGGAGATTTGGCTCGTGCGAATGCCGGATCAGGTTCGCACAACCTCGACGCACCCCCTACCTGGCGCGCCAAAGATGTCGGGGGTGCTGATCCCCATGGACACCTATGGGACCACGGCGGACCGCGCCCCTTGTGGTTCGGCAGGGGGCGGAGAGAGCACGAAGAGCAGATCGAGGCGATGCGCATGAGCGACACGATCAGTTTACCCAGGTTCGGGCCGCACGGATGCGTAAAACCCTACTCCTGCTTTGTGTTTGTATTGATTTCTTGCTCGGGAGCGCTGGTTGCTACAGTACATATCAGCAGCTAGCTAGACCGAGCGTGAGTGCGTTCTGTTGGCCGACCCCCTCTACGTTGCGCATGGGCCTCCTTTTATATGTCTAAGGGGTCACCGACAGGTGGCAACATAGATGAGGGCAAAAATGGAAAAGGCATGGTGGTTGGCACCGCCGCCTACTACAGTGTATCATACCTAACCCTGACGGCAGGGGACAAAGGCATTAAATGCATGTCTGCATCGCCTAGACGGTGCAGAAAGGGACTGCCAGGGACGCCACTGCTTGCCACGATGGCGATCTTGTCAGCACCGCTTGCCACCATGTAACTCTGGCTGCACAGCCTTCCGCCACGTACGCCTGGAAGGGTCCCAAAGCGACACGTTGGTGGATGTGCTGGAGTGCAGGTACAGAGTGGGGGCGTGCCGCGGCAAGAGCCTTGCCGCATTTGTTGTCTTGTCGCGTCCGGGAGCTTGTCGCTCACCGAGCCTTAGTTAGCCTTCCCGGCAAGCTCCTCTTGCCGGGGTCTTGTCTCCTTCCCGGCAAGCTCTTCTTGCCGGGGGCCTTGGATACTTTATTCTTGAATGGCTCCAAAGGAACCACGGAGGACCTTGGCGGTCACCCGGCAAGCCTTGCCGCGGAACGCTGCGACTGCCCGTGCACAAGTCCGAGATACTAAGGTACCCCTACTTTAGTACACCGACACCTAGGGTTCCCTAGGGGAGGGGCGGCGGCCACAGGGGAAACCCTAGATGAGTTTGGGCGCCCCCACCCCCTAGGAAACTTGCCCCCCAAGCTGGGAGGGGCGGCTGCCCTAGGGGTGGCGCCCCCACCTCTCCTGGTTACGTGAGATGGGGTGGGAGGGGAGCTCAGCCCCTTAGTGGGCTGATGTGCCCTCTCCTCTTGGCCCATAAGGCCCCCCAACGCTTGCCGAGGCCTCCAAAACCCCTTTCGGACATGCTGGTCATCACCTGGTACCCCCATAACAATTCCGGACTCCAATACCCTTCGTCCAGTATACCGATCTTCACCTTCGGACCATTTCGGAGCTCCTCGTCATGTCCGGGATCTCATCCGGGACTCCGAACAACCTTCCATAACCAGATACTATTTCCCATAACAACTCTAGCATCACCGAACCTTAAGTGTGTAGACCCTACGGGTTCGGGAACCATGGAGACATGACCGAGACAACTCTCCGGCCAATAACCAACAGCGGGATCTGGATACCCATGTTGGCTCCCACATGTTCCACGATGATCTCATCGGATGAACCACGATGTCGAGGATTCAATCAATCCCGTATACAATTCCCTTTGTCCAGCGGTATTGTACTTGCCCGAGATTCGATCGTCGGTATTCGATACCTTGTTCAATCTCGTTACCGGCAAGTCTCTTTACTAGTTCCGTAACACATCATCCCGTGATCAACTCCTTGGTCACATTGTGCACATTATGATGATGTCCTACCGAGTGGGCCCAGAGATACCTCTCCGTCACACGGAGTGACAAATCCCAATCTCGATTCGTGCCAACCCAACAGACACTTTCGGAGATACCCGTAGTGTACCTTTATAGCCACCCAGTTATGTTGTGACGTTTGGTACACCCAAAGCATTCCTACGGTATCCGGGAGTTGCACAATCTCATGGTCTAAGGAAATGATACTTGATATTAGAAAAGCTTTAGCATACGAACTACACGATCTTTGTGCTAGGCTTAGGATTGGGTCTTGTCCATCACATCATTCTCCTAATGATGTGATCCCGTTATCAACGACATCCAATGTCCATGGTCAGAAAACCGTAACCATCTATTGATCAACGAGCTAGTCAACTAGAGGTTTACTAGGGACATGGTGTTGTCTATGTATCCACACATGTATATGAGTTTCCTCTCAATACAATTATAGCATGGATAATAAACGATTATCATGAACAAGGAAATATAATAATAACCAATTTATTATTGCCTCTAGGGCATATTTCCAACAGTCTCCCACTTGCACTAGAGTCAATAATCTAGTTCACATCGCCATGTGATTAACACTCACAGGTCACATCGCCATGTGACCAACATCCAAAGAGTTTACTAGAGTCAATAATCTAGTTCACATCACTATGTGATTAACACTCAATGAGTTCTGGGTTTGATCATGTTATGCTTGTGAGAGAGGTTGTAGTCTACGGGTCTGCAACATTCAGATCCGTATGTATGTCATCTTGCGGATGCAGCTACTACGCTATATTTGGAGCCATTTCAAATAATTGTTATACTATACGAATCCGGTATCTCTACTCAGAGCTATCCGGATAGGTGTTAAGCTTGCATCGATGTAACTCTTTACGTCTAACTCTTTATCACCTCCATAACCGAGAAACATATCCTTATTCCTCTAAGGATAATTTTGACCGCTATCTGGTGATCTACTCCTAGATCATCTTTGTACCCTCTTGCCAGACATGTGGCAAGGCACACATCAGGTGCGGTACTTAGCATGGCATACCGTATAGAGCCTATGACAAAAGCATAGGGGACGACCTTCGTCCTTCCTCTTTCTTCTGCCGTGGTCGAGCTTTAAGTCTTAACTTCATACCTTACAACTCAGGTAAGAACTCCTTCTTTGGCTGATCCATCTTGAACACCTTCAAGATCATGTCAAGGTATGTGCTCATTTGAAAGTACCATTACGCGTTTTTTATCTATCCTTATAGATCTTGATGCTTAATGTTCAAGTAGCTTAATCCAGGTTTTCCATTGAAAAACACCTTTCAAATTACCATATATGCTTTCCAGAAATTCTACATCATTTCTGATCAACAATATGTTCACAACATATATTCATCAAAAATTATATAGTGCTCCCACTCACTTCTTTGGAAATACAAGTTTCTCATAAACTTTGTATAAACCCAAATCTTTGATCATCTCATCAAAGCGTACATTCCAACTACGAGATGCTTACTCCAGTCCTTAGAAGGATTGCTGGAGCTTTGAATACTTGTTAGCATCTTTCCGGATTAACAAAATCTTCTGGTTGTATCACATACAACCTTTCCTAAAGAAAATCATCAAGGAAACAATATTTTGACATCCTATCTGCAAGATTTCATAAATAATGCAGTACCTGCTAATATAATTCCAACAGGCTCTTAGCATCGCTACGAGTGAGAAAGTCTCATTGTAGTCAACTCCTTGAACTTGTCGGAAAATATCTTAACGACATGTCGAGCTTCCCTAATGGTGATACTTACCATCATGGTCCGTCTTCCTTTTAAAATCCATATGTACCCAACAGCCTTATAACCATCAAGTAGTTCTTCCAAAGTCTACACTTTGTTTTCATACATGGATCCTCTCTCGGATTTTATGGCCTCGAGCCATTTTTCAGAATCCGGGCCCACCATCGTTTCTCCATAGCTCGTAGGTTCATTGTTGTCTAGCAACATGACTTCCAAGACAGGATTACGTACCACTCTAAAGTAGTATGCATCCTTGTCGTCCTACGAGGTTTGGTAGTGACTTGATCCGAAATTTCATGATCACTATCATAAGCTTCCACTTCAATTGGTGTAAGTGCCACAGGAACAACTCCCTGTGCCCCGCTACACATTAGTTGAAGTGACGGTTCAATAACCTCATCAAGTCTCCACCATCCTCCCACTCAATTCTTTCGAGAGAAACTTTTCCTCGAGAAAGGACCCGATTCGAGAAACAATCCCTATTGCTTTCGGATCTGAGACAGGAGGTATACCCAACTGTTTTGGGTGTCCTATGAAGATGCATTTATCCACTTTGGGTTCGAGCTTATCAGCCTGAAACTTTTTCACATAAGCATCGCAGCCCCAAACTTTTAAGAAACGACAGCTTAGGTTTCTCTAAACCATAGTTCATATGGTGTCGACTCAAACGGAATTTCATGGTGCCCTATTTAAAGTGAATGTGGTTGTCTCTAATGCCTAACCCATAAACTATAGTGGTAATTTGATAATAGACATCATGATATGCATCATATCCAATAGGGTGCAGTTATGATGTTCGGACACACCATCACACTATGGTGTTCCAGGCTGTATCAGCTGTGAAACCATTTCCACAATGTCTTAATTCTGTGCGAAACTCGTAATTCAGATATTCATCTCTATGATCATATCATAGATATTTTATCCTTTTGTCACGACAATCTTTCAACTTCACCCTGAAATTACTTGAACCTTTCAATAACTCAGACTCGTGATTCATCAAGTAAATATACTCAAATCATCTGTGAAGTAAGAACATAACGATATCCACTACATGCCTCGGCACTCATTGGACTGTACACATCAAGATGTATTACTTCCAACAAGCTGCTTTCTTGTTCCATCTTACTGAAAAATGAGGCCTTTTAGTCATCTTGCCCATGCGGTATGAATTGCATGTCTCAAGTGATTCAAAATCAAGTGAGTCCAAAGATCCATCAACATGGAGCTTCTTCATGTGTTTTACACCAATATGACTCAAATTGCAGTGCCACAAGTATGTGGTACTATCATTACTATCTTATATCTTTTGGCATGAACATGTGTATCACTACGATCGGGATTCAATAAACCATTCATTTTAGGTGCAAGACCATTGAAGGTATTATTCAAATAAACAGAGTAACCATTATTCTCCTTAAATGAATAATCGTATTGCGATAAACATAATCCAATCATGTATATGCTCAACGCAAACACCAAATAACAATTATTTAGGTTTAACACCAATCTCGAAGGTAAAGGGAGTATGCGATGCTTGATCACATCAACCTTGGAAACACTTCCAAACCATATCGTCATCTCACCTTTAGCTAGTCTCCGTTTATTCCGTAGCCTTTTATTTCGAGTTACTAACACTTAGCAACTGAACCGGTATCTATTACCATGGTGCTACTAGGAGTACTAGTAAAGTACACATCAATATAATGTATATCCAATATACTTCTGTCGACCTTGCCAGCCTTCTCATCTACCAAGAATCTAGGGTAGTTCTGCTTCAGTGACTGTTCCCCTCATTACAGAAGCACTTAGTCTCGGGTTTGGCTTCAACCTTGGGTTTCTTCACTAGAGCAGCAACTGATTTGCCATTTCATGAAGTATCCCTTCTTTCCCTTGCACTTCTTGAAACTAGTGGTTTTACTAACCATCAAAAATTGATGCTCCTACTTGATTTCTACTTTCGTGGTGTCAAACATCGCGAATTGCTCAAGGATCATCATGTCTATCCCTGATATGTTATAGTTCATCACGAAGCTCTAGTAGCTTGGTGGCAGTGACTTTGGAGAAACATCACTATCTCATCTGGAAGATTAACTCCCACTCGATTCAAGTGATTGTTGTACTCATACAATCTGAGCGCATGCTCAACGATTGAGCTTTTCTCCTTAGTTTACAGGCTTAGGAAACTTGTCAGAGGTCTCATACCTCTTGACGTGGGCACTAGCCTGAAATCCCAATTTCAGTCCTTGGAACATCTCATATGTTCTGCGATGTTTCAAAAACGTCTTTAGTGCCTCAATTCTAAACCGTTTAGCATTACACACTGAACTATCATGTAGTCATCAAAACGCGTATGTCAGATGTTCGCAACATCCACAACCGACGCTCGAGGTTCAGCTCACTGAGCGGTGCATTAAGGACATAATCCTTCTGCGCAGCAATGAGGACAATCCTCAGTTTACGGACCCAGTCCGCATAATTGCTACTATCAACTTTCAACTAAATTTTCTCTAGGAACGTATCTAAAACAGTAGAACTAAAGCGTAAGCTACAACATAATTTGCAAAGTCCTTTTGACTATGTTCATGATAATTGAGTTCATCTGATTATTTCATGAACTCCCACTCAGATAGACATCCCTCTAGTCATCTAAGTTATACATGATCCGAGTCGACTAGGCCGTGTCCGATCATCACGTGAGACGGACTAGTCATCATCGGTGAACATCTCATGTTGATCGCATCTTCTATATGACTCATGTTCGACCTTTCGGTCCTCCGTATTCCGAGGCCATGTCTGTACATGCTAGGCTCGTCAAGTCAACCTAAGTGTTTCGCATATGTTCCGAGGCCATGTCTGCACATGCTAGGCTCGTCAACACCCGTTGTATTCGAACGTTAGAATCTATCACACCCGATCATCACGTGGTGCTTCGAAACAACGAACCTTCGCAATAGTGCACAGTTAGGGAGAACACTTTTCTTGAAATTTTAGTGAGGGATCATCTTATTTAAGCTACCGTCGTTCTAAGAAAATAAGATGTAAAACATGATAAACATCACATGCAATCAAATAGTGACATGATATGGCCATCATCACTTCGCTCCTTTTGATCTCCATCTTCGGGGCTCCATGATCATCATCGTCACCGGCATGACACCATGATCTCCATCATCGTGTCTTCGTGAAGTTGTCTCGCCAACTAGTACTTCTACTACTATGGCTAACGGTTAGCAATAAAGTAAAGTAATTACATGACGTTTATGTTGACACGCAGGTCATAAATAAATTAAGACAACTCCTATGGCTCCTGCCGGTTGTCATACTCATCGACATGCAAGTCGTGATTCCTATTACAAGAACATGATCAATCTCATACATCACATATATCATTCATCACATCCTTTTTGGCCATATCACATCACACGGCATATGCTGCAAAAACAAGTTAGACGTCCTCTAATTGTTGTTGCAAATTTTTACGTGGCTGCTATAGGTTTCTTAGCAAGAACATTTCTTACCTACGCCAAAACCACAACGTGATATGCCAATTTCTATTTACCCTTCATAAGGATCCTTTTTATCGAATCTGATCCGACTAAAGTGGGAGAGACAGACACCCGCTACCCACCTTATGCAACTAGTGCATGTCAGTCGGTGGAATCTGTCTCACGTAAGAGTACGTGTAAGGTTGGTCCGGGCCACTTCATTCCACGATGCCGCCGAATCAAGATAAGACTAGTAACGGCAAGTAAATTGACAAAATCGACGCCCACAAATACTTTGTGTTCTACTCGTGCATAGAAACTACGCATAGACCTAGCTCATGATGCCACTGTTGGGGATCATAGCAGAAATTCAAAATTTTCTACGCATGACCAAGATCAATCTATGGAGTAATCTAGCAACGAGGGGCAGGAGAGTGCATCTACATACCCTTGTATATCGCTAAGAGGAAGCGTTCAAGTGAACGGGGTTGATGGAGTCGTACTTGTCGTGATCCAAATCACTGATGATCCTAGCGCCGAACGGACGGCACCTCCGCGTTCAACACACGTACGGTTAGGAGACGTCTCCTCCTTCTTGATCCAGCAAGGTGAGAGGAGAAGTTGAGGGAAAACTCCTACAGCACGACGGCGTGGTGGTGATGGAGCTCGTGGTTCTCCGGTAGGGCTTCGCCAAGCACTACGGAGGAGGATGAGGTGTTGGAGGAGGAAGAGGGCTGTGCCAGGGGAAGGGTGCGGCTGCCCTCTCTCTCCCTCACTATATATAGGGGGAAGGGAGGAGGGGGAGGCGCCCTAGGGTTTCCTAGGGGAGGGGCGGCGGCGACAGGGGAAACCCTAGATGGGTTTGGGCGCCCCCACCCCCTAGGAAACTTGCCCCCCAAGCCGGGAGGGGCGGCTGCCCTAGGGGTGGCGCCCCCACCTCTCCTGGTTACGTGAGATGGGGTGGGAGGGGCGCTCAGACCCTTAGTGGGCTGATGTGACCTCTCCCATTGGCCCATAAGGCCCCCCAACGCTTGCCGGGGCCTCCGAAACCCCCTTTCGGACACGCTGGTCATCACCTGGTACCCCCGGAACAATTCCGGGCTTCAATACCCTTCGTCCAATATATCGATCTTCACCTCCGGACCATTCCGGAGCTCCTCATCATGTCCGGGATCTCATCCGGGACTCCGAACAACCTTTGGTAACCACATACTATTTCCCATAACAACTCTAGCGTCACCGAACCTTAAGTGTGTAGACCCTACGGGTTCGGGAACCATGCAGACATGACCGAGACAACTCTCCGGCCAATAACCAACATCAGGATCTGGATACCCATGTTGGCTCCAACTTGTTCCACGATGATCTCATCGGATGAACCACGATGTCGAGGATTCAGTCAATCCCGTATACAATTCCCTTTGTCCAGCGGTATTGTATTTGCCCGAGATTCGATCGTCGGTATCCGATACCTTGTTCAATCTCGTTACCGTCAAGTCTCTTTACTCGTTCCATAGCGCATCATCCCGTGATCAACTCCTTGGTCACATTGTGCACATTATGATGATGTCCTACCGAGTGGGCCCAGAGATACCTCTCCGTGCCAATCCAACAGACACTTTTGGAGATACCCATAGTGTACCTTTATAGCCACCCAGTTACGTTGTGACGTTTGGTACACCCAAAGCATTCCTACGGTATCCGGGAGTTGCACAATCTCATGGTCTAAGGAAATGATACTTGACATTAGAAAAGCTTTAGCATACGAACTACACGATCTTTGTGCTAGGCTTAGGATTGGGTCTTGTCCATCACATCATTCTCCTAATGATGTGATCCCGTTATCAACGACATCCAATGTCCATGGTCAGGAAACCGTAACCATCTATTGATCAACGAGCTAGTCAACTAGAGGCTTACTAGGGACATGGTGTTGTCTATGTATCCAGACATGTATCTGAGTTTCCTATCAATACAATTATAGCATGGATAATAAACGATTATCATGAACAAGGAAATATAATAATAACCAATTTATTATTGCCTCTAGGACATATTTCCAACATGCGTCTGACACTCCTGTCCCACCGAGACATCCTTTTCCCTCCTGCGCGAACGCACCTCGCTCCCCCGTGCCGCATTCATGCCGGCCCATAGTAGACGCGATCGTTCACAGGAGCCGTCATTGAAGAGGCAAGTCGGTCGCACTGCATCCCAGTCTCCGTGCTTGTTCAATGCCGGAGAGACTTGACCAGACGAGACGGGACGACTCTCTACGCATTCAAACTGGCTGCCCGTCCATCTACCTGCTGGCAACAAGCGCGGCAGCTGGGAAACCCACTCTGGTGCCCAAATTCACACAACCTGCCAATTAGCCTGGCCAGCGCCCGCTATTTATACATGGTCGCCAGACACTGTACGATTCTCCATGCACCACGTCCGCCATGAACGCGAGCTCCAAAGCGGTGTTAGTGTCTCCAAGAAATAGAAGAAGGAGATGGTCACCATTGCGGTTGGTTGGCATACCTGTCGTGCGAGCCGAACAAAGGCTGGCTTGCCAGCGAGCTCGCTAGAGGCCAATGACAACGACGAGACGATGAACGAGGCGTCGAACGATGAGTCGGCAACACTGCCCGCGCTGGTCGATGCTGGCTTCATCTTGGAGCAGGAGCTAACGCACTTCAATGTCGTAATGACGAAAGAGTAGTCGACACTACTGATGTCGGTGTTCCGGCTGGTGCAGGAGGACAAACGCTACAACCTCCGTCTCCTCGGCGAGCAACGACTCACATAGGGATAAATCGTTAGCGAGCAGGCCAACCACAATGCCATCGTGCCATGGTGGCAGACAATCTGGGCTTCCTGGATGAGCAGCGGCCATTGTACAAGTCCATTCGCAATGCCCATGACATCTTCCGCGAGCAATGACAGCTGCTCGTCCCACGGGCGAGGAGGGACGCCTTGTTCACAGAAATCGGCATGGAAGCGGAGAAAGAGGAGGCGGGGGCCTAGGGTGTCCCAGCTGCACGTCGCCACACGACATGTCCGGTTTGAGCCGGGCTGCAACGACCATGTGGCCAGCCCATCCACGTTTTGCGCCGTCCGTAGTACGGACTCCGGCGATGAATAGTAGGAGGCGACACACCGACGCAGCCACGTCCCGTGTCCCAGGTTGTGTCCCACGTCATATTCTTCTCCTCCCGCAGTTTCACTTCCCGGGGTTCAATGCCCTTTGAGCTTGTTGGATATGGGGAAGACACTACGCGGCGAAGATTTAGACTAGGTTAAAAAAACATCGTCCGCTTTTATTTAGTTGAAATATGTCAAAAATGTAATGAATTTGGTCTGATTTAAATGAAAATCATCATATTTACTTTGAAATATATGTGGACACGGTTAGATGACCCGCTCTCATGTCATTGTTTGCATAAACAACGTTTGTTTTGGGAGTCCGTGTTGAAGATGTCCTTACATAGTATGAAATCATTTTCTGCTACCCGTAAGGAATTAGTCATCTGTTGTGTGCGTCAAGATGCGTGGAACCGCAAGCATTCTATTTTCATTTTCTGCTATACATCACCACCACTAGACGTATGCATCACCAAATATAGCTAGTGGTCCCCACCATTGTCCTTGGGATGCAGTTATATCCGGCTTGCCTGCTCCCTCTTCATGCTCCCATCCGTACTCCCACTTCATCCTACGGCTGTCTTTTTTCCTTTTTTTCCTTTCTAATCTAATCATCTCCCCCTGATTTTAAGGGGGTGGGACCGGGTCTTATTTTGTTTCAATCACATCAAGTCACGTATGCGGGAGTACGAATGGGCGCACGTGCGGGGAGCAGGCAAGTCTCGTCCGAATGTGACAGCCTACTTTTTCTCTTCTCTCACACAGTAAATCCAACATTTATTTCACCTTTGCTAAATTAGATTATCTATCTTTTAAACCATAAGATAATCTTTGATTTTTTTTAAATATTTGAAGTCTTAACGTCAACACCTTTATAAAAGACCAATCTTGGAGACACTTGAATCACATTTACATTTCAATGTTTCAATCATGACTTATTTCACTTCATCTATTCTGGAAATTTCAGAAATAATTTCTATTTTTTCCAAAAATAGATTTGAGTTATTTCATAACACTGATACACTGATTTCAATTATATTATCAAAAGTATTTTTACAAATGGTTGAAATTATTTCTTTGAATTGAGTGAAATGAGTGGAACCTCACTTTTGAAATGAGCAAAATAAACGAGTCAAATATGTTGTTCAAAATGAGTGAAATAGTTCTTTTTGAAAATGGTTGAAATAATTTTTCGAATTGACTGAAATCTGTTTTTTGAGACGAGTCATGTGTTATTTTAAATGGGCAAGACCGTTCTTTTTTTAAATGGTTGAGATTATTTTTTGTAAATGAGTGAAATATCTTACTTAAAACAAATTTGAATAATTTTAAATGAGTGTAAAATTCATGAAATATATTTCACACATTTATAAAAAATCAATTTCACTTGTTTCCTAAGAAATAATTTAACTCGTTTCAAAAAATAGATTCCACTCATTTCACTCAAATCAAACAAATAATGCCAATCATTTTCAAAAGGAAAATTTCACTTGTTTATAACAACATATGTCACTCATTTCAAAAAATAAATTCCACTCGTTGCTCTCGATCACACCAATAATTTTGATTGTTTCCAATAAGAATGATTTCTATCTTTTAAAACAACACATTCGACTCATTTCAAAAAGCAAATTCTACTGATCTCACTCAATTCAAACAAATAATTTCAACCATCTTCAAAAAGAACGAGTTCACACATTTAAAAAAACATATTTTACTTGTTTAAAAAAACAAATTCCACTCATTTCACTCAATTGGAACAAATAATTTGAACCATTTTCTAAAAGAACAAGTCAAATACCTGATATTGTTTTTTGGAAAAATAAATAATTGAAATGGATGAACCAAAATTTTAAAACTATGAAGTATGATCTGGAATATTATGTGAAACAATATTTTTTAAATAAACGATATCAGTTTCAAATTATTTATTTCAAAGAGTTGAAACTAGTTATTTTAAAGAATTGAATTAGTTTTTAAAATAACTGTAATAGTTGAAGTGAAATTTGAATGTGTTTGAAAAGTATCCAATATTGGTCTTACTCTAAAGGTTTTGACACGAGGAGTTCAAATATATAAAAAGTTTCATAAATAAACATATACTTTAAAAGGTACGAATGGTTTAAGTTAACCAAGGTAAATTAAAAAGTTAAATTTATTGCGTGGGGAAAGAAAGAGCGCGTCTGCCACGTTAATGTCATGCCTGCATGTGAAGTACTGTGTTGAGCCAGCAGTTAAAATACCAATCTTTCATAAACATGGGGCAAAGATATACATCATGTGAGGCAGTATACGGTGCAAGGTGGCACTAGCTGATTGGGTGGGGTTTTTTTTGTTTTTTGCATGGGTAGGACGCTGCCGTCATAGCTCACTTTTTCACTTTCCTTAGAGCCGGACATGGCAAATTTGGCTCCTCCGCGGGGAAGGCGGTTTGCCTGCTCCTTATCCATGTTTCCATCCGTGCTCTTACTTTATTCTATTATTGTCTTTTTTTTCTAATCTAGTCATTCCCTTTCTGATTTTAAGGAGATGGGACCGAGCTTTATTTTGTTCCAATCAAATCAAGCCACGTATGCGAGAGCATGAATGGGCGTATGTGAGGAGCAGGCAAGTCTCGTCCCTCCGCGGGCACGGATTGGACGCTTCTCAAGTATCTTCGTCTGCATCCGAATATGTCATATATAAAATCTTAAAACTTTACAGACTATGCGAACAAACATCTACGTACTGATCAACTATCCGTTCCAGGTTACTCGTTGTCGTCGGAGATGTCCACTATCTTCGTTCTAGGCTCCGGGTACATGGGGCAGACACAGCTCCGACTCCTCTGGCTGCTCCGTGTCTGCCTCCGCCTCCTTCTCCACCTCTGCGTCGAGTTCGACGAATAGCGTGTCGGTCGTCGTCCGCTCCTGTCGGATGAACTACCGGTTGGCCTTCACATAGGCCTCTTCCTGGTTGGACTCCGGGATGGCCTGTTAGTCCGCCATCACGGCCGCTTGGGCGATCGTGAACTCTGCCTCCGCGTCCTCCATGTTGAAGCCTGAAGCCGGCGCCAACTCCTCTTTCGACTGCTCTGCCCCGCTCCTCCTGATCTGCCTCCTCCATCGGAACTGAATGCTACTCATCGTCGTCCTCCTCCTCCATTTGTTGCTACCCCAGCGAGTTCGGAGGCAGGCCGACTACGGTACGGCGGCGCGCCTCCCCCGGATCTCCTGCTCAATCTGGAAGCGACGCTTTAGCATGAGCATTGCATAGGTGGTCTTCTTTTGCCGGGCCGTAGAGGACAGTGAGGGAAGAGGGAGGTGAAGACGAAGAGGAATGTGCTCGGGTTGGCGGCACAGAGAGGGTGGAAGAGGTTGTGGCTAGGGTTGGGGATGCCAGACGGTCTAAATACCCGGACTTTGGCCTCGGGCGGCGACCCGGAGCGGCGCCACGCGATGTTTACGCTCCCACTGGAGGAGACACCCCTCGGACGATTGAGTTTCCGGGCGATTCCGTATGGGACCCGTCCGTCAGTCCGGCGTGATGGGCGCGTCTGGGCCTCCTCATATCCGCCTCGTATATGGGCAGGATATGCTTGGGTGTTTGAGATCCATTTGAGATGCCTCTTTGTGTCGTTTTTTGTGACCAGTCACTAATCGGACTGTCCGTCCGAACATATGAGGTGGGTTTGAGGCGTCTAGATGTAGATGCTCTTATCGTCTTACATAGCAGTCGGCTTAGTGGTGGCAAGTGATTAAATATTCAAGCACATGGTTCTGTCACTCTGATACTTTTCTTAATTAGAGTATTAGACAAGCGTGGAAGCGGGCAAAAAATATAGCGTACCACCACGCTCATGCTGATACTTTGCAAATTAAATTGGGCACCGTGGTGGGCTGGTCAACTACTAACCGGATCAATGCGCGGCTCGTGCTATAGCTCGTGTAGCCGCTCCGCTCCTCGATGGATCGATCGGCGGCGTCGCGCCCGGCCGTTGCCTCCCAACGACGGGAAACGGATATTCCATGGATTATCCCCCCACTTTTCCGACACTCCATCGATCACACCATCATCGCCATCCCCTTTACTCCTTCTTCATCGATCCTTCGCTTCCCTTTGCCTTTTCTCTTTCCTCTGTCTGTCTCCGCCAATTGCACCACGGACGCACCCACTACCAATGGCAATGCCGGTTGAACTGGAAGGAGTGATGCGAGCTACTCCCCCGCTTTTGGCTTTTTATCTTTTATTACTACGTATATATCCTTAGGGTATCTTCAATGCTGATCGTAAATTTGGTCCCGTATTCGTTCACACACAGAGAACCAATCCGCGGACATGAATGTGGGAGCCGTCCATCCAACGCAGCCCGCATACATTTCAAACACCGTTTCTACTAACCAGATGAAATTTATGCAAACATGGTGAATTTTCACATAAACCGGAGCACGTTCATCAGAATTCAAACATTTTTCATTAAAAAAGCCGGACCCTAAACCTATCCTGTGGCGCCTGTCGTTCACTTCCTTTATATTCTGCATCGGCGACCACGTCCTCCATCTAACGTCTCCATGAACGGTGGCGGTGTTCAAGACCTGTAAAGTGGAGGTTAGGTCTCCGGCGAGAAAAAATAGAAGATGGGAGACGGACCGGCCTAGTAGGGACACAGTGCCCTGCCGCCTCCCATGCCCTGCTCATCCTCAGAGTCTGCGACCTGTCTGCCGCCTGTGCCGGTAGATGTGAGGTCGATGATGGACGTGGACGGTCCGTCAATGTCTACCTACCACATGTGTCCCCGAAAGATGGACGATAGCGCGTAGGACGTGCAACCGGCGTCATTGGATGTAAGACAACGAAGTTCGGGTTCGCCGCGGCCATATGATGGCCATGACCTCCTTGCCTGCGCGCTCACCGTAGATTTGGCCCTCCGCCAGTCGGTGCTGCTTGAGAACATGTTGTAATCTTGCTCCACCCGCGCCTACTGGAACACCAACATAGGAGCCGGCGCAGGTTGCTCCTCCTCCGCCATGGCGATGTTGTAGTGCGCCCGCGCCCGCTCCATGGTTTGACCGGCATGCACAAGCACGGGGCCTGGCACCGTGCTATTGTCGGAGACCTCGGCGAGCTGGTCGGCATGCCGTGCTCGATCTGCCACGCATGGCAAGTTTGCTAGATTGCTACAAGGGCGGCCACCACGTACTTCTGCTTCGATGAAAGGCTCTCCCACATAGCGCTAGAGCTTGCGGTCATGATGGATGTGGTGCAATATATGAGGATGTGGAGCAAAAGTATTGTGACGTGGAGTTTAGCTGGGTGTGACTGCCTTTAAATAGCGGATTCTAATGAGGCCAAGCGTCCGGGTGCGTCAATGTGCTGCGCCGGAGTTGATTCCTCGGCCGGCAAGCCCGCATAATGGCGGCATACGTACGGGCAGACATTGAATGAACGTGGTAGATATCTGTCCCGTCTTGTACAGTAAACGTCTCTCCGATATTGATTAAGCACGGACACCAGGGAAGCGATGCGGGCGGCGCTCTCGGCCGGCGTGCCGCTTCTTTGCCAGCGCCAGTGAAAGGTTGCGTCCGCTCTGGGATGGCGTCATTACTGAGCGGCCGCTCTACAGCGGCATCAATGCGGATAGCTAACGCCAGTCCGGAACGCAAGCAGGCGAGGGAGGAGGGTTTTGAGTGCGACCGGGTAGTCAGAAACAAGCATGGCAGCGGTACAGATGCACGCAAAAAGCCCCCCTCCCCCGCCCCCACTTTGTCTCTGATTTGCAAAAAAAAAATACATCCGGATTGGCGTGCAAATCAATACAGGACTATGTTACTCCTTCCGTTCCGAAATACTTGTCGCAGGTATGGATGTATCTAGATGTATTTTAGTTCTAGATACATCCATTTCTGCGACGAGTAATTTAGAACGGAGGGAGTAGATGATAAAATACGTTCGGATCGTGCTGGTTACAAGCAGTTTGAGGGTCGGCACGCCATTACCCCAGTAATTTACCGAAGTGTAAAGCATGTGGTAACTGCTGCTAGTAGCCGTTGGTTCCTACGTATACAGTTATCACCGTCGCTTTTTTTTTTTGCGAGTGTCGCTTTGTTTCTTCTGTCTCCGTTAATTCGATCTACTCCACCACGCATCCACTGCCGATGGCCAGGAAAAGAAGTACTCGATCTCCTCTCTCTCGCTCGCTGTCACCTTTGTCGCCTCCAGAAAAGAGGCCATGTTTCGCTTTCCATCTTCCCTCGATCGTTAGTCGTTAATTTGCTCCGGTAATTAAAGTGTAGTGAGTGGAGTACGCAACTGCTAATGGCCGTTGGTGTCTCGTACCAGCAGTACTACTCAGTTGCGATGCGATCGACCGATGTGATACTAGCTTGTTGGTCTTGATGAGTAGTGTCTGAGAATTTCGATCGGAAGGAGAGCTTCAGTAGCTAGCTTTTCGTGACGTGTGCGTCCTTGGCTCTTTGCTAGGCACCGGAGAAAATGATCTAAATTTTTTTTTAAAAGGAATACTTCCCGATCTTTGCATCAGAACGATGCATATGGTCACATTTATTAGCAAGTAAAAAGGTTTAACAAAGTCTTTAAGTCTGCGAACAAAAGGATCGGCTAGCTCACATAGAGCGCTAACGCCAAAACAGAAAACCTAACAAGCCACAACCGGCTGGCAAAATAACAGATAGGTAAACTAATCGTCTATCCTATTACATGACCGCCATTTAAACCGGTTGAAGATATCCCGCGCTACCATCTCCCACTGGACAGATCCAGTAACCAAACGCTCCCTGACCTCCGTCGAAGTGAGTAAGGACCACATACGAATCAGCACAGTAGCCCGAAATAAAACATCAAAAAAATGAATAGTTGTTGTTCTGTTAAATGCCAAATTATTTCTACAATTCCAAATTGCCCATAACAACGCACAAACTCCTACACAAATGTGTCTAGCTGTTTCGGGCTCTATCCCAGCAAGCCACGTCCCGAATAACGTGTTGACCGAAGTCGGAGGAGTAATGTTAAAGGCAATTTGCCCAGAGCGCCACAACCCTCGTGCCAACGGGCAGTCAAAGAAGAGGTACTTGATAGTCTCTTCCCGATCAAAGAAACTACACCTAGTAGAACCTGTCCAGTTACGCTTAACTAGATTGTCCTTTGTTAAAATTACTTGTTTATGAACAAACCACATAAACACTCTATAATCTTCAAAGGGACCTTGACTTTCCAAACCTTTTTGGAACTAGGAATCACACTAGAGTTAATAATATCGATATACATCGATTTAACTGCGAACTCCCCAGATCTAGTAAGCTTCCACCACAACTGATCGGGCTGAGGAGTTAACTGAATCTCCATCAGTCTACGAACCAAGTGAAGCCATGCTTCCCATCGATCACCCACAAGCACCCTCCTAAACTGAATGTTGAGTGGAATGGACTGCATAACCGTGGCAACAAGAGCCTCACGACGCTGAACAATACGATAAAGGGACGGATACTGGGTCGCCAAAGGCGCGTCGCCAAGCCACGTATCTTCCTAGAATCGAGTGTTGTTGCCATTACCTACAATAAACCTAGTTCTGTTAAAGAAGGTAGCTTTGACTCTCATGAGCCCCTTCCAGAACGGCGAATCAGTTGGTCTGACAGTGACCTGGGATAGGGTCTTGGAATGCAGATATTTACTACGTAAAATCTGCGCCCATGTTGCCTCCATCTCAAGTGACAACTTATACAGCCACTTACTAAGCAGTCATCTGTTCTTGACCTCTAAATTTTCAATACCAAGGACCCCCAGGTCCTTTGGTCGACAGATAATATCTCATTTGGCCAGTCGGTATTTTCTCTTAAGTTCATCACTCTGCCAAAAGAATCTGGATCGATAGAAGTCCAGCCTTTTCCTAACCCCAACTGGGACCTCAAAGAAAGATAATAGGAACATAGGTAAACTCGTGAGCACCGAGTTAATAAGAATCAACCGGCCTCCATAAGATATGAGTTTTCCTTTCCAGCAACTCAGTTTCTTCTCAAACCGATCCTCTATGCAATTCCACTCGCTGTTTGTTAGCTTAAGATGGTGAATGGGAATACCTAGATACGTAAAAGGTAAAGCTCCCACTTCACAACCAATCAATTGTCTATATGCCTCTTATTCGTCTTTGGCTCTACCAAAGCAGAACAACTCGCTTTTATGGAAATTAATCTTAAGCCCCGTCAATTGTTCAAATAAGTATAACAATAACTTCATGTTTCTCACTTTAGCCAAATCGTGTTCCATGAAGATGATTGTATAATCAGCGTACTGCAGGATGGACACATCACCATCGACCAGATGAGGCACCAAGCCACCCACCTGACCGGCTTCTTTTGCCCTCCCTATCAGGATCGCCAACATGTCAACCACAATATTGAATAATATTGGGGACATAGGATCGCCTTGTCTCAAACCCTTATGCGTTTGGAAATAATGGCCTATGTCGTCATTCACTTTGATACCAACACTCCCTTTTTACGTGAATGCTTCCACCTGGTGTCACCAAGCTTCATCAAAGCCCTTCATGCGTAAGGCCTGTTGAAGGAACGACCATTTGACTTTATCATATGCCTTCTCGAAATCCACTTTGAAAATAACTCCATCAAGTTTTTTCCTGTGGATCTCATGGAGCGTTTCATGAAGGACCACAACCCCTTCCAGGATGTTCCTGTCCGGCATGAAAGCCGTTTGAGTAGGCTACACCACGACGTGCGCAATCTGTGTTAGCCTAATCGTCCCAACTTTGGTAAAAATTTTGAAACTGACATTTAGAAGACAGATAGGCCAAAATTGCTCGATTCTCACGGCCTCTGTTTTCTTAGGGAGCAGGGTTATTGTTCCAAAATTTAGCTGGAAAAGCTGCAAATGTCCCGAGAACAAATCATGGAACATCGGCAACAGGTCCCCTTTAATAATATGCCAGCACTTCTTATAAAACTCAGCCGGGAAACCATCCGGACCGGGTGCCTTATTATTTTTCATCTGGGATAGGCCTCGAAAACCTCCCTTTCCGAAAAAGGGGCGGTTAATATATCATTCTCCATAGCCGTAAGTTGAGGTACATCTTCGACTCTAGACTCATCCAGAGACACATAGTTCTCCTCTGGTGGTCCAAACAATTGTTTGTAATACTCAGTAATGTAAAGCTTCAAATTTTCCTGACCGATAATCGTACCCTCATCTTGTTCTAGTTGGAAGAATCTCTTCTTCCTATGTTTGCCATTGGTAATCATGTGAAAGAATTGAGTGTTCGCGTCCCCCGGGACCACTCTTCGTACCTTGGCCCGCAGAGCCCACTTTAATTCTTCTTCACGAAGGAGTTCTTTTAGCCTCATCTCAGCGTCAAGCTTGGTATGAAGCTCGGTGGCAGGCAACACCGTGGTTTCTGCTTTTACATCTAAGGACTGAATAAGGGCAAGGAGCCGTTACTTTTCAACCTTATAGATCCCACTGAGATGTTTAGCCCATCCATGTAGAAAACTTCTCAGATGACTAATCTTATTCTGCCAGCGCTCAAGCGCATTCCTACCGCCTGCATCCTTAGCCCACTCTCTGGCTACGAGATCCAGGAAGCCTTCTCTTTCAAATCACACAAGCTCAAACGAGAACAAATTCTTGTTGCCCGAGTAGATAGCCCCACCAGAGTCAAGAAAAAGAGGCGTGTGATCAGAAATCCCGCAAGAGAGAGCCTGGACTGTTACAAAGGGAAACTTTTGTTCCCATTCGACACTAGCGAGTACCCGATCCAACTTTTCAAACGTTGGATTTGGCATGGCGTTAGCCCAAGTGAACTTTCTATCTGAAAGCTCAATCTCTCTCAGATTCAAGCTTTCAATGATAGTGTTGAACATAAACGACCATCTCCCATCAAAATTATCATTATTCTTCTCATCGCGTCTCCTAATAATGTTAAAGTCTCCCCCAACGAAAATGGGGAGCTGCTCAGAACCGCAAACTCTAACTAGGTCGGCCAAGAAATCCGGTTTGAATTCTGCCTGCGCGGCACCATACACCGCCATCAGAGCCCAGTCAAAACCGTCAACCTTGGACCGCACCTTGAACTTTACAGCAAAATTTTCCATGACCACACTTCGAACTTCGAGAGAATCACATCGAACACCAAGTAAGATCCCTCCCGATCTCCCTCTCGGTGGCAGACAATGCCAGTCAAACTCAATACCCCCCGAAAGAGTGCTCCATCCAGCTATATATGCAATCAAAGTTACAATGTTATTCCACGCCAAGCAAAAGAGCAAAATTTATAATGATCAATTACACAATTCAGCCCGCGAGCGCGTACACACAAGCACATGTTCGTATACGTCCAGCTAGACTATCAAGTTCCTTTTAAAGAAACACTGCAAAGATTTTTTTTAATACAATATATACGTAAACGTTTTATATATACACGCATACACTCATCCCTATGAATGTACACACACGCATACTCTATCCCTATGAGCACCTCCAAGAGACTGGCATATCATTTTGAGATTTACGAAGTCACCGCAGGCGCCTCGTAGTCGACAGAAACGTCTCCTCCTACTAAACGCGCATCATCGAAAATCCTGAAATAAATTCAGAATAAATGCGAGCATCAGGACTTGAACCCTGATAGGCTGAAGATAACACTGTCCACTAAACCATCGAAGCGAGCGAAGCAAGGCCTGTCGTCGGTAGGCTTGGGCCGAAGAGAGCATAAGGAAGTCTGTTTTTACCATGTGATGCTTGTTACAATGAGTTTTTGCCGGTTTGCAAACGCGGTCGGTTTTCTGTGAGTGCCTCAACTCGATTTCTTCCTTTCCCGTTGTTTTTGTTGTAGAAGACTCGTGGTTTTCGTTCAAAAATTAATGAAAAAGGGATAGCCCCCGATTAAAAATCATAGTGTACGCATCTACGTACAGATTTGACCCAATGGTACGTTGTGGCTAAAGTTCCTTTTAGGCTTCATTTTGCGCACGTATGATGCCGCATGGAGTGGCCGTTGAAGCCCCATTTGCTCACGATGGCGCACTTCAATTGTGGCTCACAAGCAAGAAGTATCTGCCTGACATAATTTTACTTTTGGTTGGAGCACAAGCTCCTACGAAATGGCGACTAAGCGTAGACCATATATTTATTAATCATCGCCAGCATCAACATCTAGGAACGGCTATTTTCTCCTCCCACAGACAAGACAAAGATATGTTATTGACCACAGCACTCATACACACTTGAGGCAGAAAGTAGAAGCGAGGAATGTTGCGTCACAACAAAATGAGCTGGGATAGGGTTTTGATGATTGAATTTTCCCATTTCTACAAATAAAATAGGAAATAATTGAACCACTAGATGAGCTATATCTTCTTCACAATCGAGTAGCTGCTTTGAATTGGTCAGGCATGTAAAAATATGACATCATGTCTTCTACAACCTATGTACACTAATATAAGATGTTTTTGAAGCAAAAGCATCTCATGCCTCCTTTGGTTCATAGGATAAGAAAATTATAGAAATAGGAAAGTCATAGGAAATGAGATGACATGTATCATAAATCCTATAAGTAGGAATAGGAAAGAAGATGTCCTTTGTTTCACATCATAGGAATTTTTTTCCATTGAGTCTAGGCTAATATTTATTTTCCTATGAAATGTGAAGGATAGGAAGAATTTCTGCATAGAAATAGGATTCCATTTCTACAAATCAAAGGGCTCTATAAGAATTTTTTCTAAAAAATCCTATCCTACAAAATTCCTATAAACCAAAGGAGGCCTAACTAACTATGATAGACCGAAGTTTGTGCATCTTTCTCACAGGATAGTTTATCGTGATCACAACAAATTTGCATAGTCTAGCGGCTTTTTAATTATATGTGTGTTCAATGCAGGTTAGATCAAGCTTCGTTCCACAATGGCACCCAAATATTTGAACATCCTAGCGCAGTGGCGCACTACTAGGGAAAAGGCTAGCAGCAGCGCGGGTTTTGTGCTCACTAGTAGCGCGGGCAGGCGTGCTACTAATAAGGCGCTACAACTATTGCTTAGCAGTAACGCATGCCCGCACGCGCTATTGCTAGGGCAAATAGCTGCATCGTTTGTTCACTCCTGTGCTACTGCTAATGTTACTACTGACAGCGTGTTTTCTCGCCATCGCTACTAGTATTTCTTTTTTTATTTTTTTATTTTTAGTGTATTTATGCGCCATAGGACAAATATTGGTACAATACCGGTTATGAGGTTTACATCATTATGTCCATAACAGTGTGTCAAATGAATGTGGATTAGGTTCAAGTGGAGGCAATATGTTGTGCATGTCAAAAGTATACTACTAATCCAAACTTGATTTAGTTTGGACTAGTAGTACTTTCGATGTGCACCACATGTTGCCTCCATTTGAATCTAATCCGCCTGCACAAGCTAATAATAATCATCATAGTCATTACCACCAACACTAGCTATTTTATCATCATAGTAATAGTGTAGCACATCATCACCCTCAAACTCATTTCTAGCTAGATAATCACTCCTGCTGCTCTCTCTTAGGTAAAATAACATAAAACATGTGTAGCTCTCCTCCTTGATCAAGTTGGAGCATGCAGATGAACCTGTCTCCTAATTGTGGGTAGCGCATCTGTTTGCTGCCCCATAGTACTTCTCTGCGCTTCTCCATCACACATTTGGTCCAGTCTTGCACTATTAAGAATCCGTCGCTAATCTTGAATGCACTAAAGTAATCTGTAGGATATCTTGGCCATAAGCTAATAATACTCATGGTACTTTTAGTCTCGATCCCATAAGGCACAACTTTCATCGGGAGTCCCTGTTGAAGAACATCGTATGGTAACATACTTAGCAATGAAGTTTAGCTTCAAAAATAATGTATGAAAAAGATGCACTAAGGACAAATAGTAAAAATCTTACCATCCTTCCTAAATAGATGTGACCGTAGTTCATTACGAACACTATTGGTCGCACGTTTTCAGTACTAACATTTCTAAATGCAGAAAGAAAAGTTGTCTTGACAGTATCAAGATCCTCAAGCCATGAAACATAATGACTTAGCTCCTCGCAGTTGAGTTCAGCCTCGGGACAGTAGTAGGTCCTGTCTACCAAGCCCTGGAGATGTTTGCTTGCACCGAAATAAGCTGACAATACAAATTAGTTGTCAACTATTTTTGAATAAACAATATCAAAGACATAAATATGGTTGAGAAACTTACATAATGGTATAACTGGAGGCGTCTGCACATCGACCCAGATGTCGGTATTACCTTCAATATCATCTTCTGGACGAATATCAAAGGTGATAACCATATCAGGCTCAAATGCATAAGTCTTGCATAGTGCTCGCCATGTTTTGCATCCAAAATAGGTGTAGTCGTCTGAATTGTATAATTTTGCGTGGAAAATATAACCATGCTCGGTCTTCAAGTAAACTTTCTTTATCTCCATAGTATGACTGAAACCTATCTTATCCAATACAAAAACTCTTGCATGGCAGGGGATACGCTAGTACAATAATAAAAAAATAATATAAGTTGAAGCAAATGAAGCAGATGTCATGCTTAATTACGAAAAAAGACTTGTCGTTGTGACTTACTGTATCCACTTCGAAGTTCTCGTCCAGCTTGATGCTGAAGTGCCTATCATCATCTAGGAAGATTCCGTCGCACAGGCCGCGCTCGTCTTCGTAGTATTTGCAAATACCGAAATCCTTTTCACCATCAGACATTTCCTATGTTCATAGTTAAAACATTAATTGAAAATCGATCGAAGACAACTACCAGGATACTCAACACACAAATCCGGGGCATTCGATATTTCCTACATATTCTGGCACAAGTCATGTCAAAATTTACGGAAAAATCCAGCATGACCTTTGCTAAAATAGGACATATCGAGCGCCTGAAATTTGCCGGAACGGAAATGAATCAACACTCCGGCAAAACATAGGCCACTCAGAGGTGTAACCTGCAAACATGACCGGCCACTTGGATATTGAGCAACACAAGATATACATTGCAAAATATCTTATAGGACTCAAATTAGCATGCATTCAATAAGCAAAAGTAAATCATCTCATGTGTCCGTACATCGTCGAATATTATCACTAATACATCCCCAATAGTGTCATACATATAACATCACTAATACAACTAAAACCCTAGCACACGACGAGTATCGGTGGGGGCGGTGGACACCCACAGAGAATGAACCATCACGGGATCATAGCTCCAGTGAGATCCCTGGAGAACCCGCCAGGTATTGGAGAACCTGTGCTCCAACGCTAATAAGTAGCGACGGACGTGCGCGTCCTCCTCATTGACATGGTGACGCACCACCTCCGCGGAGTCCTCGAGTCTCTGGACCGTCACTGGCCCATGCGACCGCCACCAAAGAAGGTTCGGGTCAACGACAGGCTGGCTCCTCACCAACCTGCGCCCCCCGGTAGGTAGCGCCTCCCAGTACCACCCCGACGGAGCCCAGTCCCGGACATGACCCATCTGGTCAAGCAGGTGTCGTCCTCCGCCGACTCGACGATGAGGATGCGGGATAGGCATCGTCCACGTCGATGCGACAAAAATTGCTTTAACTAAAAAAATAGCAACAGGTTCTTACTAACGAGTTCTATTAATTCAATTAGTTCTTACTAAAAATAAACTTACTATAAATAAAAATAAACTAATACCTAATTAGTACCTAGTTCTTACTAACTAATTAGTACCTAGGAACTACTGCCCTAATTACCATATAAGTAATTAACTAACTAGCACTAAAAATAGCCTAGGGTTCATACTAACTAGCACTAAATAGCTAGGGTTCATACTAAGCAGAGAAGAGGGATTGGAAGGGGAGAGTGCTTACAGAGGGCGGGAAGAGAGATGGGGTCGGGGGAGACGGTGGCATCGAGGCGCGGCGAGGCGGGGTCGGGGAAGACGGCGGCGAGGCGGGGTCGAGGGAGATGGCGGCGAGGCGGGGTCGGGGGAGACGGCGGCGAGGCGGAGGCGAGGCGGGGTCGGGGGAGACGGCGGCAAGGCGGGGTCAGGGGAGACAGCGGCGAGGCGGAGGCGACGAGGAATAGTAGAGGAGAATTGGGGGAGGAAGCAGAGGAGAGGGAATCAGGCCGCACGGGGGGTTAGATGAAAATAGCTTTAACAGTAGCGTGGGGAGGCAAAACGCGCTGCTGCTAAAATCTGTAGTAGTAGTAGTAGCGCTGTTCGTAGAAGGGCGCTACTACTATACCTAGCACGTCGGTAACGGTGTGGCAATTATAATAGTAGCGCGTTCTGTTCCTGCCGCGCTACTGCTAAGCGGGTAACAGTAGCGCCGTTCTAGCAGACGCGCTACTGCTAAGTAGCAGTAGCGCCTCATTTTAACAAGCGCTACTGGTAACATTCTGTGTATAAGGTTTTCCCTAGTAGTGGCGAGTGCGTTCTGTTTCCACTCAAGCCACCTGTGTTCGAATCTTCCCACTTACTTAACAACGAAAGTCAAGGGAGGGAACTTCCTCCCATAGCCTTATTTTTTTTTCAAATATTTGTACATCCACATTTTGGACTAGTTTCAAACTAAATTTAAAAATATAAAAATCCAACTAAATTTAATGAATATTTTTCAAAGTAACTCCGAGATAGTATCTAAATTTTCAAATACTTGTGTTAGGTATGAAATAAAATTTCTTACCAAAATATGCAACCATGTCCTGGATTGTGTAACTTAGTTATCATAGTTGGATGTAACTATATTTGAGAAGTAAGGATAGCAACCCTTGCCCACCAAAAATTGACTTTAATTATTCATCAACCGTTGTGTGCAGAGGTGACAATAGAACTCAAAACAAGTAACTCAGTTCTCGGCTCGAAGTAGTGCCCTAGCGAGTCAAAGCGTAGTTAAATTTGAAACACGTTGACGAACCATGTTAAACAAGCTAAGCAACAAGTTATTAGTTAAGCTCTCATTTTATTCAATAGTATTTACATGTTGAGTAGTGCTAGGCCCCAGCGCGTTGGCCTAATTTTTCGGCTGCTTGGACAAGAGCTGTTCAATCTACACGCGCACAGTCGTCAGATCTGTCCCCGTCCTCCCCCATCGTCAACATCCCGCATGGGGGGAAGGAGAGGAAGGAGAGCGCCACTCCCACACTTGCCAACTGCCTCGCCTCACCTCTTCGTCTTCCCTCACCGCTAGTCACCGCCCTCGCAGTCAGCCGCCTCCTTGCCGTTGGTTGCCGCTTACGTTTCTCGCCGGCTCCACGCATGTAACCACGTGCACCCCGAGGTAGTAGCTTCGGTGGCGACGACGGCAGCTCACCGGTAAGCTCGATGGTTGCAGCATCCCGATGCACCGTCGCCGCCCCCTCACCGTCGAAGCTCGCTGCACGGTGTTGCGTGAGCGATGGCCAAGAGTCAACGCCATTCATGGATGTAGCAAAAAAGTGCCGGTTGTAGCAAAAAAGAACGATGGCTGCAGAAATTCGTCGCCGCCACCATCACGGCTCGCGACTACGCCATGATAGATGTAGCAAAATCTCTCGCCGGTGGTAGAAAAATCCAACGACGGTTGCCGCAATTCATCTCGCCGCCTTTACCAGTCGCAGCTCCGCCATGATGGATATAGCAAAATCTCTCGCCGGTGGTTGAAAAATCCAACGACGGTTGCGGCAAAATCCAACGGTGGTTGCCGCAATTCATCTCGCCGCCGTTACCAATCGCAGCTCCGCCATGATGGATGTAGCAAAATCCCTCACCGGTAGTAGCAAAATTTGAGGACTGTTGCAACAAAAAAAAAAGCCACCGTCGTAGTAGGTCGCAGCTCTGCATTGATGGATGTAGCAAATCTGTCGCTGGTAGTAGCAAGAAATGGCGAAGGTTGCAGCAAAAAGCTTGGTCGGTTCCAAGAAAGTTCTTGTCATCGGTTGCCTCATTTATTTTGCCTCTTCATCGAGGCTGTTGACTTGGGGTTGCAACTTTTCTGCACCACCGCTGCAGCACCTTCAACAGGGGGTTGCAACTTCTCTACACTCCCCGTTGGCCAATAGAGCAGAGTTGCAACATCTCACGATCCACGGTTCTAGCTTTTCCCGCGAATGGTTCCAACAAAAATACCCCGTGGGTTGCAGCTTTTCTGCAGCTCCCCCGCCGCCTCGATTGAGCGCCATCGCACGCGAGCACTTTACCACCGATGAGAGAGCTTGTGGAGGTTGCGAGCAAAGTGGGGAAAGGCTGTGGAGGAGCAAAGCCGCGACGGCTGGAGGTGAAAGAAAGAGGACATGAGAAGGGGTAATGTAAGGGGTTGGGCGCGCTGGACCCACCATGTACACGTGTCTCACGCGGAGCGGTTATTTCGTGGCGTCTGAGCAAGTGTGGCGCATGAGCTGGCAGAGAGTTCTGCCGGCCTGCCGGCTCCAAACTTTTTCCTTGTATGTTTATGTTGGCGATGGTTGTTTTCTTGTATTTTGTCTTTACGACGTCTCTTTCAACTTGGATACCATGGGGCAGAGGTTCAATAATGGAATGATAGCTCTGTGTAATCATTTTTGTGCTCAGGAAAAACAACAGAAGTCTGGGTTGCACGTCGCACGGCCACTCATGCATGGGATGGGTGGTTCACATAGATCGATCGAGATCAATGGATTACGGTGTAGTGCATACACAAAAGTGAGTAGTATAATCTGGCAGCTGCACATATGCACGCGGCGCCAGCTCCAGTAGTACGTACTACGTGGCCGCCGCACCCGCGCAGCGCAGGTCGCACGCAGGCAGGCGGCAGGCCTAACCTGCCAACCCAAGCCATGATGGATCGGTGCACTTGGGAGCGCAGCAGCGACAGTGGCCGGTGATCACCAGCACCAGGCACCAGGCACCAGGCACCAGCACCAGCGCCAGCACGTACCTGCCTCCACTACCTACAGTGATCTTTTGAGCTCCCCAATGCCGGGGTCAAACGAGCGCGCGCCGGCGCCGCATGCGTCGTATCAGATCAGATCAGTGCGTGGTGGAGGCCCGGCCAAAACACACGCTGTTCCATCGGCGTCGCCGTTGAGTTGAGCCGTCGTCAACGGCGCGCGTTACGGCCAGACAGGAAGATGATATAGATCAGCTCCGCGCGCGCAGCTACCTGTGAAGTGCGCGTCACTCCATCGCATCAGGGCCTTCTAAAAGAGGCTGCATGCTTTACTACGTAAAAGACGATCTAGTCCTAAGTACTCCCTTCGTTCCATATCGTAAGTTGTTTCTGAATATTGGATATTCAAGAACATGGTTCAGCCACTCGGTATTGTTTCTTAATTACCAAGAGTGTTAGACAAGTGTGGAAGCTGGTGCGTTGCAATGGTGGGCTGGTCAACTAGCTGGATGGATGCGCGGCTCGTGCCATAGTTCGTGGGGCGACGGTGGCTGGGACGCTAGCCCGGTAGCCGCTCCGCTCCTCCTCGATGGATCATCGATCGATCGGCGGCGTCGCGCCCGCCCCGGCCGTTGCCTCCCGACGCTGGGAACGGATATTCCATGGATTATACCCCACTTTCCCGACACTGCATCGATCACATCATCATCGCGCCACCATGGATGCACCCCTTTACTTCTTCACCGATGCTTCCCTTGGCTTTTCTTTTCCTCTGTCTGTGTCTCCGCTAATTCCACCACGCATCCACTACCAAATACCAATGGCAATGACGACCTGGCTATAGCTTCAAACGCTCCCTTTCCTCTCTTCTTGTCGATGGCCGGCTCAACTGGATGGAGTGATGCGAGCTACTACTCCGCTTTTGGCTTTTTATCTTCTAAATCTCCTTACTCAAGTGTAAAGTAGATGGTCGTAACTGGTAACTGCTAATAGCCGTTGGTTTCTATACGAACAATTACCACCGACGCTTTGTTTCTTCTGTCTCCGTTAATTCGATCTACTCCACCACGCATCCACTACGTACGTAGTGCTCATATATACTCTCTTCCCTCTCGCTCTTGCCTTTGCCGCCTACAGAAAAGGCTATGTTTCGCTTTTCATCTTCTCTCGATCGTAGCCGTTAATTTGCTCCGGTGATTAAAGTGTAGTGAGTGGATTACCGTACTGCTAATGGCCGTTGGTGCATGTCTCGTACTACGTGTAGAGTTGTACTACTAGGCGACGCATGCATGCATGACGCCCATTTGCGATCGATCGATGTGATAATTCTTGTTGGTCTTGATGAGTCTGAGAATTTCGATCGGAGGGATTTGTGTGACGTACGTACATGTCGCTGCTTGATCAGTGGGTAAATTAACCACTTGCGCGTAGCCTAGCTCGCTCTTGATATGCACCGACAAAAATGATCTACTCCCATACCTAAATATAAGTCGTTTTGGTAGTTTTGGTAGGCTAGCTAGACCCTCCGTTTCCAAATATAAGTCGTTTCGGTAAATATAGATACGCATACATGCAAGCATGTAATCAGCGAGAGCGTTCATCCAGTGCCTACATATGCAGGAGAGGCTCGGCTTTGGAGGACTTGATCCCTAATGCTGCTTTGCTAGCCTGATTCCGGCCCTTGTTCCACGTTTAAATGCGGCATATACCGTGCCATGCATGCGTGGCTGCGGTATGCATGTATGCCACATCTTTTTTTTTGAGCATCAGTACAGACACAAGCGCTCATATATACGTGCATACACTCACCCTTATGAACGCACACACGCACACCCTACCCCTATGAGCACCTCCGAAAGACTGAGCCGGCATATCATCTTAAGATTTACGAAGTCACCGTAGGCGCCTCGTCGTTGACGGGAACGTCTCCTTTCATTGAAAGCGTATCGCCGGAAATCTTGATAAATTCAGAAATAATGCGAGCACCAGGATTTAAACCCTGATGGGTTGGGGATACCACTGTACACCTAACCAACTCAACCACAGGTTGATTCGCCATGTATGCCACATCTATCTCTACTCCATCTAGCTAACAACCAAAACTTATACCCCCGCAAAAAAAAAGCCAAAACTTATAATGAAATGTATAACGATCAATTACGCGAATCTGCACCCGCGCGCGCGCAAGCACACGTTCGTATACGATATTTTGTTGCATGAATTGACGTACGCATGCATGCATGCCATGGCCAGCTTTAACCGTTGTTGCTGTCGGGTATGACCGGAGAATGATATGGTCATATGTAAAATGTATTTGTGACAAACCAAGAGTGACCTCACCCGCCGACCGGAGCGAACCGGGCTCGGTCGCGCCCGGGGGTCGATACCGATAGCTACATATAGCTGTCGAATACGAGAAAGGAGTTTCTGATAGGGAGAGGGGAAGCTAGCTGCTGGGAGTGGTACCATGCAAGGTACTACCAGTATGGGCAATCATACGCTCCTGGGTGAACAAGGTAAATTTTGAACGTTACAAAAATTGGAAATAGCATGTCTATGTGCACGACCTTTTGTGTGTGTTAGAGTTGTGTCGAATATTGTGTACAAGGTAGGTTACAGTTGGACCAGGAGTTGTATTGTGTTTACATAGAATGTGAAGTTGTGTCCTAATAGGACACTTGTATCCTAGGCCTCTTATATATAGCGAGGGTAGACACACGATGTAACCTATGCCAACATAATAGCACCGGAACGCAAGGGAAGCCGGTGGCATGTGCCTGTGTCCAGGGCGACCGGGTGCGGTTTTATAACGGTGTCATGGGGAGGAGCGTCCATAGTCAGGCCCCGGGAATGTGGCCATATCGGTGAACCTCGTTAACAAATCTCGGTGTCGTGCTCGTGTGATTGCTTGGTCCTTGGATGATCGACGATATACCTCGAATTTATTCTAGCAAGTGGTATCATGAGCAAGGTTCAAAAAGACCGTTGAAGTTGATCTAGAGGAAGAAGAAGCATAGACGTAAATCTGCAGTAAGTGATCATAATACGGGACGTAGGACGTCGGCGAGTTGCGATCTAAAGCAGAGTTGGTCGTGCTGTAATCTTTGAGCAGTAATCGGAATCGGTGCGGGTGGCTACAACAGTGACAGATCAATCTCGACGTGTTGCGGCAGCCGCAGACAGCTGCAGCGGTGCACACGGTTCAGCACAAGATGCGTACGTGGGGCAGCGGCTTATGGGCAGGCTGGCTGTGCGGCTTGCAGCCGTGGCTTGGGGCCGAGAAGGAGCAGCGGGCCAGGTGTGTGCTGAGGCTCATGAAAGGGCGCCGCTGATCTGAAGACACGTTTGTGTAGCTACATGAGATTTGTTTTGGACAAAAAGAATAGAACCGAGTCCTGGTATACGACACAAGGCAGGCAGATCAAATCTCGCGAAGGAAAAATCCATTGATACATGACGGACACATCCATCGGAATTAGAAAGGCAGGGCAAAGCAATTAGCCTAGCAATCAAGAGTTGAGCCAAGACAGGAGCTGCTACATGTGAGGACCAGATTTTTTTTGGGTTGGAATTGCTAGTAGTACGTGGAAGACCGGAGGTTCTGTTCGTGTACTTGGGGCAACGTGTGTATAGCTCGGATAATTTTTTGCAGGGTCAGCCGTATAAAGGACTATGGCACCAACGGGTACCAGATTTGAGGTGGAGAAGTTGACTGGACTGAAAACCTTGGATTATGGCAGACAAAGGTGAAAGATTTGTTGGCGCAATAGAGATGCTTGAAGGAGTTACAGGAAGTCCTGTTAGCTAACATGGAATTACCAGGTGATGGATGAAGATTCACGGAAGACGATTATGGGAGCCTCGAGCGTGTCGTACAGTCGAACGAGATCGGCTGGGTCGGACTGGACAGTCTGACGGGATCGACGTGAGTCGGTTGGAACAGAAGACGGTGGTGGGATCGGCGACAGCGACATATGAGTGTGATGCTGATGGTGACCGATTTTTGGGCATGAAAACACATGGCGCAGGCGTGAGGCTTGTGTGGCTTCGACAAGACTATGGCGTGGGGTTGATTCAAGATGGCGTACGCATGTGAGCTTGAAGTCGACAGGACTCAAGGGTGGACTGATCATCTACCATGGAGTCATGTTGAAGGTGGAGCTGGAGTCTGGAAGACTTCACTCAGTGCTGATTGAGGGGCTACGGCGTAAGAGCTCAGAGAGTCGAAGCCTATTCAGCGGGAAAAAGCGAGGGACACGTAGTTCGGACTGGAGCCCAGTGGTTTGATGAAAGCGTGAAACTCGTCACCGGTCGGCAATGATCGATGGTACTCTGCAGTGGGGGTTGAGTGGTGTGGGTCCGCGACCCTTGAGACTCGACCGAGACAGCGGAGGCTCGGCGTGGTAATAGCGGCGAGGCGTGCAGTATGCACGGACATGGAGACGGGCCAGGGCTCTAGTGGTCATACATGTGATGAGACAACTGCGAATTTAACTCGGGATGACTACAAGCAATGGTGAAATTCCTTCAAGTTTGAGACAGGCGGTCAAGAAAGAAGCGGTGATGTTGAGTTCAGGTAACTCTTATGTGTGACAACCAATATGTGAGTTGTTCACTTTCACGCAGGTCAGTGATTAGTGTGTGATGGCGTTGGACTGATACTCTGAAAGTTGGGAGCATCTAGAGTAACAAGGAACTTAATTTTGCTCGAGCGTTGACTATGGTCAAGAAAAGAAGGGACTACAAGTTGCAGGCGGAGTTACATGGAGTCTTTGGAGTAGCAGCGATACTCATGGGATAAGCTCAAATTCAATGTACATGAAAGTTTGACGCATTGACGAATTCAAGGTGGTGGAGAAAATATTCGCCAATGTGAAGTTTGTTAGAGTTGTGTCGAATATTGTGTACAAGATAGGTTACAGTTGGACTAGGAGTTGTATTGTGTTGACATAGGATGTGGAGTTGTGTCCTAATAGGACACTTGTATCCTGGCCTCTCATATATAGCGGGGGTAGACACACAATGTAACATATGCCAACATAATAGCACCGGAATGCAGGGGAAGCCGGCGTCATGTGCCGGCGTCCAGGGCGACCAGGTGCGGTATTGTAGCGGTGTCATGAGGAGGAGCGCTCATAGTCAGGCCACAGGGATGTAGCTATATCGATGAATCTCGTTAACAAATCTCGGTGTCGTGCTCGTGTGATTACTTGGTCCTCGGATGATCGACGGTATACTTCGGATTTATTCTCACAATGCGTATGTAAATTTTCATCAAAAAACGCTCTAAAAAAATTTGAGCCTAATACAGAATTTTAGCTAGTAGATTCAAAAATAAGTATATAGCGCCTAATAGAATTTTTAAGGTTGCCTTTGAGAACCATTGTGGGCCGCTACTCCTCCCTTCCAATGTTAGCACACATGCCCGGCCATCCAGTGAGTCGCCGTCGCCGTCCCCGTGCGCTCGCCGTCACCTCCAAAGCCCGCATCAAGCTGGTCACCTTGCCTTTTGTTCCATGTCGCGACCCAAGCATTGGCGAGGCTGGGCAATCAGTAGGCACTGGGCACCGCAGGCTGCTGTCGCGGATGTATGCAAGGTGCTCGACTAAACGGCCATAATGTATTTTTTTATTTTTCTACAAAACTACAACTCAATAATGCACCCGTTAATTATTATGCTGGTAAAACAGGGATGAAGACGTGCCTAATATGCAAAAGGTGTGATACATAACAGAGGGAAAATTATTAGGAGTTAAGTTTTAGTGGATCTGCTAGGTCATGGCCTCCCAATACCCAAAACCTCTTTTAGGTGGCTTCGAATAAGTGGCTTTTGAGACTTGAGTATTGGGGATTCGTTAGAGATGCTCTTAGGCTTTGTATAATGCAAGTTCTTAGTGATGTGCTTAGCATAATAAATCGAGTTTTTCTGAATTATCAATGCTTATCTCTATAGGATATGTGCCGAAACAAGGATCCACCTCTACAAATAAGCACCGATGCTTAAGAAAAAATGGGTTTATTTCTCTAAGCACCTTGCGTTGTACCAGACCTTAGAAGGAGATGGGGAAAGTTGCTCCTTTGCCCTATAAACTTTAACACAAGAAAGTTAACATTAATGTTGAGACTGATGAATTGAATTCTCGTGAAGAGACTTACTAGTGGAAAGATTTCATGAGAGATAGTATCTTCTTAAAGGGGATAATAATAATTCCTACTTTCCCAGGGTTCCTAATTCTAAAAAAAACATTTTTCATTGAAATATGGGGACAATGTTATGGAGGGAACTGAGTAGCCTCCCAATCATGCCACTGCATATCATGACATTTTTTGGCTTTGCCAATGGTAACCTATTTCATCTTTCCACTGATATCATATGTGGGATGTTTCTGAACAAGTTGACATGAATGACTATTTGATCCTCATAGAACCTTTCTCTCCTGAGGGAGTTAAGGATGCCATATTTTCTATGGAACATAATAGAACATAAGGGTCTTGACAATATTCATGTAGAGTTTCTCCACTATTGTGGGAATATAATCCAGGAGTATATATATTATGTACATGTTTCATTGTTTCCGCCCTAACATTCCTGAAGTACAAGTAATCAAATTCGGTGTTATTACCTTACTCCGTGAAATTACAGTTGGTGAGAAAATTTAGCAATACTTCATACCCATTTGCAAATGCATAACTAAAACAATGACTTTGAGACTTGAACCCTTTGTTGAGAAATTGATTATTGATTAGTGTTCCCTAGATGATTTATCAAACTAGGAACATTATTGATGGTATTATGTCTTTGCATGAAATTCATCATCACACTCATGCTAAGAAGCGGGTTGGTATTGTTTTAACTATATTTTGAAAATGCTTCCGACAAAGTTAATTGTGATTTCTTCCTTAGATGCCTTGTTCCTAGGGGTTTTGAAGTAAAGTAATGTGGTTGAGTGGGACAAATCCTTCGCAATGATATTCTTAATGTCAAGATTAACAATATCGGTGTCGTTTCGTACTTCAAAGTGCCAAAGAGGTTAGGCAAGGGGATCCTTTTTCCATATTTCCAATTAACCTAGCTTGTAGCTAATTGCGTAACTAGAATGGATGTTAATGACCAAAATAGTGCGTTGTTGGTATGTTTTGGTCCCTGGCCTTATTGGGAAAGGTATTGTAAGTTTAAATATGCAAATGATACAATTCTGTGCATTAGTCATGATCTTTAAAAATCTTTAAACCTCGAGCTAATGTTATATTGTTTAACTCATGTTTGGTTAAGAATGAATTTATTGAAGGTATTTAATGTTGAGGGAGATGATTTCATTCATCGGTCTATGCTAGCATGTTCCATTGCCAACTTGGCAAGTTCCTAATGTAATAGTTGGGTGTTCCTATTAGATACACTAGGCTAAAAAAATCTTCATTTGTGCTTTGTTAAAGCTAAGTTTCTAGCGAGAGAATGATGCTTAGAAATGGGGTTCTTTGTCGCCGGGAGGAAAAATTGTACTCCTAAATGCCTCTATGTGTACTATTCCTTCTAACCACTTGTAATTGTTCATAATGAACAAAAAAATATTGATAAATTTTGTAAGCATAGAAGAAGATTTCTTTGGCAAGGTTGTAGTGCTAAAAAATCATATCATGTGGTTAAATGGGCCTGGGTGTGCATATCTAAATATAAAGGGGGCAGAGCGCTAAGTGTTAAAGATTTCATGAAGCAAATTACCAGTCTTCTGGTCAAGTGGTGGTGGAAGTTAGGAAATCAATCTACGTTGTGGCAGGACATCGTCAAAGCAAAATACTTATATAATCATATTGATGTTTCTAATAATCCTAGGTTTTTTATTCCTCACATTGGGGGCCATTTCTAGAGGTCAAAGGGATTTATATCGTGGGTAGTGGAAACATGGCTAGACTTTGTAAAGATTCCTTGACTAATGAAATACCTCAATGTAAGAAGTTTCCTCGGTTGTTAGGGATTTGTGGCACGGATTGCAATGTTTATCGTTTTTTCTTAGGTCAATCGCTCTACCCTTTCTGCAAGAAGGTTGTCCCCTACTTTGTTCCGATAGTGGAATGATATGTGCATTATTGTTACTATGCTGCCTACTTCTAGTGATCCTGACAAATTTTTGTGGTCCTTCGGAAGAAATCTAAATTCTCTACCAAGTCTATGTATAAGTGTGGCTTGGGAGAAAACATGCTGGGGGACACTTTAACTGGATCTTGGATGCGAACTTCATCTTAAACTCTAGATTTTTCTATGTATGCTTTCGCAAGATGTTGCAACAAAGAGAGAAGACATGAGGAAGAGAAACTGGTTGGAGAATTCTGCTTGCTCCTTTTGTGATCAAACGAATCTTCACATTTGTTTGTTTTTTCTTGTATCACGTGGCTAGGTTTTCAGGAGAACGGTAGGGGTCTGTCTTTGACACTTGTCTTCGCCCTAATAACATTTGGCAATTTTACTTTTGGTGTTACTTCTTTTCCTCTAGTGGTGAAATTTCAACAGTCGAGTTGGGGATGTCTGTTGGGCTATGTGGAACACTCCGAATGAAGCTACCTTTGAGAGGTTGATGAGACCACTTCAAAGTTTGCTTGTTTGTGCTTGATGAATAGTCAATCCCGGTTCAAGTCCTGGATTTGACACGAGTGCTCGCACATTTACTGGATTTATTTCAGATTCTTTGGCACTATTGTTTCAGTGGTATGGCATGCCAGTCAACTACAAGGGGCATGTGGCGGCTTCATCAATCTCAAGGTCTTCCGGCTCAGCCTCCCGGAGGTGCTCTCCTTCAAAATTGTATTTTCTGCTTGTTTTTTTTTTTTTTGCTTTCTTAGAAAGGTCTTCAATGCCCGGTGATAGATGCTTTCAAGACGAATGCTACACTACTCTGTGCCAATGCCGTAAACTTGACGCGTATTGATGGAGATGGGATCCTAGGGAACTCTATTTTTACCATGTGATCCATCTTGCAATGGCTTTTCGCCGTGTAGGAAACACGCCCAGTTTCCTGTGAGCGCCTGAACTCGATTTCTTCCTTTCCCGTTGTTTTTGTTGTATAAAACTCGTTGTTTTTGTTCAAAAATTAATGGAAAAGGAATAGCCCGATTAAAAATCAACGTACATATTTGACTCAATGGTATGCCGCGGCTAAAGGTACTTTTAGGCTTCAGTTTGCGCATGTATGGTGCGGCATGGAGTGGCTGTTGAAGCCCCATTTGCTCACGATGGCGCACTTCAATTGTGGCTCGCAAGCAGGAAGTAGCTGCCTGCCATAATTTTAGCTTTGGTTGGAGCACAAGGTCGTACGAAATGGCGACTAAACATGGACCACATATATATTAATCACCGGCAACATGTACGAACGCCTATTTTCTCCATTCAGAGGGAAGACAAGAGATATGTTATTGACCACAGCACTCATACACACTTGATGCAAAAATTAGATGTGGAGAATGCTGCGTCACACCAAAGTGAGCTGGGATAGGGTGCAAATGATTGAATTTTTTTCGTTTTTAACAATAAAATAGGAAATAATTGAACCACTGCATGAGCTATATCTTCTTCACAATCGAGTAGTAGCTTTGAATTGGTCAGGCATATAAAAGTATGCCATCATGTCTTTTATTACCTTCATCCCGAATTACTTGAACTGTTTGCTTGTTAATAAAATGGCCACATGCATCATTCTGATGCAGAGCCTGGGGGATAACCTCTTTTTCATAAAATAAATAAATTCCGAATTACTTGTGTTAAATTTGTCTAGATACGGATGGATGGAGTATTTCAGTAAGGCCCGCGCTATAGCAGCACATATTCCAGATGCAGAAGAAACTATTGTATAGCATGTTATATCCGAACCTTTCCGGTTTCTAATGGACAGACGCACCTTTCATAAACTGGCAAAAATACCAAACCATTTTTCAACTCCCGTTTGGAAGAAGAGCTTCTTAGCGTTTTTCCTTCACAGCATAGAGACACGTTCGTAAAGCGGCAAACCAGGCGACCTGGTTGCCTGACCAACTAACTAATGCATACGAGCTGATGCTCATAGCCACCGGAGTGAGAGCGTCGGACTTAGCTTTCTCGACATCCAACTCGTATCGTCGTCCATGCGGCATCCTACGGCAACGAAAACCGACGAGCTCGCTCGCTAAGTGTTGTTTTTTTTTTTTGGAGGGGAGTTCTTTCGCTAAGGTGGTCGGGAAAACCAACGGCCCAATCCAACGAAGAGGATGGAAAAGGGTGCGAGGACAAACTCCGCCCGGTCGTCGTCAAGGGGCATGCCAAGGGCGTCGAGTGTGCTCGGCGCTCACATGAGCTGTCTCTATGCTGAGATGAAGATATGGAGTAGCGCTATGGCCCTGTTTGTGAAACGCTCTTTGGCGCTTATAGTGCCAATTATAGTTTTTCTTATTTGAGAAATGTGTCACTTGCTCTTATTTTTTGAGTCACTGAAATGTGCCACTTGTAGTTTTTTTTCTGCGGGTGACTGAAATGTGCCACTTGTAGTTGTTCTCGTACGCAACGCTCTGTTAGTTCTAATGGGTTGGCTCATATTTTTTCTCTTCCGTTACTCTGTTTAGAACTGTTCAAGAACATTCTCTCTGGTTCGTTGGGTTCGGTTTCTCTTGTTTGGTTTTTGATTTTTTTTTTCTCAATATTTTTTCAGTTTTCAGTTTTTTTGGTCTAACTTTAATTTTTTTGAATTTTTTTCATGAATCTTTTATTTTCTAGTTCCGGATTTTTTTTAAAAAATTAACAAGAGTTTTCTTTCAATTCTATTAACATTTCAAATCCGCAAACTTTTTCCAAATTCACAAACATTTTTCAAATATTTAACATTTAAAAAAAAGTTCTTGATCTTTTTTTCAAATTTGTGAATTTATATAATTCATGAACTTTCTTAACCATCAACATTTTTTAAATTTGTGAAATTATATAAATTGCAAGAGATTTTTAATTCATGAACTTTTTTAGTTCATGATTCATTTTCAAATTAATGAAATGTTTTTCAAATAATTTAACTTAATTTAGAGTTCATGAGCATTTTCCGAATTAACAAACATTTCAAATCCACGAACCTTTTTTCCAAATTTGTGAACTATTTTAAAATTTATGAACATCTTGACAAATTTGCCAAGTTTTTGTTTTCAAAATCGTGAACTTTTTCAAAATCCACGAACTTTGTTAGACTAGTGGATTTTACTAAAATTCATCATCATTTTTTGAATTCATGAAAAAATTACTTTTCATGATGTTTTTTAAAACCTGTGAACATTTTCCGTATTCATGATTTTTCGAATTCATGATTTATTTTGTGTTTACAGATATTTTTCAAGTTTGTGAACTGTTTTAAATTTGCGAATTTTTTGATTTTTTTAATATATAGAGAATGATAAGTCTTTTTTTTCTAAACCAATGCACTACTACAGATCTGTACACTACCAACTAAACACGATCATACCCTTGGCCGCCGTCTTGCAAAAGGCCGGAAAAATCTCAATCCGGAGCCCAAGCCAAGCCTGGCCCAAAACACATGAATAATTTCATTTTCAATTATAATAATTATATTCAAGGTATATTAAAATAATATAATATACCGATATTTTTAATAAAATATACATTTATTGCCATTTTGAGCTTTTCTTCGGCTTTCAGACCAGGCTTCAAGCTAGGAAAATGGAGCCCGAGCCCAGCCCGAATGTCGGGCTTCCATGCTCGGGCCTCCGGTCCGGGCTGTCGGGCCTCCGGTCCGGGCTGTCCATGTACAGATTTACTACCAACCCCTCATCACTTACCGGACTGGCCAGACGTCAGTGATGAACATTGGCATTGACTGGCCAGCAGGCACTCGTTAGTGATAAATCATTTGGGGATCAGCTGGATGCTTATCATAGGCAATGCAAAAATAAACCGGTCAATGATCTTCTGTTCCGACGGCCAAAACGGATCTGTAGTTTTCACTGACTACCTGCTATATTAGAACCATCTGTGTTGATCGTTTAATTCTGATCTCTCGGTTTTCCTGTCCGTCAGTGTTGTTGTGTATGAAGCATGTTTAAAATCTACGTAGTTCGTTGTCGTCTCCATTCCAACAGACCCTCACTATGCCTTCGAGCCCCTATTTGGTTAGTTTTCACCATCCGAAGCCCCCACGACCACACAGTGCAGCCGAACCCTCCCCATTCTCATGTAGCCTCCTAGCATGACCGCTCGCACGCCGTAACAAGAGTTGCTCTCGCCATGCTTCGCGTCGACGGTCGCACGGCGTCGCCTCTGCCTGTCCGTTTTTCTTGCCATTGGACGCTGGGTCTCCCGCTTTGGGGCACCCAGTCGTAGAACCGGCATGTGGTGCCTTGCCCTACTGTCCTTGCGGCTACCAAGTTGGTGAGTTTTATTCCTGTGTTGCCAGCCTTCTTGCGTTGTTCTATAGATGTATATATGGCCTTCCTGCCTTGTTTTGCCAATGTATATGCCTATGAATTTTTGTAGGGTTTGCTGCTACTTTTTCATATTTGTTAAGGATTTAGTGTTAACAAAATCTATGCTAATGGTGTTGCACTAGGCTGATGATAAACTTGTTACCTTTATATTTTTTACAGGTAATGATTAGAATTTTGCTAATGCTTTAAATTTGAATCAAACTGTGCTAATGATGTTGCACTAGTCACTAGACTGATGATCAAACTTTTTACCTTCATATTTTCAATAGATAATGCTTATAGAATTCTGCTAATGCTTTACATTTTAGTCAAACTATGCTAATGGTGTTGCTTTAGACACTAATCTTGTGGTTAAACTTGTTACTTTCACATTATGTTTTATAGATAAAGCTTATAGATTTAGTTAATGCTTCATATTTTAGTCCAAGTATTCTAATGGTGCTGAAAAATAACTGTATTTTTTAACTCATGCTACCAGAGCTAGTCACATTTGATGAAGGCTTTAAATTATATATCTCACTTGATGTAGTAAAGACAGGTCAATTTTTTCTACAGTGTCAACAATATCAAGCCGGTGATACGTCATGCTTTAGTTGCACTATATAAAAATTTGTAAAGAGAAGATGAAGGGTCAGGAGAAAGCACTTGCTACTCCAGATGATTAAGTTAGCTTCGAGGACTATAGGTTTGCCTTCAGGACTTCTACCTTTTTGCTTCGGTCTATCAACTTCTTATCTAGAGGTAAGTAATAATTCTAAGCAACATTCATTTTGTTCAGTCATATTCATGTGTTACTATTATCATCACTTGTTTGTTAATTTGTTCTGGACAGATTATAGTTTAGTGGCACTACACAAAAAGCCCAAGCCTCATGTCCTCCACCATGTGCCTGCACTACATGAGAGACCGGTGAATTACTCGGGACAACGACATAGTATGAGCACATCATAAAAAACATATATCTGTAAGTCTTACAACTATGTGCAATACGTTGACTACGAAGTGTATTGAATTTATGTACATGTTGGTTGTGAACTTCAAATATATCATTATGTGTTATGAAACGTAAAGTGCTTGCACTAGTAGAAAAAGGGGCTATGGTCCAGGCCGCCTCAGCCCATTAGTCCCGGTTCAGTCTAGAACCGGGACCAATGTGGGCATTGATCCCGGTTCGTGAGCCCAGGGGGCCGGCCGGGCCACGTGGGCCATTGGTCCCGGTTCGTCTGGACCTTTTGGTCCCGGTTGGTGGGACGAACCGGGACCAATGGGCCTCGCTCCTAGCCCACCACCATTGGTCCCGGTTGGTGGCTTGAACCGGGACCAAAGGCTCCCCTTTAGTCCCGGTTCATGTCACCAACCGGAACCAATGAGGTGCCTATATATACCCCCTCGCGCAAGAGCAGAGCACAGTGCTCTGTTTTTTTTGGCCGAGGGGGAGAGGGCTTTGTGGTGCTCTAGCTCACCTCCTATGCACATGAGGTGTTCGATGGAATGCCCGAGCCACACTACTTAAGCTTTCTCCTCTCGAAGCTCGACCTCCAAGCTCCATTTTCCTCGAGATTTGTCTAGATTTAGCGGTCCGTCACGCCCCGTCCCCGTCTTCACCGCCGTCGATCACCCGCGCCGATCTCATCACCGACACCACCGTGGTGAGCCTCTTATTCTTATCTTCTTTCTGAAAGGAAAAATATTCTTACTTGTATGTTTAGATAGATACTTGTATCATTTTCTTACATTTATTATTGCATCTTATATAGTGCGATGGTTTTGGTATCCGCCCCCGTCGGCCCTCGTCCTGTCTATGATTCGGATTTGGTATGTATATTATCTTTATAACTATTGGTTCATTTATTGTTTATGAAAATTATGCCGACCAACGTGACATAGATTTTATTTATCTAGGATGTATGTGAATCGGAAATGCCAACCGACCCTATTGTCGAGAGGTTAAATTTAGTTGAAGAAGAAAACAATTTGTTGAAGGAAAAAATAAAAAAAATTGAGGAGGAGAAGATGATATTGGAGTTGCATGTTGCGGATGTCGTCGATGATCACAAGATCAAGATGGATGGAATGCGCTTGAAGATTAGAAAGATTAGAAAATATGCCATTCATACCGAGACTTGGTATCATTATGCCGTTGGATCAATTGTTACCTTGGTTGCGATTATGATCGCATTTGTTTTCGCATTGAAATGCTTTACATAGTTTCAATGTATGGTTTAATTAATTAGATGCTCCGGAGAGCTATATGTTATTAGATGAGAACTATGTATGCACTTTGGTTTTAATGTGATGATGAATTTCTATTAATTCGGACACTTAATTATATATAATACACGCAGATGAACCGGCAATGGATGTACGGTGACAGACACACCCGCGAGTACATTAAGGGCGTGCATGAGTTTCTCGATGCGGCTGAGGCAAACAAGCAGAATGGTTTTATGTGTTGTCCATGCGCTGAATGTGGGAATACGAGGTCTTACTCTAACCGGAAAATCCTTCACTCTCACCTGCTTTACAAGGGTTTCATGCCACACTATAATGTTTGGACGAGGCACGGAGAAATAGGGGTTATGATGGAAGACGGCGAAGAAGAAGAGTACGATGACAACTATGTGCCCCCTGAATACGGTGATGCTGCAATGGGGGGAGCTGGTGAAGATCAAGAGGAACCAAACGATGTGCCCAATGATGCTGCCACGGGTGAAGCTACTGAAGATCAAGAGGAACCAGACAATGTGCCCGATGATGATAATCTCCGTCGGGTCATTGTCGATGCAAGGACGCAATGTGAAAGTCAAAAGGAGAAGCTAAAGTTCGATCGCATGTTAGAGGATCACAAAAAAGGGTTGTACCCCAATTGCGAAGATGGCAACACAAAGCTCCGTACCATACTGGAATTGCTGCAGTGGAAGGCGGAGAATGCTGTGGCTGACAAAGGATTTGAGAAGCTACTAAAAATATTGAAGAAGAAGCTTCCAAAGGATAACAAATTGCTCGACAGTACGTACACAGCAAAGAAGGTCGTATGCCCTCTAGGATTGGAGGTGGAGAAGATACATGCATTCCTTAATGACTATAGTAAAGTTATTCACACAAATTTTATAAAATTCCAATTTAAACTATTCAAAATTTTAAAACTAATGGCACTAACAGAAAGTTTATAATTTTTGTGACCTAAAAGCAAAGAGAAATCACTAAAAAACTATAAGTATTTAGTTGTAAGTATAAATAAAAAATAAATAGAAAAAAAATTCTATTTTTATAGTAAAGTTATTCATAAACTAGTGATTCACACAAATTTTTAAAAATTCAAATTTAAACTATTCAAAATTTAAAACTAATGGCATTAATAGAAAGTTTATAATTTTTGTGACCTAAAAGCAAAAAGAAATCACTAAAAAACTATAAGTATTTAGTTTTAAGTAGAAATAAAAAAATAAAAAACCAAAAAAATGTAGAAATAAAAAAGAAAAAACCAAAAAAATGCCACCTACTGGGCCTCCACGGCCTGAATACGACTAGAAACCCTACACGGGCCAGGATTCAGGCCCGCAGAGGCCCAATAGGCCGACAGGGAGTAGCAAGTTTAGGCCCGAAAGCCTGCATTAGAGAGGAGCTCGAATGGGGAGGCACAACAGCGCTTATAAGCAACTGCCGGCGCCCTTCAGCTAGCGATGTGGGACTAAACTTTTGGGTGCGGGCAGCACAAGGGCATTGGTCCCGGTTGGTGGCACCAACCGGGACTAAAGGGGGCATTGGTCACGGTTCGTGGCACCAACCGTGACCAATGCCCCCTTTAGTCCCGGTTGGTGCCAACCGTGACCAATGCCCCCCTTTAGTCCCGGTTGGTGCCACCAGCCGGGACCAAAGGCTGCGCTGGTGGCACCAACCGGGACTAAAGGGGGACATTGGTCACGGTTGGTTTCACGAACCGGGACCAATGCTCTGGCTATATAAACCAACACTTGTGAAATTCTCGATTCAGTTCGATCGATCTCCTCGTCCTCTTCTCCGACGACGCTGCCAGGCTGCTCCTCGTCCTCGTCGCCGCCGAGCCCTCTGTGAGCCCACGCCGTCCTCGTCGCCGGCATCCCTGAGCCCGCCGCCCTCGTCCCCGTCGCCGCGTGCCTCCTCGAGCCCGCCTCCTTGTCCCCGACCGTCACCGCGTGCCGCCCGGCCCGAGGCTGCCGTCCCCGTCACCGCGTGCCGCCCCGAGCCCGCCGTCCTCGTCGCCGGACTCCAGCCGTCGCCGCCCCCCCCTCAAAGTGAGCCCCCCTCTCGAGTGCCACTCTTGCGCCCGAGCCCCCTTGCTCCGCCCCTGCTCCATGGTCGCCGCCGGCCCCGATGCATTCAAGAGTAGAAGGAGAGGAGAAGTAGAGGAGAGGAGAAGTGGAGCAGCAGCAACGCGCTGTCCACTTTTCTGAATTTTTTGGAACAGGAGGAATTTTCTTGTCCATATAGAAGGTGTTTGATGAAATGCTAGATGGCTTTGGGCATTTTTGGAATTTTAAAAAAAATGTGGTGAGGTACTGATGCAAGACAAAGGCGACGGCAAAATTTCAGAATTTTTGGAGAGGTTTAGAATAGGTTTTCAACAAGTTATTTGAATCCGATTCAAATTTCATTTGAATGAAATTTGAAAATTTTGAACTATGGATCAGAATATGCTAAATATGTCAAAAATGTTTTTTTATATGATGTTTTTTTCATATATGTATTCATTTTTTTATTTAGGTTGTTAATTAGTAGATATCGATTTTAGGTTAGTGTAGAGGAAAAAGTAAAATAAGGAAAAGGAAGAAAAGAGGAAGAAGGAAGAAGACGAAGAAGAAAAGGAAGGAGTGGAAAAAGGAAAATAAGAAGAGGAAGACTTCTTTTTTTTTCTTCGATCTTCTCCTCTATTTTGTTCATGGATATATGCTAAAGAAAACGAGGGGGGTGATAGATGATGATGAGGGGTCGAGAGTGGGACGAGAGGTCGAGAGGTGTCGAGGGGAGAAAAAATATGTTATCAGGGACGAGGGTCATCGAGGGGTCGAGAGAGGGACGAGGGGTCGAGAGAACTAAATAAGAAGAAGAAGAGGAGAGGAAGAAGAGGAGAAATAAATAAAAAGAAGAAAAAGAAGAGGAGAAGAAGAAAGGAATAGTGGAGAAGAAGAAAAAATAGAATTATTCTTCTTCTCCTCTAGCTATTCCCCCTCCCCGATAATTTCAACATGAGCGGAGAGGTCGATATAGCCCCTCCCCGACAACATGAGAGAGGGACGAGGGGTCGAGAGAACTAAACAAGATGATGATGTTTATGATGTTTTTTTCCTGTTGATGATATGATGATGTTGATGATGTTTTTTTTCCTGTTGATGATATGATGATGTTTTTTTCTTCTGTTGATGATATATATGATGATGTTTTTTTTCATATATGCATTTTTTCATATATATGATGATGTTAGTGGAGAGGAAAAAGTAAAATAAGGAAAAGGAAAATAAGTAGAGAAAGAAGGAGAAGAAGAAGGAGAAGACGAGGAGAGGAAGAAAAGGAAGAGGAGAAGAAGAAAGGAATAGAGGAGAAGAAGAGAAAATTAGAATATATATGGGGGGGGTCTCTTTTCTCCTCTATTCCTTTCTTCTTCTCTTCTTTTTTTTCTTCGACACATGGGGGGGGGGGGGTCGAGAACGTCGGACATTCATGAGAGAGGCGAGGAAGAAGGGGAAGAAGAGGGAGAAGAAGAGGAGAGGAAGAAGAGGAAGTCTTCTCCTCTATTCTTTCTTTTCTTCTTTTTTCTTCTTCTTCTTCCTCTTTATTTTATCGGGAACGAGGGTCGTCGAGGGTCGCCGAGCGGTAGAGGAGAAACGCTAAATAGAAAGTATCGTCGGTGTGAGATACATGTACCGTCGGTGTCGGACACTACATCCACATCCCACAAGTGGCGCGGGCTTCGACGCCCACGTCACTTGTGGGACGTGGATGTAGTGTCCGACACCGACGGCCACATGGATCTCACACCCACGATACTTGCTATTTAGGGTTTCCTCTACCGAAAAGAAGAGGGGAAATAAATAAGAAGAAGAAAAAAGAAGAAAAAGAAGAGGAGAAGAAGAAAGGAATAGTGGAGAAGAAGAGAGAGGTTTCCTAGTGTCAAAGTATTGAAGAAATCCATGCCTTCATCATTAGCCGGAAGTAACCAGGGCATGTTGGTACGAAGTTCTGTAAAATTGTTCTGGAATGGAGTCCCGGATAGAATAATCCGCCTTTTGGTACGAATTCAGCAAAGGCCTTCCAAATAGCAATATTCGGAAGGCTCTTTCTGAACTTTGTACCAAAAAGCGAATTATCCTATCCGGGACTCCGTTCCAGAACAACTTTGAAGAGCTTCGTACCATCATGCACATGTTACTTTCGCCTAATGATGAAGACATGGTTTTGTTGAATCCTTTGACACTAGGCAACCTCCCGACCCCTCGGCGATCCTCTCAAACATGAGAGGATCAAGAAGAGGATAAAAAAAGAAGAGGAAGAAGAAAAAAAAGAGGAGAAGAAAGAATAGAGGAGAAGAACTCCTCTATTCTTTCTTCTCCTCTTTTTTTCTTCTTCTTCTTCCTCTTTTTTTTATCGGGAACGATGGTCGTCGAGGGACATAGATGTAGTGTCGTCGTTGTCGATATATACCCCCTCCCGATAGCTTACTATGATTAGGTAGCTAGTTCTACGTTTGGCACTAATATATCCATCTGTCATGTTTGAATAATAATTGCCATGTTGTAAATATTTGTAGAAACTATGGACACCGCCCTAGACGAAGCAGCAAAAGAAGCGTTGTTGAGGGAGATAATCGCAGAAGGAAGTGATGCCGTCTCGTACTTTCTCAACGAAACCGATGGTCTGGAAGGAGAGGGTGAACAAGCTGGCTACGGTGACCTTATGCCGGTGCAAGAAGAAGAACATGAGGACGGCTCCGGTGACCCAATGCCGGTGCAAGAAGGAGACCGTGATGACGGCTCCGGTGACCGAACCGAGTCCGGCCAGGTATATATATTAGTTAAGCCTATGCTGACTAGCTGATTGATGCATTCATTGTTTTGGTATGTACACATATTAATTAAGTCTTTGTTCTTTTTTCTAGCCCTCCGGATCGAGCACAACTTCGGTAAAGAGACGAGGCCCGAAGAAAAAGTTGAGCTCGGATGAAAAGCTTGAGATCACAACAATCGTGCCCGACGGCCAACCTATTGAACCCCTCCGGACAAAGAGCGCATTTGTTGCTCAATGCGGGGTTCTGGTTAGGGACAAGATCCCGATAAGCATCCAGCAATGGTTTAAGCCGGCTACAGAAGACCCCGAGGTGTCTTATGTCAATGATATGCAGAAAAATGATCTTTGGACTGAGCTGAAGTCAAATTTCACTCTACCGCCGGAGGATAATCCAGAGAACCCAATTAAAGAGAAATTAATCAAGTCTTTTGCTCTGAAGAGGATGGCAGAACTATTCAGGAGGTGGAAGAAAGAGCTGAATAATAAGTTTGTCGAAAATAATGAGACACCAGAATTCAAGGGCAGATATGAGAAGATCAGAGATCACTGGCCCACATTTGTGGCCCACAAGACATCGGAAAAGAGTAAGAAGATGTCGGCGACAAACAAGCAAAATGCTGCGAAGAATAAGCTTCACCATCGCACGGGGTCAGGTGGCTACCTCGTAGCCTGGCCTAAGTGGTCCAAGATTGAGAATGATCTGGTTCTTAAAGGGATCGAACCAGAGACAAATAACTGGCCAGACCATTGCCGGACTTGGTTCTTCGGGGCTGGCGGAACCTTGGACCCTGAAACAGGGAAGTGCATTTGGACGAACGAACAAATGGACATACCAATCAGTAAGCTTAAGCAGTATATCGAAGCAGCGCAGGAAGGGATGTTCTTTCCAGACAGAGAGAACGACGAGCTCACAATGGCCCTCAGGAATCCTGAGCACCCTGGACGGACACGAGGCACGCCAGGCTCCGTTCCGTGGAAGGTTGGGTTTTCGGATGCAGGCGGTTACAAATCCCATGAGAGGAGGAAAAAAGTGCAGCAGACCCAAATGCAGGCGCTGCAAGCAAGGGTAGACGCGATAGAGGAACGAGAAGCAAATCGCAGCAAACGTACTGCCGAAGCCTCCCCCGAAGCTACCCCGCCATCTCAGCGCAGAAGCAGCGTGGCTTCCACCGAGCTGCTTCAGCCGGAGCATGCCTTGACGGCTCCTGCCAGCTATCCCGTGGATGCTATCACGGAGTCTCAAAATTGCCACCTTATGACGCAATGGATGAATTTGAAGGTCAAGGCGGTTGTTGGCTCTGTTTATCCTACTGAACCCGGCGCAACTTTTCACTGCCGGCCGATTCCAGAAGGATATGCTAGGGTGATGGTGGATGAGATAACGGAGGGATTTGAGGACCTCCAGCTTGACCACCCTACCGGTGAAGGGGAGACTCGGCTGGGGTCTGCTTTGAAGACTCCATGCCTATGGCGGAAGGAGCTCATCAACCTTCCGAACTGGACGCCTCCGCCTCCTCCTCCTCCTCCGGCGAGTCAGGGCACTCCGCCTCCTCCACCGCCTCCTCCTCCGGCGAGTGATGATCAGGGCCCTCGGCTGGCTCCTTCTCCGGCGCGTGGCGGCACTCCGCCTCCTTCTCCGCCTGCGCCGACGCGCCCGAGCAGCCAGCCTCCTCCTTCTCCGCCTCATCAGCAAGGGCGGAAGAGACCTGCCACCGCTCCAGCTGCTCCGGCGCATCGTAGTTCTTCTCCTCCACCTCTTAAGCAAGTAAAGAAGACAACCGCTCCGTCTGCTCGGTCGGCGTCTAGCAGTACAACCAGAGGCGGTCGGACATACAGATTCGGTCCTTCTCTGAAGACTCTAGAGAAGTTACCATACGAGAGGACCCAGGAGGCGAACGCCGAGATCGCGCGAGAAGAAGTGAGGAAATTCTTTGAAGGGGTGAAAGCAAACAAACATCCACCTCCGGAGGAGAAGGTAGATCGGGTGAAAGTGAAGCGCACTCTGGCTGCCCTGACAAAACCACCGAAGTCTGATCCGCCGAAAGGAAACAATGACCGCATTATTGGAAAGGAATTTGCCGAAGCGGAGCGGTCGGGAAGTACTGTCAGTGATCAAAGGCTGAAAGAATGACTAGCTGGGAAACAAATTGCCCAGCTCGGCGAACAAGCGAAGCAATCGTGCCCCCCGCTCAAGGTGCCTAGCCACAACGTCGCTAATGATCCGAGGATGGTGCCCGGTTATAGCAATCTTGCAGATTACCTGCCCGACGAAGTACATTATGAACCCATGGAGATGCAGATATAAAGATACGAGTACGGGAAGACTCTCGTCAAAGATGAAAGATCTCTATCAACGATGATGCGAAGATTGCATGATTGGTACTTGAAAATCTGCAGAGACTCTGGGGGGAGGAGTACTTTGTATTTGAAAGTTAAAAAGGAGCATGACCTCGTTGGAATTGATCGGTTGCCTATTCCATTTGAGGAGTTCTATCAGTTTTTCAATCAATTGGCCCTCGATAAAACAACGGTCGCCTGCTACTGTCTGTAAGTAGTACTACTTCTGTCATTAAGTTTCTCTATATAGTTTAGCTCTTTCATTGCATGTATTTATAATCATCCTCACTATATTATGCAGATTGAAGATCGTCGAATTGAAGAAAAGACAAGTCGGTGATATTGGGTTCATTAACACATATCTCATAGATGCAACTCAGGTTAAATTTCATGCCGCAGAAACCGAGGCCAACATGCTACAATCGTTGATAATAAATCAAAACAAAGATATAATACTCTTTCTTTACAACTTCAAGTGAGTGTTACTGTCTTGTGCGTATTCGGTTTCCCTTATATATTAGTCAAGGTTATAGTAATGTAATTGATGAGTTATGCATGCGTGTGCAGTTTCCACTATATTATCCTACATATTAAGCTTGAGCAGGGACTAGTAACCGTCTTAGACTCAAGATGAAAAGATCCCAAGGACTATGCAGACATGACTCAAATACTCGAGAAGTAAGTTAAATCGATCATTATCCACCATATTAGCAACTTTGTTCATTTCCTGATATATCAAGTAATTGTTTTCTTTGTCCGGCAGGGTTTGGAGAAAATTCACCAGAAAAGCTCCGGGACTGCCGAAGGAGCTGCAATTTAGACACCCGAAAGTAAGTACTAGCTATAGTAGCATTTTATGCGCATCTACTAGTCATTCAAGCGCTAGTTTCATCAATACCATTTGTCATTCTTGCTTATCAGTTTGATTAACCTCTATTTCTTGTAAAGTGGTTGTGGAACAAGGGAATGATTTTTGTGGATACTATGTTTGCGAGTCCATTCGCCACACGACCTGTGAGCGGGGCTACACTGACGAACAATATGAAGTACGTAAATAACAACATTCACAATTTTATTTTATTACCATCATTTGTGTTGAGTTTCATTCATTCATATATATATGTATTGACCCCCTTCTTTAAATTAGATGTTTCGGAAGCGGGATGAACTCCTAGCACCAGCTCGCATGCGAGGAATTCAAGAGGAATTGGCGACATTCTTTCTTGACCACGTGATCCCTGAAGACGGAGAATTCTATGTTAAACCCGAGTCCGTATGATTATATTTGTAAGAGATAATTACTGTATATATGTAGCCGGTAGTGTCAGATAGGTATACGAGAACTTGTTGTTCGACCAATCTCTCGGAGTAGGAGAGGTGGTCGATATCACTTCTCTCTGTATGCATATATGTTCATGACGATCTTCTGTTTCCTTCGTTTGCTTACTAGCTAGCCAGCGTGTCTAGTCCTCTCTATACGTATGTATAGTACGTAGCGTCGACCAAGCACGGACATAAGAGAGGACACTTCTCTCTATTAATTATAGCTAGCTAACACAATATATGAAACACCTAAATTAACCCCCCAAAACCCCCAACCCCCCCCCTTCAAAAAAAACTAAAACCCCAGCCACAGAAATGCTGACGCGTGGATGCCTATTGGTCCCGGTGTTGGAAATATGCCCTAGAGGCAATAATAAATTAGTTATTATTATATTTCCTTGTTCATGATAATCGTTTATTATCCATGCTAGAATTGTATTGATAGGAAACTCAGATACATGTGTGGATACATAGACAACACCATGTCCCTAGTAAGCCTCTAGTTGACTAGCTCGTTGATCAATAGATGGTTACGGTTTCCTGACCATGGACATTTGATGTCATTGATAACGGGATCACATCATTAGGAGAATGATGTGATGGACAAGACCCGATCCTAAGCATAGCACTAGGTCGTGTAGTTCGTATGCTAAAAGCTTTGCTAATGTCAAGTATCATTTCCTTAGACCATGAGATTGTGCAACTCCCGGATACCGTAGGAATAATTTGGGTGTGCCAAACGTCACAACGTAACTGGGTGGCTATAAAGGTACACTACGGGTATCTCTGAAAGTGTCTGTTGGGTTGGCACGAATCGAGACTGGGATTTGTCACTCCGTGTGACGGAGAGGTATCTCTGGGCCCACTCGGTAGGACATCATCATAATATGCACAATGTGATCAAGGAGTTGATCACGGGATGATGTGTTACGGAACGAGTAAAGAGACTTGCCGGTAACGAGATTGAACAAGGTATCGAAATACCGACGATCGAATCTCGGGCAAGTATCGTACCGATAGACAAAGGGAACTGTATACGGGATTGATTAAGTCCTTGACATCGTGGTTCATCCGATGAGATCATCGTGGAACATGTGGGAGCCAACATGGGTATCCAGATCCCGCTGTTGGTTATTGACCAGAGAACGTCTCGGTCATGTCTGCATGTCTCCCGAACCCGTAGGGTCTACACACTTAAGGTTCGATGACGCTAGGGTTATAAAGGAAGTTAGTATGTGGTTACTGAATGTTGTTCGGAGTCCCGGATGAGATCCCGGACGTCACGAGGAGTTCCGGAATGGTCCGGAGGTAAATATTTATATATGGGAAGTCCTGTTTTGGACACCGGAAGAGTTTCGGGGTTTATCGGTAACGTACCGGGACCACCGGGAGGGTCCCGGGGGTCCACCAAGTGGGGCCACCTGCCCCGGAGGCTTGCGTGGGCTAAGAGTGGTGAGGTACCAGCCCCTTAGTGGGCTGGTGCGCCTCCCACAAGGGCCCAAGGTGCCCAAGAGGTGGAAAGGGGGCAAACCCTAATGGGATATGGGCCTTAGGGCCCATATTGGGGCGCCTCCCTCTCCCCTCCCCCTCTTGGCCGCCACCCTTGACCCCATCTAGGGCTGCCGCCCCCCTAGGGGTGGGAACCCTAGAGGGGGCGCAGCCCTCCCCTTCCCCTATATATATGAGGCCTAGGGGGCTGCCCACAGCACGCGATTCAATCTCTCTTGGTGCAGCCCTGCGTCTCTTCTTCCTCCTCTTCTGTGGTGCTTGGCGAAGCCCTGCAGGATTGCCACGCTCCTCCACCACCACCACGCCGTTGTGCTGCTGCTGGATGGAGTCTTCCTCAACCTCTCCCTCTCTCCTTGCTGGATCAAGGCGTGGGAGACGTCACCGGGCTGTACGTGTGTTGAACGCGGAGGTGCCGTCCGTTCAGCACTTGGTCATCGGTGATTTGGATCACGACGAGTACGACTCCATCAACCCCGTTCACTTGAACGCTTCCGCTTAGCGATCTACAAGGGTATGTAGATGCACTCTCCTTCCCCTCGTTGCTAGTCTCTCCATAGATAGATCTTGGTGACACGTAGGAAAATTTTGAATTTCTGCTACGTTCCCCAACAGTGGCATCATGAGCTAGGTCTATTGCGTAGATTCTATGCACGAGTAGAACACAAAGTAGTTGTGGGCGTTGATTTTGTTCAATATGCTTGCCGTTACTAGTCTTATCTTGATTCGGCGGCATTGTGGGATGAAGCGGCCCGGACCGACCTTACACGTACTCTTACGTGAGACTAGTTCCACCGACTGACATGCACTAGTTGCATAAGGTGGCTAGCGGGTGTCTGTCTCTCCCACTTTAGTCGGATCAGATTCGATGAAAAGGGTCCTTATGAAGGGTAAATAGCAATTGGCATATCACGTTGTGGTCTTTGCGTAGGTAAGAAACGTTCTTGCTAGAAACCCATAGCAGCCACGTAAAACATGCAAACAACAATTAGAGGACGTCTAACTTGTTTTTGCAGGGTATGCTATGTGATGTGATATGGCCAAAGGATGTGATGAATGATATATGTGATGTATGAGATTGATCATGTTCTTGTAATAGGAAACACGACTTGCATGTCGATGAGTATGACAACCGGCAGGAGGCATAGGAGTTGTCTTAATTTATTTATGACCTGCGTGTCAACATAAACGTCATGTAATTACTTTACTTTATTGCTAACCGTTAGCTGTAGTAGTAGAAGTAATAGATGACGTGACAACTTCAAGAAGACACGATGATGGATATCATGATGATGGAGATCATGGTGTCATGCCGGTGACAATAATGATCATGGAGCCCCGAAGATGGAGATCAAAAGGAGCAAAATGATATTGGCCATATCATGTCACTATTTGATTGCATGTGATGTTTATCATGTTTATACATCTTATTTGCTTAGAACGACGGTAGTAAATAAGATGATCCCTCATTAAAATTTCAAGAAGTGTTCTCCCCTAACTGTGCACCGTTGCTAAAGTTCGTCGTTTTGAAGCACCACGTGATGATCGGGTGTGATAGATTCTAACGTTCACATACAATGGGTGTTGACGAGCCTAGCATGTACAGACATGGCCTCGGAACACATGCAAACACTTAGGTTGACTTGACGAGCCTAGCATGTACAGACATGGCCTCGGAACACAGAAGACCGAAAGGTCGAGCATGAGTCGTATAGAAGATACGATCAACATGAAGATGTTCACCGATGTTGACTAGTCCGTCTCACGTGATGATCGGACACGGCCTAGTTGACTCGGATCATGTAATCACTTAGATGACTAGAGGGATGTCTATCTGAGTGGGAGTTCATAAGATGAACTTAATTATCCTGAACATAGTCAAAAGGATTTTGCAAATTATGTCGTAGCTCACGCTATAGTTCTACTATTTAGATATGTTCCTAGAGAAAAATTAGTTGAAAGTTGATAGTAGCAATTATGCGGACTAGGTCCGTAAACTGAGGATTGTCCTCATTGCTTCTTAGAAGGCTTATGTCCTTAATGCATCGCTCAGTGTGCTGAACCTCGAACGTCGTCTGTAGATGTTGCGAACATCTGACATACACGTTTTGATAACTACATGATAGTTCAGTTAAACAGTTTAGAGTTGAGGCACCAAAGACAGTTTTGAAACGTCGCGAAACATATGAGATGTTTTGAGGGCTGAAATTGGGATTTCAGGCTCGTGCCCACGTCAAGAGGTATAAGACCTCCGACGATTTTCTTAGCCTACAAACTAAGGAGAAAAGCTCAATTGTTGAGCTTGTGCTCAGATTGTCTGAGTACAACAATCATTTGAATCGAGTGGGAGTTGATCTTCCAGATGAGATAGTGATGTTTCTCCGAAGTCATTACCACCAAGCTGCTAGAGCTTCGTGATGAACTATAATATATCAGGAACATATATGATGATCCTTGAGATATTCGCGATGTTTGACACCACAAAGTAGAAATCAAGAAGGAGCATCAATTGTTGATGGTTGGTGAAACCACTAGTTTCAAGAAGGGCAAGGGCAAGAAGGGATACTTCATGAATCGGCAAATCAGCTGCTGCTCTAGTGAAGAAACCCAAGGTTGAACCCAAACCCGAGACTAAGTGCTTTTGTAATAAGGGGAACAACCACTGGAGCGAAATTACCCTAGATACTTGGTAGATTAGAAGGCTGGCAAGGTCGATAGAAGTATATTGGATATACATTGTGTTGATGTGTACTTTACTAGTACTCCTAGTAGCACCAGGGTATTAGATACCGGTTCGGTTGCTAAGTGTTAGTAACTCGAAATAAAAGCTACGGAATAAACGGAGACTAGCTAAAGGTGAGCTGACGATATGTGTTGGAAGTGTTTCCAATGTTGATATGATCAAGCATCGCACGCTCCCTCTACCATCGAGATTGGTGTTTGCGTTGAGCATAGACATGATTGGATTATGTCCATCGCAATACGGTTATTCATTTAAGGAGAATAATGGTTACTCTATTTATTTGAATAATGCCTTCAATGGTCTTACACCTAAAATGAATGGTTTATTGAATCTCGATCGTAGTGATACACATGTTCATGCCAAAAGATAGTAATGATAGCACCACCTACTTGTGGCACTGCCACGTAAGTCATATCGGTATAAAACGCATGAAGAAGCTCCATGTTGATGGATCTTTGGGCTCACTCATTTTTGAAAAGTTTGAGACATGCGAACCATGTCTATTGGTATATATGCATGAAGAAACTCCATGCAAATGGACCGTTTGGACTCACTTGATTTTGAATCACTTGAGACATGCAAATCATACCACATGGGCAAGATGACTGAAAGCCTCGGTTTCAGTAAAATGGAACTAGAAAGCAACTTGTTGGAAGTAATACATTTTGATGTGTGCAATCCAATAAGTGCTGAGGCATGTAGTGGATATCGTTATGTTTTTACTTCACAGATGATTTGAGTAGATGTTGAGTATATTTACTTGATGAATCACGAGTCTGAATTATTGAAAGGTTCAAGTAATTTCAGTGTGAAGTTGAAAGATCGTCGTGACAAGAGGATTAAAGATCTATGATATGATCATAGAGATGAATATCTGAATTACGAGTTTGGCACAGAATTAAGACATTGTGGAAATCGTTTCACAACTAATACAGCCTGGAACACCATAGTGTGATGGTGTGTCTGTACATCATAGCTGCACCCTATTGGATATGATGCATACCATGATGTCTCTTATCTAATTACCGTGATAGTTTATGGGTTAGGCATTAGAGACAACCACATTCACTTTAAAAGGGGCACCACGTAATTCCGATGAGATGACACCGTTTGAACTATGGTTTAGAGAAACCTAAGCTGTCATTTTTTAAAAGGTTTGGGGCTGCGACGCTTATATGAAAAAGTTTCAGGCTGATAAGCTCGAACCCAAAGCGGATAAATGCATCTTCATAGGACACCCAAAACAGTTGGGTATACCTCCTGTCTCAGATCCGAAAGCAATAAGGGTTTGTTTCTATAATCGGGTCCTTTCTCGAGGAAAAGTTTCTCTCGAAAGAATTGAGTGGGAGGATGGTGGAAACTTGATGAGGTTATTGAACCGTCTCTTCAACTAGTGTGTGGCAGGGCACGGAAATTGTTCCTGTGGCACCCACACCAATTGAAGTGGAAGCTTATGATATTGATCACGAGACTTCAGGTCAAGTCACTCCCAAACCTCGTAGGATGACAAGGATGCGTACTACTTCTGAGTGGTACGTAATCCTGTCTTGAAAGTCATGTTGCTAAACAACAATGAGCCTACAAGCTATGGAGAAGCGATGGTGGGCCCAGATTCCAATAAATGGCTCGAGACCATAAAATCCGAGAGACGATCCATGTATGAAAACAAAGTGTAGACTTTGGAAGAACTACTTGATGGTCGTAAGGCTTTGAGTACAGATGGATTTTAAAAGGAAGACGGACAATGATGGTAAATGTCACCATTAAGAAAGCTCGACTTGTCGTTAAGATGTTTTCCGACAAGTTCAATGAGTTGACTACGATGAGACTTTCTCACCTGTAGCGATGCTAAAAGTCTGTTGGAATTATATTAGCAGTTACTGCACTATTTATGAAATCTTGCAGATAGGATGTCAAAACATTGTTTCCTCGACGATTTATGAGGAAAGGTTGTATGTGATACAACCGGAAGGTTTTGTCAATCCTGAAATATGCTAATAAGTATGCAAAGCTCCAGCAATCCTTCTAAGGACTGGAGTAAGCATCTCGGAGTTGGAATGTATGCTTTGATGAGATGATCAAAGATTTTGGTGTATACAAAGTTTATGAGAAACTTGTATTTCCAAAGAAGTGAGTGGGAGCACTATAGAATTTCTGATGAGTATATGTTGTTGACATATTGTTGATCAGAAATGATGTAGAATTTCTGGAAAGCATATATGGTTATTTGGAAAGTGTTTTTCAATGGAAAAACCTAGATTAAGCTACTTGAACATTGAACATCAAGATCTATAAGGATAGATCAAAATGCTTAATGGTACTTTCAAATGAGCACATACCTTGATGTGATCTTGAAGGTGTTCAAGATGGATCAGTCAAAGAAGGAGTTCTTGCCTGAGTTGTAAGGTATGAAGTTAAGACTTAAAGCTCGACCACGGCAGAATAGAGAGAAAGGACGAAGGTCGTCCCCTATGCTTAAGACGTAGGCTCTTCAGTATGCTATGCTGTGTACCGCACCTGAAGTGTGCCTTGCCATGAGTCAGTCAAGGGGTACAAGAGTGATCCAAGAATGGATCACAGGACAGCGGTCAAAGTTATCGTTAGTAACCAGTGGACTAAGGAATTTTTCTCGATTATGGAGGTGGTAAAAGAGTTCGTCGTAAAGGGTTACGTCGATGCAAGCTTAACACCTATCCGGATGGCTCTGAGTAGAGATACCGGATACGTATAATGGAGCAACAATTTAGAATAGCTCCAAGTAGAACAGTTATTTGGAATAGCTCCAAATAGAGCGTGGTAGCTGCATCTAGGAGATGACATAGAGATTTGTGAAGCACACACGGATCTGAAAGGTTCAGACCCGTTGACTAAAACCTCTCTCACAAGCAACATGATCAAACCTAGAACTCATTGAGTGTTAATCACATGGTAAATGTGAACTAGATTATTGACTCTAGTAGAACTCTTTGGGTGTTAGTCACATGGGGATGTGACCGGTGAGTGTTAATCACATGGCGATGTGAACTAGATTATTGACTCTAGTGCAAGTGGGAGACTGTTGGAAATATGCCCTAGAGGCAATAATAAATTAGTTATTATTATATTTCCTTGTTCATGATAATCGTTTATTATCCATGCTAGACTTGTATTGATAGGAAACTCAGATACATGTGTGGATACATAGACAACACCATGTCCCTAGTAAGCCTCTAGTTGACTAGCTCGTTGATCAATAGATGGTTACGGTTTCCTAACCATGGACATTTGATGTCATTGATAACGGGATCACATCATTAGGAGAATGATGTGATGGACAAGACCCGATCCTAAGCATAGCATTAGGTCGTGTAGTTCGTATGCTAAAAGCTTTGCTAATGTCAAGTATCATTTCCTTAGACCATGAGATTGTGCAACTCCCGGATACCGTAGGAATACTTTGGGTGTGCCAAACGTCACAACGTAACTGGGTGGCTATAAAGGTACACTACGGGTATCTCTGAAAGTGTCTGTTGGGTTGGCACGAATCGAGACTGGGATTTGTCACTCCGTGTGACGGAGAGGTATCTCTGGGCCCACTCGGTAGGACATCATCATAATGTGCACAATGTGATCAAGGAGTTGATCACGGGATGATGTGTTACGGAACGAGTAAAGAGACTTACCGGTAACGAGATTGAACAAGGTATCGAAATACCGACGATCGAATCTCGGGCAAGTATCGTACCGATAGACAAAGAGAATTGTATACGGGATTGATTAAGTCCTTGACATCGTGGTTCATCCGATGAGATCATCGTGGAACATGTGGGAGCCAACATGGGTATCCAGATCCCGCTGTTGGTTATTGACCGGAGAACGTCTCGGTCATGTCTGCATGTCTCCCGAACCCGTAGGGTCTACACACTTAAGGTTCGATGACGCTAGGGTTATAAAGGAAGTTAGTATGTGGTTACCGAATGTTGTTCGGAGTCCCGGATGAGATCCCGGACGTCACGAGGAGTTCCGGAATGGTCCAGAGGTAAAGATTTATATATGGGAAGTCCTGTTTTGGACACCAGAAGAGTTTCGGGGTTTATCGGTAACGTACCGGGACCACCGGGAGGGTCCCGGGGGTCCACCAAGTGGGGCCACCTGCCCCGGAGGCTTGCGTGGGCTAAGAGTGGTGAGGGACCAGCCCCTTAGTGGGTTGGTGCGCCTCCCACAAGGGCCCAAGGTGCCCAAGAGGTGGAAAGGGGGCAAACCCTAATGGGATATGGGCCTTAGGGCCCATATTGGGGCGCCTCCCTCTCCCCTCCCCCTCTTGGCCGCCACCCTTGACCCCATCTAGGGCTGCCGCCCCCCTAGGGGTGGGAACCCTAGAGGGGGCGCAGCCCTCCCCTTCCCCTATATATATGAGGCCTAGGGGGCTGCCCACAGCACGCGATTCAATCTCTCTTGGTGCAGCCCTGCGTCTCTTCTTCCTCCTCTTCTGTGGTGCTTGGCGAAGCCCTGCAGGATTGCCACGCTCCTCCACCACCACCACGCCGTTGTGCTACTGCTGGATGGAGTCTTCCTCAACCTCTCCCTCTCTCCTTGCTGGATCAAGGCGTGGGAGACGTCACCGGGTTGTACGTGTGTTGAACGCGGAGGTGCCGTCCGTTCGGCACTTGGTCATCGGTGATTTGGATCACGACGAGTACGACTCCATCAACCCCGTTCACTTGAACGCTTCCGCTTAGCGATCTACAAGGGTATGTAGATGCACTCTCCTTCCCCTTGTTGCTAGTCTCTCCATAGATAGATCTTGGTGACACGTAGGAAAATTTTGAATTTCTGCTACGTTCCCCAACACCCGGTTGGTGCCACCAACCGGGACCAAAGGGTCTCCTGCCTGGGCTCTGCACACTGCCCACGTGGAAGGCCTTTAGTCCTGGTTCTGGATTGAACCGGGACTAAAGGGTCGGGGCATTAGTACCGACACTTTAGTCCCGGTTCAGGAACCGGGACTAAAGGCCTTTACGAACCGGGACTATAGGCCCTTTTTCTATCAGTGTTGTGCTAATATATGATGTATGGTGTGTGCATGTATGTTTTGTGTCTAATGCCTTTGTCAATTTCACTTACTTCGCTGGCAACAATAGAAACAAATGCCCACATTGGAAATTATTGGAGATGTTATCACTGACCGGCCAACAATCTGTGTTCATATGTCATCACTGTCTGGCCAGGAGGCCCGTGTGTGCTGGTGAAGTCATCACAAACCCCAAGCTACTGACAAGAGGGAAGCACATCTGTCATAATACTATTTGGTCGGTCAGTACTATACGGATCAACAGTAGTGATAGTTGCTGATCATTTTAATTATCAGCTTGTGCATTGTGCAGCTGAACGATAGAGCCGCTATAAAAAAAAGAGATTGAACCAGCCAAGTGACCGAGTTGTGCCCTATTTGACGTGGCCCGCCATAGCGTTGTGCAAGTGCCAACGCGTTCCGTGGTGCATGATGCATTGGTTAAGAGCTTTTGCAGTGTCCTTGGCAGAGGTGAAGGTGGACGTCAACGAGGCTGTGAGTAGGCCTGTCGATGTGGCGGGCCAAGGTGGCCAGCCGCAGGGGACCCCTATAATTTTGGGGGGCTCGGATCTACCTTACCTTTATTGACCAGGAAACAAAAAAAAGCCCTCAAAGCAGCCCATTTAGGTATGTCCTGGAGTCCATGGTTGATTTCGCTTCTGCCAAAAGCAAGCATAGATCATTGATATTTGATCATTCAAACTTCAAGCTTTCCACTAAACAAGAGGTAGATTTATTGTTTTATACCATATTTACTTTTTTAGCATTGATATTTGATATATTTCTAAAGATTATATGAAATTATGTGAAATAACATGCATCTGAAGTTATATACTCACTTTCTTCCGGTTTACAAGGCTTATTATCTCAAAATTTTAGTTTTTCTATTTTATATGTCTCAATTTTATTGCTCCATAGAGCAAGTACAATAGTGGGCTATTAGCCTGCTTATATGGCATTTTTGCCTATGTGGAGGACAGAGAGACAAGAAAAAAGTGGAAGAGTGGGCTTTCATGCAACAGTCAGCCTTTACGCGTGCTTCTAGGTAAAAACATTTAATGTGAGGAAAGAGATAGAGAAAAAGTGAGAAGAAGTTATAACCTTATAGCCAACCTTATATCCAACCTATTGTATGACTAATTAATAATACTAACTCTTGATGACATTGCATGTTTATATAGGCAGCAACTGGCTATACTATTAACCATGCTCTTATCACATGTTCAGACTTTAACGTGCATTAAATCATTGCACACAAGGATTAAGAGAAAACTCAACAATGCATGTAATCCTTTTGGTCATTTATTGGTCAGCCATGCATGTACTGCAATTAATGCATTGATAAACACAACTTCTTGGTGCGTGCATTAGGTGAGTATTTTTGCAAACTATAAAAACTATTCCGCCACTCACTATATCTATCTTGGTTGGTGACACTTTTGAATTGAGCCCTGTAAACAGAACGGATGAAGTAATTAAATACAAATATGCTTTAGTTATATTATTTTTGTAGTTATTTTTGAAAGAAAACAGGGTCTCATTTTGCATTTTGCATCGGGCCCGGAATTCCTGGAGACAGCCCTGTGTGTGCGTGTGATCGATGACATGCGCCAATGCGTGATCGATGACGTGCGCCAGTGCGTGTATGCGTGCAGCGAACATGTTCAAGGAAACATGAACCACCCATTGTTACTAGTCATTAGTCAAGAGCAGCACATCATGGCTGTACTTCGGAAAAGGAAGGCCTTTGGGTAGGAGAACTAAAGGAGAGGTCAAACGCATTGACACATGGGTGACCAGTGGGAGCAAGATCGGCGGGAGTGTGTGTGTGTGTGTGTGTGTGTGTGTGTGTGTGTGTGTGTGTGTGTGTGTGTGTGTGTGTGTGTGTGTGTGTGTGTGTGAGGCAGGTACGGAGTTCCCTGCATTCGATGTGACGGTGCACAGACGAAGAGATCTGCCAAGAGATCAAAAATATATTGGCGGCCGGCGACCAACGCTTTGTGAATGGAGAATCTCTTTTACTCTTCCATGTTGCTTTCCGTGGGGAAGCGGCGAGTGGTAGGCGAAGGCGAACAGCTTCCAGTGACCAGTGAACTCGATTCGTGGCAGGGACAGGTCGATCATGGAATGGCCTAGCTACTGGCTTGGCTGCTTTTCTTTCTTTTCCATGTTCGTTGGTCCTGCCCCACAGTGCATTGGTGGCATCTTGCCCAGCATATCAAGAAAGCTAGATCCGTCTGCAAGACATAGATGTATGCATAAAGAAAGAACATTACCTAGCTATTAGAATTGAGAACATGTACAACAGCGTGACATCAGTTGCCTGTGTGGTGCTATTTCGTATGCCAAATATGCCGTCATGGAACCATCTCACATATCGTGGTTGTTCCGACCTTTGAGCGTGTTTTTCTTATACTTTTATTCGATGGTAAATATGCAATAAAAATGATGGCGTGCATCAATTCCCATGAAGAGACCGAAGGAAAGCTCTCCTAGAAAAAGGAGTCGTGTCTCAAACAAAAGAGCTAGTTTGGACACAAGAACATATGTGAAGGAACTACGAAAATTAAAATATGACTTGACTTATATTGTGAGAAGGAGGGAGTACCAATTGTTGTGCAAAATCTAGCTTAGATTAGAGCATGACAATATCGGATACACGCAGATAATTGGGTAACCAAACCAACAGACATAGGAACAACCTAAACAGAGAGAAGATTAAAACAAAACCCTACTATACCTTGTACATGTCGCATCCAAATTATTCCTCATTGTGCCACCATAGCTCTAGCTGGTGATGGCCCGCATAAAAAAAATCAGTAACGACAATACTCGCAAATACATGCAGAGGACCAAACATCCTTGAATCACCTCAAAAGTAGACTGTCATGTACATCGGAGGACAATCACGCCAAGCATATTGACGAGGGCACCACACCGTGATGTAGGCAAGCAGTGGCACCAGCACTGGCATACCAGGTTTGATGACCTTGCTCACAAATACTCAAAAGAAGGCAAAATTGAATAAGACGGAGTTTTTCACTGACGAAGTCCATGGAGCAATGCTGCATGAAGATACAAAGAACCAACCCATCAACTAAAAAAACATCATCCATGAAAACTATTGGGAAAAACCATTAAACCTATGTTGCAAATATGAGCAATTTACCAAATAATTTTATTAACAGAAATACTAGATAAAGCAGGACTAATATAGTAGAGATAAAACAAGTTATGCGTTCTGACAGAGAGAAGGTAAATAGCTTCTGCATATATGAACCGTAGCCTATCATATCTATAGCAGACAGTAGAACTAGTTGCATATATGAGATAGAACCTAACATATTTAGGGCAAGGATTAGAATAAGGAACTGCGGCAGAACCTTTAACAGGAAAAACAAGAACACGTACGGGACAGCAGCAGCAGAAGCGCTGGACTTGGGCTCGATGTCCTCGCCTGCCATGTCGTCGAGGAGGTCGTGGACGTCGGGAAAGAAGTCGTCGGCGACCGGATCATCTGTGATGAAGCAGCCAGTAGTCGCGCTCCCCAAAAACCTTATCACCCTTCTCCCGTACAGGACTCGAAAGGTGCGGTTTCGGAGACCTACTGTCCCGACTCGCGGTGCACGCCGCAAGCCGGGATGAGGAAGACAATAGCAGCTCAGAGATTGGAACCGGTGGCGAGAGGAAGGAGAAGTTCTGGTGCGTCTATCTGAGAAGAGCGACCTCCCTTTTATATTTAGACATCGACTCGGCTCATTCCCGTAACCCGCGGCGCGGCGCGGCGCGGCATGGATGTCCCTCTTGTTCTCATGCTCATACAAGTGGGGAAAGAACCTCCCTTATAAGGAGGTCCAACTTCCACTAAACTAGCAATCTGGGACTAAACTTTAGTAGTACCCCTTGCTTTGCACAAATGGGCTAAGTGGGCCTCTAGGATTTATTAGGAATTTCTGAAATAGTTATTGGGCTGCCCAAAATAGACTAAATTACAGCAATCCCCCACCAGATCCCAGAGGCACACAGAAATTTGCCTTTGGTTCCAAAACACTGTTTTATATATCGGTACTGCAGTGGAGACTGTTAAGTTGAACTTCCACCTAGAACTGTATGCTACACTAGTAAGCAACTTGAACAGTGGTCTGGGCCTTGAACTGCAAGTTTTCTGCGAATCTAGCTTCACATAAAGCCTTGACCGATACGTGGCTACCGTGGGTCTTCCCCGCGGGTGGAGCTTATGCGTCATACTCCGTAACCTTTCATGAGTTTACTAGAGAGAACCCTACTCTCATAGATTGTGACATTTGACAATCAGACTCATATAGGTGTGTTCTTCAAAAGATGTTCTGCAGGATAACATCTCTACTTAAGTAAGCCACTTAGAACACATTAAGATATACTTTAACCTTCTCTGAATGTGTCTTGATGACTTCATGTTATCCTTTAAGCTGCTCACTTTCATGATCACAGTTTGATTGTCGCAGTTCATAAGAATGCCCGGTACATGTTTCTTAACAACCGGCAAGTCATTCAAGAGCCGACGAAGCCAATCTGCTTCGACCGTAGCTGTATCTAGTGATGTGAGTTCTGCTTCCATTGTTGACCTCGTTAAGATGGTCTGCTTGCAAGACTTTCAAGAAACAGCGCCACCTCCATGAGTGAATATATAACCTCTCGTGGCCTTTATCTCATCAGCATCTGAGATCCGGTTTGAGTCACTATACCCTTCAAGCACCTTTGGGTGCCCGGTTTAGTGAATTCCATAATTCACAGTGCCTTTCAAATAACGCAAAACTCTTTTTAGAGTTTTCCAATGCACATCTCTTGGTTTTGAGACAAACCGACTCAGTTTGCTAATAGCAAAAGAGATGTCAGGTCTTGTAGCACTGGCTAAGTACATAAGCGAGCCAATAATTTGAGAATACTTCAATTGGTCTCTAGCAATTCTTCGATTCTTTCGAAGTAACACACTTGCATCATAAGGTGTTGGAGAGGGTTTGCAGTCACTATAGCCAAAGCGACTTAAGATCTTTTCCATATAGTGAGATTGAAGCAATGGAATCCCACCATCATCGTCTCTCAACAACTTAATGTTCAGAATGACATCAGCCACTCCTAAATCCTTCATCTCAAAACAGCGAGATAGGAAATTCTTGACCTCCTTAATAACATTCAGATTTGTTCCAAAAATCAGTATGTCGTCAATATACAAGCAAAGGAAAACTCCCTCGCCCCCACAATGGCGATAGTACACACATTTGTCAGCTTCGTTTACAACAAAGCCTGCAGCTATTAAAGTTCTTTCAAACTTCTCATGCCACTGTTTGGGTGCTTGCTTGAGTCCATACAAAGACTTCAGCAACTTGCACACTTTTCCTTCCTGACCATCTAGTACAAACCCATCTGGTTATTCCATATAAATTTCCTCGTCCAACTCTCCATTTAGGAAAGCAGTCTTAACATCCATTTGATGAACGAGAAGACCATGTGAGGCAGCTAGTGAAAGTAGAACTCGAATAGTGGTCAGTCGAGCCACAGGTGAGTAAGTATCAAAGAAGTCTTCACCTTCCTTTTGGGTATAACCCTTAGCCACGAGCCGAGCCTTGTACTTTTTAATAGTACCATCAGGCCTAAGCTTCTTCTTGAATACCCATTTGCATCCTATAGGTTTTCACCCATAAGGACGATCAGTTATCTCCCAAGTTTCATTCGCTAAGATGGAATCCATATCGCTACGAACCGCTTCCTTCCAGTAGTCAGCATCTTCAGATGCATAAGCCTCTGAAATAAACTGGGAGTGTCATCTATGAGATACACAAGAAAATCATCACCAAAGGACTTTATAGTCCTATGTCTCTTGCTCCTAGTAGGAACTTCATTGTCTTCCTCCACAGGACTTTCAAAGTGTTCTATCGAAATGGCAGGTTTGGTAATTGTAACTGGTTCCTGATTCGATAAACTAGGCATCTCTTGATTAGATGAGGTAGCCATATCCTTTATGAGAAAGATATCTTCATAGAAAGTCACATCATTCAACTCCATGATCGTACCGACATGCATGTCAGGTACCTCAGATTTTACAACCAAGAATCTATAGCCAATGCTATGAAAAGCATATCCCAGGAAAATACAATCCACAGTCTTTGGTCCAAGCTTCCGCTTCTTTGGAATTGGAACATTGACTTTCGCCAAACAACCCCATGTTCGCAGATAAGAGAGTTTTAACCTTTTCTTCTCCCATTCCTCGAATGGAGTTATCTCTTTGTTCTTTGTGGGGACTCGGTTCAGGACATGACATGCGGTCAATATCGCCTCCCCCCACCATGCCTTGGAGAGACCCGATGTGTCTAACATGGCGTTAACCAAATCAGTTAGAGTACGGTTCTTTCTTTCGGCCACCCCATTTGACCGAGGTCAGTACGGAGGCGTCCTCTCATGGATTATACCATGTTCCGCACAAAAAGCATCAAATTCATTGGAAAAATACTCTTCACCACGGTCGGACCTAAGCCTCTTAATTTTTCGATCTAGTTGGTTTTCCACTTCAGCTTTATAGATCTTGAAAAACTTCATAGCCTCACCCTTAGATTTCAGAAGATACACACGGCAGTATCTAGTGGACTCGTCAATTAACATCATGAAATATTTCTTTCCACCTTTTGTCAAAACACCATTCATTTCACATAGATCTGAATGTATGAGCTCTAGTGGTGCAAGATTTCTCGTTTCCGCAGTCATGTGAGACTTACGAGGTTGCTTAGCTTGCACACAAACTTGACACTTAGATCCCTTGACAGTGGTGAAACTAGGGATTAAGTTCAACTTTGCTAGTCGCGACATGCAACCAAAATTAACATGACAGAGACGTGAATGCCACACATTGGATTCACTATTGTTGCAAATATGATTAACAACTTTATTGCAAACGTCTGATAAGGATAAAAGAAACAGACCCCCTGAGTCATAGCCTTTACCAACAAAGGTTCCATACTTGCATATTACAAATTTATTCGATTCAAAGACAAGCTTGTAGCCATCTCTACACAGAAGAGATCCGCTAAGAAGATTTTTATTGACGGAGGGGACATAATGCACGTTCTTCAGCCGCACGATCTTCCCCGAAGTAAACTTTAGATCGACCATGCCAACACCACGAACAGAAGCACTTGAACCGTTGCCCATCAGCACGGTTGAAGTCCCTGCGGTATGATAAGACGAAAACATGGAAATATCACCGCATACGTGAACATTAGCACCCGTGTCAATCAACCAATCAGGAGAATGACATACTGAAAAAATAGTGGGAAATATACCATACCCATCATCCTTCATGTCAGTGTCTTCAATGACAACATTAGCGGTCTTGCCGCCTTTCCCAACGTGACGCTTGTCATAGCGATTAGGGCAACTAGAAGCCCAATGATCAGGATCCCCACATACATGACAGACACCTTTCTTCTTGTCATTCTTCTTCTTGAAGTTCGTGTGTTGCACAGCCTTACTCTTCCCATCAAACTTTGCTTTACCATCAAACTTGCCCTTGTTCTTGAACTTGTGGGGCTGGAAGTTCTTCTTCTGTACCAGGTTGGCACTAGATCCTCCCTCAATACCTCGAGCATGTGTGTCCTTTGCTCTCGCCTTTTCTTCCACATCAAGAGTGCCAATGAGATCCGGGACGGAAAACTCTTGTCTCTTATGCTTCAGCAAGGTAGCAAAGTTCCTCCATGGAGGAAGCTTAGTGATGATACCTCCAGCAACAAACTTGTCTGATAGCATACAACCGAAGTGCTCAAGTTCTCTAGCAAATGACTGTATCTCATGAGCTTGCTCAACCACGGAGCGCTTTTCAGTCATCCTGTAGTCATAGAATTGCTCCATGATGTACAGCTCAGTACCAGCATCCGAGACCCCAAACTTGGCCTCGAGTGCATCCCACATATCTTTTCCATTATCAATTGACGCATAAGCATCAACTATGTTCTCACAAAGAACACTCAAGAGAGCAGCCTTAAACAGAGTATCCATTTTCTGAAAGGCTTGTGCCTGTTGAGCATCAAGCTCCCCTTCAGGTTTGCCGAGAGTGGCATCATAGAAACTCATGGTTTGAAACAATAAGACTGCTCTCACGCGCCACCTCTTATAGTGGATACCCTCAAATATAGGAGGTCTCATGGAAGCAGCAAAACCACTTGGGTTAAATTGCCTATAATAAGGTTTTTGGATTGTTGGAAATATGAGCAATTTACCAAATGATTTTATTAACAGAAATACTAGATAAAGCATGACTAATATAGTAGAGATAAAACAAGTCATGCGTTCTGACAGAGAGAAGGTAAATAGCTTCTGCATATATGAACCGTAGCCTATCATATCTATAGCAGACAGTAGAATTAGTTGCATATATGAGGTAGAACCTAACATATTTAGGGCAAGGACTAGAACAAGGAATTGCGGCAGAACCTTTAACAGGAAAAACCAAGAACACGTACGGGACAGCAGCAGCAGAAGCGCTGGACTTGGGGTCGGTGTCCTCGCCTGCCATGTCGTCGAGGAGGTCGTGGACGTCGGTGAAGAAGTCGTCGTCAGGGAAGTAGTCATCGGCGACCGGATCGTCCATGATGAAGCAGCTAGTAGTCGTGCTGAGCGCTCCCTAAAAATTTATCACCCTTCTCCCGTACAGGACTCAAAAGGTGGGGTTTCGGAGGCCTACTGTCCTGACTCGCGGTGCACGCCGCAAGCCGAGATGAGGAAGACAACAGCAGCTCAGAGATTAGAACTGGTGGCGAGAGGAAGGAGAAGTTCTGGTGCGTCTCTCGGAGAGGAGCGACCTCCCTTTTATAGGCGCAAGAGAAGGAGGCGAGAGGCTGCGCCGGGAGCTGAAGGGAACGCGGGAGATGAAACAAATAGACAGCAACCGAAGGGTGCAGCGTTCGTATTCAATATCCACTACATCAAAACTTTCCAAATCCCGAGTGACCTTTCGTATACCCGTAGTGCGTGGCAAAAATTTAGACATCGGCTCAGCTCATTCCCGCAACCCGCGGCGCGACGCGACGGGGCGGGCTGCGGAGGAGGAGCGCGCGTGGATGTCCCTCTTGTTCTCATGCTCATACAAGTGGGGAAAGAGCCTCCCTTATAAGGAGGTCCAACTTCCACTAAACTAGCAATGTAGGACTAAACTTTAGTAGTACCCCTTGCTTTGCACAAATGGGCTAAGTGGGCCTCTAGGATTTATTAGGAATTTCTGAAATAGTTATTAGGCTGCCAAAAATAGACTAAATTCCAGCAGCCTATGGGCAACGTTAGACCAAGCATCACTAAGACGAGATTAAAAAAATGAGACCAACGCATGGCTAACCTTTGTTGGTTTTTTTATAGAAGAAAACTCCGCAGGCACAACGCGCTAGAGCAGAGGCTCGAATCCGAGCGGGCTGGCAGCTAACCCAGCTGCGTAGTCAACAGGTCGACGCCCCATTCTCTAAGAGAAGATTAGAGACGGAGGATTTATGTCTAAGTTATGTGCGTGCATGCACGTGGTTAATGCCAAAAGCCAAGTTCTTACTTCCTCCATTTCTTTTTAGTCTGCATATAAAGTTTGCTTGAAATCAAACTATGTAAAGTTTGATCAAGTGTAGAGAAAAAAAATTATCAACATTCATAACAATTGGAATTCAATATCATTGGATGCATCATAAATGAATTTTCATACTGTATGACTTTGGTATAGATGTTGATATTTTTAATGTGGATTTGGTCAAAACTTTGCGTAGTTTGACAACAAATTTTTATATGGAGTAAAAAGGAATGGAAGGAGTATGAAGAAACTCCAGTACTCTAGATACACTCGGATCGTTCTCCACAAAAACAAAAATCCTACACCTACGGGAAACTACTACAGGCTGGTTTTACGGATGGATTTTTTTTTCGATCAAAGGGGAACCCCCCGGTTCCATTTTCATAAATGAAACCCCACATGCATACAGGTTCTTCTGGTGTAAAACCAGGTCTCAAGACAAAAGCAAAAGAAAGGCTCATGATAGCTAACATGCATCAGTTACTACTAACAGTCCACCGGATCAACAAAGACAGAACAGAACTAAATAATCAATCTTTTTTCTTCAGCACATTGGTATGAAAACCACATGGATCTCCTCCGCCATCTTTGGATTCTCCTTCACTTGTTTCTGTAGTAATTCTTTCGTAGATGTAGCAAAGCTCCCACAAAAATACTGTAGAAACTGTCAAGTATATAACGTTCAATTTGGTGCATTTCGGTGGGTGTACGGCCATGAGTTCTAGCCACAAAACATGCATGGCAATTGTCAGAGCACGACAGCTTAATTAGCCTTCTTGATTGTGCTTCCACTGGTCGCACGACCAGCAGAATGTTCCAGTTAACACTGGTCTAGAATTATTGATAAGAAAAAGCACTACACGCATCTCATACCAAACTAAAGCACATCAATCTTTCATACAACTCTCATTGGTTCTTCTACAGCTCAGCTGATCGGGTCAGTGTGTACTCCTATAAACATCATATCATATTATTGTTCGCTTGGAACTCCAAAGTTTGTTCTGCATGTACTAGTAAAGGAAAATATGCCTCAAAAATTAAACTCTCTTGCCTTTACTGGATGGCTGGGGTATACTGCTAATTAACTATTTCGTTTGGGCAGCGGATCTCGTATGTATTCTTGGCATATTCGCAGCAGCTAGCTTGATTAGGGTTTCTTCTTCGAGAGATCTGAGACGAAGCTACGATCGATGGGACGGTGTCTTGTAGGTTCATGTGACCGGGTGATGATTAGGCCACCAATTGGATGGCTCAAGTTCATCCGAACATATGCGCCGTGAGAAGACCAAAAAGGTGATGGTTTTACCTTTTCGTTCAGCTACACTTGTAGACTTAGAGCTGGATCTTGGACAGGACAAAAAGTGCGCCGACCATAGTGTCTAGTACAAATAGGGGCTAAAAATTTATACATCTACATTTCTGTTATGTTATGGTAAGTATTAATATTTGATGTGCTTTTCTTATACTCCATATAGACTGAAGACAAGACTAAACACATATTCATCATGATGTATTTTTCTGTTATCCTGATGTCTTCGCTCCATCATCCTAACCCCTCCCATCCCTCTCACCACTACCGTCGCCGAGCCGCCGACGGGCGCTGTCGCCGCTCCCCTATCAAAGTCGATTTTTATATTATATATAGATTTGTTATTATATCATTTTTATAAACTTAATCAAATTCTACAAAGTTTAACTTTAGTCAAATCTAATATACATAGCAAATAAAAATAAGCGAGTACGGATTAGGACCCTTTGCGCTTTCGCGTGCATTCGGCCATACTCCACCATTCGCTTGCATGAACCTTCCAAAACAAAAGATCGTTTGCATCGAGCACCCGCAGAAGCTTCATTCGCTTCCTATTACCACCATGAAAAAACGCGGAGCCCGTCAAGATTGATAAGGCATGCACTAGCCCCATGTACGGCGCGACACAAAGCGAGGGAGCGATCCGACTGACCGGTCGGCCTAAGGGCATCTGCCACATGGACCCTAAAATCATCCATATATGTCAGGTAATCTGGATGTTTGTCTAGCCAACTAAAAGCCACCAAGTCAAACATCCAAACATCTCATCTCTCTCCTCAACCGCCACATGCACATGCATAAATGGACATTTAGGAGACATGGTTAGACTATCGGTTCCGCATCAGTATCCATGGGCTGGTCTGGACCAATCCACAGACAAATAGTGGGTCCGTTTTAGGGGTCAGCGTTGAAGATGTCCTAATTCTCCATGCATGGAGATTGGAGGGCCAAGATCTCATCGCATTGCATGATATCAATCGGATCGGACCTGGATCAAACCACCCGTGCGTATGCTTGCATCTGCATGCAGCGCGGCACAGGTCGCAGGTAGGAGGCAGGCCTAACCTGCCAACCCAGACCATGCTGATCGGTGCAGGAGTAACACTGGTGAGTGGTGACCATCGGCTCGCACGAACCTTCCGCCACTATGAGCGCAACGCACTGGCATTTTGAGCTCGCCTTTTCGGCTGTGGGTTCCATCGATCGGGAAAGGGTCAAACACCCAAAACCCGAAAGAAAGGACCGCGCTGGGGGTACAACGAGAAACATCATCGAGAGAGCCGGCCCGACCCCACGTCCGATCAGTGGTGGCAGCCCGAAACACACGCGGTTCGGCCGCCGTCGTGGGCGTTGAGTTCTGACGTCGTCGACAGCATCTTCAACATGCGAGATTGGTTGCAACGCGAGTGCGGGAAGTGTGCGTGCCCGCCTGGCCTGTCGTGCGTCACTAGCGTGCATGCATGATTCAGTTGAGGGATATTTTTGACTTCCCAAATATTTGAAGAGAAGTGGCTTCTGCTGCTTAAATTTGAGCATCTCAAACCAAGTCTAGTACGCCTGCTCCATCAAGATCCTTGCCTATGGGACACCCCTTCCCCCCCAGGCCCGCCGACCTCCCAGCCCCACCTTTCTTTCGTTGTCGGGCCATTGCCGGAAATGCCACATCTCCTCGCTGTCTCCGCTGCAACCTTCAACTACTCTCACTTCCTCCGCCCACAAAGTGTTCGACGAATTGCATGTGTACATTTTTCCCTTTCTTTGTTTTCTCTTAACTATTTTTGAAATCAAATTCATCATTCAACATTGCAATTGCTAGATGAAAAGGTTGAGGGAGATGTACTTCGATGACTCTTTGTATGAAGAGGAGGAAGAAGATGGAACATTACATTTGATACAAAGGGCATTGCAAACATCAAACCATCATCCTTGAGGTCCTTGCATTAGAGGTTCTACAGATTTGGCATTCATACTTGGATTGCCTGGCTCTCAGAACGACCTTAATGTCCTTTCTAGACCACCACTGTTCGGAAGGCTTGTTCTCGAACATGATCCACCTTGCAACTATGTTCTCAATGACCACGAGTACATGATGGGCTACTACCTTACCGATGGCATCTAATCCTCCAAGGACCACATTTGTGAAGACAATTCAACATCTGTACAGCAAAAAGAGATCTCACTTTCCGAAGTGTCAAGACTTCGCAACAAAGGATGTTGAGAGAGCTTTCGGTGTGCTTCACAGCCGCTTTGCGATTGTTCGCAGCCCTGCCAAGTATTGGAAGGCACGCGTCCTCTGAAAAATCATGACAACATGCATCATTTTGCACAACATGATCATCAAGATGAGACGCGACAACCGAAGAACTTTTTATACATCTCTAGTGGGGATCCCGTCGAGCCAAAACACAATGCAGACATGATCCAGAGAATCATCACAGTGCATCAAAGGATCTAGAACCGAGGAGTTCATGACCAACTCCAAGATGATCTTGGTGAGCACTTGTGGGCACTTCATAGCACTTGATTCTTGTGTTTTTGCATCCTTTATTTGGACTATCACTTAATTTGGGCCCTTTGGTGTGATTGAATTTTAATAATTAATTTTGAAAACATTGAATTTGAAACATTGTTAAAAATTATCAATTTTGAAATTTGTATGTATGCAAATATCTAGTTGAAATGGAGTATGTAAACCAAAGGATTGAAGAATTGGCAAAGAAATCCTTTAGTGACTTAAGTTTCCATGTTTTTTAACGCCTAAAAATTTAATAGTTAAGGTTTAATGAGGGTTTGGAAAGTTAAATTTTTGGAATTTTCATGGAGACACCCTAACAATGGCCTTATGGTGTTGTAAGTGAGCAAACCGTGCACATATTTTCACCGTTACTGTTGGCAGTGGCTTTAATACCTATCTTCTAGACATCAGCATGAGTCAAGGCTTATCTATTTTCCGATAAAGTACAATACATCACTATCGAGCTGATATCAAGGGCAAGCTAGTGCGTGAGAATGTGCACATCTAAATTATTAAAAAAAACACGACTTGTGATTGAATGTCTAGGAGGATGGTTGTACTTGTACCACATCCCACTAAAGATCAAACCAAGGTTTTGAAGTACTGCATGCATAAGGGGATCATTCTCGCTGTCAACCAGACGTATGAGGTGACTTTGTCAACAGCAACTCCGATTTTCCATAGGCACAAGTGCATGTAGTAGTGTGGTGCACATGGGTGTGTGCGCGCTTATGTTGTACTCGGTATTTATAAAAAAACTGAAAAAAACATGATGTCATGCTAAAGTGATTAGCAACGCGCAACAACAAGAGACAACACTGACCTCTTGAAAACACTTAAACTACGAGAGAGATTCTTCAAAAGGAATGAACGAGACGTAAAAACCGTCTTTGTCGGATCCAACCACCGAAGAGCCGAAGAGCAAGTCTAAACAAACAACAAAAGCATTTCCTCGGGAAAAAGAAGAGGATGCATAAACACGCGTGGATATACTTAGCTAAATAATATATTTTTTTACGCATCATTGTGGGCCGGTCAACCAGCTCATGCATGGTGCAACGTTGGTTGGCTAGCTAGCTAGCCGCTCCTTGACCATCCATCGGCGCCGTTGCGCTCCCAACGATGGGAGCGGATATTCCATGGATTATCCCCCACTTTTCCGACACTGCATCGATCACACCATCATCATCCACTTTACTTCTTCTTCACCGATCCTTCCCTTCCCTTTTGCCTTTCCCTTTCCTCTGTCTGTCTCTGCTAATTCCACCACGCGTCCACTACCAGTGGCAATGGCCAGGCTACAGCTTCGAGCGCTCCATTTTCTCTCTTGTTATCGATGCTTTTGGCCTTTTTATCTTCTATATATCCTTACCTCCGATAGTTACTCAAGTGTGAAGTAGGTGGCAACTGCTAATGGCCGTTGGTTTCGACGTAAAATTACCACCGCCCCTTTGGTTTCAGCTGTCCCCGTTGATTCTACCCCACCACGCATCCACTACGTACGTGCTCATACTCTCTTCTCTCTCGCTCTCCACCGGCCTTTGCCGCCTCCAGAAAAGGCTGTGTTCGACTTTCATGTTCTCTCGATCGTTAGTCGTCGTTAATTTGCTCCGGTAATGGAAGTGTGGTTAGTGGGGTACGCAACTGCTAATGGTCGTTGGTGTCTCGTTTTAGCAGCAGTACTAGCCTACGCACGCGTGACGCCCAGCTGCGATCGTCCGATGTGATACTTCTTGTTGGTGTTGATTGCCTGAGAATTTCGAAGGGAGCGCAGTAGCTAGGTTTTTGTCGCTTTTGTGACGTGTCGCTGCTCGATCAGTGGGTAAATTAACCACTTGCGCCTAGCCTAGCTCGCTCTTGCTAGTCACCGGGAAAATGGCAATCAGCGAGAGCATGCAGTGCCTGCATACGCAGGAGATGGCCGGTTTTGGTTTTGGAGGACTTGATCCCTATGGCTAGGCCAATTCCGGCCCTTGTCTACGTTTAGTTCCCGCCTACCGTCCTATGGATGCATCACGCCCACATCTATCTCTAGCTACTCCATCTAGCGATGCAACCAAAATTTACAATGAAATGAAATTGACGCATGCATGCATGGCGTCGCCAACTTTAACCGCAAGTTGTTACTGCCGGCCGGCCCTGTGACCGGACAACGAAATGGCCATATGTATTTGTGACAACTGACGAGCCAGCAGTGACCTCACCTGACGACGGAAGAGAACTGGGCTTGGTCGTGTCCGGGGTCGGGGTCGGTACCGATAGCTATTGATGTCTGTCGAATGTGAGAAAGGAGTTTGTGATAGGGAGAGGAGCCGGGAATTTATCTGCTGGGAGTCGTAGCATGCAAGATACTACCAGTATGCGCAATCTTATGGTCCTGGGTTAACAAGGTCAATTTTGCATATTACAAAAAAGGAAAATAATGGCACGTCCATTCGAGTGTATGCAAATTTTCATCGGAAAACACAAGTACTGCAACTTGTGCTGAAAAACCTTGGTGCTTCGAAAAAAGCATTTTAGCAAATCCCCAGAAAACGTATAGCTAAAAAAAAGTATCGCTATTAGGAGTTAGAGCACTCTAACAGATCCCCTAGCTAAAACTGCTTAACTTCCCGTAAAAAAGTTTGAAACTAAAGTACGACAATGCTTCCTGACCTCAACACAAAGTGCTCAATCAAAGGGCCAGAATATTTTTTTTCTTCTAAAAAACTACAGTTGAATCATCCATCCATCAATTAATATGATGTTAAAATGTAGTTGAAGTGGTGCTTTTGTATGCAAAAGGTGTGATAAATAGCAAAGTAAAAATAATTGGGACTAAAGTATTGGGGGTTCTGCTAGGTCACGGCCTCCCAATACCCATTTTTTTAGGGAGGCTCCCAATAAGTTGCTTTTTTATCTGTCGAGGAAGTTAAACATGCCTTTCTACGGAAATATAATAGGACCTCAGGGTCTTGATAATATCCATGTAAATTTTCTTCATTATCGTTGGAATCTAATCCAAGAGTATATTATGTACTACATGTTTCATTGTTTCCACCTTGGCATTCTTAATGTACAATGACTGGAATATGTTGTTATTACCTTACTCTGTAAAATTCCAGTTGGTGTGAAAATTCACTAATTTAGATCCATCTACATCATTAGATACATTTATGAATGTATAACTAAAACAATGATTTTCAGACTTGAACCGTTCCCTTGCAAATTGATTAGTGTTTAATGTTCATTTATCAAATTTAGAAGCTCATTTACTTGCCAAACACTCTGCTATGCTTGATCAGGGTTGCCATCTGTGGCATATTTCTCCTCATGATCCTTCTTGTATTTCCTTAAACATTCATATTTTCAATAAAGTATTAGCAATTCTCAAAAAAAAAAATTTGGGGGTTCCCCTAAGAAAAGCCACGCCATTTGGGTCCTGACCATTGACCGGCCAACCATCAACCGGTGACCGTTGACTTTTTTAAGAAACAACATAAATCTGGAAAAATTCATGGATTTGAAAAAGTTCATTAATTTAGAAAAAATCATGAATTTCCAAAGGTTCAAGAATTTGCAACCAAATTCACTAAATTGAAAAAGATTATATAGCTGAAAAAGGTTCACAAGTTTGAGAAAAGTTTGCAAATTTACAAAAGGTTCACAAAATTAAAAATATCATGAATCTAAAAAAAGTCACGAATTTAATGGTTCATAAAATTGGAAAAGGGTTCACCAATTGGAAAAAATCATAAAACTTAAATTTTTTGTGAAATTCAAAAACTTCAAAAAAAAATTCATGAATCATATGAAATTACACGAAATCCAAAAAACTTTGTGAATTTGAAAAGAATCAGAACACTTGAAAAACAAATTATGAATTTAAAAAATGTTCATTAACTTAAAATGAAAAGAAAAAACTGAAAAGGGAAAATAGAAATAGGAAATAAGAAATAAGAAACAAGGGACAAGAAAAAGAAAAAGAAAACATAAAAAAGCAAAAAAAACCAGTCAAACCCTAGTAAAAATAAGAATTAACGAAAACCAACCTAGAAAACCAGTGGGAACCTTTCCCAAAATTGGTGGGGGAGAGACAACATGGGCCGATGGCCCACTTAGGATTCGTATTTACCACTTAAGGCACCACGTACAGTTAAATCAACATGGACGCCGTGTGCAGATTTAACTGTACGTGGTGCCTTAAGTGGTAAATAGGATTCGTATGTCGATGCGATGGGATCTTGGCATGGAGAACTCATCGCGTCGCGTGAGATTAGATCATATCGGATCCGAACGCATGGACCTGGATCGGACCCTCCCGGCCCATACGTATACATGCAGCGCCGGACAGGTCGCACGCAGGCAGGACTAACCTGCCGACCCAAACCATGTAGAGTCGGTTGGTGCAGGAGTAACTGTGGTGATCACTTTTTTTTCATGCAAGAAACTTTTGATCTATTCATCTTTAATCATGACAGTACAACGAACAACAGAAATAATAAAAAATTACATCCAGATTCGTAGACCACTAGCGATGACTACAAGCACCGAAGCGAGCCGAAGGCACGCCACCGTCATCGCCCCTCCCTTGCCGGAGCCGGACACAACTTGTTGTAGTAGACAGTCGGAAAGTCGTTGTGCTAACGCCCCATAGGACCAACGCATCAGAACAGCAACCGCCGCGGATGAAGAGAAGTTTAGATCGAAAGGATCCAACCTAAAGACACAAGAACTGTGGTGAGCACTTCCTCCACCATATACATACTCCCTATGTTCGGGCACATAGGGCGTCTAATGAAAAACTAGTTATTCGAAATGGGATTCGAAATAGAGTCAATTGCATCTATAGTACACAAACTTGCATAACTGGTACAGATTCATACAACGGCTTGAAAAATGCCACAAACTGATCACACAACTTGAGTTTTGGTTACAATTTGGTACATTTCTGTCGCCTTCCATCAAAGCTCCGTTATCTCTGCTCACCTGCCCGCCAGCGTGGCACCGGCATCGCCTTCATCAAGTCTGAACAAACAACGGAAACAATCCCTCCGGGAAAAAAAGACCATGCGTAAACACGCGCGGATGTGTGATGCTCATAATGTCAGTAAGTAGCTATGTCGTCTCCGCTTTGCCTTTGCTCTATCTGTCGTCTCCGCTAATTCCACCACGTACGCATCCACTACCTACGTACGTAGAGTAGTACGCAACTGCCCATGGCCGAGCCGGCTACTCCCTCCTTCCCCATCGCCTTTTCTGGCCTCCAGAAAAGGCTATGCATGACTTTACTTGGAAGGAGTGACGAAGGTCCAAGGAATACCAGCTACGTCTCGCTTTTTATCTTCTCTCATCAGTCGTTAATTTGCTCCAGCCAGTCGTTAAAGTGTAGCAAGTGGTACGTAGTAACTGCTAATGGCCGTTGGTGTCGCGTGCTAGCAGCAATTCAAGGTTACGCATGCGTGACGCCCCAGCTGCGATCGATCTGATACTCGGTGGCGGTGGGTAAATACTACTTGCAGGCCGTCGTGATGAGACTGAGAATTTCGGAGCCAGCGGATGCGGTAGCTATCAGTGGGTGAGCGTTTGGATCTCTTTGCCAGCAGAGATCCGAGTGGTTTTCGGAGGACTGGATCGATACTCTGTGTCTATGGCTAGGCCGGACGATTTGATAATTTGCCATCCCTTACTTTCCCTTTTTACAATTTGCCACCCATTGTCTCAATGACGAGTGGGTCCGGGCTCCATTCTCGGAGGAGGGGGGGAGGGCAAATTATGAAAGGGGGAGGTAAAGGGTGGCAAATTATCAAATTTGCCAGCTAGGCCAATGCATATATTCCTTAGTCCACATTAATTCTGGCCTGCCGTGCAATGGCATGCCACATTTACATATCTCTAGCTACTCATCCATTTAGCTATACGACCAACAGCTGTAACGATCCATCACTATTCTGCTGACACAATTATTGCACGTCTAGTTTTTTTTACTTTTTGAAAAGGAGGGAATGGCTCTGGGCTTCTACATCACTGCCATGCATAAAAGCATTTCTATTAAGATGTAAGTATCAACATCTTTTATAGTACTGCATGACAAATACTCCCTTCGTTCGGAAATACTTGTCCTAAAAATAATTGTATCTAGACTTGTTTTAGTTCTAGATATAACAATTTCTAAAAGTAAGTATTTTCAAACGGAGAGAGTAGATCTGTTGCGGAGTTTTTTTTTTTTTTGAAGGAACACTGCTGAGATATTTTGTTGCATGAATTGATCGTACGTGATGCTGTCAGCCTTGCGATCGGAGAACAAAACGGTGATGTGAATTTTGGCCAAACCAGTAGAAACGTCACCCGCCGACCGGAGCAATTTGGGCTCATGTCTTGGTACGATAGTTATAGCTGTGGTACATCTGAGAAAGGCGTGTATCATAGAGGACGTATCCTGTGCGACGAGAGAACTCATGCACCAGATGCACCAGCTACACATGAGCCCTCAGATCGTAATGGAAGGGACAGGATCTATCTGAGAGGTTGGCTGCTGGTACGTTTTGCAAAGGAGACCTTGAAGCGTAGCTAAATCAACGAAACGACATCCCAACCCAGTTCGTGTCTTCCTCTTCCTGTACCACTGAACCAGACCCCGAGACTGGTGTATAGTTAACAAGTAAAAACATTTTCTTCCGCTGCTAACATGATAATCTTGCCCAGGCATCTTGAGATGTTGTTACCTGGAACCTAAGATCAGTATGCATTTCATCTTTCCCTTGCTGTTAGTTATGGACCTTTTCCTAGGACATCCACGTCTCACTCAGAAAATAAAATGAGATTGTTGCATGATGGTACTCCAATGGAAATGTAAAATCTGGGAATACTGTACAACCTTATTTGGAAAAATGCAATGCAGCGCAAACTGAATTTACGCCTTCAAAGTGCAACAAAAATTCTCACAAACTGAATTGCAGTGTTAAATGATTCTGGAAAAAGATGCATGTGATCTATTCTTCAATCAGTTGTAATGCTTGAAGGTTTATAACTGAATTATGTGATCGCGCTGGACACAATATTTTTTTAGCGGTTTCCATGTAAAAACGTCAAGGTATTTACATGTGGGAACATCGCAAGAATTTGATACAAAAAATAACATAAACTTTACAAAAGTTGTCCATCTGAACTTCAAAAGCCACATACCACATGATTTATTTCTTCCTAATCTAAGCTCTCTTTTTTTAAAAATGGAGGAGGATACCCGGCCTCTGCATCTGGACGATGCATGCAGTCACTTTATTAATTATTCACACAAGATCTTACAAAGTCATACAAAAATAAGACTACAGCCACCGTCTAGGCAAACATCTATCGCTACTCCTATCTAGTTGATGAAGGGATGCTGATAGTCTGGGCCTAATGTCAAACAGACCTCACAGCCAAACCTAACATCTAAGACCTGAGGTCCCAACTAGGACGCCTACCGGGTATGGGGCATCCACCAGTCCGGCGCACTCCTCAACCAGGACGTCTGCCGGGTATGAGGCCGCCGCAACCACCTACCACCTACCACCAATCCATCGTCTTTAGTGTTGTACCGCTGCATGTACCTTGCCCAGTCTAGCTGCCGTCGATGCCACCACGATGCCAGGCAACACCACCATCCTGCGCTCGTCCATCATCACACGCCCACCGGCGAGACCCCGCTGCTTCATGCCGCTGAGACCTGTCGTTGTCGACGTGTCAGATACCACGCCGCTCCTCCTCTTGTCCCCTCCAGCCAACACTTGCTCCAAAATGATGCCCCCAGGAGGGAAAACAACATCGAAACGTCGCCATCGTCCGATCCGGTAGACCCAGATCTATGGTTTCCCCCGGAACCTTCCGATCAAGTTGATGTGACCTGCAATGACGACGCCTCCAGAAGGGAACGACGTCGGAGACGCCGCCATCGTCCACCATGACCGCAGTCAGGCGCGATTTTCACCGGAAGCCACGTCATCCCGATCTCGCGGTTGGCCGGAACCGAGTGGAGTCTCTCCACGAAGACGAATGCCGCCGCCGGTAAACCGGCGGAGATCCGGCATCTCCTCACCGATCCCTCCACGTGCCGCCAGTTGGCGGAAGGCCACCCTGCGGCGGATCCGATCGGGGCATTGGATCCACATTCGCCGCCACCACCATCTCCGCGCAGATCAGGCACCTCATCGGATGGGGCACTGCCACCGCCACCGTCCATCTCAAGGCCGCCGCTCCGCCGGCTTATCGCGCTTCGACCACCACCACACGGCAAGGGATCGCCGCCCCAGCCGCCGCCTTCGGATCCCACGAGAAGGGCCGCCCTGCTGCCTCAGATGACATCCCGCCACATCCACCTGCCCAGGTGCCTTCGGCACCGGGCCCGCCGCCACCACGGCCCTCGCCGGCGGCAGCGGCGGCAGAGGGAGGCGCGAGAGGAGGCCTGCGGTTCTAGGGTTCGGGGGCCCCTGGCGTCGCCTAGGGGGAGGCGACGCGAGGGGGCTACGGGCGCAGATCAAAGCGAAGACGGCGAGTGGAAGCGGTGGAGGAGGACGAGACCTGTACGAGGCGGAGGTTCGCGTGCTGCTGGAGATCTGGAGGAGCCCTAATCTAAGCTCTACACTTAGGAGATTGTTGTGAACCCAGCCATGAAAGTCTTCACCCACCGACGCACAAGAAAACATGGGTAATCCTCAATTGCATCAAACCTGCACAAAAATGAAGTCAGGAACAATAACTGGTTGTAAGTACAGGTTCTAATAGTCAGAATTCTGGCAAGATAAAATCTGGAACATGAAAATTAGTGAGGGTTTCCTCAGTTGGGCATAAAAAGGGCATTCAAAATCAACAAAGTAAATAGCAAGAGTTGCGTAGCAAATAATATACTGCTGACTTGTACCATAAATCCCAGGTATTAACATGTTCACACACAAGTACTGACAGTGATATGGAAACTTTCTTTTTACTTGGAAAACATGAAAGATGTTTATAAACACAGTGCTCGTTGTCTATTTCCAATCTTGCTGAACCAGCTGAGGATAAACTTTTGCACTTACGATTTACCTATTCTGCTCATGCTTCACTTGCAATACAAGTACCGCATTATTAGAGTATACCTCTGGAAGGTATGGTCCTGAATATATGTTGACACAACGAGAATTATCTTATTGTTGGCAGGGTGTGTTGTTTCTTTTATCTAATGAAGCAATTGATCCATCTGCGACAAACACACCGGTGTCAATGTTAGTGTAGAGTTGCAGGCGTCGATGATAGGAACAATATGATTAAACTAGATTTTAGCAACTGATGGCCCTAAACTGAGTAAACACTGAACGCCGAAACTGAAACAAAAAATTGAGCAGGCTGGCAATACCTGTTTTCTGCCTGCTAGCACTAAGCTCGACGAAATGGCTGCTGTAGCACTGGTTTCTTCATATAAAAGTACTAACTATCACGTGGAAACATTTATAAACATGAGCCGGGGCCTGCTGGAGCACTGATATCTTCATATAAAAGTACTAACAGTCTATTTTCCAGTCTTATAGTCGCAACTGAGGATAATTTTTGTATCCCTTCTAACTGCAGATTACAGGGACCTCACAATTTATGAGATTTTGCAAACGGATTATAAGGAATGCCGACATTCTGCCACTGATGGGTTACTACATTGTATACTAGATCATCGATGGCGCGCGTTGCTGCGCCCATCCATTTGTACAATAAAATGATAAGAAGGAATTATGTAAATATGTGGAGACAGACAACATGATAGTAATATTTGCATAAACATATATGGTTGAGGATATTTTGTGTTGGCTCAAAATAAACAATAGTGAAACCATATTGGAGCTGACATTGGTTGCATTAATCATTTCCGAATCTTTGAAGCAGAATTGATGCAACAATGAAACTACATATGCTTAGAACATAAAGGCACTTGAAGAAATAATAGTAGAAAGATCATGAGATGTTATGTCTCAAACCCACTTCATCATCCATAAATATTTTTGATAGAGCTAAAAATTCACCGGATCATATTCTTCCCTAAGAAAGCCTAGTAGTAATTTTAGCCCAGTCAATATTTGAAAAGAAAGGTAAGACATCAGTCTAATATAATAGAGTTTCTATCATCCCGGATCACATGGGAAAAACAGAGATACAACGATAGTTCCACTGATAAGAACATGGAACGGAAATTGAATAATTGAGATTCATTGGCTATGAATAGTTTGAGAAAACTTTCAGGAAGAGAAACACAATATTCCAAGTATACTTCTTCTCCAAGAAAATTGTGGCAGATACCTCAGTTATAATATCTTCTCTCCAAAAGATTTATTTCCATAAGGTGAAGCCATGCCCTATAACTATTATACAGATTATCTTGAAGTGGCGTATACAAAGAACATACATTAAGTTCACAAAGGAGGAAAGGCCGAGTACAAGAATTGGCAATCAACCTTTTTATACCTTTTCTATTTGTGTTACGGATTATATATCAACACACACATGTGGGTTAAACCACGGTCATATTTTCCACAGTATGCAGCGTAAGATTATATACTGATGAGATGACACCATGTACGAGTCTAAATCTGAACGGGACTATTTAACTATGTCATCTGCGACTTCTCTTCATTCCACTGAGGCATGTCAATTGTATCGGCAAGTTCTGAACTGGAGATAATATGGCAGACCACAAATCAACTCTGCCATAATGTTAAAAAATTGGGAGTCAAGTAGTGAAGGTACCCGTGAAATCAACTGGAGATAACATGGATATATTGTTAATTTCCATGGAAGAGATCACAAACACAATTAGAATTACCAACGTCATCATGGTATGCGGAATCAAGTAAGAGATCTGAGTATGCACTCACAAAAAAAATACTCGCATAGTTCTCAAGAGTATGCAAGTCTGAACATGAATATAAAATACCAACAGTGTGATTAGAATGATAGGCAAATTGGACACAAAAAGAAAAAAAATGAGAGAAGAACTATTGTATTACTTCTGTCAAAGCAGTTCAGATTCATGTGTACCCATCAATCAGTTTGCATTGGTACAACTACACGAGCAGGACTCAGGACCATTGACCTACTAACCTTTTGTAATGCAGTCAGAGGCTCTAAGTTGTTTCCCTTCAGACCGCAGTATATCAGCTGGTACTAACCAAATCATGTAATCTGAACAAGAGAAGAAATTTTTTACACTGCCAAAAAAAGAAGAACCTTTTTAATGTAGGATTTTACACAGGAAGACATGATAAGGATTGACGAAAATATCATTTGGTCTGACTGACCAGGTAGTGAAGGCCGATCTGATTCAATGGGTACACATGCTCCTTTCATTCTTTGAGCATAACGAAAAAAATAGCACGCTATTTCGCCGTTATAGCATATTCGGAAGGGAGACGTTACGTTTTGGCAAAATCAGCCGCTACGGTGCTAATCGCGTAATTAGCACGCTACACACGCTATAACGTTGTAGCGTTTCACGTTTTAACGTGAAGACCATGCAAAACTTAAACAACAACAGCCCAGCAGGCCCAGCAGGCTAAAACCAACCCACAACCACTACCTTTCTCACTCTTTTTTTCTTGAAACTGTTTGAGACTTACAATTTTAATGTCCTAGATTTGGCCCTTATGCATATATTGCTTGCTCCTAGGAAAAATTTAGTTGCTCAAATACTTTATTCATAGATATATTTGAATTTTTTTGCAAACGCTATTTTGAAATATAGCACGCTATAACTTGTGTAGCATTTGGAGAAGGGCCTTGCTATATTTTGTAGCGCGCTATTTTTTTCGTTATCAGCACGTCATTGTCAATCCACATTTGTGCATCGCCACTTGTGACAGCAACTAAGAGATCTAGGCAACAAGGAGATCTCTTCCTTTCAGTAAGTATTGCTAAACAATACTGTATTGTTGCAAAAAAAAGATAGACTTATGAAACATGCAAACCTTGATTGGATCGGCCGCCACCGCGCCTATGCCCCCAGGCCGGTGGCTACAGAACCATGCTGCTCGCTGAATTTCCATGGAAATTCAGTGCTCTCGCCAATGGGGAGGGCCTTCGCCACTATGCCTGCGCCCCCTGGCCACCAGCTGCTTGCTGCGTCTCCATGAGGATCCGGTGCTCCTACCAGTGGAGATGCGGCATGCGTGCCACTTGTCTCCATGGGGATTCAGTGCTCCCGCCAATGGAGGAGAAGCCGCATGCGCGCCACTTGAGGGCGGCGACATGCCTAATGGCGTCATACCCATGAATCGACTGGAGATAATATGGACATCATGTTAATTTTCATGGAAGAAATCACAAACACAATTTAAATGTATATCATGGTCTGGGGAATCAAGTAAGAGATCGGAGGATGAACGCACAAAGTAGATACTGTTGGGGAACGTAGTAATTTCGAAAATTTTCCTACGCACACGCAAGATCATGGTGATGCATAGCAACGAGGGGGAAAGTATTGTCTACGTACCAACGCAGACCGACTGCGGAAGCGATCTCACAACGTAGAGGAAGTAGTCGTACGTCTTCTTCCTGATCCGACCGATCCAAGCACCGTTACTCCGGCACCTCCGAGTTCTTAGCACACGTTCAGCTCGATGACGATCCTCGGGCTCCAATCCAGCAAAGCGTCGAGGAAGAGTTCCGTCAGCACAACGGCGTGGTGACGATCTTGATGTACTACCGACGCAGGGCTTCGCCTAAGCTCTACAACGATATGACCGAGGTGGAATTTGGTGGCAGGGGGCACCGCACACGGCTAAGGAACGATCAACAATGATCAACTTGTGTGTCTATGGGGTGCCCCCTGCCCCCGTATACAAAGGAGCAGGGGGAGGGGGTTCGGCCGGCTAGGGAGAGGGCGCGGGAGGAGTCCTACTCCTACCGGGAGTAGGACTCCCCCCCCCCCTCAATCCTATTCCAACTAGGATTCCAAGGGGGAAAGGAGAGAGAGGGGGGCCGGCCCCTTCTCCTAGTCCTACTAGGACTTGGGGAAGGGGGTGGCGCGCGGCCAGCTGTGGGCTGCCCCTTTTCTCTTTTCCACTAAGGCCCAATAGGCCCATTTGCCTCCCGGGGGGTTCCGGTAACCCTCCCGGTATTCCGGTAAAATCCCGATTTCACCCGGAACACTTCCGGTGTCCAAACATAGGCTTCCAATATATCAATCTTTACGTCTCGACCATTTCGAGACTCCTCGTCATGTCCGTGATCACATCCGGGACTCCGAACAACCTTCGGTACATCAAAATGCATAAACTCATAATAACTGTCATCGTAACGTTAAGCGTGCGGACCCTACGGTTCGAGAACAATGTAGACATGACCGAGACATGTCTCCGATCAATAACCAATAGCGGGACCTGGATGCCCATATTGGCTCCTACATATTCTACGAAGATCTTTATCGGTCAGACCGCATAACAACATACGTTGTTCCCTTTGTCATCGGTATGTTACTTGCCCGAGATTCGATCGTCGGTATCCAATGCCTAGTTCAATCTCGTTACTGGCAAGTCTCTTTACTCGTTCCGTAATACATCATCTCATAACTAACATCTTAGTTATTATGCTTGCAAGGCTTATGTGATGTGTATTACCGAGAGGGCCCAGAGATACCTCTCCGAAAATCGGAGTGACAAACCCTAATCTCGAAATACGCCAACCCAACATCCACCATTGGAGACACCTGTAGTACTCCTTTATAATCACCCAGTAACGTTGTGACGTTTGGTAGTACCCAAAGTGTTCCTCCGGTAAACGGGAGTTGCATAATCTCATAGTTATAGGAACATGTATAAGTCATGAAGAAAGCAATAGCAACATACTAATCGATCAAGTGCTAAGCTAATGGAATGGGTCATGTCAATCAGATCATTCAACTAATGATGTGACCTCGTTAATCAAATAACAACCCTTTGTTCATGGTTAGGAAACATAACCATCTATGATTAACGAGCTAGTCAAGTAGAGGCATACTAGTGACACTCTGTTGGTCTATGTATTCACACATGTATTATGTTTCCGGTTAATACAATTCTAGCATGAATAATAAACATTTATCATGATATAAGGAAATAAATAATAACTTTATTATTGCCTCTAGGGCATATCCTTCAGTCTCCCACTTGCACTAGAGTCAATAATCTAGATTACACAGTAATGATTCTAACACCCATGGAGCTTTGGTGCTGATCATGTTTTGCTCGTGGAAGAGGCTTAGTCAACGGGTCTGCAACATTCAGATCCGTATGTATCTTGCAAATCTCTATGTCTCCCACCTGGACTAAATCCCGGATGGAGTTGAAGCGTCTCTTGATGTGTTTGGTCCTTTTGTGAAATCTGGATTCCTTTGCCAAAGCAATTGCACCAGTATTGTCACAAAAGATTTTCATTGGACCCGATGCACTAGGTATGACACCTAGATCGGATATGAACTCATTCATCCAGACTCCTTCGTTTGCTGCTTCCGAAGCAGCTATGTACTCCGCTTCACATGTAGATCCCGCTACGACGCTTTGTTTAGAACTGCACCAACTGACAGCTCCACCGTTTAAAGTAAACACGTATCCGGTTTGCGACTTAGAATCGTCCGGATCAGTGTCAAAGCTTGCATCAACGTAACCTCTTACGGTGAGCTCTTTGTCACCTCCATATACGAGAAACATATCCTTAGTCCTTTTCAGGTATTTCAGGATGTTCTTGACCGCTGTCTAGTGATCCACTCCTGGATTACTTTGGTACCTCCCTGCTAAACTTATAGCAAGGCACACATCAGGTCTGGTACACAGCATTGCATACATGATAGAGCCTATGGCTGAAGCATAGGGAACATCTTTCATTTTCTCTCTATCTTCTGCAGTGGTCGGGCATTGAGTCTGACTCAACTTCACACCTTGTAACACAGGCAAGAACCCTTTCTTTGCTTGATCCATTTTGAACTTCTTCAAAATCTTGTCAAGGTATGTGCTTTGTGAAACTCCAATTAAGCGTTTTGATCTATCTCTATAGATCTTTATGCCTAATATGTAAGCAGCTTCCCCGAGGTCTTTCATCGAAAAACTTTTATTCAAGTATCCCTTTACGCTATCCAGAAATTCTATATCATTTCCAATCAGCAATATGTCATCCACATATAATATCAGAAATGCTACAGAGCTCCCACTCACTCTCTTGTAAATACAGGCTTCTCCAAATGTCTGTATAAAGCCAAATGCTTTGATCACACTATCAAAGCGTTTATTCCAACTTCGAGATGCTTGCACCAGTCCATAAATGGATCGCTGGAGTTTGCATACTTTGTTAGCTCCCTTTGGATCGACAAAACCTTCTGGTTGCATCATATACAACTCTTCTTCCAGAAATCCATTCAGGAATGCAGTTTTGACATCCATTTGCCATATTTCATAATCATAAAAATGCGGCAATTGCTAACATGATTCTGACGGATTTAAGCATCGCTACGGGTGAGGTCTCATCGTAGTCAACCCCTTGAACTTGTCGAAAACCTTTTGCGACAAGTCGAGCTTTATAGACAGTAATATTACCGTCAGCGTCAGTCTTTTTCTTGAAGATCCATTTATTCTCAATTGCTCGCCGATCATCGGGCAAGTCAACCAAAGTCCATACTTTGTTCTCATACATGGATCCCATCTCAGATTTCATGGCCTCAAGCCACTTTGTGGAATCTGGGCTCACCATCGCTTCTTCATAGTTTGTAGGTTCATCATGATCTAGCAGCATGACTTCCAGAACTGGATTACCGTACCACTCTGGTGCGGATCTCACTCTGGTTGATCTACGTGGTTCAGTAGTATCTTGCCCTGAAGTTTCATGATCATCATCATTAGCTTCCTCACTAATTGGTATAGGTGTCGCAGAAACAGTTTTCTGTGATGTACTATTTTCCAATAAGGGAGCAGGTACAGTTACCTAGTCAAGTTCTACTTTCCTCCCACTCACTTCTTTCGAGAGAAACTCCTTCTCTAGAAATGATCCATTCTTAGCAACGAATGTCTTGCCTTCGGATCTGTGATAGAAGGTATACCCAACAGTTTCCTTTGGGTATCCTATGAAGACACATTTCTCCGCTTTGGGTTCGAGCTTATCAGGTTGAAACTTTTTCACATAAGCATCGCAGCCCCAAACTTTAAGAAACGACAACTTTGGTTTCTTGCCAAACCATAGTTCATAAGGCGTCGTCTCAACGGATTTTGATGGTGCCCTATTTAACGTGAATGCGGCCGTCTCTAAAGCATAACCCCAAAATTATAGCGGTAAATCAGTAAGAGACATCATAGATCGCACCATATCTAGTAAAGTACGATTACGACGTTCGGACACACCATTATGCTGTGGTGTTCCGGGTGGCGTGAGTTGCGAAACTATTCCACAATTTTTCAAATGTATACCAAACTCGTAACTCAAATATTCTCCTCCATGATCAGATCGTAGAAACTTTATTTTCTTGTTACAATGATTTTCAACTTCACTCTGAAATTCCTTGAACTTTTCAAATGTTTCAGACTTATGTTTCATTAAGTAGATATACCCATATCTGCTTAAATCATCTGTGAAGGTGAGAAAATAACGATATCCGCCACGAGCCTCAATATTCATCGGACCACATACATCGGTATGTATGATTTCCAATAAATCTGTTGCTCTCTCCATAGTACCGGAGAACGGTGTTTTAGTCATCTTGCCTATGAGGCACGGTTCGCAAGTACCAAGTGATTCATAATCAAGTGGTTCCAAAAGCCCATCAGTATGGAGTTTCTTCATGCGCTTTACACCGATATGACCTAAACGGCAGTGCCACAAATAAGTTGCACTATCATTATCAACTCTGCATCTTTTGGCTTCTACATTATGAATATGTGTATCACTACTATCGAGATTCAATAAGAATAGACCACTCTTCAAGGGTGCATGACCATAAAAGATATTACTCATATAAATAGAACAACCATTATTCTCTGATTTAAATGAATAACCGTCTCGCATCAAACAAGATCCAGATATAATGTTCATGGTCAACGCTGGCACCAAATAACAATTATTTAGGTCTAATATTAATCCCGAAGGTAGATGTAGAGGTAGCGTGCCGACTGCGATCACATCGACTTTGGAACCGTTTCCCACGCGCATCGTCACCTCGTCCTTTGCTAGCGTCCGCTTATTCCGTAGTCCCTGTTTCGAGTTGCAAATATTAGCAACAGAACCAGTATCAAATACCCAGGTGCTACTGCGAGCTCTAGTAAGGTACACATCAATAACATGTATATCACATATACCTTTGTTCACCTTGCCATCCTTCTTATCCGCCAAATACTTGGGGCAGTTCCGCTTCCAGTGACCAGTCTGCTTGCAGTAGAAGCACTCAGTTTCAGGCTTAGGTCCAGACTTGGGTTTCTTCTCCTGAGCAGCAACTTGCTTGCTGTTCTTCTTGAAGTTCCCCTTCTTCTTCCCTTTGCCCTTTTTCTTGAAACTAGTGGTTTTGTTAACCATCAACACTTGATGCTCCTTCTTGATTTCTACCTCCGCAGCTTTCAGCATTGCGAAGAGCTCGGGAATAGTCTTGTTCATCCCTTGCATATTATAGTTCATCACGAAGCTCTTGTAGCTTGGTGGCAGTGATTGGAGAATTCTGTCAATGACGCAATCATCTGGAAGATTAACTCCTATCTGAATCAAGTGATTATTATACCCAGACATTTTGAGTATATGCTCACTGACAGAACTGTTCTCCTCCATCTTGCAGCTATAGAACTTATTAGAGACTTCATATCTCTCAATTTGGGCATTTGCTTGAAATATTAACTTCAACTCCTGGAACATCTCATATGCTCCATGACGTTCAAAACATCGTTGAAGTCCCGATTCCAAGCCGTAAAGCATGGCACACTGAACTATCGAGTAGTCATCAGCTTTGCTCTGCCAGACGTTCATAACATCTGGCGTTGCTCCAGCAGCAGGCCTGGCACCCGGCGGTGCTTCCAGGACGTAATTCTTCTGTGCAGCAATGAGGATAATCCTCAGGTTACGGACCCAGTCCGTGTAATTGCTACCATCATCTTTCAACTTTGCTTTCTCAAGGAACGCATTAAATTTCAACGGAACAACAGCACGAGCCATCTATCTACAATCAACATAAACAAGCAAGATACTATCAGGTACTAAGTTCATGATAAGTTTAAGTTCAGTTAATCAAATTACTTAGGAACTCCCACTTAGATAGACATCCCTCTAATCCTCTAAGTGATCACGTGATCCAAATCAACTAAACCATAACCGATCATCACGTGAGATGGAGTAGTTTTCAATGGTGAACATCGTCATGTTGATCATATCTACTATATGATTCACGCTCGACCTTTCGGTCTCTGTGTTCCGAGGCCATATCTGCATATGCTAGGCTCGTCAAGTTTAACCTGAGTATTCTGCGTGTGCAAAACTGGCTTGCACCCGTTGTAGATGGACGTAGAGCTTATCACACCCGATCATCACGTGGTGTCTGGGCACGACGAACTTTGGCAACGGTGCATACTCAGGGAGAACACTTCTTGATAATTTAGTGAGAGATCATCTTATAATGCTACCGTCAATCAAATCAAGATAAGATGCATAAAAGGATAAACATCACATGCAATCAATATAAGTGATATGATATGGCCATCATCATCTTGTGCTTGTGATCTCCATCTCCGAAGCACCATCATGATCACCATCGTCACCGGCGCGACACCTTGATCTCCATCGTAGCATCGTTGTCGTCTCGCCAATCTTATGCTTCCACGACTATCACTACCGCTTAGTAATAAAGTAAAGCATTACATCGCGATTGCATTGCATACAATAAAGCGACAACCATATGGCTCCTGCCAGTTGCCGATAACTCGGTTACAAAACTTGATCATCTCATACAATAAAATCAGCATCATGCCTTGACCATATCACATCACAACATGCCCTGCAAAAACAAGTTAGACGTCCTCTACTTTGTTGTTGCAAGTTTTACGTGGCTGCTACGGGCTTAAGTAAGAACACATCTCACCTACGCATCAAAACCACAACGATAGTTTGTCAAATAGACTCTGTTTTAACCTTCTCAAGGACCGGGCGTAGCCACACTTGGTTCAACTAAAGTTGGAGAGACAGTCTTCCGCAAGCCATCTGTGTGCATAGCACGTCGAGGGAACCGGTCTCGAGTAAGAGTACGCGTAAGGTTGGTCCGGATCGTCTCGTCCAACAATACCGCCGAACCAAAGTATGACATGCTGGTAGGCAGTATGACTTGTATCGCCCACAACTCACTTGTGTTCTACTCGTGCAAATAACATCAAACCATAAAACCTAGGCTCGGATGCCACTGTTGGGGAACGTAGTAATTTCGAAAATTTTCCTACGCACACGCAAGATCATGGTGATGCATAGCAACGAGGGGGAGAGTATTGTCTACGTACCAACGCAGACCGACTGCGGAAGCGATCTCACAATGTAGAGGAAGTAGTCGTACGTCTTCTTCCTGATCCGACCGATCCAAGCACCGTTACTCCGGCATCTCCGAGTTCTTAGCACACGTTCAGCTCGATGACGATCCTCGGGCTCCGATCCAGCAAAGTGTCGAGGAAGAGTTCCGTCAGCACAACGGCGTGGTGACGATCTTGATGTACTACCGACGCAGGGCTTCGCCTAAGCTCTACAACGATATGACCGAGGTGGAATTTGGTGGCAGGGGGCACCGCACACGGCTAAGGAACGATCAACAATGATCAACTTGTGTGTCTATGGGGTGCCCCCTGCCCCCGTATACAAAGGAGCAGGGGGAGGGGGTTCGGCCGGCTAGGGAGAGGGCGCGGGAGGAGTCCTACTCCTACCGGGAGTAGGACTCCCCCCCTCAATCCTATTCCAACTAGGATTCCAAGGGGGAAAGGAGAGAGAGGGGGGCCGGCCCCTTCTCCTAGTCCTACTAGGACTTGGGGAAGGGGGGGCGCGCGGCCAGCTGTGGGCTGCCCCTTTTCTCTTTTCCACTAAGGCCCAATAGGCCCATTTGCCTCCCGGGGGGTTCCGGTAACCCTCCCGGTATTCCGGTAAAATCCCGATTTCACCCGGAACACTTCCGGTGTCCAAACATAGGCTTCCAATATATCAATCTTTACGTCTCAACCATTTCGAGACTCCTCGTCATGTCCGTGATCACATCCGGGACTCCGAACAACCTTCGGTACATCAAAATGCATAAACTCATAATAACTGTCATCGTAACGTTAAGCGTGCGGACCCTATGGTTCGAGAACAATGTAGACATGACCGAGACATGTCTCCGGTAAATAACAAATAGCGGGACCTGGATGCCCATATTGGCTCCTACATATTCTACGAAGATCTTTTCGGTCAGACCGCATAACAACATACGTTGTTCCCTTTGTCATCGGTATGTTACTTGCCCGAGATTCGATCGTCGGTATCCAATGCCTAGTTCAATCTCGTTATTGGCAAGTCTGTTTACTCGTTCCGTAATACATCATCTCATAACTAACATCTTAGTTATTATGCTTGCAAGGCTTATGTGATGTGTATTACCGAGAGGGCCCAGAGATACCTCTCCGACAATCGGAGTGACAAACCCTAATCTCGAAATACGCCAACCCAACATCCACCATTGGAGACACCTGTAGTACTCCTTTATAATCACCCAGTAACGTTGTGACGTTTGGTAGTACCCAAAGTGTTCCTCCGGTAAACGGGAGTTGCATAATCTCATAGTTATAGGAACATGTATAAGTCATGAAGAAAGCAATAGCAACATACTAATCGATCAAGTGCTAAGCTAATGGAATGGGTCATGTCAATCAGATCATTCAACTAATGATGTGACCTCGTTAATCAAATAACAACCCTTTGTTCATGGTTAGGAAACATAACCATCTTTGATTAACGAGCTAGTCAAGTAGAGGCATACTAGTGACACTCTGTTGGTCTATGTATTCACACATGTATTATGTTTCCGGTTAATACAATTCTAGCATGAATAATAAACATTTATCATGATATAAGGAAATAAATAATAACTTTATTATTGCCTCTAGGGCATATTTCCTTCAGATACTCCCATGGTTCCCAAGAGTATGCAAGTCTGAACATGAATATGAAATACCAACACTGTGATTAGAATGATAGGCAAATTGGACATCAAAGGAAAAAAAAGATGGTAGAACTATTGTATTACTTGACATCGAACAGGGGCACAGAAGTAGCTACTAAAGTGGGATGTTTGTCCATGCTTTCAGACTGAGAAGATATTTTCATGGTTTCAGAGTGCAAGTTGTCAAAATAAATACTACAAATAACTACCCAAGCTAGAAAATCACATCCCAGACTTGTCAAATCAATTGTTAGATCAGAAATGTTGAAATTCTAGAACAATGTAAGGATCGATGGAGTCCAGTGATGAACCATCTAGTCTTAATTGGAGAGGCCTTGTGTTCCCTATTTCAGATTAAAATGCTGAACATAGAACATATTAGGACTGATATAAATATAGATGGACTAATGGGCATCCCAAGCCGATATGTTTGATCACTTGATGCGGATGATGAGAGACTTGAATACAGCATATTGGATGACGCCTTGTGTTCCCTATTTCAGATTCAAATGCTGAACATAGGACATATTAGGACTGGTATAAATATAGATGGACTAATGGGCATCCCAAGCCGATATGTTTGGTCACTTGATGCGGATGATGAGAGACTTGAATATAGCATATTGGATGACCTTTTACCAACATGTGCATCATCAGGGGCACCGTTGTCCACACTTGCTTCAGGAAACTTCAGAGTATTACCAAAATTATGGATATCTAGCCCGCAAGAATCCCCCAAAGCAATAGATCAGAACCAGCCAAGGGCATTTGTGGTGCGGGTACCTTCAACAATTGAATGGCCCTCGTCATCTAGATCCCCTCGTCGGCTGGATCGGCTCACCTCACGCGCCTTGGCGATGCGCGTCGCGCTGGATCACCTCGCTCGTCGGAGGTGCTTTCCTACCCTGGTGGCGGACGTCTCCCCCGCCATCACCGGCGAGTTCCCGAGGCACCGCAGTTCGGCCTTGCCCCTTTAGGTGGTATACCTGGAAAGCTGGCGTGGGGTTCATATGGGCGACCGTGCGGAGGCGGCATCCTCGGTGCCAAGGGTGTGCCTACAGCGGATTAAGGGCGCAACCAGGCAAGATGATCTTCTCTAGGGCTTCTGCCGGCGCCGGGGGTGGGTGTAGAGGAACATGCAGAGTACATATCAGATGAAGCAGTTAAAGAAAGGCTTTCTTTGAGCGCGATCGGGATAAATGGGCTCTCTGTGGGAGACAAAGTCCAATCAACCACAAACCTGCGAATCGGCCACCAGAATAGCTGCCTATAGAACAGCCCGTTTGGTTTTGAGCAGATGGCAAATTGTACGGCCAAAAATGCTCTAGACATGCCATCTGATGGTTAAAATCGCCAAGTGTGTGAGAGGACATGGATTAGGCTCAGTTTTACTGTTCTTAATACGAACTGAAAACACCAGTTTCAGGGAAATGATGAACTACATAATAAAATCACGAAGATGAACTTGCAATGCATTCAGCAAGTTAAGTTGGACAATGCAAAGTGCACTTTCTACTTAATATTTTTTACTAGTAAAGGATCAAAACAGGGAGTCAAACCTTGTGCTTGACATACAGATTGTACAAAACATATTTCCCCTCATCTATTTTTCCAGTCGCCTATAATTACTAGTAAAATTATCCATTAGAACTGCACGTCGCACATTGATTCGGTGCTCATACTATTGAATTTACCAAATGCCACTGCATTCAAACGAATCGGCGGACCGACGGATTGGGAACATGGATAACAGAAGAACCAAAATTAGTGATCATACCATGGACCCTTTATCAGTAAAAAAGAGGATGGTCGGCTCCTAATCAGCCACAACATCGATATCCCTGGAGCTACAGCGCCGCGTCGCTAGGTGGACGAATCGCGGTGAGCCGCCAGTGGACCACATGAGCTGGATTCTGGGCACTGATGCATCAACGCCGGAAGCCGAACAGAGAGAGATAAGTTGGAAGGGGGGAGGGCGCATCTGATGTAACGAGGGACCAACACAGAAAGAGAGCTTGCCTAGAGTTTGCTTAGCCCTAGCTCCAGGCTTGGTACAGAACATAGGAAGGAGAGGAAGACGATCTGGATGCGTGTAGGTCAATTCGCTGGATTTAGCTGTACTGCAAGGACCGTTTTACAAATATACTAGGAGCCCAATCATCGAACCGAATCATGCCCCTCTCTTACGAATCCAACGGCCCATCTATTGCTGGTGTACCTGGTGCATCAGTTTGCTGGTTTTACCAGATACTCTCTCGTGTATCATAGGGAGAGGAGAAGCTTACCCTGAGAGTCGTGCCATGCAAGATTTTACTCCCTCCATAGGTTTGTAGATGAGGCACGAATTTTTAGGTCTTCAATTCGACTAACAAAACATCTGGTATATATCACAAAGTATATATGTATAGAAACGTCATTCGACGACCACAAATCTAAAGATATATTTTTGTGGGGTATAAGAAATATTTAGCTAATGAAATTTAAGCTGTAAAATCTCGCAAAAAAATGAAATTGAAGACCTAAAACCCATAACAGGCTTAGAAACCCATCCGGAGGTAGTAGCTACTATGCACAATCATATATGAGTAGTAATTTATGTCTACATAAATTTCCACTCTATGTAGGATTTTGGGTTATGTCTTTTGTGAAAAGAAAAGAAATATAATTTGTATTTGTACCTAGAGAGAGGATTTGGTGCCCACAGGGTGCCATGTGTCTCCAAGCGTCCTTGCGGTCTCAATCCTAGGGTGGTGCTAGTCATCATGTCTTTGTGCGGACAATGTTGATGGTTAGGGTAAACCACTCTCTAATGTACTTCGGGAGATGGATCAACTACAACCAGAGTTGGGAGTTTCCCCTATGATTAATGGTTGCACGCATGTCATTTATTCTCACAACTGCAGATGGGTCAGCGCACATAGTTCAAAATCCCATCGGACATAGATTGTTGAATCATCAACGAACATTAGTGTGTGATTTGGGAGGCAGTGGGTGTCGCACATGATTGGATAACACATGTGCGATGAGATTGTCTGCCGTACGCAGTTCGTCTGGAAAGAAGTGTGTGCGATAGGTGGCAATGACACACGGTCCTGTAGAGGAAAGAATGTGCAGCGCGTGTGTGTGTGTGGGTGTGTGTGTGTGGGGGGGGGGGGGGGTCGCACACGGTCCTTTGGAGCAACCGTGTGCGAATGGGCGCCTATCATACACAGTCATGGATAGGAGAATGTGTGTGATTGTTGGTACCATCAATCACGATTTGTAGCAAGCACACATGTGTAATGTGTCATGCCATCAGACACGTTTGACTGTGGGTTTACGAGTGTGATTGGGGGCACCATCGGACAGAGTTGGTTTAGATATCAGGTGCGAGATTAGGACCATCACACACGATCGGGTTCAAGCTCACGCGTGGTTTGAGGTTCCCGTCGCACACAATTCTCCAATGTTTGAGCATGTGTGTTATAGGGGCCTATTGCACATGCTGGTTTGTACTGGGCAATGTGTGATGTGGTCCATCACACATGGTTCAAAAATATAGTGTGTCATTATTTTGTGGATCGCACACACTCTGTTGCCATTTGAATTAGCCTTGCAATAGGAAAATTTGTCATAATATGCATCTAGACACAGATGGCACACAACATACACATCCACCGGAGTAGTGGCAACAATACACAAGGAAATAATGCATGCTAGTTTGATACAACATGTACATGCATAACTCATATGCATGCAAAATATACCAAACACACTACTACCTCCGTCCTGGTTTATTGGTCCTCATTGTATTTTGTGCTAAATTTTGACCATAGATTTAAATAACAAAATGTTCTTGCATGTCATTAAAAATTATATCATTTAAAACTATGTTCAAATACGAATCAAACAATGTAATTTTGTTGACATGCATTAACATTTTGTTAGTTAAATCGTTAGTCAAAATATAGCACAAACTACAAAGGGTACCAATAAACCAGGACGGAGGTAGTAGATGTCAAGTATACATCACATGCATAACTAACATGTATGCAAAATATGTTTAGCATCAAATACCAACAAGAAAGACAGTATCCAACACATCCAACAATAGTTTAAAGTGGACTAATTAGGTGAGATGGAGTCTTATCCCTTATGGTTGACATATATTTGTTGAAGAAGTGGCGTTTTTGTGACGCCCCCGATTCAATCGTACACTAATCATACACGCAAATGTGTACGATCAAGATCAGGGACTCACAGGAAGATATCACAACACAACTCTAGACAAAAATTAAAATAATACAAGCTTTATATTACAAGCCAGTGGCCTCGAGGGCTCGAATACACAAGAGTCAGCAGAAGCAACAATATCTGAGTTCAGACATAAGTTAAACAAGTCTGCCTTAAAAAGGCTAGCACAAAAGCAACAACGATAAAAAAGGCAAGGCCTCCTGCCTGGGAGCCTCCTAACTACTCCAGGTCGTCAGCAGCCATCACGTAGTAGTAGGCACCCTCGAGGTAGTAAAAGTCATCAGTGGTGTCATCTGGCTCTTGGACTCCAAGGTCTGGTAGCAACAAACGGGTATAGAAAGGGGAAAAGGGGGAGCAAAGCAACCGTGAGTACTCATCCAAAGTACTCGCAAGCAAGGAGCTACACTACATATGTATGCATTGGTATCAAAAGGAAAAGGGGTAGCATATGTGAACTGAACTGCAGAATGCCAGAATAAGAGGGGGATAGCTAGTCATATCGAAGACTACGCTTCTGGCAACCTCCATCTTGCAGCATGAAGAAGTGAGTAGATGGTAAGTTCACCAAGTATCATCGCATAGCATAACCCTACCCGGTGATCCTCCCCTCGTCGCCCTGTGAAAGAGCGATCACCGGTTGTATCTGGCACTTGGAAAGTTGTGTTTTATTAAGTATCCGGTTCTAGTTGTCATAAGGTCAAGGTACAACTCCGGGTCGTCTTTTTACCGAGGGACGCGGCTATTCGAATAGATCAACTTCCCTGCAGGGGTGCACCACATTTCCCAACACACTTTTCTGGGTCATGCCCGACCTCGAAAGATCAACACGTCGCATCCCCACCTAGGCACAACAGAGAGGCCAGCACGTTGGTCTAAATCCAATGGCACAGGGATCTGGGCCCATCGCCCATTGCACACCTGCATGTTGCGTACGCGGCCGACAAGCAGACCTAGCCTCCCTTATACAAGAGCAGGCGTTCCAGTCCAACCCGGCGTGCGCCGCTCAGTCGCTGACATCAAGAAGGCTTCGGCTGATACCACGACGTCGAGTGCCCATAACCATTCCTGCATAGTTGGTTAGTGCGTATAGGCCAATGGCCAGACTCAGATCAAATACCCAGATCTCGTTAAGCGTGTTATTTTGCAGTAACAGCAGACGCCGACCAGGGCCAGGCCCACCTCTCTCCTAGGTGGTGTCAACCTGCCCTGTCGCTCGACCACAGTGTAACAGTCGGGGACCTTCGGGAACCCAGGCCCACCTCTACAGGGATGGAGCCACCCGCCCCTTCAGCCCCCAACATCGGAATCACTTGCGGGTACTCAACGAGCCGACCCGACTTTAGTCACAACATGTATTATATGTAATATGTATAGTACATACCCATGATCAACACCCGACGTGATCACGGCCCGATAGTATAGCATGGCAAACTGACAAGAATGTAGGGCCACTGATGATAAACTAGCATCCTATACTAAGCATTTAGGATTGCAGGTAAGGTATCAACAACTATAGCAACAATGACAGGCTATGCATCAAAATAGGATTAACGAAAAGCAGTAACATTATACACTACTCTAATGCAAGCAGTAGAGAGAGATTAGGCGATATCGGGTGATCAAGGGGGAGGGGGCTTGCCTGGTTGCTCTGGCAAGTAGGGGTCGTCAACAACGTAGTCGGACAGGGCACCAGCAGCGACGTCAGTCTCGTAGTCTATCGGAGAGAAGAGGGGGAAGAAACAATGAATATAATGCAAACAGATGCATAGCGATGAATGACATGACAAGTAGCCGTACTAGGGCGCGCCCTAACGCGGTATGAGGTGGTACCGGTGAAGGGGGGAAACATCCGGGAAAATATCCCCGGTGTTTCGCGTTTTCGGGCAGATGAATCGGAGAGGAAAAGTTGTGTGTTTGCTATGCTAGGGATGTGTGGGGGATGAACGGGCTGCGTATTCGAATTCATCTTGTCATTCTGAGGAACTTTCATGTATAAAGTTTTTTCATCCGAGTTACGGATTATTTTATATGAATTTTCAAAGTTTTAAACATTTTTTGGAATTCATTAGGTTTATTTTAATTCCAAAATTAAAAACAGAAACTACTATGTGCACCCGGTGCACTGCACCTAGTGTGCACCAGGGGGCTGACTGGTGGGGTCAGTCAACTACACAGTCAGCAGTTGACTGGTCCATGTTGATCAGTCAAAGGGGGGAACAGGGCCCACCTGTAAGTGTCTCAGTGGACCATTTTTATTAATTTATGTTTTAACTTAAGTTAAATGCCTTGGGCCCACACTGTCAGTGTCTGACTGGGCCAAGGTTAGTTTAGTGGGGGGTTAGCTTAACCAGGGGGGGGGGGGGGGGGGGGGGGTTAGGGCCGGCCCCAGTGGGCAGAGGCCAAGCTGGCGGCGGCCCCAATCGCGGTCGCCGGCGGCCACAGCCAGTACGGCAACGGCTCGCCATAGCAGAGCTACAGGCGGCGGCAGCACCGGCAGCTGCGGCGACGCGGCCGGCGTGTGTGCCCAGGCGGCAGTGGCGGCGGCCGCGGACAGCGGGGCTGGCGCGGGGGCATCTGGGGGGGGGGGGGGGGGGGGGGGCTCCGGCGAAGCTTAGCGGGCGGTGCGGCTGACGGCTATGCGGACGCGGCGGCCGGACGGAGCCGGGCGGCGGGGCGCTAGCGGCAGTGGGGTGCAACGGAGCCGAGGGCATCCGCAGTTGTAGCGACAAGTGGGCGACCGGGAGGGGGGGCGGAGCGAAGCGAGACGTCACGAACGGGGGCTGCGGCGGCCGTAGTCGGGCGAGGCGAGGCGGGCGTCGAGCAGGGGCGCGTGGGGGGGAGCCGTGGCCGCGGCGGAAGGCGCAACCCTGGTGCGGCTCCGGCATGGCCGGGCATGGTCACGGCGGGGCCCTGGCACGCCATGGGCGGCCAACAGCGCGCGTGGGCACGCGTGGTCAGGAGCGCGAGAGCAGCAACAGAGCATCACGGTGGTTCGGGCTACGGCCATGGAGGCCACGGACGAGCATGGGAGGACGCGGAGGGGCGTGGCCAGGGGTAGCTAAGGCGCGTGGACGCAGCCAGGGCCCGCGGCGAGTGGAGCCGAGCGATGGCCAGGCGTGGTCGTGTGCGAGACAGAGGCGCGATGAGTGCGTGCTCATCGTGGGCTCGTCACGGCGATTTATGGCGGGAGAAACGGAAGGGGGAGAGGGGAAACACGCAGGGGCTCACAAGGTAGTCGTAGAGATGCTCAATGTGCTCGGGGGAGACTCGATGGCGGCGATCCAATGACGGCAATCCACGGTGGCCGTGGAGGAAGATGATGATGAGGAGCTCGATGCAGCGCGTGTGGTCTCGCGGGAGTTGCTGGAGAGGAAGAGGATGATCCGGGGAATTTTTAGAATTATTCGAACATTTTGGTTATACCGTTCGAAGAAATAATTATTTCACTTGCAATTTAAATTTTCATTCGACTTTGATTTTATCTGTGGGCAATTTGGCTTAGTTAAACTTGATGACATGGCACCATTAGTGTGAGGTCACTATAGCATGACTATCCGGGGTCACAATTCTCCTCCACTACAAGAAATCTTGTCCCGAGATTTAAGAGGTTGGGTAGGGGAAAGTTCTGGTTACAAAATTCTAACGAGTCTTCTCGGTCTTGGTTGCTCTTCTCGAAGAGGTCGATCCATTACGTTGATGTCTTCATTTCTCTGCTTCGGGTCATCATGATGAAGTCGGCATCCTTTCTTCGGGAACTCCATTGTACTTACGAAAGAATAAAGGGTGGGTATTCCAGGAGAACAGACCTCTGGCAGGTTGACTATCTGGCTGATAACATCAGGGAAGGTGGCGGAAAGTAACTCTCGAATTGAAACTTAATAAAATACCGAGAGCATGTATGAAGGTAGCATAAGAAGTTTCAAGCGGATAGGCAATCATTTGTTGCCTAAAACATAGTGAAAGGGGTTCAGAGCAATGGGAATAAGTATTGTGTCTGATGCCAAAATTGGTGATCTCTGAATAGGTGGCTCGTGAATTGCATACAAAGACACGCATGAGGAATAACTTTGGAAACAGGGGGTGTACAGGGGAGTCAGGTTTCGATCCTGTGGACTTGTGGGTTATGGGCCCACCATGTGGGTAAAAAATATAAGGAGCGGTGGCATCTTGCACGGCCATGATAGCAAGGCATGTAAGAGGTTAGCCTATCAATTATGTCGGCAACAACGTCGGTACCAAGGGCGAGGGACGAAGAGAACCATTTTCCTGCTCGTTGAACGAGGCGGACCAATAGGCAAAGTTCTCGTCCATCGGTGGTTACCGGAATGCCATCAACAAATGCAACTGGGTCTTACTGACGCGGTTGTACACCAAGGTGTTTACATAAGTAGAAGAATATTACTTCTTAGATCATATAGATCACAAGAAGGGTTAAGCAAAACAATGGAAAGGAAAATATGATTATCGGATTAAACAGAACAATGGAAAGGAAAATGTGTTAAAACACATATTCCAGGGGTATATCCTTCTCAAGGACAAGCAGATCACGATATCCATGACAGGATAGAAAGTAGAAAACCATTTAGGTGATGGGAGAGGAATTTTCATGGCATTACCCATACAACGGTGTTTGGATAATGGATCAAGAAAACTTAGTATTGCGCTCTCAATGCTCTTATTGAAAATCAGAGTACCACAGACATGCTCCGAAATAGCATTGACATGGTCTTCAAGCAAGGTCGGACTTTGGATACTCAAAGGATTCATCAGGAACAACTTATAGAATAAGTCTTACAATTTCTTCATGGAAGAATGGTTAACCTTGCTAAAAAGGAAACTATAACAATGAGGCCTCTGGCCAGGTGTGCTAGGCATGACACCACCTTACCAGGTCATAAAAGACTAGTGTCATAACTCTTGGAATTATGTTCCAACCATCATATCTGACCGAGATTCAGATCCGATTGATGTCAGGATACCTCAGACTTAGGATGCCTGAGAAGAAAAGGTGCAACACAAATTTACGAGATGACATTGTAAGATTCTCGGGAAATGAACTATGGAAGTGAGTTCCAAAACAAGAGTTCATCATTAAACCAATGAGAGGATGAGGAAGTGGCTGAAGGACTCAACGATAATTCATTGAGAGTTCCAAAATATGAATTTCCACGATTATGTGAACAAGGAGATAAAATTTGAGAGATCAAATGATATAATGATGTATGCTCAAGGAAAACGTACACAATTAATCATTGGTTGAAAGGTGCACCCGAGATATGGGCTTAGGTAGTATGATCAATGTTAGAATGCTGATTCAATAATCAATAGTCTAAGAATGAACTATCGACCATTAACTTCAAAGCAATAGGGTTGCTAGAAGTACAGAATCCAAACAGCACCGTTCACTTGTTGGTATCCCGGTTAGAATCAACACGGGGACCAAGAAGGAATGGTGATGGTGAGGAGTATCACTATACCCAGAATCCTTAAGAGGTGGAGCAACTCTTAGAACATCCTTGACATAAAATATGGTAATACTTCACGGTAGAACATAATACAAACTAGATAGCAAGGAAATCAAGATACAACACAAAACATGAACAAGTTTGTGTTGGGGGGAAGGCAAGAATATTGCCGATCATAACACAAGTCATCGCGGGGCAAGGATGGTATTTCCTATCATGAATTCGATTGATATCCTAGAAGAGCTCGGAATGTTGTTGATGATCACGACCCAATTGTCGAGAGATTTCATGAAGATGTAATCGATCGGCGATGCCATCAAGTCAAATGATGATGAAGCGAAAGGTTATGGGAACCAAGGGTATGACATAAACTTGAAATCAAGCTTGTTGTTCAAGGCGAAATGATATGGCGAGGAAGATCGACGTAGGATTAGCTCATCATCGAAAACTGTGCTCCGGGAAGAAGGACCAGGTAGCATAGTTAATATTTAGCACGATAATGATATAGCCGATCGGGCTAGGAATGACTTGAAGGACTATTAAACTCCTAAGCAATGAAAATTACTTAGAGTTATTGAATCGGAGTGTGGAATCGATTCACTTATCGGCGTTCTCGAGTGACTAACAACTCAAAACCCCTGGAAATCTGAAATCGATGAGAAGCAATACCAGATGAAGACTCGTAGGAAGCAACACGGTTCTGTGTTATTCTTGATATACTAGAGGGTAATACTCGATGGAAGATCAAAATAGAGGTTACGAAGATGCTTTTATCTACAGAAGACAAGTGCTTTAACTTGTCCGAGAAATGGAATCAAAGGGGAACAATCATGGTCAGAACCATGGTTGCAAAGGATCAAATCCTAGATATAAGATGATCTTATACCAAGGGGATAATTAATTTTAAGAGAAGCTTCCATGATAAGATCTACATCGTGTCCATGGGCATGAACACAAAGTTCAAGGTCGACTCCCACTTTTATTCAATGCATATCATTCCACTTACTTCTCGCTTTCGATGAAGTTGTAGTGTTGAAATGTTATCTGGCAAAACATCAGAAGAGTAAGACTTGTTAAAAAAACTCTCGGGTTCAAACGAATTAGGGGAGGCATAGGTTCAACCCATAGGGGCATCTTAGGAACCTATTCCACAAACTTCCGAAGTAAACAACAAAAGCTCGAAAGCAGAGCATGGTTGACAAAAGGAGAGGATACAATTTACCAGAGGCTTTATGTATCCGAGGAAAGGCTCACAAGGTTATTGCATATGAAGGATGTTGTCGGATAAAATCCAGCAAGGGGTCTAGTGGTCCACAACGGAGCTGATGTTAGTATCAGTACTCAACCAGATGAAGAAGAATGCAAAGGCATCGGATTATAGAAACATCTGAATAATTTGATGCTTAAAATGCAAAGAAATTATGATTTCTAGATCGGTGTATCAAGATCAGATCCTCTGATTAAAGATGAGTAAGTTGAATAGACTTAGAGGTGCACCCGATCAAATCTGGATTGGGCAAGAACCAACTCATATCTGGAAGGATGTCTGAGCCGGAAGAAAATTTCCAAGGATTAATTAATGATTGCAAGTATTCGCACACACGCTGAATCCATAGGAATAGAATGACAATCACAAAGAATTTTAAAGAATATTGCTGGACATATGGAATTAATCCTAATGCAAGTAGGCAAGGAGAATCAAGAGCAATAGGCTGCAGAGGATTTTGAAAGATCATATAGCATTTTCAGGTATTTTGGAAAGCATAAGAACAACTTGGGGGGCGAACGAACCCCGGTTAAGTGAATTATCCGCAGTGCGAAAAGAAGCTGCAAAGCAGAAGGCACAAAGGATTCTCGGAACAACAAAGAGTACTAGGGGTAACCTCTAACAACAAGAGCAACTATGGATGAAGGTACAAACGGCAACTATGTTATCCATGGGGACTTATCGGTGGTCAGGAACTACAAAGCAGTGGGCGCATGGTCTCGGGAAACACCAAGGAGTATCCGCAGAATCTTCTGGCGAAGCAAGCGATCATCGGTAATGTCGGGGCTCTCCAGGAGGAAGTGGGTACGAGAACCTAATGTGAGAGTTAGTAAAATGTTTAACCCGAATGGACGAGAGTTCAGAGTCCCAGAGTAAGGATGGAGGAGTAAAAGATCCTAATACCACCCAAATGGCGACGTGGGCCCGTAAGACACATAACCATGTTAGTAAAATGTTTTACAATGTCTAGACTCGACTTCAGCCAAGGAGTGTGGAAGGGGGATTCCTACAAGTAGTTGGCTCTGATACCAACTTGTGACGCCCCCAATTCAATCGTACACTAATCATATACGCAAATGTGTACGATCAAGATCAGGGACTCACGGGAAGATATCACAACACAACTCTAGACACAAATTAAAATAATACAAGCTTTATATAACAAGCCAGTGGCCTCGAGGGCTCGAATACACAAGAGTCAGCAGAAGCAACAATATCTGAGTTTAGACATAAGTTAAACAAGTCTGCCTTAAAAAGGCTAGCACAAAAGCAACAACGATCGAAAAGGCAAGGCCTCCTACCTGGGAGCCTCCTAACTACTCCAGGTCGTCAGCAGCCATCACGTAGTAGTAGGCACCCTCGGGGTAGTAAAAGTCATCAGTGGTGTCGTCTGGCTCTTGGACTCCAAGGTCTGGTAGCAACAAACGGGTATAGAAAGGGCAAAAGGGGGGAGCAAAGCAACCGTGAGTACTCATCCAAAGTACTCGCAAGCAAGGAGCTACACTACATATGTATGCATTGGTATCAAAAGGAAAAGGGGTAGCATATGTGAACTGAATGCCAGAATAAGAGGGGGATAGCTAGTCCTATCGAAGACTACGCTTCTGGCAACCTCCATCTTGCAGCATGAAGAAGAGAGTAGATGGTAAGTGTACCAAGTATCATCGCATAGCATAACCCTACCCTGTGATCCTCCCCTCGTCGCCCTGTGAGAGAGAAATCACCGGATGTATCTGGCACTTGGAAGGTTGTGTTTTATTAAGTATCTGGTTCTAGTTGTCATAAGGTCAAGGTAGAACTCCGGGTCGTCCTTTTACCGAGGGACACGGCTATTCGAATAGATCAATTTCCCTGCAGGGGTGCACCACATTTCCCAACATGCTCGATCCCCTTTGTCTGGACACACTTTTCTGGGTCATGCCCGGCCTCGAAAGATCAACACGTGACAGCCCCACCTAGGCACATTAGAGAGGCCAGCACGCCGGTCTAAATCCTATGGCGCAGGGGTCTGGGCCCATCGCCCATTGCACACCTGCACGTTGCGTACGCGGCCGATGAGCAAACCTAGCCTCCCTTATACAAGAGCAGGCGTTCCAGTCCAACTCGGCGCGCGCCGCTCAGTCGCTGACATCAAGAAGGCTTCGGCTGATACCACTACGTCGAGTGCCCATAACCATTCCCGCATAGTTGGTTAGTGCGTATAGGCCAATGGCCAGACTCAGATCAAATACCCAGATCTCATTAAGCATGTTATTTTGCAGTAACAGCGGACGCCGACTAGGGCCAGGCCCACCTCTCTCCTGGGTGGTCTCAACCTGCCCTGTCGCTCGACCACAGTGTAACAGTCGGGGGCCTTCGGGAACCCAGGCCCACCTCTACCGGGATGGAGCCACCTTCCGCTTCAGCCCCCAACATTGGAATCACTTGCGGGTACTCAACGAGCCGACCCGACTTTAGTCACAACATGTATTATATGTAATATGTATAGTACATACCCGTGATCAACACCCGACGTGATCACGGCCCGATAGTATAGCATGGCAGACTGACAAGAATGTAGGGCCACTGATGATAAACTAGCATCCTATACTAAGCATTTAGGATTGCAGGTAAGGTCTCAACAGCTGTAGCAACACTGACAGGCTATGCATCACAATAGGATTAACGGAAAGCAGTAACATGCTACACTACTCTAATGCAAGCAGTAGAGAGAGAATAGGTGATATCAGGTGATCAAGGGGGGGGGGGCGGCGGCTTGCCTGGTTGCTCTGGCAAGTAGGGGTCGTCAACAACGTAGTCGGACGGGGCACTAGCAGCGGCGTCAGTCTCGTAGTCTATCGGAGAGAATAGGGGGAAGAAACAATGAATATAATGCAAACAGATGCATAGCAATGAATGACATGACAAGTAGCCGTGCTAGGGGTGCCCTAACGCGGTATGAGGTGGTACCGATGAAGGGGGGAAACATCCGGGAAAACATCCCCGGTGTTTCGCGTTTTCGGGCAGATAAATCGGAGGGGAAAAGTTGTGTGTTTGCTATGCTAGGGATGTGTGGGGGATGAACGGGTGGCGTATTCGAATTCATCTCGTCGTTCTGAGCAACTTCCATGTGCAAAGTTTTTTCATCCGAGTTACAGATTATTTTATATGAATTTCCAAAGTTTTAAACATTTTCTTAAATTCATTAGGTTTATTTTAATTCGAAAATAAAAAACAGAAACTGCTGCGTGCACCCGGTGCACTGCACCTAGTGTGCACCAGGGGGCTAACTGGTGGGGTCAGTCAACTACACAGTCAGTAGTTGACTGGTCCATGTTGACCAGTCAAAGGGGGCAACGGGGCCCACCTGTAAGTGTCTCAAGGGACCATTTTTATTAGTTTTTGTTTTAGCTTATGTTAAAGGCCTTGGGCCCACACTGTCAGTGTTTAACTGGGCCAGGATTAGTTTAGTGGGGGTTAGGGCCAGCCCCGGTGGCCAAAGGCCAAGCTGGCGGCGGCCCCAACTAGGCACGCATGGGCGCTCGCGGTCGCCGACAACCACAATCAGTACGGCAACGACTCGCCGTAGCAGAGCTACAGGTGGTGGCAGCACCGGCAGCTGCGGCGGCACGGCCGGCATGTGTGCCCAGGCGGCAGTCGCGGCTACCACGGACAGCGGAGCGTGGCCAGCGGGGCTGGCGCAGGGGCATCTGGGGGGGGGAGGCTCTAGCGAAGCTTAGCGGGCGGGGCGGCTGTGGCTATGCGGACGCGGCGGCCGGACGGAGCCGGGCGGCAGGGCGCTAGCGGGAGCGGGGTGCAACGGAGCCGAGGCAGCGGTGGCGCAGTCGAGGAGCAGCATCCGCAGTTGTAGCGATGAGCGGGGGACCCCAGGGGCGGAGCGAAGCGAGACATCGCGAACGGGGGCTGCGGCGGCTAGAGTCGGGCGAGGCGACGCGGACGTCGAGCAGGGGTGCGTGGGGGGAGCCGTGGCCGTGGCGGAAGGCGCAACCCTGGTTGTCAGGACCCCGATTCCAAGTCACATCGATCTAGCCGGTAACACCTCATATCACTTTGCGCCTCACGCACGGTATTCCCACGTGTGTCGCCTTACCATGGCCGGGACCGTTTGCGCCTTTTGGCTCACGTATATGATAGTGTCGCTAGCATCCATGTGACAGAGAACCCGGGCTGACATGACTAGTCGTGAACCCAAAGTGGCACTAACTTACGGGGACATGCATACATGAATCAACATCGAGCATGTCGGTCAGCAGCGTGCGAATCCGGGTTGTAGCACTGGGCTAACAGGACTCCGGTGAATCGGGCTGTAGCAGGCTAGGCAGGACTCCGGATGTCACCGCGTGACATTTCCCCGAAGAGACAGACACAGGAACGAAGTGAATCACATGCCGTCCAGTCAAGTGTTCCGGAGCAGTAGTGCTGGGCTAGCAGGACTCCGGTGAACCGGGCTGTAGCGGACTACTATGGCTCATGGAAGCAGAAGACTACATTTCCCCATAAGAGAGGCTACTAAGGACAAACAACTAGGTTGTCGGATCCCAAACGTACCAAGCATTTTAATCATACACACAATATGATCAATATGTGCAATACAACATGGCATCACAACAAGACTCTACGACTCAGAGTAGTTATTCATTAGGCTCCGAGGAGCCAAGTATTACAAACATGGGTCTCATGACCCAACATACAGAGCATACAAGCAACAAGCACATGCGGAAGCTTAACTTGTCTGAGTACAGACAACTATAAATGAAGAAGGCTCAGAAGCCTGACTATCTACAAGACCCTCCCAAGGGTACAAGATCGTAGCAGTGGTAACAAGCTAAACGTCGAAGTCCACGTGGAACTACTAGCGAGACTGAAGTCTCTCTGCAAAAACATAAATTAAGCAAATGTGAGTACAAATGTACCCAACAATACTTACATCAGAACTATCTACATATGCATCGGTATCAACAAAGGGGTGGTGGAGTTTAACTGCAGCAAGCCAGCTTTGACTCGGTGGCTATCCTGAACTACGACTGCAAGTAACTCTTTTGAGGTGGCGCACACGAGTCCACATATTCACCATATCAATACAGTTGTCGGCATACCGGTTACAATAACACGGAAACCGAGGAATGAACAATGATGGCAAGAAGTATTACTGCAACAAGAATTTATAAGAGTTGGTGCAATTATCATGACATTCCTGGCATCAAGAGGGCAATACTTCAGGGTAGAACATAATCAAAAGCTGGATTAGCATTTTGATCTACGGAATACAACTGCTTTGACGCAATCCTAGATATGGATGAGGTACTGGAGTTTGTTTCTCCTAGTCATTCTGAAATAGAACGGCTTGACGGACCACTAGAATAATAGGCACCGATGAACGAATGCTCACATACTCTTGACTATCAATTGATAGATGAAGGTCGGAATATAACTGAAGGGGGACAACTCAAAGGAACATATAACTTTCTGAGTTGTGGATGCATATATTAGTATGTCGAACGAGTTCAACATATTTCTTCCGGATAACCCATGCAGAAAGGTAGAGCTAGCAGAATCACAATTATGAATGGAGAACTCCTCAGGAGTACTCTAATGGTGATCTTTTGGTTCAAAGAACTTTTTCCTTAATGGTTCATGGTATTTGGAAGAAGGAAATACCACGGACCTTGAGGACTATCCCAAAGGTTACTAATATCCTAAAGGAACTAGCAACAATATCAACTCGAAGTGAACAGAGTGATATTTGGGTCAAGAACACAGGAGTAGAATACCTACTACTAAATGGCATCACGGGATGCTTTCAAGAATGATGGCTAGAATCATCACACTCGGGATACGAAAACATTGCTAAATTCTCGAGGACACCTAGGGACATAATACTAACTCCAACATACACGTCAAGGCAACGGAGTACCTCAACACACCGATTAGTGTGCTTAATCTGGCCCAAAATACAACGGAACATGGAGGAAAGATTTGCAAGTGCATCAGACTATTTCGAAACCTGGGATGACTCGGACAGCATAACGGCTGTAAATGCTCAAAATGATTTGAGACATCCTACAAAGATGGTGGCATAACCACTCAACATCACAATATCAAGGTTCTGAGGCCAGCTATGAATATATGGAAGTAGTAGGAACTGAACTGAGGCTTGAACTCAACAATCCTAGGCAACTACGGTTTAGTAACATGTCATCCTGAGAGATAGAAGAGAAAGCTAGTTCTTAACCCCGTAGAAAAGATAAGATGACTCAGATGAGAAGGGCATAGGGTATAAGAAGTAAAAAGAGCCTTACGTTCCCTTCCACAATCAATTCCCTTATATGACTAAAGCATATCTAGACTCAACTTCGACCAGCTTGGCTTGGTAATCCTACAGGCAGTCAGGCTCTGATACCAAAGCTGTCAGGACCCCGATTCCAAGTCACATCGATCTAGCCGGTAACACCTCATATCACTTTGCGGCCTCACGCACGGTATTCCCACGGGTGTCGCCCTACCATGGCCGGGACCGTTTGCGCCTTTTGGCTCACGTATATGATAGTGTCGCTAGCATCCATATGACAGAGAACCCGGGCTGACATGACTAGTCGTGAACCCAAAGTGGCACTAACTTACGGGGACAGGCATACTTGAATCAACATCGAGCATGTCGGTCAGCAACGTGCGAATCCGGGCTGTAGCACTGGGCTAACAGGACTCCGTTGAACCAGGCTGTAGCAGGCTAGGCAGGACTCCAGATGTCACCGCGTGACATTTCCCTGAAGGGACAGACACAGGAACGAAGTGAATCACATGCCGGCCAGTCAAGTGTTCCGGAGCAGTAGTGCTGGGCTAGCAGGACTCCGGTGAACCGGGCTGTAGCGGACTACTATGGCTCATGGAAGCACAAGACTACATTTCCCCATAAGAGAGGCTACTAAGGACAAACAACTAGGTTGTCGGATCCCACACATACAAAGCATTTTAATCATACACACAATATGCTCAATATGTGCAATACAACATGGCATCACAACAAGACTCTACGACTCAGAGTATTTATTCATTAGGCTCCGAGGAGCCAAGTATTACAGACATGGGTCTCATGACCCAACATACAGAGCATACAAGCAACAAGCACATGCGGAAGCTTAACTTGTCTGAGTACAGACAACTATAAATGAAGAAGGCTCAAATGCCTGACTATCTACAAGACCCTCCCAAGGGTACAAGATCGTAGCGGAGGTAACAAGCTAAAGGTCGAAGTCCACGTGGAACTACCAGCGAGACTAAAGTCTCTCTGCAAAAACATAAATTAAGCAAACGTGAGTACAAATGTACCCAGCAAGAATTACATCAGAACTATCTACATATGCATCGGTATCAACAAAGGGGTGGTGGAGTTTAACTGCAGCAAGCCAGCTTCGACTCGGTGGCTATCCTGAACTACGACTGCAAGTAACTCTTTTGAGGTGGCGCACACGACTCCACATATTCACCATATCAATACACCACTATGGATCCGCAACCGTCTCCCTACGAGAACGCCATCCATAGCACTCACGCTTATCTTGGGCATTTTAGAGTATCCACTTTCATTTGTCTATGAACTATGCAAGGGGTCCAAGTTTCCATATCCGAGGAATCCGGCTATTCGAATAGATAATGATAACCCTGCAGGGGTGTACTTCTTCACACAGGCTCTCGCCACTTACCACCATGTACACGTCGTGTATCTCGGCAACCGTCAAGCGGAAGCCTGGTGAGGGAGTCGGCCATGACCTGACTAACCACACAAGTCTCTCGTCCAGGTTTATCGCCTATTCGGGTTCCAGTCAGGGTGTCGCTCACGGCCCCAAACAATGTGTGCAGGGTTCCCAAGCCCACCATCCGGATGCCACTTGGTACACCGTGCCACTGTGCCTAGTCTGTCCTAAGCCCACTTGTACTGGGTGCCACTTGGTAGACTACTAACACTACCTACAAACACCAGAAACTAGTTGCAACTCCTGGACAGAGATCGAGTTGATTAATAAGCCGAGAGGGGTCGAGTTACCGGAACCCAATGTGTGGTAGTAACTGTTCATGGATCACAAACACTGAACTCAGTTCCTGAGGACGGCTGCAATGAGACAACCCACCATGTACTCCTACATGGCCTCTCACTGCTACCTTTACCAAATCGTGTTCACACACTTAGCTGTCAACAGTAGGACATGTTCACAACTTTCCAATCCACCCCCGATGAATCAGACCTGACACAACTCTAAGCATTAGCAGGCATGACAAACAAGCATGAATGAGTAGGCACATCAGGGCTCAAACAAATCCTACTCATGCTAGTGGGTTTCATTTATTTACTGTGGCAATGACAGGTCATGCAGAGGAAAGGGGTTCAACTACCGCAGCATGTAACAGTTGAAGCGCTGTTGTCCTAATGCAGTAAAAGAGAGCATGAGCAAGAGAGTGGGATTGTATCGAAATGAACAAGGGGGTTTTGCTTGCCTGGCACTTCTGAAGATAGTATAGTTCTCCATCGGTGTCATCGATCTCATCGTCGGAACGTCGTCTACAGAGAGGGGAAAATCACCGGCAACTGAGAAAGAACACAATCAATGCAATGCCACAATATGATGCATGATCATCACATGGCAATATGCTGTGATTTGAGCTAATGCATCTAGCTATGATTGAAATGAAGTTGGTTTGAATACATGATTCAAATTCCAACTCCATATATGATTATTTAAATGCCCTTTATTTGTTTTGTCCAAAACAGAGGACAAACATTGTTCAAACATGCATGAAAATGGTACAGATGGATTCCTTGAATTTTTCTGATAATTTTTCATATATAAATTATTTCATTTGGAGTTATAGATTAATTTCTATGGATTTTTGAAGTTTTGGATATTTTCTGAAATAAATAAATTATTTCTGATTTATATAAATCCTAGAAAATATCTACTACGTCAGCATGACGTATCAGTGAGGTCAGCAGGTCAACGTGCTGGTCCAGGTCAAACCCGACCAGTAGGGCCCACCGGTCAGTGACAGAGTGTCAACTACAGAGGCTGACACGTGGGACCCGGTCAATGCTGACGTGGCCAAGTCAAAGGTGATAGGCGGAGCCCTCTGAGATTAGTGCTAGTTTAACAGAGAAGTTAAACTAATTAATTTAGGCACAGGGGCCCACTTGGCAGTGGCTCTAGGGAGTGATTAGCCGGGTGTTTAGGCACTAATTAAGTGGCCATGTCGGCGGCTAACCGCCGGCGACACACAGATGCGGCGGCGGCACTCATTCTGGTGATTCCGGCGACGGGAGGAGGCGGGGTTGGTCTCTACGGCTGCTACGCGAGAAGGCGCGTCGATTGGTGGCCGTGTGAGGTGTCGGGTCGGTCTGTAGCGGCGACGGCGATGAAAACCGCGGCGGCCGGAGCACGACTACGTGCGGGCGCGTGCTGCAGCTCGAGGGAGAGCGAACGGAGGCGCTAGGCAGCACGTAAAGAGCAGCAGAACCACGCATGAGCAACTGGTTGGAGTGGAGGGCTCGGAAGCACGGAGCTCACCGGCCATGGCGGCGACCGGAGCTCGGGTTCGCGGGGACGGCAGCTAGCGAACGGGAAGGGAGGGGGTGAGCAAGGGGGAAGGGCAGGTGCTCACATCGGTCCAGATGAGCAGCTCAGCCGGCCCGGGGAAGCTCTGTAGCGGACGGAGCGGCGGGGTCGATCTCGGCGAGCCGAGGTTGAAGAAGATGGCGTGGATGTCACTTCGGGGCATCCGGCGTTGCTCGACTCGGCGGGGAGGATAACAAGGTCGTGGCAGAGCTCAGGGACACGTCGGAGAGGCGAGGGGGTGGTTGTGGCTACGGCGACGACGAGCGGCGGCGACGGTACCGTTCGGTCGCGGGAGAGAGAGGGCGGCAGGGGAGAGGATGAGCGCAGGAGAGACTGAGAGCGGTCCCGGGGGGTGCGTGGCGTCCTCTAGGCACTTTGGGTGGCGAGGAGACAGGCAGGCAAGGTGGAGTTGGCCGGCGCGCGTCGGGCACGCGCCCGGCGTCCTTCTGGCGCAAGGAGGAGGATGATTGGCACATGGGCCTGGTGGGCTGGCTTCTCTCATGGGCCAAGTAAGTTACAGGTACTCCCTCCTTCTCTGTTTTCTATTTTAATTACTGTTTTCCATTGTTTCAATCTGTTTTGATTTAGTTCAAGCACTAATTCATTTTTTTTCTTCTGATAGTTTTTGCAGGGACTGAAAGGAATATTCTAGAGCCCCTCACAAAATAACAGAATTATTGAAGCATTAAATATATTTATAACATATATCTGCTCCAACTCAAATACAATATGTATTAGTTCAAAGATCCAAAATGTCATGGAAAATGTGCATCATCTCTGGTTACTATTTCTAGCATTTTCCAAAAATGATGAACATTTTTAAGGCCATTTGGGTTCATTGAAAAATATATTTTTAGTTGAACCTATTTGAATTGGTTTAGTGCTAGGGCTTGGTCATCCCCAATTCAAACTTCCTTTGAAATTAAACATGATGCATGGATGCAGATGCAACTAATTACAAACAATTCGAAGGCTGTGACAACTCACCCCCACTAAACAAGAATCTCGTCCCGAGATTCAAGTCGTGAAGTAAGAAGACAGAGGGACACAAGTTAACATGATCTTCATGATCCAACTTGCACCTCATAGGAGCACCGATTCCTTGCATCATCTTGGTCTTGACAACTCTGCTTTCGAGTTCTTCATCAAACATGAGGACAGAGACAACTCCATAGGAATCGATCTTCCTAAAGATCGAGCAACTCACGATCAATTCACGGAATGAGATGTTGAACATCTCTCGAGCTAAGACACGAAACATACGTCTAGAGGGATGGAGTGAAACGGATGACGAAGATTCACTAGGTAGGCAACAATTCCACACTTAAGAAGGTGGTGAACGGCTGTCAACGTAGCGAGGAGTTGAGTTGCCATGATACTACAACGAGACATCTTAGAGGAGGCGACTCATAGAGTTATTCCCTTAAATGGCAAAAATAATTACTTTTGATACATAGATCATTGAAACTCGCTAAACCAGCCTAAGGAAAATTACAAACGATCGGTCGAAGGTGTTCGGAGAAATGGCATACTCAGACTAGAATGGATGATGTGGACTACCTTGTTGAAGACAACGCAATGAGTGATTTTTTCTTATCATTGGAGATCGATGGACCCATGGTAAGCCCACTTTGAAGATAATCCTGAGTAGTAATTACCGAGAGGGCAACCCATGGTTGGATTGTCACAATGGAGTGCAAGCTGGGAACAAAATGCAAATGGTGGGAATGTTCCAACCATCATATCTGCCTGAGATTCAGATCTGGTTAGAAACAGGATACTTCAGACTCAACATGTCTGAAAAGAAGAGTTCCAACCCAAATCGACAAGATGATGTTGCGAGATTCTTGGGAGATGAACTATGATTGCAAGCTCTAAGACATGAGCGGGTTCTGCTACTCGCATGTGAACACGTTGTCGCCGACAAGCATGACCACATGGTAGTCTTACAACGAAACACTACCGAGTTCTGATTGGAACCATCATTGAAATAAAGAAGTCTTGTGCATGTCCGTCTGGGCCCTTCGGGAATAGCATTTGAACTTCTTATCCTTGAACAAATCAATCAGTGGCTTCGTGTGCTAGGGATACATATAGAATGAAGGTTGCAAGTCTCCAAACGATAGAATACTTCGCACATGTGCATGACTGACTTGGGATGATTCCAGAGGAAGCAAAACTAACTTTCTCGAATTCACGGTGGCAACTTTCACCAAATGCACGTGAATCAGAGGTAGTCACTTTTTTCATCCAAACATATGCTTCATGAACGAAACATGAAGATAATGCTTGTAAAGTTTCCAATACTAGCTGGATGTTCAACACCAATCATGGAGAAGGTAGCAGTGTTGCTGATGGGCTCAACAACAATTCATCCAGGTTTCCATGGAGCTGAAATTCCATAATTATGTGAACAAGTGATAGCATTGGTCAGACCCAAAAGATATAATGGTGTATGCTCGAGGGATCAACCACGAGTATGACAACATTATGAACATCGTTGGTTCTGATTTGATTTGATGATAGCCCATACTCAAATCAAAGTTTTGATACGATAATAGGTCCAACAACTGATCACAGGGACCAATCGATGAAGATATCATCTATCTTCAACACACGCAAATATATCCCTTGAGATGAACTAAGCTGGCAAGCTTTTATCTTCCAACTCTCCAAGTTATTGTTTAGCTTAACCAACTAGCTCAGGGGGGTAACCGACACAGATCCTTGGAGAATGGCTGGTTTGCAAGAAACCAATTTGATCACGAACTCCACATAGCGGTCAGGTGACAACTTGGTAATACTTCTGAGAAGATATTCGAAAAATCACGAACCACCGACGTGATACTAAGCTCGAGATCAATCTTGCTTCTCAAGGCAAGACGATATGATCAAAAGAGCAAGGGTTTGGCAAATTCCTAACCCGTTGATCGAAGAGTGCACCAGGAAATAAGGACTAGGTAGCATGATCAACCTTAGGGTGATGATTGAATTATCAGCACACTAAGAATGATATTAATGTCCATTAACTACCAAGCATAGGGTTGCTAGGAGTATTGATTTCACACATCACAATTCACTTGTCGGCATTCCGGTAACAATAACACAGAAACCGAGGAATGAACAATGATGGCAAGAAGTATCACTGCAACAAGAATTTATAAGAGTTGGTGCAATTATCATGACATTCCTGGCATCAAGAGGGCAATACTTCAGGGTAGAAGAGAATCAAAAGCTGGATTAGCATTTTGATCCGCAGAATACAACTGCTTTGATCCAATCCTAGATATGGATGAGGTACAGGAGTTTGTTTCTCTTAGTCATTCTGAAATAGAACGGCTCGACGGACCGCAAGAATAATAGGCACCGATGAACGGATGCTCACATACTCTTGACTATCAATTTATAGATGAAGGTCGGAATATAACTGAAGGGGGACAACTCAAAGGAACATATAACTTTCTGAGTTGTGGATGCATAGATTAGTATGTCAAACGAGTTCAACATATTTCTTCCTGTCACATCCCTAGTTTGGTATGGTCCTTGGCTTGCTTTGTGCATCATGTTTAATTTTCAAATGAATTTGAAATGGGGAATTTGCAAACCCTAGCACCAAAGCAATTCAAATAGGTTCAAATTAAAAGTGGAATTTCAATGAACCCAAAATGCTTTAAAAAAATGTTCATGGTCTTTGGAAAATGTTGGGAACAACAACCAGAGGTGATGCACATTTTTCCTTCCCATTTTGGATTTTTGAATCAATGCTTAAATATTTGAATTGGAGCTGTTTAAATTATATAAATATTTTTAATAGCTCCAAAAATGTTGGGAATTGGTGAGGGCCTCTAGAATATTATATCTAGATGCCACGATTATTTTCAACAATTATGGAAATGTTTTAACATTTCTTTAAATACAAAACAAATGTCAGAAATAGAAAAAGAAAACCAGAAGAGGAAAAAGGCTTACCTGGCCTTACCTTTGGCCCAGCTGGCCAGCCCACCTGGCGGCCCAGCCCACCAGGGGCAGGGAGGTCTTCCTCCTCCCGCCAGGAGGACGCCGGGCGCGTGGCCGACGCACGCCGGCGCACGCCAGGCCACCTCCTGCTTCCCGCCGCTGCCATGACGCCCTGGCCCTTCCCTCGCGTCGCCACGCATCTCCCCGACCCCCCTCTCACTCCCTCTCGCTCCTTCCCCTCCTCTGTCCTCTCCCCGCAGCGCCACCGAGCGCAGCCGACGCCATCGCTCGCCGTTGCCGCGGCCACTGCCTCCCTCTCGCCCCCTGGACATGCCCAGGAGCTCCACGATGTCGTCTTCGTCATCTCCACCGAGCCAAGCGAGCCGGGGCGCGCCATAGCGACGTCCTCACCATCATCTTCAACCTCTCGGCCGTCGAGATCGCCGGCCCCGTCCGTCGTCTCCGACTCGTCCCCGAGCCCGCTGACCATCCTGCCGCCTCCGCTGTGAGATTTTACGTCTATTCCCCCTCTTCCCCAGCTCGTTTACGCCCCGTAGCCATCGCCCCCTTGTCGACCGAACCGCGCCACCGCCCAAGCTCATCGCCGGCGAAGCCCCGATGACCAAATGGCCCCGCGCGTGCGTCCATTGCACTCGCAACGACCCGTGGAGCAACGCTAGCGCGAGAGCCAGCTTGTTTGCAAGCCGCAGCGCTAACCCCGCACCCACCCGAACTCCGGCCGCCGCACTCGTCATCGCCGGCGCCACTCTGGCCACTCCCCGGCCGCGCCACCACCACAGTTGGATGTGGACGAGCACCCGCATCCCGTAGCTGCACTCCGCGCGCCAAATGGCCCCCTGTAGGCAAAACCCGCAGCGCCCCGCCGTATTCGGACTCGCCGGCGGCTAAACGCCGGCGACCGCTGACCTTGACCGGCGTGGGTTGACCACAGCCGGGTTGACCCCCCCCTCTCTCTCAATGACAGATGGGCCCCGGTGCCCCTAATTAGTAGTTAGGATTAATTAACCCTCTGATAATTAACCTGATACTGACATGTGGGCCCGAGGCCACTAACTAAAGTAGATTAGTTAGTTTAGACACTGACATATGGGTCCCACTGGTCAGGTTTGACCTGGACCGACCCGTTGACTCGCTGACGTCATGCTGACGCAATATATCCTTTTCTGGTATTAAAATAAATCAGGAAATTCCAAAAAATAGTTAAAACTTCAAAAATTCATAGTAATTCAACCGTAACTCCAAATCAAATAAATTATATATGAAAAATTATCAGAAAAATGCAAGGAATCCATTTATGCCAGTTTCATGCATGAAAAACCAACTTATACCTACTGTATAAGTGAAAACGTAATAATGGCATGTTATATATCTAAATTAGGGTTTGCATATGAACCCTTGGTTCATATGGACTTCAACCAAATTGATGCTAGTTGCATTAGGGCAAATCATAGCATTTTTGAATGTTATCTTCATGCATCATATTGTTGCATATGGTTGTTTATTGATTGCCGGCACCGTTCCCTCTCGATAGGTTCTACTCCGGAAGGTGTCCCGAGTACCTGTCTGAGGAGCAGTGCTTCTTCGTGGATCTATCAGGCAAGCAAACCCCCTTGAGCATCCCGATAAAGTCCCACTCTCTCGCTCCTGCTCCTTTTACTGCATTAGGACAACAACGATTCAAACTGCTACTTTCTGCTGCGGTAGCTGAACCCATTCCTCTGCATGACCTGTCATTGCCACAGTAAATAGTTGAAACCCACTAGCATGAGTCGGAGTTGCTTGAGCCTTGATGTGCCTGCTCATCCATGCTTGTTTTCTTTATGCCAGCTATGCTTAGAGTTGTGTCAGGTCTGATTCATCGGGAATGAATCGGAGTGGTGAACGGTTCCTACCGGTAAAGGCTAAGTGTGTGAACACGTTTTGGTAAAGGTAGCGATGAGAGGCCATGTAGGAGTACATGGTGGGTTGTCTCATTGGAACCGTCCTTAAGCACTGAGTTCTGTGTATGTTATCCAAGTCCAGTTACTACCACACATTGGGTTCCGGTTATCCGGCCCCTCTCGACTTATTAACCCACTTGATCTCTGTCCAGGAGTTGCAACTAGTTTCTGGCGTTTGTAGGTAGTGCTACTTGTCTACCAGGTGGTGTCCGACGGGTCGGGCTTGGGACAGACTAGGCACTGTGGCACGGTGTACCAAGTGGCACCCGGGTGGTGGGCTTGGGAACCCTGCACACATCGTTTGGGGCCGTGAGCGACACCCCGGCCGGATCTCCTTGCGGATGGAACCCGAATAGGCGATAAACCTGGACGAGAGACTTGTGTGGTTAGTCAGGTCGTGGCCGACACCCTCGCCCGGCTTCCGCTTGAAGGTTGCCGAGGTACATGACGTGTACAGGGCTATAAGTGGCGAGAGCGTGTGTGAAGAAGTACCCCCCTGCAGGGTTAATATTATCTATTCGAATAGCCGTTTTCCTCGGATATGGAAACTTGGAGAACTTATATAGTACATAGACAACTTGAAGTGGATACTTTAAAATACGCAAGATAAGCGTGAGTGCTATGGATGGCCTTCTCGTAGGGAGACGGGAACGGATCCATAGTGGAGTATTGATATGGTGAAGTTGTGGACTCGAGTGCGTCTTCTCACCTCAAAGAAGTTTCTGATACTCGTAGTATAGATTAGCCATTGAGTCAAAGCTGGCTTGCTGCTGTTAAACTCCACCCCCCTTTGTTGATAATGATGCATATGTAGATAGCTCTGAAGTAAGACTTGCTGAGTACCTTTGTACTCACGTTTGCTTATTTATGTTTTGCAGTTGGTTACACTAGTGGCTTCGACGAGTAGCTTGTATCCCAGCTACGATCTTGTACCCTTGGGAGGGTTGTGTTAGTCAGGCTTCTTAGTCTTTTTCTTTTGTAGTTGTCCGTACTCAGACATGTAATGCTTCCGCTTGTTGCTTGTATGCTCTGAATGATGGGTCATGTGACCCCTGTTTGTATTTATGCTATGTGGCTCTTCTGGGCCCTTATCTATATGAGTTTGAGTTATGTTGTGATGCCATGATGTACCGCACATACATGCATGTTATGCGTACGTGTAATGTGTATTGCTATGTGTGGGATCCGACAATCTAGTTGTTTATCCTTCGTAGCCTTTCTTATGGGGAAATGTAGTCTAGTATTCCTCGAGCCATAGTAGTCCGCTACAGCCCGGTTCACCGGAGTCCTGCTAGCCCAGTACTACTGTTCAGGACACTTGACTGGCCGGCATGTGTTTCACTTCGTCCCTATGTCTGTCCCTTCGGGGAAATGTCACATGGTGATCTCCGGAGTCCTGTCTAGCCTGCTACAGCCCGGGATCCCCGGAGTCCTGTTAGCCCAGTGCTACAGCCCGGAATCACTCGTTGATGACCGACATGTTCGATGCGATTCATGTATGCCTGTCTCCATAGGTCCGTGCCGCTTTGGGTTCACGACTAGCCATGTCGGCCCGGGTTCTCTGTCATATGGATGCTAGCGACACTGTCATATACATGAGACAAAATGCGCAAACGGTCCCGGGACAGGTAAGGTGGCACCCGTGGGAATACCGTGCGTGAGGCCGCAAAGTGATATGACGTGTTACATGCTAGATCGGTGTGACTTGGGATCGGGGTCCCGACAGACTTGGTATCAGAGCCTGATTGCCTGTAGGATTACCAAGCCAAACTGGTCGAAGTTGAGTCTAGAAATGCTTTAGTTACATAAGGGAATTGATTGTGGAAGGGAACGTAAGGCTCTTTTTACTCCTTTACCTCATGTCATTCTTTCTGAGTCAGCCTCTTCTTTTCTACGAGGGTTAAGGCCTAGGCTTCTCCTCTATCTCTCAGGATGACGTGTTACTAAACCGTAAAGTCTTAGGATTGTTGGGTTGTGTCTCAATACACTTCTACTACTTCTATGTGTCCTCAGCTTGACCCAGAACCTTGATATTATGATGCTGTTTGATTATGCTATTCCTTTGATGAATGTCTCAAAAATCCTTCTGAGCATTTACAGCCGTTATGCTGCCGAAATTGTCCCAAGATTTCAAGACTTTCCAATGCTTTTGCATTACTTTCCGCATCCCTAGGTCGATGCTAATTCCATCCTTGTTTCCTTGGTTTCTGTGTCAGGATGTCGTCTGCTAACCGAGCTTCAGTTGCTCATAGCAAGAACCATGGAGATGGTAGGGACGAGGATTCTCCTGACCAACCTTTGGTGGCAGAGTTCTTGTTAGCATCCGAGAGGAACAAGAGTGAGACTAACCGCTTGCTGGCACAGATTGAGCAGAACACCGCACATCAGCGTAAGAAGTTGGTTTCCATCACCGACTTCATTGGTCTGAAACCACCCACCTTCCATCATTCCATTGAGCCACTCGATGCGGATGACTGGCTCCGAAGCATCACTCACAAGTTGCATTCTGCGAACGTCGCTGAAAGTGACAAGGTCACCTATGCTACTTATCACCTGGAAGGACCTGCTAGTATTTGGTGGCAGAGCTTTGAAACTATGCTTCCAGCTGGTCAGATTCCTACCTGGAGAGATTTCACCGAGGCTTTTCGTGAGCACCACATTCCTCAAGCTCTCTTTGACCGCAAGAGGGAAGAGTTCTGTAGTTTTACCCAGGGTAAGCTGCCTGTTGATGCTTACAGTAGGGAGTTTGGAAACCTCGCCCGCTATGCTACAGAAGAAGTGTCCACGGACGCTAAGAAGCAGGCTAGGTTCCGGAAGGGTCTCCACCCTAAGTTGCGTCGTGATCTCCACCTGCATCATTGTGATACTTTCCAGGCTCTTGTGAACAAGGCCATTAATGCAGAGACAGCTCAACTCACTTACGAGGAGTCTCATAAGCACAACCGTGATCTGGGTTCTTCCTCCCGCTCTGGCTCTCAGAAGCGACGGATTTGGATTCCGAACTCGGCTCTTCCACCTCGATATGCACCGAGGCCATCCTATGTGGCGCCTCACCCAACCCAGCAACATGCTCCACTCAGGCCTATTAGTGGACCACTTGCCAACGTAGGTCCACGTCCTACCTCAGGAACTTGTTTTACCTGCGGAGAACCAGGACACTATGCACGTGACTGCCCTCAGTCCAGTTATGCTCCACCCCAATCTGAGAGGTCTGTTGGCCGTGAAAAGCCATCAGTCAAGATGATCAGTACCAAGCCAGCCTCCATTGAACAAGCATGTGTGCACCATGTCTCCGTTTTAGAAGTTCAAGATGATCCCGATGTCGTACTGGGTACACTTCTTGTCAATTGTCACCCAGCTTCAGTTCTGTTTGATACCGGAGCATCCCACTCCTTCATATCTGAAGGTTACGCTCGGATGCATGACATGTCATTTTGTGATATGCCAACTCCATTAATAATCCAGACTCCTGGTTCCAAATGGCAAACCTCCAAGGTAAGCCATGGTAATGAAATCCTTGTTGATAGACTGGTTTTCCTTGCTTCTTTGATATCTCTCAAGTCCTCAGATATTAACATCATCTTGGGTATGGACTGGATGACAGCTCATCATGCCAAGATCGATTGTTACACCAGATCTGTTCAACTTACACATCCATCTGGCAAAATAGTCACTGTCTCCACTAGGGTTGCAAGGCGTCAACTCTATTCTCTTAATGACAGCCCTCTTCCAGACCTTGAAGATATTCCGGTAGTCCGTGACTTCCCGGATGTCTTTCCAGAAGAACTGCCAGGTGTCCCACCTGACAGAGATGTAGAGTTTGTCATAGAACTTATTCCAGGAACTGTTCCAATCTCTAGAAGACCATACAAGATGGCACCTTTGGAGTTAGCCGAGCTTAAGAAACAACTCGATGAATCCTTGCAAAAGGGTTTCATCCGTCCTAGTTCTTCTCCCTGGGCTTGCCCCGTCCTCTTCGTCAAGAAGAAGGATGGTACGGACCGGATGGTTGTAGATTATCGTCCCGTTAATTTGGTCACGATAAAGAACAAGTATCCGCTCCCCAGGATCAACGACCTGTATGATCAGCTCGCTGGATCCTCAGTCTTTTCCAAGATGGATTTAAGATTAGGCTACCACCAAATCAAGATCAGAAACGGGGACATCCCCAAAACGGCCTTTGTCACTCGTTATGGTCAATACGAGTACACCGTGATGTCTTTCGGCCTAACCAATGCTCCAGCTACTTTCTCCCGCTTGATGAACTCGGTCTTTATGGAGTACTTAGATAAGTTCGCCGTGGTTTATCTCGATGATATTCTTATTTACTCGAAGAACGAGGAAGAGCATGCCGAACATCTTAGGCTTGTGTTAGAAAAACTCAGAGAGCATCGCCTTTATGCCAAGTTCTCCAAGTGTGAATTTTGGTTGCCAGAAGTAACCTATTTAGGCCACGTGATCTCCGGTAAGGGCATTGCTGTAAATCCCGAGAGAGTCAAAGCCGTTCTCGATTGGACTCCACCTGAAACAGTCAAACAAGTTAGGAGTTTCCTCGGTCTAGCCAGTTATTGTTGCCGCTTCGTTGAGAACTTCTCCAAAGTGGCCAAACCTCTCACGGAACTTCTTAAGAAAGATAAAAAGTTTGAGTGGTCCCCACAGTGTGAGCACAGTTTTCAGGAACTGAAAAGACGCCTGACTTCTGCGCCCATACTCGTGCCACCGGATTTCACTAAAGACTTTGTTATCTATTGCGATGCTTCGCGTCAAGGACTAGGTTGCATTCTTATGCAGGATCGTCATGTGATTGCCTATGCATCTCGACAGTTGCATCCACATGAGGAAAATTATCCTACACATGATCTGGAGCTTGCAGCCGTAGTCTATGCACTTAAGACCTGGTGACATTACCTTCTTGGTAACCGTTGCGAAATCTACACCGGCCATCAGAGTCTCAAGTATATCTTCACCCAACCGGATCTGAATCTCAGACAGAGACATTGGTTGGAGTTGATCTCAGATTACGACTTAGGAATCACCTACACCCCAGGCAAAGCCAATGTCATGGCTGATGCTTTAAGTCGTAAATGCTATTGCAACAACCTCATGTTGCAACATTATCAACCGCCCCTCCATGAGGAATTCTGTAAGCTTAACCTTCACATAGCTCCTCATGGTTTCCTTTCTACCTTGGTGGCGAAACCTACCCTTACGGATCAGATCGTAGAGGCTCAGAAGCATGATACGGGAATCTCCCGGATCAAGAAGAATATTTCCAAGGGAGTTGCTGGTTGTTTCTCCATGGATGAACGAGGTGTTGTTTACTTTGGTAACCGTTTGGTGGTTCCCAAATGTCAACAGATGCAGAAACTGATCCTTAAGGAGGCCCATGAATCCCCTCTCACGATTCATCCCGGTAGTACAAAGATGTATCAGGACCTATGCCAGAGGTTCTGGTGGACTAGGATGAAGAGAGAAATCGCTCAGTATATTGCCAACTGTGACGTTTGTCGTCGCGTTAAGGCAGAGCATCAAAGACCTGCTGGCACCCTTCAACCTTTAGCTATTCCCGAGTGGAAATGGGACAAAGTTGGTATGGACTTCATCACCGGCTTTCCCAGGACCAAGAAAGGAAATAATGCTATCTTCGTAGTCATTGATCGTCTTTCCAAAGTGGCTCACTTCCTACCTGTTCGAGAGAGTATCACTGCTAGTCAGCTCGCTGACTTATATATCTCCCGAATAGTGTCACTCCATGGTGTTCCACTAGAGATCAATTCAGACCGTGGCAGTCTTTTCACCTCTCATTTCTGGGAAAGTTTCCAAACTGCCATGGGCACCCATCTTTCTTTCAGTACCGCTTTCCACCCTCAATCAAGTGGTCAGGTGGAAAGGGTCAACCAAATTCTCGAAGACATGCTTAGAGCTTGCGTTATCTCATTCGGTATGGATTGGGAAAAATGTCTCCCCTTTGCCGAGTTTGCTTATAACAATAGCTACCAATCCAGTCTTAAGAAAGCACCCTTTGAGATCCTGTATGGACGAAGATGTCGAACACCTTTGAACTGGTCAGAAACCGGCGAAAGACAATTCTTTGGACCGGATATGATCCAGGAGGCAGAAGAGCAAGTTCGCATCATTCGTGAGAATTTGAAAACAGCCCAATCTCGTCAAAAGAGCCAGTATGACCGTCGTCATAAGGAAGTGGCTTATGAAGTTGGCGACAAGGCTTATCTTCGGGTTACCCCTTTGAAGGGTACCCATCGTTTCGGTATCAAGGGCAAGTTGGCTCCTCGTTACATCGGTCCTTTTCGCATTCTCGCTAAACGAGGAGAGGTTTCCTACCAGTTGGAACTACCCCCACATCTTTCTCGAGTTCATGATGTTTTCCACGTCTCTCAACTCAGGCGTTGCTTCTCGGATCCCATCCGCGGAGTGGACCACGAAACGCTTGATCTCCAAGATAACCTCACTTATCGAGAGTACCCCATTCACATTCTGGATCAAGCAGAGCGTGTCACTCGACGTCATAACATCAAGTTTCTCAAGGTTCAATGGTCTCATCATACCGTGAGAGAAGCTACTTGGGAGCGAGAAGATCGTCTTCGACTTGAGTACCCTGCTTTCTTTCCGCCAACTCCTGAATCTCGGGACGAGATTTCTTCGAGTGGGGGCGAGTTGTCACATCCCTAGTTTGGTATGGTCCTTGGCTTGCTTTGTGCATCATGTTTAATTTTCAAATGAATTTGAAATGGGGAAGTTGCAAACCCTAGCACCAAAGCAATTCAAATAGGTTCAAATTAAAAGTGGAATTTCAATGAACCCAAAATGCTTTTCAAAAATGTTCATGGTCTTTGGAAAATGTTGGGAACAACAACCAGAGGTGATGCACATTTTTCCTTCCCATTTTGGATTTTTGAATCAATGCTTAAATATTTGAATTGGAGCTGTTTAAATTATATAAATATTTTTAATAGCTCCAAAAATGTTGGGAATTGGTGAGGGCCTCTAGAATATTATATCTAGATGCCACAATTATTTTCAACAATTATGGAAATGTTTTAACATTTCTTTAAATACAAAACAAATGTCAGAAATAGCAAAAGAAAAACAGAAGAGGAAAAAGGCTTACCTAGGCTTACCTTTGGCCTAGCTGGCCAGCCCACCTGGCGGCCCAGCCCACCAGGGGCAGGGAGGTCTTCCTCCTCCCGCCAGGAGGACGCCGGGCGCGTGGCCGACGCACGCCGGCGCACGCCAGGCCACCTCCTGCTTCCCGCCGCTGCCACGACGCCCTGGCCCTTCCCTCGCGTCGCCACGCATCTCCCCGACCCCCCTCTCACTCCCTCTCGCTCCTTCCCCTCCTTTGTTCTCTCCCCGCAGCGCCACCGAGCGCAGCCGACGCCATCGCTCGCCGTTGCCGCGGCCACTGCCTCCCTCTTGCCCCCTGGACATGCCCAGGAGCTCCACGACGTCGTCTTCGTCATCTCCACCGAGCCAAGCGAGCCGGGGCGCGCCATAGTGATGTCATCACCATCATCTTCAACCTCTCGGCCGTCGAGATCGCCGGCCCCGTCCGTCGTCTCCGACTCGTCCCCGAGCCCGCTGACCATCCTGCCGCCTCCGCTGTGAGATTTTACGTCTATTCCCCCTCTTCCCCAGCTCGTTTACGCCCCGTAGCCATCGCCCCCTTGTCGACCGAACCGTGCCGCCGCCCAAGCTCGTCGCCGGCGAAGCCCCGGTGACCAAATGGCCCCGCGCGTGCGTCCATTGCACTCGCAACGACCCGTGGAGCAACGCTAGCGCGAGAGCCAGCTTGTTTGCAAGCCGCAGCGCTAACCCCGCACCCACCCGAACTCCGGCCGCCGCACTCGTCATCGCCGGCGCCACTCCGGCCACTCCCCGGCCGCGCCACCACCACAGTTGGATGCGGACGAGCGCCCACATCCCGTAGCTGCACTCCGCGCGCCAAATGGCCCCCTGTAGGCAAAACCCGCAGCGCCCCGCCGTATTCGGACTCGCCGGCGGCTAAACGCCGGCGACCGCTGACCTTGACCGGCGTGGGTTGACCACAGCCGGGTTGACCCCCCCTCTCTCTCAATGACATATGGGCCCCGGCGCCCCTAATTAGTAGTTAGTATTAATTAACCCTCTGATAATTAACCTGATACTGACATGTGGGCCCGAGGCCACTAACTAAACTAGATTAGTTAGTTTAGACACTGACATATGGGTCCCACTGGTCAGGTTTGACCTGGACCGACCCGTTGACTCGCTGACGTCATGCTGACGCAATATATCCTTTTCTGGTATTAAAATAAATCAGGAAATTCCAGAAAATAGTTAAAACTTCAAAAATTCATAGTAATTCAACCGTAACTCCAAATCAAATAAATTATATATGAAAAATTATCAGAAAAATGCAAGGAATCCATTTATGCCAGTTTCATGCATGAAAAACCAACTTATACCTACTGTATAAGTGAAAACGTAATAATGGCATGTTATATATCTAAATTATGGTTTGCATATGAACCCTTGGTTCATATGGACTTCAACCAAATTGATGCTAGTTGCATTAGGGCAAATCATAGCATTTTTGAATGTTATCTTCATGCATCATATTGTTGCGTATGGTTGTTTATTGATTGCCGGCACCGTTCCCTCTCGATAGGTTCTACTCCGGAAGGTGTCCCGAGTACCTGTCTGAGGAGCAGTGCTTCTTCGTGGATCTATCAGGCAAGCAAACCCCCTTGAGCATCCCGATAAAGTCCCACTCTCTCGCTCCTGCTCCTTTTACTGTATTAGGACAACAACGATTCAAACTGCTACTTTCTGCTGCGGTAGCTGAACCCATTCCTCTGCATGACCTGTCATTGCCACAGTAAATAGTTGAAACCCACTAGCATGAGTCGGAGTTGCTTGAGCCTTGATGTGCCTGCTCATCCATGCTTGTTTTCTTTATGCCAGCTATGCTTAGAGTTGTGTCAGGTCTGATTCATCGGGAATGAATCGGAGTGGTGAACGTGTCCTACCGGTAAAGGCTAAGTGTGTGAACACGTTTTGGTAAAGGTAGCGATGAGAGGCCATGTAGGAGTACATGGTGGGTTGTCTCATTGGAACCGTCCTTAAGCACTGAGTTCTGTGTATGTTATCCAAGTCCAGTTACTACCACACATTGGGTTCCGGTTATCCGGCCCCTCTCGACTTATTAACCCACTTGATCTCTGTCCAGGAGTTGCAACTAGTTTCTGGCGTTTGTAGGTAGTGCTACTTGTCTACCAGGTGGTGTCCGACGGGTCGGGCTTGGGACAGACTAGGCACTGTGGCACGGTGTACCAAGTGGCACCCGGGTGGTGGGCTTGGGAACCCTGCACACATCGTTTGGGGCCGTGAGCGACACCCCGGCCGGATCTCCTTGCGGATGGAACCCGAATAGGCGATAAACCTGGACGAGAGACTTGTGTGGTTAGTCAGGTCGTGGCCGACACCCTCGCCCGGCTTCCGCTTGAAGGTTGCCGAGGTACATGACGTGTACAGGGCTATAAGTGGCGAGAGCGTGTGTGAAGAAGTACCCCCCTGCAGGGTTAATATTATCTATTCGAATAGCCGTTTTCCTCGGATATGGAAACTTGGAGAACTTATATAGTACATAGACAACTTGAAGTGGATACTTTAAAATACGCAAGATAAGCGTGAGTGCTATGGATGGCCTTCTCGTAGGGAGACGGGAACGGATCCATAGTGGAGTATTGATATGGTGAAGTTGTGGACTCGAGTGCGTCTTCTCACCTCAAAGAAGTTTCTGATACTCGTAGTATAGATTAGCCATTGAGTCAAAGCTGGCTTGCTGCTGTTAAACTCCACCCCCCTTTGTTGATAATGATGCATATGTAGATAGCTCTGAAGTAAGACTTGCTGAGTACCTTTGTACTCACGTTTGCTTATTTATGTTTTGCAGTTGGTTACACTAGTGGCTTCGACGAGTAGCTTGTATCCCAGCTACGATCTTGTACCCTTGGGAGGGTCGTGTTAGTCAGGCTTCTTAGTCTTTTTCTTTTGTAGTTGTCTGTACTCAGACATGTAATGCTTCCGCTTGTTGCTTGTATGCTCTGAATGATGGGTCATGTGACCCCTGTTTGTATTTATGCTATGTGGCTCTTCTGGGCCCTTATCTATATGAGTTTGAGTTATGTTGTGATGCCATGATGTACCGCACATACATGCATGTTATGCGTACGTGTAACGTGTATTGCTATGTGTGGGATCCGACAATCTAGTTGTTTATCCTTCGTAGCCTTTCTTATGGGGAAATGTAGTCTAGTATTCCTCGAGCCATAGTAGTCCGCTACAGCCCGGTTCACCGGAGTCCTGCTAGCCCAGTACTACTGTTCAGGACACTTGACTGGCCGGCATGTGTTTCACTTCGTCCCTATGTCTGTCCCTTCGGGGAAATGTCACATGGTGATCTCCGGAGTCCTGCCTAGCCTGCTACAGCCCGGGATCCCCGGAGTCCTGTTAGCCCAGTGCTACAGCCCGGAATCACTCGTTGATGACCGACATGTTCGATGCGATTCATGTATGCCTGTCTCCATAGGTCCGTGCCGCTTTGGGTTCACGACTAGCCATGTCGGCCCGGGTTCTCTGTCATATGGATGCTAGCGACACTGTCATATACGTGAGCCAAAATGCGCAAACGGTCCCGGGCCAGGTAAGGTGGCACCCGTGGGAATACCGTGCGTGAGGCCGCAAAGTGATATGACGTATTACATGCTAGATCGGTGTGACTTGGGATCGGGGTCCCGACACTTCCGGATAACCCATGCAGAAAGGTAGAGCTGGCAGAATCACAATTATGAATGGAGAACTCCTCAGGAGTACTCTAATGGTGATCTTTTGGTTCAAATAACTTTTGCCTTAATGGTTCATGGTATTTGGAAGAAGTAAATACCATGGACCTCGAGGACTATCGCAAAGGTTATTAATATCCTAAAGGAACTAGCAACAATATCAACTCGAAGTGAACAGAGTGATACTTGGGTCAAGAACACAAGAGTAGAATACCTACTACTAAATGGCATCACGAGATGCTTTCAAGAATGATGGCCTGAATCATCACACTAGGGATACGAAAACATTGCTAAATTCTCGAGGACACCTAGGGTCATAATACTAACTCCAACATACACGTCAAGGCAATGGAGTACCTCAACACACCGATTAGTGTGCTTAATCTGGCCCAAAATACAATGGAACATGGAGGAAAGATTTGCAAGTGCATCAGACTATTTAGAAACCTGGGATGACTCGGACAGCATAACGGTTGTAAACGCTCAAAATGATTTGAGACATCCTGCAAAAAAGGTGGCATAACCACTCAACATCACAATATCAAGGTTCTGAGGCCAGCTATGAATATATGGAAGTAGTAGGAACTGAACTGAGGCTTGAACTCAACAATCCTAGGCAACAACGATTTAGTAACACATCATCCTGAGAGATAGAAGAGAAAGCTAGTTCTTAACCCCGTAGAAAACATAAGATGACTCAGATGAGAAGGGCATAGGGTATAAGAAGTAAAAAGAGCCTTACATTCCCGTCCACAATCAATTCCCTTATATAACTAAAGCATATCTAGACTCAACTTCGACCAGCTTGGCTTGGTAATCCTACAGGCAGTCAGGCTCTGATACCAAAGCTGTCAGGACCCCGATTCCAAGTCACATCGATCTAGCCGGTAACACCTCATATCACTTTGCGGCCTCATGCACGGTATTCCCACGGGTGTCGCCTTACGATGGCCAGGACCGTTTGCGCCTTTTGGCTCACGTATATGATAGTGTCGCTAGCATCCATATGACAGAGAACCCGAGCTGACATGACTAGTCGTGATCCCAAAGTGGCACTAACTTACGGGGACAGGCATACATGAATCAACATCGAGCATGTCGGTCAGCAGCGTGCGAATCCGGGCTGTAGCACTGGGCTAGCAGGACTCCGGTGAACCAGGCTGTAGCAGGCTAGGCAGGACTCCGGATGTCACCGCGTGACATTTCCCCGAAGGGACAGACACAGGAACGAAGTGAATCACATGCCGGCCAGTCAAGTGTTCCAGAGCAGTAGTGCTGGGCAAGCAGGACTCCGGTGAACCGGGCTGTAGCGGACTACTATGGCTCATGGAAGCAGAAGACTACATTTCCCCATAAGAGAGGCTACTAAGGACAAACAACTAGGTTGTCGGATCCCACACATACCAAGCATTTCAATCAGACACACAATATGCTCAATATGTGCAATACAACATGGCATCACAACAAGACTCTACGACTTAGAGTATTTATTCATTAGGCTCCGAGGAGCCAAGTATTGTAGACATGGGTCTCATGACCCAACATACAGAGCATACAAGCAACAAGCACATGCGGAAGCTTAGCTTGTCTGAGTACAGACAACTATAAATGAAGAAGGCTCAGAAGCCTGACTATCTACAAGACCCTCCCAAGGGTACAAGATCGTAGCAGAGGTAACAAGCTAAACGTCGAAGTCCACGTGGAACTACTAGCGAAACTGAAGTCTCTCTGCAAAAACATAAATTAAGCAAATGTGAGTACAAATGTACCCAGCAAGACTTACATCAGAACTATCTACATATGCATCGGTATCAACAAAGGGGTGGTGGAGTTTAACTGCAGCAAGCCAGCTTTGACTCGGTGGCTATCCTGAACTACGACTGCAAATAACTCTTTTGAGGTGGCGCACACGAGTCCACATATTCACCATATAATACACCACTATGGATCCGCTCCCGTCTCCCTACGAGAACGTCGTCCATAGCACTCACGCTTATCTTGCGCATTTTAGAGTATCCACTTTCACTTGTCTATGAACTATGCAAGGGGTCCAAGTTTCTATATCCGAGGAATCCGGCTATTCGAATAGATAATGATAACCCTGCAGGTTGTACTTCTTCACACACGCTCTCGCCACTTACCACCATGTACACGTCGTGTATCTCGGCAACCGTCAAGCGAAAGCCTGGTGAGGGAGTCGGCCACGACCTGACTAACCACACAAGTCTCTCGTCCAGGTTTATCGCCTGTTCGGGTTCCATCCGCAAGGAGATCTGGCCGGGGTTTCACTCACGGCCCCAAACGATGTGTGCGGGGTTCCCAAGCCCACCATCCGGGTGCCACTTGGTACACCGTGCCACTGTGCCTAGTCTATCCTAAGCCCACCTGTACCGGGTGCCACTTGGTAGACTACTAACACTACCTACAAACACCGGAAACTAGTTGCGACTCCTGGATAGAGATCGAGTTGATTAATAAGCCGAGAGGGGTCGAGTTACCGGAACCCAATGTGTGGTAGTAACTGTTCATGGATCACAAACACAGAACTCGGTTCCTGAGGACGGCTGCAATTAGACAACCCACCATGTACTCCTACATGGCCTCTCACCGCTACCTTTACCAAATCGTGTTCACACACTTAGCTCTCAACAGTAGGACATGTTAACAACTTTCCAATTCACCCCCGATGAATCAGACCTGACACAACTCTAAGCAATAGCAGGCATGACAAACAAGCATGAATGAGTAGGCACATCAGGGCTCAAGCAAATCCTACTCATACTAGTGGGTTTCATCTAGTTACTGTGGCAATGACAGGTCATGCAGAGGAAAGGAGTTCAACTACCGCATCATGTAACAGTTGAAGCATTGTTGTCCTAATGCAGTAAAAGAGAGCATGAGGGAGAGAGTGGGATTGTATCAGAATGAACAAGGGGGTTTTGCTGGCTTGGCACTTCCGAAGATAGTATAGTTCTTCATCGGTGTCATCGATCTCATCGTCGGAACGTCGTCTACTGAGAGGAGACAATCACCGGCAACTGAGAAAGAACACAATCAATGCAATGCCACAATATGATGCATGATCATGACATGGCAATATGGTGTGATTTGAGCTAATGCATCTAGCTATGATTTAAATGAAGTTGGTTTGAATACATGATTCAAATTCCAACTCCATATATGATTATTTAAATGCCCTTTATTTGTTTTGTCCAAAACAGAGGACACACATTGTTCAAACATGCCAGAAAATGGTACAGATGGATTCCTTGAATTTTTCTAATAATGTTTCATATATAAATTATTTCATTTGGAGTTATAGATTAATTTCTATGGATTTTTGAAGTTTTGGATATTTTTTGAAATAAATAAATTATTTCTGATTTATATAAATCCTAGAAAATATCTACTACGTCAGCATGACGTATCAGTGAGGTCAGCAGGTCAACATGTTGGTTCAGGTCAAACCTGACCAGTAGGGCCCACCGGTCAGTGACACAGAGTCAACTACAGAGGCTGACACGTGGGACCCGGTCAATGCTGACGTGGCCAAGTCAAAGGTGACAGGCGGGGCCCTCTGAGATTAGTGCTAGTTTAACAGAGAAGTTAAACTAATTAATTTAGGCACGGGGGCCCACTTGGCAGTGGCTCTAGGGGGTGATTAGCTGGGTGTTTAGGCACTAATTAATTGGTCACGTCGGCGGCTAACCGCCGGTGACACACAGATGCGGCGGCGGCACTCGTTCCGGCGATCCTGGAGACGGGAGGAGGCGGGATTAGTCTCTACGGCTGCTGCGCAAGGAGGCGCGTCGATTGGTGGCCGTGTGCGGTGTCGGGTCGGTCTGCAGCGGCGATGGAGCACGACTACGCATGGGCGTGTGCTGCAGCTCGAGGGAGAGCGAACGGAGGCACTAGGCAGCACGTAAAGAGCAACAGAACCACGCAGGAGCAACTGGTTGGAGTGGAGGGCTCGTAAGCACGGAGCTCACCGGCCATGGCGGCGGCCGGAGCTCGGGTTCACGGGGACGGCAGCTAGCGAATGGGAAGGGAGGGGGTGAGCAAGGGGGGAAGGGCAGGTGCTCACATCGGTCCAGATGAGCAGCTCAGCCGGCCCGAGGAAGCTCTGGAGCGGACGGAGCGGCGGGGTCGATCTCGGCGAGCCGAGGTTGAAGAAGATGGCGCGGACGTCGCTTCGGGGCATCCGGCGTTGCTCGACCCGGTGGGGAGGATAACAAGGTCGTGGCGGAGCTCAGGGACATGTCGGAGAGGCGAGGGGGTGGTTGTGGCTACGACGACGACGAGCGGCGGCGACGGTATCGTTCAGTCGCGGGAGAGAGAGGGCGCCAAAGGAGAGGATGAGCGCAGGAGAGAGTGAGAGCGGTCTGGGGGGGTGCGTGGCGTCCTCAAGGCGCTTCGGGGCGGCGAGGAGATAGGCAGGCAAGGTGGAGGTGGCCGGCGCGCGTCGGGCACGCGCCCGGTGTCCTTCTGGCGCAAGGAGGAGGTTGATTGGCACATGGGCCTAGTGGGCTGGCTTCTCTCGTGGGCCAAGTAAGTTACAGGTACTCCCTCCTTCTCTGTTTTCTATTTTAATTACTGTTTTCTATTGTTTCAATCTGTTCTGATTTAGTTCAAGCACTAATTCATTTTTTTTCTTCTGATAGTTTTTGCAGGGACTGAAAGGACTATTCTAGAGCCCCTCACAAAATAACAGAATTATTGAAGCATTAAATATATTTATAACATATATTTGCTCCAACTCAAATACAATATGTATTAGTTCAAAGATCCAAAATGTCATGGAAAATGTGCATCATCTCTGGTTACTATTTCTAGCATTTTCCAAAAATGATGAACATTTTTAAGGCCATTTGGGTTCATTGAAAAATATATTTTTGGGACAATTGCATTTTTACCCCTAGTTGGTTCCTACCCACGGGTTTTGCCCTTACTTTTCGAGCTTGCTCAGTTTTGCCCTTACTTTTTCCGTCGTGGTCCCTCGAATGCCCTTTGACTGTTTGACCAAAACTTTGAAAATTCATAACTAATTCATATGAACTAAGAAAAATGAAAATAAGATATCAAAATTGAAGGAAATATGCCCTAGAGGCAATAATAAAGTTATTATTTATTTCCTTATATCATGATAAATGTTTATTATTCATGCTAGAATTGTATTAACCGGAAACATAATACATGTGTGAATACATAGACAAACTTAGTGTCACTAGTATGCCTCTACTTGACTAGCTCGTTAATCAAAGATGGTTATGTTTCCTAACCATGAACAAGGTGTTGTTGTTTGATTAACGAGGTCACATCATTGGTTGAATGATCTGATTGACATGACCCATTCCATTAGCTTAGCACCCGGTCGTTTAGTATGTTGCTATTTCTTTCTTCATGACTTATACATGTTCCTATGACTATGAGATTATGCAACTCCCGTTTCCCGGAGGAACACTTTGTGTGCTACGAAACGTCACAACGTAACTGGGTGATTATAAAGGAGCTCTACAGGTGTCTCCAAAGGTAGATGTTGGGTTGGCATATTTCGAGATTAGGATTTGTCACTCCGATTGTCGGAGAGGTATCTCTGGGCCCTCTCGGTAATGCACATCACATAAGCCTTGCAAGCATTACAACTAATGAGTTAGTTGCGAGATGATATATTACGGAACAAGTAAAGAGACTTGCCGTTAGCGAGATTGAACTAGGTATTGGATACCGACGATCGAATCTCGGGCAAGTAACATACCGATGACAAAGGGAACAACGTATGTTGTTATGTGGTCTGACCGATAAAGATCTTCGTAGAATATGTAGGAGCCAATATGGGCATCCAGGTCCCGCTATTGGTTATTGACCGGAGATGTATCTCAGTCATGTCTACATTGTTCTCGAACCGTAGGGTCCGCACGCTTAACGTTACGATGACACTTATTATGAGTTTATGCATTTTGATGTACCGAAGTTAGTTCGGAGTCCCGGATGTGATCACGGACATGACGAGGAGTCTCGAAATGGTCGAGACATAAAGATTAATATATTGGAAGTCTATATTTGGACATCGGAAGTGTTCCGGGTGAAAGCGGGATTTTACCGGAGTACCGGGAGGTTACCGGAACCCCCCGGGAACCAGATGGGCCTTAATGGGCTTTAGTGGAAAGGAGAAAGGGGCAGCCCAAGGTGGCCACACGCCTCCCCCTTCCCCTAGTCCTATTAGGACTAGGAGAGGTGGCCGGCCCCCTCTCTCTCTTTCCCCCCCTCAAGGAATCCTATTCCAACTAGGATTGGGGGGGGGGGGGGAATCCTACTCCCAGAGGGAGTTGGCGCGCCCTCCTTGGCCAGCCGGCCCCCTCCCCCTTGGCTCCTTTATATACGGAGGCAGGGGGCACCTCTAGACACACAAGTTGATCATTGTGATCGTTCCTTAGCCGTGTGCTGTGCCCCCTGCCACCATATTCCACCTCGATCATATCGTTGTAGTGCTTAGGCGAAGCCCTGCGTCGGTGGAACATCAAGATCGTCACCACGCCGTCGTGCTGACGGAACTCCTCCCCGAAGCTTTGCTGGATCGGAGCCCGGGGATCGTCATCGAGCTGTACGTGTGCTAAGAACTCGGAGGTGCCGGAGTAACGGTGCTTGGATCGGTCGGATCGGGAAGAAGACGTACGACTACTTCCTCTACATTGTGTCAACGCTTCCGTTGCGATCTACAAGGGTACGTAGATCAGACTCTCCCCATCGTTGCTATGCATCACCATGATCTTGCGTGTGCGTAGGAATTTTTTTGAAATTACTACGTTCCCCAACAGTGGCATCCGAGCCTAGGTTTTATGGTTTGATGTTATATGCACGAGTAGAACACAAGTGAGTTGTGGGCGATACAAGTCATACTGCCTACCAGCATGTCATACTTTCGTTCGGCGGTATTGTTGGACGAGACGACCCGGACCAACCTTACGCGTACGCTTACGCGAGACCGGTTCCCCCGACGTGCTTTGCACACAGGTGGCTTGCGGGCGACTGTCTCTCCAACTTTAGTTGAACCAAGTGTGGCTACGCCCAGTCCTTGCGAAGGTTAAAACAGAGTCTATTTGACAAACTATCGTTGTGGTTTTGATGCGTAGGTGAGATTGGTTCTTGCTTAAGCCCGTAGCAGCCACATAAAACTTGCAACAACAAAGTAGAGGACGTCTAACTTGTTTTTGCAGGGCATGTTGTGATGTGATATGGTCAAGACATGATGCTAAATTTTATTGTATGAGATGATCATGTTTTGTAACCGAGTTATCGGCAACTGGCAGGAGCCATATGGTTGTCGCTTTATTGTATGCAATGCAATCGCGATGTAATGCTTTACTTTATCACTAAGCGGTAGCGATAGTCGTGGAAGCATAAGATTGGCGAGACAACAATGATGCTACGATGGAGATCAAGGTGTCGCGCCGGTGACGATGGTGATAATGACGGTGCTTCGGAGATGGAGATCACAAGCACAAGATGATGATGGCCATATCATATCACTTATATTGATTGCATTTGATGTTTATCTTTTTATGCATCTTATCTTGCTTTGATTGACGGTAGCATTATAAGATGATCTCTCACTAAATTATCAAGAAGTGTTCTCCCTGAGTATGCACCGTTGCCAAAGTTCGTCGTGCCCAGACACCACGTGATGATCGGGTGTGTTAAGCTCTACGTCCATCTACAACGGGTGCAAGCCAGTTTTTGCACACGCAGAATACTCAGGTTAAACTTGACGAGCCTAGCATATGCAGATATGGCCTCGGAACATGGAGACCGAAAGGTCGAGCGTGAATCATATAGTAGATATGATCAACATAACGATGTTCACCATTGAAAATTACTCCATCTCACATGATGATCGGTTATGGTTTAGTTGATTTGGATCACGTGATCACTTAGAGGATTAGAGGGATGTCTATCTAAGTGGGAGTTCTTAAGTAATTTGATTAATTGAACTTAAACTTATCATGAACTTAGTACCTGATAGTATCTTGCTTGTTTATGTTGATTGTAGATAGATGGCTCGTGCTGTTGTTCCGTTGAATTTTAATGCGTTCCTTGAGAAAGCAAAGTTGAAAGATGATGGTAGCAATTACACGGACTAGGTCCGTAACTTGAGGATTATCCTCATTGCTGCTCAGAAGAATTACGTCCTGGAAGCACCGCTGGGTGCCAGGCCTGCTGCTGGAGCAACGCCAGATGTTATGAACGTCTGGCAAAGCAAAGCTGATGACTACTCAATAGTTCAGTGTGCCATGCTTTACGGCTTAGAATCGGGACTTCAACGACGTTTTGAACGTCATGGAGCATATGAGATGTTCCAGGTGTTGAAGTTAATATTTCAAGCAAATGCCCGAATTGAGAGATATGAAGTCTCCAATAAGTTCTATAGCTGCAAGATGGAGGAGAACAATTCTCTCAGTGAGCATATACTCAAAATGTCTGGGTATAATAATCACTTGATTCAGATGGGAGTTAATCTTCCAGATGATTGCGTCATTGACAGAATTCTCCAATCACTGCCACCAAGCTACAAGAGCTTCGTGATGAATTATAATATGCAAGGGATGAACAAGACTATTCCCGAGCTCTTCGCAATGCTGAAAGCTGCGGAGGTAGAAATCAAGAAGGAGCATCAAGTGTTGATGGTTAACAAGACCACTAGTTTCAAGAAAAAGGGCAAAGGGAAGAAGAAGGGGAACTTCAAGAAGAACGGCAAGCAAGTTGCTGCTCAGGAGAAGAAACCCAAGTCTGGACCTAAGCCTGAAACTGAGTGCTTCTATTGCAAGCAGACTGGTCACTGGAAGCGGAACTACCCCAAGTATTTGGCGGATAAGAAGGATGGCAAGGTGAACAAAGGTATATGTGATATACATGTTATTGGTGTGTACCTTACTAGAGCTCACAGTAGCACCTGGGTATTTGATACTGGTTCTGTTGCTAATATTTGCAACTCGAAACAGGGACTACGGATTAAGCGAACACTGGCGAAGGACGAGGTGACGATGCGCGTGGGAAACGGTTCCAAAGTCGATGTGATCGCGGTCGGCACGCTACCTCTACATCTACCTTCGGGATTAATATTAGACCTAAATAATTGTTATTTGGTGCTAGCGTTAAGCATGAACATTATATCTGGATCTTGTTTGATGCGAGACGGTTATTCATTTAAATCAGAGAATAATGGTTGTTCTATTTATATGAGTAATATCTTTTATGGTCATGCACCTTTGAAGAGTGGTCTATTTTTTGATGAATCTCGATCATAGTAACACACATATTCATAATGTTGAAGCCAAAAGATGCAGAGTTGATAATGATAGTGCAACTTATTTGTGGCACTGTCGTTTAGGTCATATCGGTGTAAAGCGCATGAAAAAACTCCATACTGATGGGCTTTTGGAACCACTTGATTATGAATCACATGGTACTTGCAAACCGTGCCTCATGGGCAAGATGACTAAAGCACCGTTCTCCGGTACTATGGAGAGAGCAATAGATTTGTTGGAAATCATACATACCGATGTATGTGGTCCGATGAATATTGAGGCTCGTGGCGGATATCGTTATTTTCTCACTTTCACAGATGATTTAAGCAGATATGGGTATATCTACTTAATGAAACATAAGTCTGAAACATTTGAAAAGTTCAAAGAATTTCAGAGTGAAGTTGAAAATCATCGTAACAAGAAAATAAAGTTTCTACGATCTGATCATGGAGGAGAATATTTGAGTTACGAGTTTGGCGTACATTTGAAAAATTGTGGAATAGTTTCGCAACTCACGCCACCCGGAACACCACAGCATAATGGTGTGTCCGAACGTCGTAATCATACTTTACTAGATATGGTGCGATCTATGATGTCTCTTACTGATTTACTGCTATCGTTTTGGGGTTATGCTTTAGAGACGGCCGCATTCACGTTAAATAGGGCACCATCAAAATCCGTTGAGACGACGCCTTATGAACTATGGTTTGGCAAGAAACCAAAGTTTTCGTTTCTTAAAGTTTGGGGCTGCGATGCTTATGTGAAAAAGCTTCAACCTGATAAGCTCGAACCCAAATCGGAGAAATGTGTCTTCATAGGATAGCCAAAGGAAACTATTGGGTACACCTTCTATCACAGATCCGAAGGCAAGACATTTGTTGCTAAGAATGGATCATTTCTAGAGAAGGAGTTTCTCTCGAAAGAAGTGAGTGGGAGGAAAGTAGAACTTGGCAAGGTAACTGTACCTGCTCCCTTATTGGAAAATAGTACATCACAGAAAACTGTTTCTGCGACACCTATACCAATTAGTGAGGAAACTAATGATGATGATCATGAAACTTCAGGACAAGATACTACTGAACCTCGTAGATCAACCAGAGTGAGATCCGCACCAGAGTGGTACGGTAATCCAGTTCTGGAAGTCATGCTACTAGATCATGATGAACCTACGAACTATGAAGAAGCGATGGTGAGCCCAGATTCCGCAAAGTGGCTAGAAGCCATGAAATCTGAGATGGGATCCATGTATGAGAACAAAGTATGGACTTTGGTTGACTTTCCCGGTGATCGGCAAGCAATTGAGAATAAATGGATCTTCAAGAAAAAGACTGACGCTGATGCTAATATTACTGTCTATAAAGCTCGACTTGTCGCAAAAGGTTTTTGACAAGTTCAAGGGGTTGACTACGATGAGACCTTCTCACCCGTAGCGATGCTTATATCTGTCAGAATCATGTTAGCAATTGCCGCATTTTATGATTATGAAATTTGGCAGATGGATGTCAAAACTGCATTCCTGAATGGATTTCTGGAAGAAGAGTTGTATATGATGCAACCGGAAGGTTTTGTCGATCCAATGGGAGCTAACAAAGTGTGCAAGCTCCAGTGATCCATTTATGGACTGGTGCAAGCCTCTCGGAGTTGGAATAAACGCTTTGATAGTGTGATCAAAGCATTTGGTTTTATACAGACTTTCGGTGAAGCCTGTATTTACAAGAAAGTGAGTGGGAGCTCTGTAGCATTTCTGATATTATATGTGGATGACATATTGCTGATTGGAAATGATATAGAATTTCTGGATAGCATAAAGGGATACTTGAATAAGAGTTTTTCAATGAAAGACCTCGGTGAAGCTGCTTACATATTAGGCATAAAGATCTATAGAGATAGATCAAGACGCTTAATTGGACTTTCACAAAGCACATACCTTGACAAGATTTTGAAGAAGTTCAAAATGGATCAAGCAAAGAAAGGGTTCTTGCCTGTGTTACAAGGTGTGAAGTTGAGTCATACTCAATGCCCGACCACTGCAGAAGATAGAGAGAAATTGAAAAATGTTCCCTATGCTTCAGCCATAGGCTCTATAATGTATGCAATGCTGTGTACCAGACCTGATGTGTGCCTTGCTATAAGTTTAGCAGGGAGGTACCAAAGTAATCCAGGAGTGGATCACTGGACAGCGGTCAAGAACATCCTGAAATACCTGAAAAGGACTAAGGATGTGTTTCTTGTATATGGAGGTGACAAAGAGCTCACCGTAAGAGGTTATGTTGATGCAAGCTTTGACACTGATCCGGACGATTCTAAATCGCAAACCGGATACGTGTTTACATTAAACGGTGGAGCTGTCAGTTGGTGCAGTTCTAAACAAAGCGTCATAGCGGGATCTACATGTGAAGCAGAGTACATAGCTCCTTCGGAAGCAGCGAATGAAGGAGTCTGGACGAAGGAGTTCATATCCGATCTAGGTGTCATACCTAGTGCATCGGGTCCAATGAAAATCTTTTGTGACAATACTGGTGCAATTGCCTTGGCAAAGGAATCCAGATTTCACTAGAGGACCAAGCACATCAAGAGACGCTTCAATTCCATCCGGGATCTAGTCCAGGTGGGAGACATAGAGATTTGCAAGATACATACGGATCTGAATATTGCAGGCCCGTTGACTAAGCCTCTTCGACGAGCAAAACATGATCAGCACCAAGGCTCCATGGGTGTTAGAATCATTACTATGTAATCTAGATAATTGACTCTAGTGCAAGTGGGAGACTGAAGGAAATATGCCCTAGAGGCAATAATAAAGTTATTATTTATTTCCTTATATCATGATAAATGTTTATTATTCATGCTAGAATTGTATTAACCGGAAACATAATACATGTGTGAATACATAGACAAACTTAGTGTCACTAGTATGCCTCTACTGGACTAGCTCGTTAATCAAAGATGGTTATGTTTCCTAACCATGAACAAGGTGTTGTTGTTTGATTAACGAGGTCACATCATTGGTTGAATGATCTGATTGACATGACCCATTTTATTAGCTTAGCACCCGATCGTTTAGTATGTTGCTATTGCTTTCTTCATGACTTATACATGTTCCTATGACTATGAGATTATGCAACTCCCGTTTCCCGGAGGAACACTTTGTGTGCTACCAAATGTCACAACGTAACTGGGTGATTATAAAGGAGCTCTACAGGTGTCTCCAAAGGTAGATGTTGGGTTGGCGTATTTCGAGATTAGGATTTGTCACTCCGATTGTCGGAGAGGTATCTCTGGGCCCTCTCGGTAATGCACATCACATAAGCCTTGCAAGCATTACAACTAATGAGTTAGTTGCGAGATGATGTATTACGGAACGAGTAAAGAGACTTGCTGGTAACGAGATTGAACTAGGTATAGGATACCGACGATCGAATCTCGGGCAAGTAACATACCGATGACAAAGGGAAAAACGTATGTTTTTATGCGGTCTAACAGATAAAGATCTTCGTAGAATATGTAGGAGCCAATATGGGCATCCAGGTCCCGCTATTGGTTATTGACCGGAGATGTATCTCAGTCATGTCTACATTGTTCTCGAACCGTAGGGTCCGCACGCTTAACGTTATGATGACAGTTATTATGAGTTTATGCATTTTGATGTACCAAAGTTACTTCGGAGTCCCAGATGTGATCACGGACATGACGACGAGTCTCGAAATGGTCGAGACATAAATATTGATATATTGGAAGTCTATATTTGGACATCGGAAGTGTTCCGGGTGAAATCGGGATTTTACCGGAGTACCGGGAGGTTACCGGAACCCCCCGGGAACCAGATGGGCCTTAATGGGCTTTAGTGGAAAGGAGAAAGGGGCAGCCCAAGGTGGCCGCGCGCCTCCCCCCTTCCCCTAGTCCTATTAGGACTAGGAGAGGTGGCCGGCCCCCTCTCTCTCTTCCCCCCCAGAAGGAATCCTATTCCAACTAGGATTGGGGGGGGGGGTCCTACTCCCAGAGGGAGTAGGACTCCCTTGGCGCGCCCTCCTTGGCCGACCGGCCCCCTCCCCCTTGGCTCCTTTATATACGGAGGCAGGGGGCACCTCTAGACACACAAGTTGATCATTGTGATCGTTCCTTAGCCGTGTGCGGTGCCCCCTGCCACCACATTCCACCTCGATCATATCGTTGTAGTGCTTAGGCGAAGCCCTGCGTCGGTGGAACATCAAGATCGTCACCACGCCGTCGTGCTGACGGAACTCCTCCCCGAAGCTTTGCTGGATCGGAGCCCGGGGATCGTCATCGAGCTGTACGTGTGCTAAGAACTCGGAGGTGCCGGAGTAACGGTGCTTGGATCGGTCGGATCGGGAAGAAGACGTACGACTACTTCCTCTACGTTGTGTCAACGCTTCCATTGCGATCTACAAGGGTACGTAGATCAGACTCTCCCCCTCGTTGCTATGCATCACCATGATCTTGCGTGTGCGTAGGAATTTTTTTGAAATTACTACGTTCCCCAACAAAAATGTCCAGATAGACATTACCTTAATGTGCATATCATTTGCATTTAGGATAAAAGCATCATTTAAACTACCTAAGGTAATTAATGTTATTAACATTATTATAAATAAAAAGGTATAAACAATATTTTTTCATGAATAAAAATGGCATGCAAATGTACATCCAGGTATCTTATTTGCATTTTTTGAGTTCGTATCATCTTGTTAAGAATGTTCTAACGACTTTGACCGCTATTTGGAAACTTCATCACAAGTTGATACGAACTCAGAAAAATGCAAATAAGATATCTGGATGTTCATAAAACATCACTTACATTTGCATGTAATTTTTATTCATGAAAAATATACTTTTTATACCTTTTTATTTTTAATAATGTTAATAACATTAATTACCTCAGGTAGTTTAAAGGGTGCTTTCGTCCGGAATGCAAATGATATGCACATAAAGGTAATGTTTATCTGAACATTTTGATATCTTATTTGCATTTTCTGAGTTCATATGAATTAATTATGAATTTTCAAAGTTTCGGTCAAACGGTCAAAGGGCATTCAAGGTACCTCGACAGAAAAAGTAAGGGCATAACTGAGCAAGCTCGAAAAGTAAGGGCAAAACCCGTGGGTAGGAACCAACTAGGGGTAAAAATGCAATTGTCCCTATATTTTTAGTTGAACCTATTTGAATTGGTTTAGTGCTAGGGCTTGGCCATCCCCAATTCAAACTTCCTTTGAAATTAAACATGATGCATGGATGCAGATGCAACTAATTACAAACAATTCTAAGGCTGTGACACTGGTGCGGCTCCGGTGTGGCCGGGCATGGTCACGGTGGGACCCTAGCACGCCATGAGTGGCCAACAGCACGCGCGGGCACGCACGGTCAGGAGCGTGAGAGCAGGAGCAGAGCGTCATGGGGGTTCGGGCTACGACCATGGAGGCCACGGACGAGCATGGGAGGACGCGGCGGGGCGTGGCCAGGGGTAGCCAAGGCGTGTGGACGCAGCCAGGGCCCGCGATGAGTGGAGCCGAGCGGTGGCCAGGCGTGGTCGTGTGCGAGACAGAGGCGCGATGAATGTGTGCTCATCGTGGGCTCATCACGGCGATTTATGGTGGGAGAAACGGAAGGGGGAGAGGGGAAACACGTAGGGGCTCACAAGGTAGTCGTAGAGATGCTCAATGTGTTCAGGGGAGACTCGATGGCGGCGATCCAACGACGGCGATCCATGGTGGCTGTGGAGGAAGATGATGAGGAGGAGCTCGATGCAGTGTGTGTGGTCTCGCGGGACTTGCTGGAGAGGAAGAGGTCGTCGAGGCGCTCCTGTTGGACACGATGGAGGGCGAGGCGGCAACGGTAGCCACGGTTATGGCGTCGATGCAACCATGGCGATCTCGACCGAGGTGGAAGAAGTAAAGTGAGGGAGGGATGGCGGGTTAGGGTTGTCTAGGGTGTCGAGGGAGGTCCTTATCCACAAGGGGGTGTCGGTGTACAAAAAGAGGGGTACACTTTTTGTACCCCTATAACTGTGCACGGGCAGTTTGAGCCACGGGCACCACCACACTGAGCAAGGCAAGGGAGGTGAGCCAAGGTAAGGCCGAAGTTCAGGAGTAGCAGAACGACGCCAAGACCAAGACCGCAAAGAGCAAAGGAGACGAAGCGGACTCCCCCTGGCAAGATCCTTGCCGGGAGGCGGTTTTAGCAAACCCGGCAAGACCCTTGCCGTGGCAGCTCGCCCCACACCTATGGAGTAAGTCACCTTTGAGTCCATTGCCCCCATGGGGCAAGGATTCGGGAGACATCCCCGTGGTGGCATACAGATCTTTGTGAAGACATCCAAGATCAGATACACCCTTTAGAAGATGATGATCCTTGTCGGGATCCCAGCCAAGGAGGACCACAGGGCCCCCGGCAAGAGCCTTGCCGGGGATGGCAGCAGGCGCCACGGCAAGACCCTTGCCGGGGCCCCGGCAAGGCCCTTGCCAAAAACACCCATAGGGCCACCATCAGGCCCACGCTAGTCAAACCTCCACCGCCGTTCGCATGCAGCTGCCGACCCAACCTGCTGGGCAGGCACCTACGTGGCGGCATGCGGATCTTCGTGGAGACCCTTCACTGCACCACCTTAGCTGCCTGCCTGCCTACATGTCACCGCAGGCGCCGCTGGCCAGGGCGCGTGTGGACACAAGAGGAAGCGGCGACGGACGAGACAGGGCTCTCCCCCGTCCCCGATAAATCAAGGACACCTGGGCGAGACGCATTAAATGTGCCTTGTCATGTATTGCGAGGGATAACCTCACATCACTGTAGCCTTTCCACCTCCTGTGTGCCACTATGGCAACCCCTTTCCCATAAAAGGAGGCCCGAGGCGACCAGGAGGAGGATTCGGCTTTTTGGAGCTCCTCACGCCCCATAGCTAGCTCAAGAACACAGATATACAATCCACCAAAGCAGGAGTAGGGTTTTACGCATCCTCGCGGCCCGAACCTAGATAAACGAACCATGTGCTATCTGTTTGATCCGCTCTTCTCACGACCCCGCGCCCCGCAACCGTAGTAGGGATTCTTGTGATCCCATAGGTGTTGTTCCCACCGACATCTTTGGCACGCCAGGCAGGGAGCACAGTTGTGAGAGTCGGCTTTAGTAGTTAGTTCAACGATTCTTCATCGTCATGGCGCCCAAGAAGAAGACGACGGTGGTGGTTGGCCCGTCGGAAGCCGGACATCCCGTCCCGACGCGGGCGAGCAGCGGACCGGTCGCAGAAAGGACCCGGGGCGCCGTTCGCGAACACCAACACCGTCCCAGCAGCCAGAGTTTGGGATGCGGCGATGTTCGTGCGCCTTGTAACGGGCCACACGCCGCCAAATCCAAAGACGGAGCCAGGCCCTCTGCGGGTGGCGTGGAGCCTTCCGAGATCGCTGCCACCCCGCCCGAAGGCGATGCGAGGGCCTCCAAGACTCCCATGCCGGCACTTACGGCGCTCTCCTCTCAAGCGGCGCGCGACGAACGGCATAATCACGCCGAAGACCCCGGGCGTCGCCGCGGGAAGAGCCCCGAGTGCTACTCCCGGGAGGTAGAAGACCTGCCCGCTCGCCGAGGCGCTGGTGAAGATGGCATGCGACCGCAGGGTCGTGATAGAGCTCCTTTTGACATGGTCAGAAGTCGAAGCGTGTCGCGATCCGTGCAGGTTTTGCTGCCACCAACGCCAGCAGAAGCCCTGGCGCGCGCGCAGTTGCTCCTCGATTTTCCTCCCACTACGGGGAAACTCGACGAATGGAGAGCCACTATCCAAAGCCTTGTTGCGGTGGCCAACAAAGACGAACCGAGTCCGGTGGAGCCCCTGGGTCGACGCTCTGACGGAGTCCCATGCACCAGTGGCAGGAAAGCCGGCGGCGCCGCGACCACGGTGCACTCGCCTCCTCCTCACCCGGTACTACGGACGCTAGCCCGTCGCGACGTTACGGGCGATGAAATCTCCATAGCGTCGTCCGACCCGCGGACCCACTGTGACCAGCGCCAAGTCCTTCGGGAATGAGAACATGAAGACGCTCGAACCACTATCGAGCGCTGGCGCAGAGCGCGCCACCAATCAGACAGGCGAGCAGGGCCTGCTGTGAACCACCTGGCACCGGAGAGCCCAGGAGGCCTACCTTACGAGGTAGGCTGTCTGGCTTTTACCCGTGAGCTGCGGCAGTTCTAGTGGCCCAGTCACCGCACCTTCAAACCTGACGTGGGCGAAAAGTACAGCGGCAAGACCCACCCGTCCGAGTTCCTTAGCATCTACACCATTGCGATGCAAGCTGCTGGAGCTCGTGATGATAAGGTGCTTGCGAATTACTTTCCGTTGGCTCTTAAACCCAACGCCATGTCATGGTTGATGCACTTGCCGGTAGACTCTATTTCCTCCTGGTCGGATTTGTGCCATGAGTTTGTGGGCGCCTTAACTGAGGCCACCAAGCCCATGGCCAAGCGAGCGACCTGCATGTCATTCCCTAGAAGGGAGGCGAGAGTCTCCGCAAGTATATATAGAGGTTCAGCCGGATACAGTACAATATCCCTGATGTTCACCCTGCCGCCATCATCAGCGCATTCCATCAGAACATGCGTAACCGCAAGATGCGCGAGGAGCTGGCAATGAACAAGGTGAAAGATGTAGCAGAACTCTATGTTCTTGCTGACAGATGTGCCCGAGCTGAAGAGGGAAGGAAGCACCCCGGCGAAGACGCCGACGTGGAAACCGACTCCTCAGATGAAGATACTGCCGCCCCGGCGAAGAAGGGCCGGCGCCGCAATAGGAAGCGCAAAGGTAAAGCTGTGCTTGCCGTCAAGGGATCTGATGACACCGGCTCCACCAAGAAAACCAAGGCAGATGGCCCCGGCAAGGAAATTGCCGGATGTGTCGCCTGCCGGGCCTTGGCGGTTGCCGAGAAGCCAGGAAACTCCGACAAGCGATACTGCAGGATCCATCGCACCAAAGGCCATGCTCTCCAAGACTGCCGACAGGTTGAGCTCCTCGCTGAGAAGCAGAGGGCTGAATATGAGAGGCGGGAAAAGGAGAAGGGCCAAGACGGTGCTAAGGGGTCCGACGAGAAGCGTGACGGCTAGGCGGGCCATCGCGGCAAAGATAAACAATAGGAGAGGCCCGCCCGGGGCCATGACAAAAAGCCAGAAGACGACGATCATGAAGAGGACGATGAATCCGGCGACCAAGAGTTTCAGAAAGCTACAGAGGCCATGTGCATTGATGGCGGCGCCTCGCTGCATACTTCTCACCGCCAGCTTAAACACTGGGCGCAAGAGATTACAGCGGCAGAGCCGTCCTTTGATGCCCAAAGGCCGGTAAAGTGGTCCAGCACACCTATCATTTTTGACACTGAGGATCACCCTGATCGCACTACTGCGGTCGGGTGCTTGCCATTGTTGGTTTCACCAACAATACGCAACCTCAAGGTGACAAAGATGCTAGTCGATGGTGGGGCCGGTCTGAACTTGATCTCGCCTGCCGTGATCGAGAAACTGCAGATTCCTGATGGAGACCTCGAAGAGACAGGCACGTTTCAGGGGGTCAACCCGGGAAGAAGCCAACCTAAGGGAAAGGTCACACTGCCCGTGACTTTTGGAAGCAATCTGAACAACAGGACGAAGAGGATCGTGTTTGATGTTGCCAAGATCCCCTTGCCCTACAACGGGATCCTTGGCCGCCCAGCGTTGGCCAAGTTCATGGCGGCGTCACACTACGCCTACAACACCCTGAAGATGCCAGGACCTATGACGATCATCACCATCCCCTCCGATAAGAAAGATGCGCTGATTTGCGCTGACCAACTATGCCAGCAAGCAGTTGCAGCCGCTGCCGCCACTAGGGCACTTGCTCCTACCGCTAGGACCCCGGGAGGGAAGAAGAAGAAGAATACCGGTGAGACCTCGGACACCCACTCCAGCAAGCGCACCTCTTCGGAGTGTAGTGCTCCCGTCGAGGACGTGCCAGAGAGCTCCACCGGCAGAAACAAGAAGCCCAGGGCCATACCGCCGGGAACCAAGAAGGTTTCTGTCAATGAGGACGGCACGGGAGGGGCTTTCACCATAAGCTCCACCCTTGACGACAAATAGGAAGACGCGCTCGTCACCTTCCTGCGGGCGAATGTCGATGTGTTTGCATGGCAAGCTTCCGACATCCCCGGCGTTCCCAGGGAGGTGATTGAGCACCACCTTGTTGTCTGTCCTCATGCGCGACCCGTCAAGCAGAAGGTCAGAAAGCAAGCTTTGGAACGACAAGAGTTCATCATAGAGGAGATCCGGAAACTGGAAGCAGCGGGTTTGGTAAGAGGAGTGCTCCACCCAACGTGGTTGGCCAATCCGGTCGTACTGCACAAGGCTAATGGGAAGTGGAGGCTGTGTATTGATTACACAGATATCAATAAGGCTTGTCCTAAGGACCCCTTCCTGTTGCCGCGCATCGACCAGATTGTTGACTCCACAGCTGGGTGTGATCTGTTGTCATTCCTCGATGCCTACTCCGGCTACCACCAGATCTTCATGACAAGAGAAGACAAAGAGAAAACAGCATTCATCACCCCATGTGGTACGTATTGTTTCATGCGGATGCCTTTTGGGCTGAAGAGTGTTGGTTCGACGTTTGCAAGGGCGGTCCAGATTGGTTTTGAACCCCGGCTCCATAGAAATATGGAAGCTTATATGGATGACATAGTGGTCAAAACCAAGGACAGGGCAACCCTCATACCGGATTTGCAAGAAACATTTGCAAACCTGCGCAAGATCAATCTCAAGCTGAACCCTGAGAGGTGCGTCTTTGGCGTCCCATCCGGCAAGCTTCTCGGGTTCTTTGTATCGCAGCATGGGATAGAGGCCAATCCGGACAAGATCAAAGCTATAGAGCAGATTGAAGCACCCAAGCGAATCAAGGATGTGCGTCGGCTTGCTGGTTGCATCGCTGATATGGGCAGGTTCATTTCCAAGTCTGCCGAGCGCGCCCTTCCCTTTGTCAAGATCCTGAAAAAGGCGGGCCTGATGGAGTGGATGCCAGAAGCCGAAGCAGCATTGCAAGATTTGAAGAAGTACCTCTCCTCCGCGCCAATACTAGTTGCGCCTAGGCCACATGAGCCGTTGCTGCTATACCTGGCAGCAACGAACCAGGTGGTCAGCGCCGCGCTAGTGGCGCAGAGAGAGGTTGACGACGAGGTAATGGCAGCGACAGAGCCCGACACCACCAATGCAGAGACGACACAGCCAGTTGAAGTGCCACTGGAGAAGAAAATGATGCAGCACCCGGTCTACTTTGTTAGTTCCCTCCTGCAGGGAGCTAGATCAAGGTACTCCAGCGTGCAAAAACTGCTCTTCGGCCTTCTTATGGCCTCGAGGAAGCTGCGTCACTACTTCCAGGCACACGAGATCACTGTCGTCACTCGCCTCCCCCTGCAACGGATATTGCACAATCCAGATGCAACGGGAAGAATTGTGGAATGGGCACTGGAGCTGTCCAGCTTTGGCCTCAAGTTTGAAAGTACTTCGACGATTCAGAACCGAGTCCTGGCGGAGTTCATCGCAGAATGGACCACAACGCCTGACGAAGAAGCCCAAGAGACTGCTCTCCCCGGCAAGGAGGAAAGTTGTAGTTGGATCATGTACTTTGATGGAGCTTTCTCCTTACACGGCGCTGGGGCTGGCGTACTGCTTGTCGCGCCCACCAGAGAGCACCTCAAGTACATGATCCAGATGCACTTCCCCAGGGAGGTGTCAACAAACAATACGGCAGAGTACGAAGGACTTCTTGCCGGTCTTAGGATCACGGCGGACCTCGGAATCAAGAAGCTTATTGTCAGGGGCGACTCGCAGCTCGTCGTCAAGCAAGTCAACAAGGACTACTAGAGCCCGTTGATGAAGGCCTATGTCGATGAATTGAGAAAGCTAGAAGAGCGTTTCAATGGTATATAGGCTGAATACGTTCCCCGAGCAGAGAACGATATCGCCGATTACCTGTCAAAACGCGCTACCCTCAAGCTACCTGTGGAACCAGGTACCTTTGTGCTCCAGCTAACTCAGCCATCGGTTGATCCATCAACAGAGCAGAACAAGAGGAGGAAATCAGGACCCGGCAAGTACTTTCCCACCGAGCTCCCCAGAGCCGCCGGCAAGGATGTTGCCGGGGACATTGAGCCCGCCACGGGACGGCTAGCTCCGGCGGAGCGTCAAGCTCTTGCCGTCGAGACAGCCGCTCCTATAGCGGAGGAAATGCCTTTAGTCCTCGCCGTCGAGCCCCAGGCTCCAGCATGGGCACAACATACCATCTGATTCCTCCAAACAGGGGAACTTCCTAAAGAGCAGGAAGAAGCGGAAAAAGTAGCCCGTCGCTCTACCATGTACCAGTTCGTCGATGACGTCCTGTACAGAAAGAGGCCGAACGGTGTGAAATTGAAGTGTATCCCTCGGGAGGAAGGACTGGAGCTGTTGGCGGAGATACACGGAGGCATATGTGGATCCCACATCGGGTCAAGGGACCTTGCCGGCAAGGCATTTCGGCAAGGCTTCTTCTGGCCCACCGCCCTCCAGGATGCGACGACACTAGTCACCAGGTATGAAGCGTGTCAGTTCCATTCAAAGAAGCTTCATCAGCCAGCTCAAGCCCTTCAAACCATTCCTCTCTCCTGGCCCTTCTTGGTCTGGGGGCTTGACATACTGGGCCCTTTCCCCCGCGCTGTCGGGGGCTTTGAGTACTTGTACGTTGCAATCGACAAGTTCACAAAGTGGCCGGAGGTGGAGGCAGTGAGGAAGGTCACAGCTCAGTCAGCCATCAAGTTGTTCAAGGAACTAGTGTGCCGTTTTGATGTACCCAACAGGGTCATCACCGACAACGGCACATAGTTCACAAGCCGCACCTTCATGCAGTATATCCAAGACCTCGGCAGCAAAGTCTGTTTCGCTTCCGTTGCTCACCCACGAAGCAATGGTCAAGCTGAGAGGGCAAACGCTAAAGTACTGCGAGGCTTAAGGACCAAGACCTTTGACAGGCTGCACAAGAGTGGAAGGCGCTGGATTGATGAGTTGCCGACGGTTCTTTGGTCGATCAGGACAACGCCAAATCGAGCCACCGGCCAGACACCCTTTGCCCTAGTATACGGGGCAGAAGCAGTTCTCCCCACTGAACTCATATATGGGTCACCTCGAGTGCTCACTTATGATGAGCTTGAGCAAGAGCAACTGCGGCAAGATGACGCAATGCTCCTTGAGGAAGATCGTCTTTGGGCGGCTATGAAAGCAGCACGCTACTAGCAAGCCTTGCGCCGCTACCATAGCCGCAAGGTTCATGCTCGAAGCCTTGAGGAAGGCGACCTTGTCCTTCGGCGCGTTCAATCAGCCAAGAATTCCAACAAGTTGACGCCAAAGTGGGAAGGCCCTTATCGGGTAATACGAGTCACCAGGCCCAGCGCAGTCCGCCTGGAGACCGAAGATGCCGTTCTGGTGAGTAACTCCTGGAACATTGAGCATCTTCGCAAGTTTTACCCGTGAGGCGCGGCTTGCCGGGCCCCCCAGCAAGCCACCTTTTGTACAAGCATTGCCGATCATGCATGTAACCTTTGTACAAAGCCAGGCGCAGACCCTGAGCATAAACAAATGAAGCGCTGGCGCCCTAAGTTATAGCATGCATGCTAGGTCGAGTCTCGTCCTTGGTTAGGGTTGATAGTGCTTAACGGCGACTAACCCCTAGCTTAGAGGTCGAGTGTGCGTCTCTTTGCCGTTCTTTCGTCTTCTTTGGTTCGCAGGACTCACAGGTATCCTTGCCGGATCACTTGAGGACGAAAAAGGGAAGAGGGACAGACCATCATCTAGACCCCGGCAAGCCAGTATTGCCGGGGGCTGCAAGAGCAAAGATTCACCCACGGCAAACCAGAATTGCCGGGGGCTACAGCTTCAAATAAGTTCTTCATCCCTTATCATGCATTCCCTTATGGACTGAGGTATGTGAAACCTCGTTTTTCCTAAAGCTATTGTGCTCCCCTAACTCTAGGCCCTAGGGCTCATTCCTGGGGCCAGGTTTGGTCGTAGTTGCGGCAGCGAGAGGATGAAACAAGGAGCCTGAACCCACCTCATCCCTGCCTCCACCAAAGGTGTGAGAAAGGTCGAGCGAAGTGGGGAGATGGCAAGGCCTGTTGCCGGGCAAGGAAATGTTTATCTTAAAGATATCAAGGATTTACTCCTTGTCTGGGGTTCTACCCACAAACAAATGACCCGGCAAGCATCCCTTTTTCATTAAAAACATTCCATTCAGCTACAGTCCATAGGGAATGAAAAACATGAATGATGGGATTACAAGTTTTAAATTCAGCTAGAGCCCGAAGGCTTACAAACTAAAAAGAGATAAGATGCCCGTAATCCCTTTCTTGTCCCTCTCCTCAGGAGGCAGGTCAAGGAGGCAAAAAGGGCAAAAGGGGCGCCTAGGCGAGCTACGGGTGGCAGAAGACACCAAGAGAACATCTCGGTGGCCGTCCGAAGGCTGGATGGTGATGGCAGCACTGGAAGCAGAGCTCGAAACGAGGAGGCAGGACGTCAGCACGCGTCGAAGGCGTCGGTGCCCGCGTACTCCGATTTGATGGCCTTGCCGCCCGCCCTCTACCTCTTCCGCAGCCTCCCAACGCCAGCCGCCCAAGGAGACGACCCCGAGAAGTTCAGGGAGCTGGCGACACGGGTGATGGGGTCGCCGGTGCCGCATGGAGCGGCGCCCGACACCTAATCGGACCCGTCATCCTGCCGCCTACTACCCTCATCATCGATGCCGCTATCCTCCTCGTCACTCCCGCCCGAGGAGGTGTCTTCACTATCAGAAGAGCTCTCCACGCAGCACCTTGCATGGGTCCCAAAGCACCCGAAGACCTTGATGGAGAGAAGGCCACCCTCCATCAGCTTAAAAAGGAGAGTGAGCCCCTCCGTCAAGCGGTGGATATGGGCAAACGTCTTCCATCCCCGACGGAGATACATCACGTGAGGGGCGGGGAAGTCGACGCGGGCCCGCGTGCCACTGATCCTGCAGCCCCTCATGTGCAGCCACAACGACTCCGGCGGATCCAGCTCCATCTCCTGCGTGAATGGAGTCGGGAGACGAAGGCGACAGTGAGGCGGCCGGCGCAGCCTGGCGAAGAACTCGCAAGGGTCATCCCAAACATGGCCCTCCATGGGGGGAGGAACTGCTGGAGGAGGCGAGGCCGGTGCGTCGCCCTGTCCTCCTCTTCCCCGAGCACCTCGGCCTCGCCCAAGGCCTCGCCCCCTCCCCCTTCCCCTCGCGGCTGGCTCTGCCACCGCGGGTGCAGGAGAAGGAGGGATGCGTTGTCGAGCGGCGACCCTCGCCGCCACCGTTGAAGGACCAGGATTCCCTCTCTCCATGGCGGATGGAAGAGGGGAGCAGAAGCTGGAGGAAGGAGGAGATGAAGGAATGCGGGACGCCACACCCCCCCTCCCGCTCTTTATAAAGGAACGGGGTGGGGGCTCGGCCGCCCCGGTCAGCCAATCAAGACGCAGAAGGCATAGGGAACTGGGACCGACCTGTCGCCCCAGCCCGCGGTGGCCCGGTTTCCCGTCTCCACCGTTCGCCACCCCAAGCGCATGAGAGCCACATGGCAAGCGTGCAGGACCGAGGCGATGGGTGAGGCGACCTCTCCCCACCCCGTGATCGTGGGGAGTGGACGCCTTGAAGACCACGCCTCGGCCCCCTTCAGTAAATGGGCCGCGCCTCCATGCCTCCCTCCATTTATGGGGAAGGCACGAACCGGCCCCTTTACTACGACGTGACGCATGCATGCAGAGCTCAGCCCCACGCATGCCGCCCACGTCACACATGCCTCCCCGCGCCGCGCCACGCGCAGGAAGCATGGGAAGTGCAGCGCGCGAAGAGACTTACCGCGGTAAAAACCGCCCCGCTTGCCCGCGCACCGTTTTTCGGCCTAGCCCAACGACGCGATTGCGCTTATGTGTGGCCCAGGCCCGGGGGCTCCTGTCGGTGTACAAAAAGAGGGGTACACTTTTTGTACCCCTATAACTGTGCATGGGCAGTCTGAGCCACGGGCACCACCACACTGAGCAAGGCAAGGGAGGTGAGCGAAGGTAAGGCCGAAGTTCAGGAGAAGCAGAATGACGCCAAGACCAAGACCACAAAGAGCAAAGGATACGAAGTGGACTCCTCGCAGAAAGATCCTTGCCGGGAGGCGGTTTTTGCAAACCCGGCAAGACCCTTGCCGTGGCAGCTCGCCCCACACCTACGGAGTAAGTCACCTTTGAGTCCATTGCCCCCATGGGGCAAGGATTCGGGAGACATCCCCGTGGTGGCATACAGATCTTTGTGAAGACATCGAAGATCAGATACACCCTTTAGAAGATGATGATCCTTGGCGGGATCCCAGCCAAGGAGGACCACAAGGCCCCGGCAAGAGCCTTGCCGGGGATGACAGCAGGCGCCACGGCAAGACCCTTGCCGGGGCCCCAGCAAGGCCCTTGCCAAAAACACCCATAGGGCCACCATCAGGCCCACGCCAGTCAAACCTCCACCGCCGTTCGCATGCAGCTGCCGACCCAACCAGCTGGGCAGGCACCTACGTGGGGGCATGCGGATCCTTGTGGAGACCCTTCACTGCGCCACCTCAGCTGCCTGCCTGCCTACATGGCACCGCAGGCGCCGCTGGCCAGGGCGCGTGTGGACACAAGAGGAAGCGGCGACGGACGAGACAGGGCTCTCCCCCGTCCCCGATAAATCAAGGACACCTGGGCAAGATGCATTAAATGCGCCTTGTCATGTATTGCGAGGGATAACCTCACATCACTGTACCCTTTCCACCTCCTGTGTGCCACTGTGGCAACCCCTTTCCCATAAAAGGAGGCCCGAAGCGGCCAGGAGGAGGATTCGACTTTTTGGAGCTCCTCACGCCCCATAGCTAGCTCAAGAACACAGATATACAATCCACCAAAGTAGGAGTAGGGTTTTACGCATCCTCGCGGCCCGAACCTAGAGAAACGAACCGTGTGCTATCTGTTTGATCCGCCCTTCTCACGACCCCGCGCCCCGCAACCGTAGTAGGGATTCTTGTGATCCCATAGGTGTCGTTCCCACCGACAGGGGGAGCCGTGGGATGCTCGACACGAGGAGATCGGGGGCCTGGACGGGTGTACCAGCTCCACGCCATGGCTCTGTCTTCCCCCTGTACAGGGGTTGAAGAAAGGCCCTGGTGGTGGGCTGGGCCTGGTACAGTGCAGTTGATGGGCCAAGTTCACAGGGGCTTTCTCCTTCTTCTTTTATACTTTTTCTGTTTTGCTTTTCTTTCAATGTTTGCAAAAAAATTATAGTAAATGACTTTTCTTCTAAAAAGTTTTTTTTTGCACATAAATAGTAGGCCATACATTAAGGGTGCACACAAGGTTTGGGGTCAACCGGAAAGTTTAATTAATTATTTATTTTGAAAAGGGCATTTTATTTGCAGTTGGACCATTTATTATTTTCTTAGGAATTTATTTGTGAGTCAAGTGAAGTTGGTTTCAACAAGACAATGATCGGGGGAATTTTTAGAATAATTCGAACATTTTAGTTATACCGTTTGATGAAATAATTATTTCACTTGCAATTTAAATTTTCATTTGACTTTGATTTTATCTGTGGGCAATTTGGCTTAGTTAAACTTGATGACATGGCACCATTAGTGTGAGGTCACTGTAGCATGACTATCCGGGCGTCATAGTTTTTTTCCCTAATATCCGCCAAGGCGGCATCTGGCATCAGTGTGGCATCCATCGATCTTAAGAGTTGCATGTTTTATAGTCCAGATTACACCATGTATGGTAAAGATTAGTGAAGTAATTAAGATATGGAATTACATCCAACATAGAGTCGGAATCCTTTTTGCTGAAGTTGAATTGAGTCTAGCACATGTGTTTGCTAACATAATAGCCACCGAGTTTGGTCCCTTGTGGCTGCTGAGGTCACTAGAATTTTGTTTATAGAATTATTCATGCATATGGCTAAGAACAACTCATTACCTAAGATATAATATGTCTTTATTACTTGGCACATAAACATCTAAGGATGTGTTCCTCTAGTAACTTGAACACATGAATATCTTTGGTTGTCAACTATAGCATATGTAAACTGACAAATATGTTCCGTTGTGTTACCGCAATATCGGATATGTGCTCTGTATCCCTCCTTGTCATAAGTACTCGACAAATCCACTGGAAATGAAGATGAACTTGTCCTAACCAATTCGCAAAGGAGAGATGAATACACAGTTTACGAATGAAGTTATGACTATCTTTACAAGAACTACTTAATAAACATCCTATCTAGAGGCGCCTTAGAAGTGTAGCAAGAATTGATGTAATAGTCTTTGTTCAACTCATGTATGATACTATGATTATAATGAAGTTCCAATGGTCTCTACAAGAAGAAAATCAAGAACTAGCGAACTATGCTGACTGAAGACAATCGATGTGTGTGTGTGTGTGTGTGTGTGTGTGTTTAACTTACTTCTGACAATAGCTTCCCCAAGCTTGGGGCCTATTGGGCTTGTGGGCCTGCATCCTGGCCCAACAACAGGTTGGGTTTCTAGTCGTATGCAGGCCGCTGCGGCCCGGTAGGTGGGCTTTTTTCATTTAGTTTTTTCTTTTCTGCTTTATTTATTTTGTTTTATTTATTTTTAGTTGTTTTTTGCTGTATTTAGAGTTTCTTTGTGAATATTTTTGATAGTTTTTAGAAACTTTCAGTTAGTGCCGGTAGTTTTTAAATTTGAATAGTTTAAATTTTGAATTATTTGAAATTTGTGTGAATCACTAGTTTGTGAATAACTTAACTTTAAAAATACATTTTCCAGTGATTCTTTTTTCTTATGTTTAATATTAGTGTGTTTTATCATTATATTCAATTTGGTAATGCTTAAGTTATTTAAAAAATGAAATGCCTTTGTAACGGATGAGTTTTCGTCCGAAACCCTGATACGTCGAAACAGATTGTCCATTTTGTACACAAAGTGCATCCAGTTTTTGCGGTAACCCTCTCTACTTTTTTGCACATGCTATGTGCGTGAAATTATGATACCATGCCAACTTTCATCCTTTTCTGAGTTCATTTGAAATGCTTTTCAATTTCAGGGTCATTTAGCTGAATAAATCAGTAAATGCATGAAAGAATTTGCTTGCACATAAAATTTCTTCGCGTTTCAAATGCCAAAACACATAACTAGCTACCCTAACTATTACAGAGATTCCCTCCTGGGTGTGAAACACAGAAGAAAGTGATGATAGTTAAGCCGATCACATCCCAGATCTTTGGGTGTGAAACTTTTTCTTCGCGTGTGTCCCTTTGCGTCGTAGCCATGGAAAATCTTCATCATTTAACGGGATGCTCGGGTCAATATTCACTGTGAATGGAGCAATTTCATCAAACTTTTCATAATCTTCTGACTTGTTTGTCTTGTCATCCACTCCCATGATGTTTCTCTTCCCAGAAAGAACTATGTGCCGCTTTGGCTCATCGTACGATGCATTCGCTTCCTTATCTTTTCTTTTTCTTGGCTTGGTAGACATGTCCTTCACATAGAAAACCTGTGCCACATCATTGGCTAGGACGAATGGTTCGTCTGCATACGCAAGATTGTTGAGATCCACTGTTGTCATTCCGTACTGCGGGTCTTCCGTTACCCCGCCTCGTGTCATATTGACCCATTTGCACCGAAAAAAGGGACCTTCAAACCACGTCGATAGTCAAGTTCCCATATGTCCTGTATATAACCATAATATGTTTTGTTTCCCGTCTTGGTTTCTGCATCAAAGCGGACACCACTGTTTTGGTTGGTGCTCTTCTTATCTTGGGCGATCGTGTAAAATGTATTACCATTTATCTCGTACCCTTTGAAAGTCATTATATTCGAAGATGGTAACTGGGACAGCAAGTACAGGTCATCTTCAATAGAGGTGTCATGCATGGTACGTGCTTGCAACCAGCTGGCGAAACTCCTGGTTTGTTCACGTGTAATCCAGTCATCAGACCGCTCCGGATGTTTGGAGCGTAGCAAATTCTTGTGTTCATCCATATACGGAGCCACCAAGGCGGAATTCTGTAGAACTGTGTAGTGTGCTTCAGTGAGAGAATGTCCGTCCATACATATTATTTGTTCCCCTCCTAGCGTGCCTTTTCCATCCAGTCTGCCCTTATGCCGCGATTCAGGAACACCAATCGGCTTAAGGTCAGGAATAAAGTCAATACAAAACTCAATGACCTCCTCATTTTGACGGCCCTTGGAGATGCTTCCTTCTGGCCTAGCACGGTTATGAACATATTTCTTTAAGACTCCCATGAACCTCTCAAAGGGGAACATATTGTGTAGAAATACAGGACCCAAAACGTTAATCTCTTCGCATAGGTGAACTAGGACGTGCGTCATGATGTTGAAGAAGGATGGTGGGAACACCAACTCGAAACTGACAAGACATTGCACCAAATCATTCTGTAACCTTGGTATGATTTCTGGATCGATTACCTTCTGAGAGATTGCATTGAGAAATGCACATAGCTTCACAATGGCTAATCGAACGTTTTCCGGTAGAAGCCCCCTCAATGCAACCGGAAGCAGTTGCGTCATAATCACGTGGAAGTCATGAGACTTTAGGTTCTGGAACTTTTTCTCTGCCATGTTTATTATTCCCTTTATATTCGACGAGAAGCCAGACGGTACCTTAATACTGAGCAGGCATTCAAAGAAGATTTCCTTCTCTTCTTTGGTAAGAGCGTAGCTTGCATGACCCTGATGTATGCCGTCTTTTCCGTGCATACGTTGCTGGTCCTCCCGTGCCTCAGGTGTATCTTTTGTCTTCCCATACACGCCCAAGAAGCCAAGCAGGGTCACACAAAGATTCTTCATCACGTGCATCACGTCGATTGCGGAGCGGACCTCGAGGTCTTTCCAATAGGGCAGGTCCCAAAATATAGATTTCTTCTTCCACATAGGTGCGTGTCCGTCAGCGTCATTCGGAATAGGTTGTCCAACAGGACCCTTTCCAAAGACCACCTTCAAATCCTTGACCATATCATGTACATCAGCACCAGTACGGTGGCGAGGCTTCGTCCGGTGATCCGCCTCACCTTTGAAATGCTTGCCTTTCTTTCTTACGGGATGCCTGCTCGGAAGAAATCGATGATGTCCAAGGTACACATTCTTATTAGCCAAATATATACTGTCGGTATCGTCCAAACAGTGCGTGCATGCGCGGTATCCCTTGTTTGTCTGTCTTGAAAGGTTACTGAGAGCAGGCCAATCATTGATGGTCACGAACAGCAACGCCTTTAGGTCAAATTCTTCCCCCATGTGCTCATCCCACGCACGTACACCTGTTCCATTCTACAATTGTAAGAGTTCTTCAACTAATGGCCTTAGGTACACATCAATGTCGTTGCCGGGTTGCTTAGGGCCTTGGATGAGCACTGGCATCATAATGAACTTCCGCTTCATGCACAACCAAGGAGGAAAGTTATACAAACATAGAGTCACAGGCCAGGTGCTATGGTTGCTGCTCTGCTCCCCAAAAGGATTAATGCCATCTGCGCTTAGACCAAACCATACGCTCCTTGCGTCATCTGCAAACTCCTTCCCGTACTTTCCTTCGATTTTTCTCCACTGCGACCCGTCAGCGGGTACTCTCAACTTTCCGTCTTTCTTACGGTCTTCTCTGTGCCATCGCATCGCCTTGGCATGCTCTTTGTTTTGGAACAAACGTTTCAACCGTGGTATTATAGAAGCATACCACATCACCTTGGCAGGAATCTTCTTCCTGGGGCGCCGGCCCTCGACATCACCAGGGTCATCGCGGCTGATCTTATAGCACAATGCACCACATACCGGGCAAGCGTTCAAATCCTCGTACTCACCGCGGTAGAGGATGCAATCATTAGGGCATGCATGTATCTTCTGCACCACTAACCCTAGAGGGCAGACAACCTTCTTTGCTTCGTACGTACTCTCGGGTAATTCGTTGTCCTTTGGAAGCATATCCTTTATCATTACCAGCAACTTTCCAAATCCCTTGTCAGATACACCATTCTCTGCCTTCCATTGCAGCAATTCCAGTGTGGTGCCCAGCTTTTTCTTGTCACCTACGCAATTCGGGTACAACAATTTTTTGTGATCCTCTAACATGCGCTGCAACTTCTTCTCCAAATCACTTGCGCAGTTTCTCTCTGCATCGGCAATGGCCCGACCTAGATCATCAACGGGCTCATCTGATGCCTCTTCTTCAGCTTCTTCCCGCATTACCGGCTCAGCTTCTTCCCCCATTGTTGTATCATCGTATTCAGGGAACCCATGGCCAGGATAGCTGTCGTCGTCCTCTTCTTCTTCATTGTCTTCCATCATAACCCCTCTTTCTCCGTGCTTGGTCCAAACATTATAATGGGGCATGAAACCGGACTTAAACAGGTGGACATGAATGGTTCTTGACGTAGAGTAATTGTTACCATTCTTACAGCGAGCACATGGACAAGGCATAAAACCATCCGCCCGCTTGTTTGCCTCAGCAGCAAGCAGAAAAGTATGCACGCCCTCAACGAACTGGGGAGAGCATCGGTCATCATACATCCATTGCCAGCTCATCTTCATTACACAACACCGAATAGACCAAATTAATACAAGTTCATACATAAAGTTCATACAACACTTAAATGCAACAAACAAATAACTCTCTAGCTAAAGCATTTAAATGCAACAGCAAATACGATCAAGATCGCAACTAAGGTAACAATGGATCCAACAGCATAATGATACCAAGCCTCACTATCGATGGCATATTTTCTAATCTTTCTAATCTTCAAGCACATTTTCTCCATCTTGATCTTGTGATCATCGACGACATCGGCAACATGCAACTCCAATTCCATCTTCTCCCCCTCAATTCTTTTCAACTTTTCTTTCAAGTACTCGTTTTCTCTTTCAACTAAATTTAACCTCTCGGCAATAGGGTCGGTTGGAATTTCCGGTTCACATACCTCCTAGAAAAAATTTCTATGTCAACTTGATGGGCATAATTTGTCATAAACACAAAATGCAACTAGTTTTAAAATAGAATATACATACCACATCCGAATCATAACAAGGACTAGGGCCGACGGGGACGGATATCGAAACCATGGCACTATATGTATAACAAACAACGTACGGGTAAGATAATTATACGAGTAACTATATATCCAAATCACACAAACATCAATTTTTATATAAAATTTCATGAACAAGAGGCTCACCACAAGGTGGTGCCGGCGACGGGACGGTGCGGGCGATCGACGGTGGCTACGATGGAGATTTAGAAGGCACTAAGTAAACCACACCTACATATGCAAACTAAGTGTTATTTTTGACCTCAAATTGCATATAAATCAAATACTAGCACATATATATATATATATATCCTCCCAAATTACTAAACTCACAAATTAATCACTATATAAAGCATTGCAAGAGCTAATCTAGCAACGAGAGATGAAAGGACAAAGTTGCTAACCTTTGTGATCATTTGAATGGATGGGGGCCTTCAAATCTTGACAAATTTTGGGCAAAATGTGTGATGAGCTTGAGAGGAAGAGGGGAAGAACAGAGAGGAGAGGGGAAAGGGGAAGAACAGAGCGAGCTCGGGTGGGTGAAGGGTCTATGTAGGACGACCTTTAGTACCGGTTCGTGCCAAGAACCGGTACTAAAGGGGCTGGAGGGGCCCCATTCTGACAACATCCTGCCACCACTCTCATTAGTACCGGTTCGTGGCATGAACCGGTGCTAAAGGTTCGCCACGAACCGGTACTAATGAAAGCAGCCCGGCTAGCCATTGGAACCGGCACTAATGTATACATTATTGCCGGCTCAAATACAAACCGGCACTAATGTGCTTCACGTTTGACCCTTTTTCTACTAGTGCCTCGAGATAGTGCGGCGCGCTTGGCCGTGGCTCGAACCCATCGAAGATCAAGTATCCGCGGATGTCAGACGTGTAGTTTAAGCTTCCAAACCTGACTTGATGGCCAGGGGCGTAGCTTTCGATCTGCTCCAAGTGGCCAAGAGAATTGGCCCGCAGAGCGAAGCCGCCGAAGACGAAGATCTGTCCGGGGAGAAAAGTCTCACCCTGGACCGCATCGTTGTTGATGATCAAAGGAGCCAACAGGCCTAAAGGCGACGACACAGAGGAACTCTCAATGAAAACACCAATGTCGGTGTCAAAACTGGCGGATCTCGGGTAGGGGGTCCCGAACTGTGCGTCTAGGCCGGATGGTAACAGGAGGCAGGGAACACGATGTTTTACCCAGGTTTGGGCCCTCTTGATGGAGGTAAAACCCTATGTCCTGCTTGATTAATATTGATGATATGGGTAGTACAAGAGTAGATCTACCACGAGATCAAGGAGGCTAAACCCTAGAAGCTAGCCTATGGTATGATTGTTGTCTATGGAGTTGATGAAGTTGTCCTACGGACTAAAACCCTCCGGCTTATATAGACACCGGATAGGGTTAGGGTTACATAGAGTCGGTTACAATGGTAGGAGTTGAATATCCGCATCACCAAGCTTGCCTTCCACGCCAAGGAAAGTCCCATCCGGACACGGGACGTAGTCTTCAATCTTGTATCTTCATAATCCTGGAGTCCGGCTGAAGGTATAGTCCGGCTACCCGAACACCCCCTAATCCAGGACACCCTCAAGCGCCATTGTCGCTGGTCTGGTGCCTCCTTTCTCTAAGTTCTTCTTTGTTGTTCTCCGCCAGTACAACTTGCAGGCTCTGCACCTCCACCCCAACTCTGTTCTTCTCCTGGCGATTTTTGCCTACTACTGTGAGGCTCATGTCGGGGTAAAGCCCTCAGTGGCCTTGCCGCGCCACTACTTTTCCCTCCGGGTTTCTAGTGTCCATGTCTCTGTATATGCGAGCTTCATCGCGTACTCCAATTACAATGCCATCTCGAAGCCTGGGAAGAGGATCAAAGGCTTCCGGAGCAAGTGGGCCATGGTGGACATCGGGCGTCTCCACCCCCGTCTGGTGCTGCCTATGGGGCAGCCCAAGGCTGTCGACGCATGGTCCCGCGCAGAGCTTGCTGACCCCTGTGCTTGGGCGGTGCTGAAGAGGATGGACGCGGACCTGAGGCCAAGTAACTTGGGGGCAGCAAAGCTGACTGGAGCCACGCTCCTGAGGGAGTTCTTGGAGCACCGGGTGGCTCCACTCCAGGAGCACTCACTCCTGTTGTGGAGGCTTGGGGAAGCGGACGCCGCCTTGCGCCTGAGCTCGGAAGCCCTGGCTGACGAGAATCTGGTCGCAGCCATCCATTCCTTGGTTGGGGGAGATGTGGCGAAGCTGGTGGGCGCCCCCGTCCCCCTGTTCCTTCGCGACGACTGGGAGCAGGTGGTGAACACCATGCCCACCTTCAACGGTGAGGGGCTGGTGCCCACGGTAGCTCCCGAGGATCTTGCGGCGCTGGCGATGGTGGATGTGTCCTCCGGCAGCTCCAGTGAGAGTGAGGAGGAAGAAGAGGCGGAGGAGGAAGAATCCGTCTTCGAGGCGACTGGCGAGGAGTCGGGGGAGTCCTTCCCTAGGCTCAGGTCTCGGGCCCTCCGCTCCATGCCGGATGACGACGATGCCGGCACCGGGCGAGGAGGGGAGGACTCTCCCTTGGTCACAAGGAAGGGCAGGTCGGGGTTGGTTCCCCCAGGGCCCGCTCCATTCCCTGGACGGTCTGAAGCCAGCCCCAGCCCTCCCGACGTGGCTTCTGCTTCTGGGCCTCCCGAGGCTGACCCAAGCTGCAGGCTCTCGGGCTTCAAGTTCGGCGGGAAGTTGCTTGGGTCCATGAGCGACGATCAGTAAGTGCTTGATTCCCGCTTTGCTTGGTTTCTGCCGCCGAGGCTTGACGTCCATATTCTCTTGCCAGGTCGGTGCCTGCGGTGAAGAGGTTGAGAGGGGCTTCTGCGGCTCCGCTTGGTGCGAGTCCATCTGCCGGGGTGGTGCCTTTGTCCGCCGGGGAGGAAGATGGCGCGGCTCGTGCCTCCCTGGTCCAGTCGTCAGCGTGAGGCCGTCTGGGATGCCTTAGCAAGGAGTCAGCCCCTGTGGCCCTGCTGACCCTGGAGTCGACTGCGCTTGATGCTGCAGCCGGGGCAGCCAAGGCCTAGGGGGTTCCTTCCTGCCAAGTTGTGATCACGCCGCCGTCTTCTTCGCCTGCTCCACCAGTTCCTGCTTCTTCTGCCTCCTCTGCCGCCGTCCTGGACCAGGTTGCTAGCGAACTAAGCCAGCAGTGGGAGGATCTTTTGAGCACGGACCCTCGCCTAGCGGTCGGGCGCCTGGAGCTAGCTTCTGGCTGGGCCCGTTCTGCTGCCTCTGTCCGAGCAGCGCTGAGCCAGGCCATGGCGGCCTCTGATGGGGAGAAGCAGGCCGCCAACCAAGCCAAGGCCGCCCGCGACACTGCCCTAGGGGACGCTGCGGCTGCCAAGGCTGGCTGCAAGGAGCTGGAGGTCGAGCTGCAAGGCCTGCACGACGAGCTCGCCAAGGAGGTCCACGGCCGGCAGGAGAAAGAGAAGGAGATGAAGGTTCGGGAGGCTGCCGTCAAGGACCGGGACGCCAAGCTCGATGACTGCCACGGCGAACTGGAGACGCTGGAGCGGTCGCTACAGGCGGAGAGGGCCGAGCTGGACGCCAAGGCGAAGGTCCTGGCAGAGGATCAGGTGGCCTTCGCGAAGATGGAGAAGAGGGCTCGTGTCGCGCTGAAAACGCTTTACGAGAGCGGCTTGGAGGAGCCGCTGGCCGGCGCGAAGGATGGCCCCGCCGAGCTGCTTCTCTTCCTAGTCCACGCGCTTGAAGATGTCGTAGACGGCCTTGGCCCCACGGCCGAGGCCGAGGCGCGCGCCCTGTCTTCGGTGGTGCTGACGCGTGTCCTCAGCCACGTCTACCTGCGCGACTCCAACGTGGACCTCAATAGCCTGCTGGAGCCCGTGAGCGGCGACCTTGCCGCCGCTGCCGCTGAGGCCGTCGAAGGCCGAGCCAAAGCTTTGCTGGGAAGGTTCCGCGCCTTTAGAATCTTGCCCGGGCGTGGTGCCGCCTGCTCCGCGGCCCCAGGAAGCGACGCCACTGGAGAGTGATCCCTTCGCGGCTTCTGTCCTGTTTTTATTCCTGCAACATGCACCATGCCTCGCGGAGGCATTTAGACTTGTGTTTGACATCATGAAGCAATCTATGGCTTGTAATATTTGCTTTGAATTTCCAGGAATTTGCATTTTTCTCCCCTACTTGCTCGCGCTCTACGTCAGCAGGGCCCGGCCCCGCGCATACCTCACCTAGCGTTAGCCCCGACTGGAAACCAGGACGGGACTAAGGAGTGAGGGGCTATGTGGCAAGTTAGGCTCCTGAGTCGCGATGCTCAGGAGTCCCCCTTGACGCACAAGCAACAAGTAGGAAAGGGGGAACGAGGAGTGGATTGATCATTCTGCATCGGCAGGGCCCGGCCCCGTGCGTACCTCACCCAGCGTTAGCCCCGACCGGAAACCAGGACAGGACTAAGGAGTGATGGGCTACGGGGCAAGTTAGGCTCCTGAGTCGCGATTCTTAGGAGTCCCCCTTGACGTTCAAACGGGTTTCCATACCTTGGCTTCGCTCGGGGAGGGGCGCGTGACAACCAGGTCCGGGGGACCTGGCTGGGCGGTGTGCGCTCGGGCGAGGCCCGAGCGTAGCCCCCGTGTCCAGCCCCCTTGCGCGCCGCTCCCGAGGGGAGGCGTTGCGATGGTGCCGGACACTGAGCTCTGGGCTCCCTGTGGTTGGTACGGCCAGAGGCCACCCTCAGTTGTTTATCACCAGCGGGGAGCATAGCGCTTCCGTATGTGTACGGGCATAGCCGCTCCTCGGCAGTGTCGTCAGCCAGCGCGGAGCATGGTGCTTCCACTGGTACGTGGGAGGGGGCTCCCCTCCGGGAGGAGCCCCCGGGGCATGTACAGCCCCGCCCTGACACGTGGCCGGCATAGTAGGGCTAGGAGAGGTGTATCTGGGCACTCGTGAGCCAGCGTGGGTCTCACGAGGCCCTACCTCGAGGCGGGTTGCGCCTGGCTCTGGGCCTTTATCAATGGTGCGTTCCTGCATGGTGGTTAGAATGCAAATGCTCTACGTCCTCAGGTCCCAGCCCTCGAGCGAGCTCAGCCGCCGCTGGTATGACAGGTCACGATGCCGTGGGTCAAGGCCAGGGGTGAGGGCTGGAGAGCCAGTAGGAGTCCATGAGTCGCGATGCTCAGGTACCCCCCCCCCCTTAACGTGCAAGCGCTTTGCATGAAAGCGGAGCAGTCCGCGATAAGCAGCAGGTGATAATTGCGCACAAAAGAGCAAATTCATTTTTAAGTAGACGTAGGAAAAGCAAACACTGCAGGGCCAGGCCCGAGCAGTTCGGGGATGATGCAGCCTGAGGGGCGCCCCCGACAAGGTAAGTAAAGAGCATAAGCAAAACGGATACATGCCGCAGGGACGGACCCACGTGGCCTGGGAATGTTGCAGCACTGTGGGCGCTCCTAGCTAAAAATGGAACTTGGAAAGATGTCACCTGGTGCTGTTGAAGATGGAGTGATGTTGAAGAAGCGGGCAATGCGCGATGAAGACGTCGACCCTCACGAGCCCCCAGGCCCAGTTGCCTTGGGAGGCTCCGGGGGCACAGGTGGGTCTCCGAGAGCCATCTCCATCTCCGCCAGGACCGTACCATGCCTGACCTCCTGAGCCTCCAGAATGCTCCTCAGCAGGCGCCGATGAGCGGCGACCGCGTTCGGCAGGCCAAAAGGCATGCGAACGTAGCTGTGAGGTGGACCCTTGCAGCGCGCCACGCGCGAAGGCCAGAGGCGCTCCTGAGACGTGGCTCGGTTGAGCCCCGGTACGTCGATCCAGACGCGCAGCCCACCATCCTCGCCTGGATGTGGGGTCATGGCGGGCAAGCGGCGGCTGCCGCGCATGACTCTCGACTCTTGTAGCTCCTGAGTGTTGCTTGCGATGAACTCCTGAGGGTTTGGTCTTCCTTGCCTTGAACCTTCCTGAGGGAAACATGCCTGGAAGCACCCCTCCAAGTGGTGCCCGAGCGCCTCCCTCGCGACCTGGGCAAAGTCGGTGGCTCTCCAAGAAAGGGCCCCCGAGGCCTGCCTGAGAAGGGCGCCGGGCGCGCCTTCCTATGCGAGAGAGGGTGGCGCTCCCTGATTGGGCGCAGATCCAGACCCAACACCTCCGGAGGCGCCTGCCTCCTGATGGCTTGGGCCAGGCGAAGCCTTCTTCTTCTTGGGGGTCGCCTCGGGAAGTCTTATGTTTCCACAGTCCGGGTCTTCGATTGCTGCGGCTTGGAACGCGCGCTCAAGTGAACACACTGCGTCCCTTTCTTCACAAGGTACGGTGATGACTCCACCACTTCCTGGCATCTTTAGGACATTGTATCCATGGTGAGTCACTGCCATGAACTTGGCCAGGGCTGGGTACCCGAGGATGGCGTTGTATGACAGACGGATGTGGGCGACGTCAAAGTCGATGAGCTCGGTGCGGTAGTTGTTGTGCTGCTCGAAGGTGACTAGAAGGCGAACTTGCCCTATCAGAACAGTGGAACCATCAGTGACTCCTGAGAAGGGCTTGGTTGGGTGAAGCTGATCGTATGGCACTTGGAGATTGTCGAACATCTCGACGGATAGGACGTTGAGTCCTGCTCCACCGTCAATGAGGGTCCTGGTGACCTGCACATTGCTGATGACTCAGGAGCAAAGCATAGGGAGGACTCCGGCCATTGCCGCGCACTTGAGCTGATCCACTGAGCTGAACGTGATAGCGCACGCGGACCACCTGAGAGGGCGCGTGGCCTCAAGCTTGGGGAGGACTGCATTCACCTCGTGAGCAAACTGCTTGAAGATGCGCTGTGAGGCTGGGGCCTGCACGCCACCCAAGATGCAAGCGATTGCACGTGGCTCCTGGAAGCCCCCTGTCGGTGTCAAAACCGGCGGATCTCGGTAGGGGGTCCCGAACTGTGCGTCTAGGCGGATGGTAACAAGAGGCAGGGGACATGATGTTTTACCCAGGTTCGGGCCCTCTTGATGGAGGTAAAACCCTACGTCCTGCTTGATTAATATTGATGATATGGGTAGTACAAGAGTAGATCTACCACGAGATCAGAGAGGCTAAACCCTAGAAGCTAGCCTATGGTATGATTGTTGTTCATCCTACGGACTAAACTCTCCGGTTTATATAGACACCGGAGAGGGCTAGGGTTACACAGAGTCGGTTACAATGATAGGAGATCTACATATCCGTATCGCCAAGCTTGCCTTCCACGCCAAGGAAAGTCCCTTTAGGACACGGGACGAAGTCTTCAATCTTGTATCTTCATAGTCCAGGAGTCCGGCCGAAGGTATAGTCCGGCTATCTGGACACCCCCTAATCCAGGACTCCCTCGGTAGCCCCTGAACCAGGCTTCAATGACGACGAGTCCGGCGCGCAGATTGTCTTCGGCATTGCAAGGCGGGTTCCTCCTCCAAGTACTTCGTAGAAGATTTTGAGCACAAAGGTAGTGTCCAGCTCTGCAAAATAAGTTTCCACATATTGCCATAGAGAGAATAATATTTACACAAATGTAATCTACTGACGTATTCCGTAGCGTGACATCACACCACGGCCAAGTCTTTATTCGGATTGTTTTCCTGTCCCACCTCAGCGTGTTTAGCGAGGCGGTTTCCTTGGCACGTCTTGTCAAAGCAGAGATCGTGTCCCCTTATTCCGGGATTCTCATCAATACGGGCGTGGATAACCCAACCGCGCCATTGATTACGGCGCTTGGGAGATAAGCGAGTTTTACCAGGCTGGTGCGGACGCATAGTCGCGTCCACCCATATAAGGGGATAAGGATCCACCTTTTCATCCACGCCTTCTTCCTCTTTTGCCTATCCATTTCCGTGCACTCGAGCTCCAGCGCCCAAGTCCACACACCCCACCTCAACCTTCTCCAGCCATGTCCGGAGCGGGAGGCAAGTGGATGGTCTCCTCCGTCACGGAGGGACACATCAAAAGACTGAGGAAGGCCGGATACTAGTCTAACGACATTGCGCACCGGCTTCCCGAAGAGGGGCAGCTCATCCCCACCCCTAGGTCCCATGAGAGGGTGGTGTTCCTGTTGGGGAACGCAGTAATTTCAAAAAATTTCCTACGCACACGCAAGATCATGGTGATGCATAGCAACGAGAGGGGAGAGTGTTGTCTACGTACCAACGCAGACCGACTGCGGAAGCGATCACACAACGTAGAGGAAGTAGTCGTACGTCTTCTTCCCGATCCGACCGATCCAAGCACCGTTCCTCCGGCACCTCCGAGTTCTTAGCACACGTACAGCTCGATGACGATCCCCGGGCTCCGATCCAGCAAAGCTTCGGGGAGGAGTTCCGTCAGCACGACGGCGTGGTGACGATCTTGATGTACTACCGACGCAGGGCTTCGCCTAAGCACTACAACGGTACGATCGAGGTGGAATTTGGTGGCAGGGGGCACCGCACACGGCTAAGGAACGATCTCAAGGATCAACTTGTGTGCCTTGGGGTGCCCCCTGCCCCCGTATATAAAGGTTGGAGGAGGGGGAGCCGGCCGGCCAGGGAGAGGAGGCGCAGGGGAGTCCTGCTCCCACCGGGAGCAGGACTCCTCCCTCCAATCCTAATCCTATTAGGACTCCCGGGGGGAAAAGGAGAGAGAAGGGGGGCCGGCCCCCTATCCTAGTCCTACTAGGACTTGGGGAAAGGGGGGGCGCCGGCCAGCTTGTGGGCTTCCCTTTTTCTCTTTTCCACTAAGGCCCAATAGGCCCATTAGTCTCCCGGGGGGTTCCGGTAACCCTCCTGGTATTCCGGTAAAATCCCGATTTCACCCGGAACACTTCCTATGTCCAAACATAGGCTTCCAATATATCAATCTTTACGTCTCGACCATTTTGAGACTCCTCGTCATGTCCGTGATCTCATCCGGGACTCCGAACAACCTTCGGTACATCAAAATGCATAAACTCATAATAACTGTCATCGTAACGTTAAGCGTGCGGACCCTACGGTTCGAGAACAATGTAGACATGACCGAGACACGTCTCTGGTCAATAACCAATAGCGGGACCTGGATGCCCATATTGGCTCCTACATATTCTACGAAGATCTTTATCGGTCAGACCGCATAACAACATACGTTGTTCCCTTTGTCATCGGTATGTTACTTGCCCGAGATTCGATCGTCGGTATCCAATACCTAGTTCAATCTCGTTACTGGCAAGTCTCTTTACTCGTTCCGTAATACATCATCTCACAACTAACATATTAGTTGCAGTGCTTGCAAGGCTTATGTGATGTGCATTACTGAGAGGGCCCAGAGATACCTCTCCGACAATCGGAGTGACAAAACCCTAATCTCGAAATACGCCAACCCAACATCTACCATTGGAGACACCTGTAGTACTCCTTTATAATCACCCAGTTACGTTGTGACGTTTGGTAGTACCCAAAGTGTTCCTCCGGTAAACGGGAGTTGCATAATCTCATAGTTATAGGAACATGTATAAGTCATGAAGAAAGCAATAGCAACATACTAAATGATCGGGTGCTAAGCTAATGGAATGGGTCATGTCAATCAGATCATTCTACTAATGATGTGACCTCGTTAATCAAATAACAACTCTTTGTTTATGGTTAGGAAACATAACCATCTTTGATTAACGAGCTAGTCAAGTAGAGGCATACTAGTGACACTCTGTTGGTCTATGTATTCACACATGTATTATGTTTCCGGTTAATACAATTCTAGCATGAATAATAAACATTTATCATGATATAAGGAAATAAATAATAACTTTATTATTGCCTCTAGGGCATATTTCCTTCAGTTCCTCCCTCATTTCCTCCGCGGACTGGGCTTCCCTCTCCACCCATTTGTCCGGGGGATCATGTTCTACTATGGCCTAGATTTCCACGATCTGGCCCCGAAGTTTGTCCTCAACATCTCGGCGTTCATCATCGTGTGCGAGGCTTTCTTCCGCATCCGCCCCCATTTTGGCCTATGGCTCAAGACTTTCAATGTCAAGCCGAAGGTGGTGCGCGGCACCCACGCGGAGTGCGGAGGCGCCATGGTGGGCAAGATGCCCAACGTCCTATGGCTAGAGGGCTCCTTCACGGAGTCCCTAAAGGGATGGCAATCGGGGTGGTTTTACATCACCGAGCCGCGCGACCCTGAATGGGTCGCAGCCCCCGAGTTCCGATCCGGACCACCTACACGGCTTGCCTCCTGGAAAGAGATGGGCCTGTCGTGGGGTAAAAAAGGAGAGCTGACCGGACTCCAAACCTGTGTCCAAACCCTGGTGGACAACAAGCTCAAGCTTGTCAACGTAGTCCAGGTTATGCTCATCCGCTGGATCCTCCCGTGTCAACAACGGGCCTTCAACCTGTGGGAGTTCGACCCGGCGCGGCATCGAACTCTGAGCAGGCTCTTCGACACGACGTACAAAGATGCCTGGAAGGTGCTTTTCAAGGGCGCCGAGGCATCCACATCCGCTACCGAGGATCGCGGATTCAGCACGCAGCGTCACGCTCGCGCGGTAAGCTATTTTTACCTTTGACAGGGTATTTAGTTTTTCATAGTTTGACTCCATGCGGGATCTAAGCTCTCTTACCTTTGACAGGATTGGCAGGAGACGTCCGGATAGATCAACTGTCCGGCTCCTTTGCCCGAAGGCCCAGCGGACGCTCGTTTGGCGAAGCTGCTGGTTCCGGCACCCTATGTGGTGCCGGAGAAGAAGGCCAAGAAGAAGGCCACGGGGACTCGAAAGAGTGCCCGGCGCCAGGAGGTGTCGGATTCATCATCTGACGACTCCAAGGCGCACTCCTCCCATGAAGACGAGGAGGAGGAAGAAGAGACCTCTCCCCCCCCCAGCGAGGGGAGGGAAGAAAAGGAAGGCCACCCCAACTGGGGAGGCTGAAGGGTCCAAGAAGGGGAAGACCCCTCCTCTAGACTACTCCACCAACACCGACGACGGCGAAGAGGAGTGGCCGCACAGGGCCAAGCCCTTGGCGAGATCGTAAGTATCCGGATACCAGAGTGATTCATAGTATTCCCTCATTGCACAGCTTTTCCTTACGTCGGACATGTTTATGCACTCCACCCAAAGACCGGCTTGACGTGTCGTCGAGCGGTTCCCTGGATTCGTCGGATGTGAATTCACTTCCGACGGCTACCTCCCCCCATTCTATGGATGACACCGAGGCGGCGTCCCAACAGGTTCCGAGCCAGGAGGAGGTGGTCCTGGAGGCGCCGCAAGGCAACCTCCCGAACTCCAGGCGCGAAGGGGATAGAACCCCCAAGGGTTCCAAGTCCGGCTTTGCGCCGGACACCGCGCCGGAACCTTCAACGGTTCGGGACTCCGGTAGGCAGCCTCCTTCCAAGAGGAGCAAGCCTACCGAGCCGGTGACCTCCATCCAACCGGAGGAACCGGACAATTTGCTGGAGGTTCTTAACGGCGCCTCCATCGACGAGGAGCACCGCACTATTATGAGTGCGGTGATCCAGAAGGTTCAGTCCGCCAAGAGCGGACTGACTGAAGCCTGTGCCAACCTTCTAACAGGCTTCGAGGTAAGTAAAGAATATGTAAAAATATTACCGCATAGACAGTAGCCCTGATGCTCTGTTCGGCGTTTGGAAAGAAAAGCCGAATAGAGGATATAATAACGTTCGCAGGAGTCTAACAAAAGTAAGTCAATATGCATATGCAGGCTTCGCTGCTAGCATCCGCCGCACTGACTGCGGAGGTGGGCACGCTGAAGCAGAACCTCGAGCGGTCCGAGAACGAGCTCGGCCATGCCAAGAGGCAACTTGAGGAGACGGAAGGTAAGAAATACCTTATTGAAATATGTGAAAGGTGCAATTGCAAAAAGTGACAAGATTAACGCGGCTATTGTAGGGGACACAACTGAGGTGGCGACCCTTAAGCAAGCGCTGTCCGAGGCCGAGAATAGGGCGGCCACGGAGCGCACCGAGCGGGAGAAGCATGAGATGCAGGTTGGCGAGGTGCGGCAAAAGCTCCAGGCTCTCATGAAAAAACATGAGAGTTTGGAGCTTGACTCGAAGACGCGAGAGTCTGAGCTCGCGGCGGCCATTGAAGATGCCAAGTCTGCCAAGGCCGAAGCCCAGAAGGCCCTCCAGGAGGTTGAGGCAATAAAAAAGATAGCGGCGGGTAAGACATTCTTTATGCAAAGCAAGCACGTAAAAGTGAATTACTTGTTACTTACCCAAATCCGGAGCTCTCCAGCAGCATTCGCAGACATGCCCCGTAGCGTGTCGGATGCCGCCGCCTTCTACCGAGCCGAGGAGGGGAGCTCGACGGAGAAGGTGTTCTGGTCTCAGTATGCTGAGGCTACCCGGTGCCCTTAACAGACCAGCTGAAACAGCTGGTTGAGCTCCATAAGGTGGCCGAACAGGCCATGAAGGGCCTCATAGTCCGGCTGTGGCCTGGAGAGGCCATGCCTGGGAGCTACTTCGGGCTGGTGAGGCGGCTGGTGGAGGCCGGTCCAAGGCTCAAAGTCATCAAGCGCTCTGTATGCATCGAGGGTGCCTGTTGGGCGCTTGCCCATGTGAAGGTGCACTGGGGCAAGCTGGATGCTGAGAAGCTTGTGAAGGACGGGCCACCGCCGGGCAAGGAGCATCGCAAGCCCGAGATGTATTATGAGGGCGTTTTGAAGGGTGCCCGCCTTGTGGCGGATGAATGTTCCATGGATGTAATTTTTCAGTAAACTCGCTCATTTTGTCTTGTGCGCTGAAAACTTGTTCATGTGCGCTAAGCAATGCTTTTTGAATTTAAAATATTACCTTCTGTGCGGCCGTTTATCAAATTTGAGAGATGGCGAGTCGTCGGCTTCTGCCCCCACGGCACGAGTGCTGGGATGTTCGAGATAAACATGAGCGCTCTTTTTCCCATTCTTGGGTCCTTTGAGGGAGGCGCTCAACACAACGAACAAGGCAATCGGACTATAATGCTTGAACACTCTCACTTAGCCATAGAATTCTATAATTTTAAATTTCAGCGAAGCCCCTAGTGTTCGGAAGACCGAGTTCGGGGCACTATCCACGCCTAGGCCGGACAAAGCCGACTCCTCGCTCTAAGCGGCATAAGTCTTTAGGGACTCGAAAACCTCTCAAACAGCGACCAGCTCTCGCCTCATCATGATGGTCAGTTTTAGCTTTCTCTACTGAGGTGCTTAGCCCAGCTCAACTGGGGCACAATCGCAGCAGTTCTCCTAGTGCTACCTTAGCTGATATAACGGAACGTAAGGTACCAAAACATAGGAGCCGGGCAAACCCAACTATTGACCCAAGACATGATTCGGAGCCGATGCATATAATGCTATAAGTTCGGGGTGTCGCACTTGTGAAAGTGTTCGGACTTCTCACACCGTATTGTGGGGTACTTAAGCCCCTGGCGTATTGGCCGTACCAAAGTGTACGGGTGCAACATGTCATTAATGAACATATATTCTTAAAAAAAGGGTAATGCAATAATAGACGGAAGCTATGCATTGTTTATTTAAAAAATCTGCGATCAAAGCAGAACGATACAAATACTGCAATAAGCAAAAGATGGGACTATTTAACATGTCCTTTCCAGGGGCAAGCTGCGGAATGCTACGTGAAACAGGTATACTGCTCGTTATAGAGACCACCTTAGAGTTCCATAGTGCGGCGTAGTTTTCTGCTTCCCTGGTTGTATCGTTTGTGCGGCAATTGTACTGCCGGACAAGCCTTCCGAAGAATGGAGTCCTGAAAATAAGAGAAAATTAAGAAATCGGCAGCCCCTAGTGCGGTTTAAGCCGCATTTCGGGCGTGCCGTGATGGTGCCCCTCCCCTTTTTCCCATGGTATTTCCAGAGCGTAGTTATGTACGCGCAACACTGGTTTCGCAAGTTTGCGAGGGCTGGGGTTGGGGCCGCATTGCTACGCTTGCTCGGAACATGCCCGGCGGTCTTGTTGTAGGTTACTCCGGGCGCGCTTGACGGTGTCCAGATGTTTAATTGCCGGACTAGAGAATTGCCTTGAGAGGCTGCTTTGTACTTCCGCTGCGATAGCCACCGTATGCAACTCCGTTCAGAGAGAGCGTTCGGTGTTTCCATTGACCGTGATGACTCCTCAAGGGCCTGGCATCTTGAGCTTGAGGTATGCATAGTGCGGCACCGCATTGAACTTGGCAAATGCGTTTCGCCCGAGCAGTGCGTGATAGCCACTGCGGAACGGGACTATATCGAAGATAAACTCCTTGCTTCGGAAATTATCCGGAGATCCGAAGACCACTTCAAGTGTAACTGAGCCTGTACAGTTGGCCTCTACAACTGGTATGATGCCTTTAAAGGTTGTTTTAGTGGGTTTAATCCTCGAGGGATCGATGCCCATTTTCCGCACTGTATCCTGGTAAAGCAGGTTCAGGCTGTTGCCGCCGTCCATAAGGACTCTAGTGAGGTGAAATCCCTCAAAAATTGGGTCTAGAACCAATGCGGCGAATCCGCCATGACGGGTGCTAGTGGGGTGGTCCCTTCGATCAAAAGTGATCGGGCAGGAAGACCATGGGTTGAACTTTGGGGCGACTGGCTCCATCGCGTATACGCCCCTTAGCGCACGCTTCCGCTCCCTCTTGGGTACGTGGGTTGCGTATATCATGTTCACCGTCCGCACTTATGGGGGAAAACCTTTCTGTCCACTGTTGTTCAGCGGCCGGGGCTCCTCCTCGTCATCGCTATGCAGCCCCTTGTCTCTTCTTTCGGCATTTAACTTGCCCGCCTGCTTGAACACCCAACAATCCCTGTTGGTGTGATTGGCTGGTTTTTCGGGGGTGCCATGTATCTGGCATGAGCGGTCGAGTATTCGGTCCAAACTGGACGGGCCCGGTGTATTTCTTTTGAACGGCTTTTTCCGCTGACCGGGTTTAGAGCCTCTGAATCCGGCATTAACTGTTGTATCCTCAGCATTGTCGTCGTTAATGTGGCGCTTTTGCTTGTTGCGACGCGACCTGCCACTCTTGTCCTTGGTGTCCGAATTACTAGGGCTCTTGGTCGTGTTATTGCTGCGAGCTAGCCAGCTGTCTTCTCCCGCGCAAAAGCGGGTCATAAGTGTCGTGAGGTGTCGGTGTCAAAACCAGCGGATCTCGGGTAGGGGGTCCCGAACTGTGCGTCTAGGCCGGATGGTAACAGGAGGCAAGGGACACGAAGTTTTACCCAGGTTCGGGCCCTCTCGATGGAGGTAAAACCCTACGTCCTGCTTGATTAATATTGATGATATGGGTAGTACAAGAGTAGATCTACCACGAGATCGAGGAGGCTAAACCCTAGAAGCTAGCCTATGGTATGGTTGTTGATGTGTACGTTGTCCTACGGACTAAAACCCTCCGGTTTATATAGACACCAGAGAGGGTTAGGGTTACACAAAGTCGGTTACAATGGTAGGAGATCTTCATATCCGTATCGCCAAGCTTGCCTTCCACGCCAAGGAAAATCCCTTCCGGACACGGGACGGAGTCTTCAATCTTGTATCTTCATAGTCCAGGAGTCCGGCTGAAGGTATAGTCCGGCCATCCGGACACCCCCTAATCCAGGACTCCCTCAGTAGCCCCCGAACCAGGCTTCAATGACGATGAGTCTGGCGCGCAGATTGTCTTCGGCATTGCAAGGCGGGTTCTCCTCCAAATTCCATGTACCTGTTGAATAAAGTCCGATTTCTTGTAGATGTTGTGCTCCTTGGCTTCTGCGCCCAATAATGGCTGCTTCCCACGTGTCAAACGAATATGAAAGGTCTAAGTGTTTTTACATTCACACCCCTAGCCGCGTAAATGAGCTGACCTATTTAAGGAGACGAGGATTTAGATCCAAACCACACCTTCCCCCCTTCGCGAGTGTTCATCAGAGCGCATTCGACAAAGGTCCATTCCACCATGGCTAGCCGTCGTGACTCCTCCTCTCGCCCTTCCAGCCCTAAGCCTGGATACTGGGAAAGATGCTCCATCCCGCATAGCGAGCTAGTGACGCTCCAGACCAAGGGGTTTCTCCCCCCGGCCTATATGGTCCCGGTTCGAGCCGGTCTCGCTGTCTATAACGGCGGAAAACAAGCAGAGAATGCCCCTGATCCCTCCAAAGGAGAGCGGGTGTGCCTCGTCCCTTACTTAATAAGGGGGCTCGGATTTCCAATCCATCCATTCCTCCGGGGGCTGCTGGAGTTCTACGGCCTCCAGCTACATCATCTCACGCCTGCCTCGGTATTGCATATCGCGGGCTTTGTAGCCCTCTGCGAGCTGTTCTTGGGTGTTGAAGCTCATTTCGGACTGTGGGAGGAGCTATTTTGCCTCGTGCCCCGTTCCAAGAAGGGGTTAATGTATCAAGTGGGCGGAGCCGAAGTGTGGCGCACCGCCGGGACCGGATATCTGTCTGGAACCCCAAAGAAGGCGTCCGAAGACTCGCCCTCGGAATGGTTTTATATAGAAGACGTCCCGCTGCCGGATCCTGTCCGGATCGGCCTCCCTGAATTCAACAGTGCTCCCTTAAAGAAGCGCCTAAGCTGGCGCCCACGGAGCCCTTAGAGGGGAGGTGACAGGGACATCCTTTACCTGATGGGCCGAATAAGATTATTAGCCCATTCCGGACTAACCATGATCGGGGTCATGGCCGCATGCATCATGCGAGGGGTGCAGCCGCTACAGTATAGGGGCCACCCCATGTGGGACTTCAACGGGGAGGACGACACCACCCGCTACGGCCGTAAGGGGCCAGATTCGGCTGCGGCTCTAATAAGGACCTTGTCCGCTTTGTACAAGGGAGAAGAGGAGGATTCTCTCCGCGTCAACCCAAAGGGTGGATTTTCTATGTACAATCCTCCAAGCTGGGTAAGTGGTCGCATCTTGCCCATCCGTTTTATATCCCCATTGTTAAATATTCAGTCCAGCGATTTCAACACAGGAACTGTGCCAGGCTGTTAAAGAAATAAACAGCCCTCCTCCACAACCCGAGGACCCAGGACGGTCCCTCGACCCGGAATCTCAAGAGGATCCGGACCTTTCGGTGGATCTGATTGATGGAGTGTTCCATCAATTGAGCAAGGACAACGCCCTGGTGGCCATTACGGCTGATTATCCAGGGCTAATCCCGGCCTCCCAGAAACGGGAGGCCGAACCTACGGCGACAAGCCAATGAGGGGCCACAGGGCCCCGTGGGTAGAAAAGAGGTGCAGTCCGGACCGGGGCGTCAGTCCAAAGGTATGGCGCGCCCCCTTATCCCAGGTGTTATACCTTCGAGGCATATTAACACTTGTGCTCTCTTCAGTACAAAGAGACCTCGCCGAACTATATTCGGAGAGACCGCCAATCGCGCCTCCACCAGCCAGGCTCCAAAGCCTGGCCCGGAAGCGGAGCCGAACACAAGGCGCGCACCGGACGCTCCTCCGATGGAGGATGTGGACGGGTTGTCTACTACCAACTCTGAGGTGGAGAGTGCCATGAACCACAGGCGTCGCCGGACAATTCTTCGCGACGCTTGTTTCTCCCAAGAGGCGTTAGATGTCTTCAAGTCGGGAGATGCGTACCTCCGTGCCGCTCAAAATGGTCTAGTCAGAGCCACGGAGCAATATGTAAAAGACATACGGGTAAGAAAATTTTGGTAATTGTATATACCAGTAGGCCCCGAGACTTGAAATAGTTAGAATAACTGATTTAAGGATCATTTGTTATGCAGGTTCTTACAAAAAAGAATTCCCTACTGTCCAAGGAGCTGGAAGAGTGCAAAGCCCAACTTGAGGCCGCACTAGCTGTGGCAGGGGAGCCCAAGGAGACCCCCTCTGGTAATATACACTTCGAAAGATAAGTATGAAGCACAGCATGGGTGCGAATCTGACAAATGAAATTGCAGATGGTGCCGGATTGAATCCGGAAAGGCAACACCTCCTACGCCAGCTAAAGGCTGGTGAGAAGGTGCTGACAAAGGTGAGGGAGGAGAAGAACAATCTCCAAGATGCCAACACCAAGCTGGGCGTCGAGCTGAAAGATGTTCGTGCCTAGCTGTCAGACTCCGTGAAGGAGAATCAGCGGCTTCGGCGTGGCATATTTAGTAAGTGCTTGAACGAACCTTTGAAAGAAAGTTCAGTGGGGAAGTCGACTAATAGAGCAATGTCTTTAGGTGTGCTAACAGGTCGTCCTGCAGAGGAGATGCCCGGTTCTACGGGTGACCTTCTTCCCGAGCTCTCGCGACTGCTCGATCGAGTTCGGCAGGCGATGCAAGGCATCGCCCAGGCCCTGTGGCCATCCGTCTCCATGCCCGAAGGTCTTGGAGAGCTTGCGGAGAAGCTAAAGGGAGCACGGCGGCGCTTCCGATTGTGGAAGATATCTACCTGCCGTCAAGGCGCTAGGGAGGCCTGGACCATGGTGAAGACGCGGTACGCAAAGGCTGACCCCAACCACATGGCCGAGGTCGGTCCTGTAGGGCCCGATGGGAAGGAGATCCCTGTAAGCTTAGTATACGGCCAAGTAGAGTTGGCCGCGAAGTATTCCCAGCAGGACTGTAAATTAGACAGCCTGCTAGATGGTATTGAAGAGGAATACAATCAGTCAAAATGACTATGTAATTTAATTGACATTTATAATGCCTTCTAGCCGGATTGTAGATCATTTGTCATGGCCGAACTTTTTGCTTCAGCCTCGGGACCTGACGGTCCGGAGTGTGTCCGAATTCCCATGCGGTTATATAGGAACCGAGGAATGCATGGAGACCAGGAGTAGGGGTCATTAGTGCGTGAACAGACAAGTGCCCGACTAGTTATGTTATATTACATGGTTAGTAAGAAACATCTTCCAGGGAGAATAGTTCCGTTAGGGGTTCCTTTCCCTGGGAGGCATGCCCTAAGGTGCATGTCCATTCTGCGAAAAGAAACACAGGAAAAACATCTGGGGGCATATAGATAAAAATAAAAAAAGATCATCTTTAGTTCACCGACTGAATATTCCCTTAAGAACGCTAGCTTTCGGCTTCACCCAGTCTGAGGTACACATCCGGCTGACCCGGCAGTAACAATCGCAGAGGTGCTCCCTTTACCACCTAGCCGAACAATCGGGAACGTAGGGGTAAGCACAGGAGCCAGGCAACCCAGCTTGGCCAAAACTTAAGTCATATCGATGCATATAATGGTGAATAAAAGGTACATGCGGAAGTGTGACACATGTGTTGGGCATGAAGCCTCATATGAATAAGCTTCTGTTTAAAGAAGCCCCCAGGTTTAATGAGCGCGGATAGCGCGTCACTTTATGAGCCTTTAAAGGCTATGAGAGAGAGAGAGAGAAGAAGAAGAGAAATGTAAGACAGAAAATATATAAAAATGGACAGAGGAAGGAGACGAACATAGAGTCCGGCGCTAGGCATAGAATCTTCGGAGACGGGCTGCGTTCCATGGATTCGGCTCGAGTCGGTTATCCGATGCATCTCGCAGGCGGTACGCTCCACCAGTCAGGACTTGGTCAATTATGAAGGGGCCTTCCCACTTGGGCTTGAGTTTGTCCTTTTTCTTGTCCGGTAGTCGTAGAACTAATTCGCCAACATTGTAATTTTTGGCCCGTACTTCTCTGCTTTGGTATCTTCGAGCATGCTGTTGATAGAATGCGGAACGGGCTTTTGCCATGTCATGCTCCTCCTCCAATGCGTCTAAGATGTCCTGCCGATCGAGCTCGGCTTCTCTTTCTTCGTACATGTGCACTCGAGGTGAGTCATGAATTATGTCGCAGGGCAAAACTGCCTCTGCGCCGTACACCATAAAGAATGGTGTGCATCCGGTGGTGCGATTCGGCGTGGTCCGCAGCCCCTAGAGTACGGAGTCGAGCTCCTCTACCCAGTGCGTGTTAGATTCCTTGAGGGACCACACTAATCTGGGTTTGATGCCGCTCATGATAAGACCATTTGCACGTTCGACCTGGCCGTTAGTTTGTGGGTGATAGACGGAAGCATAATCGAGCTTGATGCCCATGTTTTTGCACCAAAGTTTTACCTCGTCGGCCGTGAAGTTCGTGCCGTTATCAGTGATGATGCTATGGGGAACGCCGTAACGGTGTACGACCCCGGATATAAAGTCTATCACCGGTCCGGATTCGGCCGTCTTAACAGGCTTGGCTTCTATCCATTTGGTGAACTTATCCACCATGAACAGTAAGTATTTTTGCTTGTGGGTTCCGCCTTTAAGGGGTCCAACCATGTCAAGCCCCCAGGCCGCGAAGGGCCAAGCAATGGGGATAGTTTGGAGGGCGGTGGGTCGCATATGGCTTTGGTTTGCAAAGAGCTGGCAACCAGTGCATCGTTGGACTAAGTCCTGAGCGTCTGCCCGGGCCGTCAGCCAATAAAAGCCTGTACGGAAGGCCTTGCTTACAAGGGACCGAGCTGAAGCGTGATGACCGCCCAGTCCGGCATGAATTTCAGCCAGGAGGTTCCGCCCCTCCTCTTCGGAGATGCACCTTTGAAGGACTCCGGTAGTGCTTTTCTTATAAAGCTCTCCCTCGTGGACTCTGTAGGCTTTGGATCGCCGCACTATGCAGCGTGCCTCATTTTGGTCCTCAGGGAGTTCCTGCCTAGTAAGGTAGGCGAGGAACGGTTCTTTCCACGGGGCGATGATGGCCATTTATTACGTGGGCTGAAGGTGTTATTTCATTGGCAGAGCCTCCGATTGTGTCAGAATGTTCGGTGTCGGGCAGGGCGGTTGGGTCCGGGCTGTTATTGTTCGGCTCCCCTTCCCATACTATGGATGGCTTTGAAAAGCCTCTCCAAGAAGATGTTGGGGGGACTACATCGCGTTTTGCGCTGATGCATGCCAGGACATCTGCCGCCTGATTATTTTCCCGGGCTATATGGTGGAATTCAAGCCCCTCGAACCGAGCTGAAATTTTTAGGACGGCGTTGCGGTAAGCTGCCATTTTTGGATCCTTGGCGTCGAAGTCTCCATTTATTTGGGATATTGCGAGGTTCAAGTCCCCGCGCACCTCTAGGCATTGAATGCCCATGGATACTGCCATCCGGAGACCATGTAAAAGGGCCTCATATTCGGCTGCATTGTTGGAGTCCGTGTACATAATCTGGAGTACGTATTGAACTGTGTCTCCTGTGGGGGACGTCAAAACGACGCCGGCCCCCAGTCCGGCCAACATCTTGGAGCCGTCGAAATGCATGATCCAATTTGAATATGTGCCGTACTCTTTAGGGAGTTCGGCCTCCGTCCATTCTGCGACGAAGTCGGCCAAGACTGGCGACTTGATGGCTCGCCGTGGCTTATAAGTTATGTCCAACGGGAGGAGCTCAATGGCCCATTTTGCAATCCGGCCCGTTGCGTCACGGTTGTTTATAATATCGTTAAGTGGTACTTCCGAGGCTACTGTTATTGAACACTGTTGAAAGTAGTGTCGTAGCTTCCGGGATGCCATGAATACCACGTACACAATCTTTTGATAATGCGGGTACCATGATTTGCAAGGAGTGAGGACAGTGGACACATAATAGACCGGCTTTTGAAGGGGGAATTTGTGTCCGTTCGCTTCTCGTTCGACGACGAGCACTGCACTTAGAACCTGATGTGTTTGCTGCAATGTATAATAACATTTGTTCGCCAATGTTTGGCGCGGCCAGGACTGGGTTTGTTGCCAGTATGGCTTTTATTTCATCGAGTCCGGCCGTGGCTGCTTCCGTCCATTTGAAGTGTTCGGTGCGCCGAAGGAGGCGGTAAAGGGGTAGGGCCTTTTCTCCCAAGCGGGAGATAAAGCGGCTTAGAGCCTCCACGCATCTGGTTAACTTTTGTATTTGTTTGACGTCCTTTGGGATATCCAGTTGCGATAGAGCTCGGATTTTTGCTGGCTTTGCTTCAATTCCTCTACCGGATACAATGAAGCCCAAGAGCTTTCCGGCTGGAACGCCGAAAACGCATTTTTCCGGGTTGAGCTTGATGTCGTATGTTCGAAGGTTATAAAATGTGAGCCTCAAGTCGTCTACTAGAGATTCGACATGTCTTGTTTTGACGACCACATCATCTACATATGCCTTCACTGTTTTGCCGATATGGTTTGCCAGACATGTCTGAATCATGCGTTGATATGTTGCGCCGGCGTTTTTGAGCCCGAAGGGCATCGTGTTGAAGTAGAATGGGCCGTATGGTGTGATAAATGCCGTTGGGGCTTGGTCTGGCTCTGCCATCTTGATTTGATGGTAGCCGGAATATGCATCGAGGAAACACAACGACTCGTGTCGTGCGGTAGCGTTGATAATTTGATCGATGCGGGGGAGGGGGAAGGGATCCTTTGGGCAAGCCTTGTTAAGGTCTTTAAAATCAACACACAGGCGCCAGGATTTGTCCTTCTTTGGTACCATCACCAGGTTTGCTAGCCAGCCCGGATGTTTTATGTATCTGATGAATCCGGCCTCCAATAGCTTTGCTAGCTCCTCTCCCATGGCATGTCTCTTAGGTTCGGAAAAACGCCGAAGAGCCTGTTTGACCGGTTTGAATCATGTTTGGATATTTAAGCTGTGCTCGGCCAGCCTGCGTGGGATTCCTGGCATGTCTGAAGGGTGCCAGGCAAAAATGTCCTAGTTCTCTCATAGGAACTCTCGCAGTGCGGCGTCTACATCAGGGTTTAACTATGCCCCGATGGAAGCTGTTTTATTGGGGTCCGTTGGATAGACTTGGAATTTGACTATTTCGTCCGGCGGTTTAAAGGAGGTGGACTTGGATCTTTTGTCGAGTACCACATCGTCCCTATTCACCGTAGAGCGCAGCGCAGTCAGTTCCTCAGCCGCTAGGGCTTCGGATAGTGCCTCGAGGGCCAGTGCGGCTGTCTTGTTTTCGGTGCGGAGTGCTGTGTCCGGATCACTAGCGGGAGTGATGATCCCGTTAGGCCCGGGCATCTTGAGCTTCATGTACCCATAATGGGGTATTGCTTGGAAGATTGTAAACGCTTCCCGCCCTAGCAGAGCGTGATAACCGCTGCTGAACGGAGCCACATGGAACGTGATCTCTTCGGACCTGTAATTATCCGGCGTGCCGAACACCACATCTAGTGTGATTTTTCCTGTACAGCGCGCTTCCTGACTGGGGACTATTCCTCTAAAGGTTGTGCCGCTTCGCTCAATGCGGTTCCAGTCTATTTCCATTTTTTGAAGGGTTTCCTCGTAAATGAGGTTCAATCCGCTGCCGCCGTCGATGAGTACCTTTGTAAGACGAAAGTCGTCCACTATTGGACTGAGGACCAATGCGGCTGGTGATCGGCTGTTCGGAATTTAGGTTCATCACTAGCGTTAAAGGTACTAGCCATGTCACTCCATGGGTTTATTGTTGCTACTTGGTAGACTTCGGCAAGGCTGCGGAGTGTCCTTTTTCGCATATTATTTGATGCGAAAGTCTCAAAGACTGTTAATACCGTATTGGTGTCTCTGGGGTGGCTTTCTGTGGCCTCCGGAATTAGGAGATTTTCGCCAATTTTGGCCACCTGCCGGAGTATCCAACATGCTCTAAGGCTGTGAGTTGGTGTGGCGTCCTCTGTACTGTGAATTTTATAGGGTCCATTAAGCCATCCTTACAGTACGGTTCCGTGCCCTGTAGAGGGTTTTTGCTTTTTGGTGTTTGACCCGGGTGTCTGGTGATGATGCACCCCTTTATTTTGGACTGGGTTTGTATTCAGGGCCGGATTGTCCCAAAATTTTATTTTGGTTTTCCAGGCGCTTTCCGTCGCACAGTACTTTCATACAATGGACGCCAAGTCAGCAAAGCGTGTAATATCACGGCGACTTATGGTGTTGAGTATTCCCTTGTCCGTGCAATTATTGCAGAAGATCGAGATTGCGTCTTCCTCGCGGCAGTCCCTTAGCCTGTTCTTAACCAGGAGGAATCTGGCCCAGTAATGATGTACTGTTTTGTCGGGCTCTTGCCTGATTTTGGATAGATCGCTTATGTTGTGTGTGGGTGGGTGGAGTTAAATCCGAAGCCTCACCCTGTCTGAGGCTCAGAGGCCGAGGAATTTCCGAACTTGAAAATTTGGATCCCTGGGTGTTGTCCAATGAATCCAGCCCGTCGCCTGACTCTAAGTTCAGGTCTTGAGTGATATCCTCCCCTCCGCGGGTATCCGGCTTGGAGGGATCGGGAATCCGGGCGTAGCGAGTCCTTAAGATAGACGAAGGGTCGCCGCACTGTCCCTCTACCACGGCAACGTGATGGGTGACTTGGGGAGAGTTAATCTCTCTCAAATCGGGTTTAGGCCCAATCTGGTCGTAATCTGTAGCGACTCCCAGGGCGGCGAAGTGATCCAAGAGCTCGTTTATGGAGGAGAGCTCCATTGGATCTAACTGCTCGGCGAGTTCTGAGCTGGCATGAAGATTGTTTTCGATGGCTCGAGAGCTCATCGTCGGTGCAGAAGCCGAACAGGCGGTCATAAGAAAACCACCTAGCCGGAGGGTTTGGCCGACAGCCAAAGCTCCCTTAGCAACGGTGTCGTCTTTAAAGACGGGGCAAGGCATCCTTCCTGATGACGACGACACAGAGGAACTCTCAATGAAAGCACCAATGTCGGTGTCAAAACCGGCGGATCTCGGGTAGGGGGTCCCGAACTGTGCGTCTGGGCCGGATGGTAACAGGAGGCAAGGGACACGAAGTTTCACCCAGGTTCGGGCCCTCTCGATGGAGGTAAAACCCTACGTCCTGCTTGATTAATATTGATGATATGGGTAGTACAAGAGTAGATCTACCACAAGATCGAGGAGGCTAAACCCTAGAAGCTAGCCTATGGTATGGTTGTTGATGTGTACGTTGTCCTATGGACTAAAACCCTCCGATTTATATAGACACCGGAGAGGGTAAGGGTTACACAAAGTCGGTTACAATGGTAGGAGATCTTCATATCCGTATCGCCAAGCTTGCCTTCCACGCCAAGGAAAATCCCTTCCAGACACGGGACGGAGTCTTCAATCTTGTATCTTCATAGTCCAGGAGTCCGGCTAAAGGTATAGTCCGGCCATCCGGACACCCCCTAATCCAGGACTCCCTCATGAGGGCTGCCATAGATTTTGGCTTTTCCTGTCCTAGGTGCCGTGCAAGCCACTCGTCGCGGATGTTATGCTTGAAGGCTGCTAGGGCCTCTGCGTCCGGACAGTCGATGATTTGAGTTTTCTTGGTTAGGAACCGTGTCCAGAATTGTCTGGCCGATTCCTCTGGCTGCTGAATTATGTGGCTAAGGTCATCGGCGTCTGGTGGTCGCACATAAGTGCCCTGGAAATTGTCGAGGAATGCGGCTTCCAGGTCCTCCCAGCAACCAATTGATTCTGCTAGCAAGCTGTTAAGCCAATGCCGAGCTGGTCCTTTAAGCTTGAGTGGGAGGTATTTGATGGCGTGTAGGTCATCACCGCGGGCCATGTGGGTATGAAGGAGATAGTCCTCGATCCATACCGCGGGATCTGTTGTGCCATCATATGATTCGATGTTCACGGGTTTGAAACCCTCAGGGATTTGATGATCCATTACTTCATCTGTGAAGCATAGTGGGTGTGCGGCGCCTCTGTATTGGGCTATGTCACGACGCAGCTCAAATGAGCTTTGTCTACTGTGTTCGGCCCGGCCGGATTGACTGTATCCGGAGTGACGATTACCGTCTCGTGCCGTGGGGCGCCCACGCGATTCGTAGATCGATCTTGTTTGCCTTGCCTTGTCCTCCAATATATCTCGCAGGTCTGGCGCATTTTCCCATGCCTTGGTATTTTTTGAGCGGCGCCGGGGTGCGGCTTGAGAGGCTTCTTTGTCGCGGCCACGGGGTGGCCGATCGGCCACATCATGCGCTGGTGATGTAGGTTTAGGTGCTTCCTCCTCTAGTCGGGGTAGCAACCTGCGCTTTGGGTAGCTCTTGGAGGGGCGTTCGAGTTCATACTCTTCGGCCGCAAGGACTTCAGTCCATCTGTCGGCTAGCAAATCTTGATCAGCTCTAAATTGTTGCTGTTTTTTCTTGAGGCTGCTCGCCGTGGCCATAAGCCTGCGTTTGAAACGCTCTTGTTCGACGGGATCCTCCGGCACGACAAATTCGTCGTCGTCGAGGCTTGCCTCGTCTTCGGAGAGAGGCATATAATTATCGTCCTCGACCTCTCTGTCTGCCGCTCTCTCATGAGGGATGGCTTCTCCATACTCATGTGCTGAATCTTGCTGGAGGTGGTTGTCTTCGGCACTGTCCGGGGTGTTATGATCTCCCGTGCCGGAATCATCGTTTTTGCTTTGGCGGGATTTAGAGCGGCGCCACTGACGCCCGCGCTTAGGCTGCTTCTTGGAGGGGTCATCCTCCGCTGTTTCATCATCATTGCCTTCTTTTGGGGTGTCCACCATGTATATATCATACGACGAGGTGGCTTTCCAGTGCCCTATAGGCGCTGGTTCTTGATCTTCTCCTGCATCGGCGTCCATACTGTCGATGTCTTCGGAGTCGAAGTCGAGCATGTCGGTTAAATCATCGACAGTGGCTACGAAGTGGGTGGTGGGTGGGCTTTGAATTTCTTCATCATCCGCATCCCAACCTTGCTGACCATAGTCCGGCCAGGGCTCTCCTAAAGAGAGAGACTTTAGTGAATTTAGAATATCGCCGAAGGGCGAGTGCTGAAAGATGTCCGCGGCGGTGAACTCCATGATCGGCGCCCAATCGGGTTCGATCGGTAGGGTCACAGAGGGCTCGGAGTCTGGAGAGGAGTCTGGCTCCATGGAGTCACGGGCTTCGCAGAGAATAGGTCTGGTGTTCGGCTCGATCGCCGTAGAGATTGCAGCCCCCGAGGCGGTGTCCAACCACCCATTCTCAATTGGCGCAGTTGGCTCCGAATTAAGGGTCAGAGCTGATGTGGGTGCGGCCTCCAGGACACTGTTCGGTGTCAGAGCTAGATCATGCCCATCGTGACAGTGCAGCATGCTCGGCTGCGGCTCGAATCCATCGAAGATCAAGTCTCCGCGGAGGTCCGATGTGTAGTTTAAACTTCCAAATCTGACCTGACGGCCAGGGGCGTAGCTTTCGATCTGCTCCAGATGGCCAAGCGAATTGGCCCGCAATGCAAAGCCGCTGAATACAAAGATCTGTCCGGGGAGAAAGGTCTCACCCTGGATTGCATCGCTGTTAATGATTGGAGAAGCCATCGGGCCTAAAAGTGACGACACATAGGAACTCTCAATGAAAGCACCAATGTCGGTGTCAAAACCGGCGGATCTCGGGTAGGGGGTCCCGAACTGTGCGTCTAGGCAGATGGTAATAGGAGGCAGGGGACACGATGTTTTACCCAGGTTCGGGCCCTCTTGATGGAGATAAAACCCTACGTCCTGCTTGATTAATATTGATGATATGGGTAGTACAAGAGTAGATCTACCACGAGATCAGAGAGGCTAAACCCTAGAAGCTAGCCTATGGTATGATTGTTGTTCGTCCTACGGACTAAACTATCCGGTTTATATAGACACCGGAGAGGGCTAGGGTTACACAGAGTCGGTTACAATGGTAGGAGATCTACATATCCGTATCGCCAAGCTTGCCTTCCACGCCAAGGAAAGTCCCTTCCGGACACGGGACGAAGTCTTCAATCTTGTATCTTCATAGTCCAGGAGTCCGGCCGAAGGTATAGTCCGGCTATCCGGACATCCCTTGATCTAGGACTCCCTCACCTCCAGCCCCCTCGTCCTGATGTTGATCTTCATTCCTCCTTGGTGATGGCGGCAGAGGAGGAAGGCCTGCGTTGCCGCGCGGGCGATCCTCACGAGGCTGATCTCTCCAGCCTCCCTCGTGAGGCTGGTCCTGCCAGTGATCCTCGCGAGGTCGGTCACGCCACCCTTGGCGAGGGCCACGTTCTTCCCATCGTCTGCCACCTCTTCCTCCTCCTCGGCCATAGCCCATGTTGTTGCGCTCGGGGCGTCGGCCGACACATACATCTCTCACGGCTGTGAGCTCTTGACATTCGTTGGTGTTGTGGGTGTGGAGGTCATGGTACATGTAGTACCGGCTGCCTTTGGATGACTCAGGCTGATCCCTGCCTCGCTTGGTGTCTGGCTCCGCTGCAAGCACGGCAGCCCCCTTGTGCTTCACATCCTTGGCCTTGGGCTTCTTCTCTTCTGGGTTGGCAGCCAGGAGCTCAAGGAGAGAAAGGCGCCCTTCCTCAGCCCTGGCGCACTTGGTCGCCAAGTTGAACAGCTCCAGGGATGTGCATAGGTCCTCATGGATTGCTAGCTCCACCTTCATCTTGACGTCGCGTATGCCATCGTGGAAGGCCGATATGATAGCTTATTCAGTCACCTTGGGGATCTTGAGGCGAGCGTTGTTGAAGTGTTGGATGTATTTCTGCAGGGTTTCCCCTTGCTGCTGCTTGATGCGGCGCAGATCACTCACGGCCGGGGGCCGGTCGCGAGTGCCCTGGAAGTTGGCGATGAAGCGAGTGCGCATCTCGTCCCAGGAGGAGATTGTGCCAGGAGCCAGGTTCAGGAGCCAGGTGCGGGCCCCGTCCTTGAGCGCCCTGGGAAACCAGTTCGCCATGACCCTTTTGTCTCCGTTGGCGGCTTCGATGCATAGCTCGTAGAGCTGCAGAAACTCCGTCGGGTCCGCCGTGCCATCGTAGTGAGGGGGCAGGTCAGGCTTGAACTTGCCTGGCCATGCGACACCGCGTAGCTCGGGGGTGAGGGCACGGCAGCCTATTGTGGCCACCGGTGCCTTTTGCTGCTACTGGGCTTGCTCATGGGGATTACCGCGCGCCGCCGCTTCGAGCAGAGCTGGGTCTTGACGTGGAGGTGCAGGGACGCAATCTTGGCGCGCCGGCGCTGGGAGCGCGCGAGCACCTTCTTGGGGACGAGGAATCTCTTGGCAGCTCCTTTCTTGCTGCGCAGGCGCCGGACACGGAGGGTCTCGCCTCGGGGCTGCGCGCCTTGGAGCCAGGGCGCCTCCTTGGAGAGGAGGTGGTGGAGGCACCTCCTGATCCTCGCCTCCTGCGCGGAATGGAGGGCGAGGCAGCGAGAGGGACGGCAAGGGGGAGCCCCCTGCGGCGCTGATGAGTTCGGTGATGCGGCGAGCCAGTCTTTGTAGAGGTCGTCAACGGGGCGGTAGTGCAAGAGTTCTCTTGCCAGGAGCAGCGCAGCATGCACGTCCATGGGGGCATGACGGGCGTGGGACGACGAAGCGGCTGGAGTCAGCGACGGTGTGGCGGTGCGGCCCTCCCGCCGCATCGAAGGATGCTGGGAGGAGGCCTGCTACTCGTTCCCCGCCGGGCCGATGGTGGCGTTGGCGGCAGGCGACGGGGAACGACGAGGACGTCCGCCGACGGGCGCCGTCTGGGCGACGCGGGTGGCCAGAGCAGCCCCGCGCTCGGCGCGAGCCCGACGAGCGTCAGCCATGGACACGACGAAAGATCACACACGAACGGCGGAAGAAAGATTCCGGCGCACCCCTACCTGGCGCGCCAAATGTCAGATTTCGGGTTCCGGCAAACCTTTGAGGTTCGAACACTGGGGTGCGCGCGGAGATCTTTCCCCTACCGATCTACGTTCAATCTCCTCGCGTGATCTAAGCTGGAAACAACGAACAACACAAGGGACACAAGGTTTATACTGGTTCGGGCCACCGTTGTGGTGTAATACCCTACTCCAGTGTGTGGTGTGGTGGATTGCCTCAAGGGGCTGATGATGAACAGTACAAAGGAAGAACAGCCTCGCGAGAGGTGTTCTTGAGCTGGTGCGATGAACTGCTAGGGTGAGTTCAGTCACTTCTCTCTCTGCTAGGATTCTACCAGATTTCCCCTCTCTCTCCTCTACTCTGTGGTGGCTAGCCCTATTTATAGAGGCCCTGGGCCTCTCCCCAAATAATGAGCGGGAAGGGCGCCAACAACTGGCCATTTTGAAGGGGAACATGTAGTACAAGTTATCCTGACCAAAGGTGGTCGGCTCCCCAAAAACTCTCTACCTCAAGTATATACCTTATAGTTTTCAACATCTTCCAACAAAAAGTTCAATTATACCAGTTTTAAATTCAATTTCTTGATAACTGAGGCGTTCAAAACTGTGGTATATTTTTTTCATTTCTCATATTTATGTTGATAAGTTTGGTTGCCAAGTTCCCTATGAAATATCTGGGTGTTGGGCTAAAAGATGAAAATTGGAGTTTCCTTAAGCTAAGTTTGTAGAAAAAGAGTTGATGCTTGGAAAGGGGGTTCTTCGCCCATGGGAGTAAAAATTGTACTACTGATATGTTTATGTTCATAATGAACAAAAAAATTATCAAGAAACTTGATAATCATAGCATGAGATATCTTTGGCAAGGTTGTGGTTCTATAAAGACATAGCATTTGGTCAAATTGGTTAGAGTGTGCACATCTTAATGTAAAAGGGCCTTGGGTGTTATAGATTTGAGGAAGCGGAATATCACTCCCATGGTGAAGTGGGGTGGAGGTTAGAAAATCTAGTTGGATTGTGGCAAGCATTGTCAAAGCTAAATACTAGTATATTCAGATTGTTGTTTATGTAAACCTTGTTTTACTGACACCCCCCCCCCTCCCCCTCCGCCCACCCACCCATGTTGCAAGGTCATATTAAAGTCAAAGAGCTTTATATGGTGGGTAACCTTTTGAAATGTGAAAATGTTTCTAGACTTTGTAAAGACACATTGAATAATCAAATATCTTTGTGTGATAAGTATCCTGAGCTAGTGGAATGATATATGTGTTGTCGTTAATGGGTTGCCTATGTCTAGAGATCCTGGTGGAGTTTTGTGTGACCTTGGGAAGAAATTCAAACTCACCATTAAGTCTATATAAGTGTCTAGAGAGCAACCTTGGTGGGGGAACTTTAGCTAGATCTAGAATGCTAAGCTTCCTTTAAAAAATTGTTTTCTCTGGCAGTTTTCACAAGATGTTGTGTTGTAGAGAAGTCATGACGAAGATAAACTAGTTGGGCAGTCGTACTTGATAAAACTAAATTTTCACAACATTTGATTTTCCCCTATCACGTGGCCAGGATTATCTGGAAAACGATGCGGTATGTTTTGGCACTTCTCTTTGCACAAATAACATTTGAAGCTTTATTCTTGGTGTTACTCATATTTTCTAGTGGTGAAGAGTTTTACACGGTGGGTTATAGGCTATGTGTAAAACTAGGAAGAAATCGACCTTTTAGAATAAGTTGATCATGATCCCCTTTGAAATTTTGTTCGTTGCTTTGTCCTCTTTGCTTTCTTCACCAGCTCTTCAGAAGCCCGTAAATATGAATGCTTTCAAGAAGGGTTCTACGTTGCTCCATGATGATGTTGTGAACTTGATGCATACGTGGAGATAGGACCCTTGGCAACTCCGCATAAATTCAATGATGGTTGTTACATCCTTTTGTTAGTTGTTTCGTTTTGGATGATGTCGTTGGTGTCTACTAGGCTTGTTACTCTGTTGCCAATCAAAATAAGTAGTAGGCTTTTCTGTTGTTACGTTTTCACCCGTAGTATATTTATGTTGATTGCCACATCGGTGTATCGAGCAGGGTTGACGGGTGATCTAGAAACCACCCTGAGATATTGTATTTTCAATAGCCCATATATCATAGCAGAAATAAATGAAAACTCATCTTAGACCAAAACTAATATGAAAAGAATACTATTGGTTCACTCCGGCCCAAAATCTTGATAAGCCATAGGATCATGAGCATGCACATACATTGGGTTTGTGAACTCACTTTGTTCCTTTCTCATTTCCTTTCATGTAAAAGTAGATGTTCTCATTGAGAAACTAATAGAAATGGTGGTAGCCCGGTTAAAAAATTAATGAATTCCAGTTTTTTCTCCTACTTTAATATTTTTTATGTTGATTACCTCATTTAGCAACCTATCATCCGGATTACCCCATTTAGCAAAGTTTTACTAGTTTTTACCCCATTTAAAGTATTTTAGGTTGTAGATAGATGTTGGGGAACGCAGTAATTTTAAAATTTTCCCTACGCACACGCAAGACCATGGTGATGCATAGCAACGAGAGGGGAGAGTGTCATCCACGTACCCTCGTACACCGTAAGCGGAAGCGTTATGACAACGCGCTTGATGTAGTCGTGCGTCTTCACGATCGACCGATCCTCAGTACCGAACGCACGGCACCTCCGCGCTCTGCACACGTTCAGCTCGGTAATGTCCCGCGAACTCACGATCCAGAAGAGCTTCGAGGAAGAGCTTCGTCAGCACGACAGCGTGATAACGGTGTTGAGGAAGCTACCGACGCAGGGCTTCGCCTAAGCACCGCTACGATATGACCGAGGTGGATTATGGTGGAGGGGGCACCGCACACGGCTAAAAGATCAATGATCAACTTATGTGTCTCCATGGGGTGCCCCCTCCCCGTATATAAAGGAGTGGAGGAGGGGGAGGGCCGGCCCTCTACTATGGCGTGCCCTGGGGAGTCCTACTCCCACCGAGAGTAGGATTCCTACTCCCATCGGGAGTAGGATTCCCCCCCCCCCCTCCATGTAGTAGGAGTAGGAGGGAAGGAAAGGGAAAAGAGAAGAGAAGGAAGGAGGGGGCGCCGCCCCTCCCCCTAGTCCAAATCGGACTAAGCCTTGGGGGTGCATAGCCTCCCCTCTCTCTTTCCCTTAAAGCCCATTAAGGCCCATATACTCCCCGGCGAATTCCCGTAACTCTCCGGTACTCCAAAAAATACCTGAATCACTCGGAACCTTTCCGATGTCCAAATATAGTCTTCCAATATATCGATCTTTACGTCTCGACCATTTCGAGACTCCTCATCATGTCCCCGATCTCATCCGGGACTCTGAACAACCTTCGGTACATCAAAACACATAAACTCATATTACCGATCGTCACCGAACGTTAAGCGTGCGGACCCTACGGGTATGAGAACTATGTAGACATGACTGAGACTCGTCTCCAGTCAATAACCAATAGCGGAACCTGGATGCTCATATTGGCTCCTACATATTCTACGAAGATCTTTATCGGTCAAACCACATAACAACATGCGTTGTTCCCTTTGTCATCGGTATGTTACTTGCTGATACATCCATTTTGCATCATGCTTTTATATCGATATTTATTGCATTATGGGATGTTATTACACATTATGTCACAATACTTATGCCTATTCTCTCTTATTTTATAAGGTTTACATAAAGAGGGAGAATGCCAGCAGCTGGGATTCTGGGCTGGAAAAGTAGCAAATATTATAGACCTATTCTGCACAGCTCCAAAAGTCATGAAACTTCATGGAAGTCATTTTCAGAATATATAAAAAATACTGAGCGCAAGAAGTTCACCAGGGGGCCACACCCTTCCCACGAGGGTGGGGGGCGCGCCCTACCCCCTGGGTGCGCCCCCCTACCTCGTGGGCCCCCTGGTGGCCCTCCGATGTCCATCTTCTGCTATATGAAGTCTTTCGATGAGGAAAAAATCATAAGCCATCTTTCCGGACAAGACTCCGCCACCACGAGGCGGAACCTTGGCGAAACCAATCTAGGGCTCTGGCGGAGCTATTCTGCCGGGGAAACTTCCCTCCGGGAGGGGGAAATCATCGCCATCGTCATCACCAACGCTCCTCTCATCGGGAGAGGGCAATATCCATCAACATCTTCACCAACACCATCTCCTCTCAAAACCCTAGTTCATCTCTTGTATCCAATTCTTGTCTCTAAGTCCGGGATTGGTACCTATGGGTTGCTAGTAGTGTTGATTACTCCTTGTAGTTGATGCTAGTTGGTTTATTTGGTGGAAGATCATATGTTCAGATCCTATATGCATATTAATACTCCTCTGATTATGAACATGAATGTGCTTTGTGAGTAGTTACGTTTGTTCCTAAGGACATGGGAGAAGTCTTGCTATTAGTAGTCATGTGAATTTGGTATTCGTTCGATATTTTGATGAGATGTATGTTGTCTCTCCTCTAGTGGTGTTATGTGAACGTCGACTACATGACACTTCACCATTATTTGGGCCTAGAGGAAGGCATTGGGAAGTAATAAGTATATGATGGGTTGCTAGAGTGATAGAAGCTTAAACCCTAGTTTATGCGTTGCTTCGTAAGGGGCTGATTTGGATCCATATGTTTCATGCTATGGTTAGGTTTACCTTAATACTTTTGTTGTAGTTGCGGATGCTTGCAATAGAGGTTAATCATAAGTGGGATGCTTGTCCAAGTAAGGACAGTACCCAAGCACCGGTCCACCCACATACCAAATTATCAAAGTACCGAACGCGAATCATATGAACGTGATGAAAACTAGCTTGACGATATTCCCATGTGTCTCGGGAGCGCTTTACATCATATAAGACTTTGTCCAGGCTTGTCCTTTGCTACAAAAAGGATTGGGTCACCTTGCTGCACCTTATTTACTTTTGCTACTTGTTGCTCGTTACAAATTATCTTATCACAAAACTATCTGTTACCACTTATTTAGTACTTGTAGAGAATACCTTGCTGGAAGCCGCTTATCATTTCCTTCTGCTCCTCGTTGGGTTCGACACTCTTACTTATCGAAAGGACTATGATAGATCCCCTATACTTGTGGGTCATCAAGACTCTTTTCTGGCGCCGTTGTCGGGGAGTGAAGCGCCTTTGGTAGGTGGAATTTGGTAAGGAAAAATTTATATAGTGTGCTGAAATTTACTGTCACTTGTTACTATGGAAAGTAATCCTTTGAGGGGCTTATTCGGGGTATCTTCACCCCGACCAGTAGAGCAAAGAGTTGCTCCTCAACCTACTGAACCTACTGAAAATGAAAATGCCTGCTTTGAAATTCCTTCGGGTATGATAGAAAAACTGCTAGCTAATCCTTTTGCAGGAGACGGAACAACGCATCCTGATGAGCACCTAATATATGTGGATGAAGTTTTTTGGATTATTTAAGCTTGCAGGTGTACCCGGAGATGTTATTAAGAAGAAGGTCTTCCCTTTATCTTTGAAGGAAGATGCATTGACATGGTATAGGCTATGTGATGATACGGGGTCATGGAACTACAAACGATTGAAATTGGAATTTCATCAGAAGTTTTATCCTATGCATCTTGTTCATCGTGATCGCAATTATATATACAATTTTTGGCCTCGCGAAGGAGAAAGTATCGCTCAAGCTTGGGGGAGGCTTAAATCAATGTTATATTCATGCCCCAATCATGAGCTCTTAAGAGAAATGATTATTCAAAATTTATACGCTCGGCTTTCTGATAACAATCGCACCATGCTCGATACTTCTTGTGTTGGCTCTTTTATGACGAAGACTATTGAATTCAAATGGGATTTATTGGAAAGAATTAAACGGAACTTTGAAGATTGGGACCTCAAAGAAGGTAAGGAGTCAGGTATGACACCTAAGTTTGATTGTGTTAAATCTTTTATGGATACCGATGTTTTCCATAAATTTAGCATTAAATATGGACTTGACTCTGAGATAGTAGCTTCTTTCTGTGAATCTTTTGCTACTCATGTTGATCTCCCTAGGGAGAAGTGGTTTAAATATCATCCTCCCATAGAAGTAAAAGTAGCTGCACCTATTAAAGTTGAAGAAAAGACTATCACTTATAATGATCCTATTGTTCCTACTGCTTATGTTGAGAAACCACCTTTTCCTGTTAGGATAAAAGATCATGCTAAAGCTTCAACTGTGGTTCATAAAAGCAATATTAGAACTTATACACCTCCTGAGAAAGTTAAAGTTGAACCTAATATTGCTATTGTTAAAGATCTCTTGTCTGATAATTTTGATGGGCATGTTATTTATTTCTGTGATGAAACTGTTAGAATTGCTAAACCTTGTGCTAAAGACAAACCTAGACCTTTGGTAGGCATGCATGTTATTTATGTTAAAATAGAAAATCATTGTTATCATGGCTTATGTGATATGGGTGCCAGTGCTAGTGCTATACCTCATGACTTATACAAAGAAATTATGCATGATATTGCACCTTCTGAGATAGAGGATATTGATGTCACAATTAAACTTGCCAATAGAGATACTATTTCACCAATTGGAATTGTTAGAGATGTTGAAGTCTTGTGTGGGAAAACTAAATATCCTGCTGATTTTCTTGTTCTTGGTTCCCCACAAGATAGCTTTTGTCCCATTATATTTGGTAGACCCTTCTTGAACACTGTTAATGCTAAGATAGATTGCAAAAAGGATGTTGTTACTATTGGTTTTGGTGATATGTCTCATGAATTTAATTTCTCTAAATTTCGTAGACAACACCATGAAGAGGAATTGCCTAGTAAATATGAAATTATTGGTCTTGCTTCTATTGTCGTACCTCCTAGTGATCCTTTAGAACAATATTTGCTAGACCATGAAAATGATATGTTTATGAATGAAAGAAGGGAAATAGATGAAGTATTCTTTGAATAGGAACCCATCCTGAAATACAATTTGCATGTTGAAAACCTAGGGGATCCTCCTCCACCCAAGGGTGATCCCGTGTTTGAGCTTAAACCGTTACCTGATACTCTTAAATATGCTTATCTTGATGAGAAAAAGATATATCCTCTTATTATTAGTGCTAACCTTTCAGAGCATGAAGAAGAGAGATTATTGAAAACTCTGAAGAAGCACTGTGCTGCTATTGGATATACTCTTGATGATCTTAAGGGCATTAGTCCCACTCTGTGTCAACACAAAATAAATTTGGAGGAAGATGCCAAACCAGTTCATGATCATCAACGACGGCTGAATCCTAAGATGAAGGAAGTGGTAAGAAAGGAAATACTAAAGCTTCTTGAGGCAGGTATAATTTATCCCGTTGCTGATAGTCAGTGGGTAAGTCATCTCCATTGTGTCCCTAAGAAGGGAGGTATTACTGTCGTTCCTAATGATAAAGATGAGTTGATCCCACAAAGAATTATTACAGGTTATAGGATGGTAATTGATTTCCGCAAATTAAATAAAGCTACTAAAAAGGATCATTACCCCTTACCTTTTATCGATCAAATGATAGAAAGATTGTCCAAACATACACATTTTTGCTTTCTAGATGGTTATTCTGGTTTCTCTCAAATACATGTGTCAGCCAATGATCAATCAAAGACTACTTTTACTTGCCCTTTTGTTACTTTTGCTTATAGTCGTATGCCTTTTGGTTTATGTAATGCACCTGCTACCTTTCAAAGATGCATGATGGCTATATTCTCTGACTTTTGTGAAAAGATTTGTGAGGTTTTCATGGACGATTTTTCCGTCTATGGAACCTCTTTTGATGATTGCTTGAGCAACCTTGATCGAGTTTTGCAGAGATGTGAAGAAACTAATCTTGTCTTGAACTGGGAAAAGTGTCACTTTATGGTTAATGAAGGTATTGTCTTGGGGCATAAAGTTTCTGAAAGAGGTATTGAGGTTGATAAAGCCAAAGTTGATGCTATTGAAAAGATGCCATGTCCGAAGGATATCAAAGGTATAAGAAGTTTCCTTGGTCATGTCGGGTTTTATAGGAGGTTCATTAAGGACTTCTCCAAAATTTCTCGGCCTTTGACTAATTTATTACAAAAAGATATACCATTTGTCTTTGATGATGATTATGTAGAAGCATTTGAAATACTTAAGAAAGGATTAATCTCTGCACCTATTGTTCAGCCACCTGATTGGAAGTTACCCTTTGAAATTATGTGTGATGCTAGTGATTATGTTGTAGGTGCTGTTCTCGGGCAAAGAGTTGATAAGAAATTAAATGTTATTCAATATGCTAGTAAAACTCTAGACAATGCTCAGATAAATTATGCTACAACTGAAAAAGAATTCTTAGCAGTTGTATTTGCTTGTGATAAGTTCAGACCTTATATTGTTGATTCTAAAGTAACTATTCACATTGATCATGCTGCTATTAAATATCTTATGGAAAAGAAAGATGCTAAGCCTAGACTTATTAGATGGGTTCTCTTGCTACAAGAATTTGATTTGCATATTATTGATAGAAAGGGAGCTGAGAACCCCGTTGCAGACAACTTGTCTAGGTTAGAAAATGTGTTTGATGACCCACTACCTATTGATGATAGCTTTCCTGATGAACAATTAAATGTCATAAATGCTTCTCACATTGCTCCATGGTATGCTGATTATGCTAATTACATTGTTGCTAAATTTATACCACCTAGTTTCACATACCAGCAAAAGAAAAAGTTCTTCTATGATTTGAGACATTACTTTTGGCATGACCCACGTCTTTATAAAGAAGGAGTAGATGGTGCTATTAGACGTTGTGTACCTGAGCATGAACAAGAACAGATCCTACGCAAGTGTCACTCCGAGGCTTATGGAGAACACCATGCTGGAGATAGAACTGCACACAAGGTATTGCAATCCGGTTTTTATTGGCCTACTCTCTTCAAGGATGCCCGTAAGTTTGTCTTGTCTTGTGATGAATGTCAAAGAATTGGTAATATTAGTAGACGTCAAGAAATGCCTATGAATTATTCACTTGTTATTGAACCATTTGATGTTTGGGGCTTTGATTATATGGGACATTTTCCTGCCTCTAATGGTTATACACATATTTTAGTTGATGTTGATTACGTTACTAAGTGGGTAGAAGCTATTCCAACTAGTAGTGTTGATCATAACACCTCTATTAAGATGCTTAAAGAAGTTATTTTTCCAAGGTTTGGAGTCCCTAGATATTTAATGACTGATGGTGGTTCACATTTTATTCATGGTGTTTTCCGTAAAATGCTTGCTAAATATGATGTTAATCATAGAATTGCATCTCCTTATCACCCACAGTCTAGTGGGCAAGTAGAATTGAGTAATAGAGAGCTCAAATTAATTTTGCAAAAGACTGTTAATAGATCTAGAAAGAATTGGTCCAAGGAACTTGATGATGCATTATGGGCCTATAGAACTGCATATAAAAATCCTATGGATATGTCCCCTTATAAAATGGTTATGGAAAAGCATGTCACTTACCTCTCGAACTAGAACATAAGGCTTATTGGGCCATTAAAGAGATCAATTATGATTTTAAACTTGCCGGTGAGATAAGGTTATTTGACATTAGCTCACTTGATGAATGGAGAACCCAAGCCTACGAAAATGCCAAGTTGTTTAAAGAAAAAGTCAAAAGATGGCATGATAAAAGAATACAAAAGTGTGAGTTTAATGTAGGTGATTATGTATTGCTATACAACTCTCATTTAAGATTTTTTGCAGGAAAACTTCTCTATAAATGGGAAGGTCCTTACGTTATCGAGGAGGTCTATCCTTCCGGTGCCATAAAAATCAACAACTTCGAAGGCACAAATCCGAAGGTGGTGAACGGTCAAAGAATTAAACATTATATCTCAGGTAATCCTATAAATGTTGAAACCAATGTTATTGAAACCATAACCCTGGAGGAATTCATAAGGGACACTTTTCGGAACGTTTCAGACTCCGAAAAGGAATAGGTATGTGGTACGGTAAGTAAACCGACTCCAAAACAGTTTTTATGGCAATATATCTCCGTTTTGGAATATTTAGAAAAATAGAAAAATAAGAAGCAGTCCGGGAAGGACACGAGGCCTCCATGAGGGTGGAGGGCACGCCCTACCCCCCTGGGCACGCCCCCCTACCTTGTGGGCACCTCGTGTGCTCTCGGACTCTGTTTTCTAACACGTTACGTATTTTGGTCATTAAAAATTCATTATATAATCTCCCGGAGGTTTTGACTCCCGTATCACGCAAATATCTCCTGTCTTTGTTCGAGATGTCCTGCTGCAGATTTGAGCAACATGTCGTCCCAGGATTCGGAAGGAGAGAGCTATGTGACTGATTACCTTGCCGATCCTAAAGTCTATGGGGATGTGGAGCATTGTGGTTGGACTACGGAAGAATAAGAGGACCATGAACCTAAGGGAAAGGAGGAGACGAGCTCAGATGAAGATGAAGTCCCACTGCCTCAACCTGGGGACATGCATGTGGAGTTCAAAAAGTCAAGCCTCCCTGATAGAGTAAAGAAACCTAAGATCGAGTTTATCCCTTTTCGCCTCTTGCAGGAAAACAAACAGGAACTATGCAAAAAGATACTGAGACTGGAGCAGGAGATCGAGGACCTAAGGGACCAAAATTCTGTCCTCAAGCGCAAATTAAGGAAGAAGCCTACGCCATCAACAAAGCCACCATCTTCTTCACCAACAAAGAAGAACTGAGTATCTGGTATTGGCACTCCCCTTGACAACTGCCAAGCTTGGGGGAGCGCCCCGGTATCGTATCACCATCACTTTTATCTTTACCGCTTTTCTTAGTTCGATCATTTTGATAATATTTTGATTTAGTAGAATAAAAGTTCTTAGTATGATCTAGTTGTGAGTTTTGCTTTATGATCCTTCTATGTAATCGAGTCCATGAGCTATATATAATAAAGATTAGCATTGAGTCAAGGGCTTGATTATTTTGCCATGATCCTTGAGTGAATAAAATAAAAGAGAAAGAATAAAAAGAAACAAAGAGATCATATGGATCTTATGGAGAGTAATGAGCTCACATAGAAAGAGTATGATGAATAAAAGTTGTTGAGAGTTGACAAACATAGTTTTGGTCATCGTTGCAATTAATAGGAAGTAATAAAGAAAGAGAGGTCTTCACATATAAATATACTATCTTGGACATATTTTATGATTGTGAGCACTCATTAAAATATGACATGCTAAAGAGTTGACATTGGACAAGGAAGACAATGTAATGGGTTATGTTTTCTTACATCTGAGATAAATTATATTGCCATGGATCATCCAACATGGTTGAGCTTCCCTTTACCCCTCATGCTAGCCAAATTCTTTGCACCAAGTAGATATACTACTTGTGCTTCCAAATGCCCTTAAACCAGTTTTGCCATGAGAGTCCACCATACATACCTATGGATTGAGTAAGATCCTCCAAGTAAGTTGTCATCGGTGCAAGCAATAAAAATTGCTCTCTATATATGTATGACTTATTAGTGTGGGAGAAAATAAGCTTTATACGGTCGTGTGATATGGAAGAAATAAAAGCGACGGACTGCATAATAAAGGTCCATATCACAAGTGGCAATATAAAGTGACATTCTTTCGCATTAAGATTTTGTGCATCCAACCATAAAAGCGCATGACAACCTCTGCTTCCCTCTACTAAGGACCTATCTTTTACTTTTATCTCCTACCTTGCATAAGAGTCATGGTGATCTTCACCCTTCCTTTTTTAATTTTATCTTTTGGTAAGCACAACATGTTGGAAAGATCCTGGTATATATGGCTAATTGGATGTGAGTTTTCATGAACTATTATTGTTGACATTACCCTTGAGGTAAAACGTTGGTAGGCAAAACTATAAGCCCATATATTTCTCTGTGTGTGATTAAAACTCCATACCCATAAGTATTGCGTGAGTGTTAGCAATTGTGAAAGACTATATGATAGTTGAGTATGTGGACTTGCTGAAAAGCTCTTATATTGAATCTTCCCTATGTTATGATAAATTGCAATTGCTCCAATGACTGAGATTATGGTTGTTAGTAATCAATGAAGTTTATGGTTCATACTTGAAATTTTGATTTAATTGTTACTCTAGCATAAGGGATCATATGACAAGAATTATATAAGTTGTTGTTCTAAGAATGATCATGATGCCCTCATGTCTGTATTTTATTTTTATCGACACCTCTATCTCTAAACATGTGGACATATTTTTTTGATTTCGGCTTTCGCTTGAGGAAAAGCGAGGTCTAAGCTTGGGGGAGTTGATACGTCCATTTTGCATCATGCTTTTATATCGATATTTATTGCATTATGGGTTGTTATTACACATTATGTCACAATACTTATGTCTATTCTCTCTTATTTTATAAGGTTTACATAAAGAGGGAGAATGCCGGCAGCTGGGATTCTGGGCTGGAAAAGGAGCAAATATTAGAGACCTATTCTGCACAGCTCCAAAAGTCCTGAAACTTCACGGAAGTCATTTTCAGAGTATATAAAAAATACTGAGTGCAAGAAGTTCACCAAGGGGGGCCACACCCTGCCCACAAGGGTGGGGGCGCCCCCCCCTACCTCGTGGACCCCCTGGTGGCCCTCCGATGTCCATCTTCTACTATATGAAGTCTTTCGATGAGGAAAAAATCATAAGCCATCTTTCCGGCTGAGACTCCGCCGCCACGAGGCGGAACTAATCTAGGGCTCTGGCGGAGCTGTTCTGCCGGGGAAACTTCCCTCCGGGAGGGGGAAATCATCGCCATCGTCATCACCAACGCTCCTCTCATTGGGAGAGGGCAATCTCCATCAACATCTTCACCAGCACCATCTCCTCTCGAAACCCTAGTTCATCTCTTGTATCCAATTCTTGTCTCTAAGTCCGGGATTGGTACCTGTGGGTTGCTAGTAGTGTTGATTACTCCTTGTAGTTGATGCTAGTTGGTTTATTTGGTGGAAGATCATATGTTCAGATCCTATATGCATATTAAGACCCCTCTGATTATGAACATGAATATGCTTTGTGAGTAGTTACGTTTGTTCCTGAGGACATGGGTGAAGTCTTGCTACTAGTAGTCATGTGAATTTGCTATTCGTTCGATATTTTGATGAGATGTATGTTGTCTCTCCTCTAGTGGTGTTATGTGAATGTCGACTACATGACACTTCACCATTATTTGGGCCTAGAGGAAGGCATTGGGAAGTAATAAGTAGATGATGGGTTGCTAGAGTGACAGAAGCTTAAACCCTAGTTTATGCGTTGCTTCGTAAGGGGCTGATTTGGATCCATATGTTTCATGCTATGGTTAGGTTTACCTTAATACTTTTGTTGTAGTTGCGGATGCTTCCAATAGAGGTTAATCATAAGTGGGATGCTTGTCCAAGTAAGGACAGTACCCAAGCACCGGTCCACCCACATACCAAATTATCAAAGTACCGAACGCGAATCATATGAACGTGATGAAAACTAGCTTGACGATAATTCCCATGTGTCCTCGGGAGTGCTTTACATCATATAAGAGTTTGTCCAGGCTTGTCCTTTGATACAAAAGGATTGGGCCACCTTGCTGCACTTTATTTACTTTTGTTACTTGTTACTCGTTACAAATTATCCTATCACAAAACTATCTGTTACCTATTATTTCAGTGCTTGCAGAGAATACCTTGCTGAAAACCGCTTTATCATTTCCTTCTGCTCCTCGTTGGGTTCGACACTCTTACTTATCGAAAGGACTACGATAGATCCCCTATACTTGTGGGTCATCACTTGCCCGAGATTTGATCGTCGGTATCTCAATACCTAGTTCAATATCATTACCGAGAAGTCTCTTTACTCGTTCTTTAATACATCATACCATAACTAACTCATTAGTTGCATTTCTTGCAAGGCTTAAAGTGATGTGCATTACTGAGAGGGCCCAGAGATACTTCTCCGACAATCGGAGTGACAAATCCTAATCTTGATCTATGCCAACTCAACAAGTACCATCGGAGACACCTGTGGAGCACATTTATAATCACCCAGTTACGTTGTGACATTTGGTAGCACACAAAGTGTTCCTCTGATATTCGGGAGTTGCATAATCTCATAGTCGTAGGAACATGTATAAGTCATGAAGAAAGCAATAGCAACAAACTAAACAATCATCGTGCTAAGCTAACAGATGGGTCAAGTCAATCACAGCATTCTCTAATGATGTGATCCCATTAATAAAATATCAACTCATGTCTATGGTTAGGAAACATAACCATCATTGATTCAACGAGCTAGTCAAGTAGAGGAATAATAGTCACAATCTGTTTATCTATGTATTCACACATGGATTAAGTTTCCGGTTAATACAATTCTAGCATGAATAATAAACATTTATCATGATATAAGGAAATATAAATAACAACTTTATTATTGCCTCTAGGGCATATTTCCTTCAGTCTCCCACTTGCACTAGAGTCAATAATCTAGATCACATCTTTATGTGATTAGTTCACACCTCCATGTGACTAATACCCAAAGGGTTTACTAGAGTCAATAATCTAGTTCACACCGCTATGTGATTAACACCCAGTGAGTGATCATGTTTTGCTTATGAGAGAAATTTAGTCAACGGGTCTGCTGCATTCAAAGCCGTATGTATTTTGCAAATTTTCTATGTCTACAATGCTTTGCATGGAGCTACTCTAGCTAATTGCTCCCACTTTCAATATGTGTCCAGATCGAGACTTAGAGTCATCTAGATCGATGTAAAAAGCTTGCATCGATGTAACTCTTTACAACAAACTCTTTTATCACCTTCATAACCGAGAAATATTTCCTTACTCCTCTAAGGATAATTTTGACCGCTGTCCAGTGATCTACTCCTAGATCACTATCGTACATTTGTCAAACTCAGGGCAGGGTATACAATAGGTCTGGTACATAGCATGACATACTTTATAGAACCTATGACTGAGGCATAGGGAATGACTTTTTATTCTCTTTCTATTTTCTGCCGTGTCGGGTTTTGAGTCTCTACTCAACTTCACACCTTGCAACACAGGCAAGAACTCCTTCTTTGACTGTTCCATTTTGAACTACTTCAAAATCTTGTCAAGGTATGTACTCATTGAAAATATATCAAGCGTCTTGATCTATCTCTATAGATCTTGATGCTCAATATGTAAGTAGCTTCATCGAGGTCTTTCTTTGAAAAACTCCTTTCAGACACTCCTTTATGCTTTCCAGAAAATTCTACATTATTTCTGATCAACAATATGTCATTTACATATACTTATCAGGAATGCCGTAGTTCTCCCACTCACTTTCTTGTAAATACAAGCTTCACCGCAAGTCTGTATAAAACCATATGCTTTGATAACTTTATCAAAGTATATATTCCAACTCCGAGATGCTTGCACCAGTCCATAGATGGATTGCTGGAGCTTGCACACTTTGTTAGCACCTTTAAGATTGACAAAACCTTCTGGTTGCATCATATACAACTCTTCTTTAAGAAATCCATTAAGGAATACAGTTTTGACATCCACTTGCCAGATTTCATAAAATGCGGCAACTGCTAACATGATTTGGACAGACTTTTAAGCATCAATACGAGTGAGAAAATCTCATCATAGTCAACACCTTGAACTTGTCGAAAACATTTTTGCGACATTCGAGCTTTCTAGATAGTAACTCTACTATCAGTGTTCGTCTTCCTCTTGAAGATCCATTTATTCTTAATGACTCACCGATCATCGGGCAAGTCAATCAAAGTCCATTCTTTGTTCTCATACATGGATCCCATCTCAGATTTCATGGCCTCAAGCCATTTCACGGAATCTGAGCTCATCATCACTTCCTCATAGTTCGTAGGTTCGTCATGGTCTGGTAACATGACTTCCAGAAAGGATTACCGTACCACTCTGGTTGTCCTACGAGGTTCGGTAGTAACTTGATCTGAAGTTTCATGATCATCATTGTCGGTGTCAAAACCGGCGGATCTCGGGTAGGGGGTCCCGAACTGTGCGTCTAGGCAGATGGTAACAGGAGGCAGGGGACACGATGTTTTACCCAGGTTCAGGCCCTCTTGATGGAGGTAAAACCCTACGTCCTGCTTGATTAATATTGATGATATGGGTAGTACAAGAGTAGATCTACCACGAGATCAGAGAGGCTAAACCCTAGAAGCTAGCCTATGGTATGATTGTTGTTCGTCCTGTGGACTAAACCCTCCGGTTTATATAGAAACCTAAGAGGGCTAGGGTTACACAGAGTCGGTTACAATGGTAGGAGATCTACATATCCGTATCGCCAAAATTGCCTTCCACGCCAAGGAAAGTCCCTTCCGGACACGGGACGAAGTCTTCAATCTTGTATCTTCATAGTCCAGGAGTCCGGCCGAAGGTATAGTCCGGCTATCCGGACACCCCCTAATCCAGGACTCCCTCAGTAGCCCCTGAACCAGGCTTCAATGACGACGAGTCTGGCGCGCAGATTGTCTTCGGCATTGCAAGGCGGGTTCCTCCTCCAAGTACTTCATAGAAGATTTTGAACACAAAGGTAGTGTCCGGCTCTGCAAAATAAGTTCCACATATTGCCATAGAGAGAATAATATTTACACAAATCTAATCTGCTAACGTATTCCGTAGCATGACATCACACCACGGCCAAGTCTTTATTCGAATTGTTTTACTGTCCCACCTCAGCGCGTTTGGCGAGGCTGTTTCCTTGGCACGTCTTGTCAAAGCAGAGATCGTGTCCCCTTATTCCGGGATTCTCATCAATACGGGCGTGGGTAACCAAACCGCGCCATTGATTACGGCGCTTGGGAGATAAGCGAGTTTTACCAAGCTGGTGGGGACGCATAGTCGCATCCACCCATATAAGGGGATAAGGACCCACCTTTTCATCCACGCCTTCTTCCTCCTTTGCCTATCCATTTCCGTGCACTCGAGCTCCAGCGCCCAAGTCCGCACACCCCACCTCAACCTTCTCCAGCCATGTCCGAAGCGGGAGGCAAGTGGATGGTCTCCTCCGTCACGGAGGGACACATCAAAAGACTGAGGAAGGCCGGATACTTGTCTAACGACATTGCGCACCGGCTTCCCGAAGAGGGGCAGCTCATCCCCACCCCTAGGCCCCATGACAGGGTGGTGTTCCTCCCTCATTTCCTCCGCGGACTGGGCTTCCCTCTCCACCCATTTGCCCAGGGGCTCATGTTCTACTATGGCCTGGATTTCCACGATCTGGCCCCGAACTTTGTCCTCAACCACTACAAGAAATATGTCAACTTGTGACCACCACTATTGGTCACTGAATGGTCACAAATTTCCATTTGTGACCTTTTTGTGACCAAAAACATAAGGTCAAAAGCTGGCCGTCATAAACTGACTATAGCGACCTTTCTTCTAGAATGGTCGTAGATGTTTATGACCAAAATACGTCTACTGTGGCGTTTTTGTCACTAGCAACCTCCCCAGGCCACGTAGGCATCCAGCGTGGCAATCTGATGTGGCACAAGATTCAGCCTGGTCCATTTCGGTGCTTTAGATGGGCCGAGCCCATTAATTCAGCCTTTTTAATATTTTATCCTGTCAATTTTTCTTCAATTTCATGGGCCTAGCCCAACATTATAGCCTTTTTTCTGGGCCATGGCCTTTTTGGCTCAACAATTCCAGATTTTTTTATAATTACATTTTTCTTTTCTTGTTTTAAGATGGGTCAATTGAGATGGGTCCCAATTGTAAGTTCTGGTAATTGGTCCCAGTTGTCAGGTTCTAGTAAGTGGGTCCCAATTGTCAAGGTCATATTCTTCAAATTTCAATTTCATAGTAAAAAAAATAGCCAATATTTAAATTGGCACAGACAAAAAAAATACAAGTAGTACTTAAAATAACAGCAGCCAAAATCAGTATGGAGCTGCTACTCAATAAATAACACATAATACATCTTCAATCACTGTTTTACAAGCTCTATGTGTAACAACAACGGAATCAGTATGGAGCTCTATGTGTAACAGCTACAGAATTTACAAGCTCTATGTGTCTCCAATCTTCTTCAACATGGAGCTCCTTCGGCACAAACTGGGCACCTGCAACATCACAGGAAGGCAATTTTAGTGCTCCATCAAAGAACCAAGTAAATTACCCTCAATCATACAAACAAAGTAATACCGTTGAAGAATAGGTTCAAATGAGAAGGAAGCATGAAACTAGTGATACAACATGCAGAAAACACTACAATGTAATACTGTTGTAAGTTCATATCAGCGCAAAATCAGCACTATTATATAGAGAAAATGATATGCCCCCCTTTTAATAAAACTGTAGTGTATGCTAGTGGCAAAACAAGGGATAGGACTAATATGATGTGCCAGATTGCCAGCAACAGTGCATGCATCTTCATATTTCAAAACGACCAATAGACTATTTAGCTGGCAAAATACTAAAGAAGGCATAGACATAAACGAAGGTAACATGCATCACATCAAAAATTGTAAGCATTGAACCTACATCATATCTACAGTAACATCACCAATTAGGTTGCATGTGTATGCTAGAAATCAAGAATCAAAAGGACTTCAGCTTGTTTCGAATATCTTGCCTTTGTTGCTCCCAGTTCAGTAAAGAAATAGTCGAGCAGTGAGCGCTTTGCCTCATGGACTTGGCAGTGCACAATAGATTTCATAATGGAGCATAAATAGAATACCTGGAAAAGAACAATAAAGAGCTATACAGTTAAGTAAGCATCCTTGGTTGTACAAATAAGTGGAGATTGTAGAGTGAAAGCTGAATAAGTTACGTGGATCAAATGGTCGGCATCCCTCGGATCTCATAGCTACCCGACATCACGGATGAACTACAGCAAACTAGTTATAGCCACAGGCCACATGTACAAAGAATATACTAAAATAGCTTGAAGCTAAAACTAATCGACCATTCATCTTCGGTACTGCAATTTTTTATTATGCAGTACAAAGATTATTATGCAGCATCTAAAGATGGCCACAGCCTTAAAGGTTATTATGCAGCATCTAAAATTAGCCAACTCTACAAAACAGTGGAGGAAGCATAGGTCTGAACCCAAACAAATTTACATCATCTAATACACTATATTCCTCCCATAAAAAACACTAATATTCCAGTAGAGATCAAATGCTTGTGAGCAGGAAAATAATGGTACATTCACAACTTCAGTTTGGGTAAATATCACCACATGTATCAGTATACAGGCAGCAATAGTATCATCGAGCACAGAAAAACAGCAGCTTGACCCATGTAAGTCATAGCTCTTTAGAGAGAAAGAAAGAACAGGTTCAGCTAGCTATGTATTCATAGTTGAGAGCTAAGCAATTTGTTTGTTTATGCTGTAATTGACAGACCTAGTACAAGAAACAAGCCAAGTGAAATAGTATTGACTAATTCGATGGCAATACAAGCTAATCTACTTAGCTAGTAGGTGACCATCCAATCCATGATGCAGCAGCAGGTGCAAATATGATATGATGTGAAGAAGAAGCTAGCTTGAGAGGTTGGGGATGAAACCAAAATTACAAACCATTGGCGGACCTCACATCACCATTGTTTTATCGTTTTATAAGCAACTGGAAACTATGCAGAGCAGAGCAGACTGGACAGTAAAAGAATTATCAAGTAGGGCAAAACAGCAGCGTGGCCATCAACTCATAGCCCTGAAGAAAGAAAGAACCAATAGGGTCAGCTACTTATTTATTCAGAATTGAGAGTTGAGCAATCATTAGAAAACTAAAGATACTGCTCAGCTAACTAAATAACATATGATTCAGTTACACGGTATAATTCTGACTATAATATAAGCAAAGAACTAAAGACACTACGTACTTAGAACTCAACTGAAAGTGAGAATGATTTGATTCTATGCAAACAATCTGATTTTATTTGTTTATATTAGTAAAAACAAGTCTATCAGGTAAGATCAAGAACACTAAAACTAACACAGACATATCTTCCTTTATGTGAACAAGTCTGCTTCCTTCATTAATTAGTAGTAATTGTTCCATGCTAATACAAGCACAAGCCCTGGCCTATCAAAGTCTGAATCTAATTAAATCGCACCATGGACGTGTCATATCACCAAGGCAAGTACTAGTAAATCTTTGCATCATTTTTCAGATAGATAAAAATGTAGTTGTACTCATCCTAACAGAAACAATGGATCAATATGCATTAGCAGCAGCACAAATTGACCCTAGCTAATAATCTTTCACATACCCAGTAACATAATAATATGTGCATTCGACAACAGTAACCGTCCAAAAAATATGAACCTTAGGAACAACAATCTGTCCAAAAGAATCACATCGGGAGGGGAACTGGAAGATGGACCTTAGGAAGTGCGCCAGGGTTGAGCTCGTGCAAGGCCACTTGGTTCTCCAACACCCACGTCCTGCAGCAAGGGAAACCACATCCATCCGGCTGCTGCTGCTCGTCCATGGCTGGGCGTCCTACATCCATCCGGCTGCTGCTGCTCATGCATGGCAGGAAACCACATCACATGTCAGTCAAGGGAAGTATTTGTGAAGTCAGCCTTGCAATCTTTTGTAATGCAGAAAACATAAGAGCCTTTCAGAGATTTGATGTGTTGGATTAGGAAGCAAGTGAACATAAGATTCAGTGTTCCTAATGCTGGCTAGCTGCTGCTCTAACTAGCTTTTATGGTCAAGGTAACTAGACTAACAGTAGGGTAATTCATGGTTTCGACTAACAGTTATACTGCATGTGTACTAAATTAAATTAAATCAGTACACACTTGAGCTTTTATGTTTGGAGGATCAGGTTGGTTAAACCGATACAGTGGATGGAACATAGCAGAGATAGGCTAGTATAGCTCCAGTTTTAGTCATCCCAAAGGAATATTCATAGCAAAGCAAGATAGGTTGAAGCTAGACAAGCGGATTTCGAGTGTTGATAAGCACCAGAATGCTAGCAAATTGTCCTATATTTATATGTTCACTTCTCTTTATAATTCACTAATGCAAAGGTGCAAATCTTCATCCTTCTTTAATGACAACACAGATAAACAAGTTTTATCCAAAAAAGGTGTCTAAACAATTCAATCACTGATCCCTGACCTGCATGGATCAGGCGCATGTATAAAACTGAGTGAACAAGGCCATGCGAGCTCACCTAATCGAGCTAGTGTTGCACACGAGGATGCCTTGGATGAGGGCGGCAGGGTCGGTTGAGGACCGCAGCGGCAGAGGCGACTGTGCCTGCAGTGGCGGAGGCCCCGCCTTCGTCTGACACTGTCGAGGGCGGCGGATCTGTCGAGGTACACAGCGGCGGCAGCTGCTGCGTGGGGGCTGTGGCCGGTGTGTAGCTTGGGTGGATCCTCCTTGAGGAGCTTGGCCTTGGCGCGGCGGATCTCGGCATTGAGCATGCACCGTCGATGGTGGGAGAGGCGGCCGCCCGAGCAAATCAATGAGAAGGGGTCAGAGGTCGTGGCCATGCGAGGCAAATCGCCAGTAAAACGACTCAGCTGCGGGAGGAGACGGACCTGATTTGGCCGGCGGGGACCGCTGCGTGTCCTTGCCATCGAGGATCTGGCCGCCGTCTCGCTCGACGGCCTGGATCCGCCCGCCGCGTCATGGTCGGAGTGGAGAAGATGGCAAGGTCGGCGGCGGAGTCGAAGGGGCCGGAGACGGAGGCTTGCCGCGCCGGGGATGCCATGAGATGCTCTACGATCCGCGGGCGAGGGGCGAGGCAATGACGAGCAGGCGCGCGGGCGCGAACGGCGGGAGCAGGTGGTCGTCCATGAAGGCGAGGAGGAGCAGCTTGAGGTGGGAGGGGAGGTCGCGGCGGGATCGGCCGCCGTAGGTGGCGGCGGTGGTCCAATGGAGGGAGAGGGGAAAGGGGTTAGGGTTTGGGCTGCGGATCATGGGGGGAGGAGTGGTGTGCGGGGGAGAGGGGGAGAGGGGGAGGAGTGGTGTGCGGTGGGTGAGTGGTGGCATTCGTCCACTCATAGGTGGGCCCGTGAGGAATTAGGTCCACATGTCAGTGTCCTCAACGACGTGTGGTGTAGGTGAGGGGAGCTGCTTTCGGGTGGGTGTGGGTTGGGAGAGGATGAGGGTGTGGGCCGTTGGATCTGGCAGTATCCGACGGTCTGTAATGCTTGATCCGCGTGACATGCCCATAGACCAATCAGAACGAAGTGCGGGCTTATGACCATCTAAAATTGTCGTAATTGATTAACAATAGGCGCTACCAACACAGCACCACAGCGCCCGGCGAAACTCCATTGCAGCGTGAGCTCCAACGCAGCACCATGATGCCCGATGGTAAGTTTCCTTCTCTTTTTATGACAATGTTAGTTAAGTTTTCAAATAATTAGTAGTGTTATTCCTTGAATGACAAAAAATCAATTTTCCATTTTTGGAGTGCCCAAAATGAGTTTTTTTTGTGAAGGACCTACCGTATATTTGTTGCAAAATTGGACCAAATCAATTTTCTAAAATACTAGGACATATTTAATGCATAATTGACCAAATGGTTGGGTGTCAAAAGCTTTTATCCACCTCTCGTGAAAAAGACAAACTTCTGCCGATTCAGCTGGAAGCGGGTCAAATTTAAACTGCGGCTGCCTCATAGTTTGTTATTTATTTTTCCCAAACATCATTTTTAGGTACAAAAGTATATATTTAATCAGAGAAACACCAAAAGTTTTCCAAGATTCAACCACTAGCTAGGAACGATCATGCCCGCCGTTTTGACTGCATTTTGAACCGGGCTTAAAAAATTCCAAAAGAAATTCAAAAAATTGGAAAACCATCACATTGTGTCATTATATGTGGCCAAGTTGCCGGGAAAAATCATAAACTTGTGATACGATAATTATTTTAAAAAAGTGTTCACAGAAAGGAGCTATCATATGAGGAGATCAATGGCTTTCATGCCAGATGATCAATCTTATGGCCACATTCATGGCATAGTTTGTCCAAATGATCTCATATTGTGCACAAGGGTGCATATTGGAATGGCAAACAATGTTGATTTGGGGAGTTTTCACTTTCATTGCACAAAGGAGCCATTTTCCATTTTTCGAGTGCCCCAAATGAGGTTTTTTTGTGAAGAACCTACCAAATAATTATTGCAAAACTAGACCAAATCATTTTTCTAAAATACTAGGCCATATTTAGTGCACAATTGACCAAATGGTTGGGTGTAAAAAAAATTGATCCACCTCTCGTGAAAAAGACAAATTTCCACCGATTCAGCTGGAAGCGGGTCAAATTTGAACTGTAGCTGCCTTCTAGTTTGCTATTTATTTTTTCCAAAAATCATTTCTAGGTACATAAGTATATATTTTATCAGAGAAACACCAAAAAAAATTCTAAGATTCAACCACTAGCTAGGAACGGTCATTCCCGCCATTTTGACCGCATTCTGAAACGGGCATAAAAAATTCAAAAAAAACAACAAATTGGGAAACCTTCCCATTGTGTCATTATATGTGGCCAAGTTCCCAGGAAAAATAACAAACTTGTAATACGGCAATTATTTTAAAAAAGTGTTCTTAGAAACGAGCTATCACGTGTGGAAATCAATGGCTTTCAAGCCAAATGATCAATCTTATGGCCACATTCATGGCATAGTTTGTTCAAATGATATCATATTTTTCGACTATGACTGCAAGGCAACAGCCTCACAGTGTTTTATTAATTAGGAGAATAAAAAAGTTACATAATTACAGAGTAGCTAGGAGCTAGGAAAGAAACTACTTACAATGGGCCTACGATAAAGAGGCTATCTAGGAAGTTAGACTATCCCTATATTTACATTTGATTCTATGAGCCAGTAAGGAAATATCATGGATGAAGTTCCTCCTCCAAGAAATGAAGGTGGGTCTCTCATTTCTAAAGATCTTTCCATTCCGTTGGATCCAGATGTTCCAAGTAGCAATAAAAACGACCTCAGTGAAGAAAGGATAACCAAAGTCCCTTCTAGCAGCGAGAGCCATGTCATATGTACTCTGGTTGTGCTGAGCATTCCAGGAAATCCCAAGGTAATTCCAAACTCTCTGGCTGAAATTGCATGCAAAGAAAAGGTGTTCACGATCCTCATGTGTGGCAGAGAGGCAAAGAACACACATATCATCCTGAATGATCCAGCTCCTGCGTTGCATCATGTCCCTGGTGTTTAAACGGTCCAATAACAGAAGCCATCCAAAAACTTTAAATTTTAACGTGCAAGCACACTTCCAAATCCATTTGAATATGGGATCTACCACCAAATGTGAGAAGCAAGACTCATAATATATCTTGGATTTGAACTCTCCAGTTTTGGATGGCCACTTCCATATGTCCTTGCCATCACCACTCAAGTTAACTAAGGCCAGTAAATCTTGAAGTTGAAGTAACTCATTATATGCTTCCTGCGATAGCGGCAAATGAAAGTGATCGGATATCTGTGGTAGCTCCAAAAACTCCCTGACAGTGATCGTGTCATTGATGACAAAAGAATGGAGCCTGGGGAAACGGGTGCGTAAAAGGACCACAGTATTTCCCAACTGCCATCGATCAAGCCAAAATATCACCGTGTTGCCAGAATGCACTTCAGGGATGGCTAATTTGCAGAAGTTGGTGTATAATTTCATGACATCCCTCCACCAAAAGGAGCCACAACTTTGAGTAACCTGCGGTGGTGAAGCAGCATAATAAGTTTCCCAAATCAATGTGACCCAAGGGACGTCCATTTTGTTGAAGAACTTGAACAGGTGCTTAAGTAACAAGGCTTCATTTTGGAGACCCAAGTTTAATACTCCCAGTCCACCACACTTCTTAGGTCTACAGACTCGATCCCAAGCAGCTAAGGATTGCCTCGGATTATCCGTGTTGCCTCTCCACAGACACTGCCGCATAATTCTCTCAATCTGTTGCAAGATCCCTTTAGGGAGAGATAGTGTGCACAGGAAGTAGATTGGCATCGAACAAAGCACTGACTGGAGCAATTGGAGACGACTGCCTTGATTCAGTAAACATGAGGAAGCAGACAGCCTTCGCTCAATACGATCCACAAGTGGCAGCAAATCATAGATCATGGGCCGAGAAGTGCCCATAGGTAGACCTAGGTATGTGAAGGGCATAGATCCTACATCACAACCTAGTATACTAGCAACCCGAGCGCCCTCTTCATCCGTCATATTGAGAGGAATAAGGGATGACTTACTGAAGTTGACATGCAAACCAGTTGATGCTGCGAACGTTACTAGCATCTCCTTAAATGCAATCAACTGATCATCAATCGCAGGTAAGACAATAAGCGTGTCATCCGCGTATTGAACAATCGGATAGTCTCGGGAGTTAGTTGGAATTGGTAAAGAAAGAATTCCTCTTGAGCACATCCCATTGACTACAGATTGGAGCAAATCCACCGCAATGACGAATAATAGCGGAGATAGTGGATCTCCTTGACGAACCCCAGATCTGCAAACAAAGTGTTTACCTGGCACACCATTTAAAAGGACAGAAGAGGAACCCGTGGATAGAATATTATTGACCCAGCCAGTCCAACGAGAATCAAAACCCTTGCATCGCAGGATTTGGAGGATGGTCTCATGCTCGATGGTATCAAAGGCCTTAGTGAAATCAAGCTTGAGGAGGATGATGGGTCGTTTAGATGCTTTGCATTGATGGATATATTCGAAACACCAGGCTAGGCAGTCTTGAATAGATCTGCAACGGAGAAAACCATATTGGTTGCGGTGTATGCATCGCAGAATCACCCTTTGCAGATGATTGGCCAGCAACTTCGTCAGGAATTTTAAACACATGTTGGTTAGGGAAATGGGTCTGAAATCCCCAACAACTTCTGGACTTAGTTTCTTGGGAACTAGGGTGATTAAGGAATTATCGAGACATTCCAAATTACATCTCCCCTCATAAAATTCATTGATAAGTTGCATGAAGTCCCCCTTGAGAATAGACCAGCATTTCTTTAAGAAGAGACCAGTGAAGCCATCAGGGCCCGGCGCACGGTCACAAGGCATGTGTTTAATTACAGCCTCGACCTCAGAATCCGTGAACGGCAAAGACAGCTCTTCCAGACCATCAACTTGCTGTATTAAATTGGTCAGATCGAAACCCATTTGTATTCCTTTTGCATGGCCCATGCGATTATAGAAATCAGTCCAAAACATGCCCGCCATCATTTGGTGTTCCGAAACCACCTCCCCCGCTGCATTCTTGATTGAAGAAATAGTATTTCTTCGATATCTTTCGGTGGCCATGGCGTGAAAATACTTTGAATTCTCTTCTCCAACCTTGATGCTCCGGATCATGCAGCGCTGCTTCCAATAAACATATTGCCAGTGTAATATATCCTGCAGATGTACTTTAACTATTCTCCGGAAATTGAATTCAGGCCAACTTAAAGGCCGAATCTCTTCCAATTCATCAAAATAAAGAATTACTTTGCTACAATCCGCAATTAATGCTTTAACTGTGGAGAGCTTCAAATGCCATTGTTTTAAAGCATATCTGAGCGCTTTAAACTTAGCAGATATTGTTAAAGCAGCAGAAGACTTTGGCGTCATGTTGTTCCAGACCTGCGGAACACACTCATGAAAGCCAGGTAAATTAACCCAGTAGTTTTCAAAACGAAAGACTCTAGCTTTAGGGATGGCCGTGGCAATTGTGACAACACAAGGAACATGATCTGATGCCGATCGCGCAAGAGGCAAAACTAAGGTGTTTGGGTGGTCAGTGGTCCAAGCAACTGAAGTGAAGAACCAGTCAAGTTGCTCAAGAAGGGGCTGAGACTGCATATTGGACCACATGTATTGCCTACCCTTAATTGGCAGCTCAATAAGCCCCAAATGACCTATGATTTCATTGAACAAGAAAATGTCATTGACGTCGCCACCAGGCAAGTTGCGGTTTTGAAGTGACCTCATAAAGTTGAAATCTCCCACAAGAAGCCATTTGTCATCACAATTAATGTCCAGATTATATAACCACTGCACAAACTCATCACGAGCAGGATTTTGACAAGGGCCATAAACAGTCACTAGTTTCCAAACTTCGGATGTATGTTTGGAAAGGAACTCCACAATAATTCCAAAAGGTTTAGCCACAATTAATTTGCCTTCGAAAAAAGAGGAATTCCAAATAACCACCATACCAGCCGAAGCACCAGCTGAAGGTACATAAGCAAAATTGTCAAAACGCCGAGGACAGAACTTTCTAATGAATCTATGATCAATGTGCATGCACTTAGTTTCCTGAAGACAAACCACTGAACAACCGCTTTCATCAATTTTCTGCTTTACAGCAAGTTGTCGCATTTCTGAATTAAGGCCCCGCACATTCCAACACAGAACCTTCCAATCTTTAAACCCAGTCTGATTCATTACAAACCAAAAGATGTCCCGGCAAAAGTAGACCACACAATGATCCACATAGACCAGCTAAACGAAGCAAAGCCCAAAGTTCATAACATAAAGACATAAATAAAGAAAGATGGCGTTTGAATGTGGCACGCCATAGGCCAAGACGCAGGCATATGAACTCAATCATCTGAACTGTTGGTGCTTGCAGACTGAGTCGGATTAGCAACAAGCTTATCCGCAGTAATCTTCTCTGGAGCAATGCGCAGGCGATCCCCAATGCGCTGAAGGTCCGCAATTGCAGTTGGTGGAGGCACAGAGGCTTCTTCAGCCCTGGCTGACTTTGTCTTGCGTTTCTTCAGTGTGTGCGAAGATCTGTTCAGACCAGGGGATTGAGTGCCACGGAATCCATCCCGTAAAGCACTGAGACGCGCACTACGACGGACCTCCGTTTCCACCAGGCTAACAGCTTTCTTCTTGCGCTCACGTTTCAGGGTGCATAAGGGTGCATATTGGAATGGCAAACAATGTTGCTTAAGGAATTTCTCATTTTTTGGACAAAAAAACCATTTTCCATTTTTCGAGTGCCCAAAAGGAGGTTTTTTGTGAAGGACCTCCCAAATAATTGTTGCAAAATTGGACCAAATCATTTTTCTAAAATACTAGGCCATATTTAATGCACAATTGACAAAATGGTTGGGTGTAAAAAGTTTTGATCCACCTCTCGTGAAAAAGACAAATTTCCGCCGATTCAGCTGGAAGCGGGTCAAATTTGAACTGCAGCTGTCTCATAGTTTTCTATTTATTTTTTCCAAAAATCATTTATAGGTACATAAGTACCTATTTAATTAGAGAAACACCAAAAAAATTCAAGATTCAACCACTAGCTAGGAACGGTCATTCCCGCCGTTTTGACCGCATTTTGAAACGGGGATAAAAAATTCAAAAAAAATTGGGAAACCTTAGCATTGTGTCATTATATGTGGCCAAGTTCCCAGGAAAAATAACAAACTTGTAATACGGCAATTATTTTAAAAAAGTGTTCTTAGAAACGAGCTATCACGTGTGGAGATCAATGGCTTTCAAGCCAAATGATCAATCTTATGGCCACATTCATGGCATAGTTTGTTCAAATGATATCATATTGTGCACAAGGGTGCATATTGGAATGGCAAACAATGTTGCTTAAGGAAGTTTTCATTTTTTTTGGACGAAAAAACCATTTTCCATTTTTCGAGTGCCCAAAAGGACGTTTTTTGTGAAGGACCTCCTAAATAATTGTTGCAAAATTGGAACAAATCATTTTTCTAAAATACTAGGCCATATTTAATGAACAATTGACAAAATGGTTGGGTGTAAAAAGTTTTGATCCACCTCTCGTGAAAAAGATAAATTTCCGCCGATTCAGTTGGAAGCAGGTCAAATTTGAACTGCAGCTGTCTCATAGTTTGCTATTTATTTTTTCCAAAAATCATTTCTAGGTACATAAGTACCTATTTAATTAGAGAAACACCAAAAAAAATTCAAGATTCAACCACTAGCTAGGAAGGGTCATTCCCGCCGTTTTGACCGCATTTTGAAACGGGCATAAAAAATTCAAAAAAATCAAAAAATTGGGAAACCTTCGCATTGTGTCATTATATGTGGCCAAGTTCCCAGGAAAAATAACAAATTTGTAATATGACAATTATTTTAAAAAAGTGTTCTCAAAATCGAGCTATCACGTGTGGATATCAATGGCTTTCAAGCCAAATGATCAATATTATGGCCACATTCATGGCATAATTTGTTCAAATGATCCCATATTGTGCACAAGGGTGTATATTGGAATGGAAAACAATGTTGCCTAAGGAAGTTTTTCATTTTCTTTGGACGAAAAAACCATTTTCCATTTTTCGAGTGCCCAAAAGGAGGTTTTTTGTGAAGGACCTCCCAAATAATTGTTGCAAAATTGGACCAAATCATTTTTATGAAATACTAGGCCATATTTAATGCACAATTGACAAAATTTTTGGGCGTCAAAAGTTTTGATCCACCTCTGGTGAAAAAGACAAATTCCCGCGGATTCAGCAGGAAGCGGGTCAAATTTGAACTGCAGCTGCCTCATAGTTTACTATTTAGTTTTTCCAGAAATCATTTATAGTTACATATGTACCTATTTAATCATAAATACATGGTTTGATGGCGATACGTCGAGGTTTGGGCGGTGGTCAAGGCCCCCAACTCTAGAGCGCGTAAACTCGCATGCCCGACGCGTGGTCACCGCGTGACCGTGGCGTTGCCTTATGTTCTGGGCAGCCTATGCATGTTTAGTGGGTTGGGCACTCCCCAGGTAGGTTCTAGGAAGAAAATTACAACATAAGATTCTCACGAGGAGACCGATCGATGCTCAAACATGAATTAGCAGCCAAGTGTTTGATTAGCGGTACGGGAAATGCACATGGCCAATGGGCGTGAGTTTTTGCTGAGGATGATCATCTACTAAGAAGACTGTCTTCGAAAATTTTCAGATCAAAAGGAGGATCCTAGGTGGTACTTGCTTTGCAAAGTACCACACTGGACAGAAATATGAATGTTGAAGCTGGGCTCAAAATAATGAATGGATTGAGCTGAAATTTGGTGGAGGATGGTTATTTGGGCATTCGAAAGCACCGTAGAAAATTGATACCATTTGGACATGCCAATGTGGTACTTCCTTCACAATGCTCTTGTATGGACAGATACTTGGGAAAACTAGTGAGAGAAATTGGATGAGTGAAATGAGCTCAAATTTGTGTAGGTAAGTTATATAGGTATGGTTATGTCTTGGTAGATTTTAAGATCATTTGGGTAAGCCTAGCTAGTACTTACTTCACAAAGCTTCTCTCGAGGTAGAAACTTTGAAAATTTCCTGAGAAATATTGACTAGGAAAATGGAGCTGAATATTATCATGTGGCAATGATTTGGGTATGGAAGAGTGCCCAAATAGTTTGAGTTTAATAGGAGGGGTCTAGATAACACTTTCTTTGCAACGTGCCAATTTGGCCATAAAATATAAATTGAACCTGGGCTCACATAGATAATTTTCCTGAGCTGCAATTTGGAGGAGGGTGATAATTTGGGTATATAAAGAAACTGTATAAATTTCATGTCATTTGGATATATAAAAAAGGTACTTCCTTCACAATGCTTCTAGGTGGACAAAAACTTTGGAAATTTTCCGAGGAAGATTTGCTAGGCAAGTGGAGCTGAATTTTGTCATGCGGTAATGATTTGGATAGGAAAGAGTGCCCAAAAATTCCGAGGGCAATCAAGAATATATAAATAGCACTTCCTTCATAAAGTGCTGTCGTGAACAGAATAGGAAAATGAATATTGTTGAATTAGTTTTGAACTAGGCAAGGAAGGATTTTTACATATTTGATGAAGATATGACCCAAAGAATTTATGAGATTTTTTTGGGAATTTTGGGAATGACAGAAATATAGGTTGCTTCACAACCTAGGGCAAAAACTGCCACATGGACATGACACATAGGCAAAACTGATGAGATGGCGCCTAGTCATAGCAACCCACCACAATTTACAAGGTTATGACCATCTATATTGGTCATGATCAGCTAGAAATAAGGCAGCAGACCAGTGCTATCTGCTTTATGACCATTTCGTGTAAGGAAATTACGACCTTTCTGACCAAAATGGTCGTTATAGTTTAGGTTTTGGAGCCCCCCGAACAACTTTTGACCAATTGGTCTGAAATGGTCATAGATCTATGACCAATTCTTCCAGGGTCACTAACAGAAGGTCACAAGTTGACATATTTCTTGTAGTGAACATATCGGCGTTCATCGTCGTGTGCGAGGCTTTCTTCCGCATCCGCCCCCATTTCGGCCTATGGCTCAAGACTTTCAATGTCAAGCCGAAGGTGGTGCGCGGCACCCAGGCGGAGTGCGGAGGCGCCATGGTGGGCAAGATGCCCAACGTCCTATGGCTCGAGGGCTCCTTCGTGGAGTCCCTAAAGGGGTAGCAATCGGGGTAGTTTTACATCACCGAGCCGCGCGACCCTGAATGGGTCGCAGCCCCCGAGTTCCGATCCGGACCCCCTACGCGGCTCGCCTCCTGGAAAGAGACGGGCCTGTCGTGGGGTAAAAAAAGGAGAGCTGACCGGACTCCAAACCTGCTTCCAAACCCTGGTGGACAAGAAGCTCAAACTTGTCAACGTACTCCAGGTTATGCTCATCCGTCGGATCCTCCCGTGTCAACAATGGGCCTTCAACCTGTGGGAGTTCGACCCGGCGCGGCACCGAACTCTGAGCAGGCTCTTCGACACGACATACGAAGATGCCTGGAAGGTGCTTTTCAAGGGCGCCGAGGCCCCCGCATCCGCTACCGAGGATCGCGGATTCAGCACGGAGCGTCACGCTCGCGCGGTAAGATGTTTTTACCTTTTATAGGGTATTTAGTTTTTCATAGTTTGACTCCATGCGGGATCTAAGCTCTCTTACCTTTGACAGGATTGGCAGGAGATGTCCGGACAGATCAATTGTCCGGCTCCTTTGCCCAAAGGCCCAGCGAACGCTCGTTTGGCGAAGCTGCTGGTTCCGGCACCCTATGTGGTGCCGGAGAAGAAGGCCAAGAAGAAGGCCACGGGGACTCGAAAGAGTGCCCAGCGCCAGGAGGTGTCGGATTCATCATCTGACGACTCCAAGGCGCACTCCTCCCATGAAGACGAGGAGGAGGAAGAAGAGACCTCTCCCCCTCCAGCGGGGGGGAGGGAAGAAAAGGAAGGCCGCCCCAACTGGGGAGGCCGAAGGGTCCAAGAAGGGGAAGACCCCTCCTCCGGACTACTCCACCAACACCGACAACGGCGAAGAGGAGTGGCCGCACAGGGCCAAGCCCCTGGCGAGATTGTAAGTATTCGGATACCAGAGTGATTCATAGTATTCCCTCATTGCACATCTTTTCCTTACGTCGAACATGTTTATGCAGTCCACCCAAAGATTGGCTTGACGTGTCGTCGAGCGGTTCCCTGGATTCGTCGGATGTGAATTCGCTTCCGACGGCTACCTCCCCCCATCCTACGGACGACGCCGAGGCGGCGTCCCAACAGGTTTTGAGCCAGGAAGAGGTGGTCCTGGAGGCGCCGCAAGGCGACCTCCCGGACTCCAGGCGCGAAGGGGATAGAACCCCCAAGAGTTCCAAGTCCGGCTTTGCGCCGGACACCGCGCCGGAACCTTCAACGGTTCCGGGCTCCGGTAAGCAGGCTCCTTCCAAGAGGAGCAAGCCTACCGAGCCGGTGGCCTCCATCCAACCGGAGGCACCGGATAATTTGCTGGAGGTGCCTAACGACGCCTTCATCGACGAGGAGCACCGCACTATTATGAGTGCGGTGATCCAGAAGGTTCAGTCCGCCAAGAGCGGACTGACTGAAGCCTGTGCCAGCCTTCTAACAGGCTTCGAGGTAAGTAAAGAATATGTAAAAAATATTACCGCATAGACAGTAGCCCCTGATGCTCTGTTCGGCGTTCGGAAAGAAAAGCCGAATAGAGGATCTAATAACGTTCGCAGGAGTCTAACAAAAGTAAATCAATATGCGTATGCAGGCTTCGCTGCTAGCATCCGCCGCACTGACTGCGGAGGTGGGCACGCTGAAGCAGAACCTCGAGCGGTCCGAGAACGAGCTCGGCCATGCCAAGAGGCAACTCGAGGAGACGGAAGGTAAGAAATACCTTATTGAAATATGTGAAAGGTGCAATTGCAAAAAGTGACAGGATTAACGCGGCTATTGTAGGGGCCACAACTAAGGTGGCGACCCTTAAGCAAGCGCTGTCCGAGGCCGAGAAGAGGGCGGCCACGGAGCGCACCGAGCGGGAGAAGCATGAGACGCGGGTTGGTGAGGTGCGGCAAGAGCTCCAGGCTCTCATGAAAAAACATGAGAGTTTGGAGCTTGACTCGAAGACGCGAGAGTCTGAGCTCGCGGCGGCCATTGAAGATGCCAAGTCTGCCAAGGCCGAAGCCCAGAAGGCCCTCCAGGAGGTTGAGGCAATAAAAAAGATAGCGGCGGGTAAGGCATTCTTTATGCAAAGCAAGCACGTAAAAGTGAATTACTTGTTACTTACCCGAATCCGGAGCTCTCCAGGAGCATTCGCAGACTTGCCCCGTAGCGTGTCGGATGCCGCCGCCTTCTACCGAGCCGAGGAGGGGAGCTTGACGGAGAAGGTGTTCTGGTCTCAGTATGTTGAGGCCGAACACCCGGTGCCCTTAAGCGACCAGCTGAAACAGCTGGTCGAGCTCCATAAGGTGGCCGAACAGGCCATGAAGGGCCTCATAGTCCGGCTGTGGCCTGGAGAGGCCATGCCTGGGAGCTACTTCGGGCTAGTGAGGCGGCTGGTGGAGGCCGGTCCAAGGCTCGAAGTCATCAAGCGCTCTGTATGCATCGAGGGTGCCCGTAGGGCACTTGCCCGTGCGAAGGTGCACTGGGGCAAGCTGGATGCTGAGAAGCTTGTGAAGGACGGGCCACCGCCGGGCAAGGAGCATCGCAAGCCTGAGATGTATTATGAGGGCGTTTTGAAGGGTGTCCGCCTTGTGGCGGATGAATGTTCCATGGATATAATTTTTCAGTAAACTCGCTCCTTTTGTCCTGTGCGCTGAAAACTTGTTCATGTGCGCTAAGCAATGCTTTTTGAATTTAAAATATTACCTTCTGTGCGGCCGTTTATCAAATTTGAGAGATGGCGAGTCGTCGGCTTCTGCCCCCACGGCACGAGTGCTGGGGTGTTCGGGATAAACATGAGCGCTCTTTTTCCCATTCTTGGGTCCTTCGAGGGAGGCGCTCAACACAACGAACAAGGCAATCGGACTATAATGCTTGAACACTCTCACTTAGCCATAGAATTCTATAATTTTAAATTTCGGCGAAGCCCCTAGTGTTCGGAAGACCGAGTTCGGGGCGCTATCCACGCCTAGGCCGGACAAAGCCGACTCCTTGCTCTAAGCGGCATAAGTCTTTAGGGACTCGAAAACCTCTCGAACAGCGACTAGCTCTCGCATCATCATGACGGTCAGTTTTAGCTTTCTCTACTGAAGTGCTTAGCCTAGCTCAACTGGGGCACAATCGTAGCAGTTCTCCTAGTGCTACCTTAGCCGATATAACGGAACGTAAGGTACCAAAATATAGGAGCCGGGCAAACCCAACTATTGATCCAAGACATGATTCGGAGCCGATGCATATAATGCTATAAGTTCGGGGTGCCGCACTTGTGAAAGTGTTCGGACTTCTCACACCGTATTGTGGGGTACTTAAGCCCCTGGCGTATTGGCCGTACCAAAGTGTACGGGTGCAACATGTCATTAATGAACATATATTCGTAAAAAAGGGTAATGCAATAATAGACGGAAGCTATGCATTGTTTATTTAAAAAAGCTGCGATCAAAGCAGAACGATACAAATACTGCAATAAGCAAAAGATGGGACTATTTAACATGTCCTTTCCAGGGGCAAGCTGTGGAATGTTATGTGAAACAGGTATACTGCTCGTTATAGAGACCACCTTAGAGTTCCATAGTGCGGCGTAGTTTTCTGCTTTCCTGGTTGTATCGTTTGTGCGGCAATTGTACTGTCGGACAAGCCTTCCGAAGAATGGAGTCCTGAAAATAAGAGAAAATTAAGAAATCGGCAGCCCCTAGTGCGGTTTAAGCCGCGTTTCGGGCATGCCGTGATGGTGCCCCTCCCCTTTTGCCCATGGTATTTCCAAAGCGTAGTTATGTACGCGCAACACTGGTTTCGCAAGTTCGCGAGGGCTGGGGTTGGGGCCGCATTGCTACGCTTGCTCGGAACGTGCCCGGCGGTCTTGTTGTAGGTTACTCCGGGCGTGCTTGACGGTGTCCAGACGTTTAATTGCCGGACTGGAGAATTGCCTTGAGAGGCTGCTTTGTACTTTCGCTGTGATAGCCGCCATATGCTCCTCCGTTCGGAGAGAGCGTTCGGTGTTTCCATTGACCGTGATGACTCCTCGAGGGTCTGGCATCTTGAGCTTGAGGTATGCGTAGTGCGGCACCGCATTGAACTTGGCAAATGCGGTTCGCCCGAGCAGTGCGTGATAGCCACTGCGGAACGGGACTATGTCGAAGATTAACTCCTCGCTTCGGAAATTATCCGGAGATCCGAAGAGCACTTCAAGTGTAACTGAGCCTGTACAGTTGGCCTCTACACCTGGTATGACGCCTTTAAAGGTCGTTTTAGTGGGTTTAATCCTCGAGGGATCGATGCCCATTTTCCGCACTGTATCCTGATAAAGCAGGTTCAGGCTGCTGTCGCCGTCCATAAGGACTCTAGTGAGGTGAGATCCGTCAATAATTGGGTCTAGAACCAATGCGGCGAATCCGCCATGACGGGTGCTAGTGGGGTGGTCCCTTCGATCAAAAGTGATCGGGCAGGAAGACCATGGGTTAAACTTTGGGGCGACTGGCTCGATCGCGTATACGTCCCTTAGCGCACGCTTCTGCTCCCTCTTGGGGACGTGGGTTGCGTATATCATGTTCACCGTCCGCACTTGTGGGGGAAAACCTTTCTGTCCACTGTTGTTCGGCGGCCGGGGCTCCTCCTCGTCATCGCTATGCATCCCCTTGTCTCTGCTTTCGGCATCTAACTTGCCCGCCTGCTTGAACACCCAACAATCCCTGTTGGTGTGATTGGCTGGTTTTTCGGGGGTGCCATGTATCTGGCATGAGCGGTCGAGTATTCGGTCCAAACTGGACGGGCCCGGATTATTTCTTTTGAATGGCTTTTTCCGCTGATCAGGTTTCGAGCCTCTGAATCCGGCATTAACTGCCGTATCCTCAGCATTGTCGTCGTTAATGCGGCGCTTTTGCTTGTTGCGACGCAACCTGCCACTACTGTCCTTGGTATCCGAATTACCAGGGCTCTTGGTCATGTTATTGCTGCGAGCTAGCCAGCTGTCTTCTCCCGCGCAAAAGCGGGTCATAAGTGTCGTGAGGGCTGCCATAGATTTCGGCTTTTCCTGTCCTAGGTGCCGTGCAAGCCACTCGTCGCGGATGTTATGCTTGAAGGCTGCTAGGGCCTCTGCGTCTGGACAGTCGACGATTTGATTTTTCTTGGTTAGGAACCGTGTCCAGAATTGTCTGGCTGATTCCTCTGGCTGCTGAATTATGTGGCTAAGTTCATCGGCGTCTGGTGGTCGCACATAAGTGCCCTGGAAATTGTCGAGGAATGCGGCTTCCAGGTCCTCCCAGCAACCAATTGATTCTGCTAGCAAGCTGTTAAGCCAATGCCGAGCTGGTCCTTTAAGCTTGAGTGGGAGGTATTTGATGGCGTGTAGGTCATCACCGCGGGCCATGTGGGTATGAAGGAGATAGTCCTCGATCCATACCGCGGGATCTGTTGTGCCATCATATGATTCGATGTTCACGGGTTTGAAACCCTCAGGGATTTGATGATCCATTACTTCATCTGTGAAGCATAGTGGGTGTGCGGCGCCTCTGTATTGGGCTATGTCACGACGCAGCTCAAATGAGCTTTGTCTACTGTGTTCGGCCCGGCCGGATTGACTGTATCCGGAGTGACGATTACCGTCTCGTGCCGTGGGGCGCCCACGCGATTCGTAGATCGATCTTGTTTGCCTTGCCTTGTCCTCCAATATATCTCGCAGGTCTGGCGCATTTTCCCATGCCTTGGTATTTTTTGAGCGGCGCCGGGGTGCGGCTTGAGAGGCTTCTTTGTCGCGGCCACGGGGTGGCCGATCGGCCACATCATGCGCTGGTGATGTAGGTTTAGGTGCTTCCTCCTCTAGTCGGGGTAGCAACCTGCGCTTTGGGTAGCTCTTGGAGGGGCGTTCGAGTTCATACTCTTCGGCCGCAAGGACTTCAGTCCATCTGTCGGCTAGCAAATCTTGATCAGCTCTAAATTGTTGCTGTTTTTTCTTGAGGCTGCTCGCCGTGGCCATAAGCCTGCGTTTGAAACGCTCTTGTTCGACGGGATCCTCCGGCACGACAAATTCGTCGTCGTCGAGGCTTGCCTCGTCTTCGGAGAGAGGCATATAATTATCGTCCTCGACCTCTCTGTCTGTCGCTCTCTCATGAGGGATGGCTTCTCCATACTCATGTGCTGAATCTTGCTGGAGGTGGTTGTCTTCGGCACTGTCCGGGGTGTTATGATCTCCCGTGCCGGAATCATCGTTTTTGCTTTGGCGGGATTTAGAGCGGCGCCACTGACGCCCGCGCTTAGGCTGCTTCTTGGAGGGGTCATCCTCCGCTGTTTCATCGTCATTGCCTTCTTTTGGGGTGTCCACCATGTATATATCATACAGACTTGATAGATCGCTAGATGAGGTAAAAACTAGCAAACCTTTTGCTAAATGGGGTAATCTACAAGAAAAACTGTTAAATGGAGTAATTCACATTAAGAATACCAAAATAGGAGGTAAAACGGGAATTAACTCTTAATGAAAACATATTGTGTGCATCTACCTAATTTTTTATACGATCTACGTACATGTTAGAATTAAGTGTGACGTAGCTAGAGTTCCTTTAGGCTTCATTTTGCACCCAAATGGTGGGCCATGGAGCAGTGGCAGGCCTAGAATCTGAGTAATGAGGGTGCCAAACTTCAATACGCCCATTCAAAATTTAGAAAAGTTACAATAAAATGATATAATTTAACCTAAATAGTCTGAAATGACACTAAGTTGATGCACAGTTGATATAAATATACTATTTTGCATTTTTTTTAACGGGCATCGACCTGTTGGCCAGGCAGCTGGGGTTAGCTACCAACCCGCCCGCGTTCGAGTCTCGGCTCTAGCATGTGGTGCTCGCGGGGTTTTCTTCCTTTTTTAAATGCCAACAAGGGTTAGCTCTGGGTTGGTCTGATTTTTATTTATTTTTGCAGTTGAACCGCATTTGCTGACGAAGGCGCACTTGAACTTATCGCTAAGAAGCGCCATAATTGTGGTATACTTTGGTCAGAAACTCAAGGCCCTACGACTATACCTAGACCGTATGCACATATTCTCAAAAAAAAAATCGCCAACGTTTTTCAACCTCCTTTCAGCACGACAAGATATGTTGTTGACCACGGCAATGATGCACACCCGAGGCGGAGGTGGGGAATGCGCGCGGGTCACAGAAGTGGTCTAGGATAGGGTGCAAATTGGCTCAAATTCTCCGTTCGCCAATAAAATAGGAAATGATTGGACCATTGGATGAGCCATGCATGCCTCACAATGATTGATCGAATGGAAAGGTAATATGCAAATCCAACTGAAAATCTCAGTAGCGGACGCGCGCTCCTAGCAGGCTGACAACTCGAAGCTCGGAGTTGTGAAGAACAAATCTACAACCAGTCGCTTGGACGCTTTGGGGTTGGAACTTGGAAGTGGACAACCACTTTCATTAATCAGACCAAGCACATTCGACCCGAGATTCATTTGCTTTTCGCTCACAAATCACAATGCACTTTGCCAGTCGGTAGATCCGACATGCATGAATGAAGGAAAAGATGGCCCTGAGATAAAAAGGAAATTCTCTAAAGAAGAGGTTTCAGCATGTGCCGTCTAAACTGACGAAAGAACAAGAATGAGCTTTCAGCCAACATCAGCAACGCTTTGAATTCTAGCAAAAACATGCAATTAAAACAGGATACTGTATATGCAAACAGCCAAAGCCTTATGGAAGAATACACTGGCAAGCCTTTCGCGCCACAATCATTAACGCTACATGTATGGAATGGTAACACACAATTACAGTGATTGGCTATAGAAAATTTTCATCTCCTACAAGGTTGTTATGGCTATTGTAATATCACATATACTACACATCTGTATAACGATTTATTGAAAATCTCTCCATCAACAACCAACTCTGCACCCAACCCATCGATTTTAGTACATGAAAAATTGGGTACGAAAATGTGCCGTACACGACCAAAGAATTGCCTATGTTGCTGCAAGCCAGCCTGCCAAGATTGATCCCATTAGAATATCATCCTTCCACTGGAGTTTGGACTTCATTTGTGGGATTTGGCCAAGAAGCAATAGGTGGCTCATTGGTTACTATAAGCATCGACCCATTCCGAAGTTCCATGATAAATTTGGGATTGCATCTGTTTACCCTCGGAAAAACAACAGGTTTAACCATTGAGCTGTGGTTCCCTTGGCGCCTACTCATCATGTTGGGTTAGCACTGCAACAAGGAAACATGACAGTAAATTCAGGTAAATGTATGGGAACAGATCAGAAATCGTGTGAAGCAAATAACAAGAAAAAAAACATAAATGGTCAGGTTGGAGTATATATGTATTAAACCTCCTAATAAATAGCAATGGTGTATATTGAGGTAACTGGATTTGCTTTAAAAAGTAAGCAGCTCTAGAAGGGTTCGGCTATCCTAGAATTTGCGGGCAAAGCCAGTGAATCACCATAGACAAAATTTGGATTTTTACATTTGCCAAACAATTCTTTTAGGCTGGCGAAGTTCCTTCATTGTTCGTACCCCACTGTTCCTCACCCTCATTCCCATTTACAAGAACGGTTTCTTCTGGTTGATCGGTATCAACTTGGACAGCTTCATCCACGTTCTCCTCCGTTTCCATTACCTAAGAGGAAATGTGTTTTCTTATTTCAGAAATTAATAAAATAGTGTTGCAATAATAATAATCAAAATAGAACAATGCCATGGTGATGATCAAGACATATAATAAATTTTCTCAAAGCACCACAGAATATAAGTTGAACGAGAACAAGAGGCATACTGCAAATGCAATACCTCTTCATCAGGCTCTCCATTTTCATCCAGTGCTTCCACTGGTTCCTCTTCTTCAATGACCTGCATCCTTTTGAAAGCTTCCACAAGAGTAGTGTCTGACTTCTCAGCATGGTTCAAGTACTCATCTGCAGAAGGATAGTGCCCCCTGCACATACAAGACATGTTATTGCAAAAGATTTGCCTACTTCAAAATCATGATGGACATGATTTTTTAAATAGGAAAATTATGAGATGTCCAATGCAATAGAAGTTAAACATTCGATATTATTACACTACAAGGAAAAAATATGCAGCAATTTTTACCTCTGGGAAGCAACATTCTGTTCTACAGTAAGTGCAACCTGCCAGTCTTCAAATAAATTTGGGTACTCAGCAGGATCTGCCAGAGAATCTGCAGCTTTTGGATTAACCTGCAAAGAAGGAACAAATGAACAGAAGCCGAGGCCGACAATATTTGAATACACTTTCATACTTTAAACAGACTTCTCAGCAAGAGAGCATAAGATCAAAATTTTACTTTGCTGAGGTCTTTTCTCCAAATTGCTACAATCTCTGAAACTTTGCTGGGAAGATAAGAACGTGCCATTAATGCAGCTTCAGGTATACGATTGCTGCGGAGTACATAAGATGTAGTTTAGCTGTAAAGTGAAGTGCATGGCAATTAGTTCATCACAGCAGAAAAGACTCACCTGTCTACAAGCAATTGTATGCAATCTTCCAATTTACCAAGCATAAAGAGACAGAGGAAAGCAACATTGTTTTTTCCGTGCTCTTTTGCTAGAGAAGCAAGCTTTTCGACTCCTTCAGCATCTCCGAGAGATGAGTATAGTAGCAACAAGCCACTCAAGTCCTTCGCTTGCAGAAGACACTCTTCCGATGCCTCGAGCTGCAATGTGTAATTCGTGAAATACTGAAAACACTAAGCTAGCACAGTTAATGCAAATGCAAATTTATGAAATTACTCAATTATATATGTCAATTTAAATTAATGGCCACCATATGACTGCAATACTGATGAATGACCGATAACCATTTCCATGGAGACATTTTCACCAAGGAGAAACTTGGAAGGGTATTTTTCTTCCAAAAAGAATGTTTGATTGGATTTTTTTTCTGAATTTTAACCAGATAAAATGATTCAATTCAGAACAAATTGATAGAAAATAGAATTTCAGACTTACAATAAGATACAAGACCCAACTGAAAACTTAACTACTTGTAAACAATAATTCATTAATTCTAGAAGTCACATATCAACAACCTTTCACAAGATTTAATCATTTAAGAACCAACCTTCCCGGTGGACATGGCGAGCTCACCAAGCTGCTTCCACTTTGATTCGCTTTGTGCTTCTACGGCAATAGCCTGCACACAAATGATGACCAGAAAGTTAGTAGTAACTCATTTAGCCAAACTTAGCAGCATAGAATACCTTACATCACATGCTCTCTATGATGTGAACTTATGAAGGAAAAAAAACACATGAAAATGTGCTGTGTACCTTCGCGACTTCTAATTTTCCAAGCTGCACAGCCAAATCAAACTTATAATCAGCATCAGTGGCTATCTCAAGAGCCTCCTCCAACATTCCTCTGGACTCCAAGAAATGAGCAACACTGCCATATGAAAAGGGAGACCAGAGCTAAGTTAGAACATAACAGATAAGATCAAAAAAAAAAAGTTAGAACATAACAGATTAAGCCGTCATACACTTCTGATCCTACAAGCTGAGTATATTTCAGATTTGATATTGAGATAAATGGCATCACAGTTACAAGATATGACAGACATCATAAACACGGTCAAAATGGGAGCATAACTGAGCACAAATTTCAAGAACCCATCTTAATTTGTTACTGTTTTAAACAAAAATGTTTTGTTTATTCAGAAGCCGGAGTAAACCCCCCCCCCCCCCCCCCCAAAAAAAAATTTAACAGAACCTATCCCTGTGTGTCAAAGACAGACACTAACCTATTATATTGTGTCTTCGGTATGGACGGTAAGATCTCATTTGCACTTTCCAAATCCCCACGCATCACAAGCGTCTTGTATTCAATCAAACTGAGAAGTAATGTATACCCAATGACACTGCAAGGAGCCAATGTATTAGTTACAGAAAGCAAGAAAGCAACAACAGGTGATACATAAGAACTGAGGCATATTCAAGCAAACGCACTTAAACTCCTTGTCAATAAGATAAACTCGACTTTGATTCGCAAGATATCCCATCAAATACATAGGGCGATCCAAGTGATACATTGTGGTGACCTGTAAATAGAGTGTAACTATGTAAGGAAATAAAGTTGTATCACACAAAATATCCATATAGAGAACGTGAAAACAAAAAAAAAAGTTTGTTCAGAGCAAACAATCTTTACCTCACCACCAACACAATAATTTAGGCGCCACGATGAGTTGTTATAAATAAAACAGTCTCCAACCCAAATCCCAGTTCGCACTCGCTCATTGACCTCATGAAGCAACTCAAAAGCATCTTCAGCGCCTTCCTCGTCAGCAGGCTTTCCACCTTCCAAGTAGGCAGCAACAACATCTCTCTGCAGGGACAAAAATCGTAAACGAAATTTCATGCATGTTCTAGAAAAAGATGTTACATAAGAACACATTCAAAACCCATGGACCAAGTTAAAATTATAGATGAAGATTTAGTAAATGCAACAGCATACATTGTACTTCAGGATGTAGAATGATGTATCACTTGCGATTGCAACTAGGTCACCACTATCAGCCCAGTAGACGTTCTACAAGCACAGTCGAAAACAGGTTATTGAAATGTGGACTCCACATATTCATAATTACAATAAAATATACTGAACTCACCTTGACAGTCACATCAATTCTGCGAATTAGTCTACAATCAGCCCAGTCATAAAAGCAAATAAAATCACTGGAACACATTGCCAAAAGTACCCCACCAAAGATACGCTCTGCAGAGAATGTAGGACGGATAGTTTTCTTCTCCTGTAAATCAGATCATTTAAGTCAAGAGATGCATTGCTTTCATAATATGGATTAGAACGGTTTGTAAAATTTATACAAACGTGATAGATAAAAGATGCCAGATCACATATTAGTTCAACATACAGTTGTATGATTTCTAGATCAATGAATATGGTTAAGCACTTGAACATAAGTAAAGCATTCCATTGAGCTGAAGAACTGCAATATGATACAATACACCGCAACACTAAACTACACTGAACTGCAAACCTACAACGGTCTGTAATTCCTTTCACCAAAAATGACAAACTATGACCACAAGTATTAGCATAAAACAAAGTACGTGATATAAAACTCTACACTGAATTAATACAAGTGTTTGACAGAAATATTCACTGATTAAAGCAGTATATAAACATCACACACTAAAAACACGAACAGCCCCAAAGTGATCTTGGAAGAAATGGGACAAGCAACATCGATCTTGCACAAGTTGCTGGTAAAAAGGCCAAAAATAATAGTATACCACCCACCTGGAATGATTTATTGAAAATCTTTATTCTGGATGTACTTTCTCTGATTGCGTACTCTCCTTCTGATGACCAAGCAAACTCTAACGCGGATCCAAATGATCTGTTCCTCCAAGCCAGTGCAGTATAGATTATGTATTCACCATCTCCGCATACAACAACAAACCGACCATTGGGGTTATGCTTCAAGTTCTAAGCAAACAAAAAATGAAACCATAGTTAGATATAATAATCAAGATATATGAAACAGCAAATGTTAACTAAAAAGAAAATAAAAACTTTTAACTTAGTATCATATCAAGGAACAAAACTCAATGTGCTGATTTGCTACAAATTTATCCATGAATATAGAAAATGCATAAATGGGAATGATGTTCATAGAAAACCAAAGCTTGTAGTATTCTTCAGTGCACCAATAACAACTCTATATGATTATTTTTATGTGTGCAAAGTTGATAGTTATGTATAAGAAAATGAACATACTCAAGTTATAACCCCTATTACAGTAAGCAATTCATATGTTCTTTTTGAAGCTTATCCATTTAATTGTCAACAGTCATTACAAAATACAGAAATGGACAGCTGCTGTTATGCATATCAAGACATGGATGAGTAGTTTATGCAGGAGTTCAGATACTTAGGTATGCTGTAACAATACTAACAAGAGCTAAATATGAAGAGCATTGTACCATCCAAAAGTACCTGCGGATAAAGATCACAGCTGCCTAATTCCTTCACAGCTAGGGGCAATCTTTCCCCATCTGTAGCCTGGTATCAAACATAATAGGCAATCAGCCAAACTTCTCAATTTGATTAGTTTTGTTTACAGAACAGGCAAACTAACCTCAAAGTTTGCACCAACAGTCTTTATATTCACAGTCTGTATCTCATTATGCTTTGCCCAGATGATTTTTCCACTGGCATCCATGCTTGCTACTGGTACTTCGCGACCCATTTTAATCATAATAGTTCCCTCGTCATAACCAATCACCATTCTACATAATAAGCAAATGGTATTGTTAGTTTCACGATTGGAGAACAGGGAGTAGCATAACCAGGCCCAGAAAGTGTGGACACAAGAAACAAGAGGAACTAGTTGCGGAAATAAGAATGTGAAAATTTAACATCTACAAACATAGTGGGCATATTGCAAGAAACATACAAGTGAACAGAACAAGACGGCATAGAAACATTAGTAAGTAACCATCAGTTGACAATGCTAGGTTTTGTAAGTGCGAAATGGCATGCTTAACCAACAATTTTATGCATGTGAAGGTCTACTAAAAGCAAACATAAATAACGTTTAACAAGAACTTCACATTAATTAATTTATAAAGCACAACATCAGTACACATCCGCTAAATAGAAGAAAGATACCACGATGTAATACTCCTAATTAATGGCAAATTATTATTTTGATAGCTAGCGCCCATTGGATAGGTGGTGGCAACAATAAAACAAAGCAGAAATCAGATCATCATTCATTACCTTCTTGATCCCTTCATGTATCCAACAGCCCAGACTCGCTCAAGGCCATAGTTTAGTGTGTTCTCAAGCCTACAAAATAAGTGAATAAATAAATAAAATTAAGAACTTCTCACCTTTGTGTAATTTCTAGGACTAAACAAAAGTAATGTGCTATCTCAAAGGCTGACATATTTTCCGGATTATTACAGAAAATATCATATAAGCAAACTGATTAGTATGTTTAATTATTTATTACCCTGACGATGACAGTTATCTTTTCTTCATACAAATAAGCAAATTGATACAAATTTATCGACCTTACAATTATCTACAGAAATGGCTCATAGTAGTACTTGGAGAACTATTGGGTCCGACTATAAACTCTAGAGGCTTGAGAACAAATGCCACGAACAAAACTTGATGCTCCATAACATTGGGGGCTGTATGATGAGAATGTTGAAGATGGCAAAACAGTTGACCCCTTTAAGTTTAGCACATCATGCAAACTAGTAAGATTCCACGGGGTTGAACATAGAAGAGTACAAACAAACACTAAAAGTCACTGATGCGATGCTCATGTGCCTTAAAAGTTTATTGTGCCTGCATAGGGGAGTCACGCCTGTTGTTTAGCAACATTTTGGTTGTTGAGAAACAGTCAAGAGATCTCTAAACCGAACTTTAAAGAGTTGCTTCAGTAACCAATTTTTCTCTTGGGTAAGAAGTAAAGTGACCAACATGAGAACTAGGAAAGATAGATCCAGAGTTTGCACTAACACATTGATACAGAAAAGAAAGCAACCTGTAAGTTGTTGAATGCCATATACGAACTGTCCCATCCTCCGATCCAGTAATGATTATAGGAAGCTCAGGATGGAAACAAACAGCAGAAATGTTGTGTGTATGGCCTTCAAGTGTCTGAACACAGCTCTTGGTTTGGTAATCCCAGACCTGGTTTATCATAATTATCCATCTTAGGATTGAACTGACACCTTATAAGGTTCAAAATACTACAGCGGGTACAAAAGACAGACCTTTGCAGTGGAGTCATCAGAACCAGTAATCAAATAGGGTCTGTCACCACCAGTGAAGTAATCAACACAGTTCACACCCTTTTGATGTCCATCTAGCGTAAAATTTGGATCTGGAGAACCCAAACTCCATATCTGCCATTTCAGATTAAGCATTAACATACATGACCACATCATGAGTCATGGCTCATACAAACATGCCTCTGCAGATGAGGGGGTGCGAAACAGACCTTTGTAGTGCGGTCGAGAGATGCACTTGCAAAAGTGTTAGTATCCTTTGGATTGAAAGTAACCTGCATGACATAGTGTGAATGCCCCTCAAAGATTTGAGTGCACATCCACCCTTTGTCCCAGTCCCAAAGCTTTATCAACATGTCATCAGACGATGACAGCACATATGGAAGAGTTGGATGGACTGCTACACATCTGATGTAATCAGTATGAGCTTCAAAAACTTTAATTTTGTCCATGGTATTGTAGTTGTATACACGAATGAACATATCATCTGCACCGGCAACAACCCATTGTTTCCTTGACACAAATTTTGCCGACCGCACTGAAATTATGTTCAAATATACATCATACAGTTAAGTTGGTTACAGATTCCACTTCCTGCACAAATTCTATTTACATGCAAAGATATGTATGTCGTATACCTGGCAGCTCTGATACTTCGAATGATTTCACCATGGTCTGCAAGATATACAAAAACAAACATATTAAATAATCAAATTCTGTGGAGCCAGCTTTTAAACTTCTATACAGCAGTGTACTACATAGATATACTTGTCAAGAATTAAATTAGTAAATAATATTGAGCAACAAAAACAGGGAGAGGAGCCAGGGAAAGCATTTGACATACTACACAGTATGTGCATAATTCATCTTATTAAAACCTAATTAGCATAGATTCTAAGGCACCACACATGATTTCGATAAGCTCCGTTTGGCTTATTGTATCCTAAATAGATCAATTAAATCTAGATAATGAAATAATGAAGGATGTACTTATGTCACCATTTCATATTTTCACAAGAGGGTATCAGTACTACTCCCTCCGTTCCTAAATATAGGGTGTATAGTTTTTGGCACGGAAATTAAAGAACGCACGTGGAGGAAAATTTTCACAAGTTTTGAGCGAGATTACACCTGACTAATTGACATGAGAAAATAGAGGAGCTTGCCTAATATAAGGAAATGTAATCAAATCCCTAAAAAAATTATCCAAACGAGTGGTGCAATGCAATACACCTTATATTTTGGGTTTTTTCTCAAAAATCTATACACCTTATATCAAGGAACGGAGGGAGTATCTAACAAGAGTGATACTTGGGTGGTGAAGTTCTTGCTCCTTACAGCACTTCCTACTTGTCGAAAGCTTACAGCACATAATCAGAATTACGGCATGGGAAATTCTCCACAATTGAGCAATAAGCAAGGATACAAATCATGAACAACAGAAAACACATCGGATGAAGCTCTAGAGTTAGGGGTTGAGACATTTAAGTCTTAATCATGTTCTGTTCATGTGTTGGTAGTACTGTGTCTTTTTTTTTTTGCAGCTGTTAGTACTTGATCGATTGTTATGAGTACGAACTGAAGTACTTCGAGAGATTCAACATTATACAACAGGAACAAAACAGAACATAAAAACAGCTCAAGTGCCTTGCCTGCGTCTGGTAGTCCCAGATGCAGAGAGTCCCCGAGTACAAGCTCGCCAGGATCCTGCACCATTGCAAAAACCATAAAAGCAAGTTATCAACCGTAGCACCCCAAAGGACAAGCAGCACCGACACCACATATGCGACCGAAATGCACTGAGCGGCAGGAGAACGCGAGCACTTGCCATGGCTCGGTGGGGTGCAGATCCACCGACTTGACCCTCTCCGACCGCTGCGCGAACTTCCTCTGATCACACCAACAACAAAAACGAACACCAAATCAGCTCTCGGCCACGCCCAACTAACCCAACAACAACAGCAACACCAGCAACCAAAACGGGACAGCGGGACCGAGATCCAGCACGGGGCCGGGCGGTGGGCGCACCTTGATCTCCAACCTGAGCGGCTGCGGAAACAACAAGCAGAGGGCAACAGCACTGGTCAGATCCCGGCGCGCAGAGCACCAATTGGGGCAAAACGGACTGGATATGGATTCGGGAGGAGCGGGGGCGAGAGCTCAGATCCGCGTACCATGGTGGCGGCGGCGCGGCGGGCGGCGGGGCGATCGGGTGGCGGGTACGGGCCGAGCCCCGAACGGAGATCCGCGTCGGCGGTCCGGTGGCTCCTCGCGTGGCCGCGTCGGCGCGGCGAGGGAGGGTGCGAGCCGGATCGCGCGAGCTCGGTGGAGGAGCGAAGCGGGGTGTGGGGAGAGAAGAGATGGAGAGGGGAGGGAGGAGGGGGTTTTGTGCGTATTTTTTTATTTTGGAACGTTTCAAATAAGTACCTGCTGGTTTAATACTTTCGCAGAAAGCAACCGCACACGATTGCAAAAGAAAAAAAAACACGTACCACCAACTTTTCGGCCCAGCTCCTCTGGCCAATAACTACCCTGGCCAGATGGGTCACGGAGGCTCGGCCCGTAGTCTTAGTTTTTTTTTCTCCTTGTGACCTCCGAGCCCTTCTTCGTGTTGGCTGGCTAGTCGTCAAATCGGAACTCGCAGGGGACTCTCATGGTGGACGGCGAGCTCGGGGGGGATCAGGGTGTGGCGTCGGTAGCCGAAATCCCAGGTATCCACCTCCTGAAACATCGATAGAATCCGCCGATTCGGCGCGGAATCCATCGGTCGAGCGTTTCTGAGCTGGGAGGTTTCGGGTCAGGTTTCGTGTATCTCCGCCATGCCGGAATCGAGCTCGGATCCGGGCAATGGCAAGGGCAAGAGAAGCCTCCCTTCCTGGATGGGCTCCGGCGACGGTGGCGACGGGAGTTGTTTCAGCAAAAGGTGAGAGGGCTATACGCAAAAGAGCAGTGACACATGGCGACATTGAAGCGGGAGAGTGTAGAGGAACCGTAAAATGTTACGTATTCGCATGTATATGGACCAAATTGTAGTGTTTCTCGAGTTGCGGGACCAAAACGTAGTGCATCAGAGAGTTGAGGAATGAAACATGTATTTTTCTTGAAAAAAACATGTTTTTTAGGGAAAACCTAACATTATTATATTAATCAAAAACCTCGGTAAGTGGGATACAATTCGGGTCATGCGGTTCGCCAAACCAGACATGGCGGCCCTGAGCTAGAGCGAGAAAAAATCTCGTTAAACCATGTGCATCAATATTGACCCCACGACTTTAAGTAATATAGCTACAATTAAAAGAAGTCACTCTCGCTTTGATCTCATTGATGATAGTACTATAAGCACCACGGCTACCCGGAATGATGTCTTCAACAATTTGTTTGGAGTCTGAGACTATGAAAAATTTGTGAAGTTGTAAATCAGACGCCAAGAAAGGGCTTCGTGACACGTCATTGCTTCGAGTATTGCCGGATCATGCACCACAGGCACTACGAGTGAGGAGCTGTCCAGGAAGTTGCATGTATTGTCTCGGCATACTGCCCGCAACTAAGCCTCCTCTACCTACCCTAAGAGCCGCGTAATTTTTGCATAGTCCGGGAGCGGTGTCTTTGGCCATTTGTATAGCCGAGTTGGTGGCAGCAAGTGTCGTTGCAGTTTGTGGCTTCTTATCTTGCAGGAGTTTAGATATGAACCTTGAGATAAAGGATTGAACTGTCGCTGGAGTTTTAAAAATCCCTTCATGTATCTTTTTTGACGAGCAGTCTAAATAGTCCATAGAGTAACCGCAACCTTGATAAACTATTCATGTGATAGTGAGTCCATCAAAGTGAGCAGCCATTGCTTCGCCTTCTGTTTGGTAGTTGCGACCAGATTCTGTCCAAGTTCATAGTCGACTAGAGCCGACGAGCATCTTGACGATGTACATTTTTTTAGGGAACTTGACGATGTACATATTGTTGTAAATATGCCCTAGAGGCAATAATAAATTGGTTATTATTATATTTTCTTGTTCATGATAATTGTTTATTATCCATGCTAGAATTGTATTGATAGGAAACTCAAGTACATGTGTGGATACATAGACAACACCATGTCCCTAGTAAGCCTCTAGTTGACTAGCTCGTTGATCAATAGATGGTTACGGTTTTCTGACCATGGACATTGGATGTCGTTGATAACGGGATCACATCATTAGGTGAATGATGTGATGGACAAGACCCAATCCTAAGCCTAGCACAAGATCATGTAGTTCGTATGCTAAAGCTTTTCTAATGTCAAGTATCATTTCCTTAGATCATGAGATTGTGCAACTCCCGAATACCGTAGGAGTGCTTTGGGTGTGCCAAACGTCACAACGTAACTGAGTGGCTATAAAGGTACACTACAGGTATCTCCAAAAGTGTCTGTTGGGTTGGCACGAATCGAGACTGGGATTTGTCACTCCGTGTAAACGGAGAGGTATCTCTGGGCCCACTCGGTAGGACATCATCATAATGTGCACAATGTGATCAAGGAGTTGATCACGGGATGATGTGTTATGGAACGAGTAAAGAGACTTATCGGTAACGAGATTGAACAAGGTATCGGGATACCGACGATCGAATCTCGGGCAAGTATCGTACCGCTAGACAAAGGGAATTGTATACGGGATTGATTAAGTCCTTGACATCGTGGTTCATCCGATGAGATCATCGTGGAGCATGTGGGAGCCAACATGGGTATCCAGATCCCGCTGTTGGTTATTGACCGGATAGTTGTCTCGGCCATGTCTGCATGACTCCCGAACCCGTAGGGTCTACACACTTAAGGTTCGATGACGCTAGGGTTATAGGGAGAGTATGTACGCGGTTACCGAATGTTGTTCGGAGTCCCGGATGAGATCCCAGACGTCACGAGGAGTTCCAGAATGGTCCGGAGGTAAAGATTGATATATAGGAAGTATGGTTTTGTGTGACGCCCCCGATTTAATCGTACACTAATCATACACGCAAACGTGTACGATCAAGATCAGGGACTCACGGGTGGATATCACAACACAACTCTACAAATAAAATAAGTCATACAAGCATCATATTACAAGCCAGGGGCCTCGAGGGCTCGAATACAAGAGCTCGATCATAGACGATTCAGCGGAAGCAACAATATCTGAGTACAGACGTAAGTCAAACAAGTTTGCCTTAAGAAGGCTAGCACAAACTGGGATACAGATCGAAAGAGGCGCATGCCTCCTGCCTGGGATCCTCCTAAACTACTCCTGGTCGTCGTCAGCGGGCAGCACGTAGTAGTAGGCACCTCCGGTGTAGTAGGAGTCGTCATCAACGGTGGCGTCTGGCTCCTAGGCTCCAACATCTGGTTGCGACAACCAGGTAGAAGGAATAGAGGGAAGAGAAGGAGAAAGCAACCATGAGTACTCATCCAAAGTACTCGCAAGCAAGGAGCTATACTACATATGCATGGGTATCAAATGGAATAAGGGTATCATATGTGGAATGAACTGCAGAATGCCAGAATAAGAGGGGGATAACTAATCCTATCGAAGACTACGCTTCTGGCAGCCTCCGTCTTGCACCATGTAGAAGAGAGTAGACTGAAGTCCTCCAAGTAGCATCGCATAGCATAATCCTAACCGATGATCCTCTCCTCGTCGCCCTGTGAGAGAGCGATCACCGGTTGTATCTGGTACTTGGAAGGGTGTGTTTTATTAAGTATCCGGTTCTAGTTGTCATAAGGTCAAGATACAACTCCGGGTCGTCCTTTTACCGAGGGACACGGCTATTCGAATAGATAAACTTCCCTGCAGGGGTGCACCACATACCCCAACACGCTCGATCCCATTTGGCCGGACACACTTTTCTAGGTCATGCCCGGCCTCGGAAGATCAACACGTCGCAGCCCTACCTAGGCACAACAGAGAGGTCAGCACGCCGGTCTAAACCCTATGGCGCAGGGGTCTGGGCCCATCGCCCTTTGCACACCTGCACGTTGCGTACGCGGCCAGAAGCAGACCTAGCCTAGTGGCTTTCCAGTCCAATCCGGCGCGTGCCACTCAGTCGCTGACGTCACGAAGGCTTCGGCTGATACCACGACGCCGGGATACCCATAACTACTCCCACGTAGATGGTTAGTGCGTATAGACCAAATGGCCAGACACAGATCAAATACCCAGATCTCGTTAATCGTGTTAAGTATCCGCAAACACCGACCAGGGCCAGGCCCACCTCTCTCCTAGGTGGTCGGAACCTGCCCTGTCGCTCCGCCTCAAAGATCCACTCGCGGGTGCTCCTACGAGCCTACCCGTCTTTAGTCACCACATGTATCATGTATAAAGTATATAGTATATACCCGTGATCACCTCCCGAGTGATCACGGCCCGATAGTATAGCATGGCAGACGGACAAGAATGTAGGGCCACTGATGATAAACTAGCACCCTATACTAAGCATTAGGATTGCAGGTAAAGGTAACAACAGTAGTAGCAAGGACAGGCTATGCATCAGTATAGGATTAACGGGAAGCAGTAACATGCTACACTACTCTAATGCAAGCAGTATAGAGAAGAGTAGGCGATATCTGGTGATCAAAGGGGGGGCTTGCCTGGTTGATCTGGCAAGAGAGAGGGGTCGTCAACTCCGTAGTCGTACTGGGTAGCAGCGGCGTCGGTCTCGGTGTCTAGCGAGAGAAGAGGGGGAAGTAACAATAAATATAATGCAAGCATATGCATAGTGATGCATGATATGACAAGTAACGGCGTTAGAGGTGCCCTAACGCAGTAATAGGTGATACCGATGAAGGGGGATGACATCCGGGAAAGTATCCCCGGTGTTTTGCGTTTTCGAGCAAAGGAGCCGGAGGGGGAAAGTTGCGAGTTTGCTATGCTAGGGATGCGTGACGGACGAACGGGCTGCGTATCCGGGTTCGTCTCGTCGTTCTGAGCAACTTTCATGTTGAAATTATTTTAATCCGAGTTACGGATTAAAAGATATGATTTTCTAAAGATTTTATTAATTTCTGGAATTTAATTAATTATTTAAATTAATTCGAAAAACAGATTAATGACATCAGCATGATGTCATGCTGACATCAGCAGTCAACAGGGTTGACTTGGTCAACCTGACCAGTGGGTCCAGTGGGACCCACCTGTCATACACTGTTTTAATTAACTAACAATTAATTAGGTTAATTAGTGATTAGGTTAATCTAATTATAATTAATTAATTAATTAACTAATTTAATTATTATTGTTTATTTAATTATTTTAATTATTATTTATTTTATATTTTTATTTTTTTTCTTTTCTTTTTAATTAAAACATTCTGTGAGGTGGGGCCCCCGTGTCATTGACCCAGGGGGGGCCTTGCGGGCGCTGGGGGCAAGGCGCGGGCGCCACCCGTTAACGGCGAACCCGGGCGGCCGCCGCAGGCACGCGCGCCAGCGCCGGCGAGGCGGGCTGGGCGCCTGCTGCAGGCGAGGGGGAGGCGGGCCACGGCAGGGCGTGGCCGGCGGGCGCGGCAGCGTCCACAGCGCCGGACCGGGAAGGTGCGGGCGTCGGCGCCCGGGGGCCAGCGAGAGGGGGGGAATAAGGGGGCCGGCGCGTGGCTCGTGGCCGCGCCCGGAGCGGCGACGCGACGGCCGTGAGGAGGCCGGAGTGGTGGCGGGCAGGGGACGGCGACAAGCGCGGCGGAGGCGGCGAGGCAGGGAGGGGCGTGGGGCGAGGTCGGGCCGCGGCGACTGCGGGAATCCAGGGGCGCGGGCACCGGACACAGCCGCGGGGGCGACGACCACGGCGCGAGCGGGCAGGAGAGGGGGCCCGACCTGGCGCGCACGCAGGCGGCCAGGTACGCGGGCGCCGGCAGGGGGCGAGGCCGCGGGCGGCTGCGGGTGCTGGGCGCGTGTAGCGCGCGGCGTGCAGGCGCGGTGCGTGGCCGGGGCACGGGCGGCCGTGGGAGAGGCGGGGCGCGGTCTGGGCGCGTGTACGCGCGGTGAGCGAGCGAGGGGGAAGAAGAGGGGAAGGGGGGTCGCTCACGGCGGGGAGTAGGGAAAAGGGCAGCGGGGCGCGAGGTGGGGGTCGGAGACGTCGGCGGAGAGGGAGGCAGTCCGGCGGAGGAGCGCTCCGGCGAGGGGATGGACGGCGATCCGGGCGGCGACGAGCGGTTCCCCCCCGATCCCGATCCAATCGGGGGAGGGGCGGAGATATTTTCGTGGGGAGGGGGGAGTGGGGTGCCGGTGGAGTGGGTTACGGGGTGAGGGGGTTATGGTGGCGGGGGTGGGCCTTGGCCCAGCTAGGCATGTGGCCTACCGGGCCGAAGCCCGGGGGGCAGGGGGTTCTCTTTCTATTTTTTTTTGTTTTGTTTTCTGTTTTTTTATTTATTTTCTCTGTTTCTTTTAGTTTTACTTTATTTGTAGTTTTATAATATATCAACTCAGTCCCTAAATTAGCATTATTAGTTAGGCTACTTTCATAATTAATTTGGCACTAAATAAATTAGTTTTACATTTGTTTATTATTTAAAAATATTTAATAGATGTTTTAGCCCCTGTTTTTATATTGTTTAGGCACTTAAACATTTTGAAAAAAGGTTGGTTCCAACACCCAAAATAAGTTAGGGATTATTTGCCACATAATGATCATTTTAGTTTTCATGTTTGAGAAGTTTAGAATCTCACTTATTATTTGAATTTGAATTGGAACCGGATTTGGATCAACGTGAGATTAGTAACAGTAATAGTGGTGACATGGCATCATTAGCAAAGGATCACTGTAGCTTAATTACCCGGGCGTCACATTTTGGCCACCGGAAGTGTTCCGGGCATCACCGGTAATGTACCGGGACCACCGAAGGGGTCCGGGGGTCCACCAGATGGGGCCATCAGCCCCGGAGGCATACATGGGCCAATAGTGGGAAGGGACCAGCCCCTAGGTGGGCTGGGGTGTTGGGGAACGTAGTAATTTCAAAATTTTCCTACGCGCACGCAAGATCATGGTGATGCATAGCAACGAGAGGGGAGAGTGTTGTCTACATACCAACGCAGACCGACTGCGGAAGCGATCACACAACGTAGAGGAAGTAGTCGTACGTCTTCTTCCCGATCCGACCGATCCAAGCACCGTTACTCCGGCACCTCCGAGTTCTTAGCACACGTACAGCTCAATGACGATCCCCGGGCTCCGATCCAGCAAAGCTTCGGGGAGGAGTTCCGTCAGCACGACGGCGTGGTGACGATCTTGATGTACTACCGACGCAGGGCTTCGCCTAAGCACTACAACGGTATGATCGAAGTGGAATTTGGTGGCAGGGGGCACCGCACACGGCTAAGGAACGATCTCAAGGATCAACTTGTGTGTCTTGGGGTGTCCCCTGCCCCCGTATATAAAGGATGAAAGGGGGGAGGCTGGCCGGCCAAAGGAGGGAGGCGCAGGAGGAGTCCTACTCCTACCGGGAGTAGGACTCCCCCCCCCAATCCGAGTCCAACTAGGATTCCCAAGTGGGAAAGGGAGAGAGGGGGGCCGGCCACCTTCTCCTAGTCCTAATAGGACTAGAGAGAGGGGGGAGGCGCGCAGCCCTATGTGGGCAGCCCTTTCACCTTTCCACTAAGGCCCATGTTGGCCCATTTGGCTCCCGGGGGGTTCCGGTAACCCTCCCGGTAATCCGGTAAAATCCCGATTTCACCCGGAACACTTCCGATGTCCAAACATAGGCTTCCAATATATCAATCTTTACGTCTCGACCATTTCGAGACTCCTCGTCATGTCCGTGATCACATCCGGGACTCCGAACAACCTTCGGTACATCAAAATGCATAAACTCATAATAACTGTCATCGTAACGTTAAGCGTGCGGACCCTACGGTTCGAGAACAATGTAGACATGACCGAGACACGTCTCCGGTCAATAACCAATAGCGGGACCTGGATGCCCATATTGGCTCCTACATATTCTACGAAGATCTTTATCGGTCAGACCGCATAACAACATACGTTGTTCCCTTTGTCATCGGTATGTTACTTGCCCGAGATTCGATCGTCGGTATCCAATACCTAGTTCAATCTCGTTACTGGCAAGTCTCTTTACTCGTTCCGTAATACATCATCTCATAACTAACATCTTAGTTATTATGCTTGCAAGGCTTATGTGATGTGTATTACCGAGAGGGCCCAGAGATACCTCTCCGACAATCGGAGTGACAAACCCTAATCTCGAAATACGCCAACCCAACATCCACCATTGGAGACACCTGTAGTACTCCTTTATAATCACCCAGTTACGTTGTGACGTTTGGTAGTACCCAAAGTGTTCCTCCGGTAAACGGGAGTTGCATAATATCATAGTTATAGGAACATGTATAAGTCATGAAGAAAGCAATAGCAACATACTAAACGATCGGGTGCTAAGCTAATGGAATGGGTCATGTCAATCAGATCATTCAACTAATGATGTGACCTCGTTAATCAAATAACAACTCTTTGTTCATGGTTAGGAAACATAACCATCTTTGATTAACGAGCTAGTCTAGTAGAGGCATACTAGTGACACTCTGTTTTGTCTATGTATTCACACATGTATTATGTTTCCGGTTAATACAATTCTAGCATGAATAATAAAACACTTATCATGGTTTTAAGGAAATAAATAATAACTTTATTATTGCCTCTAGGGCATATTTCCTTCAGTCTCCCACTTGCACTAGAGTCAATAATCTAGATTACACAGTAATGATTCTAACACCCATGGAGCTTTGGTGTTGATCATGTTTTGCTCGTGGAAGAGGCTTAGTCAACGGGTCTGCAACATTCAGATCCGTATGTATCTTGCAAATCTCTATGTCTCCCACCTGGACTAAATCCCGGATGGAGTTGAAGCGTCTCTTGATGTGTTTGGTCCTTTTGTGAAATCTGGATTCCTTTGCCAAAGCAATTGCACCAGTATTGTCACAAAAGATTTTCATTGGACCCGATGCACTAGGTATGACACCTAGATCGGATATGAACTCCTTCATCCAGACTCCTTCGTTCGCTGCTTCCGAAGCAGCTATGTACTCCGCTTCACATGTAGATCCCGCTACGACGCTTTGTTTAGAACTGCACCAACTGACAGCTCCACCGTTTAAAGTAAACACGTATCCGGTTTGCGATTTAGAATCGTCCGGATCAGTGTCAAAGCTTGCATCAACGTAACCTCTTACGGTGAGCTCTTTGTCACCTCCATATACGAGAAACATGTCCCTAGTCCTTTTCAGGTATTTCAGGATGTTCTTGACCGCTGTCCAGTGATCCACTCCTGGATTACTTTGGTACCTCCCTGCTAAACTTATAGCAAGGCACACATCAGGTCTGGTACACAACATTGCATACATGATAGAGCCTATGGCTGAAGCATAGGGAACATCTTTCATTTTCTCTCTATCTTCTGCAGTGGTCGGGCATTGAGTCTGACTCAACTTCACACCTTGTAACACAGGCAAGAACCCTTTCTTTGCTTGATCCATTTTGAACTTCTTCAAAATCTTGTCAAGGTATGTGCTTTGTGAAAGTCCAATTAAGCGTCTTGATCTATCTCTATAGATCTTTATGCCTAATATGTAAGCAGCTTCCCCGAGGTCTTTCATCGAAAAACTTTTATTCAAGTATCCCTTTATGCTATCCAGAAATTCTATATCATTTCCAATCAGCAATATGTCATCTACATATAATATCAGAAATGCTACAGAGCTCCCACTCACTTTCTTGTAAATACAGGCTTCTCCAAAAGTCTGTATAAAGCCAAATGCTTTAATAACACTATCAAAGCGTTTATTCCAACTCCGAGATGCTTGCACCAGTCCATAAATGGATCGCTGGAGTTTGCATACTTTGTTAGCTCCCTTTGGATCGACAAAACCTTCTGGTTGCATCATATACAACTCTTCTTCCAGAAATCCATTCAGGAATGCAGTTTTGACATCCATCTGCCATATTTCATAATCATAAAATGCGGCAATTGCTAACATGATTCTGAGGGATTTAAGCATCGCTACGGGTGAGAAGGTCTCATCGTAGTCAACCCCTTGAACTTGTCGAAAACCTTTTGCGATAAGTCGAGCTTTATAGATAGTAACATTACCGTCAGCGTCAGTCTTTTTCTTGAATATCCATTTATTCTCAATTGCTTGCCGATCATCGGGCAAGTCAACCAAAGTCCATACTTTGTTCTCATACATGGATCCCATCTCAGATTTCATGGCCTCAAGCCACTTTGCGGAATCTGGGTTCACCATCGCTTCTTCATAGTTCGTAGGTTCATCATGATCTAGTAGCATGACTTCCAGAATTGGATTACCGTACCACTCTGGTGCGGATCTTACTCTGGTTGATCTATGTGGTTCCGTAGTATCTTGTCCTGAAGTTTCATGATCATCATCATTAGCTTCCTCACTAAGTTGTATAGGTGTCGCAGAAACAGTTTTCTGTTATGTACTATTTTCCAATAAGGGAGCAGGTACAGTTACCTCGTCAAGTTCTACTTTCCTCCCACTCACTTCTTTCGAGAGAAACTCCTTCTCTAGAAAGTTTCCGAACTTAGCAACAAAAGTCTTGCCTTCGGATCTGTGATAGAAGGTGTATCCAATAGTTTCCTTTGGATATCCTATGAAGACACATTTCTCCGATTTGGGTTCGAGCTTATCAGGTTGAAGCTTTTTCACATAAGCATCGCAGCCCCAAACTTTAAGAAACGACAATTTTGGTTTCTTGACAAACCATAGTTCATAAGGCGTCGTCTCAACGGATTTTGATGGTGCCCTATTTAACGTGAATGCGGCCGTCTCTAAAGCATAACCCCAAAATGATAGCGGTAAATCAGTAAGAGACATCATAGATCGCACCATATCTAGTAAAGTACGATTACGACGTTCGGACACACCATTACGCTGTGGTGTTCCGGGTGGCGTGAGTTGCGAAACTATTCCACAATTTTTCAAATGTACACCAAACTCGTAACTCAAATATTCTCCTCCACGATCAGATCATAGAAACTTTATTTTCTTGTTACGATGATTTTCAACTTCACTCTGAAATTCCTTGAACTTTTCAAATGTTTTAGACTTATGTTTCATTAAGTAGATATACCCATATTTGCTTAAATCATCTGTGAAGGTGAGAAAATAACGATATCCGCCACGAGCTTCAATATTCATTGGACCACATACATCGGTATGTATGATCTCCAACAAATCTGTTGCTCTCTCCATAGTACCGGAGAACGGTGTTTTAGTCATCTTGCCTATGAGGCACGGTTCGCAAGTACCAAGTGATTCATAATCAAGTGGTTCCAAAAGCCCATCAGTATGGAGTTTCTTCATGCGTTTTACACCGATATGACCTAAACGGCAGTGCCACAAATAAGTTGCACTATCATTATCAACTCTGCATCTTTTGGCTTCTACATTATGAATATGTGTATCACTACTATCGAGATTCAACAAGAATAGACCACTCTTCAAAGGTGCATGACCATAAAATATATTACTCATATAAATAGAACAACCATTATTCTCTGATTTAAATGAATAACCGTCTCGCATTAAACAAGATCCAGATATAATGTTCATGCTCAACGCTGGCACCAAATAACAATTATTTAGGTCTAATATTAAGCCCGAAGGTAGATGTAGAGGTAGCGTGCCGACCGCGATCACATCGACTTTGGAACCGTTTCCCACGCGCATCGTCACCTCGTCCTTTGCTAGCGTCCGCTTATTCTGTAGTCCCTGTTTCGAGTTGCAAATATTAGCAACAGAACCAGTATCAAATACCCAGGTGCTACTGCGAGCTCTAGTAAGGTACACATCAATAACATGTATATCACATATACCTTTGTTCACCTTGCCATCCTTCTTATCCGCCAAATACTTGGGGCAGTTCCGCTTCCAGTGACCAGTCTGATTGCAGTAGAAGCACTCAGTTTCAGGCTTAGGTCCAGACTTGGGTTTCTTCTCCTGAGCAGCAACTTGCTTGCTGTTCTTCTTGAAGTTCCCCTTCTTCTTCCCTTTGCCCTTTTTCTTGAAACTAGTGGTCTTGTTGACCATCAACACTTGATGCTCCTTCTTGATTTCTACCTCCGCAGCTTTCAGCATTGCGAAGAGCTCGGGAATAGTCTTGTTCATCCCTTGCATATTATAGTTCAGCACGAAGCCCTTGTAGCTTGGTGGCAGTGATTGAAGAATTCTGTCAATGACGCAATCATCTGGAAGATTAACTCCCATCTGAATCAAGTGATTATTATACCCAGACATTTTGAGTATATGCTCACTGACAGAACTGTTCTCCTCCATCTTGCAGCTATAGAACTTATTGGAGACTTCATATCTCTCAATTCGGGCATTTGCTTGAAATATCAACTTCAACTCCTGGAACATCTCATATGCTCCATGACGTTCAAAACGTCGTTGAAGTCCCGATTCTAAGCCGTAAAGCATGGCACACTGAACTATCGAGTAGTCATCAGCTTTGCTCTGCCAGATGTTCATAACATCTGCCGTTGCTCCAGCAGCAGGCCTGGTACCCAGCGGTGCTTCCAGGACGTAATTCTTCTGTGCAGCAATGAGGATAATCCTCAAGTTACGGACCCAGTCCGTGTAATTGCTACCATCATCTTTCAACTTTGCTTTCTCAAGGAACGCACTAAAATTCAACGGAACAACAACACGAGCCATCTATCTACAATCAACATAAACAAGCAAGATACTATCAGGTACTAAGTTCATGATAAGTTTAAGTTCAGTTAATCAAATTACTTAAGAACTCCCACTTAGATAGACATCCATCTAATCCTCTGAGTGATCACGTGATCCAAATCAACTACCGATCATCACGTGAGATAGAGTAGTTTTCAATGGTGAACATCGTTATGTTGATCATATCTACTATATGATTCACGCTCGACCTTTCGGTCTCCGTGTTCCGAGGCCATATCTGTATATGCTTGGCTCGTCAAGTATAACCTGAGTATTCTGCGTGTGCAACTGTTTTGCACCCATTGTATTTGGACATAGAGCTTATCACACCCGATCATCACGTGGTGTCTGGGCACGACGAACTTTGGTAACGGTGCATACTCAGGGAGAACACTTCTTGATAATTTAGTGAGAGATCATCTTATAATGCTACCGTCAATCAAAGCAAGATAAGATGCATAAAAGATAAACATCACATGCAATCAATATAAGTGATATGATATGGCCATCATCATCTTGTGCCTGTGATCTCCATCTTCGAAGCACCGTCATGATCACCATCGTCACCGGCGCGACACCTTGATCTCCATCGTAGCATCGTTGTCGTCTCGCCAATCTTATGCTTCCACGACTATCACTACCGCTTAGTAATAAAGTTAAGCATTATATCGCGATTGCATTGCATACAATAAAGCGACAACCATATGGCTCCTGCCAGTTGCCGATAACTTGGTTACAAAACATGATCATCTCATACAATAAAATCAGCATCATGCCTTGACCATATCACATCACAACATGCCCTGCAAAAACAAGTTAGACGTCCTCTACTTTGTTGTTGCAAGTTTTACGTGGCTGCTACGGGCTTAAGTAAGAACTCATCTCACCTACGCATCAAAACCACAACGATAGTTCATCAAATAGACTCCGTTTTAACCTTCTCAAGGACCGGGCGTAGCCACACTTGGTTCAACTAAAGTTGGAGAGACAGTCTTCCGCAAGCCATCTATGTGCAAAGCACGTCGAGGGAACCGGTCTCGCGTAAGAGTACGCGTAAGGTTGGTCCGGATCGTCTCGTCCAACAATACCGCCGAACCAAAGTATGACATGCTGGTAGGCAGTATGACTTGTATCGCCCACAACTCACTTGTGTTCTACTCGTGCAAATAACATCAAACCATAAAACCTAGGTTCGGATGCCACTATTGGGGAACGTAGTAATTTCAAAATTTTCCTACGCACACGCAAGATCATGGTGATGCATAGCAACGAGAGGGGAGAGTGTTGTCTATGTACCAACGCAGACCGACTGCAGAAGCGATCACACAACATAGAGGAAGTAGTCGTACGTCTTCTTCCCGATCCGACCGATCCAAGCACCGTTACTCCGGCACCTCCGAGTTCTTAGCAAACGTACAACTCGATGACGATCCCCGGGCTGCGATCCAGCAAAGCTTCGGGGAGGAGTTCCGTGAGCACGACGGCGTGGTGACGATCTTGATGTACTACCGACGCAGGGCTTCGCCTAAGCACTACAACGGTATGATCGAAGTGGAATTTGGTGGCAGGGGGCACCGCACACGGCTAAGGCACGATCTCAAGGATCAACTTGTGTGTCTTGGGGTGTCCCCTGCCCCCGTATATAAAGGATGAAAGGGGGGAGGCTGGCCGGCCAAAGGAGGGAGGCGCAGGAGGAGTCCTACTCCTACCGGGAGTAGGACTCCCCCCCCCCCAATCCTAGTCCAACTAGGATTCCCAAGTGGGAAAGGGAGAGAGGGGGCCGGCCACCTTCTCCTAGTCCTAATAGGACTAGAGAGAGGGGGGAGGCGCGCAGCCCTATGTGGGCTTCCCTTTCACCTTTCCACTAAGGCCCATGTTGGCCCATTTGGCTCCCGGGGGGTTCCGGTAACCCTCCCGGTAATCCGGTAAAATCCCGATTTCACCCGGAACACTTCCGATGTCCAAACATAGGCTTCCAATATATCAATCTTTACGTCTCGACCATTTCGAGACTCCTCGTCATGTCCGTGATCACATCCGGGACTCCGAACAACCTTCGGTACATCAAAATGCATAAACTCATAATAACTGTCATCGTAACGTTAAGCGTGTGAACCCTACGGTTCGAGAACAATGTAGACATGACCGAGACACGTCTCCGGTCAAAAACCAATAGCGGGACCTGGATGCCCATATTGGCTCCTACATATTCTACGAAGATCTTTATCGGTCAGACCGCATAACAACATACGTTGTTCCCTTTGTCATCGGTATGTTACTTGCCCGAGATTCGATCGTCGGTATCCAATACCTAGTTCAATCTCGTTACTAGCAAGTCTCTTTACTCGTTCCATAATACATCATCTCATAACTAACATCTTAGTTATTATGCTTGCAAGGCTTATGTGATGTGTATTACCGAGAGGGCCCAGAGATACCTCTCCGACAATCGGAGTGACAAACCCTAATCTCGAAATACGCCAACCCAACATCCACCATTGGAGACACCTGTAGTACTCCTTTATAATCACCCAGTTACGTTGTGACGTTTGGTAGTACCCAAAGTGTTCCTCCGGTAAACGGGAGTTGCATAATATCATAGTTATAGGAACATGTATAAGTCATGAAGAAAGCAATAGCAACATACTAAACGATCGGGTGCTAAGCTAATGGAATGGGTCATGTCAATCAGATCATTCAACTAATGATGTGACCTCGTTAATCAAATAACAACTCTTTGTTCATGGTTAGGAAACATAACCATCTTTGATTAACGAGCTAGTCTAGTAGAGGCATACTAGTGACACTCTGTTTTGTCTATGTATTCACACATGTATTATGTTTCCGGTTAATACAATTCTAGCATGAATAATAAACACTTATCATGGTTTTAAGGAAATAAATAATAACTTTATTATTGCCTCTAGGGCATATTTCCTTCATGGGGCACCTCCCACCAAGGCCCAAGGCGCCTCCAAGAGGGGAAGGGGGCAAACCCTAGGCTCAGATGGGCCTAAGGCCCACCTAGTGGTTCGCCCCCCTCTCTCCCCCCTTGGCCGCCCCCTAGATGGGATCTAGGGCTGGCCGCCACCCCTAGGGAGGGACCCCTAGGTGGGGGCGCAGCCCCTCCCCTCCCCCTATATATACTTCAGGTTTGGGGCTGCCCAACACATGTGATTTGCTCTCCCTGTTGGCGCAGCCCTACCCCTCTCCCTCCTCGTCTCTCGTAGTGCTTGGCGAAGCCCTGCTGGAGTCCCGCGCTCCTCCACCACCACCACGCCGTCGTGTTGTTGCTGGATGGAGTCTTCCCCAACCTCTCCTTCTCCCCTTGCTGGATCAAGGCGTAGGAGACGTCACCGGGCTGTACGTGTGTTGAACACGGAGGTGCCGTCCGTTCGGCACTAGGATCATCGGTGATTTGGATCACGACGAGTACGACTCCATCAACCCCGTTCACTTGAACGCTTCCGCTTAGTGATCTACAAGGGTATGTAGATGCACTCTCCTTCCCCTCGTTGCTAGATTACTCTATAGATTGATCTTGGTGATGCGTAGAAATTTTTGAATTTCTGCTACCACTAGTAGAAAAAGGGGCTATGGTCCAGGCCGCCTCAGCCCATTAGTCCCGGTTCAGTCCAGAACCGGGACCAATGTGGGCATTGGTCCCGGTTCGTGAGCCCAGGGGGCCGGCCGGGCCACGTGGGCCATTGGTCCCGGTTCGTCTGGACCTTTTGGTCCCGGTTGGTGGGACGAACCGGGACCAATGGGCCTGGCTCCTGGCCCACCACCTTTGTCCCGGTTCGTGGCATGAACTAGGACCACAGGCTCCCCTTTAGTCCCGGTTCGTGCCACGAACCGGGACTAAAGGGTTCGCCCTCGTTGCACCCAGAGTTTAGTCCCACCTCGCCAACCGAAGGCCGCCCACACCTGCTTATAAGCCCGTCCCTCTCTGCGTTGTTGAGCTCCTCTCAAAGTGAAAATAGATGCACCTATAAAGGAAAATTGGACCTAAATTCATAAATAGAAATGAATTATGAATTTATGTTTAATTTTCTTTATAAGTGCATCTATGTTCACTAACAGAGAAGTTTTTATTTTTTGTGACCTAAAAGAAAAAAGAAATCACTAAAAAACTATAAGTATTTAGTTCTAAGTAGAAATGAAAAAATAAATAGCAAAAAAGAAAAAATGCTTATAATATTTGTAAAGTTATTCATAAACTAGTGATTCACACAAATTTAAAAAAATCAAATTTAAACTATTCAAATTTTAAAACTAATGGCACTAACAGAAAGTTTATAATTTTTGTGACCTAAAATAAAAAAGATATCACTAAAAAATTATAAGTATTTAGTTCTAAGTAGAAATGAAAAAATAATGGCAATAGTAAAGTTAATCACAAACTTGAGATTCACACAAATTTCAAACAATTCAAATTTTAACTATTCTAATTTGAAAACTAGTGGCACTAGCAAAGTTAATCACAAACTTGAGATTCACATAAATTTCAAAGAATTCAAAATTTTAACTATTCTAATTTGAAAACTAATGGCACTAGTAAAGTTAATCACAAACTTAAAAAATTCAAATTTAAACTATTCAAATTTTAACTATTCATAAACAAATTTTGTGACCTAAAATAAAAAATAAAGCAAAAAACAAAAGAAAATGAATAATGCAGAAAACAAAACAAAAAATCTGGAAAAAAATACTTATATTAACAATAAGTATTTTGTTATAAGTAGAAAAAAATAAAATAAATAAAGCAACAAAGAATAAATTATCTAAGTATTTTCTGTTCAAAACATTATAAGCAAAAAGAAACTTTAATAGCAAAAAGAATTATCATAAATATTTCTTTTGTTACAAACTAGTGATTCACAGAAATTTCAAAGAATTCAAATTTAAATAATTTAAATTGGAAAATTAATGGCACTAACAGAAAGTTTATAATTTTTATTACCTAAAACCAAAAATAATAACTGAAAAACTAGTAAGTATTTTGCTGTTAGTAAAAAAACAAAAAACTGGATTTTTTTTAAAAATGCCGCCTACTGGGCCACCACAGCCTGCATACGACTAGAAACCCGCTAGTTGGGCCAGGATGCAGGCCCACAGTAGGCCTAGTAGGCCCACAGGCACAGAGTGTGGATTTAGGCCCGTAAGCCTGCAGTAGAGAGGAGCTCGAAGTGGTCGGCTCCGCAGGGCTTATAAACCACTCCGAGCCCCTCTCGGCTAGCGAGGTGGGACTAAACATCCCAACGCACCGCGACAGTTCCAGTACACGACCTTTGGTCCCGGTTGGTGACACCAACCGGGATGAAAGGGAGCCTTTGGTCCCGGTTCGTGGCACCAACCGGGACTAAAGGCCGCCGCTTCCCGCCCTTTGGGCTGCCGAAATTTGGCCTTTGGTCCCGGTTCGTGGTACAAACCGGGACAAAAGGGGTGCATTGGTCCCGGACCCCTTTCGTCCCGGTTTGTGCCACGAACTGGGACCAATGGCTTTGCTATATAAGCAAAGACTTGGGAAATTTTCACATTTCCCTCACAGTTGCTCCCGACGACGCCGAGCACATCGACGCCGCCAGGCTGCCCCAACGCCGTCCGCCGCCCCTGCCGTCGCCCCCGACCGCGCCGTCGCCGTCGCCCGTGCCTCGCCGTCGCCGTCGCCGCCCCGTGCCCCCTGCCTCCTCGCCGCCGATGCCCGTGCCTCGCCGTCGCCCCCAACCGTGCCGTCGCCGTCACCCGTGCCTCGCCGTTGCCGTCGCCGCCCCTCACCGTCGCCGTCGCCGCCCCATGCCCCCCTGCCTCCTCGCCGCCGACGCCGTGCCCCTCCTCGTCGATCGCCGCCCCGGCTTGCGTAATTTCCTAATTTAGAATGTATAGTTAATTTAGTTGTATAGTTACGATGTATAGTTAATTTAGTTGTACTTAATTTAGATGTATAGTTTAGATGCAAAAGTTAGAATTTTTTTCTGTTCATACATTTTTTTGGTGATATTATTGTTGCATATGCAAAAGTTTGTGTGTTCATATATATGCAAATAATATGTCAATTTTTTCATAGAATTTTTATGATTTTTTTGTTGTAATTTTGTTCATAGAATTTTTATTTTGTTCATAGAATTTTTATTGTTTTTTTCTATTGTAATTTTGTTCATATTGTGTAGGAATCTGAACGTTATGTATGATCAAAGTCATTTATGTATATGTTCATATCTAGAAGAAAAAGAAGGAGAGAAAAAAGGAAAATAAGAAGAGGAAGAAGGAGAAAAAGAAGAGGAGAGAAATAACAGGAGAAATAAATAAGAAGATGAAAAAGAAGAAAAAAAAGAAGAGAAGAAGAAGGAATAGAGGAGAAGAAGAAGAATTCTTCTTGTTCTCCTCTATTATTCCTTCTTCTTCTCCTTTTTTTTCTTTTTTTTCTTCTCCTTTTCCTTTCTTTTTCTCCTCTTTTTTTCTTCTTCTTCCTCTTCTTATTTTTTGTTATCGGGTATGTCGTTGTCGACATACCCCCCCTCCCCGATAATTAACTTTTAGTAATTAGTACTACTTAGAAAGTGTTTAATGGAATTAGCTAGAACTAGGTAAACTTGTTTATTTTTAGTAAGTACTACATTATTCTATTTATAGTAAGTGCTTAGTAGTTGAACTAGTTGATTTAATAAAACTGGTTTATTTTATTATAGAAGTAGTTTATTTTTAGCAAGAAAATTAATAGAACTAGTTTATTTTTAGAAGGCACCGGCAGCAGTAGGTTCTTCAGGGATCTCACTGGAGCTATGATCCTGTGATGGTTCCTCCCTTTGGGTGTCCACCGCCCGCGCCGGTACCTGTCGGGCGCTACGGTTCTAGCTGTACTGGCGATATGTATGATATATAGTATTCGACGTGTATTAGTGATAATATTTGATGTACGGACACATGGAGATGATGTAGTTTTTCTTATAATTGAAGGCATCCTAATTTGAATACTACTTTATTTTGCGATTTGATTTTTCTTATTGAATGCTCAAATTGGAGAGCACTATGCAAGGCATATGCATATGATTAGTTGAATAATAATGATCTAATTTAGTCTTTGAATTATGAACGTATAGGAAATGTCATCATCGGACAACGAAAGTCTCCCGGGGGAGTGCGACTGGTGCCACGACGATCGAGGTGAGTGCGACAGGCCTCACCTGGATGATGGTCGGCGCTTCAGCATTAAGCTCGAGGAGACCTTCGAAGTTGAAACGGTACACAACGACGACAAGTGTTTTTGTTCATAATTAAGCATGACTTCAACTATTTCAACGTGTAATTTTCATCTTTTACAATTCGAGTATAGTTTATCCCATGCCATGCAAGACACTATGTCTTGGAGATGATGGATTTTGAAGACCATGAAAATTTTGAAACGAAGAAAACTCACCTAAGGACCCATCATGATGTGGATTTTGAAGTAAAGTTGTATAATGCTGAGAGCGTAACTCATTTTGGTTGCAAAAATTGGGAAGCATTTTGCAAATTGTATGGTTTTGATGAGGGTATGCTTGTCACCATGTATCTTGGTGATCCTGAAATCGAGCAAGACAATATGGACATGTGGGTCCTTGTTGATACTCCTCCAGTTCTACCGCTATGTGAGTTTCTCAAACATAGTTAATTATTAACTAATTTATATTGTTCATTTCAAAAATAGTTGACAGCTTATTTTGAAGTATCAAAGAATGTGCAGAAGATGGTAGATAGAACTTACTACACCGATGGCTCTGAGTTAACTTACAAGGAGAAAACTCATCTGGTTGGATTTTGTAATGATATTGAGAATTACAATATCTACAATCGAACTCCTCAACATTATGGTCAATACGTGCCACTAGTGCACGTGTTGAACTACGGTAACTACCATGGAGATACCCTGGTAAGTTTTTTTACTATTACGACATCCGTGCATCTTTTTGCATACTTCTAAAACTAGTACATCATTGCTAACTATGAAGTTATTACTATGTTTTTCAACAGAGAATCCCAGAGGATTGTGTGCCTCATTTGATGTATCAGAATGGCGGCAGCCTTCGTGTTTTGAACATATATCCAGGTCATCCTACGAATCTCAACTGTCCATACCGGATTTCTAAAAGAAGTGGAGACATGACAATCAAAGGATGGAAAAAATGTATGGACACTCATAAGGAGCTTCTTGGAAGCAAAAGGAAGCGAGGCGCAAGAATTGGAGACAGGATGATCTCCATTCTTCATAATGGAGAGTCAGGGTCTATATTGTTTTATGCTATTTTACCTTAAGTGTGTTTAGGTCCGACCTGATACTGATGATCATGTGCTAAGAACAATTATGTAGGGTTGGGTTCGATGACTATGAGGATGATGATCGTATGACTTATTATTAATAACGAGTAGAAGTTGTATGATGATGCTTGATTAATTAGTAGGACTTGTTATTATATATGATGTTATTATATATATATCTGCGGGTGAAATGAACATAGCAGTAGCGTAGGTAAACCAAGGATGAAGATATAAGAGAGGACTCTTCTCTCTATTAGCTAGCTAATAACAACCTACAAATAACCCCCTAAACCCCTAAAACAGCCACTTTTTTTAAACAAAGAAAAACCTCAGCTCCAGCCAGATGCTGACGCGTGGAAGCCTATTGGTCCCGGTTTATGTCATCAACCGGGACCAAAGGTCCCCCTCCCTGGGCTGCCGTCACTGCCCACGTGGAGGCCCATCAGTCCCGGTTCTGGATTGAACTGGGACTAAAGGGTCGGGGCATTAGTACCGACACTTTAGTCCCGGTTCAGGAACCGGGACTAAAGGCCCTTACGAACCGGGACTATAGGCCCTTTTTCTACCAGTGTACGTTCCCCAACAGTGGCATCATGAGCTAGGTTTATGTGTAGTTTCTATGCACGAGTAGAACACAAAGTAGTTGTGGGCGTCCATTTTGTCAATTTACTTGCCGTTACTAGTCTTATCTTGATTCGGCGGCATTGTGGGATGAAGCGGCCCGGACCAACCTTACACGTACGCTTACGTGAGACCGGTTCCACCGACTGACATGCACTAGTTGCATAAGGTGGCTGGCGGGTGTCTGTCTCTCCCACTTTAGTCGGATCGGATTCGATGAACAGGGTCCTTATGAAGGGTCAATAGAAATTGGCAATTCACATTGTGGTTTTGGCGTAGGAAAGAAACGTTCTTGCTAGCAACCTATAGCAGCCACGTAAAAACTTGCAACAACAATTAGAGGACGTCTAACTTGTTTTTGTAGCAAGTGTTTTGTGATGTGATATGGCCAAAGGATGTGATGAATGATATATGTGATGTATGAGATGATCATGTTCTTGTAATAGGAATCACGACTTGCATGTCGATGAGTATGACAACCGGCAGGAGCCATAGGAGTTGTCTTAATTTATTTATGACCCGCGTGTCAATATAAACGTCATGTAATTACTTTACTTTATTGCTAACCGTTAGCTGTAGTAGTAGAAGTAATAGTTGGCGAGACAACTTCATGAAGACACGATGATGGAGATCATGGTGTCATGCCGGTGACAACGATGATCATGGAGCCCCGAAGATAGAGATCAAAAGGAGCAAAATGATATTGGCCATATCATGTCACTTTTTGATTGCATGTGATGTTTATCATGTTTTTGCATCTTATTTGCTTAGAACGACGACAGTAAATAAGATGATCCCTCATTAAAATTTCAAGAAAGTGTTCCCCCTAACTGTGCACCGTTGCGAAAGTTCGTCGTTTCGAAGCACCACGTGATGATCGGGTGTGATAGATTCTAACGTTCACATACAACGGGTGTAAGACAGATTTACACATGCGAAACACTTAGGTTGACTTGACGAGCCTAGCATGTACAGACATGGCCTCGGAACACAAGAGACCGAAAGGTCGAGCATGAGTCGTATGGTAGATACGATCAACATGAAGATGTTCACCGATGATGACTAGTCCGTCTCACGTGATGATCGGACACGGCCTAGTTGACTCGGATCATGTAATCACTTAGATGACTAGAGGGATATCTATCTGAGTGGGAGTTCATAAGATGAACTTAATTATCCTGAACATAGTCAAAAGGTCTTCACAAATTATGTCGTAGCTCGCGCTTCAGTTCTACTGTTTAGATATGTTCCTAGAGAAAATTTAGTTAAAAGTTGATAGTAGCAATTATGCGGACTAGGTCCGTAAACTAAGGATTGTCCTCATTGCTTCATAGAAGGCTTATGTCCTTAATGCACCGCTCAGTGTGCTGAACCTCGAACGTTGTCTGTGGATGTTGCGAACATCTGACATACACATTTTGATAACTACGTGATAGTTCAGTTAAACGGTTTAGAGTTGAGGCACCGAAGACGTTTTGAAACGTCGCGAAACATATGAGATGTTTCGAGGGCTGAAATTGGCATTTCAGGCTCGTGCCCACGTCAAGAGGTATAAGACCTCCGACGATTTTCTTAGCCTACAAACTAAGGGAGGAAAGCTCAATTGTTGAGCTTGTGCTCAGATTGTCTGAGTACAACAATCATTTGAATCGAGTGGGAGTTGATCTTCCAGATGAGAAAGTGATGTTTCTCCGAAGTCATTACCACCAAGCTGCTAGAGCTTCGTGATGAACTATGATATATCAGGGACATATATGATGATCCTTGAGATATTCGCGATGTTTGACACCACAAAAGTAGAAATCAAAAAGGAGCATCAATTGTTGATGGTTGGTGAAACCACTAGTTTCAAGAAGGGCAAGGGCAAGAAGGGATACTTCATGAAATGGCAAATCAGCTGCTTCTCTAGTGAAGAAACCCAAGGTTGAACCCAAACCCGAGACTAAGTGCTTCTGTAATAAGGGGAACAGCCACTGGAGCAGAATTACCCTAGATACTTGGTAGATGAGAAGGCTGGCAAGGTCGATAGAAGTATATTGGATATACATTGTGTTAATGTGTACTTTACTAGTACTCCTAGTAGCACCATGGTATTAGATACCGGTTCGGTTGCTAAATGTTAGTAAACTCGAAATAAAAGGCTGCGGAAGACTAGCTAAAGGTGAGCTGGCGATATGTGTTGGAAGTTTTTCCCTAGCTTGATGTGATCAAGCATCGCACGCTCCCTCTACCATCGAGATTGGTGTTTGCGTTGAGCATAGACATGATTGGATTATGTCTATCGCAATACGGTTATTCATTTAAGGAGAATAATGGTTACTCCGTTTATTTGAATAATACCTTCGATGGTCTTGCACCTAAAATGAATGGTTTATTGAATCTCAATCGTAGTGATACACATGTTCATGCCAAAAGATATAAGATAGTAATGATAGTACTACCTACTTGTGGCACTGCCGCGTAAGTCATATCGGTATAAAACGCATGAAGAAGCTCCATGTTGATGGATCTTTGGGTTCACTCGTTTTGAAAAGTTTGAGACATGCGAACCATGTCTATTGGTGTATATGCATGAAGAAACTCCATGCAAATGGACCATTTGGACTCACTTGATTTTGAATCACTTGAGACATGCAAATCATACCACATGGGCAAGATGACTGAAAGCCTCCTTTTCAGTAAAATGGAACTAGAAAGCAACTTGTTGGAAGTAATACATTTTGATGTGTGCAGTCCAATGAGTGCTGAGGCGTGTAGTGGATATCGGTATGTTCTTACTTCACAGATGATTTGAGTAGATGTTGAGTATATTTACTTGATGAATCATGGGTCTGAATTATTGAAAGGTTCAAGTAATTTCAGGGTGAAGTTGAAAAGATCGTCGTGACAAGAGGATAAAATATCTATGATATGATCATAGAGATGAATATCTGAATTACGAGTTTGGCACAGAATTAAGACATTGTGGAAATTGTTTCACAACTAATATAGCCTGGAACACCATAGTGTGATGGTGTGTCCGAACATCATAACTGCACCCTATTGGATATGATGCATACCATGATGTCTCTTATCGAATTACCATGATAGTTTATGGGTTAGGCATTAGAGACAACCACATTCAATTTAAATAGGGCACCACGTAATTCCGATGAGATGACACCGTATGAACTATGGTTTAGAGAAACCTAAGCTGTCATTTGTTTGGGGCTGCGACGCTTATGTGAAAAAGTTTCAGGCTGATAAGCTCGAACCCAAAGCGGATAAATGCATCTTCATAGGACACCCAAAACAGTTGGGTATAGCTCCTGTCTCAAATCCGAAAGCAATAAGGGATTGTTTCTAGAATCGGGTCCTTTCTCGAGGAAAAGTTTCTCTCGAAAGAATTGAGTGGGAGGATGGTGGAGACTTGATGAGGTTATTGAACCGTCTCTTCAACTAGTGTGTGGCAGGGCACAGGGAGTTGTTCCTGTGGCACCTACACCAATTGAAGTGGAAGCTTATGATAGTGATCATGAAACTTCAGATCAAGTCACTACCAAACCTCGTGGGATGACAATGGTGCGTACTACTTCAGAGTGTTACGTAATCCTGTCTTGGAAGTCATGTTGCTAGACAACAATGAACCTACGAGCTATGGAGAAGCGATGGTGGGCCTGGATTCCAAAATGGCTCGAGGCCATATAATCCGAGAGAGGATCCATATATGAAAACAAAGTGTAGACTTTGGAAGAACTACTTGATGGTCGTAAGGCTATTAGGTACATATGGATTTTAAAAGGAAGACGGACAATGATGGTAAGTATCACCACTAAGAAAGCTCGACTTGTCGTTAAGATGTTTTCCGACAAGTTCCAGGAGTTGACTACGATGAGACTTTCTCACTCGTAGCGATGCTAAGAGTCTGTTGGGATTATATTAACAATTACTGCATTATTTATGAAATCTTGCAGATAGGATGTCAAAACATTGTTTCCTCGATGATTTTCTTGAGGAAAGGTTGTATGTGATACAACCGGAAGGTTTTGTCAATCCTGAAAGATGCTAACAAGTATGCAAAGCTCCAGCAATCCTTCTAAGGACTGGAGTAAGCATCTCGGAGTTGGAATGTATGCTTTGATGAGATGATCAAAGATTTTGGGTGTATACAAAGTTTATGAGAAACTTGTATTTCCAAAGAAGTGAGTGGGAGCACTATAGAATTTCCGATGAGTATATGTTGTTGACATATTGTTGATCAGAAATGATGTAGAATTTCTGGAAAGCATATAGGGTTATTTGGAAAGTGTTTTTCAATGGAAAACCTGGATTAAGCTACTTGAACATTGAGCATCAAGATCTATAAGGATAGATCAAAACGCTTAATGGTACTTTCAAATGAGCACATACCTTGACATGATCTTGAAGGTGTTCAAGATGGATCAGTCAAAGAAGGAGTTCTTGCCTGAGTTGTAAGGTATGAAGTTAAGACTTAAAGCTCGACCACGGCAGAAGAAAGAGGAAGGACGAAGGTCGTCCCCTATGCTTTTGTCATAGGCTCTATACGGTATGCCATGCTGAGTACCGCACCTGATGTGTGCCTTGCCACATATCTGGCAAGAGGGTAGAAAGGTAATCTAGGAGTAGATCACCAGATAGGGGTCTAAATTATCCTTAGAGGAATAAGGATATGTTTCTCGGTTATGGAGGTGATAAAGAGTTCGACATAAAGAGTTACGTTGATGCAAGCTTAACACCTATCCGGATGGCTCTGAGTAGACATACCGGATACGTATAATGGAGCAATTTAGAATAGCTCCAAGTAGAACAATTATTTGAAATGGCTCCAAATGTAGCGTAGTAGTTGCATCTACAAGATGACATAGAAATTTGCAAAGTACATACGGATCTGAATGTTGCAGACCCGTTGACTAAAACCTCTCTCACAAGCATAACATGATCAAACCCAGAACTCTTTGGGTGTTGGTCACATGGGGATGTGACCTTGAGTGTTAATCACATATCAACGTGAACTGGATTATTGACTCTAGTGCAAGTGGGAAACTGTTGGAAATATGCCCTAGAGGCAATAATAAATTGGTTATTATTATATTTCCTTGTTCATGATAATCGTTTATTATCCATGCTAGAATTGTATTGATAGGAAACTCAGGTACATGTGTGGATACATAGACAACACCATGTCCCTAGTAAGCCTCTAGTTGACTAGCTCGTTGATCAATAGATGGTTACGGTTTCCTGGCCATGGACATTGGATGTCGTTGATAACGGGATCACATCATTAGGAGAATGATGTGATGGACAAGACCCAATCCTAAGCCTAGCACAAGATCATGTAGTTCGTATGCTAAAGCTTTTCTAATGTCAAGTATCATTTCCTTAGACCATGAGATTGTGCAACTCCCGGATACCGTAGGAGTGCTTTGGGTGTGCCAAACGTCACAACGTAACTGGGTGGCTATAAAGGTACACTACAGGTATCTCCGAAAGTGTCTGTTGGGTTGGCACGAATCGAGACTGGGATTTGTCACTCCGTGTAAACGGAGAGGTATCTCTGGGCCCACTTGGTAGGACATCATCATAATGTGCACAATGTGATCAAGGAGTTGATCACGAGATGATGTGTTATGGAACGAGTAAAGAGACTTACCGGTAACGAGATTGAACAAGGTATCGGGATACCGATGATCGAATCTCGGGCAAGTATCGTACCGCTAGACAAATTGTATACGGGATTGATTAAGTCCTTGACATCGTGGTTCATCCGATGAGATCATCGTGGACCATGTGGGAGCCAACATGGGTATCCAGATCCCGTTGTTGGTTATTGACCGGATAGTTGTCTCGGCCATGTCTGCATGACTCCCGAACCCGTAGGGTCTACACACTTAAGGTTTGATGACGCTAGGGTTATAGGGACAGTATGTACGCGGTTACCGAATGTTGTTCGGAGTCCTGGATGAGATCCCAGATGTCACGAGGAGTTCCGGAATGGTCCGGAGGTAAAGATTGATATATAGGAAGTATGGTTTTGGCCACCGAAAGTGTTCCGAGCATCACCGGTAATGTACCGGGACCACCGGAGGGGTCCGGGGGTCCACCAGGTGGGGCCACCAGCCCCGGAGGCATACATGGGCCAATTGTGGGAAGGGACCAGCCCCTAGGTGGGCTGGGGCACCTCCCACCAAGGCCCAAGGCGCCTCCAAGAGGGGAAGGGGGCAAACCCTAGGCTCGGATGGGCCTAAGGCCCACCTAGTGGTGTGCCCCCCTCTCTCCCCCCTTGGCCGCCCCCTAGATGGGATCTAGGGCTTGCCGCCACCCCTAGGGAGGGAACCCTAGGTGGGGGCGCAGCCCCTCCCCTCCCCCTATATATACTTCAGGTTTGGGGCTGCCCAACACATGTGATTTGCTCTCCCTATTGGCGCAGCCCTACCCCTCTCCCTCCTCGTCTCTCGTAGTGCTTGGCGAAGCCCTGCTGGAGTCCCGCGCTCCTCCACCACCACCACGCCGTCGTGCTGCTGCTGGATGGAGTCTTCCCCAACCTCTCCTTCTCCCCTTGCTGGATCAAGGCGTAGGGGACGTCACCGGGCTGTACGTGTGTTGAACACGGAGGTGCCATCCGTTCGGCACTAGGATCATCGGTGATTTGGATCACGACGAGTACGACTCCATCAACCCCATTCACTTGAACGCTTCCGCTTAGCGATCTACAAGGGTATGTAGATGCACTCTCCTTCCCCTCGTTGCTAGATTACTCCATAGATTGATCTTGGTGATGCGTAGAAAATTTTGAATTTCTGCTACGTTCCCCAACACATATCTTAGTAACCTTTTTTAGGGGTAAAACACTCCACTTTATATAATAATAACAACAAAACATTCGATACAAATAAAATCAGGAGGGTTAGTTAGCCAAAGATGACGTCCAATACCTAAGGTGGAGGAAGCTCTAGCCAGGTCATGAGCCTCCCAGTTCGTGTCTCTCTTCTCGTGCTCAAAGAACACAGCTTCAATGTCCTCAAACTTCTTCCTCATGTTTAGTATCACAGTAGAACTCGCTCCCATATAAGGTTTTTTCATGTGCGTTGCAATTGCCGCACAATTCATTGCAACATGTACTCTTCTCAGGTAGAGGTCAGAAGCAAGTGCTAATCCCTCGTTAAACGCCATCGCTTCTGAAATTTCTGGCTCCAACTGTCCCTTGTTCATCTCTGCATATCGCCGCAACAGACTCCCTATCTTCGCTTCTGGCAACTGCCGCATCAATCATTACTTTCATAGTCCTCCCATTCCTTTATGTACCGTGTATTATTTTCGACACGGTGATCAAGAGATATAATTACACACATATAATTATAGACAGGCTAGAGATCTACTGATAGTCTCCCCAACACTCAACTCTCTCTCATAGGATTTGGATTTGGTGGGAAGAAGATTTGAGTGGAAAGCAACTTGGGGAAGGCTAGAGATCAAGATTCATGTGGTAGGAATGGAATATCTTGGCCTCAACACATGAGTAGGTGGTTCTCTCTCAGAACATATGAGTTGGAAGTGTAGATGTGTTCTGATGGCTCTCTCCACGAGTGAAGAGGAGATGGAGGGGTATATATAGCCTCCACACAAAATCCAACCGTTACACACAATTTACCAATCTCGGTGGGACCGAATCAACAAACTCGGTCGGACCGAAATAGTAAACCTAGTGACTGTTAGAGATTTTCGGTGGGACTGACATGCAACCCGGTAGGACCGATATGGTTAGGGTTAGGGCATAACGTAATCTCGGTGAGACCGATTTGGTAATAAGCTAACCAGAGGGTTGGTCAGGCAAACTCGGTGGGACCGATTACACAAACTCGGTGAGACCGATTTTGGTAATGAGCATACACAGTGAGTTTGCATTGTAACCTCGGTAGTACCGATTGCACAAGATTGGTGAGACCGATTTTGGCAATGGACATACACAGTGAGATTACAATCCCATCTCGGTGAGACCGAGATCCCTATCGGTAGAACCGATTTGCTAGGATTTGGCAATGGCTATGACAAGTGAAACTCGGTGGCGCCGGGTTGAAAGAATCGGTAGGGCCGAGTTTGGCTTTGGGTTTAGGTCAAATGTGGATATGGGAAAGTAGCTGAGGATTTTGAAGCATATCATTAAGCACTTGAAGCAAGAGGCTCATTAAGCAACACCTCATCCCTCCTTGATAGTATTGGCTTTTCCTATGGACTCAATGTGATCTTGGATCACTAAAATGTAAAATGAAGAGTCTTGAGCTTTAAGCTTTAGCCAATCCTTTGTCCTTAGCATCTTGGAGAATTTCCCACAATCTTTAGTCCATGCCACTCCATTGTTGAACTTATCTGAAACATACTAGATAGAAACGTTAGTCCAACAAGAGATATGTTGTCATTAATTACCAAAACCACCTAGGGAGCACTTGTGCTTTAAATCTCCCCCTTTTTGGTAATTGATGGCAACATACATCAAAGCTTTAGATAAAAATATAAAGAACAACAAGTAAAGCTTTGTAAGGACATGTAACAAGCATAGGCTCCCCCTACATGTATGCACTCATGTAAATGTGAAATATAGAGGTATGTGAGAGCATAACCATGACAGAGTAGGCAATGTGTTACATGTATCTTGGCCATATGCATCAGAGCAAAAGATTATCAAGGAAAATACCTTCATGCTCATGAGTCCTTCTTGCAAACAGTATGTACATAAGCAAGAATTCCTCATACTCATGATTTTGATGCATACACTTACCTTGTAGTCTTTAGCTGGCTTAGGATGGAATGAACCTGCACAAACAAGGTTAGATAACACAGGTACCTCCACTAGCCAGAGCAAACCAAAGAAGCCACAAGAGTACCAAGACTGGGATGACATGTAGAGAGTGAGTACAAGGTACCACAATGGATTCAACATGTCCCCAAGAGTAAAGATATGCAATGAATTTGACTGATTTCTTTCCCTTAGGTGTCTTGCTCCCCCTGAATCTTACATGGGATATTGGGAGAAGATAGGGAACAGAAAATCAGAGCTGAAAGATACAAATGGATAGAACTTAATGCAAATAAGCACATATGAACATGTCTTTCCCCCAAAAAGACATGTGACATCTCTCCTCTTGAACATCAAGCATCTGGGATCCTTGAGTATTCTCTCCCCCTGGAAATCTCTTTCTCCCCCTTAATACTTTCTCCATTGTAGGTGATAAGCTTTGATGTGATCTCTCTCTCCCCCTTTGACATCAATTTCTAAGAAGGGTTTTCTGGAATCCGTCGTATAGGTTTGGTCCTTGAGACTCAGCACAAAGCAATGGATAAAATTATGATGCTTGTAGAGGACAAGATTCATTGAGTAGAGCTGGATCAGAAGAAATATAGAACAAGTGGCAAACTGTTTTTCCTGTTGTGAAGTCGGTGGCACTGAGTGGCATGTTTCGGTGGGGCCGAAAAGATTCGGTTGGACCGAAAACTACAAGTCGGTGAAACCGAGTTCAACACAGAGAAAAACACTTGTCACCTCAGCTCACTAAACATGTAGGGTCTCACAAAGATTTGCAATGAATTATCTGAAGGATTTGCAAGGAATTGAATGCAGAAAATGCAGAACAAAAACAAAAAGAAAAGAGAAGAAAAAGAGAAAGAAAATAAATATGCATGAGACAAATGCAATAACACAGAAAAGAACATAGGAGAACTTCATCTAGAGTTGGGCGGTGACATAGTCACCTATGTTAGAGTATATTGACTTAGGAGTCAAGTGAGAACACTTGATCATAGGTCATACTCATCGTTTAAGCTCAAAATGGGGTTACCATTTTTCGTTTAAGCATCTTGATGTATTCACATCTTGTTGAGTTGCTTTAACTCATGTCTTGGAGTAAAGCTTCTCTAAGATGGAATAACATACCTTGGGTGGTGGTGTGGTTCTTGCTCATGTAGTTGAACTTGTGTGGGTGCTCAAGGTTGATGTAGCTCATCAAGAGTTGGGAGCACCACTTGGAGTTTGAGTTCATCTACCTACATGGGTTAGTTCTTGCAAGGAAGAGCACTTGTGTATCCAAGAATGACAATCATGAAGCTCAACATAGAATTTGTCAAAGGATATGTTTGAATGGTTTTGTGCTTCCTTGTCTTCAACCACCATTGTGTAAAGACTTGGTGATGTAGAAATTGCTCAAGATGTGAGTGAGTCGCAATCTCATGGAATTAGATTCAACCAAGCACCTACATGGGTTAGACAACATGCAAGGTACAAATATATCCAAGACATAAGATAGTCATCATAAGAGATATATCATGGATTAGTCATAAGCTCATGTCTTGCATGTATCCAATGGAGTTCCTACTCCAAGTTCAAAGCATCAATAATGTTCAATTCACCTCTCAACCTGCAAAATACTTTCTCATCAAGAGGTTTAGTAAATATATCCGCTAATTGCTTATTGGTGCGAACATGCTTAAGATCAATGTCACCCTTAGCAACATGGTCTCAAATGAAATGATGACGAACTTCAATATGCTTAGTTCGAGAATGTTGTACAGGATTATGACCAATTTTGATAGCACTTTCATTGTCACAAAGCAGTGGAACATGTTTCACATAGATCCCATAATCTTTAAGAGTTTGGGTCATCCAAAGTAATTGAGCACAACATGAACCAGCGGCAATGTATTCCGCTTCGGCGATGGATAAGGATACCGAGTTTTGTTTCTTGGAAGACCAAGACACAAGAGATCTACCAAGAAATTAACAAGTACCCGAAGTGGACTTTCTATCAACCTTGTCTCCGGCATAATCCGAGTCGGAATAGCCAACAAGATCAAAAGAAGACCTCTTAGGATACCAAATGCCAAAGTTTGGTGTATGAATTAAGTATCTCACTATCCTTTTCACGGCCTTAAGATGACATTCTTTAGGAGCAGCTTGATAACGTGCACACATGCACATACTTAGCATAATGTCGGGACGTGAAGCACATAGGTATAACAAAGAACCAATCATAGAGCGATAAACCTTTTGATCAACCGGTTCACCATCTTTGGTCAAATCAAGATGTCCACTAGTAGGCATGGGGGTAGGCATACCTTTGCATTCTTGCATATTGAACTTCTTGAATAAGTCCTTGGTGTACTTCGTTTGAGAGACAAATGTACCTTCCTTAGTTTGCTTGATTTGCAAACCGAGAAAGAATTTGAGTTCACTCATCATAGACATCTCAAACTTCTCTGACATTAGCTTTCCAAACTTTTCACTAAAGAGAGGGTTAGTTGAACCAAATATGATATCATCAACATAAATTTGGCATACAAATAGTTCTCCATTAACCCTTTTAGTAAAAAGAGTAGAATCAATTTTACCAATTTCAAAACCACTTGCAATAAGGAACTTGGTCAAGCATTTATACCATGCTCTAGGAGCTTGTTTAAGACCATAAAGAGCTTTGTGAAGTTTGTAAACATGATTTGGTTTCTTAGGATTGATAAAGCCGGGAGGTTGTTTGACATAAACTTCCTCCTCTATTTCACCATTTAGAAAAGCACTTTTAATGTCCATTTGGTACAAGGTGATATTATGGTGATTAGCATAGGCAAGTAAGATGCGAATGGACTCAAGTCTAGCAACGGGAGCATATGTCTCACCATAGTCCATACCTTTGACTTGTGTGTACCCTTGGGCGACGAGACGTGCTTTGTTGCGAACCACTTGTCCATCTTCATCTTGCTTGTTGTGAAACACCCATTTGGTACCAATGATGTTGTGGTTGTTGTCGGGCTTCTCAACCAATGTCCAAACTTGGTTTCTCTCAAAGTTGTGTAGCTCTTCATGCATAGCGTTTATCCAATCCGGATCTTCCAATGCTTCTTCAACCTTCATAGGTTCAATGCTAGAGATGAATGAATAGTTTTCACAAAAGTTAGCTAAACGAGTTTTTGAGCGAGTGATTCTCCCGGTTTGAATATCATTGTAGATTTGCTCGACGGGATGATCTTTGGCAATTCTTGCTCGAACTCGTGAGAGCTTTTGCTTGGGTCTTTGTTGAACATCTTCTTCATCTTGTTCTTCTTCTTGGCCTTCTTCGTTGTTGACGTTGTCGTTCTCTTGTCGTGGTGGAGAAGGAGATTGTTGATGTTCGTCTTGATGCATTTCCTCGTCTTCTTGATCTTGGTGTGTCCCACTTGTGGATGCTTCCGTATCAATTCTTGGTTCACCTTGTCGTGAAGTAGAAGCTTCCACTTGGACGGACAAGGTACTCTCCTTCACCTCCATTGGACGAATTTTGCCAATAGACAAGTCTTGGATTGCTTCTGAAGGGTCTTTGTCTCCTACATCAATTGGCAATTGCTCTACTTACGAGCCATTAGATTCATCAAACTTCACATCTACCGTCTCTTCAACCTTTCGGGTGAAGTTGTTGTAGACACGGTAAGTGTGAGAGTTTGAGCCATAACCAAGTAGAAAACCTTCATGAGATTTAGGAGCAAACTTTGAACGACTATGCTTGTCAAGAATGTAGCACTTTGAGCCGAATACTCAAAAGTATCCAACTTGGGGTTTGTTACCGGTGAGGAGCTCGTATGCCGTCTTGCCGAGTAGCTTGTGAAGATACAAGCGATTTGTTGCATGACAAGCTGTCTCAACCGCTTCTGCCCAAAAGTGCTTCGGCGTCTTGTACTCATCAAGCATCGTTCTCGCCATTTCGATGACCGTCCGGTTCTTCCTCTCAACAACTCCATTTTGTTGAGGTGTGTACGTAGCCGAGAACTCGTGTGAAATCCCTTCTTCGTCAAGAAAGGTGTCCACATTTGCGTTCTTGAACTCCGTTCCGTTGTCACTTTGAACCTTCTTGATCTTCACGTCAAACTGATTTTGGGCCTTCCTAGCGAAGTTTTTGAAGATCTTCTGGACCTGCGACTTGTCATCAAGAAAGAACACCCACGTAAATCTTGAAAAATCATCAACTATAACTAGACCAAAAGAATTTCCACCGAGACTCTTGTAGGCGTTGGGACCAAAAAGATCCATATGAAGTAGCTCAAGTGGCCTCCTTGTGGTCATGATGTTCTTCACGGGATGCCTTCCTCCAACCTGTTTACCTGCTTGACAAGCACTGCAAAGTCTATCCTTATCAAATATGACATCGTTAACTCCAAGGATATGATTTCCTTTAATAAGCTTGTCAAGGTTTCTCATGCCAACGTGACCTAGTCGTCTATGCCACAACCAACCTTTTGAGGATTTAGCAATAAAGCAAGTTTTAGGTTGTGCCTTTTTAGAGAAATCGACAATGTAAAGATCACATCTACGCATACCGGTAAAGACCATTTTATGATTGTCTCGACGAAACACTTGGCAATCTACCTCAGTAAATAGGACATTCAAACCGAAATCAGCAAGTCTAGATACTGAAAGTAAGTTGTAGCCGAGAGATTCAACGAGCATGACATTTTGAACGGAACTATCATGTGAGATGTCCACCTTACCAAGGCCAACCACTTTACCCTTTGAATTATCACCAAAGGTGACATATTTTCGAGGGTCGTCATTTTCAGCAAGCTCACGGAACATCTCTTCATCTCCGGTCATATGATCAGTACATCCACTATCAAGAACCCATTCCTTTCCTCCTGACACATATCCCCGAAGATTTGCCATAAGACCAAAATGTCTCATTGCATCATCAAGATCGAAGTCACTATCATCATCATCATCATCATGTTGGAAATATGCCCTAGAGGTAATAATAAATTGATTATTATTATATTTCCTTGTTCATGATAATCGTTTATTATCCATGCTAGAATTGTATTGATAGGAAACTCAGATACATGTGTGGATACATAGACAACACCATGTCCCTAGTAAGCCTCTAGTTGACAAGCTCGTTGATCAATAGATGGTTACGGTTTCCTGACCATGGACATTAGATGTCATTGATAACGGGATCACATCATTAGGAGAATGATGTGATGGACAAGACCCAATCCTAAGCATAGCACTAGATCGTGTAGTTCGTATGCTAAAGCTTTTCTAATGTCAAGTATCATTTCCTTAGACCATGAGATTGTGCAGCTCCCGGATACCGTAGGAGTGCTTTGGGTGTGCCAAACGTCACAACGTAACTGGGTGGCTATAAAGGTACACTACAGGCATCTCCAAAAGTGTCTGTTGGGTTGGCACGAATCGAGACTGGGATTTGTCACTCCGTGTGACGGAGAGGTATCTCTGGGCCCACTCGGTAGGACATCATCATAATGTGCACAATGTGATCAAGGAGTTGATCACGGGATGATGTGTTACGGAACGAGTAAAGAGACTTGCCGGTAACGAGATTGAACAAGGTATCGGGATACCGACGATCGAATCTCGGGCAAGTATCGTACCGATAGACAAAGGGAATTGTATACGGGATTGATTAAGTCCTTGACATCGCGGTTCATCCGATGAGATCATCGTGGAACATGTGGGAGCCAACATGGGTATCCAGATCCCGCTGTTGGTTATTGACCGGAGAACGTCTCGGTCATGTCTGCATGTCTCCCGAACCCGTAGGGTCTACACACTTAAGGTTCGATGACGCTAGGTTTATAAAGGAAGTTAGTATGTGGTTACCGAATGTTGTTCGGAGTCCCGGATGAGATCCCAGACGTCACGAGGAGTTCCGGAATGGTCCGGAGGTAAAGATTTATATATGGGAAGTCCTGTTTTGGTCACCGGAAAGGTTTCGGGGTTTATCGATAATGTACCAGGATCACCGGGAGGGTCCCGGGGGTCCACCAAGTGGGGCCACCTGCCCCGGAGACTTGCGTGGGCCAAGAGTGGTGAGGGACCAGCCCCTTAGTGTGCTGGTGCGCCTCCCATAAGGGCCCATGGCGCCTAAGAGGTGGAAAGGGGGCAAACCCTAGGGGATATGGGCCTTAGGGCCCATATTGGTGCGCCTCCCTCTCCTCGCCCCCTCTTGGCCGCCACCTTTGATCCCCATCTAGGGCTGCCGCCCCCCTTAGGGGTGGGAACCCTAGAGGGGGCGCAGCCCCTCCCCTTCCCTATATATATGAGGCCTAGGGCTGCCCATAACACACGCGATTCAATATCTCGTTGGTGCAGCCCTGCGTCTCTTCTTCCTCCTCTTCTGGGTGCTTGGCGAAGCCCTGCAGGATTGCCACGCTCCTCCATCACCACCACGCCATTGTGCTGCTGCTGGATGGAGTCTTCCTCAACCTCTCCCTCTCTCCTTGCTGGATCAAGGCGTGGGAGACGTCACCGGGCTGTACGTGTGTTGAACGCGGAGGTGCTGTCCGTTCGGCACTTGATCATCGGTGATTTGAATCACGACGAGTACGACTCCATCAACCCCGTTCTCTTGAACGCTTCCGCTTAGCGATCTACAAGGGTATGTAGATGCACTCTCCTTCCCCTCGTTGCTAGTCTCTCCATAGATAGATCTTGGTGACACGTAGGAAATTTTTTGAATTTCTGCTACGTTCCCCAACAGTGGCATCATGAGCTAGGTCTATTGCGTAGATTCTACGCACGAGTAGAACACAAAGTAGTTGTGGGCGTTGATTTTGTTCAATATGCTTGCCGTTACTAGTCTTATCTTGATTCGGCGGCATCGTGGGATGAAGCGGCCCGGACCAACCTTACACGTACTCTTACGTGAGACCGGTTCCACCGACAAACATGCACTAGTTGCATAAGGTGGCTAGCGGGTGTCTGTCTCTCCCACTTTAGTCGGATCGGATTCGATGAAAAGGGTCCTTATGAAGGGTAAATAGAAATTGGCATATCACGTTGTGGTCTTTGCGTAGGTAAGAAACGTTCTTGCTAGAAACCCATAGCAGCCACGTAAAACATGCAAACAACAATTAGAGGACGTCTAACTTGTTTTTGCAGGGTATGCTATGTGATGTGATATGGCCATGAAGAATGTGATGAATGATATGTGATGTATGAGATTGATCATGTTCTTGTAATAGGAATCACGACTTGCATGTCGATGAGTATGACAACCGGCAGGAGCCATAGGAGTTGTCTTTATTTATTTATGACCTGCGTGTCAACATAAACGTCATGTAATTACTTTACTTTATTGCTAACTGTTAGCTGTAGTAGTAGAAGTAATAGATGACGTGACAACTTCAAGAAGAAACGATGATGGAGATCATGATGATGGAGATCATGGTGTCATGCCGGTGACGATGATGATCATGGAGCCCCGAAGATGGAGATCAAAAGGAGCAAAGTGATATTGGCCATATCATGTCACTATTTGATTGCATGTGATGTTTATCATGTTTATACATCTTATTTGCTTAGAACGACGGTAGTAAATAAGATGATTCCTCATTAAAATTTCAAGAAAGTGTTCCCCCTAACTGTGCACCGTTGCGAAAGTTCGTCGTTTCGAAGCACCACGTGATGATCGGGTGTGATAGATTCTAACGTTCACATACAACGGGTGTTGACGAGCCTAGCATGTACAGACATGGCCTCGGAACACATGCAAACACTTAGGTTGACTTGACGAGCCTAGCATGTACAGACATGGCCTCGGAACACAGAAGACCGAAAGGTCGAGCATGAGTCGTATAGAAGATACGATCAACATGAAGATGTTCACCGATGTTGACTAGTCCGTCTCACGTGATGATCGGACACGGCCTAGTTGACTCGGATCATGTAATCACTTAGATGACTAGAGGGATGTCTATCTGAGTGGGAGTTCATAAGATGAACTTAATTATCCCGAACATAGTCAAAAAGGATTTTGCAAATTATGTCGTAGCTCGCGCTTTAGTTCTACTGTTTAGATATGTTCCTAGAGAAAAATTAGTTGAAAGTTGATAGTAGCAATTATGCGGACTAGGTCCGTAAACTGAGGATTGTCCTCATTGCTTCTTCGAAGGCTTATGTCCTTAATGCACCGCTCAGTGTGCTGAACCTCGAATGTTGTCTGTGGATGTTGAACATCTGACATACACGTTTTGATAACTACATGATAGTTCAGTTAAACGGTTTAGAGTTGAGGCACCAAAGACAGTTTTGAAACGTCGCGAAACATATGAGATGTTTTGAGGGCTGAAATTGGGATTTCAGGCTCGTGCCCACGTCAAGAGGTATAAGACCTCCGACGATTTTCTTAGCCTACAAACTAAGGAGAAAAGCTCAATTGTTGAGCTTGTGCTCAGATTGTCTGAGTACAACAATCATTTGAATCGAGTGGGAGTTGATCTTCCAGATGAGATAGTGATGTTTCTCCGAAGTCATTACCACCAAGCTGCTAGAGCTTCGTGATGAACTATAATATGTCAGGGACATATATGATGATCCTTGAGATATTCGCGATGTTTGACACCACAAAAGTAGAAATCAAGAAGGAGCATCAATTGTTGATGGTTGGTGAAACCACTAGTTTCAAGAAGGGCAAGGGCAAGAAGGGATACTTCATGAAACGGCAATTCAGTTGCTGCTCTAGTGAAGAAACCCAAGGTTGAACCCAAACCCGAGACTAAGTGCTTCTGTAATAAGAGGAACAGCCACTGGAGCAGAATTACCCTAGATACTTGGTAGATAAGAAGGCTGGCAAGGTCGATAGAAGTATATTGGATATACATTATGTTAATGTGTACTTTACTAGTACTCCTAGTAGCACCAGGGTATTAGATACCGGTTCGGTTGCTAAGTGTTAGTAACTCGAAATAAAAGCTACGGAATAAATGGAGAATAGCTAAAGGTGAGCTGACGATATGTGTTGGAAGTGTTTCCAATGTTGATATGATCAAGCATCGCACGCTCCCTCTACCATCGAGATTTGTGTTAAACTTAAATAATTGTTATTTGGTGTTTGCGTTGAGCATAGACATGATTGGATTATGTCTATCGCAATACGGTTATTCATTTAAGGAGAATAATGATTACTCTGTTTATTTGAATAATACCTTCAATGGTCTTGCACCTAAAATGAATAGTTTATTGAATCTCGATCGTAGTGATACACATGTTCATGCCAAAAGATATAGGATAGTAATGATAGTACCACCTACTTGTGGCACTGCCACTTAAGTCATATCGGTATAAAACGCATGAGGAAGCTCCATGTTGATGGATCTTTGGACTCACTCATTTTTGAAAAGTTTGAGACATGCGAACCATGTCTATTGGTGTATATGCATAAAGAAACTCCATGCAAATGGGCCATTTGGACTCACTTGTTTTTGAATCACTTGAGACATGCAAATCATACCACATGGGCAAGATGACTGAAAGCCTCGGTTTCAGTAAAATGGAACCAGAAAGCAACTTGCTGGAAGTAATACATTTTGATGTGTGCAATCCAATGAGTGCTGAGGCGTGTAGTAGATATCGTTATGGTTTTACTTCACAGATGATTTGAGTAGATGTTGAGAATATTTACTTGATGAATCACGAGTCTGAATTATTGAAAGGTTCAAGTAATTTCAGGGTGAAGTTGAAAGATCGTCGTGACAAGAGGATAAAATATCTATGATATGATCATAGAGATGAATATCTGAATTACGAGTTTGGCACAGAATTAAGACATTGTGGAAATTGTTTTACAACCGATACAGCCTGGAACACCATAGTGTGATGGTGTGTCCGAACATCATAACTGCACCCTATTGGATATGATGCATACCATGATGTCTCTTATCGAATTACCATGATAGTTTATGGGTTAGGCATTAGAGACAACCACATTCACTTTAAAAAGGGGCACCACGTAATTCCGATGAGGTGACACCATATGAACTATGGTTTAGAGAAACCTAAGCTGTCATTTCTTAAAAGGTTTGGGGCTGCGACGCTTATGTGAAAAAGTTTCAGGCTGATAAGCTCGAACCCAAAGCGGATAAATACATCTTCATAGGACACCCAAAACAGTTGGGTATACCTCCTGTCTCAGATCCGAAAGCAATAAGGGATTGTTTCTAGAATCGGGTCCTTTCTCGAGGAAAAGTTTCTCTCGAAAGAATTGAGTGGGAGGATGGTGGAGACTTGATGAGGTTATTGAACCGTTACTTCAACTAGTGTATAGCAGGGCACAAAGAGTTGTTCCTGTGGCACCTACACCAATTGAAGTGGAAGCTTATGATATTGATCATGAGACTTCAGATCAAGTCACTCCCAAACCTCGTAGGATGACAAGGATGCGTACTACTTCTGATTGGTACGTAATCCTGTCTTGGAAGTCATGTTGCTAGACAACAATGAATCTACGAGCTATGGAGAAGCGGTGGTGGGCCTGGATTCCGTTAGATGGCTCGAGGCCATAAAATCCGAGAGAGGATCCATGTATGGAAACAAAGTGTAGACTTTGACAGAACAGCTCGATGGTCGTGAGGCTGTTGAGTATAGATGGATTTTAAAAGGAAGACGGACAATGATGGTAAATGTCACCATTAAGAAAGCTCGACTTGTCGTTAAGATGTTTTCGACAAGTTCAAGGAGTTGACTACGATGAGACTTTCTCACCTGTAGCGATGCTAAAAGTCTGTTGGAATTATATTAGCAGTTACTGCACTATTTATGAAATCTTGCAGATAGGATGTCAAAACATTGTTTCCTCGACGATTTTTCTTGAGGAAAGGTTGTATGTGATACAACTAGAAGGTTTTGTCAATCCTGAAAATGCTAATAAGTGTGCAAAGCTCTAGCTATCCTTCTAAGGACTGGAGTAAGCATCTCGGAGTTGGAATGTATGCTTTGATGATGATCAAAGATTTTGGGTTTATACAAAGTTTATGAGAAACTTGTATTTCCAAAGAAGTGAGTGGGAGCACTATAGAATTTCTGATGAATATATGTTGTTGACATATTGTTGATCAGAAATGACGTAGAATTTCTGGAAAGCATATAGGGTTATTTGGAAAGTGTTTTTCAATGGAAAGCCTGGATTAAGCTATTTGAACATTGAGCATTAAGATCTATAAGGATAGATCAAAATGCTTAATGGTACTTTCAAATGAGCACATTCCTTGACATGATCTTGAAGGTGTTCAAGATGGATCAGTCAAAGAAGGAGTTCTTGCCTGAGTTGTAAGGTATGAAGTTAAGACTTAAAGCTCGACCACGGCAGAATAGAGAGAAAGGGCGAAGGTCGTCCCCAATGCTTAAGACATAGGCTCTACAATATGCTATGCTGTGTACCGCACTTGAAGTGTGCCTTGCCATGAGTCAGTCAAGGGGTACAAGAGTGATCCAAGAATGGATCACAGGACAACGGTCAAAGTTATCCTTAGTAACTAGTGGACTAAGGAATTTTTCTCGATTATGGAGGTGGTAAAAGAGTTCGTCGTAAAGGGTTACGTCGATGCAAGCTTAACACCTATCCGGATAGCTCTGAGTAGAGATACCGGATACGTATAATGGAGCAACAATTTAGAATAGCTCCAAGTAGAACAGTTATTTGGAATAGCTCCAAATAGAACGTGGTAGCTACATCTAGGAGATGACATAGAGATTTGTAAAGCACACACGGATCTGAAAGGTTCAGACCCGTTGACTAAAACCTCTCTCACAAGCAACATGATCAAACCCAGAACTCATTGAGTGTTAATCACATAGTGATGTGAACTAGATTATTGACTCTGGTAAACTCTTGGGTGTTAGTCACATGGCGATGTGACCTGTGAGTGTTAATCACATGGCGATGTGAACTAGATTATTGACTCTAGTGCAAGTGGGAGACTGTTGGAAATATGCCCTAGAGGCAATAATAAATTGATTATTATTATATTTCCTTGTTCATGATAATCGTTAATTGTATTGATAGGAAACTCAGATACATGTGTGGATACATAGACAACACCATGTCCCTAGTAAGCCTCTAGTTGACTAGCTCGTTGATCAATAGATGGTTACGGTTTCCTGACCATGGACATTAGATGTCGTTGATAACGGGATCACATCATTAGGAGAATGATGTGATGGACAAGACCCAATCCTAAGCATAGCACTAGATCGTGTAGTTCGTATGCTAAAGCTTTTCTAATGTCAAGTATCATTTCCTTAGACCATGAGATTGTGCAACTCCCGGATACCGTAGGAGTGCTTTGGGTGTGCCAAACGTCACAACGTAACTGGGTGGCTATAAAGGTACACTACAGGCATCTCCGAAAGTGTCTGTTGGGTTGGCACGAATCGAGACTGGGATTTGTCACTCCGTGTGACGGAGAGGTATCTCTGTGCCCACTCGGTAGGACATCATCATAATGTGCACAATGTGATCAAGGAGTTGATCACGGGATGATGTGTTACGGAACGAGTAAAGAGACTTGCCGGTAACGAGATTGAACAAGGGATCGGGATACCGACGATTGAATCTCAGGCAAGTATCGTACCGATAGACAAAGGGAATTGTATACGGGATTGATTAAGTCCTTGACATCGTGGTTCATCCGATGAGATCATCGTGGAACATGTGGGAGCCAACATGGGTATCCAGATCCCGCTGTTGGTTATTGACCGGAGAACGTCTCGGTCATGTCTGCATGTCTCCCGAACCCGTAGGGTCTACACACTTAAGGTTCGATGACGCTAGGTTTATAAAGGAAGTTAGTATGTGGTTACCGAATGTTGTTCGGAGTCCCGGATGAGATCCCGGACGTCACGAGGAGTTCCGGAATGGTCCGGAGGTAAAGATTTATATATGGGAAGTCCTGTTTTGGTCACCGGAAAGGTTTCGGGGTTTATCGATAATGTACCGGGACCATCGGGAGGGTCCCGGGGGTCCACCAAGTGGGGCCACCTGCCCCGGAGGCTTGCGTGGGCCAAGAGTGGTGAGGGACCAGCTCCTTAGTGGGCTGGTGCGCCTCCCATAAGGGCCCATGGCGCCTAAGAGGTGGAAAGGGGGCAAACCCTAGGGGATATGGGCCTTAGGGCCCATATTGGTGCGCCTCCCTCTCCTCTCCCCCTCTTGGCCGCCACCTTTGATCCCCATCTAGGGCTGCCGCCCCCCTTAGGGGTGGGAACCCTAGAGGGGGCGCAGCCCCTCCCCTTCCCTATATATATGAGGCCTAGGGCTGCCCATAACACACGCGATTCAATATCTCGTTGGTGCAGCCCTGCGTCTCTTCTTCCTCCTCTTCTGCGGTGCTTGGCGAAGCCCTGCAGGATTGCCACGCTCCTCCATCACCACCACGCCATTGTGCTGCTGCTGGATGGAGTCTTCCTCAACCTCTCCCTCTCTCCTTGCTGGATCAAGGCGTGGGAGACGTCACCGGGCTGTACGTGTGTTGAACGCGGACGTGCTGTCCGTTCGGCACTTGATCATCGGTGATTTGAATCACAACGAGTACGACTCCATCAACCCCGTTCTCTTGAACGCTTCCGCTTAGCAATCTACAAGGGTATGTAGATGCAGTCTCCTTCCCTCATTGCTAGTCTCTCCATAGATAGATCTTGGTGACACGTAGGAAAAATTTTGAATTTCTGCTACGTTCCCCAACACATCATAGTATCCATGTTCACCATGATCTTGTGACTCATCATTTCCTAGAGAGGGTAATTCATTAGATAAATGATCATCAAAGTGGTCACCTTTATGAATTCTTATAGCTTCGGATATAATGATTCCAACATCTCCTTTAGCACGCTTGAGATTGGTAAGCTCAAATAGACAATCACCAAAACTAGGATCACTAGAGTTCATCTTACTCAAGGCAATAGATTTATGGAGAATTTCATCCAAATTTTTCAAGGAATAATTAGGAAATCATTCCTCAAGAAATTTCCATATAGTATAGGCACAATTAAGAGTAGGCAAACTAGCAATCAAATTTTTGGGCAATCCTCTAATGATGAGCTCAATAGTTCTAAGATTGCGAATTATGTCGATATCTTCATCTAGGGTAGGATGCAAAGGATCAATATGAGGTGCACAAGGGCTAGCAATATACTTGTTCAAATGATATTGATTGAAAATTACAAGCATCTCATTTTTCCACTCATGAAAATACTCTCCATCAAGAATAGGCACTCTATGTCTAAGACTCCCTAAAGTAGACACATCCATCTTCCTCCAATGGTGATTAAACCAAGGCAATGGAGACCAAAGCTCTGATACCACTTGTAGGACCTTGAAGTAGATGTGTCTAGAGGGGGGGGGTGATTAGACACTTAATGCTAAAGTTGTAGTTTTTAAGCTTTTTCGGTTTAAGTGAAGTTTAGGCACAATTTCAACATTCACAATACATATCAAGCAAGCATGCAAAGAGTATATAGGAAGCGGAAAGTAAAGCATGCAACTTGCAAGAATGTAAAGGGAAGGGTTTGGAGAATTCAAACGCAATTGGAGACACGGATGTTTTTCCCGTGGTTCGGATAGGTGGTGCTATCCTACATCCACGTTGATGGAGACTTCAACCCACGAAGGGTAACGGTTGCGCGAGTCCAAGGAGGGCTCCACCCACGAAGGGTCCACGAAGAAGCAACCTTGTCTATCCCACCATGGCCATCGCCCACGAAGGACTTGCCTCACTAGCGGTAGATCTTCATGAAGTAGGCGATCTCCTTGCCCTTACAAACTCCTTGGTTCAACTCCACAATCTTGTCGGAGGCTCCCAAGTGACACCTAGCCAATCTAGGAGACACCACTCTCCAAGAAGTAACAAATGGTGTGTTGATGATGAACTCCTTGCTCTTGTGCTTCAAATGATAGTCTCCCCAACACTCAACTCTCTCTCACAGGATTTGGATTTGGTGGAAAGAAGATTTGAGTGGAAAGCAACTTGGGGAAGGCTAGAGATCAAGATTCATGTGGTAGGAATGGAATATCTTGGCCTCAACACATGAGTAGGTGGTTCTCTCTCAGAACATATAAGTTGGAAGTGTAGATGTGTTCTGATGGCTCTCTCCACGAGTGAAGAGGAGTTGGAGGGGTATATATAGCCTCCACACAAAATCCAACCGTTACACACAATTTACCAATCTCGGTGGGACCGAATCAACAAACTCGGTCGGACCGAAATAGTAAACCTAGTGACCGTTAGAGATTTTCGGTGGGACTGATATGCAACCCGGTAGGACCAATATGGTTAGGGTTAGGGCATAACGTAATCTCGGTGGGACCGATTACACAAACTCGGTGAGACCGATTTGGTAATAAGCTAACCAGAGGGTTGGTCAAGCAAACTCGGTGGGACCGATTGCACAAACTCGGTGAGACCGATTTTGGTAATGAGCATACACGGTGAGTTTGCATTGTAACCTCGGTAGTACCGATTGCACAAGATTGGTGACCGATTTTGGCAATGGACATACACAGTGAGATTACAATCCCATCTCGGTGAGACCGAGATCCCTATCGGCAGAACCGATTTGCTAGGGTTTGGCAATGGCTATGACAAGTGAAACTTGGTGGCGCCAGGTTGAAAGAATCGGTAGGGCCGAGTTTGGCTTTGGGTTTAGGTCAAATGTGGATATGGGAAACTAGCTGAGGATTTTGGAGCATATCATTAAGCACTTGAAGCAAGAGGCTCATTAAGCAACACCTCATCCCTCCTTGATAGTATTGGCTTTTCCTATGGACTCAATGTGATCTTGGATCACTAAAATGTAAAATGAAGAGTCTTGAGCTTTAAGCTTTAGCCAATCCTTTATCCTTAGCATCTTGGAGAATTTCCCACAATCTTTAGTCCATGCCACTCCATTGTTGAACTTATCTGAAACATACTAGATAGAAACGTTAGTCCAACAAGAGATATGTTGTCATTAATTACCAAAACCACCTAGGGAGCACTTGTGCTTTCAACGAGGATGTAGCAGAAATGCACCTTACATTGTAAAATTTTATTAAAAAAATACACCTTATATAAATGAACGGAGGGAGTATGACCTTGTGCCAGTGGTTTCCACGATCTTCTCCTCCTTCCCACACTACTGTTAGGCACTCCATTTGTTCTACTGTTGGGCGTTTCAGGTGCAGGGAGCAACAGCAGATCGCCCAAGTATTTTTCAACGAAACTGAAAGTGGACAGAGGGGATTGAAACTCCTACTCATAGATTGCCTTTCGGCGAGCCCACCAGATACACCAGAGGGTAACTAGCAACATAACAAACTCGCTTTCTTCCGTTGCCTCCATCAATTCCATTAGCCACAATTTAGCGTCAGTATGTCTGCAAGCTATTAAGTTTTTTCTTTGAGGGGTTGCAAGGTTTTTTAGGGGAGGTTGCAAGCTATTAAGGGTGTGTTTAGTTGAAGAACGAAGTGGAATGAAATGGAATGGTTCCGTTCCAAGGGAATGGGTTGGTTCCATTCTTGTGTTCGGTAGGGTAAAATAGATGGAATGGAATGATTACATTGCAATGCAACTTAGAATGGAATGGGTTTGCTTCTCTTTCCCGTGAGATTACCTCTCTCATATGTATATGCACAATTGTCACCCCCATAGCTCTTTCTAATTTTAACACATCATAAGAAAGTAATTATTATTTTTTGCCAAAACCTGTGAAAATACAAGTCAAAAATATATGTGAAAATACAAGTTATTTTACATGTCAAAATACAAGTCATGTACTCAAAATACAAAAGGATTTATTAACATGTGTATGTTACGTGAGCACATCAAGAACCGTCGCTTATGAACACATCAACAAGAATCCACAACCCCAAACGGCTAATCGTCGTTGTTAGCCTGCTGCCCCTGAATCAGATTGAGCCTGCCGCTGAATCCACAACCCGAGTCAGATTGAGCTAGGAGACTAGGGAGAGAAAAGAAGAGAGACGTACTGAATCAGATTTAGCCCCTCGCTGTTGTTTCTCTGTTGTTGTTAGCCTGCTGCCGCTGTTCCTCTCTGCTGGTCGATTGACGAGAAGAAGCAGATGCTCCCTCTGTCGCCGTCGCTTGCCTGCCCTTGCAGCCGCTCGCCCGCGGGAAGAGGGGGAGACGACAGAGAGAGGTGAGGGGAAGGCGGTGCCGGAGATGGAGAGCCGACGGGGACGTGAGGGAGAGGCGGCACCGGAGAGGGAGAGCCGTGGGTGTACTCGCAGATGCAGAGGAGAGACGCGAGTAAGGTGAGAGCCGCAAGCCGTTCCGCGTCGTTCCACCGAATTGGAGGTACGAGCGCATTCCGCATATCAGGCGAATATTCCATTCCTAGGAACCAGTGGGTTCCGGTTCCTCAACCCAACTAAACACGGGAATGGGCCTTTGGCACGTGATGAACCCGTTACATTCCACCTGGTGACACAAATTAAACACACCGTAAGTGTTCCACTAGCTGATCATCCATTAGAGCCCATAAACATTTTGCCAAGTTGCAATCCACCAGGGGGCATGGCGCCACGAATCTTCCACGGGACCTCCTATATGACGCGTTGTGCGTCATACAGTAGCTCGACGCACAAGGGAGACGCGCTACTGGGCCGGCCCAATCTGATTCCTGTCGCGCGACATAAAAAGGGCATAAAAACAATAAAGACTGACGGGACTTGATCCCAGGACCTCAGACAACAGACAATAACAACTGGCTATATGAGGTGCAAAATATAATAGGATTTTTATCAGTTATGCCACCGGTTGTGTCCCACTACTCAGTTTTGCCACTAGAAATTTCAACTGGTCAAAAATGCCATCGCTTCATTAGACACATGCTCAAAAATGCCACTAAACACCATCATTGTGATCTCAAATCTCTTTTGCCATGTTATAATGACATAAATACCTATGAACCAACATGCCAACTCTCCCTCTATCTCACTACAATAAAGTATGGGGCCCACTTGATCCCAACAGCGTTCTTATTTTCCTATAAAATTATTTGCTTGGTTACTCCTAATAAGTGGGGCCACACATATCATTGTGAGATAGAGAGAACTGACATGTGGGTATAGGCTTATTTTTGTCATAGAACATGGTCAACGGGTTTGACGTAAAAATAACAATGTCTAATGGCATTTTTGAGCAAACATCTAACAGAACGATGGCATTTTTGAGATATCTAATGGCATTTTGAGCAAGCATCTCACGGATTGATGGCATTTTTGAGCAGTTGTAACTTCTAATGACAAAACTGAGTAGTGGGACACAACTAGTGGCATAAATGATAAAAACCCAATATAATAAGACCACACAGAAAGCGTTGAGATTTGGTAAACATTTCTTAAAAATTGCGAGCAGTTTTGAAATGCCGTGACTTCATTATATTCCTTTTTTTAGAAGTGAAGATTTTTTATATCCCACTTTAAAAATTAAACACGAACTAATCCTACAAATCCTGGACAGTTTTCTAAAACGCGAACAATTTTTTAAAAGTTTAACCATTTCCGAAAAAATACGAAAAAATGTGAACCTTTCTTCAATTTTCCGAATATTTCCAGAGATCACGAACAGATTTTATGTTCTGAAAAAAGATGGAAGACATAAACATTTTTTAAGATAAGAACAACAAAGTTAAAACAGAACATTTTTCATACAAACAAAATTTGTATTGTATGAGTTTCTGGAAATGCAAACAAATTTTGAAACATGAGAACATTTATTGAAATTGCAAACAAAATGATGAGACCGCGAACATTATTTTAAACATGAACATTTTTCTGAATTGGTGAACAAATCTTCAAGAAAAATATTTTTTGAAATTCCGAACATATTTTGAAACCACGAACATTTTTTGAAAGCCTCGAACATTTTTTGAATTTGTGAAGAAAATTTGAAAAAACAGGAACATTTTTTTGAAATTTGGAACAAAAATTTTGAAACCACGAACATTTTTTGAATTTGTGAACAAATTTTGAAAAAAGGAACATTTTGTGAATTTGTGATTTTTTTGGAAAACAGGAGCATTTTTTAAATTCGGAACAATTTTTTTGAAACCACAAACATTTTTAGAATTTATGATTTTTTTTTGAAAACCAGGGACATTTTTTGAAATTCTGAATAATACTTGAAATTTCTAAAAAAATGAAAACGAAAAATAAACTTGAAAAAAAAGGAAAACAAAAAATGAAAAAGAAAGAAACTCAAAAAAGAAAACAAAAAACGAAAAAGAAGAGAAATAGAAAAAGAAAAACGAAAAAGAAACTGAAAAAGAAAAAGCCGGTTCAGGAACCTTCTAGAAGATTCCAAAAACCGGAAAAAACCGTCTGGGAAACTCTAGAAGGTTCCCAAAACCCGAAACGCTGCAACCACGAAAAATAAACCGTCTGGGCCCATGACATCGCTCGATCGCCAGGTCTGTGCGAAACGGCGACACTTTGACGCAACGAGCGTCCAATAGGAAATTCCATCTTCCGCACCATTGCGTAAAGGCATATGGCGCCATGAAAAAAAACACGTAGTACCTTCTCGGCCCGGTTGCCATGAAAATACGTTTGGGCCCAGTTCCGCTGACCCAAACCGATGGCAGAGGCTCGGCCCGTATTTTCTGTTTTTTTTCCCTTGTGACCTCGCAGCCCTTCTTCGTCTTGCTAGTCAAATCGGAACTCGCAGGGGGCTCCCATGGTGGACGGCGAGCTCGGGAGAACCAGCGCGTGGCGTCAATAGCCGGAATCCCAGGTACGCGCGCCTATCAATCTCCTGATTACCTCGATAGAATCCGTTGTTTCGCCGCGGAACCCCTCGGTCGAGCGTTTCTGAGCTGGGCGGTTCCGGGGCAGGTTTCGCGTATCCCCGCCATGCCGGAATCGAGCTCGGATCCGGGCAATGGAAAGGGCAAGAGGAGCCTCCCTTCCTGGATGGGCTCCGGCGACGGCGGCGGCGGCGGGGGCGGGGGAAGTCCGGGCAAGAAGAAGCACGCGGAGGCGGCCCGCGAGAGGGCGGCTCCAACAGGGCCGGATTTCTCCAAACTCTTGGTACTTGTATCTGGAGCCCTCTCTGACTGTTTGTTATGTGTGTGTTCTGATTCCGTGTGCTTGGTTGGGCAGGACGGGGTGACCTTTGTGCTGTCAGGGTTCGTCAACCCTGAGAGGGGCAGGCTGCGTTCCCAGGCGCTGGATATGGGGGCGGTGTACCGGCCCGATTGGTCCGATGATTGCACGCTTCTTGTTTGCGCGTTTGCCAACACCCCCAAGTTTCGGCAGGTGCAGTCGGAGAACGGGACCATCGTCGCCAAGGTTGTTTTTCTCCCTCTTTGTTCTGATCATTGTAGTTAGTTTTGCTTCAAACATTCTTATCATAAAAGGAGAAATACATATTTGTTTGCCTGTACTTAAGCCTAATCTGCATAGTGCTCTGTTTGATATAGAGCTTGATATGGCCACATGAGTAAACAAGCCTTAGCTGGTCTCACTTGTCATACATCTTCACATTAGATAAGTTGGATTTGTTGTTGCTACATTAGTTTCTTATCCTCTTTACGTGTTTTAGGAATGGATCTCAGAATCTCACAGCCAAAGAAAACTCGTTGACATTGAGCCTTACCTTATGCATGCTGGAAATCCATGGCGCAAAAATAAAGGGCCAGCTGAATCCAGTCAAGGTGGTAAACTCTTTCATCCAACATAAAGTTTTATCAACTTAGGCTCTTTTTTATTTAATTTAGGTGCTCTTAACACCTATTTTTTTCTCTTACCAATGTACTCCCTCCGTTCCTAAATATAGGTCTTTCTAGAGATTTCAACAAGTGACTAAATACGGAGCAAAATGAGTGGATCTACACTCTAAAATATGTCTACATACATCCGTATGTGGTAGTCCATTTGAAATCTCTAAAAAGACTTATATTTAGGAACGGAGGGAGTAGCATATTTGGGTTCTGCCCTGTAACTTATTTGTGATTTAGACAATATGCAAATTAACTTGAAAACGTTCCTGTGGACCATGTCAGTGTGATACCAGTTTGTCACTTATGACTTATCAGATAGCTCAAGAAGATGCTCATTAAGACTTAATTTTGTAGTTCTCCTGGTTATGGGCTTAGGGCTGCCCTTTCCATGGAACGAAGGAGCAACTACACTTAGTCCCACAGTCCCACCGATTGGGAGTAATTTAGTGATGCTTTGTTAGTAATACATGCCAAGCATAGCTGTAGACTTGTAATGGTGATGGACGAACTAGGACTGAGTTTCGGTAAGCTTAATAAAGAACCATTTGATGCCCATTAAATAATTTGCGAAATTTGAATGATATTTGCAGCCCTGCTGTACCTTACTACTTTTTCTTTGTGTACTTTGAATTTGAAGTATTTGGTTAAATTTATAGGTCAATTTGTTTAATTTTGTGCATCATCCTGTTGTAGATCAGAAGAAGCCACGTAAAGAGCATGAAAAGCAACTTGAGAAGACTCATGCTAAGACACCGCCCTCTGCTGCCACTAAGGTCTGTTCAAAATAAATCAGTGAACATTCCAGAACCATGCTTTGCCAGAAGCCTGCTTAATTTGACATAAAACCAATTTCTTCTCAGTAGTAACTATTAGCTGGCTAATAGAGACTGGACAATTGGTAGGTTTATCTCACATGAACTTGGATATTTCCACAAGGAAACAAGAAACAAAGCAAAAGCAATGAGGTCTGGCAATAGATAAGAGTGTGTAAGCACGTGTTTTAATTGGATTTCCCGGCATTCAGATTAGTTAAAAAGAATGTGTGTTTCAGCAACCCTCCAATCTTCTATATCTGGTGCAAGATTATTACTCCACATGCACGAGGCAGAACATCAGAATAAACTGACCATAGTTGATTGTAACTTCCAACCTGCATGTGCTATGATGATGCATTTTTGATAAAATATATTGTACTGTGGGTGCATATTGATGTTCCTTGAAAACAAATGACTTCCCAGCGGTATTAAATAGGTAGTGACATATAAATTATAACACAGTCTATGTTTAGATTTTCATGAATGGAACAACATGTAGGCAACACTTGTCGCGGAAGCATCTCAGTATGCTTTCTTTCTACAGGACCTCATAATAGTCTATTTTCTACAGGCAGGACATTCAGGCGCTATAAATAAACAATTTTCGCCTTCGAAAATTAAACAATGGGCAATGGATGATTTTGCGAAGACAATATCATGGTTGGAGAGCCAAGAAGAGAAGGTGAGAAATTGGGGATATTAAAATGGTCAGGTGATGGTGATGAAATTACATTTCAAATTTCAAGCCTCCTTATGGTCTTAGTCTTTTTGTCCGCCTTAGGTTTGGTATGTATTAAAGTACTTTTACGATCAATGTATGGCTATCGTAGAGATGATTTGCACACCAAGTAATTGTCCAATGATACTTTTTTTTTGATTTCCAAGGGGCAGAAACAACCCGACCCAACGAAATCAGACTTTTCCTAATGTCAATGAAATCAGCATTTTCTTGGGCTAATATAACAAAATGCAATGTATACTATCTGTCAATGATGAAACAAACAACTAAACACTGGAGATGTGCCATCATGGCTAGCAAATCACAGTGCAGCTGATACTTTCTCTTCAGTATTCGATTGACTTGTCCTCGGTCTGTTAACACATGGGAATAATGCTTCATGTTACCTGACTTCTCTGGGTTTTTGTCTGATAGCCAGAGCCAAACGAATTGAAGGCAATAGCTGCTGAAGGGGTTATCACTTGTCTGCAGGATGCCATCGAATCCCTCGAGCAAGGCAATGTAAGTAACGCAACATCCCTCTTTATTTAGATAACATATACAGGTCTTTTGAGTTTCTTGCCAATTATTTTCAATTATCAACAATAGATTAGCACATGCAGACGAGGTGCAAGACTTAAGTAACCTAAAACCATTGAAATGCTACTCGCCTAGATGCCAATTGTTGATGTCTCTGTCAAATTGCCATTGACTTATTGTGATTATGTTTGCAATGGTGAACACCAAATGTACCAAACATGTTTTCTAAATCCTGTTGTGCATCTTACTAGAAATGTGGTAGATCTTACTGAACATGTTTACTAAATCTTGTGTCTCCGAACTTCTCTTGTAGGATATCAGTGGGGTGGCAGAGCAGTGGAGCTTTGTCCCCCACGTTGTGGACGAGCTAGTGCGGCTGGACGGAGAGGGATCGTCGCTGTCTAAAGAACAGCTCGCCCAACTAGCAACCAAATGCAAGAAAATTTACCAGGCCGAGTTTGCCCAGATGGACAGTGGTGGCCAGAAGGGCAAGGAGCGTCTTGGGAAGACCGGAGCGGACGACGCTCAGTATGACAGTGATGCTACGATCGAGATGATGGAGGAAGAGATTGACCTCGCTTGCAGACAGTTCTCAGGGATTAGTAGCTAGGTCAGGAATAGGTCTTTAGGAGAGGAGAACAGAGGACTATGTATCACTGAGCATGGTATGGCTGACAGTGATCGAAAACACAGTTGTTATCGCTCGGAAAACTCGGGAGTTCCAGTGAAGTTTATGCTCTGTTCTTGATCAACCCTCTTTTTTGGGGTTCTTTCTGCTGGTTTGGTCAAGTTTTTTGGTTCGGCGATTTTGATCGACTTTCTCAGGTTATGGTAGCTTGCTCCTAACAACCCGACTGCCATGCTACCATACCATCTGCAAGCATCTGACCATGTCCACGTAAAACTCCTTGATATTCATTTGTGTTGAACCTTCTGCACTTATCAGCTACCTGAGTCTCTCTCTCTCTCTCTGAACGAGACGAGTATCTACAGGTAGGGGTGAACTGCCTGATCTGAGGAGTGCAGCGTTTCGTTAGAAAACAAATAACAAAAAAATCCAAAAAAATAAAAAATCATGGTAGAAAATTTTGTGCGTGAGGTCTGATCAAATTTTCAAATCATTTGGACATCTGAGCAGCTCTTGACAAAAAAGGCAAATCAAATCAGAACAATGCATGAACATTAAACTTTTTTAGAGAGCCTGAATTTGTCTTTTTGCCGAGAGTTGTTCATATGTCCGAATAATTTGAAAATTGAAATGGACCTCACGTGTCAAATTATCTATCATGATTTTTTTGAATATTTTAAATTTTCTATTATTTGTTTTGATTTTTTTTTGGCAAGGCGGGTGCAAATGAGCCTGGGCCTAGAAGCGGATTTTCGCTGATCCGAGTCATTCTCACGAGTATGAGATTGTTGAATATATGGTTTGTACATGACTATTGTATAGCTTGGCCCACCTCCTAGTCTTTGTATAGTTGAGGTTGTGGCCCACTTTGTACTCCATATATACGTGCGCTTTGCACCGATCAATACATCGTGAAGCATTGCCAAAACAATCGTTTCCAACATGGTATCATACCTACGGTCCTAACCCTAACCCGGGCCGCCGCCGCCGCCGCGATCCCATCGCCGCCGCCGCCGCCGCCACCCGCCGCCGCCGCCACCTCGTGCCGCCGCCGCCGCCGCGAACCTACGCCGCCGCGCCGCCGCCCTGGTCTGCCTGTCACAACCCTAGAATTTGCTTGTAGCTATTTACCTGAGTGAGCATCATGCATCATGTCTAAATTCTGAAAGTTGAATTGAGGTTAGTTGAAACCCTCATAAATCACTTCAAAAATAATTAACATTAAAATCTTTTCAAAGAAGTCCAAGAAAATGTTCCTCTTAGTCTCTGAAAATATTGGCAAGAGGTAAAACTTAAAACAATATTTTTGGAATCTCAGAGATATTTATTTTGGGCCTTTGATTTAATCCAATAAATATTTGAATTGGATATATATTTATTATATAATAAATATATGTTCAATAATTCTGAAAATTGTTGTGTGGATTTGGATAAATCCATTTAGTTCACACAATTATTTTTATGAATTTTGAAAATGGTTTGGTCTTGAACTAAATCAAAACAAAATAGCAAAAACAGAAAAAGAACAGAATTAGAAAAAAAACAGAGAGAGAGAAAACCTACCTAACCTACCTGTGCAGCCCACCAAGGCCCACCTGGCTGGCCCAGCTGGCCAGCCCAGCCCACCAGGGGCATCCTTGTCTTCAACCTCTGCCTACTGGCAGAGGCAAGGCCGAGCACGGCGCCCGCGCACGCCGGCACGCAGCTGCCTGCCTGGCCTCCCCTGGCCAGCGCGATGCCGCCAACGACACGCCGCTGCCGTCTGGACCCCCCTGACCTCCTCACTCTCCCCCCTCCATCTCTCCCTCGCTCTCTCTCTCGCACACCCGAACGCGCCGTCGCCGCCGTTCGCTGCCACCGCGTCCACAGCCACCCCCTCGCTCCCTCTCCGCATCCCTGGGCTCCGCCCTGACCCCGTGGAGCTACACACCCGAAGCACGCGACCAGAGGAGGCCCCAGTCGACCCGAGCGTCGTCGTCTTCATCTCCGGTGCCCGGAGATCGCCGTCGTCAATTCGCCGTTGCAGAAGCTTCCCCGAGCCCGCTGTCGCCTACAAACGACGCGCTATGAGCACCGCCGCTTTTCCCCTCTCTCCTCGTAGTCTCTCCCATGCCACAGCCCTGTTAGTCGCCGTGCCCGTGAGCTTCTGTCGCCGGCCATGTCGCCGCCGCCGCTTTAGCCACCGCAGCTCGCTCCCGAGCATGTCACCATCCCCCTTGCACCACGAGGGTGCCGAGGAGCCCCTCGGCTGGCCTTCCCGAGCCTTACAGCCCCGCGCCGCTCGAGGCCGAGCTCCGGCCACCGCCACGAGCTCTGCTCCGGCGAGCTATGGCGTCCCCGCCGCCTCCCACCTGCTCCTCTGGATGAGGAAGAGTGTGGGCTACCTCCTGGTGGCTTCCGCGCGTCGAACCGTCGTGTGTAGCTCAAGTCTGGCGAGTTGCCGCCGCAGTTTTGGGTCGTCGCCGGCGAAACTCCGGCGACTGTCGAAATGGACATCATTAACAGCTAATGACGCCCTAACTAACCCCCCTAGCTCACTGACACCTGGGCCCCACTCCCTAATTACCTGAGTTTTATTTCTGTTTAGAATAAACTAACCGCCATGGGCCCCACATGTCAGTTTGACCATGCCACATCATCATTGACCCGGACCCACTAGTCAGCCTCTCTCCCCGCCCTGTTACACTGACGTGCGGGCCCCACGGGTCAGGTTTGACCCAGGGCAGCTCAGTTGACCTGCTGACGTCACAGTGACGTAGTGCTGACGCCATAACTCATTTTCTGGATTAATTTTAATTCAAGAAATTCCAGAAATTGTCCAAAACTTCTAAAAATCATAGAAATTCAACCGTAACTCCAAATAAGATAAATTATATATGTAAAATTATCAGAAAAATTCAAGGAATCCATCTGTACCATTTTCATGCATGTTTGAACAATGTTTGTCCTCTGTTTTGGACAAAACAAATAAAGGGCATTTAAATAATCATATATGGGGTTGGAATTTGAATCTTGTATTCAAACCAACTTCATTTAAATCATAGCTAGTTGCATTAGCTCAAACCACAGCATATTGACATGTCATGATCATGCATCATGTTGTGCATTGCATTGATTGTGTTTCTTTCTCCTGTTGCCGGTATTTGTCCCCTCTCGATAGCCGTTGTACCGACGATGTGATCGTTGACACTGATGAAGACCCAATGATATCTTCAGAAGTGCCAAGCAAGCAAAACCCCCTTGTTCATTCCGATACAATCCCCCTCTCTCGCTCCTGCTCTCTTTTACTGCATTAGGACAACAACGATTCATCTGTTACTTGTTGCGGTAGTTGAACCCCTTATCCTCTGCATGACCTGTCATTGCCACAGTAAATAGATGAAACCCACTAGCATGAGTAGGAGTTGTTTGAGCCCTGATGTGCCTACTCATTCATGCTTGTTTGTCATGCCTGCTACTGCTTAGAGTTGAGTCAGGTCTGATTCATCGGGGATGAATCGGAGGTGTGTAAACATGTCCTACTGTTGAGAGCTAAGTGTGTGAACACGATTTGGTAAAGGTAGCGGTGAGAGGCCATGTAGGAGTACATGGTGGGTTGTCTCATTGCAGCCGTCCTCAGGAACTGAGTTCTGTGTCTGTGATCCATGAACAGCTACTACCACTCATTGGGATCCTTAATTGACCCTCTCGGCTTCTTAATCACCCTAGTACTCTGTCCAGGAGTTGCAACTAGTTTCTGGTGTTTGTAGGTTATGTGTTGGCGGCCGTGCGTAGCGCTGACCCTAGGGGTGGGCTATGTTGCGGTAGATACACTGTGGCACGGTGTACCGGGCGCCCGTTTGGTGTCTCGGGAACCCTGCACACATCGTTTGGGGCTGTGAGCGAAACTCCGGCCGGATCTCCTCGCGGATGGAACCGGAATAGGCGATAAACCTGGACTAGAGACTTAAGTGTTTAGGTAGGCCGTGGCCGACACCCTCGCCCGGCTTCCGCTTGAAGGTTGCCGAGGTACATGACGTGTACAGGGCTATAAGTGGTGGGCGCGTGTGTGAAGAAGTACACCCCTGCAGGGTTATCAATATCTATTCGAATAGCCGAATTCCTCGGATATGGAAACTTGGACCCCTTGCATAGTTCATAGACAAGTGAAAGTGGATACCCTAAAACTCGCAAGATAAGCGTGAGTGCTATGGATGGCCTTCTCGTAGGGAGACGGGAGCGGATCCATAGTGGTGTATTGAATGGTGAATGTGTGGACTCGTGTGCGCCACCTCAAAAGAGTTGCTTGCAATCGTAGTTCAGGTTAGCCACTGAGTCAAAGCTGGCTTGCTGCAGTTAAACTCCACCACCCCCCTTGTTGATACCGATGCATATGTAGTTTAGTTCTGATGTAAGTCTTGCTGAGTACCTTTGTACTCACGTTTGCTTAATTTATGTTTTGCAGAGAGACTTCAGTCTCGCTAGTAGTTCCGCGTGGACTTCGACGTTTAGCTTGATACCTCAGCTACGATCTTGTGCCCTCGGCAGGATCTGGTAGATAGTCAGGCTTCTCAGCCTTTTTCATTTGTAGTTGTCTGTACTCAGACAAGTTAAGCTTCCGCATGTGCTTGTTGCTTGTATGCTCTGTATGTTGGGTCATGAGACCCATGTTTGTAATATCTCGCTCCTCGGAGCCTAATGAATAAATACTTGAGTTGTAGAGTTATGTTGTGATGCCATGTTGTATTCACACATATCGAGCATATTGTGTGTATGATTGAAATGCTTGGTATGTGTGGGATCCGACTATCTAGTTGTTTATCCTTGGCAGCCTATCATATGGGGAAATGTAGTCTAGTGCTTCTGAGCGATAGTAGTCCGCTACAGCCCGGATCACCGGAGTCCTGCTAGCCCAGCACTACTGTTCAGGACACTTGACTGGCCGGCATATGTTTCACTTCGTCCCTATGTCTGTCCCTTCGGGGAAATGTCACGCGGTGATGTCCGGAGTCCTGTCTAGCCTGCTACAGCCCGGGATCCCCGGAGTCCTGTTAGCCCAGTGCTACAGCCCGGAATCACTCGTTGATGACCGACATGTTCGATGTGATTCATGTATGCCTATCTCCATAGGTCTGTGCCGCTTTGGGTTCACGACTAGCCATGTCGGCCCGGGTTCTTTGTCATATGGATGCTAGCGACACTATCATATACGTGAGCCAAAAGGCGCAAACGGTCCCGGGCCAGGTAAGGTGGCACCCGTGGAAATACCGTGCGTGAGGCCACAAAGTGATATGATGTGTTACATGCTAGATCGGTGTGACCTAGGATCAGGGTCCCGACACTGCCGCCGCCGCCAGCGCTTCCGCCAGCCACCCGACGCGCCGCCCCCAAGCCACGCCGCCCTCTCCCTGCCGCGCCGCCCCTCCCGCGCCGCTGCACCACCCCCCTTTCGGCCATGGCCTCCCCCGGTTCCACCGGTACCTCTCGTTGCCGCCGCACCAACCCGTTCGATGGTCCCGATCCCGTCGTCATCCGCGATCTCAACATCCTCGCTCGGGTTCCCGTCATCCTCGACCAGCTCACCTCCACGTACTATGCCTGGAAGACGTACTTCTCCCTCGTGTTCCGTGAGTACAATCTCCGAGATCACATCAATGGCTCCGTGGACTCCCGTTTCATGGAGGACGATGAGGAGTGGACGGCCATCGACGCCACCCTCATCCGTTGGTTCTACACCACCATCTCGAAGGACCTCTTCCACACGGTGGTCTCCACCGACGATGACGCTCACGCCGTTTGGACCAAGCTCAACGGCCTCTTCATCGACAACGCGCTCCAATGCAAGGTTTTCTTGCATGGTGAGTTTTTTGGGTGCCAACAGCTTGAGTCGTCCGTTGACGATTATTGCATGCGCCTCAAGAAGCTCGTTGACGAGCTCCGTGACCTCGGCGAGAAGGTCTCCGATGAGCTTCTCCTCAGCATCCTCATCGCCGGCCTGAACGATGACTTCGGGAACGCCGCCTCCAACATCCCCCTCATCACCAACCCGACCTTCCCCAAGATCGTCGCATATCTGAAGCTGGAGGAGCGGCGGATGCGGATGTCACGCACCCGGGCCACTCACACCGCCCTCACCGCCGGCACCCGTGGCGGTGCGCCGCCCACCGCCCCGACCCCACCGCCGCGGCCCGCCTCGGGCCCCCTCCAGGCGCCACCGCCGTCCGGGTTTCCCTACCCGGCGCCGCCCCAGGCCCCTCCGCCCCCCGCCGAGCAGCAGCCGCGCCGGGGCGGGCGTCGCGGTCGCGGAGGCCGCAAGCAGCAGCAGCCGCAGCAGCCCGCTGCCCCCGGTGGGGCGCCTCGCCAGCCGCAGCATCCGCTGCCGCCAGCACCCTGGCAGGCCGGCCAGAACCCTTGGACGGGGGTTGTGCATGCGTACTCCATGCCTATACCGCGTGCCCCCGTCCCCGGTTCCTTTGGCGCTCGCCCGGCTCCTCATCAGGCCCTGCATGCAGCCTCCCAGGCATACCCCGCGCCGCTCTACGGCCCCTCGTGCTATGGGTATGTGGCGCCGTCTGCCCCGGCCCTCCCGCCGGCGCCTTGGGATCCCGCACTCCTAGCGGCTCTCCACACCACCCCCACGCCGCAGCAGTACACTGGTGGTGGCGACTGGTATATGGACACCGGAGCCACGGCTCACATGGCCGCCAACCCCGGTAACCTTCTTGCCGCTCACCCCGTCCACACCGCTGCTCGCATTACCGTGGGTGACGGTTCTTCCATGCCCATTACTCATGTCGGCCATGCTGCTTTTCCCTCTACCTCCATGCCATTACATCTTTTTAATGTGCTTGTTTCTCCTGACATTATCAAAAATCTTGTTTCCGTTCGTTCTCTTACACGTGAAAACCCTGCCACCGTTGAATTTGACATGTTTGGCTTTTCTGTCAAGGATGCCCGTACCCGGATGGTGCTCCACCGATGTGACAGCCCCGACGAGCTCTACCCGGTCCACTCACCTTCTTCATCCGCTGCTGCACCCATGGCGCTTTCCACCGGAGTGGACCTTTGGCACGCCCGTCTCGGTCATCCCAACATCGCCACCCTTCGCCATATTCTTCGGAGTTTTTCATTCACGTGCAATAAGATCGACGATCACACTTGTCATGCTTGTCGCCTCAGCAAACATGTTCGTCTTCCTTTTAGCAATTCCTCGCATGTCGCATCTTACCCGTTTGAGTTAATTCATAGTGATGTTTGGACCTCTCCTGTTGCAAGTAACACGGGCTATCTTTATTATCTTGTCATACTTGATGATTTTTCGCACTATGTGTGGACCTTCCCGTTGCGGCGAAAGTCGGACTCTGTTGCCACTCTCACCGCCTTCTACTCCTATGTCTCCACGCAGTTTGGACGTCCCACTCTTGCGTTGCAAACAGACAACGGGAAGGAGTTCGATAACTTTGCGATCCGCAACCTACTTGCCACACACGGCACGATCTTTCGTCTCACTTGCCCGTACACTTCGCAACAAAACGGCCGCGCAGAGTGCGTGCTACGCACTCTCAATGACTGCGTACGCACCCTCCTCTTTCACGCCAACGTGCCACCACGTTTTTGGCCCGACGCGCTTGCCACCGCATCACTCCTCATTAACATTCGTCCCTGTCGCACTCGCGGAAATTTCGCACCTCATCACCTCTTGTTTGGCACGCCACCCTCCTATGCTGAGCTCCGCATCTTCGGTTGTCTGTGCTATCCCAGCATCGCTTCCACCTCCCCTCATAAGCTCGCACCTCGGTCTGTGGCCTGCATCTTTCTTGGCTATCCTCCTAACACCAAAGGCTACCGCTGCTATGATCCTATCTCTCATCGGGTGATCACTTCACGACACGTTTACTTTGATGAGATGGTTTTTCCATTCCAGCAGGTACCTTCGGATGATGTGGCCTCGCCTGCTCCTGGTGATGGCCGCCACCGTGCCTCTCTTGGGCCGCCTCCCGGCTTTGAGGGTGCCCCCCGCGCCACGGGTCGAGGCTCTCCCCGTTTGGCTGCCTTAGGGGCTGCACCTCCCTCGACGACCACGACGCCTTCGACGCCCGCGACGCCCCCGGCGTCCCCGGCCTCGACCCTGCTAGCGGCCTCGTCCGCCGCCACGCCGGCGGCCCTGTCCGCCGCCTCGTCGGTGGCCTCGCCCGCCGCTTCACCGGTGGCCTCGCTCGCCGCCTCGCCGGCGGCCTCGTCCACAGAGGCCCCGCCCGCGGCGGTCACATCGGAGGCGGGCTCGTCTTCATCCTCTCCCGCCTCCCCTCCGGATCCGCTGCCCCGCCCGATGACTCGCTCTCGGATTGGCACCCTTCGATCGAGCACGTGGTACCCCAGCGATGAGTATCTTCTCGCTGCTTCCGCCTCTGAGCCGTCTCCTCTCCCATCGTCAGCTCGAGCCGCCCTTCGGGATCCTCATTGGCTCGCTGCGATGCAGGAAGAGTTCGATGCGCTCCAGCGGAACCGTACCTGGCAGCTCGTCCCTCGGCCGCCCCGTGCCAACATTATCACGAGCAAGTGGGTCTTTCGGCACAAGACTCGTCCGGATGGCACTCTCGAGCGATATAAAGCTCGCTGGGTGGTTCGGGGTTTCCGGCAACGCGCGGGCGTGGACTTCACCGACACATTTGCCCCGGTCGTTAAACCGGGCACGATCCACACCGTGCTTCAGCTTGCCGTGTCCCGAGCATGACCCGTGCATCAGCTAGACGTGTCCAATGCCTTCTTGCACGGTCACCTGGCTGAGCAGGTATTCTGTGAGCAGCCCACTGGCTTCGTCGACGCCACGCATCCTGATCATGTGTGCTTGCTCTCCCGTTCTCTCTACGGGCTGAAGCAGGCACCTCGCGCCTGGTACCAGCGCATCCCCGCCTTCCTGCAGACGCTCGGATTTACATCGACTCGCTCCGATGCGTCCCTCTTCGTGTATCATCACGGAGTTGACACGGCCTACTTGCTGTTGTACGTCGACGACATCATACTGACGGCATCCATTGTTGCACTCCTCCAGCGGCTTACAGCTCGTCTTCGCGATGAGTTTGCTCTGAAGGATTTGGGTCCTCGGCATTATTTCCTTGGCATTGAGGTGGTTCGACGACCAGATGGGTTCTTCCTGCATCAGCAGCGCTACGCCCATGAGCTTCTCGACCGAGCTGGCATGCTTAACTGCAAGCCTGATCCCACGCCAGTCGACACCAAGGCCAAGGTCTCCGCTTTGGAGGGTTCGCCTGCATCTGATGCGGCCTTCTACCGCTCCATTGTGGGCGCCCTGCAGTACCTGACCCTGACGTGCCCCGACTTACAGTATGCTGTTCAGCAGGTCTGTCTCCACATGCATGCTCGGCGCGACTCTCACTGGACTCTGGTGAAGCGTATACTCCGATACATATGCGACACTCAGTCCTTGGGACTTACGCTGACGGCCTCCGCCTCCACCGACCTCGTCGCCTATTCTGATGCGGACTGGGCTGGCTGCCCCGACACACGACGCTCCACCTCGGGGTACTGTGTCTACCTTGGGCCGTCCCTGATCTCTTGGTCCTCCAAGCGACAGCCCACCGTCTCCCGCTCGAGTGCCGAGGCTGAGTATCGCGCAGTGGCTAACGCCGTTGCTGAATGCTCTTGGCTCCGTCAGCTGCTCCAGGAGTTGCTTTGTGACGTTCACAAGGCCACGCACGTCTACTGCGACAACGTCTCCGCCGTTTACCTCTCCGCCAACCCGGTCCATCATCGTCGAACGAAGCATATTGAGCTCGATATACACTTTGTTCGTGAGCAGGTGGCTCTTGGGCGCATCCGGGTCCTCCATGTCCCGACGGCGCAGCAGTTCACCGATGTCATGACGAAAGGACTGCCTACTTCTGTTTTCAAGGAGTTCAGGTCCAGTCTTTGCGTCTCCGGCGACGCTTCGACTGCGGGGGGTGTTGAATATATGGTTTGTACATGACTATTGTATAGCTCGGTCCACCTCCTAGTCTTTGTATAGTTGAGGTTGTGGCCCACTTTGTACTCCATATATACGTGCTCTTTGCACCGATCAATACATCGTGAAGCATTGCCAAAACAATCGTTTCCAACAGAGATGAATGAAGAAACTGACGCAATCACAGACACACGCGCCCTAAATACATGGTCTGCTCAATCGATGATCAGTGTGCCATGACGGCGTCGAAGCTGCTGCTCAACCCAAGATCGTCCCACCCCTTTCCCTCTCCTCCAGGACGTGAGATAGGCGACTTACTTTCGCTTGCGGCGACCTCGTTTCCGGCCGGTCTCCGGCGGTTTCCTCCTCCTGACGGCCCTGGCCGTCGGTGAGGGGGGCCGCCGGACGCCGAGTCCGGCCTGTATAGCAGTAGCTAGGGGTTTGGCCGTCCATCCTCTGGGCGTTCGCGGGGGCGATGGCGGTGGCGGATAAGGGGCCTACAGATCCTCTTCCGACGCGGCGGTCCTTCTCCCTGGTGTCGGCGCTGGATCTGGGAGGCAAGTTTTGCGCCGCCTGGTTGCTCGATTCGGGCCGACGCGATGAGTGGCCGGGCGGTGGCGCTGTTGAGGCAGTGGCGTTGCCACCGTGGTCTTTTGTTCTTCTCCTCCCGATGGTGGCGTTATCCTTCCGCGAAGTCTGGCCTAGTCCACGTGTTCCTCACCTACCTCACTAGTCTTCTTCTCTCTGCGTTATCCCCTTTTCCGCCCCTCCATGGATCCTCACCCACCGGCCACCGCTGCATGGTGGTGCAGCCGCCGCCACCACACACCACTGCGTACCTCTCCCAACTACTATGCAGCGAGTTCCCCGGCCGGAATACTGGACATCGGAGTCTCCCCTCTCCCACGCATATCCTAGGCGGTCGACGTGAGCTCGCCACTCACCCTCGTCCTCGACAGCCGCCGGCGTTGCAACTCAGCAACTCGTCCCGGACGCCGTGCTGCGATGCAACCTCGTTGGCGTCTGCTGGTGCTGCAAGTCGCGGGAGGCGAAGCTTCAATGGAGCACTCGCCGGAATGCCCCGGCGCTGCGATGCAGCTCTTATCAGCGGCTACCAGTGCTGCTATGTCGGGGCTACAGTGGAGCTCGACCAGAGTTGCAATACAGCTTCGCCGGAGCCGTCGGAGCTCCGCCGGGGCTGCAATGGAGCTCAGCCGAAGTTGCAACGGAGCTTCGTCAGAGCCGTCGGATCTTCGCCGGGGCTGCAATGGAGCTCGGCCGGAGTTGCAATGGAGCTTCATCGGAGTTGCAACGGAGCTTCGTCAGAGCCGTCGGATCTCCGCCGGGGCTGCAATAGAGCTTCATCGAAGCGTCGGTGCTGCGTTGGAGCTCCACCCGGGCTACAATGGAGCTCACCGGAGTTGCAATGGAGTTCGCCGGACTTCGTCGATGCTGCGTTGGAGCACCGCGCGAGACTGCAATGACACATCGTTGAAGCTGTCGCGTTGCGTTGCTGCCAGTTGTGTTGTTGTGATCCAACGGCTCTACAGCCGGATGATTTCTTTAGGAAATCATCCGGCTGATTTGTAGCCGTGCTCCTTTTCTTTACTGCTGTGCTGGGACGCGTGGTTCTCTGGTAGTTTCTGGCTTGTTCCCGCGTGGTGCGTGTGTGCTGTGCTGTGTGTACACGTGTTTGATCTTGCTATGAATATGAAGCGCGGTAACTCTCTCTCTCTCTCAAAAAAAGCTGCTGCTGCTTCTTCTCGCGGTGCGCCTTGTGACCCCTTGTCGCTAGACACTGCTGGGACTTCGCCATGTCGCTCCATTGCCCGGCCTTGCAACACCGCTAGAAAATCTCTCTATCGCCGTGGATCACCCAGCGTTTGATTTTCGGTTTGAGAACTTTTTCGCCCCAGACTGATATGGCCGAATTTTGGTCTTTTTTAAAAAATTTCATCAAAATTTGACCGAAATTTACCAAATTTGACCAATTTCGTCCGAAGGATAGATCTCGCCCCAGGCCGAGATGGCCAAAATTCGGCCATGGATCGATGCTGCAGACCTAGCCGGAGGCAGGAGTATCGATTTGGCATCATCAAACAACTAAAGCAAAAAAGTTCAGAGAGAAATAACAGCTACGAATATTGTCAACGTCTGGACTGCGAGTCAAGGTTTTCTTTGTCACCAGGCACTTGCGTTGCACTAAAAGAGTTATAAAAGGTTGAAGCTGAGATACAAATTACGAGAGGAAACAAAATGGAGGGCTCCAAGTTGTGTCGTAGCTTGTTGAGACGGCGACTTAAGCAAAATGGCGCAGTCGACATCCCCGTGCGTAGTTGCGTGGTGGCGTGCCTAAGATAGATTGCGAGCCATGGATAACCACTTCAAGAAGTTTATCTCCATACTGGACAAACATTTTCTTCATTCCCGGTCTCTCCTATTCATATGTGTTCTCAACTTCATTTCGATTTTCTGGCAATCCATCCTCTCTTAAGTTTGTGCCGATCGAATACATCCTATTTACTACAGTAAACTACTCAAATCAAATAATTGTGATGTACTAGAACCGCGTGGATGAAGGACTGATGATAGAGTTTGTGTGCTGCTAATTCAAGTGAAGATGGCGTAGTACATATATAGAGGAAAGGAAAGGATTGTCTCTACACATCTTGAAGGTGGGTGGGACATCTATTAGCCTTGTTTCCACCTTACTAAATTCTAATAACGCATTTATCCTTGGTCAGGTGATGATGATGAAATTACATTTCAACTTTCAAGCCTCCTTATGGTCATAGTCTTTTCATCCACCTCAGGTTTGGTATGTAATAAAGTGCTTTTACAATCAATTTATGGCTATCGTAGAGGTGAGGTGATCTGCACGCCAAGTAGTTGTCCAATGATCTATTTTTTCTTTCCAAGGGGCAGAAACACCACAACCCAATGATATATGACCTTTTCTAATGTAAATGAGATAAGCATTTTCATAGACTAATATACAAAATTCAGTGCATATTGGGTGTCATGATGAAACAAACAACTAAACAGTGGCGATGCATCACCATAGCTAGCAGATCGTAGAGCAGCTGGTAGTTTTGTTCACTGTTTGGTCAACTTGACCTGGATATATTAATACACTAGATAATGCCCCGCGCGTTGCTGCGGGACTTTTAGTTGATTTTACATATAGTTCGTGCGTTGCTCCTTAGATGGCTTCAAAGGATAGCACGAAGAAACATTTTGTTTTTTCAAATGTAACATCGTCAAACAAAACTAACAAACTACATCAGGCCATTGGGAACATAAAACTAAATGAGGTACTATAAATGGCACCAAAAGATTCAATATGAAATGCAATAGAGGGTGAAGAGCAAGTAGTGAGCCGCCACCTGAGTGGTGTTGCATTCCTTACATTCCTTGATCAAGGGATTAATGGCATCCTGCAGACAAGTGATAACCCCTTCAGCAGCTATTGCCTTCAGTTCGTTTGGCTCTCGCTACCAGACAAGCAGGCAAGTCAGACATAACAACAATCATCATTCCCACTGTATTAGCATATCTAGGACAAGTCGACCAAATAGTGAACAAAACTATCAGTTGCTCTACGATCTGCTAGCCATGGCGATGCATCAGCATTGTTTAGTTTTTTGTTTCATCATGACTGATAATATACAATGAATTTTGTTATATTATCGTATGAAAGTGTTGATCTCATTTACATCACGAAAAGTCTGGTGTCATTGGGTTGTGGTGTTTTTGCCCCTTGGAAAACAAAAAAAAAAGTATCATTAGGCAACTACTTGGCGTGCAGATCACCTCTAACCATACATTGATTGTAAAAGTACTTTATTACATACCAACCCGTGGTGGACAAAAAGACTAAGACCATAAGGACGCTTGAATGTTGAAATGTAATTTCATCACCATCACTTGACAAGGGATAAATGTGTTGTTAGAATTTAGTAAGGTGGAAACAGAGTGAATTGTAGAAAAACCACCACATTGACGTCTAGGTTTGCACAAAACACTGGTTGACGAATTTGGGACAAAAAAAACCGATTATCAGCCTAATAATTTGCAAGAAACATGGATTGGTCGCTTAGACCATTTTAACCGCGATTATGACATGTGGCTCCCACATTTTATGATGTGGCACAATGTTTCATGGTAAACGACGTTAGCTGAGGGATTTCTTGATTTAAAAATCAGTCCCTATAACTTTACAGGGACACCCTTCAATCAAAAAACAAAAAGCAATCAACTCCATCCATGGATTTGGGTTGGCAAAGAAGCCAAGCAGAGTAGCAAAACAGCAGCACAACAACACGCCGGCCATGGGTGATGGGTCTCGTCGCCGGGAACGGGAGCAGAGGGCACGGCCGCGGCACAAGGGCATCCTCAAGGCGTAGGCGAGCCTACTGCTACGGACTCTGAGGAAGGGCGCCAGAGGCTGGTCCCGAGGTGCGGTACTGCAGCTCTGCGGTGGTGAACGCGAAGCCCCTACCGAACTTGGCAGTGAGGAGGGCGCGGACGGCCTGCAGCTCCGGCACGGCGAGGAGGGCGTGAGCGTCCTACAGCTCCGGCAGGTCGCCACACGGGGCGACCGCGTAGACGAGCCCCGCCGCCGCTCGTGGATGACCTGCTCACGTGGAGTAGCGCGAGGTCCCGGCGGCCCTGCCGGGGCAGCTACTCCACGTCCCCGGCATCTCTCTCTGGCGCACTTTGCCATGTCCCTACACGCACGCCGCTGGAGACGACATCAGCAGGCACGCGGAGGGAAGCCAAGTGGCGATTTGGATCGGGAACCCGATCTAGGTCGGGTAGGGGAGGGATTGTGAGATTTTTTGGAAAATAAAATACCAGTCTAAGGGCGTCTACCACAAAATATTATGCCACGTCATTAAATGCAGGATCCGCATTTCATCATCATCGTTAAAATGGTTTAAGTGACCAATCAGTGTTTTTTGCAAAAGATTAGGATGAGAATTAGTGTTTTTGTCCCAAATTTGTAAACCGGTGTTTTCTGCAAAAATAGGAGTCAATGTGGTGGTTTTCTGCAATTCACTCGTGGAAACAAGACTAATAGATGCCCCACCCACCTTCAAGATGTGTGGAGACAATCCTTTCCCTTCCTCTCTATATATAGTACACCATCTTAACTTGATTAGCAGCATGCAAACTCTATCACCACTCCTTCATTCACACACACTAGTAGAAAAATGGTCAAATGTGAAGCACATTAGTGCCGGTTTGAATTTGAGCCGGCACTAATATGACCATTAATGCCGGTTCCAATGGCTAGGCGGGCGGGCATCATTAGTACCGGTTCGTGGGCAACCTTTAGTACCAGTTCATTCCACGAACCGGTACTAATGAGGCCAGTGCGGCTGTGGTCAGGCTGGGGCCCCCACGAAGACCTTTAGTACCGGTTCATGGCATGAACCGGTACTAGAGTTTCTTAGTAACCTGATTTTTAGTCTCATCTCGCCAAGAGAGAGGCAGTATGAGCGGTTTATAAGCCGTGAGTGCAAAGACAATGACAAAGAGGCGCAATGCTCACATGCACGTTGATTAGCTTCAAGCCTTTCGAAATAGCATAGATTGCACGGAGCTATGTGCAGTGCAGTCTACACTATTCCGAAAGGCTTGAAACAAATTAACCAGCATTGCACCTCTTTTTTATTTTTAATAACTTATTTGAACTCCGGACTTCTTGTGTTCCGTATGCAGCATTCAAAGCAATGTCATCAATTTTCAACATGTTCTGACATCATTTGTTGTTTTTCAGTCATTTACCTAATTGTTTACAGAGCTAAATGACCGTGAAATTCAAAAATCACTACAAAATGAACTCTAAAAATGTTGAAACTTGGCATGGTATCATCATTTCACCCGCATAGCATGTGCGAAAGAGTAGAGAGGGTCACGGCAAAAACTGGACGCACTTCGTGTATAAATTGGACAAACTCTTTCGAAGTATCAGGGTTTCGGACGAGAACTCATCTGTTACACGGGCACTTCAATGTTTTTTAAACTTATTTGAACTCCGGACTTCTTTTGTGTTCAGTATGCAGCATTCACAACGACGTCATCAATTTCCAACATGTTCTGACATCATTTGTTGTTTTTCAGTCATTTACCTAATTGTTTAGAGAGCTAAATGACCGTGAAATTGAAAATCACTACAAAATGAATTCTGAAAATGCTGAAACTTGACATGGTATCATCATTTCACCCGCATAGCATGTGCGAAAGAGTAGAGAGGGTCACGGCAAAAACTGGACGCACTTCGTGTATAAATTGGACAAACTGTTTCGGAGTATCAGGGTTTCGGACGAGAACTCATCTGTTACACGGGCACTTCAATGTTTTTTAAACCTATTTGAACTCCGGACTTTTTTTGTGTTCAGTATGCAGCATTCAAAGCGACATCATCAATTTCCAACATGTTCTGACATCATTTGTTGTTTTTCAGTCATTTACCTAATTGTTTAGAGAGCTAAATGACCGTGAAATTGAAAATCACTACAAATTAACTCTAAAAATATTGAAACTTGGCATGGTATCATCATTTCACCCGCGTAACATGTGCAAAAGAGTAGGAGGGTCACGGCAAAAACTGGACGCACTTCGTGTATAAACTGGACAAACTCTTTCGGAGTATCAGGGTTTCGGACGAGAACTCATCTGCTACACGGGCACTTCAATGTTTTTTAAACTTAATTGAACTCCGGACTTCTTTTGTGTTCAGTATGCAGCATTCAAAGCAACGTCATCAATTTTCAACATGTTCTGACATCATTTGTTGTTTTCAGTCATTTACCTAATTGTTTAGAGAGCTAAGTGACCCTGAAATTAAAAATCACTACAAAATGAATTCTGGAAATGTTGAAACTTGGCATCGTATATCATTTCACCCGCATAGCATGTGCGAAAGAGTAGAGAGGGTCACGGCAAAAACTGGACGCACTTCGTGTACAAACTGGACAAACTCTTTCGGAGTATCAGGGTTTCGGACGAGAACTCATCTGTTACACGGGCACTTCATTGTTTTTAAACTTATTTGAACTCCGGACTTCTTTTGTGTTCAGTATGCAGCATTCAAAGCGACGTCATCAATTTCCAACATGTTCTGACAACATTCGTTCTTTTTCGGTCATTTACCTAATTGTTTAGAGAGCTAAATGACCGTGAAATTGAAAATCACTACAAAATGAATTCTGAAAATGTTGAAACTTGCAATGGTATTATCATTTCACCCGCATAGGATGTGCGAAAGAGTAGAGAGGGTCACGGCAAAAACTAGACGCGCTTCGTGTATAAACTGGACAAACTCTTTCGGAGTATCAGGGTTTCGGACGAGAACTCATCTATTACACGGGCACTTCAATGTTTTTTAAACTTATTTGAACTCCAGACTTCTTTTGTGTTCAGTATGCAGCATTCAAAGCGACGTCATCAATTTCCAACATGTTCTGACATCATTTGTTATTTTTCGGTCATTTACCTAATTGTTTAGAGAGCTAAATGACCGTGAAATTAAAAATCACTACAAAATGAATTGTGAAAATGTTGAAACTTGCAATGGTATTATCATTTGTTGTTTTCGGTCATTTACCTAATTGTTTAGAGAGCTAAATGACCGTGAAATTGAAAATCACTACAAAATGAATTGTGAAAATGTTGAAACTTGCAATGGTATTATCATTTCACCCGCATAGCATGTGCGGAAGAGTACAGAGGGTCATGGCAAAAACTGGACGCACTTCGTGTACAAACTGGACAATCTCTTTCGGTGTATCAGGGTTTTGCACGAGAACTCATCTGTTACACTGGCCGTTTCCCGCCCCTTGGCTTGGCGAAAATTGGCCTTTAGTACCGGTTGGTGGCTCCAACCAGTACTAAAGACCCCTCCTATATATATGGCACTTACGAAAAAAATCAGTTTCATCGATCATCACTTCTTCTTGATCCAACTTCTTCGCCGCGCCCGTCGCCCATTGTGCGCCGCCCTCGCCGCCCCCGCCGCCCTCGCCGCCCCGCCGCCCGTCGTCGCCGTCACCGCCGTCGCCCCTGCCACCCATCGTCGCCGTCATCGCCGTCGCCCCCGCCACTCGTCGTCGTCGTCACCGCCGTCGCCCCCGCCGCCCGTCGCCGCCGCCTCGCCCGCCGCCCGTCCCCGTCGCATCGCCCGACGCCGCCCGTACGCCGCCGCCCCCCGCTCGTACACACACACATTGTTTTTACTTATTTTCTATTTTCTATTGTTTAGATTAATGTTAGATAAATTACGTAGATAATAATGTTAGAATGTTAATGTTAGATGAATTATATGAAAAAGATGTTAAATATTAATGTCAATTTTAGATGAATTAGAACAAGTTGAACTAGTTGAATTAGTATAGCTAGATATTAATTAGGTATATATATGAGATTTGAACTAGTTGAATTAATATAACTACTTTATTTTTAGTATGAAAATTAATAGAACAAGTTTATTTTTAGTAAGAAAATTTAGGTATATGAGATTTGATGATCTAATCAAAATATTACTATATAGAACTACCTACTTTATTTTAGTAAGAAATTAATACACTAGTTTATTTTTAGTAAATGGTTAGTTGAATTAATAGAACTAGTTTATTTAGTTAAATTAATAGAACTAGTAAGTGTTTAATGTTTCACATATATATGAACATATGTTAGATATTAATGTCAAATGTTAGATGAATTAGATATAAATTATATGTTAGATATATATTTAATTTAGTTATATGAGATTACATTATCTAATTAACATTTTATTATATAGAACTAGCTACCTTATTTTTAGTAAGAAAATTAATAGAACTAGTTTAGTTGAATTAGTTGAATTAATTAGTTGAACTAGTTAGTTAAATTAGTTCAATTAATTAGGTATATTTTTCGTATGTGCTTAGTTGAATTAGTTCAATTAATTAGTTGAACTAGTTGAATTAACAGAATTAGTTGAATTAATAGACTAATAAGTGTTTAATGTTTCACCTATGAACATAGGAATGTCGTCTGACGACGAACACGATTTCATTATGTGCGAATACTGCGAAGACCAACGCGGCCTGTGTGGCAGAAATTTTCTAGTTGATGATAGACGCTTCAGCATCAAGCTGGATGAGAACTTCGAAGTGAATACAGTAAGTCACAACGACAAGTCTTTTTTCGTAATTAAGCATGACTTATGCTTCATTTGCTTCAACTTTTAATTTTAATTTTTCACTATTCTACTAGCGTATCCCCTGCCATGCAAGAATTTTTGTCTTGGATAAGATAGGTTTCAGTCCTAACGAAACTATGGAGGTAAACAGTTTACTTGAAGACCGAGCATGGTTATACCTTCAACGTCAAATTATACAATGCAGACACATACACCTATTTTGAATGCAAAATTTGGCAAGCACTATGCAAGGCTTATGCATTTGAGCCTGATATGGTTATCACCTTTGATATTCGTCCGGAAGATGATATTGAAGGTAATAGAGACATCTGGGTCGATGTGCAGACGCCTCCAGTTTTACCATTATGTGAGTTTCTCAACCATATTTATGTCTTCGATATGAAATTATTTGAACCAGTTGAATAATTAATAGATCTCAATTTATATTGACAGCTTACTTCCAATCAAGCAAACATGTCCGGCGCTTGGTAGACAGGACCGTCCACTGTCCCGGGGCTAAACTAAACTGTCATTATGTTTCATGGCTTGAGGATCTTGATGCTGTCAAGACAAATTTCTTTACTGCACTTAGAAATGTTAGTACTCAAAACGTGCGACCAATAGTGTTCGTACTGAACTACGGTCACATATATTTAGGAAAGATGGTAAGATTTCTACTATTTCTCCTTAGTGCATCTTTTGCATACATTATTTTTTAAAGCTAAACTTCATTGCTAAGTATGTTACTATACGATGTTCTTCAACAGGGACTCCCGATGAATGTTGTGCCTGATTGGATCGAGACTAAAGGTAACATGAATATTGTTAGCTTACGGCCAAGATATCCTACAATGCACTTTAGTGCATTCAGGATTTCTAATAGCGAGGAATGCTTAATAGTAAAAGACTGAAGCAAAATTGTGAACGATCACAGAGAAATACTAGGGGGCAGCAATCAGAAGCACAACCCATCATTAGGAGACAGGTTCATCTGCATGCTCCAATATGATGAATCAGCAAAGCTATACATGTTCTATGATATTTTACCTGAGAGAGAGCAGCAGGAGTGATTAATTAGCTAGTTCATGCTCTTAGTACTTGTCCTCTCATGTCCGTGTTCTTCGTCCTGAACTTAATCTCAAAGAGTGATTTGCTTTTGTGGTGTTATGAACGCTTATAATATCATTACCATGTTGAACTCGATGATATCTTTGCTATGAAAACTGTTGTTGGTGATGATATATATGATGCAAGAGTTTTTATATTAATATGATGATGATGATGAGTTATTATATCATTTATGAAAGAAACTGCATATTAGTTTCAACTGGATGGATTCTAGCTAAGTGATCAAGTATATGCCATATCCATATTACCTCGATCACTTAATTAGGTGATCAAGTATATATAATATATATATGACATATACTTGATGACTTAGCTAGGATCCACGCATCCAGTCAAGCTAATTTGCGGTACATTCACCTAATGATTTAACAACTCATTATAATGTAAAACAATCACTAAATTAAATTGAAAACACAAAATTAAAGTAAAAATAAAAAATAAAACCAAAACACACCCAAACATTTAGTACCGGTTGGTGTTACCAACCGGTACTAATTTCCTACGCGCCCACGGAGCTGGCTCGTGCCACGTGGTTGCCCTTTAGCACCGGTTCGTGCTGAACCGGTACTAAAGGGGGGGGGGGCTTTAGTGCCCACAATTTAGTGCCGGTTACCGAACCGGCACTAAAGGGCCTTACGAACCGGTGCTATTGCCCAGTTCTGCACTAGTGGCAGTTCTATATTACAATCATTTGATTTGGGTAGTTTACTATAGTAAATAGGCTTTATTCGATTGGCACAAACTCAAGAGAGGATGGATTGCCAAAAAAATGAAATGAAGTTGAGAACATATATGAATAGGAGACACAGGGAATCAAGCGAATCTTTGTCTTGCATAGAGATAAACGTCCTGGAGGTTGCTGTCTCAACAAGCTACGGCAAAACTTGGAGCCCTTCGGTTTGCTAGTTGGGCGAGCTATTCTGTAGACAACAACGATCCCTTTCCGTCCAACCGCACTAGCTCATCCACAACGTGGGGGACAAAGCTCCACAGGGCTGGACTAACGAGCTACTCGGCTCGTTAAGACTCGGCTCGTTAAGGCTCATGATCATTAAGGCTTGGATTGTTAAGCTTGTTAAGAATAACGAGCTAAATATAAAGATTGGCTCGGTTCGTTATATGTTCGCGAGCGCTCGTGAGAAGCTCGTTAGGAAAATGCATTAGTAAACAAGATACATCACATGCATATAATTACAAACATACATAGGTCCAACCAGTAGGATTCAATAAATCGAGAATATGAGAAGACGAGAAAGATGTGAATGTGGCAAATAGCCCGTCCATAGACTTAGGAATGATCCAAGTCACCGAACAATTCTCTATAATGAACAAAATCATGCTACTACCGAGCTTAACGAGTAGCTCACGAAACTCACAATCTCCATCATTTAACTCGTTAGTGTTAACAAGCAAAAATTGCTACTCGGCTCGGTTCATTAAGAAAACGGGCTGAGCTCAAACGAGTCGAGCATCCAAGCCCTCATTCGACTCACCGAGCTTCGAGCTTTTTGTCCAGCCCTCCACTGCTCCGCCACTCACTGATATCCTACAAGAGAAGGCCGAGCATGGTCAGCTGAGAGTATAAACATTTCTAGTACGACCCACAAAAGGATTTAGAATACACGTTTCGCAGATTGGTGTTCATCATTGCAAATATACTCACAATAAGTCAATGGAAATCGACATAGGTATCAATGATTGGGATCTAGGCGAGACGAGCAGCATCTCAATGTTTTCATGTTACTTAAAACTAGTAACTCGGTCCGCATGCTTACTAATCTAAATCACCAAGATGTAGTACATTCTTTGTTGATACTTGAAAGTAATAGAGAAGTAACTCGGAAGACCTGCATATCGAAATAAAGAGTGGTGTTGCATTCCTTACATTGCCTTGCTCAAGATATTCAATGGCATCATGTAGACAAGTGATAACCCCCTCAACGGCTAGTGCCCTCAGTTCGTTTGTGTTGACGTATAATGTGCTGCCTAGTCTCCTCCATAAGATCGGTCTTTTGGTTGCATTGGCTAGAGCATGCACTTCTATATGGTATCAGAGCCAAGAGGTCTTGAGTTCAAGACCCGGCTGGAGCAATTAAATTGCAGCCCACATTCGGTCCATGTTTAGGCCTGAGGGAGCGACATGTGAGGGGGAGTGTTGACATATAATGTGTTGCCTAGTCTCTTCCATCAGATCAGTCTTTTGATTGCATTGGCTAGAGCATGTACTTCTACAGTTTGGCTCTGGCTATCAGACAAGAAGGCAGGCAAATCAAATATAACATCAATCATCATTCCCAATCTATAATACCTAAATAGATCATCCCCACTATCCTATTTCTCTTGACATGCAAGCTATCCACCGTATCTCCATATGCAACTACTTCATCTCAGCAATCATGCAACATCAGAGATTTTCCTAGCCTATGATAAAGCCACGTCATCCTCTATTTTTTTCTCCCACTGTGCCGTTAGACGCCTCCCCACCAACTCGATTCCCTTCCCTGTCCCTTCCTCTTCGGCCTCCCATAACTGATGAGCCAATCGAGCGTTTTATCTCCCACGGGTTAGTAATTTCCTGTCTCTCCTCCTCTCTCTCTCTCTCTCGCCGGCGTTAGGCAGACATGCTTGCTGATGGCCGATGTTGCTTTTAATCTTGCCAGGACTGATGGGGGAGATTAGGTAGGCATGTTTGCTGATGGCCGGCGTTGTGCAGTCACAGGGATGCCCTCAATCTCGAATCTTGACGGCGCTCCACAGGGCGGTCGACCACCTGCCATCCATGTCGCCGTGGATTGACGCGTCCTCCAGGGCCACATGGAGCGTCAGCTGTTGTGCGGTGGAATAGACCCATATCAAAGTCCGTCCTGTTGGGGAACGTAGTAATTTCAAAAAAAATCCTATGCACACGCAAGATCATGGTGATGCATAGCAACGAGATGTGAGAGTGTTGTCTACGTACCCTCGTAGACCGAAGCGGAAGCGTTGATGCAACGTAGAGGAAGTAGTCGTACGTCTTCCCGGTCCAACCGATCCAAGCACCGTTACTCCGGTACCTCCGAGTTCTTGGCACACATTCAGCTCGATGACGCTCCCCGGGCTCCGATCTAGCAAAGCTTCGGGGAGGAGTTCCGTCAGCACGACGGCGTGGTGACGATCTTGATGTTCAACCGTCGCAGGGCTTCGCCTAAGCACTGCAACAATATGACCGAGGTGGAATATGGTGGAGGGGGGCACCGCACACGGCTAAGGAACGATCACGAAGATCAACTTGTGTGTCTATGGGGTGCCCCTGCCCCCGTATATAAAGGAGTGGAGGAGGGGAGGGCCGGCCCTCTCTATGGCGCGCCCTAGGGGAGTCCTACTCCCACCGGGAGTAGGATTCCCCCTTTCCTAGTCCAACTAGGAGTCCTTCCATGTAGTAGGAGTAGGAAACAAGGAAGGGGCGCAGCCCCTCCCCCTAGTCCAATTCGGACTAGGCCTTGGGGGGCGCGCGGCCTGCCCTAAGCAGCCCCTCTCTCTTTCCCGTATGGCCCAATAAGGCCCAATACTTCTCCCGGCGAATTCCCGTAACTCTTCGGTACTCCAAAAAATACCCGAATCACTCAGAACCTTTCCGATGTCCGAATATAGTCGTCCAATATATCGATCTTTACGTCTCGACCATTTCGAGACTCCTCGTCATGTCCCCGATCTCATCCGGGACTCCAAACTCCTTCGGTACATCAAAACTCATAAACTCATAATATAACTGTCATCGAAACCTTAAGCGTGCGGACCTTACGGTTCGAGAACAATGTAGACATGACCGAGACACGTCTCCGGTCAATAACCAATAGCGGGACCTGGATGCCCATATTGGCTCCTACATATTCTACGAAGATCTTTATCGGTCAGACCGCATAACAACATACGTTGTTCCCTTTGTGATCGGTATGTTACTTGCCTGAGATTCGATCGTCGGTATCCAATACCTAGTTCAATCTCGTTACTGGCAAGTCTCTTTACTCGTTCCGTAATACATCATCCCGCAACTAAATCATTAGTTGCAATGCTTGCAAGGCTTAAGTGATGTGCATTATCGAGAGGGCCCAGAGATACCTCTCCGACATTCGGAGTGACAAATCCTAATCTCGAAATACGCCAACCCAACATGTACCTTTGGAGACACCTATAGAGCTCCTTTATAATCACCCAGTTACGTTGTGACGTTTGGTAGCACACAAAGTGTGTTGGAAATATGCCCTAGAGGCAATAATAAAAGCATTATTATTATATTTCCTTGTTCGTGATAATTGTATTTATTCATGCTATAATTGTGTTATCCGGAAATCGTAATACAAGTGTGAATAACAGACACCAACATGTCCCTAGTAAGCCTCCAGTTGACTAGCTCGTTGATCAAACAGATAGTCATGGTTTCCTGACTATAGACATTGGATGTCATTGATAACGGGATCACATCATTAGGAGAATGATGTGATGGACAAGACCCAATCCTAAACATAGCATAAAGATCGTGTAGTTCGTTTGCTAGAGTTTTGCAATGTCAAGTATCTTTTCCTTAGACCATGAGATCGTGTAACTCCCGGATACCGTAGGAGTGCTTTGGGTATACCAAACATCACAACGTAACTGGGTGACTATAAAGGTATACTACGGGTATCTCCGAAAGTGTCTGTTGGGTTGACACGGATCAAGACTGGGATTTGTCACTCCGTATGACGGAGAGGTATCACTGGGCCCACTCAGTAATGCATCATCATATTGAGCTCAAAGTGACCAAGTGTCTGGTCACGGGATCATGCATTACGGTACGAGTAAAGTGACTTGCCGGTAACGAGATTGAACGAGGTATTGGGATACCGATGATCGAATCTCGGGCAAGTAACATACCGACAGACAAAGGGAATTGTATACGGGGTTGATTGAATCCTCGACATCGTGGTTCATCCGATGAGATCATCGTGGAGCATGTGGGAGCCAACATGGGTATCCAGATCCCGCTGTTGGTTATTGACCGGAGAGTCGTCTCGGTCATGTCTGCTTGTGTCCCGAACCCGTAGGGTCTACACACTTAAGGTTCGGTGACGCTAGGGTTGTGAAGATATGTATATGCAGTAACCCGAATGTTGTTCGGAGTCCCGGATGAGATCCCGGACGTCACGAGGAGTTCCGGAATGGTCCGGAGGTAAAGAATTATATATAGGAAGTGCTGTTTCAGCCATCGGGACAAGTTTCGGGGTTATCGGTATTGTACCGGGACCACCGGAGGGGTCCCGGGGACCCACCGGGTGGGGCCACCTGTCCCGGGGGGCCACATGGGCTGTAGGGGATGCGCCTTGGCCTAGATGGGCCAAGGGAACCAGCCCCAAAAGCCCATGCGCCTAGGGTTCCACATAAGGGAAGAGTCCCAATGGTGGAAGGCACCTCTAGGTGCCTTGGGGGGGAGGGAAACCTCCCCTTGGCCGCCGCACCTAGGAGATTGGATCTCCTAGGCTGGCGCACCACCCCCCCTTGGCCCTCCTATATATAGTGGGGGAGAGGAGGGACTTCAGAGACCAGCCCCTGGCGCCTCCCTCTCTCCCCGTTACGTCTCTCTCTCGTAGTACAGGCGAAGCCCTGCTACTGTGACGCCCTGCATCCACCACCACGCCGTCGTGCTGCTGGATCTTCATCAACCTCTCCTTCCCCCTTGCTGGATCAAGAAGGAGGAGACGTCTCCCGTCCCGTACATGTGTTGAACGCGGAGGTGCCGTCCGTTCGGCGCTTGGTCATCGGTGATTTGGATCACGTCGTGTTCGACTACATCATCCCCGTTCTTTGAACGCTTCCGCTCGCGATCTACAAAGGTATGTAGATGCATCCGATGACTCATTGCTAGATGAACTCATAGATGGTTCTTGGTGAAACGAGTAGGAAATTTTTTGTTTTCTGCAATGTTCCCCAACAGTGGCATCATGAGCTAGGTCTATGCGTAGTTCTTCTTGCGCGAGTAGAACACAATTTGTTGTGGGCGTAGATTTCTCAACTTTCTTGCCGTTACTAGTTTTTTCTTGCTTCAGCGGTATTGTGGGATGAAGCGGCCCGAACCAACCTTACACGTACGCTTACGTGAGACCGGTTCCACCGACTAACATGCACTAGTTGTATAAGGTGGCTGGCGGGTGTCTGTCTCTCCCACTTTAGTTGGAGCGGATTCGATGAACAGGGTCCTTATGAAGGGTAAATAGAAGTTGACAAATCACGTTGTGGCTTTCACGTAGGTAAGAAAACGTAAAACTTGCAACAACAATTAGAGGACATCTAACTTGTTTTTGCAGCCACGTAAAACTTGCAACAACAATTAGAGGACATCTAACTTGTTTTTGCAGCAAGTGGTTTGTGATATGATATGGCCAAAGTTGTGATGAATGATGAATGATCTATATGTGATGTATGAGATGTTCATGCTATTGTAATAGGAATCACGACTTGCATGTCGATGAGTATGACAACCGGCAGGAGCCATAGGAGTTGTCTTTATTTTTTGTATGACCAGCGTGTCATTGAGAAACGCCATGTAAATTACTTTACTTTATTGCTAAACGCGTTAGCCATAGTAGTAGAAGTAATAGTTGGCGAGCAACTTCATGGAGACACGATGATGGAGATCATGATGATGGAGATCATGGTGTCAAGCCGGTGACAAGATGATCATGGAGCCCCAAGATGGAGATCAAAGGAGCTACATGATATTGGCCATATCATGTCACGTTTATTATTTGATTGCATGATATGTTTATCATGTTTTGCATCTTGTTTACTTAGAACGACGGTAGTAAATAAGATGATCCCTCATATTAATTTCAAGAAGTGTTCCCCCTAACTGTGCACCGTTGCGACAGTTTGCTGTTTCAAAACACCACGTGATGATCGGGTGTTTTATTCAGACGTTCACATACAACGGGTGTAAGACAGATTTACACATGCAAACACTTAGGTTGACTTGACGAGCCTAGCATGTACAGACATGGCCTCGGAACACAGAAGACCGAAAGGTCGAGCATGAGTCGTATAGAAGATACGATCAACATGAAAATGTTCACCGACGTTGACTAGTCCGTCTCACGTGATGATCGGACACGGCCTAGTTGACTCGGATCATGTTATACTTAGATGACTGGAGGGATGTCTATCTAAGTGGGAGTTCATTATATAATTTGATTAGATGAACTTAATTATCATTAACTTAGTCTAAAATATTTTACAATATGTCTTGTAGATCGAATGGCCCACGTAGTTCTCAACTTCAACACATTCCTAGAGAAAACCAAGCTGAAAGACGATGGCAGCAACTATACGGACTGGGTCCGGAACCTGAGGATCATCCTCATAGCTGCCAAGAAAGATTACGTCCTACAAGCACCGCTAGGTGAAGCTCCCGTCCCACAGAACCAAGACGTTATGAACGCTTGGCAGACACGTGTTGACGACTACTCCCTCGTTCAGTGCAGCATGCTTTACAGCTTAGAGCCGGGGCTCCAAAAGCGTTTTGAGAGACATGGAGCATATGAGATGTTCGAAGAGCTGAAAATGGTTTTTCAAGCTCATGCCCGGATCGAGAGATATGAAGTCTCCGATAAATTCTTCAGCTGTAAGATGGAGGAAAATAGTTCTGTCAGTGAGCACATACTCACTATGTCTGGGTTACATAACCGCTTGTCTCAGCTGGGAGTTAATCTCCCGGATGATGCGGTCATTGACAGAATCCTCCAGTCGCATCCACCAAGCTACAAGAGCTTTGTGATGAACTTCAACATGCAGGGGATGCAAAAGACCATTCCTGAGTTGTTTGCAATGCTGAAATCAGCAGAGGTAGAAGGCAAGAAGGAACATCAAGTGTTGATGGTCAATAAAACCACTAAGTTCAAGAAAGGCAAGGGTAAAAAGAACTTCAAGAAGGACGGCAAGGAAGTTGCCGCACCCGGCAAGCAAGCTGCCAGGAAGAAGCCAAAGAATGGACCCAAGCCCGAGACTGAGTGCTTTTATTGCAAGGGAAGCGGTCACTGGAAGCGGAACTGCCCCAAATACTTAGCAGACAAGAAGGCCGACAAAACAAAAGGTATATGTGATATACATGTAATTGATGTGTACCTTACTAGTGTCCGTAGTAGCTCCTGGGTATTTGATACCGGTGCAGTTGCTCACATTTGTAACTCAAAGCAGGGGCTGCGGAATAAGCGGAAACTGGCAAAGGACGAGGTGACGATGCGCGTCGGGAATGGTTCCAAGGTCAATGTGATCGCCGTCGGCACGCTACCTCTATATTTACCTTCGGGATTAGTTTTAAACCTTAATAATTGTTATTTAGTGCCAGCTTTGAGCATGAACATTGTATCGGGATCTCGTTTAATTCGAGATGGCTACTCATTTAAATCCGAGAATAATGGTTGTTCCATTTATATGAGAGATATGTTTTATGGTCATGCTCCTATGGTGAATGGTTTATTCTTTATGAATCTCGAACGTAGTGCTACACATGTTCATAATGTGAGTACCAAAAGATGCAAGGTTGATAATGATAGCCCCACATACTTGTGGCACTGCCGCCTTGGTCACATAGGTGTCAAACGCATGAAGAAGCTCCATGCAGATGGACTTTTAGAGTCTCTTGATTATGAATCATTTGACACGTGCGAACCATGCCTTATGGGTAAAATGACCAAGACTCCGTTCTCAGGAACAATGGAGCAAGCAACCAACTTATTGGAAATCATACATACTGATGTGTGCGGTCCAATGAGTGTTGAGGCTCGCGGCGGCTATCGTTATGTTCTCACCCTCACTGATGACTTGAGTAGATATGGGTATATCTACTTAATGAAACACAAGTCTGAAACCTTTGAAAAGTTCAAGGAATTTCAGAGTGAGGTTGAGAATCAACGTGACAGGAAAATCAAGTTTCTACGATCAGATCGTGGAGGAGAATACTTGAGTCACGAATTTGGCACACACTTAAGAAAATGTGGAATAGTTTCACAACTCACGCCGCCTGGAACACCTCAGCGTAATGGTCTATCCGAATGTCCTAATCGCACTCTATTAGATATGGTGCGATCTATGATGTCTCTTACCGATTTACCACTATCTTTTTGGGGCTATGCTTTAGAGACTGCCGCATTCACTTTAAATAGGGCTCCGTCGAAATCCGTTGAGACGACACCGTATGAATTATGGTTTGGAAAGAAACCTAAGCTGTCGTTTCTAAAAGTTTGGGGATGCGATGCTTATGTCAAGAAACTTCAACCTGAAAAGCTCGAACCCAAGTCGGAAAAATGCGTCTTCATAGGATACCCAAAAGTAACTATTGGGTATACCTTCTACCTCAGATCCGAAGGCAAGATCTTTGTTGCCAAGAATGGGTCCTTTCTAGAGAAGGAGTTTCTCTCGAAAGAAGTGGGAGGAAAGTAGAACTTGATGAAGTATTACCTCTTGAACCGGAAAATGGCGCAACTCAAGAAAATGTTCCTGAGGTGCCAGCACCGACTAGAGAGGAAGTTAATGATAATGATCAACATACTTCTGATCAAGCTCCTACTGAAATTCGAAGGTCCACAAGGACACGTTTCGCACCAGAATGGTACGACAACCCTGTCTTGGAAATCATGTTGTTAGACAACGGTGAACCTTCAAACTATGAAGAAGCGATGGCGGGCCCAGATTCCGACAAATGGCTAGAAGCCATGAAATCCGAGATAGGATCCATGTATGAAAATGAAGTATGGACTTTGACTGACTTGCCCGTTGAACGGCGAGCCATAGAAAATAAATGGATCTTTAAGAAGAAGACAGACGCGGATGGTAATGTGACCATATATAAAGCTCGGCTTGTCGCTAAGGGTTATCGACAAGTTCAAGGGGTTGACTACGATGAGACTTTCTCACCGGTAGCAAAGCTAAAGTCCGTCCGAATCATGTTAGCAATTGCCGCATTCTACGATTATGAGATATGGCAAATGGACGTCAAAACAACATTCCTTAATGGTTTCCTTAAGGAAGAATTGTATATGATGCAGCCAGAAGGTTTTGTCGATCCTAAGAATGCTAACAAGGTGTGCAAGCTCCAACGCTCGATTTATGGGCTGGTGCAAGCATCTCGGAGTTGGAACATTCGCTTTGATGAGATGATCAAAGCGTTTGGGTTTACGCAGACTTATGGAGAAGCCTGCGTTTACAAGAAAGTGAGTGGGAGCTCTGTAGCATTTCTCATATTATATGTAGATGACATACTTTTGATGGGAAATGATATAGAACTCTTGGACAGCATCAAGGCCTACTTGAATAAGAGTTTTTCAATGAAGGACCTTGGAGAAGCTGCTTATATATTAGGCATCAAGATCTATAGAGATAGATTGAAACGCCTCATAGGTCTTTCACAAAGCACATACCTTGAGAAGATATTGAAGAAGTTCAATATGGATCAGTCTAAGAAGGGGTTCTTGCCTGTGTTGCAGGGTATGAAATTGAGCTCAGCTCAAAGTCTGACCACGGCAGAAGATATAGAAGAGATGAGTGTCATCCCCTATGCCTCAGCCATAGGTTCTATTATGTATGTCATGCTGTGTACCAGACCTGATGTAAACCTTGCCGTAAGTTTGGTAGGAACGTACCAAAGTAATCCCGGCAAGGAACACTGGATAGCGGTCAAGAATATCCTGAAGTACCTGAAAAGGACTAAGGAAATGTTTCTCGTCTATGGGGGTGACGAAGAGCTCGTCGTAAAGGGTTACGTCGACGCTAGCTTCGACACAGATCTGGATGACTCAAAGTCACAAACCGGATACGTGTATATTTTGAATGGTGGGGCAGTAAGCTGGTGCAGTTGCAAGCAGAGCGTCGTGGCGGGATCTACATGTGAAGCGGAGTACATGGCAGCCTCGGAGGAAGCACATGAAGCAATTTGGGTGAAGGAGTTCATCACCGACCTCGGAGTCATACCCAATGCGTCGGGGCCGATCAAGCTCTTCTGTGACAACACTGGAGCTATTGCACTTGCCAAGGAGCCCAGGTTTCACAAGAAGACAAGGCACATCAAGCGTCGCTTCAACTCCATTCGTGAAAATGTTCAAGATGGAGACATAGAGATTTGTAAAGTACATACGGACCTGAACGTAGCAGATCCGTTGACTAAACCTCTCCCTAGGGCAAAACATGATCAACACCAGAATTCCATGGGTGTTCGATTCATCACAATGTAACTAGATTATTGACTCTAGTGCAAGTGGGAGACTATTGGAAATATGCCCTAGAGGCAATAATAAAAGCATTATTATTATATTTCCTTGTTCGTGATAATTGTCTTTATTCATGCTATAATTGTGTTATCCGGAAATCGTAATACAAGTGTGAATAACAGACACCAACATGTCCCTAGTAAGCCTCTAGTTGACTAGCTCGTTGATCAAACAGATAGTCATGGTTTCCTGACTATAGACATTGGATGTCATTGATAACGGGATCACATCATTAGGAGAATGATGTGATGGACAAGACCCAATGCTAAACATAGCATAAAGATCGTGTAGTTCGTTTGCTAGAGTTTTGCAATGTCAAGTATCTTTTCCTTAGACCATGAGATCGTGTAACTCCCGGATACCGTAGGAGTGCTTTGGGTATACCAAACGTCACAACGTAACTGGGTGACTATAAAGGTATACTACGGGTATCTCCGAAAGTGTCTGTTGGGTTGACACGAATCAAGACTGGGATTTGTCACTCCGTATGACGGAGAGGTATCACTGGGCCCACTCGGTAATGCATCATCATATTGAGCTCAAAGTGACCAAGTGTCTGGTCACGGGATCATGCATTATGGTACGAGTAAAGTGACTTGCCGGTAACGAGATTGAATGAGGTATTGGGATACCGACGATCGAATCTCGGGCAAGTAACATACCGACAGACAAAGGGAATTGTATACGGGGTTGATTGAATCCTCGACATCGTGGTTCATCCGATGAGATCATCGTGGAGCATGTGGGAGCCAGCATGGGTATCCAGATCCCGCTGTTGGTTATTGACCAGAGAGTCATCTCGGTCATGTCTGCTTGTCTCCCGAACCCGTAGGGTCTACACACTTAAGGTTCGGTGACGCTAGGGTTGTGAAGATATGTATATGCAGTAACCCGAATGTTGTTCGGAGTCCCGGATGAGATCCCGGACGTCACGAGGAGTTCCGGAATGGTCCAGAGGTAAAGAATTATATATAGGAAGTGCTGTTTCGGCCATCGGGACAAGTTTCGGGGTTATCGGTATTGTACCGGGACCACCGGAGGGGTCCCGGGGGCCCACCGGGTGGGGCCACCTGTCCCAGGGGGGCCACATGGGCTGTAGGGGGTGCGCCTTGGCCTAGATGGGCCAAGGGCACCAGCCCCAAAAGCCCATGCGCCTAGGGTTCCACATAAGGGAAGAGTCCCAATGGTGGAAGGCACCTCTAGGTGCCTTGGGGGGGGGGGGGGGGGAGGGAAACCTCCCCTTGGCCGCCGCACCTAGGAGATTGGATCTCCTAGGCTGGCGCACCCCCCCCCTTGGCCCTCCTATATATAGTGGGGGAGAGGAGGGACTTCAGAGACCAGCCCCTGGCGCCTCCCTCTCTCCCCGTTACGTGTCTCTCTCGTAGTACAGGCGAAGCCCTGCTACTCTGACGCCCTGCATCCACCACCACGCCGTCGTGCTGCTGGATCTTCATCAACCTCTCCTTCCCCCTTGGTGGATCAAGAAGGAGGAGACGTCTCCCGTCCCGTACGTGTGTTGAACGCGGAGGTGCCGTCCGTTCGGCGCTTGGTCATCGGTGATTTGGATCACGTCGTGTTCGACTACATCATCCCCGTTCTTTGAACGCTTCCGCTCGCGATCTACAAAGGTATGTATATGCATCCGATGACTCATTGCTAGATGAACTCATAGATGGATCTTGGTGAAACGAGTAGTAAAATTTTTGTTTTCTGCAACGTTCCCCAACAAAGTGTTCCTCCGGCAAACGGGAGTTGCATAATCTCATAGTCATAGGAACATGTATAAGTCATGAAGAAAGCAATAGCAACATACTAAATGATCGGGTGCTAAGCTAATGGAATGGGTCATGTCAATCAGATCATTCAACTAATGATGTGATCCCATTAATCAAATAACAACTCTTTGTTCATGGTTAGGAAACATAACCATCTTTGATTAACGAGCTACTCAAGTAGAGGCATACTAGTGACACTCTATTTGTCTATGTATTCACACATGTATTATGTTTCCGGTTAATACAATTCTAGCATGAATAATAAACATTTATCATGATATAAGGAAATAAATAATAACTTTATTATTGCCTCTAGGGCATATTTCCTTCAGTCTCCCACTTGCACTAGAGTCAATAATCTAGATCACATCGCCATGTGATTTAACATCAACAGTTCACATCTTTATGTGATTGGTTCACATCTCCATGTGACTAACACCCAAAGGGTTTACTAGATTCAATAATCTAGTTCACATCGTTATGTGATTAAGACCCAAAAAGTGATCATGTTTTGCTTGTGAGAGAAGTTTAGTCAACGGGTCTGCCACATTCAGATCCGCATGTATTTTGCAAATTTCTATGTCAACAATGCTCTGCATGGAGCTACTCTAGCTAATTGCTCCCACTTTTAATATGTATCCAGATTGAGACTTAGAGTCATCTGGATCAGTGTGAAAAACTTGTATCGACGTAACCCTTTATGATGAACCTTTTGTCACCTCCGTAATCGAGAAACATATCCTTATTCCAGTAAGGATAATTTTGACCGTTGTCCATTGATCTACTCCTAGATCACTATTGTACTCCCTTACCAAACTCAGTGGTAGGGTATACAATAGATCTGGTACACAGCATGGCATACCTTATAGAACCTATGACCAAGGCATAGGGAATGACATTCATTCTCTTTCTATCTTCTGCCGTGGTCGGGCTTTGAGTCTTACTCAATTTCACACCTTGTAACATAGGCAAGAAACTCTTTCTTTGCCTATTCCATTTTGAACTACTTCAAAATCTTGTCAAGGTATATATTTATTGAAAAAACTTATCAAGCGTCTTGATCTATCTCTATAGATCTTGATGCTCAACATGTAAGCAACTTCACCGAGGTTTTTCTTTGAAAAACTCCTTTCAAACACTCCTTTATGCTTTGCAGAATAATTCTACATTATTTCCGATCAACAATATGTCATTCATATATACTTATCAGAAATGCTGTAGTGATCCCACTCACTTTCTTGTAAATACAGGCTTCACCGCAAGTCTGTATAAAACTATATGCTTTGATCAACTTATCAAAGCGTATATTCCAACTCCGAGATGCTTACACCAGTCCATAGATGAATCGCTGGAGTTTGCACATTTTGTTAACACCTTTAGGATTGACAAAAATTTCTGGTTGCATCATATACAACTCTTCTTTAAGAAATCCATTAAGGATTGTAGTTTTGTTATCCATTTGCCAGATTTCATAAAATGCGGCAATTGCTAACATGATTCGGACAGATTTAAGCATAGATACGAGTGAGAAACTCTCATCGTAGTCAACACCTTGAACTTGTCGAAACCCTTTTGCGACAATTCTAGCTTTGTAGATAGTAACACTACTATCAGCGTCCGTCTTCCTCTTGAAGATCCATTTATTTTCTATGGCTTGCCGATCATCGGGCAAGTCAACCAAAGTCCATACTTTGTTCTCATACATGGATCCCATCTCAGATTTCATGGCCTCAAGCCATTTTGCGGAATCTGGGCTCATCATCGCTTCCTCATAGTTCGTAGGTTCGTCATAGTCAAGTAACATGACCTCCAGAATAGAATTACCATACCACTCTGGTGCGGATCTCACTCTGGTTTACCTACGAGATTCGGTAGTAACTTGATCTGAAGTTACATGATCATCATCATTAGCTTCCTCACTAATTGGTGTAGTAGTCACAGGAACAGATTTCTGTGATGAACTATTTTCCAATAAGGGAGAAGGTACAATTACCTTATCAAGTTTTCTACTTTCCTCCCACTCACTTCTTTCGAGAGAAACTCCTTCTCTAGAAAGGATCCATTCTTAGCAACGAATGTCTTGCCTTTGGATCTATGATAGAAGGTGTACCCAACTGTCTCCTTTGGGTATCCTATGAAGACATATTTCTCCGATTTGAGTTTGAGCTTATCGAGATGAAACTTTTTCACATAAGCATCGCAACTCCAAACTTTAAGAAACGACAGCTTAGGTTTCTTGCCAAACCATAGTTCACACGGTGTTGTCTCAACGGATTTAGATGGTGCCCTATTTAACGTGAATGCAGCTGTCTCTAATGCATAACCCCAAAATGATAGTGGTAGATCGGTAAGAGACATCATAGATTGCACTATATCCAATAAAGTACGGTTATGACGATCGGACACACCATTATGCTGTGGTGTTCCAGGTGGCATGAGTTTGTGAAACTATTCCACAATGTTTTAATTGAAGACCAAACTTGTAACTCAAATATTTGTCTCTGCGATCAGATCGTAGAAACTTTTATTTTCTTGTCATGATGATTTTCCACTTCACTATGAAATTCTTTGAACTGTTCAAATGTTTCAGACTTATGTTTCATCAAGTAGATATCCCCATATCTGCTCAAATCATCTGTGAAGGTCAAAAAATAATGATACCTGCTGCAAGCCTTAACATTCATCGGACCACATACATCAGTATGTATGATTTCCAACAAATCTGTTGCTTGCTTCATTGTTTCGGAGAACGGTGTTTTAGTCATCTTGCCCATAAGGCATGGTTCACAAGCATCAAGTGATTCATAATCAAGTGATTCCAAAAGCCCATCAGCATGGAGTTTCTTCATGCGCTTTACACCAATATGACCTAAACGGTAGTGCCACAAATAAGTTGCACTATCATTATTAACTTTGCATCTTTTGGCTTCAATATTATGAATATGTGTATCACTACGATCGAGATCCAACAAACCATTTCGTTGGTGTGTATAACCATAGAAGGTTTTATTCATGTAAATAGAACAACAATTGTTCTCTAACTTAAATGAATAACCGTATTGCAATAAACATGATCAAATCATATTCATGCTCAACGCAAACACCAAATAACACTTATTTAGGTTCAACACTAATCCCGAAAGTATAGGGAGTGTGCGATGATTATCATATCAATCTTGGAACTATTTCCAACACACATCATCACTTCACCCTTAACTAGTCTCTGTTCATTCTGCAACTCCCGATTCAAGTTACTAATCTTAGCAACTGAACTAGTATCAAATACTGAGGGGTTGCCATAAACACTAGTAAAGTACACATCAATAATCATGTATATCAAATATACTTATGTTCACTTTGCCATCCTTCTTATCCGCCAATCACTTGGGGTAGTTCCGCTTCCAGTGATCAGTCCCTTTGCAGTAGAAGCACTCAGTCTCAGGCTTAGGTCCAGACTTGGGCTTCTTCACTTGAGCAGCAACTTGCTTGCCGTTTCTTGAAGTTCCCCTTCTTCCCTTTGCCCTTTACTTGAAACTAGTGGTCTTGTTAACCATCAACACTTGATGTTTTTCTTGATTTCTACCTTCGTTGATTTCAGCATCACGAAGAGCTTGGGAATTACTTTTGTCATCCCTTGCATATTATAGTTCATCATGAAGTTCTACTAACTTGGTGATGGTGACTAGAGAATTCTGTCGATCACTATTTTATCTGGAAGATTAACTCCCACTTGATTCAAGCGATTGTAGTACCCAGACAATCTGAGCACATGCTCACTGCTTGAGCGATTCTCCTCCATCTTTTAGCTATAGAACTTGTTGGAGACTTCATATTTCTCAACTCGGGTATTTTCTTGAAATATTAACTTCAACTCCTGGAACATCTCATATGGTCCATGACGTTCAAAACATCTTTGAAGTCCCGATTCTAAGCCGTTAAGCATGGTGCACTAAACTATCAAGTAGTCATCATATTGAGCTAGCCAAACGTTCATAACGTCTGCATCTGCTCCTGCAATAGGTCTGTCACCTAGCGGTGCATCAAGGACATAATTCTTCTGTGCAGCAATGAGGATAAATCTCAGATCACGGATCCAATCCGCATCATTGCTACTAACATCTTTCAACATAATTTTTCTCTAGGAACATATCAAAATAAACATATGAAAGCAACAACGCGAGCTATTGATCTACAACATAGATATGCTAATACTACCAGGACTAAGTTCATGATAAATTAAAGTTCAATTAATCATATTACTTAAGAACTCCCACTTAGATAGACATCCCTCTAACCCTCTAAGTGATCACGTGATCCAAATCAACTAAACCATAACCGATCATCACGTGAAATGGAGTAGCTTTCAATGGTGAACATCACTATGTTGATCATATCTACTGTATGATTCACGCTCGACCTTTCGGTCTCAGTGTTCCGAGGCCATATCTACATATGATAGGCTCGTCAAGTTTAACCTGAGTATTCTGCGTGTGCAAAACTGGCTTGCACCCGTTGTAGATGGACGTAGAGCTTATCACACCCGATCATCACGTGGTGTCTGGGCACGACGAACTTTGGCAACGATGCATACTCAGGGAGAACACTTTTATCTTGATAATTTAGTGAGAGATTATCTTATAATGCTACCGTCAATCAAAGCAAGATAAGATGCATAAAAGATAAACATCACATGCAATCAATATAAGTGATATGATATGGCCATCATCATCTTGTGCCTGTGATCTCCATCTCCGAGGCACCGTCATGATCACCATCGTCACCGGCGCGACACCTTGATCTCCATCATAGCATCGTTGTCGTCTCGCCAATCTTATGCTTCCACGACTATTGCTACCGCTTAGTGATAAAGTAAAGCATTACAGCGCGATTGCATTGCATACAATAAAGCGACAACCATATGTCTCCTGCCAGTTGCCGATAACTCGGTTACAAAACATGATCATCTCATACAGTAAAATTTAGCATCATGTCTTGATCATATCACATCACAACATGCCCTGCAAAAACAAGTTAGACGTCCTCTACTTTGTTGTTGCAAGTTTTACGTGGCTGCTACGGGCTTAAGCAAGAACCAATCTTACCTACGCATCAAATCCACAACGATAGTTTATCAAGTTGGTGCTGTTTTAACCTTCGCAAGGACCGGGCGTAGCCACACTTGGTTCAACTAAAGTTGGAGAAACTATCACCCGCTAGCCACCTTTGTGCAAAGCACGTCGGTAGAACCGGTCTCGCGTAAGCGTACGCGTAATGACGGTCCGGGCCGCTTCATCCAACAATACCGCCGAACCAAAGTATGACATGCTGGTAAGCAGTATGACTTATATCGCCCACAACTCACTTGTGTTCTACTCGTGCATATAACATCAACACATAAAACCTAGGCTCGGATGCCACTGTTGGGGAACGTAGTAATTTCAAAAAATTTCCTACGCACACGCAAGATCATGGTGATGCATAGCAACGAGATGGGAGAGTGTTGTGTACGTACCCTCGTAGACCGAAGCGGAAGCATTGATGCAACGTAGAGGAAGTAGTCGTACGTCTTCCTGGTCCAACCGATCCAAGCACCGTTACTCCGGTACCTCCGAGTTCTTGGTACACGCCCAGCTCGATGACGCTCCCCGGGCTCCGATCCAGCAAAGCTTCGGGGAGGAGTTCCGTCAGCACGACGGCGTGGTGACGATCTTGATGTTCAACCGTCGCAGGGCTTCGCCTAAGCACTGCAACAATATGACCGAGGTGGAATATGGTGGAGGGGGGCACCGCACACGGCTAAGGAACGATCACGAAGATCAACTTGTGTGTCTATGGGGTGCCCCCTGCCCCCGTATATAAAGGAGTGGAGGAGGGGAGGGCCGGCACTCTCTATGGCGCGCCCTAGGGGAGAGGATTCCCCCTTTCCTAGTCCAACTAGGAGTCCTTCCATGTAGTAGGAGTAGGAAACAAGGAAGGGGCGCAGCCCCTCCCCCTAGTCCAATTCGGACTAGGCCTTGGGGGGCGCGTGGCCTGCCCTAGGCAGCCCCTCTCTCTTTCCCGTATGGCCCAATAAGGCCCAATACTTCTCCCGACGAATTCCCGTAACTCTCCGGTACTCCGAAAAATACCCGAATCACTCGGAACCTTTCCGATGTCCGAATATAGTCGTCTAATATATCGATCTTTACGTCTCGACCATTTTGAGACTCCTCCTCATGTCCCCGATCTCATCTGGGACTCCAAACTCCTTCGGTACATCAAAACTCATAAACTCATAATATAACTGTCATCAAAACCTTAAGCGTGCGGACCCTACGGTTCGAGAACAATGTAGACATGACCGAGACACGTCTCCGGTCAATAACCAATAGCGGGACCTGGATGCCCATATTGGCTCCTACATATTCCACGAAGATCTTTATCGGTCAGACCGCATAACAACATACGTTGTTCCCTTTGTCATCGGTATGTTACTTGCCTGAGATTCGATCGTCGGTATCCAATACCTAGTTCAATCTCGTTACCGGCAAGTCTTTTTACTTGTTCCGTAATACATCATCCCGCAACTAACTCATTAGTTGCAATGCTTGCAAGGCTTAAGTGATGTGCATTACCGAGAGGGCTCAGAGATACCTCTCCGACATTTGGAGTGACAAATCCTAATCTCGAAATACGCCAACCCAACATGCACCTTTGGAGACACCTGTAGAGCTCTTTTATAATCGCCCAGTTACGTTGTGACGTTTGGTAGCACACAAAGTGTTCCTCCGGCAAACGGGAGTTGCATAATCTCATAGTCATAGGAACATGTATAAGTCATGAAGAAAGCAATAGCAACATACTAAACGATCGGGTGCTAAGCTAATGTAATGGGTCATGTCAATCAGATCATTCAACTAATGATGTGATCCCGTTAATCAAATAACAACTCTTTGTTCATGGTTAGGAAACATAACCATCTTTGATTAACGAGCTAGTCAAGTAGAGGCATACTAGTGACACTCTGTTTGTCTATGTATTCACACATGTATTATGTTTCCGGTTAATACAATTCTAGCATGAATAATAAACATTTATCATGATATAAGGAAATAAATAATAACTTTATTATTGCCTCTAGGGCATATTTCCTTCACGTCCTCCACTTCAAAGTCCGCCTCTCAAATCCTAGATCGTGTGATTAGGTGAAATTATTCAATATTAGTTACACGTGTAGTTTCTAACTAACGGGGTATGTGTGATCCTACCATCAGTCCCCCCGCCTCCTCTTCTCACGCCGCCGGCTACGTAGCGGTGCAGCGTGCCTCCACTCTCAATTCTGAAGATCTACTGCCATGCCATTGGATGCAGAGAAATTATGTGTGACTGGCTACACTGCGCAATACGGATCCTGAACGCGCAGTCACCCCCTGCCTGGAGGAGTCGTCGCCGGTGCCATCATCTCATTGCCCGTGTGGAAGATGGGAGTGCCCCTTCTCGAAGCTGGGAAGTCATATTTGGTTATATATTTTTTACATTTGTGGACACAAAATTATGTACGTCAACCTTGCATCACTCTGGCAATCTATATGTTGATTTGTTTCGTACTAATCACCTAACATCAAATTTGTAACAACACCCTGAATCACGCGGTGTGGACTATGGTCATCAGCTGATCATCCGTTGTCCTTTTTCTTATCAAGATTGATGCTCTACCCAAGATCTGCACAGCTGTTGACTTCAAATTGTTCTCCGTTTCTTCTACCTGACACAGGGTACTGATCCAAGGCAAGCATGCCGGATTCAATATCAAAGTTACGTGCTCTAGGTCATCTGCAATCAGCTATGATCAAGATCAATATCAAAGTTGTAGGAATTGTTTCTGTACACGACTACTGCAACCGAGGAAGTATATATTACAGGCTTCTATTTTCAACAAGGTTTGGTAATGTTACGCAATGGTCATTAATTTTCCTTGATTTTCTTCAGAGATGTGGATCTCTTTTCTCTCTGAAATACCAAAATGCGTCTTCACTGGCCATGTATTGTCATTATTGCGCATCCTAGGAAAATATTTTTCTTGCTTAAAATTTGGTAATGAATTGTTTTTACTAACTTAATTCTATGGGATTCAGTATCCCCTCTAATTGGTTGGCAACATAGAACTGATGATTCATGAGCAAATGTTGGATATTGTATCTGTCAAACCTTTGGATGTACATGCGCCGATGCAGGTTTGTTCTGCAATGAAAACATGTGCTCTCACAATGTGTTTTCTCCATTTCTTTATCCAGGTAAGATTGCATGCTATTGTACTTATCTTCTCATCTCTGGCCCAACATGCATTCATTTTATCTATTATCATACTTAATTATATATTTATATCATAAATCATGACAATGTATGTTGTACCAAGTCATTTCTTGGTTTCGTTTGCAAAAATGCCAAAGTATAGATAGGAGCTCTGCGCATGATAATTCGTTATATTCAGGTTGGCAGAAATAGTGTTACAGGAGAGTTAACAAATGCAGACCATAGTTGCAGTAACACCAATCCAACCACTCACGGGATTACTCTTGCTAACCCACTACTACTGCAAGTTTCCACTGTCGACACAACTTTGTAATCCCATGGGCTATTAATGACGACAGGGATTTCAGAAGGTAAGTTCAATTGACTACCTCATGGATTATCAATCAATGCATTTTCTTGAGTTACTCCCTTTGTTAACTGTAGAAACATGACTTTAAATCCCCCCAACTTAATTGATTACATTATTGTGTTAACAGTTCAACTAGCGCACCCCCTTCAGTTCATATGTTATACTCATTGTATTATACAGAAACTACATCCGAAATTTGTTGCCTGTGTTTTACATCTTGCATATTATGTTCCTTCATTTTTAGTCAGGTAAGCAATGCTCTGAATAATTATATTCTTTTACCCATGCATCCTGTGAAATTTGACAGTTCATACACAGTGATGCAAATCTCTAACATAAATTTGGGGCCCTCATCTGCATCTACATTGTATTATCCTTTGGAAAATACATCTATCATCTTTTTTTTTTGTGAAACAAGATACATTCTATTGTCTCTTACATTTGAAAAAAAAACACTACAAGTTTGAAGGATCAGCCAGGAATAAATTCGTCATTATCCTTAATATTTCGTTAATATATTTCTCATAGCATTAATCTCATGTCCTATATTTCAAAAAGAAATCTGTAAAAAGGATTGTGCTGATGCATCCATTTTTTTTATGTTTGCTCATTTCTATTTTATTATGTTTCACTATCCAGAGTTGGCCTACCTTCAAATAAGAAAATAAATCATCTCATTTGCAAAATTGAAGGTAAATGTTATAACTAAAATAGGTGATTTTTAATTTGCTTCCATCCTCTTTTTTTGCTTCCATCCTTACTTTGTAATACATTAATAATATAACAAAGCTGGATAAGGGACAATTCGGATGTTCCTTCAAGCTATCTAAATATAATAAATGAATCTCACGTTATACATTTCAACATGGCACTCTTTATTTAGATATATGTAGGTTGAGATCGTTCAAGTTACTTGTCTATCACTTTCAAGTATCAACAAAAAATGTACTACACCTTAGTGATTTAGATTAGCAGACATGCGGACCGAGGTACCGGTTTTAAGTAACCTGAAAACATTGAAATGTTGCTCGCCTCGCCTAGATGCCAATCATTGATACCTGTGTAGAATTGCCATTGACTTGTTGTGAGCATGTTTACAATGGTGAACACCAATGTGCCAAACATGTATTCTAAATCTTTTTGTGTATCGTATTAGAAATGTGTATACTCTCAGCTGACCGTGCCCGGACTTCTCATGTAGGATATCAGTGGAGTGGTGGAGCAGTGGAGCTTTGCTCCCCACGTTGTGCACGAGCTAGTACGGCTGGAAGGAGAGGGATCGTCGCTGTCTAATAAATAACAGCTCGCCCAACTAGCAACCAAATGCAAGAAAATCTAGCAGGCTGAGTTCACCAAGATGGTTAGTGGTGACAAGGGCAAGGAGCGTCCTGGGAAGACCGGATGGGATGACGCACAGTACGACAGTGATGCTACGATTGAGATGCCAGAGAAAGAGATCGATCTCGCTTGCAGACAGTTCTCAGGGATTAGTAGTTAGGTTAGGAGAAGTTCTTTAGGAGAGGAGAGCACTGATTATGTATAATTGAGCATGGTATGGCCGACAGTGATCAGAACACACTTACTATCCCTGAGTTTCAGTGGAGTTTATGCTCTGTTCTTGATCAAGCCTCTCTTTTTTGGTTCCTTTTACTGCTTTCATCAAGTTTTTTTGGTTCGGCTATTTTGATCGACTTTCTCGGGGTATCATAGCATGCAGTCGGTTTTTAGGTAGTAGCATGGTGTCATTACATCCATAACCATCTGACCCTGTCCACGTAAAACTCCTCGATATTCATTTGTGTTGAACCTTCTGCACTTAGCAACTACCTGAGTGCACTCTCTCTCCCTCCCCCTCCCTGTGTGTGTGTGCGTGTGTGTGTGTGTGTGTGTGTGTGTGTGTGTTTAGAAGGAGACGAGTGTCTACAGGTAGCTTTGAACAGGCTGATCCGAGTCACCTGCACTAGTACGAGATCAAAACATCAAATGAAGAAACTGATGCAATCACGCACATGCACCCTGAATAAATGCCTGCTCGACCGATCAGTGCGTCATGACGGTGTCGAAGCCGCCGCCGCTGCTTCTCGCCGTGCCTTGTCGCTAGACTCTGCCGGCACTCCGCCATGTCGCTCCATTGGCGGGCCTCGCAACGCCGCCAGAAAATCTCTGTGTCACCATAGGTAGATGCTTCAGACCTATCCGAAGAAGGCAGACCCCTCTTCTTGCTCCAAATGATTTGCCACCAAACAACTAAACAATAGAAGTTTGGAGAAAAATAGCAGCTACAAATATTGTCAACTCCAGAGCTGCGAGTCAAAGTTTTATCTATCAGTGTGACCCAATGTTGCAGTAAAAGAGTTATACAAGGTTCAAGCCGAGATACAAATTACGAGAGAAAACAAAATGGAGGGCTCCAAGTTATGTCGTAGCTTGTTGAGATAGTGACTTAAGCAAAATAGTGCAGTCGACGCCCTTGCGCATAGTTGCGTTGTAGCGCGCCTAAGACAGATTGTGAGCCATGGATGACCGCTTCAAGAAGTTTATCTCCATGCAGGACAAACATTTGCTTCATTCCCGGTGTCTCCTATTCATATTTGTTCTCAACTTCATTTCGATTTTCTGGCAATCCATCCTCTCTTAAGTTTGTGCCGATCGAATACAACCTATTTATTATAGTAAACTACTCAAATGAAATAATTTTGATGTAGAAACCGCGTCGATGAAGGAGAGGTGTTTCATGCCGCTACTAACTCAAGTGAAGATGGAGTAGTATATATAGAAGAAGGGAAAGTATTGTCTCTACACATCTTGAAGGTGGGTGGTTGGGACATCTATTAGCCTTGTTTCCACCTTACTAAATTCTAACAACACATTTATCCTTGGCCAGGTGAGGGTGATGAAATTACATTTCAACTTTCAAGCCTCATAGTATTTTCGTCCAACTCTGGTTTGGTATGTAATAAAGTACTTTTACAATCAACTAGCACATATGTCCGTGCGTTGTAACGGAAGATAAATATTATGTATTTAAAGTCAGTGCAATTATATGTGTAAGCAAAATCTTATGTGCACATGAAAAAAAGAACGTTTAACTTCTAGGTTTCGCCTCATGTGAAAGAATCAATCCGCTATTTTTCCATTCATTAATCGAGGGCATTAAGAGTTTTGTTACGTCACCGTACGTCACATAAGGCACATGAGTTATTCAATCTACTTTTCCTTTCAATCCTTTCGACCGAGGGGATTTTAAGGTATGAAGTTTCTAAATATTCTAGGAGACATGAACAATTTTTTAAATATGGAACAGTTTTTTTTAATTATGCACACTTTAAAAACCACGAACAAAAAAATAAAAAGGAACATATTTTGAAATTCAAAATCATTTTATGAAAATACCAAATTCTTTATAAAAATATTAACATTATTTGACTTTGTGAACAGTTTTTAAAAACGGGAACATGCGTTGAAAATTCATAAGATTTTTAGAAAATGTGTATCTTTATACAAAGCATTATTTTTAATTGTGCAAATTTCACTAAAAAGGAATATTTTTCGAATTTGGAGCATTTTTAAATGCCATTTTCATTTAACACATCTCGAATAATTTTTAAAAACAATAATTGTTTTTTTAAACGGGATTTTTTTTGCATGTTTCGAACATTTTTCAAAATAGCAACAAAATTTCAGAATTCTTAACATTTTCAAAAATTGTTTTTCTTAAGTCTGAATTTTGTTGAGAGTTTTTAATTTAAGAAATAAATACTAAAAGAAAAATAAACTTGGAGGGGAAGAAAGAGATAGGGAAAGGACAATAAAATAGAAGTAAAACACAGAACCATAGAAAATGGGCCAGCCCACTATTAGTTGTCCTGTGCGAAAATCCGACAAAAAAACATGAACATTATTTGAAATTTTGATTTTTTTTAAATTGGAACATGTGTTTCATAAGATTTTTAGAAAATTTTTATCTTTTCTAAACGAAGATCATTTAGTTGTGACAATTTAAATAAAACAATAATATTTTCTTAATTTGATGCATTTTTTAAAATGCCAGTTTCTTTTTAGACATCACGAACAATTTTGAAAAATATGTTTTTTTGCAAAAATCTGAAACTTTTTGCATGTTCTGAATAGTTTTTAAAATAGCAAGAAAATTTTGGAATTCTGAACATTTTCAAAAAATTGTTTTTTTTACTTCTGAACGTTTTTGAGAATTTTTAATTTATGAAATAAATGATAAAATAAAAATAAAATTGGAAGGGAAAAACAAGATAGAAAATAAAAATAATAAAAGTAAAACACCAAAAGAAAGAAAAATGGGCTAGCCCAATATTCGTTGTCCTGTGCAGAACTCGACTATTTGTTGCCGAGTGCGGGAAATAGAATTTATCAGCTGCGTGGGCAGACAAATAAGTGGGCTGGCTTCGCTGGGACAGAGCGCGCGGCCCACGTACAGTAATTCTTTTTTAGCAAACAAAGGCATAAAAAATTAGTACCACCTCGGATAGCAAAAAAAGTTTTTTCGGTGGTGAACGGATGAAAAAATTGGCGAAACGCACCTTACTTTATTAGTATGTATAGAGGTATAGATGTATGGCTATCGTAGAGGTGATATGCACGCCAAATACTCCCTCCATCCGAAAATACTTAAATACTTGTCATCAAAATGGATAAAAGAAGATGTAAATGAGAGGGAGTAAGTGTCCAATGATACTTCTTTTATTTATTTCCAAAGGGCAGAAACACCCAACCCAATGGTATCAGACTTTTTCTAATGTAAATGAGATAAGCATTTTCATAGGCTAATATAACAAAATTCATTGCATATTGCGTGTCACGATGAAACAAACAACTAAACAATGGCGATGCATCACCTTGGCTAGCAGATCTTAGAGCAGCTGGTAGCTTTGTTCACTATTTGGTCAACTTGACCTAGATATATTAATACAATGGGAATGATGATTGATGTTATGTCTGATTTGCCTGCCTTCTTGTCCGATAGCGAGAGCCAAACGAACTGAAGGCAATAACTGCTGAAGGGGTTATCACTTGTCTGCAGGATGTCATTTAATCCCTTGATCAAGGGATGCAATGAATGCAACACCACTTTTTATTTAGATATATGCAGGTCGTTCAAGTTACTTGTCTATTACTTTCAAGTATCAACAAAAAATGTACTACATCTTAGTGAATTAGATTAGTACACATGCGGACCGAGGTACCGGTTTTAAGTTACCTGGAAACATTGAAATGCTGCTCGCCTCGTCTACATGCCAATCATTGTAACCCGTGTCGAATTGCCATTGACTTATTGTGAGCATGTTTACAATGATGAACACCAATGTGCCAAACATGTATTCTGTTGAGTATAATGTATATTAGGAAGCATAAGATAGACTAGGATTAGTTTCTGCTTGGTCTTGTACTCCAAGTTGATCATTGTACTCCTATATATATACCCACGAGTCTTAAGCAATACATCAACGATTTCACCAATCCTCCTCTCTCCCTTCTACGTTGGTGACATCGGCTCCACGCTGATTGGCGCCACAACCGTCGTCGAGTCTCCTTCTTTGCTGGCCCTCTGACTCCTCGACATGGCGTACAACTCGTGCAGGTCCCTCATCTATGCACGCCCGGTGCTGGCAACACCGATGCATGCCTTCGTCCATGACGTGTCCCTGGGTCTGGCAAGCCTGGTGCGGCGCTTCCTCAACTTCGTCTTCGTCCATCTACGCATGCCCGATGCTCGCACCACTGATGCGTGCCTTCGTCTATGATGTGTCCCTGGGTTTGGCAAACCCGGCTCGACGCCTCGTCAACACCTCTTCTTTCCGACGCATCACTACTTCGACACCACTGCGCCCATGACTAACTCGGCGCCTCTTTGCGCCCGCGGCTCCCCACCGACTACCTCGACACCGGCCACCCTGACTCGACATCGACTACGGCATTCTTCGCGTGGCTACCTCGACCATGGCTACACCACCCTCCGCTCTCGGCTACCTCGACAACGGCACAAAGGGCTACCACCTTGCTTCAACAACCTCGTCAATTTCCACTCCAGCCACGACTACCGCGATGCATCGATCGTTACGACTATGTGTGTGTGTGTGTGGGGGGGGGGGGGGGGGGGTCTGTCAGCTTACCTTCGAATTCTTCTCCAGTCTCACCATCCGCGTCGCTACCGTTGTGACTGGGGGGGGGGGGGGGGGTTGTTGAGTATAATGTATATTAGGAAGTATAGGATAGACTATGATTAGTTCCTGCCTTGTCTTGTACTTTAAGTTGATCGTTGTGCTCCTATATATATACCTACAAAGCTCAAGCAATACATCATCGATTCCACCAATCCTCCTCTCTCCCTCCTAACATATTCTAAACCCTTTTGTGTATCGTACTAGAAATGTGTATACTCTTAGCTAACCGTGCTCGGACTTCTCTTGTAGGATATCAGTGGGGTGGCGGAGCAGTGGAGCTTTGCCCCCCATGTTGTGGACGAGCTAGTACGGCTGGAGGGAGAGGGATGGTCGCTGTCTAAAGAACAACTTGCCACACTAGCAACCAAATGCAAGAAAATCTACCAGGTGGAGTTCGCCCAGATGGACAGTGGTGACAAGAAGGGCAAGGAGCGTCCTGGGAAGACCGGAGTGGATGACGCTCAGTATGACAACGATGATACGATTGTGATGACAGAGGAAGATATTGATCTCGCTTGCGGACAGATCTCAGGGATTAGTAGCTAGGTCAGGAGAAATTCTTTAGTAGAGGAGAGCAAGGACTGTGTATCACTGAGCATGGTATGGCTGGCAGTGATCGAAACACAGTTATCACTCGGAAACCTTGAGAGTTTCAGTGGAGTTTATGCTCTGTTCTTGATCAATCCTTTTTCTTTCTTTTTTGGGGTTCTTTTTGCTGGTTTGGTCAAGTTTTTTTGGTTTGACGTGATCGACTTTCTTTAGGTATTGTAGCATGCAGTCAGGTTTTAGGTAGCACAATGTTTTTTTTTTTGAAAGATCTAGCAAATTGCTGGCTTGATTCAGATTAAGCAGGAAGCAATGGAAGCATAACATGGTGAAGATCCGAAGATCAAAGAAAAAGAAAAAACAGCAACCCTATTAGTTGCAGAACAACACTACACTCTACGAAACGCCATCCACCCACTACAAGGCAACGCAGCTCCGACTCTGATGATGAACTACGAAAAGCTAGGCATAGTAGGCGTCATGGAAGATCGCCGAACGGACCACCTGTCGCGTGTCATCGTACGCCACCTGGGCCTCTCCACCGCAGCTTCGACTTCACAACAACAAACAACCGAGGCAATCTCACGGACACGCCGGAGAAGAGCCGACTACCTCGATCAATGCCATGCCTTCGACCTTGCTCACCCCATCATCATTGCCACTGAAGCCACCGTGCACATCCAGTCCGTAGAAAGCACCATTGGGATCAAGATCTTCAAGACGGTGCCCTCAAGAGGGGAAACGACGCTGAAGACGACGCCACCGCCCGATCCTACAGCAGGATCTTGGTTTTCACCTAAAGGTCTTGATCCGGGAGTAGGGCTGCAAAGATCCCTGATGATGCCTCCAAGGAGGATAACGACGCCCACGGGCGCCGTTGCCGCCGGCCGGCAAGCACCGGCCAGGCTTTCACCCGGAGCAACCATTCCCACGCAGCCGACCAAAGGCTGACAGGTACCTCCACTGGATCGCACACCCCCAATGCAACGAGCACGCCAACGCTGCACCGGGCCACCACCATCCTCTACGCCGAGCCTGCAGAAACCAGATCGGGCCCTGCACCCCACGCAAATCACCACGGCCGGAGCCTCCCTGCTCCAGGCATCCACCACGGCTGGAGCCTCCACTCCAGGCATCCACCACGGCTAGACCCCCCTGCTCCAGGCAGAGACATCCGGGCACCACCAACCGCCGACAGCCAGCCCATCAATCGCAGATCGGGAGCAGACCAGCCAGATCCAGATCCCCAGCTGGAGATCACACGGCCGAAGCCGCGCCACCACCAGCGCGGACGCCTAGCGACCAGCCAAGCCTTCACGTCGAGCCCACCACGGCGACCGCCGTTGCCTCGCTGAGCCGCCGCCACCAACGTAGCACAATGTCGTTAGGTTCATTACTTTCTTACCATGTGCACGTAAAAACGCCTTGATATTCATGTGTGTTGAACCTTCTACACTTATCAACTACGTACCCGAGTCTCTCTCTCTCTCTCTCTCTCTCTGAGAACGAGACGAGTATCTACAGGTAGGTGTGAACAGCCTGATCCGAGTCACTCGTGCAAGTATGAGATCGAATGAAGAAGCTGATGCAATCACAGACACATGCGCCCCGAATAATGGCCTGCTCGATCGACCAGTGCGTCATGATGGTGTCCAAGCCGCCGCCGTTGCTTCTCGCCGCGTGCATTGTCGCTAGACTCTATGGGCATTTCTCTATGTCACTCCATTGGCCGGCTTCGCAACGCCGCCAGAAAATCTCTCTGTCGCCATGGATCGATGCTGCAAACCTACCCGAGAGCAGGAGTATTGACCCCTCTTCTTGCTCCAAACGACTTGTCACCAAAGAACTAATAAACAAAATAAAGTTTGGAGCACAATAGCATGTACGAATATTGTCAACGTCAAGACTGCGGGTCAAAGTTTTATTTGTCACATTGTACTTGGGCTCAACCAAACGAGTTATACAAGGTTGAAGCCGAGATACGAATTATGAGAGGAAACAAAATGGAGGGCTTCAAGTTATGTCGTAGCTTGTTGAGACGGTGACTTAAGCTAAATGGAGCGATCGACCACCGTGCACGTAGTCTTTGTTTAGGGTGCCTAAGACAGATTTCGAACCATGGATGAGTATCTCAAGAAGTTTATCTCCAAGCAGGACAAACATTTGCTTCATTTCTGGTGTCTTCTATTCATATGTGTTCTCAATTTCATTTTGATTTTCTGGCAATCCATCCTCTCTTAAGTTTGTCCCAATCGAATACAACCTATTTACTATTGTAAACTACTCAAATCAGATGATTGTGATGTAGAACTGTGTGGATGAAGGAGTGGTGATAGAGTCTGCATGCTGCTAATTCAAGTGAAGATGGTGTAGTATATATAGAGGAAGGGAAAGGATTGTCTCTACACATCTTGAAGGTGGGTGGGACATCTACTTAGCATTGTCTCCACTTTACCAAATTGGCAAATTCTAGTAAAACATTTATCCTTTGGTCAGGTGATGGTGATGGAGTTCTTTCAAGCCTCCTTACTGTCTTAGTCTTTTCGTCCACCTCAGGTTTGGTATGTAATAAAGTACTTTCACAATCAATGTATGGCTATCGTAGAGGTGATCTGCACACCAAGTAGTTGTCCAATAATACTTTTTTTCGTTTTCCAAGGGGCAGAAAAACCCCAACCAAATGATATCAGACTTTTCCTAGTGTAAATGAGACCAGCATTTTCATAGGGATAAATATAACAGAATTCAATGCATATTATCTGTCATGATGAAATAAACTGTTGGCGCCGCCTCCCCTAGCAGCACCGCTTCTTCTTCCTCTGGCTGCCTCTCACAGCTCAACCTTCTCTCTTTGTCTCACACAAAAACACACTATGGAGGAAAACTCACACGGACACACACTTCACCAAGGAAAAACTAGCTTTGCCTTGTCTCCCGGTGAATATCACATACACTACATTCTTCCTCCCAGCCCTCACGGCCTTTTTCCATTACTTAATCAGATAACTATTTATACAAAGTTTGCCACTCAGCCAAAACCCACGCACTCACGCCATACTACACTAACTCCACTAAACTCTCCATGCACTAACCACTAGCTAACACACCGGCCACTAACTTTGACTCGGCCAAATCACTTGGCTGGCCACTGACATGATCCTACATGCATGGAAAACTAAACACTTTTGTGCCGACTGAATCACTCGATCCACACTCCTCGATAACTACCTACGACTCAACCAAGCTAGCTACATGCAGATGCAGCCACTAATTATGTTCTAACGAAATGACAAGATTAATATCTCACACAAACAACTAAACAATGGTGATGCATCACCATGGCTAGCAGAACGTAGGGCAGCTGATAGTTTTGTTGATTATTTGGTCCACTTGTTGTAGATATGCTAATACAATGGGAATCATAATTGCCCTTATATCTGACTTGCCTGCCATGTTATCTGATAAGTAGATGATAGCCAGAGCCAAACAAACTGAAGGCAATAGCTGCTGAAGGGGTTACCACTTGTCTGCAGGGTGGCAGGGTGCCATTGAATCCACCACTCTTTATTTAGATATTCACGTCTTTCGAGTTACTTGTCTGTTACTTTCAAGTATCAACAAAGAATTTACTACTCATACGGAGTTGCGGACTGAGGTACCGGTTTTAAGCAACCTGAAAACATTGAAATGTTGCTTGCCTCGCCTAGATGCCAATCATTGACACCGTGTCAAATTCCCATTGACTTATTGTGATTATGTTTGCAATGGTGAACACCAATGTACCAAATATGAATTCTTTTTTTTGATAAAGAGTGAATTTTATTGGCTCAAAATGAACCAAATATGAATTCTAAATCCTGTTGTGTATCTTACTAAAAATTTTGTATACTCTCAGCTGACCATGCATGAACTTGTCTTGTAGGATATCAGTGGCGGAGAAGTGGAGCTTTGTCCCCCATGTAGTGCACGAACTAGTGCGGCTGGATGGAGAGGGGTCGTCGCTGTCTAAAGAACAGCTTGCCCAACTAGCAACCAAATGCAAGAAAAATCTACCAGGCTGAGTTCGCCCAGATTGACAGTGGTGGCAGGAAGGGCAGGGAGTGTCCCAGGAGATCGGAGTGGACAACGCTCAGTATGACAGTGATGTTACGATCGAGATGACGGAGGAAGAGATCGAGCTCGCTTGCAGACAGTTCTCAGGGATTTGTAGTTAGGTCAGGAAAAGTTCTTATGTAGAGGAGAGCAAGGATTATGTATAACTGAGCATGGTATGGCCGATAGTGATCGGAACACGCTTACTATCACTGAGTTTCAGTGGAATTTATGCTCTGTTCTTGATCAACCCTCTCTGTTTTCTGTCCTTTTTGCTGTTTTCATCAAGTTTTTTTTGGTTGGCTATTTTGATCGACTTTCTCGGGGTATCGTAGCATGCAGTTGGGGTTTTAGGTAGTAGCACTGGCGGAGCACCCCACTGGGCAAGGCATGACGGCCACCATACCTTGATTGGGTGGAATGAAAATTTTATACGTATGCATCTACTTCTATCGCTGGATATACGAGAGGGAGAGGCCGTTCGCTAATAACTGGGCCACGCAGGTGCAGCCCACGAACAAACCAAGCCAGTACTCTTAAATAGCTGGGAGATTAACCGAAAAAAACTTTCAATCCCAGCTTCCTCTATGGTATTGTAAATATAGCAAGGATTTAGGTGTCATATACACACAGTACCAGACTGGAAACCACTCTGTTAACTGTAGTCGCTAAGAAGGTAGTGCAGTATGCAACTCCTTCAAATCCGAAACCACAAAGCATTCAACAGGATGCAAAAAAAAAAACACATAGAGCCTTGTGCGGCGCATGTGGTGCACACGATGCACAAACCAGCCAGAGCGTTGACGCTCGAAGCCACTAACCAAGTACACACGCACGAAGCAAGGTTTTTAGGCAGATGAAAATCCATCTCCAAAATTTTCAGGGATTCAAGCATCAATGGGTCAAGAGAGAAGCGAATGGAGCTGCTTATGCACGCGCTTAATATTGATGTTAGCTCTGTCTCTTGATGTAAATCCTTGTTTGTCTGATTGATATTTGTATAATCAAATGCAAATCCGCCTAACATTTAAATAAATTGCCGAGAGGGCGGTTCTCAAAACAAAAACTACACTCGCACGCAGCAGCAATCCTAGAAAGCACGGCGGTGGCTGGCTAGGATGAGGCGGATGGCTGACAATGGCCATGGGCTAGGTGTCGCCCTCGAGCAAGCGTGTGCATCAGAAACAATGACTTAAGAGTTCGCCATACCTTAATTTTTTTCGTCCTCCGCCTCTAGGTAGTAGCATGGTATCACTACGTCGATTACCATCTGGCCATGTCCATGTAAAACTCATTGATATTCATTTGTGTTGAACCTTCTATATTTATCATCTATTTTCTCTGTCCCATAATATATGACGTTTTTGAGACTAGTATAGTGTTAAAAAATGTGTTACATCTATCGCCCCTCTCTCTCTTAGAACGAGACGAGTATCTACAGGTAGGTGTGAACAGCCTGATACAAGTCACTGGCACGAGCATGAGATGAACAAAGAAACTGATGCAATCACTGACAAACGCGCCCCGAATAGGTGGCCTGCTCAATCGATCAGTACGTCATGACCGTGTCGAAGCTGCCGCCGCTGCTTCTCGCCGTGCGCTGTGTGGTAGACTTTATCGGCACTCCGCCATGTCCCATTGGCCATCCCCGCAACGCCGTCGGAAAATCTCCGTCCTGCCATGGATCGATGCTGCATACCTATCCTAAGGCAGGACTATCGACCCCTCTTCTTGCTCCAAACGATTTGACCCCAAACAACTAAAAATAAACAGTTTTGCTAAAGGGTGCGACTAGGACATATGTCACATCTAAGATAATGTCATCCATGTTTGTTGCCCTCTCATTAACAACTTTCTCTAACTGTTTCGTTGTTTCTTTTTTGTTTTTTATTTGATTGTCCAGCTTGCCGCATACAGCGCAGGGCTTCGCCACTGAGCCGGCCCATTGTACGCACCCAAGAGCGTTGTATTTGAGCATGCGAACTCATAAAAAATGCACCGCTTAAAGCTTATGAGTACCCTGCATGTCAGTTTCTTTTGTTAGCATCAAACACGACAAACTAAGAAACGTGCGTGAGATGCCTGGGTTTAGAAACGAATGTGGTCAAGGTGAGAGCTTGTACTTTAGTCCAGTACATGTAAAGCTCAAGAGATGATTAGCATTTGTGAACAATTTTTAAAAAGATAATTTGTTTTAAACATTTGAACTTTTTATAAAACACAATCATTTTTTCTAAACTTGCGAGCATTTTTTGAAAGACATGTACTTATTTTGATATTTTTGACCAAAATAGCTTTTGAAAAAACAAAAGAAATTTTCAAATTCCAAATACCTTTTGAAACATAAAAACAAATAAGAAAAATAAAATTACAAATTTGTTTTTTAAATAAAAAAATAAAAAGGAAACGAAATCATGTGAAGAAAAAAAAGGGAAAGGAATAAATCAGGAAAACCATGAAGAGAACAAACAAACAAATATACACCCTAGTTGCGAATCGATGGTTAACATGCAACTAGGGCCACTACAAAAAGTACGATGTGTCCTAGTTGCGAGTCGATGGTTGACTTGCAACTGGGGCCCTACAAACATACACTCCCCTAGTTGTAAATTGAAGTTTGACTTGCAACTGGGGCCCCTACAAACATACGCCCTCCATAGTTGCGAGTCGATGGTTGACATGCAACTGAGGACACTACAAATAAGTACAATGCGTCGTAGTTGTGAGTCGATGGTTGACTTGCAACTGGGCCCCTACAAACATACAACCCCTAGTTGCGAGCTGATGATTGACTTGCAACTAGCCCCCCTACAAACATACGTCCCCCAAGTTACGAGTTGATGGTTGACTTGCAACTCGGCCCTCTACAAACATATTGTCCACTAGTTGTGAGTCAATGGTTGACTTGCAACTTGGCCCCCTACAAACATATTGCCCACTAGTTGCGAGTCAATGGTTGACTTGCAACTAGGGCCCGGCAAACATATGCCCCCTAGTCGTGAGTCGATGGTTGACATGCAATTGGCCCCCTATAAACATACATCCCCTTGTTGTGAGTCGATGGCTGACGTGCAACTGGGACCACTACGAAAAAGTACGACGCGTCCTAGTTGAGAGTCGATGGTTGACTTGCAACTGCCCCCCTACAAACATACGCCCCCTAGTTGCGAGTCAATGGTTGACTTGCAACTGGGCCCCTAAAAACATACACACCCCTAGTTGCGAGTTGATGGTTGACTTGCAACGGGGCCCCTACAAACATACCCCCCCCCCCAAGTTGCGAGTCGATGGTTGACTTGTGACTTGCCCCCCTACAAACATACTGCCCCCCTAGTTGCGTGTCAATGGCTGACTTGCAACTGGGGCCCTACAAGCATACGCCCCGCCTAGTTGCGAGTCGATGGTTGACATGCAATTGCCCCTCTACAAACATACATCCCCCTTGGTTGCGAGTTGATGGTTGACATGCAACTGAGGCCACTACAAAAAAGTATGACACGTCCTGGTTGAGAGTCAATGGTTGACTTGCAACTTGCCCCCTACAAACATACGCCCCCCTAGTTGCGAGTCAATGATTAACTTGCAACTGCCCCCTACAAACACACACACACACCCTAGTTGCGAGTCGATGGTTACTTGTAACTGGGCCCCTACAAACATACGCGCCCCTATTTGCGAGTCAATGGTTGAGTTGCAACTGGGTCCCTAAAAACCCAAAAACATGTGTCCCCCTAGTTGTGATTCGATGCTGACATGCAAATGGGGCCACTACAAAAAAAGTACGATGTGTCCCAGTTGCGAGTCGATGGCTGACCTACAACTAGGGCCGCTACAAACATACGCTGCCCTAGTTGCGAGTCGATGGTTGACTTGCAACTGTGGCAACTACCAAAAAGTATGGCTCGTCTCAGTTGCGAGTCGGTGATTGACTTGCAATTGGGCCCCTACAAACACACACCCCCTTAGTTGCTAGTCGGTGGTTGACTTGCAACTAGGTTCCTACAAACATATGTCCCCCTAGTTGTGGGTCGATGGTTGACATGCAACTGGGGCCACTACAAAAAAGTAAGACGCGTCCTAGTTGAGAGATGATGCTTGACTTGCAACTAGCCGCCCCTACAAACATACACCCCTGGTTGCGAGTCGATGGTTGACTTGCAACTGCCCTCCTACAAACATATTCACCTCCTAATTGTGAGTCGACGGTTGACTTGCAACCGACCCCTACAAACATACGCCCCCTAGTTGCGAGTCAATGGTTGACTTGTGATTTGGCCCCTACAAACATATGTCCCCCTAGTTGTGCTTCGATGGTTGACATGCAACTCGGGCCACTACAAAAAAGTACAACATGTCCTAGTTGCGAGTCGATGGCTTACTTGCAACTACGGGCTGCTACAAACATACGCTCCCCTAGTTGCGAGTCGACGATTGACTTGCAACTGGAACAACTACAAAAAAGTACGGCGCCCCCCAATTGCAAGTCGATGGTTGACTTGTAACTGAGCCCCTACAAACATATGCCCCCCTAGTTGTGAGTTGATGGTTGACTTACAATTGGCATCAAAAAGTCAAGCCAAACTAGAGATAAAAAAAGTTGGGCCAAACTGCAAGTTAATAGTGGACTTGCAACTAAGTCAAAAAAATAGTTGGTCCTAGCTGCAAATTAAGAGTGAAGTTGCAACTAGGGCAAAGAAACATCGCACACAAAAAGGTGTACGCTATAATAAAAGAGAAAGACAAAATGAAGAGAGGATGAATGGGGAGAGGCAAAGCAGCATGTCTCTTCTGCTTCTACATAGCATGCTAATAACAAAAACAACAAAAAGAGCCCATGAAAATTATCAGAAAAAACAAAAAAAGAGGCTAAGTAAATAAAGTCCTAACAAAAACCGGCCAACAACTGGACATCGCGGCAATGCGGGATGCACACAACAAATGAAAAAAAATTCAAGTTTGCGCTATGATTACAATAAAATATATCGGACAAACCACACCTTAGATAAGACATTGTTAAAATCTTCATGAGATTTAACAAATCCGATTTGAAAAATATTCAAATATAAATAAATGTTCATGCATTAAAAAAATAAGTTACAATAAGTGTTCACAAAAATAAAACATCCGGATTTTAATAATGTTTGCACAGTTCAAAAAGTGTTTTCCATACTAAAAACAAATCATGAATGGGACAGAAAAATGAACAGAACCGATTAGCATCATACACATTATTGAAGAAAATATGCCCTAGAGGCAATAATAAAGTTATTATTTATTTCCTTATATCATGATAAATGTTTATTATTCATGCTAGAATTGTATTAACCGGAAACATAATACATGTGTGAATACATAGATAAACATAGTGTCACTAGTATGCCTCTACTTGACTAGCTCGTTAATGAAAGATGGTTATGTTTCCTAACCATGAACAAAGAGTTGTTATTTGATTAACGAGGTCACATCATTAGTTGAATGATCTGATTGACATGACCCATTCCATTAGCTTAGCACCCGATCGTTTAGTATGTTGCTATTGCTTTCTTCATGAGTTATACATGTTCCTATGACTATGAGATTATGCAACTCCCGTTTACCAGAGGAACACTTTGGGTGCTACCAAACATCACAACGTAACTGGGTGATTATAAAGGAGTAGTATAGGTGTCTCCAAAGGTAGATGTTGGGTTGGCGTATTTCGAGATTAGGATTTGTCACTCTGATTGTCGGAGAGGTATCTCTGGGCCCTCTCGGTAATGCACATCACTTAAGCCTTGCAAGCATTGCAACTAATCAGTTAGTTGCGGGATGATGTATTACGGAACGAGTAAAGAGACTTGCCGGTAATGAGTATGAACTAGGTATTGGATACCGACGATCGAATCTCGGGCAAGTAACATACCGATGACAAAGGGAACAACGTATGTTGTTATGCGGTCTGACCGATAAAGATCTTCGTAGAATATGTAGGAGCCAATATGGGCATCCAGGTCTCGCTATTGGTTATTGATCGGAGATGTGTCTCGGTCATGTCTACATTGTTCTCGAACCGTAGGGTCCTCACGCTTAACGTTACGATGACAGTTATTATGAGTTTATGCATTTTGATGTACCGAATGTTGTTCGGAGTCCCGGATGTGACCACGGACATGACGAGGAGTCTCGAAATGGTCGAGACATAAAGATTGATATATTGGAAGCCTATGTTTGGACATCGGAAGTGTTCCGGGTGAAATCAGGATTTTACCGGAGTACCGGGAGGTTACCGGAACCCCCCGGGAGTCATATGGGCCTTATTGGGCTTTAGTGGAAAGGTGAAAGGGGCTTCCCATGGTGGGCTGCGCGCCTCCCCCCTCCCCTAGTCCTATTAGGACTAGGAGAGGTGGCCGACCACCTCTCTCTCTCTTTCCCCCTTGGGAAGCCTAGTTGGAATAGGATTGGGGGGGGGGGAGTCCTACTCCCGGTAGGAGTAGGACTCCTCCTGCGCCTCCGTAGGGCTGGCCGCACCCCTCCCCCTTGGCTCCTTTATATACGGAGGCAGGGGGCACCTCTAGACACACAAGTTGATCATTGAGATCGTTCCTTAGCCGTGTGCGGTGGCCCCTGCCACCATATTCCACCTCGATCATATCGTTGTAGTGCTTAGGCGAAGCCCTGCGTCGGTAGTACATCAAGATCGTCACCACGCCGTCGTGCTAACGGAACTCCTCCCCGAAGCTTTGCTGGATCGGAGCCCGGGGATCGTCATCGAGCTGTACGTGTGCTAAGAACTCGGAGGTGCCGGAGTAACGGTGCTTGGATCGGTTGGATCGGGAAGAAGACGTACAACTACTTCCTCTATGTTGTGTCAACGCTTCCGTTGCGATCTACAAGGGTACGTAGATCAGACTCTCCCCCTCGTTTCTATACATCACCATGATCTTGCGTGTGCGTAGGAAAATTTTGAAATTACCACGTTCCCCAACAGTGGCATCCGAGCCTAGGTTTTATGGTTTGATGTTATTTGCACGAGTAGAACACAAGTGAGTTGTGGGCGATAGAAGTCATACTGCCTACCAGCATGTCATACTTTGGTTCGGCGGTATTGTTGGACGAGACGACCCGGACCAACCTTACGCGTACGCTTACGCGAGACCGGTTCCCCCGACGTGCTTTGCACACAGGTGGCTTGCGGGCGACTGTCTCTCCAACTTTAGTTGAACCGATTGTGGCTACGCCCGGTCCTTGCGAAGGTTAAAACGGAGTCTATTTGACAAACTATCGTTGTGGTTTTGATGCGTAGGTGAGATTGGTTCTTGCTTAAGCCCGTAGCAGCCACGTAAAATATGCAACAACAAAGTAGAGGACGTCTAACTTGTTTTTGCAGGGCATGTTGTGATGTGATATGGTCAAGACATGATGCTAAATTTTATTGTATGAGATGATCATGTTTTGTAACCGAGTTATCGGCAACTGGCAGGAGCCATATGGTTGTCGCTTTATTGTATGCAATACAATCGCGATGTAATGCTTTACTTTATCACTAAGCGGTAGCGATAGTCGTGGAAGCATAAGATTGGCGAGACGACAACGATGCTACGATGGAGATCAAGGTGTCGCGCCGGTGACGATGGTGATCATGACGGTGCTTCGGAGATGGAGATCACAAGCACAAGATGATGATGGCCATATCATATCACTTATATTGATTGCATGTGATGTTTATCTTTTATGCATCTTATCTTGCTTTGATTGACGGTAGCATTATAAGATGATCTCTCACTAAATTATCAAGAAGTGTTCTCCCTGAGTATGCACCGTTGCCAAAGTTTGTCGTGCCCAGACACCACGTGATGATCGGGTGTGATAAGCTCTACGTCCATCTACAACGGGTGCAAGCCAGTTTTGCACACGCAGAATACTCAGGTTAAACTTGACGAGCCTAGCATATGCAGATATGGCCTCGGAACGAGGAGACCGAAAGGTCGAGCGTGAATCATATAGTAGATATGATCAACATAACGATGTTCACCATTGAAAATTACTCCATCTCACGTGATGATCGGTTATGGTTTAGTTGATTTGGATCACGTAATCACTTAGAGGATTAGAGGGATGTCTATCTAAGTGGGAGTTCTTAAGTAATTTGATTAATTGAACTTAAACTTATCATGAATTTAGTACCTGATAGTATCTTGCTTGTTTATATTGATTGTAGATAGATGGCTTGTGCTGTTGTTCTGTTGAATTTTAATGCGTTCCTTGAGAAAGCAAAGTTGAAAGATGATGGTAGCAATTACACGGACTGGGTCTGTAACTTGAGGATTATCCTCATTGCTGCTCAGAAGAATTATGTCCTGGAAGCACCGCTGGGTGCCAGGCCTGCTGCTGGAGCAACACCAGATGTTTTGAACGTCTGGCAGAGCAAAGCTGATGACTACTCGATAGTTCAGTGTGCCATGCTTTACGGCTTAGAATCGGGACTTCAACGACGTTTTGAACGTCATGGAGCATATGAGATGTTCCAGGAGTTGAAGTTAATATTTCAAGCAAATGCCCGAATTGAGAGATATGAAGTCTCCAATAAGTTCTATAGCTGCAAGATGGAGGAGAACAGTTCTGTCAGTGAGCATATACTCAAAATGTCTGGGGTATAATAATCACTTGATTCAGATGGGAGTTAATCTTCCAGATGATTGCGTCATTGGCAGAATTCTCCAATCACTGCCACCAAGCTACAAGAGCTTCGTGATGAACTATAATATGCAAGGGATGAACAAGACTATTCCCGAGCTCTTCGCAATGCTGAAAGCTGCGGAGGTAGAAATCAAAAAGGAGCATCAAGTGTTGATGGTTAACAAGACCACTAGTTTCAAGAAAAAGGGCAAAGGGAAGAAGAAGGGGAACTTCAAGAAGAACGGCAAGCAAGTTGCTGCTCAGGAAAAGAAGCCGAAGTCTGGACCTAAGCCTGAAACTGAGTGCTTCTACTGCAAGCAGACTGGTCACTGGAAGCGGAACTGCCCCAAGTATTTGGCGGATAAGAAGGATGGCAAGGTGAACAAAGGTATATGTGATATACATGTTATTGATGTGTACCTTACTAGAGCTCGCAGTAGCACCTGGGTATTTGATACTGGTTCTGTTGCTAATATTTGCAACTCGAAACAGGGACTACGGATTAAGCGAACACTGGCGAAGGACGAGGTGACGATGCGCGTGGGAAACGGTTCCAAAGTCGATGTGATCGCGGTCGGCACGCTACCTCTACATCTACCTTCGGGATTAATATTAGACCTAAATAATTGTTATTTGGTGCCAGCGTTAAGCATGAACATTATATCTGGATCTTGTTTGATGCGAGATGGTTATTCATTTAAATCAGAGAATAATGGTTGTTCTATTTATATGAGTAAAATCTTCTATGGTCATGCACCTTTGAAGAGTGGTCTATTTTTGATGAATCTCGATAGTAGTAATACACATATTCATAATGTTGAAGCCAAAAGATGCAGAGTTGATAATGATAGTGCAACTTATTTGTGGCACTGCCGTTTAGGTCATATCGGTGTAAAGCGCATGAAGAAACTCCATACTGATGGGCTTTTGGAACCACTTGATTATGAATTACTTGGTACTTGCGAACCGTGCCTCATGGGAAAGATGACTAAAACACCGTTCTCCGGTACTATGGAGAGCGCAACAAATTTGTTGGAAATCATACATACCGATGTATGTGGTCCAATGAATATTGAGGCTCGTGGCGGATATCGTTATTTTCTCACTTTCACAGATGATTTAAGCAGATATGGGTATATCTACTTAATGAAACATAAGTCTGAAACATTTGAAAAGTTCAAAGAATTTCAGAGTGAAGATGAAAATCATCATAACAAGAAAATAAAGTTTCTACGATCTGATCGTGGAGGAGAATATTTGAGTTACGAGTTTGGTGTACATTTGAAAAATTGTGAAATAGTTTTTCAACTCACGCCACCCGGAATACCACAACGTAATGGTGTGTCCGAACGTCGTAATCGTACTTTACTAGATATGGTGCGATCTATGATGTCTCTTACTGATTTACCGCTATCGTTTTGGGGTTATGCTTTAGAGACGGCCGCATTCACGTTAAATAGGGCACCATCAAAATCCGTTGAGACGACGCCTTATGAACTATGGTTTGGCAAGAAACCAAAGTTGTCGTTTCTTAAAGTTTGGGGCTGCGATGCTTATGTGAAAAAGCTTCAACCTGATAAGCTCGAACCCAAATCGGAGAAATGTGTCTTCATAGGATACCCAAAGGAGACTGTTGGGTACACCTTCTATCACAGATCCGAAGGCAAGACATTCGTTGCTAAGAATGGATCATTTCTAGAGAAGGAGTTTCTCTCGAAAGAAGTGAGTGGGAGGAAAGTAGAACTTGACGAGGTAACTGTACCTGCTCCCTTATTGGAAAGTAGTACATCACAGAAAACTATTTCTGTGACACCTATACCAATTAGTGAGGAAGCTAATGGTGATGATCATGAAACTTCAGGACAAGATACTACTGAACCTCGTAGATCAACCAGAGTGAGATCCGCACCAGAGTGGTACGGTAATCCAGTTCTGGAAATCATGCTACTAGATCATGATGAACCTACGAACTATGAAGAAGCGATGGTGAGCCCAGATTCCGCAAAGTGGCTTGAAGCCATGAAATCTGAGATGGGATCCATGTATGAGAACAAAGTATGGACTTTGGTTGACTTGCCCGATGATCGGCAAGCAATTGAGAATAAATGGATCTTCAAGAAAAAGACTGACGCTGACGGTAATGTTACTGTCTATAAAGCTCGACTTGTCGCAAAAGGTTTTCGACAAGTTCAAGGGGTTGACTACGATGAGACCTTCTCACCCGTAGCGATGCTTAAGTCTGTCAGAATCATGTTAGCAATTCCCGCTTTTTATGATTATGAAATTTGGCAGATGGATGTCAAAACTGCATTCCTGAATGGATTTCTGGAAGAAGAGTTGTATATGATGCAACCGGAAGGTTTTGTCGATCCAAAGGGAGCTAACAAAGTGTGCAAGCTCCAGCGATCCATTTATGGACTGGTGCAAGCCTCTCGGAGTTGGAATAAACGCTTTGATAGTGTGATCAAAGCATTTGGTTTTATACAGACTTTTGGTGAAGCCTGTATTTACAAGAAAGTGAGTGGGAGCTCTGTAGCATTTCTGATATTATATGTGGATGACATATTGCTGATTGGAAATGATATAGAATTTCTGGATAGCATAAAGGGATACTTGAATAAAAGTTTTTCAATGAAAGACCTCGGTGAAGCTGCTTACATATTAGTCATAAAGATCTATAGAGATAGATCAAGATGCTTAATTGGACTTTAACAAAGCACATACCTTGACAAGATTTTGAAGAAGTTCAAAATGGATCAAGCAAAGAAAGGGTTCTTGCCTGTGTTACAAGGTGTGAAGTTGAGTCAGACTCAATGCCCGACCACTGCAGAAGATAGAGAGAAAATGAAAGATGTTCCCTATGCTTCAGCCATAGGCTCTATCATGTATGCAATGCTGTGTACCAGACCTGATGTGTGCCTTGCTATAAGTTTAGCAGGGAGGTACCAAAGTAATCCAGGAGTGGATCACTGGACAGCGGTCAAGAACATCCTAAAATACCTGAAAAGGACTAAGGATATGTTTCTCGTATATGGAGGTGTCAAAGAGCTCACCGTAAGAGGTTACGTTGATGCAAGTTTTGACACTGATCCGGATGATTCTAAATCGCAAACCGGATACGTGTTTACTTTAAACGGTGGAGCTGTCAGTTGGTGCAGTTCTAAACAAAGCGTCGTAGCGGGATCTACATGTGAAGCGGAGTACATAGCTGCTTCAGAAGCAGCGAACGAAGGAGTCTGGATGAAGGAGTTCATATCCGATCTAGGTGTCATACCTAGTGCATCGGGTCCAATGAAAATCTTTTGTGACAATACTGGTGCAATTGCCTTGGCAAAGGAATCCAGATTTCACAAGAGGACCAAACACATCAAGAGACACTTCAATTCCATCCGGGATCTAGTCCAGGTGGGAGACATAGAGATTTGCAAGATACATACGGATCTGAATGTTGCAGACCCGTTGACTAAGCCTCTTCCACGAGCAAAACATGATCAGCACCAAGGCTCCATGGGTGTTAGAATCATTACTGTGTAATCTAGATTATTGACTCTAGTGCAAGTGGGAGACTGAAGGAAATATGCCCTAGAGGCAATAATAAAGTTATTATTTATTTCCTTATATCATGATAAATGTTTATTATTCATGCTAGAATTGTATTAACCGGAAACATAATACATGTGTGAATACATAGACAAACATAGTGTCACTAGTATGCCTCTACTTGACTAGCTCGTTAATCAAAGATGGTTATGTTTCCTAACCATGAACAAAGATTTGTTATTTGATTAACGAGGTCACATCATTAGTTGAATGATCTGATTGACATGACCCATTCCATTAGCTTAGCACCCGATCGTTTAGTATGTTGCTATTGCTTTCTTCATGACTTATACATGTTCCTATGACTATGAGATTATGCAACTCCCGTTTACCGGAGGAACACTTTGGGTGCTACCAAACATCACAACGTAACTGGGTGATTATAAAGGAGTACTACAGGTGTCTCCAGTAGATGTTGGGTTGGCGTATTTCGAGATTAGGATTTGTCACTCTGATTGTCGGAGAGGTATCTCTGGGCCCTCTCGGTAATGTACATCACTTAAGCCTTGCAAGCATTGCAACTAATGAGTTAGTTGCGGGATGATGTATTACGGAACGAGTAAAGAGACTTGCCGGTAACGAGATTGAACTAGGTATTGGATACCGACGATCGAATCTCGGGCAAGTAACATACCGATGACAAAGGGAACAACGTATGTTGTTATGCGGTCTGACCGATAAAGATCTTTGTAGAATATGTAGGAGCCAATATGGGCATCCATGTCCCGCTATTGGTTATTGACCGGAGATGTGTCTTGGTCATGTCTACATTGTTCTCGAACCGTAGGGTCCGCACGCTTAACGTTACGATGACAGTTATTATGAGTTTATGCATTTTGATGTACCGAATGTTGTTCGGAGTCCCGGATGTGATCACGGACATGACGAGGAGTCTCGAAATGGTTGAGACATAAAGATTGATATATTGGAAGCCTATGTTTGGACATCGGAAGTGTTCCGGGTGAAATCGGGATTTTACCGGAGTACCGGGAGGTTACCGGAACCCCCCGGGAGTCATATGGGCCTTATTGGGCTTTAGTGGAAAGGTGAAAGGGGCTGCCCATGGTGGGCTGCGCGCCTCCCCCCTCCCCTAGTCCTACTAGAAGAACGCCCGTGCATTGCAACGGGGCCACATTAACTTTAAAAGTTCAATATCAATTATGTTAATATTACATTTAATATTCTCATACATATTAAGTGACATTGACGACCTTTTTTACCATCAAATTCTCATACACACGCCCTCTCCCTCCCTCTTCCTCACTCTCTCTCCCCCTCTCCCTCACTCAGGAGGTGGGACGAAAATAAACCCAGAACGGAGACTACCAACTGAGACATTAGGAGTAGAGATCATTTAGTTGATAAGAATAAATAAAAAACGGTGTTAAAAAGGAGAAACAGATTAAAATATATTAAAAAAAATCAAAAGAACGACGTAAAAGGGGATTCGCCCTGCCCCCCGGGACTTGCCACCGAACCGGCTCAGCGGTCCAGTCCCCGCGCGGTCGTCTTCTCCTGTTCCCCGAGCCGCGTCGCTACAGAGTCGGGCTCCCGCCCGACCACCTCGCTGCCATCGAAGGGGAATGGATAAGGGTGACGCCCTTCCTTCCCTGCCCCCATGGCCTCACTCCTCATCGACGCCCCCTCCCAAGTCCACTTCTCCTCCTCTCTCGCTCGATCCCGTCGATCTGGACGAAGTCAGACGCCACAGCCACCATGACCGACCCCGTCCACATGGCCACTGCCCTCCCTGTGGGCTAGGAGCTTGTCGAGGAGCTCCGAACGCCTTCGCTACTTCGTCTGCGCCAACGAGATCAAGTCCAGCACCCCCGCATCGACATCGCTGCCGTCTTCCTCAACCTTAGGCCACCGCGACATTGCCGTTCGATCCGCGCCGCCCCGAGCTCCCATGTCTTCCCCTAGGGCGCCATTGACACCTCCATGATCTCCTCTTGCCTTTCCCCTGTTTCCCCTCTCGTTTGCTCTCGTTAGGTATTTCGCCATGGCCGAGAACCACCGTCCGCCATGGCCATTGCAGGGGTAGCCTCCGAGCTCCTCGGATTGACCCCGTGGCACATGCCCGCTCCTATGCACGCCCATGCCCGAGCCTGCCGCTCTTCTTCCATGCCCACGGGGCCACTCCCTCTCCATGCCCATGCCCGTGCTACACCGCATTGGTCGCACCCGCCGCTGCCGTCGCGCTCGCCGCAGCCACCGCACCACTGTGCCCCGCGCGACACATACTCTGGCCGCACGCCACACTCTCGCTGGCTGCGCTCGCCCCGTCTGCGGCCGCCTATCCCTTCGCTCGCCCCGCTGTCGCGCCCCTGCCTCGCGCCGCCTCCTGTCATGGCCATTTCTGCCGGCCGCCCCCTCAGCCACGCCGGCCGCATCTCTGCCCTCCACCGTCGGTCGCTCGCCTCGCCTGCTGCGTGTTGCTTCCTGCTACTATGCGCTGCTCTACCGCTGGTACGCTGCTGCGCCATGCCCTCGACACTGTCATGGACAAATTTGGCGGAGGGATTGTTAATGGAGTACGAGAAGGAGGTGGCGGAGAAGGTGTGGAGAGGTAGGAGGTCTGGGGCGGTGTCACCTGGCTGTGGTGGAGGTGTTTATGCGAGAAGGAGCCGGAGTGTAAGGAGAGGTCACAATTGGAAAGAATAGCAAAAAAAAATTATAACCCGAAGATCAGTTCAAAAAATGCTAATATCGATGGAGGGGTGATTTCCTTCAATAGGTGGAAAACAAAGAAAATATTGGTTGTTATCAAGGAAAGCTAAAATTTTAGGATTTTTGAACTGATTTCTATGCAAATGGGGTTTTATTATTTGGTAACGTGATATCAGTACCTGCCCGTTTGTAACGTGTCAGATTAAAAAAGTTTGCAAATGTTAAGAAACTATTTATTGGGAGGAAAGTTGTGACGTGTCTGTTATTTGTTTCCTAAAACAAATTTCACTAATAAGAGAAATCGATTGATTTAGATAAGTTAGGAAAGTTAGATTAAAATGTATTATTTGTTTTCTGAAAATCTGTTATTTGTTTCCTAAGACAAATTGAACCAATAAAAGGACTTGATTGATTTGCATAATTGAAGGAAGTTAGATTAAAATGTATTATTTGTTTCCTGAAAATCTGTTATTTGTTTCCTAAGACAAATTGAACCAATAAAAGGAATCGATTGATTTGCATAACTTAAGAAAGTTAGATCCGTGATTTGTTATACGTTAAGAAAGTTCTGGTTGTAATAAAGAGTGGAGAGAAAAATAAACTGATGGACCAGGGTGGGAGGGGGTGGTGGGAGGAGAGACGAAAAAAACTAGCGAAAATAAACCGCGGACCAGGATGGGAAGAGGTGGTGGGAGGAGAGACGAAAAAAACCAACGAAAATAAACCGCGGAGACGATTCACCAACTCGTCCATTAGGAGTAGAGATTTTCGCTCACACGACGAACGCCATCCGCCCGTCACTGAGACCCATCCTCTCAACCCTGCTGCTCCACGATCACGCGACGCCGTGTTAGTTAATGCAGAAACATAGGAGGCGGGCATCGTAAGGTAAAAAGTCCGGTTTGGACGGGATGAAAGACGAACCAAAATAAAGCAAAATTGGACAGGGAAGGGGGTGGATGAGGAGGCGAACATACAACGAGGTCGGGGTGGCTGTGGCCGAAGCATGAGGCTCGGCCTCCTCGCCGACGACCAGATCCGCCGTCAGAGATGATGAGGTCATCAGCCCCGTGACCTGGATCCCACCAACAGGGTGATGCAGAGGAGAGGTGCGGCGGCGTCCTACGGGTGAGGACGGCGGGGGAGGTGAGGGAGCAGCTGAGCGCGGTGGTGCGGCTGCGTCCCTCGGGAAGACGAACGGCGAGCGGCCTGAGGCGGGAGGCGGCGAGGGGGAGAGAAGAGTCGTGCGGTGCGGGGTGAAAGCCCGACTCGCTCGGTTTGTAGCAGGGTACTGCTATAATCGAAACATTTCCTTTGATGTAATTTGACTACGTATGGAAAGATTAATCAGTGATTGACCGACTTATGGTAAGTTAATTAATTTAGATTTGATTTTTAAATATTGATTAGAGATTAACCGTGATTGATTCTCTCCCATAAAGACATTACTAAATAATTTGTGTCCACATGAAAAGTCCTGATCCGTTTGGCTTTTGGTACATGGGATGGTGGAAGGAAAGACGAAAATAAACCGGACGAAAATAAACCAGACGAATAATAACCGTGGACGCAATCCTACCAACTGCTTCATTAGGAGTAGAGATTAGGACTAGAAGAGGTGGCCGGCCACCTCTCTCTCCCTTTCCCCCTTGGGAATCCTAGTTGGAATAGGATTGGGGAGGGGGAGTCCTACTCCCGGTAGGAGTAGGACTCCTCCTGCGCCTCCTAGGGCTGGCCGCACCCCTCCCCCTTGGCTCCTTTATATACGGAGGCAGGGGGCACCTCTAGACACACAAATTGATCATTGAGATCGTTCCTTAGCTGTGTGCGGTGCCCCCAGCCACCATATTCCACCTCGATCATATCGTTGTAGTGCTTAGGCGAAGCCCTCCGTCGGTAGTACATCAAGATCGTCACCACGCCGTCGTGCTGACGGAACTCCTCCCCGAAGCTTTGCTGGATCGGAGCCCGGGGATCGTCATCGAGCTGTATGTGTGCTAAGAACTCGGAGGTGCCGGAGTAACGGTGCTTGGATCGGTCGGATCGGGAAGAAGACGTACGACTACTTCCTCTATGCTGTGTCAACGCTTCCGTTGCGATCTACAAGGGTACGTAGATCAGACTCTCCCCCTCGTTGCTATACATCACCATGATCTTGCGTGTGCGTAGAAATTTTTTGAAATTACTACGTTTCCAACAATTATATGGGCCAAAAATAGATAGCCTCTTCTAATTCTTACAACACAGCGTAGAAAAGACAAAAAAAGAGATAGCCGGCCCATGCACGAGAGGCTGAACCAAGCAACTCCCGAGCGAGCGAAAGCGACGCGCACAATTAGCGCCAAGGGACACGCACAGTGCAAATTTAACTCTGCACGAGATTTACAGTGTAATAGATCCAATGATTACAAACTTAGATGTGACATTTTTAAAAAACATATAGATGTTACTTATCAATTCCCTTTGCTAAAGCACATCTAGATGTGCTATAAGTATTGCACATCTAAATCCCATGTCATTGATTTTATGTTGAGATTCGTGTGGATTTTTTCTTTTTTCTCTTTATGCTTGATTCACTCACTTAGATGTACAATAACTATAGCACATCTAGATGTGCCCTAGACACATCCAAAAATAAAAGTTTAGAGCATAATAGTAGCCACGAATATTGTGAACGTAGGATCAACTCCGTCCGCATCGCTCCCGCATCGGGCGACTTGTGCGGGCCGCTACCCTAGCCGCCGCTTAGCCCCGATCTACTCTCTCCTTTCCTCCGGTTGCCACCGCGTGACACCGCCAGGCTAAACCCGGGGGAAGATGGCGGTGGCGGCGGCCTCTCCTCTCCCGCGCCTTGGAGTGGGGCGGGGCCCCGTGTGGCGGCGGCGCGCGGGTGGCTCTACGGCCAGGCAGATCTCGGATCAGCGGCGGCGACGACATGGAGGGCCTGGTGGATAGATCGGCTGTACGTGTGGTCTGGCCTTCGATCAAATCTGATCTGACCGGTGCGGCCTGCTCCATGCGCGGCGGCGGTGATTGATGGCGGTCCCCTACACACGAGGCTGGATGGAGATTCCTCAAGCGGATTTGGGTGAAAACCCTACTCTTGGCTCGTTGCCAAGGCTAGCAATGGCGGTGTTTTCTTCGTCGTCTCCTTCTTGAATGCATCGTCGTGGAGAAGCTCTAGACTCCTATCTGCCACCTTTGGGAGAAATCTTAGATAGGTCGATCGGATGACAGCGGTGCTCTTGTGTCGTATCCCTCTTTCGTGGTCATTCTTGAAGGTATGCATAGGCCCGAGGGACCAGTGGAAGACATCTGCAGTGGAGCAACATTGTATGCGACACATCAACGATGTGGAGTCTCGACAGCGTGGCGCGGCAGGGCCTCGGCGACGGATGTGTGATGATGGACGCGCGTAGGAAGGAGGTGTTGTCTGGCACAATGATGGAGTCGATAGTAGGCCTGACAAGGTTGATACGTCAGTATCTGCTCTGAACATGGATCAATGGAAGACGACAGTGATGACTGAGAGTGGGTCGGACCGGTTTGTGCCCCAGACCTAGTATTTGGCTTGGTTGGGGCCTCCGCCTTTAGATGGTAGGCTTAGGTGAGAGGTCTGGATATTCGGTTCACACCTTCTGCACCCCTTCATCAATGGATAGGAGAAGCGACAGATGTTGCTAAGATGGCGGCTTCAGGCATATTGTTGTATTATTTTGTAAGATCTTTATGAATAATTAATAAAGTGGTTACATGCATCTCACAGATGCAGAGACCAAAGGTCATTCTTCTTTACAAAAAAAGAGAATATTGTCAACATCGAAGCTGCGAGTCAGTTTTATCTATTAGTGTGTTCCAATGCTGCAGCAAAAGAGTTATACAAGGTTGAAGCTGAGATACAAATTACGAGGGGAAACAAAATTGAGGGCATAGCTTGTTGAGACGGTGCCTTAAGCAAAATGGTGCGGTCCACATCCTCGCGCGTAGTTGCATTGTAGCACGCTTAAGACAGATTGCGGGCCATGGATAAGGGCTTTAAGAAGTTTATCTCCATGCAAGGCAAACATTTGCTTTATTCCCTGTGTCTCCTATTCATATCTGTTCTCAACTTCATTTTGATTTTCTGGCAATCCATCCTCTCTTAAGTTTGTGCCGATGGAATACAGCCTATTTACTATAGTAAACTACTCAAATCAAATGATTGTGATGTAGAACTGTGTGGATGAAGGAGTGGTGTTTCATGCCGCTACTAACTCAAGTGAAGATGGAGTAGTATATATAGAGGAAGGGAAAGGATTGTCTCTACACATCTTGAAGGTGGGTGCGACATCTATTAGCCTTGTTTCCACCATACTAAATTCTAACAACACATATATCCTTGGTCAGGTGATGGTGATGTAATTAATTTTCAACTTTCAAGCCTCCTTATGGTCTTTGTCTTTTTGTCCACCTCAGATTTGGTATGTAGTAATGTACTTTTACAATCAGGTGATCTGCATGCCAAGTAGTTGTCCAATGATACTATTTTCTTATTTTCAAGGGGCAGAAACACCCCAACGAAGATATTAGACTTTTCCTAATGTAAATGAGATCAATTTTCATAGGCTAATATAACAAAATTCAATACATATTGCCTGTCATGATGAAACACAACTATACAATGGTTATGTGATACTTTTGTCAAATTGCCATTGACTTATTGTGCATATATAGATGCCAATCATAGATACTTGATTCCAACCCTATCGCTTCTCCTTCAAATTATGGCCTCACCTAGATGCCAATCACAGATACTTGTGTCAAATTGCCATTGACTTATTGTGATTATGTTTGCAATGATGAACACCAATGTACCAAACATATATTCTAAGTCTTGTCATGGTGCGTCTGGACGCGGAGAGATCGTCATTGTCTAAAGAACAGCTCGCCCAACTTGCAACCAAGAAAATCTACCAGCCCGAGTTCACCCAGATGGACAATGGTGATAAGAAGGACAAGGAGTGTCTCGGGAAGACTGGAGCGGACGACGCTTAGTACGACAGTGATGCTACGATTGAGATGACGAAGGAAGAGATCGATCTCACTTGCAAACAGTTTACAGGGATTACTAGCTAGGTCAGGAGAAGTACTTTAGGAGAGGAGAGCAAGGACTGTGTATCAGTGAGCATGGTATGGCCGGTAGTAATCGTAATACACTTATTATCACTGAGTTTTTTTGAACTGGCCAGCAAATTGCTGGTTTTCATTAGCTTAGCAGAAGAGAGCGACAAAGGTGTTTGATCAAGCGATCGGTGGCTGGAGAAAAAGAGCAGCAAAACTAAAACGAAAAATGTGGGGTATCAGGTTGATCTCTCACGGTACATGCTCAAAAGTGTACTCTAAGCATGCATCTCCCGCAATCCTCCATTGCTCCATGTCGGAGTGGCAGAACCTGATGATGTTGTCCGTGCTTGGTGTCTTTCCTTTGAATACGGAGTCATTCCTCTCCATCCAAATTCGCCAGCTGATGAGTGCAATCATGGATTTAGTGCCTCTCCGGGCTGTCGGGGCTGCGACGTCGATGATCATCATGACCTTGGTAGAGGTTGTTGGTACTTCCTTCCATACACTCGGGTGCAAGGCGGAGCAGCCCACCCATGTCACCACTATGCTCCACACATGCATGGTCGTCGGGCAGTCCTAGATGAGGTGCACCGAGCTCTCGAGGTTGCGCATGCATGGGCAGAAATATCTGTTTGGCCATCCGCATCGTTGTAGCCTGTCATTGCACCACAACCGGTTCAGGTGGAGCATCCACATGAACATCTTGTTCTTGCCCGACGCCCACCCCGTCCATATGATCTTCTTGAAGCAGCAAGTGTTATTTCCGTCCAGCTAGACCTTGTATGCCGAGCTGTTGGAGTAGCGGCCCGAGCCGATGAGGTTCCACGAGAAGGTGTCTCGAGTGTGCTGATCCAGAACCGGCGCCGCTGCCCAGAGCTCCCTTGACAGCATAGTGGCCTATTGTATGATGCCCTCCTTGTCGCCGTGCCTTAGGTCGAGGACAGGGCCGGTCTTGAGATTTTGGGGGCCTGGGGCGAAACTAAATTTCGGAGCCCCTAGTATAAACAACATACAATAATATTGATTATACTTATATATGAAAATTTACATATGAACACTTGAATGCATCCAAAAAAATGCATATGCAGAAATTATATATATTACCTTAAAAAATTATATCATTTTTCGATGCAAACTCAATTCTCATGAGGTTCATGTCAATCTCTTCCAATAATTTCTTCTTGACGCACATTGATGCCAAGCCATTAAAATTCTCATTAGTCATTCTTGACCTCAAATAGTTCTTTGATAATTTTAACTTTGAAAAGCTTCGTCTTTCAACTGATGCCACCGTCAGATGCACTATAAATAAGATGCAATATAATACAGACATTAGGATCACAAATAAATTCAGTGACATGCTCAAAAATCTCCATAGCATTATACCATCTGGCAATGTGAAATTTATAATCTTTAATAATTAAGAAAAAGGCACAATCTGGAATTAGTATGCCGCATGATTTCAGGATGGCTACATGATGGAACGTGGAGGAAAGTAGGAAACGAATCCCAAAAATAGAAAAGAAATACGAAGGCCTCGATACGTCGTCTGCCGGCATCCACGCCTGGCCACGGCCCATGATTTTCCTAGCGCAAGCCCACAGGCTATCTGGGGAGGGTCCCCTGGATTCGGGGGGCCCGGGGCGGTCGCCCCCCTGCCCCCCCTCAGGACCGGGCCTGGTCGAGGATCGACCTGCCCCTGCAGTGCAACCCGCACCGTTCTATTCTTCCTGGTAGAGTGGTTGAACATCAGGGGGTAGGCGTCGCACATCGGGCATCACTCGAGCCAGCTGCAGTGCCAGAAGGTCATCGTGTCACTGTTGCTGATGGTGACCGTAGTTGATGCCGCGAAGAGGGCGCGATCGCTGTTGTCGCGGGGCATGCCGGTGCCCACCCATGGTCTCGCCGGCTGCTGCAAGCTCCACCAGAGCCATCTTAGCCGCAGAGCGTGTGCAAAGCGCGGTAGGTCATGGATGCCAAGGCCACGACTACTTTCCGGCTCCATAATGAGCTTCCAAGCCACCTTGCATTTCCCTCCCGATACCTACTCATCTTGCGTGCAGAGAAAACAGCGACGCGCCTTGTCAATGTCTTTGAAGAGCTTCTTAGGCACTCGAAGGACAGTGAGTGCGAAGGTTGGCATGGCTGAGAGGACACATCGCACCAAGACATGCCGTCTGGCTAGTGGCATGAGCCTGCCCTTCCACCCAGCCAACCATGTGTGAATTCTGTCAAGTATGAACCACCCTAGTCCTGCCTATCGTGACAGGGAGGCCAAGATATCTGATTGGGAAGCCTGTCGTTTGCCTGCCAAAATTCAAAAGGACGTCGCCGAGGTCTACGTCGTCATAGCAGATGGGGACCACAGAGGATTTTGGCGGGCTGACACACAGCCCCGTGGCCTCACCGAAGAGCTTGAGGACCTCCATCAGTGCGTCGATCTCCTCCCGGGATGTGTTCGTGAAGATGATGGCGTCGTCGGCGTACAAGCTGACCCGTAGCCTTGCCGCGCTGCCCGGTATTGGCTGCAGGATCCCCGCACGCGCCGCCTGTACTAGCAGCCGATGCAGCGGGTCGATCGCGATGATGAAGAGGAGGGGCGAGAGGGGGTCCCCCTGTTGCAACCCACAACGTGGAAGATGATCTCACCGGGGGTGCCGCTCAGCAGGCAGGCCGATGCAGAGGTTTACAGCAGGGAAGAGATCTAGTTTCTCTAGCGCGCATTGAATCCCAGCCACTGCATCAGATCGAGTAGAATCAAAGGCCTTGGCTATGTCTAGTTTCAGAAGGAGCACTGGGGTTTTGCTGCGGTGCAGAGCTCTGATAGTGTTATGCACGTACATGAAGTTGTCCTGAATGCACTTGTTCTTCTGGAAGGCAGTCAGCGCCTAGAGAGCACTTTAGCGACTAGCTTCGCGACGGAGTGTATTAGGTTGATGGGTCGGTAGTCACCGACAGTGGTGGACGCCGGGCAGCGGCCAAATTGACTAGGAAGCGTCGGCCCGTGGACGTGGCAGGCTGGCTGGTGCGGCTTGATGGAGCCGTGTTCTAGGGTCGAGGCCGTGAGGTGTTTTGATGATCCGGAAGCGTACGTGCTGTACAAGAGGCACGGGAGATTTGTTTGAAAAAAAAGAGGACAGAGTCCTCGGGCATGTATGACGTGGAGAGAGGCAGCAGCAGATCAATTTGAGCAGAGGAAAATCCATTGGTACGCGTACATCGGAAAGCACAGGCTTTGGCAAAGCAATTACTAGCAATTGGAAGTTGTGCTTAGGCTGGTTACAATGGGGAGGAACTTAGGAGTAACATCATACACTCCAATACAACTTTGCTTATGTGTCACATATTTAATGAAGAGAGAGGTGCTTGTGGTAACTAGCTAAGTTACTGAAACATCACACACTTCAAGAAACAATGAGTCTATAACCTAATAAATACATCGTTGCATGACACTACATAGATGTTCCTACCCACTATGAAGGTAGTAACATAGTCTAGAGAAGTGTGTAAGTTACTAGCTTATATTCTTGCCCATTGTGACCAGCCTTAGGAGCTAATACACGTGAGTACAGGAAGGATTTTCGGTAGGAATTTGCTACTAGTACATCTCGTGTACTTGAGCACGTGTTGGAAGCTCAAATATTTTTTTATAGTGTCAGTCGTATAAAGAACCATGATGTCATCGGATATCAGGTTTGAGGTGGAGAAAACCTTGGGTTATGACAGACACAGATGAAAGATTTGTTGGCACAACAGAGATGCTTGAAGGCGTTGCGTGAAGCCAAGCCAGCTAAGATGGAAAATTTATGTGATGGATGGAAATTTGCGGAAGACGATTTGGGAGCCTCGAGCATGTCATGCAGTCGGAGAAGTTCGGCTGGGTCGGACTAGATAGTCTCACGGATCGAAGTGAGTCGGTTGGTACAGAAGACGGTGGTGAGATCAGCGATGACGACATTGGATCGTGCTGCTGATGGTGACCGACTTCTGGGCGTGGAAACACGTGGCGCAGGTCTGAGGACTTGTGTGGCTTCGATAAGACTATGACGCGGGGTTGATTCAAGGTGATGTACACACGGAGCTTGAAGTCGACGGGGCGTGAGGGTGGACTGATCATCTACCATGGAGTCATGTTGAAGGTGGAGCTGGATTGAGGGGCTACGGTGTAAGGATGCAGAGAATCGAAGCCTATTCAGCGGGAAAAGCGAGGGACACGTAGTTCGGACTGAAGCCCAGTGGTCTGATGGAAGCGTGAAACTCGTCATCGGTCGGTGATGGTCGGTGGTACTCTGCAGTGGGGGTTGAGTGGTGTGGTTTCACGACCCTTGAGACTCGACCGGGACAGTGGAGGCTCGACGCGGTAATAGCGGCGAGGCGTGCGACGCGCACGGGACATGGAGACGGGTCAGGGCTCTGGTGGTCATACATGTGGTGAGACAACTGCGAATTTGGCTCGGGGTGACTAAAAGCAACGGTGAAATTCCTTCAAGTTTCAGATAGACGGTCAAAAAAGGAGCGGTGATGTTGAGTTCAGGTAACTCTTATGTGTGACGCCCAATATGTGAGTTGTTCACTTTCACGCAGGCCAGTGATCAGTGTGTGATGGCGTTGGACTGATACTCTGGAAGTTGGGAGCACAAACTAGAGTAACAACAAACTTAATTTTGCTCGAGTGTTGACTGTGATCAAGAAAAGAAGGGACTACAAGTTGCAGGTGGAGTCATATGGAGTTTTTGGAGTAGCAGCGGTACTCACGTGATAAGCTCAAGTCCAATATACATGAAAGTTTGACGCATTGACGAATTCAAGGTGGTGGAGTATATTCGCCAAGGTGGAGTTTGTTAAAGTTGTGTCGAATATAGTGTACAAGGTAGGTTACAGTTGGACTTGTAGTTGTATTGTGTTTAGATATGATATGGAGTCGTGTCCAAGTAAGACACTTGTATCCTAGGCCTCTCATATATAGCGGGACTAGACACACGATGTAACCTATGCCAACATAATAGCACAGGAATGCAGGGAAGCCGGCGGCATGTGCCGGTGTCCAGGGCGACCGGGTGCGGTATTGTAGCGGTGTTATGGGGAGAAGCGCCTATAGTCAAACCCCAAAGATGTAGCCATATCAGTGAACCTCGTTAACAAATCTCGGTGTCGTATTTATGTGATTGCTTAGTTTTTGGATGATCGATGATATGCCTTGCATTTATTCTAACAACTAGGTTCAGATCGCTGAAGTCCCCCCTAGCAAGCCTGTAGAAGTGGTGGAAGACGGCCATGACATCGGTCTTGATTGTGCCCTAGCAGGCCCAGAAGAACGTGCCCGAGAAGCCGTCAGGGCCCGGCACCTTTTCCATCGGCGATGCCATGATCGCCTCTCACACCTCCGCTTCTGAGAAAGGGTTGTCCAATCCCTCGTTCTGTATTCGTGGCAGCTCAATGGCATCCCAATTTGGAGTTCGTCCCCTTGTACGCACCGTGTCCAGCAGCTCTGTGAAGTGGTGGTGCACCACAGCGGCCTTGTCGGCCATTTATCACTGAGTTTCAGTGGAGTTTGTGCTCTGTTCTTGACCATGCCTCCTTTTTTGTTGTTGTTTTTGCTGTTTCCGTTTTTTTTGGTTTGGTGATTTTGATGGACTTTCTCAGGGTATCGTACCGTGCAGTCGGGTTTCTGGGTTGCATGGTGTCATTAGGTCCATTACCATCTGACCATGTCCACGTAAAACTCATTAATTCTTTTGTGTTGAACCTTCTGCACTAATCAACTAGAGTTTTTCTTCTATTTCTTTCCTACTTCTAAAGTTTTGAGTTGGTGGTCATCCGTTCACTTTCAATGCAACACCTCCTCTCGAACCAGACAGCTGACACACAACCAAGCCATACTAGTGACACACAACCAAAGCATACTAGAAGTTGCTATGGGCTACAATGCAAATAAATGAATCAAATAAATGATTAAGGTCGTTTTCAAGTCCATGACTCATTTCTCCCTCATATGTTCAGGCTACTTCGAACGTCAAATAGGTGTCCAACGGATTCCCCAAAATTCAACCGTCGAACAACAAAAGGAAGTACGAATTAGAGTCTTTTCCCCCGCGTCGTCTCCTCCGAGGCGACCCGGGGGCCAACCCTAGCCGCCACACTTTAGCCCCCCCCTTCGCCGCCGCCAGAGGAGCTCCTCGGCGAGCCCGCGCGGCTCTGATGATGGTGGCGGCGGGGATCTCGACGGCTTCACCCTGTGTGGAGGGCCTCGGCTTCCGGGGCGGCGGCCCCGGACGGCGGCGCGCGATGTGGCCTGTGCGGCGGGTGGCGTCGGCGGGTGCAGGTGGGCCGCCTCCCTGGCCGTGAGGGCGGGGCGGCGGCTGCTGCGGCGACTCCTCGCCCGTCGTTTGCGCCCTGGAGAAGTGGCGTCTTCAACCTCGATCCACTCCGATTCGCGCTGATCTCGGCCTCTGGCGGCTCTGGTCGCTGGATCTCGGCGTCGGGTGCGCGGATCTGGTGCGTGGGGGCGGATCCCGGGGAAACCCCTGGCCGGCGCGGCGGCCACACCGAAGGCAGTGCCTTTGTGCGTCGTTAACCTTGTTGGAGGCTTCGGTGGGACTCCTCCTCCTCCCATCCCGTCCAAGAGCTCAGGTGAAAGCCTCAGGTCCCCTTGTTCTGGCGACAACGGCATTTTGGTGGCGTGTTCCTTCCTGAGGGTGTCGTCCAGGGATGGCTCGAGTGGTGGTGGAGTTGGGTGTGGTGCGAGGGCGGCAAATGGTGGCCAGTTTTCATCAACGGCATCCTTCTCTGGTCCAGGTGTGGAGGGTTCCAGCCACAGGTTCGAGGGGATTGGGGTCCCTGCCTCCATGCCGACGGTAGGCCTTCGGCGTGGCGATTCCTATCCTTGACCAGGGACATGGTGTCGCATCCTTTTGGCCTTCTCTGAGGTTTCAGCGGCTGCGTCCGATAACTCTCGTCCGGTGTTTTGCCTTGCTACTGCCAACAATGGTGTTTTGGTGGCCGGTCCTCCGTTTCTTGTGGGTCTGTCTCTGGTGCCTCTCCTTGGGCAGCCGGGGCACTCTGATTTGGATTCTAGGGTGAATCACTTCGTCGGCCGCCGGTGCGGCACCCGTCGAACCCGGGTGGTAGGGTAGGGACCCTTTGCGGCGGCGGAGTCAGATCATGTTTGCCCTGTTTGATCCCTTTGGTGGCAGCCAACGACACAAATCTTGAATGGTGGTGCCCTCCTCCTGGCGCCTCCGTAGGTTAGCTAGTTTTGGCTTTGCGTCGTTCGATGGCAAGAGTGGTGTGTGCTCTTTGCCTTCGAGTTGTTTTGCTGAGCACATTGTATCTTTTTCTTTCCGCTTTCCTCTTTCTTGTTGTAAGTCGCAGTCTTGTACGCCTGGCCGGTTGATGGCTTTGTTAATTCAAAGCCGGGCCCTTCTTGAGCCTTCGTTCTAAAAAAAATCAACCGTCTACACAGTCCAGGCTCCCCCAAATCTATCCCATATGTGGGAGAGAAATGTGATTATCCGTACTATGCGTCATGTTATCTCCAACACGCGGTCCCAGTATAAAAACCCCACCCCACGCTGCTGTTGGAAATATGCCGTAGAGGCTATAATATTGTATTATTATATTTTTATTTTCATAATTAAGACTTTATATTTCCTGCTATAACTGCTATGATTCTGGAATATATGATCGAGTGAAAAACTCATATGCACGCGTGAGATGATAAACGGTAAAATATAGGTTTCGGGTCTTGCCTCTAAGACTGGCTCTAGTGTTGTTGGTGATCATCTTTTCTCAATCTCAGGATATCGTTAAGTGTAAAGATAGTCATGAAAGAACATTCAGAGTATGACATTAGAAGAACGATCATATTGAATCAACCCAATCTTGTTTGTTATACCTTGAGATAATATCATCTGAAATCAATTGTTATAACATAGAGCGTTAGCATGTGTTTTTTAGTTTCTCAGACCATGAGAGTATCTTAGTCAGTTCGTACCATACAATGGACTTTGGGGTTGTTCAAATGTCATATGTAACTAGGTGATTATAACGACAGCTTACGGGTTCAGCAAAAAGTTTGACAAGGGAATAGAAAGGCTTGAGGAACAACACTTATCACACGAAAAAGGCTCGCACCGCGCTTTATATATAAAGCACTGACCACAACAACCATCCGGATACAAACACTATACCACCACACTCTAGGGTAGATACATAGATGTTGAAGCTCAGCTACATCCAGATACCACCAAGAAAACGAAATATAAGCAACAAAGCACCACTTGAGGTAAATGAAGCATAGCCGAACATCGACGAGCCGAGGCCTCCAAAGTGGCGCCTTCAGGAAGGACACGACACGAGTGCCATCATAGCATGATCGAATTGATTTGGGATTTCACCCAGAGTGTCCCGGAGAGGATCGAGTAGCCGTGATGATGCCTTCAGGAAGGAGGCGACGCCCACGGGCGCCGTTACCGGGTTTTCACCCCAGCTCGCATGATCCAAGCCCGAAATAGGTATGGGCACAACCATACCACCACCACCTACCATCGATCACCAGCCACCACGCCGCCCTCATGGCCATGATAGCTGGCGAGCATCCGAGCCATGGGCTCCGCCCACAAGCACCGTCGCGACTAGGGTTTCCCCCCCGGACGCTTGCGGGAGCATCGCGGGAGGGAGGGGGGAGAGAGAGACGGGTCAACTTCCGAACAACACTTATCAGGGTACAAAAGAAAGGGTTGAGGAACAGAACGAAGAACCAGTAGAGACCCATGAATGAATCTCCCGCGACTGACGCAGAAATGGACAATTCTTGACAAATTTCCGCGGAGCTTAGGGAATGTGCCATTTATAAGCCCACTTATTGGTCTAACAGTTCAAGAAAGGTTTTTACCGGGAAAATGGATTATTGAGCTACTAAACGGGCCTTGCGGCGCCATTTACATCCCAAGCAGAGTTACTGTAAAATTCACGCGTTCCAAACAGACCACGAAGACGGCACAACAAGCCGACCGGAGAAATTCAGGCGATTCCAGCATCAGGATTATGATGAAGTTCTTCACCCAACAAAGTGTTTCGTTTGGGTGTGTTACGCGAGCAACAGCAGGCTCAGGCAGCTCAATTGGAATGCACAACAAACTAGTAGCAACGAGGACTTAAGTTTAGTTCCCACATTCGGTACATGGTAGAGCAAACGTAATGAACTGAAACATCCGGCAAATCATCGAATTAATAACATCCTAACTTACAACATTATAAGCTCATAAACCCCAGCTTTTCGACTAAGTATGGCTGATGGGTACCATTGACTAAGTAAGCACACAACAACCCCCCAATTCAAGCTCAAACTGGCTGGCATTGCCATGGGGCCGCACGGCACGGTGGTTTTCGGTTGCTTCAATTTTTCGCAGCTTCATGTTCCACTTCGTCCCAGCGGTATATGCTACCATCCTTGCTGCAGGCAACGATCGTGCTGAAGAATGGAAGAAAAGAAGAAGAGTGACACACAATTCTCATGCGCCAACACCAAAACCAGACTTGAAAGAAGAAAAACTATGATGGATGCACATAGCACGCATGAGAGGCTATATCCATAAAAGTACAGGATCAGAGGTGGCGAACGGAACATGGTGATGTACCTTCCATCAAACGACACTGCAGTCTGCCTTATTGTAATTTTGCATCGCGGACTACTCAGCCTGGAAATTATCAGTGTGTACATGCAGGAACATACAAGTTAATAGCTAGCACCACCACAACATGCAGGGGAGGAGAAACTGGGAATAGCTGAACTTGCTTGGTTAAACTTACATGGTAATTAGCTCAGGAGGGCACGTCTGCACATCCCACACATAGATTTTGCCTTCACGGTTGCCTGTTTACGAGCAAACGATTAACCACAAGAGTTATACATTTTGAATTTCATCTAACCCTGATCGGGCGCATGTAGATGAGTTCGTTTACGAGCAAACGATTAGCCACGAGCATGTTTTCTGCAAATATCATTTTTTCACGTCTACAAGTACGGCCATCCTCAGAAACTTGTTGACAATCACATAAGTACAATACAATACAGAAATATGTCCGCAGATAATAATTTCAATATAAACTGTTACCTATTGCTAATTGATTGAAGTGAAAATCACATGAGAATTTGATGCACCAAATGTCACAATCGGGCACAGGGTACTTCTGAAGAACATCAATGCTATCCTGCATATGGAATGAAGAATCACTTCAGATGAAGGCACATAGTATGGCCGGCATCATTTTTATAAACAAAGGAGCACAACCAGAACTAGTTTGGATTAGTACAAAAGTATAATTTGTTAAGCCCTATAGTTCTTTAAAAGTAAAACTGCATCACCTCGCCGTGACCCTGCTCTTTTGTTTTTGGCTCCCACAGAACAATTTCATTTTCAACACTCTGCAAGTTCAAGGCAAAGCAGATCAGATGTTTTCATCCTTCAGGAAATAATTAAACTAGCATTGAGAAACAGGTGGCAGCACTAATCTTTGATATAAAAAGAGACTGTAAAGTATGATATTACAGGTTTCAGGTATAGTCTGAAATTTTGCACCAGTAAGCATTCTAGCACTGTGTTCACACTAATTCGTCTCTCCTACAAAAATGAGCAATTTACCTTCGACAGGATGAAGTCACCAAGCCACCTAGTACAGTCAACATAGTTAGAATGCACCACGCAAGTCATAAGCTGAAAGGGGGATAGATCAGCACGATGCTGAGAGGGTTAAGAACAATACTAAAAGTTTGCATAATAACAGGTTCAGAGATGAGAGATACTTAACATACCGGAAATTGGACAACTTTTGTTGGAAATTTTGATGGAAGGTCAGTCCATGTAAAGGATTTCTTCACGTATGGCGAAAATTCTATGACAACATTAACAAAACATGTCAGCGATCAGCAGTAATAAAATGTAAATAGGAAGCAAGATCGATGAAATGGTTCGCTAACCTTTCATTGACCATATTTTAACTGTATTATCCATGCCACAACTGGCAATTCGGTGCACATCAGAAGGGTGGAAGTCCTGATATAACGGAAGTATGAATGAAAGGACAGTTAGTGCCGAGATAACATGTTTTATTTTTCAGTGATACTAACTAAAATTTGATCCACTCAATAATGCCAGTAGCTGGAAGACATGTTTTAACTATATTTAGAGTGTGTTCGGATTTAGTCCAAGCTAGCCTTGACAAATATTTGGCTAGCTATAATTTTGGTGAAGATTTTGCTAGCCCATAATTTGTCCAACATTGGTAAGAAAACTGAACTAGGGTGGCCAAACGAGCATTGGCATGCCAGAAAATTGGCCATGATCCTAACAAAGACCAAGTTTTTGATTATGAACAAAATATTGGTAGGGTAGCTTTTGGACACAATCCAAACATATCTTCGGGCAGTGAAGTGAGTGGTAATATAAAACAATGTCACTATAGGAGGTAGGTGTAACTTACAACACTCAATACATCATGACGGTGACCTCCTCCTCCAGCAAAAATCAAGATGCAGATCCCTGTATGGACATTCCATAGCCTAACAGACTCGTCCTATAAGGCCATATAAACTGCGTCAGAAAGGTAAAAGGCATAGGTATATCCAGCATCACACCAGGTTATCTTCCAACCTTGCTTGCAGAAATGAAGAGCGAAGGATTCAATGGTTGAGTTCTGATCTCATTTATTGAACCACCATGGCCAATAAAACTCTGCATGATTTGTAAGACGAAATAAGAAACGTACTCCACATTCGTAATCATTAGTTTAGGATATTGAATCATCATATATATGCCCAATTTCATTACTACCTCAGAAGAATAGATCTGCTAGGTTGTATCCATCCGTCCTAAAATAAGCTACTGCATAGCAGAAACACAACTTTTCCTAAAATTCCAAATCATCATCTCGAATGACAATACAGGGAAACCAACAATTATCAAATAAGTAACTGTTTTCAGAAAGGACATCAAATAAGCAGCTGAATAGTAGATTGATGCAAGTGAAACTTCATCCATCTTGGCCACAATAACGAAGTAGAAAACTCTGGCACTATTATACCTTCAACAACTTCCCGGTGGCACAGTTGATGACCCGAATGACCATATTGGTTCCTGCTGCCACTAGCAGTGGTGTGCTGCGAAGGTCAGAAGCCCAGCTCAGTGTGTAGAATGACTGAGCATCCTGAGATAAGATGCAGACCTCATCAGCCTCAGAGAAAGTACAACTAATATAATAAACTGAAGATTCTAGAGATTGTAATGGAGCTTACGTCCGCATCAATGTATGCTTGCAGAACAGCCAAGCTACCGTCGGGGAGGCCACGGTACGTCGTCACCTGCAAGATCAACACGATTAAGAACATTCCCAAATCTAAAGACAGAGCAAAGATCGAGCGAGCGGGCAACCACAAAAGGCTTACACGATTGCCGCCGGCGGTGGCGAAGATGTCATAGTAGCGGGCGTCGATGAAGTTGAAGCTGATGGCGTAGAGCGGATGCTTACCCTCAGTGTGCTTGCTGCAGAGCTTGAACTCCCGGCTCCCGCTGGGCACCAGCGACCCCACCGCCGCCTCGCACCCTAAACCCTGCACCGGGCGCAGGCTCGCCATGGGCTCCGGGAGAGGCTGGGGCTCTGGCGCCTCCTCCTCCTCCACCGCCGCCTTCCCCTTCCCCTTCCCCCTACCCTTCCTCTCGGCCGGCGCTTTCGTGGCAGCGGCGGCGGTGGCTTGGGCGGGTGGGATGGGGCGGCGCTGTGACCTCCGGCGCGTGTCGACCTCAGGCGTTGTCGTCGCGCTTCAGAGTTGAGAGATTTGGGGTTTAAGCACCGCGCAGAAATCAGATTTACATTTTCTTCTTGCGAAAATCAAATTAGGAAAGAATCAAGTGGATACTACAAAACTTTGCTGTATCAATAAAAGCAATTAATCGGGCACCTGCAGTTTACACTTGGATTTACATCTTCCATTTTTGGCAAACCTTTAACGCAGTACAGTAATTGGGTTTTCAAATTGCAAATAGGGACACGAGTATATCAATAGCAAACATTTAATTATATACGTACACAGGTTACAACTGGATTTGTACTGTAACTCAGATGGGGCTACTGCATTCTGCAACCGGATTTACATCCATTCGCAGCAAAAAAAAAAAGATTTACATCCAAATCTTTCTTTTTCACAGAACTGAACAATTGTTCAACAAGTTGATATACCTGGATTTTGCTTCAACTTCACTTAAAAAGTTGAGTAAACAAATTTCCCACTGAGGAAAATCACTCACACTAAAAAAATGTTTTTTTGAAAATAACCTAATAAACTAAAACTATTTGTGTTATCAATGACAATAAACCACATACCATAACTAGATTGAGAACCAAAGGAACTATATAACGTAGATCTGAAAATAAAATTTACTTTGATTTAGTAAGAAAAAAAAGTTTGGAGTAACAATATTTTTCGTGTACCACTTACTTGCCATTGGACCCCATCAGCGGCGTCTCATCGTTCGGGGTGCTCATGCCGTAGCAAGTAGTTGGACTAAGGGGCCTTGATAAGATGCCTAAGGTGAAGTTGTGTGGGTTTTTCTAGATAGTTGTCTAGACAACGACACTAAGCATGTATAGTATGTTTGACATGCTTTGCCGGATATGGAAGAAAGCGCCAATTTTTTGTTCAGGGGAGTCTCAGATCCACATGTGCGGCTGTAACCACAAAGAAAAGATGGTCAGAATTGAATAAGGCAATGAGATGTCATTGTTCGATGAACCCGGGTAAGTGTTAAGGTGCGATAACAACAAGACAACTGGAGAAGAGGAACACGACGAAGGTAATGGATACCAGCAGTGAAGGATGTCGATGGCGGCGGCGGCGGGGGCTGGAATGAATTGTATGTTCTGGTGTATGTTCGGGTTTATATAACTAAAATTTAGGGTTTCAAAACTAGTTGATCAAAATATGTGTTCATGGGCCTGTTGTTTTCACGGGCCTACCCGTTACTTGGGCCCGACACCTTATAGAATGTTCGTGGAATGAACCCATAGATTTTTCATCATCTATAAAGGTCATTTCGATAAATAAAAACTAGATTAAACTCCCATTGATTGCACTACACTAATTTCATAAGGATTATTCGAGTAGCTAGATCTCCAAAAATACTCGTTAAACTCTGGTGTGCATGTAGTCCCTACATTGAAGTTATTCAGTACCTTTTGTATTTGTAGTTTATGTATATAGTATGCAATGTACTATTAATCAACATAATTGATTTGTGTATGGCTTTGTGGTAGCACAAATCCTGCTTTAGACCTCCCTTTTCCAAACTGTTGATAAACTTCCAAGCCGGATATTCTAATTTACCCTAGAAACCTTCATCGATTGTAACATCCTCCCTTCATGGACCTTGGAGGCTTTCTAATCCTGCAAAAGTTATCGTTCCAGTTAGCATAGGATACATGAATCGCGGTACTCCTTCCCCGAGTCTGGATTTCTGCCAACCAAAAAGCGCATCGACCACGTCTTTGCCTGGTGTGACCCATGGCTTTTCTCCTTGGTGACCTTGCAATGTGCCATTGTTCTTAGTGAATCATTATCTGATGATGGATATGAGAATGAAGACATAGATCTGATCTGATATTGTTAGAACCACACAGTCGGTGCTAGTTATTGAGGGTTTTTTCATCGGGTCCTAACAACACTACTAGAACAAGTACACAGATTCGTAGTCATGGGAACATTACCCTAGGTTTCGGTGGATCTAGAACACGAATAAAAAGTCTCACATAATCTACCTCATTCGGGCCCCTGACGACCCACAATTATATATAGGGGATCAATCGGTCTTTCGATAAGTAAGAGTGTCAAACCCAACGGGGAGTAGAAGGAAATGACAAGCGGTTTTCAACAAGGTATTCTCTGCAAGCACTAAAAATGTTGGTAACAGATAGTTCGATAGCAAGAAATTTTGTAACAAGCAAGTAACAGTAACGGTAAATAAAGTGCAGCAAGGTAGCCCAATCTTTTTGTGGCGAAGGACAAGCCAAAACGGTTTCTTATAATAAGCAAAGCGTTCTTGAGGGGACACGGGAATTTCATCTAGTCACTTTCATCATGTTGGTTTGATTTATGTTCGCTACTTTGATAATTTGATATGTGGGTGGACCGGTGCTTAGGTGTTGTTCTTACTTGAACAAACCTCCTACTTATGATTAACCCCCTCGCAAGCATCCGCAACTACGAGAAAATTATTAAGATAAAATCTAACCATATCATTAAACTTTTGGATTCAAATCAGTCCCTTACGAAGTAGCGCATAAACTAGGGTTTAAGATTCTGTCACTCTCGCGACCCATCATCTAATAACTACTCCACAATGCATTCCCTTAGGCCCAAATATGGTGAAGTGCCATGTAGTCGACTTTCACATGACACCCCTAAGGGAATCATAACATACATACCATCAAAATATCGAACACATATCAAGTTCACATGATTACTTGCAACAAGATTTCTCCCATGACCTCAAGAACAAAAGTAACTACTCACAAATGATATTCATGATCAAGATCAGAGGGGTATTAAATAGCATAATGGATCTGAAATTATAATCTTCAACCAAATAAACCATATAGTAATCAACTACAAGATGTAATCAACACTACTATTCACCCACAAGCACCAATCTAAGGTTCCGGTGCAAAGATTGAATACAAGAGATGAACTAGGGTTTGAGAGGAGATGATGTTGTTGAAGATGTTGATGGAGATTGCCCTCCCCAAGATGGGATAGTTGTTGGTGATGATGATAACGATGATTTTCCCCACCGAGAGGGAAGTTCCCTCGGCGGAATCGCTTCGTCGGAGGGCAAAAGTGCTCCTGCCCAAGTTCCGCCTCGAGACGGCGGCGCTTCGTCCCGAAAGTCCTCTCCTCATTTTTTCTAGGTCAAAATGACTTATATACCAGAAGAGGGGCACCGGAGGTGGGCCGAGGAGGGCACAACCCACCAGGGCGCGCCTGGGCTCCCTGGCATGCCCAGGTGGGTTGTGCCCACTATTTGCTCCAATAATTCTTATATATTCCATAAAACTCCATGAAGTTTCATCTCATTTGGAGATGTGCAGAATAGGTGGCCTGGCATAGCTTCTTCAGGTCCAAAATTCCACCTGTCTGTATTCTCTCTCTTTGTGTGAACCTTGCATATTATGAGAGAAAAGGCATTAGAATTATTCCATGCATGAAAACATCATCAATAATAGTATGAAAACATGAGGCAAAATGGACGTATCAGCTCTCCCAAGCTTAGACCTCGCTTGTCCTCAAGCGAAAACCGAAATCGAAAAACATGTCCACATGCTTACAGAGAGAGGTGTCGATAAAAACAAAATACGGACATAGAAACATCAAGTATATTATTATAACATCAACAAACTTTAGCATAGAACTTTTATCACAGAATTCTCATGAATAAGTAACAATTCATCACAACATCGAAGTATAAAGCATAAACTGTAAGTGCATCTAGTGCCACCCCTAGTTGGTTTTGGAGTATTGACGACAAACCTAGTTGAGGGACTAATGTGTTTGTGAGAATTGTAGGATAACACAGGTAGAAGTCCCTCATTGATTCGGTTTTACTACCAGAGATGACCCCTAAAAATGTACGAAGACATTGAAGACAATGGTGGTATATGAAGATATTCACATTGAAGACTATGACAAGAGAAGACACTATGTGAAGCCTATGGAACTCGAAGACTTAGATCCTTCGTAGTTCTATTTCATTTGTGTTGAGTCATAGGAACCACCGTACTGTTAAGTGGGGTCCAAGAGAACCAGTCAGAATGACTGAAGTGATGCCTAATTCAAAACCTATATCTTCGAGCGAAGACTATGAGAGCAAATCTTGTCCAGAGTCGGACAAGTCAGCTTTACTTATAGCCCAAGTAAAGTTGCCGTGTGAGTTTGAAATCTGACCGTTGGTACATGTATCAGTTCCTTAGTGACCCAGGGTCATTTCGGACAAATCAGGTCCGGTTGCCCAGTGGCTATAAATAGTCCACCCCCTACAACCATAAACGGTTGGCTGCTCAGATTTCAGTGCACGGCTTTTGTCGTTTGAGAGCAACCCACCTCGAAGCCTTTGAGAGAAAATTCCTAGCGAGGAGAAAAGCCCTAACCACCCAAAGCCAGAGTAAATTGGGCATCACTTAAGTCTTCTTGTCTGAGTGATCTGAAGACTTATTACACTTGAGGACTGTGCATCCTCCAGCCGGTTAGGCGTCGCGTTCTGAGCATCCAAGAGAAATTGTGGATTGCCAGTGAACGAAGTCTGTGAAGGTTTGGGAGTCTACCTTGAAGACTTACCAGAGTGATTGGGCGAGGTCTGTGTGACCTTAGCTCAAGGAGAAAACGGTGAGGACTGGGTGTCCTGAGCTGCGTGTTCAGGACTAGGTGTCCGGGACTGTGTGTCCTTTGGTTTAAATACCTAGCCGCTCCAACCAGACGTACAGTTGTCACAGCAACTGGAACTGGTCCAACAAATCATTGTCTTCAGCGTGTCACTGGTTTCATCTTCACTTCCTTTTAACTTACTGTTATTCATTGTGAAGCCATTGCATGCTTGCTCTATCTCTTGTCTTCACAATGTAACTGTATGATTTGATTGGCTTCATAACTTCTTCCTACCTGATCCTTATTACACTGCAGCTACTTGTCATTGTGCTTTCACTCTATTGAATACTTGACCATGGCTTGCCTAGTGTAATCTAACTTCCGCTGCATAAGTGATAGGCATGTCGGTACTGTTTGTCTTCATAACCTTCACGTTTTGAAGACTTTCATAAAAATCGCCTATTCACCCCCCTCTAGTCGATATAACGCACTTTCAATTGGTATCAGAGCAAGGTGCTCCCTTGTTCTGTGTGATTCGGTTTAACCACCTGGAGTTTTAGCTATGTCGACTGCAGGGATAATCAAAGTCTCCACTGCGTGCCCCGTCTTCGATGGAAATGAATATCCCTACTGGAAGAATAAGATGCGCATGCATCTTGAAGCCATTGACATCGACCTATGGTATGTCGTCGAAAACGGCGTTCCCAAGGCTGGAGAAGGTGTCACTGCTGCTGATGTCAAGAAGTTCACTCAACTGGACTCTACTGCCAAGAATATCATCTGTGGTCATCTGACCAAGGGACAGTACGGCCGTGTGAGTGCCTTGAAGACATCCAAGCTGGTCTGGGACTGGCTCTCCAAAGTCAATGAAGGCATGTCAACCCAGAGAGATCAGAGAATCAGTGTTCTTCGCAATCTCTTCAACCGCTTCAAGCGAAATGACAATGAGAATGTCCAGCACACATTTGACCGGCTCACTGACATCACAAATGAGCTTCAAGCCCTCGGCGCCACTGAGATCACCAAACATGAAATCGTCAAGACGCTGCTGAGATCACTTGACAGTTCGTTTGACATCCTAGCCCTGATGATTCAAGAACATCCAGACTTCAAGACACTCGATCTGTCTGACATACTTGAGAGGCTCAACACACATGAGTTTCAGCTTTCTGAGAAAAGAGATATCTACGGTCCAAACTATGGGCGAACTCGTGCCTTGAAGGCAAAAGCTGTGTCCTCATCTGAAGAAGAATCTGACAGCAGTTCTGATGATCCTGAAGACATTGGAAGGGAACTTGCAATGCTAGTGAAGAAGTTCCAGAAATTCACCAAGAAGAAAGGCTTCAAAAAGTCTTCACGATCAAGCTCAAGGAATGATGAAGCTTCTGCTCATGACTACAAGAAGAAAAAATGTCACAAGTGCAAGAAAACTAGACACTTCATCTCTGAGTGTCCACAGTGGGACAATGAGAGCAAAAAGAAGAAGAAGAGCAAGGAATATGACTCTGACGACAAGAAGAAGAAGAAATACTCAAAGTCTTCTTCCAAGTCTTCCTCCAAGTCTTCATCACACAAGAAGAGCTCAACTGGCAAGGCTCGTGCGTTTGTTGGCAAGGAAATGGATTCAGAAGAGGAGTCCGCTTCTGAGGAGGCAGAGGTGGAGTCTGAGGAGGAGTCTGATTCTGGCATTGCGAGTCTGGCTACAACATACGTCGCCAAGTCCATCTTCAACACTGAAGACAATGACTTCATCACCAACACCGATGCAAATGACAAGGACGACTCTACTCCTACCTACTGCTTCATGGCACGCGGTGCCAAGGTAAACACACGCACTACTCACTATCAAACATCCAGTAACGATGACTCTGATTGTGATTCAAAACCCAGCTACAAAACACTTGCTAAAATTGCCACTGAACAACAGAAAGCCATGGAACATATTCAAAAACTGTTAGACAGAAGCGATGATTTGTTAGGAATGACTCGATCTGAATCCTTAATTGAAGACATAAAAAATCTTCACGTTAAGTATCAGGAACTTGAAGATCGTCATGATACTCTCTCAACAACTCATGAAAAGCTCTCCTATGATTATCTTCAAAGGAAGCAAGATCTTAAGAAATTGATAGCGGCTCATGAAGGCCTTCAAAAGGAAAACGAGTCACTTCGCGCCGAACAGATCAGTTCCGCTCAGGAAGGATTTGAACCACCATGCCTTAAATGCATTGAGCGTGATAATGCTACTTCTGTTGCTGAATGTTCCACTGCTACTGCTGTTGCAATATCTTCAACTGTTGAAGTGGTAACTAACCCCTCTATTGAGGATACCACTGCTATTGCTGATGAGAATGCTAGGTTGAAGACATTGCTTGAAACAGGGATGTACAAAAGTCTCAAAGGACATCAAACATTATGTGATGTCCTCAAGAAGCAGATTCTGAACCGAAACCCTAGGAAAGAGGGTGTTGGGTTCGTGAGGAAAATTAATGCAGATGGCTCTTACTGGAAACCTGAGCAGTACCCCAAAACCACATGGGTTGCTGCAAAGGAATCCTCAGCAGAACCATCCAATCTATCTGGCTTCACTTGTGCTAATACCATTATCATTGATGAATCCTTTGATGCAAACTATAAACTATTTAAGAATCAGAATGGTGAAGTATTTGCCAGGTACATTGGTACTAACTGCAGGAATGGACCGCCTATGAAGAAGATCTGGGTTCCAAAAATGTGTCTGGAGAATCTTCCTGTGAATGTCCTCATGACACCTCACATGAAGAAGACAAACCTCAGACCAAATGCTTCATATGGTCCACAGGCTTCATACAGACAGAGGACTCACCTGAGTCGCACTAACGCAAATTTTTTGCAAGGAAACCATGCTCAGGCATATGAGAGCGGGTCTTCAAACCATCATGTTCATATGACCAAGAACCATTCTGCCTATTCTTATGAGTACTATTGCCCGCCTGCTAGACTGTTTACTAGGGCTCCAAAGCCAAAATTCTCAGATGCTGCACTTAGACTTATTGCTTCTAAGCCACCCTTGAAGATGTGGGTGGTTAAGAAAGCTTAACTCTCTTTTGCAGGGAAAGGTCTCCAGCAGAAAACCAAAATCTTCTGACTCTATTGCTGGGGACCTTAAAAATCTTGTGGGGTGCAAGATCAAATGCCCGAATGGCATCACTATGTATTTCGTACCTGAATCGCATGCTACTCGTCCTATTAGTCCTAACCTGGATCTAAGTTTTCATAACCCACTGGTTCGTCAAATGTTTTTGCTTCACAATTCTCTTCGTGAAGCCTATCCCCCTAACTGCACTGTAGGGTACGACACCAGCGCCTTCAGAGTCTTTAGAATGGATTATTGACAGTGGGTGTACAAATCACATGACTGGCAAAAGAAGTCTTTTTATGGACTCAACCTTACGCCCATCTGACAAGAGCCACATCACATTCGCTGACACTGGTAAAAGTAAGTGTTTGAAGGGTATCGGAAAGATGATCTGTATGTGGTAGATTTCTCAGCAGGGCCATAGCTTGCAGTATGTCTTCTGGTAAAGGCTTCAGAATGCTGGCTTTGGCATCGGAGGCTTGGGCATGCTGGCATGAGGAACCTCCACACCCTTGCGAAGAAGAAGCATGTCATAGGCATCAAGGGCGTCAAGTTCAAGAAAGATCACTTATGCGGTGCCTGTGAAGCAGGGAAGATGACAAGGGCAAAACATCCTTTGAAGACAATCATGACCACTACTCGACCCTTCGAACTGCTTCACATGGATCTTTTTGGTCCCACTCACTACTCAACTTTTTCCACTACTGCTTGCCTCTATGGCTTTGTCATTGTTGATGATTACTCTAGATATACTTGGGTGCACGTAATCCTTTACAAGACTGAAGTGCAGGATGTCTTCAGATGCTTCGCAAATCGGGCTATGAACAATTATGGCGCCAAGATAAAGCACATTAGAAGTGACAATGGCACTGAATTCAAGAACACCGGCCTTGATACATATCTGGATACCTTGGTCATCACACATGAATTCTCAGCTCCGTACACGCCACAGCAGAATGGCGTCGTCGAACGCAAGAACAGAACACTCATTGAGATGGCCAGAACAATGCTAGATGAGTACAAGACTCCAAGAAAATTCTGGCCTGAAGCCATTGACACTGCATGCCATACAATCAACCGTGTTTATCTTCACAAGCTTCTTAACAAGACATCTTATGAACTTCTAACTGGCAAGAAGCCAAATGTCAGTTACTTCAGAGTATTTGGCGCAAGATGCTGGATCAAGGACCCACACCACACCTCAAAATTTGCACCAAAAGCACATGAGGGCTTTATGCTTGGATATGGAAAGGATTCGCACTCCTACAGAGTCTTCAATCTCTTTCACTACAAAGTGGTTGAAACAGTGGATGTGCGGTTCGATGAGACCAATGGTTCACAAAGAGAGCAACTGCTAGATGTGCTAGATAAAGTTCCAGCCAGTGAATCAATCAAGCTAATGGGAACTGGAGAAATTATACCTTCTGAAGCTCATCATGAAGAAGAACTTATCATCTCAGCACCTGATCCACATGAAGACAATGCTCAGCCTGAAGACATTCCTCCCCACGACAACATAGATCAGCAAGAGCAAAGTCTTCGACCCATACATCCTCGTGTTGCCAATGAAGTGCAGATTGACAGAATAATTGACGACATCAATGCACCTGGTCCATTGACTCGTTCAAGGGCAACTCAACTGGCAAATTTCTGCGGACACTTCGCATTCGTTTCTGTAAGTGCATCTAGTGCCACCCCTAGTTGGTTTTGGAGTATTGACGACAAACCTAGTTGAGGGACTAATGTGTTTGTGAGAATTGCAGGATAACACAGGTAGAAGTCCCTCATTGATTCGGTTTAGCTACCAGAGATGACCCCCAAAAATGTACGAAGACATTGAAGACAATGGTGGTTCAAGAAGGCATTCGTGTCGAAGACAATGACATATGAAGACTCCCCATGAAGCTTTTGGAACTCGAAGACTTAGATCCTTCGTAGCTTTACTTTATTCATGTTGTGTCATAGGAACCACCGTACTGTTAAGTGGGGTCCAAGAAATCCAGTCAGGGTGACTGAAGTGATGCCTAATTCAAATCCTATGTCTTCGAGTGAAGAAAATGAGAGAAAATCTTGTCTAGAGTCAGACAAGTCAGCTTTACTTGCAGCCCAAGTAAAGTTGCTGTGAGAGTTCAAAATCCGACCGTTAGTACACGTGTCAGTTCCTTAGTGACCCAGGGTCATTTCGGACAAATCAGGTCAGGGTTGCCAAGTGGCTATAAATAGCCCACCCCCACAACCATAAACGGTTGGCTGCTCAGATTTCAGTGCACGGCTTTTGTCGTTTGAGAGCAACCCACCTCGAAGCCTTTGAGAGAAAATCCTTAGTGAGGAGAAAAGCCCTAACCACCCAGAGCCAGAGTAATTGGGCATCACTTAAGTCTTCTTGTCTGAGTGATCTGAAGACTTATTACACTTGAGGACTGTGCATCCTCCGGACGGTTAGGCGTCGCGTTCTGAGCATCCAAGAGGAATTGTGGATTGCCGGTGAACGAAGTCTGTGAAGGTTTGGGAGTCTACCTTGAAGACTTACCAGAGTGATTGGGCGGGGTCTGTGTGACCTTAGCTCAAGGAGAAAACGGTGAGGACTGGGTGTCCTGAGCTGCGTGTTCAGGACTGGGTGTCCGGGACTGTGTGTCCTTTGGTTTAAATACCTAGCCGCTCCAACCAGACGTACAGTTGTCACAGCAACTGGAACTGGTCCAACATATCATTGTCTTCAACGTGTCACTGGTTTCATCATCACCTCCCTTTTCTTACCAGTACACATTGTGAAGCTATTGCATGCCTGCTTAATCTTCTATCTTCACAACCTGACTGTATGATCTGATTGGCTTCATAAGTTCTTCCAACCTGATCCTCATTACACTGAAGCTATTTGTCTCTGTGCTTTCACTGTACTGTATATTTGACTATGGCTTGCGTTGTGTAATCTATCTTCCGCTGCATAGTGATAGGCTTCGAGTCTATTTGTCTTCATAACTTCCACGTTTTGAAGACTTTCTTAAAAATCGCCTATTCACCCCCCTCTAGTCGATATAACGCACTTTCAATTGGTATCAGAGCAAGGTGCTCCCTTGTTCTGTGTGATTCGGTTTAACCACCTGGAGTTTTAGCTATGTCGACTGCAGAGATAATTAAAGTCTCCGCTGCGTGCCCCGTCTTCGATGGAACTGAATATCCCTACTGGAAGAATAAGATGCGCATGCATCTTGAAGCCATTGACGTCGACCTATGGTATGTCGTCGAAAACGGCGTTCCCAAGGCTGGAGAAGGTGTCACTGCTGCTGATGTCAAGAAGTTCACTCAACTGGACTCCACTGCCAAGAATATTATCTGTGGTCATCTGACCAAGGGACAGTACGGCCGTGTGAGTGCCTTGAAGACATCCAAGCTGGTATGGGACTAGCTCTCCAAGGTCAATGAAGGCATCTCAACCCAGAGAGATCAGAGAATCAGTGTTCTTCGAAATCTCTTCAACCGCTTCAAGCGAAATGACAATGAGAATGTCCAGCACACATTTGACCGGCTCACTGACATCACAAATGAGCTTCAAGCCCTTGGCGCCACTGAGATCACCAAACATGAAATCGTCAAGACGCTGCTAAGATCACTTGACAGTTCATTTGACATTCTAGCCCTAATGATTCAAGAACGTCCAGACTTCAAGACACTCGATCCGTCTGACATACTTGAGAGGCTCAACACACATGAGTTTCAGCTTTCTGAGAAAAGAGATATCTACGGTCCAAACTATGGGCGAACTCGTGCCTTGAAGGCAAAAGCTGTGTCATCATCTGAAGAGGAATCTGACAGCAGTTCTGATGATCCTGAAGACATTGGAAGGGAGCTTGCAATGCTAGTGAAGAAGTTCCAGAAATTCACCAAGAAGAAAGGCTTCAGAAAGTCTTCACGATCAAGCTCAAGGAATGATGAAGCTTCTGCGCATGACTACAAGAGGAAAACTTGTCACAAATGCAAGAAAACTGGACACTTCATCTCTGAATGCCCACAGTGGGACAATGAGAACAGAAAGAAGAAGAAGAGCAAGGAATATGACTCTGACGATAAGAAGACGAAGAAATACTCAAAGTCTTCGTCCAAGTCTTCCTCAAGGTCTTCATCACACAAGAAGAGTTCATCTGGCAAGGCTCGTGCGTTTGTTGGCAAGGAAATGGATTCAGAGGAGGAGTCCGCTTCTGAGGAGGCAGAGGTGGAGTCTGAGGAGGAGTCTGATTCAGGCATTGCAAGTTTGGCTACAGCCTATGTCGCCAAGTCCATCTTCAACACTGAAGACAATGACTCTATCACCATCACCGATGCAAATGACAAGGACGACTCTACTCCCACCTACTGCTTCATGGCACGTGGTGCCAAGGTAAACACACGCACCACTCACTATCAAACATCTAGCGACGATGACTCTGGTTGTGATTCAAAACCCAGTTACAAAACACTTGCTAAAATTGCAACTGAACAACAAAAGGCCATGGAACATACTCAAAAACTGTTAGACAGAAGCGATGATCTGCTGGGTGCTGAAATGACTCGTTCTGAATCCTTAATTGAAGACATAAAAAATCTTCACGTTAAGTATCAGGAACTCGAAGATCGTCTTGAGACTCTCTCAACTACTCATGAAAAGCTTTCCTATGATTATCTTCAGAAGAAGCAAGATCTTGAGAAGTTGAGAGCGGATCATGAAGATCTTCAAAAGGAAAACGAGTCACTTCGAGCCGAATAGATCAGTTCTGCTCAGGAAGGATTTGAACCACCATGCCTTAAATGCATTGAGCGTGATAATGCTATTTCTGTCGCTGAATGTTCCACTGCTACTGCTGTTGCAATATCTTCAATTGTTGAAGTGGTAACTAACCCCTCTGCTGAGGATACCAGTGCTATTGCTGATGAAAATGCTAGGTTGAAGACATTGCTTGAAACAGGAATGTACAAAAGTCTCAAAGGACATCAGACACTATGTGATGTCCTCAAGAAGCAGATTCTGAACCGAAACCCTAGCAAAGAGGTTGTTGGGTTCGTGAGGAAAATTAATGCAGATGGCTCTTACTGGAAACCTGAGCAGTACCCCAAAACCACATGGGTTGCTGCAAAGGAATCCTCATTAGATCCATCCAATCTATCTGACTTCACTTGTGCTAATCCAATTATCATTGATGAATCCTTTGATGCAAACTATAAACTGTTTAGGAATCAGAATGGTGAAGTATTTGCCAGGTACATTGGTACTAACTGCAGGAATGGACCACCTATGAAGAAGATCTGGGTTCCAAAGACGTGTCTTGAGAATCTTCCTGTGAATGTCCTCATGACACCTCACATGAAGAAGACAAACATCAGACCAAAGCCTTCATATGGTCCAAAGGGTTCATACAGGCAGAGGGCTCATCTGAGTTGCACTAACACAAATGCTTTGCAGGGAAACCATGCTCAGGCTCATGTGAGCGGTTCTTCAAACCGTCATTCTCATATAACCAAAAATTATTCTGCCTATTCTTATGAGTATTATTGCCCACCTGCTAGACTATTTGCTAGGGCTCCAAAGCCAAAATTCTCAGATGCTGCACTTAGACTTATTGCTTCTAAGCCACCCTTGAAGATGTGGGTGGTTAAGAAAGCTTAACTCTCTTTTGCAGGGAAAGGTCTCCAGCTCAAAACCAAAATCTTCTGATGCTATTGCTGGAGACCTTAAAAACTCGTGGGGCGCTCGATCAAATGCCCGAATGGCATCACTATGTATTTCATATCTGAATCGCATGCTACTCTCCCTGCTTGTCCTAACCTGGATCTCAGTTTTCATAATCCACTGGTTCGTCAAATGTTTTTGCTTCACAACACTCTTGGTGAAGCCTATCCCCCTAACTGCACTGTAGGGTACGACACCAGTAACTTCGGAGTCTTCAGTATGGATTATTGACAGCGGGTGTACAAATCACATGACTGGCAAGAAAAATCTCTTTATGGACTCAACCTTACGTCCATTTGACAAGAGCCACATCACATTCGCTGACACTGGTAAAAGTAATGTACTGGGTCTAGGTAGAGTTGCAATCTCAAGGGATCAACACATGGATAAAGTCATGTTTGTTGAATCCCTTGGCTTCAACTTAATGTCTGTCTCAATGCTTTGCGATTTAAACATGATTGTAATCTTTGGAAAATATCGCTGTCTGGTAATAAGGGAATCTGACAAGTCTCTAGTGTTTGAAGGGTATCGAAAAGATGATTTGTACGTGGTAGATTTCTCAGCAGGACCACAGCTTGCAGTTTGTCTTCTCGCAAAGGCTTCAGAATGCTGGCTTTGGCATCGAAGACTTGGGCATGCTGGTATGAGGAACCTCCACACCCTTGCTAAGAAGAAGCATGTCATAGGCATCGAAGGCGTCAAGTTCAAGAAAGATCACTTATGCGGTGCCTGTGAAGCTGGGAAGATGACAAGGGCAAAACATCCTTCGAAGACAATCATGACCACTACTCAACCCTTCGAACTGCTTCACATGGATCTCTTCGGCCCTACCCACTACTCAACTTTCTCCACTACTGCTTGCCTCTATGGCTTCGTCATTGTTGATGATTACTCTAGATATACTTGGGTGCACATAATTCTTTACAAGACTGAAGTGCAGGATGTCTTCAGACGCTTCGCAAATCGGGCAATGAACAATTATGGCGCCAAGATAAAGCACATCAGAAGTGACAATGGCACAAAATTCAAGAACACCGGCCTTGACACATATCTTGATACATTGGGCATCACTCATGAATTCTCAGCTCCATACACGCCACAACAGAATGGCATCGTCGAACGCAAGAACAGAACACTCATTGAGATGGCCAGAACGATGTTAGATGAGTACAAGACACCAAGAAAATTCTGGACTGAAGCCATTGACACTGCATGCCATACTATCAACCGTGTGTATCTTCACAAGCTGCTGAACAAGACATCTTATGAACTTCTGACTGGCAAGAAGCCAAATGTAAGTTACTTCAGAGTATTTGGATCGAGATGCTGGATCAAGGACCCTCACCACACAGCAAAATTTGCTCCAAAAGCACATGAGGGCTTCATGCTTGGATATGGAAAGGATTCGCACTCCTACAGAGTCTTCAATCTCTTTCACTAAAAAGTGGTTGAAACAGTGGATGTGCGGTTTGATGAGACCAATGGGTCACAAAGAGAGCAACTACCAGATGTACTAGATGAAGTTCCAGCCAGTGAATCAATCAAGCTAATGGGAACTGGAGAAATTGTACCCTCTGAAGCTCGTCCTGAAGAAGAACTTATCATCTCAGCACCTGATCCACATGAAGACAATGCTCAGCCTGAAGACATTCCTCCCCATGACAACGTAGATCAGCAAGAGCAAAGTCTTCGACCCCTACATCCTCGTGTTGCCAATGAAGTGCAAATTGACAGAATAATTGATAGCATCAATGCACCTGGTCCACTGACTCGTTCAAAGGCAACTCAACTGGCAAACTTTTGCGGACACTTCGCATTTGTTTCAATCACAGAACCCAAGAAAACTGATGAAGCCTTTATGGAACCTGAATGGATTCAAGCTATGCAAGAAGAGCTTCAACAATTTGAGCTGAACAATGTATGGGAGTTAGTTAAGCGTCCTGATCCACGGAGGCATAACATAATAGGCACCAAATGGATATACCGCAACAAGCAAGATGAGCATGGCCAAGTCGTCAGAAACAAGGCTCGTCTCGTTGCTCAAGGATATACTCAAGTGGAAGGCATCGACTTCCACGAAACATTTGCTCCTGTGGCCAGACTTGAAGCCATCCGTATACTGCTGGCCTATGCAAATCATCACAACATAATCCTGTATCAAATGGATGTAAAAAGTGCCTTCCTCAATGGCAAAATTGAAGAGGAAGTGTATGTTGCGCAACCACCTGGGTTTGAAGATCCAAAACATCCTAACATGGTATACAAGCTCAAAAAGGCACTATATGGCCTCAAACAAGCCCCTCGGGCCTGGTATGATACACTCAAATACTTCCTGAAGAGCAAAGGCTTCATACCTGGTTCCCTGGATCCCACTCTCTTCACAAAGACATATGATGGTGAACTGTTTGTGTGCCAAATATACGTGGACGACATTATCTTCGGCTGCACCAATCAGAAGTACAGTGAGGAGTTCGGATATATGATGCAAGAGCAATATCAGATGTCTATGATGGGGGAGCTGAAATTCTTCCTCGGTCTTCAGATAAGGCAACAACGCAATGGCATCTTCATATCTCAAGAGAAATATCTCAAAGACTGCCTGAAGAAGTTCGGTATGCAAGATTGCAAAGGCTTCACAACACCAATGCCAGCCAAACATCATCTGGGTCCTGACGACAATGGTAAAGAGTTCGATCAAAAGGTATACCGCTCCATGATTGGTTCTCTGCTTTATTTATGTGCACCTAGGCCAGATATTATGCTTAGTGTTTGCATGTGTGCTCGGTTTCAAGCGGCACCAAAGGAGTCGCATCACTTAGCAGTGAAGCGAATTCTTCGATATTTGGCTCACACACCAACTCTAGGGTTGTGGTATCCAAAGGGCTCAGAATTTGATCTGGTTGGATTTTCGGACGTTGATTATGCTGGTGACAAGGTTGATCGGAAATCCACATCAGGCACATGTCATTTCCTAGGCCGATCTCTTGTCTGTTGGTCTTCAAAGAAGCAGAACTGTGTATCTCTCTCCACTGCTGAATCTGAATACATTGCTGCTGGATCCTGCTGCGCTCAGCTTCTATGGATGAAGCAAACCCTCAAGGATTACGGCATTCATCTGAAGCAAGTGCCACTTTACTGCGACAACGAAAGCGCCATCAAGATCGCCAACAACCCAGTTCAGCACTCGAAGACAAAGCACATTGAAATTCGTCATCATTTTCTCAGAGATCATGTTACAAAGGAAGACATTGATATCATACACATCAACACTGAAGAGCAATTGGCAGATATCTTCACCAAGCCCTTGGATGAGAAGAGATTTTGCAAGTTACGGTGTGAGCTAAATATCTTGGAATCCTCAAATGTCCTGTGATCAGGCACACATCCTAACACTTATGCATGATGATGACTTAGATGTGCAACACACAAAGTAACGTATATCTTCAATCAATGAAGACATACATTCTAAGTGTGAATACATTAACGTGGAATTTGACCTCAGAGCGCCACGATAATTGTGCGCCGTGTCTAGGTTCAATACTTCCTATATGGTGGGTAGCGCCACCACCAAAATTTTTCTGTGTGAAGTGTTTTACTCATGTCGTTACATTTGCTATGTCTTCACATTTGGTTTAGCTTCAATCTCAACATGTCTTCATGATTATCTTCACTATGTTGATTATATATGCACTGGTGTTCTGTCCTCTACAGCATTCACTTATAGCTATGTCTTCTTGGTTGAATCTTTTGAACTAAGTGAATGTGATCGGACCCTAACCTCTCCATGCTTCCTACCTCAAACTCTATCTCTCCAAGTCATATGCACTCTATTGAAACTGTCGAATGTCTTCACTGCATCCTTGTCAGAAGAAGACACAGAGACAAACTTTAAAACGGCTTTTAATGTCTATCCATCAACTAGAATTCCGGAGAAGTAGGAACCTCTCCCGACAAACTAGGCGTGCGTGGGGTGAAACTGCCCCCACAATTCCGCATGCTGGCCACGTACTGATCAGATGCGAATCGCCAGGGGCACCTGAGTAATAGCGCAGTGCCGCCCATATCCCTATAAGTACTCGTTTCACTGCGGTCATTATCTCTTCTTCCTCCCTCGCACAAACCCTAGCACCACCGCTAACTCGCAACGACGCCGGCGACGAAGTGCTTCACTACTGCGACCTCTCCGACGCCGTTCTCACGCCGACCGCGGCCACCAGTCTCTCCGCCGTCGTCCTAAGCATCTTCCGTCGCCAAGTTCGGGCACGGAGGATCAAACTGCTCCGCCTCACCTCTCTTCTCGTCTAGCAGTTCCAAGTCTGGTAAATAACAAGCTTTTTACAGCCTCTTTTGATCCTATTGATCCATCACTTTCTGCCAAAAGAGGTTTCTATTCCTTCAAGTTTCATTCCTCTTGTCTGAATCTCATAACTTGCCTAGCATATTCACTTGTTCTTCATGAAGTAGTTAGATTCCTCACTTGTACTAATCTATGGGTTCGTACAAATCTGGAACCAACTTCTTTTCTATAAAGTGAATGTCTTCGCATGATGAGGTCAATGTCTTCTACACTGATTTATCTTCAAAATCTTCTGATAATGCATATGACCTCTTCCCCTTCCCTCGCACCTTAATGTTGTCATAGGTACATGTCCGTGGGAGAATCTTTTGGTTCTCATAGTCTGCATTCATTTGCAGAATTCCTACAGCGTCACATCAATTCACCCGAAGCAAGTTCCTGTTGGTCAAGCAAAAGGAAGCCTTTGAAGCCTTTGAAACCTTTGAAACTTTTGAAGCCTTCCAAGTTAAGCTTCATGGCATCTGAGAAACCATCAAGGAAGGGAGGCAGGCAGAGACGGGGTGACACATCAAAGGATCTGCCTGCAGATTTGGCAGAAACGTACCAAACAGATCCTGAAGAAACCTATGCTCAGCGCAAGACACGAATCCAATGGATTCGTAGGTACTGGGCAGAGCAGTGGTTCCTATACCGCTTCGTCACCAAAGAATATGCAGAGAAGTGCGCCATCAAGCGGCCATGGGGAGATGCCTTGTACAAGAATCTCGTACCCCGAACCAGAGACGAAGCCATTGCTCAAGGTTTCTTTCCATGCATGGTCAGGGGACAACAGCCAGCTGATGCACATCCATCGTCCCTTCTCTGGTGTCGCGATGACACTCTGTTCAAGCGCAGCTTCCAATTTGCCCAGAACTCCGCGAAGCAAAACAAGAAGGAGTTTGGATTGGACTTCAACCCTGGTCCCTCCAGACCAAGGGCAGATGGCACACGCGACGCTAATCCCAATGTCATCGGGCCATTCGCCAATCTCGACGGCCTCATCACTCACATTATAGTCCAAGGGACTGCCGTGAACGACCCTCCAGCAGACACTGAGTCTGATGATGCTCCTGCTGCCCCAGAGCCAAAGCAGATGAAGAAAAAGTCAAAAGCTTCCAAGCCAGTCGCCTCCCCCAAGATCTCCAAAGCGAAGCCATTGGCCACTGCACCTCCTGAAGCCAGTGTGCAGTCTGAAGGCTTATCAAGAGTCTCCAAGCCTCAAGATGCAAAGAAACCACAGCCACACACCAGCAAAGAGCTAACTGTCGCTGCCGTTCTTCGCTACGAAGCCATTGATCTGTCCAGTGACGAAGATCTTGGTGATGACGCTCTTGAGCAGCTCATCAAGAGCAAGGAGGAGGCTGAAATCTTCAACAATCTGCCTCTGTTCGATGCAAAAATCATCCACAGCTTCATAGATGAGTGGTTTGACACGCCCAACATCAGCTTTGATGATCTGCAGCTGCCCATTGGCCTCAGCATGGCCTTCCAAGGAGCTATCGCTTCAGAACTCGCTATTGCCCAGCGCATCGTGGAACTGAAGCAAAAGATAGATTTTGAGAAGGCTCAGTTTAAGCAGAACATGGCCACGCTCAGCGTCCAAGAGATCAAAGACTTCAAGGTCATGCTGCATGAGCTGAAGGAAAACTTCATGCAGAAACGTGCAGAGGCTCAGGGTTCACGCGAGCGCATGAAGCATTTGGCTGATCTCTGCGTACAGGCCTACAACGAGGCCGAGAAGCGAAAGGCACTTGGGCGTCCCGGCATCGACCCCAGGATGGCCGCCAAGAAAAAGAAGACGCCCACCGTGGCTGAAGAAGAGGCCCCACGCCAAGAAGCTATTCCAACTGTCTTCCCCACCGCCAAGCCTAGCTCGAAGCCAAAGCGCTCACCCGCTTCAGAGCTTAAGAAGACAAGGATAGCCGAAGCCAAAGCAAGGAAGAGGAAACACTCTGAAGCCTCTCCTTCAGACCCCACCACTAAGAAGCGCAAGTCCAAGAAGTCTCGGGCTGCTCCCACAGAGCCCTTGATAGTTGAACCCCTTTCCGTTCGCCGTCCTGATGAAGATCGTCAGCTGACCGTCCATGAGCCTGCTCTCACCGAGGCTCAGCGTGATGAAGACATTCCGGCAGCCGACCCCACCGCTGCTGAAGACATTGGTCTCGAAGACAATGTACAAGATGATGCAGTCCTTCCTCAGCTCGAATCGAGTGAATTGCTCAGCATTGGTCGTCCCTTGACGCCAATCACACAAGATGCATCGTGGGCAGATCGCCCACAGGAGGAAGAGGATGAGCCCCAGACCACTGCAACTCCACCAGCATCGCCTGCATTCCGTAGGCTTCGCAGAGGACCAAGGGCTCCAGCTGCTGATGACATTCCGGCTGCATCAGCTGAAGACAATGCGAAAGCACCACAGGAACCCCAAGCTCCAACTCCACCACCCCAACAAGAGGCCGTTCTCCAAGAGAACGTGCCTGAGTCTGTTCCTCTCACTGCACGTATTGAGGATGAAAACATTGAGGCTGCCACACACAATGCTGAAGACAATGTGGAGCCCTCTCCGACAATAGCTTCAGAACATACTGAAACTGCTGACCGTGAACCTTCTGCACCAGAGTCTGCTGCCGGCCCGCAATTCAACTATCACATTGCGCACAGGCCTCAGGTTCAGAAGCCAATTCCACGACTGCCAAGGTTCCCAGGTCCTGCATCAGCTCCTGGTTCCTTCAACATCAACAGCTTCAGGGCAGACAACACGTTCTTCAACAGCTCCGCGAACCCTTATTCAAGGGCACATATTGCATCAGATAGGTTCTGGAGCCATCAACAGCGCAGCTACTATTCATGCATTCTATACAACCAAGGCCGCATCTTTCCCCACCAGCGCCTTGAGGTTGAAGCTGTTGCTGGTCTGCCTGGTTTGGAAGAAGCCATTGATTGCTTCAAGCAAGTGGGTCTACTGCCGTTCATCACTGACGAAGAGCACTGGAACGAAGAGCTTATGCTTCAATTCTATGCCACTCTGCATATAAAAGGCTACAACCGAGATCCGAAGACATGGGTCCTGGAGTGGATGACAGGAGATGTCCATCATGAAGCCAAAGCTTTCGACATCATTGAGCTTACTGGCCTTCCCACTCCTGGCGAATTCTTTGAAGAAGGATGCCAACTCCATGCTGAAGCAACTGAGAGCATATTTCAGCGTCCAGAACCAAATATGAGTCAGATGCTCTCCATGATGAAGCCATTGGCACATGATGCACCTTATCCAACAGAGTTCTTCGTTGAAGACTTAGAATACCTGCCCAGAACCATATATCATATCATAAGGCGGACTCTCTGGCCCATTAAGGGACACTCTCGGTATGCCAAGCTTGAAGGTGCCATGAAGACTCTCATCTTCTGTATTATGCATGGCAAATGCTTCAACGCACAGGATCTCTTCATCCGTCAACTTGCAGCGTCAGCCACATAATTGTTTGGCTTGAAGATCTATGCTCCCTGGGTGATGAGGCTGATTAAGCTTCACTCTGCAATCTCCTATCAGCCCTCAGCCCGCAACCACAGGATCTTCTTACTAGATGTGGACACCTCAGCTGAAGCCATTTATCCTGAGCCTGCCAAACAACCACTAAGTCTTCAGAATGCAGAACACCAGAGCTTCACTCAAAATGTTGAAGGTGTTGAAGCCATTTCCAGAGTCTATCCAATGGCTGGCACCACACGTGCCCCTGCATCCACTGAAGCCACTGACAGCGAAGCTGCACAGAGACCCAAGAAACGTGCCCGTACGCTCACTGATCGTGAACTTCTTGTGGCTCTCCACCAAAAACAAGATAGGCATCATGACTGGCTCAAGCGGCAGATGAAAAGCATCATGAAAGACGTCAATCGCATCCGAAATCTGGCAACCAAGAATGCATTCGTCGCACACGAAACCTGTCGCCGCACTTGGAAAGGCCTCACCATGATGTGCCTAGAAGCTGATCTTCACGAGGATGGCTTCAAAGAGCATTTCAAGTTTGATACCACACCTCCCAGAAGAGCTGTGATGCAAAGCACACCATCTCTTGAAGATTCGGATTTTTCTTCTTCTGCTGCCACAGTATCTACCAAGATCATTGAAGAAGAAGACGACGCTACATCACCACAAATGTCTTCACCGCGCGTCGTCACTGCCCCAAGCTCGCCTGCACCACCAAACATCTCCACCGACCCTGCTGTGCCCGGGAACGCATAGAAAACTCTATGTCTTCAAACCTTTTTGGTCATCACTGACAAAAGGGGGAGAAGCATATGATGTTTATTGTCTTCAAGCGGGTCAATAATATGGGCGGGTGCTTTATTTTGCATTTTGCTTCGTGTTTACAACTCTCGTTTTGCTACTTTTGGTTCTTTGAGTTGTAACACTTAAACTTGATGGTCGTCTGCTACTATGTTTGCCACTGTGTTCTTGCGAAGATAAATTCCGCATGTACGACGATAATTTCCGCACTCTTATCATTTCGCAGACGTCCATTTTTCATTATGCATATCATTATCTTCATATATCTTTATGTGCATGATGAATTGTCATCATAAATTGAAGCGGATTCCCACAAATACAACCTGCTGTGTGCATTTGCATTCCAGAAGCAAATCACTTAACATGCACATCTTCAGGGGGAGCCCTTGCTGCTTATGAAGACAATTCCTTTACAATTTCACAAATTATATTCCCCGTTGAAAACTTCAACTAGTTTTTCATCAATCACCAAAAAGGGGGAGATTGTAAGTGCATCTAGTGCCACCCCTAGTTGGTTTTGGAGTATTGACGACAAACCTAGTTGAGGGACTAATGTGTTTGTGAGAATTGCAGGATAACACAGGTAGAAGTCCCTCATTGATTCGGTTTAGCTACCAGAGATGACCCCCAAAAATGTACGAAGACATTGAAGACAATGGTGGTTCAAGAAGACATTCGTGTCGAAGACAATGACATATGAAGACTCCCCATGAAGCTTTTGGAACTCGAAGACTTAGATCCTTCGTAGCTTTACTTTATTCATGTTGTGTCATAGGAACCACCATACTGTTAAGTGGGGTCCAAGAAATCCAGTCAGGGTGACTGAAGTGATGCCTAATTCAAATCCTATGTCTTCGAGTGAAGACAATGAGAGAAAATCTTGTCTAGAGTCAGACAAGTCAGCTTTACTTGCAGCCCAAGTAAAGTTGCCGTGAGAGTTCAAAATCCGACCGTTAGTACACGTGTCAGTTCCTTAGTGACCCAGGGTCATTTCGGACAAATCAGGTCAGGGTTGCCAAGTGGCTATAAATAGCCCACCCCCACAACCATAAACGGTTGACTACTTAGATTTCAGTGCACGGCTTTTGTCGTTTGAGAGCAACCCACCTCGAAGCCTTTGAGAGAAAATCCTTAGTGAGGAGAAAAGCCCTAACCACCCAGAGCCAGAGTAATTGAGCATCACTTAAGTCTTCTTGTGTGAGTGATCTGAAGACTTATTACACTTGAGGACTGTGCATCCTCCGGACGGTTAGGCGTCGCGTTCTGAGCATCCAAGAGGAATTGTGGATTGCCGGTGAACGAAGTCTGTGAAGGTTTGGGAGTCTACCTTGAAGACTTACCAGAGTGATTGGGCGGGGTCTGTGTGACCTTAGCTCAAGGAGAAAACGGTGAGGACTGGGTGTCCTGAGCTGCGTGTTCAGGACTGGGTGTCCGGGACTGTGTGTCCTTTGGTTTAAATACCTAGCCGCTCCAACCAGACGTACAGTTGTCACAGCAACTGGAACTGGTCCAACATATCATTGTCTTCAACGTGTCACTGGTTTCATCATCACCTCCCTTTTCTTACCAGTACACATTGTGAAGCTATTGCATGCCTGCTTAATCTTCTGTCTTCACAACCTGACTGTATGATCTGATTGGCTTCATAAGTTCTTCCAACCTGATCCTCATTACACTGAAGCTATTTGTCTCTGTGCTTTCACTGTACTGTATATTTGACTATGGCTTGCGTTGTGTAATCTATCTTCCGCTGCATAGTGATAGGCTTCGAGTCTGTTTGTCTTCATAACTTCCACGTTTTGAAGACTTTCTTAAAAATCGCCTATTCACCCCCCCTCTAGTCGATATAACGCACTTTCAGTTTCAATCACAGAACCCAAGAAAGTTGAAGAAGCTTTTATGGAACCTGAGTGGATTCAAGCAATGCAAGAAGAGCTTCATCAGTTTGAGCTGAACAATGTATGGGAATTGGTTAAGCGTCCTGATCCACGGAAGCATAACATAATAGGCACCAAATGGATATACCGCAACAAGCAAGATGAGCATGGTCAAGTTGTTAGAAACAAAGCTCGTCTCGTTGCTCAAGGATATACTCAAGTGGAAGGCATTGACTTCGATGAAACATTTGCTCCTGTGGCCAGACTTGAAGCCATCCGTATACTGCTGGCCTATGCAAATCATCATAACATACTTTTGTATAAAATGGATGTGAAGATTGCCTTTCTCAACTGTAAGATTGAAGAAGAAGTGTATGTTGCACAACCACCTGGGTTTGAAGATCCAAAACATCCTGACATGGTTTACAAGCTCAATAAGGCACTGTATGGTCTCAAACAAGCCCCTCGGGCCTGGTATGACACACTCAAATACTTCCTGAAGAGCAAAGGCTTCATACCTGGCTCCCTAGATCCCACTCTCTTCACGAAGACATATGATGGTGAACTGTTTGTGTGCCAAATATATGTGGTTGACATTATCTTCGGCTGCACCAACCTGAAGTACAACGAGGAGTTTGGATATATGATGCAAGAGCAATATCATATGTCTATGATGGGGGAGCTGAAGTTCTTCCTCGGTCTTCAGATAAGGCAACAACGCAATGGCATCTTCATATATCGAGAGAAGTATCTTAAAGATTGCCTGAAGAAGTTCGGTATGCAAGACTGCAAAGGCTTCGCAACACCAATGCCAGCCAAACATCATCTAGGTCCTGACGACAATGGTAAAGAGTTCGATCAAAAGGTATACCGCTCCATGATTGGTTCTTTGCTTTATTTATGTGCATCTAGGCCAGATATTATGCTTAGTGTTTGCATGTGTGCTCGATTTCAAGCGGCACCAAAGGAGTCGCATCACTTAGCAGTGAAGCGAATTCTTCGATATTTGGCTCACACCCCAACTCTAGGATTGTGGTATCCAAAGGGCTCAGAGTTTGATCTGGTTGGATTCTCGGATGCTGATTATGCTGGTGACAAGGTTGATCGGAAGTCTACATCAGGCACATGTCACTTTCTGGGACGATCACTTGTATGTTGGTCTTCAAAGAAGCAGAACTGTGTATCCCTCTCCACTGCTGAATCTGAATACATTGCTGCTGGATCTTGCTGCGCTCAGCTTCTGTGGATGAAGCAAACCCTCAAGGACTATGGCATTCAACTGAAGCAAGTGCCTCTTTACTGCGACAACGAAAGTGCTATCAAGATCGCCAACAACCCAGTTCAGCACTCGAAGACAAAGCACATTGAAATTCGTCATCACTTTCTCAGAGATCATGTTGCAAAGGAAGATATTGATATCATACACGTCAACACTGAAGAGCAATTGGCAGATATCTTCACCAAGCCCTTGGATGAGAAGAGATTTTGCAAGTTACGGTGTGAGCTAAATATCTTGGAATCCTCAAATGTCCTGTGATCAGGCACACATCCTAACACTTATGCATATTGATGACTTAGATGTGCAACACACAAAGTAACGTATATCTTCAATCAATGAAGACATATATTCTAAGTGTGAATACATTAATGTGGAAATTGACTTCGGAGCGCCACGATAATTGTGCGCCGTGTCTGAGTCTAATACTTCCTATACGGTGGGTAACGCCACCACCAAACGTTCTATTTTGAAGTGCTTCACTCATGGCGTTACCTTGCAATGTCTTCACATTTGGTCTGGTTTCATTTCTAACATGTCTTCATGATTATCTTCACTACGTGGATCATATTGACATATATATATATATATATATACTAGTGTTCTGTCCTCTACAACATTCACTTATAGCTATGTCTTCTTGTTTTGAATCTTTTGAACTAAGCGAATGTGATCGGAGCCTAATCTCTCTATGCTTTCTATCTCAAATTCTATCTCTCCAAGTCATATGCATCCTATTGAAACTGTCGAATGTCTTCTCTGCGTCCTTGTCAGCAGAAGACACAGAGACAAACTTTAAAACCGTTTTCAATGCTCTTTCATCCACAAGAAATCCCGAGAAGTAGGAACGACCACCCGACAATCCAGGCGTGCGTGGGATGTGGAACTGCCCCCGAGACTCCGCATGATGGCCACGTGCTGTTCAGATGCGAATCGCCAGGGGCACCTATGTAATAGCGCAGTGCAGCCCCTGTGACTATAAATACACACTCACCACGGTCATTATCTCCTTCTCCTTCTTCCTCCCTCGCATGAACCCTAGCGCCACCGCTAGCTCTCGACGACGCCGGCGACGAAGCGCTTCACTGCCGCAACCAATCCGACGCCGTTTTCACGCCAACCGCGGACATCACTCTCTCCGCCGTCGCCGTAGGTGTCTTTCGTCGCCAAGTTAGGGCACGGAGGATCGAACTGCTCGGCCTCATCTCCCACTCCGTCTAGCAGTTCCAAGTGTGGTAAATAAACCTCTTTTTACAGCCTCTTTTGATCCTATAAGTTCGGTCACTTTCTGCCATAAGAAGTTTCTATTCACACAAGTTAGATCTGTCTCAGTCTGCATCTCATAACTTGCCTAGTATATTCACTTGTGCTTCATGAAGTAGTTAGATTCCTCACTTGTACTGATCTATGGGTTCGTACAAATCTGGAACCAACTTCTTTTCTATAAGTGAATGTCTTCGCACGATGAGGTCAATATCTTCTAAACTGATTTATCTTCAAAATCTTCTGAGAATGCATATGACCTCTTCCCCTTCCCTCGCACCTTAATGCTGTCACAGGTACATGTCCGTGGGAGAATCTTTTGGTTCTCATAGTCTGCATTCATTTGTAGAGTTCTTACAGCGTCACATCAATTCTCCTGAAGCCAGTTCCTGTTGGTCCAGCAAAAGAAATCCTTTGAACGTCTTGAAGCCTTCCAAGTTAAGCTTCATGGCTGCAGAAAAATCAGCAAGGAAGGGTGGCAGAAAGTGTCGAGGGGAAACATCAAGAGATCTGCCCGATGACCTCTTAGAGCTGTACAATACAGATACTGAAGAGGATTACAATCAGCGCAAGACACGAATCCAATGGATTCGACGCTATTGGGCAGAGCAATGGTTCCAATACCGCTTCGTCACCAAGGAGTACGCTGAGAAAAGCGCCATCAAGAGACCATGGGGAGACGTATTATACAAAAATCTCGTGCCCAGGTCTAGAGACGAAGCCATTGCTCAAGGCTTCTATCCATGCATGGTCAGAGGACCGCAGCCTGTTGATGCTCATCCGTCGTCACTACTCTGGTGTCGTGATGACAATCTGTTCAAGCGCAACTTCCAGTTTGCCCAGAGGTCAGCGAAGCACAACAAGAAGAAATTGGGTTTAGACTTCAACCCTGGTCCCTCCGCACCAAGGGCAGATGGCACACATGAGGCCGACCCCAATATCATCGGTCCGTATGCAAATCTTGAGGGCCTCATCACCCGCATCTTAGTCCAAGGGACTGCCGTCAATGACCCTCCTGCTGACTCTGAATCTGATGAAGCGCCTGCTGCACCGAAGCCAAAGCAGGCAAAGAAGCCAAAAGCTTCAAAGCAGACCCCTTCACCCAAAATCTCAAGGGCGAAGCCATTGGCAACTGCACCTCCTGAAGCCAGTGCGCAGTCTGAAGACTTATCTCGAGTCTCCAAGCCCCAGGAAGCCAAGAAGCCTCAGCCACACACATGCAAAGAGCTCACAGCTGCTGCCATTCTGCGCAGCGAAACCATTGATCTGTCCAGCGACGAAGATCTTGGAGATGACGCTCTTGAGCAGCTCATCAAGAGCAAGGAGGAGGCTGAAATCTTCAACAATCTGCCTCTGTTTGATGTAGCAATCATCCACAACTTCATCGATGAGTGGTCTGCTACACCAAATATCAGCTTCGATGATCTGCAGCTGCCCATTGGCCTCAGCGTCGCCTTCCAAGGCGCTATTGCTTCAGAACTTGCAATTGCCCAGAGCATTGTTGACCTGAAGCAGAAAATTGATTTTGAAAAGGCTCAGTTCAAGCAACATATGGCCAAGCTCAGCGTGCAAGAAGTGAAGAACTTCAAGATCATGTTGCACGAACTAAAGGAGAACTTTCTGAAGAAGCGTGCTGAAGCTCAAGGTTCGCGGGAGCGAATGAAGACTCTAGCTGATCACTGTGTGCAGGCCTACAATGAGGCCGAGAAGCGCAAGGCACTTGGGCATCCTGGCATCGACCCCAGGATGGCCGCGAAGAAGAAGAAGAAGCCTACTGTGCCTGAACCAGAGGCACCAAGACAAGAAGCTGCTCCGACTGTCTTCCCCACTGCTACGACTGGCTCGAAGCCAAAGAGCCGGTCAACCGCTTCAGAGCTCAAGAAGACACGGACAGCCGAAGCTGAAGCAAGGAAGAGGAAACACTCTGAAGCCTCTCCTTCTGACCCCACTAAGAAGAAGCGCAAGATCAAGAAAGCTCGGGCTGCTCCCACAGAGCCCTTGACAGTTGAACCTCTATCTGTCATCTATCCTGACGCAGATCGTCAGCTGACAGTTCATGAGCCTGCTCCCACAGAGGCTCCTGAAGCTGAAGATATTCCAGCAGCCGACCCCATCGCTGCTGAAGACATTGGTCATCAGGACAATGTACAATATGATGCAGCCCTTCCTTAGCTTGAGACAAGTGAACTGATCAGCATTGGTCGTCCTGTGACGCCAATCGCACAAGCCGCATCATGGGCGGATCGCCCACAAGAAGAAGAATCTGAGGCCCAGCCCACTCCAATTCCAAAGGCGTCGTCTGCATTCCGCAGGCTTCGCAAAGGACCACGGCCTCAAGATTCGGCTGAAGACACTCCGGCTGCATCAGCTGAAGACAATGAAGAAGTACCACCAAAACCCACTCCCCCGCTTCACCAAGAAGCAGTTCTCCAGGAGAACTTGCCTGCGTCTGACCCTCCAGCTAGTCAAGTGGAGGCCGAAAAAATGGAGGCTGCCACCACCAACCTTGAAGCCAATGTGGAGCCCTCCCCATCAACAGCTTCAAAAGACACTGAAGCTACTGCTCCTGACACTTCTGCGCCTGAGTCTGCTACCGGTCCACAATTCAACTATCATGTTGCGCACAGGCCTTAGGTTCAAAAGCCGATCCCACGACTCCCAAGGTTCCCAGGTCCTGCATCAGCTCCTGGCTCCTTTAATGTAAATAGCTTCAGGGCAGATAATACGTTCTTCAACAGCTCCAAGAACCCTTATTCAAGGGAACGGATTGTATCAGATAGGTTCTGGAGCTATCCACAACGCATCTATTACTCATGCATCCTATACAACCAAGGCCACATCTTCCCGCACAAGCGCCTTGAGGTTGAAGTTGTTGCTGGTCTGCCCGGCCTGGAAGAAGCACTGGATTGCTTCAAGCAAGTGGGTTTGCTGCCGTTTATCACAGATGAAGAGCACTGGAATGAAGAGCTTCTGCTTCAATTCTATGCCACTCTTCATATCAAAGGCTACAACAGAGATCCGAAGACTTGGGTCCTCGAGTGGATGACCGGAAATGTCCATCATGAAGCCAATGCATTCAATATCATTGAGCTTACCGGCCTGCCCACTCCTGGCGAATTCTTCGAGGAAGGCTGCCAACTACATGCTGAAGCAATTGAGAGCATATTCCAGAGGCCTGAACCAAATATGAGTCAGATGCTCTCCATGATGAAGCCATTGCCCCATGATGCACCCTATCCAACTGAGTTCTTCGTTGAAGACTTAGAGTACCTGCCCAGAACCATATATCACATCATCAGGCGGACTCTCTGGCCCATCAAGGGACACTCTCCGCATGCCAAGGTTGAGGGTGCAATGAAGACTCTCATATTCTACATCCTTCATGGCAAATGCTTCAATGCCCAGGACTTCTTCATACGCCAGCTTGCGGCATCCGGCTCAGATTTATTTGGCTTGAAGTTTTATGCTCCTTGGGTTATGCGGCTGATCAAGCTTCATTCTGCGATTTCATATCAGCCCTCAGCCCGCAACCATCGGATCTTCTTGCCAGATGTGGACACCTCTGCTGAAGCTATATATCCTGAGCCTGCCAAGCAACCATTAAGTCTTCAGAATGCAGAACACCAAAGCTTCACTCAGAATGATGAAGGTGTTGCAGCCATCTCCAGAGTGTATCCGTTGGCTAGCACCACACGTGCACCTGCATCTACTGAAGCCACTGACAGCCCAGCTGATCAGCGACCCAAGAAGCGCGCTCGTGCCCTCAATGACCGAGAGCTTCTTGTGGCTCTTCACCAAAAGCAGGACATGCATCATGACTGGCTCAAGAGGCAGATGAAAAGCATCATGGAGGACGTCAATCGTATCAGGAATCTTGCAACAAAGAATGCATTTGTTGCACACGAAACCTGTCGCCGCACTTGGAAAGGACTCACGATGATGTGTCCTGAAGCTGAACTTCAAGAGGATGGCTTCACAGAGCGCTTCAAATTTGACTCCACGCCTCCTCGAAGGGCAATGCTTCGCAGAACTCCATCACTTGAAGATTCGGAGTTCTCTTCCTCTGCTGCCACCGTAACTGCCAGGATTATCGAAGAAGAAGATGACGCTACATCACCTCCACCTCCTTCAGCGCGCGTCGAATCTGCACCAAGCTCGTCTGCACCGCCAAACGCCTCCACCGACCCTGCTGCGCCTGGCAACGTGTAGAAAACTCTATGTCTTCAAACCTTTTTGGTCATCACTATGGGCGGGTGCCTTTATATTTTGCTACATTTTGCTTCGTGCTTACAACTCTCGTTTTGCTACACTTGGTTCTTTGAGTTGTAACACTTAAACTTGATGGTCGTCTGCTACTTGTTTGCCACTATGTTTTTGCGAAGATAAATTCTGCATGTCCGACGATAATTTCCGCACTTATATCATTCCGCAGACGTCCATTTTTCATTATGCATGTCATTCTCTTCATATACTTTTACATGCATGGTGGATTGTCATCATAAGTTGAAGTGGATTTCCACAAGTACAACCTGCCATGTGCATTTGCGTTCCAGAAGCAAATTACTTATATGCACATCTTCAGGGGGAGCCCTTGCAGCTTATGAAGACAATTCCTTTACAATTTCACAAATTATATTCCCCGTTGAAAACTTCAACTAGTTTGTCATCAATCACCAAAAAGGGGGAGATTGTAAGTGCATCTAGTGCCACCCCTAGTTGGTTTTGGAGTATTGACGACAAACCTAGTTGAGGGACTAATGTGTTTGTGAGAATTGCAGGATAACACAGGTAGAAGTCCCTCATTGATTCGGTTTTACTACCAAAGATGACCCCTAAAAATGTACGAAGACACTGAAGACAATAGTGGTATATGAAGATATTCACATTGAAGACTATGACAAGAGAAGACACTATGTGAAGCCTATGGAACTTGAAGACTTAGATCCTTCGTAGTTCTATTTCATTTGTGTTGAGTCATAGGAACCACCGTACTGTTAAGTGGGGTCCAAGAGAACCAGTCAGAATGACTGAAGTGATGCCTAATTCAAAACCTATATCTTCGAGCGAAGACTATGAGAGCAAATCTTGTCCAGACTCGGACAAGTCAGCTTTACTTGTAGCCCAAGTAAAGTTGCCGTGTGAGTTTGAAATCTGACCGTTGGTACACGTGTCAGTTCCTTAGTGACCCAGGGTCATTTTGGACAAATCAGGTCGGGTTGCCCAGTGGCTATAAATAGTCCACCCCTTACAACCATAAACGGTTGGCTGCTCAGATTTTAGTGCACGGCTTTTGTCGTTTGAGAGCAACCCACCTCGAAGCCTTTGAGAGAAAATTCCTAGCGAGGAGAAAAGCCCTAACCACCCAGAGCCAGAGTAAATTGGGCATCACTTAAGTCTTCTTGTCTGAGTGATCTGAAGACTTATTACACTTGAGGAATGTGCATCCTCCAGCCGGTTAGGCGTCGCGTTCTGAGCATCCAAGAGAAATTGTGGATTCCCGGTGAACGAAGTCTGTGAAGGTTTGGGAGTCTACCTTGAAGACTTACCAGAGTGATTGGGCGAGGTCTGTGTGACCTTAGCTCAAGGAGAAAATGGTGAGGACTGGGTGTCCTGAGCTGCGTGTTCAGGACTGGGTGTCCGGGACTGTGTGTCCTTTGGTTTAAATACCTAGCCGCTCCAACGAGACGTACAGTTGTCACAGCAACTGGAACTGGTCCAACAAATCATTGTCTTCAGCGTGTCACTGGTTTTATCTTCACTTCCTTTTAACTTACTGTTATTCATTGTGAAGCCATTGCATGCTTGCTCTATCTCTTGTCTTCACAACGTAACTGTATGATTTGATTGGCTTCATAACTTCTTCCTACCTGATCCTTATTACACTGCAACTACTTGTCATTGTGCTTTCACTCTATTGAATACTTGACCATAGCTTGCCTAGTGTAATCTATCTTCCGCTGCATAAGTGATAGGCATATCTGTACTGTTTGTCTTCATAACTTTCACGTTTTGAAGACTTTCATAAAAATCGCCTATTCACCCCCCTCTAGTCGATATAACGCACTTTCATAAACTCTATTGAAAATCAACAAACTATGTTCTTAGTCAATTTTGCAACCACAATTCATCATCCTTTCAGGAAGGGTCATGTATCGGAGCCTTTTGGCAAGTCCACATACTCAACCATCATATAGTCTTCTATGATTACTAACACTCACCGCATACACATGAGCAAAAAGTTTCAACCGGACACATAAAAAGATAGGGGCTTATAGTTTCGCCTCCCAACATATTCACCTCAAGGGTGATGTCAACAATAATAACTCATGCCCACCCATATCCAACTGGATATATGTGCCTAGATGTTTCCTCACCACATGGTGCTTGCCAAAAGAGAAAATAAAAATGAATAGAGATAAATACTTTGACTCTTGCATAAAAGTAAATGCATAAAAGTAAAAGATAGGCCCTTCACAGAGGGAGAAGAGGTTTCCATGCGCTTTTTGGTTGTATGCTCAATCCCTTAGTGCAAAAGAACGCCATGTTATATTGCCCCTTATGATAGCAACCTTAATTATACAGTCTGTCGCCTTTATTATTTTGCCATCACAAGTTTGTACAACGCTTAATTTTCTCTTACACTAAATGATCTAACAAATTTAGAAGCAATTTTTATTGCCTTATTGTACTGATGACAACTTACTTGAAGGATCTTATTCAATCCATAGGTAGGTATGGTGGGCTCTCAAAATAAGATTTGGGTTGAGGGTTTTGGATGCACAAGTCGTATCTCTACTTAGTGCGGAATTTTTTGGCTAGCAAAGATGGGAGGCAAGCACCACATGTTAAAGGATCTATGACAATAGAACTTCTATGTGAATATGAACAAACATAAATCACTACATTGTCTTCCTTGTCCAACGTCAAATTTTTTGGCATACAATATTTTGATGGGGGCTCACAATCAAAAAATATGTCCAAGATAGTGCATTTGCATGTGAATCTTCTCTTCCCTTATGAATTCTTTCATGAATTGCATCATTCACCAATGATATGTTTGTAAATCTCCAATAAATTTTTCTACTTATACTCTTCCTTATGTGATGTCATTACCTACCATAAGATTAGCATATGATATTTTTCATTTATTTCCTTTCTTTTTATTGCACAAGAAAGTAAAGAAAGCAAAACTCAAACTAAACTTTATTATATCTTGCACCCGATTACAAGGATAGATCACTAAGAAAGCACTCGAAAAGAAATAATCGAACTAAACTTTTATTCAACTAAAGCAAAAGATAACTCAGGATTGAACTAAGATAAGTAAAGGAAAAAGATAATGGAGGTTATACGATATTGGGGCACCTCCCCCAAGCTTGGCACAAGCCAAGGTGAGTGCCCATACCCGATACTCAAATATCTTTTGGTGATGAAGGAGGAGGTGGTGGTGATGAAGTAGTAGCGATCTTATCATCGGGTTTCCATGGCAGGGGCTCACCATCATAAGAGGAGGAGCGAGTCTCACGAGTCCTGCAACTGGCAGCCAAACTCATACCTTTAAACCTTGCCTCATATTCAAAGGCTTGGTTTTGGAGATCATAGATTTGGCTTTGCAGAAAGTTGATTTGCTCGTTGAAGCTAAAGACGACGTCCTTCATGGACTTGCCATCCACCTTGAGATCACGGGTATAGTCCTCGATCATGAGGTGATTGGCGTTGAGTCTATGTTCCACCATCCCCTTGCAATTGAAGACCTCCTACTCCATAGCTTCGAGCCTGGCGTCCATGGTCCCCGTACCTTTGGGGCACTGCATCACCTCCCGCAAATACATGTTGATGACGTTCTCGAAGAACTTGTCCTTAGAGGAGCTTGAAGTGGCCATGGTAATCTAGATCTGCCAAAAACAACAAGAAAAGAAAATAGAAGATTTCTCCGTCATACGATGGTCAATAGGTTCGGGCGGTATATAAAGATTTTTTATCTTGGGAAACAAGCAAACGGGAAAAATGGAGCCCGGAAGGTACCCGAGGTGGGCACAACCCACCTGGGCGCGCTTGGCAAGCCAGGCACTGAAGGAAATATGCCCTAGAGGCAACAATAAAGTTGTTATTTATATTTCCTTATATCATGATAAATGTTTATTATTCATGTTAGAATTGTATTAACCGGAAACTTAGTACATGTGTGAATACATAGACAAACAGAGTGTCCCTAGTATGCCTCTACTTGACTAGCTCGCTAATCAAAGATGGTTAAGTTTCCTAGCCATGGACATGTGTTGTCATTTGATGAATGGGATCACATCATTAGAGAATGATGTGATGGACTAGACACATCCGTTAGCTTAGCACTATGATTGTTTAGTTTATTGGTATTGCTTTCTTCACGACTTATACATGTTCCTATGACTATGAGTTTATGCAACTCCCGAATACCGGAGGAACACTGTGTGCTATCAAACATCACAACGTAACTGGGTGATTATAAAGATGCTCTACAGGTGTCTCCCATGGTGTTTGTTGAGTTGGCATAGATCGAGATTAGGATTTATTACTCCGATTGTCGGAGAGGTATCTCCGGGCCCTCTCGGTAATGCACATCACTATAAGCCTTTCAAGCAATGTGACTAATGAGTTAGTTGTGGGATGATGCATTACAAAACGAGTAAAGAGACTTGCCGGTGACGAGATTGAACTAGGTATGATGATACCGACGATCGAATCTCGGGCAAGTAACATACCGATGACAAAGGGAACAATGTATGTTGTTATGCGGTTTGACCGATAAAGATCTTCGTAGAATATGTAGGAACCAATATGATCATCCAGGTTTCGCTATTGGTTATTGACCGGAGATGTGTCTTGGTCATGTCTACATAGTTCTCGAACCCGTAGGGTCCGCATGCTTAACGTTCGATGACGATTTGTGCTATGAGTTATGTGATTTGATGTACCGAAGGTTGTTCGGAGTCTCGGATGAGATCACGGACATGACGAGGAGTAGACATAAAGATTGATATATTGAACCATGTTATTCGGACACCGGAAGTGTTCCCGATGGTTTTGGATAAAACCGGAGTGCCGGAGGGGTTACCGGAACCCCCCACGGAAGTAATGGGCCATAGTGGGTGAGGGAGTCCTGGATTAGGGGGTGTTCAGATAGTCGAACTATACCTTCAGCCGGACTCCTGGACTATGGAGATACAAGATTGAAGACTCCGTCCCGTGTCCGGAAGGGACTTTCCTTGGCATGGAAGGCAAGCTTGGCGATACGGATATTTAGATCTCCTACCATTGTAACCGACTCTATGTAACCCTAACCCTATCCGATGTCTATATAAACCGGAGGGTTTTAGTCCGTAGGACAACATACACATCAACAATCATACCATAGGCTAGCTTCTAGGGTTTAGCCTCTCTGATCTCGTGGTAGATCTACTCTTGTACTACCCATATCATCAATATTAATCAAGCAGGACGTAAGGTTTTACCTCCATCGAGAGGGCCCAAACCTGGGTAAAACTTCGTGTCCCTTGCCTCCTGTTACGATCCGGCCTAGACGCACAGTTCGGGACCCCCTACCCGAGATCCGCCGGTTTTGACACCGACATTGGTGCTTTCATTGAGAGTTCCTCTGTGTCGTCGCCGTCAGGCTCGATGGCTCCGACGATCTTCAACAGCGATGCAGTCCAGGGTGAGACCTTCCTCCCCGGACAAATCTTCGTCTTCGGAGGCTTCGCACTGCGGGCCAATTCACTTGGCCATCTGGAGCAGATCGAAAGCTACGCCCCTGGCCGTCAGGTCAGATTCGGAAGTTTAAACTACACGGCTGACATCCGCGGGGACTTGATCTTCGACGGATTCGAGCCACTGCCGAGCGCGCCGCACTGTCCCAACGAGCATGATCTAGCTCTACTGCTGAACAGTGCATGGAGGCCGCACCCACATCGGCTCCGGTCCTTAATTCAGAGCCAACTGCGCCGATCGAGGATGGGCGGTTGGACGCCACCTCGGGGGCTGCGATCTCAACGGCGATTGAGCCGAACAGCAGCCCCACACTCCGCGAGACTCATGACTCCAAGGAGCCGGACTCCTTTCCGGACTCCGAACCCTCCGCGCCTCGGCCAATCAAATCCGATTGGGCGCCGATCATGGAGTTCACTGCCGCGGACATCTTTCAGCACTCGCCTTTTGGAGATATTCTGAAGACACTGAAGTCTCTCTCTTTATCAGGAGAGCCCTGGCCGGACTACGGCCAGCAAGGTTGGGATTCGGACGATGAAGAAATTCAAAGCCCACCCACCACCCACTTTGTAGCCACTATCGACGACTTAACAGACATGCTCGACTTCAACTCCGAAGACATCGACGGTATGGACGCCGAAGAAGGAGATGATGAAGAACCAGCGCCTACTAGGCCCTGGAAAGCCACCTCGTCGTATGACATATACATGGTGGACACCCCAAAAGAGGGAGATGGTGATGGAACAGCGGAGGATGACCCCTCCAAGAAACAGCCTAAGCGCCGACGTCAGCGGCGCTGCTCAAAATCCCGCCAAAACAAACACGGTGATTTCAGCACAGGAGATAATAATACTCCGGAAAGTGCCGAAGAAACCCCCCTCCAGCAAGATTTAGCACAGGAGGATGGAGAAACCAGCCCTCATGAGAGAGCAGCAGACAGAGAGGTCGAGGATGATAATTATATGCCTCCCTCCGAAGATGAGGCAAGCCTCGACGACGACGAATTCGTCCTGCCAGAGCATCCCGTCGAGCAAGAGCGTTTTCAACGCAGTCTTATGGCCACGGCAAGAAGCCTCAAGAAAAAACAGCAACAACTTAGAGCTGATCAAGATTTGCTAGTTGACAGATGGACTGAAGTCCTTGCGGCCGAAGAGCATAAACTCGAACGCCCCTCCAAGAGCTACCCAAAGCGCAGGTTGCTACCCCAATTAGAGGAGGAAGCACTTGATGCGGCCAACCGGCCACCTCGTGGCCACGACAGAGAGGCCCCTCGGCCCTCCACTCAAGCCGCACCCCATACCAAGGCACGAGACTATGCGCCGAACTTACAAGATATGTTGGAGGACAAGGCTAAACAAACAAGATCGATCTACGGATCGCGTGGGCGCCCCACGGCTCAAGACGGTATCCGTCATGCCGGCCACAAATTCGGCAGGGCCGAACACAGTAGACAAGGCTCACTGGAGCTACGTCATGATATAGCCCAGTAGAGAGGCGCCGCGCACCCACTATGCTTTACAGATGAAATAATGGATCATCAAATCCCCGAGGGCTTCAAACCCGTAAACATCGAATCATATGATGGCACAACAGATCCTGCGGCATGGATTGAGGATTATCTCCTTCATATCCACATGGCCCGCGGTGATAATTTCCACGCCATCAAATACCTCCCACTCAAGCTTAAAGGACCAGCTCGGCATTGGCTTAACAGCTTGCCAACATGATCAATCAGCTGTTGGGAGGACTTGGAAGCCGCATTCCTCGACAATTTCCAGGGCACTTATGTGCGAGCCCCAGACGCCGATGACCTAAGTCACATAATTTAGCAGCCAGATGAATCGGCCAGACAATTCTGGACACGGTTCCTAACAAAGAAAAATCAAATAGTCGACTATCCGGACGCTGAGGCCCTAGCAGCCTTCAAGCACAATATCCGTGACGAGTGGCTAGCCCGGCACCTTGGACAAGAAAAGCTGAAATCTATGGCTGCACTCACGACACTCATGACCCGCTTTTGCGCAGGAGAAGACAGCTGGCTTGCTCGTAGCAACAATATAACCAAGAACCCTGGTAATTCGGACACCAGGGATAGTAGTGGCAGGTCACGTCGAACCAAGCAGAAGCGCCGCATTAACGGCGACAATGCTGAGGATACGGCAGTTAATGCCGGATTCAGAGGCTCTAAATCCGGTCAGTGGAAAAAGCCATTCAAAAGGAATCCTAGGGGCCCGTCCAGTTTGGACCGAATACTCGACCGCTTATGCCAGATACATGGCACCCCCGAAAAGCCAGCCAATCACACCAACAGGGATTGTTGGGTGTTCAAGCAGGCAGGCAAGTTAAATGCCGAAAATGAAGACAAGGGGCCGCATAGCAATGACGATGAGGAGCCCCGGCCGCCGAACAACAGTGGACAGAAGGGCTTTCCCCCACAAGTGCGGACGGTGAACATGATATACGCAACCCACATCCCCAAGAGGGAGCGGAAGCGCGCGTTAAGGGACGTATATGCGATAGAGCCAGTCGCCCCAAAGTTCAACCCATGGTCCTCCTGCCCGATCACCTTTGATCGAAGGGACCACCCCACTAGCACCCGTCACAGCGGATTCACCGCATTGGTTCTAGACCCAATTATTGACGGATTTCATCTCACTAGAGTCCTTATGGATGGCGGCAGCAGCCTGAACCTGCTTTACCAGGATACAGTGCGGAAAATGGGCATAGATCCCTCAAGGATTAAGCCCACCAAAACGACCTTTAAAGGCGTAATACCAGGTGTAGAGGCCAACTGTACAGGCTCAGTCACACTTGAAGTGGTCTTCGGATCTCCGGATAATTTCCGAAGCGAAGAGTTAATCTTCGACATAGTCCCGTTTCGCAGTGGCTATCACGCACTGCTCGGGCGAACCGCATTCGCCAAGTTCAACGCGGTACCGCATTACGCATACCTTAAGCTCAAGATGCCAGGCCCTCGAGGAGTAATTACGGTCAATGGAAACACCGAACGCTCCCTCCGAACGGAGGAGCACACGGCGGCCCTTGCAACGGAAGTACAAAGCAGCCTCTCCAGGCAGTTCTCCAGTCCGGCCAGTAAACGACCAAACACCGTCAAGCGCGCCCGGAGTAACCTACAACAAGACCGCCTGGCACGGTCCAAGCAGGCGTAGCAATGCGGCCCCAACCCCAACCCTCGCAAAAAGGCGACGCTAGTACTTCGCGTACATAATTACGCTCTAGAGATACCATGGGCACAGGGGGAGGGGCACCATCGCGGCACGCCCAAAACACGGCTTAAACCGTACCAGGGGCTGCCAATTTTTAATTTTTTTTACTTTCAGGACTCCATTCTTCGGACGGCCTGTTCGGCAGTTCAATTGCCGCACAAACGATGCAAGAACCAGGGAAGCAGACAAGCCACACTGCAGTACGGAACTCCCAGGTGGTCTCTATCATGAGCAGTATACCTGTTTCGCATATTATTCTGCAGCTTGCCCCTAGAGCGGACATGTTACATAGTCCAACCTTTTGCTTATCGCATTATTTGTATCGTTCTGCTTTGATCGCAACTCTTTTTAATAAACAATGCATAGCTTTTGTCTATTTTTGCATTACTCTTTTTTTATATTTATATATGTTCCTTAATGACATGTTGCACCCGTACACTTTGGTACGGTCAAAATACGCTAGGGGCTTCAGTACCCCTCAACATGGTGTGAGAAGTCCGAACACTTTAACAAGTGCGGCACCCCGAACTTATAGCATTATATGCATCGGCTCCGAATCATGTCTTGGGTCAATAGTTGGGTTTTCCCGGCTCCTATGTTTTGGTGCCTTACGTTCCGCTATATCGGCTAAGGTAGCACTAGGAGAACCACTGCGATTGTGCCCCGGTTGAGCTGGGTCGAGCACATCAGTGGAGAAAGCTAAAACTGACCGTCATGATAAGGCGAGAGCTGGTCGCTGTTCGAGAGGTCTTTTCGAGTCCTTAAAGACTTATGACGCTTAGGGCGAGGAGCCGGCTCTGTCCGGCCAAGGCGTAGATAGCGCCCCGAACTCGGTCTTCCGAATACCAGGGGCTTCGCCAAAATTTAAAATTATAGAATTCTATGGCTAAGTGAGAGTGTTGACGCATTATAGTCCGATTGCCTTGTTCGTTGGGCTGAGCGCCTCCCTCGAAGGACCCAAACATGGGAAAAAGAGCCCTCAGGTTTATCCCCGAACACCCCAGCACTAGCGACACGGGGGCAGAAGCCGACTACTCGCCATCTCTCAGAATTGATAAACAACCGCACATAAGGTAATATTTTAAATTCAAACAGCATTGCTTAGCGCATATGAACAAGTTTTTAGCGCACAGGACAAAACGAGCGAGTTTTACTCAAAAATTACATCCATAGAATATTCATCCGCCACAAGGCGGGCACCCTTCAGAACATCCTTATAATAATTTTCGGGCTTGCGATGCTCTTTCCCCGGCGGTGGCCCGTCCTTCACAAGCTTCTCAGCATCCAGCTTGCCCCAGTGCACTTTCACACGGGCAAGGGCCCTACGGGCACCTTCAATGCAGACGGAGCGCTTGATGACCTCGAGCCTTGGACAGGCCCCCACCAGCCGCCGCACCAGCCCGAAGTAGCTCCCAGGCTGAGCCTCTCCATGCCACAGCCGAACTATGAGGCCCTTCATGGCCTGTTCGGCCGCCTTGTGGAGCTCGACCAGTTGGTTCAACTAGTCGCTCAGGGGCACGGGGTGTCCGGCCTCAGCGTACTGAGACTAGAACACCTTCTCCGTCGGGCTGCCCTCCTCGGCTCGATAGAATGCGGCGGCATCAGATATACTCCGGGGAAGATCTGCGAACGCGCCTGGAGAACTCCTGATTCGGGTAAGTAACAAGTAATTCACGCTTATGTGTTTACTTTGCATAAAGAATGCCTTACCCGCCGCTATCTTCTTCACCTCATCCAACTCCTGGAGGGTCTTCTGGGATTCGGCCTTGGCAGACTTGGCACTTTCAGTAGCCGCCGCGAGCTCGGAAGCTCGCGTCCTTGAGTCACGCTCCAAACTCTCATGTTTTTCCATGAGAGCCTGGAGCTCTTGCCGCACCTTGCCAACCTCGGCCTCATACTTTTCTCGCTAAGTGCGCTCCGTGGCTGACCTCTTCTCGGCCTCGAGCAGCGCTTGCTTCAGGGTCGCCACCTCAGACATGGCCCCTACAATAGCCACGATACTCCTGTCATTTTTCGCAATTGCACCTTTTATACACATTTATACAAGGTGTTTCTTACCTTCACTGTCCTCGAGCTGCTTCTTGGCATGTCCGAGCTCTTGCTCGGACCGCTCGAGGTCCTGCTTTAGCACGTCCACTTCCGCAGTCAGTGTGGCGGACACCAGCAGGGAAGCCTGCACACGCCATATTGACTTCTTTTTGTTAGACTCCTGCGAATTTTATTTGATACTCTATTCGGCTTTTCTTCCCGAACCCCAAACAGAGCATCAGGGGCTACTGTCTATGCGGTAATGTTATTTACACATTCTTTACTTACCTCAAAGCCTGTTAAAAGGCTTGTACAAGCTTCAGTCAGTTTGCTCTTGGCGGACTGAACCTTCTGGACCACCACACTCATAATGGTGCGGTGCCCCTCGTCGATGGAGGCGCCTTGGAGCGCCTCCAACAGATTGTCCGGCGCCTCCAGTTCGACGGAGGTCGCCGGCGCGGTGGGCTTGCTCCTCTTGGAAGGAGGTCCCCCGCCGGACTCTGGAACCTTTGAAGGTTCCGTAGCGGTGTCCGGCCTAGGGCCGGACTTGGAGCCCTGGGGGGTTTCGTCCCCTTTACTCCTAGAGTCCGGGAGGTCGCCTTGTGGTGCCTTCAGGACCACCTCCTCCCGGATTGGAACCTGTTGGGACAACACTTCGGTGTCGTCCGTAGGGCGGGGGGAGGAAGCCGTCGGCAGCGAGTTCACGTCCGACAAGTCCAGTGAGCCGCTCGACGATGCGTCGAGCCGGTCTTTGGGTGGGCTGCATAAACATATTCGACATAAGGGAAAGCTATGCAATAAACGAATACTATGAATCACTCCGGTATCCGGATACTTACGATTTCGCCAGGGGCTTGGCCCTGGGCGGCCACTCCTCTTCACCGTTGTCGGTGTTGGTGGAGTAGTCGGGAGGAGGGGTTCTCCCCTTCTTGGACCCTTCGGCCTCCCTACTTGGGGCGGCCTTCCTTTTCTTCCCTTCCCCCGCTGGAGGGGGAGGGGTTTCTTCTTCCTCCTCCTCGTCTTCACGGGAGGAATGCGCCTCAGAACCGTCGAATGATAGATCCGACGCCTCTTGGCGCCGGGCACTCTTTCGAGTCCCCGCGGCCTTTTTTGCGGCCTTCTTCTCTGGCACCACATAGGGTGCTGGAACCAGCAGCTTCGCCAAGTGGGCATCGGCTGGGTCTTCGAGCAAAGGTGCCGGACAGTCGATCCGTCCGGACTTCGCCTGCCAATCCTGTCAAAGGTAAGGGAGCTTAGATCCCGCACAGAGTTAAACTATGAAAAACTAGTGCCTTGTAAAAAATACAAAAAGCTTACCGCGCTAGCGTGACGCTGCGCGCTGAATCCGCGATCCTCGGTAGCTGATGCGGGAGCCTCGGCGCCTTTGAAAAGCACCTTCCAGGCATCTTTGTATGTCGTGTCGAAGAGCCTTCTCAGAGTTTGGTGCTGCGCCGGATCGGACTCCCATAGGTTGAAATCCCGTTGTTGACACGGGAGGATCAAGCGGATGAGCATAACCTGGACTACGTTGACAAGCCTGAGCTGCTTGTTCGCTAGGGATTGGATGCATGTTTGTAGTCCGGTCACCTCCTTTTGGTTGCCCCACGACAGGCCCGTCTCTTTCCAGGACGTGAGCCGCGTTGGGGGTCCGGACCAGAACTCGAGGGCTGCGACCCACTTAGGGTCGAACGGCTCGGTGATGTAAAACCACCCCGATTGCCACCCCTTCAGGCTCTCCACAAAGGAGCCCTCGAGCCATAGGACGTTGGCCATCTTGCCCACCATGGCTCCTCTGCATTCCACTTGGTTGCCGCGCACCACCTTCGGCTTGACGTTGAAGGTCTTGAGCCATAGGCTGAAATGGGGGAGGATGCGGAGGAAAGCCTCGCACACAATGATAAACGCCGAGATGTTGAGGACAAAATTCGGGGCCAGATCGTGGAAATCCAGGCCATAGTAGAACATGAGCCCCCGGACAAATGGATGGAGAGGAAAACCCAGTCCGCGGAGGAAATGGGGGAGGAACACCACCCTCTCATGGGGCCTTGGGGTGGGGATGAGCTGCCCCTTTTCGGGGTGCCGGTACGTGATGTTGTTAGACAGGTATCCGGCCTTCCTCAGCTTTTTGATGTGTCCCTCCGTGACGGAGGAGACCATCCACTTGCCTGCCGCTCCGGACATGGCTGGAGAAGGTTGAGGTGAGGAGTGCGGACTTGGGCGCTGGAGCTTGAGTGCGCAAGAATGGATAGGCGAAGGAGGAAGAAGGCGTAGGTGAGAAGGTGGATCCTTATCCCCTTATGTGGGTGGATGCAACTACATGTCCCCATCAGCCTGGAAAAACTCGCTTATCTCCCAGGCGCCGTAATCAAAGGCGCGGTTGGGTTACCCACGCCCGTATTGATGAGAATCCCGGAATAAGGGGACCCGATCTTTGCTTTAACAAGACGTGCCAAGGAAATCGCCTCGCATGACGCGCTGAGGTGGGATAATGAATTGACTCGGATAAAGGCTTAGCCGTAGTGTGACATACTATGGAATATGTCAGCGGATTAGATTGGTGTAAATATTATTCTCTCTATGGCAATATGTGGAAACTTATTTTGTAGAGCCGGACACTATCTTTGTGTTCAAAATCTTCTTTGAAGTACTTGGAGGAGGAACCCGCCTTGCAATGCCAAAGACAATTTGCGCGCCGAACTCATCGTCATTGAAGCCTGGTTCAGGGGCTACTGAGGGAGTGCTAGATTAGGGGGTGTTCTGATAGCCGAACTATACCTTCAGCCGGACTCCTGGACTATGAAGATACAAGATTGAAGACTCCGTCCCGTGTCCGGAAGGGACTTTCCTTGGCGTGGAAGGCAAGCTTGGCGATACGGATATTTAGATCTCCTACCATTGTAACCGACTCTATGTAACCCTAACCCTATGTGGTGTCTATATAAACCGGAGGGTTTTAGTCCGTAGGACAACATACACATCAACAATCATACCATAGGCTAGCTTCTAGGGTTTTGCCTCTCTAATCTCGTGGTAGATCTACTCTTGTACTACCCATATCATCAATATTAATCAAGCAGGACGTAGGGTTTTACCTCCATCAAGAGGGCCCAAACCTGGGTAAAACTTCGTGTCCCTTGCCTCCTGTTACCATCCGGCCTAGACGCACAGTTCGGGACCCCCTACCCGAGATCCGCCGGTTTTGACACCGACAGTGGGCCTTATGGGAGAGAGAGGACAGCAGCCAGTAGGTGGCGCATGCCCCCAAGGGGAGTCCGAATAGGACTAGGGGAGGGGGACGCGGCCCCTCTTTCCCTCTCCCTTTCACTCTCCTTCCTTATTCTCCTACTTGGACTAGGAAGGGGGGGGGGGCGATTCCAACTTGGAGTAGGATTCCCCCCTTGGGTGCGCCCCTTGTGACCGGCCGGCCTCCTCCTGCCCTCCTTTATATACGGGGGAGGGGGGCATGCTACCTCTTGAGCACTGCGTTGGTTTTCCCTTCACGAGGAAAGGGTGATGCAGCAAAGTAGCGTAAGTATTTCCCTCAGTTTTTGAGAACCAAGGTATCAATCAAGTAGGAGGTGACACGCAAGTCCCTCGTACCTACACAAACAAATAAGAACCTCGCAACCAACGGGATAACGGGGTTGCCAATCCCTTCATGGTCACTTACGAGAGTGAGATCTGATAGAGATGATAGAATAATATTTTTGGTATTTTTATGATAAAGATTAAAAGTAAAGATTACAAAATAAAACGTAATAGAAATAGCTTGTTGACGGAAAATTAATATGATGGAGAATAGACCCGGGAGCCATAGTTTTCACTAATGGCTTCTCTCAAGATAGCATAAGTATTACGGTGGGTGAACAAATTACTGTCGAGCAATTGATAGAAAAGGGAATAATTATGACAATATCTAGGCATGATCATGTATATAGGCATCACGTCCGTGACAAGTAAACCGACTTCTACCTGCATCTACTAATATTACTCCACACATCGACTGCTATCCGACATGCATCTAGAGTATTAAGTTCATAAGAACAGAGTAACGCATTAGGTAAGATGACATGATGTAGAGGGATAAAGTCAAGCAATATGATATGAACCCCATCTTTTTATCCTCGATGTCAACAATACAATACGTGTCGTTTCCCTTTCTGTCACTGGGATCGAACACCGCAAGATCGAACCCAAAGCTAAGCACTTCTCCCATTGCAAGAAAGATCAATCTAGTAGGCCAAACCAAACTGATAATTCGAAGAGACTTGCAAAGATAACCAATCATACATAAAAGATTTCAGAGAAGAATCAAATATTGTTCATAGATAGACTTGATCATAAACCCACAATTCATCGGATCTCGACAAACACACCGCAAAAAGAGTTACATCGAATAGATCTCCAAGAAGATCGAGGAGAACTTTGTAATGAGATTCAAAGAGAGAGAAGAAGCCATCTAGCTAATAACTTTGGACCCGAAGGTCTGAAGTAAACTACTCACACATCATCGGAGGGGCCATGGAGTTGATGTAGAGGCCCTCCGTGATCGATGCCCGCTCCGGCGGAGCTCGGAAAAGGCCCCAAGATGGGATCTCTTGGGTACAGAAGGTTGCGGCGGTGGAAATAGGGTTCCGTGGTGCTCCTGGATGTTGTCAGGGTATATGAGTATATATAGGAGGAAGAAGTAGGTCGGTTGAGCCACGAGGGGGGAGGGCGCGCCCAGGGAGGAGGCACGCCCCTGCCTCGTGGACTCCTCGTTTGTTTCTTGACGTCCACTCCAAGTCCTCTGGATCACATTTGTTCGAAAAATAACATTCCCGAAGGTTCCATTCTGTTTGGATTCCGTTTGATATTCCTTTTCTGTGAAACACCAAAATAGGCAAAAAAACAACAATTTGCACTGGGCCTTGGGTTAATAGGTTAGTCCCAAAAATAATATAGAAGTATAAAATAAAGCCCATTAACATCCAAAACAGATAATATAATAGCATGGAACAATCAAAAATTATAGATACGTTGGAGACGTATCAAGCATCCCCAAGCTTAATTCCTGCTCGTCCTCGAGTAGGTAAATGATAAAAACAGAATTTTTGATGTGGAATGCTACCTAGCATAATTCTCAATGTAATTCTCTTTATTGTGGCATGAATATTCAGATCCGAAAGATTTAATACAAAAGTCTAATATTGACATAAAAATAGTTATATTTCAAGCATACTAACTAAGCAATTATGTCTTCTCAAAATAACATGGCAAAAGAATATTCATCCCTACAAAATCATATAGTTTGGTCATGCTCCATTTTCTTCACACAAGAATGCTCTCATCATGCACAACCCTGATGACAAGCCAAGCAATTGTTTCACACTTTAGTAATCTCAAACTTTTTTCAACTTTCACGCAATACATGAGCTTGAGCCATGGATATAGCACTATGGGTGGAATAGAATATGATGATGTGGGTTATGTGGAGAAGACAAAAAAGGAGAAAGTCTCACATCGACGCGGCTAATCAATGGGCTAGGGAGATGCCCATCAATTGATGTCAATTCAAGGAGTAGGGATTGCCATGTAACGGATGCACTAGAGCTATAAATGTATGAAAGCTTAACAAAATAAACTAAGTGGGTGTGCATCCAACTTGCTTCCTCACGAAGACCTAGGGCATTTGATGAATCCCATTGTTGGAATATACAAGCCAAGTTCTATAATGAAAAATTCCCACTAGTATATGAAAGTGACAAAACAAGAGACTCTCTATCATAAAGATCATGGTGCTACTTTGAAGCACAAGTGTGGAAAAAAAGATAGTAGCATCGCCCCTTTTTCTCCCTTTTTGGGACAATGCTCTATTAATGATGATCATCACACTTCTATTTATTTACAACTCAATGATTACAACTTGATACTAGAACAAAGTATGACTCTATATGAATGCCTCTGGCGGTGTACCAGGAAGGGCAATGAATCAAGAGTGACATGTATGAAAAATTATGAACGGTGGCTTTGCCACAAATACTATGTCAACTACATGATCATGCAAGGCAATATGTCAATGATGATGTGTGTCATGATAAATGGAACGGTGGAAAGTTGCATGGAAATATATCTCGGAATGGCTATGGAAATGCCATAATAGGTAGGTATGGTGGCTGTTTTGAGGAAGATATAAGGAGGTTTATGTTTGATAGAGCGTATCATATCACGGGGTTTGGATGCACCGGTGAAGTTTGCACCAACTCTCAAGGTGAGAAAGGGCAATGCACGGTACCGACGAGGCTAGCAATGATGGAAGGGTGAGAGTGCGTATAATCCATGAACTCAACATTAGTCATAAAGAACTCACATACTTATTGCAAAAATCTACAAGTCATCAAAAACCAAGCATTACGCGCATGCTACTAGGGGGATAGATTGGTAGGAAAAGACCATCGCTCGTGCCCGACCGCCACTCATAAGGTAGACAATCAAATAACACCTCATGTTTCAAATTTGTTACAAAACGGTCACCATACGTGCATGCTATGGGACTTGCAAACTTCAACGCAAGTATTTCTCAAATTCACAACTACTCAACTAGCACACTCTAATTTTACCACCTCTATATCTCAAAACAATTATCAAGTATCAAACTTCTCCTAGTATTCAATGCACTTTTTATGAAAGTTTTTATTATACCGATCTTGAATGCCTATCATATTAGGACTAAATTCATAACCAAAGAAAATTACCATGCTGTTCTAAGGGACTCTCAAAATAATATAAGTGAAGCATGAGAGATCAATAATTTCTATAAAATAAAACCACCACCGTGCTCTAAAAGATATAAGCGAAGCACTAGAGCAAAATTATCTAGCTCAAAAGGTATAAGTGAAGCACATAGAGTATTCTAATAAATTCCGATTCATGTGTGTCTCTCCCAAAAGGTGTGTACATCAAGGATGATTGTGGTAAACTAAAAAGCAAAGACTCAAATCATACAAAACGCTCCAAGCAAAACACATATCATGTGGTGAATAAAAATATATCTCCAAGGAAAGTTACCGATGGATGAAGACGAAAGAGGGGATGCCTTCTGGGGCATCCCCAAGCTTAGGCTCTTGCCTCTCATTGTTCCATAATCCATCAAATCTTTACCCAAAACTTGAAAAGTTCACAACGCAAAACTTAAAAGAAAATCTCGTGAGCTCCATTAGTAAAAGAAAACAAACCACCACTTCAAGGTACTGTAATAAACTCATTCTTTATTTATATTGGAGTTAAACCTACTGTATTCCAACTTTCCTATGGTTCATAAACTCTATTACTAGCCATAGATTCATCAAAATAAGCAAACAACACACGAAAAAAAGAATCTGTCAAAAACAGAACAGTCTGTAGTAATCTGTAGGTTTCGAATACTTCTGGAACCCCAAAAATTCTAAAATAAATTTGTGGACGTCAGTAATTTATCTATTAATCATATGCAAAAATAATTTACTAAATATCACTCTCCAGTAAAAAAATGGCAGCAGTTCTCCTGAGCACTAAAGTTTCTGTTTTTGTACAGCAAGATTGCAAAGACTTTTCCCAAGTCTTCCCAAAGGTTCTACTTGGCATAAACACTAAGTAAAAGCATAAAACCACATCTAAACACAGGCTAGATGAATTATTTATTACTAAATAGAACCAAAAAGCAAAGAACAAAAATAAAATTGGTTGCCCCACAACAAGCACTATCATTTAACGCCCCCTAGCTAGGCATAAAAGCAAGGATAGATCTAGGTGTTGTCATCTTTGGTATGAAATCCTTCAATATAACACTTATAACCCTTGGGGGTTTCCTTATTTTTATTAATTATCAAACTCTTAGGCAAGAAATGAAGAAAATCATTTGTAGCAAAAGGTTCCTTAATGATAGCGAGAAAGTTGGGGTGAACACTTATGGATTTGAGATCCGCATTTTCCTTACTAGAAGTTTCATCCTTATTTTTAGGAACGTACATTAGTTTGGCAACTTTGGTAGGAGGATTTTAAGTATTCCTTACAGAAGAAAAAGTGGACCCTAAGTTGGTAATAATACACTCATGCTTATCAATTCTTTCGGAATCTTGATCTATTCTTTCATTCACTACGAGTTCTTTTTCTTTAAAACTTTTCAGAATGACTCCTACCTTAGATCCATATTGGGTAATTTGGTTGTGGATCTTTTTATTAAAATTCTTAATTAATTCAATAGTGGGAACTTTATTTTCAATAATATCGAGCCTTTGCATAACATGTTCCAAAGTTAACATATATAGTTCCATTAACCAAGAGACGTGGTGTGCCAAACAAATCTACCATAGCATTATAAGAATCAAAAGTATGGCTACCCAAGAAATTTCCTCCGGTAATGGTATCAAGAATATATCTATTCCAAGGAATGATGCCTACATAAAAATTACGAAGAAGAACGGAAGTAGATAGCTTCCTAGTAGACCTATTTTGCGCATTGCAAATTCTTTACCAAGCATCTTTTAGATTTTCTCCCTCACTTTTGTTTAAAATTGAGGACCTCATTCTCGGGAGACAAAGGAGTAGATAAAGGACTAGCTATAACGACGAAGCAAGCAACCCAACACCCAAGCAAACAAGAAACAAGCAAAAAGAGGCGAACTGGGGAAGAGAAGGGGAACGGAAAAAGAGGGCGAATAAAACGGCAAGGGTGAAGTGGGGGAGAGGAAAACGAGAGCCAAATGCCAAATAATGTAATGTGAGGGATAAGAGTTTATGATGAGTACTTGGTATGTCTTGACTTGTGCGTAGACTCCTCGGCACCGGCGCCAGAAATCCTTCTTGCTACCTCTTGAGCACTGCTTTGGTTTTCCCTTGAAGAGGAAAGGGTGATGCAGCAAAGTAGCGTAAGTATTTCCCTCAGTTTTTGAGAACCAAGGTATCAATCTAGTAGGAGGCCACACGCAAGTCCCTCGTACCTACACAAACAAATAAGAACCTCGCAACCAACGCGATAAAGGGGTTGTCAATCCCTTCAGGTCACTTACGAGAGTGAGATCTGATAGAGATGATAGAATAATATTTTTGGTGTTTTTATGATAAAGATTAAAAGTAAAGATTGCAAAATAAAAGGTAATAGAAATAGCTTGTTGACGAAAGATTAATATGATGGAGAATAGACCCGGGGGCCATAGGTTTCACTAGTGGCTTCTCTCAAGATAGCATAAGTATTACGATGGGTGAACAAATTACCGTCGAGCAATTGATAGAAAAGAGAATAATTATGAGAATATCTAGGCATGATCATGTATATAGGCATCACGTCCGTGACAAGTAGACCGACTCCTGCCCACATCTACTACTATTACTCCACACATCGACCGCTATCCAGCATGCATCTAAGTATTAAGTTCATAAGAACAGAGTTAAGCATTAGGTAAGATGACATGATGTAGAGGGATAAACTCAAGCAATATGATATAAACCCCATCTTTTTATCCTCGATGGCAACAATACAATACGTGTCGTTTCCCTTTCTGTCACTGGGATGGAGCACCGCAAGATTGAACCCAAACCTAAGCACTTCTCCCATTGCAACAAAGATCAATCTAGTAGGCCAAATCAAACTGATAATTTGAAGAGACTTGCAAAGATAACCAATCATACATAAAAGATTTTAGAGAAGAATCAAATATTGTTCATAGATAGACTTGATCTTCATCGGATCTCGACAAACACACCGCAAAAAGAGTTACATCGACTAGATCTCCAAGAAGATCGAGGAGAACTTTGTATTGAGATTCAAAGAGAGAGAAGAAGCCATCTAGCTAATAATTATGGACCTGAAGGTCTGAAGTAAACTACTCACACATCATCGGAGGGGCCATGGACACTACAAAAAAATACACTTCCGTGATGATACGTGTTTGTCACAGTAGGTCGCGTTTTTTGTCATGCATGTACATCCATGACGATTTTATGACAAAATCAAGATAGTCATACCTGTGCTATCGTAGAAGTATTCCATGACATTACCAAAATTATCATCACAAAAGTGTGCACTTCCATGACAATAAATCGTGCGTCACAGAAGTGCTTTCGTCAAGGGTGATCGACGCATGGCATCCACCGTAACGGAACGCCGTTAAGCTATCGGGTCGGGTTTTGGATCTAACCCGTTAACAGGCCCGACCAATGGGGATTTTCCACGTGTAAAATCATCATTGGCTGGAGGAAACATGTGTCGGCTCATTGTTGTGACAGATGTCATCCACTCATTGGACAGAAGGCGCCTATGATACGTCGACATGTGGCACGACCCAACAGAGGCCCATTCCTGTGAAAAGGCCGGCCCATTTGACTTGGTAAAAAGGTGGCAGGCCGGCCCATGGAAAGCCTGTTAACGGCCTGTTCGCATGTAGCCCATTTACAGCCCGCTAACCCAAGGCCCGTTACGCCCTATCCGAATTAGGCCCAGTAGCGTCATCTGGGCCATCCAATATGATTCCAGCCCGTTTTCACTTCTGGCCCATGTATGGCCCATGACATCTTTCGGCCCATATGAGGCCCTATGTAACTCTTGGCCTGTTAACGGCCCGTGGTGAAACTGGCCTGTAATGAAGAGTGTATCAGTTTACACCCATTAACGGCCCGTGGTGAAACTGGCCCGTAATGAACATTGTATCACTTTATACCCATTAACGGCCCGTTATTCCGTTGGGCCGTTTCCAGCCCATGTTATCTTTCGGCCTTCTCAGAGCCCATTTATTCTTGGGCTCATTTCCAGCATTCGTTTACTTACGGCCCGTTAGTGTCATTTTCTGCTTGTGGGCCAAATTCAGCCCATGGTTACAGTCGGCCCGTTTGTGGTCCGTTAATACGTTGGGCCGTTTTCATAGCATCATAAAATACGACCTATTAATGATGGCCTGTTATGGTCGGCCCATGAACGGACGATTCCAATCTAGCCCGTTTACGGCCATAATGCGGCCTTTTATTGGCCCATGTTTGGCCAATCGATCGTACGGCCCGTATAAGGCCCATTGATGATACGGCCCGTAGAAGGCCCATTGTTTCTACGGCCCGTAGGAAGCCCATTGTTTCAATGGCCCGTAGAAGGCCTACTGTTTCTATGGCCCGTAGAAGGCCCACTGTTTCTACGACCCGTAGGAGGCCCAGTGTCACTACAGTAAATATTAGCCCATGGGTATTGTAGCCTAGCTTTAAAAAATAGGTTATTGCAGCCACTAGCAAACCGCGGAAAAAGAACTGCACTGACTACAAGCAAACAAATAAACAAGACAACAAAGAAATAAATAAGCAAGCAACTTATGCTAGGCTATCACGGCTATTACACATATCACATCCACTGGGCATCAAAGTTCGCCACCAGTGCAAATATAGGGAACAAAGCAGCATATAAATGCCGCAGCAAATAAGTCCAGAACTGAAACCACTTCAGAAGAGTTCAAGAAACAATATCCTGGGTACCCATAATGCTGGCAAGATGCTTAGCAAGCTTATTAACTTTCTCTTGTTTGGCGCTTAAATCCTCCAGCGCTTGCTGTTGCACAAGAAAGTACGCATCTGAATTCTGTAGGGACTTCCTCAGTCCTTCGGCTTCTTGCCGCAGCACAGCTGACTGATGCCTTTCAGCTTGTAGCTGAGACTGAAGAAGCCGAAGTGATTCAGGCAGCGGGTTCGAAGAGCTTGTGCCAGCAGTACTGGCCAGTAACTCGAACACTACATCAATGCAGAACTATGGGGTTTTCTCACTGTCTACAAGATCATTTTTATCACCTTTCTTGGAGACCAACAGGGTTGTTTCACTATCTTGAACCTTATCCGCATTACTTTCTCTACCATTGCATAGTGGGGTGCTCTTCTCCAATATTCTGTTTGCATACTACAAGAGAAACAAGCAGACACATCACATGTTTAGCTTGTAGTATACGAAACTCATTTTGCTAAACCGGTTCAGTAGTAAGGTGGACAGGATAACATCATGAAACAAACATATATCTGTGTACTATGGTCACTGTATTGTCCATATCATTCTAGTTTATGTTCCCTAATCAAGATAGAGACACAGTTCAACTCATATATTTTTAAGACACAACAACATAAACATAATATAAGTGTGAGAAACTACACAGCATTGGCAGCACTTGTAATGTGCATCACATGAGAACATAACTATTTATACAACTTAAACTGAAATCAACATAGAGCAAGAAGTTAGAACAACAATCCAGTTAAAGAAATAGGTTTAAAACATACCTGTTGCGCCATTTGAGCTTCAATTGGATCCTTCAAATTTGAAAGTAGTTGGTATGAGTAAATACAGTGATGCAACAGCAAAGGAGTATGGACCATAGCTACAGAATCTGACCTGAGAACATTTGCTCTTCTACTTTAAACATGGAGTCTGGGTTAGCTGTGGTGGTCTTCGTGCTTTGGGTACTGCAGTAGCTTTACAAACTGCTCGTGTGGGGGTACTCTGTGGTGGACATGGTGCTTTGTCAACTATAAGTGGGTTACTATCCGCTGGGGTTGCGGTTAGATGGGTTGTAGCTGGTTCTCTGCCCAATGGTGTAAGTGTGCAATCTGGAAGAGTCTCGATTATGTGTGGTGGGGCTAGTTTGTGGGCAAGTACAACCATGGTTCTATCTGCATCGACGGGTAGCACTGTCTTTTGTGAAGAACGGGTTTTTGCTCCCTTAGGTACTGCCATCACCCCCTCCAATTCAAATGGCTGATAAACAAGAAAAGAAATTGAACATAGATACATTGTATGATAGGCAGATGTGGTAATTCACATATATGTTGTCTAACCAAACAGGACAACATGACACAGTTTCACATATATGATGCCTAACTAAACCAGGATAGCATGACACAGTTTTAGATATATGATGGATAACTTAACATGATATAATGGAATAATTCAACATATGATGAGTACCTAAATAGTATGACATGACAAAACTATATGATGTCTTTCTAAAATAGGTTGGGATGAAATAATTCACATACATGTTGTCTAAGTATACAGGATGGCATGATATAATTGACATAATTGATTCATATACTAAGCAGCTGGCACTCGCATGTATGATCTCTAAACTAAGCAGATAGAATTCAATATTTTGCATATGATGTCTAAACTAAGCAATGCAAGACACCATATGCATCATATGAGAAATATAAACATTGCAACTTAGAGCATACACCTCAGGTGGGATATAGGACTAGTCATCTGTCTCTGAATCCTCGTCTGAGGAGCTCCCAGTAACCATCGAGATATATGCTTCAACAGGTACCATTGCCTGCTCCGAAGACCTTGTTTTCACTCTAGATTTTTCCATAACCAGCTCAAATGGCTGATACACATGAAGAGTAGTTCTGTCAGGACCCCGATCCTAGGTCACACCGATCTAGCATGTAACACATCATATCACTTTGTGGCCTCACGCACGGTATTTCCACGGGTGCCACCTTACCTGGCCCGGGACCGTTTGCGCCTTTTGGCTCACGTATATGATAGTGTCGCTAGCATCCATATGACAAAGAACCCGGGCCGACATGGCTAGTCGTGAACCCAAAGCAACACAGACCTATGGAGACAGGCATACATGAATCACATTGAACATGTCGGTCATCAACGAGTGATTCCGGGCTGTAGCACTGGGCTAACAGGACTCCGGGGATCCCGGGCTATAGCAGGCTAGGCAGGACTCCGGAAATCACCGCGTGACATTTCCTCGAAGGGACAGACATAGGGACGAAGTGAAACACATGCCGGCCAGTCAAGTGTCCTGAACAATAGTGCTGGGCTAGCAGGACTCCGGTGAACCGGGCTGTAGCGGACTACTATGGCTCGAGGAACACTAGACTACATTTCCCCATAAGAAAGGCTGCGAAGGATAACCAACTAGGTTGTCGGATCCTACACATACCAAGCATTTCAATCATACACACAATATGCTCGATATGTGTATATACAACATGGCATCACAACAAGACTCTACGACTCAAGTATTAATTCATTAGGCTTCGAAGAGCCAGATATTACAAGCATGGGTCTCACGACCCAACAATCATAGCATACAATGCAAAGCACATGCGGAAGCTTAACATGTCTGAGTACAGACATCTATAAATGAAAAAGGCTAAGAAGCCTGACTATCTACCAGATCCTATCGAGGGCACAAGATCGTAGCTGAGGTATCAAGCTAAACGTCGAAGTCCACGCGGAACTACTAGCGAGACTGAAGTCTCTCTGCAAAACATAAATTAAGCAAACGTGAGTACAAAGGTACTCAGCAAGACTTACATCAGATCTAAACTACATATGCATCGGTATCATCAAAGGGGGGGGGGGGGGTGGAGTTTAACTGCAGCAAGCCAGCTTTGACTCTGTGGCTAACCTGAACTACGATTGCAAGCAACTCTTTTGAGGTGGCGCACACGAGTCCACATATTCACCATTCAATACACCACTATGGATCCGCTCTCGTCTCCCTACGAGAAGGCCATCCATAGCACTCACACTTATCTTGCGAGTTTTTAGAGTATCCACTTTCACTTGTCTATGAACTGTTATAGGCAACCCAGAAGTCCTTTACCGCGGACACGGCTATTCGAATAGATCGTTTATAACCCTGCAGGGGTGTACTTCATCACACATGTTTCCACCACTTAGCGTCTGCACACGACATGTGCTCGGCAGACTTCAAGCGAAAGCCGACGTGGGTGTAGACCATGACCTGACTAACCACACAAGTCTCTAGTCCAGGTTTATCGCCTATTCGGGTTCCATCCGCGAGGAGATCCGGCCGGAGTTTCGCTCACGGCCCCAAACAATGTGTGCAGGGTTCCCGAGACACCAAACGGGCGCCCGGTACACCGTGCCACAGTGTATCTACCGCATCATAGCCCACCCCTAGGGTCAGCGCTACGCACGGCCGCCAACACATATCCTATAAACACCAGAAACTAATTGCAACTCCTAGACAGAGGACGAGAGGGGTCAGTAAGTCGAGCGGGGTCATATTTCAGGGCCCAACGTGTGGTAGTAGCTGTTTCATGGATCACAAACACAAAACTCAGTTCCTGAGGACGGTTTCAATGAGACAACCCACCATGTACTCCTACATGGCCTCTCACCGCTACCTTTACCAAATCGTGTTCACACACTTAGCTCACACACAGTAGGACATGTTCACAACTTTCCAATTCATCCCCGATGAATCAGACCTGACACAACTCTAAGCAATAGCAGGCATGACAAGCAAAAATGAATGAGTAGGCACATCAGGGCTCAAACAACTCCTACTCATGCTAGTGGGTTTCATCTATTTACTGTGGAAATGACAGGTCATGCAGAGGATAAGGGGTTCAACTACCGCAACAAGTAACAGATGAATCGTTGTTGTCCTAATGCAGTAAAAGAGAGCAGGAGCGAGAGAGTGGGCTTGTATTGGCATGAACAAGGGGGTTGTGCTTTCCTGGCACTTCTGAAGATATCATTGGGTCTTCATCAGTGCCAACGATCACATCGTCGATACAATGTCTATCGAGAGGGGACAAATACCGGCAACAGAGAAAGAAACACAATCAATGCAATGCACAATATGATGCATGATCATGACATGTCAATATGCTATGGTTTGAGCTAATGCAACTAGCAACATGTTAAATGGAGTTGGTTTGAATACTAGGTTCAAATTCAAATTCAAACTATGAATTCAAATAGTGTATTATCATGTTTTGGACTAAACAGTGAGGTTAAGTTGTTCAAACTTGCATGAAAATGCCATAAACAGATTCCTTGAATTTTTCTGATAATTTTTCATATATAATTTATCTTATTTGGAGTTACGGTTTAATTTCTATGATTTTTAGAAGTTTTGGGTATTTTCTGAAAATAAATAAATCATTTAAGATTTATTTAAATTCCAGAAAGGAATTATTGCATCAGCATGACCTCACAGTGACGTCAGCAGGTCAACGGCGTCGACCAGGTCAAACCTGACCAGTGGGACCCACTGGTCAGTGACCCAGTCAACTAACCAAGTTAATTAGCCCTAACTAACATAGTTAGTCGGGCGGGGCCCGCATGTCAGTGGCTCATCTAATTAGCTAAGTTAATTAACACTAACTAACCTAACACTAATTAAGCAGGCGCTTGGGCCCACACGTCAATGAGTCAGGGGGGAGTCAACCGAGCCGGTGGGGTCAAACCACGCCGGTCAGCAGGTCAACCACTACCGGCAACGTGTCGCCGGCGAAGACAGGCGCGGCGGAGCAGCGGCTCCGGCGACCATTTGCACGGCGGAGGGGCTCTACGTGACGATGGGACTCGTCCGCGTCCAGTGGTGCTCACGGCAGCAGCTCTAGTGGCCTAAAACGACGGCGGCGGCGACTTGCGCGGTGGCCAGAGTTCGGTCGTGTGCGGGGATGCGGCTGCGATGCGCTGGGAAAGGAACTGGCGGTGGCTTTGGCTTCCTGCGGAGCTGATGAGCATGGTGACGCGCGCGGATGCGCGCTACGGTGGCTCAGACCACAGCGGCGACGAGCTCTCGGGCTCAACGGAGCCCGCGGTTAGAGGATGAAATTCGTAGAGGGAAGAGAGGGGTTCGGTGCGGAGGCTCACAGCGAGGCTAACGAGCACAAGGGGGAGGTCGGGGATGCACTGACGACGGCGTACGGCCGCCGGAGATCTTCACGGCCGAGGGTTGAAGAAGCGGGCGAGGACGACGGTACGGGGCTCCCGGCGTCGTGCGGCTCGGCTATGAGGAAGATGAGGATGCGGCGGTGCTTCTGGAAGCATCAACGGGGCGAGGGAGGGCCAGTGGCCGTGGTGGTGCTCGTCGGCGCTCTCGGGCTCTCGTGGACGATCGCAGGGGAGAGGGACAGAGAGTGGGAAATCGCCACGGGAGAGAGGAGAGGAGTGCACGGGGTCGAGAGGGCTGCGTGGCGTCGTTTGGAGCCGTCCAGGCCGTCGAGGGGGCACGCAGGCAAGGTGGAGGTGGCACGGCGCGTGCCTGCGCGCGGCGACCACGCGCGCGCGTCCTCCTGGCAGGAGCTTGAGGACGGTGGTGCTGGTGGGCTGGCCCTGTTGGCTGGGCTGCCAGCTGGGCCGGCTTCAGGTAAGGCCAGGTAACTCCGTTGTTTCATTTCTATTTTTCTAATCTTATCTGTTTTCTATTTTGCAGGTTTGTTTTGAATTTGGTTTTGAAACCAAATCAATTTTGTTGCTTCTGGAAATATTTTTTTGAAGCTAAAAGAATTAAACCAAAGCTCCATAAAATATTTCAGAATTATTGGACATATATTCATTTAATAGTAGATATAAATCCAATTCAAATAATTATTGATTTAAAATCAGAGCCCAAATAATTCCTTAGAAATGTTCCAAAATTTTCGTTTGATTTATAACTCTTGCCAAAATTGTCAGAGCTATTTCTAGGGCATTTTGGATTTGTTGATTGCAATTTTAGGGTTTCTTGCCCCTTTATTAAAATGATTTCCGAGGCTTTCAATTTCCTCATTTCAAATTTCAGAATTTAGACATGGTGCACACATGAAGCTAGCCTAGAGCATTACTAGAAGCTAGGGATGTGACAGCTCACCCCCACTAAACAAGAATCTCGTCCCGAGATTCAAGTCGTGAGGTAAGAAGACAGAGGGGACACACGACCAACACCATCTTCACGATCCAGACGTCTTTCTTGAGGATATTGTTTCATTTCGTCATCTTGATCTTGACATCTTTGCTTTCAGGATCTTCATCCAGCATGATGACGAGAAGAAAAGAAACTCTCGAAGAATCGATCTTCTTGAAGATCGAGCAACCGACGATCAACTCACAGAATGAGACGTAAGAACACCTCTTGAGTTGAGACACAAAGCACATATCAGAATCCATGAAGAGAAGCAGATGACAAGGGCTCAATTTGGTAAGCAACAAACCACGCTGGAGTAGGATGGTGTATGGTTTCAAGGTAGCGAGGAGATTGATTGCCATGATTCCACAACGGGGCACCTTAGGGGAGGTGACTCGTAAAATTATTTCCTTAAGTGGCAGAAAGAATTACTTTTGATACAAAGATCATTGAAACTCTTTATACCAGCCTGAGGTAATCACAATCGACCGTTGGAAGGGGTTCGAAAGAATGGCATACTCCGACTAGGATGGATGATGTGGACTACCTTGTTGAAGACAACGCAATGGATGATTTGCTTATCATAGGAAATGGATGGGACCCATGGTAAGTCCACTTTTGAAGATGATCCTGAACAAAACTACTGAGGTGCAAGCTGGGAACAAAATGCAAATGTTGGGAATGATTCTGGTAACTGGGGAAGAACTCAACAGTCGAGAGTGAGTCCACTGTTTGAAAAGGTTATAACATAACCGAGGAAACTGGAAGCAAATCCCAGTTTAACGCCAACGGTAAAACCTAGTGCTTGTGCGTTCTCTCAAGAACTTGAGCATCTCCATATTCATTAAGGTTTTACCAATATCCGTGTCAAGGATCCTGGCAACACAACATACCACCATGATGAATGGTGATGGATGATGCAGATGCAAGGGAAGATAACACTTTCTCAGGTTTCACCTTAGCGAGACCAAGGGAACAAAATCTGGATGATCGACCGAGAGACATTTAGCACTCCGCTTCTAATGTTCTCCTTGATGTGCTAGGATAAGCCATTTATTGATACGGTTTGGTATCTAGGACATCAAGTGAAAGGTCGGACTTCGGGAGCACAAGAATCCGTAAGGATTAACTACGAAGGTAAATCCTACGAAATCCTCATGGGGAGGTGGCCAACTTTCTTCAATCGAGATACTACAATAATAGGTCCTCCAGCTGGATGTGTTGGCCGCGACATCCACTTTACCGATTATCGAGAGACCAATATTATAGTTCTTGGAAAATACTCCAACCATCATATCTGCCTGAGATTCAGATCTGGTTGGTGACAGGATATTCCAGACTCATCGAGTCTAGAAAGGAAAATGAAGGTTTGCAACACAATTTGACGAGATGATGTTGCGAGATTCTCGGGGAATGAACTGTGATAGCAAGCTCCAAAACATGAGCTGGTTCTGCTACAAACATGTGAACACGCTGTCCCAGACAAGCATGACCACGTAGTAGTCTTATAATAAAACACTACCGAGTTCAAGTGGGGAACCATCATCGCGGATAACGAAGTCCTTGCGTAAGTCTAGCTCCTAAGAAGAAACTTCTTCTCCTTGAACAAATCAATCAGTGGCTTGGTGTGCTAGGGATACATATAGAATGAAGGTTGCAAGTCTCCAAACCACAGTATACTTCGCATGTATGCGTGACCGATTTGGGATGATTCCAGAGAAAGCAAGACAAACTTTCATCCAAACGTATGCTTCATGAACGAAACACGAAGATAATGCTTATAAAGTTTCCAATGCTAGTGTAGCGTTCGACATGAATCATGGGGGAGATAAAATGCTGCTGATGGGCTCAACAACAACTCATCGGTATCTCCATATCACTGGACTTCCACCATCATGTCAACGATGTGATAGTATTGGTCAGACCAAAAGATGTAATGGGGTATGCTCGAGGGATCAGCCACGAGTAAGACAACATTGCGAACATCGTTGGTTCTGATTTGACTTGACGATATCCCATACTCAAGTCAAAGTTTTGTCAAGGCAATAGATCCAACAACTGATCACGAGGACCAATTGATGAAGATATCACCTTTCTTCAGCACACACACACACACAAGGATATCCCTTAAGAGTGAACTAAGTAGATTAAGCTTTTATCTTCCAACTCTCCAAGTTGTTGTTTTAGCTTAACCAATTAGTTCAGGGGTATCCAACACAGGTTCTTGGGGAAAAGTGGTTTATCGGAAAACCAACTTGATCACGAACTCAACATAACGGTCAGGTGACAACCTGGTAACACTTCCGAGAAGATATCCGGAAAATCACGAACCACTGATATGTTACTAAGCTCGAGATCAATCTTGCTTTCAAGGCAAGAAGATGTGATCAAAAGAGCAAGGGTTTGGCAGAATCCTAACTCCTCGATCGAAGAGTGCACCAGAAATAAGGACTAGGTAGCACGATCAATCTTAGGATGATGATTTGATAACCAACACGCTAAGAATGAGAATTTCATCCATTTACTACCAAGGAACATGGTTGCTAGGAGTATTGATTTCACACATCACGACTCACTTGCCGGCATTCCGGTTGCAACAACATGGAAACTGAGAAATGAATAATGATGGGGAGAGTATCACTACATAAAGGGGGTAATACTCCGAGGTAGAACAGAACAAAAGCTGGATTGGCATTTTGATCTGCGGAATACAACCACTTTGACCCGATCCCAGAAATGGATGAGGTACTGGAGTTTGTTTCTCCTAGTCATTCTGAAATAGAACGGCTTGATGAACCACAAGAGTACTAGGCATCGATGACCACGAATACATACATACTCCTCACTATCAATTGATAGACGAAGATCGGAATATAACGGAAGGGGGACAACTCAAAGGCACATATAATTTTCTGAGCTGTGGAGGCATAGATTAGTATGCCGTACGAGTTCAACATATTTCTTCCGGATAACCTATGCAGAAAGGTAGGGTTGGCAAGGTCACAACATAGAATGGAGGACTCATCAAGAGCACCCTGGTTGTGATCTTATGGTTCAAAGAACTTCTGCCATAGGCGGTTCATAGTATTTGGAAGAAGGATATACCACGGACCTCGAGGACTATCACAAAGGTTACTAATATCCTAAAGGAACTAGCAACACTATCAACATGAGGTAAGTAGGGTGAATCTCGGGTTCAAGAACCCACGAATAGAATACCTACCACTACATGGCATCACGGGATGCTTTTGAGAATAATGGCCAGAATCACACACTGGGGATACAAAACATGGCTAGATCACTAGGTGACTCCCTGAAACACCTAGGGTCATAGTAATAGATCCAACATATATGCCGAGGCAACAGAGTACCTCAACTCACCGATTAGTGTGATTAATCTAGCCCAAAGGAACATCGAGAATGGAAAGAAGGGATTTGCAAATGCATCAGACTATTTAGAAACCTGGGATGACTCGGACAGCATAACGGCTGTAAATGCTCGAAAAGATTTGAGACATCCTGCAAAAATGGTGGCATAACCACTCAGAATCATAATATCAAGGTTCTGAGGCCAGTTATGAATATATGGAAGTAGTAGGAACTGAACTGAGGCTTGAACTCAACAATCCTAGGCAACTACGGTTTAGTAACACGTCATCCTGATAGATAGATGAGAAGGCCTAATTCTTAATCCCCGTAGAAGAGAAGAGGTTGACTCAGATCAGAAGGGCATAGGGTAAAGGAGTAAAAAGAGCCTTACGTTCCCTTCCACAATCAATTCCCCTACATAACTAAAGCATTTCTAGGCTCAACTTCGACCAGTTTGGCTTGGTAATCCTACAGGCAGTCAGGCTCTGATACCAACGCTGTCAGGACCCCGATCCTAGGTCACACCGATCTAGCATGTAACACATCATATCACTTTGTGGCCTCACGCATGGTATTTCCACGGGTGCCACCTTACCTGGCCCGGGACCGTTTGCGCCTTTTGGCTCACGTATATGATAGTGTCGCTAGCATCCATATGACAAAGAACCCGGGCCGACATGGCTAGTCGTGAACCCAAAGCGGCACAGACCTATGGAGACAGGCATACATGAATCACATCGAACATGTCGGTCATCAACGAGTGATTCCGGGCTGTAGCACTGGGCTAACAGGACTCCGGGGATCCCGGGCTGTAGCAGGCTAGGCAGGACTCCGAAAATCACCGCGTGACATTTCCCCGAAGGGACAGACATAGGGACGAAGTGAAACACATGCCGGCCAGTCAAGTGTCCTGAACAGTAGTGCTGGGCTAGCAGGACTCCGGTGAACCGGGCTGTAGCGGACTACTATGGCTCGAGGAACACTAGACTACATTTCCCCATAAGAAAGGCTGCGAAGGATAAACAACTAGGTTGTCGGATCCTACACATACCAAGCATTTCAATCATACACACAATATGCTCGATATGTGTAAATACAACATGGCATCACAACAAGACTCTATGACTCAAGTATTAATTCATTAGGCTCCGAAGAGCCAGATATTACAAGCATGGGTCTCATGACCCAACAATCATAGCATACAATGCAAAGCACATGCGGAAGCTTAACATGTCTGAGTACAGACATCTATAAATGAAAAAGGCTAAGAAGCCTGACTATCTACCAGATCCTGTCGAGGGCACAAGATCGTAGCTAATGTATCAAGCTAAACGTCGAAGTCCACGCGGAACTACTAGCGAGACTGAAGTCTCTCTGCAAAACATAAATTAAGCAAACGTGAGTACAAAGGTACTCAGCAAGACTTACATCAGATCTAAACTACATATGCATCGGTACCATCAAAGGGGGGGCGGGGGGGGGGGGTGGAGTTTAACTACAGCAAGCCAGCTTTGACTCCGTGGCTAACCTGAACTACGATTGCAAGCAACTCTTTTGAGGTGGCGCACACGAGTCCACATATTCACCATTCAATACACCACTATGGATCCGCTCTCGTCTCCCTACGAGAAGGCCATCCATAGCACTCACACTTATCTTGCGAGTTTTTAGAGTATCCACTTTCACTTGTCTATGAACTGTTATAGGCAACCCAGAAGTCCTTTACCGCAGACACGGCTATTCGAATAGATCGTTTATAACCCTGCAGGGGTGTACTTCGTCACACATGTTTCCACCACTTAGCGTCTGCACACGACATGTGCTCGGCAGACTTCAAGCGAAAGCCGACGTGGGTGTAGACCACGACCTGACTAACCACACAAGTCTCTAGTCTAGGTTTATCGCCTATTCGGGTTCCATCCGCGAGGAGATCCGGCTGGAGTTTCGCTCACAGCCCCAAACGATGTGTGCAGGGTTCCCGAGACACCAAACGGGCGCCCGGTACACCGTGCCACAGTGTATCTACCGCATCATAGCCCACCCCTAGGGCCAGCGCTACGCACGGCCGCCAACACATATCCTATAAACACCAGAAACTAATTGCAACTCCTGGACAGAGGACGAGAGGGGTTAGTAAGTCGAGCGGGGTCATATTTCAGGGCCCAACGTGTGGTAGTAGCTGTTTCATGGATCACAAACACAGAACTCAGTTCCTGAGGACGGTTTCAATGAGACAACCCACCATGTACTCCTACATGGCCTCTCACCGCTACCTTTACCAAATCGTGTTCACACACTTAGCTCACACACAGTAGGACATGTTCACAACTTTCCAATTCATCCCCGATGAATCAGACCTGACACAACTCTAAGCAATAGCAGGCATGACAAGCAAAAATGAATGAGTAGGCACATCAGGGCTCAAACAACTCCTACTCATGCTAGTGGGTTTCATCTATTTACTGTTGAAATGACAGGTCATGCAGAGGATAAGGGGTTCAACTACCGCAACAAGTAACAGATGAATCGTTGTTGTCCTAATGCAGTAAAAGAGAGCAGGAGCGAGAGAGTGGGCTTGTATCGGCATGAACAAGGGGGTTGTGCTTGCCTGGCACTTCTGAAGATATCATTGGGTCTTCATCAGTGCCAACGATCACATCGTCGGTACAACGTCTATCGAGAAGGGACAAATACCGGCAACAGAGAAAGAAACACAATCAATGCAATGCACAATATGATGCATGATCATGACATGTCAATATGCTGTGGTTTGAGCTAATGCGACTAGCAACATGTCAAATGGAGTTGGTTTGAATACTAGGTTCAAATTCAAATTCAAACTATGAATTCAAATAGTGTATTATCATGTTTTGGACTAAACAGTGAGGTTAAGTTGTTCAAACATGCATGAAAATGCCATAAACAGATTCCTTGAATTTTTCTTATAATTTTTCATATATAATTTATCGTATTTGGAGTTACGGTTTAATTACTATGATTTTTAGAAGTTTTGGGTATTTTCTAAAAATAAATAAATCATTTAAGATTTATTTAAATTCCAGAAAGGAATTATTGCGTCAGCATGACCTCATAGTGACGTCAGCAGGTCAATGGCGTCGACCAGGTCAAACCTGACCAGTGGGACCCACTGGTCAGTGACCCAGTCAACTAACCAAGTTAATTAGCCCTAACTAACTTAGTTAGTCGAGCGGGGCCCGCATGTTAGTGGCTCATCTAATTAGATAAGTTAATTAACACTAACTAACCTAACACTAATTAAGCAGGCGCCTAGGCCCACACGTCAGTGAGTCAGGGGGGAGTCAACTGAGCCGGTGGGGTCAAACCACGCCGGTCAGCAGGTCAGCCCCTACCGGCGACGTGTCGCCGGCGACGACAGGCGCGGCGGAGCAGCGCGGAAACGCTGCTCCGGCGACCATTTGCACGGCGGAGGGGCTGTACGTGACGAGGGGACTCGTCCGCGTCCAGTGGTGCTCACGGCAGCAGCTCTAGTGGCATAAAACGACGGCGGCGGCGACTTGCACGGCGGCCGGAGTTCGGTCGGGTGCGGGGACGCGGCTGCGATGCGCTGGGAAAGGAACTGGCGGTGGCTGTGGCTTCCTCCGGAGCTGATGAGCATGGTGACCCGCGCGGATGCGCGCTACGGTGGCTCAGACTAGGGCGGCGCCATGGTCGGTGGCGACGAGCTCTCGGGCTCAACGGTGCCCGCGGTTAGAGGATGAAATTAGTAGAGGGAAGAGAGGGGTTCGGTGCGGAGGCTCACAGTGAGGCTAACGAGCCCGAGGGGGAGGTCGAGGATGCACTGACGACGGCGTACGGCCGCCGGAGATCTTCACGGCCGAGGGTTGAAGAAGCGGGCGAGGACGACGGTACGGGGCTCCCGGCATCGTGCGGCTCGGCTATGAGGAAGAGGAGGATGCGGCGGTGCTTCTGGAAGCATCAACGGGGCGAGGGAGGGCCAGTGGCCGTGGTGGTGCTCGTCGGCGCTCTCGGGCTCTCGCGGACGATCGTAGGGGAGAGGGACAGAGAGGGGGAAATCGCCACGGGAGAGAGGAGAGGAGTGCAAGGGGTCGAGAGGGCTGCGTGGCGTCGTTTGGAGCCGTCCAGGCCGTCGAGGGGGCACGCAGGCAAGGTGGAGGTGGCACGGCGCATGCCTGCGCGCGGCGACCACGCGCGCGCGTCCTCCTGGCAGGAGCTTGAGGACGGTGGTGCTGGTGGGCTGGGCCTGTTGGCTGGGCTGCCAGCTGGGCCGGCTTCAGGTAATGCCAGGTAACTCTGTTGTTTCATTTCTATTTTTCTAATCTTATCTGTTCTATTTTGCAGGTTTGTTTTGAATTTGGTTTTGAAACCAAATCAATTTTGTTGCTTCTGGAAATATTTTTTTTGAAGCTAAAAGAATTAAACCAAAGCTCCATAAAATATTTCAGAATTATTGGACATATATTCATTTAATAGTAGATATAAATCCAATTCAAATAATTATTGATTTAAAATCAGAGCCCAAATAATTCCTTAGAAATGTTCCAAAATTTTGGTTTGATTTATAACTCTTGCCAAAATTGTCAGAGCTATTTCTAGGACATTTTGGATTTGTTGATTGCAATTTTAGGGTTTCTTGCCCCTTTATTAAAATGATTTCCGAGGCTTTCAATTTCCTCATTTCAAATTTCAGAATTTAGACATGGTGCACACATGAAGCTAGCCTAGAGCATTACCAGAAGCTAGGGATGCGACAAGTTCAATATACACAAATTGTCGACAAATGGAATATGCAATGAAAAAAAGATGGCATGAGATAATTCACATATATGATGCCTGGCTCCATGGCGGTGCATAATTCACATATATGATAACTGGCTGAAAAACATGGCATTGCATAATTCACATATCTGATATAGAAAGCAAACATGAGGCATTCACATAAAGTATGTCTAATCTAAGCAGATGGCATGGCAATGCAAGACACCATATGCATGATATGAGCAATATAACCCAGTCAAGTTAGAGCATGCTGTAACGCCCTCGATGCGGCTATATCTCCCACGTGTCGAAGCACGACTTAGAGGCATAACCGCATTGAAAGCAATGTTGCAAGTGAGGTAATCTTCACACAATCCATGTAATAAAATAGGGGAAGAAGTTACATAGTTGGCTTACAATCGCCACTTCACACAATTACATGAATAAAGCATTACATCATCCAAATACAATCAGGGCCCGACTACGGAGCGAAAATAAAAGAAGACTACCCCAAATGCTACACAGATCCCCGATCGACCCCAACTGGGCTCCACTACTGATCAATTAGAACGAAACAACACAAAGGACAAGATCTTCATCGAGCTCCTCCTGAGCTTGGTTGCGTCATCTGCACGGACTCAACGACACCTGCAAGCTGGTTTTGGAAGTATCTGTGAGCCACGGGGACTCAGCAATCTCGCACCCTCGCGATCAAGACTATTTAAGCTTATGGGTAGGGTAAAGGTATGAGGTGGAGCTGCAGCAAGCGACTAGCATATATGGTGGCTAAACATACGCAAACGAGAGCGAGAAGAGAAGGCAAAGCACGATCGAGAAACTATGATCAAGAAGTGATCCTAGAACAACCTACGTCAAACATAACTCCAACACCGTGTTCACTTCCCGGACCCCGCCGAGAAGAGACCATCACTGTTACACACGCGGTTGATGCATTTTAATTAAGGTCAACTTCAAGTTTTCTACAACCGGACGTTAACAAATTACCATCTGCCCATAACCGCGGGCACGGCTTTCGAAAGTTCAAAACCCTGCAGGGGTGTCCCAACTTAGCCCATCACAAGATCTCACGGTCAACGAAAGATATTCCTTCTAGCGGGAAGACCCGATCAGGCTCAGAATCCCGGTTACAAGACATCCTCGACAATGGTAAAACAAGTCCAGCAAGACCACCAGATGCGCCGACATCCCGATAGGATTTGCACATATCTCGTTCTCAGGGCAACACCGGATAAGTAATCCGTACAACTAAAACCAGCCCTCGAGTTTCCCCGAGGTGGCACTGCAAGGGTCTCTAGTTTGGACCAACACTTAGACAAGCACTGGCTCGGGGGGGTTAAAATAAAGATGACCCTCGGGATGCGCGACTCCCAAGGGAAAAAGGCTAGGTAGCGAATGGTAAAACCAAGGTTGGGCCTTGCTGGAGGAGTTTTATTCAAGGTTAACTGTCAAGGGGTTCCCATTATAAGCCAACCGCGTGAGGAACGCAAAATCTGGGAACATAACACCGATATAACGGAAACTTGGGCGGCAAGAGTGGAACAAAACACCAGGCATAAGGCCGAGCCTTCCACCCTTTACCAAGTATATAGATGCATTAATTAAATAAGAGATATTGTGATATCCCAACAAAATATCCATGTTCCAACATGGAACAAGCTCCAATCTTCACCTGCAACTAACAACGCTATAAGAGGGGCTGAGCAAAGCGGTAACATAGCCAAACAACGGTTTGCTAGGAGAAGGTGGGTTAAAGGCTTGGTTCAACAATATAGGAGGCATGATAAGCAAGTGATAGGTATCGTAGCATAGGCATAGCAAAAGAGCGAGCAACTAGCAAGCAAAGATAGAAGTGATTTCGAGGGTATGGTCATCTTGCCTGAGATCCCGCAAGGAAGAAGAACGAGTCCATGAAGAAGACAAACAGATGTAGTCGAACGAATCCTCACAACACGACGTTAACGGAAACAACCCGAAGAAGCATCACCGGAAAGAAGCAAACAACATCATAAACAAACATCACATAAACATGGAATGATGCACAATGAAGTATGATGCATGTCCGGTTTAATGAAGCATGGCATGGCAAAGTGCACAAACAACACTACAAGTTAGGTGGAGCTCAATATGCAACGAGTTGCATATTGATGGAACACCACATGCCTTAGGTAAAACATGAGGAAACTATCTATAATCTATGCAAGTTTAAATGAGGCCGGAACAACAAAACAACAAGTCCGGAAAACCCTCATGTGCATATATTAGGTTTGGTACTGTTCTGCCCTAAACCATATTTTATATTTGTTAAACATGCAAGGAGATGCCACCATGTTAAACTATGCATTTTTCTACCCCATTTTCATATAAAGTTTGTTTAAAACCGAGCTACGGTTATTAAGTTATGAATTAAATCATTTTAGCATGGCATTAGGCAAATTTGAACAAACAACATTTTAAACATGTTAAACATGGATGAAAGTTGCAAATTATGAAACTAGACAAAATTCTAGTCAAGTTTCATATATAACTTATTTTAATCCGATGCACGATTAATTAGATATTAAATGCATGAAGTGCAAGGGTTTTCCTGTAAAACTGCAATACCCTGGAAAATAGAAAAAAACCATAGATCTAAAAAAAACTACACTGGGCCAAAACAGAGGCTAGCCCAACATGTACAGGGTAGAGGGACTGGAGGGGAACTGCTCACTTCGGCCCAAGGCCCAGGTCGACGGTGAACAAAGGAGGCGCGCTGGGCCTTGGCGCTAGACGATGGAGGCGGCCCAGGGGGTGATGCTGGGCCAGGAGGCCGAGCGCTAGGCCTTGCGCAATCTGGCGCTCGGGCCGCCTAGTCGCTGGCGCTCCAGACGAACAGGGACACGAGTCAACGCAGGGAAACGAACTGGGCTGGGCGCTGGGTCATGCCCCTCGCACAAGGGCGAAGCAGAGGAGGCGAGCAGGGCAGCGGGCAGCTTCGCTGGCGTCGGGACTCGACGGAGACGAAGCAGGCGAGGTGGGAGAGGGTCGTGGCCTCGTGGGGGCCGGGAACGGGCGCGGCGGCGCCGATTTCCTCCGGATCTGGCGCGACGGCATCGAACGCTGACGAGGGCACCTGGCGGGGTGGTTGCTGCCTCGAGCACCATGAGAGAACTCCTGAGAGAGAGAGAGAAAACGGAGAGGCATGAGGCAGGGAGGAAGAAGAAGACCGACGGGAGGAAGGGAGCGAGCGGTAGGGCTCATCTGCAGTGGCGGGGCTCTCCTGGAGGGGCTCGTTGGTCGATCTCACCAGCGGGAGGCGAAGCAAGGGTCCTGGCTAGCACACGGGACGGCGGCGCTGGATCGAGGGACTGTTGTTGCTTTGGTGGCCGGCAGCCATGGCTCCCTGCGAGGAACAATGGGACGGGGAGGCACGGTCAGGGAGGAACAACACCGAAGAGAGAGCGAGGGAGGCTGGGTTGGAGGAGATCGAGGAGAGGAGTGGCGGTTGCCTGCGGGTGGAATTTGGCGGCGACGAGGGGGTTAGTACGGTTAGAAATTTGAGGAGGATTCTTGGATTTGGGGAGGATCCCGAGGTGGGAGATGCTTGCGGCGGTGGGATGGGACAAGGGTCCTAAATTTTAGGGTTTGTCCAAATAGACTAGGAGTGGAGTATATATATACCTCACAGACTAGGTTAGGGGCTACCTCGTCCCTACGATCGCAATCGGAGGATCGCAGATAAAATAGCTAGGGAGCCCAATTAACAAAATGGAGATATTTTGTAGACGTTTTGGGATGATCCGGGTCCAACGGTGACGATTGCCCGGGTCGGGTCCGGGTTGGACGCGCGCGAGGGGGGCTGCGGGCTGACGAGAGAGGTTAGGTTGGACCTGGCGGTAGGTAGTGAGCTGTGTAGACGGTCTTGAGCTGAGAGAAGAGAAGAGAAGAGAGGGAGGCCCGGCGACTGTTTTCGGAGACCGAAAACGTCCGACGTGTGACCGGCTATACTGCCACTATAGTTTAACGGTTGGGCTATCAAACGAACTCCGAATGCGATGAAACTTGACAGGCGGTCTATCTACACTAAAATAAGGCCGCACGCCAACTTTCAACCCATTCCGAGAACATTTTCTGGCCACTTATAAAAATAATATTTTGGACATGCCGCGGGCGCGTGCAAGTGTGTCTGGACTCAGAACGGACAACGGACGGAACTGGGGGAACCCGGGCGGATGCAAGTTTTGAAAACATGATGATGCAATGCACATGATGACATGACAAAGATGCAACACGCAAGCGAATGACATGGCAAAGACAACGAATAACTGGAAGACACCTGGCACATCGGTATCGGGGCATCACACATGCACCTCGGGGGGGGGGGATACGACTGGTCATCTCTCTCTGAATCCTCCTCTGAGGAGCTATCTATAACCAGCAAGAAATCTGCATCGACAGGTAGCACTGACTGCTCAGAAGACCTTGTTTTCACTCAAGATTTTCCCATGACCGACTCAAATGGATGATGCACAGGAAGAGTAGATGAATGTATAAACATTGTTGACAAATGGAATACATTATGGAAAAAAATATGGCACGATACAATTCACATATACGATGACTGGCTAAACAGGATGGCATTGCATGATTCACGTATATGATGCCTGGCTAAAGAAGATGGCATTGCATAATTCCCATATACTCCCTCCGTTCCTAAATATTTGTGTTTTTAGATTTCAAATGGACTACCACATACGGATGTATATAGACACATTTTAGAGTGTAGATTCACTCATTTTGTTCCGTATGTAGTCACTTGTTGAAATATCTAAAAAGACAAATATTTAGGAATGGTGGGAGTATGATATAGAAACCAAACATGTGGCATTCACACAAGGCAAATCTAAACTAAGCTGATGACATATAAGATGTATAATGTAAGCAATGCAAGGCGCCATATGCATGATATGACCAACACCAGCATGCCAGGTTAGAGCAAACACCTTAGGTGGTAAACAAGCGTGGTCAGCTCCTTCTCAATCTCCATCTGAACAGTTATCTTCCTCTGGAATACAATCTGGAAATGCAGCAGGGGGGGGGGCACTTCGCCCACCAAGGAGCGGCGTCTGCATGACATTATATTCGCACGCAACAGTCTTCTCTTTTTCTCTACATGTTCAGTACGATTGTGTACAATATCTGACATGCATAATAAAAAAATAGTTAGATTTTGTAAGGCCTAAGGGGTGCATGCAAAAATCAAGACTGATGGTAGCAAATGAGTGGATGGATCCAAAACTAATGATAGCAGGTAGATTATAGCTCCAGTTTAAAAAGATAGACAATGGATCATCTATTGTTTGTTGCCCACCCAACATGAACCACATAGAAGACCCCAGATGAACCAGATAGTAGACATATACTATTCGTTGCTGGCTCGATATGAGACCCATGGGCAATTCAAAACTCAAGATTGAACAATAAAGTAGCAGGTAATAATAACCGATGTATAACGTAAGCAAACACGAAAGACTGCGACCTCTCTTCCAGAACTTTGTAGTCCTCAGGTTCATCTCCTCAGTCGATGATGGTAATGCAGTTGGCGTGGCTGCCGGCAACGGGGAAGATGATCTGAGGCGGTGAAAGGAAGTCTGTCGATGGTGCACCTCAGGTGGGGTGGATGACGGCACGGCAGGAGCAGGACATAACACACAGAGTTTTCTTTAGAATTGGAGGATTCTATAAACGCAGGGACAGGAAAAACACATGAATAGGATAGGAATGCACGTGCAAAACAGAGCGTTTGGAAACATAGAATTTCAGTAAACCTGGGTGTTTGGCTCACATGAATTGGAAGAACAGAGGAATGGAGAAACAAAGTGATGCGACGAGTGTGCAGCCTCTTTGGCATAGCCTTATGGACCTCAGCATCATTGGGTTGGACGTGGAGGATGGTGATGATGCTGGTGTGACTGTCGGAGGCGGGGAATAAGATCCGAGGCCTCTGGAAACGACGCCGAGGGTACTGCTCCGCTGTGATGGACGGTTCCGTCATTGGAGCAGCTTCGCTAAGGTGTACGGCGACGAGGCTGAAGCATGACAAGACAGACAACGTTAATCTGAAGTGGGACCCTAATATCATCTGCAATAGATGATGTAAAATACATCACCAAAAAGTGCTAGATGTAAAACGCATCAGCCGCTCCATAGCTGCTCCGATAGATGCTGTAAGTACTGTTCACTCTGAACTTAACTGAAGAAAATGAACTTCATAGTCGAAAGTGAATTTTACTCTCGAAACTGATTGAACTAGTAACAGAGCATTGCAATAGATGTTTAGGGCGTTCGAGCACTAGTAGCAGAGAAGCATTGATCTAAATCAGCAGACGCTCGAGCAGGGAACGCACTAGCAGAGAGCAAGTCGTGTAGTAGCACCGCGAGCGAGTGCTAAAGCAGCAACTCCTGTAGCTGCCGGAGGTCGTGCAGTAGCAGCAGCAGCGCAAGCAAGAGCAAGAGCAGAGCAGCAGCACGAACGAAAGCAGGAGTAGTGCAGCAGCGCGACCGACAACAAGAACAGAGTCGCAGCGCGAGCGAGAGCCGAAGCAGGAGCAGCTAGTGCCGTTGTGGAAGTCGCCGCCGAGGAAGCAACGACGTGGGGGAGAGACACCATGGATGATGTGGCCGGCGACGACGCCGTCGATGGAGACACGCCATGTGTGCTCGGTATCGAGCACCGGCAGCCCCATGAGATCGAATAAAAGATAAAATGCAGCGGTGAGTGCAGAACCTCCTTGGTAGCGCCGAGTTGGCCTCGGCTTCATCGGAGGAATTGGTGAGGGTGATGCGGTTCCGGTGGGGCAGGTCAAGACGGCGCTGTGGGGATTGAGGTGGCGTGATAGACCAGGCAAACATCGGGGCAGCTCCTTGGAGGTGGAGGACGGGGCGGCTGATCCGGCGGGACGACGAGATCGACAACGGATCCTCATCCGGTGCGGTGGATGAGGGACGACGAGCTGTTGCGGTGGACGACATAGTCGGGGAAGAGTCTCCGGCTGGGCGGCGGTCGGGAGGCCGATGGAGGAGCGTGGGGTTTCACGGGTTTTAGCGGCCTAGGTGTACGAATGGGGGGGTGAAGGGGGAGGGGGGAGCCAAGCTTAGGGACACGCTTGTCCAAAATGTAGGGTAAGTTACTAGCGTACCCCCACCGGTTTTGACACCGCGACGTGGAGCTTCATTTCTGGCTGAGGGGTACAAGGGGGATTTCGCGTGTCTGGGCTGCGGGAGCGATTTCGGATGAGGAGGGAGTTCTCGTGCGCTTCCAAATTTCGGGATAACAAGGCGCGCCACGGGTTGAAGAAGCGGGAGTTTCAAAGCAGGTGAGACAAAAGATACTCGAGCTTGAAAATTTCGGGACAACAAGGTGCGGATTCCTTGTTCGGCAGAACAAACTTAACGTGTAAAAAAATAATTCATACAAGACACAAGAGAGTCATGTCCCCCTTTACTATATTGCTATAGATGCCATTGAAAAAACTACAAGAAAAATGTAAAAAAATCGGGAGAACAAGATTACCCTGCACACTACCAAATCGATTCGCACTTCCCTCAACAACAACAAAAAACAAATCAATTCCCACCAAAGAAAGAGTAATGTCCCTTTTTATATGATTACAGATGCCATGATCTTGAATTTCAATTTTTGAATCCACGTTATGTTGAATTCAAATATATCGTTAGGTGACCTTGCGGTTTATAATTGATGTAGTCGTACATTTTGATCTTCCATCATATATGAACATTTTACTCCACCATGTGAACACATATATTGTCGTCTACCATATGGACTAAATTTGAATCAATTTTCCTTATTTGAATACGATTGTTGTCAAGTTATACAATAATTTAAATATTATCTTGATAACAAAAAACATACATATAGCAGTAATCATATTTCACTATGAACTACATGTACCATACGCTCTCCAATTCAAATATTTGTATCCATTTTATGTTGAATTCAAATCATAGTACATTATTGGTCTAGGTAGCGAGATGTTTGGGATAATCTAAACCCTGTTTTCACACATATAATTTTTGGCTGAATTGGGACAAGTTTTGGTATAAGCCTCTTGCAAAACCGGAGATTCTCTCAACAAGCACTACTAGGAAAATGCTTACCAGTACCGCCGGTTTTTGTGCTACCAGTAGCGCTCGGACCAGCGCTACAGCTACGACGCTACAACTATTTTGTAGCAGTAGTGTGTTTTTAGGCCAGCGCTACTGGTAAGTTCAACTACTAGTAGCGCGTTTTTAGGCCAGCGCTACTGCTAACTTTTATGGTTTTTCAGCATTTTGGCGCTGTACATGTTTAAACAGATATATCTTTTATACAACAACAACTCATCATGAACTAGTATGTTTAAATAGCATATTCATTACCACTTGTCATCACCATCAAACAATGTTCGTCAATGAGACATCATATAACAAGTTGGTTACTAGTCATAATCACAACTCCTCCTCATCATCATCAACTCTAACACATTGTAGCACATACCACATTCTAGCTACGACCTACTCCTCTGATAGGACCTACTCTACCCTCTCTTAGGTAAAATATCATAAAACAAGATAGGCATTGACGCTGCATTAAGGAAAATTGACTCTCCATAATAAAGAACGAAGATCATCTTGTCTCCAAGTCTTGGCCTACGCACAATGTTGCTTCCAAGTAGCTCTCTATGATGGTTCGAACATTTTTTGAAATCATCAATTATCAGGGCTTTCTCGCTTTTAGAAATCCGATATGGACAGGAGTGATGTGGATACTGCGGCTGACCTGGTTGTGGTGGCCGTAAGCTCAGAACATTAACGCGACCTCTCGTCAACATCAGATGAGGCACACAATCCATCGGGATTTTCTGTTCAAAAACATAGTAATAACTTTGTAGTTAGCAATATAGTTTAGTTTTAGAAGAATTTATGCAAAAGATGCATGGATGTCATAATAGTAGAAAATCTTACCATGATATCTCCATTGATGTTACCGTAGTTCAACACGTGCACTAGTGGCACATATTGAAGTAAAAAATGCGACAAGACCATCTTGCTCCTTATAAGTTAATTGTGTTCATCATTGTAGTAGCAGGTTCTGTCTAGCATTTTCCGTACATTTTTTGAAGAATGAAAATAAGTTGTCAATGGAAATAAACTGTCAAATATTTTGAAATAAACAATATAGATTACTTAGTAAATATGTTTAAGAAACTCACATAGCGGTAGAACTGGAAGCGTGTCAACAAGACCCAAATGGTCATATCATTTTCGTTGATGTCAAGATCACCAAGATCGAAGGTGAGAAGCATACCCTCATGAAAATCATATGCCTTGCAAAGGGCTTCCCAATTCAGGCAACCAAAATTGGATGAGTTCACAGAATTGTATAGATTTACAGCAAAATCATAACCATGATGGGTCCTTAGGGCAGGTTCGGCATCTCTCTGGCTTCTCAAATCCTTGGCTCCAGGACCGGAGCGCACCCGAACGGGTCAACTCCTGGTTATACAAGATAGAAGCTGGCGATTGGCGTAGTGCTAATTTGCAGAATTGGAGGAGTTGGGAAAACTGAGCTCCACTAAAACTAGGAAGCGGGAGTTGAAGAAAATTACATTGCACTGCCACCGCCAAGTGACTCGGTCGCTCGATCATCACGTACCGATTCGCTCCCAGGTCCTCTCTCTTGCCGCCAGCAGTCTTTCTCGACCAGGCCTATGGCCCAGCTCATCTTTTCCAAACGTTTTGGACTATCAGCCTGCTCCTGATGGGCCACAAAGGGGTGATTTTATGGGCTTCTGGCTCGCTCCCTCATGCGAGCGAGAAGCCATGACGCCGAACGGATCGCTGACTCCGGGATCGATTGTCAGAAGCTGGAGCGGGAATTGTGGCGCTGGAGTTGAAGATTTTCCTACCATGGAGAGCTCCCGAACACGCCCTTAGTTGAATTATCTTTGTCTCCATTCTTTCATGATCTTCAAAACCCATCTTCTCCAAGACATAGCGTCTTGCATGGCATGGGATAAGCTAGTCGAATTGTAAAAGACGGAAATTACATGTTGAAGAAGCAGAGAAGTCATGCAAAAAATAAAAAAAACACTTGTCATCGTTGCGTACCGTTTGAACATCGAAGGTCTCTTGGAGCTTGATGCTGAAGCGCCGACCTTCTACCAAGTGAGGCCTGTCGCACAGACCGCGCTTATCTTCGCAGTACTCGCACATAGCGAATTCCCTTTCGTCGTCAGACATTTCCTAATAGGTAATTAATAATCCATCATTGAATACATATATAGTAGTTTGTAGCAAAGATCATCATATAACAACTAAAACACCCAAAATTTGTAGTTTGTAGTAGTTTGTAGCAAAGATCATCATATAATCCATCATGAATACATATATAGTAGTTTGTAGCACAAACAACGCTCATCTTTTGCATTCAATAAGCAAATAACTAATAGGTGATTAATAATCCATCATCGAATACATATATAGTAGTTTGTAGCAAAGATCATCATATAACAACTAAAACACCTAAAATTTGTAGTTTGTAGTAGTTTGTAGCAAAGATCATCATATAATCAATCATGAATACATATATAGTAGTTTGTAGCACAAACGACGCTCATCCTTTGCATTCAATAAGCAAATAACTAATAGGTAATTAATAATCGATCCTCAAATACATATATAGTACTTTGTAGCAAAGATCATCATATAATATCACTAATACATCTCGAATAATAGCTCCTCTAGGTTCAGTGGGCCGCGGTGTACACCCAAAGAGAAGGAACCATCACCGGATCATAGCTCCGGTGAGATCCCCAAATAATCTGCCAGGTATTCGAGAACTAGCCGTTCGCCAACGCAACCAAGTAGCGCTGGACGTGCGCGTTCTCCTTTGTGACATGGTGCTGTCCCACCTGCGCGGGGGACTCAAGCCTCTCCACCGATGCAGGCCCATGTGACTGCCACCAAAGAGGCTCCCGGTCGACGACGGACTGCCCTCACCAGAAGGTAGCACAACCCAGTACCAGCCTGGCAGAGCCCAGTCCCGGACATGGCCCCTCGGCTCAACCAGGAGTCCTCCGCTGAGTCGACGATGAGGATGCGGGATAGGCATTGTCGACGTCGAGAACTAAATGCTTAATTATGAAAACAAATTAATAAACACTTAGCAAAATTTGGCATGACCTTTGCTAAAAATAGGACATATCGAGCGCCTGAAATTTGCCAGAACGTAAATGAATCGACATTTCTAGCAAAACATAGGCCACTCGGAAAAATATGACATGTCCAAAATGTGACATGTTCCAAATATGACATGTCCACTTAAAATTTGCATATAACAGGAAAAATTGCTTTAACTAAAAAAATAACAACAATTGCTTTAACTAAAAAATACCTACAATTCTGTTAACTACACCTGAAACAACTAAAACACCTAAAATTCTGTTAACTACACCTAAAACAACTAAAACACCTAAATTCTATTAACTACACCTAATTAAGAACCTAGCTAAATTTCTGTCCTAACTTTAAAACCTAGCTAAATTTAAAAACCTAGGGTTGATACGAATTAACTAGGGTGCATACCTAATTATTCTAATAACCTACATTTTTTCAACTACATAGGATTCAAAATAACTACTCTAATAACTATAACCAGCTAGGGGGAGGGAGGAGGAGGAAGGAGAGGGAGGAGTACCTCTCGGTACGGTGGAGGAGGTCCAGCGTGGGAGGAGAGCCGACGCTGGGGCCGGGGCGGCCGGTGGGGGAGGAGGCTGACGCGAGGGAGGGTGGCCAGCGAGGAGGAGGGCCGGCGCGGGCGAGGGTGCCGAAGCAGTAGGGAGGAGGGCCGATCCGGGGGACGGCAGCGTGCGGGTCGACGGCGGCGCGCGGGGGATTGAGAGGGAGGAGTGTGGAGAGTGTGAGTGAGCTTTAGTGAGAGATGACGCAGGCCGGTCCGGGGGCGCGCGGGGGGAGAGGGAGTGGGCTTAACAACAGCGCGGGCAATGGGCCAGCGCTACTGCTAAGCCCACTAGCTGTAGCGCTGGCGCAAAACACACGCTACAACTAAGTGGCCTGCCCTTTCGCCCCGGCGGCCCGCTAAACAGCAGCGCGGCCCGCGCCAACAAGCACTGCTACTACTCACTAGGAGTAGCGCCCGTTCTGGCCAGCGCTACTGGTAAATACCAGTAGCGTGTGTGCCCAAACAGGCGCTACTGCTAAAATTCTATGTATAAGCATTTTCCTAGTAGTGAAGCCTCGTGGTTCCGAGAGGGAACATGTCACCTTTGTGTGTGAAACGATATACGCTGCCTCCCCCTGATTTTATTTATAGAGGCAACATAGAACTATATGAGTGCCCTGTTAAATTTTGGAATTATTTCGGGTTCATTTGGCCTTCTATACATTAACTGAGTTTTTGGACTTTTAATGTGCATAATCTAAATATGAATTGCATGCACATGCTCCGGTGCACCAAAGTGGGTTGAAAAATCACATGTGTGTCCTTGGTTAAATTTCTAGGTCTCATGGAAGAAATGAGAATGAAATTCAAACATCTGGGCGTCATGACTCGGCCAAGAACATCGAGAAACTTTGATTTTAAATTCATGTAAATCCAAAACTCGTCTGGAAATCATGAAACTTGGCATGGTGTCATGTCATGGCACTAACATGTTGTGGTAAAAAATTGGGCCGATTTGGAAGCTTGTGGTTCTAAGAGGGAACGTGCCACCTTTGAGTGTGAAACGATATACACTGCCCCCCTTGAGTTTCTTAACAAAGGCAACATAGAACTACATTAGTGCCTTGTTAAATTTTGGAATTATTCCGGGTTCGTTTGTCGTTTTTTATACATTAATTGAGTTTCAGGTCATTTAATGTGCATAAGTGAAATTTGAACTACAAGCACATGCTCTCGTGCACCAAAGTTGGTTGAAAAATCACATTTGTGTCCTCGGGTGAATTTCTAGGTCGCATGCAAGAAATGAGAATAAAATTAAAACATCTGGGCATCGTGGCTCGGCCGAGAACATTGAGAAACTTGGTTTTAAAATTCTTGTAAATCCAAAACACGTCTGAAAATCATGAAACTTGGCATGGATGTCATGTCATGGTACTACCATGTTGTGGTAAAAAAATTGGCCGAATAGGAACAAATTTTGGTATAAGCTTTTGCAAACCGAAGCTTCTCTCAAGAAGGCTCGTGGTTCTAAGAGGGAACGTACCACCTTTGAGTGCGAAACGATATACATTGTCCCCCTTGAGTTTATTTACAAAGGCAACATAGAACTACATGAGTGCCCTGTTAAATTTTGGAATTATTCCGGCTTCGTTTGGCCTATTTACACATTAATTGAGTTTTCGGTCATTTAATGTGCATAATTCAAATTTTAACTACAAGCACATGCTCCCGTGCACCAAAGTTGGTTGAAAAATCACATTTGTGTCCTCGGGTGAATTTCTACTCCCTCCTTCCATCTATATAGGTCCTAATGCGTTTTTCGAAGCTAACTTTGACCAAACGTTAGAGCAATAATATATGACATGCAACTTACACAAAGCATACCCTCAATTTTGTATGTTAAAGGAGCTTCCAATAATATAATTTTCATAGTATACATCTCATGTGCTATTAATCTTGTCAATAGTCAAAGGCTGTCTTGAAAAACACATTAGGCCCTATATAGATGGAAGGAGGGAGTAGGTCCCATGCAAAAAAGAGAATAAAATTCAAACATCTGGGCATCGTGGCTCGGTCGAGAACATTGAGAAACTTGGTTTTAAAATCAGGAAACTTGGCATGGTGTCATGTCATGGTAGTACCATGCCGTGGTAAAAAAATTGGCCGAATAGGAATAAATTTTGGTATAAGCTTCTTGCAAATCGGAGCTTCTCTCAAGAAGGCTCGTGGTTCTGGGAGGGAACGTGTCACCTTTGTGTGCATAATTCAAATTTGAAATACAAGCACATGTTCCAGTGCACCAATGTTGGTTGAAAAATCACATGTGTGTCCTCGGGTAAATTTCCAGGTTCCATGCAAGAAATGGGAATGAAATTCAAAATTCTGGGCATCGTGGCTGGGTTGGAAACATTGAGAAACTTAGTTTTTTTAATTCCTGTAAATCCAAAACACGCATGAAAATAATGAAACTTGGCTTGGTGCCATGACATGGCACCAACATGCTGTGGTAAATTTGCAGTCCAATTTGCGAAGGCGCACACATTAACAATCAACAAAGTCATTTTGGAACAAGTGCTGTCACGTTACAATCGGAAACACAAGTATTATTGAAACCGTGGGCGTTCTACTTACTAGTACCATTTACGTGCCGCCACGCGTCCCCATTTTTTATTATCTAGGAGGCGCCGTGCAGGGTAGCTATTTGAGTACGAGAAGCGTGCGATCAGACCCCTGCGCGTGCTTATTGGGAGGAGAGCCCTTTGACCTCCATCTGCCGTCCACCTCTCTCCCAAGGTCTCCATTAATGGCACCTGAGCCTCTATTTAATGGCGTGGCTATGTCTCACTCGACAAAGATTTAAGAGAGAAAAAAGAAAATCTGAAAGCACGGATCTTGATGTAAGATCCGATGGACCTATATAGCATCTACTGCGACTTATAGCAAGACTGATGAATATATAAGGACGATTAATTTTTTTTGATCAAAGAAGGGCTTGCCCCTTCCGATTTTCATTACTGAAAACCACCACAATTCACAAGAAGTTCAGCACAACTCCAGCCTAACACGAAGGACTAAAAGCTACCAGATTGAAATCGCAACATCCCAAGAGGCCAACAAAGGCCAAACATCCGCACTAGAACCCAACATTTCACAACCGACGACACAATCCACATCCTAAACCGATTATTATATCAAAAGAAAGCAGGAAACTAGTCTCCATGGTGAGCGGCGATGAGCTCTTCCGTGTCCTTAAGACGCTGCTTGAGAACATCCACGGATTCCTCCACCAGCCTTTGGCGCTCGTCGCGGAGCATGTCATTCTCGTCCATAAGTTTTTCAACAAGGCACAGGTCTCCTCCTGCAGGTCTGCACTTCGAACGATCTTCTCCCTCAGCAGGTCGCGGTCGACCTGGAGCCTCTCATTGCCCTCCCTTAGTTGCCGGATGACGCCGGTAGCCTATTCAAACGAGGCTATCATGTCGTTTTGCAACCTTGCCGAGCCGGAGATCTGATCCATCTGGCTATGGACGATCGCATGCATGCGCCTGCAACAGTCGTCGCCTGCCCGCGAGAAATTTTCCCAGGCCGCCGCGGCGTGGCGGGACATCTCTGCTGCATTCTTGGCGCGGCGGGACATCTCTTCTGCTTCCACGGCGCGGCCGGACTAGTTTGCTGCATCGACGGTGCGGCGGGACCTCCGTGTTGCTTCAGCGGCGCGGCGGGACCTCTTTGCTGCTACTTCCGCGCGGCGGGACATGTCGGCTGCTCTCGCAGCGAGGCGGGACATCTCTTGTGCTTCCGCTTCCATGCTCGCCTCTCCCTGACGGTAATCTCTCGACCCAGAACTGACGCTGGCCATGGAAGACACAAGGGAAGGATGCTGAATGACTTGTTTTTTTTGGATGAGGAGTTGAGGAGGAATGTGCAGTCATCTTGGCATACTAGTATTTATAACCAAGTACTAATACGCTCCTAAGTGGGAAACCGTTTAGGTTGTGATCGGTGTGAACAGGTTTGCAATTCAATATAGCATGGAGTAATTTGGAATGTGACGAGACACAAGCTCAAAATTTATTGACGGTTCTTGTTTCGAAGTGCGGCACTATTCCCGGATGGAGTACTTCTTTTTCTACTCCCTCCTTTCCGGTTTTATAGGGCTTATCTCAAAATTTTAGTTTTCCCATTTTATAACGCTCAATTTTGTTGTCCCCAACACATGTTCAGATTCCAAGGTGCATTAAATCATTGCATGTAAGTATTAAGAGAAAATTGACCAATGCATGTACTTTATGCATGCATGCATGCATTGCAATTAATGCATTAAACCTATCTCTCGGGACTCCTCGCACGCACCATCGTACCACCCACAAAAACTTGTACTCTGAGTTTAGTAATACATTATACAGGAAGAGAAGAGGTGCACGCACGCACTCGTCCTCTCACACACGCGTATGTTTTTTATCGAAAAGGAGGATGATGACCCCCAGCCTCTGCATCTGGGAGTCACACACGCAAATTATTGAAATATATCGAGTGCAGTGCTTTGATGTGTCGCGTCAACTCGTACATCAACGAGAAGTTTGATTATCCTCTCCCTCGCGGACTTAACTGCACCTGCCTTTGGCTGTATGACAGGTTGGCCACACAGCTGTAGGGCCCACCTGTCATACACGCAAAGGCAGGAGCGTCCCTCCCTCGCCCATGAGTGTGGTGGCTGGCAAGACTAGGAGAAGCTTTCGCTACACGCTCTCCCTCCCGCACGCGATGGACATGCATTAGTTCAATCGGTGTCAGATGGCCAGAAGCGTACTGTAGTACTCCTCCAGTGCAGTAGTATTCCATCATTGTTCGACTTCCCGAAGAGGCGAAGAGCCAAGCGCAGCCCGGACACTCGTGTGGCAGATTCATGTGTATAGTAGTCTAGGATAGTGTCTACCGTGCCTGTAAGCTTAAAATCGTTGGGGTCGGCTCCATGCTATGTGGCCGTCTCGAAGTTTTTAAAAAAAAATTAAAATAGTCTTCTGGCCCTACCCGAAAAATGTCGCGCGTACTGCCCGGGAAAAGCCCCGCCCTCAACTTTTAACTACGTGAAAATAGTTCGAGCTTGTTCGTTCTATATAAATAGAGTACTTACTGTATGTTTATTCACCCATGGGGTTGTTCAATGAATGGAGGGGCGGGGAGCACAAGTGAACAATACTGTAGTACTACTAGTAGTAAGTAGGAGTCGTACAGTAGTCACCTTAAATAGAGAGTTTCTTTTCTTTAATGCCACGTACACACATTGAAATGCTTGTTGTGGAGAGAAAAAAGATAATCACTCCACTATATATGGCCGCTGGTCACAGATCCGGCCGGATCCCTTCGGCCGGTGTGTGTAGATGACTAAAAGGTGCATCGTTCACGCGGTCATCGCCGCTGAGGGAGGAAACCCACAGCTGCCGAAGGGGCACGATCCTCTTCCCTTGCCATTCTCTTCGACACATGGCCGGCTCGGGAGGTCCTCCGACCCTTCTTCCTCCCTACCGTATTTTCCGCAGATCTGACCTGCCGCCGCCGACATCCCGGCGACCCTCAGGTATAAGTTCTTCGAAAGCGGCCTTGCTCTACTGCCCCAGCTCCCCACGTGTCTGCATGTGCATCTTTTTCTACTCCCATCAGCTGTTCCAAAGCCACCTAAATTTTCAGTATTATTAGAGGTAAAGCTACGTCATGCATTCGAATCTAGGGCTTTGTTCAAACAACGAAGAAAGGTGGGAAAGTTGTAGCATGAATCTAGGACTTGATTCAAAGAGGAAATAATATGATGAAAGTAATAGAGACCGGATACCCAACCGGTCTCTTGGTTGAAAAGGGAAATAATGGGAAAACGCAGTACAAACTAGATAAGGAACAAATCTATTATTGGTTGAAAAAAGGATAGAAAGTGGCGGCTGGTGGACAAGTCAACAGAGTATGTCCAGGATTAGATTTGCTGCCATCACATAGTAAAAGGTCTCCAGGATTAGATTTGCTTCCCTCACATAGTAAAAGGTCTCAGGATTAGATTTGCTGCCCTCACATAGTAAAAGGTCTCCAGGATTAGATTTGCTGCCCTCACATAGTAAAAGGTCTCCAGGATTAGATTTGCTGCCCTCACATAGTAAAAGGTCTCCAGGATTAGATTTGCTGCCCTCACATAGTACAATGGCACTCCTGCTGTTTTCCCAGTATGATAAGTAAGTTGATCCTTTACGCTGCTAAGTGTCCTGGTGTCCCCACGGTCCCATGCCCTTAAACCAACTCTTTAGCTGCTGTTGATTTACTGTGTCTGGTAAACAAGCAATACCACCATTAAAGTAATCCCATATTTGAGGAATCTCATTGTTGATCATAATGCTTCTGGTAACATGAAGCATTGCCGACGTTTTAAAATTTCTACTGTCCTTGCGTGATTTCCATGAACATAATTAAGATGCTTCTTTTCATTTTGTATATGTTTCGTATATTCTTATTGACCAACAACTTTTTACTTTCTATCTTTTTGTGCATATAGGGATATCCTTTTCACCTTGTTGCTATTGTGACCTTTTGGTGAACTGCACAAAACACTTTTTTGAATGAGTGTCTTGTGCAGTTCAACTAAAATATCACATGGGCAACATCTCTCAATTTTGGTGGAACTGCACAAAATGGTGATTGGAGTTTCCAAAATCTCCGTCAAGTTCTGCTGGTAATCTCATGCAACATTTTATTAGCCTTTGCAAGATGGAGCCGTCACTGTCACCACAATGGCACTTTATTTTAGTGGAACTGCACAAAAGGATAAGAAAATTATAGTTGCACCTTACATGAGCCGGACAGCCAACCTTAATGTTCCTCAAGTTTAGTGCAACTACTAAAGAAGAACCTGCGAGCTCACAAGAGCAAGTACTTCTTGCTAGCTGAATGATGCAATCTTTGCTTCATTTCAGGTGAACTGCAGAAAAAGGCGCATGAATTGAATCATGGAACTCCAGACAGACCTCATCCAAGTACAGCTGGAGGTTGAGTTCAAGGAGGCCGCTATTAAAGTGAAATCATGCTCTCCTATCTCCTTGTTTGTGCTGTGCAAACATGCTGTGCAAATAGGAATACTCAACTACAGATGTTGTGACGATCAAGAGCATTCGCCAAGTTCTTCGATTGTATGACATGGCTAGCCAAGATGGATTTAATCCCGGTATTCACTTTATCAAAAGGCTCTAATGGGTTGGTTCTGAATCTTGCAAGCTGGGAATCAGTGAGATGTGTAGGCATCTTTGTTATACCTATTATTTGGACCTTATTTGTTGGTTCTGAATTTTGCAAGCTGGGAATCAATGAGATGTGTAGGCATCTTTGTTGTACTTATTATTTGGATCTTATTTGTTGGTTCTGAATCTTGCAAGATGGGAAACACGGTATGATGATGCAGAGGACAACAACCATAACAAACAGTTCAAACTTGGTAGTATTATCTTTGCGAAAGTGCGACAAATGTGTTGATTGTGTGCATCCTGAGAATAATAATTCTAATTATTGTGCATGTTGTTCCTGTGGCACTGATAGAACAAGCGAATGCATTGCTTGTTTTAAGTACAAATTTCTATTAAAGCTAATTAAATTTAAGTAAAGTGACCACTAACTCCTGTTATTACAGTACCAATACAGACCCGTTCGTGAACCGACGTGTGACCGAGGGTGCATCTTCTGCCGGGCGTGCAGCGGAGGAGGGAGGGGTAGTAACTGTTGTCGCCTGTACACACTCAACTTACTGTTGAATCCAGTTCCCCAAGAGCTGAAAAACGAACTGCCGCCGCCTACAGACTCGTTCACTCGAAGAGACTCCAATGGCGATCCGAGGGGTGAGCCTGCTGGATCTGGACTTCAGCAAGGAGTTCCCCTTTGAGTTCGCCGTTCAGTACTATGGCTGCACCAAGTTGAATGTGATGTACACCAATGATACAGACTCGGTGAAGCTCTGCCTCGCCTCAGTCCTATGGCTGCACCAGGTTCTGGAGCATTCGCCCATTTCATCGGTAGCGCCGACTGCACCTTCGCTATGGTGGAGAGAAGGAAGAATGCGATGATTCGGCCATCTGGTGCAACAAGCTTGTCGACATCCAGAAGCAATACAAGATCATCAACAACAGGCAGGAGAAGGACTCCGTGGTTGACCTTGCTGAGACCATCATCGACCCCTGATACGCCAACATGAAAGAAGACGACCTGAACACGTGGGAGGTACCTCTGAATCTATCCTACATAACCTACGCGGCCAAGGACGCATACACATGCTATGACATGTACAGACAGATCTTGGACATGAGGGCGTGTCTGCTTCCCGTAACCGACGAGTACACGGACAGCCGCAACATCATGATCAAGCGTGCCAGGAAGGTCTAGATGCTGTACTTTATCTGTTTATAAGCAGCTTTATCATCTGAGTGTTTCATGCATTAGCCTATGTGTCGTAATTATCTGTTTTGTCCGAAATATTTCTTTTAAGAACCCATTAACCTGATTGCTTTTTTAGTGGCTATTTGCTTATGTATGTAAACTAGTTCACTTGTCCGTAAAAAAAAACTAGTTCACTCGGCTGCCGTGCTTTGAATCTCCTTCCTCCCAACATATTCCCCTCCTCAGGTGGACCCAGCAGGTCTCTGAATTTTCTCCCACTTTCTTTTCCGATGTAAACTGAGTTTTCTCCCAGTACTTTCCCCTAGAACCAACTCAACTATCCCACGTCTAGCCTAAAAAATAATAATACCCCACTTACTATTAACTCATCAAATTAAAATGATATTTTATTTTGTAAGTTGAAAGTTCTTACAAAATAATAATAATAATTGTTTATATATAACTTGGCAAGTTAACTCCTAGTGATTGCGTACATAAGCTTGCTAAGATTTTACTGACGTGCAATCATGTGTTTATGTTTTTATAACATTTCTCCATCTAGCCCAACATGATATTTTCACCCAGCCCAGCAAGTCCGCCGATTTCGAGAAAAATGCAAATGGGATTTAAATGGGCTGCATAGATGCTACATCATTGTTTCACCCAGCACACCAAATGGACTAAAAAACAAATGGACCGAGAGCTGGGTCCACGGCCACAGCCCCGTTTTTTTGTGATTTGCCAAGTAAGTCGCTTTGTCAGGCCTGTTGGGCTGCAAATCTGTCAAGATGAGGAGAGCTTTCATTCGACTGGCCGAGAAAATGGCCCATCAATAATGAGAAATGGGCTGTACATTTTTAAAACATATCAAACCGGCAATTAGTTTCAAATATCTTTTTTTTTCATTTTGAGATTTTAAATTACATTAATTTTTATGCGTGGAGAATTTGTTGGATTTTATATTGATATACATTTATTTTTAAAATCAATTTGAATGTGAGTCAAAATTTCGGGATTAAAAACAGTTTGGACCGCACCGAAATATGCAAAATTTCGTATAATTTTTTAACCGTGGCCACAATATGGGCTGTAATGCTAACAAAAAGAATATGGGTTGTATGTTATTTTCCACAGATTTGAGGCTTTCCTATATAAAGGTTGACGCACAAGTAGTGACTATTGGATGTCCATCGAACGGCCGTCGTGCTTCTTCAATCTCTGCTCTTCCTGCTCCAGCCGCTCAAACAAGCGCCGACGGGAGGACTGCCTGCTCCCTCCTCCCCGCGGCTGGCTGTGCTGCCGCGCAGGCCTCACCGCCCCACCGTACTCCCATCGCTGGCCTAGCCATCCCTCTACTCACCCACACCTGCTGTTATTCTCTGGCGACGGCAGACGAACCAGTAAACCCTCGTACAGTGTATTCCCCTCCGCGTGGGAAACAACTGCCGAGTCTTCCCTGCCTCCGTGTCGTTCCCTTCCTAGGCCTCGCCGTCGTCCACCGCCCTGGTGCTCTCGGCGCGGCCTGGTCAACGTGGTCAACGACCGACATGCATTTGAAATGGACTGTACGTGGAGAGGCCGACAGCTGGGTCCATGGCCACACGTAAGGAAATGCCTCCTTATTACGCGCAAAATAATGATTCCTCCACCTGACATCAGGGACCCAGCGAAAGGGCCTCTGTATTTCGCGAAAAAACATTAGCGCCGCTGACAGCTCGGACCCACCAGCTATATCTTCACGCGCAAGGAAGTGCCTCCTTATTACGCACAAAAAAATTGAATACTCCCCCTGTTAGCTGGGACCCAGTATAGTGGCAGACTGACTTGTGGGCCTACTAAGTTGACGGGGACGGAGGGCTTTGTCAACTTAGTCAATATATGCATGATTCTAGCTCCAGTGATCGTACAATGTCCATCCAACGGCCGTAGTGCTTCTTCAACCTCTGGTCTTCTTGCTCCAGCCGCCCAAACCAGCACCAGTCGTGCCTCATGCTCCTGCCTCCCGTGGCCGGCTGCGATGCGGCGGAGGCCTCACTTCCCCCTACTATTCCCACCGCTGGCCAGGCCCTGCGACGATGGCAGCCTCACACCGTAGCTGAACCAGTGAACCCTCGTACTCCTCTCCGCGCGGGCTTTCACTGCCGCGTCTTCCCCGGCTCCCCGTCGTCCCCTTCCTAGGCCTCGCCGTCATCCACCGCCCTGGTGCTCTCGGTGTGGCATGGTCAATGTGGTCAAGGAACGACTTCCATCGGACGTGGACTGTACGTGGAGAGGCAGACAGCTGGGTCCACGGCCGCAGCAAGGAAGTGCCTCCTTATTACGTGGAAAATAATGATTCCTCCACCTGACAGTTGGGACCCACCGGACGGGCCACTGTATTTTGCGAAAAAAAATTTCCCCCCTGACTGCTGGGACCCACCAGCTACATCTTCGCACGCAAGGAAGTGCGCCTGGGCAAAAAAAAAACGATTCGCCCCCCTAACTGTTGGGACCCACCAGCTACATCTTCGCAGGCAAGGAAGTGCCTTACAGTCGGGACCCACCTGGTCGAAGTGTACGTAGCATTGTCATTCTGGTCGCGAACGTGCACGTACATACTGGTCGATGTAGAGGCGTGCACGTGTCGTAGTAGAGGCGCGCACGTGTCGTAGTAGAGGCGCGCACGTAGCATGTACACGTACGTACAGCGGCCAGGGTGCAAGAAAGAAAATATGGCCATGTATGTGTACATACGGGCGGGGTGTCGAACGCCTACTCGCGCATACGTACGGCCAGGGCTCGTGTACATAGCTGGGTCGGAACGGAGAAACAACGTCGTCGTCGTGTTCATGGGGAGGCAACAGAATGCGTCATGTTCATGGGGAGGCAACGGAATGCGTCGTGTTCATCGGGAGGCAACGGAATGCGTCGTGTTCATCGGGAGGCAACAGAACATGTGGGAGCCAACCGGCTGGGTCAGAACGGAATGCGTGGTCGTGTTCATCAGGAGGGCTTGGACGGAACATGCGATGGAAACGAGGCCTAGCGTACGGAGGAAACGGACCTCCTACGGTTGAAATGGGGGTCCTGTTGATCGGGAGGGGTGTGGCGTACCGCAAAACGGACGAAACGGACCTCCTACGGTTTAAACGGGGGTCCTATTCATCGGGAGGGGTGTGGCGTACCGCAAAACGGGACTCCACGGGATACTGTTCATCTCCACCATCGACCTCCTCCAGCCTCCACGGGCTACCGTCGACCTCCTCCAACCTCCACAGGCTCCTGTTCATCCAGCCTCCACTGCGCGCTACTCCACCGACTACTGTTCAACCACCCCTCCACCGTCTACTATTCATCCAGCCCTCCACACCACGGGGTCCTGTTCAACCACCACTCCACGGGCACCCCTCCATCGTGTACTATTCATCCAGCCCTCCACCACACCATGGAGTCCTGTTCATCCAGAGGCAACGCCACCTCTCACTATTCATCCAAACCCCCCGCAACGCTCACTATTCATCCCAGAGGCAGCATCGATCGGCTTCAGTTAGCAGCAGTAGCGAAGGAATCGCTCGATCGGGTTCAGTTAACAGCCATCGATCGATCGCTCGGGTTCAGTAACGCGTAGCCAGCAGTGCAATTGCTCGGGTTCAGTTAGAGCCCAACACCTTGCTCGGGTTCAGTTAGAGCCAACGCCTCGCACACACGCGCGTACGTGTACGGGAGAAACGCGCATCGCTCGGCCCCGACCTCCCACCGTAACCGGGAACTCCCTGAAGTTTTCCTCCCCCTCTCTTCTACCACGGTTTTTTCCGTCATGGACGGCCCAAAGAATGTCGTGCAGCTGCGTCTCCGGCCCGCCCAGGACGAAAAGCCCATTTTCTGTCATGATTTTTTGTCATAGAAGTAGGAGCCCACCACATCTATGATGATACCGGGTTTTGTCACAATTATCGTCATAGAAGTGTCATATGTATGACATAATTTTTTTTTGTTCGGCCCAAAATTTCAGGGATGTGTCTTTTTTTTGTAGTGGGAGTTGATGTAGAGGCCCTCCGTGATCGATGCCCCCTCCGACGGAGCTCCGGAATAGGCCCCAAGATGGGATCTCTTGGGTACAGAAGGTTATGGCGGTGGAAATTGGGTTTCGTGGTGCTCCTGGATGTTTTCAGGGTATATGAGTACATATAGGAGGAAGAAGTAGGTCGGTTGAGCCACGAGGGGCCCACGAGGGGGAGGGCACGCCCAGGGGGGTAGGCGCGCCCCTGCCTCGTGGACTCCTCGTTTGTTTCTTGATGTCCACTCCATGTCCTTTGGATCACGTTTGTTCCAAAATTCATGTTCCCGAAAGTTTCATTTCGTTTGGACTCTGTTTGATATTCCTTTTCTTCGAAACACTAAAATAGGCAAGAAAACAACAATTTGGGTTGGGCCTCCGATTAATAGGTTAGTCCCAAAAATAATATAAAAGTATAAAATAAAGCCATTAACATACAAAATAGATAATATAATAGCATGGAACAATCAAAAATTATAGATATGTTGGAGATGTATCAGGGCACCCCATAGACACACAAGTTGATCTTTAGCCGTGTGCAGTGCCCCCCTCCACAGTCTTACACCTCGGTGATATTGTTGTAGTGCCTAGGCGATGCCCTGCCTCGGTAACTTCATCATCACCATCAATAGGCCGTCATGCTGACGGCAGGGACGAAGCTAGAAAAAATTGTCATTGGGGTCAACCAATGTCCAATGCCTACTACAGCACATGCTATGGTGTGACTCATGCTGAGGGCCATATAAAGAGGAAAAAACAAAAATATGCCCATTATAACACAAATAGAAATAACATCCAAGGGCGACATGAAGAGCAAAAATATGCAATGAGCCAATGATAAACTAGTATCATAATAATAAGATTGTCATACCAAGTACTGGTTCCGCAAAGTCATAAAATCATTTGTTTACAAATTCAGGGAAAATAAGCAAAAAAAGATGTCTTCTAACAATTTCATTTGTAACTTCCTGAAAAGGATGAACAAAGTAATATATTATATTCACAACAATGGTGTGTAAGAAATAATATAGAGAATAAATAGCATAAACAAAAAGTTAGAGTGATGTTAGACTCACATTTTATAACTTGCCTTCTCGATCTCCCATCTTCTTAAACACATCAATTGCGGCATCATTCGTAATGGAGGCAAATATATCTTTCTCCACATAGCAAATCAAGCAATCACTCATGAACTGGTCACCCATTTTGTTGCGTAAAACACTCTTCACAATATTCATTGCTGAAAAGCATCTCTCCACTGACGCTGTGGCAACCGGCAAAATTAGCACTAGCTTTAGAAGTTGATACACCAAAGGGAAAGCAAGATGCTTCTTAGTGTCCACCAACTTTTTAGCAAGATCCGCAATGCCATCCAAATTGGCAAATCTTTGGTCTGCTCGGACATTGTCAATGTAAATCCGAAGTTCATGTCCAAGATCCATCAATTTTGATGAATCAAAATCCTCAGGATAAAACTCAGCTAGCTTCAACAAACTCTCCAAGTTAAAAGCAGCGAAAGAGTTTTTTGGGTTGAAAGAAGCCATGTGAATAAGCAATGCAGAATTTACTTCACTGAATCTGTCATCAAACTCTCGAAGTTGCCAATCAATAACAGTGTTAAGACACTCTATTTGATAATGATGCAGGTTTGTTATATTGGTTCTTTTTCATGTATTATGTCGATTGACATATTCATCATGCATGTTTAGCTTTGGAATGTCATGCTCTTCATTGAATGAATATACCTTCTCCAAGAGTGATTCCCACCCATTATCTCTTAGTTGTTGTAGATCATTCCTTGTTGACTTCACACATGACACTGCATTCAAGATATCTTGATCCTTTTGTTGCAATGCTTGTGACAGAGTGTTGGCACTCCCTAATATATGGAACATCATGTGCAAATAGAACACAAAATCAAAGGTTCCAAAATATGATAGAAGACCACGTGCTTCACTTTTCTTGGAATCTTTCTTGACTTCTTTTGATACATACTTGAGGACACTGACAATTGATGGGAACAACTGAATTAGGCTTGAGAGGGTTCTATAGTGAGAACCCCAACGGGTGTCTCCCGCCCTTTGAAGTGATTGATCTTGATTCAACCCTGTGCCGGTACTAATTCGCCCACTACTTTTGTCTCGTTTTTTACATTCTCTCTATTATTCTCTCGGATCATGTCTTTTCTTTTGCAAGAAGATCCAACCACATTAAACAGAAGAGAAATCATGTAAACGAAATCTGCAATATCTTCATTCTTCTTTGGAATCGCTACGATAACCAATTCGAATTGGTGAGCAAAACAATGCACGTAATATGCTGACCTATTCTCTTCCAGAATTTTAGCTTTCAAACCATTGAACTCACCCCTCATATTGCTCGCCCCGTCATAGCATTGCCCTCTAAATTGTTTGAAGCTTAATCCAATATCAACAAGCAACTTCTCAAGGGCTGACTTGAGACACGTTGCCGATGTTTCCTTCACATGTACTACCCCAACTAGTCGTTCTAGGATTAACCCAAGCTTATCAACATACCTCAACACAACAGCCATTTGTTCTTTGTCTGACACATCGGAAGCCTCATCAATCAACAAACTGAAAACATCACCACCAATTTCTTCAAGAATAGAATTCAATGTTATCTGTAACAAACAAGATAAAATATATTTTTGGGTGCTCAGAGAGATAAATCATATGAAATAAATAAAGAATAGCGATGCTAGTAAGTAGTAATTTACCTTTGCAAAATAATTTGCAAGTTCCTTTTGAATATCTGGAGACACCTATTTGCAATTTTTTGGAGCATTGTTAAGAACTACATTCCTCACATCCTCATTATGATTTGCTAATGTTTGTACCAACTCTCGAAAATTCCCCTTATTTTTGGATTCCTCTGATTCATCATTGCCACGGAAAGCTAAACCTTGATGTAACAAGTATCTAACAGATTCGACGGAAGTCATCAACCGAATACGATTTTTCCTTTTTGTGATGTCAGTTTGCTTGTTGAGGGCAACTTTAATGGACTGATCTTGATTCATCAAGGCATCACACCTTTTAGTAGCTACATTGTGATAGCTATTAACCTCACCCACATGAGTATCCAATCTGTATTTCTTATTCCAACTAGAGAAAACATTGACAACAAATGCATCATTCCCACCTTGACCGTCGATGCAATCTCTGAACAAATAGCAACATTGGCAAAATGCCTTATGCACTTTATCATTGTACTCTAGCCAATGATAATCTTTAAACCATTCTGGCTTGAATCTTCTTTTGAATCCTCCGATGGTCTTTTGCGGATATACAAAGCCTTCTTTTGGCCTATAAGGTCCTCTAGTTAAATATATTCTTCTGATCTCATCTTGCTTCTTTGGATTCTTAGTGTATTGTGATATTCTTTTTCGATTGGCCGGATCGAAAGGAAGTTCATCCAGATTAATATCTGCTGTAGTAGTAGTGCCAATATTTGATGTGTGATCTTGCCTTAGTCTAACTGGCCTTGAAGTCCTAGCCAGATCAGTCTTTGGTGCCGTTCATTTCAGCAGAAATCTGCCCATATCCTTTTAGCCCTAGCCTCCTAGATGCAGCAAAAAACATAAACTAAATTTAGTAATTAGCCATCCGGAGAGACAGAGTTGTTAGTGCGTGAGACCAAGAGAAACTGAAAAAAAGATTGGCTTACCTGCGTGAGAACAACCTACGAGGACGTCGAAGAGGGAAAGTGCCAAGTGGGCAACCAACACTCGAGAGATTAAGGATTATACGGCGGCGGCTGGCCGACCGGCATCACCTTTGGAGATTAGGGATCACCGCTGTCGCCGATGCAAATTGGGGATTAGGGATTGAGAGTTGGGGTGAGGAAAAGATTAGGGGAAGGCGATGAGACGGAGAGGTGACCTGACGATGGCGGAAGAGACGAAGAGGCGACCTGGGCTGTTCACGAAATGCCAAACGTGTACGCGTGTGTTATGGTGTGTAAGCCAAAGCCACGTATTATGCATTGGGCCTTGTGTGCTAAGGTCGTGTGGAGCTGTACAACACATTCTTTTTTATCTGTTACTAGACATTACGGATGTTATGGGCTGAGACTATGAATAATTGGACATTAGCTACTGGGCTGGGGTCAACACATATTTTGAGCTGGGGTCAAACGCAGTTTTGATGGACCTAGTTAGCTTCAAATACTCGAAGGCATTGGGGTCAATTGACCCCAGCGGCCATACAGGAGCTTCGTCCCTGGCCGACGGAACTCACCCTTGGCCTCAACTAGATCAAGAGTACGAGGGACGTCACCGAGGTGAATGTGTGCACATCACGGAGGTGCCTTGCGTTCGGTACTTGATCGGTTGGATCGCGAAGACGTTCGACTACATCAACCGCATTACTAAACGCTTCCGCTTTCGGTCTATGAGGGTACGTAGACACACTCTTCCCTCTCATTGCTATGCATCTCCTAGATAGATATTTCGTGATCGTAGGATTTTTTTTTGAAATACTGTGTTCCCCAACAGGCGCGCCCTGGTGTCTTGTGCCCACCAGGGTTACCTTCCTGGTTGTTTCTTATTTTCCTAATTTTTAATATATTCCAAAACTGGCAGAAAATATTTTTGTGGAATTTTCGGAGTCTGTTTACTTACCGTATCACGTAGCTCCTCTTTTTTCACGGTTCTGAAGTGTTCGGGAAGGTTTCTTTTATGTGTTCTTCCAGTGTCATTGTTTGGATAATATTGCTTTCAACATCAATGGGCGTACCTGAGATATAATGTTTTATTCTCTGCCCATTGACAACCTTTGGGTTAGTACCTAATGCGGCTTGAAGCTACGTCGGTATTTCCCCAAAGAGGAAGGGATGATGCAGCACAACGACGGTAGGTATTTCCCACAGTGATGAGACCAAGGTTATCGAACCAGTAGGAGAACCAAGCAACAATACGTAAACGGCACCTGCACACAAATAACAAATACTCGCAACCCGACATATTAAAGGGGTTGTCAATCCCTTTTGGGTAACGACGCCAGAAATTGGAAAATGGATGTGAATAAATTGTAGTAGATTGATAGATCGAACGCCAAGTAAAATAAATAAGAATAAATTGCAGCAAGGTATTTTTGTATTTTTTAATAGATTTTAAAATAAAAGGCAAATAAAATAGATCGCAAAGGCAAATAATTTGAGTAAGAGACCTGGGACCATAGGTTTCACTAGTGGCTTCTCTCGAGAAAAATAGCAAACGGTGGGTAAATAAATTACTGTTGGACAGTTGATAGAACGTCCAAGATTAGTAGACCGACTCCTGCCTGCATCTACTACTATTACACCACACATCGACCGCTGCTACCTCTTGAGCACTGCGTTGGTTTTCCCCAAAGAGGAAGGGATGATGCAGCAAAGTAGCATAAGTATTTCCCTCAGTTTTTGAGAACCAAGGTATCAATCCAGTAGGAGGCTACGCGTGAGTCCCTCGTACCTGCACAAAACAAATAAATCCTCGCAACCAACACAAATAGGGGTTGTCAATCCCTATAAGGCCACTTACGAGAGTGAGATGTGATAGATATGATAAGATAATATTTTTGGTATTTTTGTGATAAAGATGCAAAGTAAAATAAAGGCAAAGTAAATAGCAAAGGAAATAACTAAGTAGTAGGAGATTAATATGATGAAGATAGACCCGGGGGCCATAGGTTTCACTAGTGGCTTCTCTCAAGAGCATAAGTATTCTACGGTGGGTGAACAAATTACTGTTGAGCAATTGACGGAACTGAGCATAGTTATGAGAATATCTAGGTATGATCATGTATATAGGCATCACGTCCGAGACAAGTAGACCGACTCCTCCCTGCATCTACTACTATTACTGCACTCATCAACCGCTATCCAGCATGCATCTAGAGTATTAAGTTAAAAACAGAGTAACGCCTTAAGCAAGATGACATGATGTAGAGGTATAGACTCATGCAATATGAAGAAAACCCCAGCTTGTTATCCTCGATGGCAACAATACAATATGTGCCTTGCTGCCCCTACTGTCACTGGGAAAGGACACCGCAAGATTGAACCCAAAGCTAAGCACTTCTCCCATTGCAAGAAAGATCAATCTAGTAGGCCAAACCAAACTGATATTTCGAAGAGACTTGCAAAGATAACCAATCATACATAAAATAATTCAGAGAAGATTCAAATATTATTCATAGATAGACTTGATCATAATCCCACAATTCATCGGTCTCAACAAACACACCGCAAAAAGAAGATTACATCGAATAGTTCTCCACAAGAGAGGGGGAGAACATTGTATTGAGATCCAAAAGAGAGAAGAAGCCATCTAGCTACTAACTATGGACCCGTAGGTCTGAGGTAAACTACTCACACTTCATCGGAGGTGCTATGGTGTTGATGTAGAAGCCATCCGTGATCAATGCCACATCCGGCGGAGCTCCGGAACAGGCCCCAAGATGGGATCTCGTGGATACAAAAAGTTGCGGTGGCGGAATTAGGTTTTTGGCTCCATATCTGATCGTTTGGGGGTACATAGGTATATATAGGAGGAAGGAGTACATCGGTGGAGCAACAGGGGGCCCATGAGGGTGGAGGGCACGCTTGGGGGGGGGGGGGGGTAGGCGCGCCCCCTACCTCGTGTCCTTCTCTTTTTTGTCTTGACATAGGGTCCAAATCTCATGGGTCTTGTTTGTTGAGAAAATCAAGTTCCCGAAGGTTTCATTCCGTCTGGACTCCGTTTGATATTCCTTTTCTTCGAAACCCTAAAACAGGCAAAAAACAACAATTCTGGGCTGGGCCTCCGATTAATAGGTTAGTCCCAGAAATAATATAAAAGTGGATAATAAAGCCCAATAATGTCCAAAACTGTAGATAATATAGCATGGAGCAATCAAAAATTATAGATACGTTGGAGACGTATCAAGCATCCCTAAGCTTAATTCCTGCTCGTCCTCGAGTAGGTAAATGATAAAAACATAATTTTTGATGCGGAGTGCTACTTGGCATAATTTTAATGTAATTCTTCTTAATTGTGGTATGAATATTCAGATCCGAAATATTCAAGACAAAAGTTTAATATTGACATAAAAATAATAATACTTCAAGCATACTGACAAAGCAATTATGTCTTCTCAAAATAACATGTCCAAAGAAATTTATCCCTACAAAATCATATAGTCTATCTATGCTGCATCTTCACGACATAAAATATTGAAATCATGCACAACCCCCATGACAAGCCAAGCAATTGTTTCATACTTTTGACATTCTCTAAATTTTTCAATCTTCACGCAATACATGAGCATGAGCCATGGATATAGCACTATGGGTTGAATAGAACGGTGGTTGTGGAGAAGACAAAAAGGGAGAAGATAGTCTCACATCAACTAGGCGTATCAATGGGCTATGAAGATGCCCATCAATAGATATCAATGTGAGTGAGTAGGGATTGCCATGCAACGGATGCACTAGAGCTATAAGTATATGAAAGCTCAGAAAGAAACTAAGTGGGTGTGCATCCAACTTGCTTGCTCATGAAGACCTAGGGCATTTTGAGGAAGCCCATCATTGGAATATACAAGCCAAATTCTATAATGAAAAATTCCCACTAGTATATGAAAGTGATAACATGAGAGACTCTCTACTATGAATATCATGGTGCTACTTTGAAGCACAAGTGTTGTAAAAGGATAGTAACATTGTCCCTTCTCTCTTTTTCTCTTTTTTTTATTTGGGCCTTTTTCTCTTTTTTATGGCCTCTTTTCTTTCTCTTTTTTTTTATTTTTCGTCCGGAGTCTCATCCCGACTTGTGGGGGAATCATAGTCTCCATCATCCTTTCCTCACTAGGACAATGCTCTAATAATGATGATCATCACACTTTTATTTTTCTTACAACTCAAGAGTTACAACTCGATACTTAGAACAAAATATGACTATATATGAATGCCTCCGGCGGTCTACCGGGATATGCAATGAATCAAGAGTGACACGTATGAAAGAATTATGAATGGTGGCTTTGCCAAAAATATGATGTTAACTACATGATCATGCTAAGCAATATGACAATGATGGAGTGTGTCATGATAAACGGAACGGTGGAAAGTTGCATGGCAATATATCTCCGAATGGCTGTGGAAATGCCATAATAGGTAGGTATGGTGGCTGTTTTGAGGAAGGTATATGGTGGCTGTATGATACCGGCGAAAGGTGCGCGGTATTAGAGAGGCTAGCAAAAGTGGAAGGGTGGGAATAGTGCGTATAATCCATGGACTCAACATTAGTCATAAAGAACTCATATACTTATTGCAAAAATCTACAAGTTATCAAAGAAAAGTATTACACGCATGCTCCTAGGGGGATATATTGGTAGGAAAAGACCATTGCTCGTCCTCGACCGCCACTCATAAGGAAGACAATCAACAAATAAATCATGCTCCGACTTCATCACATAACGGTTCACCATATGTGCATACTACGGGAATCACAAACTTTAACACAGGTATTTCTCAAATTCACAACTACTCAACTAGCACAATTTTAATATCACCATCTTTATATCTCAAAACAATTATCAAGTATCAAACTTCTCATAGTATTCAACACACTCATAAGAAAGTTTTATTATTAATCTTGTATACCAAGCATATTAAGACTTTAAGGAAATTACCAAGCTATTTAAGACTCTCAAAATAATCTAAGTGAAGCATGAGAGATGAATAGTTTCTATAAAACAAATCCACCACCGTGCTCTAAAAGATATAAGTGAAGTACTAGAGCAAAACTATATAACTCAAAAGACATAAGCGAAGCACATAGAGTATTCTAACAAATTCCAAATCATGTATGGCTATCTCAAAAGGTGTGAACAGCAAGGATGATTGTGGTAAACTAACAAATAAAGACTCAAATCATACAAGACGCTCCAAGCAAAACACATATCGTGTGGCGATTAAAAATATAGCTCCAAGTAATGTTACCGATAGAAGTAGACGAAAGAGGGGATGCCTTCCGGGGCATCCCCAAGCTTTGGCTTTTAGGTGTCCTTAGGTTATCTTGGGGGTGCCATGGGCATCCCCAATCTTAGGCTCTTGCCACTCGTTGTTCCATAATCCATCAAATCTTTACCCAAAACTTGAAAACTTCACAACACAAAACTTAAAGTAGAAAATCTCGTGAGTTCCGTTAGCGAAAGAAAATAAAAGCCCACTTCAAGGTACTGTAATGAACTCATTCTTTATTTATATTGGTGTTATACCTAGTGTATTCCAACTTCTCTATGGTTTATAAACTATTTTACTAGGCATAGATTCATCAAAATAAGCAAACAACACACGAAAAACAGAATCTGTCAAAAACAGAACAGTCTGTAGTAATCTGTAGCTAGCGCAAGATCTGGAATCCCAAAAATTCTAAAATAAATTGCTGGACGTGATGAATTTATCTATTAATCATCTGAAAAATAATTAACTAAATATCACTTTCCAAATAAAAATGACAGGAGTTCTTGTGAGCACTAAACTTTTTGTTTTTTTACAGCATGTTTAACAAGACTTTCCCCAAGTCTTCCGAACGGTTCTACTTGGCACAAACACTAATTAAACACAAAAATCACAACCAAAACAGAGGGTAGATAAATTATTATTACTAACCAGGAGCAAAAAGTAAGGAATAAAAATAAAATGGGGTTGCCTCCCAACAAGCGCTATCGTTTAACGCCCCTAGCTAGGCATAACAAGCAAGAATAGATCTAGGTATTGCCATCTTTGGTAGGCAATTCATAAGTGGATCACATAATAGATTCATAAGGTAATTTAATTTTATTTCTAGGAAAGTGTTCCATGCCTTTCCTTAATTGAAATTGGAATCTAATATTTCCTTCCTTCATATCAATAATTGCACCAATCGTTCTAAGGAAAGGTCTACCAAGAATAATAGGACATGAAGGATTGCAATCTATGTCAAGAACAATAAAATCTACGGGTACATAATTCCTATTTGCAACAATAAACATCATTAATTCTTCCCATAGGTTTCTTAATAGTGGAATCCGCAAGGTGCAAGTTTAGAGAGCAATCATCAAAATCACGGAAACCTAACAAATCACACAAAGTCTTTGGAATCGTGGAAACACTAGCACCCAAATCACATAAAGCATAGCATTCATGATCTTTAATTTTAATTTTAATAGTTGGTTCCCACTCATCATAAATTTTCTATGTATAGAAACTTCCAATTCAAGTTTTTCTTCATAAGATTGCATCAAGGCATCAACGATATGTTTAGTAAACACTTTATTTTGACTATAAGCATGAGGAGAATGTAGCACGGATTGCAACAAGGAAATAAAATCAATCAAAGAGCAATTTTCATAGTTAAATTCCTTGAAATCCATAATAGTGGGTTTAGCAACATCTAGGGTTTTAATTTCTTCAATCCCACTTTTATCAATTGTAGCATCAAGATCAACAAATTCCGAATTCTTGGAACGCCTTCTAGGTAAAGGTGGATCATATTCAGTCCCATCATTATCAAGATTCATATTGCAAAACAAAGATTTAATAGGGGACACGTCAATAACTTTTAGATCTTCATCATTATTTTCATAGGAACTAGAAGAACATGCTCTTATAAAGGCATCTTTCTTAGCACGCATCCTAGCGGTTCTTTCTTTGCACCCATCAATGGAATTTCTCATGGCTTTGAGAGACTCATTGACATCATGCTTAGGTGGAATAGATCTAAGTTTCAAAGAATCAACATCAAGAGAAATTCTATCAACGTTCCTAGCCAAATCATCAATCTTAAGCATTTTTCTTCAATCAAAGCATTAAAATTCTTTTGCGAAGTAATAAATTCTTTAATATTAGATCCAAAATCAGAGGGCATCTTATTATAATTTCCATAAGAATTGTTGTAGGAATTACCATAATTATTAGAGGGATTACTAGGAGAAGGCCTAGGGTTGAAATTTCCTCTATATGCGTTGTTACCAAAATTGTTCCTACCAACAAAATTCACATCCATAGATTCATTATTATTCTCAATCAAAGTAGACAAGGGATATCATTAGGATCAGAAGAAACACTCTTATTAGCAAATAATTTCATAAGTTCATCCATCTTTCCACTCAAAACATTAATTTCTTCTATCGCATGCACCTTTTTATTAGTAGATCTTTCAGTATGCCATTGAGAATAATTAACCATAATATTATCTACGAGTTTAGTAGCTTCTCCTAAAGTGATTTCCATAAAAGTGCCTCCCGCGTCCGAATCTAAAAGATTTCTAGAAGCAAAATTGAATCCGCCATAAATTTTTTGAACAATCATCCACAAATTTAAACCATGAGTAGGCCAATTACGTATCATTAGTTTCATTCTCTCCCAATCTTGTGCAACATGTTCATGATCAAGTTGCTTAAAATTCATAATATCGTTTATAAGAGAGTAGATCTTAGCGGGAGGAAAATACTTTGAGATAAAAGCATATTTGCACTTGTTCCATGAATCAATACTATTTTTAGGCAAAGACGAAAACCAAGCTTTAGCACGATCTCTAAGGGAAAAAGGAAATAGCTTCAATTTAACAATATCATTATCCACATCTTTCTTCTTTTGCATATCACACAAATTAACGAAGCTATTTAGATGGGTAGCGGCATCTTCACTAGTAAGGCCGAAAAACGGATCTTTCATGACAAGATTCAACAAAGAAATATTAGTTTCACAAGATTCAGCATCGGTAAGAGGAGCAATTGGAGTGATAATAAAATCATTGTTGTTGGTACTGGTGAAGTCACACAATTTAGTACTATCTTGAGCCATCGTGACAAGCAAGCAAGCTAACACACAAGCAAACAAAAAACAAGCGGGCAAAAAGAGGCAAATAGAGAAAGAGAGGATAGAGAGAGAGAGGGCGAATAAAACGGCAAGGGTGAAGTGGGGGAGAGGAAAACGAGAGGCAAATGCCAAATAATGTAATGCAGGAGATAAGGGTATGTGATGGGCACTTGGTATGTTGACTTTTGCATAGACCTCCCCCGCAACGGCGCCAGAAATCCTTCGTGCTACCTCTTGAGCACTGCGTTGGTTTTCCCCGAAGTGGAAGGGATGATGCAGCAAAGTAGCTTAAGTATTTCCCTCAATTTTTGAGAACAAGGTGTCAATCTAGTAGGAGGCTACGCGCGAGTCCCTCGTACCTGCACAAAACAAATAAATCATCACAACCAAAACAAATAGGGGTTGTCAATCCCTATAAGGCCACTTATGAGAGTGAGATCTGATAGATATGATAAGATAATATTTTTGGTATTTTTATGATAAAGATGCAAAGTAAAATAAAGGCAAAGTAAATACCAAAGGAAATAACTAAGTAGTAGGAGATTAATATGATGAAGATAGACCCGGGGGCCATAGGTTTCACTAGTGGCTTCTCTCAAGAGCATAAGTATTCTACAGTGCGTGAACAAATTACTGTTGAGCAATTGACAGAATTGAGCATAGTTATGAGAATATCTAGGTATGGTCATGTATATAGGCATCACGTCCGAGACAAGTAGACCGACTCCTGCCTGCATCTACTACTATTACTCCACTCATCAACCGCTATCCAGCATGCATCTAGAGTATTAAGTTAAAAACAGAGTAACGCCTTAAGCAAGATGACATGATGTAGAGGGATAGAATCATGCAATATGAAGAAAACCCCATCTTGTTATCCTCGATGGCAACAATACAATATGTGCCTTGCTGCCCCTACTGTCACTGGAAAAGGACACCGCGTGATTGAACCCAAAGCTAAGCACTTCTCCCATTGCAAGAAAGATCAATCTAGTAGGCCAAACCAAACTGATAATTCGAAGAGACTTTCAAAGATAACCAATCATACATAAAAGAATTCGGAGAATATTCAAATATTATTCATAGATAGACTTTATCATAAACCCACAATTCATTGGTCTCAACAAACACACCGCAAAAAGAAGATTACATCAAATAGTTCTCCACAAGAGAGGGGGAGACCATTGTATTAAGATCGAAAAAGAGAGAAGAAGCAATCTAGCTACTAACTATGGACCCATAGGTCTAAGGTAAACTATTCACACTTCATCGGAGGGGCTATGGTGTTGATGTAGAAGCCCTCCATGATCGATGCCCCCTCCGGCGGAGCTCCGGAACAGGCCCGAAGATGGGATCTCGTGGATACAGAAAGTTGCGGGGGTGGAATTAGGTTTTTGGCTCGTATATGATCGTTTGGGGGTATGTAGGTATATATAGGAGGAAGGAGTATGTCGGTGGAGCAACAGGGGGCCCACGAGGGTGGAGGGCGCGCCTGGGCGGTAGGCGCGCCCCCTACCTCATGGCCTCCTCTTTTGTGTCTTGACGTAGGGTCCAAGTCTCCCGGGTCTTGTTTGTTGAGAAAATCACGTTCCCGAAGGTTTCATTCCGTTTGGGATCCGTTTGATATTCCTTTTCTTTGAAACCCTAAAACAGGCAAAAAATAGCAATTCTGGACTGGGCCTCCGGTTAATAAGTTCGTCCCAAAAATAATATAAAAGTGGATAATAAAGCCCAATAATGTCCAAAACAATAGATAATATAGCATGGATCAATCAAAAATTATAGTTACGTGGGAGACGTATCAACCGCTATCCAACATGGACCTAGTGTATTAAGTTCATGGAGAAACGGAGTAATGCAATAAGAACGATGACATGATGTAGACAAGATCTATTTATGTTGAAATAGACCCCATTGATTTATCCTTAGTAGCAACGATACATATGTTTTGGTTCCCCTTCTGTCACTGGGATCAAGCACCGTAAGATCAAACCCACTACAAAGCACCTCTTCCCATTGCAAGATACATAGATCAAGTTGGCCAAACAAAACCCAAATATCGGAAAAGAAATACGATGCTATAAGCAATCATGCATAGAAGAGAACAATGAAACTCAAATAAATTTCATGGATAAAAAGAGATAGATCTGATCATAAACTCAAAGTTCATCTGATCCCAACAAACACACCGCAAAAAGAGTCACACCATATGGATCACCAAGAGACCATTGTATTGCGAATCAAATGAGAGAGAGGAAGCCATCTAGCTACTAACTACGGACCCGAAGGTCTACAAAGAACTACTCACACATCATCGGAGAGGCACCAATGGAAGTGGTGAACCCCTCCGTGATGGTGTCTAGATTGGATCTGGTGGTTCTGGATTCTACAGTGGCTGGAATTGATTTTCGTCGACTCCCCTAGGGTTTCTGGAATATTGAGGTATTTATAGAGAAAAGAGGCGGTCCGGGGGCACCCGAGGTGGGCACAACCCACCAGGGCGCGCCTGGGCCTCCAGGCGCGCCCTGGTGGGTTGTACTCCCCTCGAAGCAGCCCCCAGGTGCTTCTTCGGCCCATTGGATGTCTTCTGGTCCAAAAAAAATCCACAAAAAGATACCTGCATTTGGACTTCATTTGGTATTGATTTTCTGTGTGTGTAAAAAACATGCAAAAAACAGCAACTGCCACTTGGCACTATATATGTCAATAGGTTAGTACCAAAAACTGATATAAAATGACTATAAATGATTATAAAACATCCAAGTATGATAATATAACATCATGGAACAATCAAAAATTATAGATACGTTGGAGACGTATCAGCAAGCCCAAGCTTAATTCCTTCTCTTCCTCGAGTAGGTAAATGATAAAAACAGAATTTTTGATGTGGAATGATGCCTAACATGTCATCTCATAGGCTTTTATTTATGGCATGGACATTTGGACTTTTATATTGTTCAAATCAATAGTCTAGTTTTGACATAATAAATTAAGTACTCAAGCATATCAACAAGCAACCATGTCTTTCAAAATATCAACGCTAAAATAAGTTATCCCTAGCCCACCATGCTCAATCATTGATCCATTCATGAAACACACTCGCATAATAACTACACCCAGTGCTCAAGTACGATCATAGTGCCCCCTAGTTGGTGCTTTATAAGAGAATATGGAGACTCAAATTCAAAATAAAAATTGCATAAACTAAAAGAAAGGCAATTTATAGAGGGAAGTAGGGATTTGTAGAGGTGCCAAAGCTCAAAGCGAAAATTGAGGGATAAAAACATTTTGAGAGGCATACTTTTCCCACCAATGAAAACGACTTAGAATTCCCAACACTTTCCATGGTAGATATATCATAGGCGGTTCCCAAACAGAAATTAAAGTTTATTCCTTTTTCCATCATACTTTCACTTTCCATGGCTAACCGTATCCACGGGCGCCTTTCATACCAACACTTTCCAAGGAATTTATTATTTCACAACATAAAGTAAATTCATTTTTTATTTCGGGATTGGGCATTCCTAATACCTTTGCCTTACTCTCGTGCAATGACAAGTGAATAAACACTCATCGTGAGAATAACACATCTAGCATGGAAAATATTAGCCACCCGTCACCGCCTCACGAGCGGTACGATCACACAAAAGAGAAATTTATTTTGAATATTAGAGATGGCACATACAAATTTTCTTAGAATGGAAAAAGAATACCGCATATATGTAGGTATAGTGGACTCATGTGGAAAAACTAGTTTAAAGGATTTTGGATGCAGAAGTAGTGATCATACTTAGTGCAAAATGAAGGCTAGCAAAAGATTGAGAAGCGACCAACCAAGAAACGAATAATCTCATAAGCGAGATTTAAGCATAATTAACACCGAATAATGCACCACAAGTAGGATATAATTTCATTGCATAACTATTGACTTTCGTGCTTGCATAGGGAATCACAAACCTTAATACCAATATTCTTACTAAAGAATAATTACTCATCAAGATGACTCACATATCACATCATCATACCTCAAAACTATTACTAAGAATCAAGTTTATTTTGTCCAATGATCTTCATGAAAGTTTTTATTATATCCTTCTTGGATATCTATCACTTCTATCTATACCTATACTAATTACAGACTCCCAAGAAATTACCATGTTAATTAGTAATTAGGAGTCGTTAATCTCGGTGGGACCGAATTATTACGGTCTGGATTAACCCATGTAACACCGTATAGCCATCTGCATTTGATCTAGAAAAAAACATCTAATATTTTAGAAGGTCAACCATACGATCATATATGTCAAGTGCGTTGGGCTGGAACTCTCCGGCCAGAGGACGACTTCCCCCGATCTTGTGATTTCCATGGTCATCTATGACCACCTCATAAAGAAGATCCAAGACAGCCTCATCTAGACGACCACCATGTCCCACAAGAAAAGTATGGCTGCCTCTCCCAGATCGTTGCTTCTGCACCATGTGGATGCCGCATCTTCTTTCTCTTAGTGCGAGACTTCCGTAGTTTGCTTCTCGCCGCCATGATTTCCTCGCGGCATCCCTCAATCACACTTTGCGAGATGCATGGCCGCCAATTGATAGATGCGAGGCCGCCTTATTTTGTCTTCTCACCATCGTGAAATCTGCCACTTTTAGGAGGAGGAAGGAGGTGCGGTCATTCTGTCGGTGCCGGATCATGGAGGCGCAGAGGAAGACGATATGTCTGGTGGAAGCATCAGACCAGCTACATGATGAGACATGCACCAGCACCACACACATGTCTTGCACGTGGCCAGCCTTGGGCATGTCTAGCTGATTTCTACGATGGCAAGATCGACCTGGTAATGCGATACTCAGTCCAGCCAACACTGTACAGTACTTTTTCCCCTTAGATCTCTTCCTCTATGAGTCTGAATCCAATTTAATTCTTTCTATTTGACAATGCATTCAAAGTGTTCGATGACTTGTTCTTTTTCATGTACAGTCAACCAGCAAGCGCTTTGCAGCCACTGACCTAGCATCCACCCTATTCCGTTTTCTCTGGATCATAACCCAACTCCGCTGGATCCACTATGTCTCAAAGCAAGACCTAGAGGAGAACTGGATTATTTGAGTGATGATCTCCTTTCGTCACCATCTGTCCGCGCCATTGTTGGCAGTAACTGATACGTCTCCATCGTATGTACTTTTTCCAAACACTTTTGCCCTTGTTTTGGACTCTAACTTGCGTGATTTGAATGGAACTAACCCGGACTACCGCTGTTTTCAGCAGAATTACCATGGTGTTATTTACGTGCAGAAACAAACATTCTCGGAATGACCTGAAACTTCACAGAGCAACTTTTTGGAAAATATGAAAAATACCTGCAAAAGATGAAGGCCAGGGGGCCCACCACCTGTCCATGAGGGTGGGGGCGCGCCTGCCCCCCTATGGCGTGCCCCCTACCTCGTGGGCCCCCCTGATGCCTTTCCGACTCCAACTCCAACTCCATATATTGTGTTTCGGGGAGAGAAAAATCAGAGAGAAGAATTCATCGTGTTTTACGATACGGAGCTGCCGCCAGGCCCTAAAACCTCTTGGGAGGGCTGATCTGGAGTCCGTTCGGGGCTCCGGAGAGGGGAATCCGTCGCCATCGTCATCATCAACCATCCTCCATCACCAATTTCATGATGCTCACCACCGTGCGTGAGTAATTCCATCATAGGCTTGCTGGACGGTGATGGGTTGGATGGGTTCTATCATGTAATCGAGTTAGTTTCGTTAGGGTTTGATCCCTAGTATCCACTATGTTATGAGATTGATGTTGCTATGACTTTGCTATGCTTAATGCTTGTCACTAGGGCCCGAGTGCCATGATTTCAGATCTGAACCTAATATGTTTTCATCAATATATGAGTGTTCTTGATCCTATCTTGCAAGTCTATAGTCACCTATTATGTCTTATGATCCGTTAATCCCGAAGTGACAATAATCGGGATACTTACCGGTGATGACCGTAGTTTGAGGAGTTCATGTATTCACTATGTGTTAATGCTTTGTTCCGGTTCTCTATTAAAAGGAGGCCTTAATATCCCTTAGTTTCCGTAAGGACCCTGCTGCCACAGGAGGGTAGGACAAAAGATGGCACGCAAGTTCTTTTCCATAAGCACGTATGACTATATTCAGAATACATGCCTACATTATATCAATGAACTAGAGCTAGTTCTGTGTCACCCTAGGTTATGACTGTTACATGATGAACCGCATCCGGCATAATTCTCCATCACCGATTGTCGGGGGTGCTGATCCCACGGACACCTATGGGACCACGGCGGACCGGGGCCCCTTTCGGTTCGGTAGGGGGGCGGAGAGTGCACGAAAAGCAGATCGAGGCGAACGCACGAGCGACGCGATCAGTTTACCCAGGTTCGGGCCGCACGGATGCGTAAAACCCTACTCCTGCTTTGGTTTGTATTTGTGTTCTTGCTCGGGAGCGATGAATGCTACAGTACGCTCAAATGGCTAGCGAGTCCGAGCGTGAGAATGATTGTCCGACCCCTTTCTACGTTGCACACGGGCCTCCTTTTATATGTCAAAGGGGTCACCGACAGGTGGCAACAGAGATGAGGGTAAAAAAGTAAAAGATGTGGTGGTTGGCACCACCGCTTACTACAGTTGTATCATACCTAACCCTGATAGCAGGGGACAAAGGCATTAAATGCCTCTCTGTGTCGCCTAGACGGTGCAGAAAGGGACCGCTAGGGACGCCATTGCTTGCCATGATGGCTATCTTGTCAGCGCCGCTTGCCACCGTGTACCTCTGGCTGCACAGCCTTCCACCACATACGCCTGGAAGGGCCCCAAAGCGACACGTTGGCGGATGTGCTGGAGCGCAGGTACAGGACAGAAGCTTGCCGCGGCAAGTGCCTTGCCGCGGTTATTATCTTGTCGCGTCCAGGAGCTTGTCGCTCACTGGGTCTTGCAATGCCTTGGATGGCCTCCCCGGCAAGCTCCTCTTGCCGGGGTCTTGTCTCCTTCCCGGCAAGCTCCTCTTGCCGGGGTCTTGGATACTTTGTTCTTGAATGGCTCCAAAGGAATAGTGGAGGATCTTGGCGGCCACCCGGCAAGCCTTGCCGCGGGACGCTGCGACTGCCCGTGCACAAGTTCGGGATACTAAGGTACCCCTACTTTAGTACACCGACAGGAGCCCCCGGGCCTGGGCCATACATGGTGCCGAGCGCTGTTGGGCCAGGCCCAAAACAAGGCACGGGCACGCGTGGCCTAGGTTACGCCGTAACTCACTCCGCATCCACCGCGCCCTCCCCGCACGGCACGCATTGAACGCGGCATCGTGGGAGAGATCGTGGGCGGTTTCTTTATTAGGAAAGGCGGAACGTCCGTCACCTCCCCCTTTATAAGCAAAGGGAAGCAGGGGTAGTGCGCCCACTCGCCCCATTCCAATCTCAGAACACTCCGCCCCGCCTCCGTCTTCTCAAAGCAGCAAGAGAGTAGCCTCCTGCCCTCCCCCCATTGCCACCAGCACCACCAACGCCGTCGGCATCTTCCACCACATTCGCCATGGCTCCAAAAGCCGACAAGGCGAAAGCCGTGAAGTCGACCGAGGCGTAGCGGCTTGCGGCGCTGCGGAAGGAGCGAGCCATCTTCCCCCCCAAGCTCGGCGCGAAGGAGCTGTGGGAGTACTATTATCTCTTTTGGGCGACGGAGACGCGAGCTCACCCGCGGACCAAGGTGCTCCCGGCCGCTGCTCACGTGACGGCTCCGGATGGGTATCCCTTCTTTGCCGTATTCTTCTACTGCGGGCTCTGCCCGCCTTTTTCCGAGTTCTTCTGTGATATCATGAACACATATGGCCTTTGCCTCCTTGATTTCACCCCCAACGCCGTCCTCACCATGGCTGTTTTCGCACACCTTTGCAAAAATTTTGTCGGAGTCCACCCTAGTGTAGCCCTTTTCCGCCATTTCTTCATTCCCCGGGTACAGAGAGGAGAGCCCTTGTCCGGCGGAATCGCCTGGGTCTCTAGGACCGGCACGAAGGACTCTTATTTGGAGGGCGAATTCCGCGGCAAGTGGGAGGAGTGGAGGGCTGATTGGTGCTGGATTGTCGAGGAGAGCCCGCAGCCATTCACCGCACGGCGCCAAGTAGCAGCAGTACACGGCAGTGACTGGAGCGACGTGGCCTCGGAAGACAGCAGGTTGAAGATTGCCGTCACCAGGATCCAGCGCCTCAGGCTTGCCGGACTCACCGTAGGTGCTGTTGGCGCAGACTTTCTTCGCCGCCGCATCGCACCCCTGCAGGAACGGAGGAGGCCTGCCTGGGAGTTCAAAAACGCGGCAGATATCATGAGGCTGCGCCCGGGCCTCAACTACAATTTCACTGTCCTTGAGCTCAACAGAATACTGCAGGAGCTCTTCAAGTACGATTCAGATCACCCCAAAGTCTTCAGGTTGCCGCAGGGCATCGTCCCTTTGTGCAACAATTCTGCGCTCGACCGCATCAGGGCAATGATGCCGCTGTGCGACTCGCACGGACTCGTGCCCACTTGGCAAGAGCCCGAAGACGAGGTCGTGCAGCAGTTCTTCGACAACCTGGTAGAGGTGCCAATCCGCGCGGACGAGAAGGACGGCTTCATCCGCGACACCACCGAGGCGGAGTTGGCGTACAACGCCACCAGGTTGGAAGAGGTGGCGGCAGCCGCAGCGGCAGGCGAATTCGGGTTTACCTTGGAGGAGGCAGTGGCAGCAGAGGCGGAAAATCGTGCCGAGCGAGAGGAAATCTCCGGCAAGAAAGAGCTTGCCCGGCGAGAGGAGCTTGCCGGCAAGGAAGATCTTGCCGGGCGTGACGCCGAGCTGAGCGAGCCCACCGAGGATGCGAGCGGCTCGTTGGAGATCGACTCCTCCTCCACTTTGTCCCCAGACAGCATGCCACCAGCAGCGTCTCCGTCTCCACCAAGAAGGCGTCTCCGCAAGGCCGGGAATGTAGCGAGGCGGCAGGCGGGCCGACAGTCGCCGCGCCGCACGACGCGCTCCACCGCGGCAAGCATTGTTGCCGCGGGAGCGCCCCATGCTGCTGCTTCAACTGGAGTGTGGTCTTCCCGGACTGCCGCTTCTGCTCCCGCCAAGCGACCAAGGGAGCCTACTCCTCCTCCTTCCCGCGCAGGACGCGGGCCGGATTTCGACTTCTCCGCGTTCAGCTCTGACGAGGAAGAAGAAGAAGAGTAAGTTTTCCTTACTGTACTTGCAGTTCTTCAATCTTTGCTGTTTTATCTCGTATCTCACTTGCTTTTCTTTGAATCTGTTCCTTTTTAGGACTTTGGCTCAGAGGGCAGCAAAGAGAGCCAAGGCCCCGGTGATTGTCATCGAGGACGAGCCTACCGCGTCGGCAAGGGACGCGCCCGAGACAAACTTGCCGGACCCAGCGGCTGATCTTCAGAGCAGCCCCCAACGTAAGTGTCTTGTTTACTTCCCGCTGTTGGGCGCGCACGAAGATCCTTGCTGTGCTGATACTTGTTTGTTGACTTGTGCAGGAGCAGAGCAGCCTCACCAGGAGAGCCTGGAGGCCGCTCCCGAAGCGCTAAGGGAGAATCCTCCGGCGAGGGAGAGGTCTCCGACGAGGGAGGAGACTCAGACAAGGGAGGAGCCCCCGGCAAGGAAGGAGGGTCCGGCAAGGGAGGAGCCCCCGGCAAGGGACTGCTTCAGCGATCCCCCGGCGACGGAGACCACAGCTGCAGACCCTGGCACAGGTAACTTCCTTGCTTCAAAACTCCCCTTGGCTTCTTCATCTTCTTGATCTTTCTCTTGAATTTTGCTCGAATTTTGCTTGAATTTTCTCCCCTCTTCCGGCCGTCAGATCCATCTGCTGCCGAGCCGATGGAGACTGAAGTCGCCGCCGAGGAAGCAGCCGGCGCCGGCGAGGAGGCCGCCAGGGCTGCCGCCGCGGAGGCGGGCGGGGAGTCTGGCGGTCGTACTAACGACCCGGAGGCCGCAGGAGCGCCAGGCGCTGCTCCGACCACCGACTCCTCCGCCGCTGCTGCCGCGGTAGGCTCCGATGAGCCCCAGCCTGGCGCCTACCTGAAGGCTAGCGACGACGTCTTCATCAACCTCCCCTGGGCGTCAAGCTCCAGGGCGCTGGTCGAGGGAGAGATGCTTGACGGAGAGGTGCTTGCCTCCGCCGGGCTGAAGCTGGTCGACGTGCCAAGCAGCAGCAGCAATGAACCCGAAGAGGAGCTTTTGCTGCGGAAGCTGGTGGCGCTCTACCGTGCCCGGCAAGCCAAACTGGAGTCCCGCGAAGCGCTCGTCGCGAAGGCGGGAGCCGATATCAAGAAGCGCGCAGAGGAGCTCCGGGGCGCCAACCAGGAAGCTCTCCGCTCCCTGGCAAAGGAGCGGGAAGATCTTGCCGAAGCGCAGCAGGCCTTCCTCCTCGAGAAGGCCAACGTCGAATTGCGCCAACGTCTTGCCGCGGAGAAGTTGTCTTCGCAGGAGGGTGACTTGGCGCAGCGGAAGGTCCACCTCGACAGCCACAAGGAGGAGCTTGCCGCGCGCGAGCGAGAAGTTGGTGGAGCCCTCAAGCAAGCCGAGGACACCGCCGCAGCTGCCGAGGCCGCCAAGACTGAGCTGGAGCTGAAGGTGGTGCAGCAGGAGGCGGGCCTCAAGGCGAGCGGCGACGAGCTTGCCGCGCTCAGGCTTGAGCGGGAGAAGGACGCCAACAGCTATTCGGAGCTGCAGGCCCTTTTCGCCGAGAAGGGCAAGGAACTGGACGCCGCCAAGAACTCCAACGCTGATCTCGAAGTGAAGCTGGCGGCTCTGACCAAATCTCTGGACGGCGCCAAGGAGCAGGAGGCGGCCTTGAAGGAAGAAGTCGAGGCCGGCAAGGTGCTACTGGCGAACGCTGCTGCCGCCCAGAAGACCTTGTCGGAGAACGTGGAGCACTGGACGGAAGGTCTGGTGAACGTCGCCGCAGACGTCGACAAAGAGCTGGCGCAATTGGGGATGGTGGATTTCGGGTACTCCTCCGACGAGAACCTCCAACCCAGCGCCAAGCTTACTCTGTTCTTCAAAGGCGTGGCGACGACGCTTCAGCAACTCCGGGAGCAGATCCCAAAGCAGCTTGCCGACGAATCATGCAAGATTTGCGCGGGAGCTCTCCAGAAGGTGCTGATGAAGGTGGCCTTCCGCAATCCAGGCCTCCGCCTCACCAACGTCCTCTGAAGCCTGCCGCCAGATGCTGATCTGGAGGAGCTCAAGGCCCTTGTCGCACCCATTGTGGACAGGGTGAGCGGAATCAGGAGGGTCGAGGGTGACTGTGTAGACTAGGCCATCCATCTCCTTCTTTCCTTCTCGCTGTTAATCATGTTATGAAAAACAGTCTGTTAGAGCCGCGACAAGTTATTTTGTAATATACTCTATCCTGGGTAGTAATTGCTATGTTATTTCCTTTACTTGACTCTTTCCTTTGTATGTCTTTACCCTACGCTTTTAGGGAACTTGCCGGCGTAGGCACCTTTGCCGCGAGCGCTGAGTGCGGAACGTCAGCAACCTGCTGGCGGTGCCACAGCCGACAAGAAACCTTGTCGCGGCTAGTCGCAGCTCACTTAAGTTGTTGAGCGGACTCGAAACAACAGTAAGGGCGCAACTAGCTACGAGTTGGTTCCTCCGCGCACAGGTTTTCCATAAAAAGCACGGTCGTTCAAGGAAAATAACTTAAAAATTTAAAGGAAATCTGATTGCTCAGACTTTGGCAACTTATCTTTTTTTGTTACTTGCTTCCCAGCAAGGCGAAACCTTCTTGAACGATGCCTGGTCCATACCGTATCTTCTCCCTTCCCCCCCGGCAAACTTGTGCGCGGGGGAGCCTCCTTTTCCTTGCGAAAAAGAAAGAGGACGAAATAACAATATGGAGCTTTATGGCTCGTTATTGCTTACCGGGGGTAAGAGCTGCACAAAATGTCAGATAATACATGCAAAATTTAAAAAGCATGAAATCGACAAAGTGTGCTGAGCACATAATCTTTATGCACGGGACCTGCGCCCGGGTTTGAACAAAGGATTACATGCAATAGCGGCAGGACTTGTACAAAAGGTGGTTGTCGGAACGGGTTCCAGAAACCGCGCCCTATGGGTAAAACTTGTGAAGATGCTCAATATTCCCGGAGTTGCTCACTGGTACGCCATCTTCGGTCTCCAGGCGGACAGCGCCAGGCCTAGTGACTCGTTTCACCCGGTAAGGGCCTTCCCACTTTGGCGTCAACTTGTTGGAATTCTTGGCGGACTGAATGCGCCGAAGAACAAGGTCGCCTTCCTCGAGACTTCTGGCGTTAACTTTGCGGCTATGGTAGCGGCGCAAAGCTTGCTGGTAGCGAGCGGCTCGCACAGCAGCCTGAAGACGGTCTTCCTCAAGGAGCAGCACGTCATCTTGTCGCAGCTGCTCTTGCTCAAGCTCATCGTAAGCGAGCACTCGAGGCGACCCGTATACGAGTTCCGTGGGGAGAACTGCCTCTGCTCCATAGACTAGAGCGAAAGGTGTCTGGCTAGTGGCTCGATTTGGCGTCGTCCTGATCGACCAAAGAACCACCGGCAGCTCCTCGATCTAGTTTCTTCCGCACTTGTGCAGCCTGTCGAAAGTTCTGGTCTTGAGCCCGCGCAACACTTCAGCATTTGCCCTCTCCGCTTGACCGTTTCTTCTCGGGTGAGCAACAGAAGCGAAGCAGACCTTGGCGCCAAGATCTTGGACATACTGCATGAAGGTGCAGCTTGTAAATTGCGTACCGTTGTGGGTGATTATCCTGTTAGGGATCCCGAAACGGCAAACAATCGACCTGAAGAACTTGACTGCTAACTGTGCTATCACCTTCCTCACTGATTCCACTTCCGGCCACTTTGTGAACTTGTCGATTGCAACGTACAAGTACTCAAAGCCCCCGACAGCTCGGGGAAAGGGGCCAAGGATGTCGAGCCACCAGACCGAAAATGGCCAGGATAAAGGGATCGTCTGGAGAGCTTGAGCTGGCTGGTGTATTTAATTGGAATGGAACTAGCATGCTTCACACTTGGTTACTTGTGCAGTTGCATCCTGGAGGGCTGTCGGCCAGAAGAAGCCTTGCCGGAATGCTTTTTCGACAGGGGCTCTTGCGCCAATGTGGTGACCACATATGCCTCCATGTATCTCTGCCAACAGCTTCTGTCCATCTTCCCGAGGAATACACTTCAATTTCACACCGTTGATTCTTCTTCTGCACAGTGTGTTATCGACAAACTGGTACATACTAGACTGACGGGCTACTCTTTCCGCTTCTTCTTGTTCTTCGGGAAGTTCTCCTGTCTGAAGGAAACGGACAATCTGCTGCGCCCATGTTGGAGCCTGTGGCTCGACAACAAGGACTAAAGGCACATCTGCTGCTGCGGGAACATCTGCTTCTTCGGCAAGAGCCTGCGGCTCTGCCAGAGCTTGATGTTCCCCGGCAAGCTTGCCGGAGCAGAACTTGTCGGGAGTGTCTGCTTCAATTGAACAAACCCTGGGGCTTGCCGGAGCAGACTGCTCCTCAGCATTCTTGGTGCTGATCTTGGGGACCTTCTTGGCGGCGGCTTCGGGAAGCTCTGCCGGAAAATAGTCGCCAGAAACTAACTTCCTCTTTTTGTTCTGTCCATTTGGTGGTGTTACGGATGGATGAGTCAGCTTGAGCACAAAAATTCCTGGTTCCACAGGTAATTTAAGTGCGGCGCACTTTGACAGGCCATCGGCAATGTCATTCTGAGATCTTGGGACGTGCTCCATCTGCGGGCCGTCAAAGTGCTCTTCTACCTTTCTCACTTCGTCGACGTAAGCTTCCATTAATGGACTCTGATAATTCTTGTTCCCTTGGCGGACGACAAGCTGTGAGTCACCCCTGACTATGAGCTTCTTAATACCAAGTTCTACCGCGATCCTGAGACCGGCAAGCAAGCCTTCATACTCTGAAGTGTTGTTTGTCGCTTGCTCCTTGGGAAAGTGCATCTGGACTATGTACTTGAGGTCCTCTCCGGTGGGTGGGACAAGCAGCACTCCAGCACCGGCGCCTTGCAGCGAGAAGGCACCGTCAAAGAACATAAGCCACTCTTTGTTTGTTTCCTTGGCGGGGATGCTCGTCTCCGGAATTTCTTCATCTGGAGTTGGTGTCCACTCTGCTATGAACTCTACCAATGCTCTGCTTTGGATTGTTGATGTACTCTCAAATTTGAGGCCAAAGCTTGACAGTTCCAGTGCCCCCTCGACAATCCTGCCTGTTGCTTCTGGATTTTGCAATATCCTTTTCAGCGGGAAGCGAGTGACAACTGTGATTTCATGTGCTTGGAAGTAATGGCGTAGTTTTCTCGAGGCCATGAGAAGGCCGAAAAGCAACTTCTGCACACCAGAGTACCTTGACCTAGCCCCCTGCAAAAGGGAACTGAAAAAGTAAACTGGGCGCAGCACCATCTTCTTCTGTATCTCCTCTTGCATCTGCGCAGATCCTTGCTTGTCGGGACCAGAGTTTGTCGGGGAAGCCCCCTGCTTGTCGCTGGATGTGCTTGCCGTGGTTGCTGGCTCGTCATCTGCCTCCCTCTCCGCTACTAACGCAGCACTAACGACTTGATTGGTTGCCGCTATGTACAGCAGCAACTTCTCTTGCGGCTTAGGTGCGACAAGTGTTGGAGTGGAGGACAGGTATCTCTTCAAGTCCTGCAGCGTAGTCTTCGCTTCCGGAGTCCATTTCATTGGACCTGCCTTTTTCAAAATTTTGAAAAACGGCAGGGCACGCTCAGCAGACCGAGAGATAAACCTGCTGAGAGCAACCACGCAACCGGCAAGCTTCCGTACATCCTTGACGCGCTTTGGTGCTTCGATCTGCTCAATGGCCTTGATCTTGTCGGGATTGGCTTCGATTCCCCGCTGAGACACAAAGAACTCGAGAAGCTTGCCGGAAGGGACTCCAAAGACACACTTCTCGGGGTTGAGCTTAAGGTTGATCTTGCGCAGATTTGCAAAAGTCTCTTCTAAATCTTGGATCAGAGTTGCCCTGTCCTTGCTCTTGACCACTATATCATCCATGTAGGCCTCTACATTTCTGTGTATCTGTGGCTTCAAAGCGACATGGACTACTCTGGCAAATGTTGAACCAGCATTCTTTAATCTGAAAGGCATCCGTACGAAACAGTACGGGCCACATGGAGTAATGAAAGCGGTTTTCTCCTCATCCTCTTCTGCCATGAAGATCTGATGGTATCCTGAATATGCGTCAAGAAATGAAAGCAAATCACATCCGGCTGTGGTGTCAACAATCTGGTCAATGGGCGGCAAGGGAAATGGATCTTTGGGACAAGCTTTATTAACATAAGTAAAGTCAATACAAAGCCTCCATTTTCCATTCGCCTTGCGGACGACTACAGGATTGGCTAGCCACGTGGGATGGAGCACTCCTCTGACAAGGCCTGCTGCTTCCAACTTCTTGATTTCTTCTGCTATGAATTCTGGGCGCTCCACTGCTTGTTTCCTGACCTTCTGCTTGACGGGCCGCGCGTGAGGACAAACGGCAAGATGGTGCTCAATTACTTTCCTGGGAACACCGGGGATGTCAGACGGTTGCCACGCAAACACGTCGACATTCGCCCGCAGGAAAGCAATGAGCGCGCTTTCCTATTTAGGGTCAAGCATGGCACTGATGGTGAAGGTACACCAGCGCCGTCCTCCTTGGCGGACACCTTGTTGGTATGTGGTGGAGCTGCCATGGCCTTCTTACACTTGCCGGTGGAGCTCGATGGTGCCTCCTCGACGGCAGCGCAGCACTCTGAGGAGGTGCGCTTGCCGGGGTGGGCATCAGAGCTCTTGCCGGAATTGGTCTTCTTCTTCCCCCCGGGAGCTTCAGCGGCAAGTGTCTTGCGAGTTGTCGCAGCTGCTGCTTAACGGTAGATCTTGTCGGCGCAGATAAGGGCATCCTTCTTGTCGCCAGGGACATAGATGACGCTTATGGGGCCTGGCATCTTGAGCATGTTATATGCATAATGAGAGGCTGCCATGAACTTGGCGAGCGCTGGACGGCCAAGTATGCCATTGTAAGGCAATGGGAAATCGGCAACGTCAAAAGTGACCCTCTCAGTCCTGAAGTTCATTTCACTGCCAAACGTTACCGGCAATGTGACCTTCCCCTTCGGCTTGCTCCTTCCCGGGTTAATTCCTTGGAATGTGTCGGTCTCTTCGAGCTCGCTGTCAGGGATCTGGAGTTTTTGGAGTACAGCGGAGGAGATCAGATTTAAGCCGGCCCCGCCGTCAACTAACATTTAGTGACCTTGAGGTTGCGTATAGTCGGTGAAACCAACAGCCGCAAACACCCGACCGCAGTTATGCGATCAGGGTGGTCCTCAATGTCAAAGATGATAGGCGTGCTGGACCATTTCAGGAGTTCGCGCGATTCGACAGGTGGTTCTGCCGCATTGACTTCCTGTGCCCACTGTTTGAGCTGGCGGTGAGAAGTATGCAGAGAAGCACCGCCGTCAACACACAAGACTTCTGTAGCTTTCTGAAACTCTTGCTCACTGTTCTCAGCATCATCCATGTCCTTGTCGTCGTCTTCATCTTCATCCTTGTCGCGGCCGCAGGGAGGTCTGCCTCCTTGCCGCGGCTTGGCCTTGCCGCGGCGTCCTCCCCGGCCAGCGCGCTTCTTGCCGGCCTCTCCACCGCCTCCTTGGGCACTCTCCTTGTCGCGCTGCTCGTACTCAGCTTTTTGTTGCTGGACAATCTGCTCGACCTTCTTGCAGCTCTGGAGATCATGGCCCTTGGTGCGGTGGATCTTGCAGTACTGCTTGTCGGAGCCGTCCTGCTTGTCGGCGGCCGCCACAGCTTGGCAGTTGGTGCACGCGGCAACCTCCTTGCCAGAGCTGCTAACTTTGGCTTGCTTGGCGCCACCGTCGTTGCCGGACTGCTCAACGACTAGTACCTCTTTGCCTTTCTTCTTCCTGTTGCGCCTCTGGTTTTTCTTTGCCGGGGCAGCATCTTCGCTCTCAGATCCTCCTGCTCCAGTATTCTCTCCGGGGAGTTTCCTCCCTTCTTCAGCGCGTGCACACTTGTCGGCCAGGGCGTATAGCTCGCTGACGTCTCTGATCCTGCTCATCGCCATCTCCTCCCGCATCCTGCGGTTACGCACGTTCTGATGGAACGCACTGATAACTGCGGCAGGGTGGATGTCTGGGATGTTGCGCTGTACACGGCTGAATCTCTGGATATACTTGCGCAGGGGCTCTCCTTCCTTCTGGGCAAGTAGGTGGAGGTCACTCTCTTGGCCATGTGGTTTGTGGCCGTCCGTAAAGGCGCCGACAAACTGATGGCACAAGTCCGCCCAAGAGGATATGGAGTTGTCCAGCAAGTGCATGAGCCAGGACCTGACTTCGGGCTTGAGCACCAGCGGGAAGTAGTTGGCAAGGACCTTGTCGTCTCGCCCCCCGGCAGCTTGCACCGCAATGGTGTAGATGCTGAGGAACTCTGACGGGTGCGACTTGCCGTTGTACTTCTCTAGTACGTCTGGCTTGAAATGCTTCTGACTGGGCCACTGGACTTGCCGCAGCTCACGGGTAACCGCAGGGCAACCTACCGCGTACGGCAAGTCGCCTGGTTCTCCGGGCGCGTGCATGTCAACAGAGGGCCCAGCGCGCAGGTCTGATTGACGCCGCGCTTCTCTTCGGCGCTCGATGCGAGTACGAGCGTCTTCTTGCTGTCGTTCATGAAGAATTTGGCGCTGATCGCGACGAGCTCGCGGATCTGATGACGCGGTGGAGTCGCTGTTGAGGTGGATCCGGCGAGTCGGCGATCTTGGCCTTCAAGGCGGAGAGTGCACAGTGGTTGCACCCTTGCCGATCTTGTTGCCACCGGCTCGCGCCTGGCTGGCTTGCCGCGGCAGCGATGCGCTCGGCTGCCGTGGGTTGTCACCGTTGGCGAAGCCGATAAGACTCTGTATAGTGGCCCTCCAGTCGTCGATCTTGTCCGCCGCCAAGGCTTCTGCCGGAGTGGCGGGCGGCGGCGGCGAACGGTGCGAGGAGCGAGATATGCTCGGACTTCTAACTGCGTTAGAAGGAGCAGTACCTCGTCCAGGCGACCGTGCCCCGCTTGCGCCAGCATGTTGGCGCGCATGCTGGTCTTGAGCACTCCGGGATCCATTAGCTTGATCTTGACCCAGCAAACGTATGGTACCGTGAGTACCATGACGCTGCTGGTCCCACGCCTCCTAAGATGGGCGCGGTGCGTGTACGGACGCTGAGGTCTTGGAGTGCGCTCAGTCATTGTGGGAGCCGACCGCGTCGCCGATGTGTAGCGCAGTCTTGTCCTTGGACCTGGCAGCACCATGAGCCTCCTCGTCGGCGCCCGTTCTTCCGCCGGCGCCCAATCCACCAGCCGTTCGCTCCGGCGATGGTGGGCTCGGCGCAGATGGAGCAGCTACCTCCGAAGCCTTCTTCTTCGGTGGCATGTTGATCAGGATGATGAAGATTCGGCTCGTGCGAACGCCGGATCAGGTCCGCACAACCTCGACGCACCCCCTACCTGGCGCGCCAAAGATGTCGGGGGTGCTGATCCCACGGACACCTATGGGACCATGGCGGACCGGGGCCCCTTTCGGTTCGGCAGGGGGGCGGAGAGTGCACGAAGAGCAGATCGAGGCGAACGCACGAGCGACGCGATCAGTTTACTCAGGTTCGGGCCGCACGGATGCATAAAACCCTACTCCTGCTTTGATTTGTATTTGTGTTCTTGCTTGGGAGCGATGAATGCTACAGTACACTCAAATGGCTAGCGAGACCGAGCATGAGAATGATTGTCCGACCCCTTTCTACGTTGCACACGGGCCTCCTTTTATATGTCAAAGGGGTCACCGATAGGTGGCAACAGAGATGAGGGTAAAAAAGTAAAAGATGTGGTGGTTGGCACCACCGCTTACTACAGTTGTATCATACCTAACCCTGACGGCAGGGGACAAAGGCATTAAATGCCTGTCTGTGTCGCCTAGACGGTGCAGAAAGGGACCGCTAGGGACGTCATTGCTTGCCACGATGGCTATCTTGTCAGCGCCGCTTGCCACCGTGTACCTCTGGCTGCACAGCCTTCCGCCACGTACGCCTGGAAGGGCCCCAGAGCGACACGTTGGCGGATGTGCTGGAGCGCAGGTACAAGACAGAAGCTTGCCACGGCAAGTTCCTTGCCGCGGTTATTATCTTGTCGCGTCCAGGAGCTTGTCGCTCACTGGGTCTTGCAATGCCTTGGATGGCCTCCCCGGCAAGCTCCTCTTGCCGGGGTCTTGTCTCCTTCCCGGCAAGCTCCTCTTGCCGGGGTCTTGGATACTTTGTTCTTGAATGGCTCCAAAGGAATAGTGGAGGATCTTGGCGGCCACCCGGCAAGCCTTGCCGCGGGACGCTGCGACTGCCCGTGCACAAGTTCGGGATACTAAGGTACCCCTACTTTAGTACACCGACACCGATCCATTGCCTACAAGCTTTCCATATATTTTTCTTCACTTATTTACTTTTCCGTTGCTATTGCTATCATCATACTATTACCTTTTGCTACCGTTACCACTACTATCATATTATTTTGCTACTAAATACTTTACTGTAGATACTAAGTTTCCAGGTGTGGTTGAATTGACAACTCAGCTGCTAATACTTGAGAATATTCTTTGGCTCCCCTTGTGTCGAATCAATAAATTTGGGTTGAATACTCTACCCTCGAAAACTGTTGCGATCCCCTATACTTGTGGGTTATCAAGACAATTTTCTGGCGCTGTTACCGGGGAGGATAGCTCTATTCTTTGAGTCAATTGGGATTTATATCAGATTATCATTCTGAAGAACTTGAAAGATCGAAGAACCAAGATTTATCCCTCAACTACGAGGGGAGGTAAGGAACTGCCATCTAGCTCTGCACTTGATTCACCTTCTGTTTTGAGTAAGCTTACGACACCTATACCTGCTTCTGCTATTCGTTCTGATATGTCACATTTTATTGATGATGCCACTTCTGCTATACATGATACTTATGATGAAACTACTTCTATGCTTGATACTACTGTGCCGCTTGGTAAATTTCTTGATGAACAACTTGCTAGGGCTAGAGAGATTGAAAATATTGAATCTGATAATACTGATGAAAGTGATGATGAAGAATCACTTGTTATTCTTGAGGGTTATGTTTTTGATCAAGAAGCTTCTTTAGCTATTTTAGCTTGCAAAGATAGAAACGAACTTAAGAGGTTATTAGCTAAATGGAACAAGCAATCTCCAAATGCTAGAATGAAACCTGACCCTGCTTTTGCTAATTCACCTATCTGTGTTACCGATAGGGATTATGAATTCTCTGTTGATCCTGATATAATTACTTTTGTTGAATCTGATCCTTTTCACGGCTATGAATCTGAAACTGTTGTGGCACATCTTACTAAATTAAATGATATAGCCACCCTGTTTACTAAAGATGAGAGAACTCGCTACTTTTGTATCCTTAAAATATTTCCGTTCTCATTAAAGGTTGATGCTAAGATATGGTTTAATTCTCTTGATCCTGGTTGTGTGCGTAGTCCCCAGGATATGATTTATTACTTCTCTACTAAATATTTCCCTGCTCATAAGAAACAAGCTGCTTTAAGGGATATATATAATTTTGTGCAAATTGAAGAAGAGAGTCTCCCACAAGCTTGGCAGAGGCTTCTCCAATTACTTAATGCTTTGCCTGATCATCCTCCTAAGAAAAATGAAATACTTGATATCTTTTATAATGGACTAACCGATGCTTCGAGAGATTACCTGGATAGTTGTGCTGGTTCTGTTTTCAGGGAAAGAACACCAGATGAAGCTAAAATTCTATTGAATAATATGTTGACAAATGAAAATAATTGGACACCTCCGGAGCCAATGCCTGAGCCTATTCCTAAACCAACTCCAAAGAAGAAGGGTATTCTATTTCTCAGTCCTGAAGATATGCAAGAGGCAAGGAAATCTATGAAAGAAAAAGGTATTAAAGCTGAAGATGTTAAGAAATACACGGTCTTAATTTACCGCCTGTTGAAGAAACATATGATCTTAATCCGTTACCTATTGAAGAAACTCATGGTCTTGACAACCCGACACAGGTAGTAAAGGTAAATTCTCTCTATAGATATGATAAAGCTGAAATCCCATTTACTAAATTTGCTAGCCCATGCTTAGATGAGTTTGATAAATTTATGGCTAAGCAATAAGAATTTAATGCTTATTTTGGTAGACAATTCAAATACAATTCAAATATGCTAGAACACTTGGGTGATTATATGGCTAATGTCAAAGGTGAACTTAAACTTATTAGTAAACATGCTTATATGGTTACCACTCAAGTAGAACAAGTACTTAAAGCTCAAAATGATTTGCTCAATTAATTGAATAGTAAAGATAATGATAATGCTGTTAGAGTTATGACTAGAGGTGGTAAAATGACTCAGGAACCTTTTTTATCCTGAAGGCCACCCTAAGAGAATTGAGCAAGATTCTCAGAGAAATAATATAGATGCACCTAGTCCTTCTAAAAGGAAGAAAAAGAAACTGATAGGACTTTGCATGCTTCTAGTGATCCTATTACTGAAACACCTGAGAATCCAAATGATACTTCTATTTCTGATGCTGAAACTCAATCTGGTAATGAACCTGAAACTAGTAATAATGTTAATGATAATGTTCATGATGATGCTCAACCTAGTAAAGATAATGATAGAAATTGAACCTGCTATTGATCTTGATAACCCACAATCAAAGAATCAACGTTATGATAAGAAAGACTTTGTTGCTAGGAAACATGGTAAAGAAAGAGAGCCTTGGGTTCAGAAGTCCACGCCTTTTCCTCCCAAACCATCCAAGAAAAAGGATAATGAGAATTTTGAGCGCTTTGCTGAAATGATTAGACCTATATTTTTGCGTATGCGATTAACTAATATGCTCAAAATTAATCCTTATGCTAAGTATATGAAAGAAATTGTTACAAATAAAAGAAAGATGCCGGAAGCTGAACTTGCCACCATGCTTGCTAATTATACTTTTAAGGGTGGAACACCAAAGAAACTTGGAGATCTAGGAGTACCCACTATACCATGCTCTATTAAAAGAAACTATGTTAAAACTGCTTTATGTGATCTTGGAGCCGGTGTTAGTGTTATGCCTCTCTCTTTATATCATAGACTTGATTTGAATAAGTTGACACCTACTGAAATATCTTTGCAAATGGCTGATAAATCAACTGCTATACCTGTCGGTATTTGTGAGGATGTGCCTGTTGTAGTTGCAAACGTTACTATTTTAACGGACTTTGTTATTCTTGATATTCCCGAGGACGATAGTATGTCTATTATTCTTGGAAGACCCTTTTTGAATACTGCAGGGGCTGTTATTGATTTCACTAAAGGCAATGTCACTTTTCATGTTAATGGTAATGAGCATATGGTACACTTTCCGAGGAAACAACCTCAAGTTCACAGTATCAATTCTATTGGAAAGATTCCATCGATTATATTTGGAGGTTTTGAATTTCCTCTTCCTATTGTCAAGAATAAATATGATATTCTTATTATTGGGGATGTGCATATCCCCGTTGAGGTAACATAGTGTTATTCGAAATTTCTCTAGTTCCATGTTATTCGGAATGAGTTCGTTAAGAAGACTTGATCAACCTTGTTAGTGGATTCCTTTTGATGATCATGAGATGGATGAAATTAGAAGGTACAACCTTCTGTACCCCACTTTTACTTTCTGTAATTTATATAAAATAAAATAAAATAAATATTTTTCTGTCTGTTATGTGATTATCCGTGCAATATAAAAATACCCTGAAAATAAAAGTTCTCCAAATGCCCTAAAATTTAAATATGATTTTTTCCAGAATATTTGAGAATATTTGGCACCGAGAACACATCAGGGGGGGTCATCCACCTAGCCACGAGGGTGGAGGGCGAGCCCTACCCCCCTGGGCGCGCCCCCTGCCTCATGGGCCCATGGTGGCCCTCCTCCACTTATTCCTGCACCCACACACTTCTTCTTCCTCCCACAAACACGAATATCCAGCTCAAGCACGAGTTCTAGCTCATCTCGCTGCCATTTTCGATCTCCTTGCTCAAAGCACCTCTCACAAAACTGCTTGGGGAGATTGTTCCTTGGTATGTGACTCCTCCATTGGTCCAATTAGTTTTTGTTCTAGTGCTTTATTCATTGCAAATTTTTGCTTCTTAGGTGACCCTGTTCTTGAGCTTGCATGTCAAATTTATATGGTCAAAAGTAGTTTTGATGCATGATATAGGCCCTAGGCACTCGTAGGAGTAGTTGCTATAAATATTATTGAGTTTGGTTTACTTTTATTTTGAAGTTACTAAATTTTTTTAGAATTTTTCAGAGGAAGAAAAATGCTTAGGAAAATGTTCCAAGGTGGTTCCTCAAGGAAGCAAGGACCCAGGCTTGCAATGCGTGATGCTGATGAAGAGCCACCAAGAGACACTCCAGTGCATTCTTGTGAGTGGCCTTCTGAAAACTTTATGGATCGAGCGGGAATTAAGGAAGAATTTAAGGCATATTTGCGTAACACTGATCTTGTGAGTTTCGAGGAAGAGAAGTGCAGCTAGTATCACAATCTCACCAGTACCTTTTGAATTTTCAACTTCACGTATTTCTCCAACTGTCTTGTTTGATCTTTGTGAAAATTCTTATACTATGGACTTAGAGGATTTTACCACTACTTGAAAACTTCCACAATGGGGTAGTATAAGGGATCCTCGCAAATCTGAATTTAGAGACTTTCTTGCTAGCATAACTGTGGAAGAATCTAAAGATATAACACAAGCTACCATAGGGAGCATTCACTTTCCTGCTATACATTATTTTGCTCTCTTCATAGGTAGATGCATTAATGGTAAAGATGAGGCCTGTCACATGTATGTCCCTAATCTCAGTATTCTTAGGAGTGTTGCGTTAGGAGATAAATCTTATAATTTGGGAGCCATTGTTGCATGTAGGTTGCATCTTAATAGATTTAATGGAGATTTCTTTGGTGGAATTTATGCAACCGGCATAGCTAATTTTCTTGGTGTAGCCATACGCGAAGATGATATTGAATTACCTCTTGCTTATCTAGATTTTAATGCTATGGTTCACCACTAGTTTGTCAAGAGGAATGAATCACCTCTCTAGTATCGACTAATCTTTGATAGACGTCGTGCTATCCGTATTACTCTCCCTGCTCCTGCCTTCTTTGATTATCAGGAAGATATACTATTACCAGAGAGGAGGCAGATGAGTACGAGAGGAGAGAGGAGGCCGCTCGTCTCCACGCTGCAACTCAGTAGGCGATAGCTGCTGCATCATAGTACGACCCTAGCTACTATTATGGATATCCGGCAGGCCAGTCGTGGCCATAGACCAACTTAGGTCAAAAGCCTAAGCTTGGGGGAGTACGTATTTCTCACCGACATTACATTTATGTTCACACACTTATTGCTAGATGTCGGTGCTCATACATTTTCATTGTATCATCCATGCTAGTTTAATTTCCTTTTTATGCTTTCTTCTTGTGTGTTTAATAAACCTTAAGAAAAAAAAATAGTTGTAGCTTTGAATTAGTTTACTTTCCATGCTCCTAGTAGTAATTAAAAAGAACGCCCAAAAAGATTTCCTGTTCTTCTTTTGCTTGTTGGGAGCTCTCCCATGTAAATAGTTTTATTTCTTCTCTTTTCTTTGGGGGTCGATAGGAGAAGACCATAATTAAATTGTTGAAGTAGATCTTATATGCATTATTGTTGATCTGACAAAAGAGCCCATATGGCCTAGTCTTCTCCTGTTTATTGAATGCTTGCAGATTCCAGCTTAGTCCAATGCACGTGCACTATTATTATTATTCACATCGTTCGGCCGTGCAAGTGAAAGAAAATTATGATGATATATGATGGACTGAGTGAGATGAGAAAAGCTGGTATGAACTCGACCTCTTTTGTTTTTGTAAATATGGTTAGTTCATCGTTCCTGATTCAGCCTATTATGAATAAACATGTTCGCAATGACAACTAGAGATCATAGTTTCTTGTACCATGCTTGATCAGCTATGAGTTATAATGGTTTACCTTGCGTGCCAACATGCTATTAAAATGGTTGTGATGTGGTATGATAGGGTGGTATCCTCCTCTGAATGATTTAAGTGACTTGACTTGGCGCATGTTCACGCATGTAGTTGAAACAAAATCAACATAGCCTTCATGATATTTATGTTCATGGTGGATTATATCCTACTCATGCTTGCATTCGGTGTTGATTAATTTTAATGCATGTTCATGACTGTTGTCGCTCTCTAGCTGGTTGCTTCCCAGTCTTTTGCTAGCCTTCACCTGTACTAAGCAGGAATACTGCTTGTGCATCCAATCCCTTAAACCCCAAAGTTATTCCATATGAGTCCACTATACCTACCTATATACGGTATCTACCTGCCGTTCCATGTAAATTTGTATGTGCCAAACTCTAAACCTTCAAATAAATATCCTGTTTTGTATGCTCGAATAGCTCATGTATCAACTATGGTTGTTTGTATCTTCCATGTTAGGCGGGTTATTCTCAAGAGGAGTGGACTCCGCTCCTCACTCACGTGATAAATGGCTGGTCACCGAGATGCCCAGTCCCATGCTTTATGCAAACTAAATCAAAATAATTGCAAACAAAACTCCCCCTGGGACTCTTGTTAGTTTGAGGGACTCGTTGTTTCGAGCAAGCCATGGATTGATGCTTGTTGGTGGAAGGGGGAGTATAAAATTTACCATTCTGTTTGGGAACCGCCTATAATGTGTGTAGCATGGAAAATATCGCCATCTCTTGGTTGTTATGTTGGCAATGAAAGTATACCACTCAAAATATTATTCACCTCTGTTTCAAAACCGAGCTCTGGCACCTCTACAAATCCCTGCTTCCCTCTGCGAAGGGCCTATCTATTTACTTTTATGCTGAGTCATCATACTCTTATTAAAAATCACCAGTTGGAGAGCACCGCTCTCATTTGCATTCATTACTGTTAATTTACATTGAGTATGACTCGACTGGATCTCTTTTACCATGAATTACAATGTCTAGTCAGTCCTTGGTCTTTAAAGGTGCTCTGCATTTATGTTTTGCGGTCTCAGAAAGGGCTAGCGAGATACCACCTTGTTATATCACATTATGATTGTTTTGAGAAAGTGTTGTCATCCGAGATTTATTATTATTGCTCGCTAGTTGACTATGCCATTGATATGAGTAAACTTGAGACCTATGCGTTATTGTGAATTTGGTTAGTTATAATCTTTGCTCAAAACTTGAATGCTGGCTTTACATATTTACAACAACAAGAGCAAACAGAGTTTGTAAAAGTTTTTCTTTATCACTTTCAGTTTGTCAACTGAATTGCTTGAGGACAAGCAAAGGTTTAAGCTTGGGGGAGTTGATACGTCTCCGTCGTATGTACTTTTCCAAACACTTTTGCCCTTGTTTTAGACTCTAACTTGCATGATTTGAATGGAACTAACCCCGACTGACGCTGTTTTCAGCAGAATTACCATGGTGTTATCTATGTGCAGAAACAAACGTTCTCGGAATGACCTGAAACTTCACGGAGCAACCTTTTGGAAAAATATGAAAAATACCTACAAAAGATGAAGGCCAGGGGGCCCACCATCTGTCCACGAGGGTGAGGTGCGTGCCTGCCACCCTAGGGCGCGCCCCCTACCTCGTGGGCCCACTGATGCCTCTCCGACTCCAACTCCAACTCCATATATTGTGTTTCGGGGAGAAAAAAATCAGAGAGAAGAATTCATCGCGTTTTACGATATGGAGCCGCTGCCAAGCCCTAAAACCTCTCAGGAGGGCTGATCTGGAGTCCGTTCGGGGCTCCGACGAGGGGAATTCGTCGCCATCGTCATCATCAACCATCCTCCACCAGTTTTGTTAGGGTTTGATCCCTAGTATCCACTATGTTCTGAGATTGATGTTGCTATGCTTAATGCTTGTCACTAGGGCCCGGGTGCCATGATTTCAGATCTGAACCTATTATGTTTTCATCAATATATGAGTGTTCTTGATCCTATCTTGCAAGTCTATAGTCACCTATTATGTGCTAGGATCTGTTAACCCCGAAGTGACAATAATCGGGATACTTACCGGTGATGACCGTAGTTTGAGGATTTCATGTATTCACTATGTGTTAATGCTTTGTTCCGATTCTCTATTAAAAGGAGGCCTTAATATCCCTTAGTTTCTGTAAGGACCCCGATGCCATGGGAGGGTAGGACAAAAGATGTCATGCAAGTTCTTTTCCATAAGCACGTATGACTATATTCGGAATACATGCCTACATTATATCAATGAACTGGAGCTAGTTCTGTGTCACCCTAGGTTATGACTGTTACATGATGAACCGCATCCGGCATAATTCTCCATCACCGATCCATTGCCTACGAGCTTTCCATATATTGTTCTTCGCTTATTTACTTTTCCGTTCCTATTACTATCATCACTAGAACATACCAAAAATATTACTTTTACTACTATTACCTTTTGCTACCGTTACCACTACTATCATATTATTTTGCTACTAAATAGTTTGCTGCAGATACTAAGTTTCCAGGTGTGGTTGAATTAACAACTCAGCTGCCAATACTTGAGAATATTCTTTGGCTCCCCTTGTGTCGAATCAATAAATTTGGGTTGAATACTCTACGCTCGAAAACTGTTGCGATCCCCTATACTTGTGGGTTATCAGTAACCGAGCTTAGCAGTTGATGCACATGCAACATGCTGCAAGAGCATCGAGCACATTTGGAAGTCTGCTCTTCAAGGCTACAGTCGAATACATAGCGCTGGTGGCCCTGAACCAGATTCTTGGCGTGACCAACAATAAAGAATTACCATCTAATCTATCCATCAAGGTATGTACAACTATTATCAACTCACGTACAGTTGTTTAGTTCAGCCTTTCCTCATCCCAAGCTCTTTTCTGTGCCAACAAGAAGGTCTTAATTATACACAACAGATCATAATGAGGTAGTATTCTCTTAATTCATAAAAATCTCCTGTGATTTTAGTATTTTTCATGTAAGACATTAAGGGACAAGGAAGCTGTAGTTTTTATTTCACTAGGTTGCTTCCTCTAGCTCACAGCATCTGGCGACATACTTATGGTGGTCATGGTGTCTAACATTGGTCATATATCTGAGTAGGGCAAGGAGATAGATCTCTGTGTTTGATCAATCATAAATTCATGATTGATGCAAGAAGATGAAAGCAACTTCTACATATATATATCTCAATGTTTGCATGGTGTATGTGTTACTTCTTTGGATATCGAAATATCTCATCAATGATGTTATTTTTCGGCACATGGAGTGATATCATTCACCTTGGAAAATAGTATTTGTAGCTTTTTATTTCCCTTCTATTTGTACCATATTAGCAACAACAATAGCACTGTTCAGGTGTCGATATATGTGTTCCCTTCTGAATATGTTTTTCTGAATAGTGGATCAAACTAAAGGTGGCCCAAAAGATTCCAAGATCAGGTAGCATCGCTTCCTTCCTTAGTTACTAGAACATATCTCTTCTCTTGCAGCATGGTTACGAGAAATATATGAATTTAATAATCATAGTCAGTTTCTGAAGTTTGTATTTGCACATGCTTTTTGTAAAGGACCATGTTAATATTACAGACTTCTGTAGTTTTTTTTATCAAGGTATTGATGGTACCCAACTATATATTGGCCACTCCAAAGATAGCGTTATTTCTTCATGTATCAATGAGGTAAGGCGATGAGAAGAATTATGGACTGATATCATTGCTTGCACAGTAAAAAAAATCATAAATACGAAGATCTCAATAGTTATTAGGTTTGGATATGATTTTCTTTGATACTTCTATATGATAAGACAATGATAGTAGTTGCCTATTTTTCTTTCTACAATATTAATTAGAAAGGACTCAATCAGAAGAAGCGACCAAGTGTTTGTGGGTTGCCACAGAATGAAAAGAATAAAGAAAATAATCTCCATACTTTCATGTCTGAACATTCACTTCTCTCTCTTTCAATAACATGTTTCCATGTTTCTAGACTTGGATTACTTTCTTTTGCCAGTCCTTTTCAGTTATCTCATATATAGTCCATGCATTTAGAGGAATGCTAAGGTTTGGTATGTCCGTATCCGTATTTTGTTTTTTGATTAACTACTAGGACATTGTCGGTGTCAAAACCGGCGGATCTCGGGTAGGGGGTCCCGAACTGTGCGTCTAAGGCAGATGGTAGCAGGAGGCAGGGGACACGATGTTTTACCCAGGTTCGGGCCCTCTTGATGGAGGTAAAACCCTACGTCCTGCTTGATTTATTCTTGACGATATGAGTATTACAAGAGTTGATCTACCACGAGATCGGAGAGCCTAAACCCTAAAAGCTAGCCTATGGTATGATTGTCTATTGTTCTACGGACTAAAACCCTCCGGTTTATATAGACACCAGAGGGGGCTAGGGTTACACAAGGTCGGTTACAAAGGAGGAGATGTACATATCCGTATCTCCTAGCTTGTCTTCCACGCCAACTAGAGTCCCATCCGGACACGAGACGAAGTCTTCAATGTTGTATCTTCATAGTCCAATAGTCCGGCCAAAGGATATAATCCGGCTCTCCGGATACGCCCTAATCCAGCACTCCCTCAGTAGCTCCTGAACCAGGCTTTAATGATGATGTGTCCGACGCGAAATGTTGTCTTCGGCATTGCAAGACGGGTTCTTCTCCATATTTCGAATGTTTGTAAAGCAGTGTCCGGTCCCATAAATGTTTGGACCTCTTGGCTTCTGTGCCCAATAAAGGCTATCTCCCACGCGTCGAATGAATACGAGGCGCCAGGGCGTTTTTACATTCACCCCCCTAGCCAGATAAATAAATTGTCTATTAAAAGGATGGGGATTCTCAGATCCGATCCATACCATCCTCCCCCAGCGAGAATCCATCAGAGTGCGCTTTGGAAAGATCCATTCCAGCAGGGCCGACCTTCGCAGCTCCTCCTCCCGCCCCCGTAGCCCTAAGCCCGATGATTGGGAGAGGTGCGCAGTCCCACACAGTTGATTAATCAAACTGCAGACTAAGGGATTTCTCCCTCCAGCATAAATGGTGCCCGTTCGAGCCGAGCTTGCCACCTACAATGGCGGGGAGCAAGCGGAGAGTTTTCCCAGTCCCTCTATGGGGGAGCGGGTCTGCCTTGTTCCTTATTTATTAAGGGGACTCGGATTTCCAATTCATCCGTTCCTCCGCGGGCTCCTAGAGTTCTACGGCCTCCAATTACACATTTTCACCCCTGCCTCCATTCTACACATCACCGGCTATGTTGCTCTCTGTGAGTTGTTCCTGGGATGCGAGGCTCACTTCGAGCTGTGAAAAAGGCTATTTTGCCTCGTCCCTCGCACACAGAGGGGGTCACTTTATCAAGTGGGCGGAGCCGAAATATGGCGCATCGCCGGTACGGAAGGCCTTGCTTACAAGAGCCCGGGCTGCGGCGTCGTGACCGCCTAGTCCGGCGTGAATTTCTGCCAAAAGGTTCCGCCCTTCCTCTTCGGAGATGCACCTTTGAAGGACTCCGGTAGTGCTTTTTTTATACAGTTCTCCCTCATGGACCTTGTAGGCCTTAGATCACCGCACTATGCAACGTGCCTCATTTTGGTCCTCCGGAAGTTCCTGCCTAGTTAGGTAGGCCAGGAATGGTTCTATCCACGGGGCTATGATGGCCATTATTACGTAGGCTAAAGGTGTTGTTTTGGTGGCAGAGCCTCCGATTATGTCAGAGTGTTCGGTATCGAGTGTTGTGGTCGGGTCCGGACTAATATTGCCGGTGTCCCCCTCCCATACCACGGATGTCTTAAACAACCTCTCTAAAGATATGTTGGGGGGACCGCATCGCGTTTTGCACCGATGCGGGCGAGGATATCCGCTGGCTGATTGTTTTCCCGAGCCACATGGTGAAATTCGAGCCCCTCGAACCGAGCTGACATCTTTAGGACGACGTTACAATAGGCCGCCATCTTCGGATCCTTGGCATCAAAGTCTCCATTTATTTGGGATATTGTGAGGTTCGAATCCCCATGCACCTCCAGGCGCTGAATGCCCGTGGAAACTGCCATCCGAAGACCATGTAACAAGGCTTCGTATTCGGCTGCATTGTTGGAGTCTGCATACAACATCTGCAGTACATATTGAACTGTATCTCTGGTTGGGGACGTTAGGATGACACCAGCCCCCAGTCCAGCCAGCATTTTGGGGCCGTCGAAGTGCATAATCCAATTGGAGTATGCGCCATACTCTTTAGGGTGTTCGGCTTCCGTCCATTCGGCGACAAAATCGGCCAATACTTGCGATTTAATGGCTCGCCGAGGTTTGTATGTTATGTCGAATGGGAGGAGCTCAAAGCTCAATGGCCCATTTGGCAATCCGGCCCGTGGCATCGCGGTTGCTTATAATATCATTGAGTGGCACCTCTGAGGCTACAGTAATCGAACACTCTTGAAAGTAGTGTTGCAGTTTCTGGGATGCCATGAATACCGCATAGGCTATCTTTTGATAATGTGGGTATCGTGATTTGCATGGAGTGAGGACAGTGGATACATAATATACCGACTTTTGAAGAGGGAATTTATGTCCGTCCGCTTCTCCTTCGACGGCGAGCACTGCGCTTACAACTTGATGAGTTGTCGCAATGTATAATAGCATTGGTTCACCGATGTTTGGCGCGGCCAGGATTGGGTTGGTTGCCAGTATGGCTTTTATTTCTTCCAATCCGGCTGTGGCACCGTCCGTCCACTCGAAGTATTCGGTGCGCCGAAGGAGGCAATAAAGGGGTAATGCCTTTTCTCCTAAGCGGGAGATAAAGCGGCTTAGAGCCACCACACATCCAGTTTACTTCTGGATTTGTTTGAGGTCTGTTGGGGTAGCCAACTATGACAAAGCTCAGATTTTGGCTGGATTAGCTTCAATACCTCTACTAGAGACAATGAAACCCAGGAGCTTTCCGGGTGGTACGCCGAAAACGCATTTTTCCGGATTGAGCTTGATGTCGTATGTTCGGAGGTTGTCAAATGTGAGCCTCAAGTCGGCTATCAGAGAGTCGACATGTTTGGTTTTGATGACCACATCGTCTACGTATGCCTCTACGGTTTTGCCGATTTGTTTCTCCACACATGTCTAAATCATGCGCTGATATGTTGCGCCAGCGTTTTTGAGCCCAAAAGGCATTGTGTTGAAACAGAAGGGACCGTATGGTGTGATGAATGCCGTTGCGGCTTGGTCGGACTCCGCCATCTTGATTTGGTGGTAACCGGAGTATGCGTCGAGGAAACACAATGACTCGTGTCCTGCTGTAGCATCAATAATTTGATCGATGCGGGGGAGGGGGAAGGGATCCTTTGGGAAAGCTTTATTGAGGTCCTTGAAATCGACACAAAGGCGCCAGGATTTATCCTTCTTTGGTGACATCACTAGGTTTGCTAGCCAGTCCGGGTGTTTTATTTCTCAGATGAATCCGGCCTCCAATAACTTGGCTAGTTCCTCTCACATGGCCTGTCTCTTAGGTTCGGAGAAACGCCAGAGAGCATGCTTGACCGGGTTGAATCCCTTTAGGATATTGAGCCTATGCTCGGCTAGCCTGCGTGGGATTCCTGGCATATCTGAGGGATGCCAGGCGAATATGTCCCAATTCTCGCGCAGGAACTCTCGTAGTGCAGCGTCCACGGCAGGGTTTAACTGTGCTCCGAGGGAGGCTATTTTTGTAGGGTCCGTTGGGTGGACTTGGAATTTGACTATTTCATCTGCTGGTTTAAAAGATGTGGACTTGGATCTCTTGTCGAGTATCAAGTCGTCCCTGTCTACTATGGAGCGTAGCGTGGTTAATTCCTCGGCCAAGAGGGCTTCGAATAATGCCTCGAGGGTCAGTGCGGCTGTTTTGTTTTCGGCGCAGAGTGCTGTGTCCGGATCTCTCGCGAGAGTGATGATTCTGTTGTGCCCGGGCATTTTGAGCTTCATGTACCCATAATGGGGTATGGCTTCGAAGATCATGAACGCCTCACGTCCTAAAAGGGCGTGGTATCCACTGCTGAACGGGGCTACTTGAAATGTAATTTCTTCGGACCTATAGTTCTCTGGCGTACCGAATACCACATCTAGTGTGATTTTCCCAGCTCATCGTGCTTCCCGACTGGGTATGATTCCTCTGAAGGTTGTGCTACTTTGCTCAATGCGGTTCTAGTCTATTTTCATGTTTTGAAGAGTTTCATAATAGATGAGGTTTAATACGCTGCCGCTGTCCATGAGTACTTTGGTGAGTCGAATGTTGTCCACGATTGGACTGAGGACCAGTGCAGCTGGTGCTCGGGCTGTTCGGAATTTAGGTTCGTCACTGGCATTCAAGGTAATAGTCGTGTCACTCCATGGATTTATTGCTGCTACATGGTAGATTTCGGCCATGCTGCGGAGTGTTCGCTTGCGCCTATTATTTGACGTGAAGGTCTCAAAGACTGTTAACACCGTATTGTTATCCACGGGATGGTGCTCTGTGGCATTTGGGATAAGAAGATCTTCACCACTTTTGGCCACCTGCCGGAGTATCCAACATGCTCTAAGGCTGTGCGTTGGTATTGTATCCGCTGTGCTATGAATTTTGCAGGGTCCGTTAAGCCATCCCTCCAATACGGTTCCGTGCCCTGTAGAGGGTTTTTGCTTCTTTGTAATGAATTTGGGTGTCTTATGATAGTGCACCCTTTTACCTCGGACTGGGTGCATATACGGAGCCGGATTATCCCAAAATTTCATTTCGGTTTTCCAGGCACTTTCCATCACACAGTACTTTCGTACTATGGACGCCAAGTCGGCGAAGCGTGATATGTCACGGGGACTTATGGTGTTAAGGATTCCCTTGTCCGTTCAGTTATTGCAGAAAAGTGAGACTGTGTCTTCCTCGCGGCAGTCCTTAACCTTGTTCATCACAAGGAGGAATCTGGCCCAATAATGATGTACTGTTTCATGGGGCTCTTGCCTGATGTGGGAAAGATCATTCATGTATGGGTGGGTGGGTGGATTTGAGTCTGGACATCTACCCGATCTGAGACCCAGGGGCCGAGGGGTTTCCGATCTTGGAAGTTCGGATTCCGGTATGTTGCCTGGTGAGTCTTGCCCGCTGCCTGACTCTAGCTTCAGGGTTTGCGTGATGTCCTCCCGTAAAAGGGTATCTGGCTTAGAGAGCTCAGGAATTCGGACATAGTTAGTCTTCAAGATAGAGGGAGAATCGCCGCATTGTTCCTCCACCACAGCAACATGATGGGTGACCGGTGGAGAGTTAATCTCCCTTCGATCGGGTTTAAGCCCAATCTGATCATAGTCCGTAGCGACTCCCAAGGAGGCGATGCGATCCAAGAGTTCGTTTAGGGAGGAGAGCTCCATTGGATCCATCTGCTCGGCGAATTTCGAGCCAACGTGGAGGCTGTTTTTGATGACCCGAGAAGTCATCGTCGGTGCACCGACCGAACAGGCGGTCATGACGAAACTGCCTAGCTGGACAGTTTGGCCGACAGCCAGTGCTCCCCCGGCGGTAATGTTGTTTTTAACAACGAGATGTGGCATCCTTCCTTACGGCGACGTCACAGAGGAACTCTCAATGAAAGCACCAATGTCGGTGTCAAAACCGGCGGATCTCGGGTAGGGGGTCCCGAACTGTGCGTCTAAGGTGGATGGTAACAGGAGGCAGGGGACACGATGTTTTACCCAGGTTCGGGCCCTCTTGATGGAGGTAAAACCCTGTGTCCTGCTTGATTTATTCTTGGTGATATGAGTTTTACAAGAGTTCATCTACCACGAGATCAGAGAGGCTAACCCCTAAAAGCTAGCCTATGGTACGATTGTCTGTTGTTCTACGGACTAAAACCCCCGGTTTATATAGACACCAGAGGGGGCTAGGGTTACACAAGGTCGGTTACAAAGGAGGAGATATACATATCCGTATCGCCTAGCTTGCCTTCCACGCCAAGTAGAGTCCCATCCGGACACGAGACAAAGTCTTCAATCTTGTATCTTCATAGACCAACAGTCCGGCCAAAGGATATAATCCGGCTGTCCGGATACCCCCTACTCCAGGACTCCCTCAGACATATAAATAATTAATGATGAATTATTAGGGTTAAATATTATTCTATAAAAAAAAGAATTAATGTTGGATTATCTCTCCAGTGGTTCGTGTATTAGATGATGGTACATTTGCTCATTTCATTATCTGTACGTAGTTAGCAAAATTTAGGTGTCCTCATTTTATGTTTGATTTGTACTTTCAGACTGGGTCACTGTGTACGGTATCTCTATTGTCCATGTTCCCTGGAATAATAGAGATGAATGGAAACATGGGATTTGACCTATTTTTTAAAAAAAATAGTCAGCCATCTTGGGATACATCTATCAAGAGCTAATATTTAGCTGGCTTTATTTTTTCAAAATAGTCCATTTCTTTTTAGGCAAATCCCGATGATGTTTTTTTCCTATTATCGGTCAACCCAATTCTCCTTGGATAATTTATCCACAATCAAACACCTTTTATTGTGTTTTATCATGCATGATATGTAGCATTCATCAACATTATAATAGATGCTACTAAATAAGTAAACATCATTAATTAGAAATTAAATTTAAGCTTCACACTTATTCCAGTTGCAAATTTTAAGGTGTTTGTCCCGCAAAAAAAAGCTCCATCAGAATTAATAAATAACATGATGTATTCCTTCTATGTTCTTCCATACTAGCTAGCTCTCCATTTTTTTTGTCTGTAAAAAGGCGGGTAGAAATTGTGTTATGCCGATCTTATTGTGTAAGGTGTCCAAATACTTCGCATATGAATTAACCCAATGCGGTTGCATTGTTTAGATGTGCCCTCGACATGTTTGGAGCAAAAGATTGTCCTTTCTAATATGGTTGCGTCTAGATCCTTCCATGATACCCAACTGTCAGACTAAATTATTAGAGGTTCTATATATATAGAGATTTCAGATGGTACAGGCATCAGATTACAATTATCCTCTGTGAGTACCTTTCTTTTCAACGGGCAATTAAATAAGTTTGCTTCATTCGTGTTTAGTATGTCTATTGTTACCCTACCATATGTTTGAGAAAAAAAATACTTGAATCAATTTTACAATGCCTATATTAATATAATTTTGGTCATTGCCAATATTTTGCAATACGATGTAGACCTCCGAGCGAGATTCCAATATGTTGACCATCATCCTGTTCCAATTCAAGGGACTATGATATTTAGTGCTCACCTCCATGATTCATTTTCATGGCCATGAAAAATCGATCAATATATTTTCCTAATATTTATTTATATAAAATCTTACGCAGTAATAAAATTATTAACTTCATTTTATAATTCATATTTTTCAATTGCTAGCCCGTGCAGATGCACGAGTTGACGACTAGTTGGTACTAATTTTCATGTGTTGCTTTTGACAAGCTGAAACAAATATAAGTGAAGATCATAAGCATAAAATTTATTTCTCTCAAATTAATTTAGGTGAAGCAAGAGAGAATTTCTTGAAATTTTGACTAACTCTCAAATAAATCTAAGTGAAACAAGAGAGTATTTCTTCAAAAATACTAAAGAACACCGTGCTCAAAAAGATATAAGTGAAGCACTAGAGAAAATCCATAGCTCATAACAAATTTAAGTGAAGCATAGAGAGAAATTCTAACAAGTCATGGCATAATTTTGGCTCTCTCAAATAGGTGTGTGCCGCAAGGAATCAACACTTAAAACACAAAATAAAAGAAGCAAAGACTCATATCATACAAGACGCTCCAAGCAAAACACATAGTATGTGACGAATAAAAATTAAGCTTCGAGCAAAATACCGATGGTCGTTAGAAGAAAGAGGGGATGCCACTCGGTGCATCACCAAGCTTAGTTGCTTGCTCTCTTTGGATAATAGCTTGGGATGCCGGGGAATCCCCAAGCTTAGGCTCTTCTTACTTCTTATGCCTTCACCCATCGTAAGATAACCCAAAACTTGAAAACTTCAATCACACAAAACTCAACAAAACCTTCGTGACATCCGTTAGTATAAGAAAACAAATCACTACTATAAGTACTGTAGAAAACCAATTCATGTTTTATTCTTCAATTATATATACTATATTCCAACTTTTCTATGGCAAAAACTCATCAAAGAAGACCATAGAATCATCAAAACAAGCACACAACGCAAAGAAAACAGAATCTGTCAAAAATAGAACAGTCTGTAGAAATATGGATATTTCGAATACTTCTGTAACTCCAAAAATCTTGAGAAATTTGGAAAACCTGAGCAATTTTTATGTTAATATTCTGCAAGACGAATTGGTATTTTATTGCTCTCTGTCTAAAAACAAGAATTATTTTAGTGAGCGCAAAAGTTTCTGTTTTTCAGCAAGATCAAACAACTATTAACCAAGAAGATCCTAAAGGCTTTACATGGCACAAACCCTAACTGAAACATCAAAAACACATTCGTAACAGTAGCATAATTGTGCTAACACTCAAGAATAGAAAGCAAAAAGCAAAAATAAATTTTATTCATTGGGTTGCCTCCCAACAAGCGTTATAGTTTTACGCCTCTAGCTAGGCATAAAGCAAGGATCTAAGTTTTGTCATCTTTGTTTTGAGATCCATAAGATGCCCTCATGATTGATTCATATGGTGGCCCATTTATTGTTCTAGGGAAGTGTTTCATACCCTTCCTCAAAGGAAATTGGAACTTCATATTACCTTCTTTCATATCAATCATGACAACAATAGTGCGTAAAAACGGTCTACCAAGAATAATTGGGCAAGACATATTGCAATCAATATCAAGAACAATAAAATATATGGGAAAATATTTCCTATTTGCAAGAATAAGAACATCATTTATTCTTCCCATAGGCTTTTTAATAGTAGAATCCGCTAAGTGTAAATTCATAGAACACTCTTCAATATCGGTAAGACCAAGCACATCACATAAAGATTTCGGAATTGTAGAAACACTAGCACCCAAGTCACACAAAGAAAAACACTCATAATTTTTAATCTTGACCTTGATAGTAGGTTCCCATTCATCATGCAATTTTCTAAGAATTAAAATTTCTAATAACAACTTTTTTCTAAAGCTTTCATCATAGCATCAACAATATGTATAGTAAAAGATTTATTTTGTTCATAAGCATGGGGTGAATTTATCATGGATTGCAACAAAGAAATACAATCAATCAAAGAGCAACTATCATAATTAAAGTCTTTGTAATCCAAAAGAGTGGGTACATCACTAGTTAAAGTTTTGACCTCTTCAAACCCACTTTTATCAATTTTCTCAACAAGATTTTCAGCCTCCGAAATATCGGGATGCCTTCTAACTAAAGTTGACTCTTCTCCAGTCCCTTTTTCATCAATCTTAACTTTACTAAACAAGGAATAAATAGAAGAAACACCAATCATTTTAAGATCTTCATTTTTTATCTTCTAGCGAGATTGGTTTGGCGGCCATTTGATTTACTAGGGTAGCTTGTGCATCGGATATTTTTCCTAGCAAAATTTCAGCAAAAGCATACTTAGATTGGAGATTGCAAACTTCTCTACTAATATCATCAAGTTGTTTTGTTATAGCATCTACCACAACGGAGTGCTCTTTGGTAAAATACTTGTTATGCTCAAATTGTGTAGTCATATATTCCTTAGTATTTTTCTCAATTTCAAGCAAAATGGTAGGGTAAGGAACGTCATAATATTTTCTTTGAGGCATCATGACTATGCAAACAAGAACGGACGCAAAATTAGATCTGGCAAGAAAACGACGAACGAAAAAGTGGGCGAATAAAACGACAAAAATTTTGTGAAGTGGGGGAGAGGAAAATGAGAGGCAAATGGCAAATAATGTAAATTGCGAGGAGATAATATTTGTGATTAGGAACATGGTATTTGTAGATGATCCTCCCCGGCAGCGGCGCCAGAAATTCCTTTTGATGCTGCTTGAAGCCACGTCGGTAGTTCCCCAAAGAGGAAGGGATGATGAAGCACAGCGACGGTAGGTATTTCCCTAAGTGATGAGACCAAGGTTATTGAACCAGTAGGAGAACCATGCAACAATACGTAAATGACACCTGCACACAAATAACAAATACTCGCAACCCGACGTATTAAAGGGGTTGTCAATCCCTTTCGGGTAACGACGCCAGAAATTGGCAAACAGACATGAATAAATTGTAGTAGATTGATAGATCGAACGCCAAATAAAATCAATAAGAATAAATTGCAGCAAGGTATTTTTGGTTTAATAGATCTTAAAATAAAAGGCAAATAAAATTACTAGTGGCTTCTCTCGAGAAAGAGAAAGAGACCCCGGGGCTGTAGGTTTCACTAGTGGCTTCTCTCGAGAAAAATAGGAAACGGTGGGTAAACAAATTACTGTTGGAAAATTGATAGAACTTCAAATACTCATGACGATATCCAGGCAATGATCATTATATAGGCATCACGTCCAAGATTACTAGACCGACTCTTGCCTGCATCTACTACTATTACTCCACACATCGACCGCTATCCAACATGGATCCAGTGTATTAAATTCATGGAGAAATGGAGTAATGCAATAAGAATGATGACATGATGTAGACAAGATCTATTTATGTAGAAATACACCCCATCATTTTATCCTTAGTAGCCATGATACATATGTGTCGGTTCCCCTTCTGTCATTGGGATCAAGCACCATAAGATCGAACCCACTACAAAGCACCTCTTCCCATTGCATGATAAATAGATCAAGTTGGACAAAAAATCCAAATATTGAAGAAGAAATACGAGGCTATAAGCAATCGTGCACATAAGAGATCAAAGAAACTCAAATAACTTTCATGGATAAAAAGAGATAAGTCTGATCATAAACTCAAAGTTCATCTGATCCCAACAAACACATCGCAAAAAGAGTTACATCATATGGATCTCCAGGAGACCATTGTACTGAGAATCAAACTATAGTGATCCGACCTCAAACGGTCAAATCTCTATGCATAAGTGTCATCCCTGGATCGGTAATGCTGACACACACAATACTTGAAGGATTTATAACAGAGTTCAATCACACACATATTACATCGAATATCTCAACAAAGAGGACTTATTACAATAATATGACTAAAGGCCATCTAATGAAGATAACAGCGGAAGGCTTCGAAGGTAAAATGAGTCCATCAACTCCAACGGCATAGCCGAGTGCAAGACAACGACCTAGCACAGCTTACTCTTCATCTGAAAAGTCTGCAACATAATACGTTGCAGCCCGAAACGGGTCAACACATGGAATATGCTAGCAAAATAACACTGTAGAGCAATGAACAAGTAGCAACTATAACTATATGCATATTTAGCTGGTGGAGGCTTTATGGTTATGTTTGTAGAAAGCTAGTTTTCCCTACAACAAAGGAATATGTTTTATTTAACTACAAATTTGTTGAAAACATTGAGAATGGTAACCCCATCTCATTCCCAAATTAATAATCAATAACCCAACAAGTTAATTTAAGTAAAGTGATGAGATCAACATAATAATTTTCAAGCACCAGATACTCAAGATGTCCATAACCGGGGACACGGCTAACCATGATTAGTTTGTACGCTCTGTAGAGGTTTGCGCACTTTTCCCCGCAAGACTCGATCTCCTCCGTTGATTTCTCGCACTACATGATGTTTGAGAAACGGATGACCGAGACACAATCTTTCAGAAGAATTAACACTTTTGACGGGTAAACTGTACCACCTACAATCCCCTACATCTGCTAGTTTACCATTGAAAGAGGTCACACAAAATACTCAACTATGCCAGAGCCCATAATAGCTTGTGGCTGCACATGGAAGTTTCCAGCATGAATAACATTATGATCCCTTTGAGCCTGGGTGGCGGGCCATATGATGATCACACGGATTCCCCGGGATCTCCTTAGACAACATTCACTACTAGGAAAATGCTTATAGATAGAAGTTTACCAGTAGCGCCTGTTTATGACCCCACACTACTAGTATTTAGAAGTAGCACTAGGCAGAAAACACGCTACTAGTAATATATAATAGCAGCGTTTGTTTGCTTGGGCCGCGCTACTGTTACATGGGCCGCAGGGCAAAAGCAGTAGCCCACTTAGCTGTAGCATTTGTTTTGAACGGGCGCTACAGCTGGTGGGCTTAGCAGTAGCGCCGGCCTCTAAACAGCGCTACTACTAGAGCAAAAGAAAACCGGCCCGAGCGCCCCCGCACCCCCTCACACTCTCACAATCGATCCCCTCTGCCCGACGCCGCCGCCTTGGTTAGGGTTTGTCCCCGGCCGCGTCACCACCGTCGACGATGCCGTGTGCCGCCACCACGCGCGGTCGCCTCTCGCCTACTCCGACGTCCCAGCCCCGTAAGTCCCCCTCGATCTCCTCCTCCTTGTGCGCGCCACACTAGCTAGGCTCCAATCGATTAGTCGTGGCGGCTCGCCATGTTTTGGGATTTAGGGATTGCACGGTGGCTCCGCGCTTCGATGCGACATGCTCCTCGTGTGATTGGGGAGAGAGTAGAGAGAGGGGTTAGGTGAGAGAAGTAGAGGCTTTTTCTTGCTCACCGAAACTTAGGAGAGAGTAGAGAGAAGTAGCTAGAGAAGTAGAGGCTTTTAGCACATATAATTGAAACTTGGGTTTCAATTCTTGGCTGCTGCCCCTGGAGGAGTGGTGGCGGCGGTGGTGCCTAGTGTTCTAGGGTTTAGAGAGGGGGCATCCATGTCGTGACTATTGTTTCTGACATTTAGGATCATTGATGTAGTACTTGTAACTACTTGTCATTCCTTCGCTGGAACAACCATAGTGCTCGATCGTAGAATCGTGAGCATTTTTTTAGCTCTGATATGACAGCAACGGTTGACGGTTTTAATTCTTGGCTACTGCCACTAGCTTCTTTGTTGATGCACATAAATATATGACCAAGAAGCCCTCACTGTTATGTGGTTTCATGGAAAAATCAATGCTTGATTCGATACTCTCTTTCAGGTTGAAGGGAGTATCTGTATGTGTTGATGCTCAAATTGCTAAGTTCTTATGATACTGTTAGTGAGCCCATTTTTGGTAAATTTCAGAAAAAGAAAACACAGATAGACAGAGAGTTGTATCTGATGGAAAGGGGGGTGTTTGCCTTTTATAGTTTTAATTATTGTGCATCTGATGCCAAAGGTGGAATGGATGTTTACTTATTGTGTTCTAGAAGATTCTAAGATGGTTCAACTTTTGGATGTGGGAATATATAAAGTGTTCCCCTGGACTGAACTTTATGTTTACTTTTTAGTTGTTATTTTTCTTGCCATGTGAACTCTAGCTATGAAAACTTTATGTTTACTTTTTGGATCGTTAATCCTTTAATCATATTGCTTTAGGGAAATGGCGCCACCACCACCACCACCATGTCAATGGTGCAAGTCAAGGTGCGCCGGCAGCCTTGCAACTGGCACGCTGTTTGGCATCTACTTCGAGTCTAGCTTTCTTCATGCGGCGGTAATAAATTATATGAAACTAGTAACTACTATTTTGTTTTTAGTGTTATTGGCATTAATGCATCGTGTATATATCATTTTGCTTTTTGTACATAGATCATCCCATGCAATGTGAGGTCAGAATTCAACAATCTGGCTGGAGACTTTGTGACCTTTGAGGCTCCTGGGGGCCCCTACACTATGGAGATCGAGAAGGACGAAAGATGATGCGGGTGGGAGGAGATGGATGGGTCCATTTCATCGACCACATGTGTATCACCGGTGGTGAGTTGATCAGCTTCTCCTCCAGAGCTGAAAGACCCAAGCTGGCCGTGATTTATGTCAACAAAGCAGAAGATTATGAGGATGATGAGGATGATGATGACCCACTTGGTGATGCCATTGTAGCTCAAAGAATGAAGTTGAGCGAGGATGAGGTGTGCAACCTATGGGACATCATTCCGCCACGTGTTGACTTCGTCGGGGTGCCATTCGTGACGCGCCTGACAAGTACCATGGTTGATCGGCATGTCATTGTATGTTGCATTTACTGTAGTTTTTAGATTAATTTGATGATATGCTTTATTGTTATACATAGTTTAGAGTCTGATGATATATATATGCTTAGTGAATCTTATATGCTTTATTGTTATACTTAGTGTAGAGTCTGATGATATATATGCTTAGTCAATCTTATATGCTTAGTGAATCTTACATGCTTTCTTGTTATACTTAGTGTAGAGTCCGATAATATATATGCTTAGTGAATATTATATGCTTTATTATTATACTTAGTGTAGAGTCCGATGATATATATGCTTAGTCAATCTTATATGCTTAGTGAATCTTATATGCTTAGTGAATATTATATGCTTTATTGTTATACTTACTATAGAATGTGTGAGGCTACTTATTAATTGATATGTTTTTCTGATTCAGAAATTGCCAAAGAGCCTATCTGAGAGTTGTGGATCAAGCCTGATGAAGAAGGCTCTGCTGGAATAGGCCTTACCGCAAGGGGCTCCGTCACCACTTATGCGTACGGCGTGGACACGGACGGTCGCACACACTTCAACTCGGTTGGGTGGAAGAGCTTCCTTGTCGGCAAGAATCTTCATGTTGGACTGACAATCCTAATTACTATCAGGAACACCCACCGCCCAGGCTTGAGGATGATGGGCATCATCGACATCATCTAGAACTTCATATGCATGTGTGTGGCTGTTGAACCATATATATGCTAGTATGACTACCTAGTGGACTTATCAAATATGATGTATCCATGCATTGTTGACTACTATATGAGTTTGTGAGATTGTGTGGTTATATTAAATGTGGTACTGTCGTTAATAGAACAAACCATCTCTCTATTACAACACTAATATGAATGCAAGGTCTCCGATATTACAATGAATGATACCGACATAGCGACGCTACGCCAACTACAGTTGCTCTATGCAAGCAGCATAATAACTCGAGGCAGCGGAACCTCTATTGGCAGCGGAACAACGAACGACGATGATGGACTCCAATCCGCAGGGACTCTGGCTGGAACGTTTATCCCAGCTCGCGAACACAGCAACCACACCAAACAAGCAAGCAAACCAGGCGCGACCTGCAAAATGGCATGACATGCCAGGTCAGTACATTGAATGTACTTGCAAGCTCACAATAAGCAAAATAAGTCAAGACAAACAACAGCATGGCATTAGCAGGTTAAAGCAATCATGAACATGATACTAACAGAACAATGTGGCATGCACAAACTGAACATGATACGACTTTAGCATAACATGAGCATATGAACATGATAATACTACATGCAACAGGTTAACATGATCATGTACCAACTTACTCTTATTCAGTGGTTACGTCGTAACCATCTCATGCATCAACTTACCAACTTCGGTATCCACGATACCACTGTGATCATCTCACGATCACATAAAGATCAACCAACTTCGGTATCCACGATAACTCTGTGATCCTCTGTTGATCACAACCAATCTCTTACTCATCATCGAACCGGGGTTGTTATTAAGCAAGTTATTACTATTGTTGGCTCATAGGGAAATTTGCTACTGTCCTACAAACCTCTACACTTGGAGGCCCAACAACGTCTACAAGTAGAAGGTTGTGTAGTAGACATCAAGCTCTTTTCTGGCGCCGTTGCCGGTGAGGTTAGCGCTTGAAGGTATATCTTTAGATCTTGCAATCGAATCTTTTTGTTTCTTGTTTTATCACTAGTTTAGTTTATAAAATAAAATTACAAAAAATGGAATTGAGTTTGCCTCATACGCTTCATCTTTTTAATATCTTCCGTGAGAATGATGGAAAGGAAAATTGTGATCAAGTGCTAGAAGAAGAAGTCTATAAAATGTTTGGCACTAAATCTTTGAATGATGAGCATGATTGCAATGTTATTAGTATGAACTCTTTGAATATCCATAGTACTAAAGATGATTGCACTAGTCATGATGAAAATATCTCTTATAAGCATGTCGATTTTTGTGTAGTGCTTAGAGTTTGCAATTACATACCAAATAGGGAAGATAGATTTTGCAAGAGGCATAAGTATTTGGAAACTAAATGGTTGCAAGAAAGCCTAGATGTTTGTGCTGAAAATTTAAACTTTCTTGGCCCTACTTGTGAACTTTGCAATGAACGTGATCATTTCAGTACCCAATGCAAATTGTTTCATGATCGTATCATGTCCAAAAATTGTGATGACTTGATTTCCCTTGCACATCATAATGAACTTAGTTTTCTCTTGGGTTATGAAAAAATTAAACGTATATCTAAGGTTATTCCAGAATTTTCCCTTTATAGAGTTCTTGATTTTGATCTAGAGGAAATTTATATGTATTGTGCGGTGAATTGTGATGTCTACTACACAATCTTCTTCTTGTAGACTTTGTTGGGCCTCCAAGTGCAGAGGTTTGTAGGACAGTAGCAAATTTCCCTCAAGTGGATGACCTAAGGTTTATCAATCCATAGGAGGCGTAGGATGAAGATGGTCTCTCTCAAGTAACCCCGCAACCAAATAACAAAGAGTCTCTTGTGTCCCCAACACACCCAATACAATGGTAAATTGTATATGTGCACTAGTTCGGCGAAGAGATGGTGATACAAGTGGAATATGGATAGTAGATAAAGGTTTTTGTAATCTGAAAATATAAAAACAGCAAGGTAACTAATGATAAAAGTGAGCGTAAACGGTATTGCAATGCGTTGAAACAAGGCCTAGGGTTCATACTTTCACTAGTGCAAGTTCTCTCAACAATAATAACATAATTGGATCACATAACTATCCCTCAACATGCAACAACGAGTCACTCCAAAGTCACTAATAGCGGAGAACAAACGAAGAGATTATGGTAGGGTACGAAACCACCTCAAAGTTATCCTTTCTAATCGATCTATTCAAGAGTCCATAGTAAAATAACATGAAGCTATTCTTTCCGTTTGATCTATCATAGAGTTCGTACTAGAATAACACCTTAAGACACAAATCAACCAAAACCCTAATGTCACCTAGATACTCCAATGTCACCTCAAGTATCTGTGGGTATGATCATACGATATGCATCACACAATCTCAGATTCATCTATTCAACCAACACAAAGAACTTCAAAGAGTGCCCCAAAGTTTCTACCGGAGAGTCAAGACGAAAACGTGTGCCAACCCCTATGCATAGGTTCATGGGCGGAACCCGCAATTTGATCACCAAAATATACATCAAGTGGATCAATAGAATACCCCATTGTCACCACGGGTATCCCATGCAAGACATACATCAAGTGTTCTCAAATCCTTAAAGACTCAATCCGATAAGATAACTTCAAAGGGAAAACTCAATCCATTACAAGAGAGTAGAGGGGGAGAAACATCATAGGATCCAAATATAATAGCAAAGATCGCGATACATCAAGATCGTACCACCTCAAGAACACGAGAGAGAGAGAGAGATCAAACACATAGCTAATGGTACATACCCTCAGCCCCGAGGGAGGACTACTCTCTCCTCATCATGGAGAGCACCGGGATGATAAAGATGACCACCGGAGAGAGATTCCCCCTTTGACAGGGTGCCAGAACGGGCTAGATTGTTTTTCGTTGGCTACGGAGGCTTCTAGCGGCGGAACTACCGATCTATTGTGCTCCCCGAAGTTTTTAGGGTATATGGGTATATATAGGAGGAAGAAGTACGTCGGTGGATCCCCGGGCTGTCCACGAGGTAGGGGGCATGTCCAAGGGGGTGGGCGCGCCCCCACCCTTGTGGGCAGCCCGGGACTCTCATGGTCCATCTCCGATACTCTGTGGGCTTCTTCTGGTCCAAAAATAAGTTCTGTGAAGTTTCGGGTTAATTGGACTCCGTTTGATTTTCCTTTTCTGCGATACTCTAAAACAAGGAAAAAACATAAACTGGCACTGGGCTCTGGGTTAATAGGTTAGTCCCAAAAAATAATATAAAAGTGTATAATAAAGCCCATAAACATCCAAAACAGATAATATAATAGCATGGAATAATAAAAAATTATAGATACGTTGGAGACATATCAAATTGCATTGAAAATCCTTATATTGCCAATTACATAAAGAAAAGAAAACGAATAGAGGATGAAGAGATACTAATGAAAGGAAAGAGACTTCCCAATATCCTCCTATTATTTCTTATGATGAATCAGATAACGAGGAGGAGCCTTCTATTCAACAAATCTCATTAATAAAGAGCTCCAAAAAGAGAATTGAACCCACACGTGATGTGAAGAAGAAAAAGAAAAGATGGAGAAGCAAAGGTAGAAAGGTATCTCTCCCAAGTGATGTTGCTCCTATTACTCATTGTGATGATAATAATTGCTATACTATTGGTGCTATCAATACTATTAATGATGAGAGTGATTATGCTTATGATATGAAAAGGCCCAAGCTTGGGGATGCTATGTTTGATGAGAATGACATGTTTAAGAATGTATTTGCTGCAATTAATGTCTGTCCCAAGCTTGGGGATGCTATGTTTGATGAAGATAATATTTCTAGCCTCCCAAGTTTTGATATGCAAATTTATAATGATGATAACATGCCTCCTACTTATGATGATTATATTGATGAAAGTGGGTTTGGAAGAGTGTCAACTTCAGGAAGTAATGATCCCACTATTTTGGAGGATGTTGAATCTTATTATGATAATTATGAAAGTGGATTTGGAGAGGTCATGACTTTATTTAGTAATAATTCCACTATCTTGGAAGAGGCTTGAATTGATTATGATGAGAACAAAGTTGCTACTTATGATGATTATTGTGATGATACTTATGCTATAAAAAGTAGAGATGATTATATTTATAAAACTTGTCATGATTATGATTACCCTTTTTTTGAACATTACTCCTTTAATGTGGAAACAATTTATAGTATTCGAGTTTCTTATGATGCTCCCACTATTCTGAATGAGAAGAATTTTGCTTATGTGGAGAGTAATAAAATTTCTATGCAAGTAGATCATGAAAAGAATGTTTAGGTGCTGGTTATATTATTGAATTCATTCATGATGCTACTGAAAATTATTATGCGGGAGGAATATATGCTCGTAGGAATTGCAATAATATCAAGTTTCCTCTCTATGTGCTTAAAATCTTGAAGTTATGCTTGCTTTGCCCTCAAATGCAAGTTGATTATTGTTCCCATAAGTTGTTTGGTCACAAAATCCCTATGCATTGGAAGTGGGTTAGAATTAAATGTGCTAGTCATATTCTTCATGATGCTCTCTTTATGTTTCCATTCTTATATTTTATGTGAGCATCATTGAAATCATCATGCCTAGCTAGGGGCGTTAAACGATAGCGCTTGTTGGGAGGCAGCCCAATTTTTAGTTTAGCTCCTTGCTTTTTTGTTCCTGTTTAGTAATAAATTAATAATCTATCCTCTGTTATGATTGTGTTTTTTGTTTTCATTAGTGTTTGTGCCAAGTAATGCCTTTAGGACCTTCTTGGGTGATTGTTATTTGATCTTGTTGTAAAAAACAGAAAGTATGCGCTCACGAGAATAATTTTCATTTTTTACCAGAGAGCGATAAAATACCAATTCTACTTGCAGTAGATTAATAAAAAATTTCCTAGGATTTCATAATTTCTTAGGATTTGTGGAGTTATAGAAGTATTCGAAACCTACAGATTACTACAGACTGTTCTGTTTTTGACAAATTCTATTTTCTATGTGTTGCTCGCTTATTTTGATGAATCTATGAGTAGTATCGGAGGGTATGAACCATAGATAAGTTGGAAAATGGTAGATATTACACCAATATGAATTTAGAATAAGTTCACAACAGTACCTAAGTGGTGATTTATTTTCTTATCCTAACGGAGCTTACAAGTTTTCTGTTAAGTTTTGTGTTGTGAAGTTTTCAAGTTTTGGATAAAGATTCGATGGACTATGGAATAAGGAGTGGCAAGAGCCTAAGCTTGGGGATGCCCAAGGCACCCCAAGGTAATATTCAAGGACAACCAAGAGCCTAAGCTTGGGGATGCCCCAGAAGGCATCCCCTCTTTCGTCTTCGTTCATTGGTAACTTTACTTGGAGCTATATTTTTATTCGCCACATGATATGTGTTTTGCTTGGAGAATCATTTTAGTTTCTTTTGTTTGGCTTTTTGTTTGAATAAAATACCAAGATGTGAAATTCTTAAATGTTAGGGAGTCTTCACATAGTTGCATAATTATTCGACTACTCATTGATCTTCACTTATATATCTTTCGGAGTAGTTTGTCATTTGCTCTAGTGCTTCACTTATATCTTTTAGAGCACGGCGGTGGTTTTATTTTGAAGAAATAGATGAACTCTTGTGCTTCACTTATATTATTTTGAGAGTCTTTGGAACAACATGGTAGTTTGCTTTAGTTATGAAACTAGTCCAAATATGATGGGCATCCAAGATGGGTATAATAAAAACTTTCATATAAAGTGCATTGAATACTATGAGAAGTTTGGTACTTGATGATTGTTTTGAGATATGAAGATGGTGATATTAGAGTCATGCTAGTTGAGTAGTTTTGAATTTGAGAAATACTTGTGTTGAAGTTTTTTATTCCTGTAGCATGCACGTATGGTGAACCGTTATGTGACGAAGTCGGAGCATGATTTATTTATTGATTGCCTTCCTTATGAGTGTTGATCGGGGACAAGCGATGGTCTTTTCCTACCAATCTATCCCCCTAGGAGCATGCGCGTAGTACTTTGTTTCGATAACTAATAGATTTTTGCAATAAGTATGTGAGTTCTTTATGACTAATGTTGAGTCCATGGATTATACGCACTCTCACCCTTCCACCATTGCTAGCCTCTCTAGTATCGCGCAACTTTCTCCGGTACCATAAACCCACCATATACCTTCCTCAAAACAGCCACCATACCTACATATTATGGCATTTCCATAGCCATTCCGAGATATATTGCCATGCAACTTTCCATCGTTTCGTTATTATGACACGCTTCATCATTGTCATATTGCTTGCATGATCATGTAGTTTACATCGTATTTGTGGAAAAGCTACCGTTCATAATTTTCTTACATGTCACTCATGCATCATTGCACATCCTGGTACACCACCGGAGGCATTCACATAGAGTCATATAGTGTGATGATCATCATTATTAGAGCACTGTCCTAGTGAGGAAATGATGATGGAGACTATGATTCCCCCACAAGTCAGGATGGGACTCTGGACGAAAAAAGGGGGCCAAAAAGAAAAAAAGGGAGAAGGCCCAAAGAAAAAATGAGAGAAAAAGAGAGAAGGGACAATGCTAGTATCCTTTTACCACACTTGTGCTTCAAAGTAGCACCATGATCTTCAAGATAGAGAGTATCCTATGTGGTCACTTTCATATACTAGTGGGAATTTTTCATTATAGAACTTGGCTTGTATATTCCAATGATGGGCTTCCTCAAAATGACCTAGGTCTTCGTGAGCAAGAAAGTTGGATGCACACCCACTTAGTTTCTTTTGTGAGCTTTCATATACTTATAGCTCTAGTGCATCCGTTGCATGGCAATCCCTACTCACTCACGTTGATATCTATTAATGGGCATCTACATGGCCCGTTGATACGCCTAGTTGATGTGAGACTATCTTCTCTTTTTTGTCTTGTCCACAACCACCATTCTATTCCACCATAGTGCTATATCCATGGCTCATGCTCATGTATTGCGTGAAGATTGAAAAAGTTTGAGAGCATCAATAGTATGAATCAATTGCTTGGCTTGTCATCGGGGTTGTGCATGATTTAAATATTATGTGTGATGAAGATAGAGCATAGCCAGAATATATGATTTTGTAGGGATAGCTTTCTTTGGCCATGTTATTTTGAGAAGACGTGATTACTTTGTTAGTATGCTTGAAGTATTATTATTTTCATGTCAATATTAAACTTTTGTCTTTAATATTATGGATCTGAATATTCATGCCACAATAAAGAGAATTACTTGGATAAGTATGTTAGGTAGCATTCCACATCAAAAATTCTGTTTTTATCATTTACCTACTCGAGGACGAGCAGGAATTAAGCTTGGGGATGCTGACACGTCTCCAACGTATCTATAATTTTTGATTGTTCATGCTATTATATTATCTGTTTTCGATGCTTATGGGCTTTATTTACACTTTTATATTATTTTTGGGACTAACCTATTAACCGGAGGCCCAGCCCAAACTGTTGTTTTCTTGCCTATTTCAGTGTTTCAAAGAAAAGGAATATCAAACAGAGTCCAAACGGAATGAAACCTTCGGGAAAGTTATTTTTGGAACGGAAGCAATCCAGAAGACTTGGAGTTTACGTCAGGCAATCAACGAGGCAGCCACGAGGCAGGGGGCGCGCCACCCCCTGGGCGTGCCCTCCGCCCTTGTGGGCCCCTCGTGGCTCCCCTGACCGACTTCTTTCACCTATATATATCAATATACCCTAGAAACATCAGGGAGTACAATAGATCGGGAGTTCCGCCGCCAGAAGCCTCCGTAGCCACCGAAAAGCAATCTAGACCCGTTCCGGCACCCTGCCGGAGGGGGGAATCCCTCTTCGGTGGCCATCTTCATCATCTCGGCGCTCTCCATGACGAGGAGGGAGTAGTTCTCCCTCGGGGCTGAGGGTATGTACCAGTAGCTACGTGTTTGATCTCTCTCTCTCTCTCTCTCTCGTGTTCTTGAGGTGGTACGGTCTTGATGTATCGTGAGCTTTGCTATTATAGTTGGATCATATGATGTTTTCCCCCACTACTCTCTTGTAATGGATTGAGTTTTCCCTTTGAAGCTATCTTATCGGATTGAGTCTTTAAGGATTTGAGAACACTTGATGTATGTCTTGCACGTGCTTATCTAAGGTGACAATGGGATATCATGTGACCCACTTGATGTATGTTTTGGTGATCAACTTGCGGGTTTCGTGACCTCGTGAACTTATGCATAGGGGTCGGCACACGTTTTTGTCTTGACTCTCCGGTAGAAACTTTGGGGCACTCTTTGAAGTTCTTTTTGTTGGTTGAATAGATGAATCTGAGATTGTGTGATGCATATCGTATAATCATACCCATGGATACTTGAGGTGACATTGGAGTATCTAGGTGACATTAGGGTTTTGGTTGATTTGTGTCTTAAGGTGTTATTCTAGTATGAACTCTGTGATAGATTGAATGGAAATAATAGCTTCATGTTATTTTACTACGGAGTCTTGAATAGATCAATCAGAAAGGATAACTTTGAGGTTGTTTCATACCCTACCATAATCTCTTCGTTTGTTCTCCGCTATTAGTGACTTTGGAGTGACTCTTTGTTGCATGTTGAGGGATAGTTATATGATCCAATTATGTTATTATTGTTGAGAGAACTTGCACTAGTGAAAGTATGAACCCTAGGCCTTGTTTCAACGCATTGCAATACCGTTTGTGCTGACTTTTATCATTAGCTACCTTGCTGTTTTTATATTTTCAGATTACAAAAACCTATATCTACTAGCCATATTGCACTTGTATCACCATCTCTTCGCCAAACTAGTGCACCTATACAATTTACCATTGTATTGGGTGTGTTGGGGACACAAGAGACTTTTTGTTATTTGGTTGCAGGGTTGTTTGAGAGAGACCATCTTCATCCTATGCCTCCCACGGATTGATAAACCTTAGGTCATCCACTTGAGGGAAATTTGCTACTGTCCTACAAACCTCTGCACTTGGAGGCCCAACAACGTCTACAAGAAGAAGGCTGTGTAGTAGACATCACATGAGAAGGATATCAATATAAGCATGAAGGTGCATCACAATCATTGAGCATGACCACAATGAAACATTAACCAAATGAGCATGGCATATCGACAAGCATAGCATTACACATGAGTATAGCATGACCACTAGCGTCATAAAAAAATAGCATGTAAGAACTTAACAAGAATGTTGGAGGAAGAACACAGGAACACTCACGTGAGGTGGGAAAGGACAGTAGAGTTTCAGTGAGCGAACACGAACACAGAGACGGGGAATTTTGCGACACGTGAAGTTTGCGTCTTTTCTGTTTCTTACTTTTATTCCATCTGATCCTAACAAGCCGGCCTCGATCCGTTTTACCCGTGCCATCCCACGGACGAGATCGTGGCCAACGATTACATGACTGACAAGGAAAAACAACCACTAGTCCTATTCAGCACAGCACGAACATAGCGTGCCTCTGGGTTTATTTTCAGAAAGTTCAGAAACAAAACAAGTTCACGTTCAGTAAGATTAACACAACACTTCACCTCCTTAAGCTTGATGACCTGAACCCACCTCCTGCATACCGATCTTCCCTTTCAGTGACTGAAAATGAAGCCTAGCCAATGGCTTCGTCAAGATGTCTACATGCCGCTCATCAGTTCTGACATGGTCCACTTCTATCTTGCCCTCTTCAACGCAATTTCTGACAAAATGATAGCGCACGTCAATGTGTTTGCTCCTCTCACGAAACACAGGATTCTTGCATAACTGAATTGCTGACTGGTTATCTATACGGATTGTGAACTTTTCACCATCACAGCCCAACAATTCCTCAATCAGCCTTCCCAACCATACTCCTTGACAGGCTGTTGCAGCAGCAGCCACATACTCTGCTTCACATGAAGATTGAGCCACAATTTTCTGTTTTCGAGATGTCCAGGACACAGGGCAGTGACCAAAGTAGTACAACACTCTAGTGGTACTTTTACGATCGTCGACATCGCCTCCATGATCACTGTCACAATATCCTAACAACTCCGGTGTGCTTGTGATCCTTTTATAGCTGCACCCAAGATTGACAGTCCCTTTTACATACCTGAGAATGTGTCTCACTGCTGTCATATGTTCCTTGGTAGGTCTCTCCATGAACCTGCTGACATAGCCGACAGAGAAGCTAAGATCAGGCCTTGTGTGCAGCAAATACCTCAGGCCTCCCACCACGCTTTGATACTCAGTCGGGTCAACTTCCTCGGCCTTACTCTCTTTGCTCAGTTTCAGCCTATGTTCCATTGGAGTGTGTGTTGGATGGCAGTTTGACATCCCCATTCTGTCAAGTATACGGGCTGCATACCCAGATTGGCAAAGAGTGATCCCTTCCTCTCCTTGTTTCACTTCAATGCCAAGATAGTGAGACATCAGCCCTAGATCAGTGATGCTAACTTTCGACTTCATTGGACGTTTGAAATCGGCAATAGCTTGATTGCTGCCACCGGAGGGCATCTCCAGCCGCGCCCCAGGAAGGCCTCCCCAGGCGATTTTTTCATGCCGGCGCCGAAAAAACGGCCCAGTCGCGCCCCCAGGAGCCCGATTTTCACCGGCTTGGGCCGAAAACAGCGCCGGCGGACCCAGGCCAGACCCGGTGCGCTGGGGGCGCCCGGGGGCGCCGGGGCGAGCTGTTTTGGCGTGAAAAAGACGCGGGCCAGCCGCGTCAGCAACTCGGCGCCTCGTCTTCCCCCAACGGCCTCGGTTCCCGTAGGGAATCAATGGCAAGGCTGCCGCCGGTCAGCCTTGCCATTGATTCCTCACGGGCGGCGCGTTCACGGGACGGCGCGCCGACGCCTCCACTCCCTCGCATGCGTACACACGGCGTGGCCCGGCTATGAAAGCCGGCGGCCTCCGCTCACCTGCGCCCACACCAGCCCCGCCCCTCGCCGCCGTCCAGCCCTTCCTCTCTCCCCGAGCGCCGCCGCCCAGCCCCTCCCTCTACCTCTTCCGAGCCCGCCCAGCCCCGCCTTCGCCATGGCAGAGCGCTTCCCCGGAGATACGGCGGCGGCCAACGGCTTCGGCCGCCGTTCGCTGCGCAAACAGGAGTCGTGGCTCTTGTTCCAGGCGAACATCCCGGCGCCGCCGGACATGCGCGCCGGGCCGACGGGGTGGAGACTCAGCGGCGGGGGAGTGCCCATTCCCCCGGTGCCCGATGCCGCGGTGGACCCGAGGTACTTCGCCGAGGAGGTCGACATCGTGCGCGCGTCCCTCACCGACGACGAGCTCTCCCTCCCCCAGTACGCCGCCGACAACCACGCGGCCTGGGCGGCGTATTTCGACCGCCGCCAACAGCAGCGCTTGGCGTCCACCAACGGCGCGCCGGTGGTCGGCGGCAGCCGGCAGAACAGCGAGGGACGCTACCTCTGGTGGGGCATCCCCGGCCGCACACTTGAGGGCGTGCTCACGCACCTCGAGGGCGGCAACAACCTGCCGTTAGCGTACCCCCCGGCGAGGGCGGCCGCCCCGGCGCCGCACCGCCGCGCCGGGCCATGGGCTCCAAGAAGGTTCGGCGCATCCTCTTCTTCCTCCTCCTCGTCCCGTTCTTCTTCCCACTCCTCCGGCTCTCCGGCGCTGCTCGGCGTCAAGGCCGAGCCCGCGGCGGAGACGCCACTCGGCCGGCGCACTCGCAGCGCCGGCATCGTCATCAATGAGGGCGGCCGGCGCGCCCCCTCGTCAGGGGCTCCTCCGCGCTTCGTCAAGCAGAAGACGGAGCCGGGGCTGGCGCCGGTGAAGATGGAGCTGGGTCTGGCGCCGGTGAAGGCCGAGTTCGCCGATGACGACGACGCCGCCCTCGAATGGGCGCGCCAGGACTCCATTGCGATGGAGAAGGCGCGGCGCGAGAAGGAGAAGGAACGCCAGCGCGCTGCCCTACGCCACTTCGAGGAGCGCCGACGCGGCCACGAGGAAGGCGGGGTCGTCGTCCTATGCGACAGCAGCGCCGCCGCCTGTTCGCCATGGCGACGCCGGGCAGCGGTCCAGCAGGGGCTCCCACGTCAAGGAGGAGAAGGCCGACGACGACGATGGCGGCGACGGCGGCGACGACTTCCCCCTTTCTTTTTTTAGATTAGGTTAATGTAATGTTTGGACGAATTTCGCCGAAATTTGTAATGTTTGGCCGAAATTTAACTAGCTTTTATCATAACTTCGCCGAACGTTATTTTTTTTTTGTTTTTTAACACGCGCCTGGGGGCGGCCCTGGGGGCCGACTCGCTACCAGGGCCATTTTTTGCGCCGGCTCACCCCCAGGCGGCGCTTTTAGACGCCCCCTGGGGGCCAACGGCTGGAGATGCCCTTATAACCAGATCGTTCACATATACTCCAACAATCGGAATAGAATCTCTTGCCTTTTTCTTGTACAGACTAGATTCAGAAGGGCACTTCTCAAACCCCAATTCCAGCAGTGTTGAGTCCAGCTTGGAGTTCCAAGCCCTGGGAGCTTGGTGGAGACCATACAATGCTTTTCTCAGTCTGTACACCTCGCTGCTCTTTCCTTCTATCTCGTGGCCTGGAGGTTGACTAACATACACCTCCTCACTCAAATCCCCATTGAGGAACGCTGATTTCACATCCATTTGGTGAATCTTCCAGCTGAACTGAGCTGCAAGCGCAATGAGTAAATGAACAGACTCAAGGCGGGCGACAGGAGCATAAACTTCATCGAAATCGATGCCCTGCCGCTGCACATACCCTTTTGCAACTAGCCTCGCCTTGTGTTTGACGATGTCCCCACTTGGGTCCCTTTTAATCTTGTGCACCCACTTCAATCCGATCGGCCGGTGTCCTCTTGGTAGATCAACTAGTTCCCAGGTTTGGTTCTGCTCAATCGATGTGAGCTCTTCTTTCATTGCTTTCTGCCAACAGGACTCTCTTATAGCCTCAATGTGGTTTGTGGGCTCCTCCAATCCAAACAAACACAAACCAGCCTCGGCCTCCCTGATCTCTACAGTTTCTTCGTAGATCTCCTCGAGCAGGCGCTTCCCTTGAGGACCCTGTGATGGCTCACTATATGGTGTGTCAGGCATTACGGACCTTGGATCTGGAGTCGACAGTGGGTCATCTAGGTCACACGGGATGACCGCCCCATCATTTGCGCATCGGGTTCTGCCGCCTTGCCGAGGTGCTGCCATCGCAGCGGAATTCGCTGCCCTGACAGACAATTTTTGTGCCATGGTAGGTGTTTTGCTAGGTGTGCTCTCTGCCATGGCAGTGTAATCCCGGTCTTTGGTTGCGCTTTCGGTTTCCACCCGACCTTGCTGCTCTGGATAGAACACTACAAAGGGACCTCGGTCATCATCTTCTACTGACCCCGTGGAGTTTCAATCCCAAGGCCTGTTTTCTTCAAACACAACATCCCGAGACACCACCAGTTTTTTGTTCTCTGGATCATACAAGCGGTACGCCTTTGATGCTGACTCGTAGCCAATGAAAACCATCTGAGTACTCCTATCAGAGAGCTTTGAAATACCTGGCCCAACTTTCTTCACATGCGCAACACAACCAAAGGTGCAGAGATGCTGAACCGAGGGCTTCTTCCCGTGCCAAGTTTGATATGGGGTCAGCCCTTTTACGCTCTTGGTTGGTGATCTGTTGAGCAGGTAGACGGCTGTCGTAACTGCCTCGCCCCAAAAACGAGCAGGGACTCCAGTGCTCTTCAGCAGGCTCCTCGCCATTCCCACTACTGTCTGGTTTCTTCTTTCAACTACCCCATTCTGTTGTGGACTGTATGGCGCTGTGAGAAAATGTTTGATTCCATGGTGGGCAATGATGGGCAAACTCCTGGGATGTAAACTCTCCCCCACGGTCAGTTCTTATTGCTTTGAGTTTCTGGGCCGACTCTAGTTCATCAGCTCTCTGAATTTTCTGAAGTGCTCCTAGTGCTTCGTCTTTCCCACGCAATAATGCAATCCACATGTAACTTGAGTAGTCATCTACTACAAGCAGGAAGTACCTCTTCCCACCCGGGGTCTCGGGTGTGATCGGCCCACAGAGATCGCCATGGATCAACTCTAGTTGTTGAGACGCTCTGAATTTGCTTTGTACCGGGAATGGCTGACGACGTTGTTTCGTAATCATACACCCATCACAAATCTGAACTATCTGCTCCAGGTGAAGCATCCCCTCTACCATGCCATTAGCAGCCAATGACCAGAGCGAGCGAAAATTCACATGGCCGTAGCGCATGTGCCACAGCCAGGCATCCTCCTTTGCATGTAACAATAGACTAATTGGCTCTATTTCCTGGATGTTCAAAATGTACATCCTGTTGTGAGTGCGCTGCACCCTGGCCAACAATTTCCTTTGGCGATCCCAGACCGTCATCACACCATTCTCGCTGGCGTACTTACACCCATTTTCATCTAGCTGACCAAGGCTGATTATATTGTTCTTGAGCCGCGGGATGAAGTACACATCAGACAGAATTCTGTGTTCTCAAGAATGACACTGCATCAGTACTGATCCGCGGCCACAAATCTCCACAGCCGAGCCGTCACCGAAATGAACCTTTCCCTTCACTGATTCATCTAGTTCTGCAAACTTCTCATGGTTGCCTGTCATATGATTGCTTGCCCTTGTATCTAGATACCAAGATATGTCTCAGCTACCTGACAGTTTTGGCAAAACTTTCTCTTCATTCAGAAACACTTGCTCAGTTGGGCCTTTTTCTTGTGGCGCCAACTCACATGCTTCCATCATCAGAAGGCCAGGCTCATCATCTCCATCTTGCCGTGCGAAGTTTGCATTTTCCCGTCGCGGCTCTGGACAATCTGATCAGAAGTGTCCCATCTCATTACAATTGAAGCATTTTACCTTGGTGATGTCAAATTTTCGATGCTTCTTCTGCTTGCCACGGTCGTTGCTCTCGCCACGTCCAGCTTGTACGCTGTCGGCACGGTCACCGCGCCCTCGGCCACGGCCCCGGCCGCCACCGCGCCCACGGCCCCCACCGCTGCTGCTGCTCGCGCCTCGAGAACCTTTCTTGCCTTTCTTCAGCTGTTCCAGAGCCTGGCTGATTAGCATTAGCTGGTCCTCCTTGCCCCCTGACTCACGGCGACGCCCACGCTGGCTCTCCTCGAACGATGACAGACGTCCAACAGCTTCGGCCACGGGCATCGTCGTCAGGTCGCCCCATTGCTCGATCGTGTTAACGATATCACCGAACCGTGTAGGAACGGCGTTGAACAGGGTCTCGACCACTGTCTCATCGGAGATCTTCTCTCCGAGGGAGCGAATTTCACCTACAAGCGTCATCATTTTTTTTTGAACGAAAGGGGGTCGCACCCCCCCTGCCCCATTTTATTGAAGCAGAGCACGAAACCAGTTCACACATTACACGATCGGGAATGGCAAACATCCATAGCATCAAGCTCAAATTAAAGCGCATACAACTAGGAAAGATAAAGGACCAAGTCCACGACATAACCTACGGAGTTTTTCCTAGAACTGAGTTAATCAGAAGGGAACCAACACAAAAACAGGACATCAGAGGAAGATCAGCATCCCTCCGAGCGCGCCCTGATCCTTCAGTTGGTCGCCTCAAGTCTCATCTCCAGGCGATCCAGAGGAGTTCCCCACGCCGCTTGTCCAGCAGCAAGATGCATCGTTGTAGGAGATTTGCTTGTCCATCGTCGCACAGAACCTTCCACTGGTGCAAAAAGCAGCTTAGTTTTGCAAGAATGCAATTCACACTCCTCCACTTGCGACCCTGAAAACAAAATTCATTTCTTAATCTCCAAATGCTCCACAAGGTAGCAGAAGTTACCATATTCAACACAGCTTTAGCTTTATGCATACGCCAGAAGGCCACAACTTTATCAAAACAAGATATAACCTCAATTTCAAAAGTTTCTGCAACAAAGCCCCAAACATGTTGGGCCACCACACAATCAAACATCAGGTGTTGAACGGTTTCAGGTTCAGAACAGAACAGGCAGGAAGGATCATCCACTTCCCTTCTTTTTGCAAGATTATCTCTAGTCAGTATTTTGTTGTGAATGCAAAGCCATAAGAAGATATGAATATTCGGTGGACAAAGAATTTTCCACATTTTAGTACTAACCCTAGGAGCCACACCTCCAAAGTTTATCTGCTTGTAAAAATATTTAACTGAAAAGGCCCCATTAGGTTCCAATCCCCAAATGGGGGTGTCCAGAGTATCTAGAATAGGATATTGTTTAATCAAACAGAACAACTGGTCCCACAAGATCATCCCAGATCTGTCAACACACCTCCTAAATGTCAATTTCAACTCATTACCATCCCATACTTGAGCTACAGTACAATCTACTTGATTGCAGATTTTGAACAAGTCCCAAAATTGCACTTTTAGGGAACAATCCCCCACCCACACATCATGCCAAAAACTAATGAGTTTACCATCTCCTAGTTTCCACCTATAGAAAGTTTTCGCAGAAGTCAGAGCCCAAGTAATGCTCTTCCAAAATGTAGAGCCCCCATCACTTTTAGCCCAGAGGAGATTTGGAGAATTAAATCTATATTTGTGAAGAAGAAGTTTAGCCCAATCAGAGTCAGGATTAGTGAAAAATCTTTTACCCCAAGAAGCTAATAAAGCCATATTATACTCCTTGATATTGGGAATCCCCAGCCCTCCAAATCCCTTCCTCCTGGTAATCAGACCCCAGTTAGCCAAATGGTACTTATGTTGATCACCCACATCCCCCCAAAAGAAGTTAGTACAAGCGTCATCATCTTCTCTGCAAACACTGACATAGACTCGTTGTCTGCCATCTCCATTCGATCGAGCTGCCTCTTGAGCTGCTTGATCCGTGCCTTCTTAACATGGTCCTCCCTGACGGCATCCGGCGGATCACCTCCCACGCTTCGTGCGCAGTCGCGCAATCTGCGATCGCCATCATCACAGAATCGGGCACGGACTGAGAGAGCATGGCGAACGCGCCGTCGTCCTTGTCCTGATCAAACTCTACGCTTCCCTCGAGGGCCGACCACACACCAAGTGGCCGGAGCAGCACCCTCATCTTCACAGCCCACAAGCCGTAGTTGGAGTCGCTCCGCATCAGGTATTGAATCGGGACGCTGCTGGCCCTTGCCGGCATGCGCGGCACGACCAGCCCTGCTGTGGCCGTACCTCCATCCTCGATCCTCTTAGGCGGCGGCGTGTACTTTCCCCCGTAGCCACCAATCTAATCTTTCTTCGGCGACGTATCTCCCATCGCCGATCACCGCCGCCACAGCTCCTCCTTTCTCCGCCGCCATGCACCGCCTCCGAAACCTAAGCTCTGGTGCCAAATGTTGGAGGAAGAACACAGGAACACTCACGCGAGGTGGGCACTGATAGTACAGTTTCAGTGAGCGAACACCAACATAGAGACGGGGAATTTTGCGACACGTGAAGTTTGCGTCTTTTTTGTTTCTTACTTTTATTCCATCTGATCCTAACAAGCCAGCCTCGATCCGTTTTACCCGTGCCATCCCACGGACGAGATCGTGGCCAACGATTACATGACTGACAAGGAAAAATAACCACTAGTCCTATTCAGCCGCAGCACGAATATAGCGTGCCTCTGGCTTTATTTTCAGAAAGTTCAGAAACAAAACAAATTCAGGTTCAGTAAGATTAACGCAACACAGAATACTTCCACGTAAGCATATAACCAACTAGATGCAAAGTAACATGCAAAGCAATGGTACTTGATAACAGACAGTAAACATCCATTAGAATGAACATCACTACTACCATCATGTACACTACTACCAAGCATGACATGAAAATTAATACTAGCAAGATAACAAGATGCATCGGAACATAGCATGAAGGTGAACATGAATCCACGATCATAACCGAAACACCGAAAGCAGTAACAAACAAGTAGGTAGACAACGGGCAAACTTTTTATTAAATATTCAAGTAGAAACCATAGCTAATGCATGACTATCATGCAAGTGGCTGTTGTGGCTTGCCTAGGGGTGACGGAGACTCCGGGAAGAAGTGCGGTGAAGCCGCGGAACGATTTGCCTGACGTCATCCCTCTTGAAGGGGCTGATAAGGGCGAGGGCATCAAGGTCATTTTCACAGTGTGAACACCTTATGAAAATGGCATCAAGAGAAATGTCTCGATGAGACGAAGAAGTGAGCATTGGTTTCACCTCGATCGGAGCTACGGTTGAAAAGTTATGAGGTGTTGAAGGAGAGGGACCTGTTTGTAAAAAGAATATTCACCAACAGGTCCCTGAGTGGATAAGGAAGAAGCGCATATTAGGAAATGCGCTTTCGAGCAGAGAAAGTGCGTCCTGGGCAAAAGAAGAAACATGTTACGAAAGAATACGTTTTCACTTAAATGAAAACATACTCAGGCAAACGTGTTTCCACAAGCTGAGATGGCAAGGGGAGTCACGTATGCTACCTCTTGAGCACGCGTTGGTTTTCCCTTGAAGAGGAAAGGGTGATGCAGGAAAGTAGCGTAAGTATTTCCCTCAGTTTTGAGAACCAAGGTATCAATTCAGTAGGAGACAACGCACAAGTGACCTAGTACCTGCACAAACAATCAAGAACCTTGCAACTAACGCGATAAAGGGGCTGTCAATCCCTTCACGGTCACTCGCAAAAGTGAGATGCGATGTAAATAAAAGAGATGCAATATAATAAGAACGAGACCCGGGTGCCATAGGTTTCACTAGTGGCTTCTCTCAAGATAGCATGTATTACGGTGGGTGAACAAATTACTACCGAGCAATTGATAGAAAAGCGCATAGTTATAAAGATATCTAAGGCAATGATCATGAATGTAGGCATCACGTCCGTGTCAAGTAGATCGAAATGATTCTGCATCTACTACTGTTACTCCACGCATCGACCGCTATCCAGCATGCATCTATTATGTTCATAAGAACAGAGTAACGCATTATGAAAGATGACATGATGTAGAGGGATAAACTCAAACAATATGATATAAACCACATCTTTTTATCCTTGATGGCAACAATACAATACATGCCTTGTTGTGCTACAGTCACTCGGAAAGGACACCCCAAGATTGAACCCAAAGCTAAGCACTTCTCCCATTGCAAGAAAGATCAATCTAGTAGGCCAAACTAAACTGAAAATTCAAAGAGACTTGCAAAGATATCAAATCATGCATATAAAAATTCAGAGAAGAACCAAATAATATTCATAGATAATCTTGTTCATAAACCCACAATTCATCGGATCTCGGCAAACACACCATAAGTGTATTACATCGAATAGGTCTCCAAGAACATCGAGGAGAACTTTGCACTGAGAATCAAAGAGAGAGAAGAATCCATCTTGCTAATAACTATGGACCCGAAGGTCTGTGGTCAACTACTCACGCTTCATCAGAGAGGCTATGGTGTTGATGTAGAAGCCCTCCATGATCGATTCCCCCACCGGTAGATTGCTGGAAGAGGCCCCAAGATGGGATCTCACAGGTATAGAAGGTTGCGGCGGTCGAAAAGTGGTTTTGTGGCTCTTTGCGATTGATCTAGGGTATAAGCGTATATATAGGTGAAAGAAGTACGTCGGTGGAGCTATGAGGGGCCCACGAGGGTGGGTGCGCGCCTACCCCCCTAGGCGCGCTCTCCTGCCTTGTGGCCGGCTTGTGGTGTTCCAGACTTCAACTCCAAGTCTCCTGGTTTGCTTTCGGTCGAAGAAAGATCATCACGAAGGTTTCATTCCATTTTGTATTCCTTTTCTGTGAAACTCTAAAATAGACAAAAAAGAAACTGGCATTGGGCCTCCGCTTAATAGGTTAGTCCCAACAATAATATAAAAGAGCATATTAATGCCCATTAAACATCCAAAACAGATAATATAATAGCATGGAACAATCAAAAATTATAGATACATTGGAGACGTATCAAGCATCCCCAAGCTTAATTCCCGCTCGTCCTCGAGTAGGTAAATGATAAAAGCAAATTTTTTGATGTGGAATGCTAGATAACATAATCATCAATGTAATTTTCTTTATTGTGGCATGGATGTTCAGATCCGAAAGATTGAAGACAAAAGTTTAATATTGACATAAAAATAATAATACTTCAAGCATACTAACAAAGTAATCATGTCTTCTCAAAATAACATGGCCAAAGGAAGTTCATCCCTACAAAATCATATAGCTCGGCTATGCTCCATCTTCGTCACACAAAATATTCAAATCATGCACAACCCTGATGACAAGGCAATCAATTGTTTCATACTTTAGTATTCTCAAACTTTTCCAACTTTCACGCAATACATGAGCGTGAGCCATGGACATAGCACTATAGGAGGAATAGAATGGTGGTTGTGGAGAAGACAAAAAGGAGGAAGATGGTCTCACATCAACTAGGCGTATTAATGGGCTATGGAGATGCCCATCAATAGATATCAATGTGAGTGAGTAGGGATTGCCATGCAACGGATGCACTAGAGCTATAAATGTATGAAAGCTCAACAAAAGAAACTAAGTGGGTGTGCATCCAACTTGCTTGCTCACGAAGACCTAGGGCATTTTGAGGAAGCCCATTGTTGGAATATACAAGCCACGTTCTATAATGAAAATTCCCACTAGTACATGGAAGTGACAAAATAAGAGACTCTCTATCATGAAGATCATGGTGCTACTTTGGAGCACACGTGTGGAAAAAGGATAGTTGATATGTCCCTTCTCTCTTTTTCTCTCCTTTTTTGGGCCTTCTCTTTTTTTCTTTGGCCTTTCTCTTTTTTTTATTTCCTCACATGGGACAATGCTCCAATAATGATGATCATCACACTTTTATTTACTTGCAACTCAAGAATTACATCTCGATACTTAGAACAAAATATGACTCTATATGAATGCCTACGGTGATGTACCGGGATGTGCAATGAATCAAGAGTGACATGTATGAAAAAATTATGAGTGGTGGCTTTGCCACAAATATGATGTCAACTACATGATCATGCAAAGCAATATGACAATGATGAAGCATGTCATAATAAATGGAACGGCGGAAAGTTGCATGGCAATATATCTCAGAATGGCTATGGAAATGCCATAATAGGTAGATATGGTGGCTGTTTTGAGGAAGGTAAATGGTGGGTTTATGGTACCGGTGAAAGTTGCGCGGTACTAGGGAGGCTAGCAATGGTGGAAGGGTGAGAGTGTGTATAATCCATGGACTCAACATTAGTCATAAAGAACTCACATACTTATTGCAAAAATCTATAAGTCATCAAAACCAAGCACTACGCGCATGCTCCTAGGGGGATCGATTGGTAGGAAAATACCATCGCTCATCCTCGACCGCCACTCATAAGGAAGACAATCAAAGAAATACCTCATGTTTCAAATTTGTTACACAATGGTTACCATACGTGCATGCTACGGGACTTGCAAACCTCAACACAAGTATTTCTCAAATTCACAACTACTCAACTAGCATGACTCTAATATCACCATCAAGCATCAAACTTCTCATAGTATTCAACGCACTTTATATGAAAGTTTTTATTATACCCATCTTGGATGCCCATCATATTAGGACTAGTTTTATAGCCAAAGCAAATTACCATGCTATTCTAAAAGACTCTCAAAATAATATAAGTGAAGCAAGAGAGATCAGTAATTTCTATAAAATAAAACCACCACCATTCTCTAAAAAGATATAAGTGAAGAACTTGAGCGAAATTAGTTAGCTCAAAAGATATAAGTGAAGCACATAGAGCAAAATTATTCTAGCTCAAAAGATATAAGTGAAGCACATAGAGTATTCTAATAAATTCCAATTCATGCATGTCTCTCCCAAAAGGTGTGTACAGCAGGGATGATTGGGGTAAACTAAAAAGCAAAGACTCAAATCATACAAGACGCTCCAAGCAAAACACATATCATGTGGTGAATAAAAACATAGCCTCAAGTGAAGTTACCGATAGACGAAGACGAAAGAGGGCATGCCTTCCGGGCATCCCCAAGCTTAGTCTTTTGGTTGTACTTGAATTTTACCTTAGGGCGCCTTAGGCATCACGAAGCTTAGGCTCTTGCCACTGCTTATTCCAAAATCCATCAAATCTTTACCCAAAAACTTGAAAACTTCACAACACAAAACTTCAACAGAAAATCGCATGAGCTCCGTTAGTATAAGAAAATAAACCACCACTTTAAGGTACTGTAATGAACTCATTATTTATTTATATTGGTGTTAAACCTACTCTGTTCCAACTTCTCTATGGTTCATACCCCCCGAAACTACTCATAGATTCATCAAAATAAGCAAACAACTCGCGGAAAACAGAATCTGTCAAAAACAGAACAGTCTATAGAAATCTGGAGGTTTCAAATTCTTCTGTAACTCTAAAAATTCTGAAAAATTAGCACGACCAGGATAAAAAGTATATTGATCTACTGCAGTCGGAATTAGTATTTTTTTGCTCTCTAGTAAAAATTGATAATTATTTTTGTGGGCACATACTTTCTGTTTTTATCAGCGAGATCAAACAACAATCACCCAAGAAGATCCTAAAGGCTTTACTTGGTACAAACACTAATTAAAACATAAAAAACACAATCATAGCAGAATCTAGATGAATTATTTATTACTAAACAGGAGCAAAAAAGAAAAGAACAAAAATAAAATTGGGTTGCCACCCAACAAGCGCTATCCTTTAACAGCCCTAGCGAGGCATAAAACATGAATAGATCTAGGTATTGTCATCTTTGGTGTGAAATTCATAAGTGGCTCTCATAATAGATTCATAAGGCAATTTAATTTTCTTCCTAGGAAATTGTTCCATGCCTTTCCTTAACGGAAATTGGAATTTAATATTTGCTTCTTTCATGTTAGTAATTGCACCAATCGTTCTAAGGACAATGAAATCTACGGGCACATAATTCCTATTTGCAACAATAAGAACATCATTAATCCTTCCCATAGGTTTCTTAATGATGGAATCCGCAAGATGCAAATTTAAAGAACAATCATCGAATTCACGGAAACCTAGCACATCACACAAAGTTTTTGGAATCATGGAAACACTAGCACCCAAATCACACAAAGCATAGCATTCATAATCTTTAATCTTAATTTTAATAGTAGGTTCCGACTCATCATCAAGTTTCCTAGGGATAGAAACTTCTAGTTCATGTTTTTCTTCATAGGATTGCATTAAAGCATCAATGATATATTTAGTAAAAGCTTTATTTGATTATAAGCATGAGGAGAATTTATCACGGATTACGACAAGGAAATACAATCTATCAAAGAGCAATTGTCATAATTAAATTCCTTGAAATCGAAAATAGTGGGTTCATTGCTATGTAAAGTTTTGACCTCTTCAATCCCACTTTTATTAATTTTTGCATCAAGATCTAAAAACTCTGAATTATTGGCACACCTTTTAACTAAAGTTGACTCATCTTTGGTCCCATCTTTATCAAGATTCATATTAAAAACAAAGATTTAATAGGATTCACATCAATCACTTTTAGATCTTCATCATTATTATCATCTAGATCTTCCGGTTTAGCGCCCATCTTATTAACTAAGGTGGCTTGCTTATCCGAAATTTGGCCTACTAAATTTTCAAGATGAGCAAACTGAGATTTGAAACCATAAAATTCCTTAGACATATCATCGAGCTCTTTATTCATGTACTCCATAAAACTTTTTTATTCTTTAAGCTCGTTTCTGAAGAAATTATTATGCTCAAATTGCAAAGACATAAAGCTTCTAACGCTGTTTTCAATCTCTACCAATCTTCTGAGGTGAGGATCAATGCCTTTTGGCAGAGCCATCAAAGCAAACTGGCACACTAACACCCAAAAACACAAGAAGCAAGCGAAAAGGGACGAACGGAAGAGTGGCGAAGAAAAGGCAAAGGTTTTTGAAAATCATTTTAGAAGTGGGGAGAGGAAAACGAGAGGCGAATGGCAAATAATGTAATGCGAGGGAGAAGAGTTTATGATGGGTACTTGGTATGTCTTGACTTGGCGTAGATCTCCCCGGCAACGGTGCCAGAAATCCTTCTTGCTACCTCTTGAGCATGCGCTGGTTTTCCTGTGAAGAGGAAAGGGTGATGTAGCATAAGTATTTCCCTCACTTTTGAGAACCAAGGTATCAATCCAGTAGGAGACAACGCACAAGTCACCTAGTACCTGCACAAACAATGAAGAAACCTTGCACCAATGCGATAAAGGGGTTGTCAATCCCTTCACGGTCACTCGCAAAAGTGAGATCTAACAAAGATAGTTAGATAAATATTTTTGGTATTTTTGTTGTATCGATTGGAAAGTAAAGATTGCAAAATAGTAAACGAGATGCCATGTAAATAAAAGAGATGCAATATAATAAGAACGAGACCCGGGTGCCATAGGTTTCACTAGTGGCTTCTCTCAAGATAGCATGTATTATGTTGGGTGAACAAATTACTGCCGAGCAATTGATAGAAAAACGCATAGTTATAAAGATACCTAAGGAAATGATCATGAATATAGGCATCACATCCATGTCAAGTAGATCGAAATGATTCTGCATCTACTACTATTACTCCACACATGGACCGCTATCCAGCATGCATCTAGAGTATTAAGTTCATAAGAACAGAGTAACACATTAAGCAAGATGACATGATGTAGAGGGATAAACTCAAACAATATGATATGAACCCCATCTTTTTGTCCTTGATGGCAACAATACAATACATGCCTTGCTGCCCCTACTGTCACTGGGAAAGGACACTGCAAGATTGAACCCGAAGCTAAGCACTTCTCCCATTGCAAGAAATATCAATCTAGTAGGCCAAACTAAACCGATAATTCAAAGAGACTTGCAAAGATATCAAATCATGCATATTAGAATTCAGAGAAGAACCAAATAATATTCATAGATAATCTTGTTCATAAACCCACAATTCATCAGATCTCGGGAAACACATCGCAAAAGAGTATTACATCGAATAGATCTCCAAGAACATAGAGGAGAACTTTGTATTGAGAATCAAATAGAGAGAAGAAGCCATCTAGCTAATAACTATGGACCCGAAGGTCTGTGGTAAACTACTCACGCTTCATCGGAGAAGCTATGGTGTTAATGTAGAACCCCTCCATGATCGATTCCCCCTCTGGCAGATCGCTGGAAGAGGCCCCAAGATGGGATGTCACGAGTATAGAAGGTTGCGGTGGTGGCAAAGTGGTTTCGTGGCTCTCTGCGATCGATATAGGGTATAAGCGTATATATAGGCAAAAGAAGTACGTCGGTGGAGCTACGAGGGGCCCACGAGGGTGGGGCGTGCCTACCCCCCTGGGCACGCCCTCCTGCCTCATGGCATTCCAGACTTCAACTCAGAGTCTCCTTGTTTGCTTTCGGTCCAAGAAAGATCATCGTGAAGGTTTCATTCCGATTGGATTCCGTTTGGTATTCCTTTTCTGCGAAACTCTAAAATAGGCAAAAAAAACAAAAACTGGCACTGGGCCTCCGGTTAATAGGTTAGTCCCAAAAATAATATAAAAGAGCATATTAAAGCCCATTAAACATCTGAAACAGATAATATAATAGAATGGAACAATCAGAAAATATAGATACGTTGGAGACGTATCAACTTATAGGCAAGCCCGGGAGGCAAGGAGGGCCCACTAGCAGGGGGAGCTGGTGCACATCGTCGTCTTCTACCTCGCTGCCTCCCCGAGCGAGACAGGGGCGCAATGAGGCAGGGAGTTGCCGGTGACGTGGCAGGCTGCTCCGGCCACCTCAGGACAAAGCGAGGAAATCGATGGCGTCGAAGGACTACGCCGCGTCCATTTAGGGGGGAATCGGACGCTTGGGAGGACGAGAAGAGGCAGGTATGCGAGGGGAACAGAGGGGTGCCATTGGCGGTTGATTTGGGGGAGCCGCGACACCAGTGGCCCCGGCGAGCGTGTGAGGGGCTAGGGAGGGTCCACGGGCTACGATGGAGCTCCTGGAGGGTTCAAGGTGGAGAAAAGGTCTCAGGATGGTGGAGCAAGGGAGGTGGCTGAACACCGGAGGCAGCAGCCATGCGCGGGGCACACGGCCAAGGTGGACTCCGCCGAGGGAAAAAGAGGCAGGGCGAACCGCGGGGGTGAGCGGGAGGCCGAGGATGTGGAGGGGAGGCTTGAGGAGGCTCGGTTTGGCCTGGGCAGCTCGACTCCATCGATGGCTGAGACGGCAATGGTGAAACGAGGAGGGGGCCGAGGACTCCGGTGGGCTTGAAGTGAGGGGAAGAGGTGAATGAGCTGCGGGAGGGTTCGAGGGTCATATATATAGGCTCGGGGATAGCCCGGGGACGCTCTAGAGAGCTCCAGCTCGAAGACAATGGCAGAGCAGAGACTGGACATGTCACGGGCGTGACGGCAACGACACCACAGTGATTCAGGATGGGGCAACGACTTAGGTCGATGCAGACGAGCATGGGTAAGCTACTAGACACGAATTGAGGTCGATACGACGGGAGAACGAACGATAACAGGGGCGAGAACACTCCAGAGCGCGTGTTTGGCTGGTCGTGACCCGTGATCACCGCATGAACTTGCATACACGGTGCCAGGTGAGGGTGACCTGGACTAAGGGGTCCTCGGGTGTCCGACCTATTAGAGATGGGCCGGAATGATGGGCTGTGAATATACGAAGGCCGAAGACTCTATCCGTGTCCGGATGTGACTCTCTGTGGCATGGAAGGCAAGCTTAGCGTCCAAATATGAAGATTCCTTTCTTTGTAGCCGACCTTATGTAACCCTAGATCCCTCCGGTGTCTATATAAACCAGAGGGCTAGGACCGTAGACATATATCCTCATAATCATAGTCGGACAGGCTAGACTTTAGGGTTTAGCCATTATGATCTCGTGCTAGATCAACTCTTGTAATACTCATATTCATCAAGATCAATCAAGTAGGAAGTAGGGTATTACCTCCATAGAGAGGACCCGAACCTGGGTAAACATCGTATCCCCTGTCTCCTATTACCATCGACCTTAGACGCACAGTCTGGGACCCCCTACCCGAGATCCGCCGGTTTTGACACCGACATTGGTGCTTTCATTGAGAGTTCCGCTGTGGTGTCAAAAGATAGGACTGATGGCTTGCCTTGTTCTCAAGGACAACGTCACCTTCGGAGAAGCACTGGCCTCAGGCCAAACCCTCCGGCTGGGCGGCTTCATCATGACTGCCCGTTCGGCCGTTAAGCCAACGATAACTTCTCGGGTCATCGAAAATCCCCTCCATGTTGACTACAAATATTCCAAGCAGATGGATCCGACGGAGCTGTCGTCTTTAAAAGAGCTCATAGATCGCATCGCCGCCCTGGGGGTCGCCACAACCTATGATCGGATTGGGCTTAAACCCAACCAGAGAGAAATTAAAACTCCACCGATCACCCATCAAATAGCGGTAGTAGAGAAGCAAGATGACAACGCTTCCTCTATATTGAGGACGAACTACGTTCGGATCTCCGAGCTTGAAGAGCCGGACACCTACCTGTAGAAAGACATGCCTTGTCCTCCGAACATAGAATCGGACGACAAGCCCAAAAAATTAGTTGACACCCCGGAGCCCAAACTAGTAATTTCGGAAGTTCTTCAAACTCCAGATCCTAAATTGGGTCAGGGTTCGGATTTCAAACCACCCACCCACCCAGATATAAGCGCTCTCATAGGCATATGACAATAGTCTCAGGAAATGGTCCACCACTTCTGGGCCAGATTCCTCCTTGTCAAAGATAAGATTGAAGATTGCCGCAACGAAGACTCGATCTTAGTGTTCCGCAACAATTGCACGGATGAAGGAATCCTCAACGCCATCAACCGTCGTCGCATATCACACTTCGCAGACTTGACAATCATAGTATACAAGTACTGCACAATGGAAAGCGCCTGGAAAGCTCAGGCGGCTCGCTGGGAACTGCCGGTTTCCAGCCAACCCCTCGTTCAGGTGAAAAGGACGCATGCCCGACCCAATGGTAAAGAAATATAAGCCCGTTACAGGACACGGAACCGTTCTGGAGGGATGGCTCGATGGACCATGCAAGTTACACGCAACACCGGATACTATATCAACCCACAGCCTTAGAGCATGTTGGACACTCCAGCAGGTGGCGAAGAGCGGCGAGGATATCCTCACCAAAAACAACCCAGAGCAATATCCCCCAGAAGACGATGACCTTACAGTATTGACGGTATTCGAGACTTTCTCTTCAAACAGTAAGCGCAAAATGGCACTCCAGGACCTCGCCGAAGTCTGCCAAACCGCAGCAACAAACCCTTGGAATGACACGGCCATAACTTTCAATGCTGATGGCGAACCAAAATTCAGGACAGTCCGGGCACCAGCCGCCTTGGTCCTCAGTCCAATCATGGATGGCTTTCGGCACACCAAGGTTCTCATGGACGGCGACAGCGGACTAAACCTCATTTACGAGGATACACTCAGTAAATGGAAATAGACAGGAGCCGCATCGAGCAAAGTAGCACGTCCTTCCGAGGAATTATCCCTAGTCGGGAGGCGCGATGCGCGGGAAAAATCACGCTCGACGTGGTATTCGGCACATCGGAGAACTATCAGACCGAATAATTAACCTTCCAAGTGGCCCCTTTCAACAGTGGATATCACACCCTATTGGGGCGAGATGCATTTACACGCTTCCAACCTATACCTCACTACGAGTATATGAAGCTCAAGATGCCCGGGCCCAATGGCATAATCACTCTCGCCAGTGATCCGGACATAGCAGTCCGCGCCGAAAATAAGGCCCTTGAGGCATTATCTGAAGCCCTAGTGGCCGAAGAATTAACCGCATTACGCTCCACGGTGGATAGGGACGATGTAATCCTAGACAAATGACCCAAATCCACCTCCTTCAAACCAGTAGAAGAAATAGTCAAATTCCAAGTCCATCCAACGGACCCCAAGAAGACAACATCTATCGGGGCACAACTAGACCCAACGTTCGACACCGCGCTACGAGAGTTTCTACCGAGCACGGGGATATATTCGCCTGGCACCCCTCGGATATGCCAGGAATCCCACGCAGATTGGCCGAACACAGCCTCAATATATTGAACGGCTACAAACCGGTCAAGCAAACACTACGCCGCTTTTCCGAACCCAAACGTCAAGCTATGGGGGAGGAGCTAGCCAAGCTAATCGAGGCCGGATTCATTAGGGAAACAAAACACCTGGACTGGCTAGAAAACTTGGTGATGGTGCCAAAGAAGGATAAATCCTAGAGCCTGTGCGCCGATTTCAAAGACCTCAATATAAGTCCTGCCCTAAGGATCCCTTCCCCCTCCCCCGCATCGACCAGATCATTGACGCCACCGCAGGACATGACTCACTGTGCTTGCTCGACGCGTATTCCGGATACCATCAAATCAAAATGGAGTCCAATCAAGCCACAACAACATTCATTACCCCATATGGGCCATTCTGCTTCAACACCATGCCCTTCGGGCTCAAAAACGCCGGGGCCACCTACCAATGCATGATTCAAACATGCCCGGAGAAACAGATCGGCAAGACAGTTGAAGCATACGTGGACGACATCGTCGTTAAAACTAGGCATGTCGATTCACTAATAGATGATTTATGTCTGACATTCGACAACCATCGTGCATATGACATCAAGCTCAATCCGGAAAAGTGTGTTTTCGGCGTCCCCGCTGGAAAGCTGCTAGGCTTCATCAATTCCAATAGAGGAATTTAAGAAAATCGAGCCAAAATCCAAGCTTTATCACAATTGGCTATGCCAAGGGACCTTAAACAGGTCCAAAAACTCGCAGGATGCGTGGCAGCTCTAAGCCGCTTTATCTCCAGATTGGGAGAAAAGGCATTGCAACTGTATCGCCTTCTCTGGCACACCGATCACTTCGACTGGATGGATGCAGCAACAACTGGACTAGAAGAAATAAAAACCCTTCTTGCGAGCAACCCAATCCTGGCCGCACTGAACGTCGGTGAACCCATGTTATTATACATATCGGCAACACACCAGGTGGTGAGCGCCGTGCTCGTCGTTGAGCGAGAGCAGGACGGACACAAATTCCCGCTTCAAAAGTCGGTATACTACGTATCCACTATCCTCGCACCATGCAAATCCAGTACCCTCATTACCAAAAGATAGGATACGCGGTCTTCATGGCATCCCGGAAGCTACGACACTACTTCCAAGAATGTTCCATCACGGTGGCTTCCGAGGTACCACTCAATGACATAATAAACAACCACGATGCTACGAGCCGGATAGCCAAATGGGCCATTGATCTCCTTCCATTTGACATAACATACAAACCACGTCGAGCCATCAAATCCCAAGCACTAGTGGACTTCGTCGCCGAATGGACAGAGCCGAACTCCCTAAAGAGTACGACACATATTCCTGCTGGGTTATGTATTTTCATGGTTCCAAAATGCTGGCAGGATTAGGAGCGGACGTTGTTTTAACGTCCCCCACTAGATACGTAGTCCAGTACGTGCTCCAAATATTATACACAGAATCCAATAACGCAGCCGAATAAGAGGCCTTATTACATGGTCTCCGGATGGCTGTCTCCATAGTGCGCGTGGACTCAAACCTTGCAATATCTCAAATAAATGGAGATTTTGATGCCAAAGATACGAAGATGTCGGATCGGTTCGAGGGGCTCGAATTTCATCACATGGATGGAGAAAGTAATCAAGTGGCAAAAATCCTTGCTCGCATCGGCGCTAAGAGCGACCCTGTCCCACCTAACATCTTTCTGGAAATGCTTTTAAAGCCGTCCGTGGTGTGACAAGGGGAGGGCGCAACACCAGTCCGGATCCGAACACAACCCCAGATCCCGAACACAACAATATCATCGGGGGCTCAGCCACCGAAATAACACCGTCGGCCCATCTCATCATGGCAGTGATTGCCCGATGGACCGAACCCTTCTTGGCCTACCTTAATAGGAGATAACTCCCAGAGGATAGGCTCGCCGCATTGTCTAGCGTTCGAAGGCCTACAAGGTTCACGATGGAGAACTCTACAAGAAAAGCACTATCGGAGTTCTTCAGAGATGTATCTCCGAGGAAGAGGGGCGACAGCTCTTGGCTGAAATTCATGCCGGTCTCGGCGGCCACCACACCACAGCTCGGGCCCTTTTTAACAAGGCCTTCCATACATGTTTTTACTGGCCAACGGCCCGAGCTGATGCACAGGACCTTGTCCAACATTCTGTCGGATGCCAGCTCTTCGCCAACCAAAGCCATATGCCCCCACCGCTCTACAAACGATCCCCATCACTTGGCCTTTTGTGGTCCGGGGGCTCGATATGGTCGGACCACTTAAAGGAGGAAGCCATAAGATAAAGTATCTGGTGGTCATGGTGGATAAATTCACTAAGTGGATAGAGGCCAAACAAGTTAAAATGGCCGAGGCGGGGCTAGTGATAGAATTCATATCCGGCGTGGTGCACCGTTATGGTGTTCCACATAGCATCATCACTGATAACGGCTCCAATTTCACAGCCGATGAGGTGAAAAATTGGTTTGCTAATCTGGGCATTGACCTTGATTACGCCTCTGTCTATCACCCACAAACAAACAGTCAAGTCAAACGGGCCAATGGTCTTATTATGAGCGGCATCAAACCCATACTAGTGTGGTCTTTGAGAGAATCAGACAAGCACTGGGTTGAGGAGCTTGACACCGTACTCGGGGGTAGGGGTGGGCATTCGGTATAAACCGAAATTTTGGTTTCTACCATTCGGTATTTTTTCAATTTCGGTTAAGAAAACCAATAACCGAAATTGGTTGCTAAAAATAGCTAACCGAAAATTCAGTTAACCGAAAAATCGGTGCGGTTTTCGGTTTTAAACCGAAGGGCTTCGCCTTATGTGTTTGTGCTTGAGTAGAAGTAGTCGCACCCTCTTATATAGGCAGAAAAGGTTGGCTTATTCCTTTGGTCGGGCGAGGTGGGACTAAACGAAAAACACATCCTGGTCACCTGTACCTGTACGCTAGCACAACCAGGCATCCCTCCCCAAAAAGCCCACGTGAGCTGGGCCTTGCATGTTTGCATGCACTTTCATCAGAAAGGCCCACACGCGCGCGGGCTGCGGTGCATTGGGTTGGTCGCTCAAGCGATCGTGGGCGAGCTCGCTTGAATAAAAAAAGCAATCAATCATGGGCGTGTGGGCGTGATTCCCAGGAGACGTTCGCTATGCCTGCTTCTGCATTGGTTCTCGAGGCTTTTTGCGCTGACTCATGTAGCTCGGTTTTTTGTTCGGTTAACCGGGACAAAAACCGAACATACCGAATTCTGTTCGGTTAGTGGAGCTGGAAACCGAATTTTTCTGTGATTGTAAAATAAACCGAAAATTCGGTTTATTCGGTTTCGGCATCGGTTCGGTTTTTGGTTCATCGGTTTTTATGCCCACCCCTACTCTGGGGGCTGCGGACCACGCCCAACCGCACTAATGGTTTTACACCTTTCTTCATGGTGTATGGCGCGGAGGCTGTGTTTCCCTGTGATATTATTCATGACTCACCACGAGTGTGCATGTACGAAGAGAGAGAGGCCGAGCTTGATCGGCAGGACAGCCTAGATGCCCTGGAGGAGGAGCGCGATGTTGCAAAAGCCCGTTTCGCATTTTATTAACAACAGGCCCGCAGATATCAAAGCAGAGAAGTATGGGCCAAGACTTATAATGTTGGCGAACTCATTCTATGCTTGTCGGAGAAGAAGAAGGACAAACTCAAGCCCAAGTGGGAGGGTCTCTTCATCATTGACGAAGTTCTCACTGGAGGAGCGTACCGCCTGCGTGCTGCATCAGACAATCGCCTAGAGCCAAACCCCTGGAACACGACCAGACTTCGAAGATTCTATGCCTAGCGCCAAACTATTTGTTTGTCTCCTTCTCCCTATTGTTTCCTTTATTTTTCCTCTCTTTTCGTTCTTCCTTTTTTCTAAAGCCTTAAAGCTTTCACACGGCTAAACCATGCATCTGTGATGTACACATCCTCGAACATGTACGTCCATTATACCTGGTGGCTTCCCGGACAGAAGCTTATTCTTATTTTCTGAGCATCAAGCTCATCACATATGTGTTTCCCCATATGTACCTTTTCTTCGCCATTATATGCATCGATATGACTTAAGTTTTGGCCAAGTTGGGTTTCCTGGCTCCTGTGCTTATGCCCTACGTTCTCATTAGTTTGGCTAGGGTATAAAGGGAGCACCTCTGCGATTGTTACTGCCGGGTCATCCGGATGGGTACCTCAGACTAGGTGAAGCTAAAAGCTAGCGTTCTTAAGGGAATATTCAGTTGGTGGATTAAAGATGTTTTTGTGTTCACCCCATGGTGAACCCCCAGATGTTACGTATACTGCGATTTTTTCCAATCACAGTTCGGACATGCATTTTAACGCAGGCACACCCAAGGAAAGGAACCCTTAACGGAACTATTCTCTGGGGAACATGTTTCTTACAATCATAATGTAATATAACATAACTAGCCGGATACAACTTGCCTGTTCAAGCTACTATGACCCCTACGCCTGGTTTCCAAGCATACCCCGGTCTATTTTACCGCTCAGGTATTCGGAAACACTCCGCACCTTCGGGTCCAGAGGTCGAAGCGAAAAGGTCCGCCATGACAATCATTTTACAATTCAGCTAGAGTTACATATGTCAAGGAAAGTACATAGTCTCTTGGACTAAAAAAATTCCTCCTCTATATTGTCCAGCAGGCTGTCTAACTTACAATCCTGCTTGGAATACTTGGCGGCTACTTCTACTTGGTCATATACCAAATTAATGGGAACTTGTTTTCCATCTGACCCTAGAGGTCCGACCCGAGCCATATGATTCGGATCAAGCTTGGTATACCATGTTTTCACCATGGCCCAGGCTTCTCGTGCACCTTCCTGTCAGGCCGATATCTTCCACAATCGAAAGCGCCGCCGCGCTCCCTTGAATAGCTGTATAAGCTCCTCCATCTTTCCCGAAGGGGAGGCGGACGTCCATAAGGCCTTGGCAACAATTCACATCGCCTGCCGAGCCTGCTCGTGCACTTGCGACAGCTCTTGTAGCAGATCGCCCGAGAATCCAGACATCTCTGCTTCGGGATGACCGGTCAACATACCTGCAAACATAACTCTGTCAGTCCCCTCTACCTCCAAATTATTCGAAGGTAAGTTTGACCACATACTGAATATGCCGCCTCGCGGCCTTTTATTCTCCTTTATGGAGTCAGCCAGCTGGGCCCGCACATCTTTCAGTTCTTCGCCCAGCTAGGTCTTGGAATCCTGGAGTTTGTTCTTCTCCTCCATGACTCGTGTTAGCACACGCTCGCCCGCGGCTAGTAGTTTTTTGGCTTCCCGTTCTCCGCCTTGAGCAGCTTTCAGTTGCTCTTGCAGTTGATCCAATGATCCTATTAAGAGGTGAGCAACCGTGTTAGCCTGATTGGTATACGATTATGTTTTCTTGATGGAGGGGAACATTACCAGGAGACGCCTTCTTGGATTTCTCTAGTTTGGTATTAGCAGTAGTTAGCTGGGTCCGATTCTTTTCTAGTTCCTGAGATAGCAGGCTGTTCTTCTTCGTAAGCACCTGGTTATACAATGATCCTTAAATCAGTTGTATCAACTTCCTTAAGTCTCAGGGGCTCCTGGGTATGATTATTAATCTACACGTACCCGCATATCCTTCAGATGTTGGTCCGTGGCTCTGGCAAGCCCATCCCGAGCAGCTCGGATGTACGCATCGGCCGAGCTGAAGGTATCAAATGCCTCCTTTGAAAAGCCGGGGTCACGAAGAGCGGCCCTCCGACGATGATGATTCATGGCGCTCTCCACTTCAGACTTCATGAATGACATATCGTCTGAATCCTCTGTGGAAGGACAGTTCAGCGCCACTCTCGTGTCAGCCACTGTCCTTAGGGCAGGGTCCGGAACCTGACTAGTGGAGGCACGTCCGGTTGGATCCCCGGACACGGTCCAATGGATACTTTTCCTGATAGAAGGCGGCGAATGGCATCACAGTTCGATGTGGCGATCAGAAGATGTATTCTTGAAAAGAAAGCCTTACCTCTTTGACGAGGGTTCTGCCGTGTTACTGGTTGCCTTCCTCTTCGAAGATATGCTCGGTGCGGGTGTCGTTCTCCTTGGAGACGCTTCTGGTGCACGTTGTGGCATCGAGCGCCTCCCCTTTGGAACACGAAATAGTGTGGTGGGTGAGGCATAGTAAGGAAACTCTTTCGTAGAAAGTGTCTTTTAAATTACTCACATGCGAATTAGGGAGGAGATCGGGGTAATCGGCGATGATGGGTACTTCTGTACCATCGTAACATGTCTGATAAAATACTCCATCCCCGAGCTCCACAAATATGTCTGGATCTTCTTCGAATCCGGGGTCAAGGTCCCGGTTGTGACCCTCTGGCTGGGGAGCGGGGCTATGGATCCCCTCGACAGCCTTCCGCCATTCCTGTAGCAAGTGGATAGGTTACTGTCCATCGAAAATGATTAAGGGAGAGGAGTAAAATGGTGGGATTTGATGTGACAGCCTGGTTTTTGCCCTCTCTTATTTGATTGATCTCCATTTGAAAATTTTCTGAAACTTGGAGTTCTTGAATCTTTTCATATGGACTTGAACACTTGGGCATCCTTGGCTTTCACCCAAGTGTTCCACTTCCCTCCTAAATCGTCATTTCTCTTCGGATCCACCCCCAAAATAATCTTTGGAATATTTTTATTAAATGAAAAATATTCATTTTCTCTCAAAAACCCTGGCTAGATCAGTTTGCTTCAAAGAAACCCTAAGTTTTATGGCTCAGAAAAATCTGAGATAATCTATTATATAACTAAAACATAAGTAAAAATATATCATCCATTGATCTGGATTATAGCGGTTGAGATTAAAACATCTAACAAGGTTACGCACAACAATATTAGGTGCAATTTTTAGCATATGACACGTTCGAGGTATAACCCAACCCAAATAACACGATCTGGTCCCCTCGCAAACACACAGGAGACCTTACGTGAAAATACAATCAAAACACACACAAAAGAAAAAAGCAATCTACTATAGAATCAGTAAGGTATAAGAAAAAATAGGAATCCTTGCAAAAGGAATAAACGTTCCCTGATAGAATCATATCCAATTATACCTTATTTAAGGTGTGAACTCTCTGCCAAACAAAAGTTCCTTCCAGCTGGTCTCATCTTCCAGGGCTTCATCCTCGGGATAGATTAACTCATGGCTTACAACAGCATGGGATCAGATTTCTTCGTGGAGGTTGACGATGGCTTCAAGCCTTCAATGATGCGTATTTATTTCTCAGGTGATCAATGAAATCACGTCAAGGTCGCGCAGGTTGGCCATGTATTGGGATCTCAAGACGTACGGTGGAGTCTCCAGTCCATTGCGACATAAATCCTACCCAGTAATGGCCTGCGACATCTGGGCACGCAACAAATTGATCAAAGTTCAGTCCTGCAGGTCCTGTCACACCATGCGCATCCCCCTCTCCATGCCATCCTCAGATTCCAAACTCCATCAATTGACTAGATCGATCTAAAAAAAGAAAAATATCCAATCCAGGTTATCAGTTCATCACCAACAATGTTCTCTACTATCTCAATCTCCTGCACTTGACAGCTGATGATTGGTTCACGGGTGGATCTGAGTTAATGATGCAAGGAGGAGTGAACCCTAGGGCACCTCCCTAAGCAAAAATATTTCATCACTATTTGGAATATTTTTGCTACAGAAAATATTTTCTGTTCTGGACATAAATGGGGGTTTCTACAACTACAATTTTACTTGCTCCTTTTGACATGAACTTTCTTGTGCATCTTTACCTTAGTAACTCATGACTAGCCTCCAAAGCACAACCTCTAACTCCCATCCATTTGACCACAGTAACTGTTCAAAGTTATTGATCAGAAACTTACCTGGCTTGAAAAAACCTCTCTACTGCACCTGGATCCAAACCAAATCGTGGTAACACTCAAAACTACCACGAACAACATGCTAGACATGAAGTTTATGCTTAGATCAGCCTGATGTCATAGTTCACGCGGTGACCATGTTCGTCCAGGGGTGTTGGCATGCGTGTCGACGCACTCTGAGTGCCGCCGAGCACTCTGTTCGCGCGTGCTCGCTTCCCCCGCCTGCCCGAGCGTGCCAAACCGCGCCACCATCTTCGTCTCAATGCCATTAACCTCCCTCTGGCGCTCGCCCATGCCGGAGCTTGACGCAGCAAGCACGGGCTAGGTCCGGCCAGCCCAACAGTGCGGAGCACACTGTGCTCGTCACCTTCCCCTCGATCCTGTGCTCGTCTCCATCCGCCCATAGTTGCCGTGTGACCTTCGTCTCCTTCTCCCCCTCACATTGACGCCGCTCGTCGCTGGGCGCTGTGGACAGGTGTCCACCGGCGGAGCCCAAAACCCCCCTCACCGCTCGCCTATAAATGGACACACCCCCAACCTCCTCGAGCATCATCCAGCATTCCCACACACTCCACAATCGCGTAGGAAGCCGGAGCCCGGCCGGGCAGGCCTTGGGCCACCGTTCCCGAGGTCGAGCTTGCCGGCGATCCCCTCTAGTCGCCTCGGTAGCTCCATCCCCTCCCAGGCCCGCGCAACCCCTCCAGGGCCTCCACCTCTCTCCGGTGAGGCCGTCTCGCCCTCTTGGAGCCCCCGGAGTGGCCTCCGTTTGCCATCTTCCTCAACACCGGCAACCACCGTGTTCTGCCTCCGCTTGCGAGCTTGATTCCGACAACGTCCGACCACCCCTAGCCACACTACAGGTATGGGCAGGTGCGCCACCGCCCCCTCTCTAAATCCCTCCCTCTCGTTTTGGCCAAGAAGCCCTCGTCGCCGGCGAGAGCTCCGGCGAAGCCGATGCCTCCTCTGTTTCCTTCTCCCCCTTCCCCCAACTAACTAGCGGGGCCCGCTAGTCAGCCACTCTGTACGCGCGCGAAGCGGTACGAGTGGTGGCGCCCTGAGGTTTTACGCCTTCGACGTCACCCCCTCAGTTGTTTAATTAAATTCAAAATCATTTAAATTCCAGAGAGCTTCAAACCGTTATAACTCTTCAACCATAAGTCCAAATGAATTGATTCTTTTCGCATTGTGTTCTTTGAAAAGAAATCTAGTAGCTCACCAAAGATGAGATTTTTTTGAGCTGTTTAGAATTTCTGGTAATTTTTAGAAGTGTTCTTGATACTTGCTTTTTGTGTTTAAATTTATTTTCAGAGGGTGAGGCTTGTCTTGAGGATCACCACAAGGCTTGTGAACCTCATCTGCACTAAGGCAGGCCACAACAACATTTTCATGGTATCATTTCAATATTTGTGATTTTCTTACTTGAATTAAATGATTAATCCATGCATTTAAATAACTATGGTGTTATTTTTATTCTGTTAAATGTTTGTGAGTATTATGCTTGTTTTACAGAATGTTGAAATTAGTTTAAGTTGGGAGAGCCAAGATAAGATTTATTTGGGGTGATGATAGTAATGATTTTGTTATGCATGTTAGTAATCATTTAAAGTTATTCTCTTGCCTTAAATAAAATCATAAAATTTTGTTAAGAAAATATTCTATTAAGTACTTGTTTAGTCATTTTACATGACTTGCAGAAGGTTTGAACCTAACTTGGATGGGAAAGAAATGAGGAATTGTTTGTGGGAAAATCTTTATTATTCACGTGAGAAATTAATCGGAGTTACGTTCTTGCATGAGAAAAGTTTAAAATATTATGGTGCTACAAAATATTATGGATAATATGTGTGTTATATTGATCAGCAAAGTAATATGAGTTATTGATGTTTATGCTTAGTGTGTATACGGGTGACAATCAGTCTTTTTCAATATTAAGTGATGCATGTATAGTTTTGCATTTCATGGCATGCTATGACACCGGTCATTTTCATCTTAAGTTGAACCTGATTATAACTCAACTTGAATATAATGTTGACTGGGTCATGGTGCCGCTGAATCAAGTTTTTCCCAGTGCAGCCACATTTGCCTTTTTGGGAAGGCCTTGATTCGGTCCATTGACATTGCCTCTGATCGGTGCCTCCAACTAGGGAAGGTTGTGTCATGCTCACCCTGGCCCGGTAAGCAGGCATAACCTTGTGTGCCCATTGTTGAGATTATGGTACCGGGTCCCCGAGTGGGATTGTTTTGGCCACGACGGTGGTCGGTGTGTCTTTGGTAGACATGGGGCCACCCAGGACTAGCCCGTTGGGGATTGGGTCGGAGTGGCCGGGAGAGTGTCATGGCAATGGAAGGGTTTTGTCGGAATGCCGTTGGGCTACCCGAATGGGAGTGCGAGGCCATGGGTTCCGTGGTGTGGGTACAGTGTGCTACCTCTGCAGAGTGTATAATCTATCGATAGCCGAGTCCACGGTCATGGACACCTCGTAGTAGGTCCCACCATGAGTCAACGTTTAATAAAATTTTCACACTAAGTTATGAACTCTGCATTGTTGAGGATGGCAGAAAGGCCATCGGGATATTCGGGACCAGATATTGGTCGTGGTTGCGATCACCGTAAGGATCACGAGTTACTCTTGTTAAGACCACATTGGTGTCTGATCCGGAAATTGTCATGGTTGGTAAGTTGTCCCAAGCGACGTTCGAGCATGACCACAACATGTTTGACATGTAGTGTTGCATTATTAATACTTAGTTAAGTATCATGATATTGTTTGCCATTATGATTATGCCTGTTGTGAGCTTGCAAGTACATTCAATGTACTGACCTGGCGTGTCATGCCAGATTTCAGGAAAGTCTCGTTGGAGTGGGGCGATGCTCGAGTCTAGATCGTGTCCACATTGGTGTTCCTGTGATATGGAGCTTCCGCTATGATGTTATTCCGCTGCCATGTAGTTGTCCTAATCGAGGCCCCTTTATGTTCACCAAATAATGTACATATTGTTCAGCCGCACCGGGTGTGCCGCTTGGCCTCGACATCTGTTGTAATATAAACTCTGTTCCGCTAGCATCAATAAAGCGGTTGTTTTCTGTACCAAGATGTTGTGTGTTGCCAGAAGACATGGTCTCTGTGCTAGCAATGCATGGTAAACCGGTCGCTCTGAGCCGGGGTGCCACAACACTTGGTATCAGAGCCCCGCTGACTGTAGGCCACGCTAGACTGCGACATGTTAACTGTACGTTAGATACGTGTTTAAGTTGAGTGCCGGTAGTAATTTGTGTTGATTGTTGCGTTGCATGCATATGGTTTATATTTTTTATGCTAACCTGCTAATGCTTGTGGGTGTAGATGGCTCCGGTGCCGTATCTGTGCTACTTGCAGCTGATGCCGTACACGTCACCGCACCTCCTTCGCAATGTGTGGCGTCGGATGTACCCTCTCGGAGACGACCCAGTCTATCATGTGCACCAGGAGCATCTAGCTGATTCCATGTATGAGTATCACGCAGTGGTCACTCTGCGCACTAGTTCCGATTCTAGCTCTTACACTGGTACTTCTCAGAGCGGTTACGCCTCCACCGCTTCTCAGGCTGTCCAGTTTGCTGCATTCGAGGTCCTTATCGAGCTTCGCTACAACGAGGTCCGAATGAAGAACCACCGAAGTTTCTATTACTACCCATCTCTGCACGACAACAGTCGTGTTCGTTCCCTCTGATTGATCCGGAGTCTGATAGTGTTGCTAGCCACCTTGCTCGTTATGTCACTTCTAGCTATCTCATGATCCACGAGCTGGCTCGAGAGCTGACTCGTGCCCGTATTGCTTTAGCCGCTAGTTTAGTCACTTCTAGATCCTCCACTACTCCATCTTATCTGGGATTTACCCCTTATATTCCCGTCAGCTCTAGCTCCCCTATTTCGCCGGTTACTCCTCCGAGTAGCACGGGCGTCTCGACCGTAAACCCTCTCCGTACTCCCGCTGAGTGGGTCTCACTTCTCGCTACTCCTGTAGCCCCAGTGCTTCATCCTACCCCTGCCCCTGAGGGAGAGCCCTCGAGGCAGCGCCGTCGTGTTACCTTTAACCCGGAGGTTTCCATTAACCACGTCAGTTCAGGATCCGAGGCCGCTTCAGGGGAGGACGCCACAGCACCAGCAAAGCAGTAGTATCTTTGAGTATTCGCAGTCGTCTAGATGATGTACGGATGTAGTCATACGAGTCATGATGTTTCGTCGCATGTATGAGAGTAGTTGAACTAGTCATGTTGTTTATCTTTCATGTATGAGTCCATGTATAATTACGTTGAGACTTTATTCGTCATATTTTCTTTGCTCTTTTGTTTCTTCCGGGATTTGTCGCTGGCTTTTCCCCAATTTTATTCTTGGATGTTTCTCATCTCGATTGCGTTGTCTTGGGAAAAATCCACAATAGGATGACGCGGGGAGGCAGCAGTAGCAACGTTCGTGAGGGAACCCCTGTTCGTCGTTCTGCACGACAGGCAGGACATTCTCCCGAACCATATGTTCCGCCACCACCCCCACCACCAAATCCGCCCTCCACCGAGCAAATTCTGCGTATGTTTGAGGAAAGAAGGAACAATGATCTGATTGAAATATTAAGAAGTGTGCAAGCAATGGTTGGACAGAATGGAAATCAGAACGGTCATCACTCAAAGCTGTCAGATTTTCAAAGGACCAAGCCACCGAGTTTCAGTCAGATTGTTGACCCATTGGATGCAGACGATTAGTTGCGCACCATTGAGAAAAAGCTTGAGATTGCCCGTACTGAAGAAAATGATAAAGTTCCATTTGCGACTCATTATCTTGAAGGCGCTGCTGCCACACGGTGGGAAAATACAAAAGCCATGTGGCCGGTTGATGAGGAAATCACTTGGGAAAGGATTAAAGACCAGTTCCGAAAATATCATATCCCTGCGGGAGTTATGAAGACCAAACAACGTGAATTTCTCGCACTCGTCCAAGGAAATCAGTCTGTGCCAGAATATTTGCAAAAAATTCAATCATCTGGCCCGTTACTCTCTTTATGACGTGGCCACCGAAGAAAGGAAGATTGGCAGATTTGTTGGAGGCCTAAATCCACAACTCCGGTGTACTCTCAGTATGCTTGATTTCCCAGATTTCCAAACACTGGTGAACAAGGCTTTCATTGCTCAACTAGAGCACAGGCTTATAGCAAAAGGCTCGTACCTGGCAGCAGACTCAGGTGGAATATAAGCCAAATTGGCAGCAGAATGTTAACAAGAGCACCACTCAAGTCAAGAATGTCGTGACCAACCCAACACATGAGGAGCGTCAGCGCAATAATTCTTTCTTCAATTGTGGGCAGAATGGACATTATGGCAGACAGTGCCCCAAGAACAACAAAATGAATGCCCTAAGCAGGCCACAAGTCAACTTTATGGAGTCATGGCCAACCCAGCAAAACTTCACTGGGCACGTGCATCAAATCTCCACCGATGAAGCCCAAGAGAAGCCAGAAGTCGTCATTCGTATGTTTTCTGTTAATGACATACCTGCCATAATTTTATTTGACTCTGGGGCTTCCCATTCTTTTATTTCTCGGAGTTTTTCTGCCCAAAACAACTTTCCTTGCATGCTTTTGGGCAAAAAACATGCTGGTACAAACCCCGGGATCTATAATCAAGAGCAATCTGGTCTGCCGTAATCTGGAAATCAATATCAACAGAGTCTACTTTCCAACCTCTCTGATCATCATTGAGTCTGAAAAGTTGGATATTATATTGGGTATGAATTGGCTGACCAAATATCAAGTTTGCATAAACTGTGCAACCCAAGAAGTCACTTTGACCAGTCTGAATGGGCAGTCTACCAAATTCTATGCTCGCAAGAATATACCCAAAAAAGAATTGGTTTGCATGGCTGTGGCTGAATTGGAATTTATTCATGTGGTCAGAGAGTACCCTGATGTATTTCTGGAAGAACTCTCAGGCATGCCACCAGATCTGGAACTGGAGTTTGCAATAGATCTTGTGCCCGGAACTGCAACGTTATACAAGAAGTATTACCGGATACCCTCATCAGAATTAGTGGAGCTAAAGAAACAGCTTGATGAATTGCTCCAGAAAGGTTATATTCGTCCCATCTCTTCAGCATGGGGATCACCTGCTATTTTCGTGGACAAAAAGGATGGTAGTCTCCGCATGTGCGTAGATTACCGCCAGCTGAATGAGGTCACCATCAAAAATAAATATCTGCTACCAAGGATTGATGATCTGTTTGATCAGCTCAGTGGGGCTAAGGTATTCTCTAAAATCGATTTACGGACCGGATACCATCAGCTCAAGAATAAAAAGGAGAATATTCCTAAGACCGCATTCACTACTCGGTATGGTCTTTATGAATATACCGTGATGTCCTTTGGTCTCACCAATGCCCCTGCTTTCTTCATGCATATGATGAACAAAGTATTCATGGACTTCCTCGACAAATTCGTGGTAGTCTTCATCGATGACATCCTCATTTACTCCAAGGGTGAAGAAGAGCACAAGGATCACCTCCGAGCAGTGCTGCAATGACTCTGCGACCATCAGCTATACGCCAAATTTAGTAAATGCGAATGTTGGCTCAAGCAAGTTGGATTTCTCGGACATGTACTATCCACCAAAGGGATAGCCGTGGACCCGAGCAAAGTAAAGGATGTGCTCGATTGGGTGCCGCCCACGACTGTGACGCAGATCCGGAGTTTTCTCGGATTGGCGGGATATTACCGTCATTTTATTGAAGGGTTTTCCAAGATTGCTAAACCCATGACGGAACTTCTCAAAAAGGACAAGAAGTTTGAATGGACGGAGGACTGTGAGAAATGTTTTTATGAGTTAAAGATACGTCTGACAACCGCACCTGTATTGACTCTCCCAGACATTTACCGCAATTTTGATGTGTATTGTGATGCCTCCAGGCAAGGCATTGGCTGCGTACTTATGCAAGACAACAAGGTTGTGGCATATGCATCACGACAGCTATGACCCCACGAGGGAAATTACCCTACTCATGATTTGGAATTGGCTGCGGTGGTTCATGCGTTAAAAATTTGGAGACACTATCTCATTGTAAAAAGTGCCAAATTTTTACCGACCACAAGAGTCTCAAATACATCTTTACTCAGCCAGACCTAAATCTCCGTCGGCGAAGATGGCTAGAGTTGGTCAAGGATTATCACCTTGGAATAAATTACCACCCAGACCTAAATCTCCGTTGATATGACTTAAGTTTTGGCCAAGTTGGGTTTCCTGGCTCCTGTGCTTATGCCCTACGTTCTCATTAGTTTGGCTAGGGTATAAAGGGAGCACCTCTGCGATTGTTACTGCCGGGTCATCCGGATGGGTACCTCAGACTAGGTGAAGCTAAAAGCTAGCGTTCTTAAGGGAATATTCAGTTGGTGGATTAAAGATGTTTTTGTGTTCACCCCATGGTGAACCCCCAGATGTTACGTATACTGCGATTTTTTCCAATCACAGTTCGGACATGCATTTTAACGCAGGCACACCCAAGGAAAGGAACCCTTAACGGAACTATTCTCTGGGGAACATGTTTCTTACAATCATAATGTAATATAACATAACTAGCCGGATACAACTTGCCTGTTCAAGCTACTATGACCCCTACGCCTGGTTTCCAAGCATACCCCGGTCTATTTTACCGCTCAGGTATTCGGAAACACTCCGCACCTTCGGGTCCAGAGGTCGAAGCGAAAAGGTCCGCCATGACAATCATTTTACAATTCAGCTAGAGTTACATATGTCAAGGAAAGTACATAGTCTCTTGGACTAAAAAAATTCCTCCTCTATATTGTCCAGCAGGCTGTCTAACTTACAATCCTGCTTGGAATACTTGGCGGCTACTTCTACTTGGTCATATACCAAATTAATGGGAACTTGTTTTCCATCTGACCCTAGAGGTCCGACCCGAGCCATATGATTCGGATCAAGCTTGGTATACCATGTTTTCACCATGGCCCAGGCTTCTCGTGCACCTTCCTGTCAGGCCGATATCTTCCACAATCGAAAGCGCCGCCGCGCTCCCTTGAATAGCTGTATAAGCTCCTCCATCTTTCCCGAAGGGGAGGCGGACGTCCATAAGGCCTTGGCAACAATTCACATCGCCTGCCGAGCCTGCTCGTGCACTTGCGACAGCTCTTGTAGCAGATCGCCCGAGAATCCAGACATCTCTGCTTCGGGATGACCGGTCAACATACCTGCAAACATAACTCTATCAGTCCCCTCTACCTCCAAATTATTCGAAGGTAAGTTTGACCACATACTGAATATGCCGCCTCGCGGCCTTTTATTCTCCTTTATGGAGTCAGCCAGCTGGGCCCGCACATCTTTCAGTTCTTCGCCCAGCTAGGTCTTGGAATCCTGGAGTTTGTTCTTCTCCTCCATGACTCGTGTTAGCACACGCTCGCCCGCGGCTAGTAGTTTTTTGGCTTCCCGTTCTCCGCCTTGAGCAGCTTTCAGTTGCTCTTGCAGTTGATCCAATGATCCTATTAAGAGGTGAGCAACCGTGTTAGCCTGATTGGTATACGATTATGTTTTCTTGATGGAGGGGAACATTACCAGGAGACGCCTTCTTGGATTTCTCTAGTTTGGTATTAGCAGTAGTTAGCTGGGTCCGATTCTTTTCTAGTTCCTGAGATAGCAGGCTGTTCTTCTTCGTAAGCACCTGGTTATACAATGATCCTTAAATCAGTTGTATCAACTTCCTTAAGTCTCAGGGGCTCCTGGGTATGATTATTAATCTACACGTACCCGCATATCCTTCAGATGTTGGTCCGTGGCTCTGGCAAGCCCATCCCGAGCAGCTCGGATGTACGCATCGGCCGAGCTGAAGGTATCAAATGCCTCCTTTGAAAAGCCGGGGTCACGAAGAGCGGCCCTCCGACGATGATGATTCATGGCGCTCTCCACTTCAGACTTCATGAATGACATATCGTCTGAATCCTCTGTGGAAGGACAGTTCAGCGCCACTCTCGTGTCAGCCACTGTCCTTAGGGCAGGGTCCGGAACCTGACTAGTGGAGGCACGTCCGGTTGGATCCCCGGACACGGTCCAATGGATACTTTTCCTGATAGAAGGCGGCGAATGGCATCACAGTTCGATGTGGCGATCAGAAGATGTATTCTTGAAAAGAAAGCCTTACCTCTTTGACGAGGGTTCTGCCGTGTTACTGGTTGCCTTCCTCTTCGAAGATATGCTCGGTGCGGGTGTCGTTCTCCTTGGAGACGCTTCTGGTGCACGTTGTGGCATCGAGCGCCTCCCCTTTGGAACACGAAATAGTGTGGTGGGTGAGGCATAGTAAGGAAACTCTTTCGTAGAAAGTGTCTTTTAAATTACTCACATGCGAATTAGGGAGGAGATCGGGGTAATCGGCGATGATGGGTACTTCTGTACCATCGTAACATGTCTGATAAAATACTCCATCCCCGAGCTCCACAAATATGTCTGGATCTTCTTCGAATCCGGGGTCAAGGTCCCGGTTGTGACCCTCTGGCTGGGGAGCGGGGCTATGGATCCCCTCGACAGCCTTCCGCCATTCCTGTAGCAAGTGGATAGGTTACTGTCCATCGAAAATGATTAAGGGAGAGGAGTAAAATGGTGGGATTTGATGTGACAGCCTGGTTTTTGCCCTCTCTTATTTGATTGATCTCCATTTGAAAATTTTCTGAAACTTGGAGTTCTTGAATCTTTTCATATGGACTTGAACACTTGGGCATCCTTGGCTTTCACCCAAGTGTTCCACTTCCCTCCTAAATCGTCATTTCTCTTCGGATCCACCCCCAAAATAATCTTTGGAATATTTTTATTAAATGAAAAATATTCATTTTCTCTCAAAAACCCTGGCTAGATCAGTTTGCTTCAAAGAAACCCTAAGTTTTATGGCTCAGAAAAATCTGAGATAATCTATTATATAACTAAAACATAAGTAAAAATATATCATCCATTGATCTGGATTATAGCGGTTGAGATTAAAACATCTAACAAGGTTACGCACAACAATATTAGGTGCAATTTTTAGCATATGACACGTTCGAGGTATAACCCAACCCAAATAACACGATCTGGTCCCCTCGCAAACACACAGGAGACCTTACGTGAAAATACAATCAAAACACACACAAAAGAAAAAAGCAATCTACTATAGAATCAGTAAGGTATAAGAAAAAATAGGAATCCTTGCAAAAGGAATAAACGTTCCCTGATAGAATCATATCCAATTATACCTTATTTAAGGTGTGAACTCTCTGCCAAACAAAAGTTCCTTCCAGCTGGTCTCATCTTCCAGGGCTTCATCCTCGGGATAGATTAACTCATGGCTTACAACAGCATGGGATCAGATTTCTTCGTGGAGGTTGACGATGGCTTCAAGCCTTCAATGATGCGTATTTATTTCTCAGGTGATCAATGAAATCACGTCAAGGTCGCGCAGGTTGGCCATGTATTGGGATCTCAAGACGTACGGTGGAGTCTCCAGTCCATTGCGACATAAATCCTACCCAGTAATGGCCTGCGACATCTGGGCACGCAACAAATTGATCAAAGTTCAGTCCTGCAGGTCCTGTCACACCATGCGCATCCCCCTCTCCATGCCATCCTCAGATTCCAAACTCCATCAATTGACTAGATCGATCTAAAAAAAGAAAAATATCCAATCCAGGTTATCAGTTCATCACCAACAATGTTCTCTACTATCTCAATCTCCTGCACTTGACAGCTGATGATTGGTTCACGGGTGGATCTGAGTTAATGATGCAAGGAGGAGTGAACCCTAGGGCACCTCCCTAAGCAAAAATATTTCATCACTATTTGGAATATTTTTGCTACAGAAAATATTTTCTGTTCTGGACATAAATGGGGGTTTCTACAACTACAATTTTACTTGCTCCTTTTGACATGAACTTTCTTGTGCATCTTTACCTTAGTAACTCATGACTAGCCTCCAAAGCACAACCTCTAACTCCCATCCATTTGACCACAGTAACTGTTCAAAGTTATTGATCAGAAACTTACCTGGCTTGAAAAAACCTCTCTACTGCACCTGGATCCAAACCAAATCGTGGTAACACTCAAAACTACCACGAACAACATGCTAGACATGAAGTTTATGCTTAGATCAGCCTGATGTCATAGTTCACGCGGTGACCATGTTCGTCCAGGGGTGTTGGCATGCGTGTCGACGCACTCTGAGTGCCGCCGAGCACTCTGTTCGCGCGTGCTCGCTTCCCCCGCCTGCCCGAGCGTGCCAAACCGCGCCACCATCTTCGTCTCAATGCCATTAACCTCCCTCTGGCGCTCGCCCATGCCGGAGCTTGACGCAGCAAGCACGGGCTAGGTCCGGCCAGCCCAACAGTGCGGAGCACACTGTGCTCGTCACCTTCCCCTCGATCCTGTGCTCGTCTCCATCCGCCCATAGTTGCCGTGTGACCTTCGTCTCCTTCTCCCCCTCACATTGACGCCGCTCGTCGCTGGGCGCTGTGGACAGGTGTCCACCGGCGGAGCCCAAAACCCCCCTCACCGCTCGCCTATAAATGGACACACCCCCAACCTCCTCGAGCATCATCCAGCATTCCCACACACTCCACAATCGCGTAGGAAGCCGGAGCCCGGCCGGGCAGGCCTTGGGCCACCGTTCCCGAGGTCGAGCTTGCCGGCGATCCCCTCTAGTCGCCTCGGTAGCTCCATCCCCTCCCAGGCCCGCGCAACCCCTCCAGGGCCTCCACCTCTCTCCGGTGAGGCCGTCTCGCCCTCTTGGAGCCCCCGGAGTGGCCTCCGTTTGCCGTCTTCCTCAACACCGGCAACCACCGTGTTCTGCCTCCGCTTGCGAGCTTGATTCCGACAACGTCCGACCACCCCTAGCCACACTACAGGTATGGGCAGGTGCGCCACCGCCCCCTCTCTAAATCCCTCCCTCTCGTTTTGGCCAAGAAGCCCTCGTCGCCGGCGAGAGCTCCGGCGAAGCCGATGCCTCCTCTGTTTCCTTCTCCCCCTTCCCCCAACTAACTAGCGGGGCCCGCTAGTCAGCCACTCTGTACGCGCGCGAAGCGGTACGAGTGGTGGCGCCCTGAGGTTTTACGCCTTCGACGTCACCCCCTCAGTTGTTTAATTAAATTCAAAATCATTTAAATTCCAGAGAGCTTCAAACCGTTATAACTCTTCAACCATAAGTCCAAATGAATTGATTCTTTTCGCATTGTGTTCTTTGAAAAGAAATCTAGTAGCTCACCAAAGATGAGATTTTTTTGAGCTGTTTAGAATTTCTGGTAATTTTTAGAAGTGTTCTTGATACTTGCTTTTTGTGTTTAAATTTATTTTCAGAGGGTGAGGCTTGTCTTGAGGATCACCACAAGGCTTGTGAACCTCATCTGCACTAAGGCAGGCCACAACAACATTTTCATGGTATCATTTCAATATTTGTGATTTTCTTACTTGAATTAAATGATTAATCCATGCATTTAAATAACTATGGTGTTATTTTTATTCTGTTAAATGTTTGTGAGTATTATGCTTGTTTTACAGAATGTTGAAATTAGTTTAAGTTGGGAGAGCCAAGATAAGATTTATTTGGGGTGATGATAGTAATGATTTTGTTATGCATGTTAGTAATCATTTAAAGTTATTCTCTTGCCTTAAATAAAATCATAAAATTTTGTTAAGAAAATATTCTATTAAGTACTTGTTTAGTCATTTTACATGACTTGCAGAAGGTTTGAACCTAACTTGGATGGGAAAGAAATGAGGAATTGTTTGTGGGAAAATCTTTATTATTCACGTGAGAAATTAATCGGAGTTACGTTCTTGCATGAGAAAAGTTTAAAATATTATGGTGCTACAAAATATTATGGATAATATGTGTGTTATATTGATCAGCAAAGTAATATGAGTTATTGATGTTTATGCTTAGTGTGTATACGGGTGACAATCAGTCTTTTTCAATATTAAGTGATGCATGTATAGTTTTGCATTTCATGGCATGCTATGACACCGGTCATTTTCATCTTAAGTTGAACCTGATTATAACTCAACTTGAATATAATGTTGACTGGGTCATGGTGCCGCTGAATCAAGTTTTTCCCAGTGCAGCCACATTTGCCTTTTTGGGAAGGCCTTGATTCGGTCCATTGACATTGCCTCTGATCGGTGCCTCCAACTAGGGAAGGTTGTGTCATGCTCACCCTGGCCCGGTAAGCAGGCATAACCTTGTGTGCCCATTGTTGAGATTATGGTACCGGGTCCCCGAGTGGGATTGTTTTGGCCACGACGGTGGTCGGTGTGTCTTTGGTAGACATGGGGCCACCCAGGACTAGCCCGTTGGGGATTGGGTCGGAGTGGCCGGGAGAGTGTCATGGCAATGGAAGGGTTTTGTCGGAATGCCGTTGGGCTACCCGAATGGGAGTGCGAGGCCATGGGTTCCGTGGTGTGGGTACAGTGTGCTACCTCTGCAGAGTGTATAATCTATCGATAGCCGAGTCCACGGTCATGGACACCTCGTAGTAGGTCCCACCATGAGTCAACGTTTAATAAAATTTTCACACTAAGTTATGAACTCTGCATTGTTGAGGATGGCAGAAAGGCCATCGGGATATTCGGGACCAGATATTGGTCGTGGTTGCGATCACCGTAAGGATCACGAGTTACTCTTGTTAAGACCACATTGGTGTCTGATCCGGAAATTGTCATGGTTGGTAAGTTGTCCCAAGCGACGTTCGAGCATGACCACAACATGTTTGACATGTAGTGTTGCATTATTAATACTTAGTTAAGTATCATGATATTGTTTGCCATTATGATTATGCCTGTTGTGAGCTTGCAAGTACATTCAATGTACTGACCTGGCGTGTCATGCCAGATTTCAGGAAAGTCTCGTTGGAGTGGAGCGATGCTCGAGTCTAGATCGTGTCCACATTGGTGTTCCTGTGATATGGAGCTTCCGCTATGATGTTATTCCGCTGCCATGTAGTTGTCCTAATCGAGGCCCCTTTATGTTCACCAAATAATGTACATATTGTTCAGCCGCACCGGGTGTGCCGCTTGGCCTCGACATCTGTTGTAATATAAACTCTGTTCCGCTAGCATCAATAAAGCGGTTGTTTTCTGTACCAAGATGTTGTGTGTTGCCAGAAGACATGGTCTCTGTGCTAGCAATGCATGGTAAACCGGTCGCTCTGAGCCGGGGTGCCACAACACTTGGTATCAGAGCCCCGCTGACTGTAGGCCACGCTAGACTGCGACATGTTAACTGTACGTTAGATACGTGTTTAAGTTGAGTGCCGGTAGTAATTTGTGTTGATTGTTGCGTTGCATGCATATGGTTTATATTTTTTATGCTAACCTGCTAATGCTTGTGGGTGTAGATGGCTCCGGTGCCGTATCTGTGCTACTTGCAGCTGATGCCGTACACGTCACCGCACCTCCTTCGCAATGTGTGGCGTCGGATGTACCCTCTCGGAGACGACCCAGTCTATCATGTGCACCAGGAGCATCTAGCTGATTCCATGTATGAGTATCACGCAGTGGTCACTCTGCGCACTAGTTCCGATTCTAGCTCTTACACTGGTACTTCTCAGAGCGGTTACGCCTCCACCGCTTCTCAGGCTGTCCAGTTTGCTGCATTCGAGGTCCTTATCGAGCTTCGCTACAACGAGGTCCGAATGAAGAACCACCGAAGTTTCTATTACTACCCATCTCTGCACGACAACAGTCGTGTTCGTTCCCTCTGATTGATCCGGAGTCTGATAGTGTTGCTAGCCACCTTGCTCGTTATGTCACTTCTAGCTATCTCATGATCCACGAGCTGGCTCGAGAGCTGACTCGTGCCCGTATTGCTTTAGCCGCTAGTTTAGTCACTTCTAGATCCTCCACTACTCCATCTTATCTGGGATTTACCCCTTATATTCCCGTCAGCTCTAGCTCCCCTATTTCGCCGGTTACTCCTCCGAGTAGCACGGGCGTCTCGACCGTAAACCCTCTCCGTACTCCCGCTGAGTGGGTCTCACTTCTCGCTACTCCTGTAGCCCCAGTGCTTCATCCTACCCCTGCCCCTGAGGGAGAGCCCTCGAGGCAGCGCCGTCGTGTTACCTTTAACCCGGAGGTTTCCATTAACCACGTCAGTTCAGGATCCGAGGCCGCTTCAGGGGAGGACGCCACAGCACCAGCAAAGCAGTAGTATCTTTGAGTATTCGCAGTCGTCTAGATGATGTACGGATGTAGTCATACGAGTCATGATGTTTCGTCGCATGTATGAGAGTAGTTGAACTAGTCATGTTGTTTATCTTTCATGTATGAGTCCATGTATAATTACGTTGAGACTTTATTCGTCATATTTTCTTTGCTCTTTTGTTTCTTCCGGGATTTGTCGCTGGCTTTTCCCCAATTTTATTCTTGGATGTTTCTCATCTCGATTGCGTTGTCTTGGGAAAAATCCACAATAGGATGACGCGGGGAGGCAGCAGTAGCAACGTTCGTGAGGGAACCCCTGTTCGTCGTTCTGCACGACAGGCAGGACATTCTCCCGAACCATATGTTCCGCCACCACCCCCACCACCAAATCCGCCCTCCACCGAGCAAATTCTGCGTATGTTTGAGGAAAGAAGGAACAATGATCTGATTGAAATATTAAGAAGTGTGCAAGCAATGGTTGGACAGAATGGAAATCAGAACGGTCATCACTCAAAGCTGTCAGATTTTCAAAGGACCAAGCCACCGAGTTTCAGTCAGATTGTTGACCCATTGGATGCAGACGATTAGTTGCGCACCATTGAGAAAAAGCTTGAGATTGCCCGTACTGAAGAAAATGATAAAGTTCCATTTGCGACTCATTATCTTGAAGGCGCTGCTGCCACACGGTGGGAAAATACAAAAGCCATGTGGCCGGTTGATGAGGAAATCACTTGGGAAAGGATTAAAGACCAGTTCCGAAAATATCATATCCCTGCGGGAGTTATGAAGACCAAACAACGTGAATTTCTCGCACTCGTCCAAGGAAATCAGTCTGTGCCAGAATATTTGCAAAAAATTCAATCATCTGGCCCGTTACTCTCTTTATGACGTGGCCACCGAAGAAAGGAAGATTGGCAGATTTGTTGGAGGCCTAAATCCACAACTCCGGTGTACTCTCAGTATGCTTGATTTCCCAGATTTCCAAACACTGGTGAACAAGGCTTTCATTGCTCAACTAGAGCACAGGCTTATAGCAAAAGGCTCGTACCTGGCAGCAGACTCAGGTGGAATATAAGCCAAATTGGCAGCAGAATGTTAACAAGAGCACCACTCAAGTCAAGAATGTCGTGACCAACCCAACACATGAGGAGCGTCAGCGCAATAATTCTTTCTTCAATTGTGGGCAGAATGGACATTATGGCAGACAGTGCCCCAAGAACAACAAAATGAATGCCCTAAGCAGGCCACAAGTCAACTTTATGGAGTCATGGCCAACCCAGCAAAACTTCACTGGGCACGTGCATCAAATCTCCGCCGATGAAGCCCAAGAGAAGCCAGAAGTCGTCATTCGTATGTTTTCTGTTAATGACATACCTGCCATAATTTTATTTGACTCTGGGGCTTCCCATTCTTTTATTTCTCGGAGTTTTTCTGCCCAAAACAACTTTCCTTGCATGCTTTTGGGCAAAAAACATGCTGGTACAAACCCCGGGATCTATAATCAAGAGCAATCTGGTCTGCCGTAATCTGGAAATCAATATCAACAGAGTCTACTTTCCAACCTCTCTGATCATCATTGAGTCTGAAAAGTTGGATATTATATTGGGTATGAATTGGCTGACCAAATATCAAGTTTGCATAAACTGTGCAACCCAAGAAGTCACTTTGACCAGTCTGAATGGGCAGTCTACCAAATTCTATGCTCGCAAGAATATACCCAAAAAAGAATTGGTTTGCATGGCTGTGGCTGAATTGGAATTTATTCATGTGGTCAGAGAGTACCCTGATGTATTTCTGGAAGAACTCTCAGGCATGCCACCAGATCTGGAACTGGAGTTTGCAATAGATCTTGTGCCCGGAACTGCAACGTTATACAAGAAGTATTACCGGATACCCTCATCAGAATTAGTGGAGCTAAAGAAACAGCTTGATGAATTGCTCCAGAAAGGTTATATTCGTCCCATCTCTTCAGCATGGGGATCACCTGCTATTTTCGTGGACAAAAAGGATGGTAGTCTCCGCATGTGCGTAGATTACCGCCAGCTGAATGAGGTCACCATCAAAAATAAATATCTGCTACCAAGGATTGATGATCTGTTTGATCAGCTCAGTGGGGCTAAGGTATTCTCTAAAATCGATTTACGGACCGGATACCATCAGCTCAAGAATAAAAAGGAGAATATTCCTAAGACCGCATTCACTACTCGGTATGGTCTTTATGAATATACCGTGATGTCCTTTGGTCTCACCAATGCCCCTGCTTTCTTCATGCATATGATGAACAAAGTATTCATGGACTTCCTCGACAAATTCGTGGTAGTCTTCATCGATGACATCCTCATTTACTCCAAGGGTGAAGAAGAGCACAAGGATCACCTCCGAGCAGTGCTGCAATGACTCTGCGACCATCAGCTATACGCCAAATTTAGTAAATGCGAATGTTGGCTCAAGCAAGTTGGATTTCTCGGACATGTACTATCCACCAAAGGGATAGCCGTGGACCCGAGCAAAGTAAAGGATGTGCTCGATTGGGTGCCGCCCACGACTGTGACGCAGATCCGGAGTTTTCTCGGATTGGCGGGATATTACCGTCATTTTATTGAAGGGTTTTCCAAGATTGCTAAACCCATGACGGAACTTCTCAAAAAGGACAAGAAGTTTGAATGGACGGAGGACTGTGAGAAATGTTTTTATGAGTTAAAGATACGTCTGACAACCGCACCTGTATTGACTCTCCCAGACATTTACCGCAATTTTGATGTGTATTGTGATGCCTCCAGGCAAGGCATTGGCTGCGTACTTATGCAAGACAACAAGGTTGTGGCATATGCATCACGACAGCTATGACCCCACGAGGGAAATTACCCTACTCATGATTTGGAATTGGCTGCGGTGGTTCATGCGTTAAAAATTTGGAGACACTATCTCATTGTAAAAAGTGCCAAATTTTTACCGACCACAAGAGTCTCAAATACATCTTTACTCAGCCAGACCTAAATCTCCGTCGGCGAAGATGGCTAGAGTTGGTCAAGGATTATCACCTTGGAATAAATTACCACCCGGGTAAGGCCAACATGGTTGCAGATGCACTCAGTCGAAAGCCCGTCAGCTTAAATGTCATCTTGAGATCATTGCCTCCCGAACTCCAAGAGGAGATCGCTCAGCTCAACTTGATCATAGTGGATGCTGGCCTCGCTAATTTTTTGGAAGTTACTCCCACACTTGAGATGGAGATCTGCAAGGCCCAGTCCGCAGACGCCAAGCTACAAAGACGTGCCAAGAGCCAGATGGCAAATCAAGCCCCTGATTTCTCCAAGGACAAATTCGGTACCCTCCGATTCCGTGGACGAATTTGTGTGCCCAATCAACCGGACTTGAAGAAAAAAATCCTGTCAGAAGCACATGAATCCTCATATTCCATTCACCCGGGAGGTACGAAAATGTATGAGGATCTTAGACAAATATTCTGGTGGGATGGAATTGTGACGCCCTCGATTCAATCGTACACTAATCATACACGCAAATGTGTATGATCAAGATAAAGGAATCACGGGAAGATATCACAACACAACTCTAGACACAAATTAAAATAATACAAGCTTTATATTACGAGCCAGGGGCCTCGAGGGCTCGAATACATAATCTCGAATACACAAGAGTCAGTGGAAGCAACAATATCTGAGAACAAACATGAGTTAGACAAGTTTTGCCTTAAGAAGGCTAGCACAAAAGAAACATTGATCGAAAAGGCAAGGCCTCCTGCCTGGGAGCCTCCTAACTACTCCAAGTCGTCAGCGGCCGTCATGTAGTAGTTGGCACCCTCGGGGTAGGAGTATTTATCAGTGGTGTCATCTGGCTCCTGGGATCCATCATCTGGTTGCAACAATCGGGTATGGGGAAAAAGGAGTAGCAAAGCAACCATGAGTACTCATCCAAAGTACTCGCAAGACTTACATCAGATCTAAACTAAGTATGCATCTGTATCAAAGGAAAGGGTTGTATCTGTGGACTAAACTGCAGAATGCTAGAAGGGAAGGGGAAAGCCTAGCCTATCGAAGACTAGCATCTTCTAGAAACCACCATCTTGTAGCGATAGGAGGGAGTAGAGTAGCATAAAGTAAAGTAGCAGTAATGTTATCAACCTCGGCCAGAGATCCTTTCTCGACTCCCTGCGAGAAAGCAATCCGAGAGCCATACTATCCAGTTATCATCTCATATCCAAGTCTCATCTCAAGTATCCAGTTCTAGTTGTATCGATCAGGATACAACTCCAAGTGTCCGTTACCGTAGCACAGGCTATCGATAGATGTTTTCTTCCCTGCAGGGGTGCACCAACTTACCCACCACGCTCGATTAACTCTGGCCGGACACACTTTCCTGGGTCATGCCCGGCCTTGGCCAAACAATACGCCGCAACCCGACCTAGGCTTAATAGAGAGGCCAGCACACCGGACTAAACCTGTGCCCCCAGGGGTCATGGGACTCCTACACGTTGCGTGGGCGGCTGGTGAGCAGACCTAGCTACCTCCTTCAACAAGGCAGGAGCTTACACAGTCCAACCCGGCGCGCGCCGCTCAGTCGCTGACATCTATTAATCTTCGGCTGATGTATACGACGCAGAACACCCGTACTATGCCCACGTGATGGTTAGTGCTATCAGGCCAGAGGCCCCTTGGATCAAATATCCAAATCGTAGTGGATTGGGAGCACGCGGTAACAAGCAGACACTCACGAAAGATGTGACCCTGTTGCCCCGTCTCGAGTACTTGCGGCAAGGGCTAAGAATGCCCGACCACGCCTCGTAGTTATCTCGCGGGCACCTTCTAGGTCAACTCGACTCCACATCACTCGCTAATAAGCTCACGCGGATACCCCTCAGGGCCGACCCGTGTTTAGTAACATGGTTCAGTGTAAAGTCATAGTAACCATAGTAACTGTGTGTCTAACACCAAGGGGAAAACACGAGGAATCACCCCCGGTGAATCCCACTCGATGTTATCATCAAGGTGAACGTAAGAGGATCCACCCTTGAGGTTCATGTTTGATGGGTTGCACGATAGAGCCGTAACGGAAGTGGTTAAGGAGGAAATCACCCTCGATGACCTCGACCGTATAGCTACACTACAGAGATCTTATCAGGAGTGATGTAAGAGGTTCCTCCCTCGGCACTCGATGGTAACTCTGCAGATTCATACAACTAGGGGGGTGATGTGCGGTGTTGGGGCCTGGACGTCGATCACGTTGATCGAGTCATCAAACATAAAATGAGGCAACTGGGACAAGTTGGGGTCACTGATGGATCACTAACCATCCTATACTAAGCAGTTTAGGATAAGCAGGTAAGGTATGAAAGCAGGTAACAATAACAGGCTATGCATCAGAGTAGGATCATACAAAAAGCAGTAGCAGTTCTAATGCAAGCATGAGAGGGAAAGAAATGGGCGATATCGGAATGCTCAAGGGGGGTTTGCTTGCCTGGTTGCTCAGACAAGAAGGAGGGGAGCAGGAGACAGAGGAGCTCACCTAGCGGCACGCACGGCGGCCCTTGATGGCTTAGGAGCAGCAGGGGTGTTGGTGGAGCAACGACGATGTCGCGGTGGCCGAAGATGGGGACGAGGATGAACGGTGGCTGCGGTGCCTCCCAGCTCCAGCTGAGGCCACCAGTCGATGTAGTCGACCCCGAAGGAGCTCACCGACAGGGTCAGTGGGCGCGGGGCCGCCGGTGGCCGCGACAACGATGGAGGGTGTAACGCCCTCGATGTGACTATAGCTCCCACGTGTTGAGGCACGACTTAGAGGCATAATCGCATTGAAAGCAATGTCGCAAGTTAGGCAATCTTCACAACATCCCATGTAATATAGATAATAAAAGGGGAGAAACATAGTTGGCTTACACTCGCCACATCAATCAAACTACATAAATAGCATTACAACATTCAAACACTCATGGCCTGACTACGGCGCCAAAATAAAAGATCAACCCAACATGTGACATGGTCCCGATCACCCCAACTGGGCACCACTACAGATCATCAGGGAAAGACACGTAGTATCGGCGTGAGTCCTCGTCGAAGTCCCACATGAGCTCAAGTGCGTCATCTGGAGCGGAATCATCAGGCCCTGCATCTGGTTTGGAAGTAATTTGTGAGCCACAAGGACTCAACAATCTCGCACCCTCGCGATCAAGACTATTCAAGCGTATAGGTAAGGCAAGGTAAATATATGTGGAGCTGCAGCAAGCGACTAGCATATATGGTGGCTATCCTGTTCGCAAAAGAGAGCGAGAAGAGGAGGCAAAGCGCGAACGAATAACTAGAGAACAACCTGCGCAAGCATAACTCCAACAACGTGTTCACTTCCCGGACTCCGCCGAGAAGAGACCATCACGGTAACTCACACTGTTGATTCATTTAATTAAGTTAAGGTTCAAGTTATCTACAACCGAACATTAACAAATTCCCATCTGCCCATAACCGCGGGCATGGCTTTTGAAAGTTCAAATCCCTGCAGGGGAGTCTCAATTGAGCCCATGACAAGCTCTCACGGTCAACGAAGGAATAGACCTCCTCCCGAGACATTCCGATCATACTCGGTATCCCTGTTCTTCAAGACACTTCGACAAGTTAAAACCAATCCAGCAACACCGCCCGAATGTGCCGACAAATCCCGATAGGAGCTGCACATATCTTGTTCTCAGGGCACACTCAGATTGTCTAAACTTCCAGTAGGCCAGCCCAGAGTTGCCCCTGGTAGCCACTGGCGGCTGACAAGGTGGACCAACACTCAGAGGAGCACTGGCCCGGGGGGTTTAAAATAAGATGACCCTCGGGCTCCGGAAACCCAAGGGAAAAAGAGGCTAGGTGGCAGATGGTAAAACCAAGGTTGGGCATTGCTGGAAAAGCTTTAATCAAGGTGAACTATCAAGGGATTCCCATTATAACCCAACCGCGTAAGGAACGCAAAAATCCGGGAACATAACACCGATATGACGGAAACTAGGGTGGCAAGAGTGGAACAAAACACTAGGCGAGAGGCCGAGCCTTCCACCCTTTACCAAGAATATAGATGCATTAAGATAACATGGCAATATAATGATATCCCAACAAGTAAATAATGTTCCAACAAGGAACGGTCTCCAATCTTCACCTGCAACTTGTAACGCCATAAGAGGGGCTGAGCAAAGCGTTAACATAGCCAATCAACGGTGTGCTAGGACATGGTGGGTTAGAGGTTTGACATGGCAATTTTGGAGGCATGATAAGTAAGTGGTAGGCATCGTAGCATAGGCATAGCAAAAGAGCGAGCATCTATCAAAGCAAAGATAGTAGTGATTTCGAGGGTATGAACATCTTGCCTGCAAAGTTGTCAGAGTTGACTGGATCCTCGAAAGCAAACACAACGGGCTCCTAGTTAGAGAACTCATCTCCCGGCTCTACCCAAACAAGACAAACAAGCAACAAGGACACAATCAACCACGTGCAAACTCAAACAACATGATGCAAAGATGGTATGCTATGCGGGATGCAATATGTGATGCATATGCAAGATTTGACAAGGAAAGCATGAACCTGGCCTCAACATGGAAATCCAAGTGTGCCACTGGAAAGGTGAGGTGAAACCGCTTGAAAACGATATAAAGAACGCCAGAATCGGAGTTACGGTTTGGAAATGGCAAGCAATTCAAATATGACCACGTTCTGCGATTTACAGCAAGTAGCCAACTAAATGCAACAAGATGAACATGCTACAGCACCCAAACATGACAACAAATTACATGGAAGGGATCCATTCATGATGCTTAACAAAAGACTAGCACTGAGCTACGGCCAAATCATCCACTAACAGGTTCAAACAAGCATGGCAAAATGCATTTGGCAAACAGATTTCAGACTTAGTGAAATTAACACTTCGGAGCATGAAAACTATATGCTACAGGACCTGAACATGGCAAAGTAAAGCATGGCCTGGAGCTACTCAAAGAACTTAACAAAAGTCCCTTAGTGACGTTGAGCCAAAAGGGATCAGAAAATACATTTGCTAGCATGTGAACATGGCAAAAACATAATCAGATCACAGACTTAGTGAAAACTGGAGCATGCTGAAACAGATATCAAGTAGGCATGTTTACGAGCTCGATGCACTCACTACAGAGCAAGTCATGACAATCTAAGCATACACCCATCAAGAATACACAAAATACAAGCTAGGCATGGCAAGAACAATAGCATAGCATGCACGGATCAACTACAACATCCTCGGCAAAATCGCTAACAAGTAGACAATCTGCCTAGATTCATGAAATGACAAAAGTAGAGCTCGATTGACTCAAGCTAGGGTGCTCCATAATTGCAAACAAAGACATGGATTGATAGAGCACTACAAGATTAACAAAACATCCTTACTGATCATCCTCAAAATAGGCACGGATCACTAGGAAACAACATGAACATATGGCATATTGAAATAAGCAGATCAAGGACTTAGTGGAAATGCTAAGTCCCTGAAATCGGTATTAACGAATGCACCACTTTGCAAGCTTGTGCTAGTCACCACACACATCACAAAAATACATGGGTTGCACCTCTGGATAGATGGCAAAACATATAACAAAACTCATGTAGAACTCCTGGGCATATCATGCACACAATAATCATGGCAAAAATGACAAATATCTAATTGGAGCAGCAGATCTGACAATTATCTGAAATAGCACTCTTCCAACAGCATTTCGGGCATCAAGATGCACTCAAATGAAAATGATGCAATGAGATGAAATGATGTGCTCTCTGAGATGAACATTTTGATATGCTATATGCCCAAAACGGAGCTACGGATGCAAAGTTACGATGCGATGAACATAGCCAAAATATTAGGGTTTTAGGCAAAAAGTCAACCGATCCAGATCCAGATCCAGATCCGAGTGTACTGTAGCGGCGGCGCGGACTTCGAGGTTCGTCGGCCGGAGTTCGTCGGGGGGCGCCGGAGACGAGGGAGAGGGGCGGCCGGGGTACGCCGGCGACGAGGAGGACTCGGGCGGCGGCGGAGCTCCGGTGGGTGAGCTCGCCGGCGATGGCGACGACGTGTGGCGGCGCTTGGCGGGCTGACGAGGAGGCGCCGGGCTGCGGCGGGGCAGCGATTACCGGGCGGCGGAGGCGGAGGCGGCCGGTGCTACCCGCAGTGGCGCGGGGCGAGGCACGGGCCTCGGGCGGCGCGCGATGGAGGTAGGCGCGGGCGGCGGCTCCCTGGGCCGTGGGGGCCCCGAGCGGGCTCGGCGGGCCGTGGCGGTGGGAGAGCGGCGCGGGACAGGTGGCGCCCTCCTACTAGGCGAGGGCGGCGGCCGCGAAATGTCCGGCTGGCAGCGGACGTGCCGGCGCGGCGCGGTGGAAGAGGAGCTAGGTTAGGGGAAGAAGATCCGGGAATTGAAATGGGGGGTTCTTTATATAGGCATAGGAGGAGCTAGGAGAGTCCAAATGAGGTGCGGTTTTCGGCCACGCGATCATGATCGAAAACTCTAGATGACGGAGAGGGTTTTCGTGGGTTTTGGGCCAACTTGGAGGGGTGTTGGGCTGCAACACACACGAGGCCTTTTCGGTCCCTCGGTTAACCGTCGGAGCATCAAACGAAGTCCAAATGGTATGAAACTTGACAGGCGGTCTACCGGTAGTAAACCAAGGCCGCTTGGCAAGTCTTGGTCCAATCCGGAAATTTTTAATCCCCACACACGAAAGAAAGGTAGAGTTGACCCCCGGAAGAGAACGAAGCGCCGGAATGCAAAACGGACAACGGGGAAAATGCTCGAATGCATGAGACGAACAAGTATGCAAATGCAATGCACATGATGACATGATATGAGATGCATGACAACGATAACAACACACGGAGAAAAAAACCCGAACCCGAGAAAATAAAATAACTTAATGCCGGAAACGACAAGAGTGGGATTACATATTGGGAAAATCATATCCGGGGTGTTACAACACTCCACCACTACGAAAGGATCTCGGCCCGAGATCTAGGACTGGAAGAACGCCGGGTACTCAGAACGGAGGTGATCCTCGCGTTCCCAGGTAGCTTCACGGTCGGAATGGTGTGACCACTTGACTTTGAGGAATTTGATTGACTTGGTGCGAGTCTTGTGTTCAATCTCTTCAAGAATAGCAACGGGGTGCTCACGATAAGAGAGATCTTCTTGGAGCTCAATGTCCTCGAAGTTGACGGTGCGATCAGGAGTCTTGAAGCACTTCGGAGCTGAGAGACATGGAACACGTCATGAACATTTGCGAAGTTTGAAGGAAGCTCGAGTTGATAGGCGAGATCGCCTCTCTTGCTGACGATCTTGAAAGGTCCCACGTATCTAGGGGCAAGCTTCCCTTTGATACCGAAGCGACGAGTACCTTTCATAGGAGAGACGCAGAGGTAAACATGATCTCCAATCTCGAAAGCCAAATCACGGTGCTTACTATCATAGTAGCTCTTCTGGCGGGATTGGGCTGCTTTGAGGTTATCTCGAATGACTTTGCACATTTCCTCTGCCTCTATGATTAAGTCATTACCTAAAAGCTGACGTTCACCGGTTTCAGACTAGTTGAGAGGGGTACGACACTTCCTGCCATACAGAATTTCAAATGGGGCCTTGCTCGAACTAGCTTGAAAACTGTTGTTGTAGGAGAATTCAGCATATGGAAGACAATCCTCCCACTTCATGCCGAAGGAGATCACACAAGCCCTGAGCATATCTTCAAGAATCTGATTGACACGCTCGACTTGACCGCTAGTTTGAGGATGGAAAGCTGTGCTGAAGTGGATGTTGGTGCCCATGGCCTTCTGAAAAGAATCCCAAAACTTGGAGGTAAAGATGCTGCCACGGTCTGAAGAGATCACTTGTGGAATACCGTGCAAAGAGACAATTCGAGAGGTATAGAGTTCCGCCATTTGAGCTGCAGTGATTGACTCTTTGATAGGCAGAAAGTGAGCCACTTTAGTGAGTTTGTCGATGACAACGAATATAGCATCATTGCCACGCTTGGACTTTGGAAACCCAGTCACGAAGTCCATCTCAATGTCATCAAACTTCCATTCTAGAATGGCAAGAGGTTGGAGGAGACCAGCTGGCCTTTGGTGTTCTGCCTTCACTCTTCTGCAGACATCACATTCATTCATGAACTGAGCAATCTCGCGCTTCATTCGTGTCCACCAATAAGCCTGCTTGAGGTCCTGATACATCTTCGTGCTCCCAGGGTGGATGGAGAGGAGAGAATTGTGAGCCTCGTTCATGATCACCTTACAAAGATCACCTTTGGGCACAATAAAACGATCCTCGAAGAAGAGAGTATGCTTGTCGTCAAGGCGGTAGCACTTGTACTTGGGTTGACTCTTGGCAATCCCAATCTTCACCTTCTTCACCATAGCATCAAGAAGCTGGGCTTGGCGAATCTGGTCTTCCATGGAAGGAGAGACTTGAAGGTTGGCAAGGAAACCTTGAGGAACAACTTGCGGATTAAGTTTGCGGAAAGCTTCACAAAGCTCGGGTTGATAAGGCTTGAGAATCAGACTGTTGCAATAAGCCTTCCTGCTCAATGCGTCAGCGATCACATTGGGCTTGCCTGGAGTATACTCGATACTCGGATTATACTCTTGAATCCTTTCGACCCATCGAGTCTGCCTGAGCTTGAGATTAGGCTGAGTGAAGATGTACTTGAGACTCTTGTGATCAGTGAAAATGTCCACTTTTCTTCCCAATAAGAGATGTCTCCAAGTCAAAAGAGCATGCACAACTGCCGCCAACTCGAGGTCATGAGAGGGGTAGTTCTTCTCATTGGGCTTCAACTGGCGAGAGGTATAAGCCCCAACTTTCTTCTCTTGCATCAACACTGCACCAAGACCTTGGAGAGAGGCATCGCAAAAGACCTCGTACGGCTTGGATTCATCAGGAGGAGTCAGAACTGGAGAAGTGGCCAATTTCTCTTTCAAAGTGTTGAAAGCGATGTCACATTCCAGAGACCAAACGTACTTGATGTGCTTCTGGAGAAGATTTGAGAGAGGCTTCGCGATCTTAGAAAAGTTTTCATCGAATCTTCGACAATAGCTTGCGAGACCGAGAAAGCTACGGAGTTGATTCACGTTCTGAGGAGGTTCCAATTCACAATTGCAGACAACTTCTCAGGATTCACCGCAATGTCCTTGGTAGAGATGATATGACCAAGATAAAGAACCTCATCGAGCCAAAATTCGCACTTGGAGAACTTGGCGTAGAACTGGTGTTCCCTCAGCTTATCGAGTACCAAACGTAAGTGCTTGGCATGATCTTCCTTGTTCTTCGAAAAGACCAGAATGTCGTCGAGATAGACCAAAACGAAGTCATTGGTGTAGGCGTTGAAGATGAAATTCATCATGCAAGAGAAAGTCAGAGGAGCGTTGACGAGGCCAAAAGACATGACAGTGTATTCATATGACCCATAGCTTGTCCTGAAAGCCGTCTTGGGAATATCTTGTTCACGGATTCGAATCTGATGATAACCCATACGGAGATCAAGCTTGGAGAATACTTGGGCACCTTTGAGTTGTTCGAACAGCTCATTGATGTTGGGAAGTGGGTATTTGTTCTTGATAGTCTTCTAGTTCAATGGACGGTAATCAACAGAAAGTCGGTCCGTTCCATCCTTCTTCTTCACAAAAAGAACACCACAACCCCACGGAGAAGAACTAGGCCGGATGAGACCCATTCTCTCTTGAATATCGAGTTGCTTCTTCAGCTCCTTCAACTCTTCAGGTCCGAGCTTGTAAGGACGCTTGCACACAGGTTCCGTGCCAGGCTCAAGATCGATGACGAATTCAACTGGCCGGTGCGGAGGCATTCCTGGAAGCTCTTCTGGAAAGACGTCTTGATATTTGCAAATGACTGGAATTTGCGAGGTAGCATCCAGTTCACCCTTCTCATTGAGAGAAAACAGACGGATAGTATTATCCCGAGCGGCAAAGACAAGTACATCCTCAGACGAATGAGACAATTGAATCTGCCTGGCTGCACAATCAAGCTAAGCCTTGTGCTTAGAAAGCCAATCCATTCCGAGAATAAGATCAATGTCCGAATTGCCAAGGACCATTAGAGAAGAAAGAAACTTGAAATCACCCATCAAGATAGAAATATCCGGAACCTCATAGTTAGCGAGCAAACATCTACCCAGAGAGACAACTGTTAATGGCTTATGCATAACTTGAGAAAACCACCCATGCTTAGATGCAAAAGGTCTCGAGATAAAACAATCCGATGCACCAGTGTCAAAAAGAACTTTTGCAGGAACATCATTAACAGGAAGGTTACCCATGATGACATCTCACGAGTCCTCTGCTTGAGCTGCATTCACCATGTTAACCTTAGCGTACTTGGGGTTATGCTTTACCACAGCTGTACTTGCCGATCTCACAGGAGGAGGAGGAGGGAGACGCCTCTGATTGAAGCACTTGTTGGCATAGTGACCCTTCTGTTGGCACTTGTTGCACGTGACCTCTGAAAGCGGACGGTGATATGGAGCACTCGATCTTGGAGCTTGAGACGAAGTCTTGTTCTGAAAGCCAGGGTTGGGTGGGTGGGAAGATCCACTACCACCTTTACTCTTCTGATACGGCTGACGAAACGGAGGAGGAGGAAGCCAATACTTCTGTTGCTTGGCCACTTGAGTAGAGGAAGAAGGAGTAGCATCTCTGACTCGCTTCTTGGAAGCATCACACCTCAGTTGAGCGGCCTCTTGCTTCAGTGCCATGTTGTAGAACTCATCGTACCTCAAGGGCTCAAAGAGAACAAGAGCTAGCTGGATTTCTTCTCTGAGACCACCCCTGAACTGGTATATCATGGTCTTCTCGTCAGGGACGTCCTGCTTAGCAAAGCGGGCGAGCTTCTGGAACAACTTGTTGTAGTCATAGACAGACAAGGAGCCTTGCTTCAAGTTGCGGAATTCCTCACGCTTGCTTTCAACCACGCTCTGAGGGATATGATGAGCTATGAAGTCTTGACGGAATTCATCCCAGGTAATCACACGGCCTCCTCTGGAATCCTTGTACTGCTGGAACCATTCTGCAGCTTGGTCTTTGAGTTGGAAGGAAGTGAACTTGACAAAGTCCTCAGGCCTGACGTTACTGCACTCGAAATGCTTGCACAGATCCACGAGCCAATCATCAGCATCAGTTGCCTCAACACAATTGCTGAAAGTCTTTGGCCCGCTAGCAAGGAACTGGTTGAGTGTAGCAAAGTGATTCTGATTGTTGCCTTGGTTGCCTTGGTTCGCTTGATTGCGCTCTTGGAGAATTTGCATGATCAACTGCGTGTTTGCATTGGTTGCGGCCATCACAGCTTGCCATGCCTCCGGAGGAGGTGGAGGTGGTTGCAGATCAGGATTCAGAGTCGTGCGTGTTGGAGGAGCCATCCTGAAGAGGTTGACATCCATTAGCACATTGATAGACAAATATTGAAGTTGAATCCAATGGAATGAAAATTGCAACATATAGCCTTCACATCCGAACAAAATGAACGAATGCATTCCACTTGAAATGGTCACATATCCATAAATTGAGAAGCCACTTAGAATTTTTGGTAGAGAAATAAATCAACAAGGTACGGATCAAGAACGAATACTCGGTAAGAAATCCCAATCTCAAACCAAATATCTGTGGAAGAAGAACTAGAGCTACAAGAATTCCCACCTATGAAACTCCCGAACCTTTCCGGTTATGCAATCAGGTGTTGGGGATACAGGGGAAGCATAATATCTCACTCAAATCTAGCAAATCCTACATCTAGCTGTATCCATCCTTCAACACATAACCGAGAAAACTTCGGTAACCATCTACCTCAACCTTCAAAAAGCATCCGTTATACAAGTTATGGCGATACTCCCGAACACCTGCCCCAGTACTGGGTGGCGTCGAGGTTATCTCACCAACGAACTGCATAAAAGTGATTTTCGATGTCGGCGTACTAAACTTAGGTATTCCAGAACTGCAACGATAAAATTGTGACGACAACACCTAGAGCTCAACCCCCGGGACACTGCCACAACCCCTAAAGACAGGAGGCACCAAGAACAATGTTCTCGTCACAAAACCATCGGAACGATTCCAAGATACCCGCGTGATCCTAATTTTTTTTTGTGAAATTTCAGAGGAGAAGAGTCAAAACTCTACGTCAGGATGCCTTACCAGAGCGATGAGGAGACTGGGAAGTAAAAAGAATTCCTAAACTCTCCGATATATAATTCCTAAATGACTCAAAACATTTTTCTAGACACAACCCCGCTGCTAAAAACGATTAAGCAATGGGGCCTCCTAAGGTCGGGGAAGGCTCTGATTACCAACTTGTAACGCCCTTAATGCGACTATAGCTCCCACGTGTCGAGGCACGACTTAGAGGCATAATCGCATTGAAAGCAATGTCGCAAGTTAGGCAATCTTCACAACATCCCATGTAATATAGATAATAAAAGGGGAGAAACATAGTTCGCTTACACTTGCCACGTCAATCAAAGTACATAAATAGCATTACAACATTCAAACACTCATGGCCCGACTACGGTGCCAAAATAAAAGATCAACCCAACATGCGACATGGTCCCGATCACCCCAACTGGGCACCACTACTGATCATCAGCGAAAGACACGTAGTATCGACGTGAGTCCTCGTCGAACTCCCACTTGAGCTCAAGCGCATCATCTGGAACGGAATCATCAGGCCCTGCATTTGGGTTGGAAGTAATCTGTGAGCCACAGGGACTCAGCAATCTCACACCCTCGCGATCAAGACTATTCAAGCTTATAAGTAAGGCAAGCTAAATATATGTGGAGCTGCAGCAAGCGACTAGCATATATGGTGGCTATCCTGTTCGCAAAAGAGAGCGAGAAGAGGAGGCAAAGCGCGAATGAATAACTACAGAACAACATGCGCAAGCATAACTCCAACACCGTGGTTCACTTCCCGGACTCCACCGAGAAGAGACCATCACGGTAACTCACACTGTTGATTCATGTAATTAAGTTAAGGTTCAAGTTATCTACAACCGGACATTAACAAATTACCATCTGCCCATAACCGTGGGCACGGCTTTCGAAAGTTCAAATCCCTGCAGGGGAGTCCCAACTTACCCCATGACAAGCTCTCACGGTCAACGAAGGAATAGACCTCCTCCCGAGACATTCCGATCAGACTCGGTATCCCGGTTCTTCAAGACACTTCGACAAGTTAAAACCAATCCAGCAACACCGCCCGAATGTGCCGACAAATCCCGATAGGAGCTACACATATCTCATTCAAAGGGCACACTCAGATTGTCTAAACTTCCGATAGGCCAGCCCAGAGTTGCCCCTGGTAGCCACAGGCGGCTGACGAGGTGGACCAACACTCAGAGGAGCACTGGCCCCGGGGGGGGGGGGGTTTAAAATAAGATGACCCTCGGGCTCCGGAAACCCAAGGGAAAAAGAGGCTAGGTGGCAAATGGTAAAGCCAAGGTTGGGCATTCCTGGAAAAGCTTTAATCAAGGCGAACTATCAAGGGGTTCCCATTAAAACCCAACCGCGTAAGGAACGCAAAAATCCGGGAACATAACACCGATATGACGGAAACTAGGGTGGCAAGAGTGGAACAAAACACTAGGCGAGAGGCCGAGCCTTCCACCCTTTACCAAGTATATAGATGCATTAAGATAACATGGCAATAGAATGATATCCCAACAAGTAAATAATGTTCCAACAAGGAACGGTCTCCAATCTTCACCTGCAACTAGGAACGCTATAAGAGGGGCTGAGCAAAGCGGTAACATAGCCAATCAACGGTTTGCTAGGACATGGTGGGTTAGAGGTTTGACATGGCAATTTGGGAGGCATGATAAGCAAGTGGTAGGCATCGTAGCATAGGCATAGCAAAAGAGCGAGCATCTAGCAAAGAAAAGATAGTAGTGATTTCAAGGGTATGAACATCTTGCCTGCAAAGTTGTCAGAGTTGACTAGATCCTCGAAAGCAAACTCAACGGGCTCCTCGTTAGCGAACTTGTATCCCGGCTCTACCCAAATAAGACAAACAAGCAATAAGGACACAATCAACCACGTGCAAACTCAAACAACATGATGCAAAGATGGTATGCTATGCGGGATGCAATATGTGATGCATATGCAAGATTTGACAAGGAAAGCATGAACCTGGCGTCAACTTGGAAATCCAAGTGTGCCACTGGAAAGGTGAGGTGAAACCGCTTGAAAACGATATAAAGAACGCCGGAATCGGAGTTACGGTTTGGAAAATGCAAGCAATTCAAATATGACCACGTTCTACGATTTACACGAAGTAGCCAACTAAATGCAACAAGATGAACATGCTACAGCACCCAAACATGACAACAAATTACATGGAAGGGATCTATTCATTATGCTTAACAAAAGATTAGCACTGAGATACGGCCAAATCATCCATTAACAGGTTCAAACAAGCATGGAAAAAATGCATTTGGCAAACAGATTTCAGACTTAGTGAAATTAACACTTGTATGGAATTTCAGATCAGATAGCACACTTCGGAGCATGAAAACTATATGCTACAGGACCTAAACATGGCAAAGTAAAGCATGGCATGGAGCTACTCAAAGAAGTTAACAAAAGTCCCTTAGTGACCTTGAGCCAAAAGGGATCAGAAAATACATTTGCTAGCATGTGAACATGGCAAAAACATAATCGGATCACAGACTTAGTGAAAACTGGAGCATGCTGACACAGATATCAAGTAGGCATGTTTACGAGCTCGATGCACTCACTACAGAGCAAGTCATGACAATCTAAGCATACACCCATCAAGAATACACAAAATACAAGCTAGGCATGGCAAGAACAATAGCATAGCATGCACGGATCAACTACAACATCCTCGGAAAAATCGCTAACAAGTAGACAATCTGCCTAGATTCACGAAATGACAAAAGTAGAGCTCGATTGACTCAAGCTAGGCTGCTCCATAATTGCAAACAAAGACATGGATGGATGGAGCACTACAAGATTAACAAAACATCCTTACTGATCATCCTCAAAAGAGGCACGGATCACTAGGAAACAACATGAACATATGGCATATTGAAATAAGTAGATCAAGGACTTAGTGGAAATGCTAAGTCCCTGATATCGGTATTAACGAATGCACCACTTTGCAAGCTTGTGCTAGTCACCACACACATCACAAAAATACACGGGTTGCAGCTCTGGATAGATGAAAAAACATATAACAAAAATCATGTAGAACTCCTGGGCATATCATGCACACAATAATCGTGGCAAAAATGACAAATATCTAATTGGAGTAGCAGATCTCACAATTATCTCAAATAGCACTCTTCCAACAGCATTTCGGGCATCAAGATGAACTCAAATTAACATGATGCAATGAGATGAAATGATGTGCTCTCTGAGATAAACATTTCGGTATGCTATATGCCCAAAATGGAGCTACGGATGCAAAGTTGCGATGCGATAAACATAGCCAAAATATTAAGGTTTCGGGCAAAAAGTCAACCGATCCAGATCCAGATCTAGATCCGAGTGTACTGTAGCAGTGGCGCGGACTTCGAGGTTCGTCGGCCGGAGTTCATCGGGGGGCGCCGGAGATGAGGGAGAGGGGCGGCCGGGGTACGCCGGCGACGAGGAGGACCCGGGCGGCGGCGGAGCTCCGGTGGGTGAGCTCGCCGGCGATGGCGACGACGTGCGGCGGCGCTTGGCGGGCTGACGAGGAGGCGCCGCGCTGTGGCAGGGCGGCGACTACCGGGCGGCGGAGGCGGAGGCGGCCGGCGCTGCCCGCGGTGGCGCGGGGCGAGGCACGGGCCTTGGGCGGCGCGCGATGGAGGTAGGCGCGGGCGGCGGCTCCCTGTGCCTCGGGGGCCCCGAGCGGGCTCGGCGGGCCGTGACGGTGGGAGAGCGGCACGGGACAGGTGGCGGCCTCCTACTGGGCGAGGGCGGCAGCGGACGTGTCCGGCACAGCGCGGTGGAAGAGGAGCTAGGTTAGGGGAAGAAGATCCGGGCATTGAAATGGGGGGTTCTTTATATTGGCATAGGAGGAGCTAGGAGAGTCCAAATGAGGTGCGGTTTTCGGCCACGCGATCGTGATCGAAAGCTCTAGATGATGGAGATGGTTTTGGTGGGTTTTGGGCCAACTTGGAGGGGTGTTGGGCTGCAACACACACGAGGCCTTTTCGGCCCCTCGGTTAACCGTCGGAGCATCAAACGAAGTCCAAATGGTACGAAACTTGACAGGCGGTCTACCGGTAGTAAACCAAGGCCTCTTGGCAAGTCTCGGTCCAATCCGGAAATTTTTAATCCCACACATGAAAGAAAGGTAGAATTGACCCCCGGAGGAGAACGAAGCGTCGGAATGCAAAACGGACAACGGGGAAAATGCTCGAATGCATGAGACGAACACGTATGCAAATGCAATGCACATGATGACATGATATGAGATGCATGACAACGATAACAACACATGGAGACAAAAACCCGAACCCAAGAAAATAAAATAACTTAACGCCGGAAACGGCAAGAGTTGGATTACATATTGGGAAAATCATATCCGGGGTGTTACAGAGGGCGGCGGCGACTGCACTCGGGCCACGGATCTGGAGGAGAGGAGGGACGAAGCGAGCGCGTTGGCGAGAGAGAGAGAGAAAAGGGCAAGTGGGCGAGTGGGAGGCGAGGGGGCCGAGGCATCGGGGGGGGGGGGGTCTTATCCCTCTCTCACCGGCGACGGCGAGTGGGTTCGGTGGGGCAACGCCCTTGTTCTGACCCCGGTCGGGGGAACAGGGAAGGGGACGGGTAGGGGGGATCTGGGCTGGCTCGGGTGGGCAATGGTGGGCCAGCCCAGGTGGGCTTGGCCCTAGTGGGGCAGGGGCACTCCCCTCTCTCTCCTTTCATTTTCCTTTTTTAGCTTTTCTGTTTTAGCTATTTTAGGCCACCTTCACATTTTGCAAAAATGTTGGTTCACCACCAATATTACCAGAAGAATAATATCCACATGATGAACATTTTAGTTTTCATGTTTGAGCAATTCTGAATTTCACCTAGGATTTGAATTTGAATTCAACTGGAATTTGAAAGAACATGAGACAATAATGATCAGGCACATGTTTAGCAAAAAGATTAACTTAACCCCAGGGGTTACTGTAGCATCATTACACCGGGGTGTTACAACTCTCCTCCTCTAAAAGAAATTCTCGTCCTGAGAATTAAGAGGTAGAAGGGAACAGGTCGGGGTACTAAGCACGGAGGTTATCCTCGTGTTCCCAAGTGGCTTCATCTTTAGAATGATTTGACCATTGCACCTTGAGGAACTTGGTAACCTTCTGGCGTGTTCGACGTTCAGCTTCTTCAAGAATGCAGATCGGATGCTCTTTGTATGTGAGATCATCTTGCACTTCAATCAATTCCGGATCCACTTCACGTTCCGAATCCTTGAAGTATCGACAAAGTTGCGACACATGGAAGACATCATGAACATGAGAGAACTGAGGTGGCAACTCCAGTTGATAAGCCACCAGTCCACGACGGGCCACAATGCCGAAGGGACCAATGTAGCGCGGAGCTAGCTTTCCCTTGACTCCGAACCGATGAGTACCTCTCAAAGGAGTGACATGCAGATAAGCTTGTTCACCAGGTTGATAAGTTGAACCCAGTGTTTCCGGTCATAGTTGCTCTTCTAGCGGGACTAGGCCGCCTTGAGATTATTCCGGACAATGCGAACCTGCTCTTCAGCTTGTTGAATATTGTCTGGACCAATGAGCGCCCGTTCCCAGTTTCTGACCAATTCAGAGGGGTTCGACACTTACGTCCATAAAGCACTTCAAAGGGTGCCATTTTCAAGCTGGCTTGATAGCTGTTGTTATAAGAGAACTCCGCATAAGGGAGTGATTCTTCCCACTTCTTACCGAAAGAACTAACACAAGCTCGAAGCATCTCTTCAAGAATTTGATTAACTCGCTCGACTTCGCTTTGGGATTGGGGATGATAAGCAGTGCTCCAGGTAATATGAGTTCCCATTGCCTCTTGGAAACTATCCTAGAACTTTGAAGTGAATATACTGCCACGGTCTGAACTGATCTCCTTCAGAATGCCGTGGAGTGACACAATTCGGGAGATATACAAGTTTGCTAATTGACTAGCAATGATGGTCTCCTTGACTGGCAGAAAGTGAGCAACCTTTGAGAATTGGTCGATGACGACAAAGATAGGATCATTACCTTTCTGAGACTTGGGAAGGCCTGTGACGAAGTCCATCTGAATCTTATCCCACTTCCAATCAGGAATCGGAAGCGGTTGTAGAAGTCCAGCCGGTTTCTGATGTTCTGCTTTGACGCGACGACAAACGTCACATTCTTCAATATATCGAGCAATGTCTTGCTTCATATTAGACCACCAGTACTTCTGACGGATGTCTAGATACATCTTGGTACTTCCCGGGTGAATAGAGAGAGGGGTGTCATGCGCTTCTTTCATCACCTTCTCTGTCATAAGCTCAAATCAGGGTACGACAATGCGATCTCTGAAGTATAAGGTCCCATCTTCAGCAAGCGAGAAATCTCGGGATTTCTCTAAGGCAAGATCCTTTTTCATCAAATCCACGTGAGCATCTTTGGCTTGAGCAGACTTAATTGCTTTCAGCAGAGTGGGTTCCAGGACAAGTTATTCAGAGAACCCTGTGGAACGAGTTGAAGGTTCAGCTTGCACAGCTCTTCATAAAGGTAGGGTTGGGCTTTGAAGACCATGTGATTGTTGCAATAAGACTTACGGCTCAGGGCATCGACCATTACATTAGCCTTGCCAGGTGTATAAGATATACCGCAGTTGTAGTCAGCAATATCTTCCATCCATCGCTGCTGACGGAGGTTCAGATCTGGCTGAGTAAACAGGTACTTTAGACTCTGATGATCGGTGAAGATCACGCAACGATTACCGAGAAGGTACTGTCGCCATAGCTTCAGTGCAAAGATAACCATAGCAAGCTCAAGGTCATGAACTGGGTAGTTCTCTTCGTGAGGATGCACTTGACGGGAGGCATAAGCAATCACTCTGCGCTCTTGCATTAGGACATAGCCTAATCCTTGTCGTGAAGCGTCGCAATAGATGACGAAGTCGCGAGAATCAGGGGGGCAAGTACTGGGGCAGATGTCAGCTTGTCTTTGAGTGCCTAGAAACTTTCCTGACATTTGTCTGTCCAATCGAACTTAAAGCCTTTGTGAAGCAGATTGGTCAGTGGCTTGGCAATCTTGGAGAAGTTCTCGACAAAGCAACGACAATAGCTCGCAAGACCGAGAAATCTTATGACTTGCTTGACTGTCTTCGGAGGGGTCCAGTCAAGAATAGCCTGAACACGCTCTGGGTTGACAGCAATACCATCCTTGGAGATGACATGCCCAAGGTAGGTGACTTCAGGAAGCCAGAATTCGCACTTGGAATACTTGGCATACAGTTGATGCTCTCGAAGCTTCTCTAGAACAAGTCGAAGATGTTCAGCATGTTCTTCTTTGTTCTTCGAATATACCAGGATATCATCCAGATAGACTACGACGGACTTGTGGAGGTAATCCATGAATATATATTTCATCAGACGACAGAATGTAGTTGGATCATTGGTCAAACCAAAAGACATGATGGTGTACTCGTAAGAACCATAACGAGTGACGAATGCGGTCTTTGGAATATCCTCTTCACGAACACGGATCTGGTGGTAACCCAACCTCAAGTCGAGTTTACAGAATATTGATGAACCAGCCAGTTGATCATATAGATCATTGATCCAAGGAAGCGGATATTTGTTCTGAATTGTAGCTTGGTTGATAGGACAATAGTTTTGTACCAACTGATTCATTCCATCCTTCTTCTTCACAAATAGAGAAGGTGCTCCCCAAGCTGAGGAACTTGTGACGCCCTCGATTCAATCGTACACTAATCATACACGCAAATGTGTATGATCAAGATCAAGGACTCACGGGAAGATATCACAACACAACTCTAGACACAAGTTAAAATAATACAAGCTTTATATTACAAGCCAGGGGCCTCGAGGGCTCGAATACATAAGCTTGAATACACAAGAGTCAGCGGAAGCAACAATATCTGAGAACAAACATGAGTTAGACAAGTTTAGTCTTAAGGAGGCTAGCACAAAAGAAACATTGATCGAAAAGGCAAGGCCTCCTGTCTGGGAGCCTCCAAACTACTCCAAGTCGTCAGCGGCCATCACGTAGTAGTTGGCACCCTTGAGGTAGGAGTATTTATTAGTGGTGTCGTCTGGCTCCTGGGATCCGTCATCTGGTCGCAACAATCGGGTATGGGGAAAAAGGAGTAGCAAAGCAACCGTGAGTACTCATCCAAAGTACTTGCAAGACTTACATCAGATCTAAACTAAGTATGTATCTGTATCAAAGGAAAGGGTTGTATCTCTGGACTAAACTGCAGAATGCCAGAAGGGTAGGGGAAAGCCTAGCCTATCGAAGACTAGCATCTTCAGGAAACCACCATCTTGCAGCAACAGGAGGGAGTAGATTAGCAGTAATGTTATCAACCTCGGCCAGAGATCCTTTCTCGACTCCCTGCGAGAAAGCAATCCCAGAGCCATACTATCTAGTTATCATCTCATATCCAAGTCTCATCTCAAGTATCCTGTTCTAGTTGTATCGATCAGGATACATCTCCAAGTGTCTGTTACCGTAGGACAGGCTATCGATAGATGGTTTCTTCCCTGCAGGGGTGCACCAACTTACCCACCACGCTCGATTAACTCTGGCCGGACACACTTTCCTGGGTCATGCCCGGCCTCGGCCAAACAATACGCCGCAACCCGACCTAGGCTTAATAGAGAGGCCAGCACGCCGGACTAAACCTATGCCCCCTAGGGTCATGGGCCATCTCCCCGGGAACTCCTGCACGTTGCGTGGGCAGCTGGTGAGCAGACCTAGCTACCTCCTTCAACAAGGCAGGAGCTTACGCAGTCCAACCCGGCACGCGCCGCTCAGTCGCTGACGTCTATTAAGCTTCGGCTAATGTATACGACACATAACGCCCATACTACGCCCATGTGATGGTTGGTGCTATCAGGCCAGAGGCCCCTCGGATCAAATATCCAAATCGTAGTGGATTGGGAGCACGCGGTAACAAGCAGAGACTCACGAAAGATGTGACCCCGTTGCCCCGTCTCGAGTACTTGCGGCATGGGCTAAGAATGCCCGGCTACTCCTCGTAGTTATCTCGCGGGCACCTTCCAGGTCAACCTGACTCCACATCACTCGCTAATAAGCTCACGCGGATACCCCTCAGGGTCGACCCGTCTTTAGTAACATGGTTTAGTGTAAAGTCATAGTAACCATAGTAACTGTGTGACTAACACCAAGGGGAAAACCCGAGGAATCATCCCCGGTGAATCCCACTCGATGTTATCATCAAGGTGAACGTAAAAGAATCCACCCTCGAGGTTCACGTTTGATGGGTTGCACGACAGAGCCGTAACGGAAGTGGTTAAGGAGGAAATCACCCTCGATGACCTCGACCGTATAGATACACTACAGAGATCTTATCAGGAGTGATGTAAGAGGTTCTACCCTCGGCACTCGATGGTAACTCTGCAGATTCGTACAACTAGGGGGTGATGTGCGGTGTCGGGGCCTGGACGTCGATCACGTTGATCGAGTCATCAAACATAAAGCGAGGCAACTAGGACAAGGTGGGGTCACTGATGGATCACTAACCATCCTATACTAAGCAGTTTAGGATAAGCAGGTAAGGTATGAAAGCAGGTAACAATAACAGGCTATGCATCAGAGTAGGATCATACAGAAAGCAGTAGCAGTTCTAATGCAAGCATGAGAGGGGAAGAAATGGGCGATATCGAAATGCTGAAGGGGGGGTCTGCTTGGCTGGTTGCTCAGACGAGAAGGAGGGGAGCAGGAGACGGAGGAGCTCACCTAGCGGCACGCACGGCGGCCCTTGACGGCTTAGGAGCAGTAGGGGTGTTGGTGGAGCAACGGCAACATCACGATGGCCAGAGATGGGGACGAGGACGAACGGAGGCTGCGGTGCCTCCCAGCTCCAGCTAAGGCCACCAGTCGACGTAGTCGACCCAAGAAAGACATTGCCTATTTCGTAGCCTGTTGCGACATATGCAACAAGGTGAAGGCAGCGCATCAGAAGCCAGCCGGACTATTGCAACCGCTGCCGGTTTCACAGTGGAAATGGGATGACGTTTGTATGGATTTCATTACAGGATTGCCTAAGACTCAGCGAGGGAAGGATGCAATCTGGGTTATAGTGGATACCCTAACCAAGGTCGCTCACTTCATTCTCATCAGCACTAGATACAGGGCAAATGAACTTGCACAGCTGTATGTATCCAGAATAGTCAGTCTGCATGGAGTACCCCGAACTATCACTTCTGACCGAGGTTCCTTGTTTACCTCCGCTTTTTGGTCCCATCTCCACCAAGCCTTGGGGACAGCTCTGAAATATAGTACTGCTTATCACCCTCAGATAGATGGACAGACAGAGCGGGTAAATCAAATACTCGAAGATATGTTGTGAGCCTGTGTGCTAGCCAAAGGGGCTAAATGGGAAGATTGCTTGCCAGCATATGCCGAGTTTTCTTATAACAACAGTTTCCAGACCAACCTAAAGATGTCACCATATGAAGCTCTGTATGGCCGTAAGTGCCACACTCCTTTAAATTGGTCTCAAACTGGAGATAGCCATATCTTCGGAACAGATCTCATGATGGAAGCTGAGAAACAAGTTAGGGAAATCAAAGACAGATCGCAACTGGCCAAATCTAGACAAAAGAGTTATTATGATGCAAAGCATCGACATGTCAGTTTTGAACCCGGAGAACACGTATACCTCCGAGTCACTCCTATGAAAGGAGTCAAGAGATTTCAGACTCGTGGAAAGATGGCACCCAGATTTATTGGTCCATTCCCGATTATGTCTCGAGTGGGTACTGTTGCATATCAACTGGAACTACCCCCTGAATTGGTATACATGCACAATGTGTTCCATGTTTTGCAATTGAGACGATGCATATCCCCGCCTGAGAAAAGGAGTGCTATGGCTGGGATAGAGTTGACAAAAGATTTAACTTATGAAGAGAGGCCATTTAAAATTTGGATCAGATGGAAAGGGTCACTCGCAGTAAAGTCAGAAAATTTTACAAGGTTCAGTGGGAGCATCACACAGAATCAGAAGCGACTTGAGAGCGGGAAGAATACTTTAGGGATCAGTATCCAGAGCGGTTTTCCCAAGCAACCGAATCTCGAGCACGAGATTCATTCTAAGTGGGGGAGGTTTGTGACAGCCTGGTTTTTGCCCTCTCTTAATTGATTGATCTCCGTTTGAAAATTTTCTGAAACTCGGAGTTCTTGAATCTTTTCATATGGACTTGAACACTTGGGCATCCTTGGCTTTCACCCAAGTGCTCCACTTCCCTCCTAAATCATCATTTCTCTTCTGATCCACCCCCAAAATAATCTTTGGAATATTTTTATTAAATGAAAAATATTCATTTTCTCTCAAAAACCCAGTTTGCTTCAAAGCAACCCTAATTTTTATGGCTCAGAAAATCTGAGATAATTCACAAATATTCTGTGAACCCTAGGGCACCTCCTTGAGCAAAAATATTTCATCACTTTCTGGAATATTTTTGCTATATAAAATATTTTCTTTTCTGGACAGATATGGGGGTTTCTACAGCAACTACCATTTTACTTGCTCCTTTTGACCTGAACTTTCTTGTGCATCTTTACCTTAGTAACTCATGACTAGCCTCCAAAGCACAACCTCTAACTCCCAGCCGTTTGACCACAGTAACTGTTCAAAGTTACTGATCAGAAACTTACCTGGCTTGTAAAAAACTCTCTACTGCACCTGGATCCAAACCAAATCGTGGTAACACACAAAACTACCACAAACAACATGCCAGACATGAAGTTTATGCTTAGATCGGCCTGATGTCATAGTTCACGCGGTGACCAGGTTCGTCCAGGGGTGTTGGCATGTGTGTCGACGCGCTCTGAGTGCCGCCGAGCGCTCTGTTCGTGCGTGCTCGCTTCCCTCGCCTGCCAGAGCGTGCCAAACCGCGCCACCATCTTCGTCTCAACGCCATTAACCTCCCTCTGGCGCTCGCCGACGCCGAAGCTCACCGCAGCGAGCACGAGCAAGGTCCGGCCAGCCCAACAGTGCGGAGCGCACTGTGCTCGTCGCCTTCCCCTCGGTCCTGTGCTCATCTTCGTCCGCCCACAGTTGCCACGTGACCTGCGTCGCCTTCTCCCCCTCTCACTGACGCCGCTCGTCACCGGGCGCTGTGGACAGGTGTCCACCAGCGGACCCTGAAACCCCCCTCGTCGCTCGCCTATAAATGGACCCACCCCAGCCTCCTCATGCACCATCCAGCACTCCCACACACTCCACAATCGCGAAGGAAGCGGGAGCCCGGCCGGGCAGGCCTCGGGCCGCCGTCCCCGAGATCGAGCTTGTCGGCGATCCCCTCTGGTCGCCTCGGTAGCTCCAGCCCCTCCCAGGCCTGGGCGACCCCTCCAAGGCCTCCGCATCTCTCTGGTGAGGCCGTCTCGCCCGCTTGGAGCCTGTGGAGTGGCCTCCGTTCGTCGTCTTCCTCAACTCCGGCCACCACCGTGTTCTGCCTTCGCTTACGAGCTTGATTCCGACCCCATCCGACCACCCCTAGCCACGCTATGGGTATGGGCAGGTGCGCCACCATCCTCTCTCTAAATCCCTCCCTCTCGTTTTGGCCAAGAAGCCCTCGTCACTGGCGAGAGCTCCCGCGAAGCCGCGGCCTCCTCTGTTTCCTTCTCCCCGTTCCCCCACCTGACTAGCGGGGCCCGCTGGTCAGCCACTTTGTATGCGCGCGAAGCGGTACGACTGGTGGCGCCCTTTGGTTTTACGCCTCCGACATCACCCCCCTCAGCTGTTTAATTAAATTCAAAATCATTTAAATTCCAGAGAGGTTCAAACAATCATAACTCTTCAACCATAAGTCCAAATGAATTGGTTCTTTTTGCATTGTGTTCTTTGAAAAAAAATCTTGCAGCTCAGCAAATATGAGATTTTTCTGAGCTGTTTAGAATTTCTGGTGATTTTCAGAATTGTTCTTGATATTTGCTTTTTCTGTTTAAATTTATTCTCAGAGGGTGAGGCTTGTCTTGAGGATCACCAGAAGGCTTGTGAACCTCATCTTCACTAAGGCAAGCCACAACAACATTTTCGTGGTGTCATTTCAATATTTGTGATTTTCTTACTTGAATTAAATGATTAATCCATGCATTTAAATAATTATGGTGTTATTTTTATTCTGTTAAATGTTTGTGAGTATTAGGCTTGATTTACAGAATGTTGAAATTAGTTTAGGTTGCGAGAGCCAAGATAAGATTTATTTGGGGTGATGATAGTAATGATTTTGTTATGCATGTTAGTAATTATTTAAAGTTATTCTATTGCCTTAAATAAAATGATAAGAATTTGCTAAGAAAATATTCTGTTAAGTACTTGTTTAGTCATTTTACTTGACTCGCTGAAGGTTTGAACCAAACTTGGATGGGAAAGAAATTAGGAATTGTTTGTGGGAAAATTCTTATTATTCACGTGAGAAATTAATCAGAGTTACGTTCTTGCATGAGAAAAGTTTAAAACTTGCTACAAAATATTATGGTTAATATGTGAGTTATATTGATCAGCAAAGTACTATGAGTTGTTGATGTTTATGCTTAGTGTGTATACGGATAACAATCGGTCTTTTTCAATATTAAGTGATGCATGTATAGTTTTGCATTTCATGGCATGCTATGACACCGGTCATTTTCACCTTAAGTTGAACCTGATTATAACTCAACTTGAATATAATGTTGACTGGGTCATGGTGCCGCTGAATCGAGTTTTTCCCAGTGCAGCGACATTTGCCTTTTTGGGAAGGCCTTGATTCGGTCCATTGACAGTGCCTCTGGTCGGTGCCTCCAACTAGGGAATGTTGTGTCGTGCTCACCCTGGCCCGATAAGTAGGCATAACCTTGTGTGCCCATTGTTGAGATTATGGTCCCAGGTCCCCGAGTGGGATTGTTTTGGCCACGACGGTGGTCGGTCTGTCTTTGGTAGACACAGGGCCACCCAGGACTAGCCCGTTGGGGATTGGGTCGGAGTGGCCGGGAGAGTGTCATGGCAATGAAAGGGTTTTGTCGGAATGCCGTTGGCCCACCCGAATGGGAGTGCGAGGCCATGGGTTCCATTGTGTGGGTACAGTGTGCTACCTCTGCAGAGTGTATAATCTATCGATAGCCGAGTCCACAGTCACGGACACCTCGTAGTAGGTCCCACCATGAGTCAATGTTTAATAAAATTTGCACACTAAGCTATAAACTTTGCATTGTTGAGGATGGTAGAAAGGACATCGAGATATTCGGGACCAGATATTGGTCGTGGTTGTGATCGCCGTAAGGATCACGAGTTACTCTTGTTAAGACCACGTTGGTGGTTTGTGTGTGATCCGGGAATGATCACGGTTGGTAAGTTGTCCCGAGGGACGTTCGAGCATGACCACATCATGTTTGACATGTAGTGTTGCATTATTAATACTTGGTTAAGTATCATGATATTGTTTGCCATTATGATTATGTCTGTTGTGAGCTTGCAAGTACATTCAATGTACTGACCTGGCGTGTCATGCCAGATTTTAGGAAAGTCTCGTTGGCGAGGAGCGCTGCTCGAGTGTAGATCGTGTCCACATCGGTGTCCCTGTGATATGGAGCTTCCGCTACGACGTTATTCCGCTGCCACGTAGTTGTCCTGATCGAGGCCCCTTTATGTTTACTAAATAATGTACATATTGTTCAGCCGCACCAGGTGTGCCGCTTGGCATCGACATCTGCTGTAACATAAACTTTGTTCTTCTAGCATCAATAAAGCAGTTGTTTTCTATACCAAGATGTTGTGTGTTGCTAGAAGACATGGTCTCTGGGCTGGCAATGCATGGTAAACCGGTCGCTCTGAGCTGGGGTGCCACATTGGAGCTTACCAAGCTAGGAGGATTATACATGGAAAATCCATGTCGACATTGGAGACGAGTGAACTCCTCCTTCTCCCCTTTGTACAGTTCGGCCAATATTTTGACCAAAGCGGCGGGGTTTTTTGGACCCTTCCGACCACAGCGTGAGGCGTCGTCTTCTCCGTTATAGTGCCACATGGGAAGCCCTCTGTATTGGAGTGGTTGGACCCCCTGCACTATGGAGATCACCATTACCTCGATTATTGACAATTCAGACTGGGCGAGCATCTTAATCTTGCCCATCAACTGACTGACTTCTGCGTTATCCTCCTCCTCGAGGCTCCGAGGATGCCAGCCGTGACGTTTCTTCAACAGAGCACTTGAAAATTCAGGGAGGTCCATTCGGACTGGGTCAGAAAGGGTGACGTCTTCAATATAGAACCATTTGGAAGCCTTCTTCGGCATGCCGGACAGGTATCCGGTCCCGGCGATATGCCACACATCGGCTCCTCCCACTTCGATATTGACCCCCTTGATTACGAGGGACGAGGCATAAAAGTTTCTCCATAATTCAAAATGCGCCTCGCAGCCCAGGAATAGCTCGCATAAAGCAACATAACCCGCGATGTGCAGGATGGAGGCGGGAGTAAAATTGTGCAGTTGGAGGCCATAATACTCCAGCAGTCCTCGGAGGAAGGGATGGATTGGAAATCCTACGCCTCTTAGCAAGAAGGGAACGAAGCATACTCATTCCCCCTAAACCCCACCATTGAAGGACGTCAGCCCTGCTCGTACGGGGACTAGATCCATGGGAGGAAGAAAGCCCTGTTTTTGCAGCATCGATAACTGACTGTGAGATACGGAGCATCTCTCCCAATCACCCTTTTCGGAGCCATGGGGACGAGAGGAAGAGTTGGGAGTGTTAGCCATGTTGGGGTGGTTCTGCTTAGCAAGCTCTGACGATTTTCTCGCAGGGTGTGGAATGGTATGAGATCTATTCTCTTTAAATAGGCACCTCTCTTGTACGGTCAGGGTGGTATGTGCAAAAATACCCCGACCTCTCGTATTCACTCGCCACGTGGAGGCTGAAGTCAGGAAGGCGTGTAAGCCGAGGGTTACAACATTAAATAGAAAGCTGAATACACCATTTTGAAGTCATTAAAGGAGGAACCCGCCTTGCAATGCCGAAGACTATCTACGCGCCGGACACCTCGTCATCAAAGTCTGGTTCGGGAGCTACTGAGGGAGTCCTGGACTAAGGGGTCCTCTGGTGTCCGACCTATTAGACATGGGCCGGACTGATGGGCTGCGAAGATACGAAGGCTGAAGACTCTATCCGTGTCCGGATGGGACTCTCCTTGGCATGGAAGGCAAGTTTAGCATCCAAATATGAAGATTCCTTTCTCTATAACCGACCTTATGCAACCCTAGTCCCTCCGGTGTCTATATAAACCGGCGGGCTAGGTCCGTAGACATATATCCTCATAATCATAGTCTGACATGCTAGACTTTAGGGTTTAGCCATTACTATCTCGTGGTAGATCAACTCTTGTAATACTCATATTCATCAAGATCATTCAAGCAGGAAGTTGGGTATTACCTCCATAGAGAGGGCCCGAGCATGGGTAAACATCGTGTCCCATGTCTCCTGTTACCATCGACCTTAGACACACAGTTCGAGACCCCCTACCCGAGATTCGTCGGTTTTGACACCGACACCAGACATGCGGCCAGATCATGTCCGATAGAAAGAACACGATACCCTAAGTTCGAAGGCGGTAACCACTTGGTCCAGGGGCAAAGAAGTGATTTGCAGGAGGAACCAAAACATTTTCGCTTCAAGGTGTTTGATGACATCTTCAGAGGATTGGTTGGGAGGATTATATTGAGATTTGACTGGGTTTATCACCCACTAAGGTGAGTAAGATGGCAAGGTTTCAGCTCATACTGAGGGGTTTAGCTAGTACTTGTAGTGCAAAGTGCCATACTGACCAGAATAGCAAACTTTGAAGTAGGACTTACATACTAGCTTGCATTGAGCTGAAAATTTGCATAGATGGGTTACATGATCATATGAAGCTTCTGTAAAAGTTTCATGCCATTTGGAAATACCAAAATAGCACTTGCTTCACAAAGCTTCATTCTCATCAGAAACTTGGAAAAATTTCATAGGGCAAATAGTTCAATCAAATGGGCCAAAACTAGGTGGAGGGAGTTGATATGGATAGGAGAATATCCTGGAAAATTTTCAGCTTAAATGAAGCAATATAAAAAATAGTTGCTTCACAAACTGAAAATCTGACTAGAAACTAAGATTTGGAGCTGGGCTCGCATGGGAGGGTTACATGAGCTCATATTTCGTGGAGAGTCATGATTTGATCATATGAAGTAACTTGCAAAATTTCAACTCATTTGGATATGCCTAGCTAGTACTTTCTTCACAATCACTTTTCTCAGACAGGAATTTTGAAAAATTGCTCAGGAATATTTACTAGGCAAATTGAGTTGAATTTTGGCATGGGGCAATTATATGGACAGTAAAAGATGCCCAAAAAGTTTGGGCGTAAATCAAGCAAAGATAAATGACACTTCCTTCGCAAACCACCACTTAGGGCAGAATCAGAAAAGGGATATTTGTGAATTATCTTTGATGATGCCAAGGAAGGATTTTGACATATTTGGGGAAGATATGACCCAAACAATTTATGAGAATTATTTGGGAATTTTGAGAGTGATAGGAATATAGTTTGTTTCACAACCTAGGGTTTAAGGGGTTATGTATTATATACTTAAAATAAAAGACAAATAAGACACCAGGTTCTTCCACATAAGCTTAAATAATATACACCGTTGATTAGTGATAATTACGGCTGAGATTTAAAGATATTACGTTACATGTCTAACGTTATAAATAGATATATTGAACTGACACGTACAAGGTGTATGTATAAAAAGTTGCGAAAAAACAAGTAAGAAAAGTTGAAAAGAAGAGACGAGTTTAGATCGGCACGTACAGAGCATGATGACTGGAACTACAACTAATCTTTAATATAGTAAAAAAAAGTACACACGCAACTTGAGTCCAACATAAACACGTGCAAGAAACTATATCACGTACACATATATTATCAATAGGATCACGTACACGGCGGATCCTGGAGGCTGTCGCAAGCACGGTCGAGGATCCTCTCAGGTTGTCGGTCATGGATGACTATCAGATTGTGCTTGCGTACAATATCATGGTCGCACGCACGAAGACCATCAGTACAGACACAAGCGTTCATATACACGCGCATACACTCACCCCTATAAATGCACACACGCACACCCTACCCCTATTAGCACCTCCGAGAGACTGAGCCGGCATATCATCTTGAGATTTACGAAGTCACCGTAGGCTCTTCGTCGTCGACAGGAACGTCTCCTCTCACTGAAAGCGCATCGCCAGAAATCCTGAAATAAATTCGGGAATAATGCGAGCACCAAGATTTGAACCCTGGTGGGTTGAGGATACCATTGTCCACCTAACCAACTCAACCATAAGTTGATTCGCGCACACACGAAGACCAGGCCAGGTTGTCAGCTACGGCCACGTAATCACTTGCATAGATCGCACCAGCAAGATATGATGGGGAGATGCATTAGCGAGTTGTCCTCCTATTCGCAGTCAGGTGCTTAATCAGCCTCCGTGACCACGGACAAGACTATGGCAGAGCAAGATAGTACTTGACCAGTCTATGTAGTGCGCTCGACGGATGGGCAGTGGCGATGGGTTCATCCTCAGTGTGAAGGAGCTACAATGCACATCATCTTTATAGGAATTTGACGCCCTGTATTACCTGATCCGCGCATATAATATAATTTAGGATGTGGTGCCAAACATATGTGACATGGACTCAGCGACGCCAATCTAAGTCAAGCAACATCAGATACATGGATGTCAAGTATGCTAAACGGCCTGCCGGAAACGTGAAAGACCATGGACATGGCTAATCAAACATACTGTAAGGTCACCTTCATAGTAAGTTCATATGTAGTAATCCTGACCATTTTTTTTATCAGATTGAATTTGGCAGTGGAAATTAAATAGTTACGATAAATGAAGGTAGACATGAATATGTATCTCGATACTATGACAGTATCCGTAGGAGCAATTGGGGGTAGGACAAAACCTATCCGGGTAGCATTGCATGTGCTATGGTCACAAGTGATGTCAGCAAATACCTCGGTTGAGCTTCTTGATTTTCCTGTTTTTTGAGGGTTACCTTTCCTATGTTGCATCAGCACACTGAATTAGAAAAGCCACACCTCCATTAACTAGATCTTCCATAAACTTAAATTAAAGTATTATCAAATTTAGAGTACCAAACTTTTCCATTTGTTTCATAACCATTTTGTTTATTTTAAGATTTCTCCACGGTAATCTAAAATATCAGTTTGACAATATGATTTTGCGTCGCCGAAAGTTTACGGTAAGTTCAGGAGAGCAAAATTTGGCCATCCAACATTTAATAACAATGCAGAAGTATCAATGTTTCACCAATTAGGGCATAACAAATAATGCATTTCAGTTTGATTCAAAAATGTACTTTTTCATAGATAGACATTCAACTTTAATGGTTCTATATTATTCGTTATCATTCAGGAAAATATGAGTTCTAGCACACCTTACAAATGAACTAAATGAGGTCAATAATTAATTTAAAACTAAGGATGTTATATGATATTTATTTTAAAATGCAACACATATTTAAAATCACAAAAATATAGCATATGAAATTTTAAATTAAAAAAATCTAGCTGCGCAAATGCACGGGTGACCCCGCTAGTTCCTTTAATAGAAAAAGGAATATTCCCAATAAAAAGAATATTGGATTAGATCAAGGATGAAAATGACATGATCTTGGGTTGATGCCGAGGATGACAAGCCATTATAAAACCTAGGTAGACATGATCTTCCCAAGTTTCAGAACCACATTGCCACATAAAATCAAATCAAATCAAGAAATCAAAGAAAATCGAAGGAAAAAGAAAAGGGCAAAATCCAGGGTGTAACAAACCTTCCCCTTAAAGAAATCTCGTCCTTAAGATTTGGTTGCTCAGGGATAAATAATTATTCCGACTTGAAGAAACCGTGGTTTCTCCTATTCATTCCCATATAATGTTCCCACTGAATTGGATCTGACTGACTGCCTTGATCTGGGGTGGTTTGCTTCACAGTACCTGACATTCTGATAGGACTTACCTCATATGTTCCTGTTCATACTAACTCAAATTTTTCCTTCATATCTGCTGGCTTAGCTGAGGTCCGAAAGATTACCATTACGGACAGAAGTTTCCTCCTTGATATTGATCCTTGCTGGACATGTTATTCTCGTATCGAGTATCGAGAATATTCCACGGAGTTGTGAACATATGTTTCCCATGGAACATGGAATCCCTTATATCCAGGCATCGGGTTTCTCGAATATATATGCATGCCTTCTGGATTCTGACATCTTGCAGGAGTTTCTGACTTATCTTGACTGGCTTCATAGTCTGGAGTATCCAATTTCTACTAAAGGTTTAACTGTCACCTGACATGACTGATAGAAAAATGCACCATCTCCCGATGATAACATTTGCAGACTTGACTAGCGGTGATCTTGGCAAAGAATACCGTTCACGGCAGGCTATTCTGTAATTGCTTCTCATATGCGAGAAATAACAATCCTCAAAGTATGTGCTCTCACACTGATTCTTCATTTTGCTGGTATACTCATGGGGATAGTCGGTTGTGTGATACTTCAGCACAGTTACTGAGGTCAATATATTGAGTTGTCCAGGGTTCAGACTTGATAGACTTGAGTATTAATGCTGACAGTTCTGAGCATACAATGTTGACTGAGCTGGTTGCCTTGCTATGAGGCCCTTACTTCAATGGGGTAGACCTCTTAGGCATATCTTCACTTGGGTTTGATATGAAATAAGACTGTCTTGGGTATCCATACTACATTGTTCGCACAATACTTGGCATACTTGTATGGTTGGTCTTGCTCCTGCATTATTCTTTGTTTGGATCCTTAACTTGGTCTGGTTCATGTCTGGAGTCTCGGGATATTTATCCGGTTCACATGTGCTTACATACCTCAATACTGTTGTTAATTATACCAGATAGTAACCGGATTAATAGCATCACCTTGTCGGGGGTGCGAGCTGATCTTGATAATCACTGCCAAGATTATTGCCTCAATGTTGTCTTTCTTCTGGACTTGTCGATCCTTGCATCACCCACTGGTTTTCCTTCACGTACATATCCAGTGAGGTTGTCGGACGCGTACCGCAAATTCTTCCTTGTTCAAGAGACTTGCATGAACTTGGCAGCATACTCATTGTATGAACAAATATCCGATTCTCGAGGTATGCCTTTGTTCTGACTGATTCTTATTTCCGACTTAACTGTTGCAGATTTGCCACTTGGAAAACACTGTCATATGCTGACAATCCATTGTTTATTTTCTTGTACCAGTGAAGTATTGAAGAAGATTGGGCAGCTTGCTTTGGAAGCCACCGGGGTATCGTGCTGAGGAAGACTAGATAGCGTACCTCATAAGCTTCCCCCCTTAAAGACTTGCTAGGGAAAACTCGGTACCTTATGACAGAAGCTTGTGCAGTATCATACTGAAGAAGACTGAATATCTTGCACGGGAATCCATTCATACCTCGCTGATGCAGACTGAGAAATCTTGCCTTGTATGCTTCACTTAGAAATACTGTGCTGCTTTTCTTTCCGAACGGGAATATGAGAAGGTATCCGATATTACAATGAATAAGACCGGCACGATGACGCTACGCCAACCACAGTTGCTCTATGCAAGCAGCAAAACAACTCGAAGCAATGGAACATCTATTGGCAGCGGAACAACGAACGACGATGATGGACTCCAATCCTCAGGGACTCTAGCTGGAACGTTTATCCTAGCTCGCGAACACAGGAACCAGACCAAACAAGCAAGCAAACTAGGCACGACCTGCAAATTGGCATGACATGCCAGGTTAGTACATTGAATGTACTTGCAAGCTCACAATAAGCAAAAGCAGTCAAGACAAACAACAGCATAGCATTAGCAGGTTAAAGCAATCATGAACATGATACTAACAGAACCTGGCATGCACAAACTGAACATGATACAACTTTAGCATAACATGAGCATATGAACATGATAATACTACATGCAATAGGTTAACATGATCATGTACCACTAGTGCAGAACTGGGCAATAGCACCGGTTCGTAAGGCCCTTTAGTGTCGGTTCAGTAACCGGCACTAAAGTGTGGGCACTAAAGGCCCCCCACTTTAGTACCGGTTCAGCACGAGCCAGTGCTAAAGGGCAACCACGTGGTACGAGGCGCGCCGTGGTCTGGAGGACCTTTAGTCCCGGTTGGTAAGGATTTTTTATTTTTAAAATAAAGTAAAAACAGCCCGCCTAGTGGGCCGGCACGACCTGCGTACGACTAGAAACCCAATCTCTAGTTAGGCCAGGATGCAGGCCCGTACGGCCCAGTAGGCCCCACAGGGTAGAAGACTTGCAATAGGCCCACAAAGGCCTGCTTAGGGAGGAGCTCGACACGGTAGCCGCGGCGGGGCTTATAAACCGGTGCGAACTCCTCTCAACTAGCGAGGTGGGACTAAACATTATGCACTCCGGGTGGCAGCGCACCACCTTTAGTACCGGTTGGTGGCTCCAACCGGTACTAAAAGGGGGGTCTTTAGTACCGGTTGAAGCCATCAACCCATACTAAAGGCCACCACCTTTAGTACCGGTTGGTGGCTCCAACCGGTACTAAAGACCCCCCCCCTTTAGTACCGGTTGAAGCCACCAACCCGTAATAAAGGCCACAACCTCTTTAGTACCGGTTCATGGCATGAACCAGTACGAAAGGTTCGCCACGAACTGGTACTAATGAGCGCCGCCCGTCTAGCCGTTGGAACCGGTACTAATGGTCACAATAGTGTCGGTTCAATTACAAACCGGGACTAATGAGTTTCACATTAGACCATTTTTCTACTAGTGTACCAACTTACTCGTATTTGGTGGTTACCTCGTAACCATCTCATGCATCAACTTACAAACTTCGGTATCCATGATACCACTGTGATCATCTCGCGATCACATAAAGATGAACCAACTTCGGTATCCACGATACCACCGTGATCCTCTCTTGATCACAACCAATCTCTTACTCATCTTCGAACCGGGGTTGTTATTAATCAAGTTATTATTATTGTTGGCTCATCGTGTGACCGGCTATGAACTGGGCCCATATCCACGGGCGTGGCTACCGATAGATCTAAAGACATCTGTAGAGGTAGCGCACTTTACCCGCACAATGGAACCCATGTCCTCGCACTCCCATACGTGTGGACCAACGACATTCCGACAAATCCGATCTATCGCCATGACACTCTCCCACCCACTCCGACCAACTCCACTTTGGACTAAGTTATGGGTTGCCCCATGCCTACCAAAGGCATCAACGGCCACCGTCGTGGCAAAACGGTCCCAAAGGGGGACAAGGTACCATAACGACAACAACGGGCACACAAGGCTTATGTCCGCCTAACTGATCAGGGTAGCGCGTGCCCATAACCATCCCTCGTTGATGGCACCGGCGAGAGGCATGACAGTAGACCCAGTTAGGTCCTTCCCATAAAGGCAAATGTGGTTGCACTGGTCAGCTCGATTCAGTGGCACCATGACTCAGCCAACAGTTGTTCAAGTTCATTATTATCCAGTTAAACTTGAATGCAAAAAGCTGAGTCATAATAAGATAACATGATGCAACTATAATGCATGAGCAGGATATCAACATAAGCATGAAGGTGCATCACAATCATCGAGCATAACCACAATGAAACATTTAACCAAATGAGCATGGCATACCGACAAGCATAGCATTACACATGAGTATAGCATACCACTATCATCATAAAGAAATACCATATAAGAACTTAACCAGAATACTACCAGGTAAGTGATAACCCACAAGTATAGGGGATCACAACAGTTTTCGAGGGTAGAGTATTCAACCCAAATTTATAGATTCGACACAAGGGGAGCCAAAGAATATTTGAAGGTATTAGCAGCTGCATTGTCAATTCAACCACACCTGGAGATTAATTATCTGCAGCAAAGTGATCAGTAGCAAAGTAGTTTGATAGTTTTGATAGCAGTGACAGCAACAACGGTAACAGTAACAGTGATAGCAGTAGTTTGTAGCAAGTGTAACAGTGATGATAGTAGTAGTAACTTAGCAGAAACAATATAAGATAAATTCGTAGGCATTGGATCGGTGACTTGTTGGATGATATTCATCATGAGACAGTTACAACCTAGGGCGATATGGTACTAGCTCCAGTTCATCGATATAATGTAGGCATGTATTCCGTAAATAGTCATACGTGATTTATTAAAAGAACTTGCATGACATCTTTTGTCCTACCTTCCCGTGGTAGCGGGGTCCATATTGGAAACTAAGGGATATTAAGGCCTCCTTTTAATAGAGAACCGGAACAAACCATTAACACATAGTGAATAAATGAACTCCTCAAACTACGGTCATCACCAGGAGTGGGCCCGGTTGTTGTCACTCCGGGGTTGCTGGATCATAACCGTAGTAGGTGACTATAACTTGCAAGATCGGATATAAAACATGGACACAATGATGAATTCATAAACGGTTCATATCTGAAATCATGGCGCCCGGGCCCAAAGTGACAAGCACTAAGCATGACAAAGTCATAGCAACATCAATCTAAGAACATAGTGGATACTAGGAATCATGCTCTAACAAAACTAACTCGATTACATGATGAATCTCATCCAACTCCTCACCGACCAGTGAGCCTTCGAAGGAATTACTCACTCCCGGTGGGGAGCATCATGGAATTGGCGATGGAGAAGGGTTGGTGATGACGAAGAACGAAGATCCCCCTCTCCGTAGCCCCAAACGGACTCGAGATCTACCCTCCCGAGGAAGAACAGGGCTTGGCGGCAGCTCCGTCTCGTGGACCATGATAATTCTTTCTCCCTAATTTTTTCTATAATAATGTGAATTTATAGTATTAGGGGGGTCATCAGCGGGGCCTCCTGGCGCGCCCTGGTGGGTTGTGCCCACCAAGGGCCCCCTCTCTAGTGGGTCTTGGCTCCAGAAATTCTTATTATTGGTATAAAAAATCCTCAAAAAGTTTCGTTCCATTCCGAGAACTTTTAATTTTGCACAAAAACAACACCATGGTAGTTCTGCTGAAAACAGCGTCAGTCCGGGGTTAGTTTCATTCAAATCATGCAAATTAGAGTCCAAAACAGGAGGAAAAACATGAGCAAAAGTAGATACATTGCAGACGTATCAACTCCCCCAAGCTTAGTGCCTAGGCATAAGCGAGGCGGTTGGCCTTTGCCTAGTGCGTAGGCAGTGCCTAAGCTCCCTAGGCGTGGCCTAGACGGTAATATAGTTTTTACTCGTAGTGTCTTTGTCATTATTATATGGGTGTTGATATTAGTTTAGGGCATATAAATACATTAATTACCATCTACTGCCATTGGAATATAACCCGTTTGGCATATCAGTGCAATATGTTGCATGATTTCTTGCTTGGGTAGGCAATTCCATCATTGACCTGCCTAGACCTCCATTTATGCCCTAGGCGAGGCGTCTGGCCAGTACCTAGTGCCTCCTAGGCACTGCCTTTTCCAACAGAGGCTTAAACCTTTGCTTGTCCTCAACCAATTCAGTTGATAAACTAAAAGTGAGAAAGAAAAACTTTTACGAACTCTTTTGCTCTGGTTTGCATAAATAAGCTTAAACAACACCTAGGTTTTCAGCCAACATTATAACTAACCATGTCAACAATAACTCTTCAAGATTATAATGATTCATATCAATGACATAATCATCTCGTGAGCAATAATAAGATATCTCAAACAGCAACACGTTGTCAAAACAAACATGATATAATGTGACAATAATGGTACCGCAAAACATAAATGCAAAGCACCTCTGAAGTTCAAGCAACGACTAAACATTGTAATTCATGGTAGAAAAGATCTAATCATGATGCACCCAACATTAGCTATACACAATGCATAAATCATGACCGCTGTGCTCTACTCAGTTTCTGGCTCTTATTTATAGAAGGTGATGACACAACATAAAAGTAAATAGATAGTCCATTTGCAGAGTGAAGCAGTGATTTGCAGAGGTGCAAGAGCTCGATTTTTAAAACAAAAGTAAATGATATTTTGAGACATGCACCCTTCTTATTCACTTCACGACCATCAGTTATCAACATCTTCCATGCTAAGCACTCTAGTGGCGGTTCCCAAGCGGAAAGTAAAGGTTTTGACTCCATTGGGAGTTTTTGTTTGATTATTTAAGAGATGAACTCTTTTTGTATTTTGTAGTTTGGGACTGGGCATCCCTATTACCACCCATTTCCTCATGCGATGGCGAGTGAATAAACACTCGACCTGAGGATAACATGCTTAGCACAGAAGATATCAACCACCTCCTATCGTTCCATGAACGATCCAGGCACACAAAACGGATAATTGTTTAGAAGTTTTTAGAGGTGGCACATGCAAATTTACTTAGAAAGGCAGGGTAATACCGTATATAGGTAGGTATGCATGGTGGACTCATCTGGAATAACTTTGGGTTCAAGGTTTTTGATGTACAAGCAGAATCCCCACTTAGTACATGCGAAGTCTAGCAATTTAAGATTGGGAAGCGGCCAGCTAGAGAGCAACAACGATCATAACCAGGCATTATGCATAAGTAACATTGGACACTAGCATGAGTAGGATATGAACACCATGAACATAAATATTATAGAGGCTATGTTGGTTTTGATTCAACTACATGCATGAACATGTACCAAGTCAAGCCACTTGAATATTCAGAGGAGGATACCATATCATCATACTACATCACAATCATTTTAACGCTATGTTGATATCCTAGATAAATCATTATCCACTCCCACCTAGTTATGCATGGCATGAGAAACTGTAATCTCTAATTGTCATTGCAAACATGTTTAATCATAATGGGCTGAAGCTTGGATACTAGGTTAAATATATTTACACAGACAGAACAAGTCGAGTTCATACCAGTTTCTCCTTGCCACGGCCAGCTCATCGAATACCGTCATTAGTGCCTTTCACTTGCATGACCGAATGATATGAAAATAATAATAGTGAAAGAGTGCCATGGACTACGATAGAATATGCAAACATTTTATTCAATAGGAGAAGACAAGGTAAAATGGGATCTTATTAGTTCGACAGTTATTCATGTGAGAGCCACTCAACATTTTCATCATGGTGTTCTCCTCGGTAAGACTCGAATAAAAAGAAAAGAAATTCAGAGAAACACATTGAAATATTTTTGGAGTTTTTGGTTTTCTTCAATAAGCAAATAAAAAGCAAAAACGAGAAAAACTATTTACACGGTAAAGCTCCCAACAAGCAAAAGAAGAACAAGGAAATCTTTTTGGATTTTATTTTTAGTACTACTACAAAGCATTCATAGAAAGTAAATTACTACAACTTTTTTTCCTTTTTCTAAAGTTTTTAAAACACACAAGAACAAAGAAAGAAAAATAAATCTAAGCATGGATGATACAATGAAAAAGTGTGAACATCGAAAAATAGAATAAGTGGACATGAATGTAAAGTCGGTGAGAAACACGTACTGCCCCAAGCTTAGGCTTTTGGCCTAAGTTGATAGTAAATCAGTAGCCTGGAGGGTAGTAGTCGGCATGGTAGCTCACGGAGGCTCTCGGGGCAGAGGCCTCAGCACGCCGTGCCGCCAAAACTGCTGCGTTGTGAGCTCGGTCCTCGCTCTCAAGAACAATGTATTTTTCCTTGCTGTGGTAATCAAAGAGAGCAGGCACAGGCAGATATGTGTCCACAACATGTGATTGGTTAGACAAGAAATTATAAGTGAAGTTATCAGCCCTTCCCTTGAGAATCTTATGCTCCTTTAAGGCATCAAAATCTAAATATCGAGTGGGTAGGATAGGGTCAAAGGGCAAAGATGAAACACCCAGTCCTCGTACTAAACGTGCGGCATAAATTCCACCATAAAACCAGCCACTTCTGGCGTTATGCTGAATTCCACCATAAAACTCGAACCCAAATCACAAATCCGAAGGCAAGGCTTTTGTTTCTAAATTCGGAAACCTTCTTGAGAAGGAGTTTCTCTCGAAAGAAGTGAGTGGGAGGAAAGAGAACTTGACAAGGTAACTATACCTGCTCCCTTGTTGGAAAGTAGTACATCACATAAAACTGTTTCTGCGACACCTACACCAATAAGTGAGGAAGTTAATGATAATGATCATGAAACTTTAGACCAAGATACTACTGAACCTCGTAGATCAACCAGAGTAAGATCCGCGCCAGAGTGGTATGGTAATCCAGTTCTGGAAGTCATGCTACTAGATCATGATGAACCTACGAACTATGATGAAGCGATGGTGAGCCCAGATTCCGCAAAGTGGCTTGAAGCCATGAAATCTGAGATGGGATCCATGTATGAGAACAAAGTATGGACTTTGGTTGACTTGCCCGATGATCGGCAAGCAATTGAGAATAAATGGATCTTCAAGAAAAAGACTGACGCTGACGATAATGTTACTGTATATAAAGCTCGACTTGTCGCAAAAGGTTTTCGACAAGTTCAAGGGGTTGACTACGATGAGACCTTCTCACCCGTAGCGATGCTTAAGTCTGTCCGAATCATGTTAGCAATTGCCGCGTTTTATGATTATGAAATTTGGCAGATGGATGTCAAAACTGCATTCCTGAATGGATTTCTAGAAGAAGAGTTGTATATGATGCAACCGGAAGGTTTTGTCGATCCAAAGGGAGCTAACAAAGTGTGCAAGCTCCAGCGATCCATTTATGGACTGGTGCAAGCCTCTCGGAGTTGGAATAAACGTTTTGATAGTGTGATCAAAGCATTTGGTTTTATATAGACTTTTGGTGAAGCCTGTATTTACAAGAAAGTGAGTGGGAGCTTTGTAGCATTTCTGATATTATATGTGGATGACATATTGCTGATTCGAAATGATATAGAATTTCTGGATACTTGAATAAGAGTTTTTCAATGAAAGACCTCGGTGAAGCTGCTTACATATTATGCGTAAAGATCTATAGAGATAGATCAAGACGCTTAATTGGACTTTCACAAAGCACATACCTTGACAAGATTTTGAAGAAGTTCAAAATGGATCAAGCAAAGAAAGGGTTCTTGCCTGTGTTACAAGGTGTGAAGTTGAGTCAGACTCAATGCCCGACCACTTCAGAAGAGAGAGAGAAAATGAAAGATGTTCCCTATGCTTCAGCCACAGGCTCTATCATGTATGCAATGCTGTGTAGCAGACCTGATGTGTTCCTTGCTATAAGTTTAGCAGGGAGGTACCAAAGTAATCCAGGAGTGGATCACTGGACAGCGGTCAAGAACATCCTGAAATACCTGAAAAGGACTAAGGATATGTTTCTCGTATATGGAGGTGACAAAGAGCTCACCGTAAAAGGTTACGTTGATGCAAGCTTTGATACTGATCCGGACGATTCTATATCGCAAACCGGATACGTGTTTATATTAAACGGTGGAGCTATTAGTTGGTGCAGTTCTAAACAAAGCGTCGTAGTGGGATCTACATGTGAAGCGGAATACATAGCTGCTTCGGAAGCAGCAAACGAAGGAGTCTCGATGAAGGAGTTCATATCCGATCTAGGTGTCATACCTAGTGCATCGGGTCCAATGAAAATCTTTTATGACAATACTGGTGCAATTGCCTTGGCAAAGGAATCCATATTTCACAAGAGGACCAAGCACATCAAGAGACGCTTCAATTCCATCTGGGATCTAGTCCAGGTGGGAGACATAGAGATTTGCAAGATACATACGGATCTGAATATTGCAGACCCGTTGACTAAGCCTCTTCCACGAGCAAAACATGATCAGCACTAAGGCTCCATGGGTGTTAGAATCATTACTGTGTAATCTAGATTATTGACTCTAGTGCAAGTGGGAGACTGAAGGAAATATGCCCTAGAGGCAATAATAAAGTTATTATTTATTTCCTTATATCATGATAAATGTTTATTATTCATGCTAGAATTGTATTAACCGGAAACATAATACATGTGTGAATACATAGACAAACTTAGTGTCACTAGTATGCCTCTACTTGACTAGCTCGTTAATCAAAGATGGTTATGTTTCCTAACCATGAACAAGGTGTTGTTATTTGATTAACAAGGTCACATCATTAGTTGAATGATCTGATTGACATGACCCATTTCATTAGCTTAGCACCCGATCGTTTAGTATGTTGCTATTGCTTTCTTCATGACTTATACATGTTCCTATGACTATGAGATTATGCAACTCCCGTTTACCGGAGGAACACTTTGTGTGCTACCAAACGTCACAACGTAACTGGGTGATTATAAAGGAGCTCTACAGGTGTCTCCAAAGGTAGATGTTGGGTTGGCGTATTTTGAGATTAGGATTTGTCACTCCAATTGTTGGAGAGGTATCTCTAGGCCCTCTCGGTAATGCACATCACATAATCCTTGCAAGCATTGTGACTAATAAGTTAGTTGCGAGATGATGTATTACGGAACGAGTAAAGAGACTTGCCGGTAACGAGATTGAACTAGGTATTGGATACCGACGATCGAATCTCGGGCAAGTAACATACCGATGACAAAGGGAAGGCATCAAAATCTAAATACCGAGTGGGTAGGATAGGGTCAAAGGGCAAAGATGAAACACCTAGTCCTCGTACTAAACGTGCGGCATAAATTCCACCATAGAACCAGCCACTTCTGGCGTTATGCTGAAGTCTGAAGGAAATATGCCCTAGAGGCAATAATAAAGTTATTATTTATTTCCTTATATCATGATAAATGTTTATTATTCATGCTAGAATTCTATTAGCCGAAAACATAATACATGTGTGAATACATAGACAAACTTGCAAGCATTGTCGAGATTAGGATTTTCACTCCGATTGTCGGAGAGGTATCTCTGGGCCCTCTCGGTAATGCACATCACATAAGCCTTGCAAGCATTGTGACTAATAAGTTAGTTGCGAGATGATGTATTACGGAACGAGTAAAGAGACTTGCCGGTAACGAGATTGAACTAGGTATTGGATACCAACGATCGAATCTCGGGCAAGTAACATACCGATGACATAGGGAACAACGTATGTTGTTATGCGGTCTGACCGATAAAGATCTTCGTAGAATATGTAGGAGCCAATATGGGCATCCAGGTCCCGCTATTGGTTTTTGACTGGAGATGTGTCTCAGTCATGTCTACATTGTTCTCGAACCGTAGGGTCCGCACGCTTAACGTTACGATGAAGTTATTATGAGTTTGATGTACCGAAGTTAGTTCAGAGTCCCGGATGTGATCACGGACATGACGAGGAGTCTCAAAATGGTTGAGACATAAAGATTGATATATTGGAAGCCTATATTTGGATATCGGAAGTGTTCCGGGTGAAATCGGGATTTTACCGGAGTACCGAGAGGTTACCGGAACCCCCCGGGAGCCATATGGGCCTTAATGGGCTTTAGTGGAAAGGAGAAAGGGGCAGCCCAAGGTGGCCGCGCGCCTCCCCCCTCCCCTAGTCCTATTATGACTAGGAGAGGTGGCCGGCCCCCCTCTCTCTCTTTCCCCCTCGGGGAATCCTAGTCCAACTAGGATTGGGGGGGGGGAGTCCTACTCCCGGTAGGAGTAGGACTCCTCCTGCGCCCTCCTCCTAGACGGCCGCACCCTTCCCCTTGGCTCCTTTATATACGGAGGCAGGGGGCACCTCTAGACACACAAGTTGATCATTGAGATCGTTCCTTAGCTGTGTGCGGTGCCCCCTGCCACCATATTCCACCTCGATCATATCGTTGTTGTGCTTAGGCGAAGCCCTGCGTTGGTAGTACATCAAGATCGTCATCACGCCGTCGTGCTGATGGAACTCCCCCCCGAAGCTTTGCTGGATCGGAGCCCGGGGATCGTCATCGAGCTGTACGTGTGCTAAGAACTCGGAGGTGCCGAGTAACGGTGCTTGGATCGGTCGGATCAGGAAGAAGACGTACGACTACTTCCTCTACGTTGTGTCAACGCTTCCGTTGCGATCTACAAGGGTACGTAGATCAGACTCTCCCCCTTGTTGCTATGCATCACCATGATCTTGCGTGTGCGTAGGAAATTTTTTGAAATTACTACCTTCCCCAACAAAGTCTACATGCAACAATCGCGCCCAGGTTATAATTCCTTTCACCAGTGAGAGCGGTGTGAATGAGGCTCAAGTATGGCGAACAAAGTATGCTATAGTCTTGCTTGCCTACTATGCATTTCCTGTTAAATAATGCAAGGTACTGAATTGCGGGGAAGTGAATGCTCTTTATTCTTCCTTGCCTTACTCCCCTATTTTCACCGTAACAAAGCCTAGTCAAGAAGGTCTCATACTCAGCCTTTGCTGGCTCATCAAGCGAACCTCAAAATGGAAGGTTGCAATGGTAAGCAAAATTTTCTAGTGGAATAGTAAATGATTCATCATAAAGCATAAACGACACCCTAGACTCACGTGGAAAATATTTAAATCCTTCGACAAATGATTCAATCAGAAGATGGTGTTGTTCGCACTTATCTGAGAGGTAGGGACCGAAACCGGCATTATGAACATATTGCTCAAATTCCTCTTTGATTCCCACCTGCATCATATACTCATCGCAAGGCCATAAGCATGTTTTGGTGGCTACATCTCGCGTGGAACTTTCACTTGGTTCAACGTATGACCGGTGGGCGGAACTGTCACTAGAGGATGCCCCCGAGGATCTTCTCCTCGAAGAACTCCTTCCAAATAGGTTCATCATGACCACTTATAATTTTCTATGAACACAAATCTGAATTTTTAGTTTACAAATTTTTTCCAAGAGAACTTCACAAAACTAATAGCAACTACTCATAGGGATACATAGAGGCCATAGCAAGCATTCAAACTACTTAGAACACTAAGAATTCAACATGCAAGCACATCTACAGCAGCACCAAGAGTAGCTAATTATTCAAAGTATAAACCACTAAAACAAAAAATAATTGGACAAATGGTGGAGTCACATACCTAGCAACAGTGTCCTGAAACAGTTTCGGAAATGGAGCTCCGAGCAAAGAGATCGAAATTGGCAGCAAAACGAGCAAGAACACGGGAGAGAGAGCAAGAGTGATTGCCAGTGTCAAAACCAGCGGATCTCGGGTAGGGGGTCCCGAGCTGTGCGTCTAGGCGGATGGTAACAGGATGCAGGGAACACGATCTTTTACCCAGGTTCGGGCCCTCTTGATGGAGGTAAAACCCTACGTCCTGCTTGATTAATATTGATGATATGGGTAGTGCAAGAGTAGATCTACTACGAGATCGAAGAGGCTAAACCCTAGAAGCTAGCCTATGGTATGATTGTATGTTGTCCTATGGACTAAAACCCTCCGGTTTATTAGACGCCGGAGAGGGCTAGGGTTACACAAGGTCGGTTACAAAGGAGGAGATATGCGTATCCGTATTGCCTAGCTTGCCTTCCACGCCAAGTAGAGTCCCATCCGGACACGAGACGAAGTCTTCAATCTTGTATCTTCATAATCTAACAGTCCGGCCAAAGAATATAGTCCGGCTGTCCGGAGTCCCCCTAATCCAGGACTCCCTCAGTAGCCCCTGAACCAGGCTTCAATGACGATGAGTCCGGCGCGCAGTATTGTCTTCGGCATTGCAAGGCGGGTTCCTCCTCCGAATACATCACAGAAGAATTTGAATACAAGGATAGTGTCCGACCCTGCAAAATAAGTTCCACATACCACCGTAGAGAGAATAATATTTCCACAAATCTAATCTGCTGACACATTTCGGCAACACGACATTATGCCACGGCCCGGTAATTATTCGAACCGTTTTTCTTCAACTAGCCTCACACATAACGCGAGGCGGTTTATTGACACATCTTGTGTGACGCCCGGATAATTAGGCTACAGTAATCCCGCGTTAACGATGCCACGTCACCTCGGTTACTGTTGGTGATCTTGCATTAATTCAAAACCATTTCAAAATTCAAATTCAAATTAATGTCAACAAGAATTTTTTTTAAAAAAAATTGAAACAAAAATGTTCGGTGGTTGCCGAATATTACAAGGGTAATTGTAGTGCAACAAACATATTTTAGAAAATGCCTAAAAGATTTAAAATGAAATAAAACGGTATAGAAAATAAATAACAAAAAGAAAATACAAAACAGAAAACAAACCAACAAAAAAAAACAGAAAACCCCCAGGCCAATTGGGCCTCAGCCCAGCCAGTGGCCTGCCAGGCCGGCCCACTTACCCCCTGCCTATAACCCGTGTGGGCGACCAAACCCTAACCCCCCACCGACACCACTTCCCCCCGACTCCCCTCCGTCCCGATCTGGACGCCGCCGCCCCAGCGCCCGTTGCCATCGCCACTGCACCGCGACCAGGGCGCCCGGCGCCAACGCCGTGCTTGCCGCCCTCGTCCCCGTCGCCCACGCCGGAGCCTTCCAGCCTCGTCCCTCTCCTCTCCCGCAAGCCCGAGCGTCGCCATGGCCGTGCCACCGTGGAGCTCGCGGCTACCGTGCCCCGTTCGTCTCCCCGACGTGTCCCCGAGCTTCTCTGGCGACCGCTGCTTCACCTGCACCGACTGGACCGAGCCGAGAACCCCTGCATCGTCCCCAACGCCATCGTCATCAACCTGCGGCCACCTGCATCGCCGCCATCGATTCGCTCCGGCAAGCCCTCCCCGAGCCCGCTCTCGCACACCTGCAGGCTCACTGTGAGCCCCTACTCCTTCCCTCTCGCTTGCATCGCCGTTAGACTGCCTGTAGGACGCCCCCCCCCACCGTGCCCGGAGCTCGCTCCCCCATGGCCTCCCCCTGCCACGGTTCCCTACCGCCGTCGCCGTGCCCTGCCACTGCCCCGCGGCGCCGTTCCCCCTGTCGCCTCGACCCGTGCTGCCTCCCACCAGCCCCCCTGTTCTACCTCACGCTGCCGCCCCACCTCGCTCAACTGCGGGCGCCTACCTCCGCTGCCCCCTCGCCGTGCTGCTCCGGCGCCCTCCCGTGGCCGGCGCCCCCTGGTAGCCTGGGCGTGCGCCCAAACGGGCTAGCGCCCAGCGCCCGCATGCCTGTACCCCAGCACCCATGACCCGCATCGCCCCCATGGGCCTATGACATGTGGGGCCAGGCCCCAGAACGTTAAAAAAAGAGAAAAGAAAAAGGAAAAAAATGACTTAATAAAATTAATTAATAATTAATTAATTAGTGAATTAATTAACTTAATTAATCTTGTTTAGTTAACCTAATTAAGTATTGAGAGTTAATTAAACTGTGATTAGATTAGTTAAATCCTAATTAGAGTAAACAATGTATGACATGCGGGACCCAAACATCAGATTGACCCAGTCAACTCCCTGTTGACTGCTGACGTCATGCTGACGTCATGATGACGTCAGCGTGCACTATTCTGGATAATGTTGTATTTAAATAATTAAATAAATCCTGAAAATGATTTAAATCTTTTAAAATTAATATAAAATAAACCGTAGCTCAGATGAAAATACTTTCTACATGAAAGTTGCTCAGAACGACGAGATGATTCTGGATACGCAACCCGTTCGTCCGCCACACCTCCCTAACCTATCGAACTCGCAACTTTCCCCCTCTAGTCCTCTGCCCGAAAACGCAAAACACCGGGGATACCTTCCTGGATGTCATCCCCCTTCACCGGTAGCACCTATTACCACGTTAGGGCACCCCTAGCACTGTTACTTGTCATGTCATGCATCACTATGCATATGCTTGCTTAAATATTTATTGTTTCTCCCCCCTCTTCTCTCGATAGACACCGAGACCGACGCCGCTGCTACCCAGTACGACTACGGAGTTGACGACCCCTCTCTCTTGCCAGCGCAACCAGGCAAGCCCCCCCTTTGATCACCAGATATCGCCTACTCTTCTCTATACTGCTTGCATTAGAGTAGTGTAGCATGTTACCGCTTCCCGTTAATCCTATACTGATGCATAGCCTGTCCTTGCTACTACTGTTGTTACCTTTACCTGCAAACCTAATGCTTAGTATAGGATGTTAGCTTATCGTCAGTGGCCCTACATTCTTGTCCGTCTGCCATGCTATACTATCGGGCCGTGATCACTCAGGAGGTGATCACGGGTATATACTATATACTTTATACATGATACATGTGGTGACTAAAGACGGGTAGGCTCGTAGGAGCACCCGCGAGTGGATCTTTGAGGCGGAGCAACAGGGCAGGTTCCGACCACCTAGGAGAGAGGTGGGCCTGGCCCTGGTCGGTGTTCGCGGATACTTAACACGCTTAACGAGATCTGGGTATTTGATCTGAGTCTGGCCATTTGGTCTATACGCACTAACCATCTACGTGGGAGCAGTTATGGGTATCCCGGCGTCGTGGTATCAGCCGAAGCCTTCGTGACGTCAGCGACTGAGTGGCGCGCGCCGGATTGGACTGGAATGCCACTAGGCTAGGTCTGCTTCCGGCCGCGTACGCAACGTGCAGGTGTGCAAAGGGCGATGGGCCCAGACCCCTACGCCATAGGATTTAGACCGCCGTGCTGACCTCTTTGTTGTGCCTAGGTAGGGCTGCGACGTGTTGATCTTCCGAGGCCGGGCATGACCCAAAAAAGTGTGTCCGGCCAAATGGGATCGAGCGTGTTGGGGTATGTGGTGCACCCCTGCAGGGAAGTTTATCTATTCGAATAGCCGTGTCCCTCGGTAAAAGGACGACCCGGAGTTGTATCTTGACCTTATGACAACTAGAACCGGATACTTAATAAAACACACCCTTCCAAGTGCCAGAGACAACCGGTGATCGCTCTCTCACGGGTGACGAGGAGAGGATCATCGGTTAGGGTTATTCTATGCGATGCTACTTGGAGGACTTCAGTCTACTCTCTTCTACATGCTGCAAGACGGAGGCTGCCAGAAGCATAGTCTTCGAAAGGATTAGTAATCCCCCTCTTATTCTAGCATTCTGCAGTTCAGTCCACATATGATACCCTTATTCCATTTGATACCCATGCATATGTAGTATAGCTCCTTGCTTGCGAGTACTTTGGATGAGTACTCACGGTTGCCTTCTCCTTCTTTTCCCTCTATTCCTTCTACCTGGTTGTCGCAACCAGATGTCGGAGCCCAGGAGCCAGACGCCACCGTCGATGACGACTCCTACTACACCGGAGGTGCCTACTACTATGTGTTGCCCGCTGACGACGACCAGGAGTAGTTTAGGAGGATCCCAGGCAGGAGGCCTGCGCCTCTTTCGATCTGTATCCCAGTTTGTGCTAGCCTTCTTAAGGCAAACTTGTTTAACTTATGTCTGTACTCAGATATTGTTGCTTCCACTGACTCGTCTATGATCGAGCTCTTGTATTCGAGCCCTCGAGGCCCCTGGCTTGTAATATGATGCTTGTATGACTTATTTTATTTGTAGAGTTGTGTTGTGATATCTTCCCGTGAGTCCCTGATCTTGATCGTACACGTTTGCGTGTATGATTAGTGTACGATTAAATCGGGGGCGTCACATCTTGTCAAAGCAGAGATCGTGTTCCCCTAATTACGGGATTCTCATCAATACGGTCGTGGGTAACCCAACAGTATCTAGGACTCCTAGATTATAGGCAAGTCCCAAACGACTACGGAGAGGACGCTTGATAGTCACCCTCTTTATAACGGGACAAGGCTTGTAATCTTTCCTTCCCGTGCTCAATCGAATCCTTCCCCCGCCTAGAGTTCTAACACCCAAAGCCCAGGTCAGGTGCTCCGGACCTTCAATCTTGTCCAGATCTAGCCTTCAAGGCCGGTGGATGCCCTCCTCCGTTACAGAAGAAGATATCAAGAAGTTGAGGGAGGCCAGATACCTGACCACCGAGGTTTCGCATCGGCTGCCCGCCCGAGGGCAGGCTGTCCCTACTCCTGAACCCAACGAAGACGTCGTGTTCATCTCCCACTTCCTCCGAGGTCTAGGCCTCACTCTGGATCCCTTCATTAGGGGGCTAATGTTTTATTACGGGCTAGATTTCCACTATCTAGCCCTGGACTCCTTTCTCCACATGTCATCATTTATTGTTGTATGTGAGGCATTCCTCCGCATTACCCCTCACTTTGGCCTATGGCTCAAGACCTTTGACGTGAAGCCGAAGATGGTCGAGGGGCAGTATGCAGTGTGCGGAGGCGCATTAATAAGCAGGATTGCCGGAGCTCCATGGCCAAAGGGTTCTATTCCAGAGGTCTCCGGATTATGGCAACGGGAGTGGTTTTACATCACAGCTCCCAGAAGTGCAAAGTGGGCGGTTGCCCCTGCTTTCCGCTCAGGCCCTCCACCACAACTGATGTCATGGATTAGCATAGGGTTGAGCTGGGGTCCCGCCAAGGACATGCCTTTACTGCAAAGACGCATTCAAAATCTCTTCGAAGGAGATTTCAGTTTGATTATAGTAATGCAAGTCATATTGGCTCGACGAATCCAGCCATGCAAACGCCGGCCACTTCGCACGTGGGAGTTCAACCCAGAAGGACCGCGCGCTATTCAGAATTTCCTTGGCCTGACGCACGAGGAGATGTATAGATCATTCTTCGGACCCTAGATAGAGTGTCCGGATACTACCGAGGACGTGGGCCTGAGCAGCAACCGCGCCGCTGGCCAAGTAAGTTATCCTCTAGCCGAACACACCGTCTTTCATTTATCATGACGTTATTCTGAGAAATCGCTCTTTGACCAGGATTGGATAACAAAGGCGAAGATGATTCGGTGTTCGTCCCCCCTTCCTGAGGGTTTGGAAAATCCGGTACTGGAAAAGATGCTCGAGCTAGTACCTTGCCCGGAGCCCTCAAAGGAAGACAAAGGGGGGAATAATGAGGGCAAAAGCGAGCCTCCACCGCTACCTATTCCGACCGAGGGAACGAGCGCCTCCATGAGCGAGGATAACCGAGGGGAGGAATCTGACATTCTCTCACCCCGGGGAAGGAAGAGGACTACCTCTGAAGATCCGGAAACCAAGGTTTCCAAGCGGGCGAAGAAATCTCAACCAGAGGGTCCTTCCTTTGAGGGTGCTCTTGCCGCACAAAGCCCTTGCAGGGACCAGCCCTCTAACAAGTTGTAAGTAATTAAAAAGTACTTTAATAGGGAAGATATATTACCTTACCTCTGAGGAAAATAACCGAAGTATTTATCTTGCAGTTCGGATCTTAGCCGTTCTCAGCAGAGCTCGTCTTCGGGGGATCTTCTTCCGGAGATGATGGAGAGCGAAACGCCTCCCCTAGACTCCTCCGCTCAAGAAGCGGGCGACCTTGAAGTGTCGTCACGGTGGGCCTCTCCGGATCCGGTGAGGCCAGAAGATAATCCTATAGTCACCCGAAGTCTCCAGCATCCGGCTCTTGAAGAGAGCAAACAGAAGAGTCCGACACCATCTGGTATGCGGTCGGACATACTGAGAGAGCTGTTGGAGCAAGCGGCCATCTCAGAAGAACACCGTACATTGATGGGTACGATGATGGAAAGGATTTCATCCGCCGAAAGCGGGTTGCATGATGCCTTTATGAGTCTACTGACGGGCTTTGAGGTACGTAAAATGATGTACATTTGTGATGGTACCGCACATTTTTAGGTGTGCCCTGTGTAGATAGTAGCCCCTGAGACTCTGGTTGTCGCCGAGAACGGCGACAAATAGAGGATCGTAGTCCCAGGAAATAACTATACCGCTTTAATGTGCAGGTAGTGGGAGCTCCGGTGGCTAGCCGGACTCATGAGTTTGCCGAACTGAAGCGGCAACTAGATGCGGCGGATGCCGACATCGAGCTTGTTAACAAGAGGCTTGACGAGGCACAGGGTAAGTGGTATTTTCTGGTGAATGCCACATAGTAAGAGCAGCATGATGCCAGTATCTTTAATATGTTATGACTGCAGATGGAGCTGCCACCGTGCAAACCCTGCGGGCGGAGCTTGCCCGAGCCAAAGAACAAGCAAGGATTAGTAATGCGGCCGCTTTGAAGGCAGCCGAAGAGTTGAAAGCCGATAAGGCTGCGCAGTTTAGTTGAGCCCCGGGGCAGTAGTAGGTCCTGTCTACCAAGCGCCGGACATGTTTGCTTGAACCGAAATAAGCTGACAATACAAATTAGTTGTCAACTATTTTTGAATAAACTGTATGAAAGACCTAAACATATGCATGCATGGTTGAGAAAAACTCACGAAATGGTAGAACTGGAGGCGTTTGCACATCGACCCAAATGTTTATATTACCTTCAATATCATCTTCCGGACGAATATCAAAGGTGATAACCATATCAGGCTCAAATGCATAAGCCTTGCATAGTGCTTGCTAAGTTTTGCATTCAAAATGGGTGTAGGTGTCTCCATTATATAATTTGACGTTGAAAGTATACCCATGCTCCGTCTTCAAGTAAACTCTCTTTACCTCCATATCATCTATAGCACAAAAACCTATCTTATCCAAGACAAAAATTCTTGCATGGCAGGGGATGCGCTAGTAGAATAGTGAAAATTTAAAATTATAAGTTGAAGCAAATGAAGCATAAGTTTTGCATTCAAATAATAATTGACAAAGTGACTTACTGTATCAACTTCGAATGACTCATCCAGCTTGATGCTGAAGCGCCTACCATCAACAAGGAAATTTTGGTCGCACAGGCCGCGCTGGTCTTCACAGTGTTCGCACATAATGAAATCTTTTTCGTCGTCAGATGACATTTCCTATGTTCATATAGGTGAAACATTAAACACCTATATCTAGCCAAATATATATTCATCTAACATTTGACATTAATATATCTAACTATATTCATCTCTAACAATTGACATTACTATATATTTAACTTTTCTATCGAATTCATCTGACATTCGACATTAATGTAACATTTATATAAACTAAAAATATATAAAAAATTAAATAAACAGAAAAACTCATTAACAAATAATATTTTAATTAGATCATCAAATCTCATATACCTAAATTTTCTTACTAAAAATAAACTAGTTATATTAATTATTCAACTATTTCAAATCTCATATACCTAAATAAACTAGTTCGACAATTTTCGTACTAAAAATAAACTAGTTATATTAATTATTCAACTAGTTCAAATCTCATATACCTATATTCATCTCTAACAATTGACATTAATATGTATTTAACTTTTCTATCTAATTTATCTAACATTCGACATTAATCTAATATTCGATCATCTAATTAACTTTTCTAAAAAACAGAAAACAGAAAATATGTAAAAAAATGTGTGTGTGTGTGTATGTGTGTGTATGTATGTGTGTGTATGTGTGTGTGTATACTACAGTGCCGCCCCGTAGCCGCCGCCCCGTACGTACGAGCGGGGACGCCGGCGTACGGTGCGGGGGCGGCGGCGTACGTACGGGCCGGTGCGCGCGGCGCGGGTGCGAGAGAGACGTACGGCCGCGGCAATGACGACGGACGGCGGCGGCGTTCGGGGCGGTAGCACGAGACGACGACGACGACGGACGGCGGCGGGGACAGCGACGATGACGAGGGACGACGGGCGACGGGTGGCGACGACGGGATCGAGCGGCGCGCGCGGCGATGTCTCGCGAGAGGTTGGAGACGAAGTGGGGAGATGAAACCGATGTTTCGCCAGGCCAAGCGCCGGGAAACGAAGGCTTTTAGTACCGGTTGGAGCCACCAACCGGTACTAAAGGAGGGGGGGCCTTTAGTACCGGTTGGAGCCACCAACCGGTACTAAAGGCCTTGCGCTGCCACCCCAAAGTTTAGTCCCACCTCGCCCGGCGAAGGGCAGCCTCACTGGTTTATAAACCCAGTTGCGGCTACCTCTTCAAACTCTTCTGTATAGCAGGCTTCTCGGCCTAATTAATTAAGGCGCGCTGCCCTGTGAGTGTGCTGGCCCTTCTGGGCCTGCATTTGCACACCCTAGGTCTGGCAGGCCCACTGGCCAGTGCACCAACAAATTTTTTATATAGTTTTTTCTTTTCTGCATTACTTATTTTCTTCTATTTATTTTTGAGTAGTTTTTTATATAGTTTTTCTTTTCTGCATTATGTATTTTCTTCTATTTATTTTTGAGTAATTTTTTTGTATAGTTTTTTTATTTTCTGCATTATTTATTTTCTTCTATTTATTTTCTTCTGGAAATTGAATGCTGCATACTGAACAATTAGGTAAATGACCAAAAAACAACAAATGATGTCAGAACATGTTGGAAATTCATGACATCGCTTTAAATGCTGGATACTAAACACAAAAGAAGTCCGGAGTTCAAATAAGTTTAAAAAACATTGAAGTGGCCATGTAACAGATGAAGTGCGTCCAGTTTTTGCCGTGACCCTCTCTACTCTTTCGCGCATGCTATGCGGGTGATATGATGATACCATGCCAAGTTTCAACATTTTCAGGATTCATTTTGTAGTGATTTTCAATTTCACGGTCATTTAGCTCTCTAAAAAATTAGGTAAATGACCGAAAAACAACAAATGATGTCAGAACATGTTGGAAATTGATGACGTCACTTTAAATGCTGCATACTGAACACAAAAGAAGTCCGGAGTTCAAATAAGTTATTAAAAATAAAAAAGAGGTGCAATGCTGGTTAATTTGCTTCAAGCCATTCGGAATAGTGTAGACTTTACTGCACATAGCTCAGTGCAATCTATGCTATTCCGCAAGGCTTGAAGCTAATCAACATGTAGATGAGCATTGCAACTCTTTGTCATTGTCTGTGCACTCACGGCTTATAAACCGCTCATACTGGCTCTCTCTTGGCGAAGATCACAAGATAGTTTGGTTAAATTGCATTACTTATAAGTCCAGTTAACATGGATGCTTATGATGCAAGAGCAACAGCAAAAGTGAAAATTTGGCACAAATAGGTAGTTGTGTAACTAAAATAGGTAGGAGGAGAGATAGCTCTTATGTCACAAAAAAGAAGTTGTATCAAACCTTTTATGTCGGATCTAGAACAAACCAATCGGTATCGCCATCATACAGCCCAACCGTGGCTCGTGATGCATATATATGCATATCAAATGCAGGGTTGGGCGTATGATGGCGAATCCGAATGATTTGTATTCAGTCGATGAACTGGTAGATATATGTAGTCGATGAACTGGTAGATGTATGTAGTCGATGAACTGAAAGACTTATGCAGGGAAGGCGAGAGGTGGGCTATATATAGGGTCGTCTGGCTCACAAAGTGATTGTGGTAGTTTCGATCCAACGACTCACATGAGCTAGGATGAAACACACCCTTGATCCAACGACTTGCAAAAGCTAGAAAGAAACACACGATCCGTGTGATTCTTCCTGATTGGTGGGATGCTCGGAAAGAGTTTGTCCAGTTTGTACACGAAGTGCGTCCAGTTTTTGCCGTGACCCTCTCTACTCTTTCGCGCATGCTATGCGGGTGATATGATGATACCATGCCAAGTTTCAACATTTTCAGGATTCATTTTGTAGTGATTTTCAATTTTACGGTCATTTAGCTCTCTAAACAATTAGGTAAATGACCGAAAAACAACAAATGATGTCAGAACATGTTGGAAATTGATGACGTCGCTTTAAATGCTGCATACTGAACACAAAAGAAGTCCGTAGTTTAAATAAGTTATTAAAAATAAAAAAGAGGTGCAATGCTGGTTAATTTGCTTCAAGCCATTCGGAATAGTGTAGACTGCACTGCACATAGCTCAGTGCAATCTATGCTATTTCGCAAGGCTTGAAGCTAATCAACATGTAGGTGAGCATTGCAACTCTTCGTCATTTTCTGTGCACTCACGGCTTATAAACCGCTCATACTGCCTCTCTCTTGGCGAGGTGGGACTAAAAACAGCTTGCCATAACCTCATTAGTACCGGTTCGTGGTACGAACCGGCAGTAAATGGTGATAGTGGGGCCATAGCCTGACCGCAGGCTGACACAACCTCTTTAGTACCGGTTCGTGGCATGAACCGGTACTAAAGGTTCGCCACGAACCGGTACTATTGATTGCCGCCACGAACCGGCACTAATGTACACATTAGTGCCGGCTCTAATTCAAACCGGCACTAGTGTGCTTCACGTTTGATCCTTTTTCTACTAGTGGTAACTCTTCAACTCAAACCTTGTTTAATTTCCCTTCATGCTTACCGAAGGATGATTTCTATGATGACTATTATGATCCCTTTGATTCTCTTGAAATATCCCTTTTTGATGATGCTTGTATGCTTGTGGCCAAAATGCTAATATGAATTATGCCTATGGAGATGAACTTGCTATAGTTCCTTATGTTAGACATGAGATTGTTGCTATTGCACCCACGCATGATAGTCCTATTATCTTTTTGAATTCTCCCGACTACACTATATTGGACAAGTTTGCCTTTATTAAAGATTATACTGATGGGTTGCCTTTTACCGCTGCACATGATGATTTTGATAAATATAATATGCATGTGCTTGCTGATCCTACTTGCAATTATTATGAGAGAGGAACTATATCTCCACCTCTCTATGTTTCCAACATGGTAAAATTGCAAGAAACTGTTTATACTATGCATTGGCCTTTACTTTGTGTGCATGAATTGTTCTTTTATGACATGCCGATGCATAGGAAGAGAGTTAGACTTCGTTGTTGCATGATATATGTTGCCTTGTGCTCACTACTAAATGCTAAATCATTGCTAATTGAAATTGGCTTTGATATACCTTGGGATCCGGGTGGATTCACTACTTGAGCACTATATGCCTAGCTTAATGGCTTTAAAGAAAGCGCTACCAGGGAGACAACCCGGAAGTTTTAGAGAGTAATTTATTTCTGTTGAGTGCTTTTATATAGTTTAAAAACAAAAAAATAAAGATGGGAACCCGAAATTTTCAAAAAGAAAAGCGAAAGTGAGAAAGACAAGCATTGTTGAAGTGGGAGCTAGCCTTGAACTTTGTTCATGCTCACTGAAACTTTGTGAATCTTGATTACATAAACTTTTCAATAAAAATAATTATCCCCTTGTACAATTCAATTGTATTATAAAAATAATGTGCCAAGGTTTGCCTTTAGGATGTTTACATTTGCTTGATGGTTTGTATAGTGGAGGATAGAAACTTTGGCTGTAGTGTGCGATTTTACACTTTTTACTGGAAAATCAAATGGTTCTGAAACGTTTTGCAGTCTTTCTATAAATTTTTTTTATTTTTCATAATTTTGGCAGAATTTTTCAAGTATCAGAAGTATGGTGAATGTTCAGATTATTACAGACTGTTCTGTTTTAGACAGATTCTGTTTTTGATGCATAGTTTGCTTGTTTGGATGAAACTATCGATTTATATCAGTGGATTAAGCCATGAAAAAGTTATATTACAGTAGATATAATGCAAAAAGTAAAATATGAATTGGTTTGCAACAGTACTTAGAGTAGTGATTTGCTTTATTATACTAACGGATCTTACCGAGTCTTTCGTTGAAGTTTTGTGTGGATGAAGTGTTCGATGATCGAGAAGGTCTCGATGTGAGAAGAAGGAGGAGAGGCAAGAGCCCAAGCTTGGGGATGCCCAAGGCACCCCAAGTAAATATTCAAGGAGACTCAAGTGTCTATGCTTGGGGATGCCCCGGAAGGCATCCCCTCTTTCTTCAACAAGTATCGGTATGTTTTTGGATTCGTTTCATTCATGTGATATGTGCAGATCTTGGAGCGTGTTTTGCATTTAGTTTTCATTTTTCTTTTATGCACCATGCTGGTATGAGATAGTCCTTGGTTGATTTATAGAATGCTCTATGCACTTCAGTTATGTCTTTTGAGTATGGCTTTATAGAATGCTTCATGTGCTTCACTTATATCATTTGAAGTTTGGATTGTCTGTTTCTCTTTACATAGAAAACCACCATTTGTAGGATGCTCTTTTGCTTCACTTATATTTGTTAGAGCGTGGGCATATCTTTTGTAGAAAGAATTAAACTCTCTTGCTTCACTTATATCTATTTAGAGAGATGACAGGAACTGGTCATTCACATGGTTAGTCATAAAATCCTACATAAAACTTGTAGATCACTGAATATGATATGTTTCATTCCTTGCAATAGTTTTGCGATATAAAGATGGTGATATTAGAGTCATGCTACTGGGTAGTTGTGGATTGTAGAAATACTTGTGTTGAGGATTGTGATTCCTGTAGCATGCACGTATGGTGAACCGTTATGTAATGACGTCGGAGCATGAGGAATTTAATGATTGTCTTCCTTATGAGTGGCGGTCGGGGACGAGCGATGGTCTTTTCCTACCAATCTATCCCCCTAGGAGCATGCGTGTAGTACTTTGTTTCGATGACTAATAGATTTTTGCAATAAGTATGTGAGTTCTTTATGACTAATGTTGAGTCCATGGATTATATGCACTCTCACCCTTCCATCATTGCTAGCCTCTCTTGTACCGCGCAACTTTCGCCGGCACCATAAACCCACCATATACCTTCCTCAAAACAGCCACCATACCTACCTATCATGGCATTTCCATAGCCATTCCGAGATATATTGCCATGCAACTTCCATCATCATCATATACATGACCTGAGCATTTATTGTCATACTTCTTTGCATGATTGTAAGTAAATAAAAGTGTGATGATCATCATTATTAGAACATTGTCCCATGTGAGGTTATCAAAATAAAAGAGGCCAAAGAAGCCCAAAAAAAGAGGCCAAATAAGCCCACCAAAAAAATGAGAGAAAAGAGAGAAGGGGCAATGTTACTATCCTTTTACCACACTTGTGCTTCAAAGTAGCACCATGTTCTTCATATAGAGAGTCTCTTGAGTTATCACTTTCATATACTAGTGGGAATTTCCATTATAGAACTTGGCTTGTATATTCCGATGATGGGCTTCCTCAAATGCCTGAGGTCTTCATGAGCAAGCAAGTTGGATGCACACCCACTTAGTTTCAGTTTGAGCTTTCATACACTTATAGCTCTTAGTGCATATGTTGCATGGAAATCCCTACTCACTCTCATTGATATCTATTGATGGGCATCTCCATAGCCCGTTGATACGCCTAGTTGATGTAAGACTATCTTCTCCTTTTTGTCTTCTCCACAACCTCCATTCTATTCCACCTATAGTGCTATGTCCATGGCTCACGCTCATGTATTGCGTGAAAGTTGAAAAAGTTTGAGAACATCAAAAGTATGAAACAATTGCTTAGCTTGTCAACGGGGTTGTGCATGATGTGAATATTTTGTGTGGTGAAGATGGAGCATAGCCATACCATATGATTATTTAGGGATAACTTTCTTTGGCCATGTTATTGTGAAAATACATGATTGCTTTATTAGTAGGCTTGAAGTATTATTGTTTTTATGTCAAATGATAGACTATTGCTTTGAATCACTCGTGTCTTAATATTCATGCCATGATTAGATATGTGATCAAGATTATGCTAGGTAGCATTCCACATCAAAAATTATCTTTTTTATCATTTACCTACTCGAGGACGAGCAGGAATTAAGCTTGGGGATGCTGATACATCTCCGTCGTATCTATAATTTTTGATTGTTCCATACCAATATTCTACAACTTTCATATAATTTTGGCAACTTTTTATACTAATTTTGGGACTAACATATTGATCCAGTGCCCAGTGCCAGTTCCTGTTTGTTGCATGTTTTTGGTTTCGCAGTAAACCCATATCAAACAGAGTCCAAATGGGATAAAAACTGATGGAGATTTTTTTTGGAATATATGTGATTTTTGGGAAGAAAAATTCACGTGAGACAATGCCCGAGGCGGCCATGAGGCAGGGGGCGTGCCCCGGGGGGGCAGGCGCACCCTGGGCCCTCATGGCCACCCTGTAAGGCGGTTGATGCCCTTCTTTCGCCGCAAGAAATCTAATATCAGGATAGCGACCGTGTTAAAATTTCATCCCAATCGGAGTTACGGATCTCCGGGAATATAAGAAACGGTGAAAGGGCAGAATATGAGAACGCAGAAACAGAGAGAGACAGAGAGACAGATCCAATCTCGGAGGGGCTCTCGCCCCTCCCACGCCATGGAGACCAAGGACTAGAGGGGAAACCCTTCTCCCATCTAGGGAGGAGGTCAAGGAAGAAGAAGAAGGAGGGGGCTCTCTCCCCCTCGCTTCCAGTGGCGCCGGAGTGCCACCGGGGGTCATCATCATCACCGCAATCTTCACCAACAACTTCACCGCCATCATCACCAGCTCTTCCCCCCTCTATGCAGTGGTGTAACGCCTCTTTTACCCGCTGTAATCTCTACTTAAACATTGTGCTCAATGCTATATATTATTTCCCAATGATGTATGGCTATCCTATGATGTTTGAGTAGATTCGTTTTGTCCTATGGGCTATTTGATGATCGTGATTGGTTTGAGTTGCATGTTTTATTATTGGTGCTGTCATATGGTGCTCTCCGTGTCTCGCAAGCGTGAGGGATTCCCGCTGTAGGGTTTGCAATATGTTCATGATTTTCTTATGGTGGGTGGCGTGAGTGACAGAAGCACAGACCCGGGTAAGTAGGTTGTTTACATATGGGATAAAGAGGACTTGATACTTTAATGCTATGGTTGGGTTTTACCTTAATGATCTTTAGTAGTTGCGGATGCTTGCTAGAGTTCCAATCATAAGTGCATATGATCCAAGTAGAGAAAGTATGTTAGCTTATGCCTTTCCCTCATATAAAATTGCAATAATGATTACTGGTCTAGTTATCGATTGCCTAGGGACAAATAACTTTCTCGTAACAAAAAGCTCTTTACTAAAACTAACCTAGTTGTGTCTTTACCTAAACAGCCCCTACTTTTTATTTACGTAACCTTTATTATCTTGCAAAGCTATTCAAAAACACCTACAAAGTACTTCTAGTTTCATACTTGTTCTAGGTAAAGCGAACGCTAAGCGTGCATAGAGTTGTATCGGTGGTCGATAGAACTTGAGGGAATATTTGGTCTACCTTTAGCTCCTCGTTGGGTACGACACTCTTACTTATCGAAAGAGGCTACAATTGATCCGCTATACTTGTGGGTTATCATAAATCACTAAGTTACCTCAATGGGGATATGCATTCCCCCAATAATAAGCATTTCATATTTCTTGTCGACAGTAGGTAGAGGTATTTGAAAACTTCCAATAGTGATTGTCGGAGATTTTTCAATAACATTAATACCATTCACTTGGAATTGTTTCTTCGGAAAGTGCACCGTATGCTCATCACCATTGATATGAAAAGTGACCTTGCTTTTATTGCAATCAATAACAGCCCCTGAAGTATTCAAGAAGGGTCTACCAATGATAATCGACATGTTGTTGTCCTCGGGCATCTCAAGTATAACAAGGTCAGTTAAAATAGTAATATTAGTAACAACAACTGGCACATCCTCATAGATACCGATTGGTATGGCAGTTGATTTGTCAGCCATTTGCAAAGATATTTCAGTAGGTGTGAGTTTATTCAAATCAAGTCTTTTATATAGAGACAAAGGCATAACACTAACACCAGCTCGTAAATCACACAAAGCAGTTGACGGAGTCCTGGATTAGGGGGTCTCCGGACAGCCGGACTGTTGGACTATGAAGATACAAGATTTAAGACTTCGTATCGTGTCCGGATGGGACTCTACTTGGCGTGGAAGGCAAGCTAGGCGATACGGATATGTGTATCTCCTCCTTTGTAACCGACCTTATGTAACCCTAGCCCCCACCGGTGTTTATATAAACCGGAGGGTTTTAGTCCGTAGGACAACAGACAATCATACCATAGGGTGGCTTCTAGGGTCTAGCCTCTCCGATCTCGTGGTAGATCAACTCTTGTAATACTCATATTGTCAAGAATAAATCAAGCAGGACGTAGGGTTTTACCTCCATCAAGAGGGCCCGAACCTGGGTAAAACATCGTGTCCCCTGCCTCCTATTACCATCCGCCTTAGACGCACAGTTCGGGACCCCCTACCCGAGATCCGCCGGTTTTGACACCGACATTGGTGCTTTCATTGGGAGTTCCTCTGTGTCGTCGCCGTTAGGCTTGATGGCTCCTACGATCATCGATAGCAATGCAGTCCAGGGTGAGACTTTTCTCCCCGGACAGATCTTTGTGTTCGGCAGCTTCACACTACGGGCCAACTCGCTTGGCCATCTGGAGCAGATCGAAAGTTACGCCCCTGGCCACCAGGTCAGGTTTGGAAGCTTAAACTACATAGCCGATATCCGCGGATACTTGATCTTCGACGGATTCGAGCCCCTGCCTTGTGCGCCATGCGGTCACGATGAGTACGATTTAGCTCTACCATCGGACAGTGTTCAAGAAATCGCACCGGCAGCCGCTCCTACCTCAATTCGGAGCCAGTTGCGCCATCCATGGACGGGTGGATAGACCCCGCCATGGAGGTTGTATCCTCTGCGGCGATCGAGCCGAATATCGACCTTACCCTTCACGAGAGCCATGTTGCCAAACTGCCGGATCCTTCTCCGGCCACGGACTCCGAACCGCCTGCACCCATCCCTGTCGAATCCGATTGGGCGCTGATGATGGATTTTACCTCCGCGGATATTTTTCAGCACTCGCCCTTTGGCGACATACTGAACTCACTAAGGTCTCTCTCCTTGTCAGGAGAGTCCTGGCAGAACTACGTCCGGTAGGATTGGGATGCGGATGACGAAGAAATGCCCCGCCCACCCACCACCCACTTAGTAGCCACTGTCGATGACTTAACCGACATGCTCGACTTCGACTCCAAAGACATCGATGGTATGGACGACGATGCGGGAGGCGAAGAGGAGCCACTGCCCATAGGGCACTGGACAGCCACCTCGTCATATGACATATACATGGTGGACACACCCAAAGAAGGCAATGGCGACAGGACAGTAGAGGATGACCCCTCCGGACAGTGCCGAAGGCAACAACAATCCCCTCCAGCATGATTTAGAGCAGGAGGATGGAGAAGCCAGCCCTCCTGAGAGAGCGGCAGATGGAGAAGCGGAGGATGATAATTACATGCCTCCCTCCGAAGACGAGGCAAGCCTCGACGATGCAGAATTTGTCATGCCAGAGGATCCCGTCGAACAAGAGCACTTCAAGCGCCGGCTTATAGCCACGGCAAATAGCCTTAAGAAAAAGCAGCAGCAGGTTCAAGCTGATCAAGATTTGCTAGCTGACAGATGGACTGAAGTCATGGCGGCTGAGGAATATAAACTCGAACACCCCTCCAAGAGTTACCCAATGTGCAGGTTGCTACCCCGACTGGAGGATGAAGCACCGAAACCTACATCCCCGGCGTATGATGCGGCTGATCGGCCACCTCGTGGCCGCAATAGAGAGGCATTCTAGCCAAAAGCTCAGCCCGCACCCCTGACGTCATTCAAATAAAAAGGCATGGGGAAATACGCCAGACCTGCGAGACACATTGGAGGACAAAGCAAAACACGCAAGATCGATCTACGGATCACGAGGGCGCGCCACTATGTGAGACGATAATCGTCACGCTGGATACAGTAAAAGTAAGCCGTGTGGGCCGAACACAGCGGGCAAGACTCATTTGAGCTGCGTCGCGATATAGCCCAGTACAGAGGCACCGCACACCCCTTATGCTTCACAGACGAAGTAATGAATCATCAAATCCCAGAGAGTTTCAAACCCGTAAATACAGAATCATACGACGACACAACAGATCCTGCGATATGGATCGAGGATTTCCTCCTGCACATCCACATGGCTCGTGGTGATGACCTACATGCCATCACATACCTCCCACTCAAACTCAAAGTACCAGCTTGGTGTTGGCTCAACAGCTTGCCGCAGAGTCCATTGGCTGTTGGGAAGATCTAGAAGCTGCATTCCTCGACAACTTTCAGGGCACTTATGTGCGACCATCAGATGCCGATGACTTGAGCCACATAATTCAGCAGCCAGAGGAATCGCCAAGCAATTCTGGACACGGTTCCTAACAAAGAAAAATCAAATCATCGACTGTCTGGATGCAGAGGCCCTAGCAACTTTCAAGCACAACATCCGCGACGAATGGCTCGCCCGGCACCTTGGCCAGGAAAAACCGAAATCTATGGCAGCCCTCACGACACTCATGACCTACTTCTGTGCGGGAGAGGACAGCTTGTTGGCTCGCAACAATAACATATCAAAGAACCATGGTAGTTTGGATACCAAGGACAACAACGGCAAGTCACGTCGCAACAAACATAAGCGCCGCATTAACAGCGACAATACCGAGGATACGGCAGTCAATGCCGGATTCAAAGGCTCTAAACCCGGTCAGCAGAAAAAGCCATTCAAAAGAAGCAGTCCCGGCCCGTCCAGTTTGAACCGTATACTCGACCGCTCGTGTCAAATACACGGCACCCCCGACAAGCCAGCCAACCAGACCAACAGGGATTGTTGGGCGTTCAAGCAAGCCGGCGAGTTAAATGCCGCAAACAAAGATAAGGGGTCACATAGCAATGACGAGGAGGAGCCCCGGCAGCTGAACACCGGAGGACAGAAGAGGTTCCCCCCACAAGTGCGGACGGTGAACATGATATACGAAACCCACATCCCCAAGAGGGAGCGGAAGTGTGTGCTCAGGGACGTGTATGTGTTGGAGCCAGTCGCCCCGAAGTTCAACCCATGGTCCTCCTGTCCGATCACCTTCGATCGCAGGGACCACCCCACTAGTACCCGTCATGGCGGATTCGCCGCACTGGTCCAAGACCCAATCATTGATGGATTTCAGCTCACTCGACTCCTTATGGATGGCGGCAGCAGCCTGAACCTGCTTTATCAGGACACAATGCGCAACATGGGCATAGACCCCTCAAGGATCAAACCCAGAAAAACGACCTTTAAAGGGTCATACCAGGTGTAGAGGCCCATTGCACAGGCTCAGTCACACTAGAAGTGCTCTTCGGATCCCAGATAACTTCCGAAGCGAAGAGTTAATCTTCGACATAGTCCCGTTCCACAGTGGCTACCATGCACTGCTCGGGCGAACCGCATTTGTGAGATTCAATGCGGTACCGCATTATGCATATCTCATGCTCAAGATTCCAGGACCTCGGGGGGTCATCACAATCAATGGAAACACAGAGCACTCTCTCCGCACGGAGGAGCACACTGCGGCCCTCGCAGCAGAAGCGCAAAGCGGCCTCTTAAGGCAATCCACTAGTTCGGCGATTAAGGACCCAGACACCTTCAAGCGCGCCCGGAGTAATCGGCAACTGGACCGCCTGGCACGTTCCGAGCTCGCATAGCAATGCGGCCCCCACCCCGGTCCCAGCCAAACGGCGAAATCCGTGCCACGCGTACATAATTACGCATTAAAAATACCATGGGCACAGGTGGGGAGGGGGCACGACTACGACACGCTCCAAGACGCGGCTTAAACCGCACTAGGGGCTTCCCGCTTTGTTATTTTTCTCTTTCAGGACTTTACTCTCTGGAAACCCTGTCCGGCAGCATGATTGCCGAACACATGATGCAGCAACCAAGGAGGCAGAAAGCTACGTCACACCACAGAACTCCCAGGTGGATTACGATAACGAGTGAAATATTTGCTTTAATACTATTCCTCAACTTGCCCTTGGAAGGGACATGTCAAACAGTCCTACTTTTTGCTTATCGCACTACTTGTATCATTCTGCTTTAACGCACCTTTTTGAATAAACAAGGCATAGCATTAAGACTATTATTCATGACATCTAGCACCCGTACATTCTGGTACGGCCAATACGCTAGGGGCTTAGGCATACCCCATAATATGGCGTGAAAGTCCGAACACTTTCGACAGTGCAGCACCCCGAACTTATAGCATTATATGCATCAGCTCCGAATCATGTCTTGGGTTAATAGTTGGGTTTGCCCGGCACCCATGTTTTGGAACCTTACGTTTTGCTATATCCGTTAAGGTAGCACTGGGAGAATTACTGTGATTGTGCCCCGGTTCTGCTGGGCTAAGCACCTCAGTAGAGAAAGATAAAACTGACTGTCATGATAAGGCGAGAGACTGGTCGCTATTCGAGAGGTTTCAAGTCCCTAAAGTCTTATGCCGCTTAGAGCGAGGAGTCGGCCCTGTCCGGCTTAAGGCGTGTATAGTGTCCCGAAATCGGCCTTCCAAATACTAGGGGCTTCACCGAAATTTAAAATTATAGAATTCTATGGCTAAGTGAGAGTGATAACGCATTATAGTCTGATTTCCTTGTTCATTGTGCTGAGCACCTCCCTCGGAGGACCCAAAAATGGGAACAAGAGTGCTCGGGTTTATCCCGAACACCCCAGCACTCGTGGCGTGGGGGCAGAAGCCGACGACTAGCCATCTCTCAGATTTGATAAACTGCCGAACAGAAGGCAATATGTTAAATTCAAACAAGCGTTGCATAGCGCATATGAACAAGTTTTCATAATACAGGATTACACGAGCAAGTTTATTCAAATATTACATCTTTCGCACACTCGTCCGATACAAGACGGGCACCCTTCAAGACACCCTCATAGTACATCTCGGGGTGGCGATGCTCCTTGCCCTGCGGCGGCCCTTCCTTCACCAACTTCACGGCGTCCATCTTGCCCCAGTGCACCTTCGCACGGGCGAAAGCCCGGCGTGCACCTTCAATGCAGGCGGACCGCTTGATGACTTCCAGCCGTGGGCAGGCATCCATAAGCCGCCTCACCAGGCCGAAGTAGCTGTTGGGAAGGGCGTTGCCAGGCCACATCGGGACTATCAAGCCCTTCATGGCCGGTTCGGCCACCTTGTGCAGCTCGACCAATTGCTTCAGCTGGTCGCTCAGAGGCATCGGGTGTTCGGTCCCAGTATACTGAGACCAGAACAGTTTCTCCGTTGAGCTTCCCTCCTCGGCCTGGTAAAACCGTGCGGCATCCGACACGCTGCGGGGCAAATCTGCGAATGCTCCTAGAGAGCTCCGGATTTGGGTAAGTAACAAGTAATTTACTTTCACATGCTTGCTTTGCATATAGAATGCCTTACCCGCCGCTATCTTCTTCATCGCATCAATCTCCAGGAGGGCCTTTTGGGCTTCAGCCTTGGCACTCTTTGCACTCTCAAGGGCCATGGCAAGCTCGGACTCTCGTGTCATCAAGTCAAGCTCCAACGCCTCGTGCTTCGTCACGAGAGCGTGGAGCTCTTGCTGCACCTCGCCCACCCGTGCCTCTTGTTTTTCCCGCTCGGTGCGCTCCTGGGCCACTTTGTTTTCGGCCTCGGATAGCGCTTACTTTAGGTTTGCCACTTCGGTCATGGCCCCTGGCAAATTAAAGATGATCCTATCATTTTGCAATCGCATCCCTTTTTTATATATATATAAGGTGGGTCTATTATGATAACACCCTTAAGAGTCTTATTATGATAACGGCGGATCTTATTCTGATAACACCCCCAACCCACCTCCCGCACTACCATGACCCCAATCTGACTCCACCTTCTCCCGCCGGCGGCACCCGCTACGCCCGTGGCCACAAAAAAGATGCCCGATGACCCCTCCTCACCACCACTCATTCCCTTTCCCTTATCCTCTCCACCTCCTTCCTTCAGCCGGGGTCGCGCCCACCCCACACTACCCGATGCCCCTCCTCAAGGCCAGGAGCGAGCAGCACCCCGGCCTCCCTCCCGCGGCGACGGGCAGCACCTAGACACCCCTCCCCCAGCGCCCTCACCTTCTGCCTTCGGGGGTCACCGGATCCCGACGGGATCTATCAAGCCCTGCTCGCCAAAAGACGGCAGCGGCGCGGCGGCTGCACCCCGACCCCCCTCCCCTGGTGGCTTTACCCCGGCCCCCTCCCCCAGCGGATGTACCCGCTTCTGCCCCGACCAAATCACATCCCCGGCGGAGTACGCGCCGGATCGGCCGATGGGGAGGGCCATCGCTACCATGTGTCCCCTACAGATGGCCTTCTCGCGATGACCAGCTGCTCGCGATTTGGCCGTGACGATGAGCCCAACCTCGGATCTGTCCGTGACAGTTAACCCCCGGAACTGTCTCTATCTTCCTCCCCCTCCACTGGTTGCTGGCCGTGACGGTGAGCCCAACCTCGGAGAGGAAGGAGCACGAGCTGCACTAGAGTAAGCCCCCGCAGCTGTGGCTCTGCCCCGGTCGATCCAAGGGCTCCCGTGCAATCCACTACCTCGGTGCAAGCAACACATCGGCACCCCCCCTCGCGAGATTCGGCGGGCTGTAGGTCGTCGCTTGCCGCCGTGAGGTCGGCTTCCGAGCGGCATGGCACAGTGCCACAAGTTCCCCTCCCCTCCTCACCTCCACCTCCATGGCCGGTCCCCGGATGTGCATCTGCGAGCTACTACAACTATTGAAGTTCATTTGATGTTTCATTGAAGCTCACTAAAATTTGTTTTGTAGTTCACTATGGAAAAAATGCGCCAAGTTTCCTGGAGTTGGCTCAATTCCTCTCCAACGACGAGGAGTCCGTGCTCCCCTACCCGAACCACGCATCTAGGAGCTCCTCCCAGCCCACGGCGATCTCCTATGCGCGGCACCACCACTCCTCCTTCGAATCAAGGAATAAAGTTTGGAGCATGTGAACAAGCAGTGCAAATGGTGCATTTTTTGTTTGAGAATTTTGTGTATAAAAATTAGACGAACTCATTTTGTGTTTGGGATGAGACTATTCAAATAATGTAGTTTGAAGTATGTGCACGTGCAGTGCATTCCGGGCTTTTTGTGCTTGGGGATTTTACGTAAAGCATGAAAATTGCAGTGACTCATTTGAATGCAGTTCCGGGGGAAACATGGTGCTGTTGAGACTTTAGCATGCAGTTTAGACCATGTGGACATGCAGTGCAAAATGGTGTGTTTAGAAACGCGTGTAGTCCTGTGGTGTGGACTTGTAGTTCGCCAGGAACTACGGAAGCAAATAAAACATTCTTAAAGTTTAATTTGCTATTATAAAAAGTGTGAGAAAAATATAAAAATATATAAAAATTGATGAAGTCGATTAGGGCACTGCGTACGGTTCTCATGGCTTGTGTGTGAAGTTTTTTTCCTCGGGTTCACACAACACGGTTCAATATCAGGTTGACTTTGGTCACCCCCAAAAACTAACCCTCTCGCTGCAGTATAGTTTGTGGTTGCAAGAAATTCTATTTAATCCTAGTGAAGAACAAACACTGAAAAGAAAATAAATTGATGCAGTCCGCTTGCCTTGTCACAACGTTACATACTCGGTAATAAAAATTGTTTAAAAAGCCAACAAAGGTTTTCAAGTTCACTAGCAAAAAATAATGTGGTTCTTTTTTTAGAGCAGTTCAGTTATACCGGATGTGAAGTGCAATAAAGAATTTTTTTTACAAAACGATAAAAAAGGAATGCGGTTCACTTTTGATAGTGTTGCGGTTTCAATTGCACTCGTCTTTGCGGTCCACTCGTTCATAGAAAATATTGAAAAAAAAACAGAAAACTCGTCTGAGAAAATTTACGTCTGAGAAAAGAATTCATGAAGTTCATTTGACTATTTGATGTAGTGCGGCTTTTAGTCTCAAGCAGTGCGGTTTTCTGTCTGATGCAGTACGCACGTCAATTTTGGTGTCATGAAAAACAGAGTGTCCGCATTTCGGTAATTTCGAAATTCCTCTTAAACCGTAAGGAATTAGAAAGAGTGTTCTACATGAAAAAGTTGCGCCTCGTCGATATCTTTCCAACGGCGTATCGTTTGAATCATTCCGACCAGCGCTCTGAAAAAATTTCACGAAAAATGACCGCTGCCTCTCGTCATCAGCCGCACGATTTTCAAAATTAACTAAAAACCGTAAACGGCATATGAAAGTTGCGCCTTGTCGATAGCTTTTCAAAATTAACTAAAAACTGTAATCAGCCGCACTATTTTCAAAATTAACTAAAAATCTCAAAACCATTTCTACATATGAAAGTTGCGCTTTGTCCATAGCTTTCCAATGAGATATTACACGCCTCGTTTCGACAAACGGTTAAAAAACTAGAGCGAAAACAGTACCGAAATTTGAATTTTTTTGAAAAACAGAATTTCACGATTTAGTAAATTTGAAACTGCTCTTAAACCGTAACGAATTAGAGAAAGAAATACATATGAAAAAGGTGCGCCTCGACGATATCTATCCAAAGGTGTATCATTTGCTTCATTCTGACAAGCGGTTTAGAAAAAATGCGAAAAAACGCTCACTGCCACTCGTTGTGGGCCGCACCATTTTCAAAACTGCTCTTAAACTGTGAGGACTCTGGAAAAGTGTTCAACATGGCGAAGTTGCGCCTAATCCGTAGCTTTCCAACGGTATATTACACGCCTTGTTCCGATAAACAGTTAAAAAATTAGAGCGAAAACAGTACCGGAAAAACACTATGCGCAGTTTTTTCCGACACGAAGTTCACTAGTCTCTGTAATGCAGTGCTCTTGTTAAAGAAAGTGCAGTGCTCTCGCATTGAGCATGCAGTACTGAAGTGTTATCAGAATAACTATTCTGTTAATATTATCAGAATAGACGGGCTATATATATATACATACTAGGTATTACTTACCTTTGTTCTCCTCGAGCTGCCTCTTGGCAAGGCCGAGCTCTTTCTTGGACCCTTCGAGGTCCTGCTTCAGTAAGGCGACCTCCGGAGTCAGTGCAGCAAAGGTCAGCAGCGAAGCCTGCATACGCATATAGACATACTTATATTAGACTGCTGCAGATATTAGTTGATCCTCTATTCGGCTTTTCTTTTTGAACAGCAAACAGAGCTTCAGGGGCTACTGTCTATGCGGCAATATTTTTCCTATATTTCAAATACTTACCTCAAAGCCTGTTAGAAGGCTGGCACAGGCTTCAGCCAGTCCGCTCTTGCCGGACTGAACCTTCTGGATCATCGCACTCATAATAGTGCGGTGCTCTTCGTAGATGGAAGCGTTGTGAAGCGCTTCCAGCAGATTGTCCGGTGCCTCTGGATGGACAGAGGTCACCGGCACGGGCGTCTTGCCCCTTTTGGAAGGAGGCCGCCTGCTCGAGTCCGGAACCACTGCAGGTTCCGGCGCAGTGTTCGGCTGAAGGCCGAACTCGGAGCCCTCGGGAGCCTTACCCCCTCTGCTCCCGGAGTCCGAAAGGTCGCCTTGAGGCGCCTCCGGGACTGTCTCCCCTTGACCATGTGCCTCTTGAGACAGCACCTCGGCATTGTCCGTAGGGCAAGGGGAGATGGTGATCGAAAGTGGATCGCTATCCATATCTGACGAGTCCAATGAGCCGCCCGACGAAGATACGTCAATGCGGGCCTGGGGTGGTCTGCATAATCATATTCGGTGTTAGGAAAAGCAGTGCGACAAAGGTATGCTATGAATTACTCTGCTATCCAAATACTTACGACTTCGCCAGGGGCTTGGCCCTGAGCAGCCACTCGTCTTCGTCTTCGGCGGCGGTGGTGGAGCAGTCCGGAAAGAGAGTCCTTCCCTTCTTGGACCCTTTGGCCACCCTGGTTGGGGTGGCCTTCCTTTTCTTGTCTTCCCCGGCTGGAGGGGGAGCATCTTCATCTTCCTCCTCGTCTTCGTGTGAGGAGTGCGTCGCAGAGTCATCGGACGATGAGTCCGATACCATCTGGCGTCTGGAACTTTTTCGGGTTCCCTTGGCCTTCTTCTTGGTCTTCTCTGGAACCTTGTAAGGAGCCGGAGTCACCATCTCCGTCAGGAGAGTGTCCGTAGTGTCTTCGGGCAGAGGGCCAGACAGTTGATCTTCTCCGATGCCCCCACCCAGTCCTGTCAAAGGCATGGGAGCTTAGACCCCGCACATGACTAAGCTATGGGAAGTAAAAATCCTACCATATGTACAAAACTTACCGGATTTGCAGGGCGCTTCACGCTTAGCCTGCGGTCCTCGGTGAGAGAGGGAGGGACCTCGGCACCCTTGAACAGCACCCTCCAGACGTCCTTGTGCGTCGTGTCGAAGAGCTCGCTCAGAGTCTGGTGCTGGGCCGGGTCGAACTCCCACAAGTTGAAATCCCGTTGTTGACACGGGAGGATCCGGCGGAAGAGCATGACCTGGACTATGTTGACAAGCTTGAGCTTCTTGCTTGCCATATTCCGCATACATTTCTAGAGTCCGTCCAGCTCCACTGATGAACCCCAGGATAGGCCCTTCTCTTTCCAGGAGGTGAGCCACGTGGGGATTCCGGATAGAAACTCGGGGGCCACCACCCAGTTGGTGTCGCGCGGCTCGGTGATGTAGAACCACGCGCCGATTGCCACCCCTTTATGGTCTCCACAAAGGAGCCTTCAAGCCATATAACATTGGGCATCTTGCCCACGATGGCTCCGCCGCATTCCACATGTCGGCCTGCCACCACCTTCGGCTTGATATTGAAGGTCTTCAGCCACAGGCCGAAGTGGGGCCGGATGCGGAGGAAAGCCTCACACACGACGATGAACGCCGAAATGTTGAGGATGAAGTTCGGGGCCAGATCATGAAAGTCCATCCCGTAGTAGAGCATAAGACCGCGGACGAATAGATGGAGGGGAAACCCCAGTCCGCGGAGGAAGTGGTGGAGGAAGACTACCCTCTCGTGAGGTTCCGGGGTAGGGACGATCTGCCCTACAGCGGGCAGCCGATGCGCGATATTCGCGGCCAAGTATCCGGCTCCGCGCAGCTTTTTGATGTGTCCCTCCGTGACGGAGGAAGCCATCCACTTGCCTCCCGCGCCGGACATGTTTGGAGAAGGTTGAGGAGAAGGATGTGGACTTGGGCGTTGGAGCTCAAGTGCGCAAGAACGGATTAGCATGGAGGAAGAAGGCATGGGTAGAAAAAGGTTAAACCTTATCCCTTTATAAGCGCGGCCGAAACTATGCGCCCCCACTAGCCTGGTAAAACTCGCTTATCCCTCAAGCGCCGTAATTGATGGCACGGTTGGGTTACCCACGCCCGTATTGATGAGAATCCCATAATAAGGGGGACACGATCTCTACTTTGACAAGACGTGTCAAGAAACTACCTCGTGTTATGTGCGGGGCTAGTTAAAGAAAAACGGTTCGAATAATCACCGAGCCATGGCATGATGTCATGTTGCCAAAACATATCAGCAGATTAGATTTGTGGAAATATTATTCTCTCTCCGGTGGTATGTGGAACGTATTTTGCAGGGTTGGACACTATCCTTTTATTCAAACTCTTATGTGGTGTATCCGGAGGAGGAACCCGCCTTGCAATGTCGAAGACAACACTGCGCGCCGGACTCATCGTTTGAAGCCTGGTTCAGGGGCTACTGAGGGTGTCCTGGATTAGGGGGTCTCCAGACAGCCGGACTATATCCTTTGGTTGGACTGTTGGACTATGAAGATACAAGATTGAAGACTTCGTCTCGTGTCCGGATGGGACTCTACTTGGCGTGGAAGGCAAGCTAGGCAATACAGATATGTATATCTCCTTTGTAACCGACCTTATGTAACCCTAGCCCCCTCCGGTGTCTATATAAACCGGAGGGTCTTAGTCCGTAGGACAATAGACAATCATACCATAGGCTAGCTTTTAGGGTTTAGCCTCTCAGATCTCATGGTAGATCAACTCTTGTAATACTCATATGGTCACGAATAAATCAAGCAGGACGTAGGGTTTTACCTCCATCAAGAGGGCCCGAACCTGGGTAAAACATCATGTCCCCTGCCTCATGTTACCATCCGCCTTAGAGGCATAGTTCGGGAGCCCCTACCCGAGATCCGCCGGTTTTGACACCAACAGCATTTTTCACATAATTCTTTTTGATAGAGCAAGGTATAGTTGGTATTCCCGGATCTCCAAGTTTTTTGGGTACTCCATCTTTAAAAGCACAATTAGCAAGCATAGTGGAGATTTTAGCTTCTGTTATTTTTCTCTTATTTGTGATGATGTCTTTCATATACTTTGCATAAGGAGGCATTTTCAAGATATCAGTCAAGCGAGTACGCAAAAAGACTGGCCTCAGCTGTCGTGGTTCTAACTCTGACAATGATGTAGGGGGGTGTGTAAGGAGAGGCTAGATCTCAGCTATTGGGAAGTTGTAAACACACCAAGATGTACGAGTTCAGGCCCTTCGCGGAGGAAGTAATAGCCCTACGTGTCGGTGCCCGGAGGCGGTCGATTGGATTATAGGCGTGTGAATAACAGGGGTGCGAACCCTTGATACTGAGGTCGGGGTGGCTTATATAGAGTTCGCCAGGACCCCGGCCAGCCCACGCTATCAAGGGTTCAATGTACATTAATGCGGGGCGTTACTGGTAACGCCGGTAATGAAGTGCTATAACGACCATAAAGACTACTTAATAGCCGACCGTTGCCTGCGGAATGACTTTAGCTCTCCTGGCAGTCGAGTGGTTGGCTTCACTGTCGAGTGGTAGCTTCTTGGTCGAGTGTCTGAAACCCGTCGAGTGGGTACCTTCAAGTCGATTGAAAGGAGACTTCTTCTAGGGATGTCCTTGGGTAGGGCTCTTTTGGACAGGTCCGTGCCCCTACCCTAGGTACAAAGCTTCATCATTAGCCCCCGAATGGATCAAGGTCAGAGTGGGGAAAGAGTTGTAGATCTTTCCGACTGGTTCTTTGGGCTACATGGGTGCCTCGTTTTGGGTCAATCGTCACGGATGACATCACCAACCTCTTTCAGTCGCCTTGATACATTCCAGGCCTTTCGTCGAGTGAATTTCTTTACTTGTGACATACCGAGTGCCGGCGCGAGCAGGGTCTTTTGTTTTGACAAGTTGTTCTGCAACCCGCGGATGTCGTGGGATTCAGATTTCAGGAAGCACGCGGGACGGGGGCGGCCGCAGTAATCGGAAGTGATAAAGCGGAAGCTCCTCGATTCCCGCGCCACCTTTTTCGCCACGTACTGCGCGCGCGTCTGCTGCGGGATTTGACTGGATAGCCTGGGCCTACCAGTCAGCCACTCGGGAGCGGCGTCTTATAAGTCACCGGCTCGGGGTTTCCAAACAGTCTGCTTTCTTCTTCCTCTCTCTCTTCGCAAGTTCCTCCGCCACCTCTGCTCTCACCCTAGCGCTGCAGGCCCGTGCAAGATTTGCCGGCGACAATGGCGAAGGACAAGACATCCACTCTGGAGTGCACGAAGAAGGCGGCGGCGCAGGGGAAAGGGAAGAAGTCTGCTCGGGGCGGATCCTCCTCAAGGTCTGCTCGGCCCCGAGGCTGGATCCAGGGGGATTGGATGCCATCGGTGATCCGGCAAGAAGATCTCGACGACATGGTCGAGGGGGGAGTCATTCCCGACGAAGCTGCGCGTCTCCCGGGGAGAGAGATCGAACCTCAACCCCGCGATGGTGAGTGCGTGCTCCTAGCCACCCACATCGACCGCGGGTTTTCTCTGCCGCCCCATCCTTTTTTCCGGAGTTTCCTGAACTTCTTCGGGGCACAGCTCCACCACTTCACTCCCAACTCCATCGTATACCTTGCCGCTTTCATTTCCATGTGTGAGGGTTTCTTGGGTTGCCGCCCCCATTGGGGACTCTTCAAGCACATCTTTACCTGCCGTTCTCAATCGGTCAAGAAGGCCAAGTCGAGTGACGAAAGGACGCAGGTGGTCCAGCTGTGTGCGGGCCTGGTGATCCAGACGAGGGGAAAGAGTTGCTTTCCATCTATCACTTTCCCGGAGTCGGCCCGTGGTTGGCAGGCGACCTGGTTTTACTGTCAAGACCAGGCGACCCCAGGACAGTCAACTGGTCTTCCCACTTTCTCTCTCGACCGAGCTGAAAAACCTGCTTCTCTGAAAGTGACGCTGGAAGAAAAGGCCCAAGTCAAAGTGCTGACCGGTCGAGTGGTTGAGCTCGTCCGCGAGGGCGTGACTGGTATGGACCTGCTGGAGGTCTTCCTCCGGAGGCGCATCCAACCGCTCCAAGCTCGTGACCACCCGATGTGGCTGTACTCGGGTCTCGACGACACCACTCAGATCCACCCGGAGGAGGTCACCGATGAGATGCTGGAGGGGTGGCTGTCGAGTATCACGGGGAACAAAGACAACCCCCGAGGAGCCAGGAGGGTAATTCCACACGACAACTCGTATGACGTGGACCAGGTATGTCTTCATGCTTCCGACTGAGATCTTGTTTTCTTCATTGGTCTTCTTTGAGTTGGTTGGTTGGCTTTTGTCTTGTCTGTTGTTTTCCAGGCGACTACCGAGATGTACTCGACGCCCAACGGGGCACAGGAGCCAACTTAGGAAGGGGAGGCGAGCGGAGGCGAGAGTGGAGACGATCAAGGCGAGTGGGAGTCTGACGGTGAAGGAGAGGGAGGCGACGATGTCGACTCCAGCGAAGAGGAGGAGGAGGAGGTTGAACCCCCCCGCCCAAAGAGGCGATCCAAACTCACACACGATCCAGCGCGGGAACATGGCAAGGCGACTGCTCCTGTTGGGCAGTCGTCGAAAGGCCCTCGGACCTCTTCTCCTACGCCGACTGGGAAGGCTCCCAAGCACCCACGCGCGACGCCATCCAAGCCGCCCAAGGCTCTCCCCAAGATGAAGATGGCTGTCCCTACCATTTCTGGGTAATAAAAAAGTTGCTTTCCTTTGTCGACTGTGGACAGATCCTTGGTCGATTCATTGAGCCAACTGACTGACTTTCGAGATTTGCAGCGCTGCTACTTCTGAGATCTCCGCCAAGGACGACGACCAAGAGATGGAGGATGCTGTTACCTCCAACCCTGGTACGATTACTGACGTTCTGCTTTGAGTCGACTGAACATTTATTGCAACTCTGGTCGATTGAATGTTTTCCTTGTAGCTCCTCCTCATGTTATCGACCTCCCAGATGACGACGACAACGAACCACTGAGAGTGAGGAGGAACAGGAGGGCATCGGCTGACAAGGCCCCCCAATCTGCTCCGGTGTTTGAGGCCGTAGCTCGGGATGGTGGTGACACCACTCGGGCATCTGTGACTTTCGCCGTTCCTCTGACGAGTGTGCAGCCCTCGACGTCGACTACGGATCCACCTTCGCTTTTTGTCGCGTACCCCGCCCCTGAGGACCAAGCGGCTGCTGCAAGAGAGGCTATACGCCAAGCGGGGATCATGATGGAGCAAGTGAAGGTGGCTCGGGAGGCCAGCCAAGCAGCTTATGACGCAAGCTCGGCTCTTCAGAGTAACGTCCAGGTCAGTCGACTCAACCCTTGGTCTATTACGATGTGCCATTTGAAGAATCTTTTTTCCAAAGATCTTTATATCTGTACACCCACTGTGTGTGTCTGCCAATTCTTGAACGAGTGGGGGCACGCTAAGTGCACCCACTGGGTGTAGTCCCCGAGACTATAGTGGACTGCTGCCAGTCGACTGTAGTCTTTATATTGTGTTGCTGTAGCTGTATTTCTTCACTCGGTCTGGTCAGGCCATGTCGAATGGAACTGTATCCGGTCGACTGCGGACAGTCGGCTCTTTTTTTTCTATAGTGGGGGCACGCTGAGTGCACCCACTGGGTGTAGTCCCCGAGACTACTGTCGAATGTTTTTTATTCGGCTGTAGTCTAAGAAACGCCATCATTGTCTCTTAGTTACTCGGAAGCAACTTATCTTGGACGTCTGTCCATTGATTTTTCTTTTCGCAGAAATCTTGTGAACTTGTAGCTCGCTATACTGAGTTGGAGAACCAACAGATCCAGCTCAACCTTAACTTGAAGCTTGCTCAAGAGAATTTGAAGAAGGCACAAGAAGAAGCGAAAGGTATGGCTGGTGGGGTTCTCCATTCTTGACGAGTGGTTTTTCTTCCTTGTCCATTCTTGATGTTGATTTCACTCAACGCGCCGCAGATAAACTGGAGGAAGCTCTGAAGAAGAAAGATCAAGATCTTGCAGAGGCACAGAAGGAGGTCTTGGACAAAACGAGGCTTGCTGAAGAGAAAATGGCTTTGGTCGGAGCTCTTGAGCACGAGAACTCTAGGCTGAAAGCTGCTCTCGGGGTAGCCAATCAAGAGGTCACCCGACTGAAGAACGACAATGCGGCTCTGCGCGACAAGGCAGGTGATCTAGTGGGGAAGACGAACGATCTGGAAGCCTATCTCGGTGAACTCGCCAAGAAGCTGTTCGTCATGCTCGAAGGTAATTACTCTACCCGGACTGTCTCGCAGTTACCAAGCCTGTGTAGAGCCACTCTCTGACTCTTGAATCGCGTTTGCAGAATTCTACCAGAACTTCGAAGAGGAAACCAGTCGAGTGGAGCCAGGCTTGGACCCCGCCAATTCTCTCGTGAAGGATGAGGCCGCCATGAACGTGCTCCGACTGGAGTCCCGTGTTACCAGCGTTGTTGACTATCTTGCTCGACTAAAGGTCGCGATGATGCGGATCGACACATCACTCTGGCCTGGGACGGCGCTTCAGAACGACCTCCAGTCTCTGATGGCTCGACTGAATGAAGTCCCGGGTCGAGTGGCGGAATGGAAGAAATCTTCTGCTAGATGTGGTGCTGATGTCGCTCTGTCTCTGGTCCGTGTCCATTGCAAGGAGGCGCGAGAAGAAAAGCTGGCCGCCATCCAAGTTGCCAATACCAGGAAGCACAACTTTCAAGACTTCATGGAGACCTTCATCGCTGCCGCCACTCGTATTGCAGACGGGATCGACCTGGACGAGTTCGTCGCCCCTTCCAGTCTTCCTCCTGAAGAATGAAAAACTTTCATGCTTCACTTTAAATTTGCCTCGAAATGCCGAGTGGATTTGTAACCGTTAAACTCTGCCGAGCCGAGGGCTCGAGTACTTTGATCTGAGGTCTGGGACCTTTTAGTCTTTATCTGAACTTGATTTCTCGTTGAATATCTTCGTGGTTTGATTCGTCGAGTGGAACTCGATCTTCACTCGGAATAACCTTGTATTTGCGACGCAACTCGGAAGGAGAAGGTAGGAGTCGACATGCACCCCGTCGTCCTTGCAGATTGGGTTGTGTTCTGTACTTAGGCGAGCACTGGGCTGCAGCTAAGCCCCCGAGTGGGAGGTTTGCTCTCACTCGGTAGGATTTTTAAACACTTAGGCGAGCACTGGGCTGCAGCTAAGCCCCCGAGTGAGAGGTTTGCTCTCACTCGGTAGGATTTTTAAACACTTAGGCGAGCACTGGGCTGCAGCTAAGCCCCCGAGTGGGAGTCTAGCTCACCACTCGATAGGATTTTTAAACACTTAGGCGAGTGCATGACTGCAGCTAAGTCTCTAAGTGGGAGAACTTACGTGAGTACTGGACTTCAGCTAAGCCCCAGAGTGGGAGGTTTGCTCTCCACTCGGTAGGATTTTTAAACACTTAGGCGAGCACTGGGCTGCAGGTAAGCCCAAGAGTGGAAGCTTTGCTCTCCACTCGGTAGGATTTTTAAACACTTAGGCGAGCACTGGGCTGCAGCTAAGCCCCCGAGTGGAAGTCTGGCTCACCACTCGGTAGGATTTGTAAACACTTAGGCGAGTGCCTGACTGCAGCTAAGTCTCTAAGTGGAAGAACTTAGGCGAGTACTGGACTACAGCTAAGCCCCCGAGTGGAAGGTTTGCTCTCCACTCGGTAGGATTTTTAAACACTTAGGCGAGTGCCTGACTGCAGCTAAGTCTCTAAGTGGGAGAACTTAGGCGAGTACTGGATTGCAGCCAAGCCCCCGAGTGGGAGGATTGCTCTCCACTCGGTAGGATTTTTTCAAACTTAGGCGAGTGCCTCACTGCAGCTAAGTCTCTAAGTGGGAGAACTTAGGCGAGTATTGGACTGCAGCTAAGCCCCCGAGTGGGAGGATTGCTCTCCACTCGGTAGGATTTTTTCAAACTTAGGCGAGTGCCTGACTGCAGCTAAGTCTCTAAGTGGGGGAACTTAGGCGAGTACTGGACTGCAGCTAAGCCCCCGAGTGGGAGGATTGCTCTCCACCCGGTAGGATTTTTTCAAACTTAGGCGAGTGCCTGACTGCAGCTAAGTCTCTAAGTGGGAGAACTTAGGCGAGTACTGGACTGCAGCTAAGCCCCCGAGTGGGAGGATTGCTCTCCACTCGGTAGGATTTTTTTCAAACTTACGCGAGTGCCTGACTGCAGCTAGGTCTCTAAGTGGGAGAACTTAGGCGGGTACCAGACTGCAGCTAAGCCCCCGAGTGGGAGGATTGCTCTCCACTCGGTAGGATTTTTTCAAACTTAGGCGAGTGCCTGACTGCAGCTAAGTCTCTAAGTGGGAGAACTTAGGCGAGTACTAGACTGCAGCTAAGCCCCCGAGTGGGAGGATTGCTCTCCACTCGGTAGGATTTTTTCAAACTTAGGCGAGTGTCTGACTGCAGCTAATTCTCTAAGTGGGAGAACTTAGGCGAGTACTGGACTGCAGCTAAGCCCCCCGAGTGGGAGGATTGCTCTCCACTCGGTAGGATTTTTTCAAACTTAGGCGAAACGGATTCGCGGCTAAGTCACCCTACTGGGGGATTTCGTATGCAAACAAAAGTGACAGCAATTATTGGAACACTCTTGCCTTTGATAAAAATGATCTGTAGAAATTTTTTCTTATTACATCTCGTCTAAGGGAGAACTCAAGTGTAAAAGGGGCAGAGCAGTTCCGCATTCCAAGCTCGCGGCTCGTCGATCTGGCGATCAACATTGTAGAGGTGATACGCTCCATTGTGGAGGACTCTGGTGATGACGAAGGGGCCTTCCCAAGTAGGAGCAAGCTTGTGTGGTTTCTGCTGATCCACTCGGAGGACCAAATCTCCTTCTTGGAAGGTTCGACTCTTTACATTCCTGGCGTGGAATCGACGCAAGTCTTGCTGATAAATGGTCGATCTGATCATGGCCATCTCCCTTTCTTCTTCTAGGAGGTCGACTACGTCTTGTCGGGCTTGTTCTGCTTCATCTTCGGTATAAAGTTCGACTCGGGGTGCGTTGTGAAGAAGATCACTTGGCAAAACTTCCTCGGCTCCATAAACCAGAAAGAATGGAGTTCTTCCAGTCGACCGGTTCGGGGTGGTCCTCAATCCCCACAGAACTGATGGAAGCTCGTCGACCCAAGCAACTGCCGCGTGCTTGAGATCATGCATCAGTCGAGGCTTTAGTCCTTTGAGAATCAGACCATTTGCCCTCTCTGCCTGTCCATTCGACTGGGGATGCACGACCGATGCGTAGTCGACTCGTGTGCCTTGAGAGGCGCAAAAAACTCTGAACTTGTCCGAATCAAAGTTTGACCCATTGTCAGTGATGATGCTATGCGGGACTCCATATCTGAATGTTAGCCCTCTGACGAAACTGATAGCAGTGCAAGCATCGAGACTCTTGATGGGCTTAGCTTCAATCCATTTGGTAAACTTGTCGACTGCCACAAGCACATGAGTGAAACCGCTCCTGCCTGTTCTCAGTGGACCAACCATGTCCAGTCCCCAGATAGCAAAGGGCCAGACGAGTGGAATGGTCTTCAAGGCTGACGCAGGCTTGTGTAACATGTTGGAATAGAACTGGCACCCTCCACACTTGTCGACTATCTCTTTTGCCATCTTATTTGCTCTTGGCCAGTAAAATCCCGCTCGGTATGCTTTGGCCACAATGGTCTGAGAGGACGCATGGTGACCACAGGTCCCCGAGTGGATGTCATCATGGATTATCCGACCCTCTTCTGGTGTTATGCACTTCTGACCGATTCCAGTTGCGCTTTCTCTATACAACTGACCCCTTATGACTGTGAAGGCTTTGGATCGGCGGACAATCTGCCGAGCCTCTTCTTCGTCCTCCGGGAGTTCTTTCCTCAGGATATACGCGATGTATGGTATCGTCCAGTCAGGAGTGATTGCCAAGACTTCCATGATTAGGTCGACCACAGCAGGGACTTCGACCTCAGTTGGATCTATGGCATTTTTCGATTGCGGGGCTTCTTCTGTAAAAGGATCCTCCTGGACTGACGGCGAGCGGATGTGCTCCAAAAACACATTGCTGGGAATGGCTTCTCTCTTGGAGCCTATCTTTGCCAGATCATCAGCTGCTTGATTTTTCAGTCGGGGGATGTGATGAAGCTCTAACCCCTCGAATTTCTTTTCTAGCTTTCTCACTGCATTGCAATAACCAGTCATTGCCGGACTTCTGACGTCCCACTCCTTCATCACCTGATTAACCACCAAATGTGAGTCGCCATAGACCATGAGGCGACGGACGCCGAGTGAAATGGCCATGCGCAACCCATACAAAAGTGCTTCATATTCTGCTTCATTATTGGAGGAATCGAAGTGAATCTGGAGAACATATCTGAGCTTATCTCCTTAGGGGGAGACCAATACTATCCCAGCACCGGAACCATTCAGCATCTTAGATCCATCGAAGAACATGGTCCAGTGCTCCGAGTGAACTTGAGACGGAAGCTGCTATTCGATCCACTCGCCGATGAAATCTGCAATTGCTTGGGACTTGATAGCCTTCTTTGCTTCAAACTTGATATCTAGGGGAAGGAGCTCAATCGCCCACTTTGCCACTCGACCAGTTGCATCTCTGTTATGCAGAATCTCTGACAGTGGGGCGTCGCTGACGACTGTAATGGAGTGGTCAGAGAAGTAATGTGCAACCTTCTTTGTGGTCATATAAATCCCGTATACAAGCTTCTGATAATGCGGATATCTTTGCTTTGAAGGTGTCAAAACTTCAGACACATAATATACTGGGTGCTGAACTCTGAAGGCCTTTCCTTCTTCTTCCCGCTCGACCGTAAGTACTGTACTAACAACTTGTCCTGTGGCTGCAATGTAAAGCAGCAAAGGCTCTTTACTAATTGGGGCAGCAAGCACCGGCTGGGTGGAGAGCAGAGCTTTGAGGTCTGCAAACGCTGCATCAGCTTCTGGAGTCCACTCGAACTTGTCAGACTTCTTCATTAGTCGGTAAAGAGGCAACGCCTTTTCACCGAGGCGAGAAATGAATCGACTTACAGCGGCCAAGCAACCTGTCAGCTTCTGGACATCGTGCACACGCACAGGGCGCTTCATCCGGAGTATGGTGCCAACTTTCTCGGGATTGGCGTCGATTCCTTGTTCGGAAACGAGAAAACCGAGTAACTTTCCACCCGGAACTCCGAATGTGCACTTTGATGGATTAAGCTTGATATCATACCCCCTGAGGTTGGCAAAGGTTTCAGCAAGGTCAGTCAGCAGGTCGGAACCTTTCCGTGACTTGACCACAATATCATCCATGTATGCTTCCACGTTCCGACTGATCTGAGTGAGCAAACACTTCCGAATCATCCTCATGAACGTGGCTCCAGCGTTCTTGAGGCCGAAGCGCATGGTGACATAACAGAAGCACCCGAATGGAGTGATGAAAGCTGTTTTGATCTCATCGGGTCCATACAGACGGATCTGATGGTACCGGGAATAGGCGTCTAGAAAAGACAATCGCTCACACCCCGCTGTCGAGTCGACTATTTGGTCGATGCGAGGGAGGGGAAAATGATCTTTTGGGCAGGCCCGATTGATATGTTTAAAGTCGATGCACATGCGAAGCGACTTGTCCTTCTTGGGGACCATGACAACATTGGCGAGCCACTCGGAGTGGTAAATCTCTCGGATGAACTCCGCTGCTAAGAGCTGAGCCACCTCCTCGCCAATAGCTTTCCTCTTTTGGACGGCGGACCGTCGAAGATGTTCTTTCACAGGCTTGAACTTTGGGTCGACTCATAGACGGTGCTCAGCCAGCCCCCTAGGAATTCCAGGCATGTCAGAAGGCTTCCATGCGAAGATTTCCCAGTTCTCACGGAGGAACTGGATGAGCGCTTCTTCCTATTTGGAGTCGAGCGTCGTTGAGATGTGGGTCGAGGCAGCCTCGGGGTCGATCGGGTGAATGTGAACTGCCTTCGTTTCACCGGATGACTGAAAAGTTGACTTTGAGGCAGGCTTCTTAGCTCGTAGCAACTCACTCGGATCTGCAGTATTCTGATACTCTTGCAGCTCAACCACTGCCATCTGAGCGTCAGCAATCTTTGAGCCTTTCTGAAAGCACTCTTCCGCTTTCTTCCGATTGCCTGTAACAGTGATCACCCCTTTGGGGCCAGGCATCTTCAATTTGAGATACACATAACATGGTCGGGCCATGAAGCGTGCATAAGCTGGCCTGCCCAAAATGGCATGATAAGCACTTTGGAAGTCCACAACCTCGAATGTCAACTTTTCCTTGCGGTAATTCTTTGAATCACCGAAAACCACATCAAGAGCAATCTGGCCGAGTTACTCGGCTTTCTTCCCGGGAATGACTCCGTGGAAGCTCATGTTGCTGGTACTGAGCCTCGACATCGGAATGCCCATACCTTTCAATGTTTCAGCATATAGTATGTTCAGGCCACTGCCTCCATCCATCAGGACTTTGGTCAGTCGAGTGCCCTCGACAACTAGGTCGACCACCAAAGCTTGCCTCCCAGGGGTGGCAATGTGCGTGGGGTGATCAGACTGGTCGAATGTTGTGGCAGTCTGAGACCACTTCAGATAGCTGGGTGTTGCCGGAGCAACCATGTTCACTTCACGATTAATGACTTTCAGTCGACTTTTGCTTTCGACATCAGCAAAAATCATCAGGGTGGAATTTACTTGGGGGTATCCATCGTCACTATCATCCTTGTCTTCAACTTTGTCCAGCTCTTTTTCCTTATCTCTGGGCTGCTTGCCCTGAAACTGCTGGATCAGGAGCCAGCACTGTCGAGTGCTATGCTTTGGGTAAATAAAATTACCCTCTTCATCTTTCTTGGTGTGGATGTGACATGGTAGATCCAAAACATCATTTCCATCTTGATCTTTGACTTTCTTGGGCTTCCAGGGGCCCTTGGCTCTTCCCTTGAAATTTCCCTGGGTTACGGCCAGGGCCTCCCCAGGGGCGGCTGGCTCGGCCTTCCGCTTCTGTTTCTGACTGGAGTTTCCTCCGGTTTCCTGGGCGACTGCCTTGTGCTTGCCACTCCGGAGGCGATCTTCGTCTTCGCCATTGGCGTATTTGGTGGCAATCTCCATCATCCAATTCAGAGACATCTCTCCAGTCTGACCGAACTTCAGATTCAATTCTCTGTACTTAACGCCTTCTTTGAAGGCACAAACTGCTTGATGATCTGGAACATTCTCAACCGTGTGATGCAATGTGATCCACCTCTGGATGTAATCCCTCAGCGTTTCATTCGGTTTCTGCACGCAAGACCGCAACTCTGTAAGGCCTGCAGGTCGCTTGCATGTTCCCTCAAAGGTTGTGACAAACACTCGGGAGAGGTCCTCCCAAGTGTAGATGCTACTGGGCGCTAACTGATTTAGCCATGCTCTGGCCGAGCCCTCTCACATGAGAGGCAAATGCTTCATGGTCACCTCATCATTGCCACCGCCAATCTGTACAGCCACTCGGTAATCTTCGAGCCAAGTGTCAGGCTTAGACTCACCGGTGAACTTGCTGACTCTAGTCGCCAACCTGAAGTTGGGAGGAATCACTGCGGCTCTGATGGCCTGACTGAAACACTCTGGCCCTGAAACACGTACGCTGCTGCTGGCAGGCGCATCTCTGTCGTGCCCTTCTCGGTGAGCTCTGTTCCTGTCAACTAGACCCTGAACAAGGATGGATCTCGCATCAAAGCCTGGGTCCCTGGGTCGACTAGAATCCTCTGCCCAACACTATGAGGGCGCCTGTCATCTCGCTGTCGAGGCGCATATGACCCACTCCACGGGGGAGGGGTTGGCACTCGACGTCGATCCTCAGGATCGAATCGGTGATCATACTGCTCATTTCTTCTGTACTGATCATGCCGGTCTCCACGTCCCTCACGCCTCGGGGGCGATCTCGGGCTGTGAGCCAACTGGACTGTATCTGTTGCAACGGATCGACTGTGGATCCTATTCCGCGACTGAGAAATAGCGGAATTCTGGTTCCTCGCCGCCCGGAGCAGCGCTCTGATCTGCAACAAACCCCTGCCAGCCTCTGACTGGGAGGGCTGAATTGACTCTGCTATACGGGCTGCGGCGGCCAAATTCTGCACTGGGGTTCGATATACCTGTGTCGGCGGGAAGAGCTGACGTCGACTGGACTCAGGAGCTCGCTGACATGCTTGCTCGTCGAGTATTCGCTGGAGATTCTCCAGTCGAGTGCGCTCGGCCAAGTTAGCCAAGCGTGCGTCCTCCAAGGTCCGGGCCTCAGGGGTTTCTCCGACGAAAGGAGTGTGGAGAGCGTCTATGTTCCAGCGGCGAAGCTCCTCTCGCTGCAATGCCGTGAGAGGTTCGGGGAGATACTCGTCGTGGGGATGCGACGGGTCACCCCCACCCGGACCTCCATCAGCGCGAGGGAAACCGGGAGGACTGTGCGCTCCATCAACCGCCGGGACTTTAGCCGCTGGGTTGCTGCTATCACACTCGGATGCGGTCTCCGCGGAGCAAGTCGACAGGTCGAACAGGCCGCAGAGGGATTCGTCGGGCTCGATTGCCGAGACTTGCAGGGCGGCCGACTGGCGAGCCACGGCATGCCTCACCCACCTCTGAAGTCTCGACCTACCGGAGCGCTTGCGCCGGTGGGAGACAGAGCGGGGAGATGACACGGGGGCCGACCGATACTGGGTCGACGGCTGCCGCAGGAGGACGCCACGAATGCATGCGTGAAAGTGCGTCGCACCGCGGACGGGGAGCGCGTCGATGTCGAGTGGAGCATCCTGAAGCCAAGCGGAGTCATCGGCGATGAATGTGAGCGCGCCGAGACGGATCTCGCGGCCCTCCACAAAAACTCCGCACGAAACCATGATCAAAGGGATCGGAAGAATCACAACTTCTCCAATTAGGCGCTAAGATTCCGGCCCCATGGTGGGCGCCAACTGTTGTGGTTCTAACTCTGACAGTGATGTAGGAGTGTGTGAAAGGAGAGGCTAGATCTCAGCTATTGGGAAGTTGTAAACACACCAAGATGTATGAGTTCAGGCCCTTCGCGGAGGAAGTAACAGCCCTACGTCTCGGTGCCCGGAGGCGGTCGATTGGATTATAGGCGTGTGAATAACAGGGGTTCGAACCCTTGATACTGAGGTGGGGGTGGCTTATATAGAGTTCGCCAGGACCCCGTCCAGCCCACGCTATCAAGGGTTCAATGTACATTAATGCGGGGCGTTACTGGTAATGCCGGTAATGAAGTGCTATAACGACCATAAAGACTACTTAATAGCCGACCGTTGCCTGCGGAATGACTTTAGCTCTCCTGGCAATCGAGTGGTTGGCTTCACTGTCGAGTGGTAGCTTCTTGGTCGAGTGTCTTAAACCCGACGAGTGGGTACCTTTAAGTCGATTGAAAGGAGACTTCTTCTAGGGATGTCCTTGGGTAGGGCTCTTTTGGACAGGTCCGTGCCCCTACCCTAGGTACATACACTACAGGAATCAGCTACTTTGCCGTCTGCCACGGCGGACGGCAAAGGCCTGAACGGCGGACGGCAAAGGCCTTTGCCGTCAGCCGTGGACGGCAAAAGGCTCCGGCAACGTAGGCTCCGGTAAACAGTTTCTTTGCTGTCTGCTACTGACGGCAAAGTCTTTGCCGTCTGCGGCGGACGGCAAAGAGAGCGCGGCAGACGGCAAAGAAAGCGGACGGCAATAACTGCGCTGTCAGTCCGTTAAGTGGCTAACAGCAGGCCTTTGCCGTCCGCCGCTGATGGCAAACTTTGGAAGGCCTTTGCCGTCCGCCGTGTGATGTCAGCTGACGTCACTACACGGCAGGCCTTTGCCGTCCGCCTCTGACGGCAAACTTTGGAAGGCCTTTGCCGTCTGCCACTGTAGGCAAACTGACCTAATTGGTCAGCCTCCCAGGAAGCACAGCTGCCTGCCACGTGGCCTCTTTGCCGTCCGCTGCTGATGGCAAAGAGCCCTTTGCCGTCGGTGGCTGACGGCAAAGAGCCTGTATATTGTCTCTTTTTTTTCTGTTTTTTCTTAATCCAACAATTTTCACAGCAAATATATCACATATTTAACAGCGAACATATCCAGCACACATATGACATATCCAGCACATAATTCCATATACATATATATAACATAGCAAAGTTTCATCAACATATATAGCAAGTTCCATCCATACACATTGTTCCATATACATATTACATAGCAAAGTTTCATCAACATAGCAAGTTCTATCATAGCAAGCTAGATACAATGCAAAGTTTTAACAAAGAAAAAGCAAGCACTCCATCCTAGCAAGCTAGCTTCCATGAAGTGAGTGAAATCTGCAAAATGGTAAATATGAAGTTAGAAATTGGTGAATAGAACAAGAAGAAGACTATAACAAGAAGTATATGTCATTTATGACCTAACTTAGGTGGAATGGATCATTTATGAGCTAACTTAGGTGGAATGGATCATTTATGAGCTAACTAAGTTGAAATGGGTTGTTTATGAGCTAACTTAGTTGGAATGTATCACTTATGAGCTAACATAGTTGAAATGGGTCGTTTATGAGCTAACTAAGGTGAAGGGCATCATTTTTGAGCTAACTAAGGTGAAATGGATCGTTTTTGAGCTAACTAAGGTGAAATGAATCGTTTTTGAGCTAACTAAGGTAAAATGGATCGTTTTTGAGATAACTTAGTTGAAATGGGTCATTTATGAGCTAACTAAGGTGAAATGCCACGTTTTTGAACTAACTAAGGTGAAATGGATCGTTTTTGAGCTAACTAAGGTGAAAAGGATCGTTTTTGAGCAAACTTAGGTGAAATGGATCATTTAAGAGCTAATTTAGGTGAAATGGATCGTTTTTGAGCTAACTAAGGTGAAATGGATCGTTTTTGAGCAAACTTAGGTGAAATGGATCATTTAAGAGCTAATTTAGGTGAAATGGATCGTTTTTGAGCAAACTTAGGTGAAATGGATCATTTAAGAGCTAATTTAGGTGAAATGGATCGTTTTTAGCTAACTTAGGTGAAATGGATCATTTAGGAGCTCTCTAGGTAAATTGGGTCATTTTAGAGCTAACTTGGATAAACTGGATCATTTATAAGCTAACCTAGGTAAGGTGGGTCATTTTGGAGCTAACTTAGGTAAAATGGATCGTCTATGAGCTAACTAAGCTAATTATGCAATTTTGGACATAAGTAAGCTATGTACAGATCGTTTTAGAGCTAACTTAGGTAAAATGGATGGTTTTGGAGGTCAGTAAGCTTATTAAGTCATTTTGGAGGAGAAGAAGCTAAGTCCAGGTCATTATGGTAAGCATTGGAGGAAATAAAGCTAAGTCTAGGTCTTTATGCATGTGTTAAGCAAAACACTAGATAAACTTACCAAGATCCAGGAGGTGTAGGAGCGGGGTGGCTCGTGTCGGTAGCTGGAGAAGGATCGTGCGATGCTTGTCTGGAGTTACGCTGCACCAAAGATCATTTCCAATGTCTTGTTAGCATGATGACACTCAAATGTTAAGACTAGCAAGTAATGTCCATTCAAATAAAACTCACCGTGGTCCCAGGAGCAATCACTGGCATCGGCGGAGCGGTCTGACCTATCTTCTCACACACAGACTGCACATTTGGTTTTGACGACTCAGTCATACTAGTTAGTAATGAGACAAACACTACATGAATGTTTTGGCTAATCTTTAGAAGAAACTTACCACAAGGAGCTCGTACATGGCCCTTGCCTGCATGTCATTCCGTGCCCTCTCCTCCTCCATCATCTTTGTCGTCCTCTCCTCCAACTCCCGCTGCCTCTCCGCCGCCTCCGCCAGAAGTTTCTCCATTCTATCTCTCTCACTCTGTATAGCAGCCTGCAACACCACTCACATGACCATTTGTAATCATTGATGGAAGCGCACACAATGTAATGGAGAAAGATAACTGAGTACGTATCACTAACCTTGATGGCGAGTTGCACTGGCCATTCACGAGGCCTTATCTCAGGAGCGGAGCTCGACTGGCGCGCCTTGATCTCCGGGAGAGTGCTAGGACAACGGATAAGTCCATCTCCAATGGCTATGGAGCCATGGGACCTCCCGCCACCAGATATCATCAACAGCTCTGGATTAATGGGACCCTGGCTCGGGTTAAAGTCCCCCCCTTTCCTCGCCTTCCCCTCATCTCTATATCTCACGAGCTTGTTGTGGGAGGAGATGTTGGTGAAGTTGTTTGCATCATCGAGGTCAGATTGAGAGAAAGCCTTGACTTTCTTGAAAGAGGGAGTGTGGGCCATGGCATACAGGTCGTACACCTCTGGCACCTTATCCGCCTTATTGTAGCGTGCTTGAAAGAGAGAAACAATGAAAATTAGTAATTAAAGGGCTCAAGCTAGCATGATGAATGAATTGCATGAATCATGAAGCAAACCACATACCCAGTTGCGCCCGAACTGATATAAGTTGGAGTTGCCTTGATGGTGTGGCACACCTTCCATTTGGGCACGTTTGTCCTTGGCCTCCTTGTGGAGGGCTAGCCATTGTTGTGAGCACCACTCATCGACCAACACCTCCCAACAATCCATCCGATCGGCACACCATCTCGGAGGCGCCTAAGTTAGCAAATAGAAACTTGAGCGCTACGGCTAAGAATTACTAAATGAAGGAACTTAAGTGGAGAAGGCCTTAAGAATTACCTTCATGTACTGCTCCTTACTCAGGAACTTATCGCGGCACGCCGGCTTGGTCTTCTTGATACCACGCAAGGCGTAGTAGTCTCGAACAGCCTGCACCCGAGCCTCGTGCCGTAAGTTCTGGAGTAGGCGCTTGCAGACGTTCTCGATAACATGTGCCGCATCCTCCTTGTATCCCTCCTCACACCTGTAGAATGTCTGCAATCAAATGAGACAATGTTGATTAGTACAATTAATAACTAGCTAGTTGATGATTTTTAAATGTGTAAAGGAGAAATTACCCAGAACTTTCTGATCACCATGTCTGCCCTCGTGTCGCACACGACACCGTCGATAATCTCATTTGGCGGGGCCGGGGCAGGCACGTAGTGCTCCCAGCTCAATCCAAGCTCTGGAAGCCGACCCTCACCAGGCAACGTGACAAACCCCGGGAAGTTTTGCCGGCAAAGAACTCCAAGGACGGAGTTGGGCCGGCGGACACTATGATGGTGGTCCCAACCCCTGCAGCATGACAAGGCCAACGCATTAGTTATTTGAAAAAACGTGAATGCACAAGGTACAAAAATATTAAATGCACTTACGTACCTCTCCCCATCAGGGAAAATTAACCACCTCTGCTCGCGGGTCACCGGCACGGACGGGAGCCGTGTAGCACCACGCTGGTAGACGGTGCCCCCCTCCTCCTCAAGATCAGTCGGCTCCCCGCCATCATCAGCATGGCCACTCGGCTCCTCGGGCTGATCCGGCTAGGTACCCCATCCGAACGTGTGCTCCTCCGGGGTCACGTGGGCCGAACTCTCGTGGGCCGAAGACCCGTGGACCGGAGGCTCGTGGACCGGAGTCCGTGTAGCCTCCTCCTCGGACGAGTCCACCCTAGCAGTCACGTGCTCGGGTGAAACGGCTGGGGGTGGCGGCGAGGAAGGCACCGTAGCAGTCACCCTACCTCCTCTCCCACGACCACGTGCCCCACCTCCTCTCTTCCTACCTCGTCCCCTGCTGGGCACCGCGGTCGACGAAGAAGGGCCCGGCGGTGTGGCCATACTGTCCAGCAACGCTCGACGGAGAGGTGCGTATGGAATGGAAGACCTCAGACCACGCTCCCGACCAGCGCCCACCATCTTTCAACACCTGCCATGACAAACAGTAAACGAAATTAGTACAACATAAAAAAAGACCGACATGAATAATAATATGTGTATCACTTAAGTGTATCATCATCAAGTACAACATAAAAAAATGTAATACCTGACACTACTAATAATCTCGTTCAGTATCATCAATAAATGCATAATCATCATCATCACTATAATCAATGACGGGCTCATAGGGTTCATTGGCATCAACATGTGCAAGGCCACCTTGACGTAATCGGTCAAGCATTGACAGGTCATCCGCAGCAGTAACCTCTTCTTGTTCCGGCTCTTCTTGTTCCTCCTCTGGGGTGATGTCCGATTCATTGTCGCTGTCTACTTCAATGTTTTGGGGTGAAGTATAGCGGTTCTTGATACGCTTTTTGGAAAGACGTGTCTCTTGGAAGAATTCTCCTTCATATGTGTCTGGGTTAATGTGAGGTTCATAATCCTCTTCCTTTGGGGGAGAAAGTCTAGCACGTGGCGGCACTTCATAAACGACATCCCAACCTTTCAGATTTGGATTAGTTTGGCAGGCCCACGGTAGATAGAATACTTGGGTCGCCTGTTGAGCCATAATATAGACATCAGGAACATCTAAATGAGTGCTTTGGTTGATTTCAACTAGCCCTACATGTTCATGAGTCCTTCTAGTCTCCTTCGGCTGAAACAAATAACATTTGATGACTATGACATTCGGTGGGTTTTCACCATAGAACAGAAGTTCATAAATTGCTTCAACTCTCCCATAATACTCGGTACCTCCTTCGCCGATAGCAGATACACAACAATTTGTTGACTTTCGGTCCGCCATAGATAGCTCTTTGCCATAGGTACGAAAGTGATACCCGTTGATGTCGTACTTGTCAAATGAACGGACCTTATAGTCAAAACCATTAGCGACTTGTCTCAATTCAGCGTCCATAGACTCTGAATTAGCCTACAGGTTTAATATGAAAGGATTGTTGCATTGTGCACAAATTAGCGAATGAAATGAAATTGTCTAATAGAAATTACCGTTTGTTTGAACCAAGAGATGAAACCGGGATAGCCACCTCCTTGCTTTGCGAGAAGCTCATACTCTTCGACGGAATCCTTTTGGATCTCCGCTCCATACGAGAATATGGTGACGTATTGACTGTATGACATATCCAGGAATAAGAGTAGTTCAAAGGAAATAGAAGTTGCGAAACAATGTACCGAGAACTTACTTGATGTACGGCTGCACTTCTATCAGGTTGTTGAAGATATACAACGAAATGGTCCGCCATTCTTCATTATCCAAAGATACTGGATGTGAAACACTAGCTGGTGCGAGATTCCCTTTGAATAGGCTGAGGTTGGATCAACCCTTTTTAGGCTCGTCAGCATTGTACCGAGGCTTCGGATTATGCAAATGACGATTTTTGGCTTCGTAGTGCGCTGTTACGAAGTTTGCCGCCTCCTCTGTAATGAATGCCTCAGCCATCGATGCTTCAATTCTACGTTTATTTTTACATTTTTCTCGAAGCGTCTTCTGCATCCTCTCAGTTGGGTAGCACCAACGATTTTGCACGGGCCCCCCAATCTTGCCTCGGTCGGGAGATGCAAAATCAAATGCTGCATTGGATTAAAGAAGCCCGGTGGAAAGATCTTCTCTAACTTGCAGATCAACTCCGGCGCCAACTCTTCCATTTCTTCTAGCACGCCAGGCGATAGTTCTTTCGCACAAAGAACACGGAAGAAATAGCTGAGTTCTGCCAGTACTAGCCATTCATCCTCAGGGATGAAGCCACGCAACATCACCGGCATTACCCGCTCAATCCATATGTGCCAATCATGACTCTTGAGACCAAATATCTTCAGTTTATCAAGATTTGCTCCCCTCTTTAGATTCGCTGCATACCCATCGGGGAACATCAACTGCTGTTGCACCCACAAGAGAATTTCCCTCATAGCTGGCCTTCCAAGATTGAACCATGCCTTTGGCTTCGTCCAGTTCTGCTTTCCTTTCGGTTCTTTCATGTTTTGTAATGGCCTATCACATAGCGCCTCCAGATCGACTCTAGCCTTAGTATTATCCTTTGACTTCCCATCTATGCCGAACAATGTACCAAAAAGTGCCTCGGCGATATTCTTCTCAGTGTGCATCACGTCGATGTTGTGTGGGCAAAGGAGGTCTTTGAAGTAAGGCAGATCCCATAAGCATGTTTTGTGAGTCCACGCGTGCTTAGTATTATACCCCTTGAAGTACCCTGGACGTTGTGGATCTGGCTCGAGAGCGTTTAACTGATCCAGGGTCTGTTGGCCTGTCAATGCAGGTGGTGCAGAGTTTTTGACAACTCTACCCCAGATGAAGTTCTTATTGTCTTCCATGAACTTATGGCAAGGATCCAGGAACTGTCTATGCATGTCGAAGCAAGAAAACTTGCGACCGGCCTGAAGCCAACGAAACTCAAGAGCTCCCTTGCATGTGGGGCACGGGAACCTTCCATGCACACACCAGCCAACGAATAGCGCATACGCCGGCAAGTCATGCGTTGAGTACATGTACCAGACACGCATTATGAAGTTCCGTTTGCTAAAGGCGTCGTATGTCCTGAACCCATTATCCCAGGCTTCTTGCAATTCGTCCTTAAGCGGCTGCATGTACACATTCATATTTTTGCCCGGATAGTTGGGTCCTGGAATTATCAACGTCAGGAAAATGTTCTTTCTTTGCATAATCTGTCCGGGGGGGAGATTGAGTGGAAAGACAAATACGGGCCAACAACTGTATTGGGCTGCCGTCATACCAAACACATTCAACCCATCCGTGCTGATGCTGACTCGAGGATGCCTCGGATCTGCCGCTTTGTCGGCATGTAATTCATCAAACTTTTTCCACGCAACACCATCCGATGTGTGTACCATCATCAGATTCCCATCTGCATCTAGTTCGGTTCTTTTGCCTATTTTGTGCCATGTCATCTGTCTGGCCGTCTCTTCGACCATGAAAAGACGTTGAAGTCTTGGTACGATTGGCATATACCGAAGAACACTAACGGGGATTTTGGTCTGTGTCTTCTCACCCATACCGTTGTCTACCACAATATACCTGGAAGACTTGCAAATGGGACAATAGTTCAAGTCCGCATAGTCAAGCCTAAATAAGGCACATCCTTTCTCACAGGCATGTATCTTCTCATAGGGCATCTTCAGTGCATGGAGGATTTTGTCCGACTGGTACAGGTTTGCAGGCATTACATGGCCTTTGGGTAGAAAGCGTCCAAATACTGTCATAATTGCGTCATAGCATTCTCTGCCCAAGTTGAACTGAGCCTTCAGAGCCATTACTTGTGAGATGGCATCCAACTGACAAAGCTCAGTGTGCTCGTGGAGCGGACGTTTCGAAGACTCCAACATTTCATTGAAGGCCTTTGCAGATTCCTCCATCTCCTCGTCCGAATCCCGAGCATCATCATAGCCTTGCACCATGTTTTCCATCCCGGTACCATGCTCGTCGATGCGACGACGATCCACCTCAGCTCGGTCACATTGGGCAGACTCACCATGAAATGTCCACACCGTATAATCGGGCATAAAACCACTCTTCTGCAGGTGTTTGCCCATTTCAGCCTCTGTCTTCTTTTCCCAATTGCCACACCAGAAACAGGGGCACCAGGTTTTCTTTTGGCCATTTGCAAATGTGGCTTGCACAAACCCGTTAGTTTTTGTGAACCATTCAGCGCTCCATTTGTTCTGACCATTGTGACCGGTATACATCCAAGCACGGTCACTCATCTTGACTTTCAGAGCTACTGGACACACAACAATTATATATGTAATTCACCATGTATATATTCATCAGTTGATCTACTTTGTCAATTTTATTACGTCCATGCAACCTACACTCTAATAGGTAATGATAGGTCCTAATCCCACCCGTGTATGTGTTGATTGGGTTCATTTTCCCATGCTATGCTCTGGATCCGACGCAAAATTTCGGCAGCACCTCCCCGCTGTTCTCCCGATACACGTCTCTGCAATAAACAGAGAGGATGTGTACCCGGAGAACAACAGGGGAGGCACTGACGAAATTTATGCGTCGGATCCGGAGCAAAGCATATGGGAAAACGAACCCAATCTACACATACTCGGGCTGTCCATGGATAGCGTTGGACAATTCAAAAGAATCAAGGTTATAAATATGCAAATGCATGCATATTTATAACTATGACGCTTTCGAACGGGAGACACATATTGGTTACGCATACTGATGATTCAAGACACATATATAGCTAGCTATCAAGTTTCATCGGAATAGATCAAATAATTAATGGGGGAGGAGGACTTGTCATTTGTGCCCACCCACGAACGAAGGGGCAGAGCTCGTCAAACGCACGACGAGGTCGTCAAACACCAAACCTCACAGCGATGAAACAACTGCACATTTAAAACTACATGATCAACACAATTATATATGATGTTTTTCATAACAAAATTGAAAAATATATGACCTAACTAATAATTCACAAATATATGACCCCGTCGGCCTCTGGAAGGCCAAAGAACACCTTTTCGGGAGGTGTCGGGGGTCGGGGTGCTGTTTTGGGGTCGGGGTGTGGTGTCGGGGTTAGGGGGTCGGTTGTCGGGGTGTGGTGTCGGGGTCGGGGTGTGGTGTCGGGGTTGGGGGGTCAGGGGGTCGGGTGTCGGGGGGTCGGGTGTCAGGGTATCGTGGTGTCGTGTCGGGGTCGGGGTGTGGTGTCAGGGTGTCGGGGGTCGGGGTCGGGGTGTCGGGCCGGGGTGTCGGGGTGGCGTGTCGGGGTCGGGGTGTCGGAGGTCGGGGTCGGGGTGTCGGGGTTCGGGGGTCGGGGTGTCGGGCCGGGGTGTCGGGGTGGCGTGTCGGGATCGGGGTCGGGGTGTCGGGGGTCGGGGTCGGGGTCGGGTTGTCGGGCCGGGGTGTCGGGGTGGCGTGTCGGGATCGGGGTCGGGGTGTCGGGTGTCGGGGTCGGGGTCGGGGTCGGGTTGTCGGGCCGGGGTGTCGGGGTGTCGGGGGTCGGGGTCGGGGTGTCGGGGTCAGTGGTCGGGGTGTTTCCTTCTATCCTTCTTCTTCTTTCCTTCCCTTCTTCTTCTTTTTTCTTCTTCTTTCCTTTCTTCTTCTTCTTCTATCCTTCTTCTTCTTTCCTTTCTTCTTCTTCTTCTTCTTTCCTTTCTTCTTCTTTCCTTTCTTCTTCTTCTTCTTCTTCTTCTTCTTCTTCTTCTTTTTTCATCTTTTTCTACTTCTTTTACTTCTTTTCTTTTCTTCTATTCTTCTTCTACTACTTCTTCTACTTCTTCTACTTCTTTTCTTCTTCTTCTTTTTCATCTTTTTTCTACTTATTTTCTTTTCTTCTTTTTCATCTTTTTTCCACTTCTTCTTTTTTTCTTCTACATATTCTTTTTTCTAACACTAACACTAAATTTTCTTCTTTTCTAACACTAAATCTAACACTAACACTAACAATTAAACAAGAATTAAACAGCAAAAAAAAGAAAAACAGAAAAAAAAACTCACCGGAGCAGGGGCGACGCTGGCGCTGGGGTGGTGGGTGGGTGGGGGGCGGCGGGGCTCCGGGGCAGTGGGATGGCCGGGCAGCGGCAGCGGGGCGGCGCCGGGTGGGAGGGGCGGGGGCAGCGTCGGGCGGCGGGACGGTGGGGCGGTGGCGGGTGGGGGAGGGGTAGGAGCGGCGGCGGCGCCGGACGGCGATGGGCGGTGGCGGGTGCGGCGAGGGCGGGGGCGGCGCCGGGCGGCGGGGGCGGGGGCGGCGCCGGGTGGGAGGGGCGGGGGCGGGAGGGGCGGGGGCAGCGTCGGGCGGCGGGACGGTGGGGCGATGGCGGGTGGGGGAGGGGGTGGGAGCGGCGGCGGCGCCGGACGGCGATGGGCGGTGGCGGATGCGGCGAGGGCGGGGGCGGTGGCGGGTGCGGCGAGGGCGGGGGCGGCGCCGGGCGGCGGGGGCGGGGGCGGCGGGGGCGGGGCCGGAGGAGGTCGAGGGAGAGAGATGAGTAACGGGCGGGGGAGGGGGCTCGGTCGTTAGTTAGGTTAGTTAGGGTAGCCTTTGCCGTCCGCCTTCCTTTGCCGTCCGCTTTTCTTCATATTTGCCATCTGCGGCGGACGGCAAAGCGGGGGGACGTTAAATATTTTTTAACCAGCTCCTCAGTGGGCCCCCCTCCCTCTTTGCCGTCTGCTAGCGGACGGTAAAGATTCTTTGCCGTCAGCTAGCGGACGGCAAAGAGCTGGCTGATGGCAAAGGCTTTCTTTGCCATCAGCCAGTTCTTTGCCGTCTGCTTTCGGGTAGCTGATGGCAAAGAGCTTCTTTGCCGTCTGCTAGCAGACGGCAAAGAGCTGGCAGATGGCAAAGTAGCCGATTCCAGTAGTGATAGCTTCATCATCAGCATTTTAGCAAAGCGTTCAAATTTTTCATCATCATTCTTTTTAGTTGACTTGGGTGGAAAAGGCATAGGTTTTTGAACCCATGGTTCTCTTTCTTTACCGTGTTTTCTAGCAATGAAGTCTCTTTTGTCATATCTTTTATTTTTAGTTTGTGGGTTATCAAGATCAACAGGTGGTTCTATCTCAACATCATTATCTGGTTCTTTATTATTGGTTGGTTGAGAGTCTTCGTCAACCTCATCATTATCTTTTTCATTATCACTAGGTGAGTGTTCATTACCAGATTGAGTTTCAACATCAGAGATTTCTCTATCAGGAGGTTTCTCTATTTTAGGTTCACTAGAAGTGTGCAAAGTCCTATCATTTTTCTTTTTCTTTTTATACCTAGAAGGACTAGGTGCACTAGTGTTGTTTCTTTGTGAATCTTGTTCAATTCTTTTAGGGTGTCCCTCAGGATAAAGTGGTTCCTGAGTCATTTTACCTCCTCTAGTTGCAACTCAAACAGCAATGTCATGCATATTATGATTCATTTCATCAAGCAATTCTCTTTGTGATTTAGCAAGTTGTTCTAGTTGAGTTTGAACCATAGAAGCATGTTTTCCAACACCTCTAACATCATTTGATATTCTAAATAACAAGTTACTCAAGCGAGCAATCATATCAGAATTATATTTCAGTTGTTTCATAACATTTGCATTGAAGTGATATTGTTTTCTAATGTAGTTTTCAAACTCATAAAGGCATTGACTAGGATGCATATTGTGAGGATTATCATTATCATTGAACTTCATAAGTGAATTTACCTCCACTACCTTAGGCATTGGTTGTGTATTAATCCCATGCATTTGTTCAATAGGAGGTAAATTTTTAACATCCTCAGCTTTAATACCTTTTCCTTCATAGATTTCTTTGCCTCTTGCATATCTTTGGGACTGAGATATAATATACCCCTCTTCTTCGGAGTGGGTTTAGGTGATGGTTCAAGAATAGTCCAATCATCATAATTTTTCAATATGTTATTCAACAATTCTTCAGCATGAGCAATTGTTCGTTCCCTGAAAACACAACCAACACAACTATCTAGGAAGTCCCTAGAAGCATCAATTAGTCCATTATATAAGATATCAAGTATTTCATTTTTCTTAAGAGGATGATCAGGCAAAGCATTAAGTAACTGGCAAAGCCTCCCCCAAGCTTGTGGGAGACTCTCTTCTTTAGTTTGCACACAGTTAAATATTTGCTGTAAGGCAGCTTGTTTCATATCAGGAGGAATTTTTTTTCAGAGAATGTAGCGACCAGACCTCAGACAGTCTGATCTTTGTGCTCCGGTGTCATCCCTGGATCAGTAATGCTGACACCACATAGTATCGGAGGATTTATAGCAGAGTAGCAATCACACACTTATTACATCGAGTGTCTCAAAAGAGAACTTATTACAATAAATATGGCATAAGGCCATCTAATAATGATAACAGCGCAAGGCTTGGAAGATAAGTGAGTCCATCAACTCCAACGGCATCACTGAGTATAGAACCACGACCTAAAAACTCCTTAATCGTTGTCTGAAGAGTATGCAACATTAACGTTGCAGCCCGAAACGGGTCAGCACATGGAATATGCTAGCAAGGTAACACATAGAGAGTAATGGAATGAAACAGCTATACTATATGCATATTTGGCTGGTGGAAAGCTCTATGGTTATAGTTTTGGGTAAAGCCAATTTTTCCCTACTGCAAAGGAATAAATTTATTTAACTATCATGGTAGTTGTTAAACATTGAGAATGGTTGACAGCATTCTCAATCCCAATTAAGCATCATCATTAAGCATAACCCAACAAAATTAATTTAGAGTGACATGTTGAGATTCACATGATAATCCAGGTACTAGATACTCAAAATCGTCCATAACCGGGGACACGACTAATCATGATTAGTTTATTACACTCTGCAGAGGTTTGCGCACTTTTCCCCACAAGACTCGATCGCCTCCATTTGGTTTCTCGCACTACATGGTGTTTGAGAAGACGGATGACCGAGACATAGTCTTTCAGAAGCGCTAGCACCTTACGATCGGGTAGATCGTACCACCTACATCCCCTACATCTGCTAGTGTACCACTGTAAGAGTTCGCACGACTTAGTCAACTATGCTAGAGCCCATAATAGCTTGTGGCTGCACACGGAAGTTTCTAGCATGAATAATCTCATGATCCCTTTGAGCCTGGGTGGCGGTCCAAAAGAAAACAGGCAAGTCCAGATGTGTATTTAAGTTGCCACCTTAAGTAAACCATTAATTAACATCTCACATCTGTCATGGATACACTCACCCAATCCACGTCTACTAGCATAGCATAGCAATAATAAGCAAACGTAGAAGTAACTCCCAAAGGTTTGATAATAAACAGGTAATAGGTACTACCTGAACTACTTCCCATCCCACAATTTAATTGGATCCTAATCATGCAATGTGTGAGGGTTGATCTAAAGCAATAAAACTGGGTAGTAGAAAAGGTATGATCAAAGTGTTACTTGCCTTGCTGATGATCCGGAAACCTACTAATTCAAAGTAACAAGCGGCGCACTTCGGCTATTCTATCGCAGACAAACAAAACAAGCATACAATAAGTACTCATCTAATGCATAGGTAAAAGTCAAATAAAAGATCTAACCAGAAGGTTCAACTTAAGAACTCCGGTTTGCGAAAAGAATCAAATCGAACAAAGCAACGAAAGTCAAACGGCGAAAGAAAACAACTTCATTCTACTAATATGGATCTAGGGAAAATTTTACAGTAGCAAAAACTTGTTTAAGTTGGTTAAACGGATAGAGGGTTTCGAGACGAAACTCCAGGCGCTTGAATCGCCTGATTCCGATAAACGAGCGAAAAGCTATACTAAAACGAAAATCGGATTAGGAATCACGATCAGAAATATCGCGGATTTAATCCGAGAAAAAGAAAAACGACGAACGTTCGTTAGAACGAATGAACGGACGAACGCTCGCTATTTAAAAAAAATCATCCAGAAAAACCGATCTATTTAAAAATACCGAAACTAAAAAAACCGACGGAAAAATCGAATGATTTTTCGAAGAAAAAAAACTGGCACGGAAATCGAGGCAGCAGCGGACCTCGGTCGGCGTGCGGCGGCGGCGGGGCGGCGTGGCGGCGACGGCGGCTAGAGTTTCGGGATCGGGGTGCTGGCTCGGCTGGGCCTCTCCCCCGGCTTATATAGCCTAGCGGGCCGGGAGTCCTAGTCGGACACGGCCAGTAGGTCGGTTCGTTTTTTTTAAATATTTACGCGCAGAAGAAAAATAAAAAGAAATACTAAACGGACTCCAAAAATTCCGACATAAATTTTCACGGGCTTCTAAAATCAAGCCGCACAAGGTGAACATATATTTGGGGCCTAAATGCAATTTTGAAAAACACACATTTTTCCTAAATTCAAATAAAATGGCGAAAAACTCCGAAATAAAATCTTATTTGATTTTATTATTAAATCATCTATATTTCTTTATTTTGGGAAAGTCATTTTATTCCCTCTCTCATATTTTTATAATAGAAATAATTGATGATAAAATAAATAAAATCAAATGATCCTATTCTCAAAATTTGAGAAAACTCAAATATGAAAATAATGAATTCCCCAACTCTCTCCATGGGTTCTTGAGTTGCGTAGAAATTCTAGGATCAAAACCAAAGCAAAAATAAAATATGATATGCATTTATGATCTAATGTCTAACATTCCAAATTGAAAATTTGGGATGTTATAAACCTACCCCCCTTAAGATGAATCTTGCCCTCTAGATTCGGGTTGGCTAGAAAATAGGCGAGGGTGGTCCTTGAGTAAATCTTCCTCTCGTTGCCAGGTGGCTTCATCCTCCGTGTGGTGGCTCCACTGAACTTTGCAAAACTTGATAACCTTGCTGCGAGTGACTCAACTGGCAAACTCAAGAATCTTAATTGGTTTCTCCTCATAGGTCAAATCGTTATCCAACTGAATAGTTTCCAATGGCACTGTATCTCTCAGGGGTATGTCAGCCATCTCTGCGTGGCACTTCTTCAACTGAGAAACATGGAACACATCATGAACTCCTGACAATCCTTCGGGCAATTCCAACTTGTAGGCCACTTCTCCCATACGCTCCAAAACTCGATATGGTCCTACAAATCGTGGCGCTAACTTTCCCTTAACTCCAAAACGCTTTGTTCCTCAAAGTGGTGATACTCGAAGATAAGCTCTATCTCCAACTTCGTAAACTGTCTCCTTGCGTTTTGAATCTGCATAACTCTTCTGTCTGGACTGGGCTATCTTGAGCCTACCGCGAATCAATTTCACCTTCTGTTCAGACTCTTTAATCAAGTCAGGTCCAAACAACTGGCGGTCTCCAACTTCGTCCCATGACAACGGTGTCCTGCACCTCCTTCCATACAAAGCTTCGAAAGGGGCCATCTTCAAACTGGTTAGGTAACTGTTGTTGTAAGAGAACTCTACATATGGAAAATTGTCGTCCCAACTAGATCCATAATCTAGCGCACAAGCTCTCAGCATATCCTCCAAAATCTGATTGACTCTCTCGGTCTGTCCATCTGTCTGTGGATGAAAAGTTGTACTAAATTCTAGCCTAGTACCCAAAGTTTCATGCAACTGCTTCCAGAACTTTGAGGTAAAGTGGGTTCCTCTATCTGATACAATGCTCCTCGGAACTCCATGCAGACATACGATCCTGGTCATGTATATCTTTGCCAACTTAGCACTGGTGTAAGTGGTCTTTACCGGGATGAAATGATCTACATTCGTCAATCGATCAACTACAACCCAAATCGAGTCATAGCCTAAACGAGTCCTGGGTAATCCCGTGATAAAATCCATGCCTAACTTATCCCACTTCCATTCGGGTATCGGCAATGGTTGTAACAGTCCTGCTGGCTTCTGATGCTCTGCCTTTACTCTCTGACATACATCACAAACTGCTACGTACTCCGCAATATCCTTCTTCATTCCGGTCCACCAGAAAATATCCTTCAAATCCAAATACATCTTGGTATTTCCTGGGTGAATCGAATATGGTGAATCATGTGCCTCTTGTAAAATTAACTTCCTAATCTCCGGATCATTTGGCACGTGAACACGGTCTTCAAACCATAGGGTATCGTGCTCATCCTCACGAAATCCCTTAGCTTTTCCTTTGCTCATTTTCTCCTTAATAGAAGCAATCTCCTTGTCAGTCCTTTGAGCTTCTCTGATTTTATCCATCAATGTAGACTGAATCTCTAGTGCTGCTACATAGCCTCTCCGGACTATTTCTAAACATAACTCTCGAAGATTTTCGACTAACTCCCTTGGTAATTCTCCCGTCATTAGGGTGTTGACATGACTCTTACAGCTTAGTGCGTCGGCTACTACATTAGCCTTCCCGGGGTGATAATGCAATTTCATATCATAATCCTTAATGAGCTCCAACCATCTCCTTTGTCTGAGATTCAACTCCTTCTGTGTGAAAATGTACTTCAAACTCTTATTATCCGTGTACACCTCGCAATGGTTTCCAATGAGGAAATGTCTCCATGTTTTCAGTGCATGCACTACGGCTGCTAACTCCAAATCATGCGTAGCATAATTCAACTCGTGAGGTTTCAGTTGTCTTGAGGCATATGAAATAACTCTCCCTTCCTACATAAGCACTGCTCCAAGTCCTCGACGTGAAGGTCGCAGTACACCTCATAATCCTTGGTCTGGTCTGGCAAAATCAACACTGGTGAGGTAACCAAACGTTTCTTCAACTCCTGGAAACTAGCCTCACATTCCTCCGTCCATATGAACTTGGTTTCCTTCTTTAATAACTCTATCATAGGCTTTGCAATCTTTGAGAAATTCTCAATAAATCTTCGGTAGTATCCTGCGAGTCGAAGAAAACTCCGGATCTCTCCAACTGTTGTTGGTGCATCCCAATTTGTCATGGTGTCAACCTTGGTAGGATCTACTTCTATGCCTTCTCCAGATATAACGTGTCCGAGGAATCCTACTTCCTTCAACCAAAACTCACATTTGGTAAACTTGGCATATAATTGATGTTCTCTGAGCTTTCCAAGAACCAAACGCAAATGTTCCTTATGTTCCTCTTCATTCTTTGAGTAAACCAGGATATCATCAATGAACACTACGACGAACTTATCCAAGAACTCCATAAATACTTTGTTCATCATGTTCATAAAATATGCGGGTGCGTTAGTCAGACCAAATGACATAACGGTATACTCATACAGCCCGTACCTGGTGGTAAAAGCTGTCTTAGGAATATCCTGTTCTCGAATCTTCAACTAGTGGTATCCTGATCGCAGATCAATCTTGGAAAATACCTTAGCTCCTTGCAATCGATCAAACAGATCATTGATCATCGGTAGTGGGTACTTGTTCTTGATCGTTACTTCATTCAATCCTCGATAATCGACAACCATCCTTAACGATCCATCCTTCTTCTCCACTAGAAGTACTGGCGATCCCCAAGGCGAAGAACTTGGGTGAATATATCCCTTATCCAGTAACTCCTTAATCTGCTTCTTATTTTCCACCAAATCCTTTGCTGGCATCCTATATGGTCTCTTTGATATTGGCCCTGTGCCTGGCAATAGCTCAATTAAAAACTCAATATCTCTATCTGGTGGCATGCCTGGCAACTCCTCTGGAAATACTTCAGGGAAATCCCTTACCACTAGTACTTCCTCCTGCACAACTCCTGTTAGGCAATTTACTTGAGTCCTCTTTGGCACATGCCGGGATACATACTTGATCCTTCTCCCTTCTGGGGTGGTAAACAAATTTGACTTACTAGCGCATTCAATATTCCCTTCATACTTTGATAACCAATCCATGCCTAATATCACATCCAATCATTGGGATTCCAATACTATTAGGTCTGAGGGAAAAACATAGTTACCAATCCTTAATGGTAACCGATCACACCATTGACTAGCCATATATTCTGCTCCAGGCGAGGTTACTAACATGGGTGACCTAAGGGCTTGGGTTGACAGGTTGCACTTATCCACAAATCCCCTTGAGATGTATGAATGCGATGCACCAGTATCAAAAAGAACGAGTGCAATAAATGACTTAACCAAAAACTTACCTATTACTGCATCGGGCTGAGCTTCAACCTCCTCCACGCTAACGTGGTTCACCTGTCCCCTGTTGAAAGGGTTCGACTTCTTCCCAGAGCTTCCATTGCTATTTCCATTTTGTAATTCAGGACATTCATTGGCATAATGTCCGGTCTTCGAACACTTAAAGCAAGTGACTTGGCTCAGGTCTTTCTTGGCTGGGGTTGATGGGTTGGTGCGGTTCTGGCCATTGCTTCCTCCATTGCCATTACCATTCTTGGTGCCATTGTGATTGTGAGAGCTACCTCCTCCATGGGTATGCTGAAAATGTCCTCCCGGTCTAGGGGTAAAACGTGGCTTCTGCTGAGCTCCTGAATTGTACTTCCCTGGTCCATACTTCCTCTTGCAATTCTCAATTTGCTGATGCTTCCCTTCAATCATAAGAGCACGATCTACCAACTCCTGGTAGTTGTTGAAGGTTGCTACCATCAACTGCATGCTCAACTCATTGTTCAGTCCTTCCAGAAACTTCTCCTGCTTAACTGCATCCGTAGCAACGTCATCTGGGGCATAATGCTAACTTACTAAAGTCCTCCACATACTGGCCAACTGTTCATCCTCCCTGGCGCAAGTTGCGAACTCACGCTTCTTCATGGCCATAACTCCTGCTGAAACATGGGCACTACGAAAGGCCTGCTGAAACTGGTCCCAAGTGACAGTGTCGACAGGGAAAGTGGCTGTGAAATTCTCCCACCATGATGTTGCGGGTCCTTCAAGCTGATGTGCGGCAAACTTCACCTTCTCCGCATCTATTCATCCTATTGTGGTCAAATCTCTAGTTGTCTTGCGGAGCCAATCATCTGCTACTATCGGCTTAGTGCTACTGGAAAACACCGGCGGATTCAGCCTAAGAAAATAGGCTAAGTGATCAACAGGTGGTGGTGGTGGTGTGATGTTCTTGTTGTTCCCCTGATTCTGATTCTGGACTAGAACCTGCATCAATGTGTTCTGCTGCTGGATCAACTGGGTGAGCTCCGGTGGAAAGGTAAATCCGGGGTCACATCTCGGAGGCATCCGAGTGTTTAGAAAAGATGAGATGTAAGAATAGAGGGGGTCTAAAGAGAAAACACTACCCATATGCACATGAGGCAAAAGCAAACAATTCACTTCATTCAATCAAACAAGGGCAACAATCGATCTAACTATCGCAAAAGTGCTCAGACTACTATATTTACATGGTGGACTACTACTACTGATGGGGTAGTCTACTAGAAATATTCTTCGGTTGCAGACTCCAGGATATCTGCTCCAGCTTCATCAACATAGTCATCATCACTATCATCTGGATCCGAATCGGTGTCGTGGATGATGATGTAGTCTTCCGGGCTAATCTCCTTGGGTTCTTCGTCTTCATCTACTGGTGTAGGGCCTCCCATAAATATCCCGATCTTCCTTGTTAGGTCGGCATTCTTATCCACCAATACTTCAATTTCCTCTTCATAATCTTCACGTGCAGCCTTTAGTTCTTCCTCCAGTTCCTTGATTCTTGTCCTTGCCTTCTTCAGGTTTATCATGTCGGCGCACATCTGGTTTTCCTGTCGTCAAATGTGCTGGTTTAACACCTGGATAAAAGCTGCAATTGATCTATCCTTCCTGTGATGATCATCTCCCAGTGTTCATCTCGGCGGCCACAAATCTAGTAGATAGTGTCCTTGAGATCCTTGCGGTACACTTCTCCAATGCGTCCCATGGCGATGTGAGCTACCATGCTCTTTCCTATATTCCAAGTTGGTGCATCAAAAGAAAACTCTATGGGCTCAGTGACTGGCATGAATGTCCTTCCTGGAAATTGAACTTGAATCATCCAGCGCTCTTCTTCAGGTAAAGTGGCGTTGTAGGTTCCGGTGAAGCTTGGTACTCCTATGTTCAGGTATCTAGTGACTTCCTTCAAGTGTCGCCCAAAGGGTGTATCTTCATCCGGTTGCCTGAACTTGTTCTTTGCATCCGCCATCCTAAAGAGTAGAAAAGATGAGGAGTCAGAAGAGAAGAGAGTGAACAGTGATCTAGGTCTTTAACTTAGTGGTCGTGTCCTATAGTGAGCATGTGCTCTGATACCATCTTTGTAGCGACCAGACCTCAAACAGTCTGATCTCTGTGCTCCGGTGTCATCCCTGGATCAGTAATGCTGACACCACACAGTACTCGAAGGATTTATAGCAGAGTAGCAATCACACACTTATTACATCGAGTGTCTCAAAAGAGAACTTATTACAATAAATATGGCAAAAGGCCGTCTAATAATGATAACAGCGGAAGGCTTGGAAGATAAGTGAGTCCATCAACTCCAACAGCATCACTGAGTATAGAACTACGACCTAAGAACTCCTTAATCATCGTCTGAAAAGTCTGCAACATTAACGTTGCATCCCGAAACGGGTCAGCACATGAAATATGCTAGCAAGGTAACACATAGAGAGTAATGGAATGAAACAGCTATACTATATCCATATTTGGCTGGTGGAAAGTTCTATGGCTACAGTTTTGCGTAAAGCCAATATTTCCCTACTGCAAAGGAATAAATTTATTTAACTATCATGGTAGTTGTTAAACATTGAGAATGGTTGACAGCATTCTCAATCCCAATTAAGCATCATCATTAAACAGAACCCAACAAAATTAATTTAGAGTAACATGTTGAGATTCACATGATAATCCAGGTAATAGATACTCAAAATCGTCCATAACCGGGGACACGACTAATCATGATTAGTTTATTACACTCTGTAGAGGTTTGCGCACTTTTCCCCACGAGACTCGATCGCCTCCGTTTGGTTTCTCGCACTACATGGTGTTTGAGAAGACGGATGACCGAGACATAGTCTTTCAGAAGCGCTAGCACCTTACGATCGGGTAGACCGTACCACCTACATCCCCTACATCTGCTAGTCTACCACTGTAAGAGTTCGCACGACTTAGTCAACTAGTCTAGAGCCCATAATAGCTTGTGGCTGCACACGGAAGTTTCTAGCATGAATAATCTCATGATCCCTTTGAGCCTGAGTGGCGGTCCAAAAGAAAACTGGCAAGTCCTGGAATACCCAGGTGCCTCAATCCACCCAGATGTGTATTTAAGTTGCCACCTTAAGTAAACCATTAATTAACATCTCACATCTGTCATGGATACACTCACCCAATCCACGTCTACTAGCATAGTATAGCGATAATAAGCAAACGTAGAAGTAACTCCCAAAGGATTGATAATAAACAGGTAATAGGTACTACCTCAACTACATCCCATCCCACAATTTAATTGGATCCTAATCATGCAATGTGTGAGGGTTGATCTAATGCAATAAAACTGGGTAGTAGAAAAGGTATGATCAAAGTGTTACTTGCCTTGCTGATGATCCGGGAAACCTAGCGATTCAAAGTAACAAGCGGCGCACTCCAGGTATTCTATCGCAGACAAACAAACAAGCATACAACAAGTACTCATCTAATGCACAGGTAAACGTCAAATAAAAGATCAAACAGAAGGTTCAACTTAAGAACTCCGGTTTGCAAAAAGAATCAAATCGAATGAAGCAATGAAAGTCAAACGGCGAAAGAAAACAACTTTGTTCTACTAATCTGGATCTAGGGCAAATTTTATAGTAGCAAAAACTTGTTTAAGTTCGTTAAATGGATAGAGGGTTTCGAGACGAAACTCCAGGCGCTTGAATCGCCTGATTCCGATAAACGAGCGAAAAGTTATACTAAAACGAAAATCGGATCAGGAATCACGATTAGAAAAATCACTGATTTAATCCGAGAAAAAGAAAAAAACGACGAACATTCGCTAGAACGAACGAACGGACGAACACTCGCTATTTAAAAAAAATAAACCGAAAAAACCGATCTATTTAAAAAAACAGAAACTAAAAAAACCGACGGAAAAACCTAACGGTTTTTCGAAACAAAAATTAAAAAATAGGCGCAGAAATCAAGGCGGCGGCGGGGCGGCGCGGCGGGGGTGGCGCGGCGGCGGCGGCTGCGGCGGGGCTGGCGGCTAGGGTTTCGGAGCTGGGCGCTGGCTCGGCTGGGCCTCTCCCCCGCGAGTCCTAGTCGGACACGGCCCGTAGGTCGGTTCGTTTTTTTTAATAATTATGCGCAGAAGAAAAATAAAAAGTAATATTAAACGGACTCCAAAAATTCTGAAATAAATTTTCCCGGGTTTCTAAAATCAAGCCGCACAAGGTGAACATTTATTTGGGGCCTAAATGCAATTTTGAAAAACACATATTTTTCCTAAATTCAAATAAAAGAGCGAAAAACTGCGAAATAAAATCTTATTTGATTTTATTATTAAATCCTCAATATTTCTTTATTTTGGGAAAGTCATTTTATTCCCTCTCTCATATTTTTATAATAGAAATAATTGATGATAAAATAAAGAAAATCAAATGATCCTATTCTCAAAATTTGAGAAAACTCAAGTATGAAAATAATGAATTCCCCAACTCTCTCCATGGGTCCTTGAGTTGCGTAGAAATTCTAGGATCAAAACCAAAGCAAAAATAAAATATGATGTGCATTTATGATCTAATGTATAACATTCCAAATTGAAAATTTGGAATATTACAGAGAAGTAATAAACCATATCCTGGGGACTACGCACACAACTAGGAGCAAGAGTATTGTACCAAGCTTTAGCATCACCCTTTAATGAGAAAGGAAATAATTTGAGAATAAAGTAATAACGAGTTTTCTCATCATGAGTAAAAAGGGTGTCTATATCGTTCAACTTAGTAAGATGTTCCACAAAAGTTTCAGTTTCATAACCATGAAAAGGATCAAATTCAACCATAGTAATTAACTCTGGGTTGACAGATAATTCATAATCCTTATCATCAATACAGATAGGTGAAGTAGAAAACTTAGGATCAGATTTCATTCTAGCATTCAGAGATTTTTCTCTATACTTGTGTAGTAATTTCTCTAGATCATCTATATCATTACAAGCAAGAATATCTCTGGTTGCTTCTTCACTGATAACATAACCTTCCGGTATCTCAGGCAATTCATATCTAGGAAAGCTAGTTCTAGCAGGTGTTTCAAGAGTTTCAGTTTCAATCTCATCATCAGATTCAACAACATCATGTTGTATAACTCTAGCAATTTGTTCATCAAGAAAATCACCAAGTGGAACATCATCATTATCAAGCAAGGTACTAGCATCATCATAAGCGTCATTCATAGTAGAAGTAGCATCATCAATAACTTGCGACATATTACAATTGATGGCATGTGGTGGTGTTGCAAGTTTATTCATAACAGAAGGTGAATCTAAAGCAGAACTGGATGGAAACTCCATACCTCCCCTCGTCTTACAGGGATAAATCTTAGTCTTTGGATCCTTCAGATTCTTCATAGTGACAATATGATAATAATCCCAAGTGACTCAACAAATATAGCTATGCTCCCCGGCAACGATGCCAGAAAAAGGTCTTGATAACCCACAAGTATAGGGGATCGCAACAGTTTTCGAGGGTAGAGTATTCAACCCAAATTTATAGATTCGACACAAGGGGAGCCAAAGAATATTTGAAGGTATTAACCACACCAAAATATTAAATATCTACAGCAAAGTGATCAGTAGCAAAGTAGTTTGATTGTTTTGATAGTAGTGACAGCAGCAACGGTAACAGTAACGGTGATAGCAGTAGTTTGCAGCAAGTGTAACAATGATGATAGCAGTAGTAACTTAGGAGAAACAATATATGATAAATTCGTAGGCATTGGATCGGTGACTTGTTGGATGATATTCATCATGAGACAGTTATAACCTAGGGTGATACGGCACTAGATCCAGTTCATTGATATAATGTAGGCATGTATTCCGTAAATAGTGATACATGCTTTATTAAAAGAACTTGCATGACATCTTTTGTCCTAGTCTCCCATGGCAACGGGGTCCATATTGGAAACTAAGGGATATTAAGGCCTCCTATTAATAGAGAACTGGAACAAAGCATTAACACATAGTGAATACATGAACTCCTCAAACTACGGTCATCACGGGGAGTGGGCCCAGTTGTTGTCACTCCGTGGTTGCCGGATCATAACCATAGTAGGTGACTATAACTTGCAAGATTGGATCAAAAACATGGATATAATGATGAATTCATAAACGGTTCAGATCTGAAATCATGGCACCTAGGCCCAAAGTGACAAGCATTAAGCATTGCAAAGTCATAGCAACATCAATCTAAGAACATAGTGGATACTAGGGATCAAGCCCTAACAAAACTAACTCGATTACATGATGAATCTCATCCAACTCCTCACCGACCAGCGAGCCTACGAAGGAGAATCATGGAATTGGCGATGGAGAAGGGTTGGTGATGATGAAGAATGAAGATCCCCATCTTCGGAGCCCCAAACGGACTCCAGATCTTCCCACCCGAGGAATAACGGGGCTTGGCGGCGGCTCCGTCTCCTGGATCATGATAATTCTTTCTCCCTGATTTTTTTTCTGGACTAATGTGAATTTATAGTATTAGGGGGGTCAACGGCGGGGCCACTAGGTGGGTACAAGCCACCTGGGCGCGCCAGGTGAGGGGGGCGTGCCCTGGTGAGTTGTGCCCACCCAGGGGCCCCTCTCCTGTGGGTCTTGGCTCCAGAAATTCTTATTATTGGTATAAAAAATCCTCAAAAAGTTTCGTTCCATTCCGAGAACTTTTATTTCTGCACAAAAACAACACCATGGTAGTTCTGCTGAAAATAGTGTCAGCCCGGGGTTAGTTTCATTCAAATCATGCAAATTAGAGTCCAAAATAAGAGGAAAAGCGTGAGAAAAGTAGATACGTTGGAGACGTGTATGATACGTCTCCAACGTATCTATAATTTTTGATTGCTCCATGCTATATTATCTACTGTTTTGAATGTTTATGGGCTTTATTATACACTTTTATATCATTTTTGGGACTAACCTATTAACCCAGAGCCCAGTGACAGTTTCTGTTTTTACCCTGTTTTAGGGTTTCGAAGAAAAGGAAAGTCAAACAGAGTCCAATTGACCTGAAACTTCATGGAACTCATTTTTGGAAGGAAAGAAGCCCAGAAGACTTGGAGTGCATGTTGGGGAACCAACAAGGAGGTCACGAGGAAGGGGGGCGCGCCCACCCCCCTGGGCGCGCCCTCCACCCTCGTGAGCCCCTCGTGCCCCCCCTCACGTACTTTTTCCGCCTGTATATCTCCATATACCCTAAAAACATCTGTGAGCACAATAGATCGGGAGTTCCGCCGCCAGAAGCCTCCGTAACCACCAGAAACCAATCTAGACCCATTCCTGCACCCTGCCGGAGGGGGCAATCCCTCTCTAATGGCCATCTTCATCATCCCGGTGCTCTCCGTGACGAGGAGGGAGTAGTTCCCCCTCGGAGCTGAGGGTATGTACCAGTAGCTATGTGTTTGATCTCTCTCTCTCTCTCGTGTTCTTGATTTGGCACGATCTTGATGTATCGCGAGCTTTGCTATTATAGTTGGATCTTATGTTTCTCCTCCCCTCTACTCTCTTGTAATGGATTGAGTTTTCCCCTTGAAGTAATCTTATCGGATTGAGTCTTTAAAGATTTGAGAACACTTGATGTATGTCTTGCCATGCGTATCTGTGGTGACAATGGGATACCACGTGATTCACTTGATGTATGTGTTGGTGATCAACTTGCGGGTTACGCCCATGAACCTATGCATAGGGGTTGGCACGCGTTTTCGACATGATTCTTCGGTAGAACTTTGGGGCACTCTTTGAGGTTCTATGTGTTGGCTGAATAGATGAATCTGAGATTGTGTGACGCATATTGTATAATCATACCAACGGATACTTGAGGTGACATTGGAGTATCTAGGTGACATTAGGGTTTTGGTTGATTTGTGTCTTCAGGTGTTATTCTAGTACGAACTCTAGGGTTGTTTGTGACACTTATAGGAATAGCCCAACAGATTGATTGGAAAGAATAACTTTGAGGTGGTTTCGTACCCTACCATAATCTCTTCGTTTGTTCTCCGCTATTAGTGACTTTGGAGTGACTCTTTGTTGCATGTTGAGGGATAGTTATGTGATCCAATTATGTTATTATTGTTGAGAGGACTTGCACTAGTGAAAGTATGAACCCTAGGCCTTGTTTCAACGCATTGCAATACTGTTTACGCTCACTTTTATTATTAGTTACCTTGCTGTTTTTATAATTTCAGATTACAAATACCTTTATCTACTATCCATATACCCTTTGTTTCACCATCTCTTTGCCGAACTAGTGCACCTATACAATTTACCGTTGTATTGGGTGTGTTGGGGACACAAGAGCTTTTTGTTATTTGGTTGCAGGGTTGCTTGAGAGAGACCATCTTCATCCTACGCCTCCTAAGAATTGATAAACCTTAGGTCATCCACTTGAGGGAAATTTGCTACTGTCCTACACACCTCTGCACTTGGAGGCCCAACAATGTCTACAAGAAGAAGGTTGTGTAGTAGACATCAAGCTCTTTTCTGGCGCCGTTGCCGGGGAGGTGAGTGCTTGAAGGTATATCTTTAGATCTTGCAATCGAGTCTTTTAGTTTCTTGTTTTATCACTAGTTTAGTTTATAAAAGAAAACTATAAAAAATGGAATTGAGTTTGTCCCATACGCTTCACCTTTTTAATATCTTTTGTGAGTATGATGGAAAGGATAATTGTGCTCAAGTGCTAGAAGAAGAAATCTATAAAATGTTTGGCACTAAATCTTTGAATGATGATCATGATTGCAATGTTGTTAGTATGAACTCCTTGAATATCCATTGTACTAATGATGATTGCACTAGTTATGATGAAAATGCCTCCTATAAACATGTCAATTTTTCTGGAGTGCACTGGGTTTGTAAGTACACACCAAATAGGGAAGATAGATATTGCAAGAGGCATAAGTACTTAGAAACTAAATAGTTGCAAGAAAGGCTAAATGTGAGTGCTGAAAATTTAAAATATCTTTACCGTACTTGTGAACTTTACAATGAACATGGTCCTTTAAATATCAAATGCAAATTGTTTCATGATCGAATCATGTCCAAAAATTGTGATGACTTGATTTCCCTTGCACATTATAATGAACTTAGTTTGCTTTTGTGTTATGAAGAAATGAAACGTCAAACTAGGCATATTCCAGAATATAACCTTGAGAAATTCCTCGATATTGATCTACAAGAAATTTATATGTATTGTGCGGTGAATTGCATTGAAAATCCTTATATTGCCCATTACATAAAGAAAAGAAAAGAAATAGAGGATGAAGAAAATACTAATGAAAGGGAAGATACTTCCCAATATCCTCCTATTAATTCTTATGATGAATCAGGTAACGAAGAGGAGGCTTCTATTCAACCAATCTCATTAATAAGGAGCTCCAAAAATAGGATTGAACCCACACATGATGTGGTGAAGAATAAGAAAAGAAAAAGGAAGAGAGGTAAAAAGGTATCTCTCCCAAATAAAGTTGCACCTATTATTGTTGTGCCTCATGAAAATGAAGATGATACACTTGATTTTGATCTCGTTATGCCTATTGCTTGTTGTGATGATTATGATTGGGAAGATAATGATACTCCTTATGATCTTGAAAATCTTTTTGGCAGTTGCTTGGAAGAATATTATAATTTCTATACCATTGGTTCTATCCATACTATTAATGATGAGAGTGATTATGCTTATGATACGAAAAGGCCCAAGCTCAGGGAAGCTATGTTTGATGAGGATGACATATTTGAGAATATATTTGCTGCAATTAATGTTTGTCCCAAGCTTGGGGATGCTATGTTTAATAATGGTGATATTTTTAGTCTTCCAAGTTTTGATATGAAAAGTTGTTATGATGATAGCATTCCTTCTACCTATGATGATTATACTGATGAAAGTGGATTTGGACAGGTCTTGACTTTATTTAGTGATGTATCCACTATTTCGGAAGAGGTTTCAATTGATTATGATGAGAACAAAGTTGCTACTTATGATGATTATTGTGATGAAACTTATGTTATAAAGAGTAGTGATGATTATACTTATAAAACTTGTCATGATTATGAGTACCCTTTCTCTGAACGTTACTCTTTTAATGTGGAAACAATTTATAGTATTCAAGTCTCTTATGATACTCCCACTATCCCGAATATGAACAATTTTGCTTATGTGGAGAGTAATAAATTTTCTATGCTTGTAGATCATGAAAAGAATGCTTTAGGTACTGGTTATATTGTTAAATTCATTCATGATGCTACTGAAAATTATTATGAGGGAGGAATATACGCTTGTAGGAATTGCAATAATATCAAGTTTCCTCTCTATGTGCTTAAAGTTTTGAAGTTATGCTTGTTTTGCCTTCCTATGCTAGTTGATTATTGCTCCCATAAGTTGTTTGTTCACAAAATACCTATGCATAGGAAGTGGGTTAGACTTAAATGTGTTAGTCATATTTTTCATGATGGTCTCTTTATGTTTCAATTATTATCCTTTATGTGACCATCATTGTCATTATCATGCCTAGCTAGAGGCGTTAAACGATAGCGCTTGTTGGGAGGCAACCCAACTTTATTTTTATTCCTTGCTTTTTTTTCCTGTTTAGTAATAAATAATTCATCTATCCTCTGCTTATATGTGGTTTTAAACTTTTAATTAGTGTTTGTGCCAAGTAGAACCTTTGGGAAGACTTGGGGAAAGTCTTGTTGATCATGCTGTAAAAAACAGAAACTTTAGTGCTCACGAGAACTACTGCCATTTTTATTTGGAGAGTGATATTAGTTAATTATTTTTTCAGATGATTAATAGATAAATTCCTCAGGTCCAGCAATTTATTTGATAATTTTATGAGCTCCAGAAGTATACGTTTGATCTAGATCACTACAGAATGTTCTGTTTTTGACAGATTCTATTTTTCATGTGTTGTTTACTTATTTTGATGAATCTATGGCTAGTAAAATAGTTTATAAACCATAGAGAAGTTGTAATACAGTAGGTTTAACACCAATATAAATAAATAATGAGTTCATTATAGTACCTCAAAGTGGTGATTTATTTTCTTATACTAATGGAGCTTACGAGTTTTCTGTTAAGTTTTGTGTTGTGAAGTTTTCAAGTTTTGGGTAAGGATTCGATGGACTATGGAATAAGGAGTGGCAAGAGCCTAAGCTTGGGGATGCCCAAGTCACCCCAAGGAAATATTCAAGGATAGCCAAGAGCCTAAGCTTGGGGATGCCCCGGAAGGCATCCCCTCTTTCGTCTTCGTTCATCGGTAACTTTACTTGGAGCTATATTTTTATTCGCCACATGATATGTGTTTTGCTTGGAGCGTCAATTTATTTTGTTAGTATTTTCTTGCTGATATTTAGAATAATGTTTTGCATCTTTTATTTCAATAAAAGTGGCATTGATATCCTTTACTATGCCTATTTTAGAAGTCCACATGTTGCTGTTTGAAAACAGAAAGTTTACCGCTGTTGCAATAATTCCCTAGAAAACTCAGAATGTGATAAAATGTTGAAACCTTTTGCATATTGAGCTCTAATAAATTTAATACAGTGGGAATTTTCTTTCATAATTTTTGGAGCTAGGGAAGTATGGACGTTGCATCATTCTTTACAGACTATCCTGTTTAGGCAGATTGCTGTTATGTTTGCATTGGTTGCATATGTTTGCTTCTTTAATGATTCTATTTGAGGATAGGACTATTAAATATGAAGAGGCATTTAGTATGCAATGTGAAGTGATTTGCTATAGTAGAGTATGATAAGGTTTTGGCAATGGTTTATACTAACTTATCTCACGAGTCCTTGTTGAGTTTTGTGTGGATGAAGCTTTTGAGATTTAGGGAGACCGTGATATGAGAGGAATTAAGGAGACACAAAAGCTCAAGCTTGGGGATGCCCAAGGCATCCCAAGATAATATTTCAAGAAGTCTCAAGAATCTAAGCTTGGGGATGCCCCGGTTGTCATCCCACCTTTCTTCTTCAACAACTATTCGTTAGTTTCGGTTGATCCTAAGTTTTTGCTTCTTCACATGTTGTTTGCCATTCTTAGAATGTCATTTTCTTTTGCTTTGCTTGCTGTTTTAATAAAATACCAAGATCTGAAATTATTAAATGTTAGAGAGTCTTCACATAGTTGCATAATTATTCAACTACTCATTGATCTTCACTTATATCCTTCGGAGTAGTTTGTCATTTGCTCTAGTGCTTCACTTATATCTTTTAGAGCCTGGTGGTAGTTTTATTTTGAATAAATAGATGAACTCTCATAATTCACTTAGATTATTTTGAGAGTCTTAATACCATGGTAATTTGCTTAAAATCCTAATATGCTAGGTATTCAAGAATAATAAAATTCTCTTATGAGTGTGTTGAATACTAAGAGAAGTTTGATATTTGATGATTGTTTTGAGATATGAGGATGGTATTATTAGAGTCATGCTAGTTGAGTAGTTGTGAATTTGAGAAATACTTGTGTTGAAGTTTGTGATTCCCGTAGCATGCGTGTGTGGTGAACCGTTATGTGATGAAGTCGGGGCATGATTTATTTATTGATTGCCTTCCTTATGAGTGGCGGTCGGGGACGGGCGATGGTCTTTTCCTACCAATCTATCCCCCTAGGAGCATGCGCGTAGTACTTTGTTTCGATAACTAATAGATTTTTGCAATAAGTATGTGAGTTCTTTATGACTAATGTTGAGTCCATGGATTATACGCACTCTCACCCTTCCACCATTGCAAGCCTCTCTAGTACCGCGCAACTTTCGCCGGTATCATACACCCACCATATACCTTCCTCAAAACAGCCACCATACCTACCTATTATGGCATTTCCATAGCCATTCCGAGATATATTGCCATGCAACTTTCCACCGTTCCGTTTATTATGACACGCTCCATCGTTGTCATATTGCTTTGCATGATCATGTAGTTGACATCGTAATTGTGGCAAAGCCACCGTTCATAATTCTTTCATACATGTCACTCATGAATCATTGCATATCCCGGTACACCACCGGAGGCATTCATATAGAGTCATATTTTGTTGTAAGAATCGAGTTGTAATTCTTGAGTTGTAAGTAAATAAAAGTGTGATGATCATCATTATTAGAGCATTGTCCCAGTGAGGAAAGGATGATGGAGACTGTTTTGAATGTTTATGGGCTTCATTATACACTTTTATATGATTTTTGGGACTAACCTATTAACCCAGAGCCCAGTGCCAGTTTCTGTTTTTACCCTGTTTTAGGGTTTCGAAGAAAAGGAAAATCAAACGGAGTCCAATTGACCTGAAACTTCACGGAACTCATTTTTGGAAGGAAAGAAGCCCAGAAGACTTGGAGTGCACATTGGGGAACCTATGAGGAGGTCACATGGCAGGGGGCGCGCCCACCCCCCACCCCTGGGCACGCCCTCCACCCTCGTGAGCCCCTCGTGGCCCCCCTGACGTACTTCTTCCGCCTATATATCTCCATATACCCTAAAAACATACGTGAGCACAATAGATCAGAAGTTCCGCCGCCAGAAGCCTCCGTACGCACCAAAAACCAATCTAGACACGTTCTAGTACCCTGCCGGAGGGGGCAATCCCTCTCCGGTGGCCATCTTCATCATCCCGGTGCTCTCCATGACGAGGAGGGAGTAGTTCTCCCTCGGGGCTGATGGTATGTACCAGTAGCTATGTGTTTGATCTCTCTCTCTCTCTCGTGTTCTTGATTTGGCACGATCTTGATGTATCGTGAGCTTTGATATTATAGTTGGATCTTATGTTTCTCCTCCCCCTCTACTCTGTTGTAATGGATTGAGTTTTCCCCTTGAAGTAATCTTATCGGATTGAGTCTTTAAAGATTTGAGAACACTTGGTGTATGTCTTATCGTCCGTATCTATGGTGACAATGGGATACCACGTGATTCACTTGATGTATGTTATGGTGATCAACTTGCGGGTTCCGCCCATGAACCTATGCATAGGGGTTGGCACGCGTTTTCGTCATGATTCTCCGGTAGAACTTTGGGGCACTCTTTGAAGTTATATATGTTGGTTGAATAGATGAATCTGAGATTGTGTGACGCATATCGTATAATCATACCCACGGATACTTGAGGTGACATTGGAGTATCTAGGTGACATTAGGGTTTTGGTTGATTTGTGTCTTAAGGTGTTATTCTAGTACGAACTCTAGGGCTGTTTGTGACACTTATAGGAATAGCCCAACGGATTGGTTGGAAAGAATAACTTTGAGGTGGTTTCGTACCCTACCATAATCTCTTCGTTTGTTCTCCGCTATTAGTGACTTTGGAGTGACTCTTTGTTGCATGTTGAGGGATAGTTATGTGATCCAATTATGTTATTATTGTTGAGAGGACTTGCACTAGTGAAAGTATGAACCCTAGGCCTTGTTTCAACGCATTGCGATACCGTTTACACTCACTTTTATTATTATTTACCTTGCTGTTTTTAAAATTTCAGATTACAAATACCTTTATCTACTATCCATATACCACTTGTTTCACCATCTCTTCGCCGAACTAGTGCACCTATACAATTTACCGTTGTATTGTGTGTGTTGGGGACACAAGAGACTTTTTGTTATTTGGTTGCAGGGTTCCTTAGAGATACCATCTTCATCCTACGCCTCCTACGGATTGATAAACCTTAGGTCATCCACTTGAGGGAAATTTGCTACTGTCCTACAAACCTCTGCACTTGGAGGCCCAACAACGTCTACAAGAAGAAGGTTGTGTAGTAGACATCAACGTATCAGTAAGGATATAACCAACTAGATGCAAAGTAACATGCAAAGCAATGGTACTTGATAACATACGGTAGACATGCATCAAAATGAACATCACTACTACCAGCATGTACTACTACTACCAAGCATGACATGAAAACTAATACTAGCAAGGTAACAAGATGCATCGGAACATAGCATGAAGGTGAACATGAATCCACAATCATAACCGAAACAACGAAAGCAGTAGCAAACAAGTAGGCAGATAACGGGCAAACTTTTTATTAAATATTCAAGTAGAAACCATGGCTACTGCATGACTATCATGCATGTGGCTGTTGTGGCTTGCCTAGGGGTGACGGAGACTCTAGGAAGAAGAGCGGTGAAGCCGCGGAACGATTTGCGGACGTCTTCCCTCACGAAAGGGCCGATAAGGGCATGGGCATAAAGGTCATTTTTATAGTATGAACACCTTATGAAAATGGCTCCAACAGAAAGGTCTCGACGAGACGAAGAAGTGAGCATTGGTTTCACCTCGATCGGAGCTACGGTTGAAAAGTTATGAGGTGTTGAAGGAGAGGGACCCGTATGTAAAAAGAATATTCACCAACGGGTCCCTGAGTGGATAAGGGAGAAGCGCATATTAGAAAATATGCTTTCGAGTAGGGAAAGCGCATTTTGGGCAAAAGAAGAATGAAATACGTTTTCAGAAGGAGGAAACGTGTTATGGAGAAATACGTTTTCACTAAAATGAAAACGTACTCAGGCAAACGTGTTTCCACTTAAGCTGAGATGGCAAGGGGGAGTCACTTACAGGTAGGCTCGAGAGGCAAGGAGGGCCCACTGGTAGGGGGAGCTAGCGCACGTCGTTGTCTTCTACCTCGCTGCCTCCCCGAGCAAGACAGAGGCGCAACGAGGCAGGGAGTCGCCGGCGACGTGGCGGGCTGCTCCGGCCGCCTCAGGACAAAGCGAGGACATTGACGACTTCGAGGGACTGCGCCGCCTCCATTTAGGGACGAACCGGACGCTGGCGAGGACGAGAAGAGGCGGGTGTAGGATCGAAAGTATGTCTAGAGGGGGGTGATTAGACTACTTGACGAAATAAAAATCTAGCTTTTCCCAATTTTAAGTCTTTGTAGATTTTAGCAACTTAGAACAAGTCAAGCAATCAACCTACACATGCAAGCCTAAGAGTATAGCAGTGGAATGTAAGTCATTGCACATGAAGATAAAGGGAGGAGTTTGGAGGGAGCAAACGCAATCTAGACGCAGAGATTTTTGGCGTGGTTCCGATAGGTGGTGCTATCGTACATCCACGTTGATGGAGACTTCAACCCACGAAGGGTAACGACTGCGCGAGTCCATGGAGGGCTCCACCCACAAAGTGTCCATGAAGAAGCAACCTTGTCTATCCCACCATGGGCATCGCCCACGAAGGACTTGCCTCACTAGGGTAGATCCTCACGAAGTAGGCGATCTCCTTGCCCACACAAACTCCTTGGTTCAACTCCATAATCTTGACGGAGGCTCCCAAGTAACACCTAACCAATCTAGGAGACACCACTCTCCAAAAGGTAATAGATGGTGTGTTGATGATGAACTCCTTGCTCTTGTGCTTCAAATGATAGTCTCCCCAACACTCAACTCTCTCTCACAGATTTGGATTTGGTGAAAATATGATTTTAGTGGAAAGCAACTTGGGGAAGGCTAGAGATCAAAATTCTTGTGGTTGGAATGGAATATCTTGGTCTCAACACATGAGTAGGTGGTTCTCTCTCAGAAAATGTATGATGTAAGTGTAGGCACGTTCTGATGGATCTCTCCACGAATGAAGAGTGGGTGGAGGGTATATATAGCCTCCACACAAAATCTAACCGTTACACACAATTTACCAAACTCGGTGGGACCGAATCATAAAACTCGGTCAGACCGATTTAGTTCAAAATGTGAACGTTAGGATTTTCGGTGGGACCGACATGTCAACTCGGTGGGACCGATTTCATTAGGGTTAGGGCATAACGTAATCTCGGTGAGACCGATCACATAAACTCGGTTGGACCGATTTCTGTAATAGGCAAACAGAGAGTTGGTCAGGAAAACTCGGTGGGACCGAATCGGTCATTCGGGTAAGACCAAAACGTTACGAAAGGGAAACAGAGAGTTTGCATTGCGGACTTGGTGGGACCGGTCGCTCATCTCAGTTGGACCGAAACATTATGAAAGGAAATAGAGAGTTTGCAATCCCATCTCGGTGAGACCGAGATCCATATCAATGAGACCGAAAAGACTAGGGTTTCTGGCAGTGGCTATGTCAAAAGAACTCAGTGGCACCGGATAGATCAAATCGGTGGGGCCGAGTTTGACTTTCAGTTTGGGCCATATGTGGATATGAGAAAGTGGGTTTTTGGAGCATATCACTAAGCATTTTGAGCAAGCAAGCCATTAAGCAATACCTCATCCCCTTTTAATAGTATTAGCTTTTCCTATGGACTCAATGTGATCTTGGATCACTAAAATGAAAATGTAGAGTCTTGAGCTTGAGCCAATGTGTGTCCTTAGCATTTTGAGGGGTCCACATTTCTAATCCATGCCATGCCAATCATTGAACTCTCTGAAATGATCATCTTGGAATAGCATTAGTTCAATGAGCTATATGTTGTTAGGAATTACCAAAACCACCCAGGGATAGTTGCACTTTAAATCTCCCCCTTTTTGGTACTTGATGACAACATATAGATCAAAGCTTCGACAAATGATAATAAGATTGAAATGCATCGTCACTTTGAGAAGTATGTGATAATCAAGAGCTCCCCCTAAATTTGTGCATTATTTAAAATTTGCTTTTGAATGCAAATGCACAATCGATTAGGATCATGGGTTACTCTTCCATGTCACATACATCTTGGTGGAGCCCTCAAAATGATAGAAAGTAAAAACATGCACTCGTCACCAAGCAAAGTGAATGATCATAGAAGATATATAAAAGATAACATCATTCAAGCACAAGCATTAATGTAGGATATGATCAAACACATGATCATACAAGTATCTCACACACATAGACATAAAGTATTAAGCAAGCACACAAAGGTATCGACCAAATAGCAAGAGAGACAAAGAAGCAAAAACACTCTCTCTCTCGCACTACTAGGTAAGGGGCTATAGATGATATGGATACTAATGGCGCACCAGACATGTGGTGCGCCACTACTATATAGCAGTGGTGCACCACACCCATGGTGCGCCACTACAAACATATTTTTTTCCAAAAATACTAATGGTGCACGAGGGAACAGTGCGCCATTACTAGTTTAACTAGTAATGGCGCACCACTCACCATGCGCGCCACTACTATCATTTTGTTTTTTGTTTTTTGCAAAACTACTAATGGCGCACCACCAGCTGGTGCACCATTAGTAACCAGGGTTACTAATGGCGCATTTGTAGATGGTGCGCCATTAGTAACGTGGGACCAGCTAGATATTTTGGACAGCCACCTGCACACTCACTTTCCCCACTTCATTCTGTCCACCTCCTCCTCCAAGCTTGTCTCGGCTTCCTCCTCCTCCTCACCTCATTTTCACCATAGATTCATCCAAATTAAGTGGTTAAATTACCTTTTTTTGATAGGTAAGTAAGGGGAAAGCTTTCTTTATGTTGTAGATCTACTTTTTGTCTCCCTCCAACAACGTGCACATGCACTTTTTATGGCCTAGCTAGATCTATGTATGTTTGTGGTGTTGCATATATGTTTGTGTTTGTAGGTACCTGTATTTGAAATGCGATAGTTGCCAATATTTTGCTGGAATGTTGATTCATTTCCGTTTCAGCGAGAATTTTGGCACTATGCATTCTTTTTGGTCCTATTTTTAGGGAAAGTCATGCCAAAAAAAATCTTGGTTCTAAAATATCATTTTTCTCTACCCCGCAGGTGACCATGGTCCGCATAATGACCAAAGGCATCGTGAATAGGTTTTTGAGCTCCGCGAAGGCCGAGATGCTTCAAAAGAACGAGGCGGAGATAAGATGTCCGTGTCGAAGATGCAAGCTGAAGAGCCTTATTGCGGACCCAGATTCCGGGCAGGTGCGGGACCACCTGCTCTTGCGTGGTTTCATGGATGGCTATCGGTGGCAAGGTGATGAAGATGACTATGAGGTCGGCCATGGGGGACGGGCAAGAAATGAGGAAGGGCAGCAAGACAACCACCGCGGCGAGGGCAGGTGAGAAGACAAAGAATATCCAGGACATGATTACGATGGTGATGTTGTACATAGTCATGATGTAGAAGATGCGGGACATGATGATGAGGAAGATGAAGATGCCGGAGCAGACGACGATGGACCATCGATGGGCTGGGTGCAGGACCCTCATATTCAAGAGCTGCTTCTCAAGCAGACGGATAACGCAAGAGCTGCGGCCCGAGAGAATGCCAAGGTGGATCAACTAGAGATTGACGCGGTTACTCTATTGTATGAAGGATGCAGACCCGAGGATACCCGCCTGAAAGTAACGCTCATGGCTCTGGAGATGAAGGTAAAACACAAAATGACCGACGCATGCTTCGACGAGAACATGCCATTCTGGCACGAACATCTTCCCAAGGGGAACAAGTGCTCAACCAGTTTCGAGGAGGCGAAGAAAATCATGTGTCCTCTGGATTTACTACATGTGAAATACCATGTGTGGATGAACAATTGCATCATTTATCGGGACGAGCACGCGGAGTCTACCATATGCCCGGTGTGCGGCATCACTCGATACAAGAAGAGGAAGAAAGCTCCTCGAAAAGTGGCGTGGTACTTTCCGATCACTCCTCGTCTGCAGCGGTATTTCGCGGACCCTAAGCTAGCAAAGCTCCTGCGTTGGCACGCGGATAGGGAGGAGAAGAAGCGAGAAGATGACAGAAATGATCCGGAGATAAATAAAAAAGACAAGATGCTGAGTCGCCCTAAGGATGCGAGCCAGTGGCAAGTGTTTTACTTCGATAATTTGGGGACGATCCAAGGAACATCGTGCTGGGCGCGAGCACCGATGGACTCAATCCGTTTGGCAGCCAGAGAAGCACACATAGCACCTGACATGTGTTTGTGTGGATGTACAACCTTCCCCCTGGTTGTGCATGAAGAGGAAGTACATTCACATGAGTATGCTAATTGAAGGGCCGAAACAACCAGGGAACGACATCAATCTGTATCTGGAGCTGCTGAAAGAGGATCTAGACACGCTGTGGAAAACGCCAGCCAATACGTGGGACGCCGTAGAGAAAAAATATTTCCCTATGAGAGTCGCACTGCTCACGACGGTGCACGACTATCTCGGTTACAGATATCTCGCGGGACAGGTGGTCCACGGATTTTCTGGATGCGTCAGGTGCATGGATGACACAATGTATCGCCAGCTAGATAGAGATCCCGGGTCTTCGAAAACCGTGTTCATGGGACATCGAAGGTGGCTTTGCGATGATGACCCATGGAGAAAACGCAAGGATCTGTTCGATGGTGAAACCGAACCCCGAAGACGCCCGCGTACGAGGAGCGGCGAGGAAATAGACGAGCTGTTGAAAAATTGGAAAGATTGCCCACTGCCAGGAAAGAAGCAAAAGGCGCCAGAGCCGGGAAAGAAGCAAAAGGCGCCAGTGCCGCTGTTAAAGGTATGGAAAACGAGTCTGTTTTCTAGGACTTGCCATACTGGAAGATCCACTGGGTGCCTCACAACCTTGATGTCATCATATCATGAAGAATGTGTGCGAGAGTCTGCTTGGTACCTTGCTCAACATGCCAGAGAGGACCAAAGATGGGCCGAAAGCAAGGGCCGACTTGAAATCAATGGGCATTAGGGAGGAGCTTCACGCTAATGATGATGATGATGATGATGATGATGATGATGATGATGATGATGATGATGATGAGGTGAAGCAGGACACGGAAAGTCGTCGCAAAGGCAAAAAGACCAAGAAGACCGAAAATGACTACCCTCCCGCATGCTTCACTCTAAGTCAGGAGGAGATCGAGCAGTTTTTCACCTGCCTTGTAGGAGTAAAATTTCCTTATGGTTATGCGGGGAAGATAAGCAGATACCTAGACCCAGCGAAGCAGAAGTTCAGCGGGATGAAGTCTCATGACTGTCACACGCTGATGACGCAGACACTAGTTGCAATCCGTGGGATCATGGATGCGCACGTCCGTGAAACGCTATTTGTCCTATGCAACTTTTTTGACGTCATATCTTGGAAATCGGTTGGCGTGAGGCAACTCAGAACGCTACAGGAAGAGATCGTGGTGATACTATGCGAGCTTGAGATGTACTTCCCGCCCGCATTCTTTGATGTTATGGTGCATCTGCTGGTCCATATCATGGAGGATATCATCCAACTTGGGCCGACGTTCCTGCAGAGCATGATGCCGTTCGAAAGGATGAATGGTGTCTGTCGGTGTCAAAACCGATGGATCTCGGGTAGGGGATCCCGAACTATGTGTCTAGGCCGGATGGTAACAGGAGGCAAGGTACACGAAGTTTTACCCAGGTTCGGGCCCTCTCGAGGGAGGTAAAACCCTACGTCCTGCTTGATTAATATTGATGATAGGGGTAGTACAAGAGTAGATCTACCACGAGATCAGAGAGGCTAAACCCTAGAAGCTAACCTATGGTATGATTGTTGATGTGTTGATGTGTATGTTGTCCTACGGACTAAAACCCTACGGTTTATATAGACACCGAAGAGGGTTAGGGTTACATAGAGTCGGCTACAATGGTAGGAGATCTGAACATCCGTATTGCCAAGCTTGCCTTCCACGCCAAGGAAAGTCCCTTCCGGACACGGGACGGAGTCTTCAATCTTGTATCTTCATAGTCCAGGAGTCCGACTGAAGGTATAGTTCGGCTATCCAAACACCCCCTAATCCAGGACTCCCTCAGTAGCCCCCGAACCAGGCTTCAATGACGATGAGTCCGGCACGCAGATTGTCCTCGGCATTGCAAGATGGGTTCTCCTCCAAATTCCGTGTACCTGTTTGAATAAAGTCTGGTTTCTTGTAGATGTTGCACTCCTTGGCTTCTACGCCCAATAATGGCCATCTCCCACGTGCCAAACGAATATGAAAAGTCTGAGTGTTTTTACGTTCACACCCCTAGCCGCGTAAATGAGCTTCCCTACTTAAGGGGACGAGGATTTAGATCCAATCCACACCTTCTCCCATCCACGAGTGTTCATCAGAGCGTATCTGACAAAGGTCCATTGCACCATGGCGAGCCGCCGCAACTCCTCCGCTCGCCCTTCTAGCCCTAAGCCTGGATATTGGGAGAGATGTTCTACTCCGCATAGCGAGCTAGTGACGCTCCAGACCAAGGGATTTCTCCCCCCGGCCTATATGGTCCCGGTTCGAGCCGGTGTTGCCGTCTACAACGGCGGAGAGCAAGCAGAGAATGACCCTAATCCATCCAAAGGAGAGTGGGTGTGCCTTGTCCCTTACTTAATAAGGGGCCTCGGATTTCCCATTCACCCATTTCTTCGGGGGCTGCTGGAGTTCTACGGCCTCCAGCTACATCATCTCACGCCTGCCTCAGTATTGCATATCGCGGGCTTTGTAGCCCTCTACGAGCTGTTCTTGGGTATTGAAGCTCATTTCGGACTGTGGAAGGAGCTATTTTGCCTCGTGCCCCATTCCAAGAAAGGGTCAATGTATCAAGTGGGCGGAGCCGAAGTATGGCGCATCGCCAGGACCGGATATCTGTCCGGAACCCCAAAGAAGGCGTCCGAAGAGTGGCCCTCGGAATGGTTTTATATAGGAGACGTCCCGCTGCCGGATCCTGTCCAGATCGGCCTCCCTGAATTCAACAGTGCTCCCTTAAAGAAGCGCCTAAGCTGGCGCCCATGGGACCCTCAGAGGGAAAGTGACAGGGACATCATTTACCTGATGGGCCGAATAAGATTGTTAGCCCATTCCGGATTGACCATGATCGGAGTCATGGCCGCATGCATCATGCGAGGGGTGCAGCCGCTACAGTATAGGGGCCACCCCATGTGGGACTTCAACGGGGAGGACGACACCACCCGTTACGGCCGTAAGGGGCCAGATTTGGCTGCGGCTCTAATAAAGACCTTGTCCGCCTTGTACAAGGAAGAAGAGGAGGATTTTCTCCGCGTCAACCCAAAGGGTGGATTTTCTATGTACAATCCTCCAAGCTGGGTAAGTGGTCGCATCTTGCCCATCCGCTTTATATCCCCATTGTTAAATATTCAGTCCAGCGATTTCAACGTAGGAACTGCGCCAGGCTGTTAAAGAAATAAACAGCCCTCCCCCACAACCCGAGGACCCAGGACGGTCCCTTGACCCGGACTCTCAAGAGGATCCGGACCTTTTGGTGGATCTAATTGATGGAGTGTTCCATCAATTGAGCAGGGACAACGCCCTGGTGGCCATTACGGCTGATTATCCAGGGCTAGTCCCGGCCTCCCAGAAATGGGAGGCCGAACCTACCGCGACAAGCCAACGAGGGGCCGCAGGGCCCCGTGGGCAGAAAAGAGGTGCAGTCCGGACCGGGGCATTAGTGCAAAGGTATGGCGCGCCTCCTTATCCCAGGTGTTATACCTTCGAGGCATATTAACACTTGTGCTCTCTTCAGGACAAAGAGACCTCGCCGAACTATATTCGGAGAGACCGCCAACCGCGCCTCCACCAGCCATGCTCCAAAGCCTGGCCCGGAAGCGGAGCCGAACACAAGGCGCGCACCGGACGCTCCTCCGATGGAGGATGTGGACGGGTTGTCTGCCACCAACTCAGAGGTGGAGAGTGCCATGAACCACAGGCGTTGCCAGACAATTCTTCGCGACGCTTGTATTTCCCAAGAGGCGTTAGATGCCTTCAAATCGGGAGATGCGTACCTCCGTGCCGCTCAAAATGGTCTAGCCAGAGCCACGGAGCAATATGTAAAAGACATACGGGCAAGAAAATTTTGGTAATTACATATAGATACCCGTAGCCCCCGAGACTTGAAACAGTTAAAATAACTGATTTAAGGATCATTTGTTATGCAGGTTCTTATAGAAAAGAATTCCCTACTGTCTAAGGAGCTGGAAGCGTGCAAGGCCCAACTTGAGGCCGCACTAGCCACGGCAGGGGAGCCTAAGGAGACCCCCTCTGGTAATATACACTTCGGAAGATAAGTATCTTGCGAAGCATGGCTTTGGTGCGAATCTGACAAATGACATTGCAGATGGCGCCGGATTGAGTCCGGAAAGGCAACACCTCCTACGCCAGCTAAAGGCTGGTGAGAGGGTGCTGATAAAGGTGATGGGGGAGAAGAACGATCTCCAAGATGCCAACACCAAGCTGGGTGTCGAGCTGAAAGGTGTTCGTGCCCAGCTGTCAGACTCGGTGAAGGAGAATCAGCGGCTTCGGCGCGGCATATTTAGTAAGTGCTTGAACAAACTGTTTAAAAGAAAGTTCGGCGTGGAAGTCGACTAACAGAGAAATGTCTGTAGAGGAGATGCCCGGTTCTACGGGTGACCTTCTTCCCGAGGTCTCGCAACTGCTCGATCGAGTTTGGCAGGCGATGCAAGGCGTCGCCCAGGCCCTGTGGTCATCCGTCTCCATGCCCAAAGGTCTTGGAGAGCTTGCGGAGAAGCTAAAGGGAGCACGGCGGCGCTTCCGATTGTGGAAGATATCGGCCTGCCGTCAAGGTGCTAGGGAGGCCTGGGCCATGGTGAAGACACGGTACGCAAAGGCTGACCCCAACCACATGGCCGAGGTCGGTCCTGTAGGACCCGATGGGAAGGAGATCCCTGTATTCTTAGTATACTGCCAAGTAGAGTTGGCCGCGAAGTATTCCCAGCAGGACTGTAAATTAGACAGCCTGCTAGATGGTATTGAAGAGGAATACAATCAGTCAAAATGACAATGTAATTTAATTGACATTAATAATGCCTTCTAACCGGATTGTAGATCATTTGTCATGGCCGACCTTTTCGCTTCAGCCTCGGGACCTGACGGTCCGAAGTGTGTCCGAATTCCCATGTGGTTATTTAGGAACCGGGGAATGCATGGAGACCAGGCGTAGGGGTCATTAGTACGTGAACAGACAAGTGCCCGACTAGTTATGTTATATTACATGGTTAGTAAGAAACATCTTCCAGGGAGAATAGTTCCGTTAGGGGTTCCTTTCCCTGGGAGGCATGCCCTAAGGTGCATGTTCATGCTGCGAAAAGAAACGCAGGAAAAACATCTGGGGGCGTATAGATAAAAATAAAAATATCATCTTTAGTTCACCGACCGAATATTCCCTTAAGAACGCTAGCTTTCGGCTTCACCTAGTCTGAGGTACACGTCCGGCTGACCCGGCAGTAACAATCGCAGAGGTGCTCCCTTTACCACCTAGCCGAACAATCGGGAACGTAGGGGTAAGCACAGGAGCCAGGCAACCCAGCTTGGCCAAAACTTAAGTCATATCGATGCATCTAATGGTGAATAAAAGGTACATGCGGAAGTGTGACACATGTGTTGGGCATGAAGCCCGTATGAATAAGCTTCTGTTTAAAGAAGCCCCCAGGTTTAATGAGCGCGGATAGCGTGTCACTTTATGAGCCTTTAAAGGCTATAAGAGAGAGAGAGAGAGAGAGAGAGAGAGAGAGAGAGAGAGAAGAAGAGAAATGTAAGACAGAAAATATATAAAAAATGAATAGAGGAAGGAGACGAACATAGAGTCCAGCGCTAGGCATAGAATCTTCGGAGACGGGCTGCGTTCCATGGTTTCGGCTCGAGTCGGTTATCCGATGCATCTCACAGGCGGTACCCTCCACCAGTCAGGACTTGGTCAATTATGAAGGGACCTTCCCACTTGGGCTTGAGTTTGTCCTTTTTCTTGTCCGGTAGTCGTAGAACTAATTCGCCAACGTTGTAATTTTTGGCCCGTACTTCTCTGCTTTGGTATCTTCGAGCCTGCTGTTCATAGAATGTGGAACGGGCTTTTGCCACGTCACGCTCCTCCTCCAATGCGTCTAAGCTGTCCTGCCGATCGAGCTCGGCTTCTCTTTCTTCGTACATGCGCACTCGAGGTGAGTCATGAATTATGTCGCAGGGCAAAACTGCCTCCGCGCCGTACACCATAAAGAATGGTGTGTATCCGGTGGTGCGATTCGGCGTGGTCCGCAGCCCCCACAGTACGGAGTCGAGCTCCTCTACCCAGTGCGTGTTAGATTCCTTGAGGGACCGCACAAACCTGGGTTTAATGCCGCTCATAATAAGACCATTTGCATGTTCGACCTGGCCGTTAGTTTGTGGGTGATAGACGGAAGCATAATCGAGCTTGATGCCCATGTTTTTACACCAGAGTTTTACCTCGTCGGCCGTGAAGTTCGTGCCGTTATCATTGATGATGCTGTGGGCAACTCCGTAACGATGTACGACCCCGGATATAAACTCTATCACCGGTCCGGATTCGGCAGTCCTAACAGGCTTGGCTTCTATCCATTTGGTGAATTTATCCACCATGACCAGTAAGTATTTTTGCTTGTGGGTTCCGCCTTTAAGGGGTCCAACCATGTCAAGCCCCCAGACCGCAAAGGGCCAAGTAATGGGGATAGTTTGGAGGGCAGTGGGTGGCATATGGCTTTGGTTTGCAAAGAGCTGGCAACCGGTGCATCGTTGGACTAAGTGTTGAGCGTCTGCCCGGGCCGTCGGCCAATAAAAGCCTGGACGGAAGGCCTTGCTTACAAGGGACCGAGCTGCAGCGTGATGACCGCCCAGTCCGGCATGAATTTCGACCAGGAGGTTCCGCCCCTCCTCTTCGGAGATGCACCTTTGAAGGACTCCGGTAGTGCTTTTCTCGTAAAGCTCTCCCTCGTGGACTCTGTAGGCTTTGGATCACCGCACTATACAGCATGCCTAATTTTGGTCCTCGGGGAGTTCCTGCCTAGTGAGGTAGGCGAGGAATGGTTCTGTCCACGGGGCGATGACGGCCATTATTACGTGCGCTGAAGGTGTTACTTCATTGGCAGAGCCTCCGATTGTGCCAGAATGTTCTGTGTCGGGCAGTGCGGTTGGGTCCGGGGGGGTATTGTTCGGCTCCCCTTCCCATACTACGGATGGCTTGAACAGCCTTTCCAAGAAGATGTTGGGGGGACTACAACGCGTTTTGCGCCTATGCGTGCCAGGACATCTGCCGCCTGATTATTTTCCTAGGCTATATGGTGAAATTCAAGCCCCTCGAACCGAGCTGACATTTTTAGGATGGCGTTGCGGTAAGCTGCCATTTTTGGATCCTTGGCATCTAAGTCTCCATTTATTTGGGATATTGCGAGGTTTGAGTCCCCGCGCACCTCTAGGCGTTGAATGCCCATGGATACTGCCATCCGCAGACCATGTAAAAGGGCCTCATATTCGGCTGCGTTGTTGGAGTCCGTGTACATAATCTGGAGTACGTATTGAACGATGTCTCCTGTGGGGGACGTCAAAACGACGCCAGCCCCCAGTCCGGCCAACATCTTGGAGCCGTCGAAATGCATGATCCAATTTGAATATGTGTCGTACTCTTTAGGGAGTTCGACCTCCATCCATTCTGCGACGAAGTCGGCCAAGACTTGCGACTTGATGGCTCGCCGTGGCTTATAAGTTATGTCGAACGGGAGGATCTCAATGGCCCATTTTGCAATCCGGCCCGTTGCGTCACGATTGTTTATAATATCGTTAAGTGGTACTTCCGAGGCTACTGTTATTGAACACTCTTGAAAGTAGTGTCTTAGCTCCTGGGATGCCATGAATACTGCGTACGCGATCTTTTGATAATGCGGGTACCGTGATTTGCAAGGAGTGAGGACAGTGGACACATAATAGACCAGCTTTTGAAGGGGGGATTTGTGTCCGTCCGCTTCTCGTTCGACGACGAGCACTGCGCTTACAACCTGATGTGTTGCTGCAATGTATAATAACATTGGTTCGCCAATATTTTGCGCGGCCAGCACTGGGTTTGTTGCCAGTATGGATTTTATTTCCTCGAGTCCGGCCGTGGCTGCATCCATCCATTCAAAGTGTTCGGTGCGCCGAAGGAGGCGGTAAAGGGGTAGGGCCTTTTCTCCCAAGCGGGAGATAAAGCGGCTTAGAGCTGCCACACATCCGTTTAACTTTTTTATTTGTTTGAGGTCCTTTGGTATATCCAGTTGCGACAGAGCTCGGATCTTGGCTGGATTTGCTTCAATTCCTCTACTGGATACAATGAAGCCCAAGAGCTTTCCGGCTGGAACGCCGAAAACGCATTTTTTCGGGTTGAGCTTGATGTCGTATGTTCAGAGATTATCGAATGTGAGCCTCAAGTCATCTACTAGATATTCAACATGTCTTGTTTTGACGACCACATCATCAACGTATGCCTCCACTGTTTTACCGATCTGGCTTGCCAGACATGTCTGAATCATGCGCTGATATGTTGCACCGGCGTTTTTGAGCCCGAAGGGCATCGTGTTGAAGCAGAATGGCCCGTATGGTGTGATAAATGTCATTGCCGCTTGGTCTGGTTCTGCCATCTTGATTTGATGGTAGCCAGAATATGCGTCGAGGAAACACAACGAATCGTGTCCTGCGGTAGCATCGATAATTTGATCCATGCGGGGGAGGGGGAAGGGATCCTTTGGGCAAGCCTTGTTAAGGTCTTTAAAATCAACACATAGGCGCCAAGATTTGTCCTTCTTTGGTACCATCACCAGGTTTGCTAGCCAGTCCGGATGTTTTATATCTCTGATGAATCCGGCCTCTAATAGCTTTGCTAGCTCCTCTCCCATAGCCTGTCTCTTAGGTTCGGGAAAACGCCGAAGAGCCTGTTTGAAAGGTTTGAATCCTGTTTGGATATTTAAGCTGTGCTCGGCCAGCCTGCGTGGGATTCCTGGCATGTCTGAAGGGTGCCAGGCGAAAATGTCCCAGTTCTCTTGTAGGAACTCTCGCAATGCAGCGTCGACATCAGGGTTTAACTGTGCCCCGTTGGATGGACTTGGAATTTGACTATTTCGTCCGTTGGCTTAAAGGAGGTGGATTTGGATCATTTGTCGAGTACCACATCGTCCCTGTTCACCGTAGAGCGCAACGCAGTCAGCTCCTCAGCTGCAATGGCTTCGGATAGTGCCTCGAGAGCCAGTGCGGCTGTCTTGTTTTCGGCGCGGAGTGCTACGTCCGGATCACTAGCGAGAGTGATGGTCCCGCTAGGCCCAGGCATCTTGAGCTTCATGTACCTGTAATGGGGTATTGCTTGGAAGATTGTGAATGCTTCCCGCCCTAGCAGAGCGTGATAACCGCTGCTGAATGGGGCCACATGGAACGTGACCTCTTCGGACCTGTAATTGTCCGGCGTGCCGAACACCACATCTAGTGTGATTTTTCCTATACAGCGCGCTTCCTGACTGGGGATTATTCCTCTAAATGTTGTGCTGCTTCGCATGATGCAGTTCCAGCCTATATCCATTTTTTGAAGAGTTTCCTCATAGATGAGGTTCAATCCACTACCGCCGTCCATGAGTACCTTGGTAAGACAAAAGCCGTCCACTATTGGACTGAGGACCAATGCAGCTGGTGCTCGGGCTGTTCGGAATTTAGGTTCATCACTGGCGTTAAAGGTAATGGCCGTGTCACTCCATGGGTTTATTGTTGCTACTTGGTAGACTTCGGTAAGGCTGCGGAGTGTCCTTTTCGCATATTATTTGATGCGAAGGTCTCGACTGTTAATACCGTATTGGTGTCTCTGGGGTGGCTTTCTATGGCCTCCGGAATTAGGAGGTTTTCGCCAATTTTGGCCACCTACCGGAGTATGCAACATGCTCTAAGGCAGTGAGTTGGTGTGGCGTCCTCTATACTATGAATTTTACAGGGTCCGTTAAGCCATCCTTCCCGTACGGTTCCATGCCCTGTAGAGGGTTTTTGCCTTTTGGTGTTTGACCCGGGTGTCTGGCGATGATGCACCCTTTTATTTCAGAATAGGCTTGCCTTGAGGGCCGGATTGTCCCAAATTTTGTTTCGGTTTTCCGGGCGCTTTCCATCGCACAATACTTTCGTACTATGGATGCTAAGTTAGCGAAGCGTGTAATATCACGGCGACTTATGGCATTGAGTATTCCCTTGTCTGTGCAATTATTGCAGAAGAATGAAATTGCGTCTTGCTCACGGCAGCCCTTTATCCTGTTCATAACCAGGAGGAATCTAGCCCAGTAATGATGTATTGTTTCTTTGGGCTCTTGCCTGATTTGGGATAGATCGCTAATGTTCGGGTGGGTGGGTGGAATTAAATCCGAAGCCTTACCCCTTCTGAGGCTCAGAGGCCGAGGAATTTCCGAACTTGAGAATTTGGATTCCTGGTTGTCGTCCAATGAATCCAGTCCGTCGCCTGATTCTAGGTTCAGGTCTTGAGTGATATCCTCCCCTCCGCAGACATCCGGCTTGGAGGGATCGGGAATCCGGGCGTAGTGAGTCCTTAAGATAGATGAAGGGTCGCCGCACTGTCCCTCTACCACGGCAGCGTGATGGGTGGCTTGGGGAGAGTTAATCTCTCTCAGATCGGTTTTAGGCCCAATCTGGTCGTAATCCATAGCGACTCCCAGGGCGGCGAAGCGATCCAAGAGCTCGTTTATGGAGGAAAGCTCTATTGGATCTAACTGCTCGGCAAGTTCCGAGTTGACATGAAGATTGTTTTCGATGGCTCGAGAGGTCATCGTCGGCACAGAAGCCGAACAGGTGGTCATAAGAAAACCACCTAGCCGGAGGGTTTGGCCAACAGCCAAAGCTCCCTTTGCAATGGTGTTGTCTTTAAAGACGGGGTGAGGCATCCTTCCTGATGGCGACGACACAGAGGAACTCTCAATGAAAGCACCAATGTCGGTGTCAAAACCGGCGGGTCTCGGGTAGGGGGTCCCGAATTGTGCGTCTAGGCCGGATGGTAATAGGAGGCAAGGGACACGAAGTTTTACCCAGGTTCGGGCCCTCTCGATGGAGGTAAAACCCTACGTCCTGCTTGATTAATATTGATGATAGGGGTAGTACAAGAGTAGATCTACCACGAGATCAGAGAGGCTAAACCCTAGAAGCTAGCGTATGGTATGATTGTTGATGTGTATGTTGTCCTACAGACTAAAATCCTCCGGTTTATATAGACACCGGAGAGGGTTAGGGTTACATAGAGTCGGATACAATGGTAGGAGATCTGAACATCCATATCGCCAAGCTTGCCTTCCACGCCAAGGAAAGTCCCTTCCGGACACGGGACGGAGTCTTGAATCTTGTACCTTCATAGTCCAGGAGTCCGGCTAAAGGTATAGTTCGGCTATCCAAACACCCCATAATCCAGGACTCCCTCAGTGTCATCAAAGGATACGTTCGCAAGATGTCACGTCCAGAGGGAAGCATAGCCAGGGGCTTTCTAACCGAAGAGTGCATCTCCTACTACATGAATTATCTAGCCATCGAGAACCCCGTTGGTCTGCCCGTCAACAGGCACCTCGGCAGGCTCGTTGGATGGGGTCACCGCGAGGGTCGCCGCGAAATGCATGTCGACTTCGAGGGTCGACTCACCGACTTTGAAAGAGCAAACATAGTTGTGCTACAACACATAGACGTGGTCGATCCTTGGGTGGTAGAGCACAAAACCTTTATTGAGAAGACGTACAATGATCGAGGCCAACAGAGGACGGACAGAGATATAATCAAAGAGCACAACTCATGTTTCACGCGCTGGTTCAAGAAGAAGCTTCTGTCATACCATTTACATGAGGATTCTTTCGCGGAAGAAAAACTCATATTCGCCTTGTCACAGGGCGCCGAGCACAACCTGATGACCTATGAGGCGTACGATATCAACGGCTACACATTCTACACCGAGGACAAGGACATGATGAGCGATGGTTATTAGAACTCCAGGGTAACGATGGAATCCTACGCTAGTAACGACAAGGACAGATACTACGGGAGGATCGGGGAGATCTGGGAGCTGAGCTACGCTGGAGAGAAGGTCCCAATGTTCCATGTCAGATGGGCCAAGAGCGTCCTAAAAGAAGACCGGTATTTCACCACCATGGTTATACCCGAAGCCAAATCCAAGACCGTGGGCGCAAACGTCATCGCGAAAAATGAGCCATGGGTACTGGCTTCCCAAGTGGACCAATGCTTCTTCATTACCGACCCGTCAAAGCCCAGCCGTGTTGTCGTGAGGAGAGGCAAAAGGAAGATCATCGGAATGGATGGAGTCGCCAATGAGCAATACTTCGACAAGTATGGTGAACCGAAGATGGAACATGACGACGATGATGAAGTGCCATACACCACAAGAAGAAGCAGGACCACCCTACCTAAAGGACGTTCGTTCCACAGAAGAACTCCATTTGCGGAAAAGAAGGGCAAGAAGATTGTGAACAGATAGCTAGCTAAGATCGATTGTATTTAAATTGTAGCCTTCATTTCTCGATTTTATTTTGACATATTGAAATGATATTTCTTCTGTTCTAGTGTCCTCACAAATATTTATTTATGTTTATTATGCTATTGAATTTCTAATTCACAAAAAGTATTGAATTTGTTAATATTTTTTGAACTCATGAATATTTTTAAATTTAATTCATGGGCACTTTTTGAATTCATGAATATTTTTTCAAATTTGATGATATTTTTTAATATTCAATATGAAAAAATATTGAATACTCATGAGGACACTCGATCTCGATCCCCCTCCATGTCGATCGCTATCCCCCCTCGCTGCCGAGCACCCCCAGCACCCTTCCCCGCTCCGCCGCCGACGACGACCACCCACCCCCTCCCTCCCCCCCGAGCGAGACCTAGGGTTCAAGACGCCACTGTCGGCCCTCCGCTAGGCAACAAAAAGTCCTAAAAAATACTAATGGCGCACTGCTAGGGGGTGCGCCATTGCTATCCAAAAAAAGATTACAAATGGCGCACCTCTAGGGGGTGCGCCATTGCAATCCAAAAAAATCTAATGGCGCACCGCTAGGGGGTGCGCCATTGCTAAGCCTCCCCCCACTAAAATCACCAATCCCCTTTCTTCCCCCAATCGATCACATCTCTCAAGCCCTCGATTCCATCTCTCCCTCGGTCCCTCCATCTTCCAGGCCTCCGCCGCCGCCGGCCGCCAAGGCACCAACCACCTCCTTGTCATCGCGCACGGGGCGCTCTTCTTCGCACTCTCCTCACCAACCACGACGTCGGCCACCTGCTCCGTCGTCTCCGGCAGAGGTTACTCCACCTAGCTGCAGCACTCGTGCGCTTGGTGGCTAGGGTTTGCCTCCAGCCCCTCCCCTCCTCCATCAACGAGAGGAGCATCCGGTGCCCCCGCCCTCGAGTTCATCGATGGCGTCGTCCTCCAGCCGCAGCCACCGCAGGTACAGAGCCCCCGATTCCATCTTCCCCCTCACCCCCATTTTTCCCTCGATCCAACCCATCGATCCATTAGACACTGTATATTTTTGGCGCTGGTTGAAATCAGACCCGCAAAGAGTTACCTCCGGCAGTAGCAGTTGTTGTGGTGTTCGGGGTATGTGCAGTAGTACAAACAAGTGAACCATCTATGCAAATAATCTTCAGACTAAACGTAAATGTATATGAGCATTGGATGATACAATGTTTGAATCTTGCATGATATAGTGTCTGAATCTTGCATGGAAAGATGCAACAGTACTGCCCCCTTTTTTTGAACCATGTTGATTGTGGCTATGTGCATCTATGATGCGGATGTTCAGGGGTAATAAAACTTCCATTTTTATTGTGTTTACAAATTCATCTAGGATTGCTGAGTTTAACATTGTGTTGATATTCAATTCATCAATGCTCTCAATGCAATTGTGAGCATTTTTTGCAATTGTGAACTCTCAATGCTCAAGTCTGGAAGTGTTTACAAATTCAAAGAGTTCACATGACTACTCGTCAAATACTCTAGTGTATTTAGTGTAAATCTAGTCTGAAACTAGTAGAGCTCTTGGTGATTTGCAAATTCAGTTTAAATAAAAATTTGGTACATGACTACTGATAATGTATGAAAGATGTTGCTACTGGATGAGCACAAGAACTACTCAATAGATTTTGATTTTGTAGGAACAACCATTGAACCAACAGATATTTGATTTTGTAGAACAAGTCTTGTTGCCAGTCTTGAACCAACACATAATCTTAACTGAAATTTGACCATGTCTTGTTGCCAGTCCTAATGAAAAAGCAATTGAATTTCCAACAACCTGCTAGGTAGAACAATCCATTTATATCATGAATATATGAAGGGAAGGACATGATTGCTACATGATTGCTGTTATACTCCTGGCTGCTAGTTGCCAGTACTGTAGCTTCTAGCTTAACTTGTTTGCTACATCTCAGCATTATTTCTCAGTGCTACAAATGTGTTTAACTTGTAGCTTCTAGCTTAAGTGAGTAGCCAGTACTGTAGTGAGTAGCTTAACTTGTTTAAGTACTGCCAGTTAGTAGTACTGCTAGTGAGTAGATGAACTCCATTTAACTGGCTTAATTGAGTTTTAGTTGTGTAGTGAAGTTCTTCTATTTTGTATGATGTGGTTCACGCTTAAACTGTCCTGCTATGTAGTCTGTTGGATCATCTATGTACTGTGTATGCTGTGGCATGTGGTGTGGTCGATGCTGAGATGTCAACTCTATGTACTATATATGTTGTGGCATGTGGTTTGGTCCGAGTGATCAGGTTTCAAATGATTTTGAATTTTTATGATTTTTATGCACATAGGTGAAGCCACTGACTACACTTCAGGTTCTACTCCTGGAACACTTCAGGAATTTTACTCCATAACTGGAGTATTTTGATGATATTGGGGGGTTTTGTCTCTGACCATCGTGTCGTCATGATATTGTGGGGTGTTGTGGGGTTGCAGCTGGGCAGGGGTGGGGTAATGATTTTGCAGGTACCCCGAGAGACCCTTGAGTTTGCCGGAATGTCGATTAACTTCCGTTCCAGTAAATTCGGGTACTCCATATGTCCTATTTTCAGCAAAGGTCATGCTGAAATTTTTCATGAATTTTAGCATGACTTTGCTAAAAATAGGACATATGGGGTACTTGCGACTAATGCATGGGCCGGGGTATCTTAGTACTTAATTAAATAGGATCAACTGCCCCTTTATTCTTGCTGCATTAAACACATATGTTGAATTCATTTGTGGACAGACGAAAAAGCAACTGCCATAGGTGACAATAGAGCCAAGTGATTAGGCCCAACTTAGAATTCTCCTTCCCTTTTCTTGATAGGGTATATTATTAAAAGATACCCATATATATCAGTCAACCTAGGGTGCCTCGGCTTCGATAAACCCTAAATGATGAAAACTTAACTTAGCATTTAGGATGCCTCGGTGCCGACAAACCATAAATTATAAAACCTTGGCTTTTAGGGTACCTCGGTGTCGATAAAAACCTAAATGATGAAAGCTTAGGCTTTTAGGGTGCCTCCGCGTCGACAACCCCTAAATGATAAAAGCTTAGCTTTTAGGACGCCCCAGTGTCGACAAACCCTAAATGATGAGACCATGATCTTGTTCCTTGACAATAACTAACTTTTTGACCAAACTTTTTTTGTATTTAGAGCGAAACATGGCCCACAACGATGAGGCTGGCGGTTCGGGCAAGCAATTCTGGGAGCTGTCCTAGGAGATGGAGGAAGAACCTCACCGCTATGAGGATGCCGTAGAAGACACCGATCTTGACTACACAACCCCTAGTGGCGTCGGGGATGACACCACTGATGGTGCCGCCGAGGATGCCACCACTAATGATGGCAGCGCAGGCACAGATGACAGCCAACCGAAGAGGCAACGGAAGGATCGGCGCCCGAACGTGCTCGGCACCGTCAAGAAGGAATTTACTGAAGTGAACTCCGACGGGCATCCAACGGCGCTCAAAGATTTAGTCAAGGGGTACTCGGTTCAGCTCGGGTGCATTCTATGGAGCACCGTCTCGATCAACACCGAGAACCTAAGGCATAAGGACCGGGGGAATTTGCGCATCCTCCTCTTCACGAAGCTGCACGAATGATATAAGTTCCACACTGACTTTGCAAACACACACCTCTCAGGGTATAAAGTGAATAGTGCCGCCCTCACGAGGATGAGCATGGCCCTGTCTACTTGGAGAAGCGCGGTGAAGAGAATGATTGACAAAGGTGATAGTTATGAGAAGATCAAGGCGAAAAATCCTTCGATCAGCGAAGATGACTACAAGGAGTTCAAGATCAAGTGCGAGAGCAGCGCAACCTCCGAATCAAGTCAGTGGGGGAAAGCAATGCGGGAGTTGAACTTAGGGGTCCACCAACTCGGTCCCGGCGGTTACAGAGTGGCGGAGCCTATATGGGACAAGGAGGACGCGGAGCGTGCCGAGCAAGGCCTACCGCCCCGCTTCGAGAAATACCGTGACAAGCAGACCAGGAACTATGTTAGGGCCCGGTACAAGGAGGACCTGGTAACAAAGGAGCTTACCACGGATCCGAAGACCAGGGCGCTTGAGCGTGTTCTGGTAAGGAATACACCCCCGCGTAATTAGCTCCATATTGTTGCATTCTAATTAATGAAGCCAAATTTCTAAATGGTTCACATTCCTTCCACAGGAGACTGAAAGCAGTAGCGCGGGGTCATATCAGTGCTCCCCTTGGGATAGCACTCTAAATAGGGCGTTGAACATAATGAAAAACAAGGATAAGCTTAGTGAGCCGTCGTCAGCTGGTCGTGTGGCCAGCAAAGGCTTGTCCACAAAATGGTTGTCATACTATAATGCTGGTGGGCGAAAGGAGAGAAAGACCAGCTCGGAAAGCCTGTCGCGTGAGGTTCAAGAACTCAAGGCACAAGTGGCGCGGATTCCGGAGATTGTCCAAGAGCAAGTGCAACAACAACTGGGAACGACGCTCACCGCCATTGTGCCTACCTTGCTTGTGGAGCTGCAGGCGTGGATTGCGGGCGGCCAACAGGGGCCGCCCCGGGTTCCCAGCTTCACGGCCAGCAACTCGCACAACGCGCAGGCGGCGCCATTGGTGTCTCCGGCGAAGGCGGTATTGGTGTCTCCGACGCTGGAACGGGCATTGGAGCTTAATGCACCCGGTTGTACGCCGGCCGGCACCTCAGCAGCAAGCGGCCCCTCTGTCAGTTGCACGCCCACCGTTGGTGGTGCCTCAACATTAGCCGAGCTCGACGCCATCATGGTAGCTAAGCCTCTTGGCCGATGACTTCATCTCCTTGCCTTTGACTGGGCATCCCTGACGCCCTACATGTTTTCGCAGGACGCCGCCGACATTCCATGCACTCTCCTGCACTTCGTGGGCGGCGAGTTGATCGATGTCGCCAAGGGCAGAATCGTTCAACCGGGCAACCCCGTGTTCCACGGTAATCCGATGCCACCCACCGTGTATAGGGTTGAACTGGTTCGGGTGCTGCTAGGCTGCGACGAGTTGTTATCTCTGATTCGACCTGCTGGGGCCGACGAAGATGATGTGATGACCCTCGGCGCCTGCGTAAGCTGGTCCCTGCGTTGGCCGAAGAGCCAGATTCGTTTGGGGCAGTGGACACCACACCACAGACAACACTGCCAGTCGTGCCAGCGCCAAGCCATGGCAAGACCGTCGTGGCGCTAACGGCCAGACATCCCTATCGCACAGGATCTTAACATGCATATGGCACAGGATCCGGACGACGACAACAACGACGATGGTACATTTACCAATGTCGATAAGTACTTTGCCGAACATGGGTATGGTGAAGAATTCTTGGGGCCTCCTTCTCAAGAACCCAACCCTGCAAAATACGACAGCGATCTAGCTAGTACCACGGAGAAACCCAATTGCAATAGGCGTCGTCTGGCATTTAGTTCTCAGGAGACGCCTACAGCCGCCGCCTTCACCGAGCCTCAGATAGCTGAGCTGCGAAATATTATCAGCCCCAACACACTCATGAAGGCGGTCTGTGAGCAGAACTTGGTCCCAGTACATCAGAAGAAGAAGGGAGTCTGGCGGTTGGTGATTAGTGGACTCGTGTGCGAAAAACTGTTTTACTAGTGGAGTCTCGTAGGATAGCCTAGCCAAGAGTCAAATCTGGCTTGCTGCAATAACTCCACCACCTTCTTGAGAATGAGCATGTATAGTAGGTTCTGATGTAAGACTTGCTGAGTACCTTTGTACTCATGTTTGCTTCATTACTGTTTTCAGACAACAACACCGCCCCTCCGATGGGTTTTATGTAGACCTCGACGTCGATGAGTAACGCGTCACCCAGGTGGTGATCTAGGGCCATGGAGGGCCCTATGTAGATAGACAGGCTTCGAGAAGCCTTCTCTCTTTCTAGTGTCTGTACTCAGACTATTTGCTTCTGCATGTGCTTGTATGCTTGTATGACTTGAGTGTCGGGTCATGTGACCCCTACCTGTATGAACATGTTATGTATGGCTCTCTAGAGCCTTTAAATAAAGTACTTGAGTTGTAGAGTTTTGTTGTGATGCCATGTTGTATGTACTCATATCGGGCATATTGTGTGTATGATTGAAATGCTTGGTATGAGTGGGATCCGACAATCTAGTTGTTTATCCTTGGCAGCCTTTCTTATGGGGAAATGTAGTCTAGTGTTCCTCGAGCCATAGTAGTCCGCTACAACCCGGTTCACCGGAGTCCTGCTAGCCCAGCACTACTGCTCAGGACACTTGACTGGCCGGCATGTGTTTCACTTCGTTCCTATGTCTGTCCCTTCGGGGAAATGTCACGCGGTGACTTCCGGAGTCCTGCCTAGCCTGCTACAGCCCGGGTTCCCCGGAGTCCTGTTAGTGCAGTGCTACAGCCCGGGTTCCAGAGACAGGCATACATGAATCACAGCGAGTGATTTCAGGCTGTAGCACTGGGCTATCAGGACTCCGGGGAACCCAGGCTGTAGCTGGCTAGGCAGGACTCCGGATGTCACCGCGTGACATTTCCCCGAAGGGACAGACATAGGAACGATGTGAAACACATGCCGGCCAGTCAAGTGTCCTGAGCAGTAGTGCTGGGCTAGCAGGACTCCAGTGAACTGGGCTGTAGAGGACTACTATGGCTCGGGGAACACTAGACTACATTTCCCCATAAGAAAGGCTGCCAAGGATAAACAACTTGATTGTCGGATCCCACTCATACCAAGCATTTCAATCATACATACAATATGCCCGATATGAGTACATACAACATGGCATCACAACAAAACTCTACAACTCAAGTACTTTATTTAAAGGCTCCAGAGAGCCATACATAACATGTTCATACAGATAGGGGTCACATGACCCGACACTCAAGTCATACAATCATACAGGCACATGCGGAAGCAACTAGTCTGAGTACAGACACTAGAAAGAAAGAAGGCTTCTCGAAGCCTGTCTATCTACATCGGGCCCTCCATGGCCAGGATCACCACCTGGGTGGCTAGTCACTCGTCGACGTCAAGGTCTACGTAGAACCCATTGGAGGGGGCGGTTTTGTCGTCTGAAAACAGTAATTAAGCAAACATGAGTACAAAGGTACTCAGCAAGTCTTACAACAGAACCTACTATACATGCTCATTCTCAAGAAGGTGGTGGGGTTATTATAGCAAGCCAGCTTTGACACTTGGCTAAGCTATCCTACGGAACTCCACTAGTAAAAATAGTTTTCGCACACGACTCCACTACCCACCAACACAATACTCCACCGGGGATCCTCTCTCGTCATCCTATGAGAGGGCCATCCTCGGTACTCACACTTATCTTGAGACTTTTAGTAGTATCCATTAACTTGTCTATGAACTGTATAGGCAACCAAGTAGTCCTTTACCGCGGACGCGGCTATTCGAATAGTTTTATACCCTGCAGGGGTGTACTTCATCACACATGTTTCCACCACTTAACGTCTGCACACGACATGTGCTCGGCAGACTTCAAGCGAAAACCAACGTGGGTGTAGACCACGACCTGACTAACCTCACAAGTCTCTAGTCCAGGTTTATCGCCTATTCAGGTTCCATCCGCAAGGAAATCCGGCCGGGGTGTCCTCAACGGCCGCAAACGATGTGTACAAGGTTCCCGAGACACCAAACGGGTGACTCGGTACACCATGCCACGGTGTATCTACCGCATCATAGCCCACCCCTAGGGTCAGCGCTATGCACGGCCGCCAACACATAACCTACAAACACCAGAAACTACTTGCAACTCCTGGACAGAGGACGAGATGGGTCAGTAAGTCGAGCGGGGTCATATTTCAGGGCCCAATGTGTGGTAGTAACTGAATCTTAAATCACGCATACAGATCTCAGTTCTTATGGACGGCCCCAATGAAACAACCCACCATGTACTCCTACATGGCCTCTCATCGATACCTTTACCAAAACATGTTCAACACTTCCCTCACATTACCAACATAATCATATCACTCTAGCCCATCACCCAGATGAACCAGACCCATGGCTCAATCAACTCCTACACATGCTAGTGGGTTTCATCTAGTTACTGTGGCAATGACAGGTCATGCAGAGGATAAGGGTTCAACTACCGTAACACACAGCAGTTTGAATCGCGTTGTCTTAATGCAGTAAACAAGAGAAGAAGCAAGAATATGGGTTTGTATCGGAATGATCACTGGGTTGCTTGCCTGTTGTAGAGGTAGTAGGGTACTGCCCTTCAGACGGATACTCGGGGTTATCCTCGGAGGTAGAACCTACCACGAAAGACACACCGAATATAATCAACACATGGCAATATGCAACAATATGATGCATGCTATGACATGGCAAGATGAAAGTGTCTTGGCCTAATGCAAGCTAAAACAGAAGGGGATGAACTCATTTGAATCAAAGATTCAAAAATTAGCTCATTAAACATGGCCTTATTAGTGCATTACCTTATTCTGCTTAAACAGCAAGGTTAACTTGTTTTGTCATGCATGAAACCATTACAGATGGATAGATTGAATTTTTCTGATCATTTTTCATATATAAATCTTTGCATTTGGAGCTATGGTTGATTTTCTATGATTTTTAGAAGTTTTGGATATTTTCTGGAATTTCCTATATAAAAATAATTCCAGTAATTGAATTAATGTGTCAACATGACATAGGTGTGACGTCAGTGGGTCAACTGGGTTGGCCAGGTCAAACCTGACTAGTGGGCCCTCTCTGTGAGTGTCACAACTAGTTAACAAAATTATATTAACACTAATTAGCTGTCAGTGGGGCCTGGGCCCACATGTTAGTGTCTAAACTGTTTTACTAGTGGAGTCTCGTAGGATAGCCTAGCCAAGAGTCAAAGTTGGCATGCTGCAATAACTCCACCACCTTTTGAGAATGAGCATGTATAGTAGGTTCTGATGTAAGACTTGTTGAGTACCTTTGTACTCATGTTTGCTTAATTACTGTTTTCAGACGACAACACCGCCCCCTCCAATGGGTTTTATGTAGACCTCGACGTCGATGAGTAACGCGTCACCCAGGTGGTGATCCAGGACCATGGAGGGCCCTATGTAGATAGACAGGCTTCGAGAAGCCTTCTTTCTTTCTAGTGTCTGTACTCAGACTATTTGCTTCCGCATGTGCTTGTATGCTTGTATGACTTGAGTGTCGGGTCATGTGACCCCTACCTGTATTAACATGTTATGTATGGCTCTCTGGAGCCTTTAAATAAAGTACTTGAGTTGTAGAGTTTTGTTGTGATGCCATGTTGTATGTACTCCTATCGGGCATATTGTGTGTATGATTGAAATGCTTGGTATGAGTGGGATCCGACAATCTAGTTGTTTATCCTTGGCAGCCTTTCTTATGGGGAAATGTAGTCTAGTGTTCCTCGAGCCATAGTAGTCCGCTATAGCCCGGTTCACCGGAGTCCTGCTAGCCCAGCACTACTGCTCAGGACACTTGACTGGTCGGCATGTGTTTCACTTCATTCCTATATCTGTCCTTCGGGGAAATGTCACGCGGTGACTTCCAGAGTCCTGCCTAGCCTGCTACAGCCCGGGTTCCCCGGAGTCCTGTTAGCCCAGTGCTACAGCCCGGAATCACTCGCTGATGACCGACATGCTCAATGTGGTTCATGTATGTCTGTCTCCATAGGTCTGCGCCGCTTTGGGTTCACGACTAGCCATGTCGGCCCGGGTTCTCTATCATATGGATGCTAGCGACACTATCATATACGTGAGCCAAAAGGCGCAAACGGTCCCGGGCCATGGTAAGGCGACACCCGTGGGAATACCGTGCATGAGGCCGCAAAGTGATATGAGGTGTTACCGGCTAGATCGATGTGACGTGGAATCGGGGTCCTGACAATAGGCATCATGTCCAAGATTAGTAGATCGACTCCTACCTGCATCTACTACTATTACTCCACACATCGACCGCTATCCAGCATGCATCTAGTGTATTAAGTTCATGGAAAAATGGAGTAATGCAATAAGAATGATGACATGGTGTAGACAATATCCGTTTATCTATATGGCGGTAGATATAGATCTCGTCTTTTTATCCTTAGTAGCAACGATACATACATGTCGGTTCCCTTTCTATCACGGGGATCAAGCACCGTAAGATCAAACCCACTACCGGGCACTGAGGGAGTCCTGGACTAAGGGGTCCTCGGGCGTCCGGCCTGTTAGCCATGGGCCGGCTGATGGGCTGTGAAGATACGAAGACCGAAGGCTACACCCGTGTCCGGGTAGGACTCTCCTTGACGTGGAAGGCAAGCTTGGCGACTAAATATGTAGATTCCTTTCTTTGTAACCGACCTTGTGTAACCCTAGATCTTCCCGGTGTCTATATAAACCGGAGGACTTAGTCCGGAGAGGGATATCATTATCATAGCCATACAAGCTAGACCTCCAGGGTTTAGCCATTACGATCTCATGGTAGATCAACTCTTGTAATACTCATATTCATCAAGATCAATCAAGCAGGACGTAGGGTATTACCTCCATAGAGAGGGCCCGAACCTGGGTAAAACATTGTGTCCGCTGTCTACTGTTACCATCGACCTTAGACGCACAGTTCGGGACCCCCTACCCGAGATTCACCAGTTTTGGCACCGGCATTGGTGCTTTCATTGAGAGTTCCACTGTGCCATCATCAAGAGGTTCAATGGCTCCTTCAACCATCTACAACGATGCTGCCCAAGGGGGAGTTTTCCTCCTGGGACAGATCTTTGTGTTCGGCGGTTTCGCTCTGCGGGCAAACTCGCTTGGCCATCTGGAGCAGATCGAAAGCTACGCCCCTGGCCAGCAGGTCAGATTTGGGAGCTTCAACTACGTGGCGGACATCCGTGGGGGCTTGATCTTCGCCAGATTCGAGACCGCAGCTACCACTCCTGGCCACCCCGAGGGACATGACCTAAATCTATCATCGAACTGCATCCAGCAGACAGCTCCCATAACCACTCCGGCCTTAGATCTGAAGCAGACTGCGCCATACAAAGACGGGAAGCTCAACCCTGCCATAGAGGACATAGATTCCACAGCGTTGGAGCCGCACATAGACTTGATCTGACACGATACATGTACTACCGGAACTCCGGACTCGTCTCCAGCCATAAGTTCCGAACCATGTGAGCCCGCGGACGCCGAACTTGATCGTTTATCGATCTTCGGATTCGGTGCCGCAGACATCTTCCAGCACTCGCCTTTGAGCGACATGCTAAACTCATTGAAAACTTGTCCTTGGCAGGGGACTCATAGCCGAACTATGTTTGGTTGGAACTAGGAGCTAATGTTGAAGAATCTTGCTTCCCACCCGCCACCCACTCCATAGCCATTGTCGAGGACTCAACCGACATGCTCGATTACGGCTCCGAAGACTTCGACGGTATAGACGATGATGCCGAAGAAGAGCAGGGCCGAAACCCGCCACTCACCGGACGTGGGACGGTCACTTCTTCATATGACGTATACATGGTGGATACACCTAAAGAAACTAACGACGATGACAAAGAAGATCCCGTTGAGGATAAACCTCGTAAGACACAGCCCAGGCGTCGGTGTCAGCGGCGCCGCTCAAAGTCACGTCGTGCAAAAAGATAGTAATACCGGCACCGAAGAAAATAACACCCCAGACGAAGCCGAAGACAACGAAGCCCCTATTGGGACAACATCCGAACAGGATGAACTGGAGGACGGGCACGATAGCCCACATGAATAGGCCATACACGAAGACTCGGAAGACAGTAATTATCTTCCACTCTCTGAGGATGAGGAGAGCCTCGGCGACGAGGATTTCATCGTGCCTGAGGAACCTCTTGAGCAGGAGCGCTTCAAACACCGACTATTAGCCACGGCAAGGAGCCTGAAAAAGAAACAGTAGCAGCTTCAAGCTATCTAGGACCGGCTCAACAATAGATGGACAGATATCCTAGTGGCCGAAGAATACAACCCCAGGCGCACAACCAAGGGTTACCCGTAGTGCAGATTGCTACCTCAATTGGATGAGGAGGCGCCAGCACTTGTACCACGTGGTCGGGACAACGTGGCAAACCAACGTAGTCGAGATAACACGGCAGCTCAAGTCGAACCACAGCCCGCCTCACCCCAAAGAAAGAACAGAGACAAAACAGCTTGGGGTCATACATACGACCCTCAACAGAACCTGGACGGTAGAACATGACACAACAGGTCGATCTACGGATCGCAAGGACGTGCCTCGACATGCGATGTCGGCTACCTATTCGGATGGACAAGTCTGGTTATGCCCAGGCCGAAAACTGCAGACGGACTTCATCTGAGCTACGTCGCGACATGGCCTTATATAGAGGCGGCGCACACCCACTCTGCTTCACTAATGAAGTAATGGCGCATGAATTCCTAGAGGGGTTTAGACCCGTGAATATTGAATCATATGATGGAACAACTGATCCCACGGTATGGATCAAGGATTTTCTTCTCCATATTCACATGGCTCGCGAAGACGGCCATCATGCCATGAAATACCTCCCACTAAAACTCAGAGGACCAGCAAGGTACTGGTTAAACAGTCTGCCTGAAAACTCTATCGGCAGCTGGGAGGCTCTGGAAGACACTTTCCGCGACAATTTCCAAGGTACATATGTCCGGCCACCAGACGCTGATGTCTTAAGTCACATCATCCAATAGCCCAGAGAGTCATCCAAAAAACTCTGGACTAGGTTCTTAGTTAAAAAGAACCAAATCATAGACTGTTCGGGCGTAGAAGCCCTACGGGCCTTTAAACACAGTGTCCAGGACGAGTGGCTCGCCCGCCACCTCGGTCAGGAAAAAGCAAAATCCATGTCAGCCCTCACCACTCTGATCACCCGCTTTTGCATGGGGGAAGACAGCTGGCTCGCTCGTAGAAGCAATAGTGCCAGCGACCCGGGTACTTCCAGTGTTCGAGACGGCGACAGGAAATCAACAAGCAATAAGCACAAACGTGGCAATAGTAATGAGGGAGCGCATGACACAGTGGTCAACGCTAGATTCAGTGGCCCCAAACCCGGTCAACGGAAGAAGCCATTCAAGACAAATAGAGACGGACTATCCAATTTGGATAAGATATTGGATAGGCCCAGCCAGATTCACGGCCGCCCTAATAAACCAGCTAACCACACCAACAGAAGCTGTTGGGTCTTCAAACAGGCCGACAAGTTATGCGCCGAATACAATGGGAAGAAGCCGCCTGGCGACGGCGACGACGACGAAACTCGCCAACCAAACACCGGAGAGCAGAAGCAGTTTCCCCCCGAAGCAAAAATAGTGAACATGGTACACATCGCACCGTTTCCTATAGGGGAACGCATGGAGCATTCTCTCCGCGCAGAAGATCACACTACGGCTATCTCAGCCGAACTACACAACGGGGGCATTACACCACATACCTCGTCGGCCATCAAGCCACCAGTCTGCATTCAACATGACCGTTCAAATCCCATACAGGACTAGCAGTTCGGCTCCCACAGTCCGCCTCATATACCTGGAAAATCTGTACCGCGCATACATAACTACGCACTAAAAATACCCTGGGCAACGGCGAAAGCGCACCACGGACGGACCTGGAAGTACTCCCATAACTTTCCCTTTTTAAATTATTTTTTCTTCTTTTTTCTCCTTGTTCCCCTCCACAGGTGGCTCAATGGCTGGCCTCGGACTCTATCAAAGTCTGGGTTCGTACACTCACCTAAGGGTTATTTCTGTCAAGGAGTCCCTTCACCGAGGACAGGCGGCGCTGACGTGCAACAGGAGGTCCAAAATAACTTTTTGTAGACCGTACTCTCTAGTTCGAGCCTGTAAAGTGCCTTTTTCGTCCGCCTCCGACCCCTGTCATAACAAATATCAGGAGTTGTAGCTTTGTTATTTATATACACGATTGCCACATCACTCAGATCCCAGTAAAAATAATCCACTCTTTTCTAAAATGACCGAGTTTTGCCCCTACGGTTGTCTCAAACATACACCTCGACATAACTTGCCAGGGGCTCAGTATGGGAAGAAAAGACTTGCCGACAAGTCTGAACAGCTCTATAGCGTACTTCGGCGTCGCGAGTTTGGCCTTATATGCATCAGCTCCGAATCATGTCTTGGGTCAATAGTTGGGTTGCCCGGCTCCTGTGGGCCTTTTTGCTGGTATATTCAACGAACCCAGTCCCAAAAATCTGCATACAAAGTCCATTATCCCTCATGCTAATGAAGAGCACATACACGGCACAAAATAGACACTAAAATCACATAAATGGCAGAAAAAACACCGCCACTTTCGACCCAATAAAACACATGCTGGCATAGCCCCCCTCAAACCAATGAGCTACTCATTTTTACATCATTTACCAAAGTTATCTCATGTGAAATTCAAAACAAATAATTCATATGCTATTTCTAGAGTGGGGCGGGGTGTCGACAATAGATGGTGCAACAACGGCAGGTTTGCTGAAATAGGGTGCAAAGCTCGCAACATATTGTTTCTTGGAATCCAGTTTTGGTTCCACACAGAAGTGCTCCGTTAGACCATTACCAATCCTTTGAATAAGCCCCTACTTTAAAACTTCCAAACCTGCATGTACTGCTCTCCATACTTGTGACGGATGTGATCCAAGTTTTGCGCTCAATAAATCATTTGACGGGAAGTACTTTGCCTTTAGAATTCTCGCACTTTGTGAGCCGGGCTCCTGAAGTATCCTCCATCCTTGTTTTGCCAGCATAGCAAGGTTGAATAGCTCAGTGTCCCTAAATCCCAACCCACCCATGTACTTTGGCACGGTAAGATCTTGCCAAGAAACCCAAGCCGTCTTTCTTTTTCCGTCCTTACTTCCCCAGATTTTTTTTCGAAGCATTGTGTTTACCTCATTACAAAGTCTTCGAGGTAGCACGAAGCATGACATAGAGTAAGTTGCGATCGCCTGGGCAATAGACTTTATCAAAATTCCGTTCCCCAACGATGCCATACACCTTTCTATCCATCCTTGAACCTTTGCCTACAATGTGCCATTTATGTATTTAAATGAACCATTCTTACTTTTTCCCACATCTCATTTGGAACAGTGAGTATAGATTTGATAGAGTTCCTTCTAGACTCCGGGCAGCCCATACCAAAAAAGATGGAGGATTTTGACAAGTTCACTCTATCCCGAAGCATTGCAGTACTGCTGAACTGTATCTCTAATAATAGTTGCTGCCGCATCATTTGCTTTGAACATGAGTAAGCTGTCATCAGCAAACAACAAATGATTAATGGGACCTCTGTGCGCTGGGAGAAGATGCAGTGTGCCCGTTTGGGCCGGCCCACATACGGGCGGCCTGTTTCTTAAATTTTATTTTTTTTTCTTTTTCCTTTTTCTTTTCTGTTTTTTTCCTACTAAATAATTGGGACTTCAAAAAATTCAGAATTAAAAAATAGAAATTAAAATTAAAAGTTTAATAAATCATAAATTTTTGGGGAATTCCAAAAATGTTCGCGAAATTATTAAAAAAAATTGCTACTCAAAAAATTGATCAAATTTTTGAAAACAATTGTTTCAGAAATCAAGAAATGTTCATGATTTTTTTTAAAGTTCATGTATTAATTTTTTTAATGAAATTGAACAAAATTTCACCAATTGAAAAAATGTTCATGAATGGAAAAATATCCTAAAAACTCAAAAATATGTTCGTGACTTACAAAATAGTTTATTCATCCATAATATGTTCGCTCATTCAAAAAATGATCATGCATTTAAAAAATGTTTGTTAAATCAAAAAAATGCTTGTGAATTTCAAAAAATATATACCAATTTTCAGAAAATTGTTCGTCGATTCTAGGAATGTTCGCCGATTCAAGAAAATTATTTAACAAATGTTCAATTTGGTAAAAAAATATGTTTTGCAAATAGTATAAAATGTTCATAATTTCAAAATATTCATGATTTCAAATATATTCAAGAGTTCAAAAAATGTTCACAATTTCACAAAATTGGGAGCGATAGTGCATTTAGATGGTGCTGCAAAATGTGGTCATGACCATTGGAGATTATTATTTTTCTCTTGCAACACACGGGCCTTTTTGCTGGTATATTCAACGAACCGAGTCCCAAAAATCTGCATACAAGGTCCATTATCCCTCATGCTAACGAAGAGCACGTACACGGCACAAAATATACACTAAAATCACATAAAATGGCAGAAAAGACACCACCAGTTTCGACCCAATAAAACACATGCTGGCATAGCCCCCCTCAAATCGATAAGCTACTCATTTTTACATCATTGACCAAAGTTATCTCATGTGAAATTCAAAACAAATAATTCATATGCTATTTCTGGTGTGGGGGCGGGGGGGGGGGGGGGGGGGGGGGGGGGGCGACAATAGATGGTGCAACAACGGCGGGTTAGCTGAAATAGGGTGCAAAGCTGGCAACATATTGTTTCTTGGAATCTAGCTTTGGTTCCACACAGAAGTGGACTCTCCGTTAGACCGTTACCAATCCCTCGGATAAGCCCCTGCTTTAAAACTTCCAAACCTGCATGTACTACTCTCCTTACTTGTGACGGATGTGATCCAAGTTTTGCGCTAAATAAATCAACTGACGGGAAGTACTTTGCCTTTAGAATTCTCGCACTTAGCGAGCCAGGCTCCTGAAGTATCCTCCATCCTTGTTTTGCCAGCGTAGCAAGGTTGAATAGCTCAGTATCCTTAAATCCCAACCCACCCATGTACTTTGCACTACTAGGGAAAACGTTATACACAGAACTTTAGCAGTAGCGCTTGTTAAAAGAGCACGCTACTGCTAGATACAGTAGCGCATGCAAAATAAGCGCGCTACAGATGGACATATATCAGTAGCGCGTCTCACCGAAAACTCGCTACTATTAAAATTCCAATCACTTAGCCAATGGGCTACACATAGTAGTAGCGATCTTCGAAAAACCGTGCTACCGCTAATAAACTTATAGCAGCGCATTTATGCGTAAATCGCTACTGCTAACGAAAAGAAAATAAAATGAAAAACGAATAGAGAAGTAAATGAAAATGAAAGAAATAGAAAAAGAAGAAAGGAACAATATATAATGTAAAGAAAATAAATGAAAAAGAGAAAAAATGATGAAGACGTATCAGTAGCGCGCTTTCTGAAACGCGCTATAGCTAACCTAGCTATAGCACGTTTTCTGTAACGCGCTACCATTACTTTTGACTTAACCAAAAACGGTTTCCCCCCGGCCACAACTTCTCCCCCAAATCGATCCCTCGCCCCACTTCGCCGCCATCTCCCCCACTTCGCCGTCGCCCCCACTTCGCCGCCCTCTCCTGACGGCGTCGACGCCGCGCTCATCCTCACGGCCGCTGCCCGAGGCCGCCCAGCCTCACCGCCGCCGCCTCTCGGGCCGCCCTCGACCTCACCCCCGAGCCCGACAGGACCGCCGCGTCCAGATCCTAAGCCCGCCCTCGCTGCCCCTACCTCCGTTGCCGAGCACCTCCCCACCACCGTCTCTCCCCTCTCTGTAATCCCCCCCCCCACCCATCCTTTTTAGTTAATAGATGTTAATGTTAAGTAGTAGATAATGTTGGTGTTTTTTAGTTAGGGTAATAATAGACGATGTTAAGTAGTAGATAATGTAGATGTTAATCAGTTCAGTAGGGTTTAGTTTTTGAATTGAGTTTGTTTAACTAGATGTTAATTAGGGCAGTAGGGTTTAGTTTAGAGTAAATTTTTGTTCAGTAGTTAACTATATATAATCTATATTTGGTTTTTGAGTTGAATTTGAGAGAGCATGAGATTTGTGTAGATTTTCTTGAAGTGTCAAATGCTAGGACATGCAAATTCGAAGTGGTCAGGATATATGCAAATTCCTCAATTGTGTTTGCCCATGTTTCGATTGTGCCCAAGTGGCCTTTTGTTGTTCCCAGGGAATGAAGCTGAGTGGCCTATGTTTTGCCGGAATGTTGATTCATTTCTGTTCCGGCAAATTTCAGGTTCTCGATCTGTCCACTTTTGAGCAAAGGTCATGCCAAAATTTTCCGTGAATTTTGGCATGACTTGTATTACAAACTAGGACATATTGAGTGCCCGGGATTTGCCACACCCGGAAGGAGTCAACGTTCCTGCAAAACATAGGCCTTTTGTATGTCATTATTCATTTTATTAGGTCTAGAATTAATTTACTAGATTTAATCATAGAAAACATGGCCAGCAACGATGAAGGACAGGGTTCTGGTGATTGCGGCGATGTCTACCTGGCGGCAGACGAATTTTTGACCCTTGCCGACGATCAATCGATGTTGTTGCCGGGCCCACCAGTAGCATCGAGGACTGAGACCGACACGCAGACTGGTGCTGAGACTGAGACCAGCGCTTAGACACAGATCTGCATCAAGATCTGCACTGAGACTGAGACGGGCGCTGCCTCAGGGAGCGGAGCCGGTACAGAACCGAAAGCAAAGAGGCGACGACTTCCTAACAAGCTCAGGACTACTAGACTGGTGGTCATGGAGGTGGACGACGTCAATTTTGAGCCAAACACGCCCGAGCAAGCGCGTGCGTGCTACGGCAATCAAATTGGCTGCATCATATGGACAACCGCCACCATCAACGATGAGAAACTAAACAAGTTAGATAATATGAGGCACGCCCTCCTAAAGAAGCTGCACTAGATATTCTTGTTCCCGGGCCGGAATGAAAAGGATTATAAAGATCCAGATAAGGACCCGGCAATGAAGAAGATAAACAAACACACCATGAGCAAGTTTAGCGACGCGTTGGCCGCCTGGAAAGCAAGGGTGAAATATTGGATCTTCAACGAAAAGGAACCCTACTCCGAGACTGTGAAGGATAATCCGAGAATCACGGCAGAGCACTTTGAATATTCAAGGCGGCTTGCAAGGCCGAAGATGCCAAAAAAAGTCAGAGTACATGAAGGGGCTTCAATAGAAGAACATTGGGTGCCACCACCTCGGAAGCCGTGGTTACGGTGGAAAGAGGTCCATATGGGCCAAGGAGGACACGGAAGCCACGAGTATGGGCATCCCAGGCCCCTTGGCGGAGTTCACAGTCCCGCAGGAGCGTGACGTCCTCAGGACCCGGCACCGGTGGGACCCAGTGAAGAAGGTTTTCGAGAGGAACGCGGTCACGACAGAGTTCATTAGACTGTTGGTAATTTTAGTTTCTGATCAATTCGACTGCATGTTAGTCATATTTGTAAATGATCCCTGTGCCTTTTACAGAGAGAGCAGCACAGCATTGCGGCCGAAAGCGACTCACCGTCCGAGGCGTTGGCGAGGCCTAAGTGGGACACTCCATTCAACCGGGCATTGAACATATTGAAAGGACTCCCGGTGGAGACTCGACCATCATATGGACGCGTGCACGGTATCGGAGATGGCGCCACGTGGAAGAAGTACTACCGTGAGACCATGGAGGAGAGAAAGGAAAGACGAAGGTTAACTGAAGAAAACATCGATAAGAAGGCTGAGATTGCGGTTGAAAAGAAATCATATGAGACAGTCGCAACAGCGGTAGCTGCCGCAAAACAGGTGCTTGTAGGTATGTCTACTACCTTGGTTTCGGCCGTTTTCAATTGGAGCAGGCAAAATCCAGGAAAAAAATGCAGCTGATTTTCCCCTTGCTGACTTCCTCGGGAGGAGCTCGACTAGCGTTGCACCAGCACCTGCACCTGCTCCCGCACCGGCTCCTACACCTGCTCCCGCACCTACTCCGGCACTGGCTCCTGCACCTGCTCCGGCACCGGCTGCTGCACCTGCTCCAGCACCGGCTTCCGCACTTGCTCCGGCACCAGACGTGCTCGGCGGTGCTTTATCTTTGGCTGAGCTCGATGCCCTCACGGTATCTGTCACACCGCCCCTCTTCAATAAATGTATAATCTCCTGTTTTCGTTGCCTTTCGGATGTATCACGTCGCAGACTTTTCTTTGCAGGCCGACGAAACCCCGTGCACCATATTGTACACCATCGGCGACCAGAAGGTGGACGTGGGGAAGGCGATGATAATGGAGCCGAAGGAACCATTGTTCCATAGCCGGCCGATCCCCCGGAAGTCTGCAATGTTTCCGTGGCCAGTGTCAAACCGGGCCACGAGAATTTGGCTCCTCCGGTACTAGTGGGGGATGACGATGAGACCCCGCGGCGGCTTGGTGATTGTTGTAATGGGTGGGTCCTGTTGTGGCCAAAGAGTCTGCTTCGTCTGGAGGTGGCCAGGATGTAACACCCTCGATGCGACTATATCTCCCACGTGTCGAGGCACGACATAGAGGCATAATCGCATTGACGGCATATGTCGCAAGTGAGGTAATCTTCACACAACCCATGTAATATAATAAGGAAAAGGATACATAGTTGGCTTACAATCGCCACTTCACACAATTACATGAATAAAGCATTACATCATACCAATACACTCAAGGTCCGACTACGGAACCGAAATAAAAGAAGAACCCCAAATGCGACAAAGGTCCCCGATCGACCCCAACTAGGCTCCACTACTGATCAACTAGAACGAAACAACACAACGGACAAAGTCTTCATCGAGCTCCTCCTGAGCTTGGTTGCATCACCTGCACGGTCTCATCGGCACCTGCAAGCTGGTTTTGGAAGTATCTGTGAGCCACGGTGACTCAGCAATCTCGCACCCTCGCGATCAAGACTATTTAAGCTTATGGGTAAGGTAAAGGTATGAGGTGGAGCTGCAGCAAGCGACTAGCAAATATGGTGGCTAACATACGCAAATGAGAGCGAGAAGAGAAGGCAAAGCACGGTCGATAAAAGTATGATCAAGAAGTGATCCTGGACTACCTACGTCAACCATAACTCCAACAACTGTGTTCACTTCCCGGACTCCGCCGGAAAGAGACCATCACGGTTACACACGCGGTTGATCCATTTTAATTAAGGTCAACTTCAGGTTTTCTACAACCGGACGTTAACAAATTCCCATATGCCCATAACCGCGGGCACGGCTTTCGAAAGTTCAAATCCCTGCAGGGGTGTCCCAACGTAGCCCATCACAAGCTCTCACGGTCAACGAAGGAATAGACCTCCACCCGAGACATTCCGATCAGACTCGGTATCCCAGTACAACAAGACATTTCGACAGGGTAAAACTAAACCAGCAACACCGCCCGAATGTGCCGATAAATCCCGATAGGAGCTGCACATATCTCTTTCTCAGGGCACACTCAGATGAGCTCTCCATACAACTAAAACCAAACCTTGAGTTTCCCCGAGGGGGCGCTGCACAGGACTATAGTTCGGACCAACACTTAGAGGAGCACTGGCCCGGGGGGGGGGGGGTGTTAGAATAAAGATGACCCTTGAGTCTGCAGAACCCAAGGGAAGGTGGTAGGTTGTTAGTGCAAATGGTAAAACCAATGTTGGGCATTGCTGGAGAAGCTTTACTAAAGGCGAACTGTCAAGGGGTTCCCATTATAGCCCAACCGCGTAAGGGACGCAAAATCTGGGAACATAACACCGATATGACGGAAACTAGGGCGGCAAGAGTGGAACAAAACACCAGGCATAAGGCCGAGCCTTCCACCCTTTACCAAGTATATAGATGCATTAATTAAATAAGATATATTGTGATATCCCAACAAGTAAATAAATGTTCCAACAAGGAACGATCTCCATGTTCCAACAAGGAACAAACTTCAATCTTCACCTGCAACTAACAACGCTATAAGAGGGGCTTAGCAAAGCGGTAACATAGCCAATCAACGGTTTGCTAGGACATAGGAGGGTTAGGGGCTGAACATGGCAATTTGGGAGGCTCACAAGCAAGTGGTAGGCATGGTAGCAATGGCATAGCAAAAGAGCAAGCAAACTACCATAGCAAAGATAGTAGTGATTTCGAGGGTATGATCATCTTGCCTGAAATCCCGCAAGGAAGAAGAACGAGTCCATGAAGAAGACAAACGGACGAAGATGAACGGGTCCTCACAAACTTGACGTTCCCGGAACCAACCCGAAGAAGCAATCACCGGAAAAGAAGCACACAACATAGTAAACAACCAACACATGAACATGGTATGATGTGCGAGATGCGGGATGCGATGCGGGGTGCAAAATGCAAGATGTGACAGGAAATGCATGAATCTGGCCTCAACTTGGAAAACCAAGTGTTCCACTGGATAGAGGGGATGAAATCTCCTGAAAACGATATAAAGATCATGGCAATCGGAGCTACGGTTTGGAAATGGCAAGCGTTTTACGAAACGAATCGATCTGCGATTTACAGCAAGTAGGCTCCTAAATGCAACAAAATGAACATGCTACAGCCACCAAACATGAAAAAAAATTACATGGAAGTGATGTACTCAAGAAGCTTAACAAATCCCCAGGACTGAGGCATAGGCAAATTCATTCATTAAGGGCTTCAAACAAGCATGGCAAAACTGAATAAACAAAACAGATTTCAGACTTAGCGAAATTAACGCTAGTCTGGAATTTCAGACCACGATGCTCTCTTCGGAGCAGCAAAACAACATGATGCAGGACCTGAACATGGCAAGTAAGAGCATGGCATGGAGCTACTCAACAAGCTTAACAAAACACCCAAAATGACCTGGGGCCAAAAGGGTTCACAAAATACTCTACCGAGCACACGAACATCGATCAAACACAATCAGTTTTCAGACTTAGTGAAAACTGAGACATGCTGAAATTATAACTCACGGAGGCATGTAAACGAGCTCGATGCTCTCACTACGGTGCAAGTCATGGCAAGGCAAGAATATATCCATTAAGAAGGCACAAAATTCTAGCTAGACATGGCAAGAACAATGGCATAGCACGCATGGATCACTAGCAATAGCTCCGGCAAAATGGCAAAAGAGTCCATGATCTGCCCAAAACAACAACTATGCAAAAGTTGAGCTCGATTGAGTCAACCTAGGGTGCTCCAACATAACAAGTAAAGACATGGATGGATTAAGCACAACAAGCATAACAAATCACTCTTACTGATCATCCTCAAAAGAGGCACGGATCACTAGGAAACAAGCTGGACATATAGCATCGTGAACTAAAACATCCTAGACTTAGTGATTTTCACTAAGTCCCTGAAATCAGTAAACTCAGATACCCTACTTCGCAAGCTTGCACAAGACAACACACACATCCTAAAAATGCATGGGAGGCACCTCTGGAAAGAAGACAACATGCTTAACAATTCATCCCAAAGGGGCACAGGCATATCATGCACGGATTAAACATGGCAAAAATGACAAAAGTGCATGATGAACTAATGGATCGGCAATTTAACTCATGATGCCTCCTTCTAACAGCAATACGGGCATCAAGATGAACTCAAATGCAAATGATGCACTGGAATGAAATGATGTACTCGTCGAGACGAAGATTTTGATATATCATATGCACAAATCGGAGCTACGGATGCAAAGTTACGAGACCTCGAACATGGCATCATGGATCTGGGAATTTCGGGGACTTAGCCAAATTTTACCTCCGCGAAAGTCAACGCGGGATGGAGCGGTTCTGGGACGGGATGGATCCGGATCTGGGCCAGGATGCGTTTGGATGAAGGGACCGGTGGATCTCATCCCGATCCACCGGATCGGATCCGGCCGGAACTCCGGCGAGGACGAGCTCAACTCCGGCGAGCAGCGCGAAAGCCGAGGCGGCGGCGCACGGCACCCGAGGCAGCGGCGTGCGGCGAGCGAGGCGGCGGGGCACGGCGTACGCCGCACGGCGGCGCAGATGCTAGGCGGCGCGCGAGAAGCAAGACGGCGGCGAGGTGCGAGGCGGCGGGGCGCGGTGGCCGGCGGCGAAGGCGGCGCACGGCGTGGGCGGCGGCGTCGCGGAGGAGAGACGCGGGGCGCGCGACCCGGCGACAGGCGGCGGCGACCGGGCACGGAGGGCCCCGCGCGGGCCCAGGCGGGTCGGCGGGTGAGGCGCGGCGGCGGGGAGGCCGGCTGAGACAGGTGGCGCACGGTGGTTGGCCCGGGCGGGCGGCGCGCTGAGGTGGCGGCCCCTCATTGGTCCGGGTGATGTGGCCGGCTGGGTGGACGTGTCCGGCCGGCGGGCGGACATGTCCGGCGGCGCGGAGAGAGGGAGCTTAGGGTTCATCTGCGAAAATTTCGGGGATGGCCACATATTTATAGGTAGAGGGAGCTAGGAGAGTCCAAATGAGGTGCGGTTTGCAGCCACGCGATCATGATCGAACGACCGAGATGATGGAGCAGAGTTTGGTGGGTTTGGGGCCAAAATGGAGGGCTGGTGGGCTGCAACACACACGAGGCCTTTTCGGTCCCTCGGTTAACCGTTGGAGTATCAAACAAAGTCCAAATGATACGAAACTTGACAGGCGGTCTACCGGTAGTAACCCAAGGCCGCATGGCAAGTCTCGGTCCAATCCGGAAATGTTTAATCCCCACACACGAAAGAAAGCTAGAAATGACCACCAGAGGAGAACGAAGCATCGGATTGCAAAACGGACAACGGGGAAAATGCTCGGATGCATGAGACGAACACGTATGCAATTGCAATGCACATGATGACATGATATGCAATGCATGACACGCAAGCAATGACAAGGCAACACCAGCGAATAACTGCACGACACCTGGCACAACGGTCTCGGGGCGTTACAACACTCCACCACTACGAGAGGATCTCGTCCCGAGATCTAGAATGGCACCGGAGGGAAAACGAAAGGGAAAGAGAAGAGGTAAGCTAAGTTGCTCCTTTGACAAACGAGTGAAACCAAAGAACCTTGCGAGTTTGAACAAATTCGAGAAAAGAATACAACGAAGGTGAACAAAGTTGAAAACACTCCGTTAGAAAAGAGGGACAAAGAGCATTGCGAAACCTTGAGGTTGAAGGGAAGATATATATAGAAAAACACTCCGGTTAAGGAAGGGGATCAAGGAAAAACCAAATTCGGGGAGCACTCCGGTTAAGAAAGGTATGCAAGACTTGATAAGGCGAAAAGAACTGAACAAAATGGCACCACACTCCGGTTAAGCATGATATGGAAGGAATAAGAGTGACATCATTTGGACAGCACTCCGTCTGTAAATGGAAGGAATTGAACAAGACAAGATGAGAGGATACTTGACAAGAGGACACAACACTCCGGTTAACTGGATAAACATGAAAAGAACATGATCCTGACAAGAACAAGAAGAAGGTTGAACAGAAAAACATCACAATGTCTCTGGAACAAAAGTAAGAATTGAATGGGATGAACGAAGGGAAACAATATCTTAAGAGAGCACGGTTACAACAGAAGCTAGAACGGAGTTGTTGGAAAACCAACAACGAAAATAATAAGCTTGATATGGTCTTATGGAATACCTCTCAAATTAAGAGATGAAAAACCTGCCACTCATGGGAAAAGAATTGAATTGGTAAGAACAAGGAGACAAGAAACTATTTCACCGGGAGAATAAATGAAGAACTTGGATCACTTATAAGCACCATAAATAGCAACAATCCTTAGGGAAGGCTTTGGTGAAATATAACCCAAGATAATTCCAATGACGAGATTGATGGATTTAAAATATCCCAATCTTGACAACATGTGAATCATGACAATATGAACTCAAATTATCAAGAATGACATAATACCACCTCCAATAATAAGGTAGAAAGAATTGCACTCCGGATAGCAAGATGAAGAAGGCTTGAGCTCCTTTGAAAAGAATCTCAATGAACACTTCAAGAAGGACTTAAATCCCTTATGAACCATCATGTAGAGCCTCCATGAAGAACTCCGGTAACAAAAAGAATGATCCAAAATTATTGAATGATGAAAAGAATAAGATTGAAGCCTCGCAATGATTTAAATAGAGAACTCCATGATAATATAATTGAGAGAACTTGGAACTCCGGAAAAGAAAAGATGAAACAATTGAAACCAAGAATGAGTATGATGAGCCACTCCGGAAAAACAGGAATAGAATAAACTTGATGAAACAAGAATAAGAATTACATTATGCGTATCCTTCACCAATTTATATTGATGACAACCAATGGAATTGGCATACTACTTATTCTCATAGCGCAAACTTGAGAAGGTCTTCAACAAACCACCGGAAGGATTGAAAACAACAAATAAAATTGATATGATAAGAAAGGAAGAGAAATCTTGAACGAACCACCGTAAGAAATGAAAATGAACGAAGAGAAGATAAAGAAACACCGGGAAAAATTAGCAAATGACTGAAGATGCTTGAGACAATTTAGATACAAGTGAATATAATAGATCATGGACCGATTAGAGATCACTTGAACGCTGCACCGGTAAAATTGAAGAACGAGAGCTGAAAGCTGAGAATGAATAAATTCTGAGATGATGGACTCCGGATGAACAAACTGAAAAGATTCTTGAATTGCCCCAGATAGGTGGAAAGAATAACTCACAATCGAAAATAATTATGAGAGGATGGCAACAAGCTAGCACCGTGAATCTTGAAGAGAATGGAGCAAGATATGGAGGTAAAAATCTTCTTCGGTCTTCAAATGATGAGAATGCCAACGAGAAACACCACCAAGAATTATTTAGACACTCCGGAAGAATCAAAACGAAGAGGTTGAGCCAACGATGAAAAGAATTTGAAAGATCTTGGAGAAAGACATTTGACTGATGACAATTCATTCTTACGTCAAACTTCGAAAAGAATTTGAGAATTCCTCCGGGAAAATAAGAAGAGTCAGGTAAGATCCTGGGAAAAGACCTGTGGGTTAGGGCCCACTCAAAAGAGAACACCGTTGAAATGATTTAAAAGAGAGGTTGCACCGGTTGAGTTAAATGGCTTGAATGAGGGAACATCCTCGAAAGAACTTGAACAAAAGTAGAGTGGAAACAAGAATCTTCGAGATATCTTGAGCACTCCGGAACAATTGAATAGCGAGAAGTGAACGATTAAGAATTACACCGGCATGAGAAAACATTGAAATACGGAAAAGAGTATGATCAACACCGAAAGCTTGAATTGGTTCCACCGAAGAAGAAAAGAACAAAAGATGGTGAACTTGAAGCTCCGTTAGAATCTTCATGAGAATAACCAAATACGAACAAGAAGGAAAAGAATGGAGAGACTTCACATCAATAAAATGGATACTAGACTAAGAAATCCGATTCCTCAAAGAAACAAGGGTGGGAGGGAGGGAAAAACAAAGGCAACTTGGAGACGGATGGAACAAACACCGTTTAGAAGAAGTGATAATTGATCTTGCAAATGTTGGAATGATCGGATCCACTTTAAGAGAAACACGCCGGTTGAAAAGGATTGACAACACAAACTCGATGATCAAGAGGGATTAGTATTCACATAGGAATATGAGAACACCATTTGGGGAAGGTATGGAATCAACATTTGACTTTGAAGCAACTCGAATACCACAACTCAAAATAAAACAATGGATTGGCTTGCAGAATAAGCCGGAACAAACATATGATAGAGATTTCGTCCGAAGTTTTCGTGGTGGGACCTACATGGGCTCGATCGTACAGCACCATCATGTACAAGGCAGTGCACATGACATACAAAGCGTCCCCGAGTCATCATAGCCAAGGACTCTTTAAGACACAACGAGACCACTGTAAAACCGACCGTGAATAGGCGAACCACTAGACGTCGAACCCCAATGTCATATCATACATCTGTCGGAAAGATATCCTAAGAGCTACTTGAATTCCCACCTATGAAACTCCCGAAACTTTCCGGTTATGCAATCAGGTGTTGTGGATACAGGGGAAGCATAATATCTCACCCAAGCTAGCAAATCCTACATCCAGTTGCATCCATCCTTCAACACATAACCAAGAAACCTTCGGAAACCATCTATCTCAACCTTCGAAAAGCATCCGTTATACAAGTTATGGCGATACTCCCGAACTCCCACCCCAGTACTGGGTGGCGTCGAGGTTATCTCACCAACGAACTGCATAAAGGAGATTTTCGATGTCGCGCACATATCTCAAGTATGCTAGAATTGCAACGATAGAATTATGATGACAACACCTCAGAGCTCAACTCCCCGGGACACTTCCACTAAACCCCTGACAGGAGGCACCAAGATAGTATTCTCATCATAAGCCATCGGAACAAAACTAAGATACTCGCGTGATCCTAAAAAAAAATTTAGTGAAATTTGAGAAGAGAAGAGTCAAAACTCTACGTCAGGATGCCTCACCAGAGCGACGAAGGGACTGGGAAGTAAAAAGAATTCCTAAGCTCTCCGATATATAATTCCTAAAGGACTCAAAACATTTTTCTAGACACAACTCGGCCTCTAAAAACGATCAAGCAATGGGGCTCCTAGGTCGGGGAAGGCTCTGATACCAACTTGTAACACCCTCAATGCGACTATATCTCCCACGTGTCAAGGCACGACTTAGAGGCATAATCGCATTGAAGGCATATGTCGCAAGTGAGGTAATCTTCACACAACCCATGTAATATAATAAGGAAAAGGATACATAGTTGGCTTACAATCGCCACTTCACACAATTACATGAATAAAGCATTACATCATACAAATACACTCAAGGTCCGACTACGGAACAAAAATAAAAGAAGAACCCCAAATGCGATAAAGGTCCCCGATCGACCCCAACTGGGCTCCACTACTGACCAACTAGAACGAAACAACACAACGGACAAAGTCTTCATCGAGCTCCTCCTGAGCTTGGTTGCGTCATCTGCACGGTCTCATCGACACCTGCAAGCTGGTTTTGGAAGTATCTGTGAGCCACGGGGACTCAGCAATCTCGCACCCTCGCGATCAAGACTATTTAAGCTTATGGGTAAGGTAAAGGTATGAGGTGGAGCTGCAGCAAGCGACCAGCAAATATGGTAGCTAACATACGCAAATGAGAGCGAGAAGAGAAGGCAAAGCACGGTCGATAAAAGTATGATCAAGAAGTGATCCTGGACTACCTACGTCAAGCATAACTCCAACAACCGTGTTCACTTCCCGGACTCCGCCGGAAAGAGACCATCACGGTTACACACGCGGTTGATTCATTTTAATTAAGGTCAACTTTAGGTTTTCAACAACCGGACGTTAACAAATTCCCATCTGCCCATAACCGCGGGCACGTCTTTCGAAAGTTCAAATCCCTGCAGGGGTGTCCCAACTTAGCCCATCACAAGCTCTCACGGTCAACGAAGGAATAGACCTCCACCCGAGACATTCCGATCAGACTCGGTATCCCAGTACAACAAGACATTTCGACAGGGTAAAACTAAACCAGCAACACCGCCCGAATGTGCTGACAAATCCCGATAGGAGCTGCACATATCTCTTTCTTAGGGCACACTCAGATGAGCTCTCCATACAACTAAAACCAAACCTCGAGTTTCCCCGAGGGGGCGCTGCACAGGACTCTAGTTCGGACCAACACTCAGAGGAGCACTGGCCCGGGGGGGGTTAGAATAAAGATGACCCTTGAGTCTGTAGAACCCAAGGGAAGGTGGTAGGTTGTTAGTGCAAATGGTAAAACCAATGTTGGGCATTGCTGGAGAAGCTTTACTAAAGGCGAACTATCAAGGGGTTCCCATTATAGCCCAACCGCGTAAGGGACGCAAAATCTGGGAACATAACACCGATATGACGGAAACTAGGGCGGCAAGAGTGGAACAAAACACCAGGCATAAGGCCGAGCTTTCCACCCTTTACCAAGTATATAGATGCATTAATTAAATAAGATATATTGTGATATCCCAACAAGTAAATAAATGTTCCAACAAGGAACGATCTCCATGTTCCAACAAGGAACAAACTTCAATCTTCACCTGCAACTAACAACGCTATAAGAGGGGCTTCGCAAAGCGGTAACATAGCCAATCAACGGTTTGCTAGGACATAGGAGGGTTAGGGGCTGAACATGGCAATTTGGGAGGCTGAAAAGCAAGTGGTAGGCATCGTAGCAATGGCATAGCAAAAGAGCAAGCAAACTAGCATAGCAAAGATAGTAGTGATTTCGAGGGTATGATCATCTTGCCTGAAATCCCGCAAGGAAGAAGAACGAGTCCAAGAAGAACGAGTCCATGAAGAAGACAAACGGACGAAGATGAACGGGTCCTCACAAACTCGACGTTACCGGAACCAACCCGAAGAAGCAATCACCGGAAAAGAAGCACACAACATAATAAACAACCAACACATGAACATGGTATGATGTGCGAGATGCGGGATGCGATGCGGGGTGCAAAACGCAAGACGTGACAGGAAATGCATGAACCTGGCCTCAACTTGGAAAACCAAGTGTGCCACTGGATAGAGGGGATGAAATCGCCTGAAAACGATATAAAGATCATGGCAATCGGAGCTACGGTTTGGAAATGGCAAGCGTTTTACGAAACGAACCGATCTGCGATTTACAGCAAGTAGGCTCCTAAATGCAACAAAATGAACATGCTACAGCCACCAAACATGAAAACAAATTACATGGGAGTGATGTGCTCAAGAAGCTTAACAAATCCCCAGGACTGAGGCATAGGCAAATTCATTCATTAAGGGCTTCAAACAAGCATGGCAAAACTGAATAAACAAAACAGATTTCAGACTTAGCGAAATTAACGCTAGTCTGGAATTTCAGACCACGATGCTCTCTTTGGAGCAGCAAAACAACATGATGCCAAACATGAACATGGCAAGTAAGAGCATGGCATGGAGCTACTCAACAAGCTTAACAAAACACCCAAAATGACCTGTGGCCAAAAGGGTTCACAAAATACTCTACCGAGCACACGAACATCGATCAAACACAATCAGTTTTCAGACTTAGTGAAAACTGAGACATGCTGAAATTATAACTCACGGAGGCATGTAAACGAGCTCGATGCTCTCACTACGGTGCAAGTCATGGCAAGGCAAGAATATATCCATTAAGAAGGCACAAAATTCTAGCTAGACATGGCAAGAACAATGGCATAGCACGCATGGATCACTAGCAATAGCTCCGGCAAAATCGCAAAGGAGTCCACGATCTGCCCAAAACAACAACTATGCAAAAGTTGAGCTCGATTGAGTCAACCTAGGGTGCTCCAACATAACAAGTAAAGGCATGGATGGATTAAGCATAACAAGCATAACAAATCACTCTTACTGATCATCCTCAAAAGAGGCACGGATCACTAGGAAACAAGCTAGACATATAGCATCGTGAACTAAAACATCCCAGACTTAGTGATTTTCACGAAGTCCCCGAAATCAGTAAACTCAGGTACCCTACTTCGCAAGCTTGCACAAGACAACACACACATCCTAAAAATGCATGGGAGGCACCTCTGGAAAGAAGACAACATGCTTAACAATTCATCCCAAAGGGGCACAGGCATATCATGCACGGATTAAACATGGCAAAAATGACAAAAGTGCATGATGAACTAACGGATCTGCAATTTAACTCATGATGCCTCCTTCTAACAGCAATACGGGCATCAAGATGAACTCAAATGCAAATTATGCAATGGAATGAAATGATGTACTCGTTGAGACGAAGATTTTGATATATCATATGCACAAATCGGAGCTACGGATGCAAAGTTACGAGACCTCGAACATGGCATCATGGATCTGGGAATTTCGGGGACTTAGCCAAATTTTACCTCCGCAAAAGTCAACGCGGGATGGAGCGGTTCCAGGACGGGATGGATCCGGATCTGGGCGAGGATGCGTTTGGATGAAGGGACCGGTGGATCTCATCCCGATCCACCGGATCGGATCCGGCCGGAACTCCGGCGAGGAGCGCGGAAGCCGAGGCGGCGGCGCACGGCACCCGAGGCAGCGGCGTGCAGCGAGCGAGGCGGCGGGGCACGGCGTACGCTGCGCGGCGGCGCAGATGCTAGGCGGCGCGCGAGAAGCAAGACGGCGGCGAGGTGCGAGGCGGCGGGGCGCGGTGGCCGGCGGCGAAGGCGGCGCACGGCGTGGGCGGCGGCGTCGCGGAGGAGAGACGCGGGGCGCGCGACCCAGCGACAGGCGGCGGCGACCGGGCTCGGAGGGCCCCGCGCGGGCCTAGGCCGGTCGGCGGGTGAGGCGCGGCGGCGCGGAGGCCGGCTGAGACAGGTGGCGCACGGTGGTTGGCCCGGGCGGGCGGCGCGCTGAGGTGGCGGCCCCTCATTGGTCCGGGTGATGTGGCAGGCTGGGTGGACGTGTCCGGCCGGCGGGCGGACATGTCCGGCGGCGCGGAGAGAGGGAGCTTAGGGTTCATCTGCGAAAATTTCGGGGATGGCCACATATTTATAGGTAGAGGGAGCTAGGAGAGTCCAAATGAGGTGTGGTTTGCGGCCACGCGATCGTGATCGAACGACCGAGATGATGGAGCAGAGTTTGGTGGGTTTTGGGCCAAAATGGAGGGGTGCTAGGCTGCAACACACACGAGGCCTTTTCGGTCCCTCGGTTAACCGTTGGAGTATCAAACGAAGTCCAAATGATACGAAACTTGACAGGCGGTCTACCGGTAGTAACCCAAGGCCGCATGGAAAGTCTCGGTCCAATCCGGAAATGTTTAATCCCCACACACGAAAGAAAGCTAGAAATGACCACCAGAGGAGAACGAAGCGCCGGATTGCAAAACGGACAACGGGGAAAATGCTCGGATGCATGAGACGAACACGTATGCAATTGCAATGCACATGATGACATGATATGCAATCATGACACGCAAGCAATGACAAGGCAACACCAGCGAATAACTGCACGACACCTGGCACAACGTTCTCGGGGCGTTACACGGGAGCACACCCATGAGCACACAGTTAGGTAGAACATCAACACCTCGCCTACTCCATTAGTCGCTGGTGACTTTACCATAGATGAGGATAAGGATGACGATGACACTCAATAGTATGTCAATACTGGCGCCTACTTAGGGTTTGAGCCTCATGAGTCGGTGCCTGAATTGCTGCCTCCGGAGTCTGAACATATTATGGACAACCTTCCAGTAGTAAAGAAGTCTAGGAAGAGACTGAGGAAAGGCAAAAAAGCTGCTTCTATGATCCAGCCGCCTCAACAGCCTTGGGTTCAAGACCGTATAGATATCCCCGGTGTGGCAAAATGGCATGTCCCCGGTCAACCAATCCTACCTAAAGCAGCGTCTGCGGGCCAGATTCGGCGATTTAAGGAGACTTCATGAGGATGCGCTACGGATAGAGAAAGGCCTCATCGCCTCAAAAAATCCAAGATACCCACTCTATGTGGTTAACGTGCCGCGGGGATTGTCGTACGTCGACACATTCCCTGCGGAAAAGTTCTTCCTTCGATTTGATTACATCTTCAACATGTTTCACTTGAAGAAGCTGGATTTTGTGTTTGTCCACCTTTATGCTTTGCACATGAACTACCTCATCGGGGTTGAGCAGATACCTTATATCTATGTCGCTGACCCGTACTTCATGCACGAGGCCTTCTTGGGAGTCTGCGCAAAGCACTGTGAATACGCGAGGGAATACATCGTCCATTTCATGCTCGCCAATAAGGACAAGGAGGTGATTCTCGTGCCTTTTCATCCCATGTAAGTCATCCGCGCGGATATCCTTCCTTTGATTTCAATAATTCATTTGCACGGTGGAGGCTAATTAATTTGAGGTGTACTTATTTTGCGCAGCGGCGGGCGCGCCGTCCTCATCATCCTCTACCCCCGACACTCCCATGCTCTTTACATGGACTCGTCGAAGAATATTAACAAAAAGGATTACACCCACATCAAGTATGTTCTTGACAGTGCTATGTTTTACTACGACGCACGGGGTGGAGAGGTCAAGGACAAGAAGAAAAAGGATGGCAGGCCCGCCTTCGGCCATGTAACGCCCCGATAATCATGCTACAGTAATCCCATGTTAACGATGCCACGTCACCTCAGTCACTTTAGTTAATCTCGGGTTAGTTCAAAACTGATTCAAATTCAAATTTAAAATAAAGTTAAATAATAAAACTTTTCAAACATTAAAATAAAAATGTTCGGTTTGTACTAAATATTACCTAGATAATTATGGTGTAGAAGACACAGTTTTATAAAATGCCTAAATAAATTAAAATGATTTAAAACAAAAAAATAAATAAATAAAAAGAAAACAAACTAACAAAAAAGGAAAGAAACCCCCCGGGCTCCGGCCCAGCAGGCCACCGGCCCAACTAGGCCACAACCCACCAGGCTGGCCCATCTCCTCTCCATAACCCCCACTCCCCCTAGTCAAACCACTGACACCCCCACTCCCCGCAAAATATCCCCCCTCTCCCCCCGGTTGGATCGGGATCGTGGAGGGGGAACCGGCCGCCGCTAGCCGCCCTCAGCGCATGACCACGTCGTCGGCGCCTCCTCCTTGCTGGTCTGCCTCCTCTTCGTCGGGTCGTCCTCTCCAACCACCATTACCCCGAACCCTACGACCCCCCCCCCCCCCGTGAGCCCCCGTTCTTCTCCTCCGCCTCGTCCCGCGCATGCGCTCGCCAGCGACATCGCGCCCGCGCCATGGCCGGCTCCCTGCTCCAGACCGTGCAGAACCGCGCACGTGCCCGCACCCCGAGCTTCTCTCTCTCCCCTATCCCCGCGCGCCCGTCGACCGCGCTCGCGCGCCCGCACTCGCTCGCGGCCTCGCCTCTGCTTTGTCGTGCCGCTCCGCTGCCGCGGCTCTACTCCACCAGCGCCGCCCGTCTGCGCCACGCCTAGCGCCGCCAACCGCGTGTGTTGATGCCCGCTGCTGCGCTGCCACCGCGGCTGCACTGCGCCGCCCCGCGCGCCTCGGCCATCCCCTGCCCTCCGCCCCTGCTACGATACGGCTTGCTGCTGCAGCGCGCACCTCTATGGTGTCACCTGACGCTCCCCCGCCCCCGGTCCCTTTCGCTGCCCGCGGCTCCGCCGCACCGGCCCTGTCGACGACCATCCGCCCTAAGGCCGGCACCGGCCACGGGCATGACCTCGCCGTTGCTGCGAGCAAGTGCCCTCTCGGCCTCTGCTCCACCCTGCGCCCGTTTGGCCCCTGGGGCCTATGACGAACGGGGCCCACGCCCAGAACAGTTTTATAAAAAGAGAAAAAAAGGACAAAATAATAATAACAAATTTAATTAATTAATTAAGTTAATTAATCCTATTTAATTAATCTAATTAACCTATTGTTTAATTAAACAGCAATTAGTTTAACCTAAACCCTAATCAACCTAATAGTGTATGATAGGTGGGTCCCACTAGGCCCACACGTCAGTTTGACAGGTGGGTCCCACTATGCATCTGTTTGCTTAATATTTATTGTTTCTTCCCCCTCTTCTCTTGCTAGACACCGAGACCGACGCCGCTGCTACCTAGTAGGACTATGGTGTTGACGACCTCTCTCTGTTGCCAGGGCAACCAGGCAAGTCCCCCCCCCCTTGATCAGCAGATATCGCCTACTCTCCTCTATACTGCTTACATTAGAGTAGTGTAGCATGTTACCGCTTTCCGTTAATCCTATTCTGATGCATAGCCTATCATTGTTTCTACAACTGTTGATACCTTACCTGCAATCCTAAATGCTTAGTATAGGATGCTAGATTATCATCAGTGGCCCTACATACTTGTCAGTCTGCCATGCTATACTATCGGGTCGTGATCACTCGGGTGTTGATCACGGGTTTTTTCTATATATACATACTATACATGTTGTGACTAAAGTCAGGTCGACTCGTTGAGTACCCGCAAGTGATTCCGATGTTGGGGGCTGAAGGGGCAGGTGGTTCCACCCAGGTAGTGGTGGGCCTGGGTTCCTGATGGCCCCGACTGTTACTTTGAGGTGGAGCGACAGGGCGGGCGGAGACCACCTAGGTGAGAGGTGGGCCTGGCCCTGGTCGGCGTTCGCGGTTACTTCAAAATAACACACTTAACGAGATCTGGGTATTTGATCTGAGTCTGGCTACTGGCCTATAAGCACTAACCAACTAGGCGGGGACAATTATGGGCACTCGACGTCGTGGTATCAGCCGAAGCCTTCGTGACATCAGCGACTGAGCGGCGCGCGCCGGGTTGGACTAGAATGCCTACTCTTGTATAAGGGAGGCTAGGTCTGCTCACCGGGCGCGTTCGCAACGTGCAGGTGTGCAATGGGCGATGGGCCCAGACCCCTGCGCCATAGGATTTAGACCGGCATGCTGACCTCTCTGTTGTGCCTAGGTAGGGCGGCGGCGTGTTGATCTTCCGAGGCCAGGTATGACCCAGGAAAGTGTGTCCGGACAAAGAGGATCGAGCGTGTTGGGAAATGTGGTGCACCCCTGCAGGGAAGTTAATCTATTCGAATAGCCGTGATCTTCGGTAACAGGACGACTTGGAGTTATACCTTGACCTTATGACAACTAGAACCGGATACTTAATAAAACACACCCTGCCAAGTGCCAGATAAAACTGGTGACCGCTCTCTCACAGGGCGACGAGGGGAGGATCATCGGTTAGGATTATGCTATGCGATGTTACTTGGTGAATTTACCATCTAATCACTTCCTCTGCTGCAAGATGGAGGTTACCAGAAGCGTAGTCTTCGATAGGACTAGCTATCCCCCTCTTATTCCGGCATTCTGCAGTTCAGTCCACATATGTCACCCCCTTTTCCATTTGATACCAATGCATACATATGTAGTGTAGCTCCTTGCTTGCGAGTACTTTGGATGAGTACTCACGGTTGCTTTGCTCCCCCTTTTCCCCTTTCCTATACCCGATTGATGCAACCAAACATTGGAGTCCAGGAGCCAGATGCCACTGTCGATGACGACTACTACTACTCGGGAGGTGCCTACTACTACGTGCAGGCCGCTAACGACGACCAGGAGTAGTTTAGGAGGATCCCAGGCAGGAGGCCTGCGCCTCTTTCGATCTGTATCCCAGTTTGTGCTAGCCTTCTTAAAGTAAACTTGTTTACTTATGTCTGTACTCAAATATTGTTGCTTCCGCTGACTCTTCTATGATCGAGCTCTTGTATTCGAGCCCTCCTCGAAAAGTGGTGTGGTACTTTCCAATCACACCTCGAAAAGTGGTGTGGTACTTTCCGATCACTCCTCGCCGATGCCTCCTCCTCGCCGGTCTGCCTCCTCTCCGTCGGGTCGTCGCCGTCGTCCTCCCCAACCACCATTGCCCCGAACCCTACGACCCCCCCCAACCCCATGAGCCCCCGTTCTTCTCCTCTGCCTTGTCCCGTGCACGCGCTCGCCCGCGACATCGCGCCCGCGCCGTGGTCGGCACCCTGCTCCTGGCCGCGCCGAACCGCGCACGCGCCTGCACCCCGCGCCTCTCTCTCTCCTATCCTCATGCGCCCGTCGCCTGCGCTCGCCCACGGCCTCGCCTCTGCTCTGTCGTGCCGCCCCGCTACCGCGGCTCTGCTCCACCAGCGCCGCCTATCTGCGCCGCGCCTAGCGCCGCCACCCGCTTGCGCTGCTGCCCGCTGCTGCACTGCCAATGCGGCTGCACCGCGCCGCCCCGCGCGCCTCGGCCCTCGCCTACGCACGCGCGCATCCCCTGCCCTCCGCCCCTGCTCCGATGCGGCTTGCTGCCGCCGCGCGCACCGCTAGGGTGTCGCCCAACGCTTCCCCCGGTCCCTCTCGTTGGCCGCGGCTCCGCCGCACCGGCCCTGCCGACGACCATCCGCCCTGAGGCCGCCACCGGCCACGGGCATGACCTCGTCGTTGCTGCGGGCGAGCGCCCTCTCGGCCTCCGCTCCACCCTGCGCCCGTTTGGCCCCTGGGGCCTATGACGAACAGGGCCCACGCCCAGAACGGTTTTATAAAAAAAGAAAAAAAGGAATAATAATAATAATAATAATAATAATAATAATAATAAATTTAATTAATTAATTAGCTAAATTCATTAAGTTAATTAATCCTATTTAATTAATCTAATTAACCTGTTAGTTTAATTAAACAGCAATTAGTTTAACCTAAACCCTAATCAACCTAACAGTGTATGACAGGTGGGTCCCACTAGGCCCACACGTCAGTTTGACCAGTCAACGTCTCTGTTGACTGCTGACGTCATGCTGATGTCAGCGTGCACTGTTTTGGACAATGTTGATTTAAATAATTAAATAAATCCTAAAATTGATTTAAATCTTTTAAAATCAATATAAAATAAACCGTCGCTTGGATGGAAAAACTTTGTACATGAAAGTTGCTCAGAACGACGAGACGAACCCGGATACGCAGCCCGTTCATCCGCCACGCATCCCTAGCATAGCGATCACGCAACTTTCCCCCCTCCGATTCATCTGTCCGAAAACGCGAAACACCGGGGATATTTTCCTGGATGTTTCCCCCCTTCACCGGTACCACCTCATACCGCGTTAGGGCACCCCTAGCACCGCTACTTGTCATGTCATGCATCGTTTTGCATCTATTTGCTTAATATTTATTATTTTCCCCCTCTTCTCTCGCTAGACACCGAGACCGACGCCGCTGCTACCCAGTACGACTACGGTGTTGACGACCCCTCTCTCTTGCCAGAGCAACCAGGAAAGCCCCCCCTTGATCACCAGATATCGCCTACTCTCCTCTATACTACTTGCATTAGAGTAGTGTAGCATGTTACTGCTCTCCGTTAATCCTATTCTGATGCATAGCCTGTCATTGTTGCTACAACTGTTGATACCTTACCTGCAATCCGAAATGCTTAGTATAGGATGCTAGATTATCATCAGTGGCCCTACATTCTTGTCAGTCTGCCATGCTATACTATCGGCCCGTGATCACTCGGGTGTTGATCACGGGTTTTTACTATATATACATACTATACATGTTGCGACTAAAGTCGGGTCGGCCCGTTGAGTACCCGCAAGTGATTCCAATGTTGGGGGCTGAAGGGGCAGGTGGTTCCACGCTGGTAGTGGTGGGCCTGGATTCCTGACGGCCCCGACTGTTACTTTGAGGTGGAGCGACAGGGCAGGCGGAGACCACCTAGGTGAGAGGTGGGCCTGGCCCTGGTCGGGTTCGCGGTTAATTCAAAATAACACGCTTAACGAGATCTAGGTATTTGACCTGAGTCTGGCTACTGGCCTATACGCACTGTCGGTGTACTAAAGTAGAGGTACCTTAGTATCCCGAACTTGTGCACGGGCAGTCGCAGCACCCCGCGGCAAAGGCTTGCCAGGCAACCGCCAAGATCCTCCGTGGTTCCCTCGAAGCCATTCAAGAACAAAGTATCCAAGGCCCCGGCAAGAGGAGCTTGCCGGGAAGGCCACTCGAAGCACAAAGACCCCGGCAAGAGGAGCTTGCCGGGCAGGCCCACTAAGGCATCTCGAGAAGCTCGCTGCAACGCGCTGCGCGTCCCGGCAAGACCCGGTGAGCGACAAGCTCCCGGACGCGACAAGACAACATCCGCGGCAAGGCGCTTGCCGCGGCAAGCTACTACTCCGCAGCCCGCGCTCCAGCTCACCCACCAACGTGTCGCTCTGGGACCGTTCCTGGCGTACGTGGCGGGAGGCTGTGCAGCCAGGGGCATGCGGTGGCAAGCAGGCGCTGACAAGATAGCCATTGTGGCACACGGTGGCGCCCCTGACGGTCCCTTTCTGTACCGTCTAGGCGACGCAAACAGGCATTTAATGCCTTTGTCCCCTGCCGTCAGGGTTAGGTATGATACAACTGTAGGAAGCGGTGGCGCCCAACCACCACCTCTTTTACCTTTTTACCCCCATCTCTGTTGCCACCTGTCGGTGACCCCTTTGACATATAAAAGGAGGCCCATGCGCAACAGAGAGAGGAGGACAACCATTCTCACGCTCGGTCTCGCTAGCTACCCATGGGTACTGTAGCATCCATCGCTCCCGAGCAAGAACACAATAAAAACCAAAGCAGGAGTAGGGTTTTACGCATCCGTGCGGCCCGAACCTGGGTAAACCGATCGCGTGTGCTCGTGCGTTCGCCTCAATCTGCTCTTTGTGCACTCTCCGCCCCCCTGCCGAACCGAAAGGGGCCCCGGTCCGCCGGTCCCATAGGTGTCCGTGGGGATCAGTCACCCCCGACATCTTTGGCGCGCTAGGTAGGGGCGCGTCGAGGCTGTGTGAATCTGACCCGGCGTTCGCACGAGCCGAGTCTTTGTCATCTTCATCAACATGCCACCGAAGAAGAAGATTTCGGAGGCAGCTGCTCCGTCTGCGCCGAGCCCACCATCGCCGGAGCGAACGGCTGGTGGAGAAGACGTCAGCGAAAGAGCGAGCGTCGACGAGGGAGCTCGTGGTGCTGCCAGGTCCAAGGACAAGGCTGCGCTGCACATCGGCGGCGCAGTCGGCTCCCACAACGACCGGGCGCACTCCAAGACCTCGGCGTCCGTACACGCGCCGCGCCTGTCCCAGGAGGCGCAGGACCATCAGCGTCATGGTACCCACGGTACCATACGTCCGCTGGGCCAAGATCAAGCTGGCGGATCCCGGAGCGCTCAAGACCAGCATGCGCGACAACATGCTGGCGCGAGTGTGGCATGGTCGCTTGGACGAGATGTCGCTCCTTCTAACGTAGTTAGAAGTCCGAGCATATCCCATTCCTCGCACCGCTCGCCACTGGCCAGACACCCTTTGCTCTAGTCTATGGAGCGGAAGCAGTTATCCCCACAGAACTCGTATACGGGTCACCTCGAGTGCTCGCTTACGATGAGCTTGAGCAAGAGCAACTGCGGCAAGACGACGCGCTGCTCCTTGAGGAAGACCGTCTTCAGGCTGCTGTGCGAGCCGCTCGCTACCAGCAAGCTTTGCGCCGCTATCACAGCCGCAAAGTTAACGCCAGAAGTTTCGAGGAAGGCGACCTTTTTCGTCGGCGCGTTCAGTCCGCCAAGAATTCCAACAAGTTGACGCCGAAGTGGGAAGGCCCTTACCGGGTGAAACGAGTCACTAGGCCTGGCGCTGTCCGCCTTGAGACCGAAGATGGCATTCCGGTGAGCAACTCCTGGAATATTGAGCATCTTCGTAAGTTTTACCCGTAAGGCGCGGTTGTCGGACCCTGTCCGGCAACCACCCTTTTGTACAAAGTCTTGCCGCTGTTGCATGTAATCCTTTGTACAAAGCCGGGCGCAGATCACGTGCATAAAGATTATGTGCTCAGCACATCTTGTCTATCTCATGCTTTTTAAATTTTGCATGTATTATCTGACATTTTGTGCAGCACTTACCCCCGGTAAGCAATAACGAGCCATAAGGCTCCATACTGTTACCCCGTCTTCTTTCTTTTTCACAAGGAAAAGGAGGTTCCCTCGCGCACAAGTTTGCCGGGGGGGAAGGAAGAAGATACGGTATGGACCAGGCGTCGTTCAAGAAGGTTTTTCCTTGCCGGGAGCAAATACCAGGCGTCGTTCAAGAAGGTTTTGCCTTGCCGGGAGCAAATAACAGAAAAGATAAGTTGCCAAAGTCTGAGCAATCAAATTTCCTTTAAATTTTTAAGTTATTTTCCTTGAATGACCGTGCTTTGTATGGAAAACCTGTGCGCGGAGGAACCAACTCGTAGCTGGTTGCGCCCTTACTGTTGTTTCGAGTCCGCTCAACAACTTAAGTGAGCTGCAACTAGCTCTGCGACAAGGTTTCTTGTCGGCCGCGGCACCGCCTGCAGGTTGCTGACGTTCCGCACTCAGCACTCGCGGCAAGCGTGCCCGCGCCGGCAAGTTCCCTAAAAGCGTAGGGTAAAAACATACAAAGGAAGGAGTCAAGTAAAGGAAATAACATAGCAATTAAATTTATAGAGTTATCTTCCTTGAACGACCATCCCTTGTATGGAGAACCCGTGCGCGGAGGAACCAACTCGTAGCTAGTTGCGCCCTTACTGTTGTTTCGAGCCCGCTCAACAACTTAAGTGAGCTGCGACTAGCTCTGCGACAAGGTTTCTTGTCGGCCGCGGCACCGCCAACAGGTTGCTGACGTTCCGCACTCAGCACTCGCGGCAAGCGTGCCCGCGCCGGCAAGTTCCCTAAAAGCGTAGGGTAAAAACATACAAGGGAAGGAGTCAAGTAAAGGAAATAACATAGCAATTACTACCAAGGATAGAGTATATTACAAAATAACTTGTCGCAGCTCTAACAGACTGTTTTTCATAACATGATTAGCAGCGACAAGGAAAGAAGAAGATAAATGGCCTAGTCTACACGGTCGCCTTCGACCCTCCTGATTCCGCTCACCCTGTCCACAATGGGTGCGACAAGGGCCTTGAGCTCCTCCAGATCAGCATCTGGCGGCAGGCTTTGGAGGACGTTGTTGAGGCGGAGGCCTAGGTTGCGAAAGGCCACCTTCATCAGCACCTTCTGGAGAGCTCCCGCGCAGATCTTGCGCGACTCGTCGGCAAGCTGTTTTGGGATCTGCTCCCGGAGTCGCTGAAGCGCCGTCACCACGCCTTTGAAGAACAGAGTCAGCTTGGCGCTGGGTTGGAGATTCTCGTTAGAGGAGTACCCGAGATCCACCATCCCCAATTGCGCCAGCTCCTTGTCGACATCCGCGGCGACGTTCACCAGACCCTCCGTCCAGTGCTCCACGTTCTCCGACAAGGTCTTCTGGGCGGCAGCAGCATTCGCCAACAGCACCTTGCCGGCCTCGACTTCCTCCTTCAAGGCCGTCTCCTGCATCTTGGTGCCATCCAAAGATTGCATCAGAGCCGCCAGCTTCGCTTCGAGATCAGCATTGGAGTTCTTGGCGGCGTCCAATTCCTTGCCCTTCTCGGCGAAAAGGGCCTGCAGCTCCGAGTAGCTGTTGGCGTCCCTCTCCCGCTCAAGCTTGAGCGCGGCAAGCTCGTCGCCGCTCGCCTTGAGGCTCGCCTCCAACTGCGCCACCTTCAGCTCCAGCTCAGTCTTGGCGGCCTCGGCAGCTACAGCGGCATCTTCGGCTTGCTTGAGGGCTCCGCCAACTTCTCGCTCGCGCGCGGCAAGTTCTTCCTCGTGGCTGTCGAGGTTGACCTTCCGCTGCGTCAAGTCACCCTCCCGCGAATACAATTTCTCCGCGGCAAGGCGTTGGCGCTCTTCGACGTCAGCCTTCTCGAGGAGGAATGCCTGCTGCGCTTCGGCAAGGTCTTCCCGCTCCTTTGCCAGGGAGCGGAGAGCTTCCTGGTTGGCACCCCGGAGCTCTTCTGCGTGCTTCTCGATGTCAGCGCCAGCCTTCGCAACGAGCGCTTCGCGGGACTCCAGCTTGGCCTGCCGGGCGCGGTTGAGCGCCACTAGCTTTCGCAGCAGGCGCTCCTCTTCAGGTTCGCCGCTGTTGCTGCTTGGCGCGTCGACCAGCTTCAACCCGACGGAGGCAAGTACCTCTCCGTCAAGCATTTCTCCCTCGACCGGCGTCCTGGAGCCCGACGCCCAGGGGAGGCTGATGAAGATGTTGTCGCCAGCCTTCAGGTAGACGCCAGGCTGGGGCTCATCGGAGCCTGGCGCGGCGGCTGCGGCGGAGGAGTCGATGGTCGGAGCAGCGCCTGGCGCTCCTGCGGCCTCCGGGTCGTCAGTATGACCGCCAGACTCCCCGCCCGCCTCCGCGGCGGCAGCCCTGGCGGCTTCCTCGCCAGCGCCGGCTGCTTCCTCGGCGGCGACTTCAGTCTCCATCGGCTCTGCGGCGGATGGATCTGACAGCCGGAAGAGGGGAGAGAATTCAAGCAAAATTCGAGCAAAATCCAAGAGAAAGATCAAGAAGACGAAGAAGCCAAGGGAGGTTTGGAAGCAAGGAAGTCACCTGTGCCAAGGTTTGAAGTTGTGGTCTCCGTCGCTGGGGGATCGCTGACGTAGTCCCTTGCCGGAGATCCATCCCTTGCCGCGGGCTCCTCCCTTGCCGGAGCCTCCTCCGTTGCCGGGGGCTCCTCCCTTGCCGGAGTCCCCTCTCTTGCCGGGGGCTCCTCCCTTGCCGGAGACCTCTCCCTCGCCGGAGGACTCTCCCTTGGCGCTTCAGGGGCGGCCTCCAGGCTCTCCTGGTGAGGCTGCTCTGCTCTTGGACAAGTCAACAAACAAGTATCAGCACAACCAGGATCTTCGCACGCGCCCAACAGCGGGAAGTAAACAAGACACTTACGCTGGGGGCTGCTCTGAAGATCAGCCGCCGGGTCCGACGGGATTGTCTCAGGCACGTCCCCTGTTGACGCAGTGGGTTCGTCCTCAATGACGATCACCGGCACCTTGGCTCTCTTTGCCACTCTCTGCGCCAGAGTCCTAAAAAGGAACAGATACAGGGAAAGGCAAGTGAGAAGCAAGTAAAGACAAAAATAGCAGAAATCAAGGAACTGCAAGTACAATAAGAAGAACTTACTCCTCTTCTTCCTCGTCGGAGCTAAACGCGGAGAAGTCAAAATCCGGCCTGCGTCTGGCGCGGGAAGGTGGAGGAGTAGGCTACCTTGGTCGCTTGGCGGGAGCAGAAGCGGCAGTCCGGGAAGACCCCGCTCCAGTCGAAGCAGCAGCATGGGGCGCTCCCGCGGCAACAGTGCTTGCCGCGGTGGAGCGCGTCGTGCGGCGCAGCGACTGCCGGCCTGCCTGCCGCCTCGCTATGTTCCCGGCCTTGCGGAGACGCCTTCTTGGTGGAGACGGAGACGCCGCTGGCGGCGTGCTGTCAGAGGACGAAGTGGAGGAGGAGTCGATCTCCAAAGAGCCGCTCGCATCATCGACAGGCTCGCTCGGTTCGGCGTCGTGCCCGGCAACCTGGCTCGGTTCGGCATCGCGCCCGGCAACCTCCTTCTTGCCGGCAAGATCCTTTTTGCCGGCGAGATCTTCCCGCTCGACACGGTTTGCCGCCTCTGCCGCTGCTGCCTTCTCCAAGGTGAAGCCGAACTCGCCCGCCGCGGCAACTGCCACCGCCTCTTCCAACCTGGTGGCGATGTATGCCAACTCCGCCTCGGTGTGTCGCGGGTGAGGCCGTCCTTCTCGTCGGCGCGGATTGGCACTTCCACCAAGTCGTCGAAGAATTGCTGCACAACCTCATCTTCTGGCTCTTGCCAAGTTGGCACGATTCCATGCGAATCGCACAGTGGCATCATCGCCCTGATGCGGTCGAGCGCTGAATTGTTGCATAAAGGGACGACGCCCTGTGGCAACCTGAAGGCCTCGGGGTGATCTGAATCGTACTTGAAGAGCTCCTGCAGTATTCCGTTGAGCTCAAGGACAATAAAATTGTAGTTGAAGCCCGGGCGCAGCCTCATGATGTCTGCCGCGTTCTTGAACTCCCAAGCAGGCCTCCCCTGTTCCTGCAGGGGGCAATGCGGCGGCGAAGAAAGTCCGCGCCCACGGCGCCTACGGTGAGTCCGGCAAGCCTGAGGCGCTGGATCCTGGTGACGGCAATCCTTAGCCTACTGTCCTCCGGGGCCACGTCACTCCAGTCGCTGCCGCGTACTGCTGCTACTTGGCGTCGGGCGGTGAACGGCTGCGGGCTCTCCTCGACAATCCAACACCAGTCAGCCCTCCACTCCTCCCACTTGCCGCGGAATTCGCCTTCCAAATAGGAATCTTTCTTGCCGGTCCTGGAGACCCAGGCAATTCCGCCGGACAAGGGCTCTCCTCTCTCTACCCGGGGAATGAAAAAGTGGCGGAAAAGGGCTACACTAGGGTGGACTCGGACAAAGTTCTCGCAGAGGTGTGCGAAAACAGCCATGGTGAGGACGGCGTTGGGGGTGAAGTCAAGGAGGCAGAGATCGTAGGTATTCATGATATCACAGAAGACCTCGGAAAAAGGCGGGCAGAGCCCGCAATAGAAGAAGACAGCAAAGAAAGGGTACCCGTCCGGAGCCGTTGCGTGAGCAACGGCTGGGAGCACCTTGGTCCGCGGGTGAGCTCGCGTCTCCGTCGCCCAAAAGAGGTAATAGTACTCCCGCAGATCCTTGGCGCCGAGCTTTGGGGGGAAGATGGCTCGCTCCCTCCGCATCGCCACGAGCCGCTGCGCCTCGGTCGACTTCACGGTCTTCGCCTTGTCGGCTTTCGGAGCGATGGTGGAAGCAGTGGAGGAGGTCGACGGCGTTGGTGGTGCTGGTGGCAATGGGGGGGCAGGGCACTGCGCTCTGTGTGCTTTGGGAAGACGGAGGCGGGATGGAGTTTTTCAAGATTGGAGCAGAATGGGGGCGAGTGGGCGCACTACCCCTGCTTCCCTCTTCTTATAAAGGGGGAGGTGGCGGACGTTTCGCCTTTCCTAATAAAACAAACCGCTCCCTTTACCACGACGTGACGCATGCGCGCAGGGCTTAGCCCCGCGCACGCCGCCCACGTCACGCACGACGCCGCGTTCGACGCGTGCCGCTCGGGGAGGGCGCGGTGGATGCGGAGTCAGATACGGCGTGACCCAGGCCGCGCGTGCCCGTGCACTGTTTTGGTCCTGGCCCAACAGCGCTCGGCACCGTGTATAGCCCAGGCCCGGGGGCTCCTGTCGGTGTACTAAAGTAGGGGTACCTTAGTATCCCGAACTTGTGCACGGGCAATCGCAGCACCCCGCGGCAAAGGCTTGCCGGGCGACCACCAAGATCCTCCGTGGTTCCCTCGGTGCCATTCAAGAACAAAGTATCCAAGGCCCCGGCAAGAGGAGCTTGCCGGGAAGGCCACTCGAAGCACAAAGACCCCGGCAAGAGGAGCTTGCCGGGAAGGAGACCAGACCCCGGCAAGAGGAGCTTGCCGGGGAGGCCCACTAAGGCATCTCGAGAAGCTCGCTGCGACGCGCTGCACGTCCCGGCGAGACCCGGTGAGCGATAAGCTCCCGGACGCGACAAGACAACATCCGCGGCAAGGCGCTTGCCACGGCAAGCTACTACTCCGCAGCCCGCGCTCCAGCTCACCCACCAACGTGTCGCTCTGGGACCGTTCCTGGCGTACGTGGCAGGAGGCTGTGCAGCCAGGGGCATGCGGTGGCAAGTAGGCGCTGACAAGATAGCCATCATGTCACACGGTGGCGCCCCTGACGGTCCCTTTCAGTACCGTCTAGGCGACGCAGACAGGCATTTAATGCCTTTGTCCCCTGCCGTCAGGGTTAGCTATGATACAACTGTAGCAAGCGGTGGCGCCCAACCACCACCTCTTTTACCTTTTTACCCCCATCTCTGTTGCCACCTGTCGGTGACCCCTTTGACATATAAAAGGAGGCCCATGCGCAATAGAGGGAGGAGGACAACCATTCTCACGCTCGGTCTCGCTAGCCACCCAAGGGTACTGTAGCATCCATCGCTCCCGAGCAAGAACACAATACAAACCAAAGCAAGAGTAGGGTTTTACGCATCCGTGCGGCCCGAACCTGGGTAAACCAATCGCGTGTGCTCGTGCGTTCGCCTCGATCTGCTCTTTGTGCACTCTCTGCCCCCCTGCCGAACCGAAAGGGGCCCCGGTCCGCCGCGGTCCCATAGGTGTCCGTGGGGATCAGTCACCCCTGACACGCACTAACCAACTATGCGGGGACAGTTATGGGCACTCGACGTCGTGGTATCAGCCGAAGCCTTCGTGACGTCAACGACTGAGCGGCGCACGCTGGGTTGGACTGGAACGCCTGCTCTTGTATAAGGGAGACTAGGTCTGCTCACCGGGTGGGTTCGCAATGTGCAAGTGTGCAATGGGTGATGGGCCCATACCACTGCGCCATAGGATTTAGACCAGCATGCTGACCTCTCTATTGTGCCTAGGTAGGGCTGCGACGTGTTGATCTTCTGAGGCCAGGCCGCTTCCAAGTGCCAGATAAAACCGGTGATCGCTCTCTCAGAGGGCGACGAGGGGAGGATCATCGGTTAGGATTATGCTATGCGATGTTACTTGGTGAACTGACCATCTACTCTCTTCCTCTGCTGCAAGATGGAGGTTACCAGAGGCGTAGTCTTCGATAGGACTAGCTATCCCCCTCTTATTCCAGCATTCTGCAGTTCAGTCCACATATGTTACCCCCTTTTCCATTTGATACCAATGCATACATATGTAGTGTAACTCCTTGCTTGCGAGTACTTTGGATGAGTACTCACGGTTGCTTTGCTCCCCCTTTTCCCCTTTCCTATACCCGATTGCCGCGACCAGGTGTTGGAGTCCAGGAGCCAGACGCCACTGTCGATGATGACTACTACTACTCGGGAGGTGCCTACTACTACGTGCAGGCCGCTAACGACGACCAGGAGTAGTTTAGGAGGATCCCAGGCAGGAGGCCTGCGCCTCTTTCGATCTGTATCCCAGTTTGTGCTAGCCTTCTTAAAGTAAACTTGTTTACTTATGTCTGTACTCAAATATTGTTGCTTCCGCTGACTCTTCTATGATCGAGCTCTTGTATTCGAGCCCTCGAGGCCCCTGGCTTGTAATATGATGCGTGTATGACTTATTTTATTTGTAGAGTTGTGTTGTGATATCTTCCCGTGAGTCCCTAATCTTGATCGTACCTGTTTGCGTGTATGATTAGTGTACAGTCAAATTGGGGGCGTCACAGGCCATAAGACCGACTTCTGCTGCATCCAGCAACCGAGTGATTCTCTTAATGATGGATTCTATGTCCTACACCAGATGCTGGAGTACAGACGAGATCACCAGAACCTTCGCATGTCACCTACATCCGGCGATGCCCATATTCTGCAATGGGCAAAGAACTTAGGAGATATCGAGGATCATCGACTTCGAGCTGAGTTCTATCACATCCAGCGCGAACTTGCCCAAATCATCATGAAGGAGGTCGTCGAAAAAACAGGGATGTTCTACGAAGAAGGACAAATGTCGCGGGAAGACGTCCGAACACGCGTAGCCGCTCAGCGTCTCGACCTGAAGCCTTTCACTAAGCTCGGGGACTATCTCCCTGACTTGGATGGATGGCACGACATGGAGTGATTGTCGATATATGACAATGTGTCCGTTTAGTCCATACTATCTGTATGACGAAACTTTGAATTATGCACAATGAAACTTTATTTGTGATGTAATTAAACCGTCCTCCTCGACTAGCGAAGATCACTCTAGTTAGGGCATTTTGGGTACGATGAACTTTGTTATTTATGCTTATGATATGTTGCTTCTATTTTTGCCAAGTCTGTCTCTTTCTATTGCTCAACTATATATGTTGCATATCATCGACTCATGTGACGATGCAGGTGTATAGATCATCGATGGCGAAGAAGTGCTACGCCAGGAGTATACGACGAGTGGCCGGAATGTCAGGACTAGGTGTACCGGTTTCCGGTTTCCGAGCGACAGCCAGTAGTTAGTTTAGGTTCACGCAAAGTGATAGCTCTTCTCACGTATATCATTGTTTAGATGGATGACGATGTAGTTGCAAGTAATCGAGATTTGTATCGCTATTTTCGAGATGATGACAAGATACCACTTTGTGTTGGATGATGATTGTGATGATGACATGATTTGATGAGACTATTTGTATATATATATGCTATGATTACATTTGTATGTGTATCATATGCTAAAGATTATTGTATAAAGCCTATTCAAATACAAAACAAATATGCTGGAAAAAAACTACTAAAATTAGCAGTAGCGAGTGGAGAAAAGTTAGCAGCGGCGCCACAGTAGCAGTAGCGCGTCTAGGCAAAGCGCGCTAGAGCTATTAGCAGTAGCGAGCTTCCACGAAGCACGCTGCTGCTACACTTGTATAGCAGTAGCGCGGGTGTGCACGCGCTATTGCTACGGATTAGCTGTAGCGCCTTATTAATAGCGCCGGTCCCCGCGCTACTGATATATATACCTAGAACCCGCGCTGCTGCTAGCCTTTTTCCTAATAATGTTGGCACGGTGAGATCTTCCCAGGAAACCCAAGCCATCTTTCTTTTTCCGTCCTTACTTCCCCAGAAATTTTTTCAAAGCATTGTGTTTACCTCATTACAAAGTCCTCGAGGTAGCAGGAAGCATGACATAGAGTAAGTTGCGATCGCCTGGGCAATAGACTTTATCAAAATTCCATTCCCCAACGACGCCATACACCTTTCTATCCATCCTTGAACCATTTCCCACAATCTGTCTTTTATGTATTTAAATGAACCATTCTTACTTTTTCCCACATCTGACGGCGGACCAAGGTACTTTCATTCAGTGACTCATTTGGTACAGTGAGTATAGATTTGATAGAGTTCCTTCTAGACTCCGGGCAGCCCTTACCAAAAAAGATGGAGGATTTTGACAAGTTCACTCTCGGTCCCAAAGCATTGCTCAACTGTATCTCTAATAATAGTTGCTGCCGCGTCATTTGCTTTGAACATGAATAAGCTGCCATCAGCAAACAACAAATGATTAATGGGACCTCTGTGTGCTAGGAGAAGATGCAGTGCGCCCGTTTGGGCAGGCCCATATCCGGGCAGCCTGTTTCTTAAATTTCATTTTTTATATTTTTCTTTTTCTTTTCTATTTTTGTTTTTCCTACTAAATAATTGGGACTTCAAAACAAATTCAGAATAAAAAATAGAAATTTGAATTAAATTTTTAATAAATCATAAAATGTTTGGGAATTCAAAAAATGTTCGCGAAATTATAAAAAAATTGCTTATCAAAAATTGTTCAAAATTTTGAAAACAATTTGGGAAATCAAGAGATGTTCATGATTTTTTTTAAAAAGTTTATGTATTAAATATTTTAATGAAATTGAACAAAATTTCACCAATTGAAAAAATGTTCATGAATGGAAAAATATCCTAAAAATTCAAAAACTGTTCGTGACTTACAAAATAGTTTATTCGTTCATAATATATTCGCTCATTCAAAACATGATCATGCATTTAAAAAATGTTTGTTAAATCAAAAAAATGTTTGTGAATTTCAAAAAATACACCAATTTTCAGAAAAATGTTCGTCGATTCTAGGAATGTTCGCCGATTCCAGAAAATTATTTAAAAAATGTTTACAATTTGGTAAAAAAAATGTTTGCAAATAGTATAAAATGTTCATAATTTCATAAATATTCATAATTTCAAATTCAAGAGTTTAAAAAATGTTCATGATTTCACAAAATTGAGAGTGATAGTGCATCTAGATGGTGCAGCAAAATGTGGTCATGACCAATGGAGATTATTATTTTTCTCTTGCAACGCACAGGCCTTTTTGCTGGTATATTCAACGAACCGAGTCCCAAAAATCTGCATACAAGGTCTATTATCCCTCATGCTAATGAAGAGCATTGTACACGGCACAAAATAGACTCTAAAATAACATAAATGGCAGAAAAAACACCATCACTTTCGACCAATAAAACACATGCTGGCACAGCCCTCCTCAAACCGATGAGCTACTCATTTTTACATCATTATCTCATGCTATTTCGGGAGTAGGGGAGGGGGTCGACAATAGATTATACCCCCCCCCCCCCCCCCCCCCGCCCTCGGTTGAGCTGGATGGCTACCAATTTCTCCCCCATCACCCCGCACAGCTGCACTCGAACACTGAGGAGACTAGGTTTTTGGCTCTTGGACAAGAATGAGGTGCCTGCTCTTCCTCGAAAATGAACTGAATCAAAGAGGGGGAAAAGGGACGCACGAGCCTACACAGTGCCTTACTGTCCATGCGTCGAAGTCGGCTACACACGAGCCGATATATTGCCTTACTGGCCGTGCGCCAAAGTCAGCTACACACGAGCGTACACGGTGCCTTACTGGTGGTGTGCCGAAGTCGGCTCCCCCACCCACTCTCACACACACACTCAGCAACCCACCCCCTCTAGAAATGACACACAACTGAAAAGGACACCCCCACACGAGTCGGGGTCCAAACAAAAGTGGGCGACCCACAACCCGAATAAAAAGCCAAACGACAAATAAACCCAACACACACTTTCAAGTGACAAACAAATGAGGGAGACCTGCGACGCTGTGATTCGTGCATGATCGGACAGCCACAAAATTCAACCTAAAGCCAAATAAGAAACAACTGGTTTTTAGTAAAAGTGTATATATTAGCAGAAAAGAACATCGGTGCTGACAATATTTAAGAATCCAGCGATATTAATTTAGGAGACAAGACAAATTCTAAAGAAAATTACACTTGCTAAACTTTTCATAGCAAGGGCTACGACGTGAAGACTCACTACTCATTTTAAGGAGGTAACTGTGGCTCCCTCCACATTTTCGCATCCGGGCTTGGGACCGGCAAAGGCAGTGTTAAACCACAACAATACAAAACACAAGTCACACAGTCACACAAGCACACACACAATCAAGCAAATGCAATCCACACAGTCACACAAGCACACACACAATCAAGCACTTGCACACAATAAAGACAAAGAAACAAACATAGATATGGGCACATCACACACACAGTCACACAAACACAATGTAGCACTTGCACACAAGAAACAGACAAAAACAGACATAGATAGGGGCACATCACACACATGGAAAGAAATAGACATAGATAGTGGCCAAAAAACAAAGCTAATACATGCAAGACTGACGTATACTAAGAAAGTTAATAATAAGCTCTTCCTTCTTTAGAAAACAAATTCTGGGAAACCATGTACGCTTTGTGTTTTTTAAGAACTTGCTTTATTTAGGATGAGCTGCACCAACTTTAATTTCAGATGGAAAATTTGAAATTAAACCCTTACCATCACCATCATCCTCGTCATTTGAATCATAACTAGCAAGACCAAGAGAGCAACTTTAGGAGAACTTAGCCCAGTTCCATCAGAGCTAGCATTGTTTGGCTTAGCAGGGGCTACAACTTTAGTTGTGGTCTTGACTTTTGATTCTCCCAGACCAAGCTCCTTTGAGCTAGAGACACCAGTGGTCTCATTTGCTGCAAGACAGAGGTGATAATCAGCAATGTAATTTACCCATTTACATTAAGTTTTAGTATAATTCACTCATGTTCAGCTGAAGAATCATCTTCAGTCATAACTCGGTTGCGATCTCATTAAAAGGATCATGAGTAACCTGGAAATGAAAAAAGTACAGAAGTAAGAAATGACAGTCTTGCTGAATTAGAACAGAAGTACTGCTAACCCTAGCTAAATAAGTAAATAACCTCCATGCAATGACAAACCTTCAGAAGAACTTCTGTCAACACACGTTTAATTTCCTTGTTGATTGTTGCTATCCATGTCTCTTTGACTTCATCCTGCAAATGATTCAAGTCCAGTATATCGATTTGAAATGAGGACCATGTTAATATCCAAGTCGAATATGAACAAGAACAAAAAAGAGTGTCTGTGTCCGTAGGGAATGCTTCAGATACACTACCAACACCAAATGCTGCCGGTGGAACATAGTTCGAACGAGAGAATGCTCCGGTATGCAAAGTAGGATCCATCTTTAACTGAATAAAAATAAGTACCACTGTATCAATGATGCAAATATCAGAGTAATAAACATGTGATGCTTGTGGTGGTACTGGGGCTGAATGAAAATATCCAACTGTTGCAGATGCGCCCCATGATTGAGTTGATGTTGGAACCGTGCCATGTTCAGAAACTGCTGTAGGAACAATGTCCTTAGCAACACAATAAAGAGCAAATGTGACATGTCCAGATCCACATGTCTGTACCTTAAATACTCAGAAAAGCATTATTCTAGTGACTGGACAACAGTAATACAAAAATAGAATATCATATCCACATAAGAAATAACAGAACACACATAGGCATGGGATGCCAAATCAGCCACACAACATAAATGACACAATTGGCATATCAAGATCAGAGTTTGACACTATAAAACTTGAGCCTAACTGTACACACCTGCCTATAACTACATATTTCACATGATTGAGTTAATTGCGTTTCTAGCCTGTAAGGAACACACATTATGCTACGAAACTGGGGAAAAAAAATCACGAAACGACATTAAAAATAATATGAGGAACAAATCATGGTTCAGGCCAGGCCATGCCGTCGTTGGGGTGGTAGACCCACCTGCCACCGTCGATCCTGCCATGCAACAATCTCAAAGAAAAGTGTGTGGTGTGTGCCGCTGGTGGCCACGCGCGAAGGAGGCGGAGGTGGAGTTGGCTGCACGTTCGGAAGGTGAGATTGGGGGGTCGGCCGGGGGCAGAACCGAAGGACTCATGCGAGCGAAGAAAAAAAAGGAAGATTTTTTAGGGCTAAAAAGGAAGATTGAGGGCAGGACGGACACGGTTAGCCTAGACGTGCTTTGCACAAACTCCGGTTGGATCGGAGAGGCAGCAAGTTGGACAACGGGTCGACCGAACCACAGACGTTGTATTAACGATTGACCCACAACTTATGAAGAACTACAAAATCTTCCTACCTTTAATATTGCTATAGCAAGGAAGGATGCATTTCAAGCTTGAATCCCACTTAAGATTCTCTATTCGATTAGGACAATAACCTAAACCATGAATTTCCACACTTCTAAGGCAAACAATACAAAGGAGGTACTGCAGCTCCCTCCACATTTTCACATCCGGGCTTGGGACCGGCAAAGGCAGTGTTAGGCCACACCAATCAATCATTCAGCAAAGCATACAAGCCACACACACACAGTCAAGCCACACACAATCATAGTCAAAATGCAATATTCACACACACACACACACACACACACACATAGTGAACATCAGTCAAATGCACAATATTCACAGTCACACAACACACAGTCAAACACACAGTCACACATCACAGTCAAATGCAATATTCGCACACAGTCACACACACAAACAGTCAAACCACATGCACACAAGAGAGTCACAGACAGTCAAACACACATTCACACACACAAAAAGTCAAACCACACGCACACAAGAGAGTCACAGACAGTCAAACACACAAACAGTCAAGCCACACGCACACAAGAGAGTGAAGCCACACGCACACAGACAGTCAAGCCACACGCACACAAGAGAGTCAAGCCACACGCAGTCAGACACACAGAATGGAGCACTTGCACACAGACAGTCAAGCCACACGCACACAAGAGAGTGAAGCCACACGCACACAGACAGTCAAGCCACACGCACACAAGAGAGTCAAGCCACACGCAGTCAGACACACAGAATGGAGCACTTGCACACAAGAAACAAAAAGAAATAGACCGAAGTAAATACATGCAAGACCAAAGTAAACTCAGAAATCTATAAAGAAATTTCAGAACCTTAATGACTAAACTGATTTCTCTCGAGGGGTGAGGGTGACTCAGATCTTCGTTCCTGAAAACGAGAAGCTGGTTAGAGGCTGATTAAGCGATTATCTTCATCACTACCCACAAGTTTGTAGGCCTATGGACAGAAAAGAAATGTTAAATGTGTTCTTGTTCTACTTACTAGAGAAAGCAAGGCATGTAACATGAGCAACATTCTTATAGAAATTCTGGCTAAGGTAAGCCATTCATACCTAAAAAATTATACGTTTCAAGTTGACAACAGTGGTTGCCTCTCATCGCTTCCAAGCCGATGGCTAGCCTGAAATGACATTAGCAACTTAAAATGTGAGTGACCAATGTAAATGATGTTCCTATTATTCTTGAAGCAAGAAAAGTAGCTTACGTCATGAGCAGCACCAACAGTCATATTAGAAAAGAAGATTTAGATGACCTGTTTATGAGTCAAATATACTTGGAAATCAGTTTATGATCATAACAGCATAAGTAATTATTCATGTATGTATATCAAAGTTCTCAAGGAATCAAGGATTCAGTATAAAACAAGTCAGACAAACTGATCAAAATTCATGCTCCGGCCATTTGAAAGGATAGAAACTTACCAATGATTATGTGTATCTTGCAACTCCAATAATTCACTTGGTTTGTCGTCTTTGACTTTAGCTGTAGGTGAGAAGAACCTGAGAACAAATAGAAGTTACACAAACAGAAGTACCCAATTCCTGCAATGTTCAGATGTCTGGTACACGGTATGATGTCCAGGAAAGAATGAGGAAGTGGCAAGGGCTAGGAATCTGGTAACAAAGAGGACCAAGGCTAGGCTATACATTATCCCAATAAGATGTAAGTTGTTTGGCAGTACCTTCTAGGAAGAACTTGTGCTATTTCTGCCCATTTATTCCCATATACCCAATGGGCATTAATCAGTGCACGTTCCTCCTCAATAGTCCAAGCTTCTCTCTATATGTATGAATTCATTTCAAAATCAGCTTCATATTTACCAATCAGCTCTTCACATAACCAGAGTGTGTTTCTGAATTAGTAAATATTCCATGTTTGTCTTACACAAAGGGGGGAATGCATCTAAGCAGACCATAAAAATAAAACAATCAAAATAGTACCTCTCTTGACATTGCTTGCCTATACGTCCACCTTGCAATGAGACTGTTTTGTTGGTACTGCATTTTGAGCACAAATATCAGGTGCCAATAGGTAGTTATGGATATAGCACATCTAGAAACTTAAGTAGCCAGAAGTAGCAAAATTTGGCTAAATAACGTCAGGCATCAGCATTGCAAAATGTAAAGAACGTAAATGTACCTGCATTGTATGCAAACCCAAACCATCAGTGTCGTTAGCAACACAATAAAGAGCTAATGTGACATGTCCAGATCCACATGTCTGTACCTTAAATACTTAGAAAAGCGTTATTCCAGTGACTGGACAGAAGTAATACAAAAAAGAGTATGATATCCACATAAGACATAATCATAAAAAAGTATAGAAAAAAGAATAGTTTTAGGTCTATTCACATTCAACAAGCAACAATCAATCGTGACATATAGAACACAAGTTATACAAGCCACACCATCAAACAAATGCAATATTCACACACAGTCACACACACACACACACACACACACACACACACACACACAGTCAAGCCCACACACACAGTCAAGCCACACACACAATCAAGCCACACACATAATCAAGCCACACATACAAAGTCAAGCCACACACATAATCAAGCCACACAGAGTCACACACACAGTCAAGCCACACACATATTCACCATCAAGCCACACACGATCTCACACACACAGTCAAGCCCACACACATAATCAAGCCACACATACAGAGTCAAGCCACACACATAGTCAAGCCACACAGAGTCACACACACAAAATGGAGCGCTTGCACACAAGAAACATGCATAGATAGGGGCACAAATAGAAAGCTAATGCATGCAAGACTGATTTCTCTAGAGGGGTGAGGGTGATTCAGATCTTCGTTCCTGAAAGGGAATAATAATATGTTCCACTGAGACTGTCGAACCGAAGAGAAACCATGCAGTTAGATGAAGGATTCTACCTAACCAGTTGGAAAAGTGGATCCCCGGGTAAATATTTCAATATGAACTCCCTTTGACATGAGTATCTTGGGTCTGTATTACGTAGAACTCCATGACCATAGCCAGGAACAACCTATGGATGCAACCAGACATCAGTAATTTATAATTTTGGCTTGTAAGTTCAAATAAGATCAACAGTGAAAAGCAACCTTAGATCTCTATGTTAGATCTCTTGTTCAGCATTCGACTAGAATAGTTTAGCAGTGCAAACTTCCCATAAACTCATAAACAATAGTCAATGTTAAATCTCAGAATGGGCATGCATGCAATGGAGGTGGTAAAAACTTAACCGAGTGAGACTAAAACTCTAAATAAATGGCGCGACTCCATAAAGCCGCACGACATTGATGGTTTCTAATTGGCAAAACAGGATCGAGAGACAAGACGATCATGATGGTTACAAGTTACTGTAGCAATTGATGATAATAAGCTGAATAAAAAAGGTGTGAAATCACAGGACACTGAGATGAACTAAGAGCAAATACCATGTACAATGTAGCAAGAACACGAGAGCATTGTGGGCCAGCACCAGCCAATATTGTGCATGTTACAGCAGCACCAAGAAACATGTTCTATCAAGATTTCTGAGAATAAAATATGGAGGCAATATCAGTTCCAAACACGATTTGCTAATAACCACTGCAGTACTTAAACATGAGTATCCAGTAGGGTAATTTATTACATACAGCCACTACACCGGCAAGGCAACAAAGAACCATACAAGACGGAACATTAAAAAGGAGTAAATTGCAGAAGAGAGAAACAAATCTACAACTGATTGGAGTAAGCCTTACTCACCCCCAATTTGGCGTTGCTCAATTTGACAGATACCATAGTATCGAAGTGCACCTTCCAAGAATTTACGCTTTAGATCTAAAATTCTCGCATAGCAGACCTACAAGAGATATAAGAAGGAAACTAAATTTTAATCCTTAGTTGTGGACAGATAGATTATTAAACTGTTTCTGAACCAACAAACCTTGTATTGTAAAGTTCAGAACTTCCTGGTTGCTGTTTGTGACAAAAGATGAGGCTTTGTTGATAAAAGCTTCAGCATTCACTCCATCATCATCCTACAAAATGAAGAACTACATTAGTCTAGCTGACAATGCAATGACGACAAAGGTTAAAAATAGGACTAACCTCCAAATAGAGTCGTGCAATCTGGACGCACTTGGATAATTTGTTTGTGTCCTCAAGCATCCTGGTTTTTAAGAGGATGGTTAGATTTCCCGGACTTAGAAAATCCAATGACATGAAAAGAGAGACAAAAGCTTGTTTCAACCTGATTCCCGAGTCCAAGTCAGATGCCACTAAGCATTTGTGCTGCTCTTAACCATTGTTGTTCAGATTCATACAGTTCTGCAAGCTTCTCTAATCACTACAACCTGCATATAGATAACCAGCACGGTTATAGATCAAGAATGTTGCAGAACTTTTTTACATAATAACAAGCAATTACAAAGTCACCGAAGAAGATATAGTGAGAAGTTACAAAGCACACATAAACAGATATTATGTCAGTTATTTGTGGTAGTGAAACAAATCCAGAGATAAACATTCTCTATGAGATTTACATGAAGACACTGGAATAGCAGTAAATTCACTGGATGATTTCTTCCACAAGATGATAAGCATGATGTAGGCATTCTTTGTACATTTTTCTGCACAGGTATAAATTAACCAGCTTCAACAAGAACTCCCAAACAGTAACACTAAAGAAGACATGGATATTTAGATTTCTAAAATGCGGTGCATAAGAGGGATATGATGCATGAAGCTATATATAGATATTTAGGTTTCCCTATATTGGATTATTTTCTCTACTCAATACAAGATCATGAGGTACATAAAACTATAGTCCTTGAGCAATAATTAGTGCTTGATAGTTGAATAGATAGAACTCGGTTTGAGATAAGCTACCTTTCCACTCTTCAGTGTCTTCCATACATATTCTTTAAGTTGGTCGGTTGTAATGTTACTTCCAGTCTCTTCCATTACAGATTTGATCCATAGCAACACTTCCTGCAGTATATGGTGACTATTCTCAGTTTATGCACATCAAAACAGTAAATACAACATTTTAAAATAGCAGGGTGTATATTTTTCTTCTTCTTAACACCGTGTGCAAAAGCAAGTGGGTAAATAGCCTAGCCACAAGTTTTGCAATTTGTTCATTTATTACGAACAATTTGTTCCAGGAGATCCATTTGGCAAGCACAAGTTGAGCATGATGTGGCAGAGAACATCAACTACACATAAAATCAAGTGTACCTGATTAGCCAGGACGTGCAGTAGCTCAGCCAAACCGTTCAGTGTCCTTAGCAACACAATAAAGAGCAAATGTGACATGTCCAAATCCACAAGTCTGTACCTTAAATACTTAGAAAAGCATTAGAATATGATATCCACATAACACACATATCACAAAAAAGTTCAGAAAAAAGAATAGTTAGTTGTCTGCACTAAACAAGTACTGGTGTGTTACCTCAGGAACTACCAATACCAAGTTAGTATAAATGATTATATTCATCGAGACATCAATCACTCCTGGCATATACCATCTCAAGGAAAATTTGTAAGAGATGTGGTTAATAACTTGGATAAAACACACCATATCTAGTATAATAGCACAAAAGTGATATCAATATTTCTACGTTCCACATCAGATAGTGTAAAACACACCATAGATTGTACAGTATAAAACACACCACGGCCTACATGGTTTGCACCTCTGAATGCATCCCCATATATGGAAAGACAGACATTGGGAACATAAGCAAAGCATTACAAGAAGAACCCAATTCAAAAGAACATAAGCAACCATCAGAAGAACCATAACGAATCACCCCATCTCTGCGTATAAGATGGGGTTATTCAAGAACATAAGAACAACCGTAACGACCAACGAGCCAAACCAGAGTATCATAAGGGCGCATGCGTTTGAGGTCTGGAAATCGCCGACGAACAACGCAGCGACGGAACTAATCTGAAACTGACCTTGCAAAGTGAGGTTTGGCATCTCCCCGTCTCCGTAATCCAAATTCAAAACCAGACGGCGAACACAAAAACGCAGGAACACAAAACGTAATCGTTCCTCGCTCCGCCGCAAACACGAAATGCAGGATCGTGAATTTCTCTCAGATAACAGAAGCGCACACAGAAGTTAGAATCAATATGAACTACTCAATGATCCAACAAACATTACAACAGAATTGTATGCAATAGGATGTCAGAAGCTCAATGATCAATGATCGCACTATAAATTAATTGTCACAAAGTCTAGGAAAATCAAGAAAAGCATTATTCTAGTACCAAAAAAAAGAATATCAACATAAGACATAGCAGAACACGCATATCGCTAAAAATTTAAGAAAAAAGAAGTTAGTTGTCTACACTAAACAAATACTAGGTCAATAATCACTATACCGAGTTGATGCCATAAAATTTAACAGGACAAACAACAATTTTTCAGGCACACTGACTGGGGATTAACAAATGTCACAGCATAAGAGTTGAGCTAGTCAACTGGATCACCATCATCACAAGAAAACAAGCAGCACATGTCCACATTAGAGTTTCATTGAAATTGTTGTCCAAAGTAAAGGGACGTGACAGTAGTTAGCAGCATTGATAAAAAAACATGTGATGAGCGTGCTTTCATGGATAAATAAATTCTGGCATTATGCTCAAAACAGAATTATATGCCCAGGTGTGCAATGACAAAAATTCTCGAGTTATGCTATGCAATCTAGAATGTAGTCTAAGGGGAACTAACTAGCAGCAGCCCATCTAGAACTCCTATGAGTACTTCAATGGAAATAGCAACATCAGGAAGAAAAGAAGGAACCTTGTCCAACAGTAGCAGTAGCAGGTGTTCAATTAGTTAAGCAGCTGGCAAAGCATGATAAAAAGAAACAAATTTCAGGTACAACAAGAACATAAACAATACACACCATCAGAACACACACGCCTAGCGGCCGGTACAACAAGAACTCAAGAGTTAACGGACCCTGGGACTCAAGAATTGACAGAGGGCCAAACAAGAACTGATAGAGGGGCAAGAATTGACAGAGTAGCACAAGAGAGCATGCGTTTGAGTTCTGAAAATCACCAAGAGCAACAGGTCTGAACTAGCACGATAAACGAACGTTGCTCCCCATCTCCCGCCGTAATCCAATTTCAAACCAGACCTGTTTGTTCCCGCAACCGGCGCGAACACGAAACCCAGGATCTCTCCCTCGGACAACAGAAGCGCACGCAGAAAGAATTGCTAGTTCGCAAACGAGATGGAGAACCCCGACGAGGCGAACGAGACGGGCCAAGAACACGGGAGCGCATCGGGACAACGGCGAGGACGAGCGAAATCGAACCAGGCGCGACTCTACACGGACGACGGCGAGGACGAGCAAGAATGATTCGGACGCGACTCTAAGCGGACGACGGCGAGGACGAGCGAAATCGAACCGGACGCGGCTCTAAACGGACGACGGCGACGAGCAAAATTGAATCGGAGGCGACTCTAAACGGACGACGGCGAGGACGAGCAAAATCGAACCGGGCGTGACTCTACACGGACGACGACGGCGAGGACGAGCAAAATCGAACCCGACGGCGACCCCAAACGGGCGACGGCGAGGACGAGCAAAGTCAAAGCAGGCGCGACTCCAAACTGACGAATTGAGCACGAGCAAGAACCAAATCAGGCGCGGTTCGAAGCCTAAGCGGACGGCGAATGGAGGACGAGCGAATCCAAACCAGGCGCGAGGAGGCGAGGCGAGGCGGGAGGCAGGGCCCGGGGCCCGGGCGAAGAGAGGAGGAGCAGACCGGCGGGCCACGGCCAGGGCGCGTGGAGGGAGGACAGGCGCGCGTGGCCGCGGGCGGGCCGCCGGGGAAGGGGCGGCGTCGTCGGCCGGGTCCTTGCCGGAGACGGCTTCGGCGGGCGGCGGAAACCGGAGGGGAAGTGGAGCTGGTGGTGGGCAGAGCGAGGGGTCGGTCGGTCGGAGATATTACCGTTGGGAGCCTCAGATTGGGATCGGGTGCTCGAGGCGGGCCGGGAAATTTCTAGCGAGGGTGCTCGAGGCAGAGGCGGTTGCGTGCAGACCACGGGCTATCAGGCCGGCGCACATGAGCAGACCGGCCCATTTGGTCATGTTAGGCTGTGTGTCGTGTCTTATCTCAGAAAAAAAATATGTTGGTGCAAAAAGACATCCGTGGTGTTTTCATTTCGTTGGCATCAACTTAAGGTCCAAGCGATCATAATCCTAACAAAAAAAGTTAAGGTCCAAGCTTGTTTCAAATTAAAAAAAACTTAAGGTCTTAGTTGCCCAGCTATGATAGTGAGGATACGTTGACTGTGTTCGAGGCGACTTTCAGCGGTAGTCCGAGGACCGGCGTGGTGCCGGCTCTTCCCTCCCCGTTGTTCCCCTCCCTCTCCCAATTTGATTCTTCGTTTGTCTCTAAGCTCCACCGTTACTCCCCCTCCTCTGTTCCGATCCCTTCTCTCGTAATTGGTGTTGTTTCTAGTGGCGGTGCAGGATTCCTCAAGTACTAGTGTCGAGGGAGGGGGTATCGAAGGAAAAAATGATGCTACTTTTGTGTATATACAAGAAAACTCATCATGTTGGAGAGGGGCCTAGCCCATGCTAGCCACCCCATGCCTCTGCCACTGGTTGTTTCTCCCTATCAATCCTCTATTCCTCTTCTCTCTTGATCGTTCTTTCAATCTATGGCCTCCTTAGTCGCTCTGTATGCAAAGAAGAACGACACTTGACACATTGTGTTGACTACCAACCCCTAAACAAGGCATGCCCAAGGATCCATTCGCGCTGCCACGTATAAACCAAGTGATCGATTCTATGGCCGGTTGCGAGCGTTTGCTGGACTAGCAAGGCTATCTAGTTGCAAGCTCTACCATTTCGCTCTAGCATTTGGCCTCAAGTCTTCCAGTCGGAGTACTGGACCATGTATTTTGATGGATCAAAAGTGATTGGAGGATTGGGGCCTGGTGTCATCCTAATCTCCTCGAGGTTAAAAACTCGGCTATGTTCTTCAGATCCACTTTGCCGCATCCAACAATTCTAAATAGGAGGCTTTGTTGCATGGCCTACGGATTGTTGTATCACTTGACATCCATCGGGTGCTATGTCATAGGAACTCGGATCTAGTGGCACAATTAGTCATGAAGGACTACAACGCCAAAGATCCAGTATGATCGCCTATCGTGAAGCAATCTGCAAGCTCGAGGGTCACTTTGCAGGCCTCGACACTACTAGAAAAGGCCTATAGGTGAACTATAATTAATGGTGGGCAGGACAGGTCATCCGCCACAATTATTACTCAAAAATAGTTGTGGTGGGTACCAGCACCCACTCGCCACAGCTAACTGCATCCCAGTGGCGGGAGCTAGATTGCGCCCGTCACAGGTAGGCCCTTTCAAATAATCCCGCTGGATGGACAGTGTAGTAGCGGGTGGGCATTTAGGGCCCGCCACTATTTCTCACATAACTTTGACAGGCGGAGGGCAGCGATCGCCACAACTATGTTTTGGCAAAATGTGCCAAATAAATCGAAATTTTAATTATTATTATTTTGAAGTGGCGGGCTCGTTTAGTTGCCCGCCACTGCTCTCCACGCACCAATTACCCATCCGCGTCGGTCAAACTGTCACCAATTTATTTTTTATTTTCCCTCCCTCCATTTCATTTCTCTCAGTCAGTTTCTCTCTCCCTTCTGTGCCGTCCTGCGCCTCAGCCGCCACTGTCGTCCCTTCGACTCGGACCTCCGCCGGATCTGCTAATCATCCCGTCCGCCTCCACGACCGCTGCCAGATCTGCCGTCTCGTTATTCGCCTCTGACACGCGCCGCCGCCGGATTTACTTGTCGTCTCGTCATCCCATCAACCTGTTGGGGAACGTAGCAATAATTCAAAATTTTCTACGTGTCACCAAGATCAATCTAGGAGATACTAGCAATGAGAGATAGGGAGTGCATCTTCATACCCTTGAAGATCGCTAAGCGGAAGCGTTCAAGAGAACGGGCTTGATGGAGTCGTACTCGTCCTGATCCAAATCACCGATGATCATAGCGCCGAACGGACCGCACCTCCGCATTCAACACACGTACGGAACGGAGAGACGTCTCCTCCTTCTTGATCCAGTAAGGGGAGAGGAGAGGTTGATGGAGATCCATCAGCACGACAGCGTGGTGGTGGAAGTAGCGGGATCCCGGCAGAGCTTCGCCAAGCACAAGCGGGGAGGAAGAGGTGTCACGGGAGGGAGGGAGGCGCCAGGGCTTTAGGTGCGGCTGCCCTTGAAGGAAATATGCCCTAGAGGCAATAATAAAGTTATTATTTATTTCCTTATATCATGATAAATGTTTATTATTCATGCTAGAATTGTATTAACCGGAAACATAATACATGTGTGAATACATAGACCAACAGAGTGTCACTAGTATGCCTCTACTTGACTAGCTCGTTAATCAAAGATGGTTATGTTTCCTAACCATAAACAAAGAGTTGTTATTTGATTAACGAGGTCACATCATTAGTAGAATGATCTGATTGACATGACCCATTCCATTAGCTTAGCACCCGATCGTTTAGTATGTTGCTATTGCTTTCTTCATGACTTATACATGTTCCTATAACTATGAGATTATGCAACTCCCATTTACCGGAGGAACACTTTGGGTACTACCAAACGTCACAACGTAACTGGGTGATTATAAAGGAGTACTACAGGTGTCTCCAATGGTAGATGTTGGGTTGGCATATTTCGAGATTAGGGTTTGTCACTCCGATTGTCGGAGAGGTATCTCTGGGCCCTCTCGGTAATGCACATCACATAAGCCTTGCAAGCACTGCAACTAATATGTTAGTTGTAAGATGATGTATTACGGAACGAGTAAAGAGACTTGCCGGTAACGAGATTGAACTAGGTATTGGATACCGACGATCGGATCTCGGGCAAGTAACATACCGATGACAAAGGGAACAACGTATGTTGTTATGCGGTCTGACCGATAAAGATCTTCGTAGAATATGTAGGAGCCAATATGGGCATCCAGGTCCCGCTATTGGTTATTGACCGGAGACGTGTCTCGGTAATGTCTACATTGTTCTCGAACCGTAGGGTCCGCACGCTTAACGTTACGATGACAGTTATTATGAGTTTATGCATTTTGATGTACCGAAGGTTGTTCGGAGTCCCGGATGAGATCACGGACATGACGAGGAGTCTCGAAATGGTCGAGACGTAAAGATTGATATATTGGAAGCCTATGTTTGGACATAGGAAGTGTTCCGGGTGAAATCGGGATTTTACCGGAATACCGGGAGGGTTACCGGAACCCCCCGGGAGACTAATGGGCCTATTGGGCCTTAGTGGAAAAGAGAAAAGGGGCAGCCCACAGCTGGCCGCGCCCCCCCCCCTTCCCCAAGTCCTAGTAGGACTAGGAGAAGGGGCCGGCCCCCCTCTCTCTCCTTTCCCCCTTGAGAGTCCTAGTTGGAATAGGACTCCCCCTGCGCCTCCCTCTCTCTGGCCGGCCAGCCCCCCTCCCTCCAACCTTTATATACGGGGGCAGGGGACACCCCAAGAGACACAAGTTGATCCTTGAGATCGTTCCTTAGCCGTGTGTGGTGCCCCCTGCCACCAAATTCCACCTCGATCATACCGTTGTAGTGCTTAGGCGAAGCCCTGCGTCGATAGTACATCAAGATCGTCACCACGCCGTCATGCTTACGAAACTCTTCCTCGATGCTTTGCTGGATCGGAGCCCGAGGATCGTCATCGAGCTGAACGTGTGCTAAGAACTCGGAGGTGCCGGAGTAACGGTGCTTGGATCGGTCGGATCGGGAAGAAGACGTACGACTACTTCCTCTACGTTGTGTGATCGCTTCCGCAGTCGGTCTGCGTTGGTACGTAGACAACACTCTCCCCTCTCGTTGGTGTGCATCACCATGATCTTGCGTGTGCGTAGGAAAATTTTCGAAATTACTGCGTTCCCCAACAGTGGCATCCGAGCCTAGGTTTTATGGTTTGATGTTATTTGCACGAGTAGAACACAAGTGAGTTGTGGGCGATACAAGTCATACTGCCTACCAGCATGTCATACTTTGGTTCGGCGGTATTGTTGGGTGAGACGATCCGGACCAACCTTACGCGTACTCTTACGCGAGACCGGTTCCCTCGACGTGCTTTGCACATAGATGGCTTGCGGAAGACTGTCTCTCCAACTTTAGTTGAACCAAGTGTGACTACGCCCGGTCCTTGAGAAGGTTAAAACGGAGTCTATTTGACTAACTATCGTTGTGGTTTTGATGCGTAGGTGAGATGAGTTCTTACTTAAGCCCGTAGCAGCCACGTAAAACTTGCAACAACAAAGTAGAGGACGTCTAACTTGTTTTTGCAGGGAATGTTCTGATGTGATATGGTCAAGGCATGATGCTGATTTTATTGTATGAGATGATCATGTTTTGTAACCGAGTTATCGGCAACTGGCAGGAGCCATATGGTTGTCGCTTTATTGTATGCAATGCAATCGCGATGTAATGCTTTACTTTATTACTAAGCGGTAGTGATAGTCGTGGAAGCATAAGATTGGCGAGACGACAACGATGCTACGATGGAGATCAAGGTGTCGCGCCGGTGACGATGGTGATCATGACGGTGCTTCGGAGATGGAGATCACAAGCACAAGATGATGATGGCCATATCATATCACTTATATTGATTGCATGTGATGTTTATCCTTTTATGCATCTTATCTTGCTTTGATTGACGGTAGCATTATAAGATGATCTCTCACTAAATTATCAAGAAGTGTTCTCCCTGAGTATGCACCGTTGCCAAAGTTCGTCGTGCCCAGACACCACGTGATGATCGGGTGTGATAAGCTCTACGTCCAAATACAACGGGTGTAAAACAGTTGCACACGCAGAATACTCAGGTTATACTTGACGAGCCAAGCATATACAGATATGGCCTCGGAACACGGAGACCAAAAGGTCGAGCGTGAATCATATAGTAGATATGATCAACATAACGATGTTCACCATTGAAAACTACTCCTTCTCACGTGATGATCGGTTATGGTTTAGTTGATTTGGATCACGTGATCACTTAGAGGATTAGAGGGATGTCTATCTAAGTGGGAGTTCTTAAGTAATTTGATTAACTGAACTTAAACTTATCATGAACTTAGTACCTGATAGTATCTTGCTTGTTTATGTTGATTGTAGATAGATGGCTCGTGCTGTTGTTCCATTAAATTTTAATGCGTTCCTTGAGAAAGCAAAGTTGAAAGATGATGGTAGCAATTACACGGACTGGGTCCGTAACCTGAGGATTATCCTCATTGCTGCACAGAAGAATTACGTCCTGGAAGCACCGCTGGGTGACAGGCCTGCTACTGGCGCAACGCCAGATGTTATGAACGTCTGGCAGAGCAAAGCTGATGACTACTCGATAGTTCAGTGTGCCATGCTTTACGGCTTAGAATCGGGACTTCAACGATGTTTTGAACGTCATGGAGCATATGAGATGTTCCAGGAGTTGAAGTTGATATTTCAAGCAAATGCCCGAATTGAGAGATATGAAGTCTCCAATAAGTTCTATAGCTGCAAGATGGAGGAGAACAGTTCTGTCAGTGAGCATATACTCAAAATGTCTGGGTATAATAATCACTTGATTCAGATGGGAGTTAATCTTCCAGATGACTGCGTCATTGACAGAATTCTCCAATCACTGCCACCAAGCTACAAGAGCTTCGTGATGAACTATAATATGCAAGGGATGAACAAGACTATTCCCGAGCTCTTCGCAATGCTGAAAGTTGCGGAGGTAGAAATCAAGAAGGAGCATCAAGTGTTGATGGTTAGCAAAACCACTAGTTTCAAGAAAAAGGGCAAAGGGAAGAAGAAGGGAAACTTCAAGAAGAACAGCAAGCAAGTTGCTGCTCAAGAGAAGAAACCCAAGTCTGGACCTAAGCCTGAAACTGAGTGCTTCTACTGCAAGCAGACTGGTCACTGGAAGCGGAACTGCCCCAAGTATTTGGCGGATAAGAAGGATGGCAAAGTGAACAAAGGTATATGTGATATACATGTTATTGATGTGTACCTTACTAGAGCTCGCAGTAGCACCTGGGTATTTGATACTGGTTCTGTTGCTAATATTTGCAACTCGAAACAGGGACTACGGAATAAGCGGACGCTAGCAAAGGACGAGGTGACGATGCACGTGGGAAACGGTTCCAAAGTCGATGTGATCGCGGTCGGCATGCTACCTCTACATCTACCTTCGGGATTAATATTAGACCTAAATAATTGTTATTTGGTGCCAGCGTTGAGCATGAACATTATATCTGGATCTTGTTTGATGCGAGACGGTTATTCATTTAAATCAGAGAATAATGGTTGTTCTATTTATATGAGTAATATCTTTTATGGTCATGCACCTTTGAAGAGTGGTCTATTCTTGTTGAATCTCGATGATAGTGATACACATATTCATAATGTAGAAACCAAAAGATGCAAAGTTAATAATGATAGTGCAACTTATTTGTGGCACTGCCGTTTAGGTCATATCGGTGTAAAGCGCATGAAGAAACTCCATACTGATGGGCTTTTGGAACCACTTGATTATGAATCACTTGGTACTTGCGAACCGTGCCTCATAGGCAAGATGACTAAAACACCGTTCTCCGGTACTATGGAGAGAGCAACAGATTTATTGGAAATCATACATACCGATGTATGTGGTCCGATGAATATTGAGGCTCGTGGCGGATATCATTATTTTCTCACCTTCACAGATGATTTAAGCAGATATGGGTATATCTACTTAATGAAACATAAGTCTGAAACATTTGAAAAGTTCAAAGAATTTCAGAGTGAGGTTGAAAATCATCGTAACAAGAAAATAAAGTTTCTACAATCTGATCGTGGAGGAGAATATTTGAGTTACGAGTTTGGTGTACATTTGAAAAATTGTGGAATAGTTTCGCAACTCACGCCACCCGGAACACCACAGCGTAATGGTGTGTCCGAACGTCGTAATCGTACTTTACTAGATATGGTGCGATCTATGATGTCTCTTACTGATTTACCGCTATCGTTTTGGGGTTATGCTTTAGAGACGGCCGCATTCACATTAAATAGGGCACCATCAAAATCCGTTGAGACGACACCTTATGAACTATGGTTTGGCAAGAAACCAAAGTTGTCGTTTCTTAAAGTTTGGGGCTGCGATGCTTATGTGAAAAAGCTTCAACCTGATAAGCTCGAACCCAAATCAGAGAAATGTGTCTTCATAGGATATCCAAAGGAAACTATTGGATACACCTTCTATCACAGATCCGAAGGCAAGACTTTTGTTGCTAAATTTGGAAACTTTCTAGAGAAGGAGTTTCTCTCGAAAGAAGTGAGTGGGAGAAAGTAGAACTTGACGAGGTAACTGTACCTGCTCCCTTATTGGAAAATAGTACATCACAGAAAACTGTTTCTGCGACACCTATACCAATTAGTGAGGAAGCTAATGATGATGATCATGAAGCTTCAGGACAAGATACTACTGAACCACGTAGATCAACCAGAGTGAGATCCGCACCAGAGTGGTACGGTAATCCATTTCTGGAAGTCATGCTACTAGATCATGATGAACCTACGAACTATGAAGAAGCGATGGTGAGCCAAGATTCCGCAAAGTGGCTTGAGGCCATGAAATCTGAGATGGGATCCATGTATGAAAACAAAGTATGGACTTTGGTTGACTTGCCCGATGATCGGCAAGCAATTGAGAATAAATGGATCTTCAAGAAAAAGACTGACGCTGACGGTAATATTACTGTCAATAAAGCTCGACTTGTCGCGAAAGGTTTTCGACAAGTTCAAGGGGTTGACTACGATGAGACCTTCTCACCCATAGCGATGCTTAAGTCCGTCAGAATTATGTTAGCAATTGCTGCATTTTATGATTATGAAATATGGCAGATGGATGTCAAAACTGCATTCCTGAATGGATTTCTGGAAGAAGAGTTGTATATGATACAACCAGAAGGTTTTGTCGATCCAAAGGGAGCTAACAAAGTATGCAAACTCCAGCGATCCATTTATGGACTGGTGCAAGCATCTCGGAGTTGGAATAAACGCTTTGATAGTGTGATCAAAGCATTTGGCTTTATACAGACTTTTGGAGAAGCCTGTATTTACAAGAAAGTGAGTGGGAGCTCTGTAGCATTTCTGATATTATATGTGGATGACATATTGCTGATTGGAAATGATATAGAATTTCTGGATAGCATAAAGGGATACTTGAATAAAAGTTTTTCGATGAAAGACCTCGGGGAAGCTGCTTACATATTAGGCGTAAAGATCTATAGAGATAGATCAAAACGCTTAATTGGACTTTCACAGAGCACATACCTTGACAAGATTTTGAAGAAGTTCAAAATGGATCAAGCAAAGAAAGGGTTCTTGCCTGTGTTACAAGGTGTGAAGTTGAGTCAGACTCAATGCCCGACCACTGCAGAAGATAGAGAGAAAATGAAAGATGTTCCCTATGCTTCAGCCATAGGCTCTATCATGTATGCAATGCTGTGTACCAGACCTGATGTGTGCCTTGCTATAAGTTTAGAAGGGAGGTACCAAAGTAATCCAGGAATGGATCACTGGACAGCGGTCAAGAACATCCTGAAATACCTGAAAAGGACTAAGGATATGTTTCTCGTATATGGAGGTGACAAAGAGCTCACCGTAAGAGGTTACATTGATGCAAGCTTTGACACTGATCCGGACGATTCTAAATCGCAAACCGGATACGTGTTTACTTTAAACGGTGGAGCTGTCAGTTGGTGCAGTTCTAAACAAAGCGTCGTAGCGGGATCTACATGTGAAGCGGAGTACATAGCTGCTTCGGAAGCAGCAAACGAAGGAGTCTGGATGAAGGAGTTCATATCCGATCTAGGTGTCATACCTAGTGCATCGGGTCCAATGAAAATCTTTTGTGACAATACTGGTGCAATTGCTTTGACAAAAGGACCAAACACATCAAGAGACGCTTCAACTCCATCCGGGATTTAGTCCAGGTGGGAGACATAGAGATTTGCAAGATACATACGGATCTGAATGTTGCAGACCCGTTGACTAAGCCTCTTCCACGAGCAAAACATGATCAGCACCAAGGCTCCATGGGTGTTAGAATCATTACTGTGTAATCTAGATTATTGACTCTAGTGCAAGTGGGAGACTGAAGGAAATATGCCCTAGAGGCAATAATAAAGTTATTATTTATTTCCTTATATCATGATAAATGTTTATTATTCATGCTAGAATTGTATTAATCGGAAACATAATACATGTGTGAATACATAGACCAACAGAGTGTCACTAGTATGCCTCTACTTGACTAGCTCGTTAATCAAAGATGGTTATGTTTCCTAACCATAAACAAAGAGTTGTTATTTGATTAACGAGGTCACATCATTAGTAGAATGATCTGATTGACATGACCCATTCCATTAGCTTAGCACCCGATCGTTTAGTATGTTGCTATTGCTTTCTTCATGACTTATACATGTTCCTATAACTATGAGCTTATGCAACTCCCGTTTACCGGAGGAACACTTTGGGTACTACCAAACGTCACAACGTAACTGGGTGATTATAAAGGAGTACTACAGGTGTCTCCAATGGTAGATGTTGGGTTGGCGTATTTCGAGATTAGGGTTTGTCACTCCGATTGTCGGAGAGGTATCTCTGGGCCCTCTCGGTAATGCACATCACATAAGCCTTGCAAGCACTGCAACTAATATGTTAGTTGTAAGATGATGTATTACGGAACGAGTAAAGAGACTTGCCGGTAACGAGATTGAACTAGGTATTGGATACCGACGATCGAATCTCGGGCAAGTAACATACCGATGACAAAGGGAACAACGTATGTTGTTATGCGGTCTGACCGATAAAGATCTTCGTAGAATATGTAGGAGCCAATATGGGCATCCAAGTCCCGCTATTGGTTATTGACCGGAGACGTGTCTCGGTCATGTCTACATTGTTCTCGAACCGTAGGGTCCGCACGCTTAACGTTACGATGACAGTTATTATGAGTTTATGCATTTTGATGTACCGAAGGTTGTTCGGAGTCCCGGATGAGATCACGGACATGACGAGGAGTCTCGAAATGGTCGAGACGTAAAGATTGATATATTGGAAGCCTATGTTTGTACATAGGAAGTGTTCCGGGTGAAATCGGGATTTTACCGGAATACCGGGAGGGTTACCGGAACCCCCCGGGAGACTAATGGGCCTATTGGGCCTTAGTGGAAAAGAGAAAAGGGGCAGCCCACAGCTGGCCGCGCGCCCCCCCCTTCCCCAAGTCCTAGTAGGACTAGGAGAAGGGGCCGGCCCCCCTCTCTCTCCTTTCCCCCTTGAGAGTCCTAGTTGGAATAGGATTGGAGGGGGGAGTCCTACTCCCGGTAGGAGTAGGACTCCCCCTACGCCTCCCTCTCTCTGGCCGGCCAGCCCCCCTCCCTCCAACCTTTATATACGGGGGCAGGGGACACCCCAAGACACACAAGTTGATCCTTGAGATCGTTCCTTAGCCGTGTGCGGTGCCCCCTGCCACCAAATTCCACCTCGATCATACCGTTGTAGTGCTTAGGCGAAGCCCTGCGTCGGTAGTACATCAAGATCGTCACCACGCTGTCGTGCTGACGAAACTCTTCCTCGACGCTTTGCTGGATCGGAGCCCGAGGATCGTCATCGAGCTGAACGTGTGCTAAGAACTCGGAGGTGCCGGAGTAACGGTGCTTGGATCGGTCGGATCGGGAAGAAGACGTACGACTACTTCCTCTACGTTGTGTGATCGCTTCCGCAGTCGGTCTGCGTTGGTACATAGACAACACTCTCCCCTCTCGTTGCTGTGCATCACCATGATCTTGCGTGTGCGTAGGAAATTTTTCAAAATTACTGCGTTCCCCAACAGCCCTCCCTCCCCTCCACTATATATAGGGGCCTAGGGGGGCGCCGGCCCCTTGTAGATCTAATCTAGGGAGGGGGCGACAGTCCTAGGGGTGGCTTGGCCTCCAAGCCAAGCGGAGGCGTCCCCACCCCTTAGGGTTTCCAACCCTAGGTGCATGGGAGGCCCAAGGGGGGGCGCACCAGCCCATCAGGGGCTGGTTCCCACGCCCCTTCAGCCCATGGGGCCCTCCGGGGTAGGTGGTGTAACATCCCAAATTTTTAATTTGGAATGTTATACATTAGATCATCATTGCATACCATATTTTATTTTGCATTTTGGTTGATCCTAGAAATTCTACGCAACTCAATGACCCACGAAGAGAGTTGGGGATTTCGTTATTTTTCATATTTGAGTTTTCTCAAATTTTGAGAATAGGATCATTTGATTTTATTTATTTTATCATCAATTATTTCTATTACAAAAATATGAGAGAGGGAATAAAATTACTTTCCCAAAATAAAGAAATATTGAGGATTTAATAATAAAATCAAATAAGATTTTATTTTGGAGTTTTTCGTTATTTTATTTGAATTTAGGAAAAATGTGCGTTTTTCAAAATTGCGTTTAGGCCCCAAATAAATGTTCACCTTGTGCGTCTTGATTTTAGAATCCCGTGAAAATTTATTTCGGAATTTTTGGAGTCCGTTTAGTATTTCTTTTTATTTGTTTTCCGCGCGTAATATTAAAAAAACGAACCGACCTAGGGGCCGTGTCCGACTAGGACTCCCGGCCCACTAGGCTTTATAAGCCAGCCCACCCCGGGCCAAACCCTAGCCGCCCCAGCCCCAAGACGCCGCCGCCACCGCCGCCGCCCCAGCCCCAAGACGCCGACGCCACCGCCGCCGCCCCGCCACCGACGCCGCGCCGCCACCCCGCCACCGCCGACGCCGCCGCCCTGCCGCCGCCGCCGCCGGACGTCGCCGCCGCCGTCCCGCTGCCGAGGTCTGCAGCCGCCTCGTTTTCTGCGCCGGTTTTTTTATTTTTTTTCAAAAACCGTTCGGTTTTTCCGTCAGTTTTTTAGTTTCGTTTTTTTAAATAGATCAGTTTTTCCGGTTTATTTATTTTAGCGAGCGTTCGTCGTTTTTCTGTTTCTCGGATTAAATCCGCATTTTTCTGATTGCGATTCCTGATCTGATTTTCGTTTTAGTTTAACTTTTCGCTCGTTTATCGGAATCAGGCGATTCAAGCGCCTGGAGTTTCGTCTCGAAACCCTCTATCCGTTTAACCAACTTAAACAAGATTTTGCTACTGTAAACTTTCCCGAGATCCAGATTAGTAGAGGGAAGTTGTTTTTTTTCGCCGTTTGACTTTCGTTGCTTCGTTCGATTTGATTCTTTTTGCCAACCAGAGTTCTTAAGTTGAACCTTCTGGTTAGGTCTCTTATTTGAGTTTTACCTGTGCATTAGATGAGTACTTATTGTATGCTTGTTTGTTTGTCTGCGATAGAATACCCGGAGTGCGCCGCTTGTTACTTCGAATCGCTAGGTTTCCCAGATCATCAGCAAGGCAAGTAACACTTTGATCATACCTTTTCTACTACCCAGTTTTATTGCATTAGATCAATCCTCACACATTGCATGATTAGCATTTAATTAAATTGTGGGATGGGAAGTAGTTGAGGTAGTACCTATTACCTGTTTATTATCAAACCTTTGGGAGTTACTTCTACGTTTGCTTATCATGCCATGCTATGCTAGTAGACGTGGATTGGGTGAGTGATATCCATAACAGATGTGAGTTTGTTAATTAATGGTTTATCTAAGGTGGCAACTTAAACACACATCTGGGTGGATTGAAGCACCTGGGTATTCTAGGACTTGCCTGTTTTCTTTTGGACCGCCACCCAGACTCAAAGGGATCATGAGACTATTCATACTAGAAACTTCCGTGTGCAGCCACAAGCTATTATGGGCTCTAGCATAGTTGACTAAGTCGTGCGAACTCTTACAGTGGTAGACTAGCAGATGTAGGGGATGTAGGTGGTACGGTCTACCCGATCGTAAGGTGCTAGCGCTTCCGAAAGACTATGTCTCGGTGATCCGTCTTCTCAAACACCGTGTAGTGCGAGAAACCAAATAGAGACAATCGAGTCTTGTGGGGAAAAGTGCGCAAACCTCTGTAGAGTGTAATAAAGTAATCATGGTTAGCCGTGTTCCCGGTTATGGACATCTTGAGTATCTAGTACCTGGATTATCATGTGAATCTCAACATGTTGCTCTAAATTAATTTTGTTGGGTTTTGTTTAATGATGATGCTTAATTGGGATTGAGAATGCTGTCAACCATTCTCAATGTTTAACAACTACCATGATAGTTAAATAAATTTATTCCTTTGAAGTAGGGAAAAATTGGCTTTACGCAAAACTATAACCATAGAGCTTTCCACCAACCAAACATGCATATAGTATAGCTGTTTCATTCCATTACTCTCTATGTGTTACCTTGCCAGCATATTCCATGTGCTGACCCATTTCGGGCTGCAACGTTAATGTTGCAGACTTTTCAGACGACGATTAAGGAGTTTTTAGGTCGTGGTTCCATACTTAGTGATGCCGTTGGAGTTGATGGACTCACTTATCTTCCAAGCCTTCCGCTGTTATCGTTATTAGTTGGCCTTAAGCCATATTTATTGTAATAAGTTCTTTATGGAGACCCTTGATGTAATAAGTGTGTGATTGCTACTCTGTTATAAATCCTCCGAGTACTGTGTGGTGTCAACATTACTGATCCAGGGATGACACCGGAGCATAGAGATCAGACTGTTTGAGGTCTGGTCGCTACAGAGATGGTATCAGAGCACACGCTGAATGTAGGACACGTCCACTAAGCTACAGACCTAGATCACTCTCTTCTCTTCTGACTTCTCATCTTTTCTACTCTTTTAGGATGGCGGATGCAAGGAACAAGTTCACGCAACCGGATGAAGATACACCCTTTGGACGTCACTTGAAGGGAGTCACTAGATACCTGAACATAGGAGTACCAAGCTTGACCGGAACCTACAACGCCACTTTACCTGAAGAAGAGCGCTGGATGATTCAAGTTCAAGTTCCAGGAAGGACGTTCATGCCAGTCACTGAGCCCATAGAGTTTTCTTTTGATGCACCAACTTGGAGTCTAGGAAAGAGCATGGCAGCTCACATCGCCATGGGACGCATTGGAGAAGTCTACCGCAAGGATCTCATGGATACTATCTACCAGATTTGTGGGCGCCGAGATGTACACTGGGAGATGATCAGCACCAGGAAGGATAGATCAATCACAGCTTTTATCCCGGAGTTAAACCAGCACATTTGATGACAGGAGAACCAGATGGGCGCCAACATGATAGATCTGAAGAAGGCAAGGACGAGAATCAAGGAACTGGAGGAAGAACTCAAGGCTACACGAGAAGATTATGAAGAGGAAATTGAAGTATTGGTGGAGAAGAATGACGACCTGATCGAGAAGATTGGAGTATTTATGGGAGGCCCAACGCCAGTAGAGGAAGACGAAGAACCCAAGGAGATTAGCCCGGAAGACTACATCATCATCGACGACACCGACTCGGACCCAGACAAAAGCGACGATGACTATGTTGATGAAGCTGGAGCAGATATCATGGAGTCTGCAACCGAAGAATATTTCTAGTAGACCACCTCATCAGTAGTAGTAGTCCACCATGTAAATATAGTAGTCCGAGCACCTTTTGCGATGGTTAGATCGATTGTATGCCCTTGTTTGATTGAATGAAGTGAATTGTTTGTTTTTGCCTCATGTGCATATGGGTAGTGTTTTCTCTTTAGACCCCCTCTATTGTTATATCTCATCTTTTCTAAACCCTCAGATGCCTCCGAGACGTGACCCCGGATTTGCCTTTCCACCGGAGCTCACCCAGTTGATCCAGCAGCAGAACACATTGATGAAGTTGCTAGTCCAGAATCAGAATCAGGGGAACAACAACAACAACCCACCACCACCACCACCTGTTGATCACTTAGGCCGATTTCTTAGGCTGAATCCGCCGGTGTTTTCCAGTAGCACCGAGCCGATAGTAGCAGATGATTGGCTCCGCAAGACAGCTAGAGAGTTGACCACAGCAGGATGCACAGATGCGGAGAAGGTGAAGTTTGTCGCACATCAACTTGAAGGACCAGCAGCATCATGGTGGGAGAATTTCACAGCCACTTTCCCTGTCGACACTGTCACATGGGACCAGTTTCAGCAGGCTTTTCGTACTGCACGTGTTTCAGCAGGATCTATGGCCATGAAGAAGCGTGAGTTTCGCAACTTGCGCCAAGGAGGACGGACAGTTGGCCAGTATGTGGAGGACTTTAGTAAGTCAGCACATTATGCCCCAGATGACATCGCTATGGATGCAGCTAAGCAGGAGAAGTTTCTGGAAGGACTGAATGATGAGTTGAGCATGCAGTTGATGGTAGCCACCTTCAACAACTACCAGGAGTTGATAGATCGTGCTATTATGATTGAAGGGAAGCAGCAACAAATTGAGAATCGCGAGAGGAAGTATGGATAAGGAAAGTACACTTCAGGAGCTCAGCAGAAGCCACGTTTTACCCCTAGATCGGGAGGAAATTTTCAGCATACCCATGGAGGAGGTAGCTTGCACAATCACAATGGCACCAAGAATGGTAATGGCAATGGAGGAAGCAACGGCCAGAATCGCACCAACCCATCAACCCCAGCCAAGAAGGACCTGGGCCAAGTCACTTGCTTTAAGTGTCAGAAGACCGGACATTATGCCAATGAATGTCCTGAAGGCCAAAATGGCAATGGAAGTTCTGGGAAGAAGCCGAACCCTTTCAATAGGGGACAGGTGAACCACGTTAGCATGGAGGAGGTTGAAGCTCAGCCCGATGCAGTAATAGGTAAGTTTTTGGTTAAGTCATTTACTGCACTCGTTCTTCTTTATACTGGTGCATCGCATTCATACATCTCAAGGGGATTTGTGGATAAGTATAACCTATCAACCCAAGCCCTTAGGTCACCCATGTTAGTAACCTCGCCTGGAGCAGAGTATATGGCTAGTCGGTGGTGTGATCGGTTACCATTAAGGATTGGTAACTATGTTTTTCCCTCAGACCTAATAGTATTGGAATCTCAAGGATTGGATGTGATATTAGGCATGGATTGGTTATCAAAGTATGAAGGGAATATTGAATGCGCTAGTAAGTCAATTTTGCTTACCACCCCAGAAGGGAGAAGGATCAAGTATGTATCCCGGCATGTGCCAAAGAGGACTCAAGTAAATTGCCTAACAGGAGTTGTGCAGGAGGAAGTACGAGTGGTAAGGGATTTCCCTGAAGTATTTCCAGAGGAGTTGCCAGGCATGCCACCGGATAGAGATACTGAGTTTTTAATTGAGCTATTGCCAGGCACAGGGCCAATATCAAAGAGGCCATATAGGATGCCAGCAAAGGATTTGGTGGAAATTAAGAAGCAGATTAAGGAGTTACTGGATAAAGGATATATTCACCCAAGTTCTTCGCCTTGGGGATCGCCAGTACTTCTAGTAGAAAAGAAGGATGGATCGTTAAGGATGGTTGTTGATTATCGAGGATTGAATGAAGTAACGATCAAGAACAAGTACCCACTACCAATGATAAATGATCTGTTTGATCGATTGCAAGGAGCTAAGGTATTTTCCAAGATCGATCTGCGATCAGGATACCACCAGTTGAAGATTCGAGAACAGGATATTCCTAAGACAACTTTTACCACCAGGTATGGGCTGTACGAGTATACCGTTATGTCATTTGGTCTGGCTGACGCACCTGCCTATTTTATGAACATGATGAACAAAGTGTTTATGGAGTTCTTGGATAAGTTCGTCGTAGTGTTCATTGATGATATCCTGGTTTACTCGAAGAATGAAGAGGAACATAAGGAGCATTTGCGTTTGGTACTTGGAAAGCTCACAGAACATCAATTATATGCCAAGTTCAGCAAATGTGAGTTTTGGTTGAAGGAAGTAGGATTCCTCGGACACGTTATATCTGGAGAAGGTATAGCAGTTGATCCCACTAAAGTTGATGCCATGACCAAGTGGGAAGCACCAACCACGGTTGGAGAGATCTGAAGTTTTCTTGGACTCGCAGGATACTACCGGAGATTTATTGAGAATTTCTCAAAGATTGCGAAGCCAATGACTGAGTTGTTAAAGAAAGATACCAAGTTCATATGGATGGAGGAATGTGAGGCTAGTTTCCAGGAGTTGAAGAAACGTTTGGTTACCTCACCAGTGTTGATTTTGCTAGACCAGACCAAAGATTATGAGGTGTACTGCGACGCTTCATGTCGAGGACTTCGAGCAGTGCTTATGCAGGAAGGGAGAGTTGTTTCATATGCCTCAAGACAACTGAAACCTCATGAGTTGAATTATGCTACGCATGATTTGGAGTTAGCAGCCGTAGTGCATGCACTGAAAACATGGAGACATTTCCTCATTGGAAACCATTGCGAGGTGTATATGGATCATAAGAGTTTGAAGCACATTTTCACAAAGAAAGAGTTAAATCTCAGACAAAGGAGATGGTTGGAGCTCATCAAGGATTATGATATGAGATTGCAATACCATCCCGGAAAGGCTAATGTAGTAGCTGATGCATTAAGCCGTAAGAGCCATGTCAATACGTTAATGACGGGAGAAATAACCAAGGAGTTAGCAGAAAATCTTCGTGAACTATGTTTGGAAATAGTTCCGAGAGGCTATGTAGCAGCATGGGAGATTCAGTCAACCTTGATGGATAGAATCAGAGAAGCTCAGAGGACTGACAAAGAGATTGCCGCTATTAAGGAGAAACTTAGCAAAGGAAAAGCTAAGGGATTTCGTGAGGATGAGCACGATACCCTATGGTTTGAAGACCGCGTTTACGTGCCCAATGACCCGGAGACCAGGAAGTTGATACTGCAAGAGGCACACGATTCACCATATTCGATTCATCCAGGAAATACCAAGATGTAGTTGGATTTGAAGGATATTTTCTGGTGGACGGGAATGAAGAAAAATATTGCGGGGTATGTAGCAGTTTGTGATGTATGTCAGAGAGTAAAGGCAGAGCATCAGAAGCCAGCAGGAATGTTACAACCATTGCCGATACCCGAATGGAAGTGGGATAAGTTAGGCATGGATTTTATCACAGGATTACGAAGACTCGTTCAGGCTATGACTCGATTTGGGTTGTAGTTGATCGATTGACGAAAGTAGCTCATTTCATCCCAGTAAAGACCACTTACACGAGTGCTAAGTTGGCAAAGATATACATGACCAGGATCGTATGTTTGCATGGAGTTCCAAGGAGTATCGTATCAGATAGAGGAACCCAGTTTACCTCAAAGTTCTGGAAGCAGTTGCACGAAACTTTGGGTACTAGGCTAGAATTCAGTACAGCTTTTCATCCACAGACAGATGGACAGACCGAGAGAGTCAATCAGATTTTGGAGGATATGCCGAGAGCTTGTGCGCGAGATTATGGATCTAGTTGGGACGACAATTTGCCATATGCAGAGTTCTCTTAAAAAATAGTTACCAAACCAGTTTAAAGATGGCCCCTTTTGAAGCCTTGTACAGAAGGAGGTGCAGGACACCGTTGTCATGGGACGAAGTTGGAGACCGCCAGTTGTTTGGACCTGACTTGATTAAAGAGTCTGAACAGAACACTACTGGAATCAGCTAATTTGCCATCTGCCAGCTCTTTGCCGTCTGCTAGCTGACGGCAAAGAAGCTCTTTGCCATCAGCTACCCAAAAGCAGACGGCAAAGAAACGGCAGACGGCAAAGAAGCTCTTTGCTGTCCGCCAGCTCTTTGCCGTCTACCAGCAGATGGCAAAGAATCTTTGCCGTTCGCTTGAAGACGGCAAAGAGAGAGGTGGCCCCCACCCCTCGCCCGTTTGGAAAAAACCTAACGGCCCACCTCTTTGCCGTCTGCCAGCAGACAGCAAAGAGGCAAAAGGACGGACGGCAAAGAGAGGCGGACGGCAAAGAGTACACTACCTAACGGCCCGTACCCCCTGCCCATTACTCTTTGTTCTCTCCTCGCCGACGTGCCCCGCCACCACTTCCCACCCCACCGCCGCCGCCGCCGCCCCCACCACTTGCCGCCGCCCGGTCGCCCCACCACCCGCCGCCCCACCGGCCCCCCGCCCCGTCGCCACTGCCGCCCGGCGCTGTCGCCCCACCACCCGGCGCCCCCGCCGCCCCGTCGCCCCCGCCGCCCCGTCGCCCCACCGCCCCGGTCCCCCGCCGCCCCACCGCACCGTCGTCCCCCCGCCCCGGCCCCCCCCGCCCCACCGCCCCGCGCCCCCCCCGCCTCGCCCCCTCGCCGCCCCAGCGCCCCGCCCCCCCCGCTCCCCGGCGCCCCGCCGCCCCGCGCCCCACCGCCCCGGGCCGGCCCCCGCCGCCCCAGGCCGCCCCCGCGCCCCGGCCAGCTCCTCCACCGGGGGCCTCCTCCACCGCCCCGCCCCCCTCCTCCACCGGCCCTGCCCCAGGTGAGCCCCCCTCCTTTTTTCTGTTTTTTTCCTTTTTAGTTTTAGTTTAGATTTAGTTTTAGTTTTAGGTTTAGTTTTAGTTTAGTTTTAGGTTTAGATTTAGTTTTTTCCTTTTTTCTGTTTTATTAGTTTTAGGTTTATGTTTAGTTTAGATTTAGATTTAGATTTAGTTCTAGTTTTAGTTTTAGTTTTATGTTTAGTTTTAGGTTTAGTTTAGTTTGAGGAAAGAAGAAGAAGAAGAGAAAAAGAGGAGAGGAGGAGAAGAAGAAGAGGAAAAAGGAAAGGAAGAAGAAGAAGAGGAGGAGGAGAAGAAAAAAGAAGAAGAGGAAGAAGAAGAAGAAAAAAGAGGAGAGGTGGAGAAGAAGAAGAGGAAAAAGGAAAGGAGGAAGAAGAAGAAGAAGAAGAAGAAGAAGAAGAAGAAGAAGAAGAAGGAAAAAAGGAAGAAAAGGAAGAATAGGAAGAAGAAGAAAAGGAAAAAAGAGGAAAAAACCCCGACCCGACACGGCACCCCGACCCCGACACGGGCACCCCGACACGACACCCCGACCCCGACACCCCGACCCCGACCCCGACACCCCGACCCCGAGCCTAACCCGACACCCCGATCCCGACACCGACACGGCACCCCGACCCCAACCCGGCACCCCGACCCGACACCCCGACCCCGAGACCCCGACCCCGACACCGACACGACACCCCGACACCGACACCCTGACACCACACCCACCCTTACCCCGACACCGACATGGCACCCGGACCCCGAGACCCCGACACCGACATGGCAACCGGACCCCGAGACCCCGACCAAACACCCCGACCCCGAGACCCCGACCCCGAGCCTGACCCGAGACCCCGACCCCGAGACCCCGACCTCGACCCGGCACCCAACCCGACACCCCGACCCCGAGACCCCAACCCCGGGCCTGACCCGACACCCCGACCCCGAGACCCCGACCCCGACCCCGACCCCGACCCCAACACCCCGACCCCGAGCCTGACCCGACACCCCGACCCCGACACCAACACGGCACCCCGACCCCGACCCAGCACCCCGACCCGACACCCCGACCCCGAGACCCCGACCCCGACCCCGACACGGCACCCCGACACCGACAGGACACCCCGACCACCGACACCTCCCGAAAATGTGTTCTTTGGCCTTCCAGAGGCCGACGGGGTCATATATTTGTGAATTATTAGTTAGGTCATATATTTTTCGATTTTGTTATGAAAAACATCATATATAATTGTGTTGATCATGTAGTTTTAAATGTGCAGTTGTTTCATCGCTGCGAGGTTTGGTGTTCGACGACCTCGCTGTGCGTTTGACGAGCTCTGCCCCTTCGTTCGTGGGTGAGCACAAATGACAAGTCCTCCTCCCCCATTAATTATTTGATCTATTCCGATGAAACTTGATAGCTAGCTATATATGTGTCTTGAATCATCAGTATGCGTAACCAATATGTGTCTCTCGTTCGAAAGCGTCATAGTTATAAATATGCATGCATTTGCATATTTATAACCTTGACTCTTTCGAATTGTCCAACACTATCCATGGACAGCCCGAGTATGTGTAGATTGGGTTCGTTTTCCCATATGCTTTGCTCCGGATCCGACGCATATATTTTGTCAGTGCCTCCCCTGTTGTTCTCCGGTACACATCCTCTCTGTTTATTGCAGAGACGTGTATCAGGAGAACAGCGGGGAGGTGCTGCCGAAATTTTGCGTCGAATCCGGAGCATAGCATGGGAAAATGAACCCAATCTACACATACACGGGTGGGATTAGGACCTATCATTACCTATTAGAGTGTAGGTTGCATGGACGTAATAAAATTGACAAAGTAGATCAACTGATGAATATATACATGGTGAATTACATATATAATTGTTGTGTGCCCAGTAGCTTTGAAAGTCAAGATGAGTGACCGGGCGTGGATGTATACCGGTCACACTGGTCAGAACAAATGGAGCGCTGAATGGTTCACAAAAACTAAGGGGTTTGTGCAAGCCGCATTTGCAAATGGCCAAAAGAAAACCTGGTGCCCCTGTTTCCGGTGCGTCAATTGGGAAAAGAAGACAGAGGCTGAAATGGGCAAACACCTGCAGAAGAGTGGTTTTACGCCCGATTATACGGTGTGGACATTTCATGGTGAGTCTGCCCAACATGACCGAGCTGAGGTGGATCGTCGTCGCACCGACGAGCATGGTACCGGGATGGAAAACATGGTGCAAGGCTATCATGATGCTCGGGATTCGGACAAGGAGATGGAGGAATCTGCAAAGGCCTTCAATGAAATGTTGGAGTCTTCGAAACGTCCGCTCCACGAGCACACTGAGCTTTGTCAGTTGGATGCCATCTCACAAGTAATGGCTCTGAAGGCTCAGTTCAACTTGGGCAAAGAATGCTATGATGCAATTATGACAGTATTGGACGCTTTCTACCCAAAGGCCATGTAATGCCTGCAAACCTGTACCAGTCGGACAAAATCCTCCGTGCACTGAAGATGCCCTATGAGAAGATACATGCCTGTGAGAAAGGATGTGCCTTATTTAGGCTTGACTATGCGGACTTGAACTATTGTCCCATTTGCAAGTCTTCCAGGTATATTGTGGTAGACAACGGTATGGGTGAGAAGACACAGACCAAAATCCCCGTTAGTGTTCTTCGGTATATGCCAATCGTACCAAGACTTCAACGTCTTTTCATGGTCGAAGAGACGGCCAAACAGATGACATGGCACAAAACAGGCAAAAGAACCAAACTAGATGCAGATGGGAATCTGATGATGGTACACACATCGGATGGTGTTGCGTGGAAAAAGTTTGATGAATTACATGCTGACAAAGTGGCAGATCCGAGGCATCCTCGAGTCAGCATCAGCACGGATGGGTTCAGTGTGTTTGGTATGACGGCAGCCCAATATAGTTGTTGGCCCGTATTTGTCTTTCCACTCAATCTCCCCCCCGGACAGATTATGCAAAGAAAGAACATTTTCCTAACGTTGATAATTCCAGGACCCAACTATCCGGGCAAAAATATGAATGTGTACATGCAGCCGCTTAAGGACGAATTGCAAGAAGCCTAGGATAATGGGTTCAAGACATACGACGCCTTTAGAAAACAGAACTACATAATGCGTGTCTGGTACATGTACTCGACGCATGACTTGCCGGCGTATGCGCTATTCGTTGGCTGGTGTGTGCATGGAAGGTTCCCGTGCCCCACATGCAAGGGAGCTCTTGAGTTTCGTTGGCTTCAGGCCGGTCGCAAGTTTTCTTGCTTCGACATGCATAGACAGTTCCTGGATCCTCGCCATAAGTTCAGGAAAGACAAGAAGAACTTCATCAGGGGTAGAGTTGTCAAAAACTCTGCACCACCTGCATTGACAGGCCAACAGACCCTGGAGCAGTTAAACGCTCTCGAGCCAGATCCACAACGTCCAGGGTACTTCAAGGGGCATAATACTAAGCACGCGTGGACTCACAAAACATGCTTATGGGATCTGCCTTACTTCAAAGACCTCCTTTGCCCACACAACATCGACATGATGCACACTGAGAAGAATATCGCCGAGGCACTTTTTGGTACATTGTTCGGCATAGATGGGAAGTCAAAGGATAATACTAAGGCTAGAGTCGATCTGGAGGCGCTATGTGATAGGCCGTTACAAAACATGAAAGAACCGAAAGGAAAGCAGAACTGGACGAAGCCAAAGGCATGGTTCAATCTTGGAAGGCCAGCTATGAGGGAAATTCTCTTGTGGGTGCAACAGCAGTTGATGTTCCCCGATGGGTATGCAGCGAATCTAAAGAGGGGAGCGAATCTTGCTAAACTGAAGATATTTGGTCTCAAGAGTCATGATTGGCACATATGGATTGAGCGGGGTAATGCCGGTGATGTTGCGTGGCTTCATCCCTGAGGATGAATGGCTAGTACTGGCAGAACTCAGCTATTTCTTCCGTGTTCTTTGTGCGAAAGAACTATCGCCTGGCGTGCTAGAAGAAATGGAAGAGTTGGCGCCGGAGTTGATCTGCAAGTTAGAGAAGATCTTTCCACCAGGCTTCTTTAATGCAATGCAGCATTTGATTTTGCATCTCTCGACCGAGGCAAGATTGGGGGGGCCCGTGCAAAATCGTTGGTGTTACCCAACTGAGAGGATCACTACTAGAAAAAGGGCTATAGATGGGATTGACACTAATGGCGCACTTGACAAGGGGTGCGCCATTAGTATATACTAATGGCGCACCACCATCTGGTACGCCATTAGAGTTGAAACTACTAATGGCGCACCTGGCACAGGGTGCGCCATTAGTATCAAACTTTTTTTGGAACTAGTGCGCCTGTCCAAACATACTAATGGCGCATCCAGACAAAGTGCGCCATTACTAGTTGTAACTAGTAATGGCGCACCTGTCGAAAAGTGCGCCACTAATCTTGTTTTTTATTATATTTTTATTCCCTTTTTTGCAAAACTACTAATGGCGCACTGTTGCACTGTGCGCCATTACTAGTTCAAACTAGTAATGGCGCACTGGGGTACAGTGCGCCATCAGTATTTTTTTTTGCAAAACTACTAATGGCGCACCACCAGATGGTGCGCCATTAGTAACCTAGATTACTAATGGCGCATTTTGAGTTTGTGCGCCATTAGTAAGTGGGCAGCAACAAGATATTTTGGGGAGCCTCTCCTACCCACACTCACTTTCTCCCCACTTCATTCTCTCCACCTCCTCCTTGTCTCGGGTGCCTCCTCTTTTTCACCTCATTTCCACCATAGATTCATTCAATTTAAGTGGTTAAATTACCTTGTTTTGATAGGTAAGTAATGGGGGAAGCTATATTTATGTATTTCTCCCTACAACAATGTGCACATATGCACTTTTTATGGCCTAGCTAGATCTATGTATGTTCGTGGTGTTGCATATGTTTGTGGTGTTGCATATGTGTTTGTGTTTGGAGGTGTACCGGTATTTGAAATGCGATAGTTGCCAATATTTTGCCGGAATGTTGATTCATTTCCGTTTCGGCAAGAATTTTGGCATTAAGCATTCTTTTTGGTCCTATTTTTAGGGGAAGTCATGCCAAATTTTTTCTTGGTTCTAAAATATCATTTTGCTCTACCCCGCAGGCGACCATGGTCCGCATGATGACCGAAGGCATCGTGAATAGGTTTTTGAGGTCCGCGAACGCCGAGATACTTCAAAAGAACGAGACGGAGATAAGATGTCCGTGTCGAAGATGCAAGCTGAAGAGCCTTATTGCGGACCAGTAATCCGGGCAGGTGCGGGACCACCTGCTCTTGCGTGGTTTCATGGATGGCTATCGGTGGCAAGGTGATGAAGATGACTACAAAGTCGTTCATGGGGGCCGGGCAAGAAATGAGGAAGGGCAGCAAGACAACCACCGCGGCTCGGGCGGGCGGGAAGACGAAGAATCCCCAGGAGATGATCACGACGGTGATGCTGTACACAGTCATCATGTAGAATATGCAGGACATGATGATGAGGAAGATGCCGGAGCAAACGACGCTGGACCATCGATGGGCTGGGTGCAGGACCCTCATATTCAAGAGCTGCTTCTCAAGCAGACAGATAACGCAAGAGCTGCCGCCCGAGAGAAAGCCAAGATGGATCAACTTGAGTTAGACACGGTCACTCCATTGTATGAAGGATGCAGGCCTGAGGATACCCGCCTGAAAGTAATGCTCATGGCTCTAGAGATGAAGGTAAAACACAAAATGACCGGCGCATGCTTCGACGAGAACATGTCATTCTGGCACGAACGTCTTCCCAAGGGGAACAAGTGCCCGACCAGTTTGGAGGAGGCGAAGAAAATCGTGTGTCCTCTGGATTTACCGCACGTGAAATACCATGTGTGCATGAACAATTGCATCATTTATCGGGACGAGCACGCGGAGTCTACCATATGTCCGGTGTGCGGCGTCACTCGATACAAGAAGAGGAAGAAAGCTCCTCGAAAAGTGGTGTGGTACTTTCCGATCACTCCTCGTCTGCAGCAGTATTTTGCGGACCCTAAGGTAGCAAAGCTCCTGCGTTGGCACGCGGATAGGGAGAAGAAGAAGCGAGAAGATGACGCAAATGATCCGGAGATAGATAAAAAAGACAAGATGCTGAGTCACCCTAAGGATGCGAGCCAGTGGCAAGCGTTGAACTTCGAAGACCCAGAATTTGGGAACGATCCAAGGAACATCGTGCTGGGCGCGAGCACCAATGGAGTCAATCCGTTTGGCAGCCAGAGAAGCACACATAGCACCTGGCCTGTGTTTGTGTGGATGTACAACCTTCCCCCCTGGTTGTGCATGAAGAGGAAGTATATTCACATGAGTATGCTAATTGAAGGACCGAAACAACCAGGGAACGACATCAATCTGTATCTGGGGCTGCTAAAAGAGGAGCTTGACACGCTGTGGAAAACTCCAGCCAATATGTGGGACGCTGCAGAGAAAGAATATTTCCCTATGAGAGCCGCGCTGCTCACGACGGTGCACGACTATCTCGGTTACGGATATGTCGCGGGGCAGGTGGTCCACGGATTTTCTGGATGCGCCAGGTGCATGGATGACACAACGTATCGCCAGCGAGATAGAGATCCCGGGTCTTCGAAAACCGTGTTCATGGGACATCGAAGTTGGCTTCGCGACGATGACCCGTGGAGAAAACGCAAGGATCTGTTCGATGGTGAAACCGAACCCCGAGGACGCCCGCGTACGAGGAGCGGCGAGGAAATAGACTAGCTGTTGAAAAATTGGAAAGACTGCCCACTACCGGGAAAGAAGCAAAAGGCATCAGAGCCGGGAAAAAAGCGAAAGGCGCCAGAGCCGCTGCTGAAGGTATGGAAAACGAGGTCTGTTTTCTGGGACTTGCCGTACTGGAAGTTCCACCGTGTGCCTCACAGCCTTGATGTCATGCATATCACGAAGAACGTTTGCGAGAGTCTGCTTGGTACCCTGCTCAACATGCCAGAGAGGACCAAAGATGGGCCAAAAGCAAGGGCAGACTTGAAATCAATGGGCATCAGGCAGGAGCTTCACACTATATATGATGATCATGATGATGATGAGGTGAAGCAGGACACGGAAAGTCGTCGCAAAGGCAAGAAGGCCAAGAAGACCGGAAATGACTACCCTCCCACGTGCTTCACTCTAAGTCAGGACGAGATCGAGCAGTTTTTCACCTGCCTCGTAGGAGTAAAACTTCCTTACGGTTACGCGGGGAAGATAAGCAGATACCTAGACCCAGTGAAGCAGAAGTTCAGCGGGATGAAGTCTCACGACTGTCACGTGCTGATGACGCAGATACTTCCAGTTGCAATCCGTGGGATCATGGACGCGCACGTCCGTGAAACCCTATTTGGCCTATGCAATTTTTTCGACGTCATCTCTCGGAAGTCTGTTGGCGTGAGGCAACTCAGAAGGCTACAGGAAGAGATCGTGGTGATACTATGCGAGCTTGAGATGTACTTCCCGCCCGCATTCTTCGACGTTATGGTGCATCTGCTGGTCCATATCGTGGACGATATCATCCAACTCGGGCCAACGTTCTTGCACAGCATGATGCCGTTCGAAAGGATGAATGGTGTCATCAAAGGATACGTTCGCAACATGTCACGTCCAGAGGGAAGCATAGCCAGGGGCTTTCTGACCGAAGAGTGCATCTCCTACTGCACGAATTATCTAGGCATCGAGAACCCCGTTGGTCTGCCCGTCAACAGGCACCTCGGCAGGCTCGCTGGATGGGGTCACCGTGAGGGTCGTCGCGAAATGCATGTCGACTTCGAGGGTCGACTCGCCGACTTTGAAAGAGCAAACCTAGTCGTGCTACAACACATAGACGTGGTCGATCCTTGGGTGGTACAGCACAAAACCTTTATTAAGAAGACGTACAATGACCGAGGCCAACAGAGGACGGACGGAGATATACTCAAAGAGCACAACTCATGTTTCACGCGTTGGTTCAAGCAGAAGCTTCTGTCGTACCCTTTACATGAGGATTCTTCCACGGAAGAACAACTCATATTCGCCTTGTCACAGGGCGCCGAGCACAACCTGATGACCTATGGGGCGTACGATATCAACGGCTACACATTCTACACCGAGGCCAAGGACATGAAGAGCGATGGTTATCAGAACTCCGGGGTAACGATGGAATCCTACACCGGTAACGACAAGGACAGATACTACGGAAGGATCGAGGAGATCTGGGAGCTGAGCTACGCTGGAGAGAAGGTCCCGATGTTCCGTGTCAGATGGGCCAAGAGCGTCCTAAAAGAAGACCGGTATTTCACCACCATGGTTATACCCGAAGCCAAATCCAAGACCGCGGGCGCAAACGTCACCGCGAAAAATGAGCCATGGGTACTGGCTTCCCAAGTGGACCAATGCTTCTTCATTACCGACCTGTCAAAGCCCAGTCGTGTTGTCGTGAGGAGAGGCAAAAGGAAGATCATCGGAATGGATGGAGTAGCCAATGAGCAAGACTTCGACAAGTACGGCGACCCGAGGATCGAACATGACGACAATGATGAAGTAGCAGCATACACCACAAGAAGAAGCAGGACCACCCTACCTAAAGGACGTCCGTTCCACAGAAGAACTCCATTTGCGAAAAAGAAGGGCAAGAAGATTGTGAACAGATAGCTAGCTAAGATCGATTGTATTTAAATCGGAGCCTTCATTTCTCGATTGTATTTCATGGGCACTTTTTGAACTATCATGAATATTTTTAAATCTCATGGACACTCGATCTCGATCCCCCTCCATCTCGATCGCTATCCCACCTCGCCAGATCCGGTCGTCCTCGCTGCCGAGCACCCCCCGGTCCACCGGCCGCTGCCGCCGACCCCCCGCACCCTCGATTCCCCTACTCAACCGCCGTCGCCGACCCCCCGCACCCTCGATTCCCCTACTCAACCGCCGCCGCCGACCCCCCGCACCCCGCGCACCCTCCCCTGCTCCACCGGCATTACTGTTTGATGATATTATTTAAAAAATTATTACTGTATTATAAAAAAATATTACTGTTATGATTTAAACAAGTTTGAACATATTTAAACACAAATAAGTATCAAACAACATTTTAATGCATAAAAAATGTGGAGCCTAGGAATCGAACCCAGGACCTCCTGGTGTGAGAACTGGCTGCTAACCAGTCGGGCTAGTAGAGGCAACTTGGTGTCTATCAGGTCAGGTGGAAGATAACCTGTTGGCTCGAGGAGAAATAAAAAAAAATACTAATGGCGCACCACGGTGAGGTGCGCCATTAGTATGGATGTACTTATGGCGCACCACGGTGAGGTGCGCCATTAGTATTGTGCCACCCCCATCCATATTTCCTCCCGGCCCCTCCCTATCCCCTCTCTCTCCCTCGCCCTCACCCTCGATCCCCTTCCCCTCTCCTCTCCCGACGCTGCCCTCTCCTCTCCTGCCGCCGCCGCCCCGCCGCCCCAGACCCCTTCGTCCACCTAGCTCTAACTCCCCCGACCCCTTCGTCCCTCCCTCTCGCTAGATCCACTTCCCCCTAGCTCTGCCCCGATGCACGCCGCCGCCTCTCCCGCGCCCCCGCGCCCCCCACCACTACAGCTCCGCCATCGCCGATGTCTCCGCGACCTCGCCGTCGCCGATAGCCTCCCTGCGTCGGCCCCTGCCCTGCGCCGCCGCTGGCCTCCCCACGACGACCGCGACCGCCGGCCTCCCCACGACCAACAGAGGCTTCCCTTCGACGCCGCCGCCGCCGACCGCGACCCCAACCCTGACCCCAACCCCTCCGGCGACCGGCCACGCCCGCCCAGGTACCTCTCCTCCTTCCTCCTTCCTCCCTCTCCAACGTTCCTCCCCATTCCCTGCCCATGGGCGATCACCCCTCCCATCCTGTGCATTTGTTGTCTCTTTTAGCCATTGCTGCGGATTTACCATTTCACTAGGCAGTGGTCCATAGGAGGGGTCGATCTCTATTTTTGGTTACAATGAGAAATTATTGAAAGGGATTCATTCATGCTAATTACAGACGGTGTATTTGGTTCTGTCGACTAAACTATAGAGCATGTATTTGTCATGTCCAATCGATTTTTTTCTTCTGCTATCATAGTGTCCTTGATATATGAAAATCATATCTATCAATGTTCCTGTGTGCTTGCTAGCTAGTTTATGATATATTAACTTAATCTCTTGAGCAAGAAGGTGGTGTTGCTGACTGTGATCTTAAACAAGAATAGACCGGCATCCGTTCGATCTAGCGTCGATGAATTTTGCAGATTTAAATTCTTTCATGTTGAAGCATTCGCATATCCCCTCGTAGATCTCACTGTCCTCTCTCAAGTTTCTGCTTGAATCTCTGCAAAAAGGGAAAGCCGCACGAAAAACTACCTTCTTTCCCCACTTCCATCTGAAGTTCTGAACATTGTGAAGGTCATTTTTAAGTAGAACAGAGACGAAGATCATTCATTCCTGTCAACATCATGCAGCAGTGCTTACATTTGTTTTACATCGCCGCCTATTTTTCTGAAAACGAAGCATGTGGCTCTACTTTATTTTGGAGTAGTATATTACAAATACTTGACGAAAATTATGTGCATATGTGACCATGTGAGACATTTTCTGCTAGATATTCACTACAACCCTTTATTATATTTTAAACTTGGCAAGAAAAATAATAATAACTAATTTGTTTTGAAGTTGTTACCCAACTAATTAAGTGACTGGCAATATCACCAACAGTTATTTGTATTAAAATCACATCTATTATTTCGTTATTTTTGTTCTGATATTAATTGTGCTTCTATTAAAAGAATTGGGAGTTACTCACTGTACTAGAACTCTGTAGGTTCACTTTGAGAATGTACACCTATTATAGCTACTGATATCATTGGCTCATTGCTGCCTTTGTGCAATGTACACCCCCGGTACTGCTACTAATGTGATGCTTGCTATTTTAGGCCGCTGCTTGGTATGTGCTCTGTATGCAAGGCATGCTTTTATTCAGTTTTTTCTTCAGTTTTGGCCACTATTGATCTTTTGTTCGATCGAACTGAGAGTGGTTTCGTGCGCGTTAGATCAGCGGATCTCTTAGTTGAGTTCTGATTTAAGAGCCCATGAGTGGAAAGTGGAATTGAACAATCTAGACCTGAAACTGAGGCAGTTTTACACGAGTTTGTTTGTTGGTCTTTTAACCCTATCATTTCTCTTGTAGCCAGCATGTCTGTGCGCTTAAACTTGTTTAGCTAGTAATTTCCCCCAATTTGGCCATTACATGTGTAACGTAACTTAGCTTGTCAGAGCATGCTTCCTCGCGAAGAAGGGGGTTATGCTGAAAACTGAAAAATATTGTGAGACATTGGTTGGACTTTGAATTCGTATACAGCCAATGTATTTTCCATGTTGTGATGAAGGCCTTTTTTGCCTTGTCCACCCGAGAGGCCCTTGAGTTTGCTGGAATGTCGATTAACTTCCGTTCCGGCAAATTCGGGTACTCCATATGTCCTATTTTCAGCAAAGGTCATGCTGAAATTTTCCGTGAATTTTAGCATGACTTTGCTAAAAATAGGACATATGGGGTACTTGTGACTAATGCATGGGCCGGGGTATCTTAGTAGTTAATTAAGTAGGATCAAGTGCCCCTTTATTCTAGCTGCATTAAACCATAGGCGGCAATAGAGCCAAGTGATTAGGCCCAACTTGGAATTCTCCTCGGTGTCGACAAACCCTAAATGATGAGACCATGATCTTGTTCCTTGACAATAAACAACTTTTTGACCAAACTTTGTTCCTATTTAGAGAGAAACATGGCCAACAACGATGATGCCGGGGGTTCGGGCGTCAAGGCATTCTGGGAGCTGTCCCAGGAGATGGAGGAACAACCTCACTTGTATGAGTCCGCCACCTTCCCCACCGATCCTGAGACCACTAATGGTACCACCGAGGATGACCCCACTGATGCCACCACTGATGGTGCCGCCGAGGATGCCACCACTAATGATGGCGGCGCATGCACAGATGGCAGCCAACCGAAGAGGCAACGGAAGGACCGGCGCCCGACCGTGCTCCGCACCCTCAAGGAGAAGTTACTGAAGTGGACTCCGACGGGAATCCAACGGCGCCCAAATGAATAGTCAAGGGGTACTCGCTTCAGCTCGGGTGCATTCTCCGGAGCACCATCTCGATCAACACTGAGAACCTCAGGCATCCTGACCGAGGGAATCTGCGCAACCTCCTCTTCACGAAGCTGCACGAACGATACAAGTTCCCCGCTGAATTTGAAAACACAAGCCTCAAAGGGAATAAAGTGAACAATGCTGCCCTCACGAAGATGAGCACGGCCCTGTCTACTTGGAAAAGCAATGTGAAGAGAATGATCCAGAAAGGTGAGAATTATGAGAAGATCAAGGAGAAAAATCCTTCGATCACCGAAGATGACTACAACGACTTCAAGATCAATTGCTCGAGCACCGCAAGCTCCGATTCAAGTAAGTGGGGGAAAGAAATGTGGGAGCTGAACTTAGGGGAACACACACTCGGTCCCGACGGTTACAGAGTGGCGGAGCCTATATGGGACAAGGAGGATGCGGACCGTGCCGAGCAAGGCCTACCGCCCCTCTTCGATAAATACGGTGACAAGCAGACCAGGAACTTTGTCAGGGCCCGGTACAAGAAGGACCTGAAAACAAAGGAGCTTACCACGGATCCGAAGACCAGGGAGCTTGAGCTTGTTCTGGTAAGGAATACACCCCCGCGTAATTAGCTTCATATGGTTGCATTCTAATTAATGAATCCAAATTTCTAAATGGTTCACATTCCTTCCGCAGGCGACTGAAAGCAGTAGCGCGGGGTCGACTAAGAGCAACCCTTGGGACACCACTCTAAATAGGGCGTTGAATGTAATGAAGAACAAGGATAAGCTCAGTAAGCCGACGTCAGCTGGTCGTGTGGCCGGCAAAGGCTTGTCGACAAAATGGTGGTCATACTATAACACTGGTGGGCGAAAGGAGAAAAAGACCAGCTCAGAAAGCCAGGCGCGCGAGGTTCAAGAACTCAGGGCACAGGTGGCGCGGATTCTGGAGATGGTCCAAGAGCAACTGGAACAACAACTCGGAAGGACGATGACCGCCATTGTGCCTACCTTGATCCAGGGGATTAGTGCGTGGATTGCGGGCGGCCAACAGGGGCCACCCCCGATTCCTAGCTTCACATCCAGCAACTCAGAGAACGCGATGGCGGGGCCATTGGTGTCTCCGACGGAGGCGGCATTGGTGTCTCCGACGCCGGCACGGGAGCTTAATGCACCCGGGTGTACGCCAGCCGGCACCTCTGCAGCAAGCGGCCCCTCCGTCAACTGCACGCCCGCCGTTGGCGGTGCCTCGACATTAGCCGAGCTCGACGCCATCATCACGGTAACTAATTAAGCCTCTCTCGGTCAAGGACTTCATCTCCTTGCCTTTGACTGGGCATCCCTGACGCCCTACATGTTTTCGCAGGGCGCCGCCGACGTTCCGTGCACTCTCCTGCACTTCGTGAAGAACGAGTTGGTCGATGTCGCCAAGGGCAAAATCGTTCAACCGGGCAACCCCTTGTTCCACGGTACCCAGATGCCACCCAACTTGTTTAGGGTTCAACTGGTTCGGGTGCTGCCAGGCTGTGACGAGTTGTTACCTCTGATTCGACCCGTCGGGGCCGGTGATGATGACGTGATGACCCTCAGCGCCTGCCTGAGCTGGCCCCTGCTTTGGCCGAAGAGCCAGATTCGTTTGGGGGGCGCGGGACACCACCCCAAAGACAACACCGCCAGTCGTGCCGGTGCCAAGTCGGCCCCATGGCAAGACCGCCGCAACGGTGCCGGACATCCCTATGCCACTGGATCCAAACATGCATATGGCACAGGATCAGAATGACGACGACGACGATACATTTGCCAACGTCGATCAGTACTTTGCCGATCATGGGTACGGTGGCGACTTCATGGGGCCTCCTTCTCAAGAACCCAACCCAACAAAAGACGTGCGCGAGCTAGCTGGTACCGCGGAGAAGCCAAGTTGCAACAGGCGTCGTCTAGCGTTCAGCTCTCAGGAGACGCCTCCAGCTGCCGACTTCACCGAGCCTCAGATAGGCGAGGAGTGAAATATTATCAGCCCCAACACACTCAAGAAGGCGGTCCGTGAGCAGAACTCGGTCCCATTACAGGAGAAGAAGAAGGCACGCAAAAGAAAGACTAACAAGGGTGCGGGCCAGCCGGCACCGAGTACGATCCGTGCTCAGGACGGGCCACCTGCACCTGAGGATATCTCGAGGAGGGTGCATGTGGCGGGTAGGCCGATGCTACCGAGAGATATGCTCGATGCTGCAACCGGTGCTATGCGGAGTCTACATGACAGTGTTCTTTCTTTGGAGAAGCGGCGTCTCGGAGAGAAGGATGTGGCATACCCGGTTTTCGCGGCCAAGGTGCCAGAGGGCAAGGGCTTTGTGGATAACTCCACCGGGGGTACGATCGTCCTGCGGTTTGATGACATCCACGCTATGTTGAACCTTCATCCACTGCACTACACCTTCGTTCGGCTATTTTCGCTGAGTATGGAGATGCAGATCATTCGCGACAAGACCCCAGACATCGTGATAGTCGAACCCTTCTACATGCGTGCCAAGATCTTGGGCAGCGCTGGGGACCGGCAAGTCGCGTGTTCTTACCTCGAAGGCGTCATTCTGGCAAACCAAGATAAGGATAACTTCCTCGTGCCTTACTTTCCCGAGTAAGTCCTCCCCTCAACCGCCCCGTAACATATGAATTCTTAGATTTCGATCATTTTTCTTTTAACATTCCGTGTTTTCTGCAGTGACACACGTTGCACGCTCATCCTCCTAAGCCCCAAATATTCCATGGCCACATATTTCGACCCGGACCGTCAGTCGAACGTAGACTACACAAATGTCAAGAAGGTTCTTGATGATGTTCTCCCCGGCTACGTCAAATCTGGAGGCACCTTCACCAGGCCTATTCGTAAGTACGGCAAGCATGTGTTCTCCCACAATATGACGTTCTGCTGCATCAAGCAGCCAACTGGCGGTCAGAAGGGTTCCTACTACGCCATCCATCACATGCGGGCGATCGTACGGGACCATCATCAACTTCTGCTACCGAGTAGACTCAAAGATTGGGCCGCGAGCGTGTCGGCAATCCAGGACGCGGACATCAGACAAGAATTCTTTCGCATCCAGTCGGAGTTTGCGGAAATCATCCATCAAGATGTCCTTCGTACCTCGGGGCAGTTCTACCTCAGAAATCAACCGTCCAACAGAGACATTGACACAATCCTACAAATGCAGGCTGACAACGCCCGTTGTTTCATGACTCCCACGATAGACGACGGCTTCATCCACGCTCCGGTCCCTTGAGTCGAGTCGAAAACAGTGATGCTGTGTCTAGTTCTGAAACATCGATTGGCTCATATGTTGTAATTAAACTTTAATGAAATTGTAGTATGTCTCTTTGGTTTCGAGAGTCATTCAACTTAGATGTAATTGATGCTATTAATGTTTTGCTTTTCTCTTCCGATCGTTCTGTTGCATACTTATATGTTGCTTATGTATTGTCTGTGAATTGGTACTAACGTTTCGTTTGGCTACTGCATAGCGATTACGTGGTATGTCGTGTACAAGGGTAAGGTTCCCGGAGTCTACAACGACTGGGAGGAGTGTCGGAGACAGGTTCACCGATTCAGCGGTAACAGTTACAAAGGGTACACCACTAGGGCCGAGGCCGAATCTAGATACGCCCGCTATCTAGCGGGAGAGGGGAGGGAGCGTTTGAGGAACCGGATGAAGACGAGTTTCGTCGTGATGATGCTCATCGTGATGACCGCAGCTCTCTTCTATGTGATGGTAGTTTAGATGATCGATATCGACTTGTAATGTGAAGACAAACTTGCGGTCTCGAGACTTGTAATATAATGTTCTATCTTTGTTCGGTCTTTTCAATTCGGAGACTAATATGATGAATTGTATTCGGAGACTAAAATGATGAATTGTATTCAGAGACTAATCTTCTATTTTATTCGATGAATCTGTTGTTGATGTGTGCTGTCTATATTTTGTCCAATTATACATTTTGTAACCTGTGCAAAAAAGAGAAAATTAAAAAACAAAAAAACCTAATATTCATACTAATGGCGCATCACATCATAGTGCGCCATTAGTGTGCCAAAGGATACTAATGGCGCATCATTAAACAGTGCGCCATTAGTATGCCGAAGTTACTAATGGTGCATACTGTTGTTGTGCGCCATTAGTATGCCAAAGCACCTGGGTATACATGGCCCCCTGGGAGGCATACTAATGACGCACCATGGACTATACTAATGGCGCACCAGTGGTGCGCCATTAGTAAAATATACTAATGGCATGCTACTAATGACGCACCACTAATGCGCCATTAATGGCCAAATTAGGTGCGCCATTAGTAGGCCTTTTCCTAGTAGTGGATGCAGAAGACGCTTCGAGAAAAATGTAAAAATAAACGTAGAATTGAAGCATCGATGGCTGAGGTATTCATCACAGAGGAGGCGGCAAACTTCGTAATAGCGCACTACGAAGCCAAAAATCGTCATTTGCATAATCCGAAGCCTCGGTACAATGCTGACGAGCCTAAAAAGGGTGGATCCAACCTTAGCCTATTCAAAGGGAATCTCGCACCAGCTAGTGTTTCACATCCAGTATCTTTGGATAACGAAGAATGGCGGACCATTTCGTTGTATATCTTCAACAACCTGATAGAAGTGCGGCCGTACATCGAGTATGTTCTCGGTACATTGTTTCGCAACTTCTATTTCCTTTGAACTACTCTTATTCCTGGATATGTCATACAGTCGATACATCGCCATATTCTCGTATGGAGCGGAGATCCAAAAGGATTCAGTCAAAGAGTATGAGCTTCTCGCAAAGCAAGGAGGTGGCTATCCCGGTTTCATCTCTTGGTTCAAACAAACGGTAATTTCTATTAGACAATTTCATTTCATTCGCTAATTTGTGCATAATGCAACAATCCTTTCATATTAAACTTGTAGGCTAATTCAGAGTCTATGGACGCCGAATTGAGACAAGTCGCTAATGGTTTTGACTATAAGGTCCGTTCATTTGACAAGTACGAGATCAACGGGTATCGCTTTCATACCTATGGCAAAGAGCTATCTATGGCCGACCGAAAGTCTACAAATTGTTGTGTATCTGCTATCGGCGAAGGAGGCACCGAGTATTATGGGAGAGTTGAAGCAATTTATGAACTTCTGTTCTATGGTGAAAACCCACTGAATGTCGTAGTCTTCAAATGTTATTGGTTTCAGCCAAAGGAGACTAGAAGGACTCATGAACATATAGGGCTAGTTGAAATCAACCAAAGCACTCATTTAGATGTTCCTGATGTCTATATTATGGCTCAACAGGCGACCCAAGTATTCTATCTATTGTGGGCCTGCCAAACTAATCCAAATCTGAAAGGTTGGGATGTCGTTTATGAAGTGCCGCCACGTGCTAGACTTTCTCCCCCAAAGGAAGAGGATTATGAACCTCACATTAACCCAGACAAATATGAAGGAGAATTCTTCCAAGAGACACGTCTTTCCAAAAAGCGTTTCAAGAACCGCTATACTTCACCCCAAAACATTGAAGTAGACAGCGATAATGAATCCAACATCACCCCAGAGGAGGAATAAGAAGAGCCGGAACAAGAAGAGGTTACTGCAGCGGATGACCTGTCAATGCTTGACCGATTACGTCAAGGTGGCCTTGCACATGTTGATGCCAATGAACCCTATGAGCCCATCATTGATTATAGTGATGATGATGATTATGCATTTATTGATGATACTGATCAAGATTATTAGTAGTGTCAGGTATTCAATTTTTTTATGTTGTTCTTGATGATGATACACTTAAGTGATATACATATTATTATTCATGTCGGTACTTTTTTTATGTTGTACTAATTTCATTTATTCTTTGTCATGGCAGGTGTTGAAAGATGGTGGGCGCTGGTCGGGAGCGCGCAGAGGCCCCTTCTTCGTCGGCGCGTGGTGCGAGGTCTTGCATTCCACACGCACCTCTCCGCCGAGCGTTGCTGGACAGTATGGCGACACCGCCGGGCCCTTCTTCGTCAACCGCGGTGCCCAGCAGGGGACGAGGTAAGAAGAAGAGAGGAGGTGGAGCACGTGGTCGCGGGAGAGGAGGTAGGGTGACTCTTACGGCGCCTTCCTCGCCACCGCCCCCAGCTGTTTCACCCGAGCACGTGACTGCTAGGGTGGACTCGTCTGAGGAGGAGGCTGCACGGACTCCGGTCCACGAGCCTCCGGTCCACGAGTCTTCGGCCCACAAGCCTCGGGTCGACGGGCCTTCGGCCCACGAGACTTGGTCCCACGAGACCCCGGAGGAGCACACGTCTGGATGGGGTACCTGGTCGGGTCAGCCTGAGCATGGCGGGGAGCCGAGTGGTCATGCTGATGACTGCGGGGAGCCGACTGATGAGGAGGGGGAGGAGGGGGGCAACGTCTACCAGCGTGGTGCTACACGGCTCCATCCGTGCCGGTGACCCGCGAGCAGAGGTGGTTGATTTTCCCTGATGGGGAGAGGTACGTAAGTGCATTTAATATTTTTGTACCTTCTGCATTCACGTTTCTTCAAATAACTAATGCGTTGGCCTTGTCATGCTGCAGGGTTTGGGACCACCATCATAGTGTCCGCCGGCCCAACTCCGTCCTTGGAGTTCTTTGCCGGCAAAACTTCTCGGGGTTTGTCACGTTGCCTGGTGAGGGTCGGCTTCCAGAGCTTGGATTGTGCTGGGAGCACTACGTGGCTGCCCCAGCCCCGCCGGATGAGATTATCGACGGTGTCGTATGCGACACGAGGGCAGACATGGTGATCAGAAAGTTCTGGGTAATTTCTCCTTTACACATTTAAAAATCTTCAACTAGCTAGTTATTAATTGTACTAATCAATATTGTCTCATTTGATTGCAGACATTCTACAGGTGTGAGGAGGGATACGAGGAGGACGCGGCACATGTTATCGAGAACGTCTGCAAGCGCCTACTCCAGAACTTACGGCACGAGGCTCGGGTGCAGGCTGTTCGAGACTACTACGCCTTGCGTGGTATCAAGAAGACCAAGCCGGCGTGCCGCGATAAGTTCCTGAGTAAGGAGCAGTACATGAAGGTAATTCTTAAGGCCTTCTCTACTTAAGTTCCTTCATTTAGTAATTCTTAGCCGTAGCGCTCAAGTTTCTATTTGCTAACTTAGGCGCCTCCGAGATGGTGTGCGGATCGGATGGATTGTTGGGAGGTGTTGGTCGATGAGTGGTGCTCAAAACAATGGCTAGCCCTCCACAACGAGGCCAAGAACAAACATGCCCAAATGGAAGGTGTGCCACACCATCAAGGCAGCTCCAACTTATATCAGTTCGGGCGCAACTGGGTATGTGGTTTGCTTCATGATTCATGCAATTCACTCATCATGCTAGCTTGAGCCCTTTAATTACTAATTTTCATTGTTTCTCTCTTTCAGGCACGCTACAATAAGGCGGATAAGGTGCCAGAGGTGTACGACCTGTATGCCATGGCCCACACTGCCTCTTTCAAGAAAGTCAAGGCTTTCTCTCAGTCTGACCTCGATGATGCAAACAACTTCACCAACATCTCCTCCCACAACAAGCTCGTGAGATATAGAGATGAGGGGAAGGCGAGGAAAGGGGAGGACTTTAACCCGAGCGAGGGTCCCATTGATCCAGAGCTGGTGATGATATCTAGTGGCGGGCGGTCCCATGGCTCCATAGCCATTGGAGATAGACTTATCCGTTATCCTAGAACTCTCCCGGAGATCAAGGCGCGCCAGTCGAGCTCTGCTCCTGAGATAAGGCCTCGTGAACGGCCAGTGCAACTCGCCATCAATGTTAGTGATACGTACTCAGTTATCTATCTCCATTACATTGTGTGCGCTTCCATCAATGATTACAAATGTTCATGTGAGTGGTGTTGTAGGCTGCTATACAGAGTGAGAGAGATAGAACAGAGAAACTTCTGGCGAAGGCGGCGAAGAGGCAGCGGGAGTTGGAGGAGAGGGCGACAAAGATGATGGAGGAGGAGAGGGCACGGAATGACATGCAGGCAAGGGCCATGTACGAGCTCCTTGTGGTAAGTTTCTTCTGCAGATTAGCCAAAATATTCATGTAGTGTTTGTCTCATTACTAACTAGTATGACTGAGTTGTCAAAACCAAATGTGCAGTCTGTGTGCGAGAAGATAGGTCAGACCGCTCCGCCGATGCCAGTGATTGCTCCTGGGACCACGGTGAGTTTTATTTGAATGGACATTACTTGCTAGTCTTAACATTTGAGTGTCATCATGCTAACAAGACATTGGAAATGATCTTTGGTGCAGCGTAACTCCAGACAAGCATCGCACGATCCTTCTCCAGCTACCGACACGAGCCACCCCACTCCTACACCTCCTGGATCTTGGTAAGTTTATCTAGTGTTTTGCTTAACACATGCATAAAGACCTAGACTTAGCTTTATTTCCTCCAATGCTTACCATAATGACCTAGACTTAGGTTCTTCTCCTCCAAAATGACTTAATAAGCTTACTGACCTCCAAAACCATCCATTTTACCTAAGTTAGCTCTAAAACGATCTGTACTTAGCTTACTTATGTCAAAAATTGCATAATTAGCTTAGTTAGCTCATAGACGATCCATTTTACCTAAGTTAGCTCTAAAATGACCCATTTTACCTAGGTTAGCTTATAAATGATCCAGTTCATCCAAGTTAGCTCAAAAATGACCCATTTTACCTAGATTAGCTCCTAAATGAACCATTTTACCTACGTTAGCTTTAAAATGACCCATTTCACCTAGGTTAACTCCAAAATGATCCATCTTACCTTGGTTATCTCATAAACGATCCATTTCAACTAATTTAGCTCATAAACGATCCATTTCACCAAGTTAGCTAAAAAACGATCCATTTCACCTAAATTAGCTCTTAAATGATCCATTTCACCTAAGTTAGCTCAAAAAGATCCATTTCAACTAAATTAGCTCATAAATGATCCATTTCACCTAAGTTAGCTCAAAAACGATCCATTTCAACTAAGTTAGCTCATAAATGATCCATTTCACCTAAGTTAGCTAAAAACGATCCATTTCACCTTAGTTACCTCAAAAACGATCCATTTGACCTTAGTTAGCTCATAAACGACCCATTTTAACTAAGTTAGCTCATAAATGATCCATTTCACCTTAGCTAGCTCATAAACGACCCATTTCAACTTAGTTAGCTCATATATGATCCATTTCACGTAAGTTAGCTCATAAATGACATACTCTTCTTGTTCTAGTCTTCTTCTTGTTCTACTCTTCTTCTTGTTCCACTCTTCTTGTTCTAACTTTCTTATTTTTCATTTTGCAGATTTCATTCACTTGACGAAAGCTTGCATAGATGGAGTGCTCCTTATCCCTTTCTCTGTTTCTTTTGTATCGTTGAACTATGCATGTATCGTTGGATGAAACTATTGTAATATATATGGTTGGATGCCTCTATGTTGAACTTGTTATGCATGATGGAACTATGCATGTAATATATATGGTTGGATGATGAAGTTATGTGTTGGATATCTTATATGTTTGCTCTGTAATGGCCTTTTGAAATATATCTATATATGTCATATATATTTGTGATGAAAGTTGTTGGATTTAATAAAAAACAGATAAAAGAGCCACTATGCAGGATCTTTGCCGTCTGCCACCGACGGCAACGGGCTCTTTGCCGTCTGCCGCGGACGACAAAGAAGACACGTGGCATCCAGCTGTGCTTCCTGGGAGCTGACCCATTTGGCCAGTTTGCCTACAGTGGCAGACGGCAAAGACTTTGCCATCAGTGGCGGACGGCAAAGAACCTGCCATGTAGTGACGTGTAGATGACATCATACGGCGAACGGCAAAGACACTAGAAATTTTGCCGTTAGCGGCGGACGGCAAAGGCCTGCCGTTAGCCACTTAACAGAATGACAGCGCAATTATTGCCGTCCGCCGCAGACGGCAAAGGGCCTTTGCTGTCAGCCGCCAGGAAGCAGACGGCAAAGTAGCTGTTTACCGTAGCCTACTTTGCCGGAGCCTTTTGCCGTCCGCGGCTGACGGCAAAGGCCTTTGCCGTCCGCCGTTCATGCCTTTGCCGTCCGCCGTGGCAGATGGCAAAATATCTGATTCCTGTAGTGGAAGGTGAAGTTGATTCGCGATAGGCTCAAGGTAGCCAAGTGTAACGCCCTCGATGCGGCTATATCTCCCACCTGTCGAGGCACGACTTAGAGGCATAGCCGCATTGAAAGCAATGTCGCAAGTCGGGAATCATTACACAACCCATGTACATATATAATATAAAGGGGAATAATAATAGCATAGTTGGCTTACACTCGCCACGTCACATCAAAGTACATAAATAACATCCATCATACAATCGCTCATGGCCCGACTACGGCGCCAAAATAGAAAAGACCCCCAACAAGCGACTAGGCCCTAAATCTAACCCCGAATAGGCACCACTACTGATCATCAGGAAAAGACACATAGTAATGCTGAGAGTCCTCGTCGTACTCCCACTTCAGCTCGAGCGCGCCATCCGGAGAGGTATCATCTGTCCCTGCATCTGGTGTAATAGTAATCTGTGAGCCACAAGGACTCAGCAATCTCGCACCCTCGCGATCAAGACTATTTAAGCTTAATAGGTAGGAAAGGGGGGTAATGTATAAGTGGAGCTGCAGCAAGCGACTAGCATATATGGTGGCTAACTTATTCGCAAAGGAGAGCGAGAAGAGGAGGCAAAGCACGAGAGGAAAACTAGAGAGCAACCTGCGCAAGCATAACTCCAACGCCGTGTCCACTTCCCGGACTCCGCCGAGAAGAGGCCATCACGGCAACACACTCCGTTGATTCATTTTAATTAATTAAGGTTCAAGTTATCTACAACCGGACATTAAAAAATTCCCATCTGCCCATAACCGCGGGCACGGCTTTCGAAAGATCAATCCCTGCAGGGGGGCCCCAACTTAGCCCATAACAAGCTCTCACGGTCAACGAACGAATAGACCTCCACACAAGACACACCGATCAGACTCGGTATCCCGGTACAACAAGATGATTCGACAGGTCAAAACTAGTCCAGCAACACCGCCCGAATGTGCCGACAAATCCCGATAGGAGTTGCACATATCTCTTTCTTAGGGAACACTCAGATTGTCTTAGGTACGGGCAGGCCAGCCCAGAGTTGCCCCTGGTGGCCACCGGCAGCTGACAGCTAGACCAACACTCAGAGGAGCACTAGCCCGGGTTTTTTTTAATAAGATGACCCTCGGGCTCCGGAAACCCAAGGGAAAAAAAGGGGTAGGTGGCAAATGGTAAAACCAATGTTGGGCATTGCTGGAAAAGCTTTAATCAAGGCGAACTATCAAGGGGTTCGCATTATAGCCCAACCGCGTAAGGGACGCAACAATCCGGGAACATAACACCGATATGACGGAAACTAGGGCGGCAAGAGTGGAACAAAACACTAGGCGAGAGGCCGAGCCTTCCACCCTTTACCAAGTATATAGATGAATAAAGATAACATAGCAATATAATGATATCCCAACAAGTAAATAAGTGTTCCAACAAGGAACGGCTCCAATCTTCACCTGCAACTAGCAACGCTATAAGAAGGGGCTGAGCAAAGCGGTAACATAGCCAATCAATGGTTTGCTAGGACAAAGGTGGGTTAGAGGCTAAATCATGGCAATTGGGAGGCTGACAAGCAAGTGGTAGGCATCGTAGCATTGGCAAAGCAAAAGAGCGAGCAAACTAGCATAGCAAAGATAGTAGTGATTTCGAGGGTATGATCATCTTGCCTGCACAGGTGTCAGAGTTGACTGGATCCTCAAAAGCAAACTCAACGGGCTCCTCGTTAGCGAACTCGTCTCCCGGCTCTACCCAACAACACAAACAAGCAATAAGGATACAATCAACCATGTGCAAGGGCAACCAAGAATATACAAAGATGATATGCTATGCGGGATGCGATGCGGGATCCAAAATGCAATACATGACAGGAAATGCATGAACCTGGCCTCAACATGGAAAACCAAGTGTGCCACTGGATAGAGGGGAAGAAATCCCCTGAAAACGATATAAAAATCATGGCAATCGGAGCTACGGTTTGGAAATGGCAAGCGTTTTACGAAACGAGCCGATCTGCGATTTACAGCAAGTAGGCTCCTAAATGCAACGAAATGAACATGCTACAGCCACCAAACATGAAAAAAAATTGCAAGTCAGTGATGTACTCAAGAAGCTTAACAAATCACCAGGACTGAGGCATAGGCAAATTCATCCACTAAGGGCTTCAAACAAGCATGGCAAAACTGAATAAGCAAAACAGATTTCAGACTTAGCGAAATTAACGCTAGTCTGAAATTTCAGACCACGATGCTCTCTTCGGAGCAGCAAAACAACATGAAACATAACCTGAACATGGCAAGTAAGAGCATGGAATGGAGCTACTCAACAATCTTAACAAAACACCCAAAATGACCTGGGGCCAAAAGGGTTCACAAAATACTCTAACAAGCATATGAACATCGATGAAACACAATCAGTTTTCAGACTTAGTGAAAACTGGGACATGCTGAGATAATAACTCACGGAGGCATGTAAACGAGCTCGATGCTCTCACTACGGTGCAAGTCATGGCAAGGCAAGCATACATACATTAAGAAGGCACAAAAAGCTAGCTAGGCATGGCAAGAACAATGGCATAGCATGCATGGATCACTAGCAATAGCTTCGGCAAAATTTCAAAAGAGTTTACGATCTGCCCAAAACAACAACTATGCAAAAGTTGAGCTCGATTGAGTCAAGCTATGGTGCTCCAACATAACAAGTAAAGACAAGGATGGATTAAGAACAACAAGCATAACAAAACACTCTTATTGATCATCCTCAAAAGAGGCACGGATCACTAGGAAACAAGCTGGACATATAGCATCGTGAACTAAAACATCTCAGACTTAGTGATTTTCACTAAGTCCCTGAAATCAGCAAAGTCAGGTACCCCTCTTTGCAAGCTTGCACAAGACAACACACACATCCTAAAAATGCATGGGAGGCACCTCTGGAAAGAAGACAACATGCTTAACAATTCATCCCAAAGGGGCACAGGCATATCATGCACACAATAATCATGGCAAAAATGACAAAAGTCAATGTAGGACTAATGGATCTGCAATTTAACTCATGATGCCTCTTTCCAACAGCATTTTGGGCACCAAGATGACCTCAAATGCAAATGATGCAATGGAACGAAATGATGTACTCGTCGAGACGAAGATTTTCATATATCATATGCCCAAAACGGAGCCACGGGTGCAAAGATATGATGCGACAAAGATTGCATAAAAATTCTGGGAGTAGGAGAGAAAGTCAACGGGGGGATTAGATCTAGGGTTTACTGTACCCAGATCCGGTCAGCTACTGTAGCTCGGACCCGAGCTCGCCAGAAATGGCAACGGTGGCGGCCGGCGTGGAGGAGGGAGGAGGCCGGCGAGGTGGCCACCGGCGACGAGGGGCGGCGAGGGCAGGCGCGGACGGCGGCGGCGCGGGACGGGCGGCAGGGCGGCGAGGAGCTCGGCTCCGGTGGTGGCCGGGGCGACCGGCGACGACGACGACCGGCGCCGGTGGCGAGCTCCCGTGGCGGAGGCGGCGGAGATGGCGGCCGGCTTCGGAGAAGGAAGCCGCGGGCGGCGGCGGCACGCGGGGCCCGGTCGGGCGACGGGGAGGGCCGACCGCGGGCTTCCGCGGGCCGTGGCGGCGGCGGGCACCGGTTGACACGTGGCAACGGCTGGTTGGCGGCGGCGGGATCCGGACGTTGTCCGGCTCCGTCCGGACACGTCCGGCGGCGGCAGAGAGGGGTTTTTTTAGGGTTTGAGGAGGGGATCCGCGAATTTGGAGGAGGGGGTCTATATATAGGCATAGAGGGAGCTAGGAGAGTCCAAATGAGGTGCGGTTTTCGCCCACACGATCGTGATCAAACGACCGAGACGATGGAGCAGAGTTTGGTGGGTTTTGGGCCAAATTGGAGGGGTGTTGGGCTGCAACACACACGAGGCCTTTTCGGTCCCTCAGTTAACCGTTGGAGTATCGAACGAAGTCCAAATGACCCGAAACTTGACAGGCGGTCTACCGGTAGTAAACCAAGGCCGCATGGCAAGTCTCGGCCCAATCCGGAAATGTTTAATCCCCACACACGAAAGAAAGCTAGAAATGGCCACCGAAGGAGAACGAAGCGCCGGAATGCAAAACGGACAACGGGGAAAATGCTCGAATGCATGAGATGAACATGTATGCAAATGCAATGCACGTGATGACATGATATGAGATGCACGAAAAAGAAAACAACACACAGAGACAAAGACCCGAACCCGAGAATTAAATATAACTTAATGCCGGAAATGGCAAGAGTAGGAGTACAAATTGGGAAAGTTACATATGGGGCGTTACAACACTCCACCACTACGAAAAGATCTCGTCCCGAGATCTAGGACTGAAAGAACTCCGGGTACTCAGAACGGAGGTGATCCTCGCGTTCCCAGGTAGCTTCACGATCGGAATGGTGTGACCACTTGACTTTGAGAAATTTGATTGACTTGTTGCGAGTTTTGCGTTCAGTCTCTTCAAGGATTGCAACTGGGTGCTCACGATAGGAGAGATCTTCTTGGAGCTCAATGTCCTCGAAGTTGACTGTGCGTTCAGGTGTCTTGAAGCACTTTCGGAGTTGGGAGACATGGAACACATCATGAACATTGGCAAAGTTTGCAGGAAGCTCGAGTTGATAGGCGAGGTCGCCTCTCTTGCTGACAATCTTGAAAGGCCCGACGTATCTGGGGGCAAGCTTCCCTTTGATACCGAAGCGACGAGTCCCTTTCATAGGAGAGACGCGGAGGTAGACATGATCTCCGATCTCGAAAGCCAAATCACGGTGCTTACTATCATAGTAGCTCTTCTGGCGGGATTGGGCTGCTTTTAGGTTATCACGAATGACCTTGCACATTTCTTCTGCCTCTGTGATCAGGTCATTGCCCAGCAGCTGACGTTCACCGGTTTCAGACCAGTTGAGAGGTGTACGGCACTTCCTACCATACAGAATTTCAAATGGGGCCTTGCCCGAACTTGCTTGAAAACTGTTGTTGTACGAGAATTCAGCATAAGGAAGGCAATCCTCCCACTTCATGCCGAAGGAGATAACACACGCCCTGAGCATATCTTCAAGAATATGGTTGACACGCTCGACTTGACCGCTTGTTTGTGGATGGAAAGCAGTGCTGAAGCGAATGTTGGTGCCCATGGCCTTCTGAAAAGAATCCCAAAACTTGGAGGTAAAGATGCTGCCACGGTCTGAAGATATCACTTGAGGAATACCGTGCAGAGAGACAATTCGAGAGGTATAGAGTTCCGCCAATTGAGCTGCAGTGATTGACTCTTTGATAGGCAGGAAATGAGCCACTTTGGTGAGCTTGTCGATGACAACGAATATAGCATCATTGCCACGCTTGGAATTTGGAAACCCAGTCAGGACGTCCTTTTCAATGTGGTCAAACTTCCATTCTGGAATGGCAAGAGGTTGGAGGAGACCTGCTGGCCTTTGGTGTTCTGCCTTCACTCTTCTGCAGACATCACATTCATTCACGAATTGAGCGATCTCGCGCTTCATTCGAGTCCACCAATAAGTTTGCTTCAGATCTTGATACATCTTCGTGCTACCAGGGTGGATGGAGAGGAGAGAGTTGTGAGCCTCGTTCATGATCACTTTACGAAGTTCACCTTTGGGCACAACAATTCGATCCTCGAAGAAGAGAGTGTCCTTGTCATCAAGTCGGTAGCATTTGTACTTGGACTGACTCTTTGCAATACCAATCTTCACCTTTTTCACCATAGCATCAAGAAGCTGGGCTTGGCGAATCTGGTCTTCCAAGGTAGGAGAAACTTAAAGGTTGGCGAGGAAACCTTGAGGAACAACTTGCAGATTAAGTTTGCGGAAAGCTTCACAAAGCTCGGGTTGATAAGGCTTGAGAATCAGACTGTTGCAATATGCTTTTCTGCTCAAAGCGTCAGCAATCACATTAGCCTTGCCTGGAGTATACTCGATACTCGGATTGTACTCTTGAATCATTTCGACCCATCGAGTCTGCCTGAGGTTGAGATTAGGCTGAGTGAAGATGTACTTGAGACTCTTGTGATCAGTGAAGATGTCCACTTTTCTTCCCAATAGAAGATGTCTCCAAGTCAACAAAGCGTGCACAACTGCCGCCAACTCAAGATCATGAGTGGGGTAGTTCTTCTCATTAGGCTTCAACTGGCGAGAGGTATAAGCCACAACTTTCTTCTCTTGCATCAGTACAGCACCTAGACCTTGGAGAGAGGCATCACAAAAGACCTCGTACGGCTTGGTTTCATCAGGCGGAGTTAGAACTGGAGCAGTGATCAACTTCTCTTTCAAAGCGTTGAAAGCAATATCACACTCCGGAGACCAAACGTACTTGACGTGCTTCTGAAGAAGATTTGAGAGAGGCTTCGCGATCTTGGAAAAGTTTTCAACGAATCTTCGGCAGTAACTTGCAAGACCGAGGAAGCTACGGAGTTGCTTCACGTTCTGAGGAGGTTCCCAATTAACAATTGCAGACACCTTCTCAGGATCCACGGAAATGCCCTTGGCAGAGATGATATGACCAAGATAAAGAACCTCATCGAGCCAAAATTCACACTTGGAGAACTTGGCTTAGAACTGATGTTCTCTGAGCTTGTCAAGAACCAAATGCAAGTGCTTGGCATGATCTTCCTTGTTCTTCGAGAAAACCAGAATGTCGTCGAGATAGACCAAAACGAAGTCATTGGTGTAGGGGTTGAAGATGAAGTTCATCATGTGTCAGGACCCCGATTCCAAGCCACATCGATCTAGCCGGTAACACCTCATATCACGTTGCGGCCTCACGCACGGTATCCCACGGGTGTCGCCTTACCATGGCCCGGGACCGTTTGCGCCTTTTGGCTCGCGTATATGACAATGTCGCTAGCATCCATATGACCGAGAACCCGGGCCGACATGGCTAGTCGTGAACCCAAAGCGGCACAGACCTATGGAGACAGGCATACATGAATCCCATCGAACATGTCGGTCATCAACGAGTGATTCCGGGCTGTAGCACTGGGCTAACAGGACTCCGGGGATCCCGGGCTGTAGCAGGCTAGACAGGACTCCGGAGATCACCGCGTGACATTTCCCCGAAGGGACAGACATAGGGACGAAGTGAAACACATGCCGGCCAGTCAAGTGTCCTGAACAGTAGTGCTGGGCTAGCAGGACTCCGGTGAACCGGGCTGTAGCGGACTACTATGGCTCGAGGAGCACTAGACTACACTTCCCCATAAGAAAGGCTGCGAAGGACAAATAACTAGATTGTCGGATCCCACTCATACCAAGCATTTCAAACATACACACAATATGCCCGATATGAGTACATACAACATGGCATCACAACAAAACTCTACAACTCAAGTACTTTATTTAAAGGCTCTAGGGAGCCATACATAACATATCCATACAGGTAGGGGTCACATGACCCGACACTCAAGTCATACAGTCATACAAGCACATGCGGAAGCAACTAGTTTGAGTACAGACTCTAGAAAGAAAGAAGGCTTCTCGAAGCCTGTCTATCTACATAGGGCCCTCCATGGCCTGGATCACCACCTGGGTGGCTAGTCACTCGTCGACGTCAAGGTCTACGTAAAACCCATCGGAGGGGGCAGTGTTGTCGTCTGAAAACAATAAATAAGCAAACTTGAGTACAAAGGTACTCAGCAAGTCTTACATCAGAACCTACTATACATGCTCATTCTCAAGAAAGTGGTGGGGTTTATGCAGCAAGCCAGCTTTGACTCTTGGCTAAGCTATCCTACGGAATTTTTTAGCAAAATAGTTTTCGCACACGAGTCCACTACTCACCATCACAATACTCCACCGTGGATCCTCCCTCGTATCCTACGAGGGGGCCATCCTCGGTACTCACACTTATCTTGAGTCTTTTAGTAGTATCCATTAACTTGTCTATGAACTGTATATGCAATCAAGTAGTCCTTTACCGTGGACACGGCTATTCGAATAGTTTTATACCCTGCAGGGGTGTACTTCGTCACACATGTTTCCACCACTTAGCGTCTGCACACGAAATGTGCTCCGCAGACTTCAAGCGAAAACCGACGTGGGTGTAGACCACGACCTGACTAACCTCACAAGTCTCTAGTCCAGGTTCATCGCCTATTCAGGTTCCATCCGCAAGGAAATCCGGCCGGGGTGTCCTCAACGGCCCCGAACGATGTGAACAGGGTTCCCGAGACACCAAACGGGTGACTCGGTACACCGTGCCATGGTGTATCTACCGCAACATAGCCCACCCCTAGGGTCAGCGCTACGCACGGCCGCCAACACATATCCTACAAACACCAGAAACTAGTTGCAACTCCTGGACTGAGGCGAGAGGGGTCAGTAAGTCGAGCGGGGTCATATTTCAGGGCCCAATGTGTGGTAGTAGCTGAATCTTAATTCACGCATACAGAACTCAGTTCTTAGGGACGGCTTCAATGAAACAACCCACCATGTACTCCTACATGGCCTCTCATTGATACCTTTACCAAAAGATGTTCAACACATCCCATATATTACTGACACAAGCATTTCACTCTAGCCCATCACCCAGATGAACCAAACCTGACACAACTCTAAGCATAGCAGGCATAGCAAGGTAGGAATCACAAAACATGGCTCAATCAACTCCTACACATGCTAGTGAGTTTCATCTAGTTGCTGTGGCAATGACAGGTCATGCAGAGGATAAGGGTTCAGCTACCGTAGCACACAGCAGTTTGAATCGTGTTGTCTTAATGCAGTAAACAAGAGCAGGAGCGAGAACATGGGTTGTATCGGAATGATCAATGGTTGCTTGCCTGATGGAGTGGTAACGGGATACTGCCCTTCAGTTGGATACTCGTGAATATCCTCGGAGGCAGAACCTACCACGAATAACACAACCGAGCACAATCAACACATGACGATATGCAACAATATGATGCATGCTATGACATGGCAATATGGATGTGTCTTGAGCTAATGCAACTAGCTATGATTTAAATTAAGTTGGTTTGAGTACAAGATTCAAATTCCAACCCCATATATGATTATTTAAATGCCCTTTATTTGTTTTGTCCAAAACAGAGGACAAGCATTGTTCAAACATGCATGAAAATGGTACAGATGGATTCCTTGAATTTTTCTAATAATTTTTCATATATAATTTGTCTCATTTGGAGTTATGGTTGAATTTCTATGAATTTTTGAAGTTTAGGAAATTTTCTGGAATTTTCTATATAAAATTAAATCCAGAAAAGGAGTTATTGCGTCAGCATGACATCACCCTGATGTCAGCAGGTCAACTGGGCGCCTCCAGGTCAAACCTGACCAGTGGGGACCACTGGTCAGTGACACAATCAACTAACCAAGTTAGTTAACCCTAACTAACTTAGTTAGCCGGGCGGGGCCCGCATGTCAGTGGCTCACTAATTAGCTAATTTTATTAACACTAATTAACTAACATTAATTAAGCAGGCGCCTGGGCCCACACGTCAGTGAGTCAGGGGGGGAGTCAACCCAGCCGACTCAGGGTCAAAACACGCCGGAGTTGACCCCGGCTCGTCGCCGGCGAGGCCAGAGACGGCGGAGGGGCTCGGAAATCCTCCTCCGGCGACCAAATGGCCAGCGGAGGGCATCTACGCGGAGCTAGGACTCGCCCGCATCCATCTGTGGACACGGCAGGGGCTGAGATGGCCCGAGCTCGCCGGAGGCAAGCTCGCGACGGTGGCCGGAGTTAGGGGCTGGTGCGGGTTAGCGCTAGGGGGCACGGCAGGTCGAATGGGTGGTTGCGTTAGGCTCCTGGGGACGCGTTGAAGACGGTGGTGCGCTCGGACGTGGGCTTGCACGGCCGTAGCCACGACGGCGTCGAGGCTCAACGGCGGCGAGCTTCGGGTGCTCGCGGGGCAATGGCTACGGGGCGAAATCGACGGCGTGGCTAAGGGGAAAAGGACCGGGAGCTCACAGTGGTGTCGTAGGGGTGGCTAGCGGGCTCGGGGGCGACCTTGATGGCGCGAATCGACGGTGAGGAGCTCGGGCGGCCGAGGTTGAAGAAGAGCTCGTAGTCGATGATGCAGGGCTTCCGGCGGGGCGTGGTTCGGTGAGGGGGTCGAGGACGACGTTGCGGAGCTCGTGGGCGCAACCGAGGGGCGAGGGGGTGGCTGTGGCCGTGGTGGTTCTCGTCGGCGGCGACGGCCGCGTTCTGTGGAAGAGAGGGGGAGAGCCAGAGGAGGGGATGAGCACGGGGGAGGGGAATGAGAGGGCCAGGGGGTGCGTGGCCGTCTCCGTGGCATTGGGAGGGAGCCCGGAAGCAGGAGGTGGCGCGCAGGGGGGAAGGTGGCGCGCGCGCAAGCCGGCGAGCGCCGGGCACACGCCCGCGTCCTTCTGTCCGAGGAGGGGGACGACAGGAGGCAGCGGGGTGGGCTGGGCCGCCAGCTGGACATGGGCCAGGTAGGTGGCCCATGGCCTTTCCCTCTTTATTTTTTGTGTGTTTTTCTATTTCTGTTATTCTGTTTTGATTTAGTTTAAATACTAAATCATTTTATAAAATCCTGAAAATATTTATGGACACTTACTGAAATATTTCAGTGGCCCAAAAATAGTTCCAACATTATTTGAGCATTTGAATTATTTAATAGTATTTAAATGCCCAAATTCAAATATTTATGAATTAAGTCAATGCCCCTTTTGTTGACCTAAAATTATATGCACCATTTTTCCCAAGGGTTCTAACCCAAGGCAAAGAGGGTGAACATTTTTGAAGGGCATTTCAGGTTCATTGAATTTATTTTTAGTAAACCCTAGTTGATTTCAGGGGGGGGGGGGGTGCTGGGGGTTCTGCTTTCCCCATTTCAATTTCTGATGAAGGTAAACATGATGCACACTCTAATGCATAATCTAGCTAGGGTGTGACATCATGCGAGAGAACGTCGGAGGAGCGTTGGCGAGGCCAAAAGACATGACAGTGTATTCATATGACCCATAGCTTGTTCTGAACGCCGTCTTGGGAATATCTTGCTCACGAATGCGAATTTGGTGATAACCCATACGGAGGTCAAGCTTGGAGAATACTTGGGCACCCTTGAGTTGTTCAAACAGCTCATTAATGTTGGGAAGTGGGTATTTGTTCTTGATGGTCTTCTTGTTCAATGGACGATAATCAACACAAAGTCGGTCCGATCCATCCTTCTTCTTCACAAAAAGAACACCACAACCCCACGGAAAAGTACTAGGCCGAATGAGACCCATTCTTTCTTGAACATCGAGTTGTTTCTTCAACTCCTTCAACTCTTCGGGGCCGAGCTTGTAGGGACGTTTGCACACAGGTTCCGTACCGGGCTCAAGTTCAATAACAAATTCAACCGGCCGGTTTGGAGGCATGCCTGGGAGTTCTTCTGGGAAGACATCTTGATACTCACAAACAACCGGAATCTGCGAAATAGCATCCAATTCACCCTTCTCATTGAGAGAAAACAACCGGATGGTATTATCCCGAGCAGCAAAGACAATTACTTCCTCAGACGAATGAGTCAGTTGAATTTGCTTGGCCGCACAATCAAGCTGAGCTTTATGTTTAGAGAGCCAGTCCATCCCAAGAATAAGATCGATATCAGAATTGCCAAGAACCGTTGGAGAAGCCAGAAACTTGAAATCACCCAACATGATAGAAATATCCGGAGCAATGGAGTTAGCCTGCATGCGTTTACCAGGAGAGACGACTGCTAATGGACTAGGCAAAATTTGCTGAGCCAAACCATGCCTAGATGTAAATGGCCTTGAAATGAAAGAATGCGAAGCACCCGTGTCAAAAAGAACTTTTGCAGGAATATCATTAACAGGAAGGTTACCCATGATGACATCTGAAGAATCCTCTGCCTGGGCTGCGTTCATCAAGTTGACCTTGGCGGACTTGGGGTTATGCTTGACCACAGCTGTACTTGCCGATCTGACAGGAGGAGGAGGAGGAAGACGCCTCTGGTTGAAACACTTGTTGGCATAGTGACCCTTCTGTTGGCACTTGTTGCACGTGACCTCTGAGAGCGGACGGTGGTACGGAGCACTCGATCTTGAAGCTTGAGATGAAGTCTTGTTCTGAAAGCCTGGGTTGGGTGGGTGGGTTGAACCATTGCCACCTTTGCTCTTCTGCTGATACGGCTGACGGAACGGAGGAGGAGGAAGCCAATACTTCTGCTGCTTGGCCACTTGAGTAGAGGAAGAAGGCGTAGTGTCTCTGAATCGCTTCCTGGAAGCATCACACCTTAACTGAGCAGCCTCTTGCTTCAGTGCCATGTTGTAGAACTCATCGTATCTCAGCGGCTCGAAGAGGACAAGGGCGAGCTGAATTTCTTCACGAAGACCACCCCTGAACTGATAGATCATGCTCTTCTCATCAGGAACATCCTGCTTGGCAAAACGGGCGAGCTTCTGGAACAACTTGTTGTAGTCGTAGACAGACAAAGAGCCTTGCTTCAGATTGCGGAATTCTTCACGTTTGCTTTCAGTCACACTTTGAGGAATGTGATGAGCTCGGAAATCACGACGGAAATCATCCCAAGTGATCAAACGTCCACCTCTGGAATCCCGGTACTGCTGAAACCACTCTGCGACCTGATCCTTGGGCTGGAAAGACGCGAACTTGACGAAATCTTCAGGTCTGACGTTGCTGCATTCAAAATGCTTGCCCAGATCGACTAACCAATCATCAGCATCGGTAGCCTCAATGCAGTTGCTGAACGTCTTTGGACCATTTGCGAGGAACTGATTCAGAGTTGCAAAATGGTTCTAGTTGTTGCCTAGATTTCCTTGACTGCTTTGATTCCGCTCTTGGATGATTTGCATGATCAGTTGTGTGTTTGCATTAGTAGCGGCCATCACAACTTGCCATGCTTCCGGAGGAGGCGGAGGTGGCGGCGGATCTTGATTCTGGTTTTGACTGGTGCTCTTAGCGGGAGCCATCCTGAAGAGGTTGACCACCGTTAGCACACAAATAGAGAAATATTGAAGGTGAATCCAACGGAATGAAAATTGCAACATAAATTCTTCACATCCGAACAAAATGAACGAATGCACTTCTCTTGAAGTGGTCACATATTCCTAAATTGCGAAGCCACGAAGAATCAGGTAGAAGAGGGTACATCAACGAGGGATGGAATCAGCATATGACGTCGAAGCAGAACGAATACCACAACTCGAAATAAAACCAAGGGTTGGCTTGCGAAATAAGCCGGAACAAACACATGATAGAAATTTCGTCCGAAGTTTTTATGGTAGGACCTACATGGGCTCGACCGTACAGCACCATCATGTACAAGGCAGTGCACATGACATACGAAGCGTCCCCGAGTCAGCATAGCCAAGGACTCTTTAAGACACAACGAGACCACTGTAAAATCAACCGTGAATAGGCGAACCACTAGACGTCGAACCCCAATTTCACATCATACATCTGTTGGAAAGATATCCTAAGAGCTACTTGAATTCCCTCCTATGAAACTCCCGAAACTTTCCGGTTATGCAATCAGGTGTTGGGGATACTGGGGAAGCATAATATCTCACCCAAGCTAGCAATTCCTACATCCAGCTGCATCCATCCTTCAACACATAACCAAGAAACCTTCGGAAACCATCTATCTCAACCTTCGAAAAGCATCCGTTATACGAGTTATGGCGATATTCCCGAACTCCCGCCCCAGTACTGGGTGGCGTTGAGGTTATCTCACCAACGAACTGCATAAAGGAGATTTTCGATGTCGCGCACATATCTCAAGTATACCAGAATTGCAACGATAGAATTATGATGACAACACCTCAGAGCTCAACTCCCCGGGACACTTCCACTAAACCCCTGACAGGAGGCACCAAGACAGTATTCTCATCATAAGCCATCTGAACAAAACCAAGATACTCGCGTGATCCTAAAAAAATTTAGTGAAATTTGAGAAGAGAAGAGTCAAAACTCTACGTCAGGATGCCTTACCAAAGCGATGAGGAGACTGGGATGTAAAAAGAATTCCTAAGCTCTCCGATATATAATTCCTAAGGACTCAAAACATTTTTCTAGACACAACTCGGCTGCTAAAAACGATCAAGCAATGGGGGCTCCTAAGGTCGGGGAAGGCTCTGATTACCAACTTGTAACGCCCTCGATGCGGCTATATCTCCCACGTGTCGAGGCACGACTTAGAGGCATAGCCGCATTGAAAGCAATGTCGCAAGTCGGGAATCATTACACAACCCATGTACATATATAATATAAAGGGGAATAATAATAGCATAGTTGGCTTACACTCGCCACGTCACATCAAAGTACATAAATAACATCCATCATACAATCACTCATGGCCCGACTACGGCGCCAAAATAGAAAAGACCCCCAACAAGCGACTAGGCCCTGAATCTAACCCCAAATAGGCACAACTACTGATCATCAGGAAAAGACACATAGTAACGCTGAGAGTCCTCGTCGTACTCCCACTTCAGCTCGAGCGCGCCATCCGGAGAGGTATCATCTGTCCCTGCATCTGGTGTAATAGTAATCTATGAGCCACAAGGACTCAGCAATCTCGCACCCTCGCGATCAAGACTATTTAAGCTTAATAGGTAGGAAAGGGGGGTAATGTATAAGTAGAGCTGCAGCAAGCGACTAGCATATATGGTGGCTAACTTATTCGCAAAGGAGAGCGAGAAGAGGAGGCAAAGCACGAGCGGAAAACTAGAGAGCAACCTGCGCAAGCATAACTCCAACACCGTGTCCACTTCCCGGACTCCGCCGAGAAGAGGCCATCACGGCAACACACTCCGTTGATTCATTTTAATTAATTAAGGTTCAAGTTATCTACAACCGGACATTAACAAATTCCCATCTGCCCATAACCGCGGGCACGGCTTTCGAAAGATCAATCCCTGCTGGGGGGTCCCAACTTAGCCCATAACAAGCTCTCACGGTCAACAAAGGAATAGACCTCCACCCAAGACACACCGATCAGACTCGGTAGTCCAGCAACACCGCCCGAATGTGCCGACAAATCCCGATAGGAGCTGCACATATCTCTTTCTCAGGGCACACTCAGATTGTCTTAGGTACGGGTAGGCCAGCCCAGAGTTGCCCCTGGTGGCCACCGGCAGCTGACAGCTGGACCAACACTCAGAGGAGCACTGGCCCGGGGGGGTTTAAATAAGATGACCCTCGGGCTCCGGAAACCCAAGGGAAAAAAGGGTAGGTAGCAAATGGTAAAACCAATGTTGGGCATTGCCGGAAAAGCTTTAATCAAGGCGAACTATCAAGGGGTTCCCATTATAGCCCAACCGCGTAAGGGACGCAACAATCCGGGAACATAACACCGATATGACGGAAACTAGGGCGGCAAGAGTGGAACAAAACACTAGGCGAGAGGCCGAGCATTCCACCCTTTACCAAGTATATAGATGAATAAAGATAACATAGCAATATAGTGATATCCCAACAAGTAAATAAGTGTTCCAACAAGGAACGGCTCCAATCTTCACCTGCAACTAGCAATCCTATAAGAAGGGGCTGAGCAAAGCGGTAACATAGCCAATCAACGGTTTGCTAGGACACAGGTGGGTTAGAGGCTCAATCATGGCAATTGGGAGGCTGACAAGCAAGTGGTAGGCATCGTAGCATTGGCAAAGCAAAAGAGCGAGCAAACTAGCATAGCAAAGATAGTAGTGATTTCGAGGGTATGATCATCTTGCCTGCACAGGTGTCAGAGTTGACTGGATCCTCAAAAGCAAACTCAACGGGCTCCTCGTTAGCGAACTCGTCTCCCGGCTCTACCCAACAACACAAACAAGAAACAAGGATACAATCAACCACGTGCAAGGGCAACCAAGAATATACAAAGATGCTATGCTATGCGGGATGCGATGCGGGATGCAAAATGCAAGACGTGACAGGAAATGCATGAACCTGGCCTCGACTTGGAAAACCAAGTGTGCCACTGGATAGAGGGCAAGAAATCCCCTGAAAACGATATAAAAATCATGGCAATCGGAGCTACGGTTTGGAAATGGCAAGCGTTTTACGAAACGAGCCGATCTGCGATTTACAGCAAGTAGGCTCCTAAATGCAACGAAATGAACATGCTACAGCCACTAAACATGAAAACAAATTGCAAGGCATTGATGTACTCAAGAAGCTTAACAAATCACCAGGACTGAGGCATAGGCAAATTCATCCATTAAGGGCTTCAAACAAGCATGGCAAAACTGCATAAGCAAAACAGATTTCAGACTTAGCGAAATTAACGCTAGTCTGAAATTTCAGACCACGATGCTCTCTTCGGAGCAGCAAAACAACATGAAACATAACCTGAACATGGCAAGTAAGAGCATGGCATGGAGATACTCAACAAGCTTAACAAAACACCCAAAATGACCTGGGGCCAAAAGGGTTCACAAAATACTCTAACAAGCACACGAACATCGATGAAACACAATCAGTTTTCAGACTTAGTGAAAACTGGGACATGCTGAGATAATAACTCACGGAGGCATGTAAACAAGCTCGATGCTCTCACTACGGTGCAAGTCATGGCAAGGCAAGCATACATCCATTAAGAAGGCACAAAAAGCTAGCTAGGCATGGCAAGAACAATGGCATAGAATGCATGGATCACTAGCAATAGCTTCGGCAAAATCGCAAAAGAGTTTACGATCTGCCCAAAACAACAACTATGCAAAAGTTGAGCTCGATTGAGTCAAGCTAGGGTGCTCCAACATAACAAGTAAAGACAAGGATGGATTAAGCACAACAAGCATAACAAAACACTCTTACTTATCATCCTCAAAAGAGGCACGGATCACTAGGAAACAAGCTAGACATATAGCATCGTGAACTAAAACATCTCAGACTTAGTGATTTTCACTAAGTCCCTGAAATCAGCAAACTAAAACAGCATTTTGGGCACCAAGATGACCTCAAATGCAAATGATGCAATGGAATGAAATGATGTACTCGTCGAGACGAAGATTTTGATATATCATATGCCCAAAACGGAGCCACGGGTGCAAAGATATGATGCGACAAAGATTGCATAAAAATTCTGGGAGTAGGAGAGAAAGTCAACGGGGGGATTAGATCTAGGGTTTACTGTTCCCAGATCCGGTCGGCTACTGTAGCTCGGATCCGAGCTCACCGGAAATGGCAACGGCGGCGGCCGGCGTGGAGGAGGGAGGAGGCCGGCGAGGTGGCCACCGGCGACGAGGGGCGGTGAGGGCAGGCGCGGACGGCGGCGGCGCGGGCCATCGGGAGGGCGGCGAGGAGCTCGGCTCCGGTGGTGGCCGGGGCGACCGGCGACGACGACGACCGGCGCCGGCGGTGAGCTCCCGCGGTGGAGGCGGCGGAGATGGCGTCCGGCTTCGGAGAAGGAAGCCGCGGGCGGCGGCGGCGCGCGGGGCCCGGTCGGGCGACGGGGAGGGCCGGCCGCGGGCTTCCGCGGGCCGTGGCGGCGGCGGGCGCCGGTTGCCACGTGGCAACGGCTGGTTGGCGGCGGCGGGATCCGGACGTTGTCCGGCTCCGTCCGGACACGTCCGGCGGCGGTGGAGAGGGTTTTTTTTAGGGTTTGAGGAGGGGATCCGCGAATTTGGAGGAGGGGGTCTATATATAGGCATAGAGGGAGCTAGGAGAGTCCAAATGAGGTGCGGTTTTCGCCCACACGATCGTGATCGAACGACCGAGACGATGGAGCAGAGTTTGGTGGGTTTTGGGCCAAATTCGAGGGGTGTTGGGCTGCAACACACACGAGGCTTTTTCGGTCCCTCGGTTAACCGTTGGAGTATCGAACGAAGTCCAAATGACCCGAAACTTGACAGGTGGTCTACCGGTAGTAAACCAAGGCCGCATGGCAAGTCTCGGCCCAATCCGGAAATGTTTAATCCCCACACACGAAAGAAAGCTAGAAATGGCCACCGGAGGAGAACGAAGCGCCGGAATGCAAAACGAACAACGGGGAAAATGCTCGAATGCATGAGATGAACATGTATGCAAATGCAATGCACGTGATGACATGATATGAGATGCACGAAAAAGAAAACAACACACGGAGACAAAGACCCGAACCCAAGAATTAAATATAACTTAATGCCGGAAATGGCAAGAGTTGGAGTACAATTGGGAAAGTTACATATGGGGCATTACACCAGTCTAGACAGAAAAGTTATGCAGATTCTAAATGCAAGGTGACAGTTTACGAAGTCGGAGATAGAGCTTATCTTCGAGTATCTCCACTTCGGGGAACAAAGTGTTTTGGAGTTAAAGGGAAGTTAGCGCCACGATTTGTAGGACCATATCGAGTTTTGGAGCATATGGGAGAAGTGGCCTACAAGTTGGAATTGCCTGAAGGATTTTCAGGAGTTCATGATGTGTTCCACGTTTCCCAATTGAAGAAGTGTCATGCGGAGATGGCTGACATACCATTGAGAGACATAGTGCCTTTGGAAACTATTCAGTTGGATAACGATTTGACCTACGAGGAGAAACCAATTAAGATTCTCGAGTTTGCCAGCCGAGTTACCCGCAGCAAGGTTGTCAAGTTTTGCAAAGTTCACTGGAGCCACCAAACAGAGGATGAAGCCACCTGGGAACGAGAGGAAGATTTTCTCAAGGACCACCATCACCTATTTTCTAGCCAACACGAATCTCGAGGGCGAGATTCATCTTAAGGGGGGTAGGTTTGTAACATCCCAAATTTTCAATTTGGAATGTTATACATTAGATCATCATTGCATAGCATATTTTATTTTGCATTTTGGTTGATCCTAGAAATTCTACGCAACTCAATGACCCACGGAGAGAGTTGGGGATCTTGTTATTTTTCATATTTGAGTTTTCTCAAATTTTGAGAATAGGATCATTTGATTTTATTTATTTTATCATCAATTATTTCTATTATAAAAATATGAGAGAGGGAATAAAATGACTTTCCCAAAATAAAGAAATATTGAGGATTTAATAATAAAATCAAATAAGATTTTATTTCGGAGTTTTTCATTATTTTATTTCAATTTAGGAAAAATGTGCGTTTTTCAAAATTGCATTTAGGCCCCAAATAAATGTTCACCTTGTGCGGCTTGATTTTAGAAGCCCGTGAAAATTTATTTCGGAATTTTTGGAGTCGGTTTAGTATTTTTTTCTGCGCGTAATATTAAAAAAAATGAACCGACCTAGGGGCCGTGTCCGACTAGGACTCCCGACTCACTAGGCTTTATAAGCCAGCCCACCCCGGGCCAAACCCTAGCCGCCCCAGTCCCAAGCTGCCGAAGCCGCCGCCCCGCCATGCCGCCACCGCCGACGCCGCCGCGCCGCCGCCGCCGACACCGCCGCCGAGGTCCGCCGCCGCCTCGTTTTCCCACCGGGTTTTTTCGAAAAACCGTTCGGTTTTTCCGTCGGTTTTTTAGTTTCATTTTTTTAAATAGATCGGTTTTTCCGATTTATTTATTTTAGCGAGATTTCATCGTTTTTCTTTTTCTCGGATTAAATCCATGATTTTTCTGATCGCGATTCCTGATCCAATTTTCATTTTAGTTTAACTTTTCGCTCGTTTATCGGAATCAGGCGATTCAAGCGCCTGGAGTTTCGTCTCGAAACCCTCTATCCGTTTAACCAACTTAAACAAGATTTTGCTACTGTAAAATTTGCCCTAGATCCAGATTAGTAGAGCGAAGTTGTTTTCTTTCGCCGTTTGACTTTCGTTGCTTCGTTCGATTTGATTCTTTTTGCCAACCAGAGTTCTTAAGTTGAACATTCTGGTTAGATCTCTTATTTGAGTTTTACCTGTGCATTAGATGAGTACTTGTTGTATGCTTGTTTATTTGTCTGCGATAGAATACCCGGAGTGGACCGCTTGTTACTTAGAATCGCTAGGTTTCCCGGATCATCAGCATGGCAAGTAACACTTTGATCATACATTTTCTACTACCCAGTTTTATTGCATTAGTTCAATCCTCACACATTGCATGATTAGGATTTAATTAAATTGTGGGATGGGAAGTAGTTGAGGTAGTACCTATTACCTGTTTATTATCAAACCTTTGGGAGTTACTTCTACGTTTGCTTATCATGCCATGCTATGCTAGTAGACGTGGATTGGGTGAGTGATATCCATGACAGATGTGAGTTTTCAATTAATGGTTTATCTAAGGTGGAAACTTAAACACACATCTGGGTGGATTGAGGCACCTGGGTATTCCAAGACTTGCCTGTTTTCTTTTGGACCGCCACCCAGACTCAAGTGGATCATGAGACTATTCATACTAGAAACTTCCGTGTGCAGCCACAAGCTATTATGGGCTCTAGCATAGTTGACTAAGTCGTGCGAACTCTTACAGTGGTAGACTAGCAGATGTAGGGGATGTAGGTGGTACGGTCTACCCAATCGTAAGGTGCTAGCGCTTCCGAAAGACTATGTCTCGGTCATCCATCTTCTCAAACACCTTATAGTGCGAGAAACCAAATGAAGGCGATCGAGTCTTGTGGGCAAAAGTGCGCAAACCTCTGCAGAGTGTAATAAACTAATCATGGTTAGCCGTGTCCCCGGTTATGGACATCTTGAGTATCTAGTACCTGGATTATCATGTGAATCTCAACATGTTACTCTAAATTAATTTTGTTGGGTTTTGTTTAATGATGATGCTTAGTTGGGATTGAGAATGCTGTCAACCATTGTCAATGTTTAACAATTACCATGATAGTTAAATAAATGTATTCCTTTGACATAGGGAAAAATTGGCTTTATGCAAAACTGTAACCATAGAGCTTTCCACCAGCCAAACATGCATATAGAATAGCTGTTTCATTCCATTACTCTCTATGTGTTACCTTGCTAGCATATTCCATGTGCTGACCCGTTTCGGGCTGCAACGTTAATGTTGCAGACTTTTTAGACGACGATTAAGGAGTTTTTAGGTCGTGGTTCTGTACTCAGTGATGTCGTTGGAGTTGATGGACGCACTTATCTTCCAAGCCTTCCGCTGTTATCGTTATTAGTTGGCCTTAAGCCATATTTATTGTAATAAGTTCTCTATGGAGACCCTCGATGTAATAAGTGTGTGATTGCTACTCTGTTATAAATCCTCCGAGTACTGTGTGGTGTCAGCATTACTGATCCAGGGATGACACCGGAGCACAGAGATCAGACTGTTTGAGGTCTGGTCGCTACAGGTGGCCCCACCCGGTGGACCCCCGGGACCCTTCCGGTGGTCCCGGTACAATACCGCTGACTCCCGAAACTCTCCCGATGGCCGAAACTGTACTTAATATATATAAACCTTTACCTCCGGACCATTCCGGAACTCCTCGTGACGTCCGGGATCTCATACGGGACTCCGAACAACTTTCGGTTAACCGCATACCAATATCTCTACAACTCTAGCGTCACCGAACCTTAAGTGTGTAGACCCTACGGGTTCGGGAGACATGTAGACATGACCGAGACAACTCTCCGGTCAATAACCAACAGCGGGATCTAGATACCCATGTTGGCTCCCACATGCTCCACGATGATCTCATCGGATGAACCACGATGTCGAGGATTCAATCAATCCCGTATACAATTCCCTTTGTTTATCGGTACGATACTTGCCCGAGATTCGATCGTCGGTATCCCGATACCTTGTTCAATCTCGTTACCGGCAAGTCTCTTTACTCGTTCCGTAACACATCATCCCGTGATCAACTCCTTGGTCTCATTGTGCACATTATGATGATGTCCTACCGAGTGGGCCCAGAGATACCTCTCCGTTTACACAAAGTGACAAATCCCAGTCTCGATTCGTGCCAACCCAACAGACACTTTCGGAGATACCCGCAGTGCACCTTTATAGCCACCCAGTTACGTTGTGACGTTTGGTACACCCAAAGCATTCCTACGGTATCCGGGAATTGCACAATCTCATTGTCTAAGGAAATGATACTTGACATTAGAAAAGCTTTAGCATACGAACTACACTATCTTGTGCTAGGCTTAGGATTGGGTCTTGTCCGTCACATCATTCTCCTAATGATGTGTCAACGACATCCAATGTCCATGGTCAGGAAACCATAACCATCTATTGATCAACGAGCTAGTCAACTAGAGGCTTACTAGGGACATGGTGTTGTCTATGTATCCACACATGTATCTGAGTTTCCTATCAATACAATTCTAGCATGGATAATAAACGATTATCATGAACAAGGAAATATAATAATAACTAATTTATTATTGCCTCTAGGGCATATTTCCAACAGTCTCCCACTTGCACTAGAGTCAATAATCCAGTTCACATCGCTATGTGATTAACACTCAAGGTCACATCCCCATGTGACTGACACCCAAGGAGTTTAGTAGAGTCAATAATCTAGTTCACATTACCATGTGATTAACACTCAATGAGTTCTGGGTTTGATCATGTTATGCTTGTGAGAGATGTTATAGTCAACGGGTCTGAACCTTTCAGATCCGTGTGTGCTTTACAAATCCCTATGTCATCTTGTGGATGCAGCTACCACGCTCTATTTGGAGTTATTCCAAATAACTGTTCTACTATACAAATCCGGTTTACTACTCAGAATCATCCAGATTAGTGTCAAAGATTGCATCAGCGTAATCCTTTATGACGAACTCTTTTACCACCTCCATAATCGAGAAAATTCCTTAGTCCACTAGTTACTAAGGATAACCTTGACCGTTGTCATGTGATCCATTCCTAGATCACACTTGTACCCCTTGATTGACTCATGGCTTGGCACACTTCAGGTGCGGTACACAAGATAGCATACTTTAGAGCCTACATCCAAAGCATAAGGGACGACCTTCGTCCTTTCTCTCGATTTTGCCATGGTCAGGTCTTGAGTTTTACTCAATACTCATACCTTATAACACAGCCAAGAACTCCTTTGCCGATCTATTTTTGTACTCCTTCAAAATTTTGTCATGGTATGTGTTCGTTTGAAAGTACTATTAAGCGATTTTGATCTATCCTTATAGATCTTGATGCTCAATGTTCAAGTAGCTTAATCCAGGTTTTCCATTGAAAAACACTTTTCAAATAACCCTATTTGCTTTCTAGAAACTCTACATCATTTCTGATCAACAACATATACTCATCAGAAATTCTATAGTGCTCCCACTTACTTCTTTGGAAATACAAGTTTCTCATAAACTTTGTATAAACCCAAAATCTTTGATCATCTCATCAAAGCGTACATTCCAACTCCGAGATGCTTACTCCAGTCCTTAGAAGGGTTGCTGGAGCTTTGCATACTTGTTAGCATCTTTCAGGATTGGCAAAACCTTCTGGATGTATCACATACAACCTTTCCTCAAGAAAAACGTCGAGGAAACAATGTTTTTTACATCCTATCTACAAGATTTTATAAATAATGCAGTAACTGCTAACATAATTCCAACAAACTCTTGGCATCGCTACGAATGAGAAAGTCTCATCGTAGTCAACTCCTTGAACTTGTCGGGAAACATCTTAACGACAAGTTGAGCTTTCTTAATGGTGACACTTACCATCATTTTCCGTCTTCCTTTTAAAATCCATCTGCACCCAACAGCCTTACGACCATCAAGTAGTTCTTTCAAAGTCTACACTTTGTTTTATACATGGATCCTTTCTCGGATTTTATGGCCTCGAGCCATTCGTCGGAATACGGGCCCACCATCGCTTCTCCATAGCTCGTAGGTTCATTGTTGTCTAGCAACATGACTTCCAAGACATGATTAAGTACCACTCTGAAGTAGTACACATCCTTGTCGACCTATGAGGTTTGGTAGTGACTTGATCCGAAGTTTCATGATTACTATCATAAGCTTCCACTTCAATTTTTGTAGCTGCCATAGGAACAACTTCCTGTGCACTGCTACACACTAGTTGAAGTGACGGTTCAATAATCTCATCAAGTCTCCACCATCCTCCCATTCAATTCTTTCTAGAGAAACTTTTCCTCGAGAAAGGACCCGTTTCTAGAAACAATCACTCTTGCTTCCGGATCTGAAATAGGAGGTACACCCAACTATTTTTGGGTATTCTATGAAGATGCATTTATCCGCTTTGGGTTCGAGCTTATCAGCCTGAAACCTTTTCACATAAGCATCGCAGCCTCAAACTTTTAAGAAACGACAGCCTAGGTTTTCTAAACCATAGTTCATACGGTATCGTCTCAACGGAATTGTGTGGTGCCCTATTTAGAGTGAATGTGATTGTCTCTAATGCCTAACCCATAAACGATAGTGGTAATTCGATAAGAGACATCATGGTATGCACCATATCCAACAGGGTGCAGTTATGATGTTCGGACACACCATCACACTATGGTGTTCCAGGCGGTATTAGTTGTGAAACAATTTCCACAATGTCTTAATTGTGTGCCAAACTCGTAACTCAGATATTCATCTCTATGATCATATCATAAACATTTTATCATCTTGTCACGACGATCTTCAACTTCACTCTGAAATTACTTGAACCTTTCAATAATTCAGACTTGTGTTTCATCAAGTAAATATACTCAGCATCTACTCAAATCATCTGTGAAGTAAGAACATAACGATATCCACTGCGTGCCTCAGCACTCATTGGACTGCACACATCAAAATGTATTACTTCCAACAAGTTGCTTTCTTGTTCCATCTTATTGAAAACGAGGTCTTTCAGTCATCTTGCCCATGTGGTATGATTTGCATGTCTCAAGTGATTCAAAATCAAGTGAGTCCAAACGATCCATCTGTATGGAGTTTCTTCATGCATATGTACCAATAGACATGGTTCGCATGTCTCAATCTTTTCAAAAATGAGTGAGTCCAAAGATCCATCAACATGGAGCTTCTTCATGCGTTTTACACCAACATGACTCAAATGGTAGTGCCACAAGTACGTGGTACTATCATTACTATCTTATATCTTTTGGCATGAACATTTGTGTCACTACGATCGAGATTCAATAAACCATTCATTTTAGGTGCAAGCCCATTGAAGGTATTATCAAATAAACAGAGTAACCATTATTCTCCTTAAATGAATAACCGTGTGGCGATAAACATAATCCAATCATGTTTATGCTCCACGCAAACACCAAATAACAATTATTTTGGTTTAACACCAATCTCGATGGTAGAGGGAGCGTGCGATGTTTGATCACATCAACCTTGGAAACACTTCCAACATATCTTCATCTCACCTCTAGCTAGTCTCCGTAGCCTTTTATTTCGAGTTACTAACACTTAGCAACCGAACCGGTATTTATTACCCTGGTGCTACTAGGAGTACTAGTAAAGTACACAATAATATAATGTATATTCAAAATACTTCTGTCGACCTTGCCAGCCTTCTCATCTACCAAGGATCTAGGGTAGTTCTGCTTCAGTGGTTGTTCCCCTCATTATGGAAGCACTTAGTCTCGGGTTTGGTTCAACCTTGGGTTTCTTCACTAGAGCAGCAACTAATTTGACGTCTCATGAAGTATCCCTTCTTTCCCTTGCCCTTCTTGAAACTAGTGGTTTTACTAACCATCAACAATTGATGCTCCTACTTGATTTCTACTTTCACGGTGTCAAACATCACGAATTGCTCAAGGATCATCATGTCTATCCCTGATATGTTATAGTTCAGCACTAAGCTCTAATAGATTGGTGGAAGTGACTATGGAGAACTATCACTATCTCATCTGGAAGATTAACTCCCACTCAATTCAAGCGATTTTAGTACTCAGACAATCTGAGCACATGCTCAACGATTGAGCTTTTCTCCCTTAGTTTGCAGGCTTAAGAAACTTGTCAGAGGTCTCATACCTCTTGACATGGGCACTAGTCTGAAATCCCAATTTCAGTCTTTGGAACATCTCAGATGTTCTGCGATGTTTCCAAAAACGTCTTTGGTGCCACAATTCTAAACCGTTAGTATTACGCACTGAACTATCACGTAGTCATCAAAACGTCTATGTCAGATGTTTCCCAACATCTACAGACGACGCTTGAGGTTCAACGCACTGAGCGGTGCATTAAGGACATAGCCCTTCTGTGCAGCAATGAGGACAATCCTCAGTTCACGGACCCAGTCCGCATAATTGCTATTGTCAACTCTCAACTAAATTTTCTCTAGGAACATATCTAAAACAGTAGAACCAAAGCGTGAGCTACGAGATAATTTGCAAAGACCTTTTGACTATGTTCATGATAATTAAGTTCATCTAATCAAATTATTCAATGAACTCCCACTTAGATAGACATCCCTCTAGTCATCTAAGTGATACATGACCCGAGTCAACTAGGCCGTGTCCGATCATCATATGAGATGGACTAGTCATAATCGGTGAACATCTTCATGTTGATCATATCCACTATACGACTCATGTTCGACCTTTCGGTCTTCCGTGTTCCGAGGCCATGTCTGTACATGCTAGGCTCGTCAAGTTAACCTAAGTGTATTGCGTGTGTAAATCTGGCTTACACCCGTTGTATGCGAACGTTAGAACCTATCACACCCGATCATCACGTGGTGCTTCGAAACAACGGACCTTAGCAACGGTGCACAGTTAGGGGGAACACAATCCTTGATATTTTAAAGAGGGATCATCTTATTTATGCTACCGTCGTTCTAAGCAAATAAGATGTAAAAACATGACAAACATCACATGCAAATCATAAAGTGACATGATATGGCCAATATCATCTTGCGCCTTTGATCTCCATCTTCGAGGCACGGCATGAACACCATCGTCACCGGCATGAGACCATGATCTGCATCATCATGATCTCCATCATTGTGTCTTCATGAAGTTGCCTCGCCAACTATTACTTCTACTACTACGGCTAACGGTTAGCAATAAAGTAAAGTAATTACATGGCGTTTTCATTGACACGCAGGTCATAAATAAGTTAAGACAACTCCTATGGCTCCTGCCGGTTGTCATACTCATTGACATGCAAGTCGTGATTCCTATTACAAGAACATGATCAATCTCATACATCACATATATCATTCATCACATCCTTTTGGCCATATCACATCACATAGAATACCCTGCAAAAACAAGTTAGACGTCATCTAATTGTTATCGCATGTTTTACGTGGCTGCTATGGGTTTCTAGCAAGAACGTTTCTTACCTACGCAAAACCACAACGGTGATATGCCAATTGCTATTTACCCTTCATAACGACCCTTTTCATCGAATCCGATCCGACTAAAGTGGGAGAGACAGACACCCGCCAACCACCTTATGCACCAAGTGCATGTCAGTCGGTGGAACCAGTCTCACGTAAGCGTACGTATAAGGTCGGTCTGGGCCGCTTCATCCCACAATGCCGCCGGATCAAGATAAGACTAGTAACGGTAAGCAAATTGAACAAATCATCGCCCACAACTGCTTTGTGTTCTACTCGTGCATACAATCTACGCATATACCTAGCTCTAATACCACTGTTGGGGAACGTAGCAATAATTCAAAATTTTCTACATGTCACCAAGATCAATCTAGGAGATACTAGCAACGAGAGAGAGGGAGTGCATCTTCATACCCTTGAAGATCGCTAAGCAGAAGCGTTCAAGAGAACGGGGTTGATGGAGTTGTACTCATCATGATCCAAATCACTAATGATCCTAGCGCCAAACGGATGGCACCTCCGCGTTCAACACATGTACGGAACGGAGAGAAATCTCCTCCTTCTTGATCCAGCAAGGGGGAGGAGAGGTTTATGGAGATCCAACAGCACGACGGCGTGGTGGTGGAAGTAGCAGGATCCCGGTGGGGCTTCCCCAAGCACAAGCGGGGAGGAAGAGGTGTCACGGGAGGGAGGGAGGCGCCAGGGCTTCAGGTGCGGCTGCCCTCCCTCCCCTCCACTATATATAGGGGCCTAGGGGGCGCCCGCCCCTTATAGATCCAATCTAGGGAGGGGGCGGCAGCCCTAGGGGTGGCTTGGCCTCCAAGCCAAGTGGAGGCGCCCCCACCCCTTAGGGTTTCCAACCCTAGGCGCATGGGAGGCCCAAGGGGGGGTGCACCAGCCCATTAGGGGCTGGTTCCCACGCCCCTTCAGCCCATGGGGCCCTCCGGGATAGGTGGACCCACCCGGTGGACCCCCGGGACCCTTCCGGTGGTCCCGGTACAATACCGATGACTCCCGAAACTCTCCCGGTGGCCGAAACTGGACTTCCTATATATAAATCTTTACCTCTGGACCATTCTGGAACTCCTCGTGACGTCTGGGATCTCATCCGGGACTCCGAACAACTTTCGGTTAACCGCATACCAATATCTCTACAACTCTAGCATCACCGAACCTTAAGTGTGTAGACCCTACGGGTTCGGGAGACATGTAGACATGACCGAGACAACTCTCTGGTCAATAACCAACAGCGGGATCTGGATACCCATGTTGGCTCCCACATGCTCCATGATGATCTCATCGGATGAACCACGATGTCGAGGATTCAATCAATCCCGTATACAATTCCCTTTGTTTATCGGTACGATACTTGCCCGAGATTCGATCGTCGGTATCCCGATACCTTGTTCAATCTCGTTACCGGCAAGTCTCTTTACTCGTACTGTAACACATCATCCCGTGATCAACTCCTTGGTCACATTGTGCACATTATGATGATGTCCTACCGAGTGGGCCCAGAGATACCTCTCCGTTTACACGGAGTGATAAATCCCAGTCTCGATTCGTGCGAACCCAACAGACACTTTCGAAGATACCCGCAGTGCACCTTTATAGCCACCCATTTACGTTGTGACGTTTGGTACACCCAAAGCATTCCTACGGTATCCGGGAGTTGCACAATCTCATGGTCTAAGGAAATGATACTTGACATTAGAAAAGCTTTAGCATACGAACTACACGATCTTGTGCTAGGCTTAGGATTGGGTCTTGTCCATCACATCATTCTCCTAATGATGTGATCCTGTCATCAATGACATCCAATGTCCATGGTCAGGAAACCGTAACCATCAATTGATCAACGAGCTAGTCAACTAGAGGCTTACTAGGGACATGGTGTTGTCTATGTATCCACACATGTATCTGAGTTTCCTATCAATACAATTCTAGCATGGATAATAAATGATTATCATGAACAAGGAAATATAATAATAACTAATTTATTATTGCCTCTAGGGCATATTTCCAACACAACCACCACCGCCGTCATCCACCTCGATCATCACCGCCATCGTCCGACTCGACCGACACCGCCTTCCCGCTATCCCGTCCACGGCCGAAAAAGTTGCCACATGTATACTATTTTTGTGTGCTTCGGTGTTACCTTATTTATTTGAAGGGATGAGATTGCATTGGGGCGCCCATGAACAACTCATTTAGGATCAAATGTAGGAACCTCATGGATAATGATAAGGTAGTGGAATTGATAGAGAAATTTATAGACCTAGGTAGGATAAGAAAATTGATAAACTGGATATTTTTGTACGTTTACAACTCTTATTTGAATGAAGTGCAAAAATTATTATCTTTTTTCTCTGACATAAGTCGGTAAAGATCAACTCTATTATCAAAGTGCTTTAGGATCGGTTAGCCTCTACATATGACAAATGGGGATGATGTTTGCATTTTCTTACGTATGACAAGTGCATGAGCTTATCATGTTATTCATAGGGATTTGAAAAAGAGTCGCGAAGTTTTGGTGAAATGTTGATTCATCTTTGTTTCACCAAATTTCTATCTCTCAATATGTTAACTTTTAAAGCAAAGTTCATGCCGAATTTCATTTTTGTCACTCAATATAAGTGGAATTGAGTCGAATTTTCTTACATATAACAAGTGCATGCGCTTACCATGTTATTCACGGAGATTTGAAAATGAGTGCCAACATTTTGGTGAGACGTTGATTAACTTCCATTTCATCAAATTTATGGTACTCAATATGTTCAATATTAAGCAAAGGTTGTGCTGAATTTTGTCAGACCCTTCTTGGGCGATTTGTCGTCTCACTATCACTTTCATAATTTAGTATTCATGGAAACAATTATAAATTAATAAGTGCTTTAGAATGATTATTAGGGATCATGAGGCGTAAGATCTGTCAGCTCTGGAAAAATCCATGTATGGACAATATTGAAACTGCAGTGTAGTTCGGGGTCTTCTTAAGGAAGGGATTTCAAAAATCAGTGGTAACTATCTTTAACTTTAACTAGATGATTTCCCATGCGTTGCAACTGAAGGAAATATGCCATAGAGGCAATAAGAAAGTTGTTATTTATATTTCCTTATATCATGATAAATGTTTATTATTCATGCTAGAATTGTATTAACCGGAAACTTAGTACATGTGTGAATACATAGACAAACAGAGTGTCACTAGTTTGCCTCTGCTTGACTAGCTCGTTGAATCAATGATAGTTATGTTTCCTAACCATAGACATGAGTTGTCATTTGATTAATGGTATCACATCATTAGATAATGATGTGATTGACTTCACCCATCCGTTAGCTTAGCACAATGATCGTTTAGTTTGTTGCTATTGCTTTCTCCATAACTATACATGTTCCTATGACTATGAGATCATGCAACTCTCGAATACCAGAGGAACACTTTGTGTGCTACCAAACGTCACGACATAACTGGGTGATTATAAAGGTGCTCTACAGGTGTCTCCGATGGTACTTGTTGAGTTGGCATAGATCGAGATTAGGATTTGTCACTTTGAGTTTATGATTAGTCATATCCAAGCTTATGAGTTTCTAATGCTTTATCTGGGATCTCCTTGTACATGTTGGCCATAGAGTTGTGGTCTTTCTTCTTCTTGGCATAGACATCCAAGTCATCTTCATGCTCTTTAGGGGCATTGATCAATTTGTCCCACTCATCAACAGTAGATTGGTACCTTGTACCCTCAGACATCCAAACTATTCTTCCATCTAGATAAAAATGTGTAGTGGAGTAGAATTTCATAATAAGTTCATCATTCCACTTAGTGAATTTCTGACCCACAAAGTCATCTACTCCATGATATCTACTACGCAACTTTATTCTTGTAGACACGTGTTGGGCCTCAAAGAGCAGAGTTTTGTAGGACAATATCAATTTTCCCTCAAGTGGATGACCTAAGGTTTATCAATCCGTGAGAGGTGTAGGATGAAGATGGTCGCCCTCAAACGACCCTGCAACCAAATAAAAGAAATCATTTGTGTCCCCAACACACCCAATACAATGGAAAATTGTATAGGTGCACTAGTTCGGCGAAGAGATGGTGATAAAAGTGTAATATTGATGATAGAAATATATTTTTATAATCTGAATAAATAAAAACAGCAAGGTAGCAAGTAGTAAAAAGGCACAAAAACGGTATTGCAATGCTTAAAAATAAGGCCTAGGGTCCGTACTTTCGCTAGTGCAACCCCTCAATAGTGCTAACATAGTTGGATCATATAATTATCCCTCAAAGTACAGCAAAGAATCACTCCCGAGTTCCTATTAGCGGAGAACAAAAGGTAGGAATTGTTTGTAGGGTGCGAAGCCACCTCAAAGCTATTCTTTCCGATGGATCTATTCAAGAGTTCGTACTAAAATAACACAAAGCTATTGTTTCCGTTCGATTTATACTAAAGTTCATACTAGAATAACACCAAAGCATATTCATATTCATAATACTCAATCCGCACAAAGAACTATAAAGAGACCCCGAAGTTTCCGTCGAAGAAAAATGTGCATCAAACCCTATGCATAGATTACCTCAATATCACCGCGGGAATCCGCGAGTTGAATGCCATAACATATATCAAGTGAATCAATAAGTGAAGGAAATATGCCCTAGAGGCAATAATAAAGTTATTATTTATTTCCTCATATCATGATAAATGTTTATTATTCATGCTAGAATTGTATTAACCGGAAACATAATACATGTGTGAATACATAGACCAACAGAGTGTCACTAGTATGCCTCTACTTTGACTAGCTCGTTAATCAAAGATGGTTATGTTTCCTAACCATGAACAAAGAGTTGTTATTTGATTAACGAGGTCACATCATTAGTTGAATGATATGATTGACATGACCCATTCCATTAGCTTAGCACCCAATCGTTTAGTATGTTGCTATTGCTTTCTTCATGACTTATACATGTTCCTATAACTATGAGATTATGCAACTCCCGTTTACCGGAGGAACACTTTGGGTACTACCAAACGTCACAACGTAACTGGGTGATTATAAAGGAGTACTACAGGTGTCTCCAATGGTAGATGTTGGGTTGGCGTATTTCGAGATTAGGGTTTGTCACTCCGATTGTCGGAGAGGTATCTCTGGGCCCTCTCGGTAATACACATCACATAAGCCTTGCAAGCATAATAACTAAGATGTTAGTTATGAGATGATGTATTACGGAACGAGTAAAGAGACTTGCCAGTAACGAGATTGAACTAGGTATTGGATACCGACGATCGAATCTCGAGCAAGTAACATACCGATGACAAAGGGAACAACGTATGTTGTTATGCGGTCTGACCGATAAAGATCTTCGTAGAATATGTAGGAGCCAATATGGGCATCCAGGTCCCGCTATTGGTTATTGACCGGAAACGTGTCTCGGTCATGTCTACATTGTTCTCGAACCGTAGGGTCCGCACGCTTAACGTTACGATGACAGTTATTATGAGTTTATGCATTTTGATGTACCGAAGGTTGTTCGGAGTCCCGGATGTGATCACGGACATGACGAGGAGTCTCGAAATAGTCGAGACGTAAAGATTAATATATTGGAAGCCTATGTTTGGACACCGGAAGTGTTCCGGGTGAAATCGGGATTTTACCGAATTGCCGGGAGGGTTACCGGAACCCCCCGGGAGCCAAATGGGCCAACATGGGCCTTAGTGGAAAGGTGAGAGGGCAGCCCACATAGGGCTGCGCCTCCCCCCCTCTCCCTAGTCCTATTAGGACTAGGAGAGGGGCCGGCCACCTCTCTCTCTCTCTCCCGTTTAAGGATTCCTAGTTGGACTAGGATTGGAGGGGGGAGTCCTACTCCCGGTAGGAGTAGGACTCCTCCTGCGCCTCCCTCTCTTTGGCCGGCCAGCCTCCCTCCCTCCAACCTTTATATACGGGGGCAGGGGACACCCCAAGACACACAAGTTGATCCTTGAGATCATTCCTTAGCCGTGTGCGGTGCCCCCTGCCACCAAATTCCACCTCGATCATACCGTTGTAGTGCTTAGGCGAAGCCCTGCGTCGGTAGTACATCAAGATCGTCACCACGCCGTCGTGCTGACGAAACTCTTCCTCGACGCTTTGCTGGATCGGAGCCCGAGGATCGTCATCGATCTGAACGTGTGCTAAGAACTCGGAGGTGCCGGAGTAACGGTGCTTGGATCGGTCGGATCGGGAAGAAGACGTACGACTACTTCCTCTACGTTGTGTGATCGCTTCCGCAGTCGGTCTGCGTTGGTACGTAGACAACACTCTCCCCTCTCGTTGCTGTGCATCACCATGATCTTGCGTGTACATAGGAAAATTTTCGAAATTACTACGTTCCCCAACAGTGGCATCCGAGCCTAGGTTTTATGGTTTGATGTTATTTGCACGAGTAGAACACAAGTGAGTTGTGGGTGATACAAGTCATACTGCCTACCAGCATGTCATACTTTGGTTCGGCGGTATTGTTGGGTGAGACGATCCGGACCAACCTTACGCGTACTCTTACGCGAGACCGGTTCCCTCGACCTGCTTTGCACATAGATGGCTTGCGGAAGACTGTCTCTCCAACTTTAGTTGAACCAAGTGTGACTACGCCCGGTCCTTGAGAAGGTTAAAACGGAGTCTATTTGACGAACTATCGTTGTGGTTTGACGCGTAGGTGAGATGAGTTCTTACTTAAGCCCGTAGCAGCCACGTAAAACTTGCAACAACAAAGTAGAGGACGTCTAACTTGTTTTTGCAGGGTATGTTGTGATGTGATATGGTCAAGGCATGATGCTGATTTTATTGTATGAGATGATCATGTTTTGTAACCGAGTTATCGGCAACTGGCAGGAGCCATATGGTTGTCGCTTTATTGTATGCAATGCAATCGCGATGTAATGCTTTACTTTATTACTAAGCGGTAGTGATAGTCGTGGAAGCATAATATAGGCGAGACGACAACGATGCTACGATGGAGATCAAGGTGTCGCGCCGGTGACGATGGTGATCATGACGGTGCTTCGGAGATGGAGATCACAAGCACAAGATGATGATGGCCATATCATATCACTTATATTGATTGCATGTGATGTTTATCCTTTTATGCATCTTATCTTGCTTTGATTGACGGTAGCATTATAAGATGATCTCTCACTAAATTATCAAGAAGTGTTCTCCCTGAGTATGCACCGTTGCCAAAGTTCGTCGTGCCCAGACACCACGTGATGATCGGGTGTGATAAGCTCTACGTCCAAATACAACGGGTGCAAAATAGTTGCACACGCAGAATACTCAGGTTATACTTGACGAGCCAAGCATATACAGATATGGCCTCGGAACACAGAGGCTGAAAGGTCGAGCGTGAATCATATAGTAGATATGATCGACATGACGATGTTCACCATTGAAAACTACTCCATCTCACGTGATAATCGGTTATGGTTTAGTTGATTTGGATCACGTGATCACTTAGAGGATTAGAGGGATATCTATCTAAGTGGGAGTTCTTAAGTATTATGATTAATTGAACTTTAATTTATCATGATCTTAGTCCTGGTAGTATTTTGCAAATTATGTTATAGATCAATAGCTCGCGTTGTTGCTTCCCTGTGTTTATTTTTGATATGGTCCTAGAGAAAATTGTATTGAAAAATGTTAGTAGCAATGATGCATATTGGATCCGTGATCTGAGGTCTATCCTCATTGCTGCACAGAAGAATTATGTCCTTGATGCACCGCTAGGTGACAGACCTATTGCAGGAGCAGATGCAGACGTTATGAACGTTTGGCTAGCTCAATATGATGACTACTTGATAGTTTAGTGCACCATACTTAACATCTTAGAATCGGGACTTCAAAGATGTTTTGAACATCATGGACCATATGAGATGTTCCAGAAGTTGAAGTTAATATTTCAAGCAAATACCCGAGTTGAGAGATATGAATTCTCCAACAAGTTCTATAGCTAAAATATGGAGGAGAATCGCTCAACTAGTGAGCATGTGCTCAGATTGTCTGGGTACTACAATCGCTTGAATCAAGTGGGAGTTAATCTTCCAGATAAGATAGTGATTGACAGAATTCTCTAGTCACCATGACCAAGTTAGTAGAACTTCGTGATGAACTATAGTATGCAAGGGATGACGAAAACGACTCCTGAGCTTTTCATGATGATAAAATCGATGAAGGTAGAAATCAAGAAAACATCAAGTGTTGATGGTAGACAAGACCACTAGTTTCAAGAAAAGGGCAAAGGGAAGAAGGGGAACTTCAAGAAGAACGGCAAGCAAGTTGCTACTCAAGTGAAGAAGCCCAAGTCTAGACCTAAGCCTGAGACTGAGTGCTTCTACTGCAAAGGGACTGGTCACTGGAAGCGGAACTACCCCAAGTGATTGGCAGATAAGAAGGATGGCAAAGTGAACATAAGTATATTTGATATACATGTTATTGATGTGTACTTTACTAGTGTTTATAGCAAACCCTCAGTATTTGATACTAGTTCAGTTGCTAAGATTAGTAACTCGAAACGGGAGTTGCAGAATAAACAGAGACTAGTTAAGGGTGAAGTGACGATGTGTGTTGGAAGTAGTTCCAAGATTGATATGATCATCATCGCACACTCCCCTATACTTTCAGGATTAGTGTTGAACCTAAATAAGTGTTATTTGGTGTTTGTGTTGAGCATGAATATGATTTGATCATGTTTAATGTAATACAGTTAAGTAAAAGAATAAATTGTTGTTCTGTTTACATGAATAAAACCTTATATGGTTACACACCCAATGAAAATAGTTCATTGGATCTCGATCTTAATAATACACATATTCATAATATTGAAACCAAAAGATGCAAAGTTAATAATGATAGTGCAACTTATTTGTGGCACTGCTGTTTAAGTCATATTGGTATAAAGCGCATGAAGAAACTCCATGCTGATGGGCTTTCGGAATCATTTGATTATGAATCACTTGATGCTTGCGAACCATGCCTTTTGGGCAAGATGACTAAAACGCCGTTCTCCGGAACAATGGAGCGAGCAACAGATTTGTTGGAAATCATACATACTGATGTATGTGGTCCGATGAATATTGAGGCTCGCGATAGGTATCATTATTTTCTGATCTTCACAGATGATTTAAGCATATATGAGTATATCTACTTGCTGAAACATAAGTCTGAAACATTTGAAAAGTTCAAAGAATTTCAGAGTGAAGTGAAAAATCATCGTGACAAGAAAATAAAGTTTCTACGATCTGATCGCAGGAGACAAATATTTGAGTTACGAGTTTGGTCTTCAGTTAAAAAACAATGTGAAATAGTTTCACTACGCACGCCACCTGGAACACCACAACATAATGGTGTGTCCAAACGTCATAACCGTACTTTATTGGATATAGTGCAATCTATGATGTATCTTACCGATCTACCACTATCATTTTGGGGTTATGCATTAGAGACAGCTGCATTCACGTTAAATAGGGCACCATCTAAATCCGTTGAGACGACACAATCTGAACTATGGTTTGGCAAGAAACCAAAGTTGTCGTTTCTTAAAGTTTGGGGCTGCGATGCTTATGTGAAAAAGCTTCAACCTGATAAGCTCGAACCCAAATCGGAGAAATGTGTCTTCATAGGATATCCAAAGGAAACTATTGGATACACCTTCTATCACAGATCCGAAGGCAAGACCTTTGTTGCTAAAATTCGGAAACTTTCTGGAGAAGGAGTTTCTCTCGAAAGAAGTGAGTGGGAGGAAAGTAGAACTTGACGAGGTAACTGTACCTGCTCCCTTATTGGAATGTAGTACATCACAGAAAAATATTTCTGTGACACCTACACCAGTTAGTGAGGAAGCTAATGATGATGATCATGAAACTTCAGAACAAGACACTACTGAACCTCGTAGATCAACCAGAGTAAGATCCGCGCCAGAGTGGTACGGTAATCCTGTTCTGGAAGTCATGCTACTAGATCATGATGATCCTACGAACTATGAAGAAGCGATGGTGAGCCCGGATTCCGCAAAGTGGCTGGAAGCCATGAAATCTGAGATATGATCCATCTATGAGAACAAAGTATGGACTTTGGTTGACTTGCCCGATGATCGGCAAGCCATAGAAAATAAATGGATCTTCAAGAGGAAGACGGACGCTGATAGTAGTGTTACTATCTACAAAGCTAGAATTGTCGAAAAAGGTTTTCGACAAGTTCAAGGTGTTGACTACGATGAGTTTTTCTCACTCGTATCTATGCTTAAGTCTGTCCGAATCATGTTAGCAATTGCCGCATTTTATGAAATCTGGCAAATGGATAAACAAAACTGCATTCCTTAATGGATTTATTAAAGAAGAGTTGTATGTGATGCAACTAGAAGGTTTTGTCAATCCGAAAGGTGCTAACAAAATGTGCAAGCTCCAGCGATCCATCTGTGGACTGGTGCAAGCATCTCGGACTTGGAATATACGCTTTGATAAGTTGATCAAAGCATATAGTTTTATACAGACTTGCGGTGAAGCCTGTATTTACGAGAAAGTGAGTGGGAGCACTACAGCATTTCTGATAAGTATATGTGAATGACATATTGTTGATCGGAAATAATGTAGAATTATTCTGTAAAGCATAAAAGGAGTGTTTGAAAGGAGTTTTTCAAAGAAAGACTTCGGTTTTCAAAGAAAGACTTCGGTAAAGCTGCTTACATATTGAGCTTCAAGATCTATAGAGATAGATCAAGACGCTTGATAAGTTTTTCAATAAGTACATACCTTGACAAGATTTTGAAGTAGTTCAAAATGGAACAGTCAAAGAAAAAGTTTCTTGCCTGTGTTACAAGGTGTGAAGTTGAGTAAAGACTCAAAGCCCGACCACGGCAGAAAATAGAAAGAGAATGAAAGTCATTCCCTATGCCTTGGCCATAGGTTCTATAAAGTATGCCATGCTGTGTACCAGATCTATTATATACCCTGCACTGATTTGGCAAGGGAGTACAATAGTGATCTAGGAGTAGATCACTGGACAGCGGTCAGAATTATCCATAGTAAAATTAGGATATGTTTCTCGATTATGGACGTGACAAAAAGGTTCGTCGTAAAGGGTTACGTCGATGCAAGTTTTTGACACTAATCCAGATAAATCTAAAGTCTCAATCTGGATACATATTGAAAGTGGGAGCAATTAGCTAGAGTAGCTCCGTGTAGAGCATTGTAGAGATAGAACTTGCAAAATACTTACGGAACTGAATGTGACAGACCCGTTGACTAAAATTATCTCACAAGCAAAACATGATCACACCTTAGTACTCTTTGGGTGTTAATCACATAGATATGTGAACTAGATTACTGACTCTAGTAAACCCTTTGAGTGTTGGTCACATGACGATGTGAACTATGGGTGTTAATGACATGGTGATGTGAACTATTGCTGTTAAATCACATGGCGATGTGAACTAGATTATTGACTCTAGTGCAAGTGGGAGACTGAAGGAAATATGCCCTAGAGGCAATAATCAAGTTATTATTTATTTCCTTATATCATGATAAATGTTTATTATTCATGCTAGAATTGTATTAACCGGAAACATAATACATGTGTGAATACATAGACCAACAGAGTGTACTAGTATGCCTCTACTTTGACTAGCTCGTTAATCAAAGATGGTTATGTTTCCTAACCATGAACAAAGAGTTGTTATTTGATTAACGAGGTCACATCATTAGTTGAATGATCTGATTGACATGACCCATTCCATTAGCTTAGCACCCAATCGTTTAGTATGTTGCTATTGCTTTCTTCATGACTTATACATGTTCCTATAACTATGAGATTATGCAACTCCCGTTTACCGGAGGAACACTTTGGGTACTACCAAACGTCACAACGTAACTGGGTGATTATAAAGGAGTACTACAGGTGTCTCCAATGGTAGATGTTGGGTTGGCGTATTTCGAGATTAGGGTTTGTCACTCCGATTGTCGGAGAGGTATCTCTGGGCCCTCTCGGTAATACACATCACATAAGCCTTGCAAGCATAATAACTAAGATGTTAGTTATGAGATGATGTATTACGGAACGAGTAAAGAGACTTGCCAGTAACGAGATTGAACTAGGTATTGGATACCGACGATCGAATCTCGAGCAAGTAACATACCGATGACAAAGGGAACAACGTATGTTGTTATGCGGTCTGACCGATAAAGATCTTCGTAGAATATGTAGGAGCCAATATGGGCATCCAGGTCCCGCTATTGGTTATTGACCGGAAACGTGTCTCGGTCATGTCTACATTGTTCTCGAACCGTAGGGTCCGCACGCTTAACGTTACGATGACAGTTATTATGAGTTTATGCATTTTGATGTACTGAAGGTTGTTCGGAGTCCCGGATGTGATCACGGACATGACGAGGAGTCTCGAAATAGTCGAGACGTAAAGATTGATATATTGGAAGCCTATGTTTGGACACCGGAAGTGTTCCGGGTGAAATCGGGATTTTACCGGATTACCGGGAGGGTTACCGGAACCCCCCGGGAGCCAAATGGGCCAACATGGGCCTTAGTGGAAAGGTGAGAGGGCAGCCCACATAGGGCTGCGCCTCCCCCCTCTCCCTAGTCCTATTAGGACTAGGAGAGGGGCCGGCCACCTCTCTCTCTCTCTCCCGTTTAAGGATTCCTAGTTGGACTAGGATTGGAGGGGGGAGTCCTACTCCCGGTAGGAGTAGGACTCCTCCTGCGCCTCCCTCTCTTTGGCCGGCCAGCCTCCCTCCCTCCAACCTTTATATACGGGGGCAGGGGACACCCCAAGACACACAAGTTGATCCTTGAGATCGTTCCTTAGCCGTCTGCGGTGCCCCCTGCCACCAAATTCCACCTCGATCATATCGTTGTAGTGCTTAGGCGAAGCCCTGCGTCGGTAGTACATCAAGATCGTCACCACGCCGTCGTGCTGACGAAACTCTTCCTCGACGCTTTGCTGGATCGGAGCCCGAGGATCGTCATCGAGCTGAACGTGTGCTAAGAACTCGGAGGTGCCGGAGTAACGGTGCTTGGATCGGTCGGATCGGGAAGAAGACGTACGACTACTTCCTCTATGTTGTGTGATCGCTTCCGCAGTCGGTCTGCGTTGGTACGTAGACAACACTCTCCCCTCTCGTTGCTGTGCATCACCATGATCTTGCGTGTACGTAGGAAATTTTTTGAAATTACTACGTTCCCCAACAATAAGATACCCCAATTGTCACCTCAAGTATTCATACCGCAAGACATATATCATGTGTTCTCATCTCTGAATATTTAATCCGACAAGACAAAACTTCAAAGGGTAAAGATTCAATTCATCACAACGAGAGTATAGAGGGGAGAAACATCATATGATCCGACTATATTAACAAAGCTCATGATATAGATCACGAGAGAGAGAGAGAGAGATTAAACACATATCTACTGGTACAAACCCTCAGCTCCGAGGGTGGACTACTCCCTCCTCATCGTGGTGGTCGCCGGGATGATGAAGATGGCAACCGGAGATGATTCCCCCCTCTGGCAGGGTGCCAGAATGGGTCTAGATTGGTTTTTGGTGGCTACGGAGCCCTGCGGCGGTGGAACTACTGATCTAGGTTGACCCTGAAGGGTTTCAGAATTTTTGGGAATTTATAGTGCAAAGAAGGGGTACGGGAGGCCACCGAGGTGGGCACAACCCACCTGACCGCGCTAGGGGGTCTTGGCGCGCCCTGGTGGGTTGTGCCCCTTTGGGGCACCCCCCAGGTGCTGCTCTGACCCATCGGGAGTCTTCTGGCCCATAAAAAGTCCACAAAAAGTTTCGCGGTGTTTGGACTCCGTTTGATATTGATTTTCTGTGATGTAAAAAACAAGCAAAAACAACAACTGGCACTGGGCACTGGGTTAATAGGTTAGTCCCAAAAAATGATATAAAGTTGCTATAAAATGATCGTAAAACACCCAAGAATGATAAAATAATAGCATGAATAATTCATAAATTATAGATACGTTGGAGACATATCAGCATCCCCAAGCTTAATTCCTACTCGTCGTCGAGTAGGTAAATGATAAAAGAAATAATTTATGAAGTGTGAATGCTAGCAAAGTGCATAAGTTTGATCAGTGATAATTTCAATCACTTTTCCTAGCATCATAGCAACAATTATTTCTTATGAAACTTCTCATATTATAGTAGCAACCAATTCACATGTTAAGGTTCAAACAATGAATTCTCTTGAAACCGAACAACCTATGTTCTTAGTCACCAAGCAATTGCAATTCAACTTATTCAACAAAGTTTAAGTAAGAGCTCCACATACTCAACCATCATATAGTCTTCTATGATTGCTAACACTCACCTTGTACAAATGAGCAAAACGTTTCAACCAGACACATAGAAAGACAGGGGCTTATTGTTTTGCCTCCCAACATATTCACCTCAAGGGTGATGTCAACAATAATAACTCATGCTACCCATGTTCAACTAGACATATGTGCCTAGATCTTTCCTCACCACCTGATGCTTGCCAAAAGAGAAAAATAAAAAGGAATAGAGAGAAGAACTTTGACTCTTTGCATAAAATTAAATACATAGAACTAAAAGATAGGCCCTTCGCAGAGGGAAGTAGGGATTTGTAGAGGTCCCGGAGCTCAAAGCGAAAATTGAGAGATAAAAACATTTTGAGAGGCATACTTTTCCCACCAACGAAAACGACTTAGAGCTCCCAACACTTTCCAAGCTAGATATATCATAGGCGGTTCCCAAACAGAAAATAAAGTTTATTCCTTTTTCCACCATACTTTCACTTTCCCTGGCTAACCGTATCCACGGGTGCCCTCCATACCAACACTTTTCAAGGAATTTATTATTTGACGACATAAAGTAAATTCATTTTTCATTTCAGGACTGGGCATCCCTAATACCTTTGCCTTACTCTCGTGCAATGATAAGTGAATAAACACTCATCGTGAGACTAACACATCTAGCATGGAAAATATTGGCCACCCCTCACCGCCTCGCGAGTGGTACGAGCACACAAAAGAGAAATTTATTTTGAATATTAGATATGGCACATACATATTTCCTTAGAATGACAAAAGAATACCGCACATAGTAGGTATGGTGGACTCTTGAAAATAAGATTTGGGTTTAAGGGTTTTTGGTTGCACAGGTAGTATCTCTACTTGGTGCGTAATTTTTGGCTAGCAAAGATGGAGGGAAAGCACCACATGTTGAAGGATCTATGACAATATAACTTCTATGTGAATATGAACAAACATAAATCATTACATTGTCTTCCTTGTCCAACATCAACAATGTTGGCATATGATATTTTGATGGGGGCTCACAATCACAAAATATTTCCATGATAGTGTATTTTCATGTGAAAGTTCTCTTCCTTATACAAATAACTCGTCAATTGTTTGTATGACCAATATTGTGATTGTCAAGCCTAAAAAGATTTCACTTTCTAGACCCAATGTGAAGCTACCACTAGGCATGATATGATTTCAAATTCATTACATTCAATTTATTCAACAATTTACTCATAGGATATAAGTGAAGCACAAGAGTAAATGACATAGAAAAGAGCTTCGTTGACAGGATGTGAATGTCGCTTACTTAGCCTCTCTGGCAACTATTTGAGGACTCTATTTTATTTTAAAACCTTAACATCCAAGTACTTTATTAAAACATCAAGAAAAACAAAATAAAAATACAATCCAAGGATAGTAGAACTCATGTGGAGAAGCAAAAACTTAGGCGCAACCGATACTAACCAATAATTGTTGATGAAAAAAGGTGGGATGCCTAACGGGGCATCCCACAGCTTAGATGCTTGAGACTTCTTGAAATATTATCTTGGGATGCCTTGGGCATCCCCAAGCTTGAGATTTTGTGTCTCCTTAATTCCTCTCATATCACGGTTTTCCTATATCTCAAAAGCTTCATCCACACAAAACTCAACAAGAACTCATGAGATAAGTTAGTATAAACCAATGCAAAAACCTTATCATTCTCTACTGTATAAAATAACTAAAGTTATTATTTAACATTTCATACTAAATGCCTCTGCATATTTAATACTCCTATCCTCAAATAGAATCATTAAACAAGCAAACATATGCAAACAATGCAAACATAACAGCAATCTTCCAAAACAGCACAGTCTATAAAGAATGCAACAGAGTATCAATACTCATTCAACTCCAAACATTATGAAAATTTACCACACTGTAGAAAATTTATCAGATCTCATTTTCCAAAAAGTTTGAAAATTTTATCACATTCTGACTTTTCTAGGGAATTTTTGCAACAGCGGTAAACTTTCTGTTTTCAAACAGCAACATGTATACTTACAAAATAAGCATGGCAAATGCTATCATTGCCACTTTAATGTAAATAAAGGAAGCAAAAAATTATTATAAATAACAGCAAGCAAATCCTAACAAAATAAAATGATGCTCCATGAAAAACACATTCATGTGACGAATGAAAACATAGCTCCAAGTGAGGTTACCGATAATGTTGAAGACGAAAGAGGGGATGCCTTCCGGGGCATCCCCAAGCTTATTTTCTTGGATCTTCCTTGAATATTTCCTTGGGGGTGCCTTGGGCATCCCCAATATTAGGTTCTTGTCACTCCTTATTCTCCTCATATTGATATCTCACCCAAAACTTGAAAACTTCAATCACACAAAACTTAACGGAAATTTGTGAGATAGGTTAGTATGATAAAGAGAAAACCATTTCACTTTGGTACTATCAAAGACAAGATTCATAATTGTTTCCACACAATGCCTACTTTAGCATATCATTTCCACAATTTATATTTAGCAATATAAGCCATGGAAATTAGAAAACAAGCAAACTATGCATTGAAAACAGAATCTGTCAAAAACAGAACAGTCTGTAGTAATCTGTACTCAAACCATACTTCTGCTACTCCAAAAATTCTGAAAAATTAGGACAACCTGAGAAATTTGTCTATTGATCTTCTTCAAAAATAATCAGAATTTTATCACGCTTGTGTTAAAAATGAGAATTGTTTTCCTGAGCACAAAAGTTTCTGTTTTTCAGCAAGATCAAATCAACTATCACTGCAAGCCATCCCAAAGGTCTTACTTGGCACTTTATTGAAACAAAAGCAATAAAACATGATTACTACAGTAGCCTAATCATGTGAACAACAAAAAACAGTAGGTAAAAGTCGTGGGTTGTCTCCCAACAAGCGCTTTTCTTTAATGCCTTTTAAGCTAGGCATGATGATTTCGATGATGCTCGCATAAAAGATAAGAATTGAAACATGAAGAGAGCATCATGAAGAATAAGACTAGCACATTTAGGTCTAACCCACTTCCTATGCATAGGGATTTTGTGAGCAAAAAACTTATGGGAACAAGAATCAACTAGCATAGGAAGGCAAAACAAGTGCAACTTCAAAAGAATCAACACATAGAGAAGAAACTTGATATTATTGAGATATGTAAGGGCATAAGTTCCTTTCTCATAATAATTTTCTGAGGCATCATGAATGAATTAAACAATATAACCATCACATACATCACTCTTTTCATGATGCACAAGCATAGAAGATTTATCACTCTTTATGGCATAGATGTCATCATAATAATCATCATAGATAGCAACCTCATTGTCATAATCAATTGAAACCTCTTCCAAAATAGTGGATGTATCACTAAATAAAGTCATGACCTCTCCAAATCTAGTTTCATCAATATTGTAATAAGATTCAACACTCTTCCAAATAGTGGGATCACTACTACCTAGAGTTGACACTCTTCCAAACCCACTTTCATCAATGTAATCATCATAAATAGGAGGCATGCTATCATCATAATAATATTTTTTATCGAAAGTAGAAGGAATCAAAGGATCATATTCATTAAGAAAACCATCCTCAACCTTAGGACAAGCATTATTTCCAGAAAATAAATTTTCAAACATATCATACTCATCAAACATAGCATCCCCAAGCTTGTGGTTTTGCATATCATCACAATCATTCTTATCAATAGCATGAATGGAACCAATAGTATAGCTAACATTATTATCATATTCTTCGAAGCAAGTGCTAAAAAGATTTTCAATATCATAAGGAATATCATTGTCTTCCCAATCATAATCATCACAACAAGCAATAGGCATAACAAAATCATCATCAATATCATCATCCTCCACCAACATATTTGATTCACTTTCATGAGGCACGATGGTGATGGGAGCAACATTATTTGAGAGAGATACCTTCTTAACTCTATTATTTCTTCTTTTCTTGTTCTTCACCACACCATGTGTGAGTTTAATTAATTCTTTCAAGCTTCTTGTTGAAGAGATTGATTGGATAGGAAGCCCCTCCCCGTTACCTGCTTCATCATAATAAACACTAGGAGGGTATTGGGAAATGTTTTCCCTTTCATTAGTACTCTCTTCATATTCCATTTGTTCTCTTGTCTTTAGATAGTTGGCAATATAAGGATTCTCAATGCAATTTACCGCACAAAACATATAAATTTCTTCTAGATCAAAATCAAGAAATCTCTCAAGATTAAATTTTGGAATACCCTTAGTTATACGTTTCATTTCTTCATACCCCTAAAGAAGACTAAGCTCATTATGATGCTCAAGGTTAATCAAGTTATCACAATTTTTGGACACGGTTTGATCATGAAAGAATTTGCATTGGATATTTAAATGACCATGTTCATTGCAAAGTTCACAAGGATGGCGAAAAAAATTAAATCCTTCAGCACAATCATCTAGCCTCGCTTGCAACTTTCTTGTTTCTAAAAATTTATGCTTCTTACAATATCTTCCCTTTTTGGTGGGCAAAGGCACTGCCAATTCACTCCACAAAAAGTGACATACTTATAAGAAACATTTTTTTATGACTTGTGCAATCATCATTAGCATTTTAGATATTCAAAGAATTTATACTAACAACATTGCAATCATGCTCATCATTCAAATATTTTGTGCCAAGCATTTTATTGACTTCTTCTTCTAACAATTGAGCACAATTTTCCGAACCATCATTTTCAAGAAAGACATTATAAAGATGATCAATAATATGATGCAACCTCAATTCCATTTTTTATGTAGTTTTCTTTTGTAAACCAAACTAGTGATAAAACAAGTAACTAAAAGATTCAATTGCAAGATCTAAAGATATACCTTCAAGCACTCACCTCCCCGACAACGGCGCCAGAAAAGAGCTTGATGTCTACTACGCAACTTTATTCTTGTAGACACGTGTTGGGCCTCCAATCAGAGAGTTTTGTAGGACAGTAGCAATTTTCCCTCAAGTGGATGACCTAAGGTTTATCAATCCGTGAGAGGTGTAGGATGAAGATGGTCTCCCTCAAATGACCCTGCAACCAAATACAAGAAATCTCTTGTGTCCCCAACACACCCAATACAATGGAAAATTGTATAGGTGCACTAGTTCGGCAAAGAGATGGTGATAGAAGTGTAATATTGATGGTAGAAATATATTTTTATAATCTGAATAAATAAAAACAGCAAGGTAGCAAGTAGTAAATGGGCACAAAAACGGTATTGCAATGCTTAAAAACAAGGCCTAGGGTCCGTACTTTCGCTAGTGCAACCTCTCAACATTGCTAACATAGTTGGATCATATGATTATCCCTCAAAGTACAGTGATACGTCTCCAACGTATCTATAATTTTTTATTGTTCCATGCTATTATATTATCAACCTTGGATGTTTTATATGCATTTATATGCTATTTTATATGATTTTTGGGACTAACCTATTAACCCAGAGCCCAGTGCCAGTTTTTGTTTTTCCCTTGTTTCAGTGTTTCGCAGGAAAGGAATATCAAACGGAGTCTAAACGGAATGAAACCTTCGGAAAAGTTATTTTTGGAAAGAAAGCAATACAGGAGACTTGGAGTGCACGTCGGGGGATCAACGAGGAAGCCACGAGGCAGGGGGCGCCCACCCCCTGGGCGCGCCCTCCACCCTCATGGGCCCCTCGTTGCTCCCCTGACGTATTTCTTCCGCCTATATATATCCATATACCCTAAAACGATCGAGGAGCAGAATAGATCGGGAGTTCCGCCGCCAGAAGCCTCCGTAGCCACCGAAAGCCAATCTAGACCCGTTCTGGCACCCTGCCGGAGGGGAATCCCTCTCCGGTGGCCATCTTCATCATCCTGGTGCTCTCCATGACGAGGAGGGAGTAGTTCTCCCTCGGGGCTGAGGGTATGTACCAGTAGCTATGTGTTTGATCTCTCTCTCTCTCTCTCTCTCTCGTGTTCTTGATTTGGCACGATCTTTGTAGGACCTTGAAGTAGATGTGTCTAGGGGGGGTGATTAGACACTTAATGCCAAAGTTGCAATTTTTAATCCTTTTTGGTTTAATTGTTGTTTAGGCATAATTTCAGCATTCACAATACATATAAAGCAATCATGCAAAGAGTGAATAGGCAGCGGAAAGTAAAGCATGCAACTTGCAAGAATGTAAAGGGAAGGGTTTGGAGAATTCAAACGCAATTGGAGACACGGATGTTTTTCCCGTGGTTCGGATAGGTGGTGCTATCCTACATCCACGTTGATGGAGACTTCAACCCACGAAGGGTAACGGTTGCGCGAGTCCATGGAGGGCTCCACCCACGAAGGGTCCACGAAGAAGCAACCTTGTCTATCCCACCATGGCCATCGCCCACGAAGGACTTGCCTCACTAGCGGTAGATCTTCACGAAGTAGGCGATATCCTTGCCCTTACAAACTCCTTGGTTCAACTCCAAAATCTTGTCGGAGGCTCCCAAGTGACACCTAGCCAATCTAGGAGACACCACTCTCCAAGAAGTAACAAATGGTGTGTTGATGATGAACTCCTTGCTCTTGTGCTTCAAATGATAGTCTCCCCAACAGTCAACTCTCTCTCATAGGATTCCGTGGAAAGAAGATTTGAGTGGAAAGCAACTTGGGGAAGGCTGGAGATCAAGATTCATATGGTAGGAATGGAATATCTTGGTCTCAACACATGAGTAGGTGGTTCTTTCTCAGAACATATGAGTTGGAAGTGTAAATGTGTTCTGATGGCTCTCTCCACGAATGAAGAGGAGGTGGAGGGGTATATATAGCATCCACACAAAATCCAACCGTTACACAGTTTACCAATCTCGGTGGGACCGAATCAACAAACTCGGTCAGACCGAAATAGTAAACCTAGTGACCGTTAGAGATTTTCGGTGGGACCGACTGGATCAACTCGGTGGGACCGATGTGCTAGGGTTAGGGTAAATCCAAAACTCGGTTTGACCGATTACTCAAACTCGGTGGGACCGATTTGGGTAATAAGCAAAACAGAGAGTTGGCCAAGCAAACTCGGTGGGGCCGATTGCATATCTCGGTGGGACCAAGGGTATTGCAATAGGTAACAAAGAGTTTGCAAGCCCATCTCGGTGAGACTGAGATCCCATCGGTGAGACCGAACTGATTAGGGTTTCTAGCAGTGGCTATGACAAGTGAAACTCGGTGGCTCCGGATAGAAATAATCGGTAGGTCCGAGTTTGGCTTTGGGTTTAGATCATATGTGGAAGTGGGAAAGTAGCTGAGGATTTTGGAGCATATCATTAAGCACTTGAGCAAGAGGCTCATTAAGCAACACCTCATCCCTCCTTGATAGTATTGGCTTTTCCTATGGACTCAATGTGATCTTGGATCACTAAAATGTAAAATGAAGAGTCTTGAGGTTTAAGCTTTAGCCAATCCTTTGTCCTTGGCATCTTGCAGAACTTCCCACAACCTTTAGTCCATGCCATTCCATTGTTGAACTTATCTGAAACATACTAGATAGAAACGTTAGTCCAACAAGAGATATGTTGTCATTAATTACCAAAACCACCTAGGGAGCACTTGTGCTTTCAACCTCCCCCTTTTTGGTAATTGATGGCAACATACATCAAAGCTTTAGATAAAGATATAAAGAACAGCAAGTAAAGCTTTGGAAGGACATGTAACAAGCATAGGCTCCCCCTACATGTATGCACTCATGTAAATGTGAAATATAGAAGCATGTGAGAGCATAACCATGACAGAGTAGGCAATGTGTTACATGTATCTTGGCCATATGCATTAGAGCAAAAGATTATCAAGGAAAATACCTTCATGCTCATGAGTCCTTCTTGCAAACAGTATGTACATAAGCAAGAATTCCTCATACTCATGATTTTGATGCATACACTTACCTTGTAGTCTTTGGCTGGCTTAGGATGGAATGAACCTGCACAAACAAGGTTAGATAACACAGGTACCTCCACTAGCCATAGCAAACCAAGGAAGCCACAAGAGAACCAAGACTGGGATGACATGTAGAGAGTGAGTACAAGGTACCACATTGGATTCAACATGTCCCCAAGAGTAAAGATATGCAACGAATTTGACTGATTTCTTTCCCTTAGGTGTCTTGCTCCCATTGAATCTTACATGGGATATTGGGAGAAGAAAGGGAACAGAAAATCAGAGCTGAAAGATACAAATGGATAGAACTTAATGCAAATAAGCACATATGAACATGTCTTTCCCCCAAAAAGACATGTGACATCTCTCCTCTTGAACATCAAGCATCTGGGATCCTTGAGTATTCTCTCCCCCTGGAAATCTCTTTCTCCCCCTTAATACTTTCTCTCTTGTAGGTTTGGTCCTTGAGACTTTCTCTCCCCCTTGAGCTTTGATGTGATCTCTCTCTCCCCCTTTGACATCAATTTCCAAGAAGGGCTTTCTGGAATCCGTCGTATAGGTTTGGTCCTTGAGACTCAGCACAAAGCAATGGATAAAACTGTGATGCTTGTAGAGGACAAGATTCATTGAGTAGAGCTGGATCAGAAGAAATATAGAACAAGTGGCAAACTATTTTTCCTGTTGCGAAGTCGGTGGCACCGAGTGGCATGTTTCGATGGTACTGAAAAGATTCGGTTGGACCGAAAATTACAAGTCGGTGAAACCGAGTTCACACAGAGGAAAACACTTGTCACCTCAGCTCACTAGACATGTAGGATCTCACAAAGATTTGCAATGAATTACCTGAAGGATTTGCAAGGAATTGAATGCAGAAAATGCAGAACAAAAACAAAAAGGAAAAGAGAAGAAACTGAAGGATCTAGATGAAGTTTTTTTGTTTTTGAAAAAGAGAAAGAAAATAAACATGCATGAGACAAATGCAATAACACACAAAAGAACACAAGAGAAATTCATCTAGAGTTGGGCGGTGACATAGTCACCTATGTTAGAGTATATTGACTTAGGAGTCAAGTGAGAACACTTGATCATAGGTCATACTCATCGTTTAAGCTCAAAATGGGGTTACCATTTTTCGTTTAAGCATCTTGATGTATTCACATCTTGTTGAGTTGCTTTGACTCATGTCTTGGAGTAAAGCTTCTCTAAGGTGGAATAACATACCTTGGGTGGTGGTGTGGTTCTTGCTCATGTAGTTGAACTTGTGTGGGTGCTCAAGGTTGATGTAGCTCATCAAGAGTTGGGAGCACCACTTGGAGTTTGAGTTCATCTACCTACATGGGTTAGTTCTTGCAAGGAAGAGCACTTGTGTATCCAAAAATGACAATCATGAAGCTCAACATAGAATTTGTCAAAGGATATGTTTGAATGGTTTTGTGCTTCCTTGTCTGCAACCACCATTGTGTAGAGACTTGGTGATGTAGAGATTGCTCAAGATGTGAGTGAGTCGCAATCTCATGGAATTAGATTCAACCAAGCACCTACATGGGTTAGACAACATGCAAGGTACAAATATATCCAAGACATAAGATAGTCATTATAAGAGATATATCATGGATTAGTCATAAGCTCATGTCTTGCATGTATCCAATGGAGTTCCTACTCCAAGTTCGAAGCATCAATAATGTTCAATTCACCTCTCAACCTGCAAAATACTTTCTCATCAAGAGGTTTAGTAAATATATTCGCTAATTGCTTATCGGTGCGAACATGCTTAAGATCAATGTCACCCTTAGCAACATGGTCTCGAATGAAATGATGACGAACTGCAATATGCTTAGTTCGAGAATGTTGTACAGGATTATGACCAATTTTGATAGCACTTTCATTGTCACAAAGCAGTGGAACATGTTTCGCATAGATCCTATAATCTTTAAGAGTTTGGGTCATCCAAAGTAATTGAGCACAACATGAACCAGCGGCAATGTATTCCGCTTTGGCGGTGGATAAGGATACCGAGTTTTGTTTCTTGGAAGACCAAGACACAAGAGATCTACCAAGAAATTGACAAGTACCCAAAGTGGACTTTCTATCAACCTTGTCTCCGGCATAATCCGAGTCGGAATAGCCAACAAGATCAAAAGAAGACCTCTTAGGATACCAAATGCCAAAGTTTGGTGTATGAATTAAGTATCTCACTATCCTTTTCACGGCCTTAAGATGACATTCTTTAGGAGCGGCTTGATATCGTGCACACATGCACACACTTAGCATAATGTCGGGACGTGAAGCACATAGGTATAACAAAGAGCCAATCATAGAGCGATAAACCTTTTGATCAACCGGTTCACCATCTTTGGTCAAATCAAGATGTCCACTAGTAGGCATGGGTGAAGGCATACCTTTGCATTCTTGCATATTGAACTTCTTGAATAAGTCCTTGGTGTACTTTGTTTGAGAGACAAATGTACCTTCCTTAGTTTGCTTGATTTGCAAACCGAGAAAGAATTTGAGTTCACTCATCATAGACATCTCAAACTTCTCTGACATTAGCTTTCCAAACTTTTCACTAAAGAGAGGGTTAGTTGAACCAAATATGATATCATCAACATAAATTTGGCATACAAATAGTTCTCCATTAACCCTTTTAGTAAAAAGAGTAGAATCAATTTTACCAATTTCAAAACCACTTGCAATAAGGAACTTGGTCAAGCATTTATACCATGCTCTAGGAGCTTGTTTAAGACCATAAAGAGCTTTGTGAAGTTTGTAAACATGATTTGGTTTCTTAGGATTGATAAAGCCGGGAGGTTGTTTAACATAAACTTCCTCCTCTATTTTACCATTTAGAAAAGCACTTTTAATGTCCATTTGGTACAAGGTGATATTATGGTGATTAGCATAGGCAAGTAAGATGCGAATGGACTCAAGTCTAGCAACGGGAGCATATGTCTCACCATAGTCCATACCTTCGACTTGTGTGTACCCTTGGGCGACGAGACGTGCTTTGTTGCGAACCACTTGTCGATCTTCATCTTGCTTGTTGCGAAACACCCATTTGGTACCAATGATGTTGTGGTTGTTGTCGGGCTTCTCAACCAATGTCCAAAGTTGGTTTCTCTCAAAGTTGTGTAGCTCTTCATGCATAGCGTTTATCCAATCCGGATCTTCCAATGCTTCTTCAACCTTCATAGGTTCAATGCTAGAGATGAATGAATAGTTTTCACAAAAGTTAGCTAAACGAGTCTTTGAGCGAGTGATTCTCCCGGTTTGTATATCATTGAAGATTTTCTCAACGGGATGATCTTTGGCAATTCTTGCTCGAACTCGTGAGAGCTTTTGCTTGGGTCTTCGTTGAACATCTTCTTCATCTTGTTCTTCTTCTTGGCCTTCTTCATTGTTGACGTTGTCGTTCTCTTGTCGTGGTGGAGAAGGAGGTTGTTGATGTTCGTCTTGATGCATTTCCTTGTCTTCTTCATCTTGGTGTGTCCCACTTGTGGATGCTTCCGTATCAATTCTTGGTTCACCTTGTTGTGAAGTAGAAGCTTCCACTTGGACGGACGAGGTATTCTCCTTCACCTCCGTTGGACGAATTTTGCCAATGGACAAGTCTTGGATTGCTTCTGAAGGGTCTTTGTCTCCTACATCGATTGACAATTGCTCTACTTGCAAGCCATTAGATTCATCAAACTTCACATCTACCGTCTCTTCAACCTTTCGGGTGAAATTGTTGTAGACACGGTAAGTGTGAGAGTTTGAGCCATAACCAAGTAGAAAACCTTCATGAGATTTAGGAGCAAACTTTGAACGACGATTCTTGTCAAGAATGTAGCACTTTGAGCCAAATACTCGAAAGTATCCAACTTGGGGTTTGTTACCAGTGAGGAGCTCGTATGCCGTCTTGCCGAGTAGCTTGTGAAGATACAAGCGATTTGTTGCATGACAAGCTATCTCAACCGCTTCTGCCCAAAAGTGCTTTGGCGTCTTGTATTCATCAAGCATCATTCTTGCCATTTCGATGAGCGTCCGGTTCTTCCTCTCAACAACTCCATTTTGTTGAGGTGTGTACGTAGCCGAGAACTCGTGTGAAATCCCTTCTTCGTCAAGAAAGGTGTCCACATTTGCGTTCTTGAACTCCGTTCTGTTGTCACTCCGAACCTTCTTGATCTTCACGTCAAACTGATTTTGGGCCTTCCTAGCGAAGTTTTTGAAGATCTTCTGGACCTGCGATTTGTCATTAAGAAAGAACATCCACGTAAATCTTGAAAAATCATCAACTATAACTAGACCAAAAGAATTTCCACTGAGACTCTTGTAGGCGTTGGGACCAAAAAGATCCATATGAAGTAGCTCGAGTGGCCTCCTTGTGGTCATGATGTTCTTCACGGGATGCCTTCCTCCAACCATTTTACCTGCTTGACAAGCACTACAAAGTCTATCCTTATCAAATATGACATCGTTAACTCCAAGGATATGATTTCCTTTAATAAGCTTGTCAAGGTTTCTCATGCCAACGTGACCTAGTCGTCTATGCCACAACCAACCTTTTGAGGATTTAGCACTAAAGCAAGTTTTAGGTTGTGCCTTTTTAGATAAATCGACAATGTAAAGATCACCTCTACGCATACCGGTAAAGACCATTTTATGATTGTCTCGATGAAATACTTGGCAATCTACCTCAGTAAATAGGACATTCAAACCGAAATCAGCAAGTCTAGATACTGAAAGTAAGTTGTAGCCGAGAGATTCAACGAGCATGACATTTTGAATGGAACTATCATGTGAGATGGCCACCTTACCAAGGCCAACCACTTTACCCTTTGAATTATCACCAAAGGTGACATATTTCCGAGGGCCGTCATTTTCAGCAAGCTCACGAAACATCTCTTCATCTCCGGTCATATGATCAGTACATCCACTATCAAGAACCCATTCCTTTCCTCCTGACGCATATCCCCGAAGATTGGCCGTAAGACCGAAATGTCTCATTGCATCATCAAGATCGAAGTCACTATCATCATCATCATCATAGTATCCATGTTCACCATGATCTTGTGACTCATCATTTCCTAAAGAGGGTAATTCATTAGATAAATGATCATCAAAGTAGTCACTTTTATGAATTCTTATAGCTTCGGATACAATAATTCCAACATCTCCTTTAGCACGCTTGAGATTGGTAAGCTCAAATAGACAATCACCGAAACTAGGATCACTAGAGTTCATCTTACTCAAGGCAATAGGTTTATGGAGAATTTCATCCAAATTTTTCAAGGAATGATCGGGAAATCGTTCCTCAAGAAATTTCCATATAGTATAGGCACAATTAAGAGTAGGCGAACTTGCAATCAAATTTTTGGGCAATCCTCTAATGATGAGCTCAATAGTTCTATGATTGCGAATCATGTCAATATCTTCATCTAGGGTAGGATGCGAAGGATCAATATGAGGTGCACAAGGGCTAGCAATATACTTGTTCAAATGATATTGATTGAAAATTACAAGCATCTCATTTTTCCACTCAGGAAAATACTCTCCATCAAGAATATGCACTCCATGTCTAAGACTCCCTAAAGTAGACACATCCATCTTCCTCCAATGGTGATTAAACCAAGGCAATGGAGACCAAAACTCTGATACCACTTGTAGGACCTTGAAGTAGATGTGTCTAGAGGGGGGTGATTAGACACTTAATGCCAAAGTTGCAATTTTTAAGCCTTTTTGGTTAAAGTGTTGTTTAGGCATAATTTCAGCATTCACAATACATATCAAGCAAGCATGCAAAGAGTGAATAGGCAGCGGAAAGTAAAGCATGCAACTTGCAAGAATGTAAAGGGAAGGTTTGGAGAATTCAAACGCAATTGGAGACACGGATGTTTTTCCCGTGGTTCGGATAGGTGGTGCTATCCTACATCCACGTTGATGGAGACTTCAACCCACGAAGGGTAACGGTTGCGCGAGTCCACGGAGGGCTCCACCCACGAAGGGTCCACGAAGAAGCAACCTTGTCCATCCCACCATGGCCATCGCCCACGAAGGACTTGCCTCACTAGCGGTAGATCTTCACGAAGTAGGCGATCTCCTTGCCCTTACAAACTCCTTGGTTCAACTCCACAATCTTGTCAGAGGCTCCCAAGTGACACCTAGCCAATCTAGGAGACACCACTCTCCAAGAAGTAACAACTGGTGTGTTGATGATGAACTCCTTGCTCTTGTGCTTAAAATGATAGTCTCCCCAACACTCAACTCTCTCTCATAGGATTTGGATCTGGTGGAAAGAAGATTTGAGTGGAAAGCAACTTGGGGAAGGCTAGAGATCAAGATTCATATGGTAGGAATGGAATATCTTGGTCTCAACACATGAGTAGGTGGTTCTTTCTTAGAACATATGAGTTGGAAGTGTAAATGTGTTCTGATGGCTCTCTCCACGAATGAAGAGGAGGTGGAGGGGTATATATAGCCTCCACACAAAATCCAACCGTTACACACAGTTTACCAATCTCGGTGGGACCGAATCAACAAACTCGGTCAGACCGAAATAGTAAACCTAGTGACCGTTAGAGATTTTCGGTGGGACCGACTGGATCAACTCGGTGGGACCGATGTGCTAGGGTTAGGGTAAATCCAAAACTCGGTTTGAACGATTACTCAAACTCGGTGGGACCGATTTGGGTAATAAGCGAAACAGAGAGTTGGCCAAGCAAACTCGGTGGGGCCGATTGCATATCTCGGTGGGACCGAGGGTATTGCAATAGGTAACAGAGAGTTTGCAAGCCCATCTCGGTGAGACCGAGATCCCATCGGTGAGACCGAACTGATTAGGGTTTCTGGCAGTGGCTATGACAAGTGAAACTCGGTGGTGCCGGATAGAAATAATCGATAGGTCCGAGTTTGGCTTTGGGTTTAGATCATATGTGGAAGTGGGAAAGTAGCTGAGGATTTTGGAGCGTATCATTAAGCACTTGAGCAAGAGGCTCATTAAGCAACACCTCATCCCTCCTTGATAGTATTGGCTTTTCCTATGGACTAAATGTGATCTTGGATCACTAAAATGTAAAATGAAGAGTCTTGAGCTTTAAGTTTTAGCCAATCCTTTGTCCTTAGCATCTTGGAGAACTCCCCACAACCTTTAGTCCATGCCACTCCATTGTTGAACTTATCCGAAACATACTAGATAGAAACATTAGTCCAACAAGAGATATGTTGTCATTAGTTACCAAAACCACCTAGGGAGCACTTGTGCTTTCAATCTTGATGTATAGCGAGCTTTGCTATTATAGTTGGATCTTATGATGTTTCTCCCCTCTCTACTCTCTTGTAATGGATTGAGTTTTCCCTTTGAAGTTATCTTATCGGATTGAGTCTTTAAGAATTTGAGAACACTTGATGTATGTCTTGTGTGGGATACCCGTGGTGGCAATGGGTTATTCTATTGATCCAATTGATGTATGTTTTGGTGATCAACTTGCGGGTTCCGCCCATGAACCTATTCATAGGGGTTGGCACACGTTTTCGTCTTGACTCTCCGGTAGAATCTTTGGGGCACTCTTTGAGGTTCTATGTGTTGGTTGAATAGATGAATCTGAGATTGTGTGATGCATGTCATATAATAATACCCATAGATACTTGAGGTGACATTGGAGTATCTAGGTGACATTAGGGTTTTGGTTGATTTATTTCTTAAGGTGTTATTCTAGTACAAACTCTAGGGCTGTTTGTGACACTTATAGGAATAGCCCAACGGATTGATTGGAAAGAATAAATTTGAGGTGGTTCCGTACCCTACCATAATATCTTCATTTGTTCTCCGCTATTAGTGAATTTGGAGTGACTCTTTGTTGCATGTTGAGGGATAGTTATATGATCCAATTATGTTATTATTGTTGAGAGAACTTGCACTAGTGAAAGTATGAACCCTAGGCCTATTTTCAACGCATTGCATTACCATTTGTGCTCACTTTTATCATTAGTTACCTTGCTGTTTTTATATTTTCAGATTACAAAAACCTTTACCTACCATCCATATACCACTTGTATCACCATCTCTTCGCCGAACTAGTGCACCTATACAATTTACCATTGTATTGGGTGTGTTGGGGACACAAGAGACTCTTTGTTATTTGGTTGCAGGGTTGCTTGAGAGAGACCATCTTCATCCTACGCCTCCTACGGATTGATAAACCTTAGGTCATCCACTTGAGGGAAATTTGCTACTGTCCTACAAACCTCTGCACTTGGAGGCCCAACAACGTCTACAAGAAGAAGGTTGTGTAGTGGACATCATACAGCAAGGAATCACTCCCAAGTTCCTATTAGCGGAGAACAAAAGGTAGGAATTGTTTGTAGGGTCCTAAGCCACCTCAAAGCTATTCTTTCCGATCGATCTATTCAAGATTTCGTACTACAATGACACAAAGCTATTGCTTCCGTTCGATCTATCCTAGAGTTCGTACTAGAATAACACCAAAGCATATTCATATTCATAATACTCTGTGACGCCCGGATAGTTAAGCTATAGTAACCCTCTACTAATGATGCCACATCACCACGGTTACCGTTGTTAGTCTTGCGGTGAATCAAATCCCGTTTGAATTCAAATTTAAAATAAAGTTAAACGATAAAAGTTTTCAAACATAAAAAAAATTAAAATGTGCTAAATGTGACAAATAAATCCTAAGTAATAATGGTGGAGAAACCAACATTTTAGAAGTATTTGAATACCCTAAAATAATTAAATCACAGCCCCATTAATCCATTTTCATTTATGCAAAATCCAAATGAATTCAAATGCTCATCCAATCTTTTGTGGCAATACTAAATAATGCCTAGTATTTGATCTGGAAAGTTTCTTATTTTACAAAAAAGCATTGGTGGCTCTACTTAATGCAAAACAGTGTAGAAAAACTAAACAGAGAAATAAAAAAACTAAAAGAGAAGAAAAGAAAAAGTTAAATCCTAACACTGTTCACCTAAAAGCCTAGTACTACAGAAGGCCCAACCCACCAGTGGGCTTTTCTCCTACCACTTGAACAGAAGAGGGAGGCCATGGCGCTGGCAATGCTCGCACGCCGTCCACGCCGTGGATGTCGCGTTGTCGGCCATCCCGCGGCTCCCTGGGTGGATAAGGCCGCACCTCGACACCCGCGACGGAACCCTAGCTACCTCATTCGTCCCCCACGCGCCGCTCTCTTCCTCCCCTGCATTAGACCGCTGCCACTGTCACCATGGCCGCCGTCGTCTACGTGCTCACTGTCGCCGCCGCCGCCTAGGGCCGCGCCAGGAGCCTCGCCGAGCCTCGCCGTCGTCCGCCTCGTCCTCTCCGACCACCACCTCGAGCTCGGCGGCACCTCACCGACGGGATCGACGCGTCTTCCTCGCCTACGGCCGTCGCTGCCCCGCGCCCGATCTACCTCACCGGAGCTCCTCGGTCACGCCGGTCGCGTCCTTCGCCTCCCCTCGTGAGCACCACTCCCATTCCCCTCGTACCCCCTCCGATCCGCCGCCGTTCCGTCGTAGTTAAAGGTCGCCGTGGCCGCGGACGCCCGTGGCTGTGCTCCCGCGCGCCGTGCTAGTCCGCCGCGTTCCCGCCCTCCGCATGCTGCTCCTGCCCCGCTCCCGTGCGCCCCCTGGCCGTCCCTTTGTCGCACCGGGCGCACACCAGGCCGCGCCCTCGCGCGCGTATGTCCTCCTAGGCCATGCCTCTGCTTCCGTGGCTGCTGCTCCTGCTGCACTGCTGCTTGCTGCGCGCGCGCCTAGTTGGCTGCTGCCTTGCCGCTGCTGCCCGCTCCTGCGGCTGCAATTTGCTTCTCTACTACCGTTGCTACAGTAACTGAATGTTACTGTAGCGCTGGCTAGCTTCTGTTATTTCTACTCTATTAGCCATCTGGATGGCAACATAACTGTGGTCAAATAAAGTTTAATTTAGCTGAAATTAATTTGTTTAGGTAATATACTTGACAAACTCCATTTTATCTCACTGGACCACATCCATTTGATGCATGTATTAAATACTATGAAAATCACAAAATGCTATCTTTTGTTAACTGAAGACAGTTTTAACCTCTAGCACCGTGCGTGGGGGTTGTATGTGTGTGGCCGGCTATGCAACAGCCGTGTGTGGCCGTCCCTTGTTTAACTAGTATAGCTTTGGATTAAAATTAGTGGTTAGTTACTCTAGTAGTAGATGACATGTAGGCCCCCACTTTAAATAAGTTAGATTTATTTATTTATGTAGGTAAATAGTCTATGACATGTGGGCCACACATTCCTTTTGACTAGTCAAATTGACTTAGTCAACCCAAATTAGAATAATATGTTAGTTCTAGAAAATAAATTAAACTTTAAAAATTAGTATAAGATAATCCGTAGCTCGGATGAAAATACTTTGTACATGAAAGTTGTTCAGAACGACGAGACGAATCCGGATACGCAGCCCGTTCGTCCGCTACACATCCCTAGCATAGCAATCACGCAACTTTCCCCCTCCGGTTCATCTGTCTGAAAACGTGAAACACCGGGAATACTTTCCCGGATGTTTCCCCCCTTCGCCGGTATCACCTATCCCTGCGTTAGATCACCTCTAGCACCACGTTTGTCATGTTATGATTTGATTGCTCTGTTATTTATTGTGTCCCCCCTCCGTTACTTCTTTCCGGTAGACTACGAGACCGACGCCGCTGCTACCCAGTACGATTACGGAGTTGACGACCCCTCTCTCTTGCCAGAGCAACCAGGCAAGCCCCCCCCCCCCTTGATCACCAGATATCGCCTACTCTCCTCTATACTGCTTGCATTAGAGTAGTGTAGCATGTTACTGTTTTCCGTTCATCCTATCCTGATGCATAGCCTGTCCTTGCTACTGCTGTTGTTACCTTTACCTGCAAACCTAATGCTTAGTATAGGATGCTAGTTTATCATCAGTGACCCTACATTCTTGTCCGTCTGCCATGCTATACTATCGGGCCGTGATCACTCGGGAGGTGATCACGGGTATGTACTATATACTTTATACATGATACATGTGGTGACTAAAGACGGGTAGGCTCGTAGGAGCACCCGCGAGTGGATCTTTGAGGCGGAGCGACAGGGCAGGTTCCAACCACCTAGGAGAGAGGTGGGCCTAGCCCTGGTCGGTGTTCGCGGATACTTAACACGCTTAACGAGATCTGGGTATTTGATCTGAGTCTGGCCATTTGGTCTATACGCACTAACCATCTACGTGGGAGCAGTTATGGGTATCCCGGCGTCGTGGTATCAGCCGAAGCCTTCGTGTCGTCAGCGACTGAGTGGCGCGCGCCGGATTGGACTGGAAAGCCACTAGGCTAGGTCTGCTTCCGGCCGCGTACGCAACGTGCAGGTGTGCAAAGGGCGATGGGCCCAGACCCCTGCGCCATAGGATTTAGACCGGCGTGCTGACCTCTCTGTTGTGCCTAGGTAGGGCTGCAACGTGTTGATCTTCCGAGGCCGGGCATGACCCAGAAAAGTGTGTCCGGCCAAATGGGATCGAGCGTGTTGGGGTATGTGGTGCACCCCTGCAGGGAAGTTTATCTATTCGAATAGCCGTGTCCCTCGGTAAAAGGACGACCCGGAGTTGTATCTTGACCTTATGACAACTAGAACTGGATACTTAATAAAACACACCCTTCCAAGTGCCAGATACAACCGGTGCTCGCTCTCTCACAGGGCGACAAGGGGAGGATCATCGGTTAGGATTATGCTATGCGATGCTTCTTGGAGGACTTCAGTCTACTCTCTTCTACATGCCGCAAGATGGAGGTGGCCAGAAGCGTAGTCTTCGACAGGATTAGCTATCCCCCTCTTATTCTGGCTTTCTGCAGTTCAGTCCACTGATATGGCCCTTTACACATATATCCATGCATATGTAGTGTAGTTCCTTGCTTGCGAGTACTTTGGATGAGTACTCACGGTTGCTTTCTCCTTCTTTTCCCTCTATCCCTTCTACCTGGTTGTCGCAACCAGATGTTGGAGCCCAGGAGCCAGATGCCACCGTCGACGACGACTCCTGCTACACCAGAGGTGCCTACTACTACATGCTGCCCGCTGACGACGACCAGGAGTAGTTTAGGAGGATCCCAGGCAGGAGGCCCGCGCCTCTTTCGATCTGTATCCCAGTTTGTGCTAGCCATCTTATGGCAACTTGTTTAACTTATGTCTGTACTCAGATATTGTTGCTTCCACTGACTCGTCTATGATCGAGCTCTTGTATTCGAGCCTTCGAGGCCCCTGGCTTGTAATATGATGCTTGTATGACTTATTTTATTTGTAGAGGTGTGTTTTGATATCTTCCCGTGAGTCCCTGATCTTGATCGTACACGTTTGCGTGTATGATTAGTGTACGATTAAATCGGGGGCGTCACAAGTTGGTATCAGAGCCGACTGCCTGTAGGAATCCACCTTTCCAACTCCTTGGCCGAAGTCGAGTCTAGGCATTGCAAAACTTTTACTAATTTGGCTGTGTGTCTTATGGGCACACGTCGCCATCGGGTGGTTGTAGGATCTTTTACTCCTTGACCTATACTCTGGGGCTCTGACATCTCTTCTATTCGGGTTAAATGATTTTGCTAAAATCCAACTCTAGGTTCTCGTTACCACTTCCTGCCAGAGAGCCCTTGAATACGGATGATCGGATGCTTCAACGAAAGATTCTGACAATACTCTCGGATGTTCCCTCGATACTTTGTGCCATCCCTCTTGCAATTCCCCTTCCATCGTAAACCCTTAAGGATAACTACTTATAGTTGTTGTTCTTACATTCATCCCCAGTTGATCTTGTTATTACAAGATACCCTGAAATTCTCTCTAATGTTTCGAGGATACGTTGTGCCTACTGCCTTGCAGTTCTTGCCACATGAATATCCCTACGGATAATTTCTCACACTTACAAAGTATCCACTCATCTCCAGTTGATTCATGTATGTCATCAATCCTCGAAATACCATTCGATCTTCCAAAAATCCACAGGAGCCTATTGCTGTTGAAATTCTTGCTTGCTTACATTTTGGTTAATCCCATAAGTCTAGTAATTTTATTGGCATCCTTTGCCACTACCCTTTTGAGTCCATTGATTCAATAAGATGCGAATGCTCGCATTCCTCAGTCGAATCCTTGAATTCATTCTTCCGACTCAGTGTCAATTTGTACATGAGCTGGATCTCGACCAATCAAATTGCCATCGAATGTACCCCTAAGCCTACTCAACTTATCCATCCTTGATCAGAGCGTTGCTTCTGATCCCCTGATTTCGAAATCATAATTCTTTTGCATGTGAACTTTGAATTAGTCAGTTGTTTCTATAATCAGGTCTACTTGCATTCTTCTTCCTCTGGTTGAGTACCGATGCTCACATCATATCCCTTGTGGACCATCGGTTCCTTTGTTGGATTTTATCCGACAGGGTGCTTCATATTGAATAACCTTGTGAGCCTTTCCATGGGTATATAATGCCTTTGGTAAATTGTATCATTTGCTTTCTCCAGCGTACTCTACTCTCGAGCTTGAGTTATTTATTCCTGAAATTGTGGTATATGCTCCTAAGATGCCTCGATGGGTTGAACCTATGCCTTCCATATTATGTGTGAACTCGAAAGTTTTCACGAGTCATAGTCGTCTGGTATTTTGCCAGATAATTCAACCCTACAACTTCTTCGAAAAAGAGAAGTGAAAGAAAGGTTATACACTGAAGAAGTGGGAGTCGACCTTGAACTTGTGTTCATGCCCATGGACACAATGTATATCCTATCATGGAAGCTTCTTGTAATAATAACTATCCCCTTGATATAATATCATTTGGTATCTGTGAATTGATCCTTGCAATCGTGGTTCCGACCATATGTTCTTCTTTGATCCCATTTCTCGGGCAAGTTTAAGCGCTTGTCTTCTGTAGAGCAATACCCCAGTCCAACCTCTACTTTGATCCGTCGTCGAGTATTACCCCCTCTGGTATCTTGAGATTATCACGGAACTGCATAACTTCTTATGAGTTCTTCTTCAAGTATTATTTCTCACTGATTCCAAAATTTTCCCCGGATTCTGAGTTGTTAGACACTCAAGGACACTGATAGTGAATTGATTCTGTACTCCGATTCAATAACTATAAGTAATTTTCATTGCTTACGAGTTTAATAATCCTTCAAGTCATTCCTAGCCCGGTTGGCTATATCATTATCGTGCTAAATTTTAACCGTGCTACCTAGTCTAGATTCCTGGGTGCACCCTTCTATCATTGTTCAGTTGTCTATGTTGCCCTCGAGCATACATCATTATATCATTTGATCCGACAAATGATATTTCCTTGTTCACCTAATTGTGGGAATCCATATTTTTGGGAAATCTCGATGATATGTCACTGAGTCCATTAGCCACCTCCTCATCCACTCCTTGGTTTAATGCCGAACTCTGGTTTCGGGACCTGCTTCCATAGTCCATTTCTCGATAATCTTGTAACTCCATCTCGTCAAATTGTGTTTGCCCCCTTTCCTTCTCGGGCATCATGAGTCCAAGGTATCATGCACCAATCAGATCTGGATCTTGGTCAGATATGATGATTGGTACATATTTCCAAGAGTTATAACATAGGTCTTTATATGACCCGGTAAGATGGTGTCATGCCTAGCACACCTGGCCGGAGGACCTATTGTTATAGTCCCCTTTTTAGCAAAGTTATCCATTTTTCCATGAGGAAACTGTAAGACTTATTCTATGAGTTGTTCCTGATGGATCCTTTGTGTAACCCGAAGTCTGACCTTTGCTTGAATACCATGTCAGCGCTATCTCGAAGCATGTCTATGGTACTCCGATTTTCAATAAGAACATTTGAAGCACCATGCTAAATGTTTGTTGTTGAAATTACCCAAACACCGTTGTATGGGTAATGTCATAAAATTTGTCTCTCCTACCTAAAAGAGTTTTCTACCTTCTATCCGGTCTTGGATATCATACTCTGCTTGTTCTTGGGAAGGATATACCCCTGAAATATGTGTTTAATCACATTTTTCCTTTCCATTGTTTTGTTTAACCTTTCTTGTGATCTATATGATCCAAGCAGAAATATTCTCCTGTTTATGTAAACACCGTGGTGTACAATTCTGTTAGCATGACCCTGTTACTATTGTTGATGGCATTCCGGTAACCACCAACGGACGAGAATCTTGCCTACTGGTCCGCCTCGTTCAACGAGCAGGAAAATGGTTCTCTTCGTCCCTCGCCCTTGGTACCAACGTTGTTGCCAACATAACCGACAGTCTCTTCTCTGACATGCCTGGCCATCATGATGCCTTGCTATCATGACCGTGCAAGATGTCAGTGCCCTCCTACTTTACCCACATGGTGGGCCCATAACCCACAAGTTCCACAGGATCGAAACCTGACTCTCCTGTACACCCCTGTTGCCAAAGTTATTCCTCGCGCTTGACTTCGTATGTAATTCACGAGGTCACTTTCCCAGTGATCTATTCTGGTATCAGACGCAATACTTATTCTCGTTGCTCTAGAACCCTTTCACACTTCGTTCAGGCATTAAACGATTGCCTACCCGCTTGAAACTTCTCATGGTACCGACTTACTTACTCTCGATATTTTCTTAAGTTTCAGTTAGAGAGTTACTTTCTGCCACCTTCCCCGATGTTAGCTACCAGATAGTCAACCTTGCAGAGGTCCGTTCTCCCGGAATATACCCACCCTTTATTCTTTCGTAAGTACGATGGAGTTCCCGAAGAAAGGATGCCGACTTCATGATGATGACCTGGAGCAAAAAAAAGCATGAACGTAATGGATCGACCTCTTCGAGAAGAGCAACCAAGACCGAGAAGACTCGTTAGAATTCCGTAACCAAATCCCTTCCCCCTTACTTCCCCTTAAATCTCGGGACGAGATTTCTTGTAGTGGAGGAGAATTGTGACGCCTAGATAGTTAAGCTATAGTAACCCTCTACTAATGATGCCACATCACCACGCTTACCGTTGTTAGTCTTGCGGTGAATCAAATCCCATTTGAATTCAAATTTAAAATAAAGTTAAACGATAAAAGTTTTCAAACATAAAAAAAATTAAAATGTGCTAAATGTGACAAATAAATCCTAAGTAATAATGGTGGAGAAACCAACATTTTAGAAGTATTTGAATACCCTAAAATAATTAAATCACAGCCCCATTAATCCATTTTCATTTATGCAAAATCCAAATGAATTCAAATGCTCATCCAATCTTTTGTGGCAATACTAAATAATGCCTAGTATTTGATCTGGAAAGTTTCTTATTTTACAAAAAAGCATTGGTGGCTCTACTTAATGCAAAACAGTGTAGAAAAACTAAACAGAGAAATAAAAAAACTAAAAGAGAAGAAAAGAAAAAGTTAAATCCTAACATTGTTCACCTAAAAGCCTAGTACTACAGAAGGCCCAACCCACCAGTGGGCTTTTCTCCTACCACTTGAACAGAAGAGGGAGGCCATGGCGCTGGCAATGCTCGCACGCCGTCCACGCCGTGGATGTCGCGTTGTCAGCCATCCCGCGGCTCCCTGGGTGGATAAGGCCGCACCTCGACACCCGCGACGGAACCCTAGCTACCTCATTCGTCCCCCACGCGCCGCTCTCTTCCTCCCCTGCATTAGACCGCTGCCACTGTCACCATGGCCGCCGTCGTCTACGTGCTCACTATCGCCCCCGCCGCCTAGGGCCGCGCTAGGAGCCTCGCCGTCGTCCGCCTCGTCCTCTCCGACCACCACCTCGAGCTCGGCGGCACCTCACCGACGGGATCGACGCGTCTTCCTCGCCTACGGCCGTCGCTGCCCCGCGCCCGATCTGCCTCACCGGAGCTCCTCGGTCACGCCGGTCGCGTCCTTTGCCTCCCCTCGTGAGCACCGATCCCATTCCCCCGTACCCCCTCCGGTCCGCCGCCGTTCTGTCGTAGTTAAAGGTCGCCGTGGCCGCGGACGCCCGTGGCTGTGCTCCCGTGCGCCGTGCTAGTCGGCCGCGTTCCCGCCCTCCGCATCCTGCTCCTGCCCCGCTCTCGTGCGCCCCCTGGCCGTCCCTTTGTCGCACCGGGCACACACCAGGCCGCGCCCTCGCGTGCGTATGTCCTCCTAGGCCTTGCCTCTGCTTCCGTGGCTGCTGCTCCTGCTGCACTGCTGCTTGCTGCGTGCGCGCCTAGACGGCTGCTGCCTTGCCGCTGTTGCCCGCTCCTGCGGCTGCAATTTGCTTCTCTGCTACCGCTGCTACAGTAACTGAATGTTACTGTAGCGCTGGCTAGCTTCTGTTATTTCTACTCTATTAGCCATCTGGATGGCAACAAAACTATGGTCAAATAAAGTTTAATTTAGCTGAAATTAATTTGTTTAGGTAATATACTTGACAAACTCCATTTTATCTCACTGGACCAAATCCATTTGATGCATGTATTAAATACTATGAAAATCACAAAATGCTATCTTTTGTTAACTAAAGACAGTTTTAACCTCTAGCACCGTGCGTGGGGGCTGTATGTGTGTGGCCGGCTATGCAACAGCCGTGTGTGGCCGTCCCTTGTTTAACTAGTATAGCTTTGGATTAAAATTAGTGGTTAGTTAGTCTAGTAGTAGATGACATGTAGGCCCCCACTTTAAATAAGTTAGATTTATTTATTTATGTAGGTAAATAGTCTATGACATGTGGGCCACACATCCCTTTTGACTAGTCAAATTGACTTAGTCAACCCGAATTAGAATAATATGTTAGTTCTAGAAAATAAATTAAACTTTAAAAATTAGTATAAGATAATCCGTAGCTCGGATGAAAATACTTTGTACATGAAAGTTGTTCAGAACGACGAGACGAATCCGGATACGCAGCCCGTTCGTCCGCTACACATCCCTAGCATAGCAATCACGCAACTTTCCCCCTCCGGTTCATCTGTCTGAAAACGCGAAACACCGGGAATACTTTCCCGGATGTTTCCCCCCTTCGCCGGTATCACCTATCCCTGCGTTAGATCACCCCTAGCACCACGTTTGTCATGTTATGATTTGATTGCTCTGTTATTTATTGTGTCAACCCTCCGTTACTTCTTTCCGGTAGACTACGAGACCGACGCCGCTGCTACCCAGTATGATTACGGAGTTGACGACCCCTCTCTCTTGCCAGAGCAACCAGGCAAGCCCCCCCTTGATCACCAGATATCGCCTACTCTCCTCTATACTGCTTGCATTAGAGTAGTGTAGCATGTTACTGTTTTCCGTTCATCCTATCCTGATGCATAGCCTGTCCTTGCTACTGCTGTTGTTACCTTTACCTGCAAACCTAATGCTTAGTATAGGATGCTAGTTTATCATCAGTGACCCTACATTCTTGTCCGTCTGCCATGCTATACTATCGGGCCGTGATCACTCGGGAGGTGATCACGGGTATGTACTATATATTTTATACATGATACATGTGGTGACTAAAGACGGGTAGGCTCGTAGGTGCACCCGCGAGTGGATCTTTGAGGCGGAGCGACAGCGCAGGTTCCGACCACCTAGCAGAGAGGTGGGCCTGGCCCTGGTCGGTGTTCGCGGATACTTAACACGCTTAACGAGATCTGGGTATTTGATCTGAGTCTAGCCATTTGGTCTATACGCACTAACCATCTACGTGGGAGCAGTTATGGGTATCCCGGCGTCGTGGTATCAGCCGAAGCCTTCATGACGTCAGCGACTGAGTGGCGCGCACCGGATTGGACTGGAAAGCTACTAGACTAGGTCTGCTTCCGGCCGCGTACGCAACGTGCAGGTGTGCAAAGGGCGATGGGCCCAGACCCCTCCACCATAGGATTTAGACCGGCGTGCTGACCTCTCTGTTGTGCCTAGGTAGGGTTGCGACGTGTTGATCTTCCGAGGCCGGGCATGACCCAGAAAAGTGTGTCCGGCCAAATGGGATCGAGCGTGTTGGGGTATGTGGTGCACCCCTGCAGGGAAGTTTATCTATTCGAATAGCCGTGTCCCTCGGTAAAAGGACGACCCGGAGTTGTATCTTGACCTTATGACAACTAGAACCGGATACTTAATAAAACACACCCTTCCAAGTGCCAGATACAACCGGTGATCGCTCTCTCACAGGGCGACGAGGGGAGGATCATCGGTTAAGATTATGCTATGCGATGCTACTTGGAGGACTTCAGTCTACTCTCTTCTACATGCTGCAAGATGGAGGTGGCCAGAAGCGTAGTCTTCGACAGGATTAGCTATCCCCCTCTTATTCTGGCTTTCTGCAGTTCAGTCCACTGATATGGCCCTTTACACATATATTCATGCATATGTAGTGTAGTTCCTTGCTTGCGAGTACTTTGGATGAGTACTCACGGTTGCTTTCTCCTTCTTTTCCCTCTATCCCTTCTACCTGGTTGTCGCAACCAGATGTTGGAGCCCAGGAGCCAGATGCCACCGTCGACGACGACTCCTGCTACACCGGAGGTGCCTACTACTACGTGTTGCCCGCTGACGACGACCAGGAGTAGTTTAGGAGGATCCCAGGCAGGAGGCCTGCGCCTCTTTCGATCTGTATCCCAGTTTGTGCTAGCCATCTTATGGCAACTTGTTTAACTTATGTCTGTACTCAGATATTGTTGCTTCCACTGACTCGTCTATGATCGAGCTCTTGTATTCGAGCCTTTGAGGCCCCTGGCTTGTAATATGATGCTTGTATGACTTATTTTATTTGTAGAGTTGTGTTGTGATATCTTCCCGTGAGTCCCTGATCTTGATCGTACACGTTTGCGTGTATGATTAGTGTACGATTAAATCGGGGGCGTCACATACTCAATCCACACAAAGAACTATACAGAGACCCCGAAGTTTCCGTCAGAGAAAAACGTGCATCAACCCCTATGCATAGATTACCCCAATATCACCGCGAGAATCAGCGAGTTGAATGCCATAACATATATCAAGTGAATCAATAAGATACCCCAATTGTCACCTCAAGTATTCATACCACAAGACATATATCATGTTTTCTCATCTCTGAATATTCAATCCGACAAGACAAAACTTCAAAGGGTAAAGATTCAATTCATCACAACGAGAGTATAGAGGGGAGAAACATCATATGATGCGACTATACTAACAAACCCCATGATATAGATCATGAGAGAGAGAGAGATTAAACACATAGCTACTGGTAAAAACCCTCAGCCCCGAGGGTGGATTACTCCCTCCTCATCGTGGTGGTTGCCAGGATGATGAAGATGGCCACCGGAGATGATTCCCCCCTTCGGGAGGGTGCCGAAACGGGTCTAGATTGGTTTTTGGTGGCTATGGAGCCCTGCGGTGATGGAACTTCTGATCTAGGTTAACCACGAAGGGTTTCGGAATATTTGGGAATTTATAGTGTAAGAGGCCACCGAGGTGGGCACAACCCACCTGGGCGCGCCAGGGGGGCCTGGCTCGCCCTGGTGGGTTGTGCCCCCCTCGGGGCACCCCCAAGTGCTACTCTGGCCCATAAAAAAATCCACAAAAAGTTTCGCGGTGTTTAGACTCCATTTGATATTGATTTTCTGGGATGTAAAAAACAAGAAAAAACAGTAACTAGCACTTGGCACTGGGTCAATAGGTTTGTTCCAAAAATGATATAAAGTTGCTATAAAATGATTGTAAAACACCCAAGAATGATAAAGTAACAGCATGCATACTTCATAAATTAAAGATACGTTGGAGACGTATCACTCCACAAGACTTGAAACTTTCATGCACTCCTGGAAAATGATCCTCATTCCCATCAATGTAATCCCAATCAGCCCACTTCATATCACAAACAATGGGCTTCTTGTCAAGCAATATGGTTTCATAGAAATCCTGTTGTTCTTTGGTATGGAACCTGTAGTCCACGTCAGTTTTTCTCCTTGAAGCATATATATGGATCAGACTGTCTCCAAAGTCTGAGACCTGCATCTTTCCTAATGTTCATATCTTCTGCCACTGGATGGCTGTCATCATGATCTGGAATTTTTAGTTTGAGCTTCCTAATCACTTGGGCTTTAGCATCTTCTTCTTCATCCATCTCAGGCACTGGGACCTTGTTATTTTCTACAGATGGAATATTCCTTGTGCTCCTATTTGGCTTTGAAGTCTCTGAAGCTTGAGCAGAAGCTTTGGGGGCAGTCTTGGGCTTTGAAGGGGCAGCCCTAGACTTGATGGCACCCCCATCAGCTTTTGTGACTTTGATGCTGGTGCAACATCTTCCTCTTCTTCATCTTTAGCTGGATCTCTCATCATAGAGGATCTACCAATAACTTTGGCAATGGTCTTCTTGACCCTCTCTTTCCTCTTCTTGCCTTCACCAGTAGCCTCTTCAGTTGACTTAGAAGTCTCAAGAGTGGAGGCTCTGGCTTTTGACATGGGAATCCTCTTAGTAGGTGCCTTCTTGTGCATTCCAGGTTTTGTTGCAGCGGCAGTTCCATATTCCTTCTTCAGCACTTTCTTCTTGGAGCTCACTTACTCCTCAACACCCACATAGTACTCATCCTCTGAGTCAGAATTCCTCTTCTTTCTCTGCCTAGTAGCTGCTTTGGGCAAATTGCTTGGAGTGCTCCTGCTGCCATCATCATTGCTTCTAGAGGGACTAGTGCCTTCACTCATGCTCACTTGCTCTTCTAACTTGTTCTGGCTATCACTCTGATCAGACATACTGGCAACGCAAACTAACAGCAGACCCTGTGAATGGATATACATGAGGTAGAGTGGATGAGCATCACAAAATGCAGAGTTTTTGCAAAACAAATGAGTCAAAAACTTAGTTTTAGTTCTCCACAAAAAGCATCTTGAAGCTACCGATTTGTTAAACTCGGTGACACCAAAGCAACTTTTGGAGTCTAAACTAGTAAAATCGGTCAGACCGAGAGACAGTTCGGTGACTCCGAAATTGCTAGGGTTTCACAGAGAGTTGAACTCGATCACACCGATTTGCAATTTTCGGTCAGACCGAAAAGTGCAAGTGCAAGTGCAATGGCCTAGGCCAAATCAGTGTGACCGATTTCCACAACTCGGTCGGTCTGAGATGAGTTCGGCAGAAAGCTAATCCTAAATTTTGGAATCAACTCTAATCTAATGGAGGTTTTCTCTGGATAGATTGATCTCATATGTGGTAAGAAACATGGCATTGACCTTGTGCTTAGAATCGGAGGTAAAAAGAATGCACAAGGAGTCGAATTCATACTCTAGTTCGGCGATTAGTTCGCTACGGCAGCAACGGCGACATTGAAATCCGTTGACGGCGATGGAAACCAGTAGCGGGAGGTCGCTGGTGATGAGGAGACGATCCAGAGACCCGAGGCAGCAGAGCAGGACATGTGCGGGATGAAGAGTTTTGGAGAAATTTCCAAAATTCAAATCGTCGGTATATATATCCTAACACTGTCGGTGTGACCGAGTGGAACAACTCGGTGGCACTGAGATGCAGAATCGCAAGCGGTTACTGCAACTTGGTGTGATCGAAAAGTTCTAATCGGTTGCACTGAGATTGAAAACCTAGATCAACTCAGTGAACTCGGTCAGACCAAAAAGGATGAATCGGTCATACCGAAATGCACAAAGAGGTTTTGGAAGTTTAAGTCTATGACAAATCGGGGACTCCGAGTGCTCCTTGCACAGAGTGTTCGAATCTGACTTGATCAAACTTTGTGATGTAGCATGAATAGAGTTTGAGACAAGAAAAGCATAGATAGCTAGAGGAGGTTCTTAGGCATTCTTGTCCATCCATTTGGCAAAAGAGAAAAGAGTCAAACAATCAAAGCAGCAAATGGATGTCCTCGAATGAGTAAAATATGCAATCAACATGCTCACACGATAGAATGGCAAATGAAATATGTGGCAAAGCATGCACAAACACTCTAACAACTATCAAGCAATTGACGATGACTTGGTCATCTATATATGAGTATATTGACTTAGGAGTCAAATGAGAACATTTGATCATAGGTCATACTCATCGTTTAAGCACAAGTGGGGTTACCACTTTTACATAAAGCATTGTTGTGTTCACACCATTAGAGTTGCTTTAGCTCAATTGTTAGAGTAAAGCTCCCCTAGATGTCATATCCCCCCTAAGAGGGATGAACTAACCTTGGGTTTTGTCGATGATGACTTCATGTAGATGTTGAAGATGTGGATGCTCAATGTTGATGTAGATCATTTGGAGCAATCCATTGGAGTGAGTTGCACTTTCAGTGCCTACACGGGTTAGTCCCAAAAGGAACAAACAAGGATATCCATAGACATAGAGTGATGTTCACACAAGATGATGTCCATGAAAGCATTAGGTTACCTTGTCCCTTGTCTTACCAACAAGAGGGTTTGTGACTCCTTGAACTAGTGCAAGATGTGAAAGTTGTATGCACTTGTCCTCGCCAAAATGATATGAGTGAAGTATGTTGGCGGAGTCACCCTCAAGAATTCTCTAGTTCTTCTTCTTTGGGATCCACATCATCTTGATGGGAATCCTTGGAGTTGTAGTTGTACTTGATGAAGTAGAACTTGATGTAGTCTTGGGAACCCACTTGACCAAGGCCTTGGGAGCTTCTTCAAATGCATCAATCTCCTCTTGAAGCTTGTCCTTGCCTTTTTGCTTGTGGTCTTGTGGTGGAAGATCATCTTGAGCTTGTGTCCCCTTGAAAAAGTAGGATCATACTTCTCTTGTTGAGGAAAAAACTTCGTCTTGGGGTATTGATATTCTTCCCACTCAACTCCATTGGCATTGAACTTTTCTTCAAAACCAACACCTTGATTCTTCCGGTGTTTTCCTTCCTTACGTACAATTTCCTCAAATTGCTTACTCCCGGCAAGGCTCTTGTAAACACCTTTCTCTATAATTCTCTTCAATAAGCTATTTTTTTGCTCAAGTGTAACTTGGCTAAGGGAATCATTAGTGGAATCAAGAGAACTACTAGAAGCAACAATCTTGGATTTAACATTATTATTGTTACTACTAGAAGAAGAATCTTTCTTACTCTTGTTGCTAGTTTTTACTTGTGGCATGTAAGTAGACAAGAGTAAATGATTGACAATGTAAGAAGAACTTTTCTTGCGAAGATCATCATTGATTGCTTTTAAGAACCCATGCTCTCGCTCAAGGTTGAGCTTTTCAAAGCGTAGCTTCTCATGAGTCTTTAAAAGCTCTTGATGATTTTCCAAGGTAGTTTCATGAGCTAACTTAAGAGTTTTTAGTTCTTTAGTTTGACGCTCAATCTCCTTCTTAGAATCATTATTCATTTTATCTTGATTAGCATGATTAATAGCAATTTCATCATAGTTTTCATCACTAGAGTTGTCAATAAGTAAATCATCATCACCTAGCAAATCATCTTCATCACTATTGAAATCCACATACTCGGGGTGTGATACCTTTGGGACTTTAGCCATGAAGCATCTTCCAATTCCTTCATTTGGTGAGTCAAATATATCATAGGAGTTGGTTGACACAAGTGCTTGACCGGCAACACCTTTATCTTGAGTGTATTCGGAGTCGGAGTGATAACTTTTCTTGGAGTGATGGTCGGAGTCGGAGCCGGGTACCCATTCACCAACATGAGCTTGATGTCTTCATTTTGTGTAGATCCTTGATGACTTGTCCTTCCTTTCCGAATCCTTGCTTCTCCGAGATGTTCTTCGTTCACAATGATCATCTCTACTCCTCCTCTCTCTTGGAGGTGATTCTTCTCTCCTACTTCTCCTTTTGGGTGAATCTTCTCTTCTTTTGTAGGGAGCCATACACTCATTGGAGTAGTGTCCGGGTCTTCCACAATTGTAGCAATTATGCTCATGACTCGAAGATCTTTTGTCATTGTAGTACCTTGACTTGGAACTTCTTTCCTTGCTTCTACTCTTGTAGAACTTGTTGAAGTTCTTCACCATTAGGCTCAGTTCTTCATTGAAGGTTTGTTTCTCACTTGATGATGTAGGAGCATCACATGAGGCTTTGTAAGCACCACTAGACTTGTTGTGAAGCTCTTGCTTATCCTTGAGTGACATCTCATGGGAAACAATTCTTCAAGTGACTTCCGTTGGCTTGAGATCTTTGTAGTTGGGCATCATTTGAATCAATGTGCACACGGTATCATATTTTCCATCCAAGGCTCTTAGGATCTTCTTGATGATGAATCTATCGGTCATCTCTTCGCTTCCTAAGCCGGCAATATCATTTGTGATGAGAGCAAGCCTAGAGTACATTTTAGCGACACCTTCACCATCCTTCATTTTGAACTTGTCAAGTTGACTTTGAAGCACATCCAATTTGGATTCCTTGACGGAGTCGGTACCCTCGTGCATATGAATTAAAGTATCCCAAATTTCTTTTGCATTCTCAAGACGGCTGATTTTGTTGAATTCTTCGGGGCACAATCCGTTGAAGAGGATATCGCAAGCTTGAGGATTGTATTGCAACATCTTCAACTCTTCCGTGGTAGCTTCACGGTTTGGTTCTCTCCCATCAAAGAATTCACCTTGCAAGCCAATACACACAATAGCCCAAATGGCAGGGTTATGTCCAAGAATATGCATTTTCATCTTATGCTTCCAACTAGCAAAATTAGTACCATCAAAGTAAGGACCTCTACGGTGGTAATTTCCCTCACTAGGCGCCATACTCTCCTAGGTTGTGAAACCAAGCCTATGATCACCAAAGCTATGGAAATCAAGGCAAATGGAGACCAAAGCTCTGATACCACTTGTAGGATCGAAAGTATGTCTAGATGGGGGTGATTAGACTACTTGACCAAATAAAAATCTAGCCTTTTCCCAATTTGAAGTCTTGGCAGATTTTAGCAACTTAGAACAAGTCAAGCAATCAACCTACACATGCAAGTCTAAGAGTATACCAGTAGAATGTAAATCATTGCACATGAAGATAAAGGGAGGAGTTTGGAGGGAGCAAACGCAATGTAGGCACGGAGATTTTTGGCATGGTTCCGATAGGTGGTGCTATAGTACATCCACATGGATGGAGACTTCAACCCACGAAGGGTAATGGCTGCGCGAGTCCGGAGGGCTCCACGAAGAAGCAACCTTGTCTATGTTGGGGAACGTAGTAATTTCAAAAAAAATCCTACGCACACGCGAGATCATGGTGGTGCATAGCAACGAGAGGGGAGAGTCACATCCACGTACCCTCATAGACCGTTAAGCAGAGGCATTATGACAACGCGGTTGATGTAGTCATACGTCTTCATGATTGACCGATCCTCAGTACCGAACGTATGGCACCTCTGTGTTCAGCACATGTTCAGCTTGGTGACGTCCCGCGAACTCACGATCCAGTAGAGCTCGGGGAAGAGTTTCGTCTGCACGACGGCGTAGTGACGATGTTGATGAAGCTACCATTGTTAGGCTTCGCCTAAGCACTGCTACAGTATGACCGAGGTGGGTTATGGTGGAGGGGAGCACCGCACACGGCTGGGAGAGATCAATGATCAACTTGTGTGTCTAGAGGTGTCCCCTGCCCCGTATATAAAGGAGCAAGGGGGAGGCCGGCCGGCCCTAGAGGGCGTGCTAGGAGGAGGAATCCTCCTCCTAGTAGGAGTAGGATTCCCCTCTTTCATACTCCTACCAGGAGGGGGAAAGGAAGGGGGAGAAGGAGAAGGAAAGGGGGGCGCCGCCCCCTCTCCTAGTCCTATTCGGACCAGAGGGGGAGGGGGCACGTGGCCTGCCCTGGCCGGCCCCTGTCTCTCTCCACTAGGGCCCAACAAGGCCCATTAACCCCCGGGGGTTCCGGTAGCCCCTCCGGCACTCTGGTAAAATCCCGATTTCACCCATAACTCTTCCGATGTCCAAATGTAGGCTTCCAATATATCAATCTTTATGTCTCGACCATTTCGAGACTCCTCGTCATGTCCGTGATCATATCAGGGACTCTGAACTAACTTCGGTACATCAAAACATATAAACTCATAATACCAATCATCACATAACTTTAAGCGTACGGACCCTACGGGTTCAAGAACTATGTAGACATGACCAAGACATGTCTCCGGTCAATAACCAATAGCGGAACCTGGATGCTCATATTGGTTCCTACATATTCTATGAAGATCTTTATCGGTCAAACCGCATAACAATATACGTTGTTCCCTTTGTCATCGGTATGTTACTTGCCCGAGATTCGATCTTCGGTATCCCAATACCAAGTTCAATCTCGTTACTGGCAAGTCTCTTTACTCATTTTGTAATGCAACATCCCGCAACTAACTCATTAGTCACATTGATTTCAAGGCTTATACTGATGTGCATTACCGAGAGGGCCCAGAGATACCTCTCCGACAATCGGAGTGACAAATCCTATTCTTGATCTATGCCAACTCCACGAACACCATCGGAGACACCTGTAGAGCACCTTTATAATCACCCAGTTATATTGTGACGTTTGGTAGCACACAAAGTGTTCCTCCGGTATTCAGGAGTTGCATAATCTCATAGTCATAGGAACATATACAAGTCATGAAGAAAGCAATAGCAGTAAACTTAAACGATCAAGTGCTAAGCTAGCTAAATGGGTCAAGTCAATCACACCATTCTCCTAATGATGTGATCCCATTGATCAAATAACAACTCATGTATATGGCTAGGAAACTTAACCATCTTTGATCAATGAGCTAGTCAAGTAGAGGCATACTAGTGACACTATGTTTGTCTATGTATTCACACATGTATTATGTTTCTGCTTAATACAATTCTAGCATGAATAATAAACATTTATCATGAAATAAGGAAATAAATAATAACTTTAATATTGCCTCTAGGACATATTTCCTTCAGTCTCCCACTTGCACTAGAGTCAATAATCTAGATTACACAGTAATGATTCTAACACCCATGGAGTCTTGGTGCTGATCATGTTTTGCTCGTGGAAGAGGCTTAGTCGGCGGGTTTGCAACATTCAGATCCGTATGTATCTTGCATATCTCCATGTCTCCCACCTGGACTTGATCTCGGATGGAATTGAAGTATCTCTTGATGTGCTTGGTTCTCTTGTGAAATCTGGATTCCTTTGCCAAGGCAATTGCACCAGTATTGTCACAAAACATTTTCATTGGAACCGATGCACTAGGTACGACACCTAGATCGGATATGAACTCCTTCATCCAGACTCCTTCATTTGCTGCTTCCGAAGTAGCTATGTACTCCGCTTCACACGTAGATCCCACCACGACGCTTTGTTTAGAACTGCTCCAACTGACAGCTCCACCATTTAATATAAACATGTATCCGGTTTTCGATTTAGAATCATCCGGATCAGTGTCAAAGCTTGCCTCGACATAACCATTTATGACGAGCTCTTTGTCACCTCCATAAACAAGAAACATATCCTTAGTCCTTTCAGGTATTTCAGGGTGTTCTTGACCGCTGTCCAGTGATCCACTCCTGGATTACTTTGGTACCTGTCTGCTAAACCAATAGTAGGGCACACATCAGGTCTGGTACACGACATTGCATACATGATAGAGCCTATGGCTGAAGCATAGGGGACACTTTTCATTTTTCTCTCTATCTTCTGCAGTGGTCGGGCATTGAGTCTTACTCAATTTCACACCTTGTAACACAGGCAAGAACCCTTTCTTAGTTTGATCCATTTTGAACTTCTTCAAAACTTTATCAAGGTATGTGCTTTGTGAAAGTCCAATTAAGCGTCTTGATCTATCTCTATAGATCTTGATGCCCAATATATAAGCAGCTTCACAGAGGTCATATATTGAAAAACTCTTATTCAAGTATCCTTTTATGCTATCCAGAAATTCTATATCATTTCCAATCAATAATATGTCATCCACATATAATATTAGAAATGCTACAGAGCTCCCACTCACTTTCTTGTAAATACAGGCTTCTCCAAAAGTCTGTATAAAACCATATGCTTTGATCACACTATCAAAACGTTTATTCCAACTCCGAGAGGCTTGCACCAGTCCATAAATGGATCGCTGGAGCTTGCACACTTTGTTAGTAGCCTTTGGATCGATAAAACCTTCAGGTTGCATCATATACAACTCTTCTTCTAGAAAACCATTCAGGAATGCAGCCTTTACATCCATTTGCCAAATTTCAAAATCATAAAATGTGGCAATTGCTAACATGATTCGGATGGACTTAAGCATCGCTACGGGTGAGAAGGTCTCATCGTCGTCAACTCCTTGACTTGTCGAAAACCTTTCACAACAAGTCGAGCTTTGTAGACAGTAACATTACCGTCAGCGTCAGTCTTCTTCTTGAAGACCCATTTATTCTCGATGGCTTACCGATCATCGGGCAAGTCAACCAAAGTCCACACTTTGTTCTCATACATGGATCCCATCTCAGATTTCATGGCCTCAAGACATTTTGTGGAATCTGGGCTCATCATCACTTCCTCATAGTTCGTAGGTTCGTCATGGTCAAGTAACATGACCTCCAGAGCAGGATTACCATACCACTCTGGTGCGGATCTTTCTCTGGTTGACCTACGAGGTTTGGTAGTAACTTGATCTGAAGTTTCATGATCATCATTATTAGCTTCCTCGCTAATTGGTGTAGGTGTCACAGGAACCGGTTTCTGTGATGAACTACTTTCCAATAAGGGAGCCTGTACAGTTACCTCATCAAGTTCTACTTTCCTCCCACTCACTTCTTTCGAGAGAAACTCCTTCTCTAGAAAGGATCCATTCTTAGCAACGAATGTCTTGCCTTCAGATCTGTGATAGAAGGTGTACCCAATAGTTTCCTTTGGGTATCCTATGAAGACACATTTCTCCGATTTGGGTTCGAGCTTATCAGGTTGAAGCTTTTTCACATAAGCATCGCAGCCCCAAACTTTTAGAAACGACAACGTTGGTTCTTGCCAAACCACAGTTCATAAGGCGTCGTCTCAACGCATTTCGATGGTGCCCTATTTAACATGAATGCAGCTGTCTCTAAAGCATAACCCCAAAACGATAGCGATAAATCAGTAAGAGACATCATAGATCACACCATATCCAGTAAAGTACGATTACGATATTCGGACACACCATTACGTTGTGGTGTTCCGGGTGGCGTGAGTTGCGAAACTATTCTGCATTGTTTCAAATGAAAACCAAACTCGTAACTCAAATATTCTCCTCCATGATCAGATCGTAGAAACTTTATTTTCTTGTTATGATAATTTTCCACTTCACTCTGAAATTCTCTGAACTTATCAAATGTTTCAGACTTATGTTTCATTAAATCGATATACCCATATCTGCTCAAATCATCTGTGAAGGTGAGAAAATAACGATACCCACCGCGAGCCTCAACATTCATCGGACCACATACATCAGTATGTATGATTTCCAATAAATCTGTTGCTCGCCTCATTGTTCCGGAGAACGATGTTTTAGTCATCTTGCCCATGAGGCATGGTTCGCAAGTACCAAGTGATTCATAATTAAGTGATTCCAGAAGTCCATCAGTATGGAGTTTCTTCATGAGTTTTACACCAATATGACCCAAATGGCAGTGCCACAAATAAGTTGCACTATCATTATCAACTCTGCATGTTTTGGCTTCAACATTATGAATATGTGTATCACTACCATCAAGATTCAACACAAATAGACCACTCTTCAAGGGTGCATGACCATAAAAGATATTACTCATATAAATAGAACAACCATTATTCTCAGATTTAAATGAATAACCGTCTCGCATCAAACAAGTTCCAGATATAATGTTCATGCTTAATGCTGGCACCAAAGAACTATTATTCAGGTCTAAAACTAATCCCGAAGGTAGATGTAGAGGTAGCGTGCCGACAGCGATCACATCGACTTTGGAACCATTTCCCGCACGCATCGTCACCTGGTCCTTAGCCAGTCTTCACTTAATCCGTAGTCCCTGTTTCGAGTTGCAAATATTAGCAACAGAACCAGTATCAAATACCTAGGTGCTACTGCGAGCTCTAGTAAGGTACACATCAATAACATGTACATCACATATACCTTTGTTCACCTTGCCATCCTTCTTATCCGCCAAATACTTGGGGCAGTTCCGCTTCCAGTGACCAGTCCCTTTGCAGTAGAAGCACTCAGTCTCAGGCTTAGGTCAAGACTTGGGTTTCCTCTCTTGAGAAGCAACTTGTTTGCCATTCTTCTTGGAGTTCCCTTTCTTCTTCCCTTTACACTTTTGCTTGAAACTGGTGGTCTTGTTGACCATCAACACTTGATGCTCCTTCTTGATTTCTACCTCCGCGGCCTTTAGCATTGCGAACAGCTCGGGAATCGTCTTATCCATCCCTTGCATATTATAGTTCATTACGAAGATTTTGTAGCTTGGTGGCAGTGATTGAAGAACTCTGTCAATGACACTATCAACCGAAAGATTAACTCCCAGCTGAGTCAAGTGATTATGCTACCCAGACATTCCGAGTATATGTTCACTGACAGAACTATTCTCCTCCATCTTGCAGCTATAGAACTTATTGGAGACTTCATATCTCTCAATATGGGCATTTGCTTGAAATATTAACTTCAACTCCTGGAACATCTCATATGCTCCATGACGTTCAAAACGACATTGAAGTCCCGTTTCTAAGCCGTAAAGCATGGCACACTGAACTATTGAGTAGTCATCAACTTTGCTCTGCCAGACGTTCATAACATCTGGCGTTGCTCCTGCAGCGGGTTTGGCACCCAACGGTGCTTCTAGGACGTAATTCTTCTGTGCAGCAATGAGGATAATCCTCAACTTATGGACCCAGTCCGTGTAATTGCTACCATCATCTTTCAACTTTGCTTTCTCAAGGAACGCATTAAAATTCAACGGAACAGCAGCACGGGCCATCTATCTACAATAACATAGACAAGCAAAATACTATTAGGTACTAAGTTCATGATAAATTTAAGTTTAGTTAATCATATTACTTAAGAACTCCCACTTAGATAGACATCCCTCTAATCATCTAAGTGATCATGTGATCCATATCAACTAAACCATAACCGATCAACACGTGAAATGGAGTAGTTTTCAATTGTGAACATCACTATGTTGATCATATCTACTATATGATTCATGCTCGACCTTTCGGTCTCAGTGTTCCGAGGCCATATCTACATATGCTAGGCTCGTCAAGTTTAACCCGAGTATTCTGCGTGTGTAAAACTGTCTTACACCCGTTGTAGATGAACGCTGAGCTTATCACACCCGATCATCACGTGGTGTCTCGACACGACGAACTTTGGCAATGGTGCATACTCAGGGAGAACACTTTTACCTTGAAATTTAGTGAGAGGTCATCTTATAATGCTACCGTCAAACAAAGCAGAATAAGATGCATAAAGGATAAACATCACATGCAATCAATAGAAGTGTTATGATATGGCCATCATCATCTTGTGCCTTTGATCTCCATCTCCAAAGCACCGTCATGATCACCATCATCACCGGCGCGACACCTTAATCTCCATCGTAGCGTCGTTGTCATCTCGCCAACTATTGCTTCTACGACTATCACTACCTCTTAGTGATAAAGTAAAGCAATTACAGGGCGATTGCATTGCATACAATAAAGCGACAACCATATGGCTCCTACCAGTTGCCGATAACTCTGTTACAAAACATGATCATCTCATACAATAAATATAGCATCATGTCTTGACCATATCACATCACAACATGCCCTACAAAAATAAGTTAGACGTCCTCTACTTTGTTGTTGCAAGTTTTACGTGGCTGCTATGGGCTGAGCAAGAACCGTTCTTACCTACGCATCAAAACCACAATGATAGTTCGTCAAGTTAGTGTTGTTTTAACCTTCCCAAGGACCATCCATAGCCACACTTGGTTCAACTAAAGTTGGAGAAATTGACACCCGCCAGCCACCTATGTGCAAAGCACATCGGTAGAACCAGTCTCGCGTAAGCGTACGCATAATGTCGGTCCAGGCCGCTTCATCCAACAATACCGCCGAACCAAAGTATGACATGCTGGTAAGCAGTATGACTTGTATCGCCCACAACTCACTTGTGTTCTACTCGTGCATATAACATCTATGCAATAACCTGGCTCGGATGCCACTGTTGGGGAACATAGTAATTTCAAAAAAAATCCTACGCACACGCAAGATCATGGTGATGCATAGCAACGAGAGGGAGAGTGTCATCCACGTACCCTCATAGACCGTTAAGCGGAAGCGTTATGATAACGGGGTTGATGTAGTCGTACGTCTTCACGATCGACCGATCCTCAGTACCGAACATACGGCACCTCCGCGTTCAGCACATGTTCAGCTCGGTGATGTCCCGCGAACTTAGGATCCAGTAGAGCTCGGGGAAGAATTTCGTCAGCACAACGGCGTGGTGACGATGTTGATGAAGCTACCATTGCAGGGCTTCGCCTAAGCACCGCTATAGTATGATCGAGGTGGATTATGGTGGAGTGGGCACCGCACACGGCTGGGAGAGATCAATGATCAACTTGTGTGCCTAGAGGAGCCCCCTGCCCCCGTATATAAAGGATCAAGGGGGAGGCTGGCCGGCCCTAGAGGGCGCGCCAGGAGGAGGAATCCTCCTCCTAGTAGGAGTAGGATTCCCCTCTTTCCTACTCCTACTAGGAGGGGGAAAGGAAGGGGGAGAAGGAGAAGGAAAGGGGGGCGCTGCTACCTCTTGAGCACTGTGTTGGTTTTCCCTTGAAGAGGAAAGGGTGATGCAGCAAAGTAGCGTAAGTATTTCTCTCAGTTTTGAGAACCAAGGTATCAATCCAGTAGGAGGCTACGCCGAGTCCCTCGCACCTGCACAAAACAAATAAATCCTCGCAACCAACGTGATAAGGGGTTGTCAATCCCTACACGGCCACTTACGAGAGTGAGATCTCATAGATATGGTAAGATAATATTTTTGGTATTTTTATGATAAAGATGCAAAGTAAAATAAAAGCAAAGTAAAAAAGCAAAGGAAATAACTAAGTGTTGGAAGATTAATACGATGAAGATAGACCTGGGGGCCATAGGTTTTCACTAGTGGCTTATCTCAAGAGCATAGGTATTTTACGGTGGGTGAACGAATTACTGTTGAGCAATTGACAGAATTGAGCATAGTTATGAGAATGTCTAGGTATGATCATGTATATAGGCATCACGTTCGAGACAAGTAGACCGACTCCTGCCTGCATCTACTACTATTACTCCACTCATCGCCCGCTATCGAGCATGCATCTAGAGTATTAAGTTCATGAAAACAGAGTAACGCCTTAAGCAAGATGACATGATGTAGAGGGATAAATTCATGCAATATGATAAAAAACCATCTTGTTATCCTCGATGGCAACAATACAATACGTGCCTTGCTGCCCCTACTGTCATTGGGAAAGGACACCGCAAGATTGAACCCAAAGCTAAGCACTTCTCCCATTGTAAGAAAGATCAATCTAGTAGGCCAAACCAAACTGATAATTCTAAGAGACTTACAAAGATAATCAATCATACATAAAAGAATTCAGAGAAGATTCAAATATTGTTCATAGATAGACTTGATCATAAACCGACAATTCATCGATCTCAACAAACACACCGCAAAAAGAAGATTACATCGAATAGATCTCCGCAAGAGAGGGGGAGAACATTGTATTGAGGTCCAAAAAGAGAGAAGAAGCCATCTAGCTAATAACTATGGACCCATAGGTCTGAGGTAAACTACCCACACTTCATCGGAGGGGCTATGGTGATGATGTAGAAGCCCTCCGTGATGGATACCCCCTCCGGTGGAGCTCCGGAACAGGCCCCAAGATCGTTTGGGGGTACGTAGGTATATATAGGAGGAAGGAGTATGTCGGTGGAGCAACAGGGGGCCCACGAGGGTGGAGGGCGTGCATGGGGGGGAGGCGCGCCCCCTACCTTGTGGCCCCCACCTTTGTATCTTAACGTAGGGTCCAAGTCTCCTGGATCATGTTCGGTGAGAAAATCACGTTCCCGAAGGTTTCATTCCGTTTGGACTCCATTTGATATTCCTTTTCTTCGAAGCCCTAAAATAGGCAAAAAAAACAGCAATTCTGGGCTGGGCCTCCGGTTAATAGGTTAGTCCCAAAAATAATATAAAAGTGGATAATAAAGCCCAATAATGTCCAAAACAGTAGATAATATAGCATGGAGCAATCAAAAATTATAGATACATTGGAGATGTTTCAAGCATCCCCAAGCTTAATTCCTGTTCGTCCTCGAGTAGGTAAATGATAAAAACAGAATTTTTGATGCGGAGTGCTACTTGGCATAATTTTAATGTAATTCTTCTTAATTGTGGTATGAATATTCACATCCGAAAGATTCAAGATAAAAGTTCATATTGACATAAAAATAATAATACTTCAAGCATACTAACTAAGCAATTATGTCTTCTCAAAATAACATGGCCAAAGAAAGTTCATCCCTACAAAATCATATAGTTTAGTCATGCTCCATTTTCATCACACAAGAATGCTGTCATCATGCACAACCCCGATGACAAGCCAAGCAATTGTTTTATACTTTAGTAATCTCAAACCTATAAACTTTCACGCAATATATGAGCGTGAGCCATGGATATAGCACTATGGGTGGAATAGAATATGATGATGGGGTTTATGTGGAGTAGACAAAAAGGAGAAAGTCTCACATCAACGAGGCTAATCAATGGGCTATGGAGATGCCCATCGATTGATGTTAATGCAAGGAGTAGGGATTCCCATGCAACGGATGCACTAGAGCTATAAATGTATGAAAGCTCAACAAAAGAAATTAAGTGGGTGTGCATCCAACTTGCTTGCTCATGAAGATCTAGGGCACTTGAGGAGGCCCATTGTTGGAATATACAAGCCAAGTTCTATAATGAAAATTTCCCACTAGTATATGAAAATGACAAAACAAAAGACTCTATCATGAAGATTATGGTGCTACTTTGAAGCACAAGTGTGGCAAGGGATAGTAGCATTGTCCCTTTTATATATATATATATATATATATATATATATATATATATATTTGGCCTTTCCCCTTTTTTATTTGGCCTTTTTCTTTTTTTAGGACAATGCTCTATGAATGATGGTCATCACACTTTTATTTATTTACAACTCAGGAATTACAACTCGATACTTAGAACAAGATATGACTCTATATAAATGCCTCCGGCGGTGTACCGGGATATGAAATGAACCAAGAGTGACATGTATGAAATAATTATGAATGGTGGCTTTGCCACAAATACTATGTCAACTACATGATCATGCTAAGCAACATGACAATGATGAATGTGTCATGATAAACGGAATTGTGGAAAGTTGCATGGCAATATATCTCAGAATGTGTATGGAAATGCCATAATAGGTAGGTATGGTGGCTGTTTTGAGGAAGATATAAGGAGGTTTATGTGTGAAAGAGTGTATCATATCACGGGGTTTGGATGCACCGGCGAAGTTTGCACCAACTCTCAATGTGAGAAAGGGCAATGCACGATACCAAAGAGGCTAGCAATGATGGAAGGGTGAGAGTGCGTATAATCCATGGACTCAACATTAGTCATAAAGAACTCACATACTTATTGCAAAAATCTACAAGTTATCAAAAACCAAGCGCTACGCGCATGCTCCTAGGGGGATAGATTGGTAGGAAAAGACCATCGCTCGTCCCCGACCGCCACTCATAAGGAAGACAATCAAATAACACCTCATGTTTCAAATTTGTTACATAATGTTTACCATATGTGCATGCTACGGGACTTGCAAACTTCAACACAAGCATTTCTCAAATTCACAACTACTCAACTAGCATGACTTTGATATTTTTACCTCCATATCTCAAAACAATCATCAAGCATCAAACTTCTCTTAGTATTCAAAACACTCATAAGATTTTTTTACTAATCTTGAATACCTACCATATTAGGATTATTTAAGAAAATTACCATGCTATTTAAGATTCTCAAAATAATCTAAGTGAATCATGAGAGATCAATAGTTTCTATAAAACAAATCCACCACCGTGCTCTAAAAGATATAAGTGAAGTACTAGAGCAAAACTATATAACTCAAAAAGATATAAGCGAAGCACATAGAGTATTCTAACAAATTCCAAATCATGTATGGCTCTCTCAAAAGGTGTGTACAGCAAGGATTATTTTGGTAAACTAAAAAGCAAGGACTCAAATCATAAAAGACGCTCCATGCAAAACACATATCATGTGGTGAATAAAAATATAGCTCCAAGTAAAGTTACCGATAGAAGTAGACGAAAAGAGGGGATGCCTTCCGGGGCATCCCCAAGATTTGGCTTTTAGGTGTCCTTAGATTATATTGGGGGTGCCATGGGCATCCCCAAGGTTAGGCTCTTGCCACTCCTTGTTCCATAATCCATCAAATCTTTACCCAAAACTTGAAAACTTCACAACACATAACTTAAAGTAGAAAATCTCGTGAGCTCCGTTAGCGAAAGAAAACAAAAGACCACTTCAAGGTACTGTAATGAACTCATTATTTATTTATAGTGGTGTTAAACCTACTGTATTCCAACTTCTCCATGGTTTATAAACTATTTTACTAGCCATAGATTCATCAAAATAAGCAAACAACACATAAAAAACAGAATCTGTCAAAAACAGAACAGTCTGTAGTAATCTGTATCTAGCGCAATGTCTGGAACCCCAAAAATTCTAAATAAATTTCTGGACGTGTGGAATTTATCTATTAATCATCTGCAAAAAGAATTAACTAAATAGCACTTTCCAAATAAAAATGTCTACAGTTCTCGTGAGCGCTAAAGTTTCTGTTTTTTACAGCAAGATATCAAGACTTTCCCCAAGTCTTCCCAATGGTTCTACTTGGCACAAACACTAATTAAACACACAAAAAACAAACTAAAAACAGGCTAGATAAATTATTTATTACTAAACAGGAGCAAAAAATCAAGGAATAAAAATAAAATTGGGTTGCCTCCCAACAAGCGCTATCGTTGAACGCCCCTAGCTAGGCATAAAGAGCAAGGATAGATCTAGGTATTGTCATCTTGGTTCTTAATTCTTTTAGCGGAGTTATGCTCGAATCCGGGAGGTTCTTTACGTTTCCCTTCATATTCGGAAATCTTGAGATCTAAAGAGTCCAACCTCTTATTTCAAAGGGTAATCAACATATTCAGGCGGTGGAGATTCCCGCTAACGCTTTTAAGAGGTTCAAGAGACTTTTGTAAAATCTTGGTTACTTCGCAAATTTTCTCAAAAACTTGTGTTCCCTCTTGGGTATTATGAGGCCCCTTTTGTTGAGGTAGAGTTCCTACTATACCTTCTATAATTTCATGAGCAATACTGGTATCAATTCAATAAAATTGCCTTTGGCAACGCAATCCAAAAGTTGTCTATGAGACATATTCAGTCCAACATAGAAGTTGCGAAGCAAAATTCTAAAATTCACCTCTAGGGTACAATTACGATAAGATTCCATCATTCTAAACCAAGAATCTTTTAAATTTTCTCCTTGCCTTTGTTCGAAGTGAAGAACCTCAAACTCGGGAGACAAAGGAGCAGATAAGGGACTAGCCATAACGACAAGCAAACGGAGAAGAGGCGAACGGAAAAAAAGAGGGAGGATAGAGAGAGAGGGCGAATAAAACAGCAAGGGTGAAGTGGGGGAGAGGAAAACGAGAGGCAAATGGCAAATAATGTAATGCGGGAGATAAGGATTGTGATGGTACTTGGTATATTGACTATTGCGTAGACTCCCCGGCAATGGTGCCAGTAATCCTTCTTGCTACCTCTTGAGCACTGCGTTGGTTTTCCCTTAAGAGGAAAGGGTGATGCAGCAAAGTAGCGTAAGTATTTCCCTCAGTTTTGAGAACCAAGGTATCAATCCAGTAGGAGGCTACGCGCGAGTCCCTCGTAGCTACACAAAACAAATAAATCCTCGCAACCAACGCGATAAGGGGTTGTCAATCCATACACGGCCACTTACAAGAGTGAGATCTGATAGATATGATAAGATAATATTTTTGGTATTTTTATGATAAAGATGCAAAGTAAAATAAAAGCAAAGTAAAAAGAAAAGGAAGTAACTAAGTATTGGAAGATTAATATGATGAAGATAGACCCGGGGGCCATAGGTTTCACTAGTGGCTTCTCTTAATAGCATAGGTATTTTACGGTGGCTGAGCGAATTACTGTTGAGCAATTGACAGAATTGAGCATAGTTATGAGAATATCTAGGTATGATCATGTATATAGGCATCACGTCCGAGACAAGTAGACCGACTCCTGCCTACATCTACTACTATTACTCCACTCATCGCCCGCTATCCAGCATGCATCTAGAGTATTAAGTTCATGAAAACAGAGTAACGCCTTAACAAGATGACATGATGTAGAGGGATAAATTCATGCAATATGATAAAAACCTCATCTTGTTAGCCTTGATGGCAACAATAGAATACGTACCTTGCTACCCCTACTGTCACTAGGAAAGGACACCGCAAGATTGAACCCAAAGCTAAGCATTTCTACGATTGCAAGAAAGATCAATCTAGTAGGCCAAACCAAACTGATAATTCGAAGAGACTTGCAAAGATAACCAATCATACATAAAAGAATTCAGAGAAGATTGAAATATTGTTCATAAATAGACTTGATCATAGACCCACAATTCATCGGTCTCAACAAACACACCGCAAAAGGAAGATTACATCGAATAGATCTCCACAAGAGAGGGGGAGAACATTGTATTGAGATCCAAAAAGAGAGAAGAAGCCATCTAGCTAATAACTATGGACCCGTAGGACTGAGGTAAACTACTCACACTTTATCGAAGGGGCTATGGTGATGATGTAGAAGCCCCCCGTGATGGATACCCCCTCCGGCGGAGCTCTGAAACAGGCCCCAAGATGGGATCTCATGGATACAGAAAGTTACGGCGGTGGAATTAGGGCTTTGGCTCCGTATCTGATCGTTTGGGGGTACGTAGGTATATATAGGAGGAAGGACTACGTCGGTGGAGCAAAAGGGGGCCCACGAGGGTGGAGGGCGCGCCTGGGGGGTAGGCGCGCCACCCTACCTCGTGGCCTCCTCCTTTGTTTCTTGACGTAGGGTCCAAGTGTTGGGGAACGTAGTAATTTCAAAAATTTCCTACGCACACGCAAGATCATGGTGATGCATCGCAACGAGAGGGGAGAGTGTTGTCCACGTACCCTCATAGAACGAAAACGGAAGTATTAGGACAACGCGGTTGATGTAGTCGTACGTCTTCACGATCCGACCGATCAAGTACCGAACGCACGGCACCTCCGAGTTCTGCACACGTTCAACTCGATGACGTCCCTCGAACTCCGATCCAGCCGAGTGTTGAGGGAGAGTTTCATCAGCATGACGGCATGGTGATGATGATGATGTTATACCGACGCAGGGCTTCGCCTAAGCACCACTATGATATGATCGAGGTGGATTATGGTGGAGGGGGGCACCGCACACGGCTAACAGATCAAGAGATCAATTGTTGTGTCTTTGGGGTGCCCCTGCCCTCGTATATAAAGGAGTGGAGGAGGGGGAGGGCCGGCCCCCTCTATGGCGCGCCCTAGGGGAGTCCTACTCCCACCGGGAGTAGGATTCCCCTTTTCCTAGTAGAACTAGGAGCCCTTCCAAGTAGTATGAGTAGGAGGGAAGGAAAGGGAAGGGAAAAGGAGAACCAAGGAAGGGGGCGCCCCCCCCCCCTCCCTAGTCCAATTCGGACCAGCCCATGGGGAGGGATGCGGCCACCCTTTGAGGCCTTTCTCTCCTTTCCTGTATGGCCCATTAAGGCCCAATACGAATTCCCGTAACTCCCCGGTACTCCCGAAAATACCTGAATCACTCGGAACCTTTCCGATGTCCGAATATAGTCGTCCAATATATCGATCTTTACGTCTCGACAATTTCGAGACTCCTCGTCATGTCCCCGATCTCATCCGGGACTCCGAACTCCTTCGGTACATAAAAAGACATAAACTCATAATATAACCGTCATCGAAACTTTAAGCATGCGGACCCTACGGGTTCGAGAACACTGTAGACATGACCGAGACACTTCTCCGGTCAATAACCAATAACGGAACCTGGATGCTCATATTGGCTCCCACATATTCTACGAAGATCTTTATCGGTCAGACTGCATAACAATATACGTTGTTCCCTTTGTCATCGGTATGTTACTTGCCCGAGATTCAATCGTCGGTATCTCAATACCTAGTTCAATCTCGTTACCGGCAAGTCTGTTTACTCATTCTGTATACATCATCCCACAACTAACTCATTAGTTGCAATGCTTGCAAGGCTTATAGTGATGTGCATTACCGAGTGGGCCCAGAGATACCTCTCCGACAATCAGAGTGACAAATCCTAATCTCGAAATATGCCAACCCAACAAGTACCTTCGGAGACACCTGTAGAGCACCTTTATAATCACCCAATTACGTTGTGATGTTTGGTAGCACACAAAGTGTTCCTCCGGTAAACGGGGCTTGCATAATCTCATAGTCATAGGAACATGTATAAGTCATGAAGAAAGCAATAGCAACATACTAAACGATCAAGTGCTAAGCTAACGGAATGGGTCAAGTCAATCACATCATTCTCCTAATGATGTGATCCCGTTAATCAAATGACAACTCATGTCTATGGTTAGGAAACATAACCATCTTTGATTAACGAGCTAGTCAAGTAGAGGCATACTAGTGACACTCTGTTTGTCTATGTATTCACACATGTACTATGTTTCCGGTTAATACAATTCTAGCACGAATAATAAACATTTATCATGAAATAAGGAAACAAATAATAACTTTATTATTGCCTCTAGGGCATATTTCCTTCAGTCTCCCACTTGCACTAGAGTCAATAATCTAGTTCACATCACCATGTGATTTAACACCAATAGTTCACATCGTCATGTGACCAACACCCAAAGGGTTTACTAGAGTCAATAATCTAGTTCACATTGCTATGTGATTAACACCCGAAGAGTACTACGGTGTGATCATGTTTTGCTTGTGAGATAAGTTTATTCAACGGGTCTGCCACATTCAGATCCGCATGTATTTTGCAAATTTCTATGTCAACAATGCTCTGCATGGAGCTAGTCTAGCTAATTGCTCACACTTTCAATATGTTTCTAGATTGGGACTTAGAGTCATCTGGATCAGTGTCAAAACTTGCATCGACGTAACCCTTTACGACGAGCCTTTTTTCACCTCCGTAATCGAGAAACATATCCTTATTCCAGTAAGGATAATTTTGACCGCTGTCCATTGATATACTCCTAGATCACTATTGTACTCCCTTGCTTAACTCAGTGTAGGGTATATAATAGATCTGGTACACAACATGGCATACTTTATAGAACCTATGGCTGAGGCATAGGGAATGACTTTCATTCTCTTTCTATCTTCTGCCGTGGTCGGGCTTTGAGTCTTACTCAACTGCACACCTTGTAACACAGGCAAGAACTCTTTCTTTGACTGTTCCATTTTGAACTACTTCAAAATCTTGTCAAGGTATGTACTTATTGAAAAAACTTATCAAGTGTCTTGATCTATCTCTATAGATCTTGATGCTCAATATGTAAGCAGCTTTACCAAGGTCTTTCTTTGAAAAACTCCTTTCAAACATTCCTTTATGCTTTGAAGAATAATTGTACATCATTTCCGATCAACAATATGTCATTCACATATACTTATCATAAATGTTGTAGTGCTCTCACTCACTTTCTTGTAAATACAGGCTTCGCCGCAAGTCTGTATAAAACTATATGCTTTGATCAACTTATCAAAGCGTATATTCCAACTCCGAGATGCTTGCACCAGTCCATAGATGGATCGATGGAGCTTGCATATTTTCTTAACACCTTTAGGATTGACAAAACCTTCTGGTTGTATCATATACAACTCTTCTTTAATAAATCCATTAAGGAATGCAGTTTTGTTTATCCATTTGCCAGATTTCATAAAATGTGGCAATTGCTAACATGATTCGGACAGACTTAAGCATCGATACAAGTGAGAAAATCTCATTGTATTCAACATCTTGAACTTGTCGAAAACATTTTTGCGACAATTTGAGCTTTCTAGATAGTAACACTACTATCATCGTCTTTCTTCCTCTTGAAGATCCATTTATTTTCTATGGCTTGCCGATCATCGGGCAAGTCAACCAAAGTCCACACTTTGTTCTCATACATGGATTCCATCTTAGATTTCACGGCCTCAAGCCATTTTGCGGAATCTGGGCTCATCATCGCTTCCTCATACTTCGTAGGTTCGTCATGGTCATGACCTCCAGAACAGGATTACCGTACTACTCTGGTGCGGATATCACTCTGGTTGACCTACGAGGTTCGGTAGTAACTTGATCTGAAGTTACATGATCATCATCATTAGCTTCCTCACTAATTGGTGTAGTAGTCACAGGAACAAATTTCTGTGTGAACTACTTTCCAATAAGGGAGCAGGTACAGTTACCTCATCAAGTTCTACTTTCCTCCCACTCACTTCTTTCGAGAGAAAACTCCTTCTCCAGAAAGGATCCATTCTGAGCAACAAAGATCTTGCCTTCGGATCTGTGATAGAGGGTGTACCCAACATTTTGGGTTTTCTATGAAGAAGCACTTCTCCGATTTGGGTTCAAGCTTATCAGGTTGAAACTTTTTCACATAAGCATTGTAGACCCAAACTTTAAGAAACGACAGCTTAGGTTTCTTGCTAAACCATAGTTCATACAGTGTGGTCTCAACTGTAGCGACCCGACCCGAATGGGTCAAGTCTCTGTGCTTAAGTGTCATCCCTGGATCGGTATGCTGACACACACAGTACTCGAGGATTTATAACAGAGGTAAATCACATGTAAGAGTAACGAAAATACTATTACCTCAATCCAGAATAGCGGAAGTAACAAGGTTGTGGATTCCCATCAACACCAACGGCAAAGTTGAGTGTAGAAATCGTAACCCTAACGTATCACTTACTCGTCGTAAGAAATCCTGCAACATGAGACGTTGCAGCCACAAAGGGTCAGTACATTGAATGTACTGGCAAATTCACACCATAGAGAATGATGAATAAAGGCTATCACTACATGCATATTTGGCTGGTGAAAAAGCTCTATGGTTATAGTTTTGCGTAAAGCCAATTTTTCCCTACTGCAAAGGAATACATTTTAATTTAACTATCATGGTGATTGTTGAACATTGAGAATGGTTGACAGCATTCTCAATCCCAATTAAGTAACATCATTAAACCCAACAAAATTAATTTAAAGTAACATGATGAGATTCCCATGATAATCCAAGTACTAGGTACTCAAAATGTCCATAACCGGGGACATGGCTAATGATGATTAGTTTATACACTCTGCAGAGGTTTGTGCACTTTTCCCCACAAGACTCGATCTCCTCCGTTGGATTTCTCGCACTACATGGTGTTTGAGAAACGGATGACCGAGACATAGTCTTTCAGAAGCGTTTGCACCTTACGATGGGTAGACCGTACCACCTACAACCCCTACATCTGCTAGTCTGCCATTGTAAGAGTTCACACGACTTAACACTGGTAGAAAAAGGGCCTATAGTCCCGGTTCATAAGGGCCTTTAGTCCCGATTCCTGAACCGGGACTAAAGTGTCAGTACCAATGCCCCGACCCTTTAGTCCCGGTTCAATCCAGAACCGGGACTGATGGGCCTCCACGTGGGCAGTGCGCAGAGCCCAGGCAGGAGACCCTTTGGTCCCAGTTGGTGGCACCAACTGGGACCAATAGGCATCCACGCGTCAGCATTTCTGTGGCTGGGGTTTTTGTTTTTTTTTTGAAGGGGGGGGGGTTGGGGGTTTTAGGGGGTTAATTTAGGTGTTTCATATATTGTGTTAGCTAGCTATAATTAATAGAGAGAAGTGTCCTCTCTTATGTCCGTGCTTGGTCGATGCTACGTACTATACATACATATAGAGAGGACTAGACACGCTAGCTAGCTAGTGAGCAAACGAAGGAAACAGAAGATCGTCATGAACATATATGCATACAGAGAGAAGTGATATCGACCACCTCTCCTTCTCCGAGAGATTGGTCGAACAACAAGTTCTCGTATATCTATCTGACACTACCGGCTACATATATACAATAATTATCTCCTACAAATATAATCATACGGACTCAGGGTCCACATAGAATTCTCCGTCTTCAGGGATCACGTGGTCAAGAAAGAATGCCGCCAATTCCTCTTGAATTGCTCGCATGCGACCTGGTGCTAGGAGTTCATCCCGCTTCCGAAACATCTAATTTAAAGAAGGGGGTCAATACATATATATATGAATGAATGAAACTCAACACAAATGATGGTAATAAAATAAAATTGTGAATGTTGTTATTTATGTACTTCATATTGTTCGTCAGTGTAGCCCCGCTCACAGGTCGTGTGGCGGATGGACTCGCAAACGTAGTATCCACAGAAATCATTCCCTTGTTCCTGCCACAACCACTTTACAAGAAATAGAGGTTAATCAAACTGATAAGCAAGAATGCCAAATGGTATTGATGAAACTAGCGCTTCAATGACTAGTAGATGCGCTTAAAATGCTACTATAGTACTTACTTTCGGGTGTCTAAATTGCAGCTCCTTCGGCAGTCCCGGAGCTTTTCTGTTGAATTTTCTCCAAACCCTGCCGGACAAAGAAAACAATTACTTGATATATCAGGAAATGAACAAAGTTGCTGATATGGTGGATAATGATCGATTTAACTTACTTCTCGAGTATTTGAGTCATGTTTGCATAGTCCTGGGGATCTTTTCGTCTTGAGTCTAAGACAGTTACTAGTCCCTGCTCAAGCTTAATCTCTAGGAGAATATAGTGGAAACTGCACATGCATGCATAACTCATCAATTACATTACTATAACCTTGACTAATATATAAGGGAAACCGAATACGCACAAGACAGTAACGCTCACTTGAAGTTGTAAGGAAAGAGTATTATATCTTTGTTTTCATTTATTACCAACGATCGTAGCAAGTTGGCCTCGGTAGCTGTGGCATGAAATTTAACCTGAGTTGTATCTATGAGATATGTGTTAATGAACCCAATATCACCGACTTGTCTTTTCTTCAATTCAGCGATCTTCAATCTGCATAATAAAGTGAGGATGATTATAAATACATGCAATGAAAGAGCTAAGCTATATAGAGAAACTTAATGACAGAAGTAGTACTACTTACAGACAGTAGCAGGCGACCGTTGTTTTATCGAGGGCCAATTGATTGAAAAACTGATAGAACTCCTCAAATGGAACAGGCAACAGTTCAATTCCAACGAGGTCATGCTCCTTTTTAACTTTCACATACAAAGTACTCCTCCCCCCAGAGTCTCTGCAGATTTTCAAGTACCAATCATGCAATCTTCGCATCATCGTTGATAGAGATCTTTCATCTTTGACGAGAGGCTTCCTGTACTTGTATCTTTGTATCTGCACGTCCATGGGTTCATAATGTACATCGTCGGGTAGGTAATCTGCAAGATTGCTATAACCGGGCACCATCCTCGGATCATTAGCGACGTTGTGGCTAGGCACCTTGAGCGGGGGGCACGATTGCTTCACTTGTTTGCCGAGCTGGGCAATTTGTTTCCAGCTCGTCGTTCTTTCAGCCTTTGACCACTGACAGTACTTCCCGACCGCTCCACTTCGGCAAATTCCTTTCCAATAATGCGCTCATAGTTTCCTTTCGGCGGAGACTTCGGTGGTTTTGTCAGGGCAGCCAGAGTGCGCTTCACTTTCACCGGATCTACCTTCTCCTCCGGAGGTGGATGTCTCTTTGCTCTCAACCCTTGAAACCAGTCATCCACTTCAGTTCGCGCGATCTCGGCGTTCTCCTCCGGGGTCCTCTCATATGGTAACTTCTCTGGAGTCTTTAGAGAAGGACCGAATCTGTATGTCCTCCCGCCTCTGGTTGTACTGCTAGATGCCGACCGAGCAGACGGAGCGGTTGTCTTCTTTACTTGCTTACGAGGCGGAGGAGAAGGACTACGATGCGCCGGAGCAGCTGGAGCGGCGGCAGGTCTCTTCCGCCCTTGCTGACGAGGCGGAGAAGGAGGAGGCTGGCTGCTCGGGCACGTCGGCGCAGGCGGAGTGCCGCCACGCACCGGAGAAGGAGCCGGCCGAGGGCCCTGATCATCACTCACCGAAGGAGGAGGCGGTGGAGGAGGCGGAGTGCCCTGACTTACCGGAGGAGGAGGCGGTGGAGGAGGCGGAGTGCCCTGACTTGCCAGAGGAGGAGGAGGAGGCGGAGGCGTCCAGTTTGGAAGGTTGATGAGCTCCTTCCGCCATAGGCATGGAGTCTTCATAGCAGACCCCAGTTGAGTCTCCCCTTCACCGTTAGGGTGGTCAAGCTGGAGGTCCTCAAATCCCTCCGTTATTTCATCCACCATCACCCTAGCATATCCTTCTGGAATCGGCCGGCAGTGAAAAGTTGCGCCGGGTTCAGTAGGATAAACAGAGCCAACAGCCGCCTTGACCTTCAAATTCATCCATTGCGTCATAAGGTGGCAATTTTGAGACTCCGATATAGCATCCTCGGGATAGCTGGCAGGAGCCATCAAGGCATGCTCCGGCTGAAGCAGCTCGGTGGAAGCCACGCTGCTTCTGCGCTGAGATGGTGGGGTAGCTTCGGGGGAGGCTTCAGCAGTACGTTTGCTGCGATTTGCTTCTCGTTCCTCTATCGCGTCTACCCTTGCTTGCAGCGCCTGCATTTGGGTCTACTGCACTTTTTTCCTCCTCTCATGGGATTTGTAACTGCCTGTGTCCGAAAACCCAACCTTCCACGGAATGGAGCCTGGCGTGCCTCGTGTCCGTCCAGGGTGCTCAGGATTCCCGAGGGCCATTGTGAGCTCGTCGTTCTCTCTGTCTGGAAAGAACTTCCCTTGCTGCGCTGCTTCGATATACTGCTTAAGCATCCTGACTGGTATGTCCATTTGATCGTTCGTCCAAATGCACTTCCCTGTTACAGGGTCCAAGGTTCCGCCAGCCCCGAAGAACCAAGTCCGGCAACGGTCTGGCCAGCTAATTGTGTCTGGTTTGATCCCTTTATGAACCAGATCATTCTCAGTCTTGGCCCACTTAGGCCGGGCTACGAGATAGCCACCTGACCCCGTGCGATGGTGAAGCATCTTCTTCGCAGCATTTTGCTTGTTTGTCGCCGACATCTTCTTACTCTTTTCCGATGTCTTGTGGGCCACAAATGCGGGCCAGTGATCTCTGATCTTCTCATATCTGCCCTTGAATTCTGGTGTCTCATTATTTTCTACAAACTTATTCAGCTCTTTCTTCCACCTCCTGAATAGTTCTGCCATCCTCTTAAGAGCAAAAGACTTGATTAATTTCTCTTTAACTGGGTTCTCTGGATTATCCTCTGGCGGTAGGGTGAAATTTGACTTCAGCTCAGTCTAAAGATCATTTTTCTGCATGTCATTGACATAAGACACCTCAGGGTCTTCTGTAGCCGGCTTAAACCATTACTGGATGCTTATCGGGATCTTGTCCTAACCAGAACCCCGCACTGAGCAACAAATGCACTCTTTGTCCGGAGGGGTTCAATCGGTTGGCCGCCGGGCGCGATTGCTATGATCTCAAGCTTTTCATCCGAGCTCAACTTTTTCTTCGGGCCTCGTCTCTTTACCGAAGTTGTGCTCGATCCGGAGGGCTAGAAAAAAATAACAAAGACTTAATTAATATGTGTACATACCAAAACAATGAATGCATCAATCAACTAGTCAGCACAGGCTTAACTAATATATATACCTGGCCGGACTCGGTTCGGTCACCAGAGCCGTCATCACGGTCTCCTTCTTGCACCGGCATTGGGTCACCAGAGCCGTCCTCATGTTCTTCTTCTTGCACCGGCATTTGGTCACCGTAGCCAGCTTGTTCACCCTCTCCTTCCAGACCATCGGTGTCGTTGAGAAACAACGAGACGACATCACTTCCTTCTGCGATTATGTCCCTCAACAACGCTTCTTTTGCTTCGTCTTGGGCGGTGTCCATAGTTTCTACAAATATTTACAACATGGCAATTATTATTCAAACATGACAGATGGATATATTAGTGCCAAATGTAGAACCAGCTACCTAATCATAGTAAGCTATCGGGAGGGGGTATATATCGACAACGACGACACTACATCTATGTACCTTGACGACCCTCGTTCCCGATAAAAAAAAGAGGAAGAAGAAGAAAAAAAGAGGAGAAGAAAGAATAGAGGAGTTCTCCTCTATTCTTTCTTCTCCTCCTTTTTTCTTCTTCCTCTTCTTTTTTTATCCCCTTCTTCCTCTCATGTTCGAGAGCGTCGTCGAGGGGTCGGGAGGTTGCGTAGTGTCAAAGGATTCAACAAAACCATGTATTCATCATTAGGCGAAAGTAACATGTGCATGATGGTACGAAGCTCTTCAAAGTTGTTCTGGAACGGAGTCCCAGATAGGATAATTCGCTTTTTGGTACAAAGTTCAGCAAGAGCCTTCCGAATATCGCTATTTGGAAGGCCTTTACTGAATTCGTACCAAAAAGGCGGATTATCCTATCCGGGACTCCATTCCGGAACAACTTTGCAGAACTTCATACCAACATGCCCTGGTTACTTCCGGCTAATGATGAAGGCATGGATTTCTTCAATACTTTGACACTAGGAAACCTCTCTCGACCCCTCGGCGATCCTCGACCCCTCGAACCCTCGACGACCCTGGAACCCTCGACCCCTCGGCGATCCTCTTCTTCCTCGCATGTTCGAGAGGATCGCCGAGGGGTCGGGAGGTTGCGTAGTGTCAAAGGATTCAACAAAGCCATGTCTTCATCATTAGGCGAAAGTAACATGTGCATGATGGTACGAAGCTCTTCAAAGTTGTTCTGGAACGGAGTCCCAGATAGGATAATTCGCTTTTTGGTACAAAGTTCAGCAAGAGCCTTCCGAGTATCGCTATTTGGAAGGCCTTTGCTGAATTCGTACCAAAAGGCGGATTATCCTATCCGGGACTCCATTCCAGAACAACTTTGCAGAACTTCGTACCAACATGTCCTGGTTACTTCCGGCTAATGATGAAGGCATGGATTTATTCAATACTTTGACACTAGGAAACCTCTCTCGACCCCTCGGCGATCCTCGACCCCTCGAACCCTCGACGACCCTGGAACCCTCGACCCCTAGACGACCCTGGAACCCTCGACCCTCGATCCTATAGAACCCTCGAACCCTCGACCCTGAAACCCTCGACCCTTGACCCCTTAACGACCCTCGACCCTCTACCCAAGTTCCCGACCATCGACCCTCGGCGTTCCTCGACACCCTCGTTCCCGATAAAAATTAAGAAGAAGAAGAAGAAGAAGAAGAAGAAGAAGAAGAAGAAGAAGAAGAAGAAGAAGAAGAAGAAGAAGAAGAAGAAGAAGAAGAAGAAGAAGAAGAAGAAGAAAGAGGAGAAGAAGAAAGGAATAGTTAGAGGAGAAGATCGAAGAAAAAAAAAGAAGAAAAAAAGAGGAGAAGAAGAAAGGAATAGTGGAGAAGAAGAAAAAATAGAATATATTCTATTTTATTCTATTTTTTCTTCTTCTCCACTATTCCTTTCTTCTTCTCCTCTTCTTTTTCTTCTTTTTTCTTCTTCTTATTTATTTCTCCTCTTCTTCCTCTCCTCTTCTTCTTCTTATTTAGTTCTCTCGACCCCTCGTCCCTCTCTCATGTTGTCGAGGAGGGGGTATATCGACCTTCGCTCATGTTGAAATTATCGGGGAGGGGGTATATCGACCCCCACCCCCCTCATCATGCATATATAGCTACCACATACATATATACATTGAAAAAAATTACATATATGCAACAAAAACATTAACACACCTATGAACAAAAAAATACATATATGAACAAAAACATGCTGTGAACAAAAACATTAATGTAATAAATCTAATAAGAAATTAATCTAATAAAAAACATGCTCTGAACTTACATATAGCCACATACATACAAATATACATTATATATATATATATGAACAAAAAATTAATCTAATACAAAATCAAAACAGAGCCGGACCGGCGCGGCGGCTCATAGCGGGGGCGTCTGGCAATGGCGACGGCGGGGGAGGCAAGGGCGCCGGCGGGCGAGGGTGGGTCGCGGGAAGGGGCTAGGGCGCGGGGCAAGGGCCAGCGCGGCGACGACGTGGTCGGCGACAGGGGCGGCGCGACGATGGCACCGGAGGCAGGGCGGCGTGGCGACGGCGTCGGAGGTAGGGCGGCACGGCGACGGGGTCGGGGGCAGGGGCTGCACGGCGACGGCATCGGAGGAAGGGGCGATGATGGCGACGGCGACGAGGAGCAGCGCTGGGGCGTCGGGCACGAACTGACGGTGAAGTTGTGAAATTTTCACAAGTCCAGCTTATATACTGACAGCATTGGTCCCGGTTCGTGGCACAAACCGGGACTAATGCCTCCCTTTAGTCCCGGTTGGTGCCACCAACCGGGACCAAAGGCCTCTTTTCAGCAGCCCAAAGAGCGGGAAGCGGCGGCCTTTGGTCCCGGTTGGTGGCACCAACCGGGACTAAAGGGGGGCATTAGTCCCGGGTCGTAGCACCAACCGGGACTAATGCCCCCCTTTAGTCCCGGTTGGTGCCACCAACCGGGACCAAAGGCCTGTGCTTCCCCGAACCCAAATATTTAGTCCCACCTCGCTAGTTGAGAGGGAGACGCTCCTGTTTATAAGGTGCGGTGCGCCTTCCCTCTCGAGCTCCTCTCTAAAGCAGGCTTTCGGGCCTAACACTGCAATCTGTGCCTGTGGGCCTACTGGGCCTCCCACAGGCCTGAATCCTGGCCCATGGTAGGGTTTCTAGTCGTATTCAGGCCGTGGGGGCCCAGTAGGTGGCACTTTTTTTGTTTTTTTGTTTCTACTTAGAACTAAATACTTATAGTTTTGTAGTGATTTCTTTTTTATTTTAGGTCACAAAAATTATAAGCTTTCTGTTAGTGCCATTAGTTTTAAAATTTGAATAGTTTAAATTTGATTTTTTTTTTTAATTTGTGTGACTCACTAGTTTATGAATAACTTTACTATAAAAATTGATTTTTGAGTCAATCTTTTTCCTGCTATTTACTATTACTGTGTTTTATCATTATACTCAATTTGGTAATTTTAGTTAGTCATAACAAATATTATAGGGGTGAGCCCTATTTTTTCCAGTTTTTTTGTTTTCTTTTCTGCATTATTTATTTCCTTTTGTTTTTTGCTTTATTTTTTAATTATTTTTTCTTTTAGTTTTAGAAAAATTATAAACTTTCTGTTAGTGCCATTAGTTTTCAAATTTGAAAACACTTTTTTAGTTTTTTTTGTTTTCTTTGTTACTTTATTTATTTTATTTTCTAATTAACTTTACTATAAAAATAGTTTTTTCCTGTTTTTATTTGTTTTTTGCATTATTTATTTTCTTTTGTTTTTTGCTTTAATTTTTAATTCGGTTTGCTTTTAGGTTAGCAAAATTATAAACTTTCTGTTAGTGCCATTAGTTTTAGAAAAATTATAAACTTTCTATTAGTGCCATTAGTTTTCAAATTTAAAAACACTTTTTTAGTTATTTTGTTTTCTTTGTTGCTTTATTTATTTTATTTTCTGATTAACTTTACTATAAAAATAGTTTTTTCCTGTTTTTTTTAATTTGTTTTTTGCATTATTTATTTTCTTTTGTTTTTTGCTTTAATTTTTAATTCTGTTTTCTTTTAGGTTAGCAAAATTATAAACTTTCTGTTAGTGCCATTAGTTTTAGAAAAATTATAAACTTTCTGTTAGTGCCATTAGTTTTAGAAGGTTGAAAGTTGGCATGGGCCAGGGACTAATGGTCATGGTATTACGAGGGCCGAACCATAAGACATGAAAGCATTTCAAATGAACTCTGAAAAAGTTGAAAGTTGGGATGGTATCATAATTTCACCCACATAGCATGTGCATGTACAAAACGGACAATGGTAGCATGTTCGTGTGTTACAAAGTTGCGGGAGAAAGTCTTCACTTTTTCTTCGCTTGTGTCATTTGCTTATTGCGCCGTAACCATGGATAATCTTCATTGTTTATCAGGATGCTTGGGTCAGCCTTGACATTGAAGGGAGGAATTTCATGAAACTTTTCATAATCTTCAGACATGTCTGTCTTGCCGCCCACTCCCAGGATGTCCCTTTTTCCTGAAAGAACTATGTGGCGCTTTGGCTCATCGTATGATGTATTCGCTTCCTTATCTTTTCTTTTTCTCGGTTTGGTAGACATGTCCTTCACATAGATAACTTGTGCCACATCATTGGCTAGGACGAACGGTTCGTCAGTGTACCCAAGATTTTTCAGATCCACTGTTGTCATTCCGTACTATGGGTCTACCTGTACCCCGCCGCCTAACAGATTGACCCATTTGCACTTAAACAAAGGGACCTTAAAACCAGCTCGAAACTGACAAGACATTGGGCCACATCACTCCTTAGCCTTGGTACGATTCCTGGATCGATCACCTTCTGAGAGATTGCATTGAGGAATGCACATACCTTCACAATGGCTAATCAGACATTTTCCGGTAGAAGCCCCCTCAATGCAACCGGAAGCAGTTGCGTCATAATCACGTGGCTGTCATGAGACTTTAGGTTCTGAAACTTTTTCTCTGGCATATTTATTATTCCCTTTATATTCAACGAGAAGCTAGTCGTGACCTTCATACTGAGCAGGCATTCAAAGAAGATTTCTTTCTCTTCTTTCGTAAGAGCGTAGCTGGCAGGACCTTTATACTGCTTCGGAGGCATGCCGTCTTTTTCGTGTAAACGTTGCAGGTCCTCCCGTGCCTCAGGTGTATCTTTTGTCTTCCCATACATGCCCAAGAAGCTTAGCAGGTTCACGCAAAGGTTCTTCGTCACGTGCATCACGTCGATTAAGGAGTGGACCTCTAGGTCTTTCCAGTAGGGTAGGTCCCAAAATATAGATTTCTTCTTCCACATGGGTGCGTGTCCCTCAGGGTCATTCGGAACAGCTAGTCCACCGGGACCCTTTCCAAAGATTACGTAGTGTAAATCATTGACCATAGCAAGCACGTGATCACCGGTGCGCATGGCGGGCTTCTTTCGGTGATCTGCCTCGCCTTTGAAATGCTTGCCCTTCTTTCGACCTTGATGGTTGGTCGGAAGAAATCGATGATGGCCCAGGTACACATTCTCCCTGCATTTGTCCAGGTATATACTTTCAATGTCATCTAAACAGTGCGTGCATGCGTGGTATCCTTTGTTTGTCTGTCCTGAAAGGTTACTGAGAGCGGGCCAATCGTTGATGGTCACGAACAGCAACGCCTTAAGGTTAAATTCCTCTTGTCTGTGCTCATCCCACGTACGTACACCGTTTTCATTCCACAGCTGTAAAAGTTCTTCAACTAATGGCCTTAGGTACACATCAATTTCGTTGCCGGGTTGCTTATGGCCTTTGATGAGAACTGGCATCATAATGAACTTCCGCTTCATGCACATCCAAGGAGGAAGGTTATACATACATAGAGTCACGGGCCAGGTGATGTGATTGCTACTCTGCTCCCCGAAAGGATTAATGCCATCCGCGCTTAAAGAAAACCATACATTCCTTGGGGTCCTTTGCAAACTCATCCCTGTACTTTCTCTCGATTTTTCTCCACTGCGACCTGTCAGGGGGTGCTCTCAACTTCCCATCTTTCTTTCGGTTCTCACTGTGCCATCGCATCAACTTGGCATGCTCTTCGTTTTTGAACATACGTTTCAACCGTGGTATTATAGGAGCATACCACATCACCTTCGCAGGAACCCTCTTCCTAGGGGGCTCGCCGTCAACATCACCAGGGTCATCTCGTCTGATCTTATGCCGCAATGCACCGCATACCGGGCATGCGTTCAGATCCTTGTATGCACCGCGGTAGAGGATGCAGTCATTAGGGAATGCATGTATCTTCTCCACCTCCAATCCTAGAGCGCATACGACCTTCTTTGCTGCGTATGTACTGTCGGGCAATTCGTTATCCTTTGGAAGCTTCTTCTTCAATATTTTCAGTAGCTTCTCAAATCCTTTGTCAGCCACAGCATTCTCTGCCTTCCACTTCAGCAATTCCAGTACGGTACCGAGCTTTGTGTTGCCATCTTCGCAATTGGGGTATAACCCTTTTTTGTGACCCTCTAACATGCGATCGAACTTCAGCTTCTCCTTTTGACTAATGCATTGCGTCCTTGCATCGACAATGACCCGGCGGAGATCATCATCATCGGGCACATCGTCTGGTTCCTCTTGATCTTCGGCAGCTTCACTGGTTGTAGCATCATTGGGCACATCGTCTGGTTCCTCTTGATCTTCACCAGCTCCCCCCGTTGCAGCATCACCGTATTCAGGGGGCACATAGTTGTCATCGTAGTCTTCTTCTTTGCCGTCTTCCATCATAACCCCTATTTCTCCATGCCTCGTCCAAACATTATAGTGTGGCATGAAACCCTTGTAAAGCAGGTGGGAGTGAAGGATTTTCCGGTTAGAGTAAGACCTCGTATTCCCACATTCAGTGCATGGACAACACATAAAACCATTCTTCTTGTTTGCCTCAGCCGCATCGAGAAACTCATGCACGCCCTTAATGTACTCGCGGGTGTGTCTGTCACCATACATCCATTGCCGGTTGATCTGCGTGCATTATATATAATTAAGTGTCCAAATTAATAGAAGTTCATCATCACATTAAAACCAAAGTGCATACATAGTTCTCATCTAACAACATATAGCTCTCCAGAGCATCTAATTAATTAAACCATACATTGAAACTATGTAAAACATTTCAATGCGAAAACAAATGCGATCATAATCGCAACCAAGGTAACAATTGATCCAACGGCATAATGATACCAAGCCTCGGTATGAATGGCATATGTTCTAATCTTTCTAATCTTCAAGCGCATTGCATCCATCTTGATCTTGTGATCATCGACGACATCCGCAACATGCAACTCCAATATCATCTTCTCCTCCTCAATTTTTTTATTTTTTCCTTCAACAAATTGTTTTCTTCTTCAACTAAATTTAACCTCTCGACAATAGGGTCGGTTGGCATTTCCGATTCACATACATCCTAGATAAATAAAATCTATGTCACGTTGGTCGGCATAATTTTCATAAACAATAAATGAACCAATAGTTATAAAGATAATATACATACCACATCCGAATCATAGACAGGACGAGGGCCGACGGGGGCGGATACCAAAACCATCGCACTATATAAGATGCAATAATAAATGTAAGAAAATGATACACGTATCTATCTAAACATACAAGTAAGAATATTTTTCCTTTTAGAAAGAAGATAAGAACAAGAGGCTCACCACGGTGGTGTCGGTGATGAGATCGGCGCGGGTGATCAACGGCGGTGAAGACGGGGACGGGGCGTGACGGACCACTAAATCTAGACAAATCTCGAGGAAAATGGAGCTTGGAGGTCGAGCTTCGAGAGGAGAAAGCTTAAGTAGTGTGGCTCGAGCATTCCATCAAACACCTCATGTGCATAGGAGGTGAGCTAGAGCACCACAAAGCCCTCTACCCCTCGGCCAGAAAAAACAGAGCACTGTGCTCTGCTCTTGCGCGAGGGGGTATATATAGGCACCTCATTGGTCCCGGTTGGTGACATGAGCCGGGACTAAAGGGGAGCCTTTGGACCCGGTTCAATCCACCAAACGGGACCAATGGTGGTGGGCCAGGAGCGAGGCCCATTGGTCCCGGTTCATCCCACCAACCGGGACCAAAAGGTCCAGATAAACCGGGACCAATGGCCCACGTGGCCCAGCCGGCCCCCTGGGCTCACGAACCGGGACCAATGCCCACATTGGTCCCGGTTCTAGACTGAACCGGGACTAATGGGCTGACCCGGCCTGGACCAAAGCCCTGTTTTCTACTAGTGTAATCAACTATGCTAGAGCCCATAATAGCGTGTGGCTGCACATGGAAGTTTCTAGTATGAAAAATCTCATGATCCCTTTGAGCCTGGGTGGCGGTCCATAAAAAAACAGGCAATCCTGGTCTACCCCGGTGCCTAGACAGGCAATCCGGGAATACCCAGGTGCCTCAATCCACCTAGATGTGTGTTTAAGTTGCCACCTTAAGTAAACCATTAATTAACAATCTCACATCTGTCATGGATACTCTCAAAACCCAATCCACCTCTATGAGCATAGCATGGCAATGTAAGCATGACGCAATAGTAACTCCCAAGGGTTTGATAATAAACAAGGAATAGGTACTACCTCAACTACTTCCCATCCCACAATTTAATTAGATCCTAATCATGCAATGTTTGAGGTTTGATCTAATGCAAATAAAACTGGGTAGTAAGAGGTATGATCAAAGTGTGAACTTGCCTGCAATGTTGATGAAGATGATTCGCACTCAAAAATCTTGATTTCTCTACTCGTCACACTCCGGTCAATCTATCGTAATCAAGCAATAGTAACCACACATAAGCAATCACTCAAAAGATCAGAAAGATCGAAGAAGTCGATTCGGAAAACATCAAAACCAAGCAAATAGCTCTTGCAACATAAAACAATTTCTAACAGTACCAAAATTATATGAATTTAGCCTTATCAGAAAGTTTAGGTCAAGAGCTTCGATTTGCAAAAACAATCAACTCAAACGGAATTACGGAACACAAGTTATGATCAAACGAAGTTTGAATTCAAATCTGATCTAATTCAAATTTAAACTTTTCAAAAACATGTTTGAGTTGGATTACTGGATATAGGAGATCATAACGAAGACATGGGCATTGGTTTCGTTGGATTTGGACAAACGAGTGAAAAGATGTGATCATTTGAAGTACAGGGACTATTTTGTAAATAAAGTATTCACAACTAGGTCCCTGGCTAAAATTAACAGAAAAAGAAAAGACTAAATAGCGAACGTTTGCTAACTAGTTCTTAAACAGAGAACGTTCTCTAAATAGATCTAAAAAAACTAAACCGGTTTTTCTAACGAAAACCGAAACCCTAAAATAAACCGGCGAACCGGGCTGGCTTATTACTGGTTCACCGCGGTTTTGACGCCGGTGGCGGTTTTGACGCAGCGGTTGGAGTCCGGCGAGGGCGGCAGCGCGGGCAGCGGCGCGGGGCGGAGCATGCAGCGGCGGTGGCGAAGTTAAGTGAGGGCGGCGCGTTGCGGCGGGGCGCGGCGAGATGCGGCGGAAGCAGCGGCAGCTAGCGGGTGGGGCGGCACGGCGCGGCGGAGTGAGAGGCGGGGCCCGGGGCCTCGTTTATTTAAGGGGAAGGGGAGGAGGTGGCGTGGGGAAGGGGCTGAAGGAGGCGGCGGCGCGGCGGACTCTGGGGAAGGAGTCCCCGTCGGAGACGGCAGGGATGGTGGCGGGGAGCTGGGCCGCGGCCTGGCGAGATGCTGGGTCGGTCCAGCCGGCGAGGGGAAACCCTTTTTTTAAAAAAAAATTCAGAGAACAAAATAACAAAAAATATTATATAGGCATATAATATATCAAAATTTTCAGAAAAAGATTTTCTACGACTTGAACATTTTTCTAGCATTAAATAAAATACACACAAATTCTAATAAATCAAAGAGTGCTAGTGGTCTATTAAAATCCAATAAAAATCATTTTAAAAATACCAAAATGAAATCAAATTTATTTCTCTCCAATTTTCTGTTGTAGGGAATCATGTTATCCTATTTTCCATGTATTTTATTTTTGGAGAAAAATGATTTGAATAAAATCCAAATAACTCCAAATTGAAAAATAATTCCAAAAAGACTTTGAATTGGATCCTTTGAAACTCCCAACTCATATTTCATGTAATTTGAAGAAGTCATTTTATCTCCTCTTGTGAAAATCATTGAGTTGCATAAAGTTTCAGAATTGGAAATATTTTCCAAATGAAATTCAAATATTTTCAACACCCCTTGTCATTTAAATAGATGGAAGAAGTCATGTCATCTTCCCTCTAGGGTTTCGTGGTGAAAAGAATTTGAATTCACGGAGATCACAAATGAAAAATGAAAGTTTGGAAAAGTCCTTTTATTCCCTCTCATTTAACTTTCAAAAAGGTTTCGAATTTCACTCAATTTCACACAATCAATCAAACAATCAATCAAATCTATCTATTTATTATAACATTCCAAAATTTAGAATTTTGGGATGTTACAAACCTACCACCCTTAAAAGGAATCTCGTCCTCGAGATTCGGAGAGGCTAGAAAGAAATAGGTTAGGTTCGGGGTCTCTTCAAAATTTCATCAATCGTCTCCGGGGTCTGGGGTGCTACCACCCTTAGAAGCGTGGTTACGGTTCCATCAAACTCATATACTTCATCCATATTGTTAACAGTGTCGGTCTTCTCAGATCTTCAGGATAATTCCTTATCCGGGCTCTTCCGGTAGTGGCATAACCTTTTCCTCAATTCTCCTGTACTTCCATCCTGGTAAGGTTATTCCGAGACCGGGTCTTCTTAGCTGACGAGTCTGGCGCCAATACTAATCAACTATGGATATCTCATGGTGGTCAGCCATTTATGGTTTCTCCTGCAGGAAATGGGTCTGGGTTGAACCTCACCGTATAACCTACGGTTGGCAACAACTGCCGGGTACAAGGGAAAAATACTTATACCATTCTAGGGTTTAAACAAGGTTTAATATCGCCGTCTCTCTACTATAGGTAAGTCACTCAGATTTACCATCCCATATAGCAAGGCGAATAATAAGAGTAAGTCAGTATGGTGATCAATCCATCCCGCACCCAAATCATTACCTTGTATACGGTTTAGCGAATCTCGCGTTCTAACACTCGGTCATCCTCACAAGCATTGCATAATTTCTCTTGTCCCTGAACCAAGGTTCGGATAAATCCATTGATTCTGCAAGCCAACAAACATCTATCGTTCCTTCACAACTCTCAGGTTTTGCGTTACTCCTATAAAATTGTCTGCCGATAAACGTAACTTCTTCCAGGGTTTTTCCTTCAGCAAGAATGTGCTTGCTTCTTGGCAGGTCCTGGGGCCTGTGGGTATGGCCCATCTCATCACTTGCAAACCTTGAACTCTTCATCAGGGCAATGGATCTCTAATCCAACATCCAACTTCCTAGTATACTAAAATACATCCAATTGTATTGTCTTCCTTCCTTCTATTGGCACCAAACTAAGACATGATTACTCAGACTCATCATGGAGTTTCCATTGATCCATATTTCCGACATCATACCTCCTTTATATCCAATAGTAATTTATCTCTTCATCCTCGTGGGATATCCCACATACCGAGATAAAAACTTATACTTATGAAGTCCATATTCCACTTCATGGAACATCATTATCCTTTCCAGGGTCAAGCGTCCTTACAGGGAAATATTAGCCATCTCTGCATGGCACTCTTCAACTGAGAAACATGAAACACATCATGAACTCCTGACAGTCCTTTGGGTGACTCCAACTTGTTGGCCACTTCTCCCATACGCTCCAAAACTCGGTATGGTCCTACAAATCTCGAGGCTAACTTTCGCTTAACTCCAAATCGTTTAACTCCTCGCAGAGGGGATACATGAAGACATGCTCTGTCTCCAATTTCATAGACTACCTCCTTGCGTTTTTGAGTCTGCATATCTCCTCTGCCTGGACCGAGCTACCTTCAGTCTATCTCGAATCAACTTAACATTCTCTTCTGACTCCTTGATCACATTTGGTCCAAACAACTGACGGTCTCCAACTTCACCCCACATACTCTTGGGGTATCACACATGTCGAGACAAAACTCGTATTCATTTTGTCAGAAATCCACTCACTGGAGTATCCTTATCTTTTCTAGGGGTCAAGGGTTCTTACAGGGTACTACCACCCTTAAAATGCACAAATCTTCCATAGACCCCATTTCTCATATCCTCAGAATGGCAAAAATTCTTCTTCATAGAGTAACAACTCATAAAATCCATACCAGTACCAACGATGCTAACTTTATTTACTCTCAATTGATTGCAATCTCTCGCTTTTCCATTACATGTCTCAACTCAACACCTCGATATAAAAGAAAATGTTCTCACTTCTACTACTCCATTTCTTTTTTTGCAAACTCACTATCTAGAAAAAGTCTCCTTCTCCTTGGGGCATCCTCTGGCAAAGTGCCCTGCTCTATTACAACGAAAACACATTACTTATGACAAGTCTCGAGGTTTCCTTTTTGGGCAACTGTTGAGGTAGTGCCCTGACTCTTTGCACCTGTAACAGGTGATATGACTCAGGTCCTTCCTAGAATCAAATCTGCTTCTCTTCCTGGACTTTTCCATTCCAATCAGGTTTTCTATTTCCTGTGGGTCATATTCTACTTCCTCTGTCGGGAATTCTACTAGATCCCCATTCAAACAATTTTGGGAGATGTGTCCTTCTTCTCCACATGAATAGCAAGACTTAGTGCAGGGTTTACTTGGGTCTTCTTTAGGCGTGTCCTCCATCTCTTCCTTCATCACGGTTTCTTCTAAAATTTCCATAAGGGCTCCTTTCATTACTTCTTTCTTCTGTTGGATGGTTCGTTGTACCATGGGGTAAATGTGACACTGAGCAGGATAGTGGGCAGTCCCTTCACACAAGAAACAAGTAATCTGCGTAGTTGGGCATTCTTCAACTGGGTGACTTCCTTCACAATTAGGGAATTCATCCTTGTGTTCTTTATGGGTGTGTCCGATTTCTCCACAAATCTTGCATGCACAAGGTTTCTTCATATCCTTTCCATAAGGCTTCAACTTCCGGGACACAAGCCGAGACTTTGGCAGAGTTAACTTAAATTCTTTCCAAGTGGTTACTCCTTGCCATCCATTGATGGTTTGGTACATCCTCCACCAAGTAGCAGCACCTCTTTCAAAGCACTGAAGAGCATGCTGGGTCATATCATGTCCAACTATAGGGTTATTCTCCATGTGATCCTCCATGTTTTGAATCCATTGGTCCGTCTCCAATTGACTCATCGGTCCAAAAAATATAAGCTCATCTTCATTCATCCTCTATTGGGTCCATGTGGGTTTGGGGTGAGATAAGAGGGATAGAGAGGGATACACACAATACAAACAAAAGTTTTGAAAAGGCAGATTTGATTTGTGGCTGTTGGGAAAAACATCAAACAATTGACAGCTCACAAACATCACATCTAACGTAGGTATATAATAGGGGTTTGGTCTTCTAAAGGTCAATAAATCTTCAATGTCTCCAAACTCTTCAAGCCTTGTTCATGCCTCCAATGGCTTCTTCCGATCATGCTTGTCTTCTCAAGTTCTTTTGCCAGATCATCTCTGTTGACGTGAAATCTCTCGTGACATCCTTTAATATTCTGGAGTTGTATTTCAAACTTCTAGGTTTCAACATCCTTGGCATGAACCATGGTCTAGTTCCTGACGAATCTCCGGTTTCTCAAGGTTTTGCTCCTCCAGCTTGGCTACTCTCATCTTCAGGGTCCTGAGTTCCTCATGGAATACTTCCTTGTCAAAATACTGCTTCTTGTAGGTCCATCTTAACTTCTTGATGTAACACTCCAGATCCTGGTGATACACTTAGCTAAGGTTAAAACTTCACCTCTTGCTGATAGATGCTCCATCAGCCTTCTCCCATCCAATCCTTCCATGCATATGCATGCTTAACTCAGCACGGTGACAATACCATAAGCGGGAGATAACTTCATGGATAGCAGTGTTTTTGCTCTTGTCATTTCCATGAGCTATCATTCCATAGTTGATATCTCCTGCCTTAGGGTTTTCTTGACAAATCCTTGAGTTCTTAACTCTACATGCTCCGGTCTTTCTCCGATACACCTTGATCTCGGGTATTGACAACTTCCATAGTCTGCCAAGTTCCATAAGGGTAGCCTTCCTAGGTCATACAAATCTAGGAATTCTTCAGAGCCTTCAAATTCTACTTGTCTTCGGTCCTCAACCGTTGTAGTTTCCATTATTCAGATGCACGGAAAATACTCTTCATTCCGAAGTGGTCTTAGTTGTTCGATATCTTGTACTTCTTGGAATGGTCTCATCAGTCGAATCTTCGTGTGGTCAAAAGGGAAAGGGGTATGGTCTTACTAACGGGAATTTTTGAATAAGCTCAGAAGAGAAGAGAGGTAAAAGATCTTTTTGAAAGGGAAAGTTGTAGAGAAAAATCTTTGCAATGGGCTGGCCAGTTTTTAGGGTCACGTCCTACAGTCAACATGTGCTCTGATACCATCTTGTAGCGACCCGACCCGAATGGGTCAAGTCTCTGTGCTTAAGTGTCATCCCTGGATCAGTATGCTGACACACAGTACTCGAGGATTTATAACAGAGGTAAATCACATGTAAAAGTAACGTAAATACTATTACCTCAATCCAGAATAGCGGAAGTAACAAGGTTGTGGTTTCCCATCAACACCAACAGCAAATTTGAGTGTAGAAATCGTAACCCTAACGTATCACTTACTCGTCGTAAGAAATCCTGCAACATGAGACGTTGCAGCCACAAAGGGTCAGTACATTGAATGTACTGGCAAATTCACACCACAGAGAATGATGAATAAAGGCTATCACTACATGCATATTTGGCTGGTGGAAAAGCTCTATGGTTATAGTTTTGCATAAAGCCAATTTTTCCCTATTGCAAAGGAATACATTTTAATTTAACTATCATGGTGGTTGTTGAACATTGAGAATGGTTGACAGCATTCTCAATCCCAATTAAGTAACATCATTAAACCCAACAAAATTAATTTAAAGTAACATGATGAGATTCACATGATAATCCAAGTACTAGATACTCAAAACGTCCATAACCGGGGACACGGCTAATCATGATTAGTTTATACACTCTGCAGAGGTTTGCGCACTTTTCCCCACAAGACTCGATCTCCTCCGTTGGATTTCTCGCACTACATGGTGTTTGAGAAACGGATGACCGAGACATAGTCTTTCAGAAGTGTTTGCACCTTACGATGGGTAGACCGTACCACCTACAACCCCTACATCTGCTAGTCTACCACTGTAAGAGTTCACATGACTTCATCAACTATGCTAGAGCCCATAATAGCTTGTGGCTGCACACGGAAGTTTCTAGTATGAAAAATCTCATGATCCCTTTGAGCCTGGGTGGCGGTCCATAAAAAACAGGCAATCCTGGTCTACCCCAGTGCCTAGACAGGCAATCCGGGAATACCCAGGTGCCTCAATCCACCCAGATGTGTGTTTAAGTTGCCACCTTAAGTAAAGCATTAATTAACAATCTCACATCTGTCATGGATACTCACAAAACCCAATCCACGTCTACGAGCATAGCATGGCAATGTAAGCATGACGTAATAGTAACTCCCAAGGGTTTGATAATAAACAGGTAATAGGTACTACCTCAACTACTTCCCATCCCACAATTTAATTAGATCCTAATCATGCAATGTTTGAGGTTTGATCTAATGCAAATAAAACTGGGTAGTAAGAGGTATGATCAAAGTGTGAACTTGCTTGCAATGTTGATGAAGATGATTCGCACTCAAAAATCTTGATAGCTCTACTCGTCACACTCCGGTCAATCTATCGTAATCAAGCAATAGTAACCACACATAAGCAATCACTCAAAAGATCAGAAAGATCGAAGAAGTCGATTCGGAAAACATCAAAACCAAGCAAATAGCTATTGCAACATAAAACAATTTCTAACAGTACCAAAATTATATGAATTTGGCCTTATCAGAAAGTTTAGGTCAAGAGCTTCTATTTGCAAAAAGAATCAACTCAAACGGAGTTACGGAACTCAAGTTATGATCAAACGAAGTTTGAATTCAAATCTGATCTAATTCAAATTTAAACTTTTAGAAAACATGTTTGAGTTGGATTACTGGATAGAGGAGATCATAACGAAGATGTGGGCGTTGGTTTCGTTGGATTTGGACAAACGAGTGAAAAGATGTGATCGTTTGAAGTACAAGGACTATTCTGTAAATAAAGTATTCACAACTAGGTCCCTGGCTAAAATTAACAGAAAAAGAAAAGACTTAATAGCGAGCGTTCGCTAACTAGTTCTTAAATAGAGAATGTTCTCTAAATAGATCTAAAAAAACTAAACGGTTTTTTAACGAAAACCGAAACCCTAAAATAAACCGGCGAACCGGGCTGGCTTATTACCGGTTCACCGCGGTTTTGACGCCGGCGGCGGTTTTGACGCGGCGGTTGGAGTCCGGTGAGGGCGGCAGATCGACGGCGAGCGGGGCGGCAGCGCGGGGAGCGGCGCGGGGTGGAGCATGCAGCGGCGGCGGCGAAGTCCGGTGAGGGCGGCGCGTTGCGGCGGGGCGCGGCGAGATACGGCGGAAGCAGCGGCAGCTAGCGGGAGGGGCGGCACGGCGCGGCGGAGTGAGAGGCGGGGCCCGGGGCCTCGTTTATTTAAGGGGAAGGGGAGGAGGTGGCGTGGGAAAGGGGCTGAAGGAGGCGGCGGCGCGGCGGACTCCGGGGAAGGAGTCCCCGTCGGAGACGGCAGGGACGGCGGCGGGGAGCTGGGCCGTGGCCTGGCGAGATGCTGGGCCGGCCTAGTCGGCGAGGGGAAACCCTTTTTAAAAAAAATTCAGAGAACAAAATAACAAAATAACAAAAAATATTATATAGGCATATAATATATCAAAATTTTCAGAAAAAGATTTTCTATGACTTGAACATTTTTCTAGCATTAAATAAAATACGCACAAATTCTAATAAATCAAAGAGTGCTACTGGTCTATTAAAATCCAATAAAAATCATTTTAAAAATACCAAAATGAAATCAAATTTATTTCTCTCCAATTTTCTGTTGTAGGGAATCATGTTACCCTATTTTCCATGTATTTTATTTTTGGAGAAAAATGATTTAAATAAAATCCAAATAACTCCAAATTGAAAAATAATTCCAAAAAGACTTTGAATTTGATCCTTCGAAACTCCCAACTCATATTTCATATAATTTGAAGAAGCCATTTTATCTCCTGTCGTGAAATTCATTGAGTTGCACAAAGTTTCAGAATTGGAAATATTTTCCAAATGAAATTCAAATATTTTCAACACCCCTTGTCATTTAAATAAATGGAAGAAGTCATGTCATCTTCTCTCCAGGGTTTCGTGGTGAAAAGAATTTGAATTCACGGAGATCACAAATGAAAAGTGAAAGTTTGGGAAAGTCCTTTTATTCCCTCTCATTTAACTTTCAAAAAGGCTTCGAATTTCACTCAGTTTCACACAATCAATCAAACAATCAATCAAATCTATCTATTTACTATAACATTCTAAAATTTTGAATTTTGGGATGTTACATCAACAGATTTAGATGGTGCCCTTTTTAACGTGAATGCAGTTGTCTCTAATGCATAACCCCAAAACGATAGTGGTAAATCGGTAAGAAACATCATAGATTGCACTATATCCAATAAAGTACGGTTATGACGTTCAGACACACCATTATGTTGTGGTGTTCCAGGTGGCACGAATTTGTGAAAATATTCCACATTGTTTTAATTGAAGACCAAACGTGTAACTCAAATATTCGTCTCCGTGATCAGATCGTAGAAACTTTATTTTCTTGTCACGATGATTTTCCACTTCACTCTGAAATTCTTTGAACTTTTCAATTGTTTTAGACTTATCTTTCATCAAGTAGATATATACCCATATCTGCTCAAATCATCTATGAAGGTTAGAAAATAATGATACCCGCCGCGAGCCTTGGCACTCATCGGATCGCGTGCATCAATATGTATTATTTCCAATAACTCAGTTGCTCGCTCCATAGTTCTGGAGAACGAAGTTTTAGTCATCTTGCCCATAGGGCATGGTTCGCAAGCATCAAGTGATTCACAATCAAGTGATTCCAAAATTCCATCAGCATGGAGTTTCTTCATGCGCTTTACACCAATATGACCTAAACGGCAGTGCCACAAATAAGTTGCACTATCATTATTAACTTTGCATCTTTTGGCTTCAATATTATGAATATGTGTATAACTATGATCGAGATCCAACAAACTATTTTCGTTGGGTGTATGACCATTGAAGGTTTTATTCATGTAAACAAAACAACAATTATTCTCTGACTTTAAATCAATAGCTGTATTACAATAAACATGATCAAATCATATTCATGCTCAACGCAAACACCAAATAACACTTATTTAGGTTCAACACTAATCTCGAAAGTATAGGGAGTGTGCGATGATGATCATATCAATCTTGGAATTACTTCCAACACACATCGTCACTTCACCCTTAACTAGTTTCTTTTCATTCTGCAACTCCCATTTCGAGTTACTACTCTTCGCAATTGAACTAGTATCAAATACTGAGGAGTTGCTATAAACACTAGTAAAGTACACATCAATAACATGTATATCAAATATACCTATGTTCACTTTGCCATCCTTCTTATCCGCCAATTTCTTGGGGTAGTTCCGCTCCCAGTGACCAGTCCCTTTGCAGTAGAAGCACTTAGTCTCAGGCTTAGGTCCAGACTTGGGCTTATTCACTCGAGCAGCAACTTGCTTGCCATTCTTCTTGAAGTTCCCTTTCTTCCCTTTGCCCCTTTTCTTGAAACGAGTGGTCTTGTCAACCATCAACACTTGAGGTTTTTCTTGATTTCTACCTTCGTCGATTTGAGCATCACGAAGAGCTTGGGAATCGTTTCCGTTATCCCTTGCATATTATAGTTCATCACGAAGTTCTAGTAACTTGGTGATAGTGACTAGAGAACTCTGTCAATCACTATCTTATCTAGAAGATTAACTCCCACTTGATTTAAGCGATTGTAGTACCCAGACAATCTGAGCACATGCTCACTGCTTGAGCTATTCTCCTCCATCTTTTAGCTATAGAACTTGTTGGAGACTTCATATCTCTCAACTCGGGTATTTGCTTGAAATATTAACTTCAACTCCTGGAACATCTCATATGGTCCATGACGTTCAAAACGTCTTTGAAGTCCCGATTCTAAGCCGTTAAGCATGGTGCACTAAACTATCAAGTAGTCATCATATTGAGCTAGCCAAACGTTCATAACGTCTGCATTTGCTCCTGCAATAGGTCTGTCACCTAGCGGTGCATCAAGGACATATTTCTTCTATGCAGCAATGAGGATAATCCTCAGATCATGGATCCAATCCGCATCATTGCTACTAACATCTTTCAACATAGTTTTTCTCTAGGAACATATCAAAATAAACATAGGGAAGCAACAACACGAGCTATTGATCTACAACATAGATATGCTAATACTACCAGGACTAAGTTCATGATAAATTTAAGTTCAATTTAATCATATTACTTAAGAACTCCCACCTAGATAGACATCCCTCTAATCCTCTAAGTGATCACGTGATCCAAATCAACTAAACCATGTCAGATCATCATGTGAGATGGAGTAGTTTCAATGGTGAACATCACTATGTTGATCATATCTACTATATGATTCACGCTCGAGCTTTCGGTCTCAGTGTTCCGAGGCCATATCTGTTATATGCTATGCCCGTCAAGTTTAACCTGAGTATTCCGCGTGTGCAACTGTTTTGCACCCGTTGTATTTGAACATAGAGCCTATCACACCCGATCATCACGTGGTGTCTCAGCATGAAGAACTTTCACAATGGTGCATACTCAGGTAGAACACTTATACCTTGATAATTTAGTGAGAGATCATCTTATAAAGCTACCGCCGAACTAAGCAAAATAAGATGTATAAAAGATAAACATCACATGCAATCATAATATGTGACATGATATGGCCATCAACATCTTGTGCCTTTGATCTCCATCTCCAAAGCATCGTCATGATCTCCATCGTCACCGGCATGACATGATGATCTCCATTATATTGATCTATATCAATGTGTCGTCACATGGTCGTCTCGCCAACAATTGCTCTTGCAACTATTGCCATCGCATAGCGATAAAGTAAAGCAATTGTCTGGCGCTTGCATCTTGTGCAATAGAGACAACCATAAGGCTTTTGCTAGTTGCCGATAACTTTAACAAAACAAGATCATCTCATACAACAACTTATATCTCATCACGCCTTGACCATATCACATCACAACATGCCCTGCAAAAACAAGTTAGACGTCCTCTACTTTGTTGTTGCAAGTTTTACGTGGTTGCTACGGGCTGAGCAAGAACCATTCTTACCTACACATCAAAACCACAACGATAGTTGGTCAAGTTGGTGCTATTTTAACCTTCGCAAGGACCGGGCGTAGCCACACTCAGTTCAACTAAAGTTGGAGAAACTGACACCCGCCAGCCACCTGTGTGCAAAGCACGTTGGTAGAACCAGTCTCGCGTAAGCATACGCGTAATGTCGGTCCGGGCCGCTTCATCCAACAATACCGCTGAACCAAAGTATGACATGCTGGTAAGCAGTATGACTTATATCGCCCACAACTCACTTGTGTTATACTCGTTCATATGACATCTACGCATAAAACCAGGCTCGGATGCCACTGTTGGGGAACGTAGTAATTTCAAAAATTTCCTACGCACACGCAAGATCATGGTGATGCATCGCAATGAGAGGGGAGAGTGTTGTCCACATACCCTCGTAAACCGAAAGCGGAAGCGTTAGCACAACGCGGTTGATGTAGTCGTACGTCTTCACGATCCGACCGATCAAGTACCGAACGCACGGCACCTCCGAGTTCTGCACACGTTCAACTCGATGACGTCCCTCGAACTCCGATCCAGCCGAGTGTTGAGGGAGAGTTTCGTCAGCACGACGGCGTGGTGACGATGATGATGTTCTACCGACGCAGGGCTTCGCCTAAGCACCGCTACGATATGATCGAGGTGGATTATGTGGAGGGGGGCACCGCACATGGCTAACAGATTAAGAGATCAATTGTTGTGTCTTTGGGGTGCCCCCTGCCCCCGTATATAAAGGAGTGGAGGAGGGGGAGGGTCGGCCCTCTCTATGGCGCACCCTAGGGGAGTCCTACTCCCACCGGGAGTAGGATTCCCCTTTTCCTAGTAGAACTAGGAGCCCTTCCAAGTAGTAGGAGTAGGAGGGAAGGAAAGGGAAGGGAAAGGGAGAAGGAAGGAAGGGGGCATCCCCCCTCCCTAGTCCAATTCGGACCAGCCCATGGGGAGGGATGCGGCCACCCTTTGAGGCCTTTCTCTCCTTTCCCGTATGGCCCATTAAGTCCCAATACGAATTCCCGTAACTCCCCGGTACTCCTGAAAATACCCGAATCACTCGGAACCTTTCTGATGTCCGAATATAGTCGTCCAATCTATCGATCTTTACATCTCGACCATTTCGAGACTCCTCGTCATGTCCCCGATCTCATCCGGGACTCCGAACTCCTTCAGTACATAAAAACACACAAACTCATAATATAACTATCATCGAAACTTTAAGCGTGCGGACCCTACGGGTTTGAGAACAATGTAGACATGACCGAGACACTTCTCCGGTCAATAACCAATAGCGGAACCTGGATGCTCATATTGGCTCCCACATATTCTATGAAGATCTTTATCGGTCAGACCACATAACAACATACGATGTTCCCTTTGTCATCGGTATGTTACTTGCCCGAGATTCGATCGTCGGTATCTCAATACCTAGTTCAATCTCGTTACCGGCAAGTCTCTTTACTCGTTCTGTAATACATCATCCCGCAACTAACTCATTAGTTGCAATGCTTGCAAGACTTATAGTGATGTGCATTACCGAGAGGGCCCAGAGATACCTCTCCGACAATCGGAGTGACAAATCCTAATCTCGAAATATGCCAACCCAACAAGTACCTTCAGAGACACCTGTAGAGCACCTTTATAATCACCCAGTTACATTGTGACGTTCGGTAGCACACAAAGTGTTCCTCCGGTAAATGGGAGTTGCATAATCTCATAGTCATAGGAACATGTATAAGTAATGAAGAAAGCAATAGCAACATACTAAACGATCAAGTGCTAAGCTAACGGAATGGGTCAAGTCAATCACATCATTCTCCTAATGATGTGATCCCATTAATCAAATGACAACTCATGCCTATGGTTAGGAAACATAACCATCTTTGATTAACGAGCTAGTCAAGTAGAGGCATACTAGTGACACTCTGTTTGTCTATGTATTCACACATGTACTATGTTTCCGGTTAATACAATTCTAGCATGAATAATAAGCATTTATCATGAAATAAGGAAATAAATAATAACTTTATTATTGCCTCTAGGGCATATTTCCTTCACCAAGTCTCCTGGATCATGTTCGGTGAGAAAATCACGTTCCCTAAGGTTTCATTCTGTTTGGACTCCGTTTGATATTCCTTTTCTTTGAAACCCTAAAATAGGCAAAAAAACAACAATTCTGGGCTAGGCCTCCGGTTAATAGGTTCGTCCCAAAAATAATATAAAATTGGATAATAAAGCCCCATAATGTCCAAAATAGTAGATAATATAGCATGGAGCAATCAAAAATTATAGATACGTTGGAGACGTATCAGGCGCCGCCCCCCTCTCCTAGTCCAATTCGGACCAGAGGGGGAGGGGGCGCGTGGCCTGGCCTGGCCGGCCCCTCTCTCTCCACTAGGGCCCAACAAGGCCCATTAACCCCCGAGGGGTTCCGGTAGCCCCTCTGGCACTCCGGTAAAATCCCGATTTCACCCGGAACTCTTCCGATGTCCAAATGTAGGCTTCCAATATATCAATCTTTATGTCTCGACCATTTCCAGACTCCTCGTCATGTCCGTGATCTTATCCGGGACTCCGAACTACCTTCAGTACATCAAAACATATACACTCATAATACCGATCATCACAGAACTTTAAGCGTGCGGACCCTACGGGTTCGAGAACTATGTGGACATGACCGAGACATGTCTCCGGTCAATAACCAATAGCGGAACCTGGATGCTCATATTGGTTCCTACATATTCTACACAGAACTTGATCGGTCAAACCGCATAACAATATACATTGTTCCCTTTGTCATCGGTATGTTACTTGCCCGAGATTCGATCGTCGATATCCCAATACCTAGTTCAATCTCGTTACCGGCAAGTCTCTTTACTCATTTCGTAATGCAACATCCCGCAACTAACTCATTAGTAACATTGCTTGCAAGGCTTATAGTGATGTGCATTACCGAGAGGGCCCAAAGATACCTCTCCGATAATCGAAGAGACAAATATTATTCTTGATCTATGCCAACTCCACGAACACCATCGCAGACACCTGTGGAGCACCTTTATAATCACCCAGTTATGTTGTGATGTTTGGTAGCACACAAAGTGTTCCTTCGGTATTCGGGAGTTACATAATCTCATAGTCATAGGAACATATATAAGTCATGAAGAAAGCAATAGCAGTAAACTTAAACGATCAAGTGCTAAGCTAACAAAATGGGTCAAGTCAGTCACATCATTCTCCTAATGATGTGATCCCGTTGATCAAATAACAACTCATGTTTATGGCTAGGAAACTTAACCATCTTTGATCAATGAGCTAGTCAAGTAGAGGCATACTAGTGACACTATGTTTGTCTATGTATTCACACATGTATCATGTTTCCGGTTAATACAATTATAGGATGAATAATAAACATTTATCATGAAATAAGGAAATAAATAATAACTTTATTATTGCCTCTAGGGCATATTTCCTTCAGTCTATCCCACCATGGCCATCGCCCACGAAGGACTTGCCTCACTAGGGTAGATCTTCATGAAGAAGGTGATCTCCTTGCCCGTACAAACTCCTTGGTTCAACTCCAGAATCTTGGCGGAGGCTCCCAAGTAACACCTAACCAATCTAGGAGACACCACTCTCCAAAAGGTAATAGATGGCATGTTGATGATGAACTCCTTGCTCTTGTGCTTCAAATGATGGTCTCCCCAACACTCAGCTCTCTCACACATATTTGGATTTGGTGGAGAGATGATTTGAGTGGAAAGCAACTTAGGGAAGGCTAGAGATCAAGATTCTTGTGGTTGGAATGGAATATCTTGGTCTCAACACATGAGTAGGTGGTTCTCTTTCAGACAATGTATGATGTAAGTGGAGGCACGTTCTGATGGCTCTCTCCACGAATGAAGAGTGGGTGGAGGGGTATATATAGCCTCCACACAAAATCTAACCATTACACACAATTTACCAAACTCGGTGGAACCGAATCATAAAACTCAGTTAGACCGATTTAGTTCAAAATGTGAACGTTAGGATTTTTGGTGGGACCTATTTCATTAGGGTTATGTCATAACATAATCTTGGTGAGACCGATCACATAAACTCGGTAGGACGAATTTTTGTAATAGGAAAACAAAGAGTTGGCCAAGCAAACTCGGTGGGACCAAATCGCTCATTTCGGTAAGACCAAAACATTACGAAAGGGAAACAGAGAGTTTGCATTGTGAACTCGGTGGGACCGATCGCTCATCTTGGTTGGACCGAAATGTTACGAAGGGAAACAGAGAGTTTGCAATCCCATCTCGGTGAGACCGAGATCCCTATCGGTGAGACCGAAAAGACTAGGGTTTCTGAGTGGCTATGTCAAAAGAACTCGGTGGCGCCGGATAGGTCAAATTGGTGGGGCCGAGCTTGAATTTTAGGTTGGGACATATGTGGATATGAGAAAGTGGTTGATGGTTTTTGGAGCATATCACTAAGCATTTTGAGCAAGCAAGCCATTAAGCAACACCTCATCCCCTTTTAATAGTATTGGCTTTTCCTATGGACTCAATGTGATCTTGGATCACTAAAAATAAAAATGTAGAGTCTTGAGCTTGAGCCAATGTGTGTCCTTAGCATTTTGAGGGTCCACATTTCTAATCCATGCCATGCCAATCATTGAACTTTCTGAAATGATCATCTTGGAATAGCATTAGTTCAATGAGCTATATGTTGTTAGGAATTACCAAAACCACCCAGGGATAGTTGCACTTTCAGCGGGGCTTCGAGGGGAACAGAGGGGCGCCGGCAGCGGTTGACTTGGGGGAGGCGCGGCACCAGTGGCTTCGGCGAGCGGGCGAGGGGCTGGGGAGGGTCCACGGGCTGCGGTGGAGCTCCTGGAGGGATCAAAGAGGAGAGAGGGGCTCGGGATGGTGGAGCAAGGGAGGTGGCCGAACGGAGGAGGCAGCGGTTGTGCGCGGGGCACGCGGCCAGGGTGGACTCCGCCGAGGGAAAAATAGGTGGGGCGAACCGCGGGGGTGAGGGGGGGCCAAGAACGTGGAGGGGAGGTTAGAGGTGAAGGAAATATTCCCTAGAGGCAATAATAAAGTTATTATTTATTTCCTTATTTCATGATAAATATTTATTATTCATGCTAGAATTGTATTAACCGGAAACATAATACATGTGTGAATACGTAGACACACAGAGTGTCACTAGTATGCCTCTACTTGACTAGCTCGTTAATCAAAGATGGTTATGTTTCCTAACCATAGACATGAGTTGTCATTTGATAAACGGGGTAACATCATTAGGAGAATGATGTGATTGACTTGACCCATTCTGTTATCTTAACACTTGATCGTTATAGTTTACTGCTATTGCTTTCTTCATGACTTATACATGTTCCTATGACTATGAGATTATGCAACTCCCGATTACCGAAGGAACGCTTTGTGTGCTACCAAATGTCACAATGTAACTGGGTGATTATAAAGGTGCTCTACAGGTGTCTCCGATGGTACTTGTTGAGTTGGCATAGATCGAGATTAGGATTTGTCACTCCAATTGTCGGAGAGGTATCTCTGGGCCCTCTCGGTAATGCACATCACTATAAGCCTTGCAAGCATTGTGACTAATGAGTTCGTTGCGGGATGATGCATTACAGAACGAGTAAAGAGACTTGCCGATAATGAGATTGAACTAGGTATGAGGACACCGACGATCGAATCTCGGGCAAGTAACATACCGATGACAAAGGGAACAACGTATGTTGTTGTGCAGTTTGACCGATAAAGATCTTCGTAGAATATGTAGGAGCCAATATGAGCATCCAGGTTCCGCTATTGGTTATTGACCGGAGACGAGTCTCGGTCATGTCTACATAGTTCTCAAACCCGTAGGGTCCGCACGCTTAACGTTCGATGACGATCGGTATTACGAGTTTATGTGTTTTGATGTACCAAAGGTAGTTCGGAGTCTCGGATGAGATCTGGGACATGACGAGGAGTCTCTAAATGGTCGAGACATAAAGATCGATATATTGGACGACTATATTCGGACATCGGAAAGGTTCCGAGTGATTCGGGTATTTTTTTGGAGTACCGGAGAGTTACTGGAATTCACCGGGAGGGTCAATGGGCCTTCGTGGGCTTTAGTGGAAATAGAGGGCAGCAAGGAAGTGTGGGGTGCGCCCCCCCCCCCCCACCCCTAGGCCCAAAGCGAATTGGTTTAGGGCTTTGGGGGCCGCCCCCTCTTTCCTTCTCCTCTCCTCCTCTTTCCTTCCCCTCCTAGTTGGACTAGGGAAGGGGGGACCTACTCCTAGTAGGAGTAGGATTCCCCCTTGGGGCGCACCCTATGAGGCCGCCCCCCACCCCTTGCTCCTTTATATACGGGGGCAGGGGGCACTCTAGGACACACAAGTTGATTGTTCCAAGCCGTGTGCAGTGCCCCTCCTCCACCATAACCCACCTCGGTCATATCGTAGCGGTGCTTAAGCGAAGCCCTGCATCGGTAGTATCATCATCACCATCATCACGGCATCATGCTGACGGAACTCTCCCTCGAAGCTCTGCTGGATCGAAGTTCGTGGGATGTCACGGAGCTGAACGTGTGCTGAACTCGGAGGTGTCGTACATTCAGTACTTGGATCGGTCGGATCGTGAAGACGTACGACTACATCAACCGCATTCTGATAACGCTTCCGCTTACGGTCTACAAGGGTACATGGACAACACTCTCCCCTCTCGTTGCTATGCATCACCATGATCTTGCGTGTGCGTAGGAACTTTTTTTGAAATTACTACGTTCCCCAACAAGAGGAGCCTCGGTTTGGCCGGGGCGGCTCGACTCCGGCGATGGCCGAGATGGCAATGGAGAAACAAGGAGGGGGCCGAGGACTCCGGTGGGCTTGGAGAAAGGGGAAGAGGTGAATGAGCTGCGGGAGTGGTCAAGGGTCATATATATATAGGCCTGGGGAGAGCTCGGGCACGCTCTAGAGAGCTCCAGCTTGAAGACAATGGCGGAGTAGAAACTGGACATGTCACGGATGCGATGACGGCGACCACACCGCAGTGATTCAGGACGGGGCAGCGACTCAGGTCGATGCAGACGAGCACAGGTGAGCTACTAGACACGAATTGAGGTCGAGACGACGAGGGAACAGTCGATAACAGGGGCGGGAACACTCCAGAGCGCGCGTTTGGCTGGTCATGACCAGTGGTCACCGTGTGAACTAGCATATGCGGTGCCAGGTGAGCGGCCACATCATGTCCGGTAGAAATACCATGATACCCTGAGTTCAAAGGCGGTAACCACTTGGTCCAGGGGGCAAACAAGTGATTTGCAGGAGGAGCCAAAACATTTTGGCAGCAAGGTGTTTGATGCCATCTGCAGAGGATTGGTCGGGAGGATTAGACTGAGATCTGACTGGGGTTTATCACCCACTAAGACGAGTAAGATGGAAAGGTTTCAGCTCATACCGATGGGTTTAGCTAGTACTTGTAGTGCAAAGTGCCATACTGACCAGAATAGAAAACTTTGAAGTAGCACTCACATAATAGCTTGGATTGAGCTAAAAATTGTCATAGATGGGTTATATGATCATATGAAGCTTCTGTAAAAGTTTCATGCCATTTGGAAATACCAAAATAGCACTTCCTTCACAAAGCTTCATTCTGATCAGAAACTTGGAAAAATTGCACGGGGCAAATGGTTCAATTAAATGGGCCAAAACTAGGTGGAGGGAGTTGATATGGGTAGGAGAATGTCCTGGAAAATTTTCAGCTTAAGTGAAGCAATATAAAATATAGTTGCTTCACAGACTGAAAATCTGACCAGAAACTAAGATTTGGAGCTGGGCTCACACGGAAGGGTTACATGAGCTCATATTTGGTGGAGAGTAATTATTTGATCATATCAAGGACCTTGCAAAATTTCAACTCATTTGGATATGCCCAGCTAGTACTTCCTTCACAATCACTTCCCTCAGACAGGAACTTTAAAAAATTGCTCAGGAATATTTACTAGGAAAATTGAGTTGAATTTTGGCATGGGGCAATTATATGGACAGGAAAAGATGTCCAAAAAGTTTGGGGTCAATCAAGAAAAGATAAATGACACTTCCTTCTCAAACCACCACTTAGGGCAGAATCGGAAAAAGGAATGTTTGTGAATTATCTTTGATGATGCCAAGGAAGGATTTTGACATATTTGTGGAAGATATGACCCAAACAATTTATGATAATTATTTGGGAATTTTGGGAGTGACAGAAATATAGATTGCTTCACAACCTATAGGGTTTAAAGGGTTATTCCTTTAATAGAAAAATGAATATTCCCAATAAAAAGAATATTGGATTAGGTCAAGGATGAAAATGACATGATCTTGGGTTGATGATGAGGATGACAAGCCACTATAAAACCTAGGAAGACATGATCTTCCCAAGTTTCAGAACCACATTGCCACAGAAAATCAAATCAAATCAAGAACTAAGGAAAAAAGAAAAGGGCAAAATCCAGGGTGTTACGATGAACTAGATGCATAGGATAATTGTTTTTGGTGAAATTCGAATTTCAAGCGATTCCAATTCCAAGATCCAATATCATCGCATAGCCTATAGCATGCCAATGCTTTTCCCTTCAAAGATAAAGCGAAAACCTTCTTCTTAGCTTCATCTTCGGGTAAACCTGCAAGCTTAAATAATCCACAAATTTCATCCACATATATTAAGTGCATATCAGGATGTTCGGTTCCATCTCCTGCATAAGGATTAGCTAGCAGTTGTTCTATCATACCCGTGGGAATTTCATAATAACCAATATTTTCAGTAGGTGGAGTAGGTTGAGGGGCAACTAATTGTGGTTCTGGTCGAGGTGAAGATACACCGAACAACCCCTCAAAGGATTGTTCTCCATAGTAACAAGTGACAATAAATTTCAGCATGTAGTAATAATGTTTCCTTACCAAGAGCGCTTCACTCCCCGGCAACGACGCCAGAAAAGAGCCTTAATGACCCACAAGTATAGGGGAGCAGAAGGAAATGACAAGCGGTTTTCAGCAAGGTATTCTCTGCAAGCACTGAAATTGTTGGTAACAGATAGTTTGATAGCAAGATATTTTATAACGAGCAAATAACTGTAATGGTAAATAAAGTGCAGCAAGGTAGCACAATTGTTTTGTGGCAAAGGACAGGTCAAAACGGTTTCTTATAATAAGCAAAGCATTCTTGAGGGTACACAGGAATTTCATCTAGTCACTTTCACCATGTTGGTTTGATTTGTGTTCGCTACTTTGATAATTTGATATGTGGGTGGACCGGTGCTTAGGTATTTTTCTTACTTGAACAAACCTCCTACTTATGATTAACCCCCTCGCAAGCATCTGCAACTACGAGAAAAGTATTAAGATAAAATCTAACCATAGCATTAAACTTTTGGATCCAAATCAGTCCCTTAGGAAGTAGCGCATAAATTAGGGTTTAAGCTTCTGTCACTCTCGTAACCCATCATCTAATAACTACTCCACAATGCATTCCCTTAGGCCCAAATATGGTGAAGTGCCATGTAGTCGACGTTCACATGACACCATCAAGGGAATCACAACGTACATACTAACCAAATATCGAACACATATCAAGTTCACATGATTACTTGCAACAAGATTTCTCTCGTGACATCAAGAACAAAAGTAACTACTCACAAATGATATTCATGCTCAACATCAGGGGGGTATTAAATAGCATAATGGATCTGAATATATAATCTTCCACCAAATAAACCATATAATAATCAACTACAGGATGTAATCAACAGTACTAGTCACCCACAAGCACCAATCTAAGGTTCCGGTGCAAAGATTGAATACAAGAGGTGAACTAGGGTTTGAGAGGAGATGGTGTTGTTGAAGATGTTGATGAAGATTGCCCTCCCCAAGATGGAAGAGTTGTTGGTGATGACGACGATGATTTCCCCCTCTGGGAGGGAAGTTCCCCCGGCGGAATCGCTTCGCCGGAGGGCAAAAGTGCTCCTGCCCAAGTTCCGCCTCAAGACGGTGGTGTTTCGTCCCGAAAGTACTCTCCTCATTTTTTCTAGGTGAAAATGACTTAGATACCAGAAGAGGGGCACTCGAGGTGGGCCGAGGAGGGCATAACCCACCAGGGCACGCCTGGGCTCCCTCGCTTGCCCAGCCCACCTGGTGGCCCCCCTCTAGTAGTTATTTGCTCCAATAATTCTTATATATTCCATAAAAAATCCCTGTGAAGTTTCAACTCATTTGAAGATGTGCAGAATAGGTGGCCTTCAGGTCCAGAATTCTAGCTGTCGGTATTCTTCCTCTTTGTGTGAACCTTGCATATTATGAGATAAAATGCATTAGAATTACTCCAAAAAGTATTATTATGCATGAAAACATCATAAATAACAGTTGGAAAACATGATGTAAAATGGACGTATCAGCTATCTAGTCCAGCACTCCAGCTGTAGTTAACTAAGATAATGAAAACAAATTAAGTTTGTCGAGAGAACTAGTTTGCACTCCAAGGGATTAGATACACTAACAAGAAAGCTACTCCTACAACAATTTCCACACGGATCAGTTGATTTATTAACTAGAAATGGCATTTTTCGAAGAATTAGAAAAGGCTAATTGATGTGACATACCAGAATAGAGATAAAATCATTACCTGAGGCTCATTCATTGACTACTAAATTCACAGTCACAACCAACCAAGCTAATTAACTGAGCTCGATCAATCAGGCATCATGACGGTCTCGAAGCCGCCACCGCTTGCTTCTCGCCACACACCTTGTCGCTCTACTCAGCCGGCACTTCATTGGCCGGCCTCTTTGACATGCAGCAGTAGGTGTCCAGGGATGCCCCACAACGCAGCTAGAAATCTCTCTATCGCCATGGATCGATGTCGCAAGCCTATCTGGAGGCAGAAGTATCAACCCCTCTTCTTGATCCAAACGATTTGGCATCAAACAACTAAACAAAAAAAGTTCCGAGCATAATAGCAGTTCCAAATCTTGTCAACATCAAGGCTGTGAGTCAAATTTTTAGTCACTGAGTGCCAGATTTGCACCAAAGGCGTTATACCAGCTTGAAGCCAAGATACAAATTATGAGAGGAAACAAAATGGAGGGCTCCAAGTTATGTTGTAGCTTGTTAAGACGATGACGTAAGAAAAATGGTGCCATCGACCACCTGGTGCTTAGTTGCGTTATATATAGCACGTCTAAGACAGATTGTGAGCCATGGAAAAAGGCGTCAAGAAGTTTATCCCCATGTAGGACAAACATATGCTTCTTTCCTGGTGTGTCCTATTCATATGTATTCTCAACTTCATTTCTATTTTTTTGACAATCCATCCTCTCTTAAGTTTGTGACGATGGAATACAGCCTATTTACTATAGTAAACTACTAAAATCAAATAATTGTGATGTAGAACTGTGTGGATGAAGGAGTGGTGATAGAGTTTGCATGCTGCTAATTCAAGTGAAGACGGTGTAGTATATATAGAGGAAGGGAAAGGACTACACATCTTGAAGGTGGGTGGGATATCTATTGGCCTTGTATTCACCTTACTAAATTCTAACAACACATTTATCTTTTATGTCCGCTCAAAACAATTATCCTTTATGTACCCTCACCCACCCACCCACACACTTCATAATTGATTTGGTTACATATGGGGATTGTGTTTAATCAATTATTAATTTCAAATGCACTAGTTAGCTAGCTAGTCCGGCTACAGTAACAAAGATAACGAAAACAAATTAAGATTGTAGAGAGAACTAGTTCGCACTCTTAGGGATTAGAAACACTAAAAAAAGTTATACAATTTTCACACGGACCAGTTGATTTATTAATTAGAAATGACATTTTTTGTGAAGAATTAGAAAAGGCTAATTGATACTATTAAGGGCCTATTCGAAACCTCTCCCAGCTCCTCCAACTCTACAAATCCAGCTTCCCAATCTACTTTCCCACTCCAGCTGGCGATTCCCATGCATTCAGCTGGAGCGTAGCTAAGTAATTGAGCTCTTAAAATTCTCACCTTTGTTTTGAAAAATAGGAAATGATTATACTACCCTATCCTGAGAAAAAGCCTATACTACCCCTGAAGAAATTGGCGGTGGATCTTCATATACCGCTCCCTCCCCTTTTTAGAGCATTAGATATATAAACACCCATGTGTTGCAGTAAGATATAAATATTCTAGTATGTTAGCTCATGATTTACATGCCCATACTCATATTAATATGACCGTGTAAATACATATTATCAAATCCTACCCGTGACTTACCTACCTAACTAAATTTTAGAATTTTATTTGATAATCACTTACTGGATCATGTGTCCAGTGTCATGATACTTTGATGTTGCAACTTGCCATCACCATTTTAATTGTGAAGTATTACAACCATTCAAGACTCAAAGTATATGCGGACAATTTATTAAAATATTCAGAACTAAAGGCTAGATAAAACAGGTGTGAGATTTTCAAATAATACATTGGTAAGAATCAAACGAGGTATTCAATTCCCACTCGAACTCAGGAAATAAGTTGGGGGAGCATAAATTTTTTTAGGAACATGCTATGTATCTTGAATCAGAGTGATGGCGTGTTGGACAAGTCTGTTTTTCAGTGGATTGACGTGGGCGTGATGCCAAACTCTAGATGCATTAGCATTTGTTGCCGTACTGACATGAAAATAGTCTCATCTCATGTCCTGGTTACTACTTGCTCGTCAAACGTGTATTTAGGCCCATTGATTTCTTGTATGTGGGTTCTCTAAGTATAACGGATTTTTTATTGACGCAAACCTTCCATCAAGCTTGATGACTGGTTCCTCGCCATCCTGGAGATGCGAGCACTACATCATATTTGATAGTCTCTATTGAGCACAACCCATACAAAGTGGGGAAAAGCATGAATATCATGCATCCTGGCTAGTTTCGAGGATATCTATGGTAACTTTGTGCCATACTAGCGCATCTCGCTGTTATCTGTAACTAGTAGATAACGGTGTAACACCCAAGCAATAACCCTCTTGGACGACGGTGATTGATGGTCGTCCTAAGTTTCTACTTCCCGATGTCTATTATATCTTAAACTTAGCATTTCTTCTTTGAATTTGTGTTGGTATATAACGGAATTTTGCTAGCGAGAACTCTCTTTCTTTTGCCGGATTGGTTTGAGGAAAGGGGGTGAAGCTGGCCAGGTATATATATCGCTCTCGGAACACCCCCCCCCCCCCCCCCCCCACCCCCTCCCTTTACGTTCACAATTGACTTGGTTTAAAGATGTAAACTATTTTAAATTAATTATATCAAGTGCACTAGTTAGCTAGTCCAACTGTAGTTAATTAAGACGATGAAAGCAGATTGAGTTGTTGAGAGAACTAGGTGACACTTTTAGGGAACAACTTTTTTGATAAAGCGCTTTTATTAGCTTAAAATGTCGCATCAAGCGGATGCAACTTTTAGGGAACAACAAGATAGTAAGTGGGTAACATAACAAAAAATGAAAGGATGCCAACATTTTTGCAAAGAATTGGAGAAGAGAGATCGATACTCTCAATTTCACAGTCGTGACCAACCATGCTAATTGAGTACATGTATGTTGCCGAAGATTTGATCATGAGGTGAGCCACCATTATGTATGATCACATGGCGCACTAGCTCTACCTGCTCATGTGTCCATTGTCATGAACGCATGATCCTGTGATGTTGCCGTCACCACTTTAATTGTCGAGTATTAGAACCATTCTAGAGTCAAAGTTGCCGTGACGAACTAATTAAAATATTCAAACCAAGAGGCTAGAGAAAACAGGTGAGAGTTTTTCAGATATTTCGATGGTAATAAGTAACAAGCAAGGGATTTGGTTTCTACTCAGATCCAAGATTTTTTTTCAGGCAGCATTGTAATTGTTAAGAATATGATAACCATCTTGAATCAGAGTCATGTCGTGTTGGAAAAATCTGTTTGTGGACCGAGTTACACATTAGGAGTTGTACATTGTGTCCTCGAAAAAAAAGGAGTTGTACATTGTGCGGAAAGCGGCAACAAAACTCTCCTTGTGTCATACTACTAGTTGCTACGTCAAACATGTGTGCATGAATGCATACACAGAAGAAAGCGTGCAATTAGGCCAATTGATTTCTGGAATGTAGATTCTCACTAGTTCCTTCTAGAGCAGTGCTAGGTGGACGATAAAATCTGAACGATTCGCGCACGACAATGACATCCAGCCGGGGAATCCTGTCCACGGCCGAGCAACGTCCATTGGATTTGTGGTCATGCACACATCGCTCGCACTTTGTCGTGTGTAGAGCAATTCCGTTCCTTCTATGACAAACGAACTTTTTGTTGACTAAAACCTTGCATCAAGCTCGGCGATACAAGCGAATATTGCCTCCGCCTAGAGGAGGACCAGGAGCAGTCAATGCTGAGAAGAGCAAGCATAGATATCAGCCTTCGTAGCAAGATTCAGGGACATTGTCTCTAACTTTATGATTTACTAGCCCATCGCACTGTTTTCCACAAATAGTTGAGAATGCTGTGACACCGAAGCAACAACCAATGGACGACGGCGACTGATGGTCCTAAGTGCCAACATACCGATGTCTCCTAATCTCAAAGTTACCATTTCTTCTTTGTATATGTGTTGGTATATAATGGAATTGTTGCTACCCGAGTTCTTTTTTTTCTTGCTAGATTCGTTTGGGGAGAAAGTTGTGAAGCCGGTCAAGCATATATGTAGCCACAAGTGGTGAACCTTGGAAAAAATTTATCTATAGCATTTTTCGTACACGCTGTACATTTTTCATATACATCAATAACATTTTCTATAGATGTTTAACAGTTTTAAAATACAAGATAAACATTATTTAAATATATGTTTTGAAGTATACTTTTATTCATACACGTACATTTTTTAAGGATTTTGAAAATACATGATTTACATTTTTAAATACTTACTTTGAAAAATCCAATACATGGTAAAGTTCATTTTAATACACATTATATTATTTTTGAGTATGGTATAATTTTAACTACTCGACATTTGTACATTGGATAAACATTTTTTAATTTTTTTACAAAATTTTGTATGAAATGGATGTATTCTAAATGTAATGTACATTTTATGTATGGTACAATATAGTTTTTATAAATTGTGTGAACATTTGTATACACCGATGCAAAAAAAAGAACATTTGTATACACTGCATTTACATCTTCTAAATGTGTCGTGAACACTTCTTAAAAAAATCAAGTAATTTAGTTTTCATAATATATGTGTTTAATATTTTCCAAAATATAAATAAAGTTAAAAAAGACATCCGTGACGAGATGATGTTGTTACTGGACCAGCCCACTACTGGCTCGCTGTAGCCGACACTCCCGTGGGGAGTATACCTGGCCATCCGTCGGGCTGGGCCACGCCTACCAAAGCCCGACGCAGAAAAACTAGGCCTAAGCCCGGCCTGACCCTATCGTTAGGCCTAAATATGAGGTCCAAGCTCGGCCCATTAGTCAAAAAGCCCATTGGGGCTCGGGCCGCGGGTCAGACCTCTTCCTTAAACTGCAAATACGACAGGCCCGAGCGAGGCCCGGCCCAGCCATCGGGCTTAAAATCTAGGCACAGGGCAGGCCCATGGCAAGTCGGGCCGTATGGGCCGGGCCGCCCATGGCCAGGTTGGGTCGGTCGGTCGCTACGAATCGCTCCCTGCTGAATTTCGTATTGGGCTGACCTTGGATAAGGGCGTGAACGAATGGGCTTTGTATTTCTGTCCTCCAAGGCCCATCAAAATGCTCTGCGGCTGTCCCGTCCCTTCTCCCTACCCCCGCCGCCGCCCGCCGTCGGAGATAAAAAGAAGCAAAGTGCCGCCGTCGATGGGTGATTCGCCGGCCGGAGAGGAGACAATCAGTGGCGAACCAAGACAAGCCGTTGCTAATTGGAACGGGATGCGTCCTGAGCTGCCGCGAATCCTGGGCGAAGATCCCAGGTCGTTATAAGGTGAGCTTGGTAGGGAATTCATTCTTGATTCCGACCATATAACAATGCAATGCATCAATCTTTTGCGACCATATTTGCAGCTTATTAATCATCAAGACTTGAAGATTCGCTCGGCCGAGCATGTTCAGTGCTACTGTACTAGTATGTGACTACACTGTATGCAACTCAGGGAATCAGGATCCAGTCATACACTGAGAGCTCGATGGATCTGCTGCGTGTCTGGCCTCTCATGAGGGGAATCTTGTAGGCACTGAAACGCCACCGATATTAGCCGATTGATATCCTGCGCCTCGTCGGTCTTTGGCGTGGGAAGACGTTGGTCGAGATGCTCCTGAAGTATCATGTCTTGTTCTTGCGCAGCTGCAGGTCTGTTTAGGAATTCTCCTGGATGCTTCCCCATCAGCACCTCCAGCATCACAACGCCGAGGCTGTAGACATCGCATTTCTCGGTGACCAAGGGCGTGTAAGAAAGTTCTGCGTCAAGCAAGGCAGCATAGTTACAAGGGATTGTTTTTGAAGGAGCTATGTAATTAATCAGCAGTTTTCACTGGGGTAGTTTGATTACCAGGTGCGATGTAGCCGTATGTCCCTGCCAGCGCGGTCCAGTTCGATGAATCAGGCTTCAATATCCTTGCCGTGCCAAAGTCCGAGACAAAGGCCTTGTATTCAGAATCTAGCAAAATGTTGCTACTTGTTATGTCCCGATGGATTATAGGTGGATCACAACCATGGTGTAGGTAGGAAATAGCTTGCACAACATCCTTGATGAGAGTTGCTCTTTTCTGCCAATCAAATTGGATTGCTTGGTCGCTGTTGCTCAGGATTGAGGCTAGACTCCCCCTTTCTATGTATTGGCAAACCAGGAACCTGTACTGCGTATGGGAACAGAATCCATACAGCTTGACAATGCTGCGCTGACGGACTTTTGTTAGTACTTCAATCTCACGACGAAAGCATTGCTCATCATGCATCCCTTCCTCAATTGGATGAAGCTTCTTCACTGCAACCACTTGTCCATCTGGGAGATTCACCTTGTAGACATTACCAAATCCTCCCTCTCCAATGCAGTGTTTTTCATCAAAATTATCCGTTGCATTGATGATATCCTCAAAAGCTATTTTACCATCGAAGTTCCATATGGAGAAGAGGTCCGCACTCTTTACAATGGCACTTTCTCTAGAAGAGGATTTCTTCCTCAAAATCAAAGTGAAGAAGATGCATGCAACTATACAAGTAATAGCCACGAAAACAGGGACACCCACTTTTAACATGAGGATTTGGTCCTTTTTCTGATGATTTGCAGCAGAAGAATGACAAGACGGAAGGCCAGCCAGCTCCCCGCAGAGACCTCTATTGTGAAGAAACCATTCTGCCGAGGAATTATGGATCCTTCCCGGAACTGTGCCTTGTAATCTGTTGTAGGAGACATCAAATACGGACATGCTTCGGAGTCCTGCTACCGTGTTAGGAATGCTTCCACTGAATTGATTGTGGGAGAGGTTTATGCTTACCAACATATCTAGATTTCCTATTTCTGAAGGAATGGCACCATGTAGGTTGTTATGGCTGACATCAAGTGTTGTCTGTAGGTGAATCAGTTTGCCTATGGAACCAGGAAGGCTGCCGTTTAAGTTGTTGCTGTTCAGTTTCATGGACTGTAGTCTCACACATTTCCCAACTTCTTCTGGTATTCTTCCACCTAGTTGATTGCTTGACAGGTCGAGAACCTCAAGAACATCCATTCGACCAATGTGTTGAGGAATGCTTCCAGATAGATTATTTTGGCTTAAATCTAGCAAATATAGGTTGACTAGTTTGCCAATTTCAGGAGGTATCTCCCCTGTCAACCTATTCAAATGGAGGTCAAGTTTTCTGAGTTTGGTTAGCTTTGTGAGCTCACGAGGTATATGACCAGTAATCATGTTTCCTCCTAAACGCAGTTCTGTCAAGTTACCGCATGAACCCCAGTCTGTTGAAAGCTGACCGTGCAGTTTGTTTGAAGTTAACCCAACAAATTTCAGATGTGGGTACACCCCAAGCTGTTGTGCTATATCTCCATCCATCTGATTATACATGATGTCAAGGATGATTAAGGAGCTGCAGTGCTTGAAACTTCCTGGAAAGGATCCACTAAATTGGTTGGTAGTTGCGGAAAACCATTGGAGTTTTTTGCCCTGGCATAAGTCAGGCACGTGTCCGCTGAGATTGTTGTAACTCAACTCAATGTCCACTAAATTGGTGAGGTTTGAAAATGTGTGAGGCAAAGGTCCAGACAGTCTATTGCCTGACAGCCTCAAATCTGTCATTTCCCTGAAGTTTCCAAAGCTTGGAGGGACTGAGCCAGAGAACTTGTTGAAGTAGAGGTAAAGATTCACTAAATTCTCTAGATTGCCTAGCTCAGCTGGGACTGTGCCAGAAAAGCTATTGTTTTGAAGGCGAAGGGAGGTGAGGGAAGTCATGTTTCCTATGCTAGATGGCAGATCACCATCTAAAGCATTGGAGGAGAGGCTAAGCTCCTGAAGGTTTGCAAGATTCCCTAGCACATAAGGAATGGACCCAGACAAGTTGTTCTCGTAGAGGTACAGATATGTGAGCTTCGTCAAATTTCCGAAACTCAGAGGAATGCTCCCGGTAAGTTTATTACTGAAAAGGTAGACCTCACGAAGATCAGTGAGAGATCCTATTTGTTCAGGAATGTGGCCACTTAAGTTGCTCCTGCTGGCTCCTAGCAGTTGCAACTTGGTTAAGTTTGTGATTGCTGCAGGGATAGTGGACGTGAATTGATTGTGTGATATCATGAGCACAGTAAGATTATTGAGGTGTGTGATCTCGTGAGGAATGGAACCAATAAGTAAGTTTTGGGACAGTCCTAAGTAGCCTAGTTTAGTAAGGTTTCCAGTGCTGCTGGGAATAGTACCGGTCAGATAGTTATCAGCCAAATCTAGCTCTTCCAAAGCAGCGAGTTTCCCGAGCTCTACGGGGATCGAACCAGTAAGATGGTTTGTGAACAGACTTAAATCTCTGAGCAATGTTAGGTTGGTGAGGGAAGGAGGAATAATTCCAGTTAAGTTGTTATGGTATAACCGGAGACTTTGCAAGGACTGAAGCCTGCCAATGTTTGCAGGAATGGTACCTGTGAGGCCATTGAAGGAGAGGTCCATCACGGTGAGGCTCCCCAGCTCACCGATGGCCGGAGGTATGCCTCCGGTGAGCTGGTTACCGGAGAAGTTGAGCATGGAAAGCATGGGGAGCATGCCGACGGTCGGTGGAATCCGTCCTGAGAGGTGGAAGTTGTTGCTGATGTCAAGGCTGGTGAGCAAGGACAGGGGCTGCAAGTTGAGCACGTCCAGCCGGCCGGCGAGGCCAGCTCCTGGGAGGGAGATCCCAGTGATGGCCGGGCCTTGAGCTGCACGGCGGCAGGTGATGCCCGTCCAGTTGCAGGGTTGGACGCCGGGGCTCCACGTGCTCAAGGCTGAATCGCTGCTGACGCTTGTCAGGCTGGATTTCCATCGGAGCAGCGCTGCTGTCTGGGCTGTGAACCAAGTGCCTCGCCGTGCTGCGGTCTTTGCCTCACCGAACATGGAAGGGAGAAGAAGCAGGATGGCGAGGAGATGGAGCCATGGACACCCTTTGGCAGGAGTAGCCATGGATTCAACAAGTTCTGTCGGTGGTACTATGTGGTAGAGAGGGGCGAGAGAAGGGCCACCGCTGCTCCGGAACATCCACGGCTTGGCTGACTTCATGATTAGGTAGGAACATCCAGCGCGTTTTCCTGTGTGATTGAATAAAAAAATAGTAGTAGTTGCCAACGTCCCGGGCATGTGTTCCCATGTACCGCACTCAAGAGAATAAAATAAAGTCTTGGAGTGATTATTCTAGTTTGGGTTAGCAACGGCTTATAATCAATTGAGCGTGTTGTCATCCCTTTCGTTTCACTATCAGCGCGTTAGCAACGATCTATAGTTAATTAGGCGGTTTATAATTACAGTTTTACTATTTTCCAGATGTCTGTTTTTAAATTCGTCTCAGGCCATTTTTCTGTCAGTCGGATTCGCACGAATCTCTGTGCGTTGGTTTGTCCTCAGTCTCTGCGTACCGGGTCATCTTGTCGTGCTTTTTTTATTGTTGGGCTTTTCGGGTGAGAGGTAGCGCTTGAATCCAGGAGGTGTGCTTCACAGGGATGGCCGCAGGTACGGGAGATGTTGGTCTGGAGAGGAGGTCGGCGGATCTCTCTTAGTTCATCAGGAACGCTCCTGAGTTTTTTTTTGCAGGCACCCATCCACGCTATTCATCAGTTTAGTAAATGGGAATCCATCAGTTTAGTAAATGTTCAGTATGTTTCTCATTCTTCAAGCTTACATCATTCTTTAGTCATTCAGTCCTGAGATTTTAGTTATATATCAGCCTTCAAACAGTTTTTTTTTTCAGTTATGAGTGTACTTCATTAGTCAGTGTACTTTTTCATTGTTGTTCAGTGTTGGGTCTTTTCTTTATTTTCAGTCTTTCAGCTTTCATTTGTTCATTTTTTCAGTCACTCTGAAATGCAGCTTCCAAAATCTTTGGCTCTCTTTTCATTAATTTTTCATTTAGTTGATCAGTGTGTGTTCTCTCTTCAGTTTCAGTATTTCAGTTTTAGTAATTGTTCAGATCGTCGTCACATCTTCTGTTAGTCTAAATTCTGCAGCATGTTCATTAGTATCAGTCAATGTTCAGATAGCTGATTCATCAGTCAATGTTCAGAGAGCATCAGTAATATCTTCAGTTCATTCTAGTGTTTCTTCGGTCTTCTTTTTTGCTGTCTCCAGTGTCTCTTTTTTTTTCTGAAAACTGATCGCTGGAAGTTCATCTTAGCTATACATTGGCATCAAGGACCAAGTGTAGTATTTGTACCCAAGTTCTTCAGGTTTCAGTTTCTTAACAAAGAGCGGCGTCAGTTTCTGGTTCCAGTAGGTGTAATTTGCTTCAGTCCACAGTAGGTGTCATTTTCAGGTTTCAGTATGTGTCTTTTTCTGTTTTTCATTTTAGTCATGGACACTTAATTAGGGTGTCACATAGGCAGCACCCATGCTTATTCATTCCTGAAAGAATAACAACACTGATGTATCTTATTCAGACTCATGTGTGTGGTTAGGAGACAGTTTGAACCTATTAATTAAGTAAGCTATCAGTTTATTTTTTTAGTTTGTGCATTATAATTGTTTTCTTAGTATATCCAGTGCACAATCAATTATCAGAATTATTCATTCACTGAGGTTTCATTCTGCTGGGTTCAGGTGTATTGTTGTTGTGTATTTTCTAAGACTTATCAATTTAAATTCAGTCTTTGCAGCAGGAAGGTGATCACATTTTTTCTTGAGTTCTTCTCTGCCAAGTAAAATAGCAAGGACACAAGTAAGCCTTATTCTGTTTCTGAATCGAGCTAAATTTTGCTGGCCTTTGTTACCTGATATGATTCCCCTTGGGGCGGCTCCAGGCAGCCGTGCTTCCGGTTTTATGATTTCAATCTTGTTTCATTTAGTTGATCAGTATCTCAACATCAGTCTTGTGGTTGATTCACTAATTTTAGTCTGTAGTTGATTCCCGCATTTAAGCTTGGGAAAAAAGAGCTTCACTATGACCGAGTATGACACCGCACCCGATGGTCTGATCTTCTTCAAGCATGGATGGAAGAAGTTTCTTACAAGGACTGGACTTGAGGTTGGAGCGGATGTGCTAATAACATGCAAGACAAAGGTCGGCAATGAGCTCGAGATGATCGTTCTTAGTCTATTGGTCTATCAAGGATTATTATTATTATCAATCATTGCTCTTATAGTTGACTCACCGGTCAATGTTCAGAGAGCACACATCATTGTTTTATTTATCATTCATGAGTTTTACTCATCATTCAGCCTTTCAGATGATATTATCTTCTTTGTTATCTTTTCAGTTTCTTTTCTTTATTCCTTTTGGCCCAAGCATGAGTTAGGTAGGTAGACGGTCCTTCATTATATGTCCATCTTCCTACTCGCTTCAGTTTCTCCACTTATTTCCGTTTCTTTTCTCTGATTTTTGTTTAGTGGCTTTTGTCAGTGGCATAAGTTTACTTCTAAAGTTTGTTTTGTGATATGATGTATCCTTAGCGATGATTACATACATTTTTTAGTATGATGTTTCTTCCGTCTTTAGTTTCCCGCATACACCCGGCGCTTATCTCTTGTTGAGTGAATAACCCTTAGTGTTGAGTATCTCTCAATTATTCAGGAAAGAACAAGGTACTATCAGTTTTCTTCAGGAAATAATAAGTACTATCACTTGTTCACGGAAGCTGGAGAAATATTTTATGGGGAAAAAATGATGAAAACTGAACGTTAGGGATAGCTGCATTTTCCATGTTCTAGTAGTGAGAAAAGTCTACAAAAATATACTCCCTCTGTTCACAAATATAAGATGCTCTAACTTTTTCATGAATCGGACATATATAGACACGTTTTAGTGTGTTTGTTCATTCATTTCATTTTGTATGTAGTCCGTATTGAAATATCCAAAACATATTATATTTGTGAACGGAGGTACCCGTTCGAAAATACTTGTCATCAAAATGGATAAAAAGAGATGTATCTAGAACTAAAATATGTCTAGATATATTCCCTTTTATCTATTTTGATGATAAGTATTTCCGGACAGAGGAAGTATTAGATAGAGAAGGCTTGTGGGCGCGCTGCAGCCAAATTGAGTGAAAAAAGTGTGAACAAACTCTAAAAACACATTGAGCATGCATGCAAGAAATCATCGACATTTTGTAGATGTCTCCATTACTTCATTTGTCATTCATCCTTTAGTTCTTCAGATTTTATTTCCATCAGTTTTCAGACATTCAAGGGGTATATGAGGGGGGGGGGGGGGGGGGGGGGGGTGGTGATTATCCCTTCTTTTTGTTTTCCACCCTCATTCTTTCTTTCCTCGGTTATCTTTGTCTTTTTGTACCTTAACCTTCCGTTACCATTCCCTTGTATATTTAATCATTCTTGAGTTCCATCCATGCATGTTCATTATCTTGATATTGCTCATGCTTTAAGAAAAAGGGTTTCCCCTCGCTTTGCATTACAAAGCAACCACCCATACATCCAACGATAGGTGCTGGGGTTGCAGTACAAACAAGCCTAAAGATAAAAAAGAAAAAAAAGAAAGAGAAACAAATGCCAACAACGGATGGATAACTAATCTTAAGTGCAACCCCTTCAGTCCTTGTTTAGTCATTCTTTGTCTTATTAAAGTAAAAACAGATGAAGTAATTTTGTTTTCTCATAGAACACTTTGTTACTTTGTCCTCAGTCATCTTCATCGTAACTTTTGTATTTGTTATATTTGCTTGTCACGTACATGTTTTTCTGTGTTTTTTTGTTTGTTTTGCATCACATTTGAGCTAGAAGAGGAAGATAAGCTTTTTACACAGGGGCCTCTTTATGTTGCTCTATGCGCCATCCAACTCCCAGCCTTCGTATGTGAAAAAGAGACAGCCTGATGTTCGGTTCAGTTTCTTCACGTCCAAAGTCCAAACCCATTGTAAGTTTTTGGGGGCCGCCGTAAGAGCGGGGAGGTGTGGAACGTACTACATAGCAGGTGTAGTACAGCTGGCGCATTGCAATTGGCTTAAAAAACTACGTAAGCCCAATATAAAAATCAGACGGCTGTTTGTTAATTAGACACACCCAATTACTACCTATGAAGCTGAGACTAGCATGGTAGATACGATAATTTCCAAAAGGAAAGAGATGGTCCCCTGGGACCAATGAAGCAGAGACGACATTGGCAGAGAAAGGGTCCCATGGACTGCACCGTACATCACTGGCTCTGTATTCTGCCTTCATATTCACGATTTGAACACACCGGCTAAACAAAATGACACACAAACCCAATCAAACGTCAACGGCTAGATTCTAGTGACCAGCGATCGCCCCATGTCCAAGACGTACACACTCTAGCCAAGTACCCAACCATCCCTATGATGGTAGAACCGATCAGCGGGGCGGGGCACAACAAATACAAGTAAATAAAGTAGCTAAACCAACTCGGGCGACTTATGTGTCATCTCGAGCTTAATTGGGGATCAATGAGTACAAGTAAATAAAGTCGCCAACCATCCTTGTGATGGCAGAACCAATGTGCGGAATGGGGCCTCATCCGTTTAAGGTCACATGGACCATAAAGTAAAATGTCTGCTTAAGGTCTCGTGGGCCATTGTTTTTAGGTTTGCATCTTGTTACTTTTAACAAGTTTAGTCATTATTTAGGGTGAATCATCACATTCAATGTTCATACATGCAACATCTAAAGTACTCATAGCAAGCATATGAACAACCACATATGACATCCAAGCATATGAATCATACACACATGAAACATATAGATCAAGACGAACATTACACAAGTGAATCATGAGCAATGTTACGGGGCACATGATAGTTGATTGGCTTGCCTTAGATGAAGATCACTAGAAAAGATGGACGGTTGCCGGTTGAATCAGGAATATGAGAAAGTATGTTTCAAAAAATTGTGAATTTCTTTGGTAACGTTGACAAATAATTTGTGTGCTTCACAAATTTCAGCATGAAATTACATTCGTGGAAGTCATGGCAAAGAAAATCTACACTCCAAAATGCTTTTAAAAAATAGCATTCTAGAGCATCATTTTTTTTAGCCATGCTTCCACGAATGTCATTTCATGATAAAATTTCGCAAGCACCCCAAACACATTTGTCAAATTTTACCACAAAAGCAGGTTTTTTATTTTGTTTATTTATTATTTATTTTACAGTTCATCAGAGAGCATTTCAGCTCGGGAGTAGATACTTCACGTCCCATTAAATGTTCATATATGCAACATCTAAAGTACTCATAGCAAGCACACATGCAAGAATATGAATAATACACACATGAAACATATAGATCAAAACGAACATTAGGCAAGTTAATAATGAGCAATGATGTGGGCATATGATAGTCGATTGACTTGCTTCGCATGAGGATCGCTTGGAAAAGATGGTGGTTGTCGGCTGGATCGGGAATATCAGAAAGTATGTTTCAGAAATGCCTAAATGGATAACATGCGTACAAGTGATAATTTAGAAACTTACAACATGGATGAAATGGGTTGCACTCCATCAGGCTTAGAAAAGGATCAATGTGGTCCTAGAGTCACCTCAATCGGATCAATGAACAAAAAGTTATTGCGGTCCTAGTTCCAAGGACCTTTCTTAAAATAATTATTGCATTTAGGTCCTACACACTATCCTGCGAATGAACAAGAACTAGTCTATTACAATGGGCCTGCTCAGTCTGATTCTCTCTAGAACGGGACATTGCTGGGCCAAGGAGACATGGGCTGCAGACGACGTTAGAGTATCTACAACCACACGTATCTAATTTGAGTTTCCAAACACCTGTATGTTGAAATGGCTACAAAACTACAAAGTCACACCACATCAAGGACATGGAAGGATGCCATGAGGCAAATTGTCATTAGCACATGCGAGTCTGCAATAACACGGTTGATGACATATATACGGCAGGCCCATCTGGCTTCTTCGCAAGAGGCTGATGGACCAAATTGCTCCCACTCATCTCATTAGTTGCAGTAGAATTATCCTCGATGCCTCTCATCCCTACACAACTCATTTATATAAGACGTGGACTCTACTTCTTGGATATATGGATGATCTATGTCCATTATCAGTAGAGGAACTACACATAAGAGCGTAGGAATGCACTAAATTTATACGCCAAGAATTGTTGATGTGGACGCCATTCAATAGATCTCTTCAGTACATTTATGGGCATGTATAGCTGCTCGTGTCTATTGTTGATGTAAAGGAGATCCGGTAGCTCACTTCATTGCATTTATCAGTCTATATGGCTGTATATAAGTCTACTATTGATTTGAAAGTACTTCAGTAGCTCCTACATGTTATTTAACGGCTTGTATGGTTGCACATGTAACAAGTTTTGGCACATATGATACTTCTCTTAGTCTTTGATCCAGAAGATTCGTACGCCATGGCTGTGATTTTATTGTTCTTGGTGGTCATTCTCCCTTTGACGTCGTCCCCCTCGGAGTACCATGCTAGCCATGCCCTTAGCTTGTGTGATGTGTTTATACTTGAAACTCTGTCAAACGATCATGCATGCAACGTCAACAACGTTTCTGCATATGAACTAGAAACCAACGATGTACTCCTATGTGACATGCATGGCTGCATGCGATGTCATAAGTGCCATGCAAGAACTAGAAAACTAGACCAAACCTGTGTCTCATAGCAAAAAAATAAAAAAATGTAAGGACCTGTTGTTAAGTGTTCGGCATGTTCTGCTGGAAGAACGTTTTTGTTCGTATTGCCACAAAAAATCCTGATCAACCAGCAAGAATTGTGATGAATCTAAGATGGAACATTTGTCAAATTTCGCAAGCACCCAAACACATTTGTCAAATTTTACCACAAAAAGCAGATTTTTTTATTTTGTTTACTTTTTATTTATTTTACAGTTCATCAGGGAGCAATTGAGCTCGGGAGCAGATACTTCACGTCCCATTGAATATTCATATATGCAACATCTAAACTACTCATAGGAAGCACACATGCAAGCATATGAACAACCACATATGACAGGCAAGCATATGAATCATACACACATGAAACATATAGATCAAGACGAACATTATGCACGTTAATAATGAGCAATGACATGGGCATATGATAGTTGACTGACTTGCTTCGCATGAAGATCGCTTGGAAAAGATGGTGGTTGTCGGCTGGATCGGGAACATCAGAAAGTATGTTTCAAAAATGCCTAAACAGATAACATGCATACAAGTGATAATTTATAAACTTACAACATAGATGAAAAGGGTTACACTCTATCAGGCTCAGAAAAAGAGTGAAGTTTATCATAGGTCCTCAAACTATTGCAGAGGTGTCGCGTAGGTCCTCAAACTATGAAAATCGTCATTCAGGTCCTCAAAGTGCAATATGTGTGTTATCCTGGTCCTCAAACTATTTCAAAGGTGTCACCTAGGTCCTTGAACTATTTTAAAGGTATCACATATACACACACTTATTACACTTCAAGTATTTTCAAGGACCTGGATGACACTTTTCATAGTTTGAGGACTTACCTAACACCATCAAAATAGTTCGAGGACCTAGGATTCACTTCACTCCTCAGAAAAGGATCAACGTGGTCCTAGAGTCACTCAATCGGATCGATGAACAAACAGTTATTGTGGTCCTAGTGCCAGCGACCTTCCTTCAAATAATTATTGCATTCAGGTCCTACACACTATTCTGCGAATGAACAAGAATTAGTCTATTGCAATGGGCCAGCTCGGGTTGATTCTCTCCGGAACATGATGTTGTTGGGCCGAGGAGACATGGGCTGCGGACGGTGTTGGAGACATGGACTACGCTTTCTTGAGTGGAAAATCTAAAATAGTATAGATTAGAGTATCTACAACCACACGTATCTAATTCGAGTTGCCAAACACCCATACACACATCCAGACGCATCCGTGGACGGTGATCGTGATCGGCATAGCCCAAATTCAGGGCCGGCCCTGGGGCATGGCCGACGGTGCGATGGCCCAGGGCCCAAGCAAGGGGGGGGGGGGGGGGGGGGCATGATGGAGTATATATATAACTAGATGATACCCCGCGCGTTGCTGCGGGAACTCTTTGTCCTATGAAGACGGTGATAGATAAATTGAATAACTTTTTGCATAATGTATTAAGAACTTAAGATGAGAAATCTACAATGGACACATCTTGATATGGCATAAGTAATCTCGTTTGACTTGCATGAATATTAATGTATATAAACACACTAACAGGGATTCGGAAAGAGACACAATATGAAAGATTATGTACAAATGCTGGAGCTGTTGTTGTAAATCAATCTTCATATATGCATTATTGGCCACTGTAGTTGCTTGCTTGCAATACTTGACAGTGAGTGATGGAGCTCCAATATCAACAAAAAAACATATTCCTTTCTCTCTGTTTGCCAAAGTGAGTACCAATTCTTTTTGCTCAAAGCATTAGGCTGAATAGAGCATGAGTAATTATACACATAAGCACAGAGATCCAAATTGTCGAGTGGAAAACAGAATTTGTTGCAACAAAAAGAAACTATGCATGAAACCTTATAAGCTACATTAAGTGAATAAAAAATAGAGAATGTCAATTTTTGTGGTTTAAAATCTCAAACATGAAGAATTTTTTTGTTCAGACCTTAGACAAATAAGCATATTTAGTCAGTTCAGCATATGCAAATTGCTGAATAGTTGGGAAGATAACACAGTCAACAATGATTAATTTGTTTGGATTTATAAGCAAGATTTAAACAGAGGAGTACATGTGGATGTACGATCCATCAAGGCTTAGTGCACAGAGATGAGTAGCAAACTGTCAACTACGAAAAATATAGAATAAAAGGGTTCAAACTTAAACTGAGCCCACACCATAGATAACCTCGAGAAAAGTTGGACAACTGTCGTTTTCCTTGTTCTGAATACACTGCAGTAATCTGCTCTTTTCCTTGTTCTGAATATACTGCAGTAAGCTTAGAAAATGTATACATTGATATGAATTATTACCAAGATAATAAAGTAATTAAATAGTACAAAATGCATCCATGTATTCCGTTCTAAATTGATGTATTTGACTCTTAGTGGTTGTCCACATATTCAATTTAGTTTTCTGCGTGTTGTGACTCTGCAAATCCCATAGAATAGAAGTGCTTGCAATTAGCTGCTTCTACTATCTTTTTATACATGTCCTGCCTCTAATGGTGCTAAAATGATGAAATATACCACCTTCTGAAGAGTTTTTCCCTTTGTTTCATCTCTGCTGTCAGAGTGGATTGGAGGGCAGATGCTTTGTCGATGATTTGGTTATTGTTGTTGATGGAATCAGTTCGAATTTGGTTATTACTATTCTCGATGGAGTCATTTGAATTATTATAGTCAGAGATATTGACGCTAGTAGTGCCTGAGCCGCCGGCCTCGTGGTCATTGGTGGCCAGGCGCACAGCCGACTTGCCCTCGTCCTCCTCTTCGAACTCGGCGAAGAGCTCATCAATCTCCGCCTTACACTGAAGGAGGATGCGGCGGACCGCCTCCACCTCGTGCTCCTACTCAAAGGACTCGTGTAGGGCCTGCTGCTCCACCAGCTCCTCCGCCTGGGTCCCTTGAACTATGCCATGGTGTTGGCCATGTCGAAGCTGGCGGATGATGGATCTGTCGCGACCGCCTCCACCAGCTCCAGCTCCTCCTCCTGCATAGTAGCGTCGTCCTCCTCCGGCTTCACCTCCCCCTTCTCGCGAATCTGGCAGAAAGCCGGCAGCAAAACGAGCAGCGCGCCAGGCCCATATCTCCTCCAGCGGCTACAACCAGCGCTTTGGCGTCAACATGGAGTATGTGGTGACCTCTGTCGGGCCATGACTAGCGGCTACAACGAGCGGATGGAAGCTAGCGGTGTGGGTGGGAGGGAGATCGAAGGAATGCGGAAGGGCTAGGGTTGGGCTGTCGCCGCCTGACTTAAATAGCGAGCAACACACCAGAGCGACGCCACGCGACTCCATGAATGTGTCTGCAACTCTGCACCGAGGACCGAAGGAGGCGTCTGTCGGACCGACGGTCTCTGCGTGTGACTGGGTGGGCCCTTGCAGTCAGTCCTATGTGGTGAGCGCGTTCGGGCGTTCCCTTATTCGCCTCAAATATGGGCTGAGTATGGTAGTGCCAGTTAGTTCAGGCGTTTGAGCCGTATTTATGAGGTCTGGTTGGGTGTGGTTTTTGCGTCAGGGAGCCCGCTCGGAAGTTAAGGCCGGTACCGAGGGGTCGATTGTAGATGCTCTTGAGTGAAATATAAAAGAACCTTAAAAAATCCCAGTGAAATAAAAGAGCCTGAGAGGCGGGCTGACAGGTCCCACATGCCGGGGCAAACGGTCGTCGTCTTCCACCTTGCGCTCATGACATCAGAAGAGGCGCCGAAAGCTATTGCCGGGATCCCGAGAACTCCCGCGGAGGAGCTCGTCATCTGTTGACGATGCCGACGCTACGGTCGTCCCGCGGGGCAAAGGAAGTTTTGGGGAGCTCATACGTGTCTATTTTATCATTCTGGAGGGATTAATCAAAGAGGGGAGGCGCGAGGGGCTCGCCACGGTCGAGCAACTTGGGCGGTGATCTCACCGGAGATGAAGGAGAAGGGCACTAGCGGCTGATTTATCGCGATAGTAGTAGGTCTATAGAGGGGAGAGGAGAATGATGGATCAAGCGGGAGCGGGAGTTCTCGGGAACGGCTTAAATAGACGGAGGCGGAGAGGACGCCATGAATGATTGCGCTTGGGCGCGTGATTGCCGGCGACTGTGTAGGAGCCGGGGCCTGAGAAGATGATGAGGTAAGCAATGACACACGGAGGTTGTGCGCTGCAGCGTCAACGCGACGGCAGCAGCAGACGGTTGGCCGAGCAGTGGCGCACATGGACGTCCCGGCGGAGCTTTCCGCCGGGGTCCGGGCACGCCACCGGAGCACAGTAGAGGACTACGGAGGGTGAGGAGTGTAGGAGCGTATAGTGGACAAGGGGCGTGCACAGACGGCGCGCTGCAGGCGTAGGGGACCGGCGGCCATAGGTAAGGGTGACCAGGGTTTTGCCTTGCCACTGAGGCAGTCACCGTGGTGAGCTACAGGTAGTGGCATTAAGAGGTCACTGTGCTCATTCAGTGTAGTGAAACTGTGCCGAATTAGTTCTATGTGCGTCTAATTATGCAATAGGAAGGTTGGTGCAGAGGATTAGACAGTGGAGCACTTCATCAGTTGGCATTCATTATATGATTAACTTTGTTACCGGTAGAGACAAATTCTCCTGGAGCTGAGCATCTGCCAAGTTGATTGTTGAGAGTAAAACATACTGTAGAATTTATTTCCAAAGGATTTGGATGATTGCAAAATTACTTTACCATATTTTGCAATTTGAGCAGAAAGTTGAATGGATTATAGCCACCAAGTTTTGAACTAAAGCGCCACATAGTATTGAAAATCTGGTGTCTAGGTACCACGGGTTAGCACCATGAACTTTTGGAGGATTAAAAAAGCAAAATAAATGAGGGTTGCTTTTGTACTGTGGATAAATTGGAATATGGGAAATATAATTAAATCTGGGGCCTCTACCATCAGGACTGTTCTGATCTTGCTACCAGAGGTCATATCCAGTGTAAGGAGCATCTCCAAATTTATATAGAATGTTGGCAGCAGCTGGGATGTTTTCAAGGATTTAATATCTCCATAAGGCAGGAAAAGGAATTAATTTTAGTTACAAAATATTGCATATGACATTACAATAGGTTCGCATACATGAGGTTCATAGGTGTAGGAGACTAGCCTTGAATATTTTGGGCTCATTTGAAACAATGAAACGAGGGCCCCTTTGTAAATGGGAAACTAGGGTTTAATCCTGGCATTATTTAGAATGAGGGTTTTAGAGATAAGAGCGAGGGATTAGGATTTTCAATGACAAGGGATGTTGAGGTCCATGACTATGGTGTTTTACAGTTTTAGGGAGATGTTTAACCAATTCACAACCACGTTCCACTAAGATTCAATGAAAATCCAATTAATGAACTCCTAACGAAAAAGGCAGGAGCTGAATCGTGCGGAGGAAATATCCAGAACAAAAATTTGGAGTGTTACAATGCTCTAATTGGGACGAGGCGATTCAGTGCTCGGGCCCATCTTCACCCGGGCATGAACAGTAAATTCAAATTAAATACGAAACAAATAAAATGAGGTCTTTTTGGCATGAAAGATGCTCAAATGCGTGATGTGCATGCAAAATTTCATACAGTTTGGACATCCTAGGACGTCGTGGGAAAAAACAAATTTTAGTTGTGAAAGAAACTTTGCAAAAGAGAACTATTTGGGCATAATTTTGTTCTTTTTTGTCACGACCTACTTGAATGTCCAAATACTAGAAAAAATTTCATGCTCCTTGCGGATTTAAAAAAAATATTTAGTATTACTTCTGAATTTATCATTCATCGGGTGTAGATGAGCTCAGGCTCAAAGTTGAATTCTCGATCTAATGGATCCTTCTCACGGTAAACTTGTATTTCGCCACCGAAGACCCTGGATCTAATGGTTCCACTCCTTCAAGATGCGCCACATCACACAAGTAATTTGGCCACGATGGACTTAGGTTCTCTGGCATGAGGGGGCATCAAGGTAATCCTCCCACTCAACACTGCTCGTCCGAACCACTCAACACTGCTCGGCTGAACCGCCGCAGAAGGACCTCGCCGACTCTCCGCATACGTTTGGATCACGCGGTTCAAACGAATTTTGGCATTCAACACGATTTTATATCGGTCCGCTTGTCGGCTCGGATATGTTTTTTCCCGCAAACGAGAGACAAAGTGGGGGACTTTGCAGAAGTCTGGCCCGCTGCCACGTCCGCGTCTCCCGCAAACCAAAACCCACCTACCCGCCTCTCACGCATTTTTCATCGAATGCTCGCGCCGCATTCATGCCGGTCCAGAGCATGCAGCGGCTGGCAATCCCCGCGATTTGATCGAACGAGAGGAGGCATTGACGGATGTGACCCCTCGGGCGTCGCCGCCTCAATGCAGACACCGCCTCCGGAAAAACCAACTCCGCCTCTACTCCACATTGAAGCGGGATGACCGCCCCTTGCCTGGCCTGGCCACTGCTATTTAAGCCATGCGCCGGTGACACATAGAGCTGCACTCCCTCTCCTCGAGCAATGTCCCCTCCCCGTCATCGTCCCCAAGCCCAGCGGCGAAGCCGAAGTTCTGGTTCTTCGCGCCGATAGGTGGAGGGGGAGGAAATTCTTTGTCCGGTGGTTCTTGGTGCCGCCATCTTCGCTCTCCGGTCCCCTAGGCATGCATGGCGCCTGGATCCTTCGGCAAGGAGGAGATCATCATGTCCTCCGACAAGGAGGACCAGATGCCACAGTAGCCGCCGCAGCAGAGGCCCCGCCTCCTCTCGGAGGCCGTTGTGAGGGACGAATAATTCATCTGTCAGATCAAGATAATAACGGAGTGTTCGCTCCTTTACATGGGCCCGTCACCACCACCACTGGCGTGTGTCAAGGAGGAGTTGACGTCCCTGTCATGACACCACATGAAGCGCGAGCCGGCATCCCCGCTCCGGCGGGTCAAGGACGAGCCAACGTTGCCCCAACGCAACCGCGACGTCCAGATCGAACACTGCATCAAGGATGAGCCGGTGTCGCCCCCACCCAACCACGACATCCAGATCGGATGCCAGGTCAAGGACGAGTCGACATCGCCCCTGCGCAGATGGTACGCCCGGAATGATGGGCCTGCCTCGCCGCCCCACTGCCACCGCCGTGCTGTCAAGGAGGAGCTGCCGCCTACGATCACGAAGGTGAGGGGCCGCATCCTCCATTACCTCCGAGGCGGTGGTGTTGGCGGTCCCTCGGCTCCAGGGTCATCATCTCTGACGAGGAGAGCGAGCGACGAGGTAGCAGGCATGGTACGGCCGCCACAACGCCAGCCGTCGCTTCGCATTCACCAAAACCGATGTGGCAACGCTTTGGGTCCTCAATGACCTTGACCTCACCATCGTGTGGGCCCTTGACCGCTTCGTCACCATCGCGGAGACGACCGCCAGGTGCCGTGGCCGCCTTGGCGGTGAGCTCACCAGGATTGGTGAGGAGTGGTCGCTTAGCGACATCTCCACCACGCCGGTTGCGGGAAGGCCACCGGCCGGGCTCCGAAGACTACATCGGTAGTGGCCGCAGCACCACCCCCCCCCCCCCCCCCCGCCCCCGCACCGCGCGCAGAAGCAGAGCGCCTCCTCCGCGAGCGGCAGGCTGCCGCGGCCCTCCGGCATCGTTCCGCCATTGGAGGTACGACTATGGCATGGATAGTGACGGCGGTGCGACAGGGCAGGACGACCACACGTACGAGGTGGTCTTCCGTTATTGGGTTTAGTTATTTTGTTAAACGGTCGAAATACCGACCTTTTTATGTAAATTATGATCGAACTTGGATGAAACGTGTTTGGCTGAATTTCGTTCTTCTACTTCAAACACTGGTTGAAATGTATGCGAACAATGTTGGATGGCTGACTCCCACATCCGTGTCTGCGGACTGATCCCTGTCCATGGACAAATGCGAAAGGAGATTAGTCCACGGACACAGATGCGAAAACAAATTCACGGATCAACATTGGAGATACCCTTACTGCCATTCCTTTAAAAAACATGTTCTTTTTCATAGTTTTTTTTTAAAAGGAGGATGGCCCCGGACCTCTGCATCTGGGTGATGCATACGGCCACTTTATTAATTATTCTCATAAGACCTTACAAAGCCATACAACAGCAAGAGTAAAGCCACCGTCTAAGCAACAACTGTCGCTACACCTATCCAATTGATGAAGGGACGCAGATAGTCTATGCCTAATACCAAACAGACATTGCAGCCAAACCTAAACATCTAAGACATGAGGTCCCAACCAGGACACCTGCCGGGTATGGGGCACCTATCAGTCTGGCGCACTCCTCAACCAGGGCGCCTGCCGGGTATGAGGCCGCCGCAGCCACCTGCCACCAATCCATCTTCAAAGCTGTACTGTTGCATGTACCGTGCCAGGCCTCTCTGCCATCGACGCCACCACGACACTCGACAGCGTCGTCCTCCTGCGCGAGTCCATCCTCTCACAGCGAACTCTGAATCTGCACTGCGCCATGCCGTCAAGATCAGTTCTTTTTCATAAATGTGTCACTATCTCTTGCTCGCAAGGAACTTGTCGCAAGTAGGGCTATGAACCTTTAGTCGGGCATTTGCTGATGGTCCTCCATTTCCAACAGACGGAGTCAGCGTGAGTGGGGTCGACGCCATGGATTTGGAGCATTCCCCTAAATGCTGATGAACTCTGAGTTGAGCGCTTGACCGGGCTGGCTAGGCGCTCCACAATGATAATACTTGGCGCTATATTTGGGTGATAAGTGAAGTAATTTGCACAATGAATCTGCATAATGAGGTGGATGAACTCTCAGTCGAGCGCTTGACGAGGCCGGGTGGGCGGTTGTCTACCAAACGCGGGGACGAGTTCCAATCATTCCACCCTAATGCCCAACCAAACACATCATAAGTGTACGAGAGAGAGTGTAATCTTTTTCATGTGATAATCTATTTCATGTGATACTCCCTCCTTCCATCTATATAGCATCTAATGTGTTTTTCAAGACCACTTTTGACTATTGATAAGATTAATGATGTATAATGTAAAAATTATATTATTGGAAGCTCCTTTCACATACGAATTTGACGGTATGTTTTATGTAACTTGCATATCATATATTATTGCTCTAACATTTTGTCAAAGTTAGCCTCGAAAAATGTATTAGGCCCTATATAGATGGAAGGAGGGAGTATATAACTTGACCCATCTTTTAGCTTCTTTTTTATATTTTGTTGCAATAATTTGGATGTGTGTATCCTTGGTTATGCAAACCTTCAATGTTCTAAAAATATATATATTCTCGACGCATTCTACCTTTGTTTTAAGACAATTTTGACAAGTCATTAACAAATATTCATGCTAATATTCATAATAGTTACGATAAAAAGGATTGATGAAAACAAAACCCTCCTAAAAACATGTCCTTGCCCTTCTTTATAGATAATGTATAAACCAAAATACACGACCAAACAATACAAGGTAGTAAGGAAACCCTCTTATACAACAGGTCCTGGGATAGCCGCGCATCCTTAACACATGCTATTACGTTGCCAAAAGATGACACATGTAGGCCTGAATACAATAGCATGACACACCCTAGGATACCTAAGTTCCTCGACAGTGCCATCAGGATGGACTACACATCGCCGCTGTCGAGTCGAGAGGGACAAAGGTCTTCACTCAGAACACTCGCACGGAGAAAGGGACGTCACCAACATGCTCAATAGGAGAGCTCGGAGTGAATTACAAAAAACCATCACATTTGGGGCATCATTTGCAAAAAACTACGAGGACACTAGTCATTTACAAAAAACACCGTGCATTCAGTAAACTTTTTGCAGTATGCACTGATTGGGTGATTTGCTGCGTTTGACCGCGTTTCTGACAGCTGGGGCCCGATTTCACCCTACGTGGCATAACAGCCGGGAAGACGACGTCGTCTGGTGGAAACGACGCGGTCAAACGCGTCGGACAGACCAACAGCACCGCGCCACTCCACACTTCTCGCTCGCTGCTTGATACTTATCCCTCTTGTTACGACGGATCGAGCATATGATTCTTTTCTTGATTGAAATCATTCACTTTTCCTTGAAATCGTCACAAAGTAATTGGAAGAAGAAGTGTTCACCAGAAAATTACAGTACTGCTTTAACATTCTTTAAAGAGAATTTGGAGAACCAACCCTTTCCCCAGATACGAATAAAGGTGACTGCTTTCTGTATAATTGTGCTTATGCAGCTAGAAACCCATTTTCTGTTTCTGTCGTTTTCCCAAATACTCGCAAGTGGGGAAAAACCGGGCCGGGACTCAAAAGAATTTGGCGAAGTGTTTGTTCCTGAACAAGGGAAGTGGAAAGACAGAGGGATAGGGAGCTCGCGTCCATTTTGCATCATGTTTTCTTACTGTTATTTATAATATTTTTATCCATAATAATGTTTGTTGAAGTAATTCTAATGCCTTTTCTCTCATAATTTACAAGGTACATACAAAGAGGGAGAATTCCGGCAGCTAAAAATCTGGACCTGGAAAAGCTACGTCAGGCCACCTATTCTGCACAACTCCAAACAAGCTGAAACTTGACGGAGATTTTTATGGAATATATAAGAATTATTGGAGCAAATAACTACCAGAGGGGGCCCACTAGGTGGGCACAACCCAGCTGGGCGGGCCGTGGTGGTTTGTGCCCTCCTCGGCCCACCTCCGGTGCCCATCTTCTGGTATATAGGTCATTTTGACCTAGAAAAAATAAGGAGGAGACTTTCGGGATGGAGCGCCGCCGTCTCGAGGCGGAACTTGGGCAGGAGCACTTTTGCCCTCCGGTGGAGCGATTCCACCAGAGAAACTTCCCTCCCGGAGGGGAAAATCATCGTCCTCATCATCACCAACAACTCTCCCATCTTGGGGAGGGAAATATCCATCAACATCTTCAACATCACCATCTCATCTCAAACCCTAGTTCATCTCTTGTGTGCAATCTTGTTACCGGAACTATAGATTGGTGCTTGTGGGTGACTAGTAGTGTTGATTGCATCTTGTAGTTGGTTACTATATGGTTTATTTGGTGGAAGATTATATGTTCAGATCCATTATACTATTTAATACTCCTCTGGTCATGAACATGTTTATCATTTCAGAGTGGTTACTTTTGTTCTTGAGGTCACGGGAGAAATCATGTCGCGAGTAATCATGTGAACTTGATATATGTGCGATATTTTGATAGTATGTATGTTGTGATTCCCTTAGTGGTGTCATGTGAACGTCGACTACATGACACTTCACCAAATTTGGGCCTAAGGGAATGCATTATGGAGTAGCAATTAGATGATAGGTTGCGAGAGTGATAGAAGCTTAAACCCCAGTTTATGTGCTATTCCGTAAGAGACCGATTGGATCAAAAAGTTTAATGCTATGGTTAGAATTTATTCTTAATACTTTTCTCATAGTTGCGGATGCTTGTTGAAAGGATCGATATGGTTGACTAGAGGGGGGGGGGGGTGAATAGGCAACTAACAATTTTTAGCTTTTCTTTAACAATTTAAACTTTGCATCAAAGTAGGTTGTCTAGATATGCAACTAGGTGAGCAACCTATATGATGTAATAAGGATAGGAACACAAGCAAGCAAGAGATATGACACAAATAAGCTTGCACAAGTAAAGGCACGAGATAACCAAGAGTGGAGACGGTGGAGACGAGGATGTGTTACCGAAGTTCCTTCCCTTTGAGGGGAAGTACGTCTCCATTGGAGCGGTGTGGAGGCACAATGCTCCCCAAGAAGCCACTAGGGCCACCGTATTCTCCTCACGCCCTCACACAATGTGAGATGCCGTGATTCCACTATTGGTGCCCTTGGAGGCGGCGACCGAACCTTTACAAACAGGTTGGGGCAATCTCCACAACTCAATTGGAGGCTCCCAACGACACCACGAAGCTTCACCATAATGGACTATGGCTCCGCGGTGACCTCAACCGTCTAGGATGCTCAAACACCCAAGAGTAACAAGATCCACAAGGGATTAGTGGGGGGAATCAAATTTCTCTTGGTGGAAGTGTGGATCGAGGCCTTCTCAACCACTCCCGAGCAAATCAACAAGTTTGATTGGCTAGGGAGTGAGATCGGGCGAAAATGGAGCTTAGAGCAATAATGGAGCTTAGGGTTGGAAGAGATAAGTCAACGGGGAAGAAGGGGACCCCTTATATAGTGAGGGTCAAAGATCCAACCGTTATCCACCTACCAGCTCGTGGCCAGCGGTACTACCGCTCCAGGCCAGCGATACTACCGTAGGGCTGCATGGTACTACCGCTTGCTGCCAAGCGGTACTACCGCACGGTCATGCGGTACAACCGTACAGGCTCGTGGTACTGCCGCAACACCAGCAGCAGCAAGGTCAGATCTGAAGCACAAGAGCTGAGGGTGGTACTTCCGCGAGCGCGGTACTTCCACGCCGCCATGCGGTACTACCGCAAGGCAGGAATCCCCTAGCCAGGGGGAAGGAAACATCTGTGCCTACTTCCGCAAAGAAACAAAAGAAGCAAAAACCCGACACAGTACTACTGCAGAGGGGCGGTACTACTGCCTGACAACATAGCACGGTACTACCACGGAATGAGAGCGGTACTACCGTGGTAGGCGCGGATGTAAAAAATTACATGCGCCCCTACTATCGCGAGGGAGCGGTACTAGCCTGGTGGGCAACGGTAGTGCAGCTCCAGGGGAATGGTGCTACCGTGGGCACCTGCGGTACTACCACGTCGCAGCACGGTACTACCGCTGGTGCCTACGGTACTACCGCTCACCTGGGAGCAGTACTACCGCGAGCCAATGCAGCAGCCAGAAACAAGGAGGCGAGAAAGCGGAGGATGCTCCAAGGGAAAGGAGGGGACTCGAAAGACACGTGTACGTGATGATTCCACCCAAACCTTTCCGACGCGGACCCCCTCTTAATAGTACGGCTTCCCTACGACTCAGATCCACCAAAAAGAAACGTAGAAAAAATGTCGTCTTCAACAGTCTTCGAGGGGCACCCAACCGTCTTGTGCCTAGCGATGAAATGTCTGGGATACTCAGGGCACACGATTAGTCCGCAAACGCATTGTCATCAATCACAAAAACACCTTAGGGATAAATATGCCCTTCAATCTCCCCCTTTTTGGTGGATTGATGACAATACGGGATTTGCACAAGGGAAATAATATTAAGCAATCGCAAACCCCTCCTCTCTAGAATATAGACAGGCTCCCCCTAGATGTGTGCCACCTAGATGGGTGCTTTGGACTGCACGGCACACATACTAGGATCAAAGCTGCCCCTATATTATAGAGACAAGGCATATCTAGTAATAGGAAGGCTAACACTAGACAGGATAGCAAAAAGATAAGTTAACTAAGGTAGATAGAGAGCATATGTCTTACACCATATGTAGGATAAGTCTCGAAGGCACAAACCAACCAAAAGCAAACGAGGTTCCAAACGACACGAGGCAAACGATGTTCGAACGACAAAGCAAACACACCAAGCACGACACAACACAAATCCTTACACTCTCTCCCCCTTTGGCATCGAGACGCCAAAAAGGCCGAGAGGACACCTACACACACGGGGTGGCTCAGGCAGAGAAGTCGTCCCACTGCTCCTCGTGCTCCTCGTCAGACTCAGCGGCGGGGACGGGCTCCTCGATGTCCTCCTCTGAACTGGTCCACTTGTACCCCTGCTTTGCCATCCAGGCAGCCTCTGGCGTGATGACGTCCTTAGAACCGCCAGAGACATCCTCTCCAAATAGCCTCATAACCTTCTTGTCATGGCGGCGACTCTCCTTGTCTGCCATGTGAGTCATGTACTGTCCCTTTGCCTGCATGCAGAAGAGAGTCTTCATCTTGTTCTTTAACTTCTTGGCCCACGATGGCTCAGAGAAAGGTGTGGTAGACCTAGCAGCATGGTCCTCAGCAACATGCTCTGCACCAGACTCCTCCTCACCAACAGCCCTCCTAGCAGAAGAAGCCTCAGCATGGGTGGTAGTGTTGGCCTAGTTGGGCTTGACGCGGAGACTGATGGACTCATGCCGAACCCAGTCTGGAGCAAGGAACTCATCACCAGGGTACATCTTCTCCCAAGTTGTGGAGAGCAAACAGAAATAGGTACGGTCCATAGATAGGTACCTTGCGAGTGAACACCGCAAACCGAAGCTCACACCACATGATGTGTGAGACATCAAGTGGCTGAGTCTAAGATGAACGTGCCTCTGCACACAGGAGCAACATGTCCACTAGATAAGCATGAACCTTGTCCTTGTCGCCAATGTGTGGGAACAGAGTGTTGCGGAAGATGCGATGCATGATATCCAGAAAGGAGTTCATCACCCAGGTTGACTTGCCATTGGGGAGCACCTTCTCAACAAGGAATGGCTGAAGCAGGTTCTTGTTGGCAGACTCAAAGTTGGCGTGGGGGCGAACACCAATGGGGGAGTGAAGCCCGTCATCAGGAATGTGAAGCAGATCCATGAACTCCTTCCATGTAGCAGACAGCTGACGGCCGTTGGTCATCCAGGTCATCCTCCGCTCATCCCCGGGATGAAAGTAAACCGAGGCAAAGAACTGACAGATAAGCTCAGGGTCATAGTCAAGGTGAAAGGAGATCACCGGCTCAATAGCAAACTGCTCCACCAAGTCCAGAGCCTCTCCAAAATAGTCACGAAACTTGTCCTTCCGCACGTGATTCATGTCTATCCACTTGACATCCACGAAGGTATTCTTCTTGTTCTTGATCACATCCAGATAGATGAGAGCCTCTTGCTTGGTCCAGAACAACTCGGTGCCTCTGAGGACAGCCCGAGGATTCACATAGGGATTGATCTTCCGGCATTCGACATACTCATTGACCGAAATCTCGTCCATGCCCTTAGCAGGTTCCTTTTGCTTGCTGGCAGTGGTCTTGACATTGCGCTTGGGGGCATTGGAGCCCTCTGGTGCTTCATCTTGGGGGTTATGCAGACGCTTGGAGCCAGTGTCTGTTGGAAATATGCCCTAGTGGCAATAATAAAAGCATTATTATTATATTTCCTTGTTCATGATAATTGTCTTTATTCATGCTATAATTGTGTTATCCGGAAATCGTAATACATGTGTGAATAATAGACACCAACATGTCCCTAGTAAGCCTCTAGTTGACTAGCTCGTTGATCAACAGATAGTCATGGTTTCCTGACTATGGACATTGGATGTCATTGATAACGAGATCACATCATTAGGAGAATGATGTGATGGACAAGACCCAATCCTAAACATAGCATAAAGATCGTATAGTTCGTTTGCTAGAGTTTTTCCAATGTCAAGTATCCTTTCCTTAGACCATGAGATCGTGTAACTCCTGGATAACGTAGGAGTGCTTTGGGTGTACCAAACATCACAACGTAACTGGGTGACCATAAAGGTATACTACGGGTATCTCCGAAAGTGTCTGTTGGGTTGACACAGATCAAGACTGGGATTTGTCACTCCGTATGACGGAGAGGTATCACTGGGCCCACTCGGTAATGCATCATCATTATGAGCTCAAAATGACCAAGTGTCTGGTCACGAGATCATGCATTACGATACGAGTAAAGTGACTTGCCGGTAACGAGATTGAACGAGGTATTGGGATACCGACGATCGAATCTCGGGCAAGTAACATACTGATTGACAAAGGGAATTGTATACGGGGTTGCTTGAATCCTCGACATCGTGGTTCATCCGATGAGATCATCGTGGAGCATGTGGGAGCCAACATGGGTATCCAGATCCCACTGATGGCTATTGACCGGAGAGTCGTCTCGGTCATGTCTGCATGTCTCCCGAACCCGTAGGGTCTACACACTTAAGGTTCGGTGACGCTAGGGTTGTAGGGATATGTATATGCAGTAACCCGAATGTTGTTCGAAGTCCCGGATGAGATCCCGGACGCCATGAGGAGTTCTGGAATGGTCCGGAGGTAAAGAATTATATATAGGAAGTGCTATTTCGGCCATCGGGATAAGTTTCGGGGTCACCGATATTGTACCGGGACCACCGGAAGGGTCCCGGGGGTCCACCGGGTTGGGCCACCTGCCCCGGGGGACACATGGGCTGTAGGGGGTGCGCCTTGGCCTACATGGGCCAAGGGCACCAACCCTAAGAGGCCCATGCGCCTAGGGTTCAAGAAGGGAAGAGTCCCAAAGGGGGAAGGTACCCCCTAGGTGCCTTGGGGGGGAGGGACTCCTCCCTTTGCCGCCGCCCCCCCTAGGAGATTGGATCTCCTAGGGCCGGCGCCCCCCCTTTGGCTCCCTATATATAGTGGGGGAAGGAGGGCCTCTCAAACCACGCCTTTGGTGCCTCCCTCTCCCTCTCCAACACATCCTCCTCCTCCATAGAGCTTGGCGAAGCCCTGCCGGAGTACTGCAGCTCCATCACCACCACGCCGTCGTGCTGCTGCTGGAGCCATCTTCCTCAACCTCTCCTTCCCCTTGCTGGATCAAGAAGGAGGAGACGTCACGCTGACCGTACGTGTGTTGAACGCGGAGGTGCCGTCCGTTCGGCGCTAGGATCTCCGGTGATTTGGATCACGTCGTGTACGACTACCTCATCCCCGTTCTTTGAACGCTTCCGCTCGTGATCTACAAAGGTATGTAGATGCATCCGATCACTCGTTGCTAGATGAACTCATAGATGGATCTTGGTGAAACCGTAGGAAAATTTTGTTTTCTGCAACGTTCCCCAACAGTGTCACGACTGGGATTGGAACGGCGAGAGCCACCACCTAAGACACAAAGCGCAAAACACACACGACAAGCAAGAAGGATCAATGCAAAGACCACAACAAAGCAAAAGAAACATGCAGAGAGAACACAAGATAATTGCCATGAGAGATTTGACCCCTACGGTAGTACTGCCAAGTGCTGTGGTACTAAGATTGTAGTACCGCTCTTAGTCGCGGTAGTACCGTGTAAGGTCACGGTAGTACCGGGTCTAGGAGCGGTAGTAGGATCTTAGTGCCACGGCTAGCGCGGTAGTACCGCGTCTGATGGGCAGTGGTACCGCACGAGCTAGCGCGGTAGTACCGCACCTGATGGGCGGTAGTACCGCACATGAGACACGGTAGTACCGCAGCGCGTCAGATCTGAATAAGTTCAAATCTGAGAAAAGCCCGCGGAACTGCGGCGGTACTACGGTTGGACAAATCTACCACAAGACAACATATCAAGTATGATTCCTACGCAACACGACTCTCCTACATCCTACTCTTGCACATATTTGGCCTAAAATCTCAAGAACAACAAGCATCTCCCCAAAAACCTAGAAGCGAGAGAACAACCAAAAAAAAGAGGGATTTGGGGAAAAACCTTGGTCCATGGCAAGAGGAAGTGGTGGGGAACAATCCCACCGGTCGGAATCCGAGGAAAGTGGCCGGAGACGGAGATCCGGCGAGGACCTCCGGCGCCGTTCTTGAGCAAGAGAGAGAGAGAGATGTGGGGAGAGAGACGAGTGAATGGGTATGGGGAGTTGGAACTCCTCTGCCCGAGTCATAACCCCCACGCTCAGTCGATGGCGCGGTAGTACCGTGCCTCATCGCGGTAGTACTGCTCGGCGGAAGTACCGCACCTGAGCGGTAGTACCATGCTCTGGCGCGGTAGTACCGTGCCTCTCAAAGCGGTAGTACTGCAGCAAGCCGTGGTAGTACTGTGGGCTCAAGAAGATGCACGTTTCAAGCACACGAAAAAGAGGTCTTTGCACGAACACTCCGAGGAAACACGACACCACAAGACCACACTAGACACAAAGGCAGAAAGGCAAACGACAAAATGAAATAACCACGAGACACCACCTCTCCAGAGAGAGGGCGGTGGCCGTAGCCACCTATGTTTGACTCAATTGGTATGGCACCGCGAAGAATTATCCTTGGGCCCATGACCAAAACTCGTCTTTGAAGCACAAGTACCATCAAACATGGCTAATGTGAAAGACTTGATCAATTTATGCATAATGGGGGGAGGGAGAGTTCATTGAGAGAACAACACTCCCCGTATGTCCATGCCTACATCTAAACAAGACAGCAAGTTGAGTATGGTGGGCTGTGCAAGGGTTCAAGCAACATTGCTCGAATCAACGATATTTAGCTCATGTCTTAACTCACGAAATCTTGCTTCATCCGAGGGCTTCGTGAAAATATCTGCAAGGTTATCATGAGTGTTGACATAGTTGAGCTCGATCTCTCCTCGCCTAATGTGATCCCGGATGAAGTGATACCGGATCTCAATATGCTTCGTCTTGAAGTGCTGCACCGGGTTGAGAGAGATCTTGATGGCACTTTCATTGTCACACCAAAGAGGCACTTTGTCACAAATGACACCGTAATCCTTTAAAGTTTGCCTCATCCATAAGAGTTGTGCACAATAACTACCGGCCGCCACATACTCCGCTTTGCTTTTTGGAAGACCAACTTACCAAAGAGCAACCAAGGAATTGGCACCCTCCGGAAGTGGACTTCCTATCCACTTTGTCTCCCGCCCAATCGGAATCCGAATACCCTACAAGTTTGAAGTTTGCTCCTCTTGGGTACCATAAGCCAAAGTTTGGGGTATGAGCCAAATATTGAAAGATTCGTTTGACCGCCACATAGTGACTTTCCTTAGGTGCGGCTTGAAACCATGCACAAATTCCCACACTCAACATGATATCCGGTCTAGATGCACAAAGGTAGAGCAAGGAGCCTATCATGGAGCGATATACCTTTTGATCCACCGCTCTACCATTGGGATCTATGTCAAGTTGGCACTTGGTGGGCATTGGAGTGGAAGCCGGCTTGACATCACTTAGCTTGAATCTCTTGAGCATGTCTTGAGTATATTTGGCTTGGTTGATGAAGGTTCCTTCTCTTCTTTGCTTCACTTCGAACCCTAGAAAGAACTTCAACTCTCCCATGGAAGACATCTCGAACTTTGAGGTCATGAGAGCGGCAAATTCCTCATTGAAAGCTTTGTTAGGGGAACCAAAGATACTATCATCCACATATAATTGGCACACAAACAACCCCCCTTTGACCTTCTTAGTAAAGAGAGTGGGGTCGATTAGCCCAACTTCAAAACCACGGTCTTGTAACAACTCGGTAAGGTGGTCATACCATGCACGTGGGGCTTGTTTAAGGCCATAGAGTGCCTTATCGAGTTGATACACATGATCAGGAAAGTAGGGATCCTCGAACCCTGGGGGTTGCTTGACATAAACCAATTCATTAATGGGACCATTAAGAAAAGCACTCTTCACATCCATTTGTTGTAACTTAAAGTTATGATGAGAAGCATATGCAATCAACATGCGAATGGATTCAAGACGAGCAACGGGAGCAAAGGTTTCACCGTAGTCGATACCCTCGACTTGGGAGTGGCCTTGTGCTACCAAACGAGCCTTGTTGCGAATGATAATCCCATGGGCATCTTGCTTGTTCTTAAATGTCCACTTGGTCCCAATGACATTGTGGTTCCCCGTCGGTCTTGGCACCAATCTCCACACTTTGTTGCGCTCGAAGTTGTTGAGTTCTTCATGCATGACATTGAGCCAATCCGGATCTTCGAGCGCCTCATAGACCTTGTGGGGTTCGACACAAGAGACAAACGCGTGATGCTCACATTAGTTTGCTAATTGTCTACGAGTGCTTCCCCCTTTCTTAAGCTTCCAAGCACATTCGTCATGAGATGATCCTTGGTGGAGAGCTTGGACGCAACCTTGGCGGCACGACGCTTCAATTCCTCCTCGGGGGTGAGACGAGAAGTGGTCACTTGATCATCTTGAGCGTCGTCTTGAGCTTGTTCTTGTTCTTGAACTTGTTCGGAGGATAGAACTTGACCTTGGGCATCACTTTATGTGTCAACACCGTCTCGGGCATGATCTTGCCCTTGGTCATGTTCTTGAGGATGAGGGCCTTCATGTCGTTCTTCGGAAGTGTGTGGGCCTTGGGTTGGTGATGGCTCCACTTGAGTGGAGCATTGTCCTTCTCCTTCGGCCACAAGGGGTTCCTCAATGGGTAGGATAAAGCCAACACCCATTCTTCTTATGGCTTGAGGAGGAATTTCATCACCTACATCACAAGTGCCACTTTGCTCCACTTGGGAGCCGTTATTCTCATCAAACTCCACGTTACACGTCTCCTCAATAAGTCCCGTGGATTTATTGAGGACACGGTAAGCATGAGAGTTTGTAGCATAACCAAAAAATATGCCCTCATAAGCTCTAGCGTCAAATTTAGACAACCGAACACCTTTCTTGAGAATGAAACACTTACACCCGAACACCCGAAAGTACTTGAGGTTGGGCTTGTTACCGGTGAGTATCTCATATGGAGTCTTGTTCAAGCCCTTGCGGAGGTAGAGCCGATTGGATGCATGACACACGGTGTTGATGGCTTCGGCCCAAAAGTTGTACGGAGACTTGAACTCCGCCATCATGGTCCTTGCCGCATCCATCAGCGTCCGGTTCTTCCTCTCTGCAACACCGTTTTGTTGAGGGGTGTAACGTGCGGAATATTGATTCTTGATCCCCTCATCACTAAGAAACTCATCCAAGGTGTAGTTCTTGAACTTGGTGCCGTTGTCACTTCTTATTGTCAAGATCTTTGCATTGTGTTGACGTTGTGCTTCATTTGCAAAGTCAATGACGGTTTGTTGGGTCTCGCTCTTCCTCTTGAAGAAATACACCCAAGTGTATCTTGAGTAGTCATCCACAATCACCAAGCAATACTTCCTACCCCCAAGACTATCGAAGGATGGAGGCCCAAAGAGATCCAAGTGAAGGATATCCAAAGACCTCTTTGAGTAAATGATAGTCGTGGGAGGGTGAGCCTTCTCATGTAGCTTTCCTTCGATACAAGCACTGCAAGCACGATCTTTAGCAAAACTAACATTCGTTAGTCCACGGACATGGTCCCCCTTGAGAAGACTTTGCAAAGATCTCATATTGACATGGGCTAGACGGCGATGCCAAAGCCATCCCACATCAACTTTAGCCAGTAGGCATGTCGCGGTCTTAGTGGGTCGCTCCGAAAAGTTAATCACATATAGACCGTTCTCGACATGCCCAACAAAGACTACTTTAAGAGTCTTGCTCCACAAGAGGGCCACGGTATCAATATCAAAGAAAGTGGCAAATCCCATGATTGCAAGTTGACGAACGGAAAGTAAATTGTATGCAAGGGACTCAACAAGCATGACCTTCTCGATCGTGAGATCATGAGAGATGACCACCTTGCCAAGTCCCAATACCTTAGAAGATGAGGCGTCACCCCACTCGACATTGGTGGGCATAAATGGAATCTTGTGCACGTCCACCACCATGCCTTGCTTCCGGTCATATGATTTGTAGCTCCGCTATCGAGCAACCATGATCCCCCACCGGAAGCAAACACCTACAAGAGATCAATGCTTGGTTCTAGGTACCCATTTTGTAATGGGTCCTTTGATGTTAGTAACAAGGGTCTTTGGAACCCAAATAGACCATTCAATGTATTCATGAGGAGAACCAACGAATTTGGCAAAGACATGCCCATGACTAGCATGACATAACATATAAGAAGGATTAAAGTCGCCGGCTTTGATGAGAGGAGTGGTATTGCCCTTTTTGACAGCGCCACCCTTCGCATTGTTCTTCTTCTCCTTGGAAGCACTCTCTCCCTCCTTCACAAAGGTTTGCATGAGAGGAGGAGGTCGTTTGGTCTTGTCATTCTTCTTCTTCTTCTTGGACTCGGGCACGTACCCAACCCCTTCCTTGGCCACAACTCCCTTTTGGTTGATCAAGAGGTCGTTGAGGTTCTTCTTGCCTTGTATGCAAGTCGCAAGACCTCTCTCAAGTTGCCCCTTTAGCTTAGCGTTCTCCTCAACAAGATGCACTTGCTCACAACACAGGTTAGTAGCATTTGCATTATCAATTAACATCATACGGGGAAAAGTGGCTTTTTCCTTGGTTAGCTTTACTTGAAGTTGATCATGAGACTCTTTGAGGCTAGCATGAGCACCCTTCAAGACCTTGTGAGCCTTGTCAAGTAGATCAAACTCCTCTTTGAGTCTAGCAAGATCAATCTCAAGTTCGGCCTTCTCGGAGTTTAGCACATGAGAAACAATGAGAACATGATCATAATCTTTCTTTAACTTAGCATGATCAACGTTGTGTGACTCCTCAAGAGCCAAACAAAGACCAGCTCTTCCTCAAGAGCATTGGAAAGATCCGAAATCTCATCGGCATAGTCACGACTATGCCCTTCCATCGTAGTGATGGTATCTTCGTGAGCCTCGATCATGTCATTGGCTTCACCAAGTTGTTCCAAGAGAGCAACAAAGTGCTTCTTGGATTTACCCTTAAGTTTGCCCATAAAGGCCTCAAACTCATTTGCCTCCACATTAGCTCCCTCATGTTCACCAATGCTATCCGTCGAAGAAGGATGATTAATGATGGTAGTTTTGATGTTGGGGGTTACCTTGTTGGTGGCTTTAGCCATGAGGCACTTGGCGGTGATGCTCTCATTGGGTGAGTCGAAGAGAGACACCCGTGGAGTCGTCGCAATGGCAACTGAGGCCATGCCAGCCAACTCACCATCTTCATCATCGTCATCGTCCTCATTGTACTCTTCTTGTACCACCAATGCATTGGGAGGAGTCTTCTTGATGAAGTTGCTCTTGTTGGGCAACGACTTGGCCTTGTCCTTTCGGATGAGCTTGCCACCATTGTCTTCCCTCTTCTCATACGGGCACTCCGCAACGAAATGACTCACATTGCCACAATTGTAGCAAGTCCTTACACGTTGCTTGCTCTTCGTGCCACTTGAGTTATTTTTGTTAAAGTTTGGCCTCGAGTTTTTCTTGCTCCAAAATTGCCTTGAAGCGAGTGTCATGTGTTCATGATATGCATACTTTGTATCTTCGGGGTTGCTCTCCTCTTCTTCCTCTTCTTCTTCTTCAACGGAGAGCTTGGCCTTCAATGGAAGGTTGGGCTTCTTTGACCTTTGAGAACGAAGCACCGCATTGTCGGCGGTCTTGTCCAAAATGTTCATTGCCACAAACTCATCCAATACTTCGCTTGAGGTCAAAGTGTGGAAGTACGGTCTTTGACGAATGACGGAGGACATGGCCTTGTGGTAGGGCATCATTGCCTTGAGGAATTTGCGCTTGATACAATTGTCATCCATGTCCTTGCTCCCGTGATCTCGGAGTGAGACCGCGAGTTTGGTTACTCTCCGATAAAGCTCACGAGGTTCTTCATCTTCTTTAATTGCAAACTCATCGGCCTCATCTTGCACCACTTCATAGTTGGAGCGTTGAATGCTTGCGCTTCCCCGATAGAGAGAGACAACACAAAGCCATGCGTCTTTGGCCAAGGCGAAGGGCCAAAGATGAGGTAGGTCTTCGGGTGGGATTGCATCTTGAATGATGAAGAGAGCATTCTCATTGAATTGATTATCCGCGTCTTCTCGAGGAGTGAAGTTGCTTGGATCATGCGGATAGAAACCTTCTTCAATGATTCTCCAAAGATTAGTGTTCACATGATTTAAATGGCGTTTAAAGCGGTAAACCCAAGAATCAAAGTCCTCATTTTTCACAATCTTAGGGGGAGGACCGGCATGATTCAAATGAGTGGAAGGAACCGGTCCACCATAAACAAGTGGTGGTTCCACATGAGCAAATATATCGGTGCCATTTTTACCACTAGAAGAAGGAGCCTTTTCACTACTAGCCTCCCCCTTATCGGAGATAGCATCCGTCACCTTGTCGGTGGGATTACCCACTTTCAACGGTGCGGTGGATAGTTTAAGCCCTTCAAGGAATTGAGTAAACATGCTTTCAACCTCGGTCGTCATGGAGGTTTTCAATGTTTCCAAGGCCACATTGAATTCCTCACGAGAGACCGAGGTTTCCCCATCGCCCGTAGAAGAGATCGGATTCACACCGGAGTGTTCCTCCACACCGTCTACGGTATCAACCATACTCTTCAGACGATAAAGTCCTTAATAAAGAGACGAGGCTTTGATACCAATTGAAAGGGTCGATATGGTTGACTAGAGGGGGGGGGGGTGAATAGGCAACTAACATTTTTTAGCTTTTCTTTAACAATTTAAACTTTCTATCAAAGTAGGCTGTCTAGATATGCAACTAGGTGAGCAACCTATATGATGCAACAAGGATAGGAACACAAGCAAGCAAGAGATATGACACAAATAAGCTTGCACAAGTAAAGGCATGAGATAACCAAGAGTGGAGACGGTGGAGATGAGGATGTGTTACCGAAGTTCCTTCCCTTTGAGGGGAAGTACGTCTCCGTTGGAGCGGTGTGGAGGCACAATGCTCCCCAAGAAGCCACTAGGGCCACCGTATTCTCCTCACACCCTCACACAATGCGAGATGCCGTGATTCCACTATTGGTGCCCTTGGAGGCGGTGACCGAACCTTTACAAACAAGTTTGGGGCAATCTCCACAACTCAATTGGAGGCTCCCAACGACACCACGAAGCTTCACCACAATGGACTATGGCTCTGCGGTGACCTCAACCGTCTAGGATGCTCAAACACCCAAGAGTAACAAGATCCACAAGGGATTAGTGGGGGGAATCAAATTTCTCTTGGTGGAAGTGTGGATCGAGGCCTTCTCAACCACTCCCGAGCAAATCAACAAGTTTGATTGGCTAGGGAGTGAGATCGGGTGAAAATGGAGCTTAGAGCAATAATGGAGCTTAGGCTTGGAAGAGATAAGTCAACGGGGAAGAATGGGACCCCTTATATAGTGAGGGACAAAGATCCAACCGTTATCCACCTACCAGCCCACGGCCAGCGGTACTACCGCAGGACCGCGCGGTACTACCGCTTGCTGCCAAGCGGTACTACCGCACGGTCATGCGGTACAACCATACAGGCCCACGGTACTGCCGCAACACCAGCAACAGCAAGGTCAGATCTGAAGCACAAGAGCTGAGGGCGGTACTTCCGCGAGCGCGGTACTACCGCGCCGGCATGCGGTACTACCGCAAGGCAGGAATCCCCTAGCCAGGGGGGAAGGAAACATCTGTGCCTACTTCCGCAAAGAAACGGAAGAAGCAAAAACCCGACACAGTACTACTACAGAGGGGCGGTACTACTGCCTGACAACATAGCACGGTACTACCGCAGAACGCAAGCGGTACTACCGTAGTAGGCGCGGATGTAAAAAATTACATCCGCCCCTACTACCGCGAGGGAGCGGTACTAGCCTGGTAGGCAACGGTAGTGCAGCTCCAGGGGAGCGGTACTACCGTGGTCACCTACGGTACTACCGTGCCGCAGCATGGTACTACCGCTCACCTGGGAGCAGTACTACCGCGAGCCAACGCAGCAGCCAGAAACAAGGAGGCGAGAAAGTGGAGGATGCTCCAAGGGAAAGGAGGGGACTAGAAAGAGACGTGTACGTGATGATTCCACCCAAACCTTTCCGACGCGGACCCCCTCTTAATAGTACGGCTTTCCTACCACTCAATTCCACCAAAAAGAAACATAGAAAAGACACTGTCTTCAACAGTCTTCGAGGGGCACCCAACCGTCTTGTGCCTAGCGATGAAATGTCTGGGATACTCAAGGCACATGATTAGTCCACAAACGCGTTGTCATAAATCACCAAAACACCTTAGGGATAAATATGCCCTTACACTTGTGGAAGGGTTAATCATAAGTAGGAGGTTTGTTCAAGTAAGAATAGCACCTAAGCACCGGTCCACCCACATATCAAATTATCAAAGTAGCGAACACGAATTAAACCAACATGATGAAAGTGACTAGATGAAAATTCCGTGTACCCTCGAGAACGCTTTGCCTATCATAAGAGACCGTTTTGGCCTGTCCTTTGCCTCAAAAGGATTGGGCTACCTTGCTGCATATTTGTTACTACTATCGTTACTTGCTCGTTACAAATTATCTTGCTATCAAACTACTCCGTTACTTACAATTTCAGCACTTCCAGACATTACCTTACTGAAAACTACTTCTCATTTCCTTCTGCTCCTCGTTGGGTTTGACACTCTTACTTATCGAAAAGAGCTACAATTGATCCCCTATACTTGTGGGTCATCAAGGCTCTCCCTCGGTCTCCCTTACATGGCGAAGGCGAAACCAGGCGGCGGCAGCGCTTCCGCTAGCTATGCTCCGGGTGGTGGTGATGGAGATCCATCGGAGTTCTATAGGAGCTCGAATCCTTCTCAGGCGCTACCTCCTCCCCAATACCCGAAGTACGCGTCAGCTAGGGCATTCGCCCAGGCGGTGAAGGCAAATCCGACAGGCAGCCATCACTTTGCATCCTCCTTCGGCCGTGTGGTATAAGCCATCCATCCTCTCTCCCTCCTTTCTCTTTTCACCGATTTGGATTCTAGGGTTAGGGCTTGACCGCATCATTTCCACCAGATGCCCAAATCGAAACCAGAAATCCAGTCTTGGTCGAACTAACTGACCTTAATAGGGGAGTCGTAGGAATAGATGAACTGCACGTAGGAGTCATCACTGCTCTCACCGTCGCTCCACGACACCATGGAGGCCGACGGCGAGAGGAGATGTGAGGAGGCCGAGGGAGGTTGCGAGCGCTATAGAGAAACAAAGGAGCGAGCGAGAAGTGTGGAGTGACGCGGCAGGGTCGGTCTGTTCGACGCGTTTGACCGCGTCGTTTCCACTAGACGACACAGTCTGCCCGGCCGTTATGCCATGTAGGGTGAAATTGGGCCCCAACTATCAGAAACACGGTCAAACGCAACAAATCGCCCAATCAGTGCATACTGCAAAAAATTTACTGAATGTGTGGTGTTTTTTTGCAAATGATTAGTGACCTTGTGGTTTTCTGCAAACAATGCCCCAAATGTCGTAGTTTTTTGCAATTCACTCCGAGAGCTCCACTGGCGAGCATTGCTGACATCGGTGCCAAAGCGTAAAGCTTTCACTCGGTAGCTCAGTTGTGGCACCACCATGCACCTAGAACTGCCGTGAGGAGCATAAGCCACTGCCCGCAACAGAGAATGATCCCGAGCCACCCACCGCTACACCCCTCGTTGCACAAACACCAAGAGACATAGCTGCCACCACCGTCATGATGCCCATGGGAGAGCCAAACATCTGGACCATTATTTGGGGTCGCCGCCTCGACATCCATGCCCCTAGACACTGCCAACCATCCACTTCAAGGTGACCCAATCACGGCAGAGTGAAAGGCACCTCCTTCCACTCCTAGCCTGAGATCAGTCATCGAGTCTGGGTTAATACCTCGACGCTAGTAAGCGGCCAGACCTACATCCCCAGCTAGTCCAAGTGGACTGGGGGGGGGATACAACCTAGTGGCTACTGATGGCTACCACAAATCAAGCTTGAATGTCACCATCCCCATGGACATCGGTGCCGATATGTATGACGACACAACAACTCCTGGAGAGGCTGACGACCAACGCCATGAACAGGTGCCATGCTAGAGCACAACACGAGGGCAACCAGCGGGGACCAAGTCAGCCCCTGTTAGAATAAGCCACGGCTTGGTGTGTCGGGCTCGTCGGGCACGACGGGTGCGTGCGGGATGTGCGGGGCGCAATGGTGTGGTCGGGCTTGTCGGGCGCGTCGGATACGCGCGGGACGTGCGGGACGCAGCGAAAGCCCTCGGCGGGCGTGGGTGCATGGTTTAGTTAGTTGGCTTAGTGGCCAGGTGATCCGTGCGTGTGCGTGCGTGCGTGAGGCAAATTCCGGTGTGTGTGTGTGTGTCTAGCTATATAAGCCATGTACTGGTGTTGGGAAGTGCTGGTGCTCTTGGAAGAAAAACGGGGCTGTGTGCGGCCGGGTAAAACTCCAGTGTGCCCTGTTCCTTCTTCTGCCTCTAGTCCTGAGTGAGCGAGGGAGAGGGCGGCAACAACAATTGGTATACAGAGCTTCGGTTCGGGCGATTACCGGCGACCATGGCGCTCGTCTCACACGGCGGCGGCGCGGGCGGATCAGCGACAATGGCGATGCCGATGCTGACCGCGGACAACTACACGGTCTGGCCCATCAAGGCGCAGGCGATCCTCGACGTCCACACCGTATGGGAGGCGGTGGCGCCGGGCGACGCGGTGGTGAACGCGCGGAAGGACAAGATGGCGCGCGCGTTGCTTCTCGGGGCGTTGCCGGAGGATGTGCTGCTGCAGGTGTCGACGAAGCTCACCGCCAGGGAGGTATGGGACTCCCTGAAGGTGAGGTTCGTTGGCGCTGATCGGGTCCGCGTGGCGAGGCTAGGGACGCTGCGCGGCGAACTCGACCGGATGAAGATGGCGGACGGCGAGGAGCTCGACGTGTATGGCGGGAGGCTCGCGGCGATGGCGGCGAGGTATGCCAACCTCAGGGAGACGCTGGGCGACGCAGCACTTGTCAAAAAGTTGCTGGATACGGTGCCGGATCGCCTCTTCCCTGTCGGCGCCGGCATCGAGCAGTTTCACGACGTGACGACGATGGCGTTCGACGAAGCGCTCGGGCGGCTGCGTGCGTTCGATGGGTTCGGCGCCGTGGACAAGACGGCGGCGAGCGCGGGGGTGAGCAGCTGCTCATGACGGCGGCGCAGTGGGCAGCACGGGAGTGTCGACACCGCTCGGGACGACGATGACGGGCGCAGCATGGCATCGGGGAGCGGCGGTAACAGGCGCAGGCGCTGTTATAAGTGCGGGGAGCACGGGCACTTCCGGCGCGAGTGCCCGCAGCTGCGCAAAGGACCGGCGGCGGAGCATGCTATCTTTGCTAGATGCCACGTAGAGCAAGGCCGTTGGCAAGTGTGGTGGCCAAGTTTGCTAGATGCATACAGGTAGTTAATTGGGACGCATCACATGCTCGACTGGGTCGTTGCCATTGAGGGGATGATGCGTGGGTGCTATACATGCATGCATGTAGGAGTCAGTTGCTGGTACTTAGCTAGTTAGTGGCCGGCGGGCGTGGGTGCATGGTTTAGTTAGTTGGCCTAGTGGCCAGGTGATCCGTGCGTGCGTGAGGCAAATGCCGGTGTGTGTGTCTGGCTATATAAGCCATGCACTGATGTTGGGAAGTGCTGGTGCTCTTGGAAGAAAAACGGGACTGTGTATGCGGCTGGGTAAAATTCCAGTGTGCCCTGTTCCTTCTTTTATCTTTAGTCCTGAGTAAGAGTATCTCCAACAACCGCGTTATGCGCCGCGCGTAAAAAATCTGTTTGCCGCGCGCGCTTCGGCTGGTTTGGCGCGCCCGCCTGCGCTGGCTCCAGCAGTCGCGCTATAATGCAGCGCGCGCGCCGCTCCAGCAGAGCGCAAAAATACAGCGCGCGCGCCGTACAAACCACATATACATAGCAAAAATGATCAAACAAACAAAATTAAATCAACAATAAATAGTTCAATTTCGTTATCATTACAACTCAAACAAATAGTTTATTATTCAGTACAACAAATGCAATAAACACAACAAATAGTTCATGAACAATACAATGTCGAATGCAGATATCATCATGCTCTTTGTCGTCCATGCCATGCCTACCACTCTTCAATCAAATCATTCTGAAGTTCATTGTGCGTTGATTGATGCCGAATGGCATGATAGCAGGCAATAAAACGGGCTACCCTTTCAACCCTCCGTCGCACTCGCACGGGATTTCTCAAGAGCTCATAATGTGAGTAGTCTAAATCTTGGCCACGCTCATTCTCAATGATCATATTGTACATGATCACACAAGCATGCATGATCTACCAAAGCAATTTTTTTTGATCCCAAAATCTAGCCGGTCCTCTCACAATAGCAAATTGGGCTTGCAAAATCCCAAATGCTCTCTCCACATCTTTTCTAGCCGCCGCCTGAGCATTGTGGAAGTCAAGATATTTCTTACCTTCCGGCTTTTTCAACGGCTTCACGAAGGTTTGCCACTTTTGATAGATGCCATCCGCTAGATAATAGCCATAGTTGTACGTACGGCCATTTGCTACAAACTGCACCGGTGGCAACTCACCGTTTGCAATCTTATTCATCAGTGGTGACCGGTTGACAACATTGATGTCATTCAAAGATCCCGGCATTCCAAAGAATGCATGCCAAATCCAAGTCTCCTGATCGGCCACCGCTTCAAGGATTATAGTGGAACCCTTTTTTTGGCCGTGGAATTGCCCATTGCCATGCCTTTGGACAATTCTTCCAACTCCAATACATGCAATCTATTGAGCCAAGCATGCCAGGAAAACCGCGAGCTTTGTTCATCGCCAATAGCCTTGCGGCGTCTTCAGCATTGGGAGATCTCAAATACTCCTCGCCAAACACTTGCACAATTCCCACTGCAAAGCGCTTGACACACATGATGGCTTGGCTCTCACCCATAGCCAAGTGATCATCAACAAGATCAGCCGGTATACCGTATGCCAACATACGCAAAGCAGCTGTTACCTTCTGAAAGGTGCTATGCCCGAGCTCTCCGGCGGCATTCCTCCTTTGCTGAAAAAAACGGTCATGACTCGCTAGTTTCTCTGCAATGCGCCTGAACAACTCGGTGCTCATTTTAAACCGGTGACGAAAATACGACTTGGGGTATATGGGATTCTCCGCAAAATAATGCCTGATCAATCTGTTGTGGGCATCGATCATGTCCCTCCAAATTTTCTGCCGACCCATAACCGAACCACCGTGCTTCGGTTTTTTTATATGCATAGCTAGGATCATTGCAAGATCTTCTTCCTCTTCAATATCAAATTCTTCTTCGGAAGAATCATACGACGAACTCATCTATAATGTTCAATACTATACTATAAAAACTACAATTCAAAACATGCATCAAATTCATGAAGTTTGAGCAATACATACCTTGTAGGCGTTTTGTCAAACACCTTGCGGGCACGGCGCGGCAGCGAGCGCTCGGGCGCTGTTCCTCGGACGACGGAGGCGCGCGAGGGCCGGCGGGACTAGGAGGGGAAGGGGCGGAAGCGCGGGCGCGCGGGGATAGGCCGGGGAAGCCTAAACGGTCGCCGGGGGCGCGGGCGGCGGCGGCGGCGCGACCGGACGGGGGTGGAAGTGGGAGAGGAAGTGCGGGCGCGAGCGCTGGAGTGTGCCGCGCGCTGCAGCTGGCGCCCCAAATACACCGCGCGGCTAACTGTTTTTGTCCGCGCACCAACCCGTTATAGCGCGCGCGCCATTTTTGCGCGCCCGCTGGAGCGATCCGCCGCGTTGCGCGCGCGCTAAAACGGCCTATTTTGCGGCGCGGCGCTAGTTTAGCGCGGCTGTTGGAGATGCTCTAAGCGAGGGAGAGAGCGGCAACAACAGCCCCCATACCCGTGCGCCACCAGACGTCGTCACCACCGCGAACTAGATCTGGGTCGCCCGTCGAAGGCAAAATTGACAAATTTGACCTCAAAGCAAAAGTATTTCACAAACTAAACTGCTTTTAAAAATATTTCACACTGCTGACTCTTTTGTGTAGCGCCCGACAATAAGGCGATGCACTCTACTGTGCAACTCCTTAGAGCTAGGCGCTGCACAGTGTAGTGCAACTCCTTAGAGCTAGGCGCTGCACAATGTGGCGCTTAAGTGTTAGGCGTTGCACAGTAAAGTGTAGCGCCTTACTGTCAGGCGCTGCACATTAAAGGTCAGCCGGATGAAATACTTTTAAAAACAGTTTAATTTGTGAAATAGTTTTGATCTAAGGTCAAATTTATGCCTTTTGCCCCCGTCAAAGACGCTAGTGACCTGGATTGCGCCGCCGCCAAAGCAGTGCAGCCGCACCACTCCGTCACCGGTTGGAAGACCCCGAGCAACGCCGTCACCAAGCCACCATGTACCGTAGCGCCACTGGCCGGCCACCACCCATGCGAGAAGCCCGCCACGCTGCCAGGGTCCACCCGCAGAGTGCTGAAGGGCTGCAAAGTGTTTTCTACCGGTGCTGGGGGCTACTGGTGATTCTCTCACCAATGCCTTGCCGCCATTTGTAAAAGTGTGGGACCACATGCATGTGTATATGAAAGTATTGATGTAAATAATTTTTTTTTAAGTCAAATCAATGTCAGATCGATGAGACCCATGTCAGATGAGAGAGAGTCTATCTTGACGTTGCATGTGGTGCCGTGGTACAAATCCTTTCCATTTATTTTCTCTATAGGATTTTCAATCATCTCTATCTTTTAAAACATACTGTTAGTTTTGAAATATTTTATATATTTGAATTCCTGAAGCCAAGAGCTTTAGAATAAGACCAAATTTTGATGCATTTCAAACATGTTTTATTTCTAACATTTCAAATGACTGAAATCAGGTTTCTGAAAGAGGCGAAATATGTTTTGTGAAATAATTGAAATTAGTTTTTTCATTGAGTGAAATCGATTTTGAAATATGTTTTCTCAACTGAGTGAAGTATGTTTTCTCAACTGTGTGAAATTATTTTCTTTAGATGAGTGAAATTTGTTTTCCATACACATGACACATATTTCAGTGTGAAATACATTAAATATAGTGAAATATGATTTCTAAAATGAGTGAAATCTAACTTTTGTAAACGGGTGTAATGTGTTTTCTGAATCTAGTGAAATGTGAAACTGGCTGACAGGTTTTCTGAAACTAGTAAAATAGGTTTTTGAAATAATTGAAATTAGTTTCTTTCATTGTGTGAAATCAATTTTGAAATACATTTTCTCAACATAGTGAAGTATGTTTTCTCAACCGTGTGAAATTATTTTCTTTATGAATGAAACTTGTTTTCCATACACATATGACACATATTTCAGTGTGAAATACGTTAAATATAGTGAAATGTGATTTCTAAAATGAGTGAAATCTAACTTTTGTAAACGGGTGTAATGTGTTTTCTGAATCTAGTGAAATGTGAAACTGGCTGAAAGGTTTTCTGAAACTAGTAAAATAGGTTTTTTGAAATAATTGAAATTAGTTTTTCTCATTGAGTGAAATCAATTTTGAAATATTTTTTCTCAACTGAGTGAAGTATGTTTTCTCAATTGTGTGAAATTATTTTCTTTAGATGAGTGAAACTTGTTTTCTATACAAATATGACACATATTTCATTGTGAAATACGTTAAATATAGTGAAATGTGATTTCTAAAATGATTGAAATCTAACTTTTGTAAACATGTGCAATGTGTTTTCTGAATCTCGTGAAATGCGAAACTGACTGAAAGGTTTTCTGAAACTAGCGAAATGTGAAACTCACTGAAATCTAAGAGCATGAAATCAAATGAAATGTGTTCACGTGTGAAACTGGTTATTTAAAATATATGAAAATACGTGAAATCAATGAAATCTGCGATCAGAAATGAGTGGAATAAGATTAGTTTTTAAGATATGTCAACTAAGTGCTTTTGTAATGAGTGCATGTGTAGAGAGAGTGCTGTCAGGGGTGTATGTGGTGCTGCATGTGGTCTGTCAGGGTGTGGGGGTGCATTTCACGAGTTATACGCTGAAAGACACCACGGTTCTTGCCGACAAGAGGGAACGTTGGATCAAGCACCAGCATATCCCGGCTCCGGTAAAAAAACCTTTTTCGGCTGAAGGGCCTACACCAGCACCCCACGTGGCACGCCAACTCCTGCCCCAAATCTGGCCAGATGTGGCCTGAAGCAGCCCGCACGTCGACGCTCCTCCTCCGGCCACCGTATGCCACTAGGGCTCAGGCGATCGTGAGCAGAACCAGGCTGGTAGCAGTCCTGCCGGAAGGGCCACCCGCAGCGCCCGCCTACGCCTGCCGCGTACGCCAGCCACCAAGACCAACAACCTCGCGACACATATCAGCTCTCCGCACCGCCACTACCAGCCGCCGCGCCCACCAAGCGCCACGTATCGGCTCGAGGAGGCTGCCTCGCGTCAGCCCACCCGAGGGATGGACGGACGGGAGGGACTAACGCGTATAAAAGAGAAACATCTTAATAATTCAACTCCTTCGAGCGATAATCAGTTAGAGAATAATAGGGAGATGATTTGGAGCCGTACTATTCCCCTTGGGCTTTGTCTTTCATATACTGTATATACTAGTACATATATATACTAGTACATGATTACAACTTGAGAATCAAGTCAGGATCACATGGGATCAATCTAACAGATTTTACAATCCCTAATATCACGGGTATGATCGCTACTTGATCATATGCCGGTTAAACAAGGCACAAGGTATTTACGTTAACAGAATCCAGACCTGTCTAAAATTTTCATATTTTCTAGACGAAATTTCGTGGGACTTAAAAAGTAGTTACTATACAAAAATGGAGGAAGTATCTATTTCTGGTGAGATTAGGAATAAATTAGCTCCAGCTGAAAGCAACGGTTTTCTGCCCGCAGAACAAAAACTATAAAAAAAACAATAATGCACCGATATAGGTGACCTGACTCCGCCTGTAATTTCCGTGGACATCCATCAATGCGAAACTATAATAAAAACAATAATGCAACGATTTAGGTGCTCCATCCTCCGTCCGGAACCCTATAAATCCGTGCCGAAGTCATCACAGGCATCAAACACGAAGATACCTTTATCAGACTACCACCTGCCTGTAAGTGGGCTTAAACATCCAGACATAATCTCACGAGCTCAGCTGTGGCAGACGGATCCGATGGTGATCGGCGAAATGGATGCTGCTCAGGTCGCAGCATACTTCAGGGGCAAGAACATCCTCATCACCGGCGCAACTGGGTTCCTTGGAAAAGGTATGCCTCCCTCCAGCCCTCGATCCATACACCCATTTCTGTTTCAGAGTCTGCATGCACTGCGTGTGTGTCACTTGATGATGGTTTACGTGCTACATCTGAATAGTGCTCTTGGAGAAGATACTGAGGATCCAGCCTGATGTCACGAGGCTCTTCCTCTTGGTTCGAGCCACCGACGACAAATCGGCAAGGCAGAGGGTCCAGAATGAGGTAAAGTATTTCTAACAGTTCAACAAAGCAAACCGAACATGGGAAAGTTTTAAGACATCTCAAGTTATATAAACACACAAAAAAACTGCAAACGGTGTTTCGTCGTCTGCAGGTAACAGGGAGGGAGATCTTCCAAGTTCTCAGAGAAAAGCATGGCAAGGGTTTTGAAGATTTCATCGAAGAGAAGGTTTGCCCTTTGGCAGGAGACGTCATGTATGAGGATTTTGGACTAGACACTGCCAAGCTGAAAGAAGTGTCCAAGGTTGTAGAAATCATCGTGAACGGAGCTGCGACTACGAATTTTTATGAAAGGTTAATAACTGTGAAGTGAAAGCATACATTTCGTTACCAATAAAAGAAAATTTTGAAAACATCCCTTTTAGATACTTGATCAAAGAGCGTTGCGGTTTGCAGATACGACGTATCGTTCGACACCAACGTCTTGGGAGCGAAGCAGATCTGTGCTTTAGCAAACAAGTGCACCAAACTAAAAATGCTACTCCACGTTTCAACTGGTGCGAAAAAGAGGATTATATTACTTGTATATTTTTTTCAATGAATTATTACTCTGAAATTCTGACAAGTGATTAACTGACTTGAACAGCCTACGTATGTGGTGAACAAGAGGGACTAATACTAGAGAAACCATTCATGATGGGGGACACACTACGGGAAGGCACACACTTAGACATTGAATCTGAGCTAAATCTGATCAAACATACCCAGATGGAACTGAAAGCTAACTGTGCTACTGGCAAGGCTGAGAGGAAAACCATGAAGGAACTTGGCCTCAAGAGGTTAGAAACAAAACATAAATGATTAATTGTGCATGTGTACATCTTTCTGCAACAGTAGTAACACGTCTCCCTGTTACACATGAATCAAGAGCGAGGCATTTCGGGTGGCCAAATACCTATGTGTTCACCAAGGCAATGGGCGAGATGCTGCTGGGGCACCTGCGAGGCGACCTTCCGGTCGTCGTCATCCGGCCGAGCATCATAACCAGCATCCTCAAGGAGCCATTGCCTGGATGGATGGAAGGAGTCAGGTAATGGAATTAAAAAAATTGTGTCTATATCTTGTTTGTTCAGTTTCTGGTGACATTAGCTTACATTTTTCTTCTTCTTCAGGACTATCGACTCGGTTTTCTTGGGTTACGCCAAGCAAGCCTTGAAATTCTTTCTAGTAGACCCCAATACCATAATGGACGTGGTGAGTTTGCATCCTCACATTGAAAACTTTAAAAGAGATACTCCCCCGTTCCTAAATACAAGTCTTTTTAGAGATTTCAATATGGACTACATACGGGGCAAAATGAATGAATCTACACTCTGAACTATGTCTTTATACATCCGTATGTAGTCAATATTGAAATCTCTAAAAAGACTTAAATGAAGGGAGTAGAACTTACATACTTAGGACTCACTACTCACAAGACACAACCGAGTTTGGACAGATTCCGGGGGACATGGTGGTAAACTCTATGATGGTGGCCATGCTGGCGCACTCAGAGGAACAAGCACAGACCATCTACCATGTGACATCGTCCATGAGCAACCCGGCCTCCTACACGACTCTCCGTGAGTCGGCCCACCGCTACTTCGTAGACAACCCGCCGCGAGGGGAGAACGGCGAGCCCATCCAGCTGAAAGAGATGCGCTTCTTTAGCACAGTTGCAAGGCTCCGCATGTACATGGTCATCAAGTACAAGCTCCCTCTTGAGGTTGGGCCGATACTTAGATTTGAAATTGGAGTAATTTTTTTTCGCAGATGAGACTGAGACTAATGCGTTTGTCCTATGACTGAACTTGAATAGATCCTTCATCTGGTAAACGTAGGGCTATGTGGTGTTTTCTCAGGGCGCTACAACGAGCTCAGTGGAAAATACAGATTGGCCATGCATCTGATCGAGCTCTATGCGCCTTACACCTTATTCAAAGGGCGGTAAGAATCTTAGACGAAATGTTTTGCCCTTTTATTTTATCGAAGAGAGTTCTTTCTAAGACGATTTTCGGCCTTGATGTCGTGAAGCTTTGATGACATGAACCTTGAGAAGCTGAGGAAGGCCATGGAGCAAAATAGTGATGGAGGAGAATACTACTTTGATTTCGATCCCAAGAAAATCAACTGGGACGACTATTTCTACATGGTTCACTTTCCTGGTGTGCTCAATTATCTGGCGTGAGAATTGAGTTTCATCCAACCAGCTAAATAACTATCTTTGAATGTATTGTTGTACTATTTGTTACACAACTCTCATGGGTGTGTTACCTTCGTTGAGATAGTTGTGTATGTTCCATATATATTTAAGATGCGCCATTAATAAAGCATAGGATCACAATTCAAAGTGGCACGTCTGAGTGATCACATGGTGTGACTGTTTGCATGTTATGATCTTGCTGTCAACTTTGCTCTCAGGACATCTCCAACAGTTGTATGATCATCGTTGGTAAAACTGTCACATAGACTATTTTGATGACATGGCGTAAAATAAAAGAAGAGAGAGAATGAAATCGTATGATCCTGAAGCAACGCTCCATGCACAAGCTCCGAGACAAGCTTGTTCATTTCTTCAGCATTTAGTGGACCCGCCTGGATTTTAACATACGCTTAACATATCTCTCATATTAAAGAGCTTGTATGATGTGCTGTTCGCCCGCTGACGTGAACATTTTTACCAACGATTGAACATACAAACTATTACAAATGCTCTAGTGGTCTGTTTGGTTGCTGTCTTGTAGCAAAATCATGGGCAAACTCTATCTGCAGGTTGTACTCTTTCTGGTGTGGTTTCAGGTTATCGGCCAAACGACTGCTTTGAAAGAGACGTACATGATCAGTCAATTTGTGACACAACATCAGGGCACGCTCCGACAAAAGAAAAGCTCAGGCACATTCCTCAAGGTTGCAACCAAACATCCCGGAAAGCCGTGTTTGAAATCTACTCCCTCTGTCCCGTAATGTAGACGTCTTTTGATATTAGTGTAATGTTAAAAGATGTTTTACATTATGGAACAAAAGGAGTATATTATTAATACAGATGTGTGTAACTTACACGTATACTGGTGGCTAAGCAAATTTCATCTGGAAATAAAATGACGGGCCCAACGTGTATTTTTTAGAAGGGTATTTAAAAGGAAAACGGTGATCCAAACAGGGTCCAAGACTTTAGGCGGGCCATCTTGAAGGCTGAAAATAAAATGACGGGCCCAACATGTATTTTTTAGAAGGGTATTTAAAAGGAAAATGGTGATCCAAACAGGGTCCAAGACTCTAGGCGGGCCATCTTGAATGGCACAACCTTTGTGTACAATGCACACGCTTAAAAGAGAGAACATTCAAAGGACCCACATAACTGTTACAACCTATAGTACTAGTATAGTGCAGACAGATATTAAGGGTATCTCCCACATGGACTCTCAAACAGCTTGTATCTATTTGGACCACGCGGTTTAGACGTGTTTTACCATCCAACTCAATCCTGTATCAATCCGCTAGCCGTTTCGGACATCCTTTTTCCCGCAAAGCGGAAGCAAAACGGGGGTGGGCGGGGGTTGCGGACGTCCGGACCGCTACCACCCCCTGTTCCGACAACCCTAGCCCATCCAAAAACATCTCCCTTACCCGTGAACTTTCCCGCAGGAAGTGCTCAGCACCGCTACAAGGCATCAGCGCCGCATTCATGCCGGACCAGAGTAGATGCGACCTTTCACTGGAATCGACATTGAAGTGGCGTGTCGGCCGAGAGCGCCACACGTTGCATGTGCGTTCTCTCACATCCGTCCGCCCGCCCGCCTACCTCCATAAAACCAGCATGTCTGCTGAGGAACCTACCCTGGCACCCCGAGCGCCGCACGTCTGTCCTCATACCAGGCAGAGTCAAACACCCCGCCGGTTGGCGCTTGGCATCCGCCCACTATTTAAATGTGGCTAGACGTCAGGCAACAACCGCACCAGACCTCTGCTCTCGATCTCCTCTTTGCACCACACCTACCATGGGCTTGAGCTCCAAAGCTCTTTGGGGTGGCCTCTCAAAAGAAGGAACTCTCCGGCATCACCTCGAACTCGAACAGAAGATGGAACTCTCCGGCATTGCAGCTAGCCGGGTGGCCTAGGGAGCCAGCCGGATACAGGCTGGCTTGCCGGCGAGCTCTCCGGAGGGCATCGACTCAGACGATCTAACACCACCGCCTCGCCGGTCCAGGCCAGCATCACCATGGGCAATGCTCAGGGACACTACACCGACATGGTGTTCGAGCGGGAGGTTGCGTTCCGGTAGGCGCATGCCAACCAGATGTACAACTAGCGCCTCCTCGACAAGCGCCGACATGCAAAGGAGCTAATTGCTGGCATGAGCACCGTGACGGACGTGGATGAGCAAAAGACGATGCTCCTGTCCTATGTCGCCGTCCGGGAAATCCGCCGCGAGTGATGGTGGCACCGCATCCTGCAGGCGGGGAAAGAAGACATGCTAGAGGAGATTGACGGGGCCGCAGAGGAATTTGATTGGGGCACCGACGATGTCGCCAACTCTACATCCCCCCCCCCCCCCATAAGGACGATACCGACACGTCCGGTTTGCATGAATTTTGTCTGGTTTGTTCAAATCCATTTTGAAATGTATGCTGGCGTGGAGATTCCAATATCTGGTTTTGGCTTTTCTTTCCTCTCTCCTAAGGCGACTTGGGAAAGCCTTCCTCACCTCGATCTCCGTCGGTGAGCGAGTTGATTCACCTTCCCTCCGCCTGCCGCTCCGGTGGCCGGTGGTGGGGAGGAGAATCCTAGTGTATTGACCCCGTTAGTAGATAGGTAGGGTTTTAGTCCTCGCAAGGGTGGCATTTTCACGAATGGTGGCGCTCCTTGTTCGAGTCCGTATTTTGTGCTCCGATCCTCCTTAAGTTCATCCGTGGGGACGGATTAGACGGAGCTCTGGCGTAGATTCCTGCCAGCTCCTTGGGGCGACGAGGCTAGGGTTTCTAGCTGTGCGTACACGATGTAAGGTTCTTCAGATCGATTGAAGGATTCAACGGCGAAGAATGCGGCTCCATGGCGCTGGTCCTTAGGGGCATGTGGATGAACACTTCCGGCTATCATCGACAAGGTCAGGCCGGCTCCTGTATGGGAGCGGCGACAGTGGTGTGTCCGCGGCTCGTTCTGGCGGCGGCAATGGTCACTCGGCGGCCATGGATCTTGATGTAATTTTTATTATATTTGAGGTGCTTTGTACTTCCGGTGAATCTTTATTATAGATTTGAAAATTTTCGTAAAAGTATGCGGGCATGATTGGATAGCCGACTCTCATATCAATGTACACGGACTAATCTTCAACGATTCATGAACGGATGTGGTGTCCAGTTTAAGAGTCAGTATTGATGATGTTCCTGACGGCCCAACTCCTTCGGAGTCCACACGAATCCGACCACAACCGCACGGCGTGCGCCCATCATACCCACCCACCCACACGACGGCTTCGTTGCCCGGGCGATGATGCTGGCGCTGTGGTTGGCGGCATGGGGAATTGGGGATGCGCATCACAGCGGAGGGTATCATCGTAGGATCGAAGGATGACAGGATTGGCAGCAGCTATCGCGGGATGCTGCCATAGCCTGGTCTGGCCTTCAATTCATGGATGGCTTACAGGTCGTACTCGTACGTACATTGTGGTCTATTTCTCACAACGCTGGCGTGTGCATTCCCAATTCTCCAAAGGTATCGAGCAGGGCCGTACCCGAGAAAACTTATCAAGGGCACAATTTTGATAAAAACTTATCAAGGGCACAATTTTTAGGTCGAATGATTAGTATATGATGTGTCAGAAATACTAGAACATATGAACAAAAGGGAATGAAACAAACTTTGGTTTATTTGGGAAAGAAGATCATGGTGCGGCCAACGGCAACGCTAGTTCTGGTAGTCTGGTAAAGCTCCTCTAACTGTCATCGTCATCGCGCCTCCCTCGCCGGAGCCGAGCAAAACTTTTTTTTTGGAACGAAGGATCCAAAGTTGAATTAACAAAGCCATCAACCAGCCAGGAATACAAGAGCAAACCACGAACAAAGCAACGGCTAAAGGATACAAGGAAGAGAGCAGAGCAGCTTACTACGCTACACCTACAACCAGCGAACATGGAATTACATTGGAGATCAGCTAATTGAGGTTAAGCCCACTACACAAAGGCCCTAAAACGACTACGGAAGAAGCCACGAGGATCAGCAGCCGCCAGAATAGGTCGGGCACATGACTGAAACCAGGAACTGGAGGTGACACAACACATGCCTTTTCTAACACCGAAGGGGATCCCTTCCCCTCGCCTAGGCTCGAAGGCGTCGTACCGTCAAAGTGTAGAGACACTCATTCGAGTGCTAAAGCATAGGTTGGGCTCAAGACCGACCAGCAATGGAACGCAACCACACTCACCCGAGAGCTAAAGCATAGGTTGGGCTACTGCCGGGAAGGGGAACCCGATCCCCTTCCGCCCAGTCTCGAGGGCACCAACCCGCCGGGACATTGCAAAATACCATCGCAGAGCAGCTTGTGGCTAGATCTGAAACCCGCATAGAAGGGACACCACAGACTCCACAGAAGCCAGGCACCCACCTGCAACTGCTACACACCCCCCAAAGCACCAAACATCCCCAGGTGGCGCCTCCAAGGAGGAAACGACGCACCGGGCGCTGCCACCGCCCATCCCAAGCCAGGATTTGAGCTTTTGCCCAGGAGGCATGGGCGGGGTGTGGAGGAGAGCCCACGGCTGCGATTCCAACGAGCAGAACGACGCAGGAAGGGCGGCGCCGCCGCCGCGTTGGGGATACCAACAGGGGTTTTCCCCAGGCTCGTCCAACACCACCAGCTGGGGGAGCACCCTACCCTCGCCGGATCCGGCGACTAGAGGCCCGAAGTCAGGTGAATCTAGCGAGGGAGAGCAGAGAGGGGGGGACCTGTCCTTCAAATCTGGAGCAGAGAAGGGGGAACCTCGCCGTGCCGGGACCACTGCCTGTTGGAAATATGCCCTAGAGGCAATAATAAATTGATTATTATTATATTTCCTTGTTCATGATAATCGTTTATTGTCCATGCTAGAATTGTATTGATAGGAAACTCAGATACATGTGTGGATACATAGACAACACCATGTCCCTAGTAAGCCTCTAGTTGACTAGCTCGTTGATCAATAGATGGTTACGGTTTCCTAACCATGGACATTGGATGTCGTTGATAACGGGATCACATCATTAGGAGAATGATGTGATGGACAAGACCCAATCCTAAGCCTAGCACAAAGATCGTGTAGTTCGTTCGCTAAAGCTTTTATAATGTCAAGTATCATTTCCTTAGACCATGAGATTGTGCAACTCCCGGATACCGTAGGAATACTTTGGGTGTGCCAAACGTCATAACGTAACTGGGTGGCTATAAAGGTGCACTACGGGTATCTCCAAAAGTTTCTGTTGGGTTGGCACGAATCGAGACTGGGATTTGTCACTCCGTGTGACGGAGAGGTATCTCTGGGCCCACTCGGTAGGACATCATCATAATGTGCACAATGTGATCAAGGAGTTGATCACGGGATGATGTGTTACGGAACGAGTAAAGAGACTTGCCAGTAACGAGATTGAACAAGGTATCGGGATACCGACGATCGAATCTCGGGCAAGTACAATACCGCTAGACAAAGGGAATTGTATACGGGATTGATTGAATCCTCGACATCGTGGTTCATCCGATGAGATCATCGTGGAACATGTGGGAGCCAACATGGGTATCCAGATCCCGCTGTTGGTTATTGACCGGAGAACGTTTCGGTCATGTCTGCATGGTTCCCGAACCCGTAGGGTCTACACACTTACGGGTCGATGACGCTAGGGTTATAGGGAATAGTTATACGTGGTTACCGAATGTTTTTCGGAGTCCCGGATGAGATCCCGAACGTCACGAGGAGTTCCGGAATGGTCCGGAGGTAAAGATTTATATATGGGAAGTCCTGTTTTGGTCACCAGAAAAGTTTCGGGATTTATCGGTAACGTACCGGGACCACCGGGAGGGTCCCGGGGTCCACCAAGTGGGGCCACCAGCCCCGGAGGCTTGCATGGGCTAAGAGTGGTAAGGGAGCAGCCCCTGAGTGGGCTGGTGCGCCTCCCACGAGGCCCAGGGCGAGGCTAGGAGGAGAAAGGGGAAACCCTAGGCACAGTTGGGCCTAAGGCCCACCCTAGGGCGCGCCCCCCTCTCCCCCTCTTGGCCGCCCCCCTTTTCCCATCTAGGGCTGCCGCCCCCCTAGGGGTGGGAACCCTAGAGGGGGCGCACCCTCCTCCCCTCCTCCTATAAATAGTGAGGGTTTTGGGCTGTCCAAGACACTCGATTTGATCTCTCCCTGGCGCAGCCCTACCTCTCTCCTCCTCGTCTCTTGCGGTGCTTGGCGAAGCCCTGCTGGAGTACCACGCTCCTCCACCACCACCATGCCGTCGTGCTGCTGCTGGATGGAGTCTTCCTCAACCTCTCCCTCTCTCCTTGCTGGATCAAGGCATGGGAGACGTCATCGGGCTGTACGTGTGTTGAACGCGGAGGTGCCGTCCGTTCGGCACTAGGATCTCCGGTGATTTGGATCACGACGAGTACGACTCCTTCAACCCCGTTCTCTTGAACGCTTCCGCTTAGAAATCTACAAGGGTATGTAGATGCACTCTCCTTCCCCTCGTTGCTGGTTTCTCCATAGATAGATCTTGGTGACACGTAGGAAAAATTTGAATTTCTGCTACGTTCCCCAATAGTGGCATCATGAGCTAGGTCTATTGCGTAGATTCTATGCATGAGTAGAACACAAAGTAGTTGTGGGCGTTGATCTTGTTCAATATGCTTACCGGTACTAGTCCAATCTTGATTCGGCGGCATTGTGGGATGAAGTGGCCCGGACCAACCTTACACGTACGCTTACGTGAGATCGGTTCCACCGACAAACATGCAGTAGTTGCATAAGGTGGCTGGCGGGTGTCTGTCTCTCCCACTTTAGTCGGATTGGATTCGATGAAAAGGGTCCTTATGAAGGGTAAATAGCAATTGGCATATCACGTTGTGGTTTTGCGTAGGTAAGAAACGTTCTTGCTAGAAACCCATAGCAGCCACGTAAAACATGCAAACAACAATTAGAGGACGTCTAACTTGTTTTTGCAGGGTATGCTATGTGATGTGATATGGCCAAGAAGAATGTGATGAATGATATGTGATGTATGAGATTAATCATGTTCTTGTAATAGGAATCACGACTTGCATGTCGATGAGTATGACAACCGGCAGGAGCCATAGGAGTTGTCTTTATTTATTGTATGACCAGCGTGTCATTGAACAACGCCAGGTAATTACTTTACTTTATTGCTAACCGGTAGCCATATTAGTAGAAGTAATAAGTTGGCGAGACAACTTCATGGAGACACGATGATGGAGATCATGGTATCATGCTGGTGACGATGATGATCATGGAGCCCCGAAGATGGAGATCAAAAGGAGCAATATGATATTGGCCATATCATGTCACTATTTGATTGCATGTGATGTTTACCATGTTTATACATCTTATTTGCTTAGAACGACGGTAGTAAATAAGATGATCCCTCATTAAAATTTCAAGAAAGTGTTCCCCCTAACTGTGCACCGTTGCGAAAGTTCGTCGTTTCGAAGCACCACGTGATGATCGGGTGTGATAGATTCTTACGTTCGAATACAACGGGTGTTGACGAGCCTAGCATGTACAGACATGGCCTCGGAACACATGCAAACACTTAGGTTGACTTGACGAGCCTAGCATGTACAGACATGGCCTCGGAACACAGAAGACCGTAAGGTCGAGCATGAGTCGTATGTCAGATACGATCAACATGAAGATGTTCACCGATGTTGACTAGTCCGTCTCACGTGATGATCGGACACGGACTAGTTGATTCGGATCATGTAATCACTTAGATGACTAGAGGGATGTCTATTTGAGTGGGAGTTCATAAGATGAACTTAATTATCCTGAACATACTCAAAAGGTCTTCGCAAATTATGTCGTAGCTCGCGCTTCAGTTCTTCTGTTTAGTTATGTTCCTAGAGAAAATGTAGTTGAAAGTTGATAGTAGCAATTATGCGGACTAGGTCCGTAAACTGAGGATTGTCCTCATTGCTTCATAGAAGGCTTATGTCCTTAATGCACCGCTCAGTGTGCTGAACCTCGAACGTCGTCTGTGGATGTTGCGAACATCTGACATACACATTTTGATAACTACGTGATAGTTCAGTTAAACGGTTTAGAGTTGAGGCACCGAAGACGTTTTGAAACGTCGCGAAACATATGAGATGTTTCGAGGGCTGAAATTGGGATTTCAGGCTCGTGCCCACGTCAAGAGGTATAAGACCTCCGACGATTTTCTTAGCCTGCAAACTAAGGGAGAAAAGCTCAATTGTTGAGCTTGTGCTTAGATTGTCTGAGTACAACAATCATTTGAATCGAGTGGGAGTTGATCTTCCAGATGAGATAGTGATGTTTCTCCAAAGTCATTACCACCAAGCTGCTAGAGCTTCGTGATGAACTATAATATATCAGGGACATATATGATGATCCTTGAGATATTCACGATGTTTGACACCACAAAAGTAGAAATCAAGAAGGAGCATCAATTGTTGATGGTTGGTGAAACCACTAGTTTCAAGAAGGGCAAGGGCAAGAAGGGATACTTCATGTAACGGCAAATCAGCTCCTGTCATAGTGAAGAAACCCAAGATTGAACCCAAACCCGAGACTAAGTGCTTCTGTAATAAGAGGAACAGCCACTGGAGCAGAATTACCCTAGATACTTGGTAGACGAGAAGGCTGGCAAGGTCGATAGAAGTATATTGGATATACATTGTGTTAATGTGTACTTTACTAGTACTCCTAGTAGCACCATGGTATTAGATACCGGTTCGGTTGCTAAGTGTTAGTAAACTCGAAATAAAAGACTGCGGAGTAAACAGAGACTAGCTAAAGGGGAGCTGGCGATATATGTTGGATGTTTTTCCAAGCTTGATGTGATCAAGCATTGCACGCCCCCTCTACCATCGAGATTGGTGTTTGCATTGAGCATAGACATGATTGGATTATGTCTATCGCAATACGGTTATTCATTTAAGGAGAATAATGGTTACTCTGTTTATTTGAATAATACCTTCAATGGTCTTACACCTAAAATGAATGGTTTATTGAATCTCGATCGTAGTGATACACATGTTCATGCCAAAAGATATAAGATAGTAATGATAGAACCACCTACTTGTGGCACTGCCACTTAAGTCATATCGGTATAAAACGCATGAAGAAGCTCCATGTTGATGGATCTTTGGGCTCACTCGTTTTTGAAAGGTTTGAGACATGCGAACCATGTCTATTGGTGTATATGCATGAAGAAACTCCATGCAAATGGACCGTTTGGACTCACTTGATTTTGAATCACTTGAGACATGCAAATCATACCACATGGGCAAGATGACTGAAAGCCTCGTTTTCAGTAAAATGGAACTAGAAAGCAACTTGTTGGAAGTAATACATTTTGATGTGTGCAGTCCAATGAGTGCTGAGGCGTGTAGTGGATATCGTTATGTTCTTACTTCACAGATGATTTGAGTAGATGTTGAGTATATTTACTTGATGAATCACGAGTCTGAATTATTGAAAGGTTCAAGTAATTTCAGGGTGAAGTTGAAAGATCGTCGTGACAAGAGGATAAAGTATCTATGATATGATCATAGAGATGAATACCTAATTACGAGTTTGGCACAGAATTAAGACATTGTGGAAATTGTTTCACAACTAATACAGCCTGGAACACCATAGTGTGATGGTGTGTCCGAACATCATAACTGCACCCTATTGGATATGATGCATACCATGATGTCTCTTATCAAATTACCACGATATTTTATGGGTTAGGCATTAGAGACAACCACATTCACTTTAAATAGGGCACCACGTAATTCCGATGAGATGACACCGTATGAACTATGGTTTAGAGAAACCTAAGCTGTCATTTCTTAAAAGTTTGGGGCTGCGATGCTTATGTGAAAAGTTTCAGGCTGATAAGCTCGAACCCAAAGCGGATAAATGCATCTTCATAGGACACCCAAAATAGTTGGGTATACCTCCTGTCTCAGATCCGAAAGCAATAAGGGATTGTTTCTAGAATCGGGTCCTTTCTTGAGGAAAAGTTTCTCTCGAAAGAATTGAGTGGGAGGATGGTGGAGACTTGATGAGGTTATCGAACCATCTCTTCAACTAGTGTGTGGCAGGACATAGGGAGTTGTTCCTGTGGCACCTACACCAATTGAAGTGGAAGCTTATGATAGTGATCATGAAACTTCAGATCAAGTCACTACAAAACCTCGTGGGATGACAAGGAAGCGTACTACTTCAGAGTGGTACATAATCCTGTCTTGGAAATCATGTTGCTAGACAACAATGAACCTACGAGCTATGAAGAAGCGATGGTGGGCCTGGATTCCAAAATGGCTCGAGGCCATATAATCCGAGAGAGGATCCATATATGAAAACAAAGTGTAGACTTTGGAAGAACTACTTGATGGTCGTAAGGCTGTTAGGTATATATGGATTTTAAAAGGAAGACGGACAATGATGGTAAGTATCACCATTAAGAAAGCTCGACTTGTCGTTAAGATGTTTTCCGACAAGTTCAAGAAGTTGACTATGATGAGACTTTCTCACTCGTAGTGATGCTAAGAGTCTGTTGGAATTATATTAGCGATTACTGTCATGGTTCTAAGTCTGACAATGAGGTAGGGGGGTATGTATGAGGAGGCTAGACCTTAGCTATTGGGAAGTTGTAAGCACGCAAGGTTTACGAGTTCAGGCCCTTCTCTTAGGAAGTAACAGCCCTACGTCTCGGTGCCCGGAGGCGGTCGATTGAATTATGCGTGAGTAAGATGACAAGGGTGCGAACCCTACATACTGAGGAGGGGGTGGCTTATATAGAGTTCGCCAGCCCTCTCCTGCCCTCAGTAATGCAGGGTTTAAGGTACATTTAAGGTGGGCGTTACTAATAACGTCCCTAATAAAGCGTCATGATGATCATAAAGACTACTTAATAGCTGACCGTTTGCCTGCGGAGTGACTTGAGGTCTCCTGGCGGTCGAGTGGTTGGCTTGTTGGTCGAGTGATAGCTTCTTGGTCGAGTGTCTTGAACCCGTCAAGTGGGATACCTTCGAGTTGATTGAAAGGTGACTTCCTCTAAGGATGTCCTATGGTAGGGCTCTTTGGACGGGCCCGTGCCCCTACTGTAGGTACATGCCTTCATCATTAGCCCCCGAACGGATCGAGGCTGGAGTGAGAAAAGGGGTTAGGGACCTTTCCAACCGACCCTTCGGGTTATTATAGGTGCTTCGTTCTGGGTCGACTGTCACGGATGACGTCATTAACCTCTTTTAGTCGCCTTGATCCGTTCCAGGCCTTTCGTCGAATGGATTCTTTTACCTGCGAGGCATCGAGCGTCGGCGTGCGCGGGATTTCCGTTTCGCCAAGTTGTTCTGCATCCGGCGGAGATCGCGGGATTCGGATTTTTTGGGAAGCGCGCGGGACGGGGGCGGCCGCAGTAATCGGGAGCGACAGTGCGAAAGCTTCTCGATTCCCGCGCCGCCTTTTTCGCCACGTATAGTGCGCGCGCCTGCCACGGGATTTGACTGGATAGCCCGGGCCTACCTGCCAGCCACTCGGGAGTGGCCCCTTATAAATAGTTGGCCCGGAGCCTCTCTTCAGTACGCGTGCTCATCTCTTCTGCTCCTCTCTCCGTCTCTCCGTCGCCTCCTCCGCTTCCTTCGCTCTCGCCCCGTCACCACAAAACCAGCCTGAGACCTTGCCGGCGACGATGGTGAAGGGCAAGACGACCGCTCTGGAGCGCGTGAAGAAGGCGGCGGCGGCCGGGAAGGGGAAGAAGTCTGCGCGCGGGGGCTCTTTTTCTCGGACGGCCCTGCCCAAGGGGTGGATCCAGGGCGACTGGATGCCCTCGGTGCTTTGTCAGGAGGACCTCGACGACATGGTCGAGGGAGGAGTCATCCCCCACAAGGCGGCGCGTCTCCCGGGGAGAGAAATCGAGCCCCAGCCACGCGATGGTGAGCGCGTTCTCCTGGCGACTCACATTGACCGTGGTTTCTCCCTGCCGCCCCACTCTTTTTTCCGCAATTTCCTGAACTTCTTTGGGGCGCAGCTCCATCACTTCACTCCGAACTCTATAGTCTACCTTGCTGCCTTTATTTCTATGTGTGAGGCGTTCCTGGGGTGCCGCCCACACTGGGGACTTTTCAAGCACATCTTCACCGTTCGTTCTCAGTCGGTGAAGAAGGCTAAGTCGAGTGACGAGAGGACACAGGTGATCCAGCTGTGCGGGGGTTTGGCGATCCAGACAAGGGGGAAAAGTTGTTTTCCTTCCATCACCTTTCCGGAGTCAGTTCGCGGGTGGCAGGCGACGTGGTTCTACTGCCAGGATCAAGTGACCCCAGGGCAGTCGACTGGACTCCCACCCTTCACCCTCGACCAAGCCGAAAAGCCAGCCTCTCTGAAGGTGACGCCCGAAGAAAAAGCCCAGGTTAAGACACTGGCGGATCGAGTGGTCGAACTTGTCCGTGAGGGCGTGACAGGGATGGACCTGCTCGAAGTCTTCCTCAGGAGGAGAATCCAACCCCTCCAGGCTCGGGATCACCCGATGTGGTTGTACTCCGGCCTCGAGGATTCCACTCGGGTCCACCCAGAGGAGGTCACCGACGAGATGTTGGAGGGGTGGCTGTCAAGCATTACAGGGAACAAAGACAACCCCCGAGGAGCCAGGAGGGTCGTTCCACTCAACAGCTCTTATGAGGTCGACCAGGTGTGTCTTTATGTTTTCGACTGAAATCTTGCTTTCTGCATTGGTCTTCTTTTGAGCGAGTCGACTGACTTTCCATTTTGCCTGCTGTCTTTCAGGCGACTACTGAGATGTATTCGACGCCCAACGGGGCGCAGGGGTCGACTGAGGAAGGTGAGGGGAGCGGAGGTGAGAGCGGGGACGATCAGGGCGAGTGGGAGTCAGACGGCGAAGGAGAGGAAGGCGATGGCATCTTCTCCAGCGAGGAGGAGGAGGAAGAGGCCGAACCTCCCCACCCAGAGAGGCGGTCCAAGCTTGTGCACGACCCGGCGCAGGGACGTGGTCAGGCGACTGCCTCCGCCGGGCCATCGTCGAAACGCCCTCGGACCTCTTCTCCCACACCGACTGGGAAGGTTCCCAAGCAACCGCGCACGATGCAGTCCAAGCCGCCCAAGACTCTGCCGAAGATGAAGATAGCTGTCCCTGTCATCTCCGGGTAACAAGCCTTGACTTCTTTCGTCGATTGGAGGACAGATCCTCAGTCGACTCATCGTGCTGAACTGGCTAATTCTTCGAAATTTGTAGTGCTGCTACCTCCGAGGTCTCAGCCATGGATGACGACCAAGAGATGGGGGACGCTGCAACCTCCAACCCTGGTACGATCATCGACGTTTTGTTTTTGAGTTGGCTTGGTCGTTTCTTGCAATTCTGGTCGACTGAAAGTTCTTCCTGCAGCCCCTCCTCAAGTTATCGATCTCCTGGATGACGATGATAACGAGCCGCTGAGGATAGGGAGGACCAAGAGGCCGTCGGCTGACAGGGCTCCCCAGCCCGCTCTGGCGCCTGAGGCTGCGGCTCGGGACGGCGGCGATGCCCCTCAGGCCTGTGTGTCCTTCGCCAATCCCCTGTCGAGTGCGCAGCCCTCGGCGTCGGCTGCCAATCCGACTGCCAATCCCCTGTCGAGTGCGCAGCCCTCGGCGTCGACTGCCGATCCGACTTCACTCTTTGTTGCGTATTCTGTCCCTGAAGACGAAGTGGCTGCTGCGAAGGAGGCCATACGCCAGGCAGGGGTCATGATGGAACAGGTGAAGAAGGCTCGGGAGGCCAGCCAGGTGGCTTACGACGCGAGTTCGGCGCTTCAGAGTAACGTCCAGGTCAGTTGACTTGATGTTTGTTTGTTTGAAGAGTCTTTCTCTCTCTTTCTTTTCTTTTTGAAGATCTTTGTATCCGTACTTGTACACCCACTGGGTGTGTTTTCTCTTTGGTCGAACCAGTGGGGGCACGCTGAGTGCACTCACTGGGTGTAGTCCCCGAGACTACGGTGGACTGCTGGCAGTCGACTGTAGTCTGTATATTGTGTTTGTGAATCTGTACTTCTTCACTCGGTTTGGTCTGCCAGGTCGAGTGGTCCGTGTCCTGTCGACTGTGTGCAGTCGTTTTTTTTAGGTCGAACCAGTGGGGGCACGCTGAGTTCACCCACTAGGTGTAGTCCCCGAGACTACGGTCGAATATTTTTGATTCGGCTGTGGTCTTAGAAACGTCACCATTGTTCCTTAGTTACTCGGGAGCAACTTATCTCGAACGTCTGTCGGCTGGTTTTTCCTTTTGCAGAGATCTTGAGAACTTGTCGCTCGTTATGCTGAATTGGAGAAGCAGAAGATTCAGCTGGACCTTGATCTAGAGCTGGCCAGGATGGAGTTGCAGAAGGTCAGGGAGGGCGCCGCAGGTAAAGCGACTTTGTCGACTGATTCTGTTTTCAGGCTTGGGCATTCCTTTGCTGTTTCTGATTCAATCGCCGTTTCTTTGTAGGAGAATTGGAAAGAGCTTTGGCGAGGAAGGACCAGGACCTGGCTGTTGCCCGTAAGGCGGCTGACAACAAGATGGCTCTGGCCGAACAGAAGCTGGCTTCGGTCGACCAGTTGGAACAAGAGAACATTAGGTTGCAGACCGCTCTGACTGATGCCAACAGGCTGACTGCCAGTTGGAAGAAGAAGAACCTCCTCTTGGGTGAGGAGATGGAAGGCGTCGCCCGTAGGAGGGACGACCTGGAGAGCTTCCTGAGGAGCCTCGCCAAGAGGCTGTACATCAAACTTGAAGGTGCACGTCTAATTTTGACTATTTTGTACTTTTTGTGTCGACTCAATCTTGTGATTGTTGGCTTATCTTTAGGTCTTGTGTGCAGAATTCTGTCAGAACTTCGAAGAGGAGACCGGGCGGATCGAAACGGGTCTTGACCCAATCAATTCTCCGGTGAAAGACGACACTGCCATGAACTTGCTCCGACTGGAATCTCGAATCGATGGCGCCGTGGATTACCTGGCTCAACTGAAGGTTGCCGTGTCGCGGATCGACTCGACACTTTGGCCAGGATCTGCGCTCCAAAACGATCTCGAGTCTCTTATGGCTCGACTTGACAAAATCCCCGATCGAGTGTAGGAGTGGAAGAAGTCCTCTGCCCGGTGCGGCGCTGACGTGGCTCTATCCTTAGTCCGCGTTCATTGCAAGGAGGCGCGAGAAGAAAAGCTGGCCGCCATCCAAGTCGCCAATACCAAGAGGCACAGCTTCCAGGACTTCATGGAGACCTTCATCGCTGCAGCTACTCGTATTGCGGACGGAATCGACCTGGATGAGTTCGTCGCTCCTGCCAGCCCTCCTCTTGAGGAGTGAGAAAACTTTTTATGCTTTTCCTTAAATTAGCCTCGGGATGCCGAGTGGACTTGTACTCGTTTAAACTCTGCCGAGCTGAGGGCTCGAGTACTTTGATTCGGGGCCCGGGGCCTTTTAAGCTTTATCCGAACTTTATTTTTGCTGAATGTCTCTGTGGTCTGGAACTGTCGTGAGAGGCTTGATGGCCGACCCCCACCCTTTCATTGTACATTGTATTTGTGCCGGAGCTCTAAGGAGAAGGTGGCAGTCGATCCACACCCCGTTGTTGTACATTGTATTTGTGGCGGAGCTCTCGGGAGAAGGTGGCAGTCGACCCACACCCCATTTTTGTACATTGTATTTGTGGCGGAGCTCTCCACTCGGTAGGAATTTTCAAACTTAGGCGAGTGTCTGACTACAGCTAAGTCTCTTCGTGGAGAACTTAGGCGAGTGCTGAACGGCAGCTAAGCCTCCGAGTGAGAGGATCGCTCTCCACTCGGTAGGAATTTTCAAACTTAGGCGAGTGTCTGACTGCAGCTAAGTCTTTTCGTGGAGAACTTAGGCGAGTGCTGAACCGCAGCTAAGCCCCCGAGTGGGAGGATTGCTCTCCACTCGGTAGGATTTTTCAAACTTAGGCGAGTGTCTGACTGCAGCTAAGTCTCTTCGTGGAGAACTTAGGCGAGTGCTGAACCGCAGCTAAGCCCCCGAGTGGGAGGATTGCTCTCCACTCGGTAGGATTTTTCAAACTTAGGCGAGTGTCTGACTGCAGCTAAGTCTCTTCGTGGAGAACTTAGGCGAGTGCTGAACCGCAGCTAAGCCCCCGAGTGGGAGGATTGCTCTCCACTCGGTAGGATTTTTCAAACTTAGGCGAGTGTCTGACTGCAGCTAAGTCTCTTCGTGGAGAACTTAGGCGAGTGCTGAACCGCAGCTAAGCCCCCGAGTGGGAGGATTGCTCTCCACTCGGTAGGATTTTTCAAACATAGGCGAGTGTCTGACTGCAGCTAAGTCTCTTCGTGGAGAACTTAGGCGAGTGCTGAACCGCAGCTAAGCCCTCGAGTGGGAGGATTGCTCTCCACTCGGTAGGATTTTTCAAACTTAGGCGAGTGTCTGACTGCAGCTAAGTCTCTTCGTGGAGAACTTAGGCGAGTGCTGAACCGCAGCTAAGCCCCCGAGTGGGAGGATTGCTCTCCACTCGGTAGGATTTTTCAAACTTAGGCGAGTGTCTGACTGCAGCTAAGTCTCTTCGTGGAGAACTTAGGCGAGTGCTGAACTGCAGCTAAGCCCCCGAGTGGGAGGATTGCTCTCCACTCGGTAGGATTTTTCAAACTTAGGCGAGTGTCTGACTGTAGCTAAGTCTCTTCGTGGAGAACTTAGGCGAGTGCTGAACTGCAGCTAAGCCCCCGAGTGGGAGGATTGCTCTCCACTCAGTAGGATTTTTCAAACTTAGGCGAACCGGATTCGCAGCTAAGTCACCCACTGGGGGATTTCGGATACATACAACAGTGATAACAATTATTGGAACACTCTTATTTCTGATAAAAATGAACCCTAGGAGTTTTTCTTATTACATCTGGTTTGAGAGCGGCCTTAAGTGTAAAAGGGGCGGAGAAGCTCCACGTTCCAAGCTCGAGGTTCGTCGATCTGTCGATCAACATTGTAAAGGTGATATGCTCCGTTATGGAGGACTCTGGTGATGATGAAGGGGCCTTCCCAAGTGGGAGCGAGCTTGTGAGGTTTCTGTTGATCCACTCGGAGCACCAAATCTCCTTCTTGAAAAGCTCGACTTTTCACGTTCCGGGCGTGGAATCGACGCAAGTCCTGCTGGTAAATGGTCGATCTGATCATTGCCATCTCCCTCTCTTCCTCCAAGAGGTCGACTGCGTCTTGCCGGGCCTGCTCCGCTTCATCTTCGGTGTAAAGTTCAACTCGAGGCGCATTGTGAAGGAGATCGCTTGGTAGGACGGCTTCGGCTCCATAAACCAGAAAGAACGGGGTCCTTCCAGTTGACCGGTTAGGGGTAGTCCTTAATCCCCACAGCACTGACGGAAGCTCGTCGACCCAAGCGCCTGCCGCGTGCTTGAGATCGCGCATCAGCCGAGGTTTTAGCCCTTTGAGAATCAGACCATTTGCTCTCTCAACCTGTCCATTCGACTGGGGATGAGCGACTGAGGCGTAGTCGACTCGTGTGCCTTGAGAAGCGCAAAACGCCCTGAAATCGTCTGAATCAAAGTTTGACCCGTTACCAGTGATGATGCTGTGTGGGACTCCATATCTGAATGTCAACCTTCTGATGAAACTGATAGCGGTGCTCGCATCAAGGCTCTTTATGGGCTTAGCTTCGATCCATTTGGTAAACTTGTCGACTGCCACAAGCACGTGAGTGAACCCACTCCTGCCCGCTCTCAAGGGGCCAACCATGTCCAATCCCCAGACGGCAAAGGGCCAGACGAGCGGAATGGTTTTCAGGGCTGACGCGGGCTTGTGCGACATGTTGGAGTAGTAATGGCAGCCTTCGCACTTGTTGACTATCTCCTTCGCCATCTCATTCGCCCTTGGCCAATAGAATCCAGCTCAGTATGCTTTAGCCACAATGGTCCGAGAGGACGCATGGTGACCGCAGGTTCCCGAGTGGATATCGTTGAGGATTATTTGACCTTCTTCTGGCGTTATGCATTTCTGGCCAACTCCGGTCGCGCTTTCTCTGTACAGCTGTCCCCTTATGACTGTGAAGGCCTTAGATCGATGGACGATCTGTCGAGCCTCTTCCTCGTCCTCCGGGAGTTCTTTCCTTAGGATATATGCAATGTATGGTATCGTCCAGTCGGGGGTGATTGCCAAGACTTCCATGATTAGGTCGACTACTGCAGGCACTTCAACTTCAGTCGGGTCTGCGGCACTTTTCGGCTGCGGGGCTTCTTCTGTGAAAGGATCTTCTTGTACTGACGGCGAGTGAATGTGTTCCAAGAACACGTTGCTTGGAATGGCTTCTCTCTTGGAGCCTATCTTTGCCAAATCGTCAGCTGCCTGGTTTTTCAGTCGGGGGATGTGGTGGAGTTCCAACCCCTCGAACTTCTTCTCTAGCTTCCGTACTGCATTGCAGTACCCAATCATTGCCGGACTCCTGACGTCCCATTCCTTCATCACTTGATTAACCACCAGATCTGAGTCGCCATAGACCATGAGGCGACGGACGCCGAGTGAAATGGCCATGCGCAACCCATACAAAAGTGCTTCATACTCTGCTTCGTTATTGGAGGAATCGAAGTGAATCTGGAGGACGTATCTGAGCTTATCTCCTCGGGGGGAGACCAGAACTACCCCCGCGCCCGAGCCATTCAGCATCTTGGATCCATCGAAGAACATAGCCCAGTGTTCCGAGTGAACTTGAGTCGGAAGTTGCTGTTCAATCCACTCGGCGATGAAATCCGCGATCGCTTGAGACTTGATGGCTTTCTTTGCTTCAAACTTGATGTCTAGAGGAAGGAGTTCAATCGCCCACTTGGCCACTCGACCAGTTGCATCTCTATTATGCAGGATCTCCGATAATGGGGCGTCGCTGACGACTGTAATGGAGTGGTCGGAGAAATAATGTGCAACTTTCTTCGTGGTCAAGTAAATCCCATATACAAGCTTCTGGTAGTGGGGGTATCTTTGTTTTGAAGGGGTCAAAACTTCAGACACATAATAAACAGGGCGTTGAACTTTGAAGGCCTTCCCTTCCTCTTCTCTCTCGACCGTAAGTACTGTACTGACAACTTGTCCCGTGGCTGCAATATAAAGCAGCAGAGGCTCTTTGCTGATTGGAGCAGCTAGCACCGGCTGGGTGGAGAGCAGAGCTTTGAGCTCTGCAAACGCTGCATCAGCTTCTGGAGTCCATTCGAACTTGTCAGACTTTTTCATCAGTCGGTAAAGAGGCAACGCTTTTTCACCGAGTCGAGAGATGAATCGACTTAAGGCGGCCAAGAAGCCTGTAAGTTTTTGAACATCATGCGCACGTACGGGACGCTTCATCCGGAGTATAGTTCCAATTTTTTCAGGATTAGCGTCGATTCCCCGTTCAGAAACGAGAAAACCGAGTAGCTTGCCACCTGGAACTCCGAATGTGCATTTTGACGGATTGAGCTTGATATCGTACCTCCTGAGGTTGGCGAAGGTTTCAGCAAGGTCAGCCCGTAGGTCGGAACCTTTCCGGGACTTGACCACGATATCGTCCATGTACGCCTCCACATTCCGACTGATTTGAGTGAGTAAACACTTCTGGATCATTCTCATAAATGTGGCTCCGGCGTTCTTGAGGCCGAACGGCATGGTGACGTAACAGAAGCATCCGAATGGAGTGATGAAAGCTGTTTTGATTTCGTCGGGCCCATACAGACGGATCTGATGGTACCCGGAGTAGGCATCTAGAAAAGACAATCTCTCACATCCCGCAATTGAGTCGACAATTTGGTCGATGCGAGGGAGAGGAAAATGATCTTTCGGGCAGGCCCGATTGATATGCTTGAAATCAATGCACATGCGGAGTGACTTGTCCTTCTTGGGGACCATGACAACATTGGCGAGCCACTCGGAATGGTAGATCTCTCAAATGAACTCAGCTGCTAAGAGCCGAGCCACTTCTTCGCCGATAGCTTGTTTTTTCTGGACGGCGGACCGCCGCAGATGTTCCTTTACGGGTTTGAACTTTGAGTCGACTCGCAGGCGGTGCTCAGCCAGCCCCCTGGGAACTCTGGGCATGTCAGAGGGTTTCCATGCGAAGATGTCCCAGTTCTCACGGAGGAGCTGGATGAGCGCTTCTTCCTATTTGGAGTCGAGCGTCGTTGAGATGTGAGTCGGAGCTGCGTCGGGGTCGGTCGGGTGAATGTGGACCGTCTTCGTTTCGCCGGCCGACTAAAAAGCTGATTCGGAGGCAGGCTTCTTAGCCCGCAGCAATTCTCTCGGGTCGGCAGTCTTTTGGTACTCTTTCAGCTCGATTACTGCCATCTGAGCGTCGGCGATCTTTGATCCCTTCTGGAAACATTCTTCTGCTTTCTTCCGGTTGCCTGTAACAGTGATCACACCTTTGGGACCAGGCATCTTTATTTTAAGATACACGTAGCATGGTCGAGCCATGAAGCGTGCATAAGCCGGCCTGCCCAAGATGGCGTGATAAGCGCTCTGGAAGTCCACAACTTCAAACGTTAACTTTTCCTTGCGGTAATTCTTTGAATCACCGAAAACCACATCAAGAGCAATCTGGCCGAGTGACTCGGCTTTCTTCCCAGGAATGACTCCGTGGAAGCTCATGTTACTGGTGCTGAGTTTGGACATCGGAATGCCCATTCCTTTCAAGGTTTCCGCGTATAGTATGTTTAGGCCACTGCCACCGTCCATCAGGACTTTGGTCAGTCGAGTGCCTTCGACAACTGGGTCGACCACCAAAGCTTGCCTCCCAGGGGTGGCGATGTGTGTTGGATGATCGGATTGGTCGAACGTGATGGCCGTCTGGGACCACTTTAGGTAACTGGGAGCTGCAGGGGCAACCATGTTCACCTCCCGGTTTATGACTTTCAGTCGACTTTTGCTTTCGACATCGGCAAAAATCATCAGGGTGGAATTGACATGGGGGTATCCATCGTCGCTGTCATCCTTGTCCTCAACCCTGTCCAGCTCTTTCTCTTTATCCTTGGGCTGCTTGCCCTGAAACTGTTGGATCAGGAGCCGGCATTGTCGAGTGGTATGTTTGGGGTAAATAAAATTACCCTCTTCATCTTTCTTGGTGTGGATGTGACATGGCAAATCCAAAACATCATTCCCATCCTGATCCTTGACTTTCTTGGGCTTCCACGTGCCCTTGGGTTTCCCCTTGAAGTTTCCCTGGGCCATGGCCAGGGCCTCCCCGGGAGCGGCTGGCTCGGCCTTCCGCTTCTGCTTCCGACTGGAGTTCCCTCCGATTTCTTGGGCGACTGACTTAAGTTTGCTGCTTCGGAGTCGGTCCTCGTCTTCTCCATTAGCGTACTTGGTGGGAATCTCCATCATCCGATTAAGGGACATCTCTCCGGTCCGGCCAAATTTCAGATTCAACTCCCTGTACTTGACTCCTTCCTTGAAAGCACAGACTGCTTGTTGGTCAGGCACGTTCTCAACCGAGTGGTGCAGTGTGATCCACCTCTGGATGTATTCCCTCAGTGTTTCATTCGGTTTCTGTACGCAAGACCGCAGCTCTGTAAGGCCCGCAGGGCGCTTGCATGTCCCTTCGAAGGTTGTAACAAACACTCGAGAGAGATCCTCCCAAGTGTAAATGCTGCTGGGCGCCAGCTGATTCAGCCACGCCCTAGCTGAGCCTTCCAACATGAGGGGTAAATGCTTCATGGCCACCTCGTCGTTGCCGCCGCCGATCTGCACAGCCACTCGGTAATCTTCGAGCCACGTGTCAGGCTTGGACTCGCCGGTGAACTTGCTGATTCCAGTCGCTAGCCAGAAGTTGGGTGGGATCACCGCGGCTCTGATGACTCGACTGAAACACTCAGGCCCCGAGGTGTGTGCCCTGCCGCCGGTGGGCGTATCTCTGTTGTGGCCCTCTCAATGAGCCCTCTTCCTGTCCACCAGTCCTTGAACGAGGATGGATCTCGCGTCAAAGCCTGGGTCTCTGGGGTCGACTGGGCTCCTCTGCCCAGTATGATGGGGGCGCCTGTTGTCTCGACGCTGAGGTGCACATGATCCACTCCGCGGAGGAGGGGACGGCACCCGACGCCCATCATCACGGTCGGGTCGGTGAGCATATTGCTCGTTCCTCCTATACCGATCGTGTCGGTCTCCACGCCCCTCACGCCTCGGGGGCGATCTCGGGCTGTGAGCCGACTGGACGGTCTCCGTTGCGACGGATCGACTGTGGATCCTGTCCCTCGACTGTGAGACAACGGAATTCTGATTCCCCACTGCTCGGAGCAATGCTCTGATCTGCAGCAATCCTCTTCCGGCCTCCGACTGGGAGGGCTGGATCGACTCCGCTATGCGGGCCGCGGCAGCCAGGTTCTGAACTGGAGTTCGGTAAACCTGTGGTGGCGGGAAGAGCTGCCGTCGACTGGGTTCGGGTGCTTGCTGGCGTCGACTGGACTCGGGAGCCTGCTGGCGTCGACTGGACTCGGGAGCCCGCTGACGCGCCCGCTCGTCGAGAGCCCGCTGTAGATTCTCCAGTCGAGTGCGTTCGGGCAGATTAGCCAAGCGCGCATCCTCCAAGGCCCGGGCCTCGGGGGTTTCTCCAACAATAGGTGTGTAGAGCGCGTCCATGTTCCGGCGACGAAGCTCCTCCCGTTGCAACGATGTAAGAGGCTCGGGGAGGTACTCGTCGTGAGGGTGCGACGGATCGCCCCTGTCGGCACCATCGTCAGCGCGAGGGAATCCGGGGGGACTACGTGTCCCCTCGACTGCCAGGACCTCCGCCAGGGGGTCGCTACTGTCGCACTCGGAAGCGGACTCCATGGAGCCAGTCGACAGATCGAACAAGCCGCAGAGGGATTTGTCAGGCTCGATTGCAGCGATCTGCTGGGTCGCCGACTGGCGGACCACGGTGCGCTTCATCCACCGCTGGAGCCTTGACCGACCCGAGCGCTTGCGCTGGCGGGAGACAGGACGGGGAGACGGCACGGGTGTCGACCGATACGGGGTCGATGGCTGCCTCAGGAGGACGCCACGGACGCACGCGCGGAAGTGCGTCGCACCGCGGACGGGGAGCACGTCGACGTCAAGCGGCGCCTCCTGGAGCCAAGCGGAGTCATCGGCGATGAAAGTAAGTCGGCCGAAACGGATCTCGCGGCCCTCCGCCAAAGCTCCGCAGGAAAACATGATCGAGTGGATCGGAAAAATCGCAACTTCTCCAATTAGGCGCTAAGACTAATGCCCCACGGTGGGCGCCAACTGTCGTGGTTCTAAGTCTGACAGTGAGGTAGGGGGGTATGTATGAGGAGGCTAGACCTTAGCTATTGGGAAGTTGTAAGCACGCAAGGTTTACGAGTTCAGGCCCTTCTCTGAGGAAGTAACAGCCCTACGTCTCGGTGCCCGGAGGCGGTCGATTGAATTATGCATGAGTAAGATGACAAGGGTGCGAACCCTTCATACTGAGGAGGGGGGTGGCTTATATAGAGTTCGCCAGCCCTCTCCTGCCCTCAGTAATGCAGGGTTTAAGGTACATTTAAGGTGGGCGTTACTAATAACGTCCCTAATAAAGCATCATGATGATCATAAAGACTACTTAATAGCTGACCGTTTGCCTGCGGAGTGACTTGAGGTCTCCTGGCGGTCGAGTGGTTGGCTTGTTGGTCGAGTGATAGCTTCTTGGTCGAGTGTCTTGAACCCGTCGAGTGGGATACCTTCGAGTTGATTGAAAGGTGACTTCCTCTAAGGATGTCCTATGGTAGGGCTCTTAGGACGGGCCCGTGCCCCTACCGTAGGTACATGCCTTCATCAATTACTGCATTATTTATGAAATCTTGCAGATAGGATGTCAAAGACCATTGTTTCCTCGACGTTTTTCTTGAGGAAAGGTTGTATGTGATACAACCAGAAGGTTTTAACAATCCTGAAAGATGCTAACAAGTATGCAAAGCTCCAGCAATCCTTCTAAGGACTGGAGAAAGCATCTCGGAGTTGGAATGTATGCTTTGATAAGATGATCAAAGTTTTGGGTGTATAGAAAGTTTATGAGAAACTTGTATTTCCAAAGAAGTGAGTGGGAGCACTATAGAATTTCTGATGAGTATATGTTGTTAACATATTGTTGATTGGAAACGATGTAGAATTTCTGGAAAGCATGCAGAGTTATTTGAAAAGTGTTTTTCAATGGAAAGCCTGGATTAAGCTACTTGAACATTGAACATCAAGATCTATAAGGATAGATCAAAACACTTAATGGTACTTTCAAATGAGCACATACCTTGACATGATCTTGAAGGTGTTCAAGATGGATCAGTCAAAGAAGGAGTTCTTGCCTGAGTTGTAAGGTATGAAGTTAAGACTTAAAGCTCGACCACGACAGAATAGAGAGAAAGGACGAAGGTCGTCCCCTATGCTTAAGACATAGGCTCTACAGTATGCTATGCTGTGTACCGCACCTGAAATGTGCCTTGCCATGAGTCAGTCAAGGAGTACAAGAGTGATCCAAGAATGGATCACAAGACAGCGGTCAAAGTTATCCTTAGTAACTAGTGGACTAAGGAATTTTCTCGATTATGGAGGTGGTAAAAGAGTTCGTCGTAAAGGGTTACGCCGATGCAAACTTTGACACTAATCCAGATTATTCTGAGTAGTAAAACTGGATTCGTATAGTAGAACAGTTATTTGGAATAGCTCCAAATGTAGCGTAGTAGTTGCATCTACAAGATGACATAGAAATTTGCAAAGTACACATGGATCTGAAAGATTCAGACCCATTGACTATAACATCTCTCACAAGCATAACATGATCAAACCCAGAACTCTTTGGGTGTTAGTCACATGGGGATGTGACCTTGAGTGTTAATCACATATCGATGTGAACTGGATTATTGACTCTAGTGCAAGTGGGAGACTGTTGGAAATATGCCCTAGAGGCAATAATGAATTGATTATTATTATATTTCCTTGTTCATGATAATCGTTTATTGTCCATGCTAGAATTGTATTGATAGGAAACTCAGATACATGTGTGGATACATAGACAACACCATGTCCCTAGTAAGCCTCTAGTTGACTAGCTCGTTGATCAATAGATGGTTACGGTTTCCTAACCATGGACATTGGATGTCATTGATAACGGGATCACATCATTAGGAGAATGATGTGATGGACAAGACCCAATCCTAAGCCTAGCACAAAGATCGTGTAGTTCGTTCTCTAAAGCTTTTATAATGTCAAGTATCATTTCCTTAGACCATGAGATTGTGCAACTCCCGGATATCGTAGGAATACTTTGGGTGGGCCAAACGTCACAACGTAACTGGGTGGCTATAAAGGTGCACTACGGGTATCTCCGAAAGTGTCTGTTGGGTTGGCACGAATCGAGACTGGGATTTGTCACTCCGTGTGACGGAGAGGTATCTCTCGGCCCACTCGGTAGGACATCATCATAATGTTCACAATGTGATCAAGGAGTTGATCACGGGATGATGTGTTACGGAACGAGTAAAGAGACTTGCCGGTAACGAGATTGAACAAGGTATCGGGATACCGACGATCGAATCTCGGGCAAGTACAATACCGCTAGACAAAGGGAATTGTATACGGGATTGATTGAATCCTCGACATCGTGGTTCATCCGATGAGATCATCATGGAACATGTGGGAGCCAACATGGGTATCCAGATCCCGCTGTTGGTTATTGACCGGAGAACGTCTCGGTCATGTCTGCATGGTTCCCGAACCCGTAGGGTCTACACACTTAAGGTTCGATGACGCTAGGGTTATAGGGAATAGTTACACGTGGTTACCGAATGTTGTTCGGAGTCTCGGATGAGATCCCGGACGTCACGAGGAGTTCCGGAATGGTCCGGAGGTAAAGATTTATATATGGGAAGTCCTGTTTTGGTCACCGGAAAAGTTTCGGGATTTATCGGTAACGTACCGGGACCACCGGGAGGGTCCTGGGGTCCACCAAGTGGGGCCACTAGCCCCGGAGGCTTGCATGGGCTAAGAGTGGTAAGGGACCAGCCCCTGAGTGGGCTGGTGCGCCTCCCACAAGGCCCAGGGCGCAGCTAGGAGGAGAAAGGGGAAACCCTAGGCACAGATGGGCCTAAGGCCCACCCTAGGGCGAGCCCCCCTCTCCCCCTCTTGGCCGCCCCCCCTTTTCCCATCTAGGGCTGCCGCCCCCTAGGGGTGGGAACCCTAGAGGGGGCGCACCCTCCTCCCCTCCTCCTATAAATAGTGGAGGTTTTGGGCTGTCCAAGACACGCGATTTGATCTCTCCCTGGCGCAGCCCTACCTCTCTCCTCCTCGTCTCTTGCGGTGCTTGGCGAAGCCCTGCTAGAGTACCACGCTCCTCCACCACCACCACGCAGTCGTGCTGCTGCTGGATGGAGTCTTCCTCAACCTCTCCCTCTCTCCTTGCTGGATCAAGGCATGGGAGACGTCACCGGGCTGTACGTGTGTTGAACGCGGAGGTGCCGTGCGTTCGGCACTAGGATCTCCGGTGATTTGGATCACGACGAGTACGACTCCTTCAACCCCGTTTTCTTGAACGCTTCCACTTAGCGATCTACAAGGGTATGTAGATGCACTCTCCTTCCCCTCGTTGCTGGTTTCTCCATAGATAGATCTTGGTGACACGTAGGAAAATTTTGAATTTCTGCTATGTTCCCCAATACTGCCCACACGGACCTCGCTGCCCGAGCAGCCGAGGGGGCCGACCCACACCTCCCGCGTGCGCCACTCGCCGAAAGTCGGCGCCGCCTCACCGACCGGGCCGCCGCCCAGGATTCCGGGGTCCTCCGCCAGCGAGCGAAAACTTGTTGTAGGAGACATTCGGGAAGTAGTCTTGCTAAGACACTATAGGACCAGCGCATTATTACATGAACCGTCACCCATGAAGAGATGTGGAGATCGAAAGGATCAAATCTCAAGACACACGAGCATCGACGAATGAAGACCGGATCTGAGTAGATCCATCAAAGACAACCACCTACTGAATCCTGCGAGATTTGTTGGAGACACACCCCGACATCTTCTCCCGTCCGCGTTCCTCCTGCCCGATACACTTCCTCATATCTCACGGGATTCAGTCGGTGTTGGTCTTTGGTGAATCTTCTTTGATCCGGTCTACATGTAACTGCATGTTGTGATCCCGTTGTCAACTTCACTCTAAGGGTATGTTTGGTTGCTACTCGGGCCCAGATTACCTATCCGGAGCCATTGCCCTGTAGCCTGCCTCGGATATTTCCTCTTGCGAAGCTGCCTGACGCAAGCGTATGAAATTAGACGCTCAAGCTTCCCTCTGCCTCCTCTCATTGTTGCCTGAGGGCTCATTCGGTTTGGAGGAAATTAAAACATAGGAATTAGGAGTAGTATAGGAATTTGATAGGATGACACTTGTTATCATAAGGAATTGACTTGCTTCGTTCTTACGCGTAAAATGAGCTTTGAGTGGATGTGTAGTTTTCGCTAAAAACACAGGAAATGAATAGTATTCCTACAAAATTTCTGTACACATTTTCTATAATCCGAATGCATATATAGGAAATTTTCCTCCAGACTCCTTGTTTCTATGTTTTTCCTATGAAAATCCTCCAAACCAAATGATGTCTGAGTGTAATAATCGTACTATGGAGATAATACGGCTTTAAATGCACCCCAGGCAAAATCATGAGCCAAACACTATATGTGGCCGTTGTACCCTTTTGCGTGGTTTTAGGTTATCAGCCAAACACTGCTTTGAATGGGAGATGTTGGTGATCAGTCAATTTATGATCCAACTTCAGGGCATGATTAGAAGAGAAAAGCTCTTCCTTAGGGTTGTAACCAAACATCCCTAGACAGACCATCTTGAATGCAAGAACTTTTGTGTAGAGAGTGGACGTTTAGGCCCCTTCTAATGCTTCATTTTGTACAGGTGCTAAGGCTGTCATGTAGGTAAAAAATCTGATGTGGAAAGGTAATTAAGAGAAGAGCTGTGAGTGTGATGACTCCAAAAAGAAACAATGCCAAGAACGAGAACCTAGGCAAAACACTTAAGTGAAAAAATCCCATCAATGCATGAAAAACTTTAGTTGCAAAATCATTAAATGAAGGATGCTTAGGCTAGTCATAGTGGGAAATAACTTAGACTAGTGTTATGCATATAACACTAGTCTTTGTTACTATCTTCATAGTGGAAATTAACATACAAGTAGTATCATAGATGATAGCATTTATTATATTATAGACTCATTTTGGTTTGGATTGCGTTATGATACAGTAACATATTATTTACTCCAAACATCTCTCTCCTCATTAACTCTATGCCACATAAGCAAACCTATCTTGAAATGCGCTATCTTACTTGCTAAGTTACTTCCGCTATGACTAGGCTTAGCACCAAGTTAAGCACCTATGTATTGAGGGCTTTAGTTGCTAAATTTTTTAATGTGATTAGCACCTCATGTAACCACCAATACATTAAAAGCAGCCTTAAATCTAGTACTCCAATACATGAGTCGTACGGAGTCCTTTGAAGTCCGAACGAAGCCGACGGTAATCGCACTGCGCACGCCCATCATACCTACCCACCCCACAATGGCTGCGTGTGCGCCTTGTCCCCTCAAAGTGAGATGAACCCGTCGTTGCTTCAACTTAATATTTATTTCTTCTGTTTCAAAATAAATAACCCAACTTTATGTTAACTTTGAGGGGGGTATGATGAATCGCTCGTGCGTCGCGTTCATGGCTGCCTGGCGGCGTGGGGAGCGATGCACGGCACAGCGGAGGGCACCATCGTACCTTTTATTCGATCGTCATTGAAGGATGAAGGATACCTCGTACGATTGGGCCAGGCGCCACCGTTGGTTCGCTGCTGGGCTGGTGGTGGTGCCAATGAGGCTGCTGCTGGGCTGGTTTCGCCTTCAACGGCGTACCTGAGGGGTCGCGCATGTTGTGGTCTCTCTCAGCGCTGGCCTGTGTGTATGCATGCACACACGTACAGTTTTTTTTTTTTGGCAAACACACACGTACAGTTCGCAGTACCATCCCCACTGTGACTCTTGGTCCCTCTCTTACATGCATCGTGGCCAAGACATGAAGGCACGAGCAACCACACCTTCACTGATTGTTGAGTACTAGCGCATATGCCCGTGCATTGCAATGGGAGATATTTATTACGACAAGCAACAGGAGAGAAACGATGGGTCCTCCAAAAATAGTCTCTGTAGCGGTGGCCGACAAAGCTAGGAGCTGCGGTCTTTTCGTGAGTCATGTTTGGCCGATGAGATCTTGATAGTAGTGGGGTTGGTCGGCGTCTCCTATCACAGCGTAACCAAATGTATTACTAACTGCAGCGCATAAATCAAAGACTCGATGACATGCTGTTAGCTAGTTGAACAAACACGTTCTATTGACCCATGGCAAACGCGGATATGTATGAACATAATGTAGCATCAGATTTGAAACATATTTTAATTTTTTAAACCTATCATAAAAAATAAGAATGAATTTGCGTATATTCTTCGAAACATGAACTTTTTTTGAAATTTCAAACAGTTTTTGAAAATTCTGAATATTCCCAAAAGACATGAGAAAAATTTTAAATTGGAATATATTTTCCTAAATTCACAAAAAAATTCTGAAAACATGAAACTTTTATAATAAACTGAACATTTTTTGAATTAGTGAACATTTTTTTAATTGTAACATGTTTTGAACATTCAGAAAGTTTTTGAAATTTTTTTTAAATTAAGAAAATTATTTTAATTTCGTAACCATTTCACAAAAAACATTTTTCTAAATGCAAAAAGAAACATAGGAAATTTTGAATAATTGCATAAAATATAAACATTTTTTGAAAAATTGGGAACTTTTGTTTTATTTTGAACAAATTTCAGAACAAAAACAAAGTTCTGAACTTTTATAAAACAATTGTTTTTTAGACATTCGAATATTTATCGATAACTTGAACCAAAAATTAAAATTCTGAGGTTTTTTGAAAATTTCGAATTTATTAGAAAAGAAAAAAAAATGAAATTAAACTTTGAAGGGTAAAACGTAAAAATAATTAGGAAAGAAAAAGACAGAATACAAGATAAAGCGAAAATTGGCCGGCCCAGTATTAGGCGACTTGTGTGAAACTTTGGTTATTTGACGCTCTGTGCGGTAAATAGGGTTCTGCGAGCTGTGTGCGTAGGAGAATAAGTGGCCTTGCTGCACTGGGCCTCAACGCCTGGCCCAGGTATGAAATCTGGACGACCCGTTTTTCTTTTCTAACACACGAAAGCAAAAAAATAATAATTAGTACCACCACGGATAAAAGAAAAATCTTTTCGTTGGTGAACGGATGAAAAAAGTGGAGAAACACACATTGCTTTATTAATAGGTATAGATATAGATATAGATTATGTTTAGTTAGGAAATACGAGATAGATTAGGATATGTTCCAGCTTATCTTATACTCCAAGTTGACCATATACTTCTATATATATGTCCACGAGGCTCAAGTAATACAACGAACAATTCCATCAAATTCCTCTCTCCCCTCTAACATGGTATCAACCGAGTCGATCCTAAAGTCTAGCCGCTGCCGCTTCCGCACCCGTGTGCTGCCCCCGGGACGGTTGGCCTTCATGAACGCCGCCGGGGGCCGCGCCGCCTGTGCCTAGGGTTCCTCCGCCGGTCATGTTGACCGGTTGCCCTAGAGTCTTTTTCCCGATCCTTGATCCGGGTTTTTTCTCTCTCGCCGGTCGTTTTATCGGTGTTCTTTTTTGGTTCTCCGATCTATAGACTGGGTTGAGTCGCTCGCCGTCGTTCGTCATCAACAACGCCCCACTACTACATCAACATCTTCATCGACTTGGACTGGATCGGGTGTCACATGGCGCCCCAGACTTCATGCCCGACACTACTAGGAAAAGGCCTACTAATGGCGCACCTAATTTGGCCCGCGCATTAGTGGTGCGCCATTGGTAGCATGCCATTAGTATATTTTACTAATGGCGCACCACTGGTGCGCCATTAGTATCTGGTATACTAATGGCGCACCACGCGGTGCGCCATTAATATAGCCCACGGTGCGCCATTAGTATGCCTCCCAGGGGGCCATGTATACCCAGGTGCTTCGGCATACTAATGGCGCATACACAACAACAGTATGCGCCATTAGTAACTTCAGCATACTAATGGCGCACTGTTTAACGATGCGCCATTAGTATCGTTTGGCACACTAATGGCGCACTATGATGTCATGCGCCATTAGTATGAATATTATGTTTTTTTTTGTTTTTTAATTTTCTATTTTTTGCACAGGTTACAAAATGTATAATTGGACAAAATATAGACGGCACACATCAACAACAGATTCGATTAGTCTCTGAATACAATTCATCATATTAGTCTCCGAATTGAAAAGACCGAATAAAGATAGAACATTATATTACAAGTCTCGAGACCGCGAGTTTGTCTTCACATTACAAGTCGATATCGATCATCTAAACTACCATCACATAGAAGAGAGCTGCGGTCATCACGATGAGCATCATCACGATGAAACTCGTCTTCATCCGGTTCCTCCAACGCTCCCTCCCCTCTCCCGCTAGATAGCGGGCGTATCTAGATTCGGCATCGGCCCTAGTGGTGTACCCTTTGTAACTGTTACCGCTGAATCGGTGAACCTGTCTCCGACACTCCTCCCAGTCGTTGCAGACTCCGGGAACCTTACCCTTGTACACGACATACCACGTCATCGCTATGCAGTAGCCAAACGAAACGTTAGTACCAATTCACAGACAATAAATAAGCAACATATAAGTATGCAACAGAACGATTGGAAGAGAAAAGCAAAACATTAATAGCATCGATTACATCTAAGTTGAATGACTCTCGAAACCAAAGAGACATACTACAATTTCATTAAAGTTTAATTACAACATATGAGCCAATCGATGTTTCAGAACTAGACACAGCATCACTGTTTTCGACTCGACTCAAGGGACCGGAGCGTGGATGAAGCCGCCGTCTATCGTGGGAGTCATGAAACAACGGACGTTGTCAGCCTGCATTTGTAGGATTGTGTCGATGTCACTGTTGGACGGTTGATTTCTGAGGTAGAACTGCCCCAAGGTACGAAGGACATCTTGATGGATGATTTCCGCAAACTCCGACTGGATGCGAAAGAATTCTTGTCTGATGTCCGCGTCCTGGATTGCCGACACGCTCGCGGCCCAATCTTTGAGTCTACTCGGTAGCAGAAGTTGATGATGGTCCCGTACGATCGCCCGCATGTGATGGATGGCGTAGTAGGCACCCTTCTGACCGCCAGTTGGCTGCTTGACGCAGCAGAACGTCGTATTGTGGGAGAAGACGTGCTTGCCGTACTTACGAATAGGCCTGGTGAAGGTGCCTCCAGATTTGACGTAGCCGGGGAGAACATCATCAAGAACCTTCTTGACATTTGTGTAGTCTACGTTCGACTGACGGTCCGGGTCGAAATATGTGGCCATGGAATATTTGGGGCTTAGGAGGATGAGCGTGCAACGTGTGTCACTGCAGAAAACACGGAATGTTAAAAGAAAAACGATCGAAATCTAAGAATTCATATGTTACGGGGCGGTTGAGGGGGGGACTTACTCGGGAAAGTAAGGCACGAGGAAGTTATCCTTATCTTGGTTTGCCAGAATGACGCCTTCGAGGTAAGAACTCGCGACTTGCCGGTCCCCAGCGCTGCCCAAGATCTTGGCACGCATGTAGAAGGGGTCGACTATCACGATGTCCGGGGTCTTGTCGTGAATGATCCGCATCTCCATACTCAGCGAAAATAGCCGAACGAAGGTGTAGTGCAGCGGATGAAGGTTCAACATAGCGTGGATGTCATCAAACCGCAGGACGATCGTACCCCCGATGGAGTTATCCACAAAGCCCTTGCCCTCTGGCACCTTGGCCGCGAAAACCGGGTATGCCACATCCTTCTCTCCGAGACGCCGCTTCTCCAAAGAAAGAACACTGTCATGCAGACTCCGCATAGCACCGGTTGCAGCATCGAGCATATTTCTCGGTAGCATCGGCCTACCCGCCACATGCACCCTCCTCAAGATATCCTCAGGTGCAGGTGGCCCGTCCTGAGCACGGATCGTACTCGGTGCCGGCTGGCCCGCACCCTTGTTAGTCTTTCTTTTGCGTGCCTTCTTCTTCTCCTGTAATGGGACCGAGTTCTGCTCACGGACTGCCTTCTAGAGTGTGTTGGGGCTGATAATATTTCGCTCCTCGCCTATCTGAGGCTCGGTGAAGTCGGCAGCTGGAGGCGTCTCCTGAGAGCTGAACGCTAGACGACGCCTGTTGCAACTTGGCTTCTCCGCGGTACCAGCTAGATCGCGCATGTCTTTTGTTGGGTTGGGTTCTTCAGAAGGAGGCCCCATGAAGTCGCCACCGTACCCATGATCGGCAAAGTACTGATCGACGTTGGCAAATGTATCGTCGTCGTCGTCATTCTGATCCTGTGCCATATGCATGTTTGGATCCAGTGGCATAGGGATGTCCGGCACCGCTGCGGCGGTGTTGTCTTTGGGGTGGTGTCCCCCGCCCCCAAACGAATCTGGCTCTTCGGCCAAAGCAGGGGCCAGCTCAGGCAGGCGCTGAGGGTCATCACGTCATCATCGTCGGCCCCGACGGGTCGAATCGGAGGTAACAACTCGTCGCAGCCTGGCAGTACCCGAACCAGTTGAACCCTAAACAAGTTGGGTGGCATCTGGGTACCGTGGAACAAGGGGTTGCCCGGTTGAACGATTTTGCCCTTGGCGACATCGACCAACTCGTTGTTCACGAAGTGCAGGAGAGTGCACGGAACGTCGGCAGCGCCCTGCGAAAACATGTAGGGCGTCAGGGATGCCCAGTCAAAGGCAAGGAGATGAAGTCCTCGGCCGAGAGAGGCTTAATTAGTTACCGTGATGATGGCGTCGAGCTCGGCTAATGCCGAGGCACCGCCAACGGCGGGCGTGCAGTTGACGGAGGGGCCGCTTGCTGCAGAGGTGCCGGCCGACGTACACTCGGGTGCATTAAGCTCCCGTGCCGGCATCGGAGACACCAATGCCGCCTCCGTCGGAGACACCAATGGCCCGGCCATCGCGTTCTGCGAGTTGCTGGGCGTGAAGCTAGGAATCGGGGGCGGCCCCTGTTCGCCGCCCGCAATCCACGCACTAATCCCCTAGATCAAGGTAGGCACAATGGCGGTCATCGTCCTTCCGAGTTGTTGTTCCACTTGCTCTTGGACCATCTCCGGAATCCGTGCCACCTGTGCCCTGAGTTCTTGAACCTCGCGCGCCTGGCTTTCTGAGCTGGTCTTTTTCTCCTTTCGCCCACCAGTGTTATAGTATGACGACCATTTTATCGACAAGCCTTTGCCGGCCACACGACCAGCTGACGTCGGCTTACTGAGCTTATCCTTATTCTTCATTACATTCAACGCCCTATTTAGAGTGGCGTCCCAAGGGTTGCTCTTAGTCGACCCCGCGCTACTGCTTTCAGTCGCCTGCGGAAGGAATGTGAACCATTTAGAAATTTGGCTTCATTAATTAGAATGCAACCATATGAAGCTAATTACGCGGGGGTGTATTCCTTACCAAAACAAGCTCAAGCTCCCTGGTCTTCGGATCCATGGTAAGCTCCTTTGTTTTCGGGTCCTTCTTGTACCGGGCCCTGACAAAGTTCCTGGTCTGCTTGTCACCGTATTTATCAAAGAGGGGCGGTAGGCCTTGCTCGGCACGGTCCGCATCCTCCTTGTCCCATATAGGCTCCGCCACTCTGTAACCGCCGGGACCGAGTGTGTGTTCCCCTAAGTTCAGCTCCTGCATTTCTTTCCCCCACTTACTTGATTCGGAGCTTGCGGTGCTCGAGCAAGTGATCTTGAAGTCGTTGTAGTCATCTTCGGTGATCGAAGGATTTTTCTCCTTGATCTTCTCATAACTCTCACCTTTATCGATCATTCTCTTCACATTGCTTTTCCAAGTAGACAGGGCCGTGCTCATCTTCGTGAGGGCAGTACTGTTCACTTTATTCCCTTTGAGGCTTGTGTTTTCAAATTCAGCAGGGAACTTGTATCGTTCGTGCAGCTTCGTGAATAGGAGGTTGCGCAAATTCCCGTGGTTAGGATGCCTGAGGTTCTCGGTGTTGATCGAGACGGTGCTCCGGAGAATGCACCCGAGCTGAAGCGAGTACCCCTTGACTATTCGTTCGGGCGCCGTTGGATTCCCGTCGGAGTCCACTTCAGTAACTTCCTCCTTGAGGGTGCGGAGCACGGTCGGGCGCCGGTCCTTCCGTTGCCTCTTCGGTTGGCTGCCATCTGTGCGTGCGCCGCCATCATCAGTGGTGGCATCCTCGGCGGCACCATTAGTGGTGGCATCAGCGGGGTCATCCTCGGCGGTACCATCAGTGGTCTCAGGATCGGTGGGGAAGGCGGCGGCCTCATACAAGTGAGGTTTCTCCATCGGTGGGGAAATATTCTTTCTCTGCAGCGTCCCACGTATTGGCTGGAGTTTTCCACAGCGTGTCAAGCTCCTCTTTTAGCAGCCCTGGTTGTTTCGGTCCTTCAATTAGCATACTCATGTGAATGTACTTCCTCTTCATGCACAACCAGGGGGGAAGGTTGTACATCCACACAAACACAGGCCAGGTGCTATGTGTGCTTCTCTGGCTGCCAAACGGATTGACTCCATCGGTGCTCGCGCCCAGCATGATGTTCCTTGGATCGTTCCCAAATTCTGGGTCTTCGAAGTTCAACGCTTGCCACTGGCTCGCATCCTTAGGGTGACTCAACATCTTGTCTTTTTTATCTATCTCCGGATCATTTGCGTCATCTTCTCGCTTCTTCTCCTCCCTATCCGCGTGCCAACGCGGGAGCTTTGCTACCTTAGGGTCCGCAAAATACCACTGCAGACGAGGAGTGATCGGAAAGTACCACACCACTTTTTGAGGAGCTTTCTTCCTCTTCTTGTATCGAGTGACGCCGCACACCGGACATATGGTAGACTCCGCGTGCTCGTCCCGATAAATGATGCAATTGTTCATGCACACATGGTATTTCGCGTGCGGTAAATCCAGAGGACACACGATTTTCTTCGCCTCCTCCAAACTGGTCGGGCACTTGTTCCCCTTGGGAAGACGTTCGTGCCAGAATGACATGTTCTCGTCGAAGCATGCATCGGTCATTTTGTGTTTTACCTTCATCTCCAGAGCCATGAGCGTTACTTTCAGGTGGGTATCCTCGGGCCTGCATCCTTCATACAATGGAGTGACCGCGTCTAACTCAAGTTGATCCATCTTGGCTTTCTCTCGGGCGACAGCTCTTGCGTTATCCGTCTGCTTGAGAAGCAGCTCTTGAATATGAGGGTCCTGCACCCAACCCATCGATGGTCCAGCATCGTCTGCTCCGGCATCTTCCTCATCATCATGTCCTGCATCTTCTACATGATGACTGTGTACAGCATCACCGTCGTGATCATCTCCTGGGGATTCTTCGTCTTCTCGCCCGCCCGAGCCGCAGTGGTTGTCTTGCTGCCCTTCCTCATTTCTTGCCCGGCCCCCATGAACGACTTCGTAGTTATCTTCATCACCTTGCCACCGATAGCCATCCATGAAACCACGCAAGAGCAGGTGGTCCCGCACCTGCCCGGATTCCGGGTCCGCAATAAGGCTCTTCAGCCTGCATCGAAGACACGGACATCTTATCTCCGTCTCGTTCTTTCGAAGCATCTCGGCCTTCGCGGACCTCAAAATGTCTTCACGATGCCTTCGGTCATCATGCGGACCATGGTCGCCTGCGGGGTAGAGCAAAACGATATTTTAGAACCAAGAAAATATTTGGCATGACTTGCCCTAAAAATAGGACCAAAAAGAATGCTTAATGCCAAAATTCTCGCCGGAACGGAAATGAATCAACATTCCGGCAAAATATTGGCAACAATCGCATTTCAAATACCGGTACACCTCCAAACACAAACACATATGCAACACCACGAACATACATAGATCTAGCTAGGCCATAAAAAGTGCATATGTGCACATTGTTGTAGGGAGAAATACATAAATATATAGCTTCCCCCATTACTTACCTATCAAAACAAGGTAATTTAACCACTTAAATTGAATGAATCTATGGTAGAAATGAGGTGAAAAAGAGGAGGCACCCGAGACAAGGAGGAGGTGGAGAGAATGAAGTGGGGAGAAAGTGAGTGTGGGTAGGAGAGGCTCCCCAAAATATCTTGTTGCTGCCCACTTACTAATGGCGCACCAACTCCAAATGCACCATTAGTAATCTAGGTTACTAATGGCGCACCTTCTGGTGGTGCGCCATTATTAGTTTTGCAAAAAAATTTTTACTAATGGCGCACTGTCCTCCAGTGCGCCATTACTAGTTTGAACTAGTAATGGCGCACGGTGAGTCAGTGCGCCATTAGTAGTTTTGCAAAAAAGGGAAAAAATATAATAAAAAAACAACATTAGTGGCGCACTTTCCGACAGATACGCCATTACTAGTTACAACTAGTAATGGCGCACTCTCTCTGGATGCGCCATTATATGTTTGGACAGGCGCACTAGTTCCAAATTTTTTTTTGATACTAATGGCGCACCCTGGGCAAGGTGCGCCATTAGTAGTTTCAACTCTAATGGCGTACCAGATTGTGGTGTGCCATTAGTATATACTAATGGCGCACCCCTTGTCAGGTGCGCCATTACTGTTAATCCCATCTATAGCCCTTTTTCTAATAGTGCGAGCTAGATGTGGTCGCTCACGCGGTCGTGCGTGACCCGTCGTCCTCGCCGCGTTGGTCCGTGAGTCACACGTCCTGCGCAGGCGTGCTTGGCTGCCCGATCACCCGCCCCAGCCCACCGATCCACAGCGTGGCCACGTTCCGAATGCATGCACGTTGGGTACCCATGCATGGTGCGTCCCGTGCTAGTGGAGACTCCTCTTATGCCTTCCTGCAGTACGTGTGCAAGCCTGGTCGCAGGCTGTTGCAACGTCCGGTGTCTGACGTGTGCCGTGCCGGATTACATGAAGATCGTCATACAGTTTGTGCGCCTATCCACAGATTGAGCACGGGGTGCAACTGCGTCGTCCCTACTGACCGCAGTGTCGCTACCCATGGTTCTTCCCGTGATAGCATCGATCCGCGCAGCCGCTGTGTCGCCTCTTCGGGCTGTAGCGCCATGGCACGTGGTCCCCGCCGCTGCCATGAGGCCGTTCTCGTGGTTGCACCAACCCGCGCGCTACCGTTGCGTCGCCTCTTTGAGCCGTAGTGCCGCGGCCCGCGGTCAACCGCCGCCTCGAGGCCATCTGCTCTAGGTCGTTCCCGAGGCTGCACCGACCCTCGTGCTGCCGCTGCGTCCCTGCAATCGCCATGAGGTCTTCCCCGCCGTCGCCCCGACCCGCGCTCTACCGCTGTGTCGCCCCTTCGGGTCGTAAGGGCGCACGGTCTACTTCATCGTCCCCGCGCGTCGACTTCTATGTGGTATGCGTCGCGCCGCCTCCCTAGGCACGGGAACGCCACCGTCCGCGTCGGTCTTCGTCATGCTGTCGGGTTCTTCCTCGCCTACTTCGGGCACCGTCGCCGTGCTTCTGACCTAGCCACCGCCGCCGCCTCCTCATGACGCTGCCGCTCTTCTTCCCGGTCCACGGCGACTACCTCGACACCGGCCACCCTGACTCGACATCGATCACGGCGTCCCTCGCACGACTACCTCAACAACGGCTAAACCACCCTACGCTCTTGGCTATATCGACATCGGCACAAAGGGCTACCGCTTTGCTTGAGCAAACTCGTCGGTTTCCACTCCAGCCACGACTTTCGCGATGCATCGACCGATACGACTATGGGGGGTGTCCGCCGGCTTGCCTTCGGATTCTTCTCCAGTCTCACCGTCTGCGTCGCTACTGTTGTGACTGCGGGGGAATGTTGAGTATTATGTTTAGTTAGGAAATAGGAGATAGACTAGGATATGTTCCGGCTTGTCTTGTACTCCAAGTTGACCATGTACTCCTATATATATGCCCACGAGGCTCAAGTAATACAATGAACAATTCCACCAATCCTCTCTCTCCCTTCTAACACTGATCAGGGTTCTCCCACCTAGCGTAACAAATGCAGGGATTGCTAGTTGGTTCCTGTTGAATATATTGTTACGTGTATATTGTGTATTGGGCCCACTTTCTAGCTCATTTGTATAGTTGAGGTTGTGGTTTCTCTTTGTACTCATATATATATGTGCTTGGTGCACCGATCAATGCATTGTGACTGCACAGTCCATACTTGTCCTTCTACATGGTATCTATCGCATGTGTTTTCGCCTAAACCCTAGCCGCCGCGCGCCCTCCATGCCGCCGCCGCCATCGCTGCCGCGCGCCCCCGCGCCGCCGTCACTACGGCCGGTCGCCGCCGCCCTGCTCACTTCTTGCAGCCGACACCCACCGCCGCGCACCTCCTGCGCCGCCGCCCTGCTCACTTCATGCAGTCGCCACCTGCCGCCGCCGTTGCCGCGCACCTCCTGCACCGCTGCCCTGCTCACTTCCTGCAGCCGCCACCCGCCGCCATCGCCACCGCGCACCTCCTGCGCCGCCGCCACCAACCGCCGGCCGCCGCTGTCCCGCTTCCGCCTCCACTCCTCCTCCTCCCTACACCCGCACCCAACCCCCCCACCTGAGCCACACCACACCCGAGCCGTCGCCTCTCACCCGAGCCGCCGCTCCCAAACCCTAACTCCACAACCCGCGCCATGAGCTCCTCCTCCTCCACCATCTCCAACCCCTTCGATGGTCCCGATGTCATCCTTGTCCGGGACCTCAACATCCAGGAGCGTGTCCCGGTGAAGCTTGATCAATCCACTGCCTCCTACTCCTCTTGGAAGCGGTATTTTTCGCTGGTGTTTCTTGAGTACCTCCTTCATGGCCACATAGACGGCACCATGAACTCAAGCCTCATGATCAATGACGAGGAGTGGATGATCCTCGATGCCACCATCATTCGCTAGTTCTACCTCACCATATCCAGTGAACTCTTCCACACCATGGTGGATGATGATGACGACGCCTACACCGTCTGGACCAAGCTCAATGGCCTCTTCACCGACAACAAACTGCAGTGCAATGTCCTTCTCCACGGTGAGTTTTACGGGTGCCAGCAGCTTGATTCGTCCATCAACGATTTTTGCATGCGCCTCAAAAGGCTTGCCGATGAGCTCCGGGATCTCGGGGAGACGGTTGGTGATGAGCTCCTCATCAGCACCCTCACCGCCGGCCTCAACGAGGATTTTGGAAACGCCGCCTCCAACCTCACCCTCATCCCGGAGCCTACCTTCTCTAAGGTGGTGGCGCTAGAGGAGCGCCGGATGAGGATGGCGCAGACTCGGGCGACCCACGCCGCCCTTGTCGTCGGCACTCGCGGGGGCCAGGCCCCGCTGATGCGCCTCGAAGCTACGTCAGTATTTCCCCAAAGAGGAAGGGATGATGCAGCACAACAACAGTTGGTATTTCCCTCAGATATGAAACCAAGGTTATCGAACCAGTAGGAGAACCAAGCAACACGACGTAAATAACCCCTGCACACAGATAACATATCCTCGCAACCCAACGTGTTAAAGGGGTTGTCAATCCCTTTCGGGTAACGGCGCCTCAAGATAGGCAAACGGATGTGAGATAAATTGTAGTAGATTGATAGATCGAACGCCAAATAAAATAAATAAGAATAAAATGCAGCAAGGTATTTTTGTATTTTTAGTTTAATAGATCTAAAAATAAAAGGCAAATAAAATAGACCGCGAAGGCAAATAAAATAGACCGCGAAGGCAAATAATATGAGAATGAGACCCGGGGGCCGTAGGTTTCACTAGTGGCTTTTCTCGAGAAAAGTAGCAACCGATGGGTGAACAAATTACTATTGGGCAATTGATAGAACTTCAAATAATCATGGAGATATCTAGGCAATGATCATTACATAGGCATCACGTCCAAGATTAGTAGACCACTCCTGCCTGCATCTACTTCTATTACTCCACACATCGACCGCTATCCAGCATGCATCTAGTGTATTAAGTTCATGGAGAACCGGAGTAATGCAATAAGAACGATGACATGATGTAGACAAGATCTATCTATGTAGACATAGAACCCATTGTTTTATCCTTAGTAGCCACGATACATACGTGCCGGTTCCCCTTTGTCACTGGGATCAAGCACCGTAAGATCAAACCCACGACAAAGCACCTCTTCCCATTGCAAGATAAATAGATCAAGTTGGCCAAACAAAACCCAAATATCGGAGAATAAATATGAGGCTATAAGAAATCATGCATAAAAGAGATCAAAGAAACTCAAATGCTTTCATGGATATAAAAAGATAGATCTGATCATAAACTCAAAGTTCATCCGATCCCAACAAACAAACCGCAAAAGAGTTACATCATATGGATCTCCAAGAGACCATTGTATTGAGAATTCAACAAGATAGAGGATGCCATCTAGGTACTAACTACGGACCCGAAGGTCTACAAAGAACTACTCACGCATCATCGGAGAGGCACCAATGGAAGTAGTGAACCCCATCCATGATGGTGTCTAGATTGGATCTGGTGGTTCTGGACTCTGCGGTGGCTGGAATTGATTTGCGTCAACTCTCCTAGGGTTTCTGGAATATTGGGGTATTTATAGAGCAAAGAGGCGGTCTGGGGGGCACCCGAGGTGGGCACAACCCGCCAGGGTGTGCCTGGGCCTCCTGGCGCGCCCTAGTGGATTGTGCTCTCCTTGGAGCACCCCCAGGCACAGCCTTGGCCCATTAGGTGTCTTCTGGTCCATAAAAAATCTTCGTAAAGTTTCGTTGCATTTGGACTCCGTTTGGTATTTATTTCCTACGATGTAAAAAACAAGCAGAAAACAACAACTGGCACTTGGCACTTTGTCAATAGGTTAGTACTAAAAAATGGTATAAAATGATTATAAAATAATTATAAAACATCCAAGATTGATAATATAACAACATGGAGAAATCAAAAATTATATATACATTGGAGACGTATCTGAAGGAAATAAGCCCTAGGGGAAATAATAAAGTTGTGATTTATATTTCATTATATCATGATAAATGTTTATTATTCATGCTAGAATGGTATTAACCGGAAACTTAGTACATGTGTCAATACATAGACAAACAAAATGTCACTAGTATGCCTTTACTTGACTAGCTCGTTAATTAAATATGGTTAAGTTTCCTAACCATAGACATGAGTTGTCATTTGATGAATGGGATCACATCATTAGAGAATGATGTGATTGACTTGACTCATCTGTTAGCTTAGCACTATGATCGTTTAGTTTATTGCTATTGCTTTCTCCATAACTTATACATGTTCCTATGACTATGAGATTATGCAACTCCCGAATACCGGAGGAACACTTAGTGTGCTATCAAACGTCACAACGTAACTGGGTGACTATAAAGATGCTCTACAGGTGTCTCCGATGGTGTTTGTTGAGTTGGCATAGACCAAGATTAGGATTTGTCACCCAGTGTATCGAAAAGGTATCTCTGGGCCCTCTCGGCAATGCACATTACTATAAGCCTGGCAAGCAATGTGACTAATGAATTAGTTGCGGGATGATGCATTACAGAACGAGTAAAGAGACTTGCTGGTAATGAGATTGAACTAGGTATTGAAATACCGACGATCGAATCTTGGGCAAGTAACATATCGATGACAAAGGGAACAACGTATGTTGTTATGCGGTTTGACCGATAAAGATCTTCGTAGAATATGTAGGAACCAATATGAGAATCCAGGTTCCGCTATTGGTTATTGACCGGAGATGAGTGTCGTTCATGTCTACATATTTCTCGAACCCGTAGGGTCCGCACGCTTAACGTTCGATGACGATCGGTATTATGAGTTTATGTATTTTGATGCAGTGAAGGTAGTTCGGAGTCCCGGATGTGATCACGGACATGACAAGGAGTCTCGAAATGGTCAAGACATAAAGATCGATATATTGGAAGGCTATGTTTGGACATCGGAATGGTTCCGGATGAGTTCGGGCATTTACCCGAGTACCGGGGGGTTACCGGAACCCCCCGGGGAGTCAATGGGCCTTATTGGGCCTTAGTGGGAGATACGAGGAGGGTGCCAGGTGGTGGGCGCGCCCCCAAGTCCAATCCGAATTGGGTGGGGGCCGGCCCCCCTTTCCTTCCCTCTCTCTCCCTCTTCCTTCTTCTCCTACTCGTACAAGGAAGGGGGGAAACCTACTCCTACTGGGAGTAGGACTCCCCCCTTGGGCGCGCCCTATGAGGGCCGGCTCTGCCCTCCTCCACTCCTTTAAATAAGGGGGAGGGGGGCACCCCATAGACACACAAGTTGATTGTTTAGCCGTGTGCGGTGCCCCCGCCCTCCACAGAATTCCACCTCGATCATATCATTGTAGTCCTGATGAAACTCTCCCTCGGCCTCAGCTGGATCAAGAGTACGAGGGACTTCACCGAGCTGAACGTGTGCAGATCGCGAAGGTGTCGTGTGTTCGGTAGTTGATCGGTTGGATTGCGAAGACGCTCGACTACATCAACCGTGTTTCATAATGCTTCCTCTTTCTATCTACGAGGGTACGTAGACATACTCTCCCCCTCTCGTTGTTGTGCATCTCCTAGATTGATCTTGCGTGATTGTATGATTTTTTTTGAGATACTGCATTCCCCAACAGTGGCATCAGAGCCAGGTCTATGCGTAGATGTTATATGCACGAGTAGAACACAATGGAGTTGTGGGCGTGGGTATATACATATTGCTTGCCGTCACTAGTTGATTCTTGATTCCGCGGTATTGTTGGATGAAGCGGCTCAGACCGACATTACGCGTACGCTTACGCGAGACTGGTTCTACCGACGTGCTTCGCACATAGGTGGCTAGTGGGTGTATGTTTATCCAACTTTAATTGAATCAGTTTCAATGAACAGGGTTCTTTCTAAAGATCAAAAAGCAATAACTATACTACATTGTGGTTTTTGATGTGTAGGTAAGAACTGTTCTTGCTAAGCCCGTAGCAGCCACATAAAACTTTCAACAACAAAGTAGTGGACTTCTAACCTATTTTTGCAGGGCATTTTGTGATGTGATATGGTCAAGACGTGATTATATAAATTGTTGTATGAGATGATCATGTTTTGTAACTGATACGTCTCCAACGTATCTATAATTTTTTATTGTTCCATGCTATTATATTATCTGTTTGGATGTTAATGGGCTTTATTATACACTGATATCTACTACACAACCTTCTTCTTGTAGATGTTGTTGGGCCTCCAAGTGTAGAGGTTTGTAGGACAGTAGCAAATTTCCCTCAAGTGGATGACCTAAGGTTTATCAATTCGTAGGAGGCGTAGGATGAAGATGGTCTCTCTCAAGCAACCCTGCAACCAAATAACAAAGAGTCTCTTGTGTCCCCAACACACTCAATACAATGGTAAATTGTATAGGAGCACTAGTTTGGCGAAGAGATGGTGATACAAGTGGTATATGGATGGTAGATAAAGGTTTTTGTAATCTGAAAATATAAAAACAGCAAGGTAACTAATGATAAAAGTGAGCACAAACGGTATTGCAATGCGTTGAAACAAGGCCTAGGGTTCATACTTTCACTAGTGCAAGTTCCCTCAACAATAATAACATAATTGGATCACATAACTATCCCTCAACATGCAACAAAGAGTCACTCCAAAGTCACTAATAGCGGAGAACAAACAGAGAGATTATGGTAGGGTACGAAACCACCTCAAAGTTATTCTTTCCAATCAATCCGTTGGGCTATTCTTATAATTGTCACAAACAGCCCTAGAGTTCGTACTAGAACAACACCTTAAGACACAAATCAACCAAAACCCTAATGTCACCTAGATACTCCAATGTCACCTCAAGTATCCCTGGGTATGATTATACGATATGCATCACACAATCTCGGATTCATCTATTCAACCAACACATAGAACCTCAAAGAGTGCCCCAAAGTTTCTACCGGAGAATCACAATGAAAATGTGTGCCAACCCCGATGCATAGGTTCATGGGTGGAACCCGCAAGTTGATCACCAAAACATACATCAAGTGAATCACGTGGTATCCCATTGTCACCACAGATACGCACGGCAAGACATACATCAAGTGTTCTCAAATCTTTAAAGACTCAATCCAATAAGATAACTTCAAAGGGAAAACTCAATCCATTACAAGAGAGTAGAGGGGTGGGGGGAAGAAACATCATAGGATCCAAATATAATAGCAAAGCTCGCGATACATCAAGATCGTATCACGTCAAGAACATGAGAGAGAGAGAGAGATCAAACACATAGCTACTGGTAGATACCCTCAGCCCCGAGGGAGAAATACTCCCTCCTCATCATGGACAGCACCGAGATGATGAAGATGGCCACCGGAGAGGGATTGCCCCCTCCTGCAGGGTGCCGGAACGGGTCTAGATTGGCTTTCGGTGGCTACAGAGGCTTCTGGCGGCGGAACTCCCAATCTATTATGCTCCCCGATCGTTTTAGGGTATATGGAGATATATAGGCAGAAGAAGTACGTTAGGGGAGCCACGAGGGGCCCACGAGGGTGGAGGGCGCGCCCAGGGGGGTGGGCGCGCCCCCCTGCCTCGTGGCTTCCTCGTTGCTTCCCTTATGTGGACTCCAAGTCTCCCGGGTTGCTTTCCTTCCAAAAATAAGTTCCGTGAAGTTTCAGGTCAATTGGACTCCGTTTGATTTTACTTTTCTGTGATACTCTAAAACAAGGAAAAAACAGAAACTGGCACTGGGCTCTGGGTTAATAGGTTAGTCCCAAAAATCATATAAAATAACATATAAATGCATATAAAACATCCAAGGTTGATAATATAATAGCATGGAACAATCAAAAATTATAGATACGTTGGAGACGTATCAGCATCCCCAAGCTTAATTCTTGCTCGTCCTCGAGTAGGTAAATGATAAAAACAATTTTTTTGATGTGGAATGCTACCTAACATATTTATCTAAGTAATTCTTCTTTATTTTGGCATAAATGTTCAGATCCATAAGATTCAAGACAAAATTTTAATATTGACATAGAAACAATAATACTTCAAGCATACTAACCAAGCAATCATGTCTTCTCAAAATAACATGGCCAAAGAAAGTTCATCCCTACAAAATCATATAGTTTGGTCATGCTCCATTTTCGTCACACAAGAATGCTCACATCATGCACAACCCCGATGACAAGCCAAGCAATTGTTTCATACTTTAGTAATCTCAAACTCATAAACCTTCACGCAGTACATGAGCGCAAGGCATGGACATAACACTATGGGTGGAATAGAATATGATGATGGGGGTTATGTGGAGAAGAAAAAAAGGACAAAGTCTCACATCGACGCGGCTAATCAATGGGCTAGGGAGATGCCCATCAATTGATGTCAATGCAAGGAGTAGGGTTTGCCATGGAACGGATGCACTAGAGGTATAAATGTATGAAAGCTCAACAAAAGAAACTAAGTGGGTGTGCATCCAACTTGCTCGCTCACGAAGACCTAGGGCACTTGAGGAGGCCCATTGTTGGAATATACAAGCCAAGTTCTATAATGAAAAATTCCCACTAGTGTATGAAAGTGACAAAACAAGAGACTCTTTATCATGAGGATTATGGTGCTACTTTGAAGCACAAGTGTGGCAAAGGATAGTAGCATTGTCCCTTCTCTCTTTTTCTCTCATTTTTTGGGCCTTCTATTTTTTATGGCCTTTCTCCCCCTTTTTTGGGCCTTCTCCCTTTTTTATGGCCTTTCTCTTTTTTATTTATTTCCTCACTTGGGACAATGCTCTAGAAAATGATGATCATCACACTTCTATTTATTTACAACTCAATGATTACAACTCGATGCTAGAACAAAAGATGACTCTATATGAATGCCTCCAGCGATGTACCGGGATATGCAATGAAGCAAGAGTGACATGTATGAAAGAATTATGAATGGTGGCTTTGCCACAAATACTATGTCAACTACATGATCATGCTAAGCAATACGACAATGATGAATGTGTCATGATAAACAGAATGGTGGAAAGTTGCATGGCAATATATCTCAGAATGACTATGGAAATGCCATAATAGGTAGGTATGGTGGCTGTTTTGACGAAGATATAAGAATGTTCATGTGTGAAAGAGCGTATCATATCATGGGGTTTGGATGCACCGGCGAAGTTTGCACCAACTCTCAATGTGAGAAAGGGCAATGCATGGTACCGAAGAGGCTAGCAATGACGGAAGGGTGAGAGTGCGTATAATTCATGGACTCAACATTAGTCATAAAGAACTCACATACTTATTGCAAAAATCTACAAGTCATCAAAAACCTCGGCATTACGCGCATGCTCCTAGGGGGATAGATTGGTAGGACAAGACCATCGCTCGTCCCCGACCGCCACTCATAAGGAAGACAATCAAATAACACAATGTTTACCATACGTGCATGCTACGGGACTTGCAAACTTCAAGACAAGTATTCCTCAAATTCACAACTACTCAACTGATACGTCTCCAACGTATCTATAATTTTTGATTGCTCCATGCTATATTATCTACTATTTTGGACATTATTGGGCTTTATTATCCACATTTATATTATTTTTGGGACTATCCTATTAACCGGAGGCCCAGCCTAGAATTGCTGTTTTTTTCCTGTTTTAGGTTCTCGAAGAAAAGGAATATCAAATGGAGTCCAAACGGAATGAAACCTTCGAGAACTTGATTTTCTCAACGAACAAGACCCGGGAGACTTGGATCCTACGTCAAGAAAGGAAACAGGAGGCCACGTGGTAGGGGGCGCGCCTGCCTACCCCAGGCACGCCCTCCACCCCCGTGGGCCCCCTGTTGCTCCACCGACGTACTCCTTCCTCCTATATATACCTACGTACCCCAAACAATCAGATACGGAGCCAAAAACCTAATTCCACCGCCGCAACTTTCTGTATCCACAAGATCCCATCTTGGGGCCTGTTCCGGAGCTCCGCCGGAGGGGGCATCGATCATGGAGGGCTTCTACATCAACACCATAGACTCTCCGATGAAGTGTGAGTAGTTTACCTCAGACCTACGGGTCCATAGTTAGTAGCTAGATGGCTTATTCTCTCTTTTTGGATCTCAATACAATGTTCTCCCCCTCTCTTGTGGAGAACTATTCGATGTAATCTTCTATTTGCGGTGTGTTTGTTGAGACCGATGAATTGTGGGTTTATGATCAAGTCTATCTATGAATAATATTTGAATCTTCTCTGAATTCTTTTATGTATGATTGGTTATCTTTGCAAGTCTCTTCGAATTATCAGTTTGGTTTGGCCTACTAGATTGATCTTTCTTGCAATGGGAGAAGTGCTTAGCTTTGGGTTCAATCTTGCGGTATCCTTTCCCGATGACAGTAAGGGCAGCAAGGCACATATTGTATTGTTGCCATCGAGGATAACAAGATGGGGTTTTATTCATATTGCATGAGTCTATCCCTCTACATCATGTCATCTTGCTTAAGGCGTTACTCTGTTTTTAACTTAATACTCTAGATGCATGCTGGATAGAGGTAGATGAGTGGAGTAATAATAGTAGATGCAGGCAGGAGTCGGTCTACTTGTCTCGGACGTGATGCCTATATACATGATCATACCTAGGTATTCTCATAACTATGCTCAATTATGTCAATTGCTCAACAGTAATTTGTTCACCCACTGTAGAATACTTATGCTCTCGAGAGAAGTCACTAGTGAAACCTATGGCCCCCAGGTCTATCTTCATCATATTAATCTCCTACTACTTAGTTATTTCCTTTGCTATTTACTTTGCCTTTTTATTACTTTGCATCTTTATCATAAAAATACCAAAAATATTATCTTATCATATCTATCAGATCTCACACTCGTAAGTGGCCTTATAGGGATTGACAACCCCTATTTGCGTTGGTTGCGAGGATTTATTTGTTTTGTGCAGGTACGAGGGACTCACGCGTAGCCTCCTACTGGATTGATATCTTGGTTCTCAAAAACTGAGGGAAATACTTATGCTACTTTGCTGCATCATCCCTTCCTCTTCGGGGAAAACCAACGCAGTGCTCAAGAGGTAGCAAGAAGGATTTCTGGCGCCGTTGCCGGGGAGGTCTACGCAAAAGTCAACATACCAAGTACCCATCACATACCCTTATCTCCCGGATTACATTATTTGCCATTTGCCTCTCGTTTTCCTCCCCCCCACTTCACCCTTGCCGTTTTATTTGCCCTCTCTCTCTATCCTCCCTCTCTTTCTCTATTTGCCTCTTTTTGCCCGCTTGCTTTTTGTTTGCTTGTGTGTTAGTTTGCTTGCTTGTCACGATGGCTCAAGATAATACTAAATTATGTGACTTCACCAATACCAACAACAATGATTTTATTAGCACTCCGATTGCTCCTCTTACCGATGCTGAATCTTGTGAAATTAATACTGCTTTGCTGAATCATGTCATGAAAGATCCGTTTTCCAGCCTTCCCAGTGAAGATGCCGCTACCCATCTAAATAGCTTCATTGATTTGTGTGACATGCAAAAGAAGAAAGATGTGGATAATGATATTGTTAAATTGAAGCTATTTCCTTTTTCGCTTAGAGATCATGCTAAAGCTTGGTTTTCGTCTTTGCCTAAAAATAGTATTGATTCATGGAATAAGTGCAAAGATGCTTTTATCTCTAAGTATTTTCCTCCCGCTAAGATCATCTCTCTTAGAAACGACATTATGAATTTGAAGTAACTTGATCATGAACATGTTGCACAAGCTTGGGAGAGAATGAAACTAATGATACGTAATTGCCCTACTCATGGTTTAAATTTGTGGATGATTATACAAAATTTTTATGCCGGATTGAATTTTTCTTCTAGAAATCTTTTAGATTCAGCCGTGGGAGGCACTTTTATGGAAATCACTTTAGGAGAAGCTACTAAACTCCTAGATAATATTATGGTTAATTATTCTCAATGGCATACTGAAAGATCTACTAATAAAAAGGTGCATGCGATCGAAGAAATTAATGTTTTGAGTGGAAAGACGGATGAACTTATGAAATTATTTGCTAGTAAGAGTGTTTCTTCTGATCCTAATGATATGCCCTTGTCTACTTTGATTGAGAATAATAATGAATCTATGGATGTGAATTTTGTTGGTAGGAACAATTTTGGTAACAACGCGTATAGAGGAAATTTTAACCCTACGCCTTATCCTAGTAATTCCTCTAATAATTATGGTAATTCCTACAACAATTCTTATGGAAACTATAATAAGATGCCCTCTGATTTTGAATCTAATATTAAAGAATTTATTACTTCGCAAAAGAATTTTAATGCTATGATTGAAGAAAAATTGCTTAGGATTGATGATTTGGCTAGGAACATTGATTGAATTTCTCTTGATGTTGATTCTTTGAAACTTAGATCTATTCCACCTAAGCATGATATCAATGAGACTCTCAAAGCCATGAGAATTTCCATTTATTAATGCAAAGAAAGAACCGCTAGGATGCGTGCTAAGAAAGATGCCTTTATAAGAGCGTGTTCTTCTAGTTGCTATGAAAATAAAGATGAAGATCTAAAAGTTATTGATGTGTCCCCTGTTAAATCTTTGTTTTGCAATATGAATCTTTATAATGATGGGACTGAATATGATCCACCTTTACCTAGAAGGCATTCTAATAATTCGGAATTTTTTGATCTTGATGCTAAAATTTATAAAAGTGGGATTGAAGAAATTAAAACCCTAGATGTTGCTAAACCCACTATTATGGATTTCAAGGAATTTAACTATGAAAATTGCTCTTTGATTGATTGTATTTCCTTGTTGCAATCCGTGCTAAATTCTCCTCACGCTTATAGTCAAAATAAAGCGTTTACTAAACACATCGTTGATGCCTTGATGCACTCTTATGAAGAAAAACTTGAATTGGAAGTTTCTATCCCTAGAAAACTTTATGATAAGTGGGAACCAACTATTAAAATTAAAATTAAAGATCATGAATGCTATGCTTTATGTGATTTGGGTGCTAGTGTTTCCACGATTCCAAAGACTTTGTGTGATTTGTTAGGTTTCCGTGATTTTGATGATTGCTCTCTAAACCTGCACCTTGCGGATTCTACTATTAAGAAACCTATGAGAAGAATTAATGATGTTCTTATTCTTGCAAATAGGAATTATGTGCCCGTAGATTTTATTGTTCTTGACATAGATTGCAATCCTTCATGTCCTATTATTCTTGGTAGACCTTTCCTTAGAACGATTGGTGCAATTATTGATATGAAGGAAGGAAATATTAGATTCCAATTTCCATTAAGGAAAGGCATGTAACACTTTCCTAGAAATAAAATTAAATTACCTTATGAATCTATTATTAGAGCCACTTATGGATTACCTACCAAAGATGTCAATACCTAGATCTATTCTTGCTTGTTATGCCTAGCTAGGGGCGTTAAACGATAGCACTTGTTGGGAGGCAACCCAATTTTATTTTTATTCCTCGGTTTTTGCTCCTGTTTAGTAATAAATAATTTATCTAGCCTCTGTTTTGGTTTTGTTTTTTGTGTTTAATTAGTGTTTGTTCCAAGTAGAACCGTTGGGAAGACTTGGGGAAAGTCTTGTTGAACTTGCTGTAAAAAACAGAAACTTTAGCGCTCACGAGAACTACTTTTATTTTTATTTGGAAGGTGCTATTTATTTAATTATTTTTTCAGATTATTAACAGATAAATTTTTCACGTCCAGAAATTTATTTTAGAATTTTGGGGGTTCCAGATCTTGCGCTAGCTACAGATTACTACAGACTGTTCTGTTTTTGACAGATTCTGTTTTTCGTGTGTTGTTTGCTTATTTTCATGAATCTATGGGTAGTAAAGTAGTTTATAAACCATAGAGAAGTTTTAATACAGTAGGTATAACACCAATATAAATAAAGAATGAGTTCATTACAGTACCTTGAAGTGGTCTTTTATTTTCTTTCGCTAACGGAGCTCACAAGATTTTCTACTTTAAGTTTTGTGTTGTGAAGGTTTCAAGTTTTGGGTAAAGATTTGATGGATTATGGACCAAGGAGTTGCAAGAGCATAAGCTTGGGGATGCCCATGGCACCCTCAAGACATTCTAAGGACACCTAAAAGCCAAAGATTGGGGATGCCTCGGAAGGCATCCCCTCTTTCGTCTACTTCTATCGGTAACTTTACTTGAAGCTATATTTTTATTCGCCACATGATATGTGTTTTGCTTGGAGCGTCTTGTATAATTTGAGTATTTATTTCTTAGCTTACCACAATCACCCTTGCTGTACACACCTTTTGAGAGAGCCATATATGATTTGGAATTTTTTAGAATACTCTATGTGCTTCGCTTATATCTTTTGAGTTATATAGTTTTGCTCTAGTACTTCACTTATATCTTTTAGAGCACGGTGGTGGATTTGTTTTATAGAAACTGTTGATCTCTCATGCTTCACTTAAATTATTTTGAGAGTCTTAAATAGCATGGTAATTTTCTTAAAATCCTAATATGCTTGCTATACAAGATTAATAATAGAACTTTCTTATGAGTGTGTTGAATACTATGATAAGTTTGATACTTGATAAATTTTTTGAGATATGGAGATGGTGATATTAAAGTTGTGCTAGTTGAGTAGTTGTGAATTTGAAGAATACTTGTGTTAAAGTTTGTGATTCCCGTAGCATGCACATATGGTGAACCATTATGTGATGAAGTCGGAGCATGATTTATTTATTGATTGTCTTCCTTATGAGTGGCGGTCGGGGACGAGCGATGGTATTTTCCTACCAATCTATCCCCCTAGGAGCATGCGCGTAATACTTTGCTTTGATAACTTGTAGATTTTTGCAATAAGTATATGAGTTCTTTATGACTAATGTTGAGTCCATGGATTATACACACTCTCACCCTTCCACCTTTGCTAGCCTCTCTAATACCACGCACCTTTCGCCGGTATCATACACCCACCATATACCTTCCTCAAAACAGCCACCATACCTACCTATTATGGCATTTCCATAGCCATTCCGAGATATATTGCCATGCAACTTTCCACCGTTCCATTTATTATGACACACTCCATCATTGTCATATTGCTTAGCATGATCATGTAGTCGACATCGTATTTGTGGCAAAGCCACCATTCATAATTCTTTTCATACATGTCACTCATGAGTCATTGCATATCCCGGTACACCGCCGGAGGCATTCATATAGAGTCATACTTTATTCTAAGTATCGAGTTGTAATTGTTGAGTTGTAAGAAAAATAAAAGTGTGATGGTCATCATTATTAGAGCATTGTCCCAGTGAGGAAAGGATGATGGAGACTATGATTCCCCCACAAGTCGGGATGAGACTACAGACGAAAAAAAGAGGCCATAAAAAAAAAGAGAAAAGACCCAAATAAAAAAAATGACAGAAAAAGAGAGAAGGGACAATATTACTATCCTTTTACCACACTTGTGCTTCAAAGTAGCACCATGATCTTCATAGTAGAGAGTCTCTCATGTTATCACTTTCATATACTAGTGGGAATTTTTCATTATAGAACTTGGCTTGTATATTCCAATGATGGGCTTCCCCGAAATGCCCTAGGTCTTCATGGGCAAGCAAGTTGGATGCACACCCACTTAGTTTCTTTTTGAGCTTTCATATACGTATAGCTCTAGTGCATCCGTTGCATGGCAATCCCTACTCACTCTCATTGATATCTATTGATGGGCATCTCCATAGCCCGTTGATACGCCTAGTTGATGTGAGACTATCTTCTCCATTGTTGTCTTCTCCACAACCACCACTCTATTCCACCTATAGTGCTATATCCATGGCTCACGCTCATGTATTGCGTGAAGATTGAAAAAGTTTTGAGAATGTCAAAAGTATGAAACAATTGCTTGGCCTGTCATCGGGGTTGTGCATGATTTAAATATTTTGTGTGGTGAAGATGGAGCATAGCCAGACTATATGATTTTTTAGGGATAACTTTATGTGGCCATGTTATTTTGAGAAGACATAATTGCTTTGTTAGTACGCTTGAAGTATTATTATTTTTATGTCAATATGAACTCTTGTCTTGAATCTTTCGGATCTGAATATTCCTTCCACAATTAAGAAGAATTACATTAAAATTATGCCAAGTAGCACTCCACATAAAAAATTCTGTTTTTATCATTTACCTTCTCGAGGACGAGCCAGAATTAAGCTTGGGGATGCTTGATACGTCTCCAACATATCTATAATTTTTGATTACTCCATGCTATATTATCTACTATTTTGGACATTATTGGGCTTTATTATCCACTTTTATATTATTTTTGGGACTAACCTATTAACCGGAGGCCCAGCCCAGAATTGCTGTTTTTTCCTATTTTAGGGTTTCCAAGAAAAGGAATATCAAACGGACTCCAAACGGAATGAAACCTTCAGGAACGTGATTTTCTCAACGAACAAGACCGGGGAGAATTGGACCCTACGTCAAGAAAGGAAACAGGAGGCCACGAGGTAGGGGGGGGGGCGCCTGCCTACCCCAGGCGCGCCCTCCACCCTCGTGGGCCCCCTGTTGCTCCACCGACGTACTCCTTCCTCCTATATATACCTACGAACCCCCAAACGATCAGATATGGAGCCAAAAACCTAATTCCACCGCTGCAACTTTCTGTATCCATGACATCCCATCTTGGGGACTGTTCCGGTGCTCCGCCGGAGGGGGCATCGATCACGGAGGGCTTCTACATCAACACCATAACCTCTCGGATGAAGTGTGAGTAGTTTACCTCAGACCTACGGGTCCATAGCTAGTAGCTAGATGGCTTCTTCTCTCTTTTTGGATCTCAATACAATGTTCTCCCCCTCTCTTGTGGAGAACTATTCGATGTAATCTTCTTTTTGCGGTGTGTTTGTTGAGATCAATGAATTGTGGGTTTATGATCAAGTCTATCTATGAATAATATTTGAATCTTCTCTGAATTCTTTTATGTATGATTGGTTATCTTTGCAAGTCTCTTCGAATTATCAGTTTGGTTTGGCCTACGAGATTGATCTTTCTTGCAATGGGAGAAGTGCTTAGCTTTGGGTTCAATCTTGCGGTGTCCTTTCCCGGTGACAGTAAGGGCAGCAATGTACGTATTGTATTGTTTCCATCAAGGATAACAAGATGGGGTTTTCTTCATATTGCATGAGTCTATCCCTCTACATCACGTCTTCTTGCTTAAGGCGTTACTCTGTTTTTAACTTAATACTCTAGATGCATGCTGGATAGCGGTCGATGAGTGGAGTAATAGTAGTAGATGCAGGCAGGAGTCGGTCTACTTGTCTCGGACGTGATGCCTATATACATGATCATACCTAGATATTCTCATAACTATGCTCAATTCTGTCAATTGCTCAACAGTAATTTGTTCACCCACCGTAGAATACTTATGCTCTCGAGAGAAGCCACTAGTGAAACCTATGGCCCCCGGGTCTATCTTCATCATATTAATCTCCTACTACTTAGTTATTTCCTTTGCTATTTCCTTTGCCTTTATTTTACTTTGCATCTTTATCATAAAAATACCAAAAATACTATCTTATCATATCTATTAGATCACTGTCGTAAGTGTTCTTATAGGGATTGACAACCCCTATTTGCGTTGGTTGTGAGGATTTATTTGTTTTGTGCAGGTACGAGGGACTCGCGCGTAGCCTCCTACTGGATTGATACATTGGTTCTCAAAAACTGAGGGAAATACTTACGCTACTTTGCTGCATCATCCCTTCCTCTTCGGGGAAAACCAACACAGTGCTCAAGAGGTAGCATCAACTAGCACGACTTTGATATTATTACCTCCATATCTCAAAACAATCATCAAGTATCAAACTTCTCTTAGTATTCAATGCACTCTGTATGAAAGTTTTTATTATACCCAACTTGGATGCCTATCATATTAGGACTAGTTTCATAACTAAAGCAAACTATCATGATGTTCTAAAGACTCTCAAAATAATATAAGTGAAGCATGAGAGTTCATCTATTTCTATAAAATAAAACAACCACCGTGCTCTAAAAAGATATATGTGAAGCACTAGAGCAACAACAAACTACTCCGAAAGATATAAGTGAAGATCAATGAGTAGTCGAATAATTATGCAACTATATGAAGACTCTCTAACATTTAATAATTTCAGATCTTGGTATTTTATTCAAACAGCAAGCAAAACTAAAGAAAATAAAATGGCGCTCCAAGCAAAACACATATCATGTGGCGAATAAAAATATAGCTCCAAGTAAAGTTACCAATGAACAAAGACAAAAGAGGGGATGTCATCCGGGGCATCCCCAGGCTTAGGCTCTTGGTTATACTTGAATATTACCTTGGGGTGCCTTGGGCATCCCTAAGCTTAGGATCTTGCCACTCCTTATTCCATAGTCCATCGAATCTTTACCCAAAACTTGAAAACTTCACAACACAAAACTTAACAGAAAACTCGTAAGCTCCGTTGGCGAAAGAAAACAAAACACCAGTTCAAGGTACTGTAATGAACTCATTATTTATTTATATTAGTGTAATATCTACTTTATTCCAGCTTATCTATGGTTCATACCCTCCGATACTACTCATAGATTCATCAAAATATGCAAACAACACACCGAAAACAGAATCTGTCAAAACAGAACAGTCTGTAGTAATCTGGATCAAACGTATACTTATGGAACTCATAAAATTCCCAAATAAATTGGTGGACCTGAGTAATTTGTCTATTAATCATCTTCAAAAATAATTAACTAAATAGGACTCTCCGAATAAAAATGGCAGCAATTCTCGTGAGCGCTAAAGTTTCTTTTTTTTACAGCATGATCATAAAGACTTCACCCAAGTCTTCCCAAAGGTTCTACTTGGCACAAACACTAATTAAACACATAAAACCACATCTAAACAGAGGCTAGATGAATTATTTATTAATAAACAGGATCAAAAATCAAGGAACAAAAATAAAGTTGGGTTGCCTCCCAACAAGCGCTATCGTTTAACGCCCCTAGCTAGGCATGATGATTTCAATGATGCTCACATAAAAGATTAGAATTGAAACATAAAGAGAGCATCATGAAGAATATGACTAGCACATTTAAGTCTAACCCTCTTCCTATGCATAGGGATTTTGTGAGCAAACAACTTATGGGAACAATAATCAACTAGCATTGGAAGGCAAAACAAGCATAACTTCAAAACATTAAGCACATAGAGAGGAAACTTGATATTATTGCAATTCCTACAAGTGTATATTCCTCCCTCATAATAATTTTCAGTAGCATCATGAATGAATTCAACAATATAATCAGCACCTAAAGCATTCTTTTCATGATCTACAAGCATAGAAATTTTATTACTCTCCACATAAGCAAAGTTCTTCTCATTCAGAATAGTGGGAGTATCATAAGAAACTCGAATACTATAAATTGTTTCCACATTAAAAGAGTGATGTTCAGAAAAGGGGTAATCATAATCATGACAAGTTTTATAAATATAATCACTACTTTTTATAGCATAAGTATCATCAAATAATCATCATATGTAGGAGGCATGCTATCATCATTATAAAATTGCATATCAAAACTTGGGAGACTAAAAATATCATCTTCATTAAACGTAGCATCCCAAAGCTTGGGACAAACATCAATTGCAGCAAATATATTCTCAAAAACATCATCTTCATCAAACATAGCATCCCCAAGCTTCGGCCTTTTCATATCATAAGCATAATCACTCTCATAATTAATAGTATGGATAGCACCAATAGTATAGCAATTATCATATTATTCCAAGCAAGTGCCAAAAAGATTTTCAAGATCATAAGAAGTATCATTATTTTCCACAATTATGTTTTCATGAGGCACAATAGTAATTGGAGCAGCATTATTTGAGAGAGATATCTTTTTACCTCTCTTCCTTATTCTTTTCTTCTTCTTCACCACAACATGTGTGGGTTCAATCCTATTTTCGGAGCTCCTTATTAATGAGATTGGTTGAATAGGAGGCTCCTCCTCATTACCTGATTCATCATAAGATATAATAGAAGGGTATTGGGAAGTCTCTTCCCTTTCGTTAGTATTCTCTTCATCCTCTATTTGTTTTCTTTTCTTTATGTAATTGGCAATATAAGGATTTTCAATGCAATTCATCGCACAATACATATAAATTTCCTCTAGATCTAATCCAAGAAGTTTATAACGGGAAAATTCTGGAAGATAGTTAGTTATACATTTCATTTCTTCGTAGCCCATAAGAAAACTAAGTTCATTATAATGTGCAAGGGAAACCAAGTCATCATAATTTTTGGACACGATTAGATCATGAAACAATTTGCATCGGATAGCTAAATGACCTTGTTCATTGCAAAGTCCACAAGCACGGCCAAGAAAATTTAAATTTTCAGGACAATCATCTAGCCTTTCTTGCAACAATTTAGTTTCTAAGTACTTATGCCTCATGCAATATCTATCTTCCCTATTTGATGTGTACTTACAAACCCAATGCACTCCACGAAAATTGACATGTTTATAGGAGACATTCTCATCATAACTAGTGCAATCATCATTAGTACCATGGACATTCAAGGAGTTCATACTAACAACATTGCAATCATGCTCATCATTCAAAGATTTAATGCCAAACATTTTAATGCATTCTTATTCTAACACTTTGGAAAAAAATTTCCTTTCCATCATACTCACGAAAGATATTAAAAAGATGAAGCGTATGAGGTAGACTCAATTCCATTTTTTTGTAATTTTCTTTTATAAACTAAACTAGTGATAAAACAAGAAAGTAAAAGACTCGATTGCAAGATCTAAAGATATACCTTCAAGCACTAACCTCCCCGACAATGGCGCCAGAAAAGAGCTTGATGTCTACTACACAACCTTCTTCTTGTAGACGTTGTTGGGCCTCCAACTGCAGAGGTTTGTAGGACAGTGGCAAATTTCCCTCAAGTGGATGACCTAAGGTTTATCAATCCGTAGGAGGCATAGGATCAAGATGGTCTCTCTCAAGCAACCCTGCAACCAAATAACAAAGAGTCTCTTATGTCCCCAACACACCCAATACAATGGTAAATTGTATAGGTGCACTAGTTCGGCGAAGAGATTGTGATACAAGTGGTATATGGATGGTAGATAAATATTTTTGTAATCTGAAAATATAAAACAGCAAGGTAACTAATGATAAAAGTGAGCACAAATGGTATTGCAATGCGTTGAAACAAGGCCTAGGGTTCATACTTTCACTAGTGCAAGTTCCCTCAACAATAATAACATAATTGGATCACATAACTATCCCTCAACATGCAACAAAGAGTCACTCCAAAGTCACTAATAGCGGAGAACAAACAAAGAGATCATGGTAGGGTACGAAACCACCTCAAAGTTATTCTTTCCAATCAATTCGTTGGGCTATTCCTATAAGTGTCACAAACAGCCCTAGAGTTAGTACTAGAATAACACCTTAAGACACAAATCAACCAAAACCCTAATGTCACCTAGATACTCCAATTTCACCTCAAGTATCCGTGGGTATGATTATACGATATGCATCACACAATCTCAGATTCATCTATTCAACCAACACATAGAACCTCAAAGAGTGCCCCAAAGTTTCTACTGGAGAATCATGACGAAAACGTGTACCAACCCCTATGCATAGGTTCATGGGCGGAACCCACAATTTGATCACCAAAACATACATCAAGTGAATCACGTGGTATCCCATTGTCACCACAGATACGCACGGCAAGACAAACATCAAGTGTTCCTAAATCTTTAAAGACTCAATCCGATAAGATATCTTTAAAGGGAAAACTCAATCCATTACAAGAGAGTAGAGGGGGGGAAGAAACATCATAGGATCCAAATATAATAGCAAAGCTCGCGATACATCAAGGTCGTATCACCTCAAGAACACGAGAGAGAGAGAGAGATCAAACACATAGCTACTGGTACATACCCTCAGCCCCAAGGGAGAACTACTCCCTCCTCGTCATGGAGAGCACCGGGATGATGAAGATGGCTACCGGAGAGGGATTGCCCCCTCCGGCTGGGTGCCAGAACGGGTCTAGATTGGATTTCGGTGGCTACGGAGGCTTCTGGCGGCGGAACTCCCGATCTATTGTGCTCCCCGATCGTTTTAGGGTATATGGAGATATATAGGCACAAGAAGTATGTCAGGGGAGCCACGAGGGGCCCACGAGGGTGGAGGGCGCACCCAGGGGGTGGGCGTGCCCCCTGCCTCGTGGCTTCCTCATTGCTTCCCTTACGTGGACTCCAAGTCTCCCGAGTTGCTTTCGTTCCAAAAATAAGTTCCATGAAGTTTCAGGTCAATTGGACTCCGTTTGATTTTCCTTTTCTACGATACCCTAAAACAAGGAAAAAACAGAAACTGGCACTAGGCTCTGGGTTAATAGGTTAGTCCCAAAAATCATATAAAATAGCATATAAATGCATGTAAAACATCCAAGGTTGATAATATAATAGTATGGAACAAGAAAAAAATATATATACGTTGGAGAATTATCATACACTTTTATATTATTTTTGGGATTAACCTACTAACCCAAGGCCGAGAGAAAATTGCTGTTTTTTTGCCTATTTCAGTGTTTCACAGAAAAGGAATATCAAACGGAATCCAAATGGAATGAAACCTTCGGGAGAGTTATTTTTGTAACAAACGTGATCCAGGGGACTTGGAGTAGACGTCAAGAAAGAAAAGAGGGAGCCACGAGGCAGGGAGGCGTGCCTGCCCCCTTGGGCGCGCCCCCACCCTCGTGGACCCCTGGCAGCTCCACCGACCTACTTCTTCCTCCTATATATATCCACATACCCCAAAAACATCCAGGAGCACCACGAAACCCTATTTCCCCCGCCGCAACCTTCTGTACCCAAGAGATCCCATCTTGGGGCCTTTCCGGAGCTCCGCCGGAGGGGCAATCGATCACGGAGGGCTTCTACATCAACACCATAGCCTCTCCGATGATGTGTGAGTAGTTTACCACAGACCTTCAGGTCCATAGTTATTAGCTAGATGGCTTCTTCTCTCTCTTTGGATCTTAATACAATGTTCTCCTCGATCTTCTTGGAGATCTATTTGATGTAACTCTTTTTGCGGTGTGTTTGTCGAGATGCGATCAATTGTGGGTTTATGATCAAGTTTATCTATGAACAATATTTGATTCTTCTCTGAAATCTTTTATGTATGATTGGTTATCTTTGGAAGTCTCTTCGAATTATCAGTTTGGTTTGGCCTACTAGTTTGATCTTTCTTGCAATGGGAGAAGTGCTTAGCTTTGGGTTCAATCTTGCGGTGTCCTTTCCCAGTGACAGCAGGGGCAGCAAGGCACGTATTGTATTGTTTCCATCGAGGATAAAAATATGGGGTTTATATTATATTGCTTGAGTTTATCCCTCTACATCATGTCATCTTGCCTAATGCATTACTCTGTTCTTATGAACTTAATACTCTAGATGCATGCTGGATAGCGGTTGATGTGTGGAGTAATAGTAGTAGATGCAGAATCGTTTCGGTCTACTTGTCGCCTATGTGATGCCTATATAGATGATCATGCCTAGTTATTCTCATAATTATGCACTTTTTCTATCAATTGCTCGACAGTAATTTGTTCACCCACCGTAATACTTATGCTATCTTGAGAGCAGCCACTAGTGAAACCTATGGACCCCGGGTCTTTCTTTTATCATATAAGTTTTCAATCTATTTTATTTTGCAATCTTTACTTCCGATCTATATCATAAAAATACCAAAAATATTTATCTTATTATTATTATCTCTATCAGATCTCACTCTCGTAAGTGACCATGAAGGGATTGACAACCCCTTTATCGCGTTGGTTGTGAGGTTCTTATTTGTTTGTGTAGGTACGAGGGACTTGCATGTAGTCTCGTACTGGATTGATACCTTGGTTCTCAAAAACTGAGGGAAATACTTACGCTACTTTGCTGCATCGCCCTTTCCTCTTCAAGGGGAAACCAACGCAGTGCTCAAGAGGTAGCAGTAACACAATTATCGGCAACTTGCAGGAGCCATATGGTTCTCTCTTTATTGTATAAAATGCAATCACCATGTAATTGCTTTACTTTATCACTAGGCGATAGCGATAGTCATAGAAGCAATAGTTGGCGAGACGACAGTGACGCTACAATGGAGATCATGGTGTCAAGCTGGTGATGATGGTGATCATAACAGTGCTTTGGAGATGGGGATCAAAGGCACAAGATGATGATGGCCATATCATATCACTTATATTGATTGCATGTGTTGTTTATCCTTTATGCATCTTATTTTGCTTAGTACGACGGTAGCATTATAAGATGATATCTCACTAAATTTCAAGGTATAAGTGTTCTCCCTGAGTATGCACCATTGCTACAGTTCGTCGTGCCGAGACACCACGTGATGATCGGGTGTGATAAGTGATACGTCTCCAATGTATCTACTTTTCCAAACACTTTTGCCCTTGTTTTGGACTATAACTTGCATGATTTGAATGGAACTAACTCGGACTGATGCTGTTTTCAGCAGAATTGCCATGGTGTTATTTTTATGCAGAAATAAAAGCTATTGGAATGACCTGAAAATCAACGGAGAATATTTTTGGAATATATAAAAAATACTGCCGAAAGAATCAAGGCCAGGGGGCAACAGCCTGTCCACGAGTGTGGGGGGAGCGCGCCCCCTGCCTCATGGGCCCCCTGGTGCTCCACCGACCTCAATTCCAACTCCATATATTCATGTTTGGGGAGAAAAAAATTAGAGAGAAGGATTCATCGTGTTTTACGATACAGAGCCGCCGCCAAGCCCTAATCTCTCTCGGGAGGGCTGATCTGGAGTCCGTTTGGGGCTCCGGAGAGGGGAATACGTCACCATCGTCATCATGAACCTTCCTCCATCACCAACTTCATGATGCTCACCGCCGTGCATGAGTAATTCCATCGTAGGCTTGCTGGACGGTGATGGGTGGGATGAGATTTATCATGTAATCGAGTTAGTTTTGTTAGTATCCATTATGTTCTGAGATTGATGTTGCTATGACCTTGCTATGCTTAATGCTTGTCACTAGGGTCCGAGTGCCATGATTTCATATCTGAACCTATTATGTTTTCCTGAATATATGTGAGTTCTTGATCCTATCTTGCAAGTCTATAGTCACCTATTATGTGTTATGATCCATTAACCCCGAAGTGACAATAATCGGGATACTTACCGGTGATGACCGTAGTTTGAGGAGTTCATGTATTCACTAAGTGTTAATGCTTTGGTCCGGTACTCTATTAAAAGGAGGCCTTAATATCCCTTAGTTTTCAATAGGACCCCAATGCCATGGGAGGGTAGGACAAAAGATGTCATCCAAGTTCTTTTCCATAAGCACATATGACTATATCCGGAATACATGCCTACATTACATTGATGAACTGGAGCTAATTCTGTGTCACCCTATGTTATAACCATTGCATGAGGAATCGCATCCAACATAATTATCCATCACTGATCCATTGCCTACGAGCTTTTCATATATTGATCGTCACTTATTTACTTTTCTGTTGCTACTCGTACAATCACTATAAAACCAAAACTGCTACCGTTACTTTTGCCACCGTTACCACTACTATCATATTACTTTTCTACTAAATACTTTGCTGCAAATATTAAGTTTCCAGGTGTGGTTGAATTGATAACTCAGCTGCTAATACTTGAGAATATTCTTTCGCTCCCCTTGTGTCGAATCAATAAATTTGGGTTGAATACTCTACCGTCGAAAACTGTTGCGATCCCCTATACTTGTGGGTTATGAAGACTATTTTCTGGCGCTGTTTCCGGGGAGCATAGCTCTATTCTTTGAGTCACTTGGGATTTATATCTACTGATCACTATGAAGAACTTGAAAGATAAAAGAACTAAGATTTTTCCCTCAACTACGAGGGGAGGTAAGGAAGTGCCATCTAGCTCTGCACTTGATGCACCTTCTGTGTTGAGTAAACTTGCGACACCTACTCCTGCTATTCATTCTGATATGTCGCATGTTATTGATGATGCCACATTGATGATGCCACTTCTGCTTTTCATGATACTTATGATGAAACTACTTCTATGCTTGATAACATTGTGCCACTAGGTGAATTTCTTGATGAACAACTTGCTAGGGTTAGAGAAATGAAATTAGAAACTGATAATATTGATGAAAGTGTTGATGAAGATTATCCCCCTAGATATGAATTGCCTGTTGTGCCTGAGGGTTATGTTATGGATGAAGAAACGGCTAGAGACTTCTTAGCTTGCAATGATAGATATGATCTTAAGAAATTATTAGCTAAGCTTAAAGGAAAGTCTTTGAAAGCTAGAATGAAACATGACCCTGCTTTTGCTACTTCACCTATCTTTATTACTGATAAGGATTATGATCTCTCTGTCGATCCTGAGTTAATTACTTTTGTTGAATCCGATTCTTTCTATGGTTATGAATCTGAAACTGTTGTGGCACATCTTACTAAATTAAATGATATAGCCACCCTGTTTAGTCATAATGAGAAAACTCGCTATTACTTTATCCTTAAGTTGTTTCCGTTCTCATTAAAGGGTGATGCTAAAACATGGTTTAATTCACTTTATCCTGGTTGTGTGCGTATTCCCCGGGATATGATTTATTCACCCGCTCATAAGAAACAGGCTGCCTTAAGGGAAATATATAATTTTGTGCAAATTGAAGAAGAGAGTCTCCCACAAGCTTGGGGGAGGCTTCTCCAATTACTTAATGCTTTGCCTGATCATCCTCTCAAGAAAAATGAAATACTTGATATCTTTTATAATGGACTAACCGATGCTTCCAGAGACTACCTGGATAGATGTGCTGGTTGTGTTTTTAGGGAAAGAACTTTTGATCAAGCTGAATTGCTATTGAATGATATGTTGAGTAATGAAAATTATTGGACACTTCCTGAACCAACTCCTAAGCCAACTCCGAAGAAAAGGGGTATTCTATTCCTCAGTCCTGAAGATATGCAAGAGGCAAAGAAATCTATGAAATAAAAAGCTATAAAAGATGAAGATGTTAAGAATTTACCACCTATTGATGAAATACATGGTCTTGATAACCCGACACAGGTAGTAAAGGTAAATTCTCTCTATAGATTTGATGAAGGTGATATTCCTTGTAATAAGTCTTCTAGCCAATGCTTATATGAGTTTGATAAATTTATTGTTAAGCAAGAAAACTTCAATGCTTATGTTGGTGGACAATTGAAATGCAATGCTGATATGCTTGAACAGGTGAGTGATTATATGTCTAGAGTTAAAGGTGAACTTAAACTTATTAGTAAACATGCTTCTATGGTTACCACTCAAGTAGAACAAGTACTTAAGGCTCAGAATGATTTGCTCAATGAATTAAATAATAAGAAAAATGATATTGCTGTTAGAGTTATGACTAGAGGGGTAAAATGACTCAGGAACCTTTGTATCCTGAGGGCCACCCTATGAGAATTGAGCAATATTCTCAGAGAACTAATGTTGATGCACCTAGTTCTTCTAAGAAGAAGAAAAAGAAAAATGATAGGACTTTGCATGATTCTAGTGAACCTGTTGTTGACACACCTGAGAATCCCAGTGATATTTCTATTTCTGATGCTGAAACACAATCTGGTAATGAACATCAACCTAGTGATAATGTTAATGATGATGTTCATGTTGATGCTCAACCTAGCAATGATAATGATGTAGAGATTGAACCTGGTGTTGATCTTGATAACCCACAATCAAAGAATCAATGTTATGATAAGAGAGACTTTGTTGCTAGGAAGCATGGTAATGAAAGAGAACCATGGGTTCAGAAACCCATGCCCTTTCCCCCCTAAACCATCCAAGAAAAGGGATGATGAGGATTTTGAGCGCTTTGCTGAAATGATTATACCTACGTTTTTGCGTATGCGTTTGACTGATACGCTTAAAATGAACCTTTATGCTAAGTACATGAAGGATATTGTTACTAATAAAGTAAGGATACCGGAAGCTGAAATTTCCACCATGCTTGCTAATTACACTTTTAAGGGTGGAATATCAAAGAAACTTGGAGATCTAGGAGTGCCAACTATACCATGCTCCATTAAAAGAAACTATGTTAAAACTGCTTTATGTGATCTTGGAGCCGGTGTTAGTGTTATGCCTCTCTCTTTGTATCGTAGACTTGATTTGAATAAGTTGACACCTACTGAAAGATCTTTGCAAATGGCTGATAAATCAACTGCTATACCTGTCGGTATTTGTGAGGATGTGCCTATTGTAGTTGCAAACGTTACTATTTTAACGGACTTTGTTATTCTTGATATTCCCGAGGATGATAGTATGTCGATTATCCTTGGTAGACCCTTTTTGAATACCGTAGGGGATGTTATTGATTGCAACAAAGGCAATGTCACTTTTCATGTTAATGGTAATGAGTATACGGTACACTTTCCGAGGAAACAACCTCAAGTCCATAGTATCGATTCTATTGGAAAATTTTCAACACTTATTATAGAAGGTTTTGAATTTCCTCTTCCTACTGACAAGAAGAAATATGATATTCTTATTGTTGGGGATGTGCATATCCCCGTTGAGGTAACCTAGTGTTATTCGAAATTCTCCGGTTTCATGCGATTCTGAATGAGTTTGTTAACAAGACTTGATCAACCTTGTTAGTGGATTCCTTTTGATGAGCTTGAGATGGATGAAGTTAGAAAGCACAACTTTCTGTACCCTCTTTTTACTTTCTGTTATTTATATTAAATAAAGCAAAAATAGTATTTTCTGTCTGTTTTCTGAATTATCCTTGTAATAAAAAATACCCCCAAAATAAAAGTTCTCCAGATGTCCCGAAAATGAAATACATTTTTTCTATAATATTTAAGAATTATTGGCACTGAGAACACACTAGGGGGACCCACCATGTGCCCACGAGGGTGGAGTGAGCGCCCTACCCCCTGGGCGCTCCCCCTGCCTCGTGGACCCCACGCGGGTCACCTCCACTTATTCTTGCACCCACACACTTCATCTTCCTCCAGAAAAAATCATCCACCAGCTCAAACTCGAGTTCTAGCTAGTCTTGCTGCCATTTTTGATCTCCTTACTCAAAGCTCCATTCACAAAACTGCTTTGAGGAGGACGGAGGCAGCTTGCCTCCAAGCTGCAGCTCATGAGGCATTGCCGCTGCATCTCAGTACGACCCCAGCTACAACTTTGATCCATGGGCATGGACCAACTTAGGCCAAAAGCCTAAGCTTGGGGTAGTATGTATTTCCACCGACATTACATTCATGTTCACACACTCATGCCAGTTGTCGGTGCTCATACTGTTGGGGAACGTAGTAATTTCAAAAAAAATCCTACGCACACGCAAGATCATGGTGATAAATAGCAACGAGAGGGGAGAGTGCGATCTACGTACCCTTGTAGATCAACAACGGAAGCGTTTGGTTGATGTAGTCGTACGTCTCCACGGCTCGACCGATCAAGCACCGAAACTACGACACCTCCGAGTTCTAGCACACGTTCAACTCGATGATGATCCCCGGACTCCGATCCAGCAAAGTGTCGGGGAAGAGTTCTGTTAGCACGACGGCGTGGTGACGATCTTGCTGTACTACTGTCGCAGGGCTTCGCCTAAGCACTGCTACAATATTATCGAGGACTATGGTGGCAGGGGGCGCAACACACGGCTAAGAATATGATTACGTGGATCAACTTGTGTTCCTCTAGGGTGCCCCTGCCTCTGTATATAAAGTCTCAAGGGGGGGGGGTGCGGCCGTCCTAGGAGAGGCGCGCCAGGAGTCCTACTCCCTCCGGGAGTAGGATCCCCCCCCAATCCTACTTGGAATAGGATTCGCGGAGGGGGGAAAAGAGGAAGGGGGGCTTCCCCCCTCTCCTTGTCCTATTCAGACCAAGGGAGGGGAGGGGCGCGCGGCCCATCTCTGGCTGCCTCTTCTCTTTTCCACTAAGGCCCACTAAGGCCCATATATCTCCCGGGGGGTTCCGGTAACCTCCCGGTACTCTGGTAAAATCTCGATTTCACTCGGAACACTTCCGATATCCAAACATAGGCTTCCAATATATCAATCTTTATGTCTCGACCATTTCGAGACTCCTCATCATGTCCATGATCACATCCGGGACTCCGAACAACATTCGGTACATCAAAACGTATAAACTCATAATATAACTGTCATCGAAACCTTAAGCGTGCGGACCCTACGGGTTCGAGAACAATGTAGACATGACCGAGACATGTCTCCGGTCAATAACCAATAGAGGGACCTGGATGCCCATATTGGCTCCTACATATTCTACGAAGATCTTTATCGGTCAGACCGCATAACAACATACGTTGTTCCCTTTGTCATCGGTATGTTACTTGCCCGAGATTCGATCGTCGGTATCCAATACCGAGTTCAATCTCGTTACCGGCAAGTCTCTTTACTCGTTCCGTAATACATCATCCCGCAACTAACTCATTAGTTGCAATGCTAGCAAGGCTTAAGTGATGTGCATTACCGAGAGGGCCCAGAGATACCTCTCCGACGATCGGAGTGACAAATCCTAATCTCGAAATACACCAACCCAACATGTACCTTTGGAGACACCTGTAGAGCACCTTTATAATCACCCAGTTACGTTGTGACGTTTGGTAGCACACAAAGTGTTCCTCTGGCACACGGGAGTTGCATAATCTCATAGTCATAGGAACATGTATAAGTCATGAAGAAAGCAATAGCAACATACTAAACGATCGGGTGCTAAGCTAATGGAATGGGTCATGTCAATCAGATCATTCAACTACTGATGTGATCCCGTTAATCAAATAACAACTCTTTGTCTATGGTTAGGAAACATAACCATATTTGATTAACGAGCTAGTCAAGTAGAGGCATACTAGTGACACTCTGTTTGTCTATGTATTCACACATGTATTATGTTTCCGGTTAATACAATTCTAGCATGAATAATAAACATTTATCATGAGATAAGGAAATAAATAATAACTTTATTATTGCCTCTAGGGCATATTTCCTTCAGTCTCCCACTTGCACTAGAGTCAATAATCTAGATTAGACAGTAATGATTCTAACACCCATGGAGTTTTGGTGTTAATCATGTTTTGCTCGTGGAAGAGGCTTAGTCAACGGGTCTGCTACATTCAGCTCCGTATGTATCTTGCAAATTTCTATGTCTCCCACCTGGACTAGATCCCGGATGGAATTGAAGCATCTCTTGATGTGTTTGGTTCTCTTGTGAAATCTGGATTCCTTTGCCAAGGCAATTGCACAAGTATTGTCACAAAAGATCTTCATTGGACCCGATGCAGTAGGTATGACACCTAGATCGGATATGAACTCCTTCATCCAGACTCCTTCATTTGCTACTTCCGAAGCAGCTATGTACTCCCCTTCACATGTAGATCCCGCCACGACGCTTTGTTTAGAACTGCACCAACTGACAGCTCCACTGTTTAATGTAAACACGTATCCGGTTTGCGATTTAGAATCGTTCGGATCAGTGTCAAAGCTTGCATCAACGTAACCGTTTACGATCAGCTCTTTGTCACCTCCATATACGAGAAACATATCCTTAGTCCTTTTCAGGTATTTCAGGATGTTCTTGACCGCTGTCCAGTGATCCACTCCTGGATTACTTTGGTACCTCCCTGCTAGACTTATAGCAAGGCACACATCAAGTCTGGTACACAACATTGCATACATGATAGAGCCTATGGCTGAAGCATAGGGAACATCTTTCATTTTCTCTCTATCTTCTGAAGTGGTCGGGCATTGAGTCTGACTCAACTTCACACCTTGTAACACAGGCAAGAACCCTTTCCTTGCTTGATCCATTTTGAACTTCTTCAAAATCTTGTCAAGGTATGTGCTTTGTGAAGGTCCAATTAAGCGTCTTGATCTATCTCTATAGATCTTTATGCCTAATATGTAAGCAGCTTCACCGAGGTCTTTCATTGAAAAACTCTTATTCAGGTATCCCTTTATGCTATCCAGAAATTCTATATCATTTCCAATCAGTAATATGTCATCCACATATAATATCAGAAATGCTACAGAGCTCCCACTCACTTTCTTGTAAATACAGGCTTCTCTGAAAGTCTGTATAAAACCAAATGCTTTGATCACACTATCAAAGCGTTTATTTCAACTCCGAGAGGCTTGCACCAGTCCATAAATGGATCGCTGGAGTTTGCACACTTTGTTAGCTCCCTTTGGATCGACAAAACCTTCCGGTTGCATCATATACAACTCTTCTTCCAGAAATCCATTCAGGAATGCAGTTTTGACATCTATCTGCCAAATTTCATAATCATAAAATGCGGCAATTGCTAACATGATTCGGACAGACTTAAGCATCGCTACGGGTGAGGAGGTCTCATCGTAGTCAACCCCTTGAACTTGTCGAAAACCTTTTGCGACACGTCGAGCTTTGTAGACAGTAATATTATCATCAGCATCAGTCTTCTTCTTGAAGATCCATTTATTCTCAATTGCTTGCCGATCATCGGGCAAGTCAACCAAAGTCCATACTTTGTTCTCATACATGGATCCCATCTCGGATTTCATGGCTTCAAGCCATTTTGCGGAATCTGGGCTCACCATCACTTCTTCATAGTTCGTAGGTTCATCATGATCTAGTAGCATGATTTCCAGAATAGGATTACCGTACCACTCTGGCGTGGATCTTACTCTGGTTGATCTACGAGGTTCAGTAGTATCTTGTTCTGAAGTTTCATGATCATTATTGTTAGCTTCCTCACTAATTGGTGTAGGTATCGCAGAAACAGTTTTCTGTGATGTACTATTTTCCAATAAGGGAGCAGGTACAGTTACCTCGTCAAGTTCTACTTTCCTCCCACTCACTTCTTTCGAGAGAAACTCCTTCTCTAGAAAGGATCCATTCTTAGCAACGAATGTCTTGCCTTCGGATCTGTGATAGAAGGTGTACCCAACTGTCTCCTTTGGGTATCCTATGAAGACACATTTCTCCGATTTGGGTTCGAGCTTATCAGGTTGAAGCTTTTTCACATAAGCATCGCAGCCCCAAACTTTAAGAAACGACAACTTTGGTTTCTTGCCAAACCATAGTTCGTAAGGCGTCGTCTCAATGGATTTTGATGGTGCCTTATTTCACGTGAATGCGGCTGTCTCTAAAGCATAACCCCAAAACGATAGCGGTAAATCAGTAAGAGACATCATAGATCGCACCATATCTAGTAAAGTACGATTATGACATTCGGACACACCATTACGCTGAGGTGTTCCGGGTGGCGTGAGTTGCGAAACTATTCCACATTGCTTCAAATGTATACCAAACTCGTAACTCAAATATTCTCCTCCACGATCAGATCGTAGAAACTTTATTTTCTTGTTACGATGATTTTCAACTTCACTCTGAAATTCTTTGAACTTTTCAAATGTTTCAGACTTATGTTTCATTAAGTAGATATACCCATATCTGCTTAAGTCATCTGTGAAGGTGAGAAAATAATGATATCCGCCACGAGCCTCAATATTCATCGGACCACATACATCTGTATGTATGATTTCCAACAAATCTGTTGCTCTCTCCATAGTGCCGGAGAATGGTGTTTTAGTCATCTTGCCCATGAGGCACGGATCGCAAGTACCAAGTGATTCATAATCAAGTGGTTCCAAAAGCCCATCAATATGGAGTTTCTTCATGCGCTTTATACCGATATGACCTAAATGGCAGTGCCACAAATAAGTTGCACTATCATTATCAACTTTGCATCTTTTGGCTTCAACATTATGAATATGTGTGTTACTACTATCGAGATTCATCAAAAATAGACCACTCTTCAAAGGTGCATGACCATAAAAGATATTACTCATATAAATAGAACAACCATTATTCTCTGATTTAAATGAATAACCGTCTCGCATTAAACAAGATCCAGATATAATGTTCATGCTCAACGCTGGCACCAAATAACAATTATTTAGGTCTAATACTAATCCCGAAGGTAGATGTAGAGGTAGTGTGCCGATCGCGATCACATCGACTTTGGAACCATTTCCCATGCGCATCGTCACCTCGTCCTTTGCTAGTGTTCGCTTAATCCGTAGTCCCTGTTTCGAGTTGCAAATATTAGCAACAGAACCACTATCAAATACCCAGGTGCTACTGCGAGCTCTAGTAAGGTACACATCAATAACATGTATATCACATATACCTTTGTTCACCTTGCCATCCTTCTAATCCGCCAAATACTTGGGGCAGTTCCGCTTCCAGTGACCAGTGTGCTTGCAGTAGAAGCACTCAGTTTCAGGCTTAGGTCCAGACTTGGGTTTCTTCTCTTGAGCAGCAACTTGCTTATTGTTCTTCTTGAAGTTTCCCTTCTTCCCTTTGCCCCTTTTCTTGAAACTAGTGGTCTTGTTGACCATCAACACTTGATGCTCCTTTTTGATTTCTACCTCCGCAGCTTTCAGCATTGCGAAGAGCTCGAGAATAGTCTTATTCATCCCTTGCATATTATAGTTCATCACGAAGCTCTTGTAGCTTGGTGGCAGTGATTGGAGAATTCTGTCAATGACGCAATCATCTGGAAGATTAACTCCCATCTAAATCAAGTGATTATTATACCCAGACATTTTGAGTATATGCTCACTGACAGAACTGTTCTCCTCCGTCTTGCAGCTATAGAGACTTCATATCTCTCAATCCGGGCATTTGCTTGAAATATTAACTTCAACTCCTGGAACATCTCATATGCTCCATGACGTTCAAAACGTTGTTGAAGTCCTGATTCTAAGCCGTAAAGCATGGCACACTGAACTATCAAGTAGTCATCAGCTTTGCTCTGCCAGACGTTCATAACATCTGGGGTTGCTCCAGCAGCAGGCCTGGCACCCAGCGGTGCTTCCAGGACATAATTCTTTTGTGCAGCAATGAGGATAATCCTCAAGTCACGGACCCAGTCTGTGTAATTGCTACCATCATCTTTCAACTTTGCTTTCTCAAGGAACACATTAAAATTCAACAGAACAACAGCACGGGCCATCTATCTACAATCAAACATACATAAGCAAGATACTATCAGGTACTAAGTTCATGATAAATTTAAGTTCAATTAATCATATTACTTAAGAACTCCCACTTAGATAGACATCCCTCTAATCTTCTAAGTGATCACGTGATCCAAATCAACTAAACCATAACCGATCATCCCGTGAAATAGAGTAGTTTTCAATGGCGAACATCACTAGGTTGATCATATCTACTATATGACTCACGCTCGATCTTTCGATCTCAGTGTTCCAAGGCCATATCTGCATATGCTAGGCTCGTCAAGTTTAACCTGAGTATTCTGCGTGAGCAAAACTGTCTTGCACCCGTTGTAGATGGACGTAGAGCTTATCACGCCCGATCATCACATGGTGTCTGGGCACGACGAACTTTGGCAACGATGCATACTCAGGGAAACACTTTTATCTTGATAATTTAGTGAGAGATCATCTTATAATGCTACCGTCAATCAATGCAAGATAAGATGCATAAAAGATAAACATCACATGCAATCAATATAAGTGATATGATATGGCCATCATCATCTTGTGCTTGTGATCTCCATCCCCGAAGCACCGTCATGATCACTATCGTCACCGGTGCAACACCTTGATCTCCATCGTAGCATCATTGTCGTCTCGCCAATCTTATGCTTCCACGACTATCGCTACCGCTTAGTGATAAAGTAAAGCATTACAGCGCGATTGCATTGCATACAATAAAGCGACAACCATATGGCTCCTGCCAATTGCCGATAACTCGGTTACGAAACATGATCATCTCATACAATAAAATTTAGCATCATGTCTTGACCATATCACATCACGACATGCCCTGCAAAAACAAGTTAGACGTCCTCTACTTTGTTGTTGCAAGTTTTACGTGGCTGCTACGGGCTTAAGCAAGAACCAATCTTACCTACGCATCAAAACCACAATGATAGTTTGTCAAGTTGGTGCTGTTTTAACCTTCGCAAGGACCGGGCGTAGCCACACTCGGTTCAACTAAAGTTGGAGAAACTGTCACCCGCAAGCCACCTATGTGCAAAGCACGTCGGGAGAATCGGTCTCGCGTAATCGTACGCGTAATGTCGGTCCGGGCCGCTTCATCAAACAATAATGCCGAACCAAAGTATGACATGCTGGTAAGCAGTATGACTTATATCGCCCACAACTCACTTGTGTTCTACTCGTGCAGATAACATCAACACATAAAATCTAGGCTCGGATGCCACTGTTGGGGAACGTAGTAATTTCAAAAAAATTCCTACGCACACGCAAGATCATGGTGATGCATAGCAATGAGAGGGGAGAGTGTGATCTACGTACCCTTGTAGATCGACAACGGAAGCATTTGGTTGATGTAGTCGTATGTCTCCACGGCCCGACCGATCAAGCACCAAAACTACGGCACCTCCGAGTTCTAGCACACGTTCAGCTCGATGACGATCCCCGGACTCCGATCCAGCAAAGTGTCGGGGAAGATTTCCGTCAGCACGATGGCGTGGTGACGATCTTGATGTACTACTGTCGCAGGGCTTCGCCTAAGCACCACTACAATATTATCAAGGACTATGGTGGCAGGGGGCGCTGCACACGGCTAAGAATATGATTACGTGGATCAACTTGTGTTCCTCTGGGGTGCCCCTGCCTTCGTATATAAAGGCTCAAGGGGGGGTGCGGCCGGCCTAGGAGAGGCGCGCCAGGAGGAGTCCTACTCCCTCTGGGAGTAGGATTCCCCTCCTCAATCCTAGTTGGAATAGGATTCGCGGAGGGGGGAAAAGAGGAAGGGGGGCCGGCCCCCTCTCCTTGTCCTATTCAGACCAAGGGACGGGAGTGGCACGCGGCCCATCTCTGGCTGCCTCTTCTCTTTTCCACTAAGGCCCACTAAGGCCCATATATATCCCGAGGGGTTCCGGTAACCTCCCGGTACTCCGGTGAAATCCCGATTTCACTCGGAACACTTCCGATATCCAAACATAGGCTTCCAATATATCAATCTTTATGTCTCGACCATTTCGAGACTCCTCGTCATGTCCGTGATCACATCCGGGACTCCGAACGACCTTCGGTACATCAAAACATATAAACTCATAATATAACTGTCATCGAAACCTTAAGCGTGCGGACCCTACGGGTTCGAGAACAATGTAGACATGACCGAGACATGTCTCCGGTCAATAACCAATAGAGGGACCTGGATTCCCATATTGGCTCCTACATATTCTACGAAGATCTTTATCGGTCAGACCGCATAACAACATACGTTGTTCCCTTTGTCATCGGTATGTTACTTGCCCGAGATTCGATCGTCGGTATCCAATACCTAGTTCAATCTCGTTACCGGCAAGTCTCTTTACTCGTTCCGTAATACATCATCCCACAACTAACTCATTAGTTGCAATTCTTGCAAGGCTTAAGTGATGTGCATTACCGAGAGGGCCCAGAGATACCTCTCTGACAATCGGAGTGACAAATCCTAATCTCGAAATACGCCAACCCAACATGTACCTTTGGAGACACCTGTAGAGCACCTTTATAATGACATTTGGTAGCACACAAAGTGTTCCTCTAGCACACGGGAGTTGCATAATCTCATAGTCATAGGAACATGTATAAGTCATGAAGAAAGCAATAGCAACATACTAAACGACCGGGTGCTAAGCTAATGGAATGGGTCATGTCAATTAGATCATTCAACTAATGATGTGATCCCGTTAATGAAATAACAGTTCTTTGTCTATGGTTAGGAAACATAACCATCTTTGATTAACGAGCTAGTCAAGTAGAGGCATACTAGTGACACTCTGTTTGTCTATGTATTCACACATGTATTATGTTTCCGTTTAATACAATTCTAGCATGAATAATAAACATTTATCATGATATAAGGAAATAAATAATAACTTTATTATTGCCTCTAGGGCATATTTCCTTCACATACTTTTTCATTGTATAATCCATGCTATTTTTTCTTTTTAAGCTTTCTTATTGTGTGTTTGAAAAACCTTAAGAAATACCAAAAAAATTAGTTGTAGCTTTTAGCTAGTTTACTTTCCATGCTTGTAGTAGCAATTAAAAATAAAACCCAAAAATATTTCTCGTTCTTCTTTTGCTTGTTGGGAGCTTTCCCGTGTAAATAGTTTTATTTCCTTTCTTTTCCTTGGGCGTCGAGAGGAGAAGACCACGATGAAAATGTAGAGTGGCTCTCATATGCATTATTGTTGATCTAACAAAGATCCCATATTACCTTGTCTTCTCCCTTGAATTGAATGCTTGCAGATTCTAGCTTAGTCCAATGCGCATGTACTATTATTATTATCCACACCGTTCGGCTGTGCAAGTGAAAGGCAATAATGACGATATATGATGAACTGATTGAGATGAGAGAAGCTGGTATGAACTCAACCTCTCTTGTTTTTGTAAATATGATTAGTCCATCGTTCCTGATTCAGCCTATTATGAATCAAACATGTTTGCAATGACAATTAGAGATTATAGTTGCTCATGCCACGCTTAATTTTCTAGGAGTTTATAATGGTTTACCTTGCATGCCAACATGCTATTAAACTGGTTGTGATGTGGTATGATAGGGTGGTATCCTCGTTTGAACGATTCGAGTGGCTTGACTTGGCACATGTTCACGCATGTTGTTGAAACAAATCAACATAGCCTCCATGATATTTATGTTCATGATGATTTATATCCTACTCATGCTTGCATTCAATGTTGATTAATTTTAATGCATGTTCATGACTGTTGTCGCTCTCTAGCTGGTCGCTTCCCAGTCTCTTTCTAGCCTTCACTTGTACTAAGCGGGAATACTGCTTGTGCATCCAACTTCATATACCCCAAAGTTATTCCATATGAGTCCACCATACCTTCCTATATGTGGTATCTACCTGCCGTTCCAAGTAAATTTGTATGTGCCAAACTCTAAACCTTCAAATAAAAATTATGTTTTGTATGCTCGAATAGCTCATGTATCAACTAGGGCTGTCTGTATCTTCCATGCTAGGCGGGTTATTCTCAAGAGGAGTGGACTCCGCTCCTCACTCGCGAGAAAATGGCTGGTCATCGAGATGCCCAGTCCCATGCTAAATCAAATCAAAATAATTGCAAATAGAACTCCCCCAGGATTTTTGTTAATTGGAGGCACCCATTGTTTCGGGCAAGCCATGGATTGATGCTTGTTGGTGGTGCGAGAGTATAAACTTTACCATTCTGCTTGGGAACCGCCTATAATGTGTGTAGCATGGAAGATATCGAGATCTCTTGGTTTTTATGTTGACAATGAAAGTATATCGCTCAAAATATTATTCATCTCTATTTCAAAATCGAGCTCTCGCACATCTACAAATCCCTGCTTCCCTCTAAGAATGGCCTATCTATTTACTTTTATGTCGAGTCATCATCCTCTTATTAAGAAGCACCAGTTGGAGAGCACCGCTCTCATTTGCATGTATTATTATTAGTTTACATTGAGTATGACTTGACTGGATCTCTTTTACTATGAATTACAATTTCCATTCAGCCCTTGATCTTCAGGGGTGCTCTGTGTTGGTGTCAAAACAGGCGGATCTTGGGTAGGGGGTCCCGAACTGTGCATCTAGGATCGAAGGTAACAGGAGACAGGGGACACAATGTTTTACCCAGGTTCGGGCCCTCTCTATGGAGGTAATACCCTACGTCCTGCTTGATTGATCTTAATGAATATGAGTATTATAAGAGTTGATCTACCACGAGATCGTAATGACTAAACCCTAAAAGTCTAGTCTGGCTATGATTATGAGGATTCGGCCTATCTACGGACCTAGCCCTCTGGTTCATATAGGCACAGGAGGGATCTAGGATTACACAAGGTCGGTTACAAAGAAAGGAATCTTCATAGTTGGTCGCCAAACTTGCCTTCCACGCCAAGGAGAGTCCTATCCAGACACGGGTGGAGTCTTCGGTCTTTGTATCCTCACGGCCCATCAGTCCGCCCCATATCCAATAGATTGGACACCCGAGGACCCCTTAGTCCAGGACTCCCTCAGTAGCCCCTGAACCAGGCTTCAATGACGACGTGTCCGGCGCGTAGATTGTCTTCGACATTGCAAGGCGGGTTCTACTTTCCGAACACTCCAGGATAGTCTTCGGATGAAACGAAGGTGTCTAGATCTGCAACACAAGTACCACACATAACTGCAAGGAATATAGTATTTCACGAGTCCCATCTGCTGACAACTTTTTGCAAGATTACAACACATCTGTTCGGTCATTATATCGAACCGTTTTTTCCACTGTTCCGCGCGCTGAGATGCGGTTTCCATTGGCACGTCTTGTCAAAGCCGAGATCGTGTCCCCTTATTGCGGGATTTTCATCAAAGCGGGCATGGGTAACGCAATCGTGCCGTTTACATAGCCCTTGGGAATAGGCGAGTTTTAAGGTAAGTGGGGAGGCATTCGATATTCACTGCCTTTATAAGGGGATATGGATTCCCCCTTCTTCTCCCATGCCTTCTATCTTCCTTTGGCCTTCCACCCTTGAGCTCCAGCGCCCAAGTTCTCATCTCCTTCCCACTCAAGCTAGCACTCAACCATGTTTGGATCCGGAGGTCAAGGCAAGTGGATGGTGTCCTCCGTCAAGGAGAAGGACATTACCGAGCTTTGGGCGGCCGGTTACTTGGCGAAGGAAATCACCCATTGTTTTCCAGCCCAGGGGCATGTCGTCTCCACACCGAAGCCTAATGATAGGGTGGTATTCATCGCTCATTTCCTTCACGGGCTAGGGTTTCCACTCCACCCTTTCGTCCGCAGGCTGATGTACTATTACGGGATAGACTTCCATGATCTATCCCCGAACTCTTTCCTCAACATCTCGGCTTTCATCATCGTGTGTGAGGCCTTCCTCCGCATCCAACCCCACTTCGGGCTGTGGCTCAAGGTCTTCAACATGAAGCTGAAGGTGGTGGATGACCAGCACGCGGAGTGCGGAGGTGCCATGGTGAGCAAGCTAACCAATGTCTCCTAGCCGAAAGGCACTTTCGTGGAGACTGTCAAGGAATGGCAGAAACAATGGTTCTACATGACAGAACCCCGCGACGCAAACTGGGCCGCAGCTGCCGAATTCAACGCCGGCGCTCCAATGCGGCTCACCTCCTGGGTTGAGAAGAACCCGAACTGGTGTTCACCAGATGAGCTGATAGCGCAGCAAATGCGCGTTCAATGTATGGTGGACAAAGATGTCAAGCTTGTCGATATAATCCAGGTGATGCTAGTTCGCCGGATTCTGCCGTGCCAAAGCCGAAGCCGAACTCTATGGGAGTTCAATCCTAAGAAGCACCACACCCTGAAGAGGCTCTTCGAAACAACTCATGAAGACACTTGGAAGTTTCTCTTCAAAGGCAACAAGACATCGCCGGCCACAGATTCGGACCACGGGCATGACATCAACCACCTCGCCAACGAGGTATGTTACTTTTAGCACATCCCCTACTTGCTTGTTTCAAGGATGATATCTAAGCTATTATTATCATTGCTTCTTCAGGACTGGATGGAGAGGGCGAAGCAGATCTAGTGTCCGGCTCCGCTGCCTGAAGAACCAGTCATTCCGCGTTTAGTGAAGATGCTGGTGCCGGCGCCCTATACGGTGCCGGCGAAGAAGGCCACGGGGAAGGCCAAGGGGGTCCGGAGTGGCCCCCGCCGCAAGGGCGCTTCGGACGCGACGTCCAAAGACAAGACCCATTCCTCCATCACCAAAGACAACGATGATGAGGAGGAGGAGGAGAGCGATTCTCCCCCTGATGGGGGGAGGAAGAAGAGGGCGGCGTCCACAATTCTGGAGGCGGAGGCGCCCAAGAAGGGGAAAGGCCCGCTCGCGGGCATCTCCGGATGGGACATCGACATTAGTCTGGAGCGACGCCCCTGCACTAAGCCTCGCGCCGCATCGTAAGTGCTAAGACTCGTACATGCCCATAAATCTAACCTCTTCCCTTTGTCGTATTGACATGATTTATTATGCAATTGCAGTCCGGCCCACGACAACTCCCAGCGATCCTCATCAAGAGGCTCGTTGGACTGAAAGGAGATGGCTAATGAGACACCACCGGCCGCTTACTCTCCCGAGGCTAAGGGAGACGTCGAGGTGCTGTCCCGAAGGACCTTCCCAGGCCAGGGAGAGGTTCGGGTTACTGTCAAGGCGGCGCCGGAGGGCGATACCTCGGCCGCCGGACACATGGGGGAACAAGCCCCCATGGAGACTGGCGATGGGGGCCGTACTCAATTCGGCCCCCCTCTGAGCACGGATCCGGAGACCCATACGGCCCCGGAGTTCAACAAGTAGCCTCCATCAAGAGAAGGGGGCACGCCCATCCCACAAGCGACCTCTGTCCAACCAGAGGCGCCGGATAATCTATTGGAAGCGCTACGAGGCGCTTCCAGTGTGGAAGAACACCGTATCCTTATGGGTATGGTGATTGAGAAGGTTCAGTCCGTTAAGAGCGGACTGACCGTAGCCTGCAGTGGCCTGCTGACAGGTTTTGAGGTAAGTAGCGTTTAACCGAGAAAATCTCAGTATAGATAGTAGCCCCTGAAACACTGTCCGGTGTTCGAAAAGAGAAGCTGGACAGAGGATCAATGAAATTTTGCAGGAAACTAACTAAAATGTGCCTGATGTGAATAAATAGGCTTCGCTGTTGGCCGCAACCTCTGACACTGTTGAAGTCTCTGTACTAAAGCAGAGACTAGAGCGGGCCGAGGAGGAACTCGGCCAAGCGAGGAAGCAGCTGGAAGACCAGCCAGGTATGCAATGGCTCGCTATATATTCGGAAATAGTAAATGATGTATACTGACCGTAGTGTCATTATATGTGTAGGGGCGACGACCGAGGTCGAGGCACTGAAAAAGGCCCTGGCCGAAGCCAAGGAGAAAGCTGTCAAGGAGCAGGCCGCTCACAAGAAGTTGAAGGCCCGGCTAAACGAGGTCCAGCAAGAGCTCTAGGACGCGGTGAAGAAGTACGAGACCCTGGAGGGCGATGTTTCCGCTCGAGAGACCGAACTCTCAAAGGCTCGTCAAAGCGCGGAAGAGGCCCGGGTTGAAGCCCAGGGTGCTCTCCAAGAGATCAAAGAGGCCAAGAAGATCACGACGGGTAAGGCGTTTAGTATGCAAAGCAAGTATATGAAGAAGAAGTATTTCTTAGTAACCCAGATTCGAAGTTCTCCAGGTGCCTTCGCAGATCTGCTGCGCAGTGTGTCCGACGCCGCGGAGTTCTTCCGAGCCGAGGAAGGGAGCTCCACAGAGAAATTGTTCTGGTCGCAGTAACTTGCGCCAGAGCATCCCGTGCCCTTCACCGATCAGCTGAAACAGCTGGTGGAGCTGCATAGGGTGGCCAAACTAGCCATGAGGGATTTGATAATCCGGCTTTGGCCAGCCGAAGCTATGCCCGGCAGCTATTTCGGGCATGTGAAGCGGCTGGTGAACGCCTGTCCTCGGCTGGACGCCGTCAAGCGATCAGCCTGTATTGAAGGTGCGCGCATGGCCTTCGCCCGCTGCAAGATGTGGTGGGCGAAGATGGACGTCGTCGAGCTGACCAAGGGGCCGCCAGAGGGCAAGGAGCACCGCATGTCCGAGTGCTATTTTGCAGATGTCCTAGAGGGGTCTCGCATTGTAGCAACGCAGTGTTTGCAGGATATTATCTTTGAATGAATGTATTCAAGTTCCTTCTACTTAATGAAACCACCTTGAAAATCCTCTGTACGTCTGCGTTTCTCGCCATCTTGGTGTGGTTATCCTTCAAGAGGGCTGGTGATCAGGTCATCAGATAGGGCCTATGGGATTGAAACTAGAAAAGGAAACGAATAAAAGTGAAAGTATGTGTGTATCCGGTGTCGGTTGAGCCGTACTTTGGATCACAAACTAGCTATGCCTCCGTCGATGCCCATGGAATTTTCATTAAGTAGTTATGTACGCGTGGTGTGAATGCCACCACTTGACCAAGACTGAGACGGAGGCCCAATTGCTAGTCTAGCTCCTGACGAGCTGAGCTGTCCTGCTGCAGGGTAGTTCGAACCCTCTTGATGGTGTCCGTGGGCTCGGCAGCCGAATTAAGGTTCTGCTTCATAAGGCCGCTCTGTACTTCTGCTGCTATGGCAGCTGTGTGCTCTTCTGTACGGAGGGAGCGTTCCATATTTCCATTGACTGTTATCACGCCACATGGACCGGGCATCTTGAGCATGGCATAAGCATAGTGTGGCACTGCGTTGAACCGGGAGAATGCGGTCCGTCCGAGCAGTGCATGATAGCCACTGCGAAAGGGGACTATGTCAAAGATTAACTCCTCGCTTCGAAAATTGTCCGGAGATCCAAAGATAACCTCACCGTGATTGAGCCCGTACTGCGGGCCTCTACACCTGGTATGACTCCTTTGAAGGTAGTCTTTGTGGGTTTGATTCGTGATGGATGAATGCCCATTTTGCACATTGTATCCTATAGAGCAAGTTGAGACTGCTGCCACCGTCCATCAAGACTCGCGTCAGGTGGAACCCATCAATTATTGGGTCCAGGACCAGTGCGGCCGAACCGCCGTGACTGATACTGTCGGATGATCCCAGCAATCAAAAGTGATCGGGCATGATGACCATGGATTAAATTTTGGGGTGACTGGCACTATCGCGTAGACGTCCCTGAGTGCGCGCTTGCGCTCCCTCTTGGGGATGTGGGTAGTGTATATTATGTTCACCATTTTGACCTGAGGGGGAAACTTCTTCTATCCCCTGTGTTCGGCGGCCGGGGCTCCTTGTCGTCGTCTTCGCTTTGTGATCCCTTATCCTTGTTTTCGGCATTTAACTTGTCGGCCTGTTTAAAAACCAAGAAATCTATGTTGTTATGATTGGGTGGTTTGTCTGGGGTGCCATGAATCTGGCACGAACGATCGAGTATGCGTTCTAGGCTAGATGGGCCAAAATTGTTCTTTTTGAACAACTTCTTCCGCTGACCAGGCTTAGAGCCATTGAATCCGTCATTGACCGTCGTATCCTTGGTGTTGTCATTTTTATTTCGACGTTTGTACCTCTTGCATCGAGACTTGTCGTTACTATTTTTGGCTTCAGGAGTGCCGGCGTCGCTTGTATTGTTTTGCTACAGGCCAGCCAACTATCCTCGCCCACGCAAAAGCGGGTCATGAGTGTCGTGAGGGCCGCCATGGACTTTGGCTTCTCTTGGCCGAGGTGGCGGGCGAGCCATTCGTCGTGGATGCTGTGTTTAAAGGCCGCTAGGGCTTCGGCATCCAGACAGTCGACTATATTGTTCTTTTTAGTTAGGAACCTGGTCCAGAATTTCCTGGCGGACTCTCCAGCTGTTGAACTATATGGCTTAAGTCATCGGCATCCGGAGGCCGAACGTATGTACCTTGGAAGTTATCAAGGAAGGCTTCTTCCAAGTCCTCCCAGCTGCCGATGGAGTTTTTGGGTAGGTTGTTCAACCAGTGCCACGTTGGTCCTTTGAGTTTCAGGGGGAGGAATTTAATGGCATGAAGGTCATCGCCACGAGCCATATGAATGTGGAGAATGATGTCTTCGATCCATATCGCTGGGTCTGTGGTGCCATCATATGATTCTATATTCACGGGTTTGAACCCTTCTAGGAATTCATGTTCCATGACTTCATCAGTGAAGCAAAGAGGGTGTGCGGCGCCTCTATATTGGGCCGCATCGCGATGTAGCTCCGATGGAGTCCATCTGCGGTGTTCAGCCCGTGCATGACTAGGTTTGTCACGTCCGAACACATGGCCGTCATCGTGTGTCAGGGCACGTCCTCGTGATCCGTAGATCGATCTGGTATGTCCTGCTCTATTGTTTAGGTCACGTCGAAGGTCATATGTATGACCGTGAGCTGATTTACCTCTACCTTTGCCATGAGGCGGGGCGGGCTGGTGTTCGGCTTGAGTTGCCGATTTGTCCCGGCCACGTGTTGGTCGGCTAGCCGCATTGCGTGATGGTGGTATGTGTTCCGGCGCCTCATCGTTGAACTGAGGTAGTAATTTTCACTTCGGGTAGCTTTTGGCCGGGCGTTTGAGGCCGTATTCTTCCGCTGCTAGGATGTCAGTCCATTTATCGTTGAGCAGATCTTGGTTAGCTTGAAGCTGTTGTTGCTTCTTTTTCAGGCTCCTTGTAGTGGCTATTAGCTGGTGCTTGAAGCACTGCCGCTCAAGAGGTTCCTCAGGCACGGTGAAATCCTCGGTGTCGAGGCTCGCCTCATCCTCGGAGAGCGGAAGATAATTACTGTCCTTCGAGTCCTCGTGCGTGGTCTGTTTACCAGGGCTAACCTGCCCATCTTCCCGTTCATCATGTTTGGTAGCTGCGTCAACAGGGTCTTCGTTGTCTTCGGCACCTTCTGGGGTGTTATCTTCTCCTGGGACTCTCAAATTTTGGGATGAGGCTTTCCTAACTACTGTCCATCTTATTAATTTGCTCCCTAGTCGTGTCATCAACAATGAAACTCCTATTGAACAGTTGCTTCTCACCAAACCAGATTACACCTCTCTTCGAGTCTTTGGTTGTGCTTGTTGGGCCAATCTTCATCCCTATAATAATCATAAACTAATGTTTCGATCCACACAATGTGTCTTTCTAGGTTACAATGCTCAACACAAGGGAGTCAAATGTCTTGATGTTCCAACTGGGCATGTCTACATTTCTCAGGATATTGTCTTTGATGAAACCGTTTTTCCTTTTGCCCATCTTCATCCCAATGCAGGACCCCAACTCCGCAACGAAATCTTACTTCTTCCTTCACACTAATCGGGTATTGATCATGGGGGTGATAATTATAATGATCAATTGACTAATTCTGCTAACCGTGAAAATGAGGCATGTGATGCTACAGGAACAGGTACTGAAGAATCAGAAGGAAACAGTGAAAAAAACGGTGAAAAATCTGCCCAAATGAGCTATATCCTATGTGTTTCCCACTAGGAGACAACCCTGCCGGAGGATCTGCCTCGGCATCGGCAGAGACGCGTCAGGTGGACCCATCTGCCAGGTCCTCCCTGGGTTGAAGGCGTGACAGGCGGAACCAGAGGCGGGTCAGGCGGATGGGTTTGCCTTGCCCACGCACGGTCCACACGCGGCCACGAGGCGGCCCCAAGACCAATCAGAGGAGGAGACCGGCCCGCACCCATCATCTTCGCCCACGTGGCAGGGTGAGACGCGGCTTGGCACCCGCTTTACTGCCGATCCGTAGGTTTACATGCGGCGGCATGCGCGCGCTAGTCCTGGCAGTAATCCAGCCAGGCCAGGATCTTCTGCACCAGCTACTTCACCTGTGCGTTCTGCCTCTGCCACAGAAGATCAGCCCGAGTCTGCTTCGAGATTTGATGTGCCAGGCTCTACAGAAGCTTCCAATCAAGATCCTGGATCCTCTGCGCCCAGCACCCCCGTAGCGCCCAGCTGACCTGGACGTACACGCCTACAAAAGGGGGTTATTCAACCAGTTAATTGTAAGAATGTTCTTAAATATGGTTTGACATGCTCGTCAAGTGAACCCAATAATCTTGAGGATGCACTCAGTGATACACGTTGGAGGAAAGCTATGGAAGAAGAATTTTTGGCACTTCAGAAAAATAAAACGTGGCACTTAGTTCCTCGGGCTAAAGGTAAAAATTTGATTGATTGCAAATGGGTATTTAAAATCAAAAGAGAGTCTGATGGAACTATAGATCGCTATAAAGCAAGGCTTGTTGCTAAAGGTTTCAAACAAAGGTACGGCATAGACTATGAGGATACGTTTAGTCCAGTTGTGAAAGATGCTACCATCCGTCTTGTTTTGTCCATTACTGTGTCAAAAGGATGGTGCCTAAGACAGCTAGATGTACAGAACACGTTTCTTCATGGTGTTCGAGAAGAGTAAGTCTACATCAAACAACCTCGTGGGTTTGAAAACAAAGATGCACGCTTCCATGTTTGCAAGCTGGATAAAGCACTATATGGACTGAAGCAAGGTCCAAGAGCATGGTATTCTCATATAAGTTAGAAATTGCAAGAACTTGGTTTTGTTCCTTCTAAGTCTGACACCTCACTGTTTATTTATAACAAGTCAAATACATGCATATTTGTACTCATATATGTTGATGACATCATTGTTACTAGTTCATCCAATGAAGCAGTGACAACATTACTGAAGGACTTAGGGAAGGAATTTTCTTTGAAGGATCATGGAGACTTGCATTTCTTTCTTGGTATTGAAGTAAAGAGAAATCATGATGGTCTGCACCTCTCACAGGAAAAATATGCAACTGATCTTCTCAGAAAGTTTAACATGCAGAATTGTAAGTCAGCACCAACACCTTTGTCCAGTATAGAAAAATTGGCTCTTACAGATGGAGAACTCTTGAATCAAGAGGATGGCACAAGATACAGAAGCATAGTAGGTGCACTTCAGTACTTGACCCTTATTAGACCTGACGTCTCATTTGCCGTAAACAAGGTATGCCGGTTTCTTCATGCACCCACTACCACTCATTGGACAGCTGCCAAACACATATTGAGATACATTAAAGGTGCTCCAGATACTGGGTTGACATTCAGGAAGTCATCATCCACTCTTGTTAGTGCCCTTTCTGATTCTGACTGGGCAGGGTGTGTAGATGACAGAAGGTCTACTGGTGGTTTTGCAATATTTTATGGTTCAAATTTGATCTCTTGGTGTGCGAGTCCTGGATTAGGGGGTCTCCGAATAGCCGGACTATCTCCATTGGCCAGACTGTTAGACTATGAAGATAGAAGATTGAAGACTTCGTCTCGTGTCCGGATGGGACTCTACTTGGCGTGGAAGGCAAGCTAGGCAATACGTATATGGATATCTCCTCCTTTGTAACCGACCTTGTGTAACCCTAACCCTCTCCGGTGTCTATATAAACCGAAGGGTTTAGGTCCGTAGGACAACGATCACAACATACAATCATACCGTAGGCTAGCTTCTAGGGTTTAGCCTCTCTGATCTCGTGGTAGATCTACTCTTGTAACACCCATATCATCAATATCAATCAAGCAGGACGTAGGGTTTTGCCTCCATCAAGAGGGCCCGAACCTGGGTAAAACTTCGTGACCCTTGTCTCCTGTTACCATCCGACCTAGGCGCACAGTTCGGGACCCCCTACTTGAGATCCGCCGGTTTTGACACCGACATTGGTTCTTTCATTGAGAGTTCCTCTGTATCGTCACCATTAGGCTTGATGGCTCCTACTATCATCGATAGCGATGCCGTCCAGGGTGAGACCTTTATCCCCGGACAAATCTTCGTATTCGGCGGCTTTGCACTACGGGCTAATTCACTTGGCCATTTGGAGCAGATTGAAAGCTACGTCCCTGGCCATCAGGTCAGATTTGGAAGTTTGAAGTACGCGACCGACATCCGTGGGGACTTGATCTTCGACGGATTCGAGCCACAGCCGGGCGCACCGCACTGTCTCGATGGGTATGACCTAGCTCTGCCACCGAACGGTACTCCAGAGGCCGCGCCCACACCAGCTCCGACCCTTAGCTCGGAGCCAACTGCGCCAATCGAGGACGGGTGGCTAGACACCGCCTCAGGGGCTGCAGTCTCGACGACGATCGAGCCGAACACCAGCATAATCCTCTGCGCAGCCTGTGACTTCAAGGTGCCGGACTCTCTTCCGGACCTTGAACCATCCATGCCCCTGCCAATCGAATCCGAGTGGGCGCCGATCATGGAATTCACCACCGCGGATATCTTTCAGCACTCGCCCTTCGGCGACATTCTGAATTCACTAAGGTCTCTCTCTTTGTCAGGAGAGCCCTGGCCGAATTATGGCCAACAGGACTGGGATGCGGACGACGAAGAAATTCGACGCCCACCCACCACCCACTTTGAAGCCACTGTCGATGATTTAACCGACATGCTCGACTTCGCCTCCAAAGACATCGATGGTATGGACGACGATGTAGGAGACAAACATGAACCAGCACCTATAGGGCACTGGAAAGCCACCTCGTCATATGACATATACATGGTGGATACACCCAATGAAGGCAACGGCGATGAGATAGCGGAGGATGACCCCTCCAAGAAGCAACCCAAGCGCCGACGTCAGCAGCGCCGCTCTAAGTCCCGCCAAAGCAAAAGTGGTGATACCGGCGCAGGGGATAATAACACTCCGGATAGCGCCGAAGACAACAACAACCCCCTCCAGCAAGATTTAGAGCAGGAGGATGAAGGAGCCAGCTCTCCTGAGAGAGCGGCCGGTGGAGAGGAGGAGAATGACAATTACATGCCCCCTCCGAAGATGAGGCACGCCTCGGCGATGGTGAATTCGCCATACCAGAGGATCTCGTCGAACAAGAGCGCTTCAAGCACAGGCTTATGGCCATGGCAAATAGCCTGAAGAAAAAGCAGCAGCAGCTTCAAGCTGATCAAGATCTGCTAGTTGACAAATGGGCTGAAGTCCTCGCGGCCGAGCAATATAAACTCGAGAATCCCTCCAAGAGCTATCCAAGGCGCAGGTTACTTCCCCGACTGGAGGAAGAAGCGTATGAAACGGCGGATCGGCCACCTCGTGGCCATGATAGAGAGGCATTCCGGCCAAAACCTCAGCATCCACCCAAATGCCATTCAAATAAAAAGGCATGGGGAGATACGCCAGACCTGCAAGACATATTGGAGGACAAAGCAAAGCATTCAAGATTGATCTACGGATCACGAGGGCGCACCACTCTATGAGACGATAAATGTCACGCCGGATACAGTAAAAGCAAATCCGGCCGGGCCGAACACAGCGGGCAGGACCCATACAAGCTGCTTCGCGATATAGCCCAATACAGAGGCGCCGCACACCCCTTATGCTTCACAGGCGAAGTAATGGAACATCAATTCCCAGAAGGTTTCAAACATGTAAACATTAAATCATACGACAGCACAACAGATCCCGCGGTATGGATTGAGGACTTCCTCCTCCACATCCACATGGCCCGCGGTGATGACTTACATGCCATCAAGTACCTCCCACTAAAACTCAAAGGACCAGCACGGCATTGGCTTAATAGCTTGCCAGCGGACTCCATTAGCTGTTGGGAAGATCTGGAAGCCGCATTCCTCGACAACTTTCAGGGCACTTATGTGTGACCACCAGACGCCGATGACTTGAGCCACATAATTCAGCAACCAGAAGAGTCGGCCAGACAATTCTGGACCCGGTTCCTCACAAAGAAAAACCAAATCATCGACTGTCCGGATACGGAGGCCTTAGCGGCTTTCAAGCACAACATCCGAGACGAGTGGCTAGCCCGGCACCTTGGTAAGGAAAAGCCGAAATCTATGGCAGCCCTCACGACGCTCATGACCCGCTTTTGTGCGGGAGAAGACAGCTAGTTGGCTCACAGTAACAACATATCAAAGAACCATGGTACCTCAGATACCAAGGACGGCAATGGCAGGTCACATCACAACAAGCATAAGCGCCGCATTAACAGCGAAAGTACTGAGGATACGGCAGTCAATGCCGGATTCAAAGGCTCTAAACCCGGTCAGCGGAAAAAGCCATTCAAACAAAGTACGCCGGGTCCGTCCAGTTTGGACCGTATACTCGATCGCTCGTGTCAAATACACGGCACCCCATACAAGCCAGCCAATCACACCAACAGGGATTGTTGGGTGTTCAAGCAGGATAGCGATGACGAGGAAGAACCCCGACAGCCGCACACTGGAGGACAGAAAGAGGTTTCCCCCGCAAGTGCGGACGGTGAACATGACATACGCAACCCACATCCCCAAGAGGGAGCGGAACCATCCGCTCACGGACGTATATGCGTTGGAGCCAGTCACCCCAAAGTTCAACCCTTGGTCCTCCTGTCCGATCACCTTCGACCGCAGGGACCACCCCACTAGTATCTGTCATGGCGGATTCGCCGCACTGGTCCTAGACCCAGTCATTGACGGATTTCACCTCACCCGAGTCCTTATGGACGGCGGCAGCAGCCTGAACCTGCTTTATCAAGACACAGTGAGCAAAATGGGTATAGACCCCTCAAGGATAAAACCCACAAAAACGAACTTTAAAGGCGTCATTCCAGGCGTAGAGGCCCACTGCACAGGCTCAATTACACTGGAAGTGGTCTTCGGATCCCCGGATAACTTCCGAAGCGAAGAGTTAATCTTCGGTATAGTCCCGTTCTGCAGTGGTTATCACACGTTGCTCGGACGAACCGCATTTGCTAGATTCAATGCGGTACCACATTACGCATACCTCAAGCTCAAGGTGCCAGGACCTCGCGGAGTTATTACAGTCAATGGAAACACAAAGCGCTCTCTTCGAACAGAGGAGCACACCGCGGCCCTCGCAGCAGAAGCGCAAAGCAGCCTATCAAGGCAATCTACCAGTTCGTCGTTTCAAAGCCCGAACACCTTCAAGCGCGCTCGGGGCAATCAGCAAACAGACCGCCTAGCACGATCTGAGCTCGCGTAGCAATATGGCGGCCACCCCAATCGCAGCCCAACGGCATTGTTTGTGCCGCGCGTACATAATTACACATTAAAAATAACATGGCCACAAATGGGGAGGGGGAGGCACAACTACGGCACACCCCAAACGCGGCCTAAACCGCACCAGGGGCTTCCCGTTTGGTTATTTTTCTTTTTCTTTCAGGACTTCAATCTCTGGAAACACTGCCCGGCAGCTCTATTGCCGAACACATGATACAACAACCAAGGAGGCCGACAACTACGGAATTCCAAGGTGGATATAATCCCTTAGCTCGCCCTTGGAAGGGACTTAGTCCTACTCTTTTGCTTATTACACTATCTGTATCACTCTCCTTTAATGCACTTTTTCAATATACAATACATGACATTACGACTATTATCGCATTTTTGTTATATATATACATATATATGTGTTCATTAATAACGCCTAGCAACCTTACACTTCTGGTACGGCCAATGCACCAGGGGCTTACGTACCCACAATATGGTGTGAAAAGTCCGAACACTTTCACAAGTGCGGCACCCCAAACTTATAGCATTATATGCATCAACTCCGAATCATGTCTTTGGTCAAATGTTGGGTTTGCCCGGATCCTATGTTTTGGTACCTTACGTTCCGCTCTATCGGCTAAGGTAGCGCTAGAAGAACTACTGCGATTGTGCCTCGGTTCTGCTGGGCCGAGCACCGCAGTAGAGAAAGCTAAAACTGACTGTCATGATAGGGGGAGAGACTGGTCACTGTTCGGCGAGGTTTTTTGAGTCCCTAAAGACTTATGCCGCTTAGGGCGAAGGGCCAGCTCCGTCCGGCCTACAGGCGTGTATCGCACCCCGGATTCAGCCTTCCAAATACCAGGGGCTTCGCCAAAATGTAAAGTTATAGAATTCTATGGCTAAGTGAGAGTGATAAAGCATTATTAGTCTGGTTGCCTTGTTCATTGCGCTGAGCACCTCCCTCAAAGGATCCAAACATGGGAACAAGAGTGCTCAGGATTATCCCGAACACCCCAGCACTCGTCGTATGGGGGCAGAAGCCGAGGACCAGCCATCTCTCAGATTGGATAAACAACCAAATAGAAGGTAATATTTTAAATTCACACAAGCGTCGCATAGTGCATATGAAACAAGTTTTCATCACACAGGATACAAAACGAGCAAGTCTCATTCAAATATTACATTTTGTGAACACTCATCCGCGATAAGATGGGCGCCCGGCAGAACACCCTCGTAGTACATCTCGGGGTGGTGGTGCTCCTTGCCCTCCGGCGGCCCCTCCTTAATAAGCTTCACGGCGTCCAGCTTGACCCACTGCGTTTTCACACGGGCAAAGGCCCGGCGTGCACCTTCAATGCAGACGGATCGCTTGACGACCTCCAGCCGTGGGCAGGCATCCACAAGCGACCTCACCAGGCCGAAGAAGCTGTTCGGAAGGGCATCGCCAGGCCACAACCGGACTATGAACCCCTTCATGGCCTGATCGGCCGCCTTATGTAGCTCGGCCATCTGCTTCAGTTGGTCGCTCAATGGCACCGGATGTTCGGCCTCAGCATACTGAGACCAGAACAGCTTCTCCGTTGAGCTCCCGTCCTCGGCCCAGTAGAATTGTGCGGCATTGGACACACTATGGGGCAAATCTACGAATGCTCCTGAAGAGCTCCGGATTCGGGTAAGTAATCGGTAAATTACTTTTACATGCTTGCTTTGCATATAGAAAGCCTTACCCGCCGCTATCTTCTTCATCGCGTCGATCTCCTGAAGGGCCTTCTCGGCCTTGCCCTTGGCACTCTTCGCGCTCTCACGGGCCGCGGCAAGCTCAGACTCTCGTGTCTTCAAGTCAAGCTCCAATGCCTCGTGCTTTGTCACGAGAGCTTGGAGCTCTTCCTGCACCTCGCCCACCCGAGCCTCGTGCCTCTCTCGCTCGGTGCGCTCTTGGGCCACCTTTTCTTCAGCCTGGGACAACGCTTGCTTCAGGGTCGCCACCTCGGTCGTGGCCCCTGGCAAACATACAATGATCCTGTCATTTAGCAATCGCGTCCTTCTTCTCATCTATAGGTGGGGTATTACTTACCCTTGTTCTCCTCGAGCTGCCTCTTAGCAAGGCCGAGCTCTTTCTAGGACCCCTCGAGGGCCTCCTTCAGTACGGCGACCTCCGCAGTCAGTGCGGCGGACGCCAGCAGCGAAGCCTGCATATGCATATTGACATACTTATATTAGACTCATGCGATATTATTTGATCCTCTGTTCGGCTTTTCTTTGTGAACTCCGAACAAAGCATCAGGGGCTACTGTCTATGCGGTAACATTTCTACTACATTTTAAAACACTTACCTCGAAGTCTGTTAGAAGGCTAGTACAGGTTTCAGTCAATCCGCTCTTGCCGGACTGAACCTTCTAGATCACCGCACTCATGATAGTGCGGTGCTCCTCCTCGATGGAAGCGCTGCAAATCGCTTCCAACATAGTGTCCGACGCCTCTGGGTGGACAGAGGTCACCGGCACAGGCGTCTCACCCTCCATAGAAGGGGACCGCCTTCCCGAGCTCGGATACATTGGAGGGTCCGGCGCGGTGTTCGACTGAGGGCCGAACCCGGAGCTCTCGGGGACCCCGTCCCCTTGGCTTCCCGAGTCCGGAAGGTCGCCTTGAGGCGCCTCCGGGACTGTCCCCCCTCGATCCGGTGCCTCTTGAGACAGCACCTCGGCATCGTCGGCCGGATGATGGGAGGTGGCGGTCGGGACTGGATCGCTTTCCATGTCTGACGAGCCCAGTGAGCCGTCCGAGGATACCTCGATATTGGCTCGGGGCGGCCTGTACAATTGAGTTCGGCGTTAGGGAAAGCAATGCGACAAAAGAATCCTATGGGTAACTTTGGTATCCGAACACTTATGATCTCCCCTGGGGCTTGCCCCTGGGCAACCACTCGTCTTCACTTTCGACGGCGGCGGTGGAGCTGTCCGGAAGAAGCGTCCTTCCCTTCTTGGACCCTTCGGCCTCCCCAGTTGGGGCGGCCTTCCTTTTCTTGTCTCCCCCAGTCGGTGGGGGAGCCTCTTCTTCCTCTTCCTCATCTTCGGGGGAAGAGTCCGCCACAGAGTCATCGGACGGTGAGTCCGACGACGCCTGGCGTCGGGAACTCTTTCGAGCTCCCTTGGCCTTCTTGGTCTTCTCCGGCACCTTATTGAAGGAAATATGCCCTAGAGGCAATAATAAAGTTATTATTTATTTCCTTATTTCATGATAAATGTTTATTATTCATGTTAGAATTGTATTAACCGGAAACATAATACATGTGTGAATACATAGACAAACAGAGTGTCACTAGTATGCCTCTACTTGACTAGCTCATTAATCAAAGATGGTTATGTTTCCTAACCATGGACAAAGAGTTGTTATTTGATTAATGGGATCACATCATTAGTTGAATGATATGATTGACATGACCCATTCCATTAGCTCAGCACCCGATCGTTTAGTATGTTGCTATTGCTTTCTTCATGACTTATACATGTTCCTATGACTATGAGATTATGCAACTCCCGTTTGCTGGAGGAACACTTTGTGTGCTACCAAACGTCACAACGTAACTGGGTGATTATGAAGGAGCTCTACAGGTGTCTCCAAAGGTACATGTTGGGTTGGCGTATTTCGAGATTAGGATTTGTCACTCAGAATGTCGGAGAGGTATCTCTGTGCCCTCTCGGTAATGCACATCACTTAAGCCTTGCAAGCATTACAACTAATGAGTTAGTTGCGAGATGATGTATTACGGTATCTCTGTGCCCACTCCTAGGCCGGCCGCCCCTCCTCCCTTGCTCCTTTATATACGGGGGCAGGGGCACCCCATAGACACACAAGTTGATCCACGTGATCGTTCTTTAGCCGTGTGCGGTGACCCCTGCCACCATATTCCACCTCGATCATATCGTTGTAGTGCTTAGGCGAGGCCCTGCATCGGTAGAACATCATCATCGTCACCACGCCGTCGTGCTGACGGAACTCATCCCCGGAGCTTTGCTGGATCGGAGCCCGGGGGCGTCATCGAGTTGTACGTGTGCTAAGAACTCGGAGGTGCCGGAGTAACGGTGCTTGGATCGGTCGGATCGGGAAGACGTACGACTACTTCCTCTACGTTGTGTCAACGCTTCCGCAGTCAGTCTGCGTGGGTACGTAGACAACACTCTCCCCTCTCGTTGCTGTGCATCACCATGATCTTGCGTGTGCGTAGGAATTTTTTTGAAATTACTACGTTCTCCAACACTTATAAGGGGCCGGAGTCAGCATCTTCGTCAAAAGAGCGTCTGCGGGGCCTTGGGGCAAGGGAGCCGGACAGTCGATCTGTCCGGCCATCTTCTGCCAGTCCTGTCAAAATTACGGGAGTTTAGATCCCGCATAGAGCCAATATATATATATATATATATATATATATATATATATATATATATAGTGTTACTATTCATCACCCAGGGTGCAGAATACGTTATTCTTCACCCGAGATAATCTTACGATCATTTCATAAATAAATTACATTTAAAATACAAATAGTTACATTCATATTGATTTACTGTAAAAATATTGGCATAACAAAAAAAATATAGGTTAAAAAATGTATTTTATCTACATTTTACACTATGTTTTTACATTTGTAATTTTAGGTAACACAAAATATTTTTTACGACAATTGTAGGTTTTCTTACGTTCTCTTTTTATGTCTAAAATTACGTTGCATAGATGTTAAAATAAAGGTGGGTGAAGAATAACTATTTCTCACCCAGGGTGACGAATAGTCAATCCCTATATATATATATATATCTATTCTGATAATATTATTAGAATAGTTATTCAGATAACACTTCCGCACTGCACTCTTAACGCAAGTGCACGTCATTGTTTGAACCAAGTGTGCTGCAGTACTGAGGCGAGTGAACGTCCCGTGGCAAAAAACTGAACACAGTGTTTCTCTGGTACTGTTTTCGCTCTAGTTTTTTAACTGTTTGTCGGAACGAGGCTTGTGATATATCGTTGAAAAGCTATGTATTAGGCGCATATTCGCCATGTTGAATACTTTTCGAGATTCCTCACGGTTTAAGAGCAGTTTTGAAAATGGTGCGGCCCACAACGAGTGGCAGCGAGCGTTTTTTCACATTTTTTTCTAAACCGCTCATCGAAATGAAGCAAATCATACACCGTTGGATAGATATCGTCGAGGTGCATCTTTTTCATATCTATTTCTTTATCTAATTCGTTACGGTTTAAGAGCAGATTTAAATTTACTAAATCGCGGAATTCTATTTTTCAAATTTTTTCAAATTTTCGATACTGTTTTCGCTCTAGTTTTTAAACCGTTTGTCGAAACGAGACGTGTAATATGTCATTGGAAAGCTATGGAACAGGTGCAACTTTCATATGTAGAAATGGTTTTGAGATTCCTAAGAGTTTTAAGTTAATTTTGAAAATCGTGTGGCAGACGACAAGTTGCAGCGGCCGTTTTTTGCGAAATTTTTACAAACCGGTCGTCAAAATGATTCAAATGATACGCCGTTGGAAATATATCAATGAGACGCAACTTTTTGATGTAGAACACTCTCTCTAATCCTTACGGTTTAAGAGCAGTTTCAAATTTACCGAAATGCGGACACTTTGTTTTTCGCGACACCCAAATCGACGTGGGTACTTCATCCGACTGAAAACCGCACTGCATCGGATGAAAAACCGCACTGCATCAGACGTGTTAGAGAACTGCATGGTTTATTTTATTCAAATGTAATTTCTTTAAGGACGAGAAATTGGAGTGCACTTCACATCGGGTGTAAATGAACCACAACACTATCAAGAAGTGAACCGCATTTCTTTTTTTGCTTCCGTAACATTTTTTTGCACTTATGGGATGAACAACATCATACGGCCGACCGCACTGCTTCAGAATGAAAACCGCACTGCATCGGACAGGCAAGCGAGCTGCATAATTTCTTTTGTCGGGCGTAAATTTTTCTTAGACAAAGAAGTGAAGTGCGCTTCACATCAGGCACAAGTGAACCACATGAAGCAAAAAATGAACCGAGACACAAGTTTAAGTGTACCATATCATTTTTCTTTGTCTTTTTCTAACTTGTTTCACAGGGTTAAGTGGACCATATTTGTCAATGATAGTGTGCTGCATCATGCGGGAAAACGCATTGCAATGTCATCATAGAGGATTGCACGCGATTCTTTTTGTTATTATTTTAAAATGAAAAGAAATGCATAGTACAGCGGAGCGAACCTCTAAAAGTCAAAAAAGTGCATGGTATAGTGAAGCGAACCTCTGCACACAATAAAACTGAAACCTCTCGGTGGACAAAAGTGAACGTCTCGACACATTTTTTTGCATGTCTAATCTATTTTGAGGAACTGAAACTTGGATACAACAGTACTGCACTTCATTTTCATGCTATTTTGCATTGTACAGGAACATAGCCCCCGGATCGGCTACCACGCCAAACACACACATATACACAAAACCATCATGAGCACACTGTACTGCAGTGGGGATGGCATCGACAACAACCAAAACAAACTTCCTTGCAGGAACCTACCCCGGCAAACTGCAAAACCACACGAGGCTGCAACCCAACTGCGGAGCACAAAAAGGAACATGTAATCTTTTATAGATGACTCCTTTACAAAGAGAAATCCAAATCAATCAAGGGGGGTCCATGTTGACCCGAGTGTGCCATCGTCATCTGAATGCCTGCACTGCCCCCGCTACTCTCATCCTCCACGAGAGTACTGCAATGTTCCTCGCTGAGGAACTGCAAGACCTGAAACGCAAGAATAGAGAATAGCAAAACTGCACTGAAAATTTGTTTCACAAACGGGAAATTGAGCGTGCGTCGAATTGCAGAGTAGTCGTTTTGGTGACCAAAATTGAGGCACGCATGGGTTGTACTAACCAACAAAGTCAGCAAGATGCTCACACTAGCCCTCATCGTAGAAGGGGACGGAGGTGGGTATGGGGAAGGAAGAGAGGACTAGTTGGGCGGCGCGGTGTACCCAGGAGGTCGTGCTTTTCGATACTATTTGCTTGCTCCTTCGACGGCATGTTTGCCTACTCCTTTGGCGGGCACTGCACGCCGCATGCATAGGTGGACTGCAACAATCGCTCTGCGAGCTGCACAAACATCAGTAGGAGAGCTACACGCAACAAGCCAATGGGCTGCACTGGGTCATCCTGAGCCCGTCGCCGGTCATGCTCTCCGTGGGCGGAGGAGGTCATACTGTCGACTGCTAGGAGCTCAGCGCCTCCCCTTTTTTGCATATCCAGATTCGGCCACTACCAGCTCCCCTGACCTCCCGACGTGTCGGTGTGCAGTGCAATGGCCCTCGACGTGCAGTGCAGCGGCCATTAAGGTGCAGTGCGGCCGCAAACCCTGTGCGCCAGTGCTGAAGGAGATAGCTGGAGAGGGAAGTTGGGGTGGCCGGGGTTGTCTCGCAGATTTGGACGGTGAATGTGGCGCGCTGGCCGGCGGGGGGCCGGGCCGACAAATCTTGGAGGTGGGGGAGAGGCTGGGAAAGATTCTTCGTCGCCGCTCCACCTTGATCCGGGCCACGGACGACCGGATTCGTTCCCGGGGCGCCCGCGGAGACAGGGCGGAGGGGAAGTGGTGGCACTCGTCGGTCCTCCCACCCGGTCACCACGCGTCAGAGGGAGCGGTGCGACGGTGGGGCGCGGCGCGGGAAGGGAAGTGGCGCGGGGAGGAAGGCGGTGTGGCGGCGGGGAAGGGATGCGGCGCGGAGCGGGAGGAGGGAGGCGGCGAGGTGGCGCAGAGCGGGAGGGAGGTGGAGCGGCGGCGCGCTGGCAGGAGGAGGTCATGGGGAGCACGTGGAGGAACCTCGCTGGCGTGAAATCGGAAGCCCTGCACTGGGACCAGCCCTCCTGGAGCCCACGTGTGTGGGTTGGACTGAGTAGGAGCGACGGATCTGGCGCGAATCCGGCGACCACCAAGGCGGGATCCGGCCTTTGGGGTGGGGGAAGGCAAGGTGAGGGAGAAAGAAGGTGGGGAAGCAGGTGGTGGTGGAGTAGGCCGCTACAGTGGTGGTGGTTGTCGGCGGGGCTGCGGGAAGGGTGGGTGGGAATGGGAGGGGCGGCGGCGCTCTAGGCTGCTCCCGCGGTAGAAGGCAGGGAGGGGAGGGCCGGCGGCACTCCAGGACGCTCCCGCGGTAGAAGGTGGGGAGGGGAGGGGCGGTGGCGTTCAGGTGTGGTGCTATCAGAATAAGAAGTTTTGGTGTGCAGAATAAGGTCATAAAGGGTGTTATTAGAATAGACCCACCCTATATATATAACAAATATCCTGTAAGAGGTAAAACAACTTACCGCACTAGCGTGCCGCTTCGCGCTGAATCCGCGATCCTCGGTAATGTTGGGAGGGACCGTGGCACCCTTGAACAGCACCCTCCAGGCATCTTCATGAGTCGTGTCGAAGAGCCTGTTCAGAGTTCGGTGCTACACCGGATTAAACTCACACAAGGTAAACTCCCGTTGTTGGCATGGGAGTATCCGGCGAACGAGCATAACCTGGACTATGTTGACAAGCTTGAGCTTCTTATCCACCATGTTCTGAATACATGACTGGAGTCCGGTCAGCTCTTTTGAATTACCCCAGGACAGGCCCTTCTCTTTCCAGGAGGTGAGCCGCATGGGGATGCCAGATCGGAACTCCGGGGCCGCTACCCATGCGGGGTCGCGCGGCTCGGCGATGTAGAACCACCCTGATTGCCACCCCTTTATGGTGTTCACGAAGGTGCCCTCGAGCCATGTGATGTTGGGCATCTTTCCCACCATGGCGCCTCCGCACTCCGCCTGGTTGCCGCTCACTACCTTCGGCTTGACATTGAAGGTCTTCAGCCATAAGCCGAAGTGGGGCATGATGCGGAGGAAGGCCTCGCACACAACGATAAACGCCGAGATGTTGAGGATGAAGTTTGGGGCCAGATCATGGAAACCCAGGCCATAATAAAACATGAGCCCCCGGACGAAGGGATGGAGAGGGAATCCTAGTCCACGGAGGAAATGGATGAGGAATACCACCCTCTCATGGGGCTCGGGGGTGGGGATGAGCAGTCCCTCATCTGGGAGCCGGTGCGCGATGTCGTCGTGCAGGTATCTGGCTCTCCTCGGTTTCTTGACGTCTCCCTCCGTGACGGAGGAGACCATCCACTCTCCTCCCGCTCCGGACATGGTTGGAGAAGGTTGAGGTAGAAGTGAGAGCTTGGGCGCTAGAGCTCGAGTATGCGGGAGCGGATGAGCAGAGGAGGAAGAAGGCATGGATAGAAAGGTGAATCCTTATCCCTTTATATGGGCGGACAAAATTAAACGTCCCCACTTGCCTAGTAAAACTCGCTTATCCCCCAAGCGCCGCAATTTATGGCGCGGTTGGGTTACCCATGCCCGTATTTATGAGAATCCCATAATAAGGGGACACGATCTCTGCTTTGACAAGACGTGTCGAAAAACTGCCTCGCGTTATGTGCGGGGCTATTTAAATGAAACGTTCGAATAATCACCGGGCCATGACATGACGTCATTAGATCTACGGTGAAATGTGGAACTTATTTTGCAGGGTCGGACACTATCCCCGTATTCAAATTCTTCAGTGATGTATTCGGTGAAGGAACCCGCCTTGCCATGCCGAAGACAACTACGCGCCGGACTCATCGTCATTGAAGCCTGGTTCAGGGGCTACTATGGGAGTCCTAGATTAGGGGGTCTCCGGATAGTCGAATTATCTCCATTGGCCGGACTGTTAGACTATGAAGATAGAACATTGAAGACTTCGTCTCGTGTCCGGATGGGACTCTACTTGGCGTGGAAGGCAAGCTAGGCAATATGTATATGGATATCTCCTCCTTTGTAACCGACCTTGTGTAACCCTAACCATCTCCGGTGTCTATATAAACCGAAGGGTTTAGGTTCGTAGGACAACAATCAAAACATACAATCATACCGTAGGCTTGCTTCTAGGGTTTAGCCTCTCTGATCTCGTGGTAGATCTACTCTTGTAACACCCATCATCAATATCAATCAAGCAGGACGTAGGGTTTTACCTCCATCAAGAGGGCCCGAACCTGGGTAAAACTTCGTGTCCCTTGTCTCCTGTTACGATACGACCTAGACGCACAGTTCGGGACCCCATACCCGAGATCCGCCGGTTTTGACACCGACACTTGGTATGCAAAGAAACAAGCTACAGTTTCCAGGTCAAGTACAGAAGAAGAATACAAGGCCCTAGCAAATGCTACAGCGAAGATTATTTGGGTGCAGTCTATGCTTAAGGAACTTTGAGTACGTAATGAACATGCTCCAATTTTATGGTGTGATAATCTTGGTGCGACATACCTTTCTGCCAATCCAGTCTTCCATGCAAGAACTAAACACATTGACATAGACTTTCATTTTGTTAGAGAACGAGTTGCAAATAAACAACTTGAAATCAGATTTGTCCATTCGAAAGATCAGGTTGCGGATGGATTTACCAAGGCATTGCCCACACAAAGCTTTGAAGCATTCAAGCATAACCTCAACCTATCACGGATGTGATTAAGGGAGGGTGTTAACAATCATTGAGATATGGTAGAGGTGCACCTGGAGAGTCCTACAAGTTATAGTTAGACTAGAGATAGAATAGGAAGTCTGTTATTCAAACCTTATTGTATTTCTTTCTATCTCTTCTTGCCTTGACTTGTACCCCAAACTATGTATGCATCCAGGGATATGCCCCTACCATATAACATGCACGCGTCCCCTCGAAGAAGGGCAAGACGCTTCAATCCATTTGACAACGGGCTCAATAAACCCGGACCGAGGGAGTAGCTACGAACACTAAAAAAGCCTACAATGAGTTCCACACATACGAAGTGCCAAGATTGAACGAAAGAACAGATTCATCCTCTTATTGCTGCTACAAAACAGAATTTGGACGGCTGGCCTTCTTCTAAAGAGAGGTTGGCCTCAAGAGGAGCTCTCTGTGTCCTGATAACCCACGAGTATAGGGGATCGCAACAGTTTTCGAGGCTAAAGTATTCAACCCAAATTTATTGATTCGACACAAGGGGAGCCAAAGAATACTCTGAAGTATTAGCAGCTGAGTTGTCAATTCAACCACACCTGGAAACTTAGTATCTGCAGCAAAGTGTTTAGTAGCAAAGTAATATGATAGTAGTGGTAACGATAGCAAAAGGTAACGGTAGTAAAAGTAATGTTTTTGGTATTTTGTAGTGATGATAGCAATAGCAACAGAAAAGTAAATAAGCGATGAACAATATATGGAAAGCTCGTAGGCAATGGATCGGTGATGGAGAATTATGCCGGATGCGGTTCATCATGTAATAGTCATAACCTAGGGTGACACAGAACTAGCTCCAGTTCATCAATGTAATGTAGGCATGTATTTCGAATATAGTCATACGTGCTTATGGAAAAGAACTTGCATGGCATATTTTGTCCTACCCTCCCATGGCAGCGGGCTCCTTACGGAAACTAAGGGATATTAAGGCCTCCTTTTAATAGAGTACCGAAACAAATCATTAACACATAGTGAATATATGAACTCCTCAAACTACGGTCATCACCGGTAAGTATCCCGATTATTGTCACTTCGGGGTTAACGGGTCATAACACATAATAAGTGACTATAGACTTGCAAGATAGGATCAAGAACTCTCATATATTGATGAAAACATAAGAGGTTCAGATCTGAAATCATGGCACTCAGGCCCTAGTGACAAGCATTAGGCATAGCAAAGCCATAGCAACATCAATCTCAGAACATAGTGGATACTAGGGATCAAATCCTAACAAAACTAACTCGGTTACATGATAGATCCCATCCAACCCATCACCGTCCAGCAAGCCTACGATGGAATTACTAATGCACGACGGTGAGCATCATGAAATTGGTGATGGAGGATGGTTGATGATGACGATGGCGACGGATTCCCCTATCTGGAGCCCCGGGCGGACTCCAGATCAGCCCTCCTAAGAGGTTTTTGGGCTTGGCGGCGGCTCCGAATCGTAAAACGCGATGAATTATTCTCTCTGATTTTTCTCTCCCCAAAACACAATATATAGAGTTGGAGTCGGAGAGGCAACAGGGGGGCCATGAGGTAGGGGGCGCGCCCTAGGGGGGCAGGCGTGCCCCCACCCTCGTGGAAAGGTGGTGGGCCCCCTGGCCTTCATCTTTTGCAGGTATTTTTTATATTTTCCAAAAAGTTGCTCCGTGAAGTTTCAGGTCATTCCGAGAACGTTTGTTTCTGCACATAAATAACACCATGGTAATTCTGCTGAAGACAGCGTCAGTCCAGGTTAGTTCCATTCAAATCATGCAAGTTAGAGTCCAAAACAAGGGAAAAAGTGTTTGGAAAAGTAGATACGGTGGAGACGTATCAACTCCCCCAATCTTAAACCTTTGCTTGTCCTCAAGCAATTCAGTTGACAAACTTAAAGTGATAAAGAAAAACTTTTACAAACTCTGTTTGCTCTTGTTGTTGTAAATATGTAAAGCCATCATTCAAGTTTTCAGCAAAGATTGTAACTAACCACATTCGCAATAACGTTTAGGTCTCAAGTTTACTCATTTCAATAGCATAATCAACTAGCGAGCAATAATAATAAATCTCGGATGACAAGCTTTCTCAAAACAATCATAATATAATATAACAAGGTGGTATCTCGCTAGCCTTTCTGAGACCGCAAAACATAAATGTAGAGCACCTTTAAAGACCAAGGACTGACTAGACATTGTAATTCATGGTAAAAGAGATCCAGTCAAGTCATACTCAATGTAAACTAACAGTAATGAATGCAAATGACTGCGGTGCTCTCCAACTGGTGCTTTTTAATAAGAGGATGATGACTCAACATAAAAGTAAATAGATAGGCCCTTCGCAGAGGGAAGCAGGGAATTGTAGAGATGCCAGAGCTCGGTTTTGAAATAGAGGTGAGTAATATTTTGAGCGGTATACTTTCATGGTCAACATAACAACCAAGAGATGGCGGTATCTTCCATGCTACACACATTATAGGCGGTTCCCAAATAAAATGGTAAAGTTTATACCCCCCTTCCACCAACAAGCATCAATCCATTGCTTGCTCGAAACAATGAGTGCCTCCACCTAACAAGAGTCCCAGGGGGGTTTTGTTTGCAATTATTTTGATTTAGTTTGCATAAAGCATGGGATTGGGCATCCCGGTGACCATCCATTTATCTCATGAGTGAGGAGCGGAGTCCACAACTCTTGAGAATAACCCGCCTAACATGGAAGATACGGACAACCCTAGTTGATACATGAGCTATTCTAGCATACAAAATAGGATATTTATTTGAAGGTTTAGAGTTTGGCACATACAAATTTACTTGGAACGGCAGGTAGAAACCGTATATAGGTAGGTATGGTGGACTCATATGGAATAACTTTGGGGCTTTATGGGATTGAATGCACAAGCAGTACTCCCGCTTACTACAGGTGAAGGCTAGCAAAAGACTGGGAAGTGACCAGCTAGAGAGCGACAACAGTCATGAACATGCATTAAAATTAATCAACACCGAATGCAAGCATGAGTAGGATATAATCCACCATGAACATAAATATCGTGAAGGCTATGTTGATTTTGTTTCAACTACATGCGTGAACATGCGCCAAGTCAAGTCACTGAAATCATTCAGAGGAGTGTACCATCCTATCATACCACATCATAACCATTTAAATAACATGTTGGCACGCAAGGTAAAACATTATAACTCATAGCTAATCAAGCATGGCACAAGAACTATGATCTCTAGTTGTCATTGCAAACATGTTTATTCATAATAGGCCGAATCAAGAACGATGAACTAATCATATTTACAAAAACAAAAGAGTTCGAGTTCATACCAGCTTTTCTCATCTCAATAAGTTCATCATATAATCATCATAATTGCCTTTCACTTGCACGACCGAACGATGAGAATAATAATAATGGTGCACGTGCATTGGACTAAGTTGGAATATGCAAGCTTTCAATAAACAGGAGAAGACAAGGCAATATGGGCTCTTTTGTCAGATCAACAATAATGCATATAAGAGCCACTTCAACAATTTAATTATAGTCTTCTCCTATGGACCCCCAAAGAAAAGAAATAAAACTATTTACACGGGAGAGCTCCCAACAAGTAAAAGAAGAACATGAAATATTTTTGGGTTTTATTTTTAATTACTACTACAAGCATGGCAAGTAAACTAATTAAAAACTACAACATATATTTTTGTTTTTTCTTAAGGTTTATTAAACACACAAAAAAGCATAAAAAGGAAATAAACTAGCATGGATGATACAATGAAAAAGTATGAGCAGCGACTTCTAGCAATGAGTGTGTGAACATGAATGTAAAAGCTTAGGCTTTTGGCCTAAGTTGGTCTATGGCCACGACTGGCCTGGCGGATATCCATAGTAAAAGTTGGGGTCGTACTAAGATGCAGCGGCTATCGCCTCCTGAGCTGCAGCGTGGCAACGAGCGGCCTCCGCTCTCCTCTCATACTCATCTGCCTCCTCTCTGGCAATAGTATATCTTCCTTTTGCGTGATAATCAAAGAAGGCAGGAGCAGGGAGAGTAATATGGACAGCACGACCTCTCTCAAAGATTAGTCGATACTGGAGAGGTGATTCATTCCTCTCGACAAACTAGTGGTGAACCATAGCATTAAAGTCTAGGTAAGCAGGTGGTAATTCAATATCATCTTCGCGTATGGCTACACCAAGAAAATTAGCTATGCGGGTTGCATAAATTACTCCAAAGAAATCTCCATTAAATCTATTAAGATGCAACCTACGTGCAACAATGGCTCCCAAATTATACGATTTATCTCCTAACACAGCACTCCTAAGAATACCGAGGTCAGGGACACACATATGACATGCCTCATCTTTACCATTAATGCATCTACCTATGAAGAGAGCAAAATAATGTGTAGCAGGAAAGTGAATGATCCCTATGGTAGCTTGTGTTATACCTCTGGATTCTCCCATAGTTATGCGAGCAAGAAAATCTCTAAATTCAGATTTGCGAGGATCCCTTATACTACCCCATTGTGGAAGTTTGCAAGCAGTGGTAAAATCCTCTAAGTCCATAGTATACGAATTTTCATAAAGATCAAACAGGACAGTTGGAGAATTATGTGAAGATAAAAATTCAAACCTCCTCACAAAGGTACTAGTGAGATTGTGATATTGGCTACACTTCTCTTCCTCGAAGCTCACAAGATCGGCGTTACGCAAATATGCGTTGAATTCTTCTTTAATTCCTGCTCGATTCATAAAATTTGCAGAAGGCCACTCACAAGGACGCACTGGAGCGTCTCTTGGTGGCTCTTCATCAGCATCACGCATTGCAAGCCTAGGCCCTTACTTGCTTGAGGAACCACCTTGGAAAATTTTCCTCAGCATTTTTCTTCCTCTGAAAAATTCTGAAATTTTTTAGTAACTTCAAAATAAAAGTAAACGAAACTCAATAATATTGATAGCAACTACTCCTACAAGTGCCTAGGGCCTATATCATGCATCAATACTACTTGGAACCATACAAATTTGACATGCAAGCTCAAGAACATGGTCACCTAGGCAGCAAAAATTTTCAATGAATAAAGCACTAGAACAAAAACTAATTGGACCAATGGAGGAGTCACATACCAAGGAACAATCTCCCCAAGCAGTTTTGTGAGAGGTGCTTTGAGCAAGGAGATCAAAAATGGCAGCAAGATGAGCTAGAACTCGTGCTTGAGCTAGATATTTGTGTTTGTGGGAGGAAGAAGAAGTGTGTGGCTGCAGGAATAAGTGGAGGAGGGCCACCGTGGGCCCATGAGGCAGGGGGTGCGCCCAGGGGGTAGGGCGTGTATGTTCTGTAAAAACTGTTCGTTCTATTCAAATAATATGTTCAGAATTTACAACAAAAGATAGGAAAAAAGGAAAAATAATCCGATCTTCTTGTTTGACTAGGTCTAAAGGACTCGCATTGCAGTTTCACCATCAAACTGTGCCAGGCGTGGTCGCTAGCTACACTTGTCTACAGGCTCGCGGTCGCGGTTCGAGTCCTAGTTGAAGCGTTGCGTTAACTAGGGTTTGTTCCAGCGAGGTCGGCGGTCGCTGTCACCCATCTCGCGAAGGGGGTGCTCAGGCGGCAGTCGATGGTTCTGGCAGGACAGCGGTGTGTCCGCGGGATGAGGGCGTTCCCGCGAGGTGGTTGCCGAAGGGAGCCATCCTTGCCGCCGCTTCCGCTAATCTATATCGTCTTCCTCCTCTGTTAGTTCTAGGGTTTGCCCCTTTTATCTTCTCCTTCAATTTCTTGTGCTTTGGTTGCTAATTTGGTGACAGCCTGGTGGTGCTGTCCGTCGCACCTGATGCTTCGGTAGATGGTGTCATGTTGCAGTAGAGCAGGGTGATGTTGGCCTCGAGCCATGGGGTGGCGCCGTCATGGACGGATGTGTTAGATGATGAGTACGGAGTTACACGATGTTGCTCCTCTCTTTTTTCTCGCCGAGGGACTACTTCCTCCGCCCAGATCCGCTGTCGGGCTTTGCCCTGAGGCCGCGTTCGCCGAGTGACCTTAGAAGTGTTACACTACAGGTTGGACAACAATAACGTTGGAATCCCCCGAGCAGGCCACTGCCCCGACGTTGGCCACCGCCGGCTCAAGTCATATTGCCCTCTGCTCGGAGGTCACCCAGGTCAACATCCGCACAGGTGATCCTCCTCCTGTAGCAGCCTCCCACCCTGCACCTGACACTCAACGTCGCTATCTCCATTAAGGAAATTAGACAACATTCCATGCCTCACTACTTTATGATGCTTTGTGGGTGGAAATGACCTGACGCTGATGCCAACCGTTCTTCTATCTCTAGCCTCTCCCTAACTGACCTCAAGCAGGTGAGCATCCAACACTCTGTCATGCTGCAAATTTAGATTGGTTGGCTGCTAACTCCGTATTATGTTGTTTGTGTCAGACCTGCTACTGCTGCTCCAGGGGCAGATAATCGAACAAAAGGTGAGGAGGACGAGCTAGAGAAGATTAAGAATTCCACTTATACGGGTTCGTGTGACGCTACTTTGAGATACTACGCTTGGTTCATCTTTTATGCATTTTTTTGCTTGTAGTGAAAATATGTGCTCCACACACTATGTTTTCTTTAACACGTTAGCTCAATCGTGTTAATTAGATGCTGCACTAACTTGAATTAGACGCGAACCAGCTGATTGTTGTTCATGTAACAAATTACTTCCTTCGTTATGTATACCTCATGATTGTTCCGTATTCAATAAACCTAACATTATGCTATTCAACCTGAAGTGATGGTTGATGACTTTGAAGATATTTCATAACAATATGATGTGCTGCTTCTCCTATACATGATTTTGCAGCTGCCTGGGACCAAATCTTCTTGTTGAGTGATTTTGGAGATATATGATTGTCGCTTCTCCTATAAATGATAACTTGTGATAATTCTATATTTCATTACACTTTGTTTTCCCATTGAGCACTTGCAGAATCCAAAATTTATCTCTAGATAGGGTAAATGGCTCAAGTTCTTTCTTCTTTGAGCTTGGTTAATCTACACCCAGTTCTCAGTATTAAGTAACCATGATTGCAGAGAATACTGCAATTGTTTTCATGTAAGCCTCTGCATCATTTTTCAGGATAGTTTGGATTATATTCGAAATTTTAGTTACATACCATCTCCACTAAATTAAAAAGGCGCCAACAACATCCAATTAATCAAGCTATGAGAAATTTATTAATCTATTCCAACTATGTAATCTTCTCCATCCTCTACCTCATCTCAAACCTAATAGAGTCAGTCATGTTTCAACAAAGAAAAGTCATCATTTTAAAATATTTGGAGAACATATGTAGTCTACCTTCAGCTCTGATGATATTTTCTGTTAGGCGGCGGAACAACAAAAATATTGAAGTCGTTGGCAGAATAATAGCAGAGAAAAAAAAGTCTGGCCCTCATGTTCTTACCATAATAGTTGGTAACTTTCTGAGTGCTATACTTAGAATTCTTTAAGGTTTACTACTATATGAGAAGAGGTTAGCTTCTTTTAGTGTGCTTGATTATGATTAAAGAAGAAGATATCAAAGTATTGAGATGTTTTTCCATATATTTTCCTGTTACAGTCTTGATCATTAAGGCATTATATACTGTTTACCATTATATTTTTTTCTATCACTATTTTTCTTTTATGGTTCCCATGTTGCATGTGTTGAAAATTGAAACTACAATGTGTAATTATAGTGGAAAACGGGAACTTATTGGAAATAGATGCACTGGCCGAGTGACCTTAGCTGGCTTTCCTCAAGGAGTAATGCCACCATATAACTCAGCTCTGCACCGTGTTTGTGTCAGCTCTCAAGAAATGTTATGGGTACTATCCTTTTCAGTGGGCATGTTTGAAATGATAAATCTTGATGAATACATTTTTTACTCTTTGTATTGTTGTACACTTATCCAAGTGATGATTATGATATAAGTGGTAAATCCATGCTGGTGATAACCCACAAGTATATGGGATCGCAACGGTATTTGTGGGTAGAATTTTCAACAAAAATTTATAGATTCGATACAAGGGGAGCCAAAAAATATTTGCAAGTATTAGCAGCTGAGTTGTCAATTCAACCACACCCGGAGATTAATTAACTGCAGCAAAGTGATCAGTAGCAACGCAGTATGATAGTTTTGATAATAGTAGCGACCGCAATAGTAACGGTAACAGTAGTAACTTAGCAAGAACAATATAAGATAAATTCGTAGGCATTGGAATTTTTTGGATGATATTCATCATGTGACAGTCATAACCTAGGGCGATACGACACTAGCTCTAGTTCATAAATACAATGTAGGCATGTATTCCGTAAATAGTCGTACATGCTTACGAAAAGAACTTGCATGCCATCTTTTGTTCTACTCTCCCGAAACTAAGGGATATTAAGGCCTCCTTTTAATAGACAACCGGAACAAAGCATTAACACAAGGTGAATACATGAACTCCTCAAACTAAGGTCATCACCGGGAGTGGTCCCGACTATTGTCACTCCAGGGTTGTCGGATCAAAACCCGTAGTAGGTGACTATAACTTGCAAGATCGAATCTAGAACATGGATATAATGGTGATAACATAAATGGTTCAGATCTGAAATCATGGCACCCGGGCCCAAAGTGATAAGCATTAAGCATGGCAAAGTCATAACAATATCAAAACTAACAAAACTAACTAGATGACATGATGAATCTTATCCAACTCCTCACCGACTAGCGAGCCTACGAAGGAATTACTCACTGCCAGTGGGGAGCATCATGGAATTGCCTATGGACAAGGGTTGGTGATGATGAAGATCAAAAACCCCCCTCTCTGGAGCCCCAAACGGACTCCAGATCTGGCCTCCCAATGAAGAACATGAGGTGATGGCAGCTCTATCTCGTGGAATGCAATAATTCTTTCTCCCCCATTTTTTTTCTAGAAACATGTGATTTTATAGCGTCAATTTCAGAGTCTACGGGGCCACCAGGTGGGGACAACCCACCTGGGCACACCTAGAACACAATGGTAGTTCTGCTGAAAACATCGTCAGTCCGGAGTTAGTTTCATTCAAATCATGCAAATTAGGGTCCAAAACAAGAGGAAAAGCGTTAGGACAAGTAGATACGTTGGAGACGTATCAACTCCCCCAAGCTTAAACCTTTTCTTGTCCCCAAGCAATTCAGTTGATAAACTGAAAGTGAAAAAGAAAAACGTTTACGAATTCTTTTGCTCTTGTTTGCATAAATAAGATTAAACATCACCCAGGTTTTCAGCCAATGTTACAATTAACCATGCCGACAATAACTTTTAAAAATTATATTAACTCATATCAATGACATAATCAGCTAGCGAGCAATAATAAGATATCTCAAACGGCAACACGTTATCAAAACAACCATGATACAATATGACAATAGTGGTATCTCGCTAGCCCTTTCTGAGACCGCAAAACATAAATACAGAGCATCTCCAAAGTTCAAGCAGCGACTAAACATTGTAATTCATGGTAGAAAAGTTACACACATGACAGTAGTGCTCTCAGGTTTTGGCACTTATTTTAGAAGGTGATGACACAACATAAAAGTATATAGAAAGTCCCTTTGCATAGGGAATTAGTGATTTGCAGCGATGCCAGAGCTCAAGTTTTTTAAAACACAGGTAAATGATATTTTGAGACATGCACCCTTCTTGTTTACTTCACGACCATCAGTTATCAATATCTTCCATGCTAAGCACGTTAGTGGCAGTTCCCAAGCGATCAAAGTAAAGGTTTACTCCCTCTCCACCAACAATCATACTCCACGACTTGTTCGGAACAACGGGTGTCGTCCATACCAACAACAGTCCGGGGGGGGGGGGGGGGGTTGTTTAATTATTTACAATTGGAGTTCGGGACTGGGAATCCCTATTACCGCCCTTTTCTCGTGCGATGGTGAGTGAATAAGCACTCATCCTGAGAATAACCTGCTTAGCATGGAAGATACCGACTACCTCCTGTCATTCCATGAATGATCCAGGCACATAAAAAGGATATTTATTTGAAGTTTTTAGAGATGACACATGCAAATTTAGTAAGGACGGCAGGGTAATACCACATATAGGTAGATATGGTGGATTCATCTGGAATAACTTGGGTTCAAGATTTTTTATGTACAAGCAGAAATCCCATTTAGTACACGCAAAGGCTAGCAAATAAGCTAAGAAGCGACCAGCTAGAGAGCAACAATGGACATGAACATGCATTATGCATAAGTAACATTGGACACTAGCATGAGTGGGATATGAACACCATGAACATAAATATCATAGAGGCTATGTTGGTTTTGATTCAACTACATGCATGAATATGTGCCAAGTCAAGCCACTCGAACATTCAGAGAAGGATACCATATCATCATACTACATCACAATCATTTTAACGCAGTGTTGATATCCAAGATAAATCATTATCCATGCTACTTAAGCATGGCATGAACAACTATAATCTCTAATTTTTATTGCAAATATGTTTAATTATAATGGGCTGAATCATGGATACCAGGTTAAACATATTTACAAAAATAGAACAAGTCGAGTTCATACCCGTTTCTCTCTGCCACGGCCAGTTCATCAAATATTGTCATTATTGCCTTTCACTTGCACGACCAAACAATATGAAAATAATAAAGTGCAAGAGTGTCGTGGACTAAGCTGGAAGTTGCAAACGTTTTATGCAACAGGAGAAGACAAGGTAATATGGGCTCTTTGTTAGATCAACAATTATGCATATGAGAGCCACTCAACAATTTCATCGTGGTCTTCTCCTCGGTACGACTTGAATAAAAAGAAAAAAATTCATAGAAACACTTTGAAATATTTTTGGAGTTTTAGATTTTCTTGAATAAGCAAATAAAAGGGAAAAGCAAAAACGAGAAAAACTATTTACACGGGAAAGCTCCCAACAAGCAAAAAGAAGAACAAGGAAATCTTTGTATTTTCTCAAGGTTTTTCAAACACACAAGAAGAAAACGAGAAAATAAATTTAACATAGACAAGACATTGAAAAAGTGTGGACACCGACAACTGGAATGAAATGTGTGAACATGAATGTAATGTCAGTGGGAATACGTACTCCCCCAAGCTTAGGCTTTTGGCCTAACTTGGTAATCAGTCAATAGTCGAAGAAACCATGAGGTCCCATGTCGAACTGCTGAGGAGTAGGCACCTGTGGATCCCACTGCTGAGGCTCCTCCTCTACAGCTTGGTTGTTCCGGTAGGCGATGATATGTGCAGGCATAACCCTGTATCCATCCCTGGCAATAGGTTGAAACAAAGCAGGTCTAGGCAATGGAATAATATCATGAGTTTTCACAGTGAAACCAGGTTATACGGAATAGGGATGTTAGGGTAATTAGTAGCAATAAACTGGTGGTGTTCCATGGCCGCGTGATCTAGGTAAACCTTGGGGAAAGGTGTCATGCAAGCGTATGTCAACGTTAAAGTGAGCCGCCAAACGGGTGGTGTAAACACCTCCATGTATTTTACCCTTGGATTTATTAATATGAAGGCGATGTGCCAAAATAGCTCCCAAGCTATAAGTGTTATCGCCTTCAAGTGCACGACGTAAAACAGCAAGGTCTGGGGCACTGAGTGCACCCACCTTCTCTCTAGCAAGCAACCCTTTTGCAATGAAAAGAGTAAAATAAAGAATAACAGGAAAATGCAAGCCAGCGGCGGTGATACTCGACACCCCTCTCTCATCACCCACTATCAGAGTACGATAAAAGCCTTCAAACTCCGTAGGCCTAGGCTCTACCAAACCATCATCAGAAGGAAGCAAGCATATTTCACGGAACTCAGTAAGCGGTATCTGATGGGGTTCAGCATATAAATTAAGCTGCACCTCAGGAGGATTATTCCTAGGAAGGAAATTAAAACTTTGCACAAAGGAGTTTGTGAGGAGATGATACTGTTGACATTCAGCTGCGATAAAGTCGGTGAGGCCGGCATTAGCATCATATTGTGCAAAGTCTTGAAGGATTCTAGCCCCTTTCATGAACGGGGTATGCGGCCATTTGCACGGCCGTACTTCCGCCAATCTCCGGGTATGGAGATCACTGTCGGACGACTCATCTTTTTCCTATGAACAAAATTCTGAAAAAAAAATTAGTCCACAAAATTTTCTCAACAAAACTTTACAAAATTGATGGCAACTACTCATAGGGATACATAGAGGCCATAGCAAGCATTCAAACTACTTAGAACTCTAGAATTCAACATGCAAGCTCATCTATAGCAGCACCAAGAGTAGCTAATTATTCAAAATATAAACCACTAAAGCAAAAACGAATTGGACAAACGGAAGAGTCACATACCAAGCAACAATCCCCCGAAACAGTTTCAGATATGGAGCTTCGAGCAAAGAGATCGAAATCCGCGGGTTTGAGAGCAAGAACATGAGAGAGAGCAATGGTAATTTTTTCTGGAGGTAGGTGATGGAGTGGTATGAAGGGATAAGTGAGAGGGCCCACGTGGGGACCACAACCCACCAGGGCGCGCCCAGGTTGGTTGTGCCCACCTGGTGCACCTCACCCTGATATTATTTGCACCAAAAATTCTTAAATATTCAAAAAAAATTGTATTAAATTTTCATAGCATTTGAGAACTTTTATTTTTGGGTCATTTTTTTGTTTCATGGGAAATTCAGAAAACAGAAAAAACATGGCATTTTATTTTATTTAACCAATAAAAATAGAAAACAAAAAGCAGGGACAGAAGGTAGTGCTTACTAAATTCGTCAACTTCATACCTCTAAAAATGATCCATTAATAAGTTGATCAAGTCTTATTAACAACCACTTTCGATTAGCATGAAACTGAAGAACTTTCTTAAATCACTAAGTTACTTCAACGGGGATATGAATGTCCCCAACAATAAGCATTTCATATTTCTTTTTAATAGTACATACAGGTAGTTGAAAACTTCCAATAGTGATTGTCGGAGATTTTTCAATAACATTAATACCATTCACTTGGAATTATTTCTTCAAAAAGTGCACCGTATGCTCATTACCATTGATATGAAAAGTAACATTGCTTTTATTGCAATCAATAACAGCCCCTGCAGTATTCAATAAGGGTCTACCAAGGATAATCGACATGTTGTCGTCCTCGGGCATCTCAAGTATAACAAAGTCAGTCAAAATAGTAACATTAGCAACAACACGGGAACATCCTCACAAATACCGATCGGTATGGTAGTTGCCTTATCAGCCATTTGCAGATATATTTCAGTAGGTTTGAGTTTATTCAAATCAAGTCTTTTATATAAAGAGAAAGGTATAACACTAACACCAGCTCCTAAATCACATAAAGCAGATTTCACATAGTTTCTTTTGATGGAGCAAGGTATAGTTGGTATTCCCGGACCTCCAAGTTTTTTAGGCACTCCATCTTTAAAAGTATAATTAGCAAGCATGGTGGAGATTTCAGCTTCCGATATTTTTCTTTTATTGGTGATGATGTCTTTCATGTATTTTGCATAAGGAGGCATTTTTAAGATATCAGTCAAGCGAGTATGCAAAAAGACCAGCCTCGGCATTTCAGGAAAGCGTTCAAATTCTTCATCATCTTTCTTTTTAGTTGACTTAGGTGAAAAGGTCAAAGGTTTTTGAACCCATGTTTCTCTTTCTTTACCGTGTTTTCTAGCAATAAAGTCTCTTTTATCATATCGGGTATTCTTGGCTTGCGGGTTATCAAGATCAACTGCAGGTTCTATCTCAACATCATTGTCTTGTTCTTTATTATTTGTTTGAGTATTTTCATGAACCCCATCATTATCTTTTTTCATTATCAGAAGGTGAGTGTTCATTACCATACTAAGTTTCAGCATCAGAGATAGAAACTTCATTATCATTATCACGAGGTTTTTCTACTTCAGGTTCACTAGAGGCATGCAAAGTCCTATCATTTTTCTTCTTCCTTTTATTTTTAGAAGGACTACGTGCATCAGTGTTAACTCTTTGAGAGCCTTATTCAATTCTTTTTGGGTGTCCCTCAGGATAAAGTGGTTCCTGAGTCATTTTACCTCCTCTAGTTGCTACTCTTACAGCAAAGTCACTTATATTATTATTCATTTCATCAAGAAACTTTGTTTGAGATTTAGCAACTTGTTCTAACTGAGTTTGAACCATAGAAGCATGCTTCCCCACACCTCTAACATCATTCGAAATTCTAAATAACAAGTCATTCAAGTGAGCAATCATAACAGAATTGTACTTCAATTGTTTCATAACATTTGCATTGAAGTGATATTGTTTTCTAATGTAATTTTCAAACTCATAAAGGCATTGGATATGGTGCATGTTGTGAGGATTATCATTATCATTGAATTTCATTAGAGAATTTACCTCTATCACCTTAGGTGGTGGTGGTGTTTCAAGCCCATGTATTTCTTCAATAGAAGGTAAAATTTTGACATCCTCAGCTTTAATACCTTTTTCCTTCATACATTTGTTTGCCTCTTGCATATCTTCAGGACTGAGATATAATATACCCCTCTTCCCTGGATTGGGTTTAGGCGGTGGTTCAGGAAGAGTCCAATCATCATAATTTTTCAATATGTTATTCAATAATTCTTCAGCTTGCCCAATAGTTCATTCCCTGAAAACACAACCAGCACAACTATCTAGGAAATCCCTAGAAGCATCAGTTAGTCCATTATAGAAGATATCAAGTATTTCATTTTTCTTAAGAGGATGATCAGGCAAAGAATTAAGCAATTGGCAAAGCCTCCCCCAAGCTTGTGGTAGACTCTCTTCCTCAGTTTGCACAAAGTTAAATATTTCCTGTAAGGCAGCTTGTTTCTTATGAGCAGGGAAATATTTTTCAGAGAAGTAATAAATCATATCCTAGAGACTACACACACAAGCAGGAGCAAGAGTATTGTACCAAGCTTTAGTATCACCCTTTAATGAGAACGAAAATAATTTAAGAATATAGTAATAGTGAGTTTTCTCATCATGAGCAAAAAAGGTGGCTATGTCATTCAACTTAGTAAGATGTGCCACAACAGTTTGAGTTTCATAACCATGGAAAGGATCAGATTCGACCAAAGTAATTAACTCTGGGTCGACAGAGAATTCATAATCCTTATCATCAATAAAGATAGGTGAAGTAGCAAACTTAGGATCATATTGCATTCTAGCATTCAATGATTTTTCTTTATACGTATATAATAATTTCTCTAGATCATCTCTATCCTTACAAGCAAGAACATCTCTAGTTGTCTCATCATTCATAACATAACCTTCCGGTACCTTTGGCAATTGATATCTAGGAGGGCTTGTTCTAGTAGGTGTTTCAAGATTTTCAGTTTCAAGCTCATCATCAGTTTCAACAATATCATGTTGTCTTACTCTAGCAATTTGTTCATCAAGAAAATTACCTATTGGCACATCATAATCATCAAGCAAGGTACTAGCATCATCATAAGTATCATTCATAGCAGAAGTAACAGCATCAATAACTTGCGACATATCAGGATTAATAGCATGTGGTGGTGTTGCAAGTCTACTTATAACAGAAGGTGAATCTAAAGCAGAGCTAGATGACAGTTCCTTACCTCCCCTCGTCTTAGAGGGATAAATATTAGTCTTTGCATCCTTTAGATTCTTCATAGTGATGAATTGATAATAATCCCAAATGACTCAACTGATATAGCTATGCTCCCAGACAATGACATCAGAAAAAGGTCTTGATAACCCACAAGTATATGGGATCACAACAGTTTTCGAGAGTAGAGCATTCAACCCAAATTTATAGATTTGACACAAGGGGAGCCAAAGAATACTTGCAAATATTAGCAGATGAATTGTCAATTCAACCACACCTGGAGACTAATTATCTGCAGCAAAGTAATCAGTAGCAAAGTAGTATGATAGTTTTGATAATAGTAGCGACCGCAATAGTAACGATAATAGTAGTAACTTAGCAGGAACAATATAAGAGAAATTCGTAGGCATTGGATCGGTAATTTGGTGGATGGTATTCATCATGTGACAGTCATAACCTACGGCGATACGACACTAGCTCCAGTTCATAAATATAATGTAGGCATGTATTCCGTAAATAGATACGTGATTATGAAAAGAACTTGCTTGACATTTTTTGTCCTACTCTCCCATGGCAGCGGAGTCCAATTGGAAAGTAAGAAATATTAAGGCCACCTTTTAATAGAGAACCGAAACAAAGCATTAACACATAGTGAATACATGAACTCCTCAAACTACGGTCATCACCGGGAGTGGTCCCGAGTCACTCCGGGATTGCCGGATTATAACTCTTAGTAGGTGACTATAACTTGGAAGATCAGATCTAGAACATGGATATAATGATGATAACATAAACGGTTTAGATCTGAAATCATGGCACCCGAGCCCAAAGTGAGAAGCATTAAGCATGGCAAAGTCATAGCAATCAATCTCAGAACATGGTGGATACTAGGGATCAGGCCCTAACAAAACTAACTAGATCACATGATGAATCTCATCCAACTCCTCACCGACCAGCGAGCCTACAAAGGAATTACTCACTCACGGTAGGGAGCATCATGGAATTGGCAATGGAGAAGGGTTGGTGATGACGAAGATCGAAAATCCCCCTCTCCGGAGCCCCAAACGGACTCCAGATCTGGCCTCCCGATGAAGAACAGGAGGTGACGGCGGCTCCATCTCGTGGAATGGGATAATTCTTTCTTCCCCAATTTTTTTCTGAAAATATGTGATTTTATAGCGTCGGTTTCATGGTCTGCGGGGCCACTAGGTGGGGACAACCCACTTGGGCGCGTCTGGAGGGGGGATGCCCTGGTGGGTTATGCCCACCCAGGTGCCCCCTCCGGTGGTTCTTGCCTCCAGAAATTCTCATATATTGCATAAAAATTCCTCGCAAAGTTTCGTTCTATTCCGAAAACTTTTATTTCTGCAAAAAAAACAAAACCATTATAATTCTGCTAAAAACAGTGCCAGTCCGGGGTTAGTTTAATTCAGAACATGCAAATAAGAGTCCTAAACAAGAGGAAAAGTGTTAGAAAAAATATATACATTGGAGACGTATCAACTGGTAACAAGGATATGAAAATGGTTTTAGGCTGTTGGAGGAAAATATCTAGCATGCAAATGAAGTGACTCAAGTAAGAAAGAAAATTCAGTCAATTATTTCAAAGACGGCCTCTCGATATTATTTCTCTTAGGCTCACTTGCTTAGCCCAAAAACTGGAGTATAAAGATAAGCACAAGGCTAATTAGGACATACTGGTGGGTTGCCACAACTAAAAAACTAGAAAATCACACCACATCCTGGACATGAGGGATACCATGAGACTAAGGCCTTCTTTGGTTTGGAGGAATCTTGTAGGATTTTCGTAGGATAGGATTTCTATAGGAAAAATTCCTTTAGAGCCCTTTGGTTTGTAGGAATGAAATCCTATTCCTGTGGAGGAATTCTTCCTATCCTCCACATTTCATAAGAAAATAAACATTAGCCTACACTCAATGTAAAAAATCCTATGATGTGTATCAAAGGGCATCTCCTTTTTCTATTCCTATGCATAGGATTTGAGATGCATGTTATCTCATTTTCTATGACTTTCCTATTTTTATGATTTTCCAATCCTATAAACTAAAGGAGGCCTAAATTGCCACTCGCACTGCGGAGTCGCTGCATGTTGGTTGATTACGTAAGCACAACAGGCCCATCCGGCTTCTATGAAAGTGATTGATGGCGATAATTGCTTGCACTTGTCGGCATGGTTGTTGTAAAATTATCCCTGATACCTCTCAACCCTATGCAACTCATTTATATAATGCATGACCTATAATTCTTTAACAGATGGATGATCTATGTTCATCATCACTAGACAAACTGGGCATAAGTGAATAAGAATGCAACTAAATTTATCAACAAAGAATTTGATGTGAAGGTGGTCCGGTAGCTCACTTCCTTCCATTTATAGGCATGTATTCGTGGTTGCAGAGGTCTATTCTCGATGTGAAGATCGTTTGATAGCTCACTTTATTTATTACATTTATTGGATGTATGGTTGCACACATAAGTCTGTTGTTGATTTGAACGTGCTTCGATAGCTCAATGCATTATATTTATAAGCATGAACAACTGCACATGTCTCTAGTTTTAGCACATGAGAGACTTTCTTAGTTTTCAATCAGCGAGACTCGCACAACATGCGTGCATAGTCATGGCTCTTGGTGCTCACTCTAGTTACTCTCGGCGCTGGCCGTGGCTATACCTTCGACCCCAACCCTCTCCCATGCAAGGACCAGAAGTCCAGACTGTCTGACAGAAAAAATAAATCTTGTTTGGCATTGTCCACCTTAGAAAACAGTTTATGCATATAGACCAAAAAAGAGCCTGGTCGAACCAGCAAGAATTGTGACCAAGCTGACTACCTGAGACAGGACATAGCATTCAACGCGAAAGGCAAGCACATAGTGGCCAGGCAACACAGAACACTGTCAATGATGCGGGGAGACGAGACAAGTTGATAACTTCTCAGTATCTTTACCTGAGCCGTTCACACTCATTCTAATACATTTTTCTTGAAGGTGGTGCATCCTGTTTCACCTAACGTTTTTATACTTTTCAATCATAGACCCTGAAAACCCCATGGATGAGTAATTTGACGGACGTTTTGTTGTCTGGGTAAAGCCATTGGGTGTCACTAATGATTACCCTAACCTAGGTAGGTCTTTCAATCAGTCAATCATCGTACCATAAACATCCAAGCCATTGGTCGCTCACCGACTCCCAGTTACCCATTATTCTCCAAAATATTCCACTTTCACAGACAATTTTCAGATTATCTGCTTCTGAAAAGGGCCAGCAATAATTACTTTGGATGCTCAACTATTGTGTGCTCTTTTTCGTGACATTGAACTGTTCAGCGAGTTGAATTATTTTATTCTGGCGTCCATGGCACGTTACAGACAAGTCTGATCCTAAGGTGAGCTGGACAGCCCTTTTGATTATTTTTAAAGCCATCGTCAACCTGACCTGATCCTTACAGAAACAATACTCCCTCTGTCCAGGTGCATAACTCATTTTAAGTTGTACACTGTGACCAAGGTGGAGGAAAAACTTCATGTTTATTTGCTAATTAATAGCATTGCATGCAATAAACTGATCACTACATGTTGTATTTGGTAGTCTCAAGTCAATAAAAGCACGTACGCCCCACATCTCTTATTGGTTGATTTTTTTATGTACGTCAAGAAACAAGAAACAAGGTAAAAGTTAATGCACCGTGCCTAAGTGTTTTGAGATTATTTAATTTTCATAAGATGACTTATAAACCTAGACGGAGTAGTAAGCAACACCAACAATAATAATTTCTACAATATCTATATCTCAACATCCCAACATCAACATATGCATGGGACAACATGAACCTCTTCTATTATTCTGTACAAGGGATCGAATGGATAGAAAGAACAACAAAAATGGTCTAACCGTGCACATATACAATAGCTGCAACCACAAACTTATTAAGCGGAGAACCGACCCTAACTAATAATCAATGTCTATTCTGCTGAAAAGGCCGGAACTTTGCCGATATCGCTACTGTTCACCTTCTGACGGGGCCTCGTGTTCTTCTCCATATCCTCCACTGTAAACAAGCACGATGGAATTGACGAAACCAGTTCAAGTATTTCATTCTTTGGGCTGACTAATGCTAGTCCATGATTGAGCTCGAGGAAATTGAATTCTAGTCCTTTTAGATTTCTACCGTCCGACCTGAGTCTCAAGATTTAAAACTGATGTAAGACGAGGGTTGAGTGCAGTGCACCAGGAGAATATGAATTCGCTTTCACGAAATGGATTGGAGAAAGGGAAGAGGAAAAACAAAATATCTTTCATCGTGGAGAAGCTCCGGCTGGTGCCGGCGTTGACACGGTGCGAACCTGAAAATTAAATCAGGGGAAACAATTATTCACCAACCATAGCATAGCGTATACCAGGAGTTGTGCATGGGTCTGACTGAAACAGCTAGGAAGATTCTTTGTCCCAGAAATGAATGTTTTTTATTGGTAAGTTGCGGGTTGTATGTTATGTGATGGTCCAGAATGAATTATTTTACTGGTACTTGGTAGATGTTAATTGTGCGTGATGCGAGCTACGTGAGGCGTGAGGGCAAATGAAAGGACATACCCTCTGGACGATGGTCCAGATGACCCCTTCTGCGCAAGGCGGGGTTGTTTTTTATTCAAAACGGAGCGATAAGATTTGCCTCATCTATTAATTAAGAAGAGAGTAGAGTTTGAGAGTTTTACAATAATCCCACGAACAGGACATGCCAATTACTCACGCATAATGATATTCCCTAGATGCTTAGCACCCGCCGTCACCCAAAGGTTTTCCTCGTCGCAAATTGCCCGCAGCAGAATTGATGGTGGAGTGCTCTGCCGGAAAACACGAGAATTTCTCTCGTTCCATAGGGTCCAAGATAGGAGCATGGCAATGGATGCCATGGCACTTCTATTCGGTGTTTGCAGCCCGGTCGTCTTGTCCCACGAAACCATGATCGAGTCCTCCGTGTGCCAAGTCGACGTGTCAACATGCACAAGGCCAAAAAATTTGAGAACCAAGCGCCACAGCCTGAGGGTGTGTCGACACTTGAAGAATAGGTGTGGTCCAGTTTCTTGTCCCCTCCTGCATAAAGGGCAAAGGCCACAGTTTTCGCAACCTCGCTTCTCCAGGCTGTCGGCGGTCCAAATCCGGTCTTATAGCGCAAGCCAAGAGAAGAATTTCACTTTCGGTGGTGCCCAAGGCTTCCACACCATGCGTTCCATAGGGGGAAGAGTCATCCCAAGAAACTGTGCCTTGTAAGCGGTGGACGCCGAATAAATGCCATCATTGGAGTGCTTCTACAAGATGTCGTCCTCAAGGAGTTCGTCCAAAACGACTTCATGAACAAGTATCCACAGAGTGAAGAACTCCCAGACGTGGGCACCTGAGACCACAGTGTCATGGTTGATCATGAAGATCCATGCACCATCTTTAAGGGCTTCACGTACTTTCCAAAGCTTCCTCCGCAAGGCGGGGTTGTGACCTGTGAGGGATCCCATGTAGCCGTAGTACATGCTGTCCCTGCCCCTAGCACCACTGGGATCCAACACGCCCATCTTCTCCTCCCTGCCCTTTTGATCCGATATCATCTCCAGGTATGGCTCCAGCTGATCATTACGTGCAACATCAAGAGTTAGCACCATGGCGTGCTAATTATTAATTGCATCCTACAGCTTTGCAAGAGGAGGTTGCCATGTTGGGTTTAGTTGAACTTTGATTAAGCCCCTTGCTGCCATGTTGGCTTTAGTTCAGCTTAATTATGCCCCATGTTGCGATGTTAGCTTCAGTCAAGGTTAAGCCTTGTTGGTTAATTAAGAAAGTGGAAGGAAGAGGGAAGCAAAAGTTATCTTGTTGGTTGCGTAACGAATGATACAAAGAAACAAAGGTAAATGAAAGAAAGAGGCAAAATTAAGAAACATTGTGCAGGAAGGCGTGGTGAGCGCCGATCTGGTAGAAAACGACGATGGCCATGTGGACCACTGGAGCTCCATGTCGTACCTGCGTCCGTTGATGCTGTGGTCGGTGGGGGAGTGCCAGTGCAGCTGCCGTATGTAGTAGGGCGTGCCGTCGATGGACCATCTGCATGATGTCGTGGCTGTGGTTGACGATGGTGGCGTTTTGCGGGGGGTGACTGGGGTGCGTTGGTGCTTTGGTTGGGTGTGGGCTCCTCGGCTCGTGGAGCTAGTGAGCCAGGTGAGGTGTCTACTAGAACCGGGGTCAGAGCTGGCGCGGAGAGAGAGACAGAGAATGCCGCAGCCGCTGTGTGTGTTGGAACGTTTCAAACCTGTGTCAACTTGATACGGCTTACGGTACTTACGGTGACGCACACAAAAAATGAAAGTACACTTCGCCGGCGGCGACCCTTTCCGTAGCACGGGAACAGACCATATATGTATGTATGGTTCGGACAGTGTTGGATAGGACGCTCGGATAAAAATGTCCGGGTTTGGTGGGAAGCGGCACCTATGGCTTGTCATTTTCATCTCGTTTGGAAAAACAAAACAGGCCGATTTGCCAAATTGGAACACTGTTCTATGGTCGGCGACTACCACCAGTCTCCAACGACACGGATGGACTGAAAGAAGCCGGAGTCCACATTCTCCCAGGCGTGCATTCCATGTGGCAGCACACGGTCGTCGTCGATGCTGAATCATCATCCGTCGCACGTCTACTCTCAGAAACGATCGTACTAGATCAGTTCAGCGGCCGAACAATTTGGCCGGACAAATCACGACGCCAGAGCTACCACTTGGTTGCCTCTTGGTCGCCTAGCAACAACGCTGAGCCATGGACGTGTGTGAAGTGAAGTTTATTTCCATGCGGGACAAACATTTGCTTCTTTCCCGTTGTCTCCTATTCATACGTGTTCCCAACTTCATGCCAGTTTTCTAGCGATCCTCTCTTAATATTTTGTCGAACACAACCTATTTGTCGCAGTAATATACCTAAATCGAATAATCATGACATACAACTGGGTGGATGAGGGTGAAATGATTGAGTTCGGATGCAGCTGACTGAAGAGAATACATGGTATATGTACAGGAAGGGAAGAGGCCCGGAAGGGAGATTATGGTGGTGGATGGGACATTTATTAGCCTTATTTCCATCTTATAAACTTCCAACAATGCATACGTCGCCCATGTACTTCTCTCTCTCTCACTATAAGTTCATAACTGACTTGGTTTCGGATATGGGCATTTGTTAATTAATAACTATGTCAGAACGGAGCTGGCATTCTAGTTATTTCCACAAAAACGATAGCTTGCTGGTACAGCTGCATTTCACTAGTGTGAGGAAAGTAAATTAAGATTTGATCGTGAGCTGAATTACCATTATGTATGATCACATAGCGCACTAGCTCTACCCGCTCACGTCTCTGGTGTCAAGATGCTCTAATTTTTCCATTACCACTTTAATTACCAAGTGTTAGAACCATCGCAGACTCAAAGTTGATCTGAAGACTTCAAATTTCGCATACCTATAGAGTCTATGGAAAAGATGTGAGAGATTTTGTTCTGCTTAGATTCAGAAAGAAAAGTTGGGGCAGCACTGAATTCCTAGGAAATATGCTAACCGATTTGAAATGGAGTCATATCGAGTTAGACAAGTCTGTCTGTCCGTGAATCGAGTTAGGCAAGCAGCCAACTCTTGATGCATTTACTGTTGAACATTGTGTGGCACCACGGCAGCAAAATTCTTCTCGTCTCCCGCCCTAGTAGCTACATCGATCTCGTGTGCATGCATGCATATAAACATAGAAGAAATTGTGTAGTCGGGTGATTTTGTGTGTGGGTTCACTCTAGTTAATTCTCTGATAGAGGAAAATTTTGTTGACACAAACCACGCATCAAGCTCCACGATACAATCAAATAGATTTCTAGCCTATTCTTGCGTGCGAGCATTGGAACGTATCTGATAACCTCTGCCCATCACCGCATTGAATAATGTTTTAAATAACAGACTATTTATGAAGGCAAACATTTAGCGGCACCCTGCTGAAAAGTCATATCGAGAACGGCTATTTAAAACTATACATTGAAGCAAAAGCATGCATGGATATTAGGCAGCATAGCTAAATCCAGCGTTATCGCTGCTAAGAGTGACACCAAAGTCTATCTAGCTAGTTCCAGAGTTATCGCTGCTAAGGATGGCAGTTGGTGGTCATCCTTAGTGTCGACTTCCCCATGTCTCTCAATCCTAGAGTTAGCATTTCTTCTTTGTATCCGTGGTGGTATGTAACGGAAGTATTGCTAGATGAACTCTCTTTATCTTGCTAGATTGGTCTGGGGAGAAATGTGGTGAAGACAGTCAAGCATATGTAGACGGGTGGTGAAGCTGTCAGTGCATGTTATAGGCAGGTGTAGTTAGCTCAAACTAAACTAGCAATTTTGTGCTAAAGACGGGGCACTATATATGGTTTTCGGAGCCTTATCTCAAATACACTCTATGTAGAATATATATTCTTGAACAAAAGGTATTTATAATGCATATATGCAAGGTGGACATACATTTTTTAGGCAGTGATGTCTTTGTAAAAACCTGCCATCTTACTCTTTCAAATCTAAAGTGTAGACTTGGTTAACTTTTCTTTCTATAATACCCTTAATTTAAGGGCGGTACGCTGCGCCGGCGCACCGGCCCAACTTTGGGCCGGTCCGCTGTTGAGCGTTGGATGCCTACGCGTGAATGGACGAGATTGCTGCGACCAAGTCATCTTCTTCCTCCCGCACGCAGGCGTAAAGACAAAACGGATCTCGCCGGCACCTCTCGTGCCCGCCTTGGCCACCGCGTCACAGCTCGCCGGCGCCGCTCACCGTCACAGCTCGGGGGGGGGGGGGGGGGGGGGGGGGGCACTTGCCGTATGCAACTCCACCGGGCTGGCTGAAAGAAAGACGTCCCTAGCTCCGTCGGGCCGGGCGTGTCTCCCTCCCTCTGGTTGCAGCACCGCTGGGTGAGGGTTCCAGCATTGTCGCAACCCGCCGTCATAGCTTGACGCGCGCCCGTCACAGCACCACGCGCCATGCAGCTCCGTCGCCGCTGCTCACCATTGTTAGCTAGCCGTTCTCGGTTTGAAGGTTTTTAGAAGCGCGCTGTAGCTTTCTTTCATGCCGGCTGCAGCTTTTTGCCGCTGCGTGATGCCGACCTCCAGCTACCTCGTATTCAGTTGAAGCTTTTTTCAAAGCTGGTTGTAGCTTTCATGGTTGCCGGAAATAGCATTTTTCAGCACTGGTTGTAGCTCTGACGTACATCACTGGTTGATTCCAGCAAAATATGTTGTTGGTTCCGGCTCTAGATGTGCTGGTTGTAGCAAAAACAAAAGGTGGTTCGAGCTCTGGCTTTGCTGGGACAAAAATCATTTGCTGGAAAAGCCATTGCTAGTTGATGCTTCCGCCGGTCACCGTGGTAGCAAAAAATCTTGCCGGTAGAAGCTTTTGCCTCGTCGTTTGCAACAAAATGAGGCGGCCGCGAATGTCGACGTAGAAAATACTCCAGGCGATGCACCAAAACTAAGTGCTGGTTCCAGCTCTGGGTTTGTCGGTTGCAGCAAAATCAGACGCCAGTTCCAGCATCACCTGTGGTGTGGGTGTGCCACGCTGTCGCAGTTATGCAGCTCGTCTGCCGGAGCTGGGGGATTGCTGGAGCTGGAGACGGTGCGCGGGGAGAATAGCCGGAGCTGCGAATAAGAGGTGCTCGTGCGTGTGGGGAAATCGCCGGCCGTGGGGTGGATGACGACCTCACCAGCGAGATTGGTTGCGGCGGGGGTAGGGGATGATGCTGGGGAGGGGGGGGGGGGGGGTAGACGGCGCCTCGCCGTCGCCGCTTGCTCGCCGGGGCTACTCATCGTCGTAGCGGGTGGGGCGGGAGAGAAATCAGGAGCGCGTCGTAGCGGGCGACCGGCCGAAGCGCACCGTCCCTAAATGTTTACCTTAATTTAATAGGGATCTATCTATCAACATATACTAAAAACCCAATATGTAAGGAAAAATAAATATACTAAAATTCGCACAAAACATCTCAACGTTAATCGGTGAACCCTTCCAACGTGAATATATCGCAACCAATATATCTTCATAATTGTAGGTAACCAACATCTAGCCATTTTGATATGGTGGACTCTTATTATTAAAGAACACACATGTTAGTACATTGTATATAATATGTATGCATCTCTCGGGTATGCACTCCCTTACCACTGCTTCTCTGGGTCATCTCATCTCGACTGCTTGATGCACATCCGTATGCGGCAGTGTTGCCATTACCACTTGGCAAGGGGTAATGTGTTTTTTCGATAAAGAACGACTTTATTAGCTTAAAATGTAGCATCAAGCGAATACAAAGCATTATAAGTAATATCCGGCCTTTGCATAACTAAAATGCACATTGCCAAATCGAGAAGTCTAACAAAAATTTATGAAATAAAAATCGACAAATCGGCAACAGTAAAGTCCTTTAGACCGATACTATGCCTATGTCGAAGAGGATGGTGGATCGATCCGTAGGTTATGCTGCCATCCATGTTGGAAAAAAAATATCCGTAGCCACCTGCTCCAATCGCGTATGCACCGCCATAAACAGCGGTTGGTACTCCGGCCTGTGTAGCATAGACCACGTAGGTAGCGAGTGCGTACACCAAAAAATAACCTGTAGAGAAGAAGCATTTTTTGTCATTAAAAACCAAATCATTTCTACATAGCCAGAGCGACCAAATTAAGGCATACACTCCCACCCTTATTAGCAGTTTGAACCTATTTGTAATACCGTCCAACCAATAACCAAAAATATTGGCAACACTTGTGGACGGATACAAATTTGACGCTATTTGGATGACTGACCACGTAGAACATGTAAACTTGCATTGAAAAGGGGGGTGTTTGATTGTCTCGTCATTAGTACAAGAACACTTCTTACTCCCTCGCCAGTTGTGTCGTGAGAGGTTGTCTTTGGTTAACACAACTCCCCTGTGAAGATATCACACGAAGATTTCCACTTTTAGTGGAATCTTAGACTTTCAAATTTTCTTATTATTACTTGTTGGTACCTCAGAATGCGTGAGTGCATGATACATAGAGCCTACTGTGAAAAACCCTGATGTAGTAAGGTTCCAGCGAAACATATCCCGACCTTATGTCAAGTTAATCGAATTCAATCAGGATAAATGATTATGCCATGACACAAGTCGGGGGCCAATCAAATCCCGCCTGAACGAAATATTCGGCGGGGAAGAACCGTGCACCTGCGCAATAGTATTATTTTTATCGGGAGCGATGTCATATAAGCCTGGATATTGTTCTCTGAGACTGGCATTGCCTAACCAGATGTCTTCCCAGAAATGAATCTCCGACCCATCCTTTATCGCGAAAGACCCAAAGTGAAAGAGATGTTTCTTTGCCACCATTAGGCCAGCCCAAAAGTGGGAGTCGCCAGTTTTTCAATATGCCTCGGATATCGTCTTTGGGCCTAGATACTTGTTACGCAACATGATTTGCCAAACACCATCGTCGATAACAATTTTAAATAATCATTTACTAAAAAGGGCCTCATTTTTTATCTGCAGGTCATAAATTTCAAGGCCACCTTGGCCTTTAGGCAAGGGCTAATGTCTATGGGGAGGCTGCTTCTTCTGCTCACCCCGTGCACAGACGCTTCTCCGGCAGCAACGGCAGCATGCGCGGCCAACAATTCTAAATGACATGTCACTCCTCAAGTGCCATCTGTTATGTTTTTTGTCGATTCCTGTCAACTGTGAAATACAAATTTGCAAATTCAAGTAATATATCCTCTTAGTTTGAAATAAGATTATTTCCAGCTACATTTTTAATTGTAAAAATGAATGCGTGGGCATATCATGTAGTAGCATAGTATCAAAATTTATATGCTTCCACGGTATGTGCAGATCACCTTATTACAACTAAGACGCCATGTGTCCTAGCACCCTTTCGGCCGAGGGCTGCCTCGTCGGAGAAGGGGGCCTGCACCGTGCCGGCTACGTGCACCTTGTTGCAACGGTGCTGCGTGTACCTTGACACCTTTATCGTCATGTTCCTCGCGGCCTGCCGGCATCTTCGACGGACCATTCGTCCACTTTTATCTCGCAGTTTTTTAATGAAGGGCCGCACCTGTCATTGTTGCCCATCATGAAGGTACTCCTAGAAATTTAAGAGTGATCACGATTTTGATGCTGTACCAATCGATTCTTCGCTGGAAGGGCCGCACCTGTCACTGTTGTCATCTTATACGTAGGCAAGAGTATCGACTCTTCTTCTTGCTCAAAAAGTTTAGCACCAAAGAGCCAAGTAAAATTTTTAGAACCAATGTAATGTTGTCAAGCTGCACGAACATTTTATTTCTCACGGTGCCACAGTGCTCTATAAAAGAGTTATGTAAAAGAATCTCCAATAATTGCCCTATTTTAGGCCAGTAGACGTTTTTAGGACAGTTGGAGGCACACACGCACAAAAAACAGCCTCCAGCACTGCCCTGTCATAAAAATTTAGGAAAAAAAATCGGCAGCCCTAGAATGCAACATGCTGCAAATATACAACACTTGGACGGTTGCTGCAAAATCGCGTGACTCCCCCGCGATGTCCAACCGCAGCAATTTGGCTCTTGCATGTGGCCGAAACTCCACCCTGTTGGCTGACAGAGGTGATTTTCTGCCGCAAAAGACCACAACCGCCCGCCCCCGACGCCACCGTTCCACTCCGCCACCTCGGACAGCTGCCGAAGCAGCTACCGCCCCTTCGATTTTGCATCCGCCGCCCGTCCAACTCGGTCTGATTTCAGCCAAGCACCAGAGCGTTGTTGCCCGATGTCGTACCTCGGACGCGACCCTCCAAGGTGGGCTAGCGGTTGCCGGTGCACCGCTGCTTGCCGCCCGACCGCCGCAACTGAGAAATCAACAACAAGCTTGGGGAGGCATCTATGCCCGCACCGTTGGCGATTTTTGGCTGCGCAGTCACCTTCCAAACGTCAATGAAGGTCCTCCCGTAGTCATTTTCACCTCGACCCCATTGTCATCTAGCAACCAACGACCCACCTGTCGGTTATCTCCTCCTCGCCCCCAAGGTGTTCGATGGAATTCCTACGAAGGTAAAAAAACTCGCTTGCGTTATTTTATGTGCACTTGTCGAATTAGTTTGATAGAGAATTTCCTATTATAGATGATGAGTTCGTATGACTCAAAATATTGTAATGATGAGAAATATGACATGACCGAGAAGGAAGATATTTCGATGGTCTTGTTGCTGCACAAGAACAATAGGACGAGGCATGGCAGATCATTTTTGGCCGTCAGTTTTTACAGAGAAAACGGAAAGATGCGGACGATAGATTGATGCACAACTACTTTGGCCCAAATCCTCGTTATCCAGAGATGTAATTTCGATGCCGCTTTAGGATGTCTGCAGACTTGTTTATTCACATTCGCAATTCTCTAAAGCAAGACGATTGGTCTTTCAAGCAAAGGAGGAATTGCACCGGATTTCTTGGACATAGCACTAAGCAAAAGGTCGCTGCCGCATTGCGCAAGATGGCCTATGGTGTTCCGGCAGATTTTGTTGATTATAAATTGGCAATGTCAGAGAGCACCTCAATCTTCTTAGTCAAACAATTTGTGAAGGCGGTGGTGAAACCAGTGCTCAGGGGACGGCAAGACTATTGGAGATGAACAATACCCCTGAGTTATCGGGTATGGTTGGCTCCATTGATTGCATGCACTGCAAGTGGAATAACGGCCCTATAGCATGTCATTGCCAGTTCAAAGGACACAACAAGGATGCTACCAACATTTTTTAGGCTGTGGCCAATCAAAAGACATTTGGTAGGCCTATTTGGGATGCCTGGATCTGACAATGGTATCAATGCATGTGCTGCACCGATCACCTCTCTTTACAAAGTAAGCCAATGGAGAACTACCACCGGTGAACTTCCAAGCAAATGGTCGCACATACACCTATGGGTATTAGCTTGTGGTTGGGATTTATCCGGAGTGGGGTACTTTTGTAAACCAACTTTTGAAACCCCAAGGGAAGAAAGAACTTTACTTTCATAATGCTCAAGCGGCTGCTAGAAAATGTGAGAGATTTTTTTTGATCTATAATCCCGATTTGCTATTTGCAAGGACCGTCTAGGTTTTGGGATCAGTATATCCTTTGGTACATCATCAAGTCTGCTTGATCTTGCAAAAATATGATCATTGAGAACGCGTGTGGACAAGGTTTGAACTACAATGTCTATGACCTCATGGGACGATAGGTGTGGCCGAGTCGGAGGCGAGATCGACAATGTTGCTTTCTGGAGGTCTACGATGACATTCGAGATGCCATTAAATATGAAGATCTTCAAAAATATGTCATGTAGGAGTGGTGGGCATGGCATGGGCGACAATGAACCAAGTTGTATCTCTATGTTTGTTGATTTGTGTGATCAACGTTGTTGTATTATGTGCTAAACTTTGTTGTTGAGCTTGATGAACAATTTATGTTAGGGATTTGATGAAGTATGTAAAAATTTGTAGTTTGTTTTGGATTCATTTGAGATGTGTTTTGTATTTTGTATGTTCAATATGAATGAATCGAGATGAAAATTATACATGAAGCTGTCCATTTATAGGGCAACTGTTGGAGACGACACTTTGTACTGCCAAAAAATGTACTTTTTGATGTCCTAAATTTTATTCCAAGCTCAAAATTCTAAAATAGGGGGACCTATTGGAGATGCTAAAGTCGAAACAAGATACAAAGAATCGAAACAAAAGCGAGGCCGACTCTAGGTTATGGTGTAGCTCGTTCTAATGGAGAATTAAGCTTGCAAGCTGTCCACCAACTATCACTCGGTTACAATTAATGTACTGTTCCTAGCATGAATTCGGATCCATGGATATCCATCCATTGCCGTTTATTTTTGCGTTGGATAAATATTTCCTTCTCTCCTGGTGTCTCCCAATCATATGTGTTCGCAACTTCAATTTTATTTCCTATTCATATTTATTATAGTAAACTATTCAAATCAAAGAATTGTGATGTGGAATGATGTGGGTGAACGAGAGGTGGTTGAGTATGGATGCTGGTGACTCAAGTGAACACCGTGTATGTAGTATATATGCAGAGGAAGTGAAGAGGCCTCCGGATTGAAAGAATTGTGTCTATATATCTGAAGGTGGGTTGACATTTATTAGCCTTATTTCCATCTTATAAACCTCTAACAATACATTTATCGCTAAGATGATGGAATGTAATTAAGCTTGTGGAGAGACTATTTCACACTTTCACTGAAAAGCTATAAACACATAACAAAAATGTATAATGATTTCCACAAGGACCAGCTCAATCGTTAACTAGAATGACAATTATTTTTTGCCAAGAATTACAAAAGGAAAATGTTGATACTATTATTTTCACAGTAATATTGAACCAAGTAAGTGCACACATGCGAAAGATTTTGTCGTGAGTTCAGGTACCATTACGTATGATCAGATAGTGCACTAGCTCTACCTGCTCGTGTGTACAGTGTCATGATACTCTGATGTTGCCATAACCACTTTAATTACTAAGTATTAGAACCATCCCACACTCAAAGTTGATGCGAAGAACTAATTCAAAGATTCATATATACCTACAGGCTACAGAATACAAGTGTGAGTTTTTTTTAGATATTTCAATGCTAAGAAACAAGTGAGCGATTTAAGTTCCTCTTATATTGAGGAAATAAGTCGGGGAAGAATTGAGATTGTTAGGAGCATGCTAATTGTCCTGGAATAGGTTAGATCGTGTTCAAAATTTTAGTTTGTCTATGGATTGAGTTGGGGAGCGGCCCCAAAATTTTCTCCTCTAGCGTCCTAGTTTTTACTTGCTCATCAAACTTGTGTTGTTAGGCCGACTAATTTCCCATATGGGGTTCTCTCGGTTCCTTTTCTGATAAAAAAATCATTTTATTGATTCGAACCTTGCATCAAGCTCGACGATACCTGCACTACATCATATTTGATAGCCCTCGGCGAGCATGACAACCGGAAGTTCAAGGTGGAGAAACCAAAGCATGTATATCGTGAGGTGGAGCTAGTTCCAGGGATATGATTGCTAATTTTGTGCAATATTGGTGCCTCTATTGTCTGCAAGTACAACAAAATGGTGAGCATGTTTGGATCCATGAAGGCAATAGGTTATATCTTCCGCTAACCCAACCTGTGAAAGGAGCCGAGGGATCCACAACATGAGGGATGTGTAACACCCAAGCAATGGCCCATCGGCGATGGAAACATGTGGTCTTCCTAAGTGTCTACTTCCTAATGTCTCTCAATCTTAATTAAAGTTAGCATTTCTTCAGTATATTTGTGGTATTATGTAATGCAAGTGTTTTTAGCTTAACTCTTCTTGTCTTGCTAGACTGGTTTGCGGACAAAGGTGATGAAGCTGTTCAAGCATATATATGGAGGTAGGTGCTGAAGCTGCTAGTACAAAGTACATGTTAAATGTAGGGCTAGCAAGCTCAGACCAAACTAGCAAATTGTTACTAAATACATGGCACAATATATATGGTTTTAGGAAACATTAATCAAATGTACTCTTGTGGAAAGAAACATGACATAACAAATTGAAGACTACTGTCAAAATGCATCATTTGGGCGAGTGCTTTATAATACAAAACCATGGCGAAATCCTATTTCGAGAAATATATTCTTGCAGGGTTATTAGTGTTTGGGCAAAAGGTCCAGCTTTGGTAATAAATTAAAGAAAGAATATTAAGAGTGGAAGGACTTCAAACAGATGCAAATAAAGTTTGGTGATAAAACCAGCATTAAAAGGTCCTTTGAAGTCATCATTTCTGATTCCTCGGGTGCTCCATCGTAGCTAGCTTTGTTTCTAGCTACATTTTTTTTCAAAAAAAATATCTTGTGCTTAGTTAATTTTGCAATGATTTGTCGATGCACGAACATACATTTATTCTCTTTGCAATAAACATTAAATCGGATATTGGGTCGAATGTCAGGACCCCGATTTCAAGTCACATCGATCTAGCCGGTAACACCTCATATCACTTTGCGGCTTCACGCACGGTATTCCCACGGGTGTCGCCTTACCATGGCCCAGGACCGTTTGCGCCTTTTAGCTCACGTATATGATAGTGTCGCTAGCATCCATATGACAGAGAACCCAGGCCGACATGGCTAGTCGTGAACCCAAAGCGGCCTAACCTATGGAGACAGGCATACATGAATCACATCGAGCATGTCGGTCAGCAGCGTGTGAATCCGGGCTGTAGCACTGGGCTAACAGGACTCCGGAAACCCGGGCTGTAGCAGGCTAGGCAGGACTCCGGAGGTCACCGCGTGACATTTCCCCGAAGGGACAGACATAGGAACGAAGTGAAACACATGCCGGCCAGTCAAGTGTCCTGAGCAGTAGTGCTGGGCTAACAGGACTCGGGTGAATCGGGCTGTAGCAGACTACTATGGCTCATGAAAGCACTAGACTACATTTCCCCATAAGAGAGGCTGCCAAGGATAAACAACTAGATTGTCGGATCCCACAAATACCAAGCATTTCAATCATACACATAATATGCTCGATATGTGTAAATACAATATGGCATCACAACATAACTCTACAACTCAAGTATTTATTCATTAGGCTCCGAGGAGCGAGATATTACAAACATGGGTCTCATGACCCAACAATCATAGCATACAAATCAAAGCACATGCGGAAGCTTAACATGTCTGAGTACAGACATCTACAAATGAAAAAGGCTAAGAAGCCTGACTATCTACCAGATCCTGCCGAGGGCACAAGATCGTAGTTGAGGTATCAAGCTAAACGTTGAAGTCCACACGGAACTACTAGCGAGACTCACGTCTCTCTGCAAAACATAAAATAGGCAAACGTGAGTACAAATGTACCCAGGAAGACTTACATCAGAACTATCTACATACGCATCGGTATCAATAAAGGGGGTGGTGGAGTTTAACTGCAGCAAGACAGCTTTAAATGGAACAACCATTATTCTCGGATTTAAATGAGTAGCCATCTCGAATTAAACGAGATCCCGATACAATGTTCATGCTCAAAGCTGGCACTAAATAACAATTATTGAGGTTTAAAACTAATCCCGTAGGTAAATGAAGAGGCAGCGTGCCGACCGTGATCACATCGACCTTGGAACCATTCCCGACGCGCATCGTCACCTCGTCCTTCGCCAGTCTCCGTTTATTCCGCAGCTCCTGCTTTGAGTTACAAATGTGAGCAACTGCACCGGTATCAAATACCCAAGAGCTACTACGAGTACTGGTTAGGTACACATCAATTACATGTATATCACATATACCTTCTGTTTTGCCGGCCTTCTTGTCCGCTAAGTATTTGGGGCAATTCCGCTTCCAGTGACCACTTCCCTTGCAATAAAAACACTCAGTCTCGGGCTTGGGTCCGTTCTTTGGCTTCTTCCCGGCAGCTTGCTTGCCGGGCGCGGCAACTTCCTTGCCGTCCTTCTTGAAGTTCTTTTTACCCTTACCCTTCTTGAACTTAGCGGTTTAATTCACCATCAACACTTGATGTTCCTTTTTGACTTCTACCTCTGCTGATTTCAGCATAGCAAATACTTCAGGAATGGTCTGTTCCATCCCCTGCATATTGAAGTTCATCACAAAGCTCTTGTATCTCGGTGGAAGCGACTGGAGGATTCTGTCAATGACCGCATCATCCGGGAGATTAACTCCGAGCTGAGTCAAGCGGTTATGCAACCCAGACATAGTGAGTATGTGCTCACTGACAGAACTGTTTTCCTCCATCTTACAGCTGGACCATTTTCAGCTCTTCGAACATCTCATATGCGCCGTGTCTCTCAAAACGTTTTTGGAGCCCCGGCTCTAAGCTGTAGAGCATGCCGCATTGAACGAGGGAGTAGTCATCGGTACGTGCCTGCCAAGCGTTCATAACGTCTTGTTCAGCAGGGAGGACATGTGCGTCACCCAGCGGTGCTTGTAGGACATAATCTTTCTTGGCAGCTATGAGGATGATCCTCAGGTTCCGGACCCAGTCCGTGTAGTTGCTGCCATCGTCTTTCAGCTTGGTTTTCTCTAGGAACGCGTTGAAGTTGAGGACTACGTTGGCCATTTGATCTACAAGACATATTGTAAATATTTTAGACTAAGTTCATGATAATCAAGTTCATCAAATCAAATTATTTATGAACTCCTACTTAGATAGACATCCCTCTTCTAGTCATCTAAGTATAACATGATCCGAGTTAACTAGGCCGTGTCCGATCATCACGTGAGACGGACTAGTCAACATCGGTGAACATCTTCATGTTGATCGTATCTTCTATACGACTCATGCTCGACCTTTCGATCTTCTATGTTCCAAGGCCATGTCTGTACATGCTAGGCTCTTCAAGTCAACCTAAGTGTTTGCATGTGTAAATCTGTCTTACACCCGTTGTATGTGAACGTTAGAATCTATCACACCCGATCATCACGTGGTGCTTCGAAACAACGAACTGTCGCAACGGTGCACAGTTAGGGGGAACACTTCTTGAAATTATTATGAGGGATCATCTTATTTACTACCTTCGTTCTAAGTAAACAAGATGCAAAAACATGATAAACATCACATGCAATCAAATAATAAACGTGACATGATATGGCCAATATCACATAGCTCCTTTGATCTCCATCTTGGGGCTCCATGATCATCTTGTCATCGGCTTGACACCATGATCTCCATCATCATGATCTCCATCATCATGTCTCCATGAAGTTGCTCGCCATCTATTACTTCTACTACTATGGCTAACGCGTTTAGCAATAAAGTAAAGTAATTTACATGGCGTTTCTCAATGACACGCAGGTCATATAAAAGAATAAAGACAACTCCTATGGCTCCTGCCGGTTGTCATACTCATCGACATGCAAGTCGTGATTCCTATTACAATAGCATGAACATCTCATACATCACATATAGATCATTCATCATTCATCACAACTTTGGCCATATCATATCACAATCACTTGCTGCAAAAACAAGTTAGACGTCCTCTAATTGTTGTTGCAAGTTTTACGTGGCTGAATTAGGGTTCTAGCAAGAACGTTTTCTTACCTACGTGAAAGCCACAACGTGATTTGTCAACTTCTATTTACCCTTCATAAGGACGCTGTTCATCGAATCCGCTCCAACTAAAGTAGGAGAGACAGACACCCGCCAGCCACCTTATGCAACTAGTGCATGTTAGTCGGTGGAACCGGTCTCACGTAAGCGTACGTGTAAGGTTGGTCCGGGCCGCTTCATCCCACAATACCGCTGAAGCAAGAAAAGACTAGTAGCGGCAAGAAAGTTGACAAATCCACGCCCACAACAAATTGTGTTCTACTCGCGCAAGAAGAACTACGCATAGACCTAGCTCATGATGCCACTGTTGGGGAACGTTGCAGAAAACAAATATTTTCCTACTCGTTTCACCAAGATCCATCTAGGAGTTCATCTAGCAATGAGTCATGAGATGCATCTACATACCTTTGTAGATCGCGTGCGGAAGCGTTCAACGAACGGGGATGATGTAGTCGAACACGACGTGATCCAAATCGCCGATGACCGAGTGCCGAACGGACGGCACCTCCGCGTTCAACACACGTACGGGACGGGAGACGTCTCCTCCTTCTTGATCCAGCAAGGGGGAAGGAGAGGTTGGTGATGATCTAGCAGCACAACGGCGTGGTGGTGGATGCAGGGCGTCACAGTAGCAGGGCTTCGCCTATACTACGCAAGAGGGAGATGTAATAGGGAGAGAGGGAAGCACCAAAAGCCGTAGTGCAAAGTCCCTCCTCTCCCCCACTATATATAGGGGTGCCAAGGGGGGGGCGCCGGCCCTAGGAGATGGATCTCCTAGGGGGGCGGCGGCCAAGGGTGGGGGGCTTGCCCCCCAAGGCAAGGGGGCGCCCCCTTTAGGGTTTCCCCTAACCCTAGGCGCATGGGCCCCTTAGGGGGTGGCGCCCCAGCCCACTAAGGGCTGGGTTCCTTCCCACTTCAGCCCATGGGGCCCTCTGGGATAGGTGGCCCCACCCGGTGGACCCCCGGGACCCTTCCGGTGGTCCCGGTACAATACCGGTAACCCCGAAACTTGTCCCGATGGCCGAAACAGCACTTCCTATATATAATTCTTTACCTCCGGACCATTCTGGAACTCCTCGTGACGTCCATGATCTCATCCGGGACTCCGAACAACATTCGGGTTACTGCATATACATATCTTCACAACCCTAGCGTCACCAAACCTTAAGTGTGTAGACCCTACGGGTTCGGGAGACATGTAGACATGACCGAGACGACTCTCCGGTCAATAACCAACAGCGGGATCTAGATACCCATGTTGGCTCCCACATGTTCCACGATGATCTCATCGGATGAACCACGATGTCGAGGATTCAATCAACCCCGTATGCAATTCCCTTTGTCAATCGATATATTACTTGCCCGAGATTCGATCGTCGGTATCCCAATACCTCGTTCAATCTCGTTATCGGCAAGTCACTTTACTCGTACCGTAATGCATGATCCCGTGACCAGACACTTGGTCACTTTGAGCTCATTATGATGATGCATTACCGAGTGGGCCCAGTGATACCTCTCCGTCATACGGAGTGACAAATCCCAGTCTTGATCCGTGTCAACCCAACAGACACTTTCGGAGATACCCGTAGTCTACCTTTATAGTCACCCAGTTACGTTGTGACGTTTGGTACACCCAAAGCACTCCTACGGTATCCGGGAGTTACACGATCTCATGGTCTAAGGAAAAGATACTTGACATTGCAAAACTCTAGCAAACGAATATACGATCTTTATGCTATGTTTATGATTGGGTCTTGTCCATCACATCATTCTCTTAATGATGTGATCTCGTTATCAATGACATTCAATGTCCATAGCCAGGAAACCATGACTATCTGTTGATCAACGAGCTAGTCAACTAGAGGGTTACTAGGGACATGTTGGTGTCTGTTATTCACACATGTATTACGATTTCCGGATAACACAATTATAGCATGAATAAAGACAATTACCATGAACAAGGAAATATAATAATAACGCTTTTATTATTGCCTCTAGGGCATATTTCCAACAGTCTCCCACTTGCACTAGAGTCAATAATCTAGTTACATTGTGATGAATCGAACACCCATGGAATTCTGGTGTTGATCATGTTTTGCCCTAGGGAGAGGTTTAGTCAACGGATCTGCTACATTCAGGTCCGTATGTACTTTACCAATATCTATGTCTCCATCTTGAACATTTTCACGAATGGAGTTGAAGCGACGCTTGATGTGCCTTGTCTTCTTGTGAAACCTGGGCTCCTTGGCAAGTGCAATAGCTCCAGTGTTGTCACAGAAGAGCTTGATCGGCCCCGACGCATTGGGTATGACTCCGAGGTCGGTGATCAACTCCTTCACCCAAATTGCTTCATGTGCTGCCTCCGAGGCTGCCATGTACTCCGCTTCACATGTAGATCCCGCCACGACGCTCTGCTTGCAACTGCACCAGCTTACTGCCCCACCATTCAAAATATACACGTATCCGGTTTGTGACTTTGAGTCATCCAGATCTATGTCGAAGCTAGCATCGACGTAACCCTTTACGACGAGCTCTTCGTCACCTCCATAAACGAGAAACATCTCCTTAGTCCTTTTCAGGTACTTCAGGATATTCTTGACCGCTGTCCAGTGTTCCTTGCCGGGATTACTTTGGTACCTTCCTACCAAACTTACGGCAAGGTTTACATCAGGTCTGGTACACAGCATGGCATACATAATAGAACCTATGGCTAAGGCATAGGGGATGACACTCATCTCTTCTATTTCTTCTGCCGTGGTCGGACTTTGAGCCGAGCTCAATTTCATACCTTGCAGTACAGGCAAGAACCCCTTCTTAGACTGATCCATATTGAACTTCTTCAATATCTTATCAAGGTATGTGCTTTGTGAAAGACCTATGAGGCGTCTCGATCTATCTCTATAGATCTTGATGCCTAATATATAAGCAGCTTCTCCAAGGTCCTTCATTGAAAAACTCTTATTCAAGTAGGCCTTGATGCTGTCAAAGAGTTCTATATCATTTCCCATCAAAAGTATGTCATCTACATATAGTATGAGAAATGCTATAGAGCTCCCACTCACTTTCTTGTAAACACAGGCTTCTCCATAAGTCTGTGTAAACCCAAACGCTTTGATCATCTCATCAAAGCGAATGTTCCAACTCCGAGATGCTTGCACCAGCCCATAAATCGAGCGTTGGAGCTTGCATACTTTGTCAGCATTCTTAGGATCGACAAAACCTTCTGGCTGCATCATATACAATTATTCCTTAAGGTAACCATTAAGGAATGCCGTTTTGACGTCCATTTGCCATATTTCATAATCGTAGAATGCGGCAATTTCTAACATGATTCGGACGGACTTTAGCTTCGCTACCGGTGAGAAAGTCTCATCATAGTCAACCCCTTGAACTTGTCGATAACCCTTAGCGACAAGCCGAGCTTTATAGATGGTCACATTACCATCCGCGTCTGTCTCTTCTTAAAGATCCATTTATTTTCTATGGCTCGCCGTTCAACGGGCAAGTCAGTCAAAGTCCATACTTCGTTTTCATACATGGATCCTATCTCGGATTTCATGGCTTCTAGCCATTTGTCGGAATCCGGGCCCGCCATCGCTTCTTCATAGTTTGAAGGTTCACCGTTGTCTAACAACATGATTTCCAAGACAGGGTTGCTGTACCACTCTGGTGCGGAACGTGTCCTTGTGGACCTTCGAATTTCAGTAGGAGCTAGATCAGAAGTATCTTGATCATTATCATTAACTTCCTCTCTAGTCGGTGCTGGCACCTCAGGAACATTTTCTTGAGTTGCGCCATTTTCCGGTTCAAGAGGCAATACTTCATCGAGTTCTACTTTCCTCCCACTTACTTCTTTCGAGAGAAACTCCTTCTCTAGAAAGGATCCATTCTTGGCAACAAAGACCTTGCCTTCGGATCTGAGGTAGAAGGTATACCCAATAGTTTCTTTAGGGTATCCTATGAAGACGCATTTTTCCGACTTGGGTTCGAGCTTTTCAGGTTGAAGTTTCTTGACATAAGCATCGCATCCCCAAACTTTTAGAAACGACAGCTTAGGTTTCTTCCCAAACCATAATTCATACGGTGTCGTCTCAACGGATTTCGACGGAGCCCTATTTAAAGCGAATGCGGCAGTCTCTAAAGCATAGCCCCAAAAAGATAGCGGTAAATCGGTAAGAGACATCATAGACCGCACCATATCTAATAGAGTGCGATTACGATGTTCGGACACACCGTTACGCTGAGGTGTTCCAGGCGGCGTTAGTTGTGAAACTATTCCACATTTTCTTAAGTGTGTGCCAAATTCATGACTCAAGTATTCTCCTCCACAATCTGATCGTAGAAACTTGATTTTCCTGTCACGTTGATTCTCAACCTCACTCTGAAATTCCTTGAATTTTTCAAAGGTTTCAGACTTGTGTTTCATTAAGTAGACATACCCATATCGACTCAAGTCATCAGTGAGAGTGAGAACATAACGATAGCCACCACGAGCCTCAACACTCATTGGACCGCACACATCAGAATGTATGATTTCCAATAAGTTGGTTGCTCGCTCCATTGTTCCTCAGAACGGAGTCTTGGTCATTTTACCCATGAGGCATGGTTCGCACGTGTCAAATGTTTCATAATCAAGAGACTCTAAAAGTCCATCTGCATGGAGCTTCTTCATGCGTATGACACCTATGTGACCAAGGCGGCAGTGCCACAAGTATGTGGGACTATCATTATCAACCTTACATCTTTTGGTATTCACACTATGAACATGTGTAGCATTACGCTCGAGATTCATTAAGAATAAACCATTCACCATAGGAGCATGACCATAAAACATATCTCTCATATAAATGGAACAACCATTATTCTCGGATTTAAATGAGTAGCCATCTCGAATTAAACGAGATCCCGATACAATGTTCATGCTCAAAGCTAGCACTAAATAACAATTATTGAGGTTTAAAACTAATCCCGTAGGTAAATGAAGAGGCAGCATGCCGACGGTGATCACATCAACCTTGGAACCATTCCCGACGCGCATCGTCACCTCGTCCTTCGCCAGTCTCCATTTATTCCGCAGCTCCTGCTTTGAGTTACAAATGTGAGCAACTGCACCGGTATCAAATACCCAAGAGCTACTACGAGTACTGGTTAGGTACACATCAATTACATGTATATCACATATACCTTTTATTTTGCCGGCCTTCTTGTCCGCTAAGTATTTGGGGCAATTCCGCTTCCAGTGACCACTTCCCTTGCAATAAAAACACTCAGTCTCGGGCTTGGGTCCGTTCTTTGGCTTCTTTCCGGCAGCTTGCTTGCCGGGCGCGGCAACTTACTTGCCGTCCTTCTTGAAGTTCTTTTTACCCTTACCCTTCTTGAACTTAGTGGTTTTATTCACCATCAACACTTGATGTTCCTTTTTGACTTCTACCTCTGCTGATTTCAGCATAGCAAATACTTCAGGAATGGTCTTTTCCATCCCCTGCATATTGAAGTTCATCACAAAGCTCTTGTAGCTCGGTGGAAGCGACTGGAGGATTCTGTCAATGACTGCATCATCCGGGAGATTAACTCCCAGCTGAGTCAAGCGGTTATGCAACCCAGACATAGTGAGTATGTGCTCACTGACAGAACTGTTTTCCTCCATCTTACAGCTGAAGAATTTGTCGGAGACTTGATATCTCTCGACCCGGGCATGAGCTTGAAAAACCATTTTCAGCTCTTCGAACATCTCATATGCTCTGTGTCTCTCAAAACATTTTTGGAGCCCCGGCTCTAAGCTGTAGAGCATGCCGCATTGAACGAGGGAGTAGTCATCGGTACGTGCCTGCCAAGCGTTCATAACGTCTTGTTTAGCAGGGAGGACAGGTGCGTCACCCAGCGGTGCTTGTAGGACATAATCTTTCTTGGCAGCTATGAGGATGATCCTCAGGTTCCGGACCCAGTCCGTGTAGTTGTTGCCATCGTCTTTCAGCTTGGTTTTCTCTAGGAACGCGTTGAAGTTGAGGACTACGTTGGCCATTTGATCTACAAGACATATTGTAAATATTTTAGACTAAGTTCATGATAATTAAGTTCATCAAATAAAATTATTTATGGACTCCCACTTAGATAGACATCCCTCTTCTAGTCATCTATGTATAACATGATCTGAGTTAACTAGGCCGTGTCCGATCATCACGTGAGGCGGACTAGTCAACATCGGTGAACATCTTCATGTTAATCGTATCTTCTATACGACTCATGCTCGACCTTTCGATCTTCTGTGTTCCGAGGCCATGTCTGTACATGCTAGGCTCGTCAAGTCAACCTAAGTGTGCATGTGTAAATCTGTCTTACACCCGTTGTATGTGAACGTTAGAATCTATCACACCCGATCATCACGTGGTGCTTCGAAACAACGAACTGTCGCAATGGTGCACAGTTAGGGGGAACACTTCTTGAAATTATTATGAGGGATCATCTTATTTACTACCGTCGTTCTAAGTAAACAAGATGCAAAAACATGATAAACATCACATGCAATCAAATAATAAACGTGACATGATATGGCCAATATCACATAGCTCCTTTGATCTCCATCTTGGGGCTCCATGATCATCTTGTCACCGGCTTGACACCATGATCTCCATCATCATGATCTCCATCATCGTGTCTCCATGAAGTTGCTCGCCATCTATTACTTCTACTACTATGGCTAACGCGTTTAGCAATAAAGTAAAGTAATTTACATGGCGTTTCTCAATGACACGCAGGTCATATAAAAGAATAAAGACAACTCCTATGGCTCCTGCCGGTTGTCATACTCATCGACATGCAAGTCGTGATTCCTATTACAATAGCATGAACATCTCATACATCACATATAGATCATTCATCATTCATCACAACTTTGGCCATATCATATCACAATCACTTGCTGCAAAAACAAGTTAGACGTCCTCTAATTGTTGTTGCAAGTTTTACGTGGCTGAATTAGGGTTCTAGCAAGAACGTTTTCTTACCTACGTGAAAGCCACAACGTGATTTGTCAACTTCTATTTACCCTTCATAAGGACCCTGTTCATCGAATCCGCTCCAACTAAAGTAGGAGAGACAGACACGCGCCAGCCACCTTATGCAACTAGTGCATGTTAGTCGGTGGAACCGGTCTCACGTAAGCGTACGTGTAAGGTTGGTCCGGGCCGCTTCATCCCACAATACCGCTGAAGCAAGGAAAGACTAGTAGCGGCAAGAAAGTTGACAAATCCACGCCCACAACAAATTGTGTTCTACTCGCGCAAGAAGAACTACGCATAGACCTAGCTCATGATGCCACTGTTGGGAAACGTTGCAGAAAACAAAAAAATTCCTACTCGTTTCACCAAGATCCATCTAGGAGTTCATCTAGCAACGAGTCATGAGATGCATCTACATACCTTTGTAGATCGCGTGCGGAAGCGTTCAACGAACGGGGATGATGTAGTCGAACACGACGTGATCCAAATCACCGATGACCGAGTGCCGAACGGACGGCACCTCCGCGTTCAACACACGTATGGGACAGGAGACGTCTCCTCCTTCTTGATCCAGCAAGGGGGAAGGAGAGGTTGGTGATGATCCAGCAGCACGACGGCGTGGTGGTGGATGCAGGGCGTCACAGTAGCAGGGCTTTGCCTATACTACGCAAGAGGGAGATGTAACAGGGAGAGAGGGAAGCACCAAAAGCCGTAGTGCAAAGTCCCTCGTCTCCCCCACTATATATAGGGGTGCCAAGGGGGGGGGGCGCCGGCCCTAGGAGATGGATCTCCTAGGGGGGGCGGCGGCCAAGGGTGGGGGGCTTGCCCCCCAAGGCAAGGGGGCGCCCCCTTTAGGGTTTCCCCTAACCCTAGGCGCATGGGCCCCTTAGGGGGTGGCGCCCCAGCCCACTAAGGGCTGGGTTCCTTCCCACTTCAGCCCATGGGGCCCTCTGGGATAGGTGGCCCCACCCGGTGGACCCCCGGGACCCTTCCGGTGGTCCCGGTACAATACCGGTAACCCCGAAACTTGTCCCGATGGCCGAAACAGCACTTCCTATATATAATTCTTTACCTCCGGACCATTCTGGAACTCCTCGTGACGTCCGGGATCTCATCCGGGACTCCGAACAACATTCGGGTTACTGCATATACATATATTCACAACCCTAGCGTCACCGAACCTTAAGTGTGTAGACCCTACGGGTTCAGGAGACATGTAGACATGACCGAGACGACTCTCCGGTCAATAACCAACAGCGGGATCTGGATACCCATGTTGGCTCCCACATGTTCCATGATGATCTCATCGGATGAACCACGATGTCGAGGATTCAATCAATCCCGTATGCAATTCCCTTTGTCAATCGATATATTACTTGCCCGAGATTCGATCGTCGGTATCCCAATACCTCGTTCAATCTCGTTATCGGCAAGTCACTTTACTCGTACCGTAATGCATGATCCCGTGACCAAACACTTGGTCACTTTGAGCTCATTATGATGATGCATTACCGAGTGGGCCCAGTGATACCTCTCCGTCAAACGGAGTGACAAATCCCAGTCTTGATCCGTGTCAACCCAACAGACACTTTCGGAGATACCCGTAGTCTACCTTTATAGTCACCCAGTTACGTTGTGACGTTTGGTACACCCAAAGCACTCCTACGGTATCCGGGAGTTACACGATCTCATGGTCTAAGGAAAAGATACTTGACATTGCAAAACTCTAGCAAACGAACTATACGATCTTTATGCTATGTTTATGATTGGGTCTTGTCCATCACATCATTCTCTTAATGATGTGATCTCGTTATCAATGACATTCAATGTCCATAGCCAGGAAACCATGACTATCTGTTGATCAACGAGCTAGTCAACTAGAGGCTTACTAGGGACATGTTGGTGTCTGTTATTCACACATGTATTATGATTTCCGGATAACACAATTATAGCATGAATAAAGACAATTACCATGAACAAGGAAATATAATAATAACGCTTTTATTATTGCCTCTAGGGCATATTTCCAACAAGTAGCTGTTCATGGATCACAAACACAGAACTCAATTCCTAAGAACGGTTTCAATGAGACAACCCACCATGTACTCCTACATGGCCTCTCACCGCTACCTTTACCAAATCGTGTTCACACACTTAGCTCAGACACAGTAGGACATGTTCATCACTGTTCCAATTCATCCCCAATGAATCAGACCTGGCTCAACTCTAAGCAGTAGCAGGCATGACAAACAAGCATGAATGAGTAGGCACATCACGGCTCAAACAACTCCTACTCATGCTAGTGGGTTTCATCTATTTACTGTGGCAATGATAGGTCATGCAGAGGATAAGGGGTTCAACTACCGCAGCAAGTATCAGTTGAATCGTTGTTGTCCTAATGCAGTAAAAGAGAGCAGGAGCGAGAGAGTTGGGATTGTATCGGAATGAACAATGGGGGTTTTGCTTGCCTAACACTTCCGAAGATAGTATAGTTCTCCATCGGTGTCATCGATCACATCATCGAAGCAACATCTATTGAGAGGGGACAATTACCGGCAACAGAGAGGAAACACAATCAATGCAATGCAACAATATGATGCATGAATGTGACATGGCAATATGCTGTGATTTGAGCTAATGCAGCTAGCAACGATTGAAATGGAGTCGGTTTGAACACTAGATTCAAATTTGAACTCCACATGAGGCATTTCAAATACCATTGATTCAAATTGTCATATACAGTGGTTGTAAGTTGTTCAAACATGCATGAGAATGCCATAAACAGATTCTTCATATTTTTCTGATAATTTTTCATATATAAATTGTTTCATTTGGAGTTACGGTTGAATTTCTATGATTTTTGGAAGTTTAGGGGATTTTCTGAAAATGAATAAATCATTTAGATCTATTTAAAATACAGAAAAGCAGTTACTGCTTCAGCCTTGCATCATGCTGACGTCATCTGGTCAACAGACGCGGTCCAGGTCAAACCTGACCAGTGGGACCCGTATGTCAGTGACTAACTAAACTAACCTAGTTTAATTAGCACTAACCTAGGTTAAACTAATTAAGTTTAAACCTAAACTAGATTAATTAGCCGGGCTGGGCCCGCATGTCATAGACCCAGGGGAGGTCAAATCCCCTGGTCAACCGGGGCTAAACCACCGGCTGTCAAAGTGGTCAACCCGCCGGCGTTTAGCCGCCGGCGAGGCCGAACGCGGCAGAGGGTTCGGGATTGCTCCTCCGGCGCCCAATCGAGCAGCGGAGGGCATGCGCGGGGAGCTGGGGCTCGCCCGCATCCAGGGTGGCATGCGGCAGCAGCGGGGACGGCCGGAGCTCGCCGGAAACGAGCTCGGGGCGGCGCCGGCGTTCGGGTGTTTGTGGCTACGGGCTGCAGTGGCCGTGGTAGCGCGATCATGGCACCTACAGCAGCTACGCGAGGCGGCGAGCATGTTGGACACGACGCCCGGGCCATTTGGTTGTCGGGGCCACGTCGGCGGCGGGCGCAAGCGGCGGCGGGTGCGGTCAAGCTTGGTGCGGTTGCTACGGCATGCGAGGGAGAGAACGGAGAGGGGGGAACGGCCAGCAGCTCACCACGGTCACGGCGAGCGGGTCGGCGAGGTCGGGGAGGAGCTAATGAAGACAGGAGGTCGCGGGCGATCTCGGCGGCCGAACGATGAAGACAAGGTCGGGGCGGCGTTTTGGGGCGTCCGGCGTCGAGCGAGTCTACAAGGAGGACGAGGGCGTCGAGGCGGAGGTCATGGACACGTCGGCGAGGCGCGGTAGGGCCGGTGGCTGCGGCGTTACGACGGCGCGGCTGCGGCTGTGCTCGGGCTCGAGAGGAAGAGGGAGCAGAGGAGGGGGAAGAGGTCGGGAGAGAGTGAGAGAGTTCCAGGGGGTGGCGTGGCGCGTGTAGAGAAGGCCAGGACAAGTAGGGAGGCAGGAGGTGGCGAGGCGCGTGCGTGCGCGCCGCGGGCACACGCCCTCCTGCCCACTAGCAGGAGGTGGAAGACGATAGGGAGGTGGAGGTGGGCTGGGCTGGCTTTGCCCGACTGGGCTGCTACAGTGGTGGGCCGGTTGGCCCGCCAGGTAAGTTCTCCCTCTTTCTCTTTTAATTTTGTTTTCTATTATTCTGTATTCTTTAGCTCTTTATTAAAAATACTTAGACACTTCCAAAAATTATGAAACTACTCATGATCACTGTTGGGAATATATCCTCCAGTAAACATTTTAGTTTATGATTATTTGAGCATTTAAAATATTTAATAGCATTTAAATGCCCAAATGCAAATAGAGTATAATTTAATCCAAAGCCCAAATATGTCATGCAAAAATGTGCATCACCTTTGGTTACTGTTTCCAGCTTTTTCCAAGAATGATGAACATTTTTTAAAGCCATTTGGATTTACTGGAAATATTTTGGTTGAACCTAGTGAATTCCTTTAATGCTAGGGTTTAGGCAATCCCCATTTCAAGTTTCTTTCAAAGTTTAAACATGATGCGCACATGAAGTTACCCTAGTGCAATGCCAGAAGCTAGGGATGTAACTGGTCGAAGCTATTACACCATACTTTCCGATTCAATTATTTTTTATATATAAGATAACCTTAACTTCAAAAACTACATGGAAACCACATACGTACTAAAATTTCATAAGAAATTATTTTGTATTCAGGAGTTGATGCTCTTTAAACAAGCATGTGCATTTGGATATCATACTCAACAAAATTTCAAAGATACAAAATCGATAGCAACAACTAAGTGGTTTATTTTCTAGCTTATAATATGGAGATCAAATTTAAATAACATATACAGTTTACTAGTGTATACAATTGCACAAATAGTGTAAACAAGAGTCATGTATACAATTTATTAGTGTCGTGTATTGCTTGTAGGATTTTAGCAATGTCAAGACACAATGTGTGGGCATGTAAATCGTCGATTGAACATATTATGATTATAATTGTTCTGAATGTACATGTTTGTATTGCTTTCAAAAGAAGGTATCGACCATATGATCACTTGGTTATGGAAACATTGGTAAACATAACATGGTATGTATACCAATGATATCTCACATCATCTACAACCTTTGCATTTGGCCATTGTGGCACACTCAGGCCTCCTTTTTTTCAACCAAAAATCATAGTACAATCCTGTCGAGAATGCACCACTACTAGGGAAAATCATATACACAGAAATTTAACAGTAGCGCGTGTCAAAAACGGGCGCTAGTGCTAAATAGCAGTAGCGCGTGTTCGTAAACCGCGCTACAGATACAATAGTAGCAGTAGCGCGTGCGCATGAAAACGCGCTACCACAAGTATCCCCTTTGCTACCCCCGATAGGCTACGCATAGCAGTAGCGGTCTTGAGGAAAGCGCGCTACCGCTAGCACATAAGTAGCAGCGCGTTTCACGCGGACAGCGCTACTGCTAATGGAAATAAAATAAAATAAAATAAAAACAAATGGAAAAGTAAATGAAAAAGAAAGAAATAGAAAAAGGAGAAAGGAAAAAAAATAAAATGTAGAGCAAAATAAACGAGAAAGCGGAAAAAAGGAGAAAGATGTAGCAGTAGCGTTTGTTCGTAAGAGGCGCTATAGCTAACGTAGCTGCAGCGCATTTCCTAGACCCCCGCCGTAGAAACAGAAAAAGAAATAAGAAAGATGAAGGAAATTACATAGCTATAGCAGTAGCGCGTTTTGTGAAAATCGCTATAGCTAACTTAGCTATAGCGCGTTTTGCGAAAAGCGCTACCGCTAAGTTTGACTGAACCAAAAAACCGTTTCCCCCCAGCCACCACTTCTCCCCCAAATCCCTCGACCCACCACGCCGCCGTCTGCCCGATTCACCGTCGCCCCACTTCATTGCCGTCTCCTGCCGACGTCGACTCCCCTGGAGCCACCAGATCCGCGCGCCATCGACACCACCGGAGCCGCCCCCAACGCCACCGGAGCCGCAGTCGACGCCACCGGAGCCTCCCTCGACGCAACTGCCTCCCTCGCCGTCAGCGGAGACGCCCCCGCCTCCCTCGCCACCACTACCTCCCGCGCCACCACCGGAGCCATCCTCTGTAAGCCCCCACCCCTCCTCTCTATCTATCTCTAAATTAGTTAGGTTAATTTAGTTAGGTTAATTTGACAGAGATGCCCCTGCCTCCCTCGCCGTAGGAAAAATTTGTATATGCTTAACTAGGGCAGTAGGGTTAGGGTTGTAGTGTTTAATTACAAATGTTAGGAAAGTAAGGTTTAACTAGATGTTAACTAGGGTAGTAGGATTTAGTTTAGAGAAAAAAATCAATATAAAAATATAAATTTCTATTAGTGTTGCAAGTCTAGTAGGTTCTTAATTTTTAGTGAATTTTTATTAGGACAAAAATGTAGGACATAATTTGAGTTCTAGGGTTCATACACTAGGAGATGCAAATTTGGAGTGGTCATGATATATGAAAAATCCTCAATTGTGTTTGCTCATTGATCATAATCGACATTGAAGTAGTTCGATTGTGCCCAAGTGGCCTTTTGTTGTTTCTAGGGAATGAAACCGAGTGGCCTATGTTTTGCCAGAATGTTGATTCATTTCCGTTCTGGCAAAATTCAGGTTCTTGATTTGTCCACTTTTTAGCAAAGGTCATGCCGAAATTTTTCGTGAATTTCGGCATGACTTGTGCTACAAACTAGGACATATCGAGCGCCCGGGATTTGCCGCACCGGAAAGGAGTCAACGTTTCTGCAAAACAATAGGCCTTTTTTATGTCATTATTCATTTTATTAGGTCTAGAATTAATTGACTAGATTTAATCGTAGGAAACATGGCTAGCAACGATGAAGGACAGGGTTCTGGTGAATGCGACGACGTCTACCGGGCGGCAGACGAATTTTTTAGCCTTGCCGACATCGAGATCGGCGCTGAGACTCAGACCGGCATCGAGACTGAGACTAAGACCGGCGCTGAGACTAAGACCGGCATCGAGACCGGCGCTGAGACTAAGACCGGCATCGAGACCGGCGCTGCCTCGGGGAGCGGAGCCGGTGTAGAACCGAAAGCAAAGAGGCAACGACATCCTAAGAAACCCAGGACTACTAGACTGGTGGTCACGGAGATGGTCGACGGCAATTTTGTGCCAAAGGCGCCCGAGGAAGCGCGTCGATGCTACGGCAATCAGATAGGCTGCATCGTACGGAGAACCGCCACCATCAACGATGAGAAACTACAGAAGATAGAAAATATGAGGAGCTCCCTCCTAAAGAAGTTTCACCAGATATTCTTGTTCCCGGGCCGGAATGAGAAGGATTATAAAGATCCAGATGAGGACCCGGCAATGAAGAAGATAAACAAACACGCCATGATCAAGTTTAGCGACGCGTTGGCCGCATGGAAAAATCGAGTGAAAGCAAAGATCATCAAGAAGAAGGAACCCTACTCCGAGATTGTAAAGGATAATCCGACAAACACGGAAGAGCAGCTTCAAATATTCAAGGAGGCTTGCGAGGCCGAAGCTGCCAAAAAAAAGTCTAAGTACATGAAGGGGCTTCAAGAGAGGAACATTGGGAGCCGCGAGTCTGGGCATCCCAGACCACTTGGCGGATTTCACCGTCCCGCAGGAGCATGACGTCCTCAGGGCCCGGCACCGTTGGGACCCAATGAAGAAGGTTTACGAGACAAAACCGGTCATTACAGAGTTTATGAGACTGCTGGTAATTTTAGTTTCTGATCAATTCGACTGCACACGTTAGTCATATTTGTAAACGATCCTTGTGCCTTTTTGCAGAGAGAGCAGCACCGGATTGCGGCCGAAAGCGACTCGCCGTCTGAGGCATTGGCGAGGCCCAAGTGGGACATAAATTCAACCGGGCGTTGAACATATTGAAAGGACAACCGGTGGATACTTGACCATCGTATGGACGCGTGCACGGTGTCGGAGACGGCGCCACATGGAAGAAGTACTACCGTGAGACCACGGAGGAGAGAAAGGAAAGACGGAGGTTAACTGAAGAAAACATCGACAAGAAGGTTGAGATTGCGGTTGAGAAGAAATCATCTCAGACAGTCGCAACAGCGGTAGCTACCGCAAAACAGGTGGTTGCAGATTTGTCTACTTCCTTGGTGACGGGCGTTTTCACTTGGACAAGGCAACATCCAGAAAAAAATGCAGAGGACTTTCACCTTGCTGACTTCTTGGGGAGCAGCTCGACTAGCGTTGCACCAGCACCTGCTCCCGCACCGACTCCCGCACCGGACGTGCTCGGAGGTGCTTCGTCTTTGACTGAGCTTGACGCCCTCACGGTATCTGTCACACCGGCCCCCTTCAATATAAATGTATAATCTCCCGTTTTCATTGCCTTTCGGATGTCTCACGTCGCAGACTTTTCTTTGCAGGCCGACGAAACCCCGTGCACCATATTGTACACCATCGGCGACCAGAAGGTGAACCTGGGGAAGGCGACGATAATGAAGCCCAAGGAACCATTGTTCCACAGCTGGCCGATCCCCCGAACGTATTCAAGGTTTTCGTGGCCAGTGTCAAACCGGGCCACGAGAATTTGCCTCCTCCAATACTAGCGGGGGATGACGACAAGACACCGCGGCGGCTTGGTGATTGTTGCAATGGGTGGGTCCTGTTGTGGCCGAAGAGTCTGCTTCATCTAGAGGCGGCCAGGAGCACACCCACGAGCACGCAGCCTCAGCAAGGTATGAACATCAACACCCCACCTACCCAATTTGCGTCGGGTGTCGGGTTGGGTGATAGCGGACAGGGTAAGGAGGAGGCTCCATTAGTCGCTGATGACGTCACCATGGATGAGGATGAGGACGACGATGGCGCTGAACAGTATGTCTATACTGGCGCCTCCTCAGGGTTTGAGCGTCATGAGTCGGTGCCTGAATTGCCGTCTCAACCTATTATGGACGACCTTCTGGTAGTAAAGAAGTCCAGGAAAAGAGAGAGGAAAGGCAAAAAAGTTGATTCTATGATCCAGCCGCCTCAGTAGCCTCGGCTTCAGGACCGTATAGATATCCCCGATGCGGATAAATGGCATATCCCCGGTCAACCAATCCTACCTGCAACAGAGCTACGGGCCAGATTCGGCGATCTAAGGAGACTTCATGACGATGTGCTGCGGGTAGAGAAATGCCTCATCGCCTCGAAAGATGCAGGATACCCACTCTACATGGTTAACGTTCCGCGGAAAATGTCGTACGTCAACAGCTTCCCCGCGGATAAGTTCTTCCTCCGATTCGATTACATATTCGACATGTTTCATGTGAAGGAGCTGGATTTTATGTTTGTCCGCCTTTATGCCTTGCACATGAACTACATCATCGGGGTTGAGCATATATCTCATATCTGTGTCGCTGACCCGTACTACATGCACGAGGGCTTCTTGGGAGTCTGTGCAAAGCACCGTGAATACGCGAGGGATTACATCGTCAATTTCATGCTCGCCAATAAGGACAAGGAGGCGATTCTCGTGCCTTATCATCCCGTGTAAGTCATCCGCGCTGCTATCGTTCCTTCGATTTCAATCATTCATTTGCACGGTGGAGGCTAATTAATTTGAGGTGTACTTATTTTGCGCAGCGGCGGGCGCGCCGTCCTCATCATCCTCTATCCCCGATTCTCTCATGCTCTTTACTTGGACTCGTCGAAGAACATTCACAAAAAGGGTTACACCCACATCAAGGATGTTCTCGACAGTGCTATGTTTTACTACCAAGCAAGGGGTGGAGAGGTCAGGGACAAGAAGACAAGGGGCGGCAGGGCCGCCTTCGGCCATAAGACCGACTTCTGCTGCATCCAGCAACCGAGCGATTCTCTTAATGATGGATTCTATGTCCTACACCACATGCTGGAGTACAGACGAGATCACCAGAACCATCACATGTCACCTAGATCCCGAGATGCCCATATTCTGCAATGGGCAAAGGACATAGGAGATATCGAGGATCATCGACTTCGAGCGGAGTTCTATAACATCCAGCGCGAACTTGCCCAAATCATCATGAAGGAGGTCGTCGGAGAAACAAGGATGTTCTACGGAGAAGGACAAATGTCGCGGGAAGACGTCTGAACATTGATAGCCTCTCAGCGTCTCGACATGAAGCCTTTCACTAAGCTCAAGGACTATCTCCCTGACTTGGATGGATGGAACGACATGTTGGAGTGATTGTGAAAAAACTTTGAGTTATGCACGGTGAAACTTTATTTGTTATGTAATTAAACCGTCTAGCGAAAATCACTCTAGTTAGGGCCTTTTGGGGAACGATGAACTTTGTTATTTATGCTTATGATATGTTGTTTTTATTTTTGCCAAGTCTGTCTCTTTCTGTTGCTCAACTATATATGTTACATATCATCGACTCATGTGACGATGCAGGTGCATAGATAGATGACGAAGAAGTGCTACGCCAGGAGTATATATACAACAAGTGGCCGGAGTGTCAGGCCCAGGTGTACCGGTTTCCGGTTTCCGAGCGACAGGCAGTAGTTAGTTTAGGTTCATGCTAATGCGAGAGAGGATACGAACTCATGTACTCAAAGTGATAGCTCTTCTCGCGTATATCATTGTTTAGATGGATGACGATGTATTTGCAAGTAATCAAGATTTGTATCGCTATTTTCGAGATGATGACGAGAGACCACTTTGTGATGGATGATGATTATGATGATGACATGATTTGATGAGACTAATTGTATGTATATGCTATGATTACATTTGTATGTGTATGATATGCTAAAGATTATTGTATAAAGCCTATTCAAATACAAAACAAATATGCAAGGAAAAAACTAATAAAACTAGTAGTAGCAAGGGGGGGGGGGGGGGGAATTTAGCAGTAGCGCTTCCCAGTAAACAGCGTTGCTGATAATATCAGCAGCACCCTTTTCTAAAGAGCGCTACAGGTATTCATGTATAGCAGTAGCGTGGTGTAACACCCCGGTAGTTAAGCTACAATAGTCACACCCTAATGGTGCCATGTCATCGCAACTAATTTATCTAAACCTCACTTTGTTCCTAACCAAATACAAATACAAATTCAAATTAAAATAAAGTTGAATTATCATTTCTTCAAGCGGTAAAACAAAAATATTCACTGGGTTGAGAAAATTCCCTAGATAATTTTCATGAAGAAACCAATATTATTTAAGATACTGAATTTCCCCTAACCTATATAAAGCAGTGCCCAAAAAAACCTTTTTAACCCATTCGCAATTATGAAAAATTCAAATGAATACTAATGCACACAAAACTTTTTTTGTGACAATGCTAATTATTGTAAGGTAATTATGTGGCACAACCCCATATTTACAAAAGACATATTGTGGCCAAACATTTTTCAAAACAGAAAAGGGAATTTGAAATAAATGGAAATGAAAAGGGACCTAAAACTACTGGGCCACTGGACCATATGTGGCCACAGTGCCTTCGGCCCAGCCCACTGCCACCTCTCCTCCCACCTCCCGCTACAGGAGGCAGGGGAAGGGCATGGCAGCCATCCAGGTCACCATGGCCGGGACTGTCGACGTGCCGGCCATACCGCGGCCTCCGCGACGCCTACAAGACCTGCCTCGCGGCGCCCCAAACCCTAATCCCCTCATTCTTCTTCCTCGTCTCTCTCCATCGATCTGAACCACGCCTGAGCTCCGACGTCGACATGTCGCCGTCGATGCCGCGGCCACCGTGCTCCCCGCGTCGTGAGGAGACGTCCAAGAGTACCGCCGCCGACGACTCCTTCTCCTAGCACCAGGACAAGCCGGGCCGCACCGACCTCTCGGCATCGAGCCATTCCTCGCCTGCGGCCATCGCATCTTGTCGCCGGTTTCCATTGCTCCGGGCCACCCCCGACATCCCAACCTCGTCCACAAGCACCAGTGTGAGCCCCTATACCGATCCCCTTTCGATTTGTGTCCTTTGCCACCACTCCCATGTTCGTCAGTGGCCGACCTGGCTGCAGCTCCGCCGAGGCGCTCGCATCGTGCGCCCACCGAGCCAACGCTCGCACTCGGCCGCCCCAGACCACACCATGCCCTGCGCGCTTCCGTTGCTGCGGTGCTAGCTGCTGCTCTGCGTACTGCTAGTAGTGTTGCCGCCGCTGCTCTGCATGCCCGCTTGCTGCTGCCGGCTGCTGCTAGCCACAACTGCTGCAGCTCCTTCCTGCTGCGCGCGCTCGCCTGATGCCGCTGCTTGCTCGCGCGGGCGCCCGCTGCCGCCGTTGCCGCCACTTGATGCTGCTAGCCACGGCCATGGCTACGGCCGTTTGCGTGTGCAGCGTGTGTGTGTGTCGTATGAGTGTGCAGTGTGTGTGTTGTGTGTGTATGTGCGTGTATGTGCACAGCCGGCTGTGGCACCGGCCGGTCCCTGCCTCCCTTCATTCCTAGATATACGGTGTCTAGTTTTTGGCACGGAAATTAAAGAACGCACGTGAAGGAAAAATTACACAAGTTTTGAGTGAGATTACAGATGACTAATTGACATGAGAAAATAGAGGAGCTTACATGATATAAGGAAATGTAATCAAATCCCTAAAAAAATTATCAAAACGAGTGGTGCAACGCAATACACCTTATATTTCAGACTTTTTCTCAAAAATCTATACACCTTATATCAAGGAACGGAGGGAGTATTAATTTGGACTAGTTTAGGTAGGAACAATTTTTTTTAGCATAGGTAGGAACTAATTTAGTGTTGATTAGTCTATATAAACAATGACATGTGCCCCTCTAGTTTAAATTAAGTTAGACTAAGTAATCTACACAGATGACAATGACATGTGGGCCACACCTAACCCTTTTGACTAGTCAAATTGACTTAGTCAATTCGGATTAAATTGGAATAAAATAAAACCAAGAATCTAAAAAAACAATAAAACATAGAAAAACTCATATAAATTAATCCGTAACTCCGATGAAAATAATTTATATATGAAAGTTGCTCAGAACGACGAGACGAATCCGGATACGCAGTGCGTTCGTCCGTCACACATCCCTAGCATAGCGAACATACAACTTTCCCCCTCTGGTTCATCTGTCCGAAAACACGAAACACCGGGGATAATTTTCCGAATGTTTCCCCCTTCACCAGTCCCACCTCATACGGCGTTAGGGCACACCTAGCATCACGCTTTGTCATGTCATGCATCGTCATGCATTTGATTGCATTATATTTATTGTTTCTTCCCCCTCTTCTCTCATTAGACACCGAGACCGACGCCGCTGCTACCCAGTACGACTACGGTGTTGACGACCCCTCTCTCTTGCCAGAGCAACCAGGCAAGCCACCCCCCCTTGATCACCAGATATCGCCTATTCTTCTCTCTACTACTTGCATTAGAGTAGTGTAGCATGTTACTGCTTTCCGTTAATCCTATTCTGATGCATAGCCTGTCCTTGCTACTACTGTTGTTACCTTTACCTGCTATCCTAATGCTTAGTATAGGATGCTAGTGTTCCATCAGTGGCCCTACACTCTTGTCCGTCTGCCATGCTATACTACTGGGTCGTGATCACTTCGGGAGGTGATCACGGGCATATACTATATACTTTATACTGTTACATTACTTATGATACTGTTCGGAGTTGGGGGCTGAAGGGGCAGGTGGCTCCATCCCGGTAGAGGTGGGCCTGGGTTCCCAACGGCCCCCGACTGTTACTTTGAGGCGAAGCGACAGGGCAGACTGAGACCACCTAGGAGAGAGGTGGGCCTGGGCCTGGTCGGCATTCGCGGATAGATAACACGCTTAACGAGATCTTGGTATTTGATCTGAGTCTAGCTACTGGCCTATACACACTAACCAACTACGCAGGGACAGTTATAGGCACTCGACGTCATGGTATCAGCCGAAACCTTCGTGACGTCAGCGACTGAGCGGCGCGCGCCCGGTTGGACTGGAATGCCTGCTCTTGTATAAGGGAGGCTAGGTCTGCTCACCGGCCGCGTACGCAACGTGCAGGTGTGCAATGGGCGATGGGCCCAGACCCCTGCGCCATAGGATTTAGACCGGTGTGCTGACCTCTCTGTTGTGCCTAGGTAGGGCTGCGACATGTTGATCTTCCGAGGCCGGGCATGACCCCAACAAGTGTGTCCAGACAAAGGGGATCGAGCGTGTTGGGAAATGTGGTGCACCCCTGTAGGGAAGTGAATCTATTCGAATAGCCCTGATCTTCGGTAACAGGACGACTTGGAGTTGTACCTTGACTTTATGACAACTAGAACCGGATACTTAATAAAACACACCCTTCCAAGTGCCAGATACAACCGGTGATCACTCTCTCACAGGGCGACGAGGGGAGGATCATCGATTAGGATTATGCTATGCGATGCTACTTGGTGAACTTACCATATACTCTCTTCTTTTGCTGCAAGATGGAGGTGGCCAGAAGCGTAGTCTTTGATAGGACTAGCTATCCCCGTCTTATTCCGGCATTCTGCAGTTCAGTCCACATATGATACCCCTTTTCCATTTGATACCAATGCATACATATGTAGTGTAGCTCCTTGCTTGCGAGTACTTTGGATGAGTACTCACGGTTGCTTTGTTCCCCCTTTTCCCCCTTTCTATACCCGATTGCTGCAACTAGACGATGGAGTCCAGGAGCCAGACGCCACTGTCGATGTCAACTACTACTACTCGGGAGGTGCCTACTAGTACGTGCAGCCCGCTGACGACGACCAGGAGTAGTTTAGGAGGTTCCCAGGCAGGAGGCCTGCGCCTCTTTCGATCGGTATCCCAGTTTGTGCTAGCCTTCTTAAGGCAAACTTGTTTAACTTATGTCTGTACTCAGATATTGCTGCTTCCGCTGACTCGTCTATGATCGAGCTCTGGTATTCGAGCCCTCGAGGCCCTGGCTTGTAATATGATGCTTGTATGACTTATTTTTATTTGTAGAGTTGTGTTGTGATATCTTCCCGTGAGTCCCTGATCTTGATCGTACACGTTTGCACGTATGATTAGTGTACGGTCAAACCGGGGGTGTCACAAGTTGGTATCAGAGACGACTGGCTGTAGGAATCCCCCTTCCACACTCCTTGGCCGAAGTTGAGTTTGGTCGATGAAAATTGTTTTACTAACATGGCTGTGCGGCTCATGGGCCCACGTCGCCATTGGGTGGTATTAGGATCTTTTACTCCTCGATCTTTATTACTCTAGGACTCTGATCTCTCTCCTATTCAGGTTAAATGATTTTACTAACTCTAACATTAGGATCTCGTGATCACATCCACCCGGAGAGCCCCTTATTACAGATGATCGCCTGCTGCATCAGAAGATTCCGAAGATACTCTTAGATGTTCTCTCAAGACTTTGTGCCCGTTGCTTTTGCAATTCCGTACCACCAAAATATCCCTATGGATAAATACATACACCCGTCGTTCTTACTTTTATTCCCAGTTGATCTTGTTATTACAATATACCCCGTACTTCTCTCTATTGCTCCGAGAAAACCTTGTGCTTACTGCCTTGTAGTTCCTTGTCGCCTGAATACACCTATAAATTAATCCTCACAAAAGTCTTTGAAGTGCTATTCAATCTCCCGAAAATCCTCAGCAACCTATTGTCTTGAAATTCTTGCTTGCCTGCATAATGATTAATTCCATAAGTCTGGTAATCTTATTGGCATTCATTGTCATTATCATTTTTGAGTCTATTGATTCAATATGTTGTGAATGCTCGCAATCCTCAATCAGATCCTAGAATTCATCCTTTTGGCTCAGACATCATTTTAAACGTGAGCTGAATCTCGACCAATCAAATTGTTGTCAATTTTATCCCTAAGCTTACTCAACATATCCATCCTTAGTCAGAGCATTTCCTTCTAATCCTTTGATTTGGAAATCATAATTCCTTTACTTGTGAGCTTTGAATTAGCCAGTTGCTTCTATAATCCAATGCCTTCACATTGTTTCTTCATCTAGTTGTGTGCCGATACTCACATTAGCTTCGCTATGGACCTTCAGATCCTTTGTTGAAATATCATCTGACAATGTCCTTCGTATACAAAACCTTGAGAAGTTCTTTCCCTGATATATAATGCCTTTGGCAATTTGTATCCTCTGCTTTGATAACCATACTCTACTTTCGAGCTTGTACTATTTACTCTGAAGTTTGAGGTATGTGTTCATAAGATGCCCCGATGGGTTAAACCTATGCCTTCCTTACTCTGTGTGAACCTGAAAGATTTCACGTGTCATACTTATCTGGTATTGCACCAGGTAAAACTTTCAACAACTAATGTCATTTTCAAAAGGCGAGGGGTGAATGGAAGGTTATACATTGAAGAAGTGGGAGTCGACCTTGAACTTTGTGTTCATTCCCATGGACACGATGTAGATCCTACCATAGAAGCTTCTTGCAATAATAATTGTTTCGTTGATATAATATCATTTGGTATATGTGAATAGATCCTACGCAATCATGGTTCCGACCATATTTTCTCTTTGATTCCATTTCTCGTGCAATTTTGAGCACTTGTCTTTGACAGATCAATACACCTCTACAACCTCTGTTATGGTCTACCTTCGCTTATTACCCTGTGGTATCTCGATAATATCACAGAACCATATTACTTCTTATGAGTTCTTCTTCAAGTATTATTTCTCATCGACTCCAATTTTCCCCGAGTTCTGAGTTGTTAGACACTCAAGGACACCGATAGTGAATCGAGTCTGTACTCTGATTCAATGACTCTAAGTAATTTTCGTTGCTTACGAGTTTAATAATCCTTCAAGTCATTCCTAACCTTATTGGCTATATAATTATCGTGCTAAATTTTAACTATGCTACCTGGTCCTTCTTCTCGGAGCACAATATTTGACGATGACCTAATCTTACGTCGATCTTCCTCGTCATATCATTTCTCCTTGAACAAAAAAACTTGATTTAGAGTTTGTGTCATACCCTTGGTTCCCATAACCTTTCGCTTCATCATCATTTGACTTGATGTCATCGCCGACCGATTACATCTTGTTGAAATCTCTCGACAAATGTGTCATGATCATCATCAACATCCTGAGCTCTTCCAAGATATATATCGAATTCATGATGAGAAATACCATCCTCTCCCCTCGATGGTTTGTGTTATCATTGACCACTATATTGCCTCCCCTCCAACACAAACTTGTTCGTGTTTTGTGTTATACCTGGAGATCCATGCTATCCAGCAATTATTCTTCTTTACCTTGGAGTATTACCATCTTTTATGTCAAGAATGTCGTGAGAATTTCACCACCTCTTGAGAATTCTTGATACTAGTAATACTTATCACCATCACCATTCCTTCTTGGTCCTCGTGTTGTTCCTAATTGGAATACCGACATATGAACTATGATGTGTGAATTCAAAACTTTTAGCAACCCTATTGCTTTGAACCAATGTTTAATTGTGTAGGTTTTCCTCGAGCATACATCTTTATATCATTCTGATTTGAAAAATGGTATCTCCTTGTTCACCTAATTGGGGAGACCCATCTTTTTGGAATTCTCAATGAATTGGCACTGAGTCCATCAGCCACCTCCTCACCCTCTCCTTGATCTAATGATGAACTCTTGTTTCGGAACTCGCTTCCATAGTTCATTTCCCAAGGATCTTACTATGTCATCTCGTCAATTTGTGTTGCACCTTTTCTCTCAGACATACTGAGTCCGAGCTATCCTGATACCAATCAGATCTGAATCTTGGTCAGATATGATGGTTGTGACATATTTCCAAGAGTTATAACATTGGTCCTTATATATCGGTAAGGTGATGTCATGCCTAGCACACCTGGCTGGGGAACCTATTGTTACCAGTTTCCTATTTAGCAAGGTGAACCATTCTTCCATGAGGAAATCGTAAGACTTATTCTATATGTTGTTCCTGATGAACCATTTGTGTATCCAAGTTCGATCCTTGCTTGAAGACCATGTCAATGCTATCTCGAAGCATGTCTATGGTATTCCGATTTTCAACAAGAACATTTGAAGCTCAATGCTAGATGTTTCATGCTAAATTATCCAAACACCGTTGTATGGGTAATGTCATGAAATTCCTCTCCCCTTACCTAATTGGTTTTCTACCTTCTATCCTGTCTTGGATATCATGCTCTGCTTGTCCTTGGGAAGGATATACCCCTGGAATATGTGTTTTAACACATTTTCCTTTCCATTGTTCTGTTTAATCTGATAATCATGTTTTCTTTTCCATTGTTTGGTTTAACTTTTCTTGTGATCTATATGATCTAAGCAGTAATATTCTCCTGCTTATGTAAACACCTCGTTGTACAATTCTATCAGCAAGACCCTGTTACTATTGTTGATGACATTCCGGTAACCACCGATGGACGAGAACTTTGCCTATTGGTCCGCCTCTTTTAACGAGCAGGAAGATGGTTCTCTTCGTCCCTCGCCCTTGGTATCGACGTTGTTGCCGACATAACTGACAGGCTATCCTCTGACATGCATTACTTACATGATCGTGCAAGATGTCAGCGCCCTTTCCACTTTTAACCCACATGGTGGGCCCATAACGCACAGGTCCCAGGATCGAAATCTGACTCTCATGTACACCCTTGTTTGCCATAGTTATTCCTCATGTTTGACCGGGTCACCTTCCTAGAGATGATCTAATCTGGTATTAGACGTGAAACTTATTCTCGTTGCTCTGGACCCCTTTCACACTTTGTTTCAGGCATCGAAAGATTGCCTACCCGCTCAAAACATCTCATGGTACCTACTTACTTTGCTCTTGATATTTTCTTAAGTTTCAGTTCGAGAGATACTTTCCGCCACCTTCCCCGATGTTAGCTACCAGATAGCCAACCTTGCAGAGGTCCGTTCTCCTGGAATAACCCCGCCTTATTCTACCGTAAGTACGATGGAGTTCCCGAAGAAAGGATGTTGACTTCATCATGATGACCTGAAGCAGCGAAATGAAGACATCAACGTAGTGGATCGACCTCTTCGAGAAGATCAACCAAGGTGAGAAGACCCGTTGGATTTTTGTATCCCTTCCTCCCTTACCCCCCTTCTAAATCTCGGGACGAGATTTCTTGTAGTGGAGGAGATTTGTAACACCCCGGTAGTTAAGCTACAATAGTCACACCCTAATGGTGCCATGTCATCGCAAATAATTTATCTAAACCTCACTTTGTTCCTAACCGAATGCAAATACAAATTCAAATTAAAATAAAGTTGAATTGTCATTTCTTCAAGCGGTAAAACAAAAATGTTCACTGGGTTGCAAAAATTCACTAGATAATTTTATGAAGAAACCAATATTATCTGAGATATTGAATTGCCCCTAACCTATATAAAGCATTGCCCAAAACAACCTTTTTAACCCATTCACAATTATGAAAAATTCAAATGAATACTAATGCGCACAAAACTTTTTTGTGACAATGCTAATTATTGTAAGGTAATTATGTGGCACAACCCCATATTTTACAAAAGACATCTTGTGGCCAAACATTTTTCAAAACAGAAAAGGGAATTTGAAATAAATGGAAATGAAAAGGGACCTAAAACTACTGGGCCACTGGACCATATGTGGCCACAGTGCCTTCGGCCCAGCCCACTGCCACCTCTCGTCCCACCTCCCGCTACAGTAGGCAGGGGAAGGGCGTGGCAGCCATCCAGGTCACCATGGCCGGGACTGTCGATGTGCCGGCCATCCCGCGGCCTCCCCGACGCCTACAAGACCTGCCTCGCGGCACCCCAAACCCTAATCCCCTCATTCTTCTTCCTCGTCTCTCTCCATCAATCTGAACCACGCCTGAGCTCCGCCGTCGACATGTCGCCGTCGATGCTGCGGCCACCATGCTCCCCGCGTCGTGAGGAGACGTCCAAGAGGACTGCCACCAATGACTCCTTCTTCTCCTAGCACCAGGACAAGTCGGGCCGCACCGTACTCTCAGCATCGAGCCATTCCTCGCCTGCGGCCGTCGCATCTTGTCGCCGGTTTCCACTGCTCCAGGCCACCCCGACCTCCCAACCTCGTCCACAAGCACCAGTGCGAGCCCCTCCATCGATCCCCTCACTTTCCCCTTTCGATTTGTTTCGTTTGCCACCACTCCCGTGTTCGTCAGTGGCCGACCTGGCTGCAGCTCCGCCGAGGCGCTCGCATCGTGCGCCCACCGAGCCAACGCTCGCACTCGGCCGCCCCAGACTGAAGGAAATATGCCCTAGAGGCAATAATAAAGTTATTATTTATTTCCTTATTTCATGATAAATGTTTATTATTCATGCTAGAATTGTATTAACCGGAAACGTAATACATGTGTGAATACATAGACAAACTGAGTGTCACTAGTATGCCTCTACTTGACTAGCTCGTTGATCAAAGATGGTTAAGTTTTCTAACCGTAGACATGAGTTGTCATTTGATGAACGGGATCACATCATTAGAGAATGATGTGATTGACTTGACCCATCTGTTAGCTTAGCACTATGATCATTTAGTTTGTTGCTATTGCTTTCTTCATGACTTATACATGTTCCTATGACTATGACATTATGCAACTCCCGTTTACCGGAGGAACACTTTGTCTGCCATCAAACGTCACAACCTAACTGGGTGATTATAAAGGTGCTCTACAGGTGTCTCCAAAGGTACTTGTTGGGTTGGCGTATTTCGAGATTAGGATTTGTCACTCTGATTGTCGGAGAGGTATCTCTGGGCCCACTCGGTAATGCACATCACTATAAGCCTTGCAAGATTTGCAACTAATGAGTAGGTTGTGGGATGATGTATTACGGAACGAGTAAAGAGACTTGCCGGTAACGAGATTGAACTAGGTATTGAGATACCGACGATCGAATCTCAGGCAAGTAACATACCTATGACAAAGGGAACAACGTATGTTGTTATGCGGTCTGACCGATAAAGATCTTTGTAGAGTATGTAGGAGCCAATATGGGCATCCAGGTCCCGCTATTGGTTATTGACAAGAGAGGTGTCTCGGTCATGTCTACATAGTTCTCGAACCCGTAGGGTTCGCACGCTTAATGTTCGTTGACGATATAGTACTATGAGTTATGTATGTTGATGACCGAATGTTGTTCGGAGTCCGGGATGAGATCACGGACATGACGAGGAACTCCGGAATGGTCCGGAGATAAAGTTTGATATATGGGATAGTAGTGTTTGATCTCCGGAAGGGTTCCGGAATTCACCGAAAGGGGTTCCGGATGTTTCCCGAAATGTTTGGGCACGAGAACACTTTATCTGGGCCAAAGAGGAAAGCCCACGAGGCTTTTGGAAAGTGCAAAGGGAAGTTTTGTGGAGACCAGAGGCTAGACGTCAGGAACCCTGGCGTCTAAGGGGTAGACGCCGGGAACCCTAGCGTCTAGCCCTGGAGTCCGAGAAGGACTCTTGCCTTTCGGGTGAAACCGACTTTGAGGAGGCTTTTACTCCAAGTTTCGACCCCAGGCCTCAACATATAAATAGAGGGGTAGGACTAGCACCAAAGACACATCAAGAAACACCAAGCCGTGTGCCGTCAACCGTGTCCCCTCTAGTTTATCCTCCGTCATAGTTTTCGTAGTGCTTAAGCGAAGCCCTGTGGAGATTGTTCTTCACCAACACCGTCACCACGTCGTCGTGCTGCCGGAACTCATCTACTACTTCGCTCCTCTTGCTGGATCGAGAAGGCGAGGATGTCACCGAGCCGAACGTGTGCAGAACTCGGAGGTGCCGTGCTTTCGGCACTTGGATTGGTCAGACGTTAAGACGTACGACTACATCGACCGCGTTGATATAACGCTTCCGCGAACGGTCTACGAGAGTACGTAGACAACACTCTCCCCTCTCGTTGCTATGCATCACCATGATCTTGCGTGTGCGTAGGAAATTTTTTGAAATTACTACGTTCCCCGACAGTGGCATCCAAGCCTAGGTTTTATGCGTTGATGTTGTGCACGAGTAGAACACAAGTGAGTTTTGGGCGAGATAAGTCATACTGCTTACCAGCATGTCATACTTTGGTTCGGCGGTATTGTTGGATGAAGCGGCCCGGACCGACATTACGCGTACGCTTACGCGAGACTGGTTTAACCGATGTGCTTTGCCCACAGGTGGCTGGCGGGTGTCAGTTTCTCCCACTTTAGTTGAACCGACTGTGGCTATGCCCGGTCCTTGCGAACGTTAAAACAGCACCAACTTGACAAACTATCGTTGTGGTTTTGATGCGTAGGTATGACCGGTTCTGAAGGAAATATGCCCTAGAGGCAATAATAAAGTTATTATTTATTTCCTTATATCATGATAAATGTTTATTATTCATGCTAGAATTGTATTAACCGGAAACATAATACATGTGTGAATACATAGACCAACAGAGTGTCACTAGTATGCCTCTACTTGACTAGCTCGTTAATCAAAGATGGTTATGTTTCCTAACCATGAACAAAGAGTTGTTATTTGATTAACGAGGTCACATCATTAGTTGAATGATCTGATTGACATGACCCATTCCATTAGCTTAGCACCCGATCGTTTAGTATGTTTCTATTGCTTTCTTCATGACTTATACATGTTCCTATAACTATGAGATTATGCAACTCCCGTTTACCGGAGGAACACTTTGGGTACTACCAAACGTCACAACGTAACTGGGTGATTATAAAGGAGTACTACAGGTGTCTCCAATGGTAGATGTTGGGTTGGCGTATTTCGAGATTAGGGTTTGTCACTCCGATTGTCGGAGAGGTATCTCTGGGCCCTCTCGGTAATACACATCACATAAGCCTTGCAAGCATAATAACTAAGATGTTAGTTATGAGATGATGTATTACGGAACGAGTAAAGAGACTTGCCAGTAACGAGATTGAACTAGGTATTGGATACCGACGATCAAATCTCGGGCAAGTAACATACCGATGACAAAGGGAACAACGTATGTTGTTATGCGGTCTGACCGATAAAGATCTTCGTAGAATATGTAGGAGCCAATATGGGCATCCAGGTCCCGCTATTGGTTATTGACCGGAGACGTGTCTCGGTCATGTCTACATTGTTCTCGAACCGTAGGGTCCGCACGCTTAACGTTACGATGACAGTTATTATGAGTTTATGCATTTTGATGTACCGAAGGTTGTTCGGAGTCCCGGATGAGATCACGGACATGACGAGGAGTCTCGAAATGGTCGAGACGTAAAGATTGATATATTGGAAGCCTATGTTTGGACATCGGAAGTGTTCCGGGTGAAATCGGGATTTTACCGGATTACCGGGAGGGTTACCGGAACCCCCCGGGAGCCAAATGGGCCTACATGGGCTATTGTGGAAAGGTGAAAGGGGCTGACAAGGAGGGCTGCGCACCTCCCCCCTCCCCTAGTCCTATTAGGACTAGGAGAGGTGGCCGGCCACCTCTCTCTCTTTTCCTCTCCCTTTTTCCCAAGGAGTCCTAGTTGGAATAGGATTGGAGGGGGGAGTCCTACTCCCGGTAGGAGTAGGACTCCTCCTGCGCCTCCCTCTCTTTGGCCGGCCCGCCCCCCTCCCTCCAACCTTTATATACGGGGGCAGGGGACATCCCAAGACACAAGTTGATCCTTGAGATCGTTCCTTAGCCGTGTGCGGTGCCCCCTGCCACCAAATTCCACCGCGATCATACCGTTGCAGTGCTTAGGCGAAGCCCTGCGTCGGTAGTACATCAAGATCGTCACCACGCCGTCGTGCTGACGGAACTCTTCCTCGACGCTTTGCTGGATCGGAGCCCGAGGAACGTCATCGAGCTGAACGTGTGCTAAGAACTCGGAGGTGCCGGAGTAACGGTGCTTGGATCGGTCGGATCGGGAAGAAGACGTACGACTACTTCCTGTACGTTGTGTCAACGCTTCCGTTGCGATCTACAAGGGTACATAGATCAGACTCTCCCCCTCGTTGCTATGCATCATCATGATCTTGCGTGTGCGTAGGAAAATTTTCGAAATTACTACGTTCCCCAACAGTGGTATCAGAGCCTAGGTTTTATGGTTTGATGTTATTTGCACGAGTAGAACACAAGTGAGTTGGGGGCGATACAAGTCATACTGCCTACCAGATGTCATACTTTGGTTCGGCGGTATTGTTGGACGAGACGATCCGGACCAACCTTACGCGTACTCTTACGCGAGACCGGTTCCCTCGACGTGCTTTGCACATAGATGGCTTGCGGAAGACTGTCTCTCCAACTTTAGTTGAACCAAGTGTGACTACGCCCGGTCCTTGAGAAGGTTAAAACGGAGTCTATTTGACAAACTATCGTTGTGGTTTTGATGCGTAGGTGAGATGAGTTCTTACTTAAGCCCGTAGCAGCCACGTAAAACTTGCAACAACAAAGTAGAGGACGTCTAACTTGTTTTTGCAGGGCATGTTGTGATGTGATATGGTCAAGGCATGATGCTGATTTTATTGTATGAGATGATCATGTTTTGTAACCGAGTTATCGGCAACTGGCAGGAGCCATATGGTTGTCGCTTTATTGTATGCAATGCAATCGCGATGTAATGCTTTACTTTATTGCTAAGCGGTAGTGATAGTCGTGGAAGCATAAGATTGGCGAGACGACAATGATTCTACGATGGAGATCAAGGTGTCGCGCCGGTGACGATGGTGATCATGACGGTGCTTTGGAGATGGAGATCACAAAGCACAAGATGATGATGGCCATATCATATCACTTATATTGATTGCATGTGATGTTTATCCTTTTATGCATCTTATCTTGCTTTGATTGATGGTAGCATTATAAGATGATCTCTCACTAAATTATCAAGAAGTGTTCTCCCTGAGTATGCACCGTTGCAAAAGTTCTTCGTGCTGAGACACCACGTGATGATTGGGTGTGATAGGCTCTACGTTCAAATACAACGGGTGCAAAACAGTTGCACACGCGGAATACTCAGGTTATACTTGACGAGCCAAGCATATACAAATATGGCCTCGGAACACGGAGACCGAAAGGTCGAGCGTGAATCATATAGTAGATATGATCAACATATTGATGTTCACCATTGAAAACTACTCCATCTCACGTGATGATCGGTTACGGTTTAGTTGATTTGGATCACGTGATCACTTAGAGGATTAGAGGGATGTCTATCTAAGTGGGAGTTCTTAAGTAAATTTGATTAACTGAACTTAAAAATTATCATGAACTTAGTACCTGATAGTATCTTGCTTGTTTATGTTGATTGTAGATAGATGGCTCGTGCTGTTGTTCCGTTGAATTTTAATGCGTTCCTTGAGAAAGCAAAGTTGAAAGATGATGGTAGCAATTACACGGACTGGGGCCATAACCTGAAGATTATCCTCATTGCTGCACAGAAGAATTACGTCCTGGAAGCACCGCTGAGTGCCAGGCCTGCTGCAAGAGCAACACCAGAAGTTATGAACGTCTGGCAGAGCAAAGCTGATGAGTACTCAATAGTTCAGTGTGCCATGCTTTACGGCTTAGAACCGGGACTTCAACGACGTTTTGAACGTCATGGAGCATATGAGATGTTCCAGGAGTTGAAGTTAATATTTCAAACAAATGCCCGGATTGAGAGATATGAAGTCTCCAATAAGTTCTATAGCTGCAAGATGGAGGAGAACAGTTCTGTCAGTGAGCATATACTCAAAATGTCTGGGTATAATAATCACTTGATTCAATTGGGAGTTACACTTCCAGATGATTGCGTCATTGACAGAATTCTCCAATCACTGCCACCAAGCTACAAGAGCTTTGTGATGAACTATAATATGCAAGGGATGAACAAGACAATTCCCGAGCACTTCGCAATGCTGAAAGCTGCGGAGGTAGAAATCAAGAAGGAGCATCAAGTGTTGATGGTTAACAAAACCACTAGTTTCAAGAAAAAGGGCAAAGGGAAGAAGAAGGGGAACTTCAAGAAGAACGGCAAGCAAGTTGCTGCTCAAGAGAAGAAACCCAAGTCTGGACCTAAGCCTGAAACTGAGTGCTTCTACTGCAAGCAGACTGGTCACTGGAAGCGGAACTGCCCCAAGTATTTGGCGGATAAGAAGGATGGCAAGGTGAACAAAGGTATATGTGATATACATGTTATTGATGTGTACCTTACTAATGCTCGCAGTAGCACCTGGGTATTTGATACTGGTTCTGTTGCTAATATTTGCAACTCGAAACAGGGACTACAGAATAAGCGGACACTAGCAAAGGACGAGGTGACGATGCGCGTGGGAAACGGTTCCAAAGTCGATGTGATCGCGGTCGGCACGCTACCTCTACATCTACCTTCGGGATTAATATTAGACCTAAATAATTGTTATTTGGTGCCAGCGTTGAGCATGAACATTATATCTGGATCTTGTTTGATGCGAGACGGTTATTCATTTAAATTAGAGAATAATGGTTTTTCTATTTATATGAGTAATATCTTTTATGGTCATGCACCCTTGAAAAGTGGTCTATTCTTATTGAATCTCGATAGTAGTGATACACATATTCATAATGTTGAAGCCAAAAGATGCAGAGTTGATAATGATAGTGCAACTTATTTGTGGCACTGTCATTTAGGTCATATCGGTGTAAAGCGCATGAAGAAACTCCATACTGATGGGCTTTTGGAACCACTTGATTATGAATCACTTGGTACTTGCGAACCGTGCCTCATGGGCAAGATGACTAAAACACCGTTCTCCGGTACTATGGAGAGGGCAACAGATTTGTTGGAAATCATACATACCGATGTATGTGGTCCGATGAATATTGAGGCTCGTGGCGGATATCGTTATTTTCTCACTTTCACAGATGATTTAAGCAGATATGGGTATATCTACTTCATGAAACATAAGTCTGAAACATTTGAAAAGTTCAAGGAATTTCAGAGTGAAGTTGAAAATCATCGTAACAAGAAAATAAGGTTTCTACGATCTGATCGTGGAGGAGAATATTTGAGTTACGAGTTTGGTGTACATTTGAAAAATTGTGGAATAGTTTCGCAACTCACGCCACCCGGAACACCACAACGTAATGGTGTGTCCGAACATCGTAATCGTACTTTACTAGATATGGTGCGATCTATGATGTCTCTTACTGATTTACCGCTATCGTTTTGGGGTTATGCTTTAGAGACGGCCGCATTCACGTTAAATAGGGCACCATCTAAATCCGTTGAGACGACGCCTTATGAACTGTGGTTTGGCAAGAAACCAAAGTTGTTGTTTCTTAAAGTTTGGGGCTGCGATGCTTATGTGAAAAAGCTTCAACCTGATAAGCTCGAACCCAAATCGGAGAAATATGTCTTCATAGGATATCCAAAGGAAACTATTGGATACACCTTCTATCACAGATCCGAAGGCAAGACTTTTGTTGCTAAATTCGGAAACATTCTTGAGAAGGAGTTTCTCTCGAAAGAAGTGAGTGGGAGGAAAGTAGAACTTGACGAGGTAACTGTACCTACTCCGTTATTGGGAAATAGTACATCACAGAAAACTGTTTCTGTGAGACCTATACCAATAAGAGAGGAAGTTAATGATGATGATCATGAAACTTTATATCAAGATACTACTGTACCTCGTAGATCAACCAGAGTAAGATCCGCACCAGAGTGGTATGGTAATCCTGTTCTGGAAGTCATGCTACTAGATCATGATGAACCTACGAACTATGAAGAAGCGATGGTGAGCCCAGATTCCGCAAAGTGGCTTGAAGCCATGAAATCTGAGATGGGATCCATGTATGAGAACAAAGTATGGACTTTGGTTGACTTGCCCGATGATCGGCAAGCAATTGAGAATAAATGGATCTTTAAGAAAAAGACTGACGCTGATGGTAATGTTACTGTCTACAAAGCTCGACTTGTCGCAAAAGGTTTTCGACAAGTTCAAGGAGTTGACTACAATGAGACTTTCTCACCCGTAGCGATGCTTAAGTCTGTCAGAATCATGTTAGCAATTGCCGCATTTTATGATTATGAAATTTGGCAAATGGATGTAAAAACTGCATTCCTGAATGGATTTCTGGAAGAAGAGTTGTATATGATGCAACCAAAAGGTTTTGTCGATCCAAAGGGAGCTAACAAAGTGTGCAAACTCCAGCGATCCATTTATGGACTGGTGCAAGCATCTCGAAGTTGGAATAAACGCTTTGATAGTGTGATCAAAGCATTTGGGTTTATACAGACTTTTGGAGAAGCCTGTATTTACAAGAAAGTGAGTGGGAGCTCTGTAGCATTTCTGATATTATATGTGGATGACATATTACTGATTGGAAATGATATAGAATTTCTGGATAGCATAAAGGGATACTTGAATAAAAGTTTTTCGATGAAAGACCTCGGGGAAGCTGCTTACATATTAGGCATAAAGATCTATAGAGATAGATCAAAACGCTTAATTGGACTTTCACAAAGCACATACCTTGACAAGATTTTGAAGAAGTTCAAAATGGATCAAGCAAAGAAAGGGTTCTTGCCTGTGTTGCAAGGTGTGAAGTTGAGTCAGACTCAATGCCCGACCAAAGCAGAAGATAGAGAGAAAATGAAAGATGTTCCCTATGCTTCAGCCATAGGCTCTATCATGTATGCAATGCTGTGTACCAGACCCGATGTGTGCCTTGCTATAAGTTTAGCAGGGAGGTACCAAAGTAATCCAGGAGCGGATCACTGGACATCGGTCAAGAACATCCTGAAATACCTGAAAAGGACTAAGGATATGTTTCTCGTATATGGAGGTGACAAAGAGCTCACCGTAAGAGGTTACGTTGATGCAAGCTTTGACACTGATCCGGACGATTCTAAATCGCAAACCGGATACGTGTTTACTTTAAACGGTGGAGCTGTCAGTTGGTGCAGTTCTAAACAAAGCGTCGTAGCGGGATCTACATGTGAAGCGGAGTACATAGCTGCTTCGGAAGCAGCGAACGAAGGAGTCTGGATGAAGGAGTTCATATCCGATCTAGGTGTCATACCTAGTGCATCGGGTCCAATGAAAATCTTCTGTGACAATACTGGTGCAATTGCCTTGGCAAAGGAATCCAGATTTCACAAAAGAACCAAACACATCAAGAGACGCTTCAACTCCATCCGGGATTTAGTCCAGGTGGGAGACATAGAGATTTGCAAGATACATACGGATCTGAATGTTGCAGACCCGTTGACTAAGCCTCTTCCATGAGCAAAACATGATCAGCACCAAGGCTCCATGGGTGTTAGAATCATTACTGTGTAATCTAGATTATTGACTCTAGTGCAAGTGGGAGACTGAAGGAAATATGCCCTAGAGGCAATAATAAAGTTATTATTTATTTCCTTATATCATGATAAATGTTTATTATTCATGCTAGAATTGTATTAACCGGAAACATAATACATGTGTGAATACATAGACCAACAGAGTGTCACTAGTATGCCTCTACTTGACTAGCTCGTTAATCAAAGATGGTTATGTTTCCTAACCATGAACAAAGAGTTGTTATTTGATTAACGAGGTCACATCATTAGTTGAATGATCTGATTGACATGACCCATTCCATTAGCTTAGCACCCGATCGTTTAGTATGTTGCTATTGCTTTCTTCATGACTTATACATGTTCCTATAACTATGAGATTATGCAACTCCCGTTTACCGGAGGAACACTTTGGGTACTACCAAACGTCACAATGTAACTGGGTGATTATAAAGGAGTACTACAGGTGTCTCCAATGGTAGATGTTGGGTTGGCGTATTTCGAGATTAGGGTTTGTCACTCCGATTGTCGGAGAGGTATCTCTGGGCCCTCTCGGTAATACACATCACATAAGCCTTGCAAGCATAATAACTAAGATGTTAGTTATGAGATGATGTATTACGGAACGAGTAAAGAGACTTGCTAGTAACGAGATTGAACTAGGTATTGGATACCGACGATCGAATCTCGGGCAAGTAACATACCGATGACAAAGGGAACAACGTATGTTGTTATGCGGTCTGACCGATAAAGATCTTCATAGAATATGTAGGAGCCAATATGGGCATCCAGGTCCCGCTATTGGTTATTGACCGGAGACGTGTCTCGGTCATGTCTACATTGTTCTCGAACCGTAGGGTCCGCACGCTTAACGTTACGATGACAATTGTTATGAGTTTATGCATTTTGATGTACCGAAGGTTGTTCGGAGTCCCGGATGAGATCACGGACATGACGAGGAGTCTCGAAATGGTCGAGACGTAAAGATTGATATATTGGAAGCCTATGTTTGGACATCGGAAGTGTTCCGGGTGAAATCGGGATTTTACCGGATTACCGGGAGGGTTACCGGAACCCCCCGGGAGCCAAATGGGCCTACATGGGCTATTGTGGAAAGGTGAAAGGGGCTGCCAAGGAGGGCTGCGCACCTCCCCCCCTCCCCTAGTCCTATTAGGACTAGGAGAGGTGGCCGGCCACCTCTCTCTCTTTTCCTCTCCCTTTTTCCCAAGGAGTCCTAGTTGGAATAGGATTGGAGGGGGGAGTCCTACTCCCGGTAGGAGTAGGACTCCTCCTGCGCCTCCCTCTCTTTGGCCGGCCAGCCCCCCTCCCTCCAACCTTTATATACGGGGGCAGGGGACACCCCAAGACACAAGTTGATCCTTGAGATCGTTCCTTAGCCGTGTGCGGTGCCCCCTGCCACCAAATTCCACCGCGATCATACCGTTGCAGTGCTTAGGCGAAGCCCTGCGTCGGTAGTACATCAAGATCGTCACCACGCCGTCGTGCTGACGAAACTCTTCCTCGACGCTTTGCTGGATCGGAGCCCGAGGAACGTCATCGAGCTGAACGTGTGCTAAGAACTCGGAGGTGCCGGAGTAACGGTGCTTGGATCGGTCGGATCGGGAAGAAGACGTACGACTACTTCCTCTACGTTGTGTCAACGCTTCCGTTGCGATCTACAAGGGTACATAGATCAGACTCTCCCCCTCGTTGCTATGCATCACCATGATCTTGCGTGTGCGTAGGAAAATTTTCGAAATTACTACGTTCCCCAATAGGTTCTTGCTCAGCCTAGTAGCAGCCACGTAAAACTTGCAACAACAAAGTAGAGGACGTCTAAATTGTTTTTGCAGGGCATGCTGTGATGTGATATGGTCAAGACATGATGCTAAATTTTATTGTATGAGATGATCATGTTTTGTAACTGAGTTATCGGCAACTGGCAGGAGCCATATGGTTGTTGCTTTATTGTATGCAATGCAATCGCCCTGTAATGCTTTACTTTATCACTAAGCGGTAGCGATAGTCGTGGAAGCATAAGATTGGCGAGACGACAACGATGCTACGATGGAGATCAAGGTGTCGCGCCGGTGACGATGGTGATCATGAAGGTGCTTCGGAGATGGAGATCACAAGCACAAGATGATGATGGCCATATCATATCACTTATATTGATTGCATGTGATGTTTATCTTTTATGCATCTTATCTAGCTTTGATTGACGGTAGCATTATAAGATGATCTCTCACTAAATTTCAAGATAAAAGTGTTCTCCCTGAGTATGCACCGTTGCCAAAGTTCGTCGTGCCCAGACACCATGTGATGATCGGGTGTGATAAGCTCTACGTCCATCTACAACGGGTGCAAGCCAGTTTTTGCACACGCAGAATACTCAGGTTAAACTTGACGAGCCTAGCATATGCAGATATGGCCTCGGAACACTGAGACCGAAAGGTCGAGCGTGAATCATACAGTAGATATGATCAACATATTGATGTTCACCATTGAAAGCTACTCCATTTCACGTGATGATTGGTTATGGTTTAGTTGATTTGGATCACGTGATCACTTAGAAGATTAGAGGGATGTCTTTCTAAGTGGGAGTTCTTAAGTAATATGATTAATTGAACTTTAAATTATCATGAACTTAGTCCTGATAGTATTTGCATATTTATGTTGTAGATCAATAGCTCGCGTTATTGCTTCCCTATGCTTCGATATGTTCCTAGAGAAAACTAAGTTGAAAGATATTAGTAGCAATGATGCAGATTGGATCCGTGATCTGAGGTTTATCCTCATTGCTGCACAGAAGAATTATGTCCTTGATGCACCTCTAGGTGACAAACCTATTGCAGGAGCAGATGCACACGTTATGAACGTTTGGCTAGCTCAATATGATGACTACTTAATAGTTTAGTGCACCATGCTTAACAGCTTAGAATCGGGACTTCAAAGACGTTTTGAACGTCATGGATCATATGAGATGTTCCAGGAGTTGAAGTTAATATTTCGAGCAAATACCCGAGTTGAGAGATATGAAGTCTCCAACAAATTCTATAGCTAAAAGATGGAGGAGAATAGCTCAAGCAGTGAGCATGTGCTCAGATTGTCTGGGTACTACAATCGCTTGAATCAAGTGGGAGTTAATCTTCCAGATAATATAGTGATTGACAAAATTCTCTAGTCACCATCACCAAGTTAGTAGAACTTCGTGATGAACTATAATATGCAAGGGATGACGAAAACAATTCCCAAGCTCTTCGCAATGCAAAAATCGGCGAAGGTAGAAATCAAGAAAAACATCAAGTGTTGATGATTGACAAGACCATTAGTTTCAAGAGAAAGGGCAAAGGGAAGAAGGGAAACTTCAAGAAGAACGACAAGCAAGTTGCTGCTCAAGTGAAGAAGCCCAAGTCTAGTCCTAAGCCTGAGACTAAGTGCTTCTACTACAAAGGGATTGGTCACTGGAAGTGGAACTGCCCCAAGTTTTGGCGGATAAGAAGGATGGCAAAGTGAAAAAAGGTATATTTGATATACAGATTATTGATGTGTATTTTACTAGTGTTCGTAGCAACCCCTCGGTATTTGATACTGGTTCAGCTGTTAAGAGTAGTAACTCGAAACGGGAGTTGCAGAATGAACAGAGACTAGTTAAGGGTGAAGTGACGATGTGTGTTGGAAGTGGTTCCAAGATTGATATGATCATCATCACACACTGCCTATACTTTCGGGATTAGTGTTAAACCTAAATAAGTGTTATTTAGTGTTTGCATTGAGCATGAATATGATTTGATCATGTTTATGGCAATACGGTTATTCATTTAAGTAAGAGAATAAATTGTTGTTCTCTTTACATATATGGTTACACACCCAATGAAAATGGTTCATTGGATCTCGATCGTAGTGATACACATATTCATAATATTGAAACCAAAAGATGCAAAGTTAATAATGATAGTGCAACTTATTTGTGGCACTACCATTTAGGTCATATTGGTGTAAATCGCATGAAGAAAATCCATGCTGATGGGCTTTTGGAATCACTTGATTATGAATCGGTTGATGTTTGCGAACCATGCCTCATGGGCAAAGATGACTAAGACTCCGTTCTCTAGAACAATGGAGCGAGCAACTGACTTATTGGATATAATACATACTGATGTATGAGGTCCGATGAGTGTTGAGGCTCACGGCAGGTATCGTTATTTTCTGACCTTCACAGATGATTTGAGCAGATATGGGTATATCTACTTAAAGAAACATAAGTCTGAAACATTTGAAAAGTTCAAAGAATTTCAGAGTGAAGTAGAAAATCAACGTAACAAGAAAATAAAGTTTCTACGATCTGATCGCAGAGGCGAATATTTGAATTACGAGTTTGGTCTTCAATTAAAACAATGTGGAATAGTTTCACAAACTCATGCCACCTGGAACACACAGCGTAATGGTGTGTCCGAGCGTCATAACCGTACTTTATTTAATATAGTGCAATCTATGATGTCTCTTACCGATTTACCACTATCGTTTTGGGGTTATGCATTAGAGACAGCTACATTCACGTTAAATAGGGCACCATCGAAATCTGTTGAGACGACGCCTTATGAACTGTGGTTTGGCAAGAAACCAAAGTTGTTGTTTCTTAAAGTTTGGGGCGGCGATGCTTATGTGAAAAAGTTTCAAACTAATAAGCTTGAACCCAAATCGGAGAAGTGCATCTTCATAGGATACCCAAACGAAATTGTTGGGTACACCTTCTATCGCAGACCCCAAGGCAAATTTGTTGCTGAGAATAGATCCTTTCTAGAGAAGGAGCTTCTCTCGAAAGAAGTGAGTGGGAGGAAAGTAGAACTTGATGAGGTAACTGTACCTACTCCCTTATTGGAAAGTAGTTCATCACAGAAATCTGTTCCTATGACTACTACACCAATTAGTGAGGAAGCTAATGATGATGATCATGTAACTTCAGATCAAGTTACTACCGAACCTCGTAGGTAAACTAGAGTGAGATCCGCACCAGAGTGGTACGGTAATCCTATTCTGGAGGTCATGTTACTTGACCATGATGAGCCTATGAACTATGAGGAAGCGATGATAAGGCCAGATTCCGCGAAATGGCTTGGGGCCATGAAATCTGATATGAGATCCATATATGAGAACAAAGTATGGACTTTGATTGACTTGCCCATTGATCGGCGAGCCATTGAGATTAAATGGATCCTCAAGAGGAAGACGGACACTGATAGTAGTGTTACTATCTACAAAGCTAGAATTGTCGCAAAAAGGTTTTTGACAAGTTCAAGGTGTTGACTACGATGAGAGTTTCTCACTCGTATCTATGCTTAAGTCTGTCCGAATCATGTTAGCAATTGCCGCATTTTATGAAATCTGGTAAATGGATAAACAAAACTACATTCCTTAATGGATTTATTAAAGAAGAGTTGTATATGATGCAACCAGAAGGTTTTGTCAATCCTAAAGTTACTAACAAAATATGCAAGCTCCAGCGATCCATCTATGGACTGATGCAAGCATCTCGGAGTTGGAATATACGCTTTGATAAGTTGATCAAAGTATATAGTTTTATATAGACTTGCAGTGAAGCCTGTATTTACAAGAAAGTGAGTGGGAGCATTACATCATTTCTGATAAGCATATGTGAATGACATATTATTGATCGGAAATAATGTAGAATTGTTCTGCAAAGCATAAAGGAGTGTTTGAAAGGAGTTTTTTTTAAAGAAAAACCTCGACGGAGCTGCTTACATATTAACCATCAAGATCTATAGAGATAGATCAAGACGCTTGATAAGTTTTTTCAATGACTACATACCTTGACAAGATTTTGAAATAGTTCAAAATGGAACAGTCAAAGAAAGAGTACTTGCCTGTTTTACAAGGTGTGAAATTGAGTAAGACTCAAAGCCCGACCACGGCAGAAGATAGAAAGAGAATGAAAGTCATCCCCTATGCCTCAGCCATAGGTTCTATAAAGTATGCCATGCTGTATACCAGACCTATTGTATACCCTGCCCTGAGTTTGGCAAGGGAGTGCAATAGTGATCTAGGAGTAGATCACTGGACATTGGTCAAAATTATCCTTAGTGGAATAAGGATGTGTTTCTCGATTATGGAGGTGACAAAAGGTTCGTCGTAAAGAGTTACGTCGATGAGAGTTTTGACACTGATCCAGATGACTCTAAGTCTCAATCTGGATACATATTGAAAGTGAGAGCAATTAGCTAGAGTAGCTCCGTGCAGAGCATTGTTGACATAGAAATTTGCAAAATACATACGGATCTGAATGTTGCAGACCCGTTGACTAAACTTCTCTCACAAGCAAAACATGATCACACCTTAGTACTCTTTGGGTGTTAATCACATAGCGATGTGAACTAGATTATTGATTCTAGTAAACCCTTTGGGTGTTGGTCACATGACGACGTGAACTATGGGTGTTAATCACATGGTGATGTGAACTATTGATGTTAAATCACATGACGATGTGGTCTAGATTATTGACTCTAGTGCAAGTGGGAGACTGAAGGAAATATGCCCCAGAGGCAATAATAAAGTTATTATTGATTTCCTTATTTCATGATAAATGTTTATTATTCATGCTAGAATTGTATTAACCGGAAACATAATACATGTGTGAATATATAGACAAACAGAGTGTCACTAGTATGCCTCTACTTGACTAGCTCGTTGATCAAAGATGGTTAAGTTTTCTAACCATAGACATGAGTTGTCATTTGATTAACGGGATCACATCATTAGGAGAATGATATGATTGACTTGACCCATTCTGTTAGCTTAGCACTTCATCGTTTAGTTTGTTGTTATTGCTTTCTTCATGACTTATACATGTTCCTATGACTATGAGATTATGCAACTCCCGTTTACCGGAGGAACACTTTGTGTGCCACCAAACGTCACAACGTAACTGGGTGATTATAAAGGTGCTCTACAGGTGTCTCCAAAGGTACTTGTTGGGTTGGCGTATTTCGAGATTAGGATTTGTCACTCCGATTGTCGGAGAGGTATCTCTGGGCCCACTCGGTAATGCACATCACTATAAGCCTTGCAAGCATTGCAACTAATGAGTTAGTTGCGGGATGATGTATTACAGAACGAGCAAAGAGACTTGCCGGTAACGAGATTGAACTAGGTATTGAGATACCGACGATCGAATCTCGGGCAAGTAACATACCGATGACAAAGGGAACAACGTATGTTGTTATGCGGTCTGACCGATAAAGATCTTCGTAGAGTATGTAGGAGCCAATATGGGCATCCAGGTCCCGCTATTGGTTATTGACAAGAGAGGTGTCTTGGTCATGTCTACATAGTTCTCGAACCTGTAGGGTCCGCACGCTTAACGTTCGTTGACGATATAGTACTATGAGTTATGTATGTTGATGACCAAATGTTGTTCGGAGTCCGGGATGAGATTACGGACATGGCGAGGAACTCCGGAACGGTCCGAAGATAAAGTTTGATATATGGGATAGTAGTGTTTGATCTCCGGAAGGGTTTCGGAATTCACCGAAAGGGGTTCCGGATGTTTCCCGAAATGTTTGGACACGAGAACACTTTATCTGGGTCAAAGGGGAAAGCCCACGAGGCTTTTCGAAAGTGCAAAAGGAAGTTTTGCGGAGACCAGAGGCTAGACGCCAGGAACCCTAGCGTCTAGGGGGTAGACGCCGGGAACCTTGGCGTCTAGCCCTGGAGTCCGAGAAGGACTCTTGCCTTTCGGGTGAAACCGACTTTGAGGAGGCTTTTACTCCAAGTTTCGACCCCAGGGCTCAACATATAAATAAAGGGGTAGGGCTAGCACCAAAGACACATCAAGAAACACCAAGCCGTGTGCTGGCAATCCTGTCCCCTCTAGTTTATCCTCCGTCATAGTTTTCGTAGTGCTTAAGCGAAGCCCTGCGGAGATTCTTCTTCACCAACACCGTCACCACGTCGTCGTGCTGCCGGAACTCATTTACTACTTCGCCCCTCTTGCTGGATCGAGAAAGCGAGGGCGTCACCGAGCCGAACGTGTGTAGAACTCGAAGGTGTCGTGCTTTCGGTACTTGGATCGGTCGGACGTGAAGACGTACGACTACATCAACCGCGTTGATATAACGCTTCCGCGAACGGTCTACGAGGGTACGTAGACAGCACTCTCCCCTCTCGTTACTATGCATCACCATGATCTTGCGTGTGCGTAGGAAACTTTTTTAAATTACTACATTCCCCAACACAGACCATGTCGTGCCCTGCGCGCTTCCATTGCTACGGTGCTAGCTGCTGCTCTGCATACTGCTAGTAGTGTTGCCGCCGCTGCTCTGCGTGCCCGCTTGCTGCTGCTGGCTGCTGCTAGCCACAACTGCTGCAGCTCCTTCCTGCTGCGCGCGCTAGCCTGATGCCGCTGCTTGCTCGCGCGGGCGCCCGCTGCCGCCGTTGCCGCCACTTGATGCTGCTAGCCACGGCCATGGCTACGGCCGTGTGCGTGTGCAGCGTGTGTGTCGTATGAGTGTGCAGTGTGTGTGTCGTGTGTGTATGTGCGTGTGTGTGCACAGCCACAGTTGGCTGTGCCACCGACCGGTCCCTGACTTAATTAATCTAGGACTAATTTGGACTAGTTTAGGTAGAAACTAATTTAGTGTTAATTAGTCTATATAAACAATGACACGTGGCCTCCTAGTTTAAATTAAGTTATACTAAGTAATCTACACAGATGACAATAACATGTGGGCCACACCTAGCCCTTTTGACTAGTCAAATTAACTTGATCAATTCGGATTAAATTGAAATAAAATAAAACTAAAAATCTAAAAAAAACAATAAAACTTAGAAAACTCATATAAATTAATCCGTAACTCCGATGAAAATAATTTATATATGAAAGTTGCTCAGAACGACGAGATAAATCCGGATACGCAGTCCGTTCGTCCGTCACACATCCCTAGCATAGCGCACACACAACTTTCCCCCTCTAATTCATCTGTCCGAAAACGCGAAACACCAGGGATAATTCTTCGGATGTTTTCCTCCTTCACCAGTACCACCTCATACCGCGTAAGGGCACACCTAGCATCACGCTTTGTCATGTCATGCATCGTCATGCATTTAATTGCATTATATTTATTGTTTCTTCCCCCTCTTCTCTCGCTAGACACCGAGTCCGACGCAGCTGCTACCCAGTACGACTACAGTGTTGACGACCCCTCTCTCTTGCCAGAGCAACCAGGCAAGCTCCCCCCCCCATTGATCACCAGACATCGCCTGTTCTTCTCTCTACTACTTGCATTAGAGTAGTGTAGCATGTTACTGCTTTCCGTTAATCCTATTCTGATGCATAGCATGTCCTTACTACTACTGTTGTTACCTTTACCTGCTATCCTAATGCTTAGTATAGGATGCTAGTGTTCCACCAGTGGCCCTACACTCTTGTCCGTCTGCCATGCTATACTACTGGGCCATGATCTCTTCGGAAGGTGATCACGGGCATATGCTATATACTTTATACTGTTACATTACTTATGATACTGTTCGGAGTTGGGGGCTGAAGGGGCAAGTGGCTCCATCCCGGTAGAGGTGGGCCTGGGTTCCCGACGGCCCCCGACTGCTACTTTGAGGCGGAGTGACAGGGCAGGTTGAGACCACCTAGGAGAGAGGTGGGCCTGGGCCTGGTAGGCGTTCGCGGATAGATAACACACTTAACGTGATCTTGGTATTTGATCTGAGTCTGGCTACTGGCCTATACGAACTAACCAACTACGCGGGGACAGTTATGGGCACTCGACGTCGTGGTATCAGTCGAAGCCTTCGTGACGTCAGCGACTGAGCGGCGCACGCCTAGTGGACTGGAACACCTGCTCTTATATAAGGCAGGCTAGGTTTGCTCACCGGCCGCGTACGCAACGTGCAGGTGTGCAATGGGCGATGGGCCCAGACCCCTGTGCCATAGGATTTAGACCGGCGTGCTGACCACTCTGTTGTGCCTAGGTAGGGCTGCGACTTGTTGATCTTTCGAGGCCGGGCATGACCCCGACAAGTGTGTCCGGACAAAGGGGATCGAGCGTGTTGGGAAATGTGGTGCACCCTTGCAGGGAAGTTAATCTATTCGAATAGCCGTGATCTTCGGTAACACGACGACTTGGAGTTGTACCTTGACCTTATGACAACTAGAACCGGATACTTAATAAAACACACCCTTCCAAGTGCCAGATACAACCGGTGATCGCTCTCTCAAAGGGCGACGAGGGGAGGATCATCGGTTAGGATTATGCTATGCGATGCTACTTGGTGAACTTACCATCTACTCTCTTCTTGTGCTACAAGATGGAGGTGGCCAGAAGCGTAGTCTTCGATAGGACTAGCTATCCCCCTCTTATTCCGGCATTCTGCAGTTCAGTCCACATATGATACCCCTTTTCCATTTGATACCAATGCATACATATGTAGTGTAGCTCCTTGCTTGCGAGTACTTTGGATGAGTACTCACGGTTGCTTTGTTCCCCATTTTCCCCCTTTCTACTACCCGATTGCTGCGACCAGACGATGGAGTCCAGGAGCCAGACGCCATTGTCGATGACAACTACTACTACTCGGGAGGTGCCTACTACTACGTGCAGCCCGCTGACGACGACCATGAGTAGTTTAGGAGGATCCCAGGCAGGAGGCCTGCGCCTCTTTCGATCGGTATCCTAGTTTGTGCTAGCCTTCTTAAGGCAAACTTGTTTAACTTATGTCTGTACTCAGATATTGTTGCTTCCGCTAGCTCGTCTATGATCGAGCTCTTGTATTCGAGTCCTCGAGGCCCCTGGCTTGTAATATGATGCTTGTATGACTTATTTTTATTTGTAGAGTTGTGTTGTGATATCTTCCCGTGAGTCCCTGATCTTAATCGTACACGTTTGCGTGTATGATTAGTGTACGGTCAAATCGGGGGCGTCACACATGGGACAACAGGCGCTACTGTTATACGTTACTTGTAGCGCCTTATTAGTAGCACCGGTCCCCGCGCTACTAATAGGCCCAAAACCCGCGCTGCTGCTAGGCTTTTCCCTAGTAGTGCATGCTGGGTTCTTGTATTTGAGAACTTGTGTTGGGTCATTCGTCGTTCCTTGACAGGATATGGACCATCTTCTAGAAAATTTGGATCGGAGAAAACTATGGCATGGGCCGAGTTACAAGGTGGCCCACCGACCGTGCCTTTGGATTTCCCGGACATAGTGTCTTGTTACCTTGCCGCTTCATGGCTCTTCTTGTCCGAGTCGACTTACTGTTTCTTATGCTGATTTCCAACCCTTTCTTGGATTTCCCTTTGTGGAAAGCCTCTTTTACCAACCAAAATCAAGATCTTCGAATGACGGCTCCTCCGTGGCCGTTTTCCATCGAGCGTTGAGGTGTCTAAGCGGCATGGTCTAGGTGAAGGTATTTGCCCCTTCGAAGGAAATATGCCCTAGAGGCAATAATAAAGTTTTTATTTATATTTCCTTATATCATGATAAATGTTTATTATTCATGCTAGAATTGTATTACCAGAAACTTAGTACATGTGTGAATACATAGACAAATAGAGTGTCACTAGTATGCCTCTACGTGACTAGCTCGTCAATCAAAGATGGTTAAGTTTTCTAACCGTAGACATGAGTTGTCATTTCATGAACGGGATCACATCATTAGAGAATGATGTGATTGACTTGACCCATTCGTTAGCTTAGCACTATGATCGTTTAGTTTATTGATATTGCTTTCTCCATAACTTATACATATTCCTATGACTATGAGATTATGCAACTCCCGAATACCGGAGGAACACTTAGTGTGCTATCAAACGTCACAACGTAACTGGGTGACTATAAAGATGCCCTACAGGTGTCTCCGATGGTGTTTGTTGAGTTGGCATAGATCAAGATTAGGATTTGTCACTCCGTGTATCGGAGAGATATCTCTGGGCCCTCTCGGTAATGCACATCACTATAAGCCTTGCAAGCAATGTGAATAATGAGTTAGTTACGGGATGTTGCATTACGGAACGAGTAAAGAGACTTGTTGGTAACGAGATTGAACTAGGTATTGAGATACCGACGATCGAATCTCGGGCAAATAACATACCGATGAGAAAGGGAACAACGTATGTTGTTATGCGGTTTGACCGATAAAGATCTTCGTAGAATATGTAGGAACCAATATGAGCATCTAGGTTCCACTATTGGTAATTGAGCGGAGATGAGTCTCGGTCATGTCTACATAGTTCTCGAACCCGTAGGGTACGCACGCTTAACGTTCGATGACGATCGGTATTATGAGTTTATGTGTTTTGATGAACCGAAGATAGTTCGGAGTCCCGGATGTGATCACATACATGCCGAGGGGTCTCGAAATGGTCGAGACATAAAGATCGATATATTGGAAGGCTATTTTTGGACACCGGAATGGTTCCAGATGAGTTCGGGCATTTTCTATAGTATCGAGAGGTTACTGGAACCCCCCGGGGAGTCAATGGGCCTTATTGGGCCTTAATGGAAGAGAGGAGGAGGCGGCTAGGTGGAGGGCACACCCCCCCCCCCAAGCCCAATCCGAATTGGGGTGGGGGCCGGCCCCCCTTTCCTTCTATCCCTCTCCCTTTTCCTTCTTCTCCTACTACAACTAGGAAGGGGGGAAACCTACTCCTACTGGGAGTAGGACTCCCCCCCTTGGGCGCGCCCTATGAGGGCCGGCCCTCTCCTCCTGCCCCCTTTATATACGGGGGAGGGGCACACCCCATAAACACACAAGTTGATTGTTTAGCCGTGTGTGGTGCCCCCTCCACAGAATTCCACCTCGGTCATATCGTTGTAGTGCTTAGGCGAAGCCCTACGCCAGTAACTTCATCATCACCGTCATCATGCCGTCATGCTGACGAAACTCTTCCCCGGCCTCAACTGGATCAAGAGTATGAGGGACGTCACCGAGCTGAACGTGTGCAGATCGCGGAGGTGCCGTGCGTTCGGTGCTTGATCGGTTGGATCGTGAAGACGTTCGACTACATCAACCGCATTTCACAACGCTTTCGCTTTCGGTCTACGAGGGCACGTAGACATACTCTCCCCCTTTCGTTGCTATGCATCTTCTAGATAGATCTTGCGTGATCGTAGGAATTATTTTGAAATACTGCGTTCCCCAACACCCTTATGTGTGGTGCCCGAGCCCGGGACACACATCTTCTTCTCATGTTCCGCTGCCTGCTTCCTATGGATCTACGACCTAAGTGGTAGGACTCATACCTAGGGGACTTACTGGTTGTGCGGACTCTCTGAAACTAGAAGGAGGAGAAACCTCTTTTGGTTGGAGTTCTTTGCGATGGCCTAGACCTTATGGATGACTTGCAATAGATGGTTATCGAGAAGGTTTTGTTGTGACATGCTACCGACCATGTGCTTAAGGTTTTGGCTTTTATGCATGAATGGTGGCCGTTCTTTAGGTAGTGGGGCATTGACTTGCTAGTTTGCGTCATGGATTTTCTTCAGATGGCTGACCGCCAGATCACAAAACACCCCCTTAGAAGTTGGTGCCTCGTCCTCATGGTCCCATGTATCACCTATTATTTCACTTTTGGGCATGTTTGTGTTGTTGCCCTAGCAAACTATTTGCTTCTTAGTTTTGAACATGTACTTGTTGGTATATGAACTTGGTTGGCGCTTTATATCTATATAAAGCGGGGAGAAAGCCTGTTATAGGGGAATTATCCCCGATGCCTCTTAACCCTGCGCAACTCATTCACATGATACACTGTCTCTTATTCTTGAATTTATGGATGATTTCTGTTTATCATCACTAGAGGAACTGGGCATGAGAGAATAGGACTACAACTAAATTTGTCAACCAAAAATTGTTCATGTTAAGGTTGTCCGGCAGCATCATTACATTTACCGCATGTATGGATGTACACGTCTATTGCTGATGTGAATGTGGTTCGGTGGCTCACTTCATTGAATTTAATTACGGCTTGTATGATTCCACACATCTATTGTTGATTTGAATGCACTCCGGTAGCTCACTACATTGTATTTATGGTCTTATATGACTGCATGTGTCTCCAGTTTTAGCACATGAGATACTTCTTCAGTTTTCGATCAACAAGACTTGCATGTCACGGCTGCGACCTCAATTCTCTTGGTGGTCAGTCCCGTTACTCTCGGTGCTGGCCATGGCGATACCTTTGATCCCAATCCTCTCCGGTTCATGGTCTGGCAGAAAAATCAAAATCCGCATTGTCCACCTTACATGACTGTTTGTGCATATATAAACAAGAAAAAGCCTGGTTGAACCAACAAGAATTGTTAGTAGTCAACGCCAAAGGCAAGCACATAGTAGTCAGACAACACACTATACTGTCAATGGCACGGGGAGACGAGAAAAGTTGGTAACTTCCCGGTATATTTCGCTCGGCTGTTCACACTCATTTTAACTCACTTTTCTTGTAGGGAATACATCCGGTTTCACCTAACCTTTTGTACTTTTCAATCATAGACGCCTAAACCTCCATTGACGAGTAATTTGACGCACGTTGTGTTGCCTGAGTAAAGCCATTCAAGGTCACTGATGATTACCCTACCTAGGCAGGCCTTTCAATCACAATGACCATAAACTTCCAACCCATGGTCGCTCACCAGCCCCCAGCCCCCCATTATTCTCCAATATGGTCAGTATTCACATACAGTTTTCAGATCGGCTGCTTCTGAAAAGCGCCAGCAATAATTACATTGGATGCTCATGTTCTTTGGCCCTGTTTGGATCATGGGGTTAGAGCTAGTTTAGATAAGTTGGGGGCTCAAATAACCCAAAAGTATTCAAACAGGAATGGTTAGAGTGGGTTAGTTCCATCTAACCCAACTATCCTGGTGGGGAGATGCTTATTTGGGTTAGAGTGGGCTAGAAAATAACTCTAACTCTAACTGTGTTACAGTATCCAAACAAAACCTTTGTCACGAGATTGAACTCTCGACAAAGTTGAATAAATTCATGCCGGCATCCATGGCACATGGCGGACAAGTCTGATCTCGCATCATCATCATACCAGTGATGTCCACTAGCGTACTGAGGTAGACAGCCATCTTTATTATTTTATGAGCCACGCTCAACTTTGACCGGATACTGGGAAGAACAATAGCCAAATGGATTCAGGAATAAAAATCTTGTTGGTCACATTCAGGAATATTCGAACCTAGCCTTAATTAATTTCTTGAGCTAAACTATTCCTGGCATAATTCTTCGAGGAGACAACACCAGATGGCTAGCAGCAGCTAGATGGTCCTATATATATTTCGGGCCCCGGTAATCAACATCCCTGCCGGCTCTTTAATTTTTAATGGCAGTGGCAGCTGGATGAGTCGTGGAGTAGATCACAACATCAACACACATGCGTGGACATGAACGGGACGTGCTCCTTTATTATTCGGTGACTGGATGCAAGGCATCTAATATGAGTAGAAAGAATTACAAAAATTGGTATAACCATGTACATACATAATACCTGTAACAGCAAACTAATTAAGCGGAGAATCGACCCTAGCTAATAATCAATGTCTATTTTGCTGAGAAGGCCGGAACATGCTGATATCTCTGCTGTTCACCTCCTGACGGGGCCTCGCGTTTTTCTCCATGTCCTGCAAGTAGGGTTGAAGGAAAATCAGTCCAAAAAAATTTCTAGTCCTTGGGTGGAGATCAACCAAATTAAAGGCGGCTTTCATGTCGCTTGGAATTTCTAGATGTCCACGGTTATGGTCTACCATCTGACACGATCTAAAGAACGTAAAGTGCTGAAAGACAAGAGTTGAATGCACCAGGACGAATAATACTTCGCTTTTCAAGAAAATGATTGGAGGTCCAGAAAAAAAGATTGAGGAAACGGAAATATAAAAAAACTTACGTCATGGACGGCCTCCCGGAGAAGCTCCAGCTGGTGCCTCGACACGGTGCGGACCTGCAAATTGAATCAGATAGAGAAAAAAAATATAAGTTTCAGAAACAATATATATAAATTCCCACACCATGGAATAACCACGCATGGTGTATAATAGGACTTGTGCGCTCAACAAGCTGGCGTGCGTTAACCAAACAAAAGTTCAGGAAAGACGAAACCGGTGGGAAGATTCTTTGTGAATAACAAACTAAAGGATCTGCACAAAGATCGAACTGGCAGCTCCCTGCCAACTGCTAAGTTCCAGAAGCGAATTATTTTATTTTACAGTTGCAAGCAGTGTGTCATGTGATGGTCCAGAAATGAAATATATTTTACTGATAGTTGGAGTAGTTGGTAGTTGTGTTTGAATTTTTGTTCAGGGGTTGGTAGTTGTGTTTGATGCATGGTGAGGGTGAATGAATGAATGAATGAAACGGGACGTACCCTCTTGACGATGGTCCAGATGACACCTTCGGAGCAGGGCGGGGTGGTGAGGGAGCCCACGTAGCGGTAGTACACACTGGCCTTTCCCCTGGCGCCCCTCGGGTCCATCATCCCCATCTTCTCCTCCCTGTCCTTCCGATCGGCTATCATTTCCAGGTATGGCTCCAGCTGTGTTCGTAGTACAAGATTAGAATTAGTCCCATGTTGCCATGTTGGTGTTAGTTAAGCTTACTTATAATTAAGTTAAGTCCCATGTTGCCGTGTTGGCTTTAGTTAATCAAGCTTAATTTATATCCTGGTTGGTTAACTAAAGAAAAGAAGCAAGAGAGAAAAGAGAGGCACCTTGTGGAGGAAGGCGTCGTGGGCGCCGATCTCATAGAAGACGCCGATGACGGCGGCCTTGCCCTGGGCGCTCTCGTGGAACATGTGCAGCTCCATGTCGTATCGGCGGCCATTGACGCTGTGCTCGGTGGGCGAGTGCCAGTGCAGCTGCCGGAGGAAGTAGGGCGTGCCGCCGATCGACACGCTCCCGGCGTCGCCCTCGAACTTGAGCATGATGTCGTGGCCGCGGTTGACGATGGTGGCGTTGGCGGGGGCGTAGGAGTGGTTGAGGTAGCCGAGGCCGCGCACGAGGGAGACGCGCGGGCTGGCGAGGTCGATGGGCGACTGCATGTTGCCCTTGCCGCACGCGGACCACTCCTCCTTGATGTCGCCCCAGTGCGCCGGCCCATTCTCCGCGTCCAGCGAGTAGCTGAACTCCTCCTCCTCCTCGGTCTCCTGCTGAGCTCTGGCCGCCGGAACGGCCAAGAGGAGGACGGCTGCGGAGAAGAGGAGAAGCACGGCGAGGCGAAGATCCCGTGGCGGCCGCATGTTTGTCTCTCTCTCCTGGTCTTGGTGTGGCCGGCGTGCGTTGGTGCTGGGTTGGGTGTCGGCTCCTCTGCTCGTGGAGCTGCTGAGTTCCTCTTGTGTGTGTTGGACCGGAGACAGAGCTGGTGCGCATATATATGGTGGAGAAGAAGAGACAATGAGATGGGTCTGGCCGGGTTAATTAGGTTAGAACGTCTCAAACCTGTCAACTTGCTACGGCATACGGTATCATGGTCCGGAGTCCGGACCCTGTGGGATAGGGACATTCCCAAAAAGCGGGGTATGGAGGGAAGCGGCACGGCCGGTCATTTTCTCCCTTCGCCTGTATAAACAAAAGTGGACGGACGAATTGCCAAATTGGAACGCTCTTTTGGATGGATGCCCAACCGAGAATAATGGAGAAAAAGGAGTCTGCTTCTTCCAGAACGATCCTCATATATAAATACAGTGAGAGTGTTTCTTTTCAGACCCATGTTATAGTATTAACCTGCTTCCACCATCGCGGTTGTTAGCACAAGCAAAATTAGTGGAAAGGTTTCAAACACTTTCTTGTTACTGACGCGTCAAACCGACCCAGCAATTTCACGGAAACACAACCTTTCATTTCATTTTCGGCGAGCAACGCAACTAGATGCTCACTGTAGCTGCGGCCTGTAGTTGGTGAGCGAGTGTGCTGATGTACGCATATGGAAATGCTGTGAATGCCAACATGTACTTGGGGCACATGCATGCATATATACTTCGCTGTGGTTACTTGACTCTTTCCAAACGCAGTCATCCTCTACAACATTGGTCCGCAACCACACCCAAGTAGTCCTCCCTTCTTTCGGAAATCGATTTCACGAACAAGTATTTTCAGAG